>CM043877.1:1030000-5830000 GCA_023846275.1 Vanilla planifolia
TGTGTGTGTTGTGTGCACATGTGTTCGTGTGTGTGGTTGTATGTGCATAAGACGTGGTGCATGTGTTTACTTGAGTGTGTGTGTGTATGCATGTGCATGTGAATGTGTTTGCATGGCATGCATGTGCTTGTGGTGTGTTTTTCTATATGTATGCATATGTTGGTGCACGTGTGTGTATATGACTGTGTGCATGTGTGTGCATATGTGTGTATGTGTGTGTCTCTGATCATGTATATGTCCTTGTGTCTATGTATGTGTGTGTGCATGTGCATAGGTTTATGTGTGTATATGTGTAGATATGCATGTATGTGTTTGTGTGTATGTGAGTCTCAGTGTGTTTGGGTGTGAATGTGGGGTGTGTGTGTGTATGTTCACATGTGTGTGTGTGTGTGTGGGTGTATCTGTGCTTGCATGTGTATGCATTTATTTTAATGTCATTGCATGGGTTTAGATGTGTGCGTGTGTGTGCATATTTGTGTATGTGTATGCATGTACATGTTTGTGCATGTGTATGTGTGTATGGGTGGGTGTGTGCATGTGTGCTTATGTTCAAGTGCATGCACAAGTGTTTATATGTGAGTGTGCCTGTTCATTTGTCTATGTGTTTGTGTATGTTTGTTAACATGTGTGCATGTATGTGTGTGTACATATGTGTATATGTGTGTTTGTATAAGCATGAGTGTTCATGTGAGTACATATGAGTGTGTGTTGGTGTGCGTGTGCATGTGTTTACATGAGCATGTGCATTTGTGTGTGTGTCATTCCTTGTGCATGTGTCTCAATGTGTTTTATGTGTATTTGTGTGTGTGTGTGTGTGTGTGTGCATGCACGTGTGCGTGTGTATATCTATGTGTGTGTGTGTGAATGAATGAATGTCTATGTGGTTGTGTGGGGGTTTTTGTGCATACATGTGTGTGCATAGCTATGTGTTTTGTGCTTGTGTGTGTGCCTATGTGTGTGTATTCATGTCAAAGTGTCCTTGTCTACTTGCATGTGTGTGTGCATATGCATGTGTGAGAGTGTGTATGCATGTGTGTATGAGTATGTGTGTGCATGTGTGTGTGCATGTGCATGTGTGACAATGTGTGGGCATATGTATGCTTGTTTGTGTGTTGTGCACATATGTGTGCACGTGTTGTTGTATGTGCGCAACTTGTGTGTGTGGTTGTGTGTGCTTCTATGTGCATACATGAGTGTATATGTGTGCATTTGCATGTGTGCGTGCATGCATGTGCATGTGTTTACGTGGTATTCATGCGCACATGTGTGTGTGTGCATGAGTGCATGTATTTGTATGTACATATGTGTGTGTGTGTGTGTAGGCACATGAGTGTGTATGTGTGCATGTGCATGTATGTGATTATGCATGTGTGGGTGCATGCATGTGTGTGTGTGTGTTACTATGTGTGTCTTTGCGAGTGTGTACTTGCATAGGCTTATGCATGTATGTGTGTGCACATTTGTTTCTACACATGTGTGTCTGCATGGGAGTATGCATAAGTGTGTGCTAGTACTCATGCATTTATGTATGTTTGCATGTGTGTGTTTTTTGTATGTGTGTTTGTATATGCCTGTGCATGTGTGTGTGTAGACATGTGCATGTGTTTATGTGTGCATGCCTACACATGCATGTGTGCATACTTGTGTGTGCATGTGCACTTGTGTGTGTGTTTCAGTGCATGTGTACGTGTGTGTGTTTGTGAATGTGTGAGTGTGTTTATGTGTGTGTGTGTGTGCATGTGTATTCGTCAGAGTTTGTCTTTGTATGTGTTTGTGTTCATGCATGCGCATCTACATAGGAGTGTGTGTGTGTGTGTGTCTGTGTGTATGTGTGCATGTTTTTACACAAACAAGTGTGTAGGTCTATGCATGCATGTGTGTGTACAAATATATGTGCATGAGTTTTTGTGTGTGTCTATGTGTGTATGCATGTCTGTGTATGCTTGTGCATATGCTTGTGTGTAGATGTGTGTTGGTGTGTGTACATATTTTTGTATATGTGTTCACGTACACGTGTGCATGTTTATGCATGTGTGAGTGTGTGTGTGTGTGTAAAAGTGTGTGTGTTTGCATGTCTATGTTATTGTGTCTATGCTGATGTACATGTGTGAAGATGTGTGTCTGTGTGTGTGTGTGCATATTTTTGCGTGTGTATGTATGCATGCATACGTGTGTGCATCCATGTTTGTGGCATAGAGAATTTGTATGTATGCGTGTGCATGCATTTGTACATGTGTGCTTAGGCAAGTGTTATGTGTATGTGTGCATGGGTATATGTACGTGTGTGTGTGTGTGTGTACGTATGTGTGTCAACACGTGTGTTTGTGTATGTTTGTGCATGTGTGCACTATGTGTGTGTTCACATGGCCATCTTTGCATTCCTATGTGTGCATCCATGCATGCATGTACGTGTGCATGTGCTCATGTGTGCCTATGTCTTAGTGTGTATGTGTGCATGGCCATGTATTCGTGTATTTGTGTGCATGCACATATGTGTTTGTGCACGTATGTGTATGGGTATGTTTGTGTGTGTTTATATATTTACTATATATATGTGTGTACATTGTGTGTGCATGTGTCTATATTCATGTGTTTCTATGCACTTATGCACATATGTGCTTGTGTGCATGCGTGTGTGTATGCATGTGTGTGCATATGTGTGTCTTCATGTTTGTGTGTGTATGTGTGTGTGTGTGTGTGCATATGCATGTGCATGTGTGCATGTAAGTTTCTACGTGTATGCATGGACATGGATGTGTGTGTGTGTTCATTTGCTTGTTTATGTGCATGTGTGTGTGAGTGTGTTTGTGTGTGTAGGTGGGTACACATGTGCGTGTGTGCATATGAGAATGTGTGCTTGCGTATGTGTGTGTGAGCATGCATGTGTGGTTGTGTGGGTGTGTGCATGTGTGTGTGCCCATAAGCATGAGTGTGTATAGTTGTGTGTGCATGTGTATGTGCATATTTGCATGTGTCTGTGCTTATGTGTGTGTATGTGTGTGAATGTGTGTGAATGTATGTGCCTATATATATGTATTTATGCATTTATATGTGTGTGCGAGTGTGAGTGCATGTTGGTCTGCATATTTCATGTGTGCATCAGTGTCAGATAATGTGTGTGTATTTGTGCACATAGGTGTGTGTGCCTATAAGCGAATGTGTATATGTGTGTGTAGTGCATACATGTACGCATGTTTGCATGTGTGCAATTTTGTGTGTGAGAGTGCATGTCTGTGTGCATGCATGTGTCTATATGTGTGCATGCATGTATGCTTATGTGTGTATGTGTGTGTAGGTGTGTGCATGAGTTTTCTTCTTTATGTGTGTGTGTGTACATATTTTTGTTTGTTTGTTTGTGTGTGTGTATATATATATATGTGTGTACATGCACATGTGTGTGTGTGTTGGTGTGTAGGTGTGTGTGTATTTTTGTGTATGTAGGTGTGTGCATGTACACTTGTATGCATGCATGTGTGCTTGTTTGAATGCATTTTTATGTGTGTCTATATGTGCATATGTGTTGTGTAGGTATATGCATTTGCATGTACATGTGTGTATGTGTGCACACATGTGTGTATATGTGTGTGTGCATTTGTTTACATATGAGTGTGTATTGGTGCGTGTGCATGCATGCATCTATTTATTTGTCTATCTATATCTGTGTGTGCTATGCTTGTGTGTTGGTTTGTGCATGTGTGTTTGATCATACAGGCATGTGTGTGTGTGTGTGTTATGCATACATGTGTTTAGGTGTGTGCTTGTGCCTTCTTGTATGTGCATGTGCACATTTGCATATGTTTGTGAGTGTTTATATGTGTGCATGTGTGTTTTGTGTGTGTGTAAATGTATTTTCTTGTGTATTTGTGTATGGAGACATATGTTTATGTGTATGTGGGCATGTGTATGTGTATATAAGCATGTGTATGTGTGGTTGTGTACGAGCATGTGTTTATATTTGTGTGTGTGTGTTTGTCTACGTGCAAGTCATGTGTGTGTGCATGTTAATGTGTGTGTGTCTTTGTCTATGTGCAAGTCATGTGTGTGTGTAAGTGTGTGCAGATTTGTGTGTGTGTGTGTTGATGTGTGTATATGTATGCATTCATGTGAGTTCATGTTTGCATTTGTGTGTGTGCATGCATGAACATGTGTGTGTGAGTGAGTGCGTGGGTGCATGTGTGTTCTTATGTAGATGTTTGTTTACTTGTGTGAGTATGCATGTGTGTTTATGTGCATGTGTTTGTATGTATACACTAACATGTGAGTATATGGATGCATGTACATGTGAATGTGTGTTTATGGATGTATGCATAGAAGTGTGTGCCTGTGTGTGTGCATGTGCGTGTATGTGCAAGCATGCATGTTTGAGAGTGTGTACATGTGTGTATATGTGTGCCTCTATGTGTGTGTGTTTACCTGTGTATACATATGTGTATGCTTGTATGCTTGTATGCATGTGTGCATCCATCTATGCATGTGTTTGTTTGTGTGTGTGTGTGCAATTGTGTGTGCATATACGTGTGTGTGTGTGTGTGTGCTTGTATGTTTGTGTGTGCATGCTTGTGTGTGGGGGTGTATGTGTGCACATGCATTTGTTTGCACGTTTGTATGTGTGTACATGTGTATACACATGTTTTGTACATGTGTATGCAAGAGCATGCATGCGTATGTAGGTGTGCATGCATGCGTGTGTTTATACGTGTGCATGTATGCATATGTGTGTGTACATGTGCATGTGTTTGTGAATGTGTCCATGTGTGTGTGTGTGTAGAATATGTGTTCATGCATGTGTGTGTTTTTCATGTGCATATGCACATGTGTATGTACGTGCTTGTGCACGTGTGTGTTTTTGTACATGCATGTGCATGCATGTGTGTGCTTGTGTCTATAAGCAAGTGTGGTTGTAAGTATGTGTGTGAGCATGAACATGTGTATGTGTGCCTATGTCTATGTGAATACGTGCATGTGCGTGTGCAGTACGTGCATTTATGTGTGCATACAGACCTATGGATGTGTGTGTGCATACATGTTTGTGTGTGCATGTGTGCATGCGTGTGGGTGTATACGTGCATGTGTTTATGTGTGCTTGTGGGTGTGGGTGTGTGTGTAGGTGCATATTTGTGTGTTTGTGTGCATGGGTGTGTGTGTGTGAGTGTGTTTGAGTGTGTGTGTATATGTTTGTGTTCATATATGCATGTGTGTGTGTGTGCATGTGCATGTGTACATATGTGTATGCATATGTGTTTGTTTGTGTGTGTGTGTATGCAAGTGTGGATCTATGTGTGCATATGCATGTGTTTGTGAATGTGAGTGTATATGTATGTGTGTTTGTGCATGAAACCATGTATGTGTTTTTGTGCAAGTTTATACACGTATGGATGTGTGTGTGTGTGTGTGAATGCATGTGTGTGTGCATCTATGTGAATGCATGTTTGCATGTGTGTTTATGTACATGTGTCTGCATATATGGGTGGGTGTGGGTAGGCGTGTGTGTGTGTATATATAAGTGTTGTGCATGCATGTGTGTGCTTGCTTATGCATGCATATGTACAAGTGCGTATGCATATGTGTGTATGCATGTGTGTACATGTGTGCGCATGTGTGTGAGTGTCATGTGTGTGTGGGTGTGTGCTTTTGCATATGTGTTTGTGTGTGTGTGTGTGCATGCATGTGCATGTGTGTGCACATGAGTGCATGTGTCTATGTGTGTGTGCATTCACATTTGTGTGTGTTTGTGTTCAAGTGTGTGTGTACATATGCATATGTGTATGCAAGCATGTGTGTGCATGAGTGTGTGTGCATGCTTGTGCATGTATATGTGCTTGTGTGTGCATGAGTGTGTGTAAGTGTGCATGCATATGTATACGTGTGTGTTCATACATGTGCATATCTTTGTGCTTGTGTATGTTTGTTTGTGCGTGCATATCTGTGAGCCTGTGTGTATATGTGCATGTGCTAGTGCATGCACATGCAAAAGTGCATGTGTGTTCATGATGTGCTTGCATGCATATGTGTATTTGCATTCATGTTTTTTTGTGTCTATATGTGTATGCATGCATATGTGTGCATGTGTGTACATATGATTTTGTGTGTGTGTACTTATGTGCAAGTGTGTTCTTGTGTGTGTATGTATCTGTGGGTACAAGCATGTGTGTGCCATGCAAGTGTGTAAGCACGTGTATGCAATTTTTGTGTGGGTGCAGGTGTGTGTGTGTGTGTGTGTGTGCCTGTGTGTGTAGATGTGCACGTGCATGTGTGCATGAACATCTTTGTATGTTTGTGTACACATTCTCATGCGTGTGTTTGTGTGTATGTGCTATCACAAATGCATGCATGTGTGCTATGTAGGTGTGTATGTATTTATGTGTGCACATGCATGTGTGTATACATGTGCATTATTTGTGTACATGTGTGTGTGTGTGCCTATGAGTGTGCATATGTGTGTGTGTGTGTAAGAATGCATGTGCACGTGTGTTCATATGTACTCACAAGTGCATGTGTGTTTTAGTACATGTGTGTGCGCATGTGTGGTTGTATGCGTGCATGCATATGTGTGCATGTGAGTGAGTGTGAGCATTTATTGGTGTACATGTTTTTGCATATATATGTTTGTGTATGTTTGTGTATGTTTGTGTATGTTTGTGTATATGTGTGTGTGTGTGCTTGTGTGTGTGAGTATTCATGATGTAAAATAAAATACTATAACATATTTTAGCTCATAGATAATTAAGAAAGGCTTAAGTTCAAATATTGTATCTATACAATAACCTACCTAGAAGTGTTATATGTTTAGAATTAAAACTCTTAAAAAATAAGACAAGTAAAAACTTCCTAGAAGCTAAGGATTTGTACTAACTTTTAAGATAAGGGTTCTCAACCTAGGGAAAAATTGTTTAACACATGCACAAGTACTCACGTTGGTGGTGAAGCGGCATGGTATACACAAAAGTAGAGTTTCTAGAATGTCAAACAAGAAATCACACAATCACATGCACCAACAAGAGAGTTGGACGTGATGAATAAAATTTTTGAAATATGAAATAAAGTGAATATTGACTTTTTTGGTGATTTAATGCTCTTTGTTGACATTGGAAAATAAATCAAACTCTTCTATTTTAAGTCTCTCGCACACCTTTCTAAGATACCTCTAAAATCACACCATCAAATTAGTTTCACACAAAACACTTGTATCACATAAGCTTGGTGACAACACTTTGTTACATCATTCAAAAGTTCATGATATACATCATGGCGAGCACCCCTATTTATAAAGACCTCAATGATACAACAGTAATTTGTTAATTTAAGAATACAAAAAGATATTTTGAAATACTAATGGACACAATTTTGGAATTTTAAAGAATATTTTAGAATTCTAAAAGTTACCATAAATTATAAAATAAAAACTTTGAATTGTGCCAAAAAAACTTAAAAAAACTAACTTAAAAAACTACAAAATTAATTATCGTAAGCAATTCCCAAACAGCATATACATTTTGGGTAACTGTAACAGAGAACAATGAAGTGGTAAGTGACATGCAGTGCAAATGGTGAATGCATAAAGACTCATGACACTTTAGGTTCAGTGGTTAGGTTGTCATGTGTCGAAGAGAATCAATATGGTTGATGGGTCAACAAGCATTCATGGTTCGAGTCTGCAGTTTTTGATGGATCAATGTGAGTCAAACTAGATGTGTGGATCGACATGGGTTGGTAGGTCAACATGATCGATGTTGGTCAGAACAAATAAAGTGAGTAACCCAAGTGATGGACTAATGCAAGTTATGCAAGTGCATGGGCTAGTGTCAACTGTGACAATGGTACGACAATAGATGGTGTGTGTGAGTGTGTGTGTGTGTGTGTGTGAGAATGTGTATATGTGGTTGTGTGCATGCATGTGTGTACATGTGTGTGTGTGTGTGCATGCATGTGCATATGTGTGTGCATGTGTAGGTGTGTGCATATGTGTATGTGGGTTTGTGTGTGTGTATGTATATCTATGGGTTTGTATGCATGTGCATGTGCCTACGTACATATGTGTGCATGTTTTTAGAGGGTGGGGGTGTGTTTTTTAGTGTGTGTTTGTACATGCTTATGTGTGTGTGTGTGTGCATGCATGTATACACATATGGGCATGCATGTCTGTGATTGTGTGTGTGCATGTCTGCATTTGCATGTACATGTGTGTGGGTTGTGAGTGCATGTGTGTGTACATTTTTGTGTGCACGTGTGTCTTTACGTGTGTATTTTTGTGTGCTTGTGCATACACGTGTGTGCGTATGTGCATATGTGTATTTCTGTGTGCATATGTGTGTGTATGTGTATATGCATATGTATGCGTAAGTATCTATTTGTGCATTTGTGTATGTGTGTATGTGTGTATGTGTGTGTGCATGTGTCAATGTGTTTGAATGTGTGTTCTTATGCATCTCTATCTATCTATGCATATGTTTGTATGCGTGTGCATCCGTGTGTGTGTGTGTGTATATGCATATGTATATATTTGAATGTATGTTGACCTTTGTGTGTGTGTGAAAATGTATGGGTATGCATGTGTTCTTGTTTGCATGCCTACATGTGCATGCTTGTGTGTGTGTGTGCATGTGTCATTATAGATGTGTGTGTGTGTGTATACATGCATGTGTGTGTGGATGTCTGTGGGTATGTGTGCATGCCTACTTGTGTTTCTGTCTGTGCATATGTGTGTTTATATTTTTGCATGTGAATGTGTGTTTGCTCACGCATTCTTGTGTTTGTGCATGTGTATTTGTATGAATTTGTGTACATGTGTGTGTACGTATGTGTGTATGTGTGTATGCATGTATTTACGTGTTTGTTGTGTATGTAAGTGTTTTTTGTGTGTATGTGAGTATGTGTGTATATATATGTGTATGTAACTATGCATGTATTTTTGCGTGGGTGTGTGTGTGCATGAGTTTGTGTATGCATGTATGTGGGTTTGCATACATGCATGCATGTGTGTATGTGTATATATTTATGCTTGTTTATATGTACTTATATATTTGTGTGCGTATGTGCATATGCATTTATGTCTGTTCATGCACCTATGTATGTGTGTGTATGTGTGTATGTGTGCATGTATATATGTGTGCGTGCGTTTGGATGTGTGTGTGCATGCATGTATGTGTGTGTGTGTGTATGTGTGTGCATGTGTGCATACTTATACATGCTTATGTGAGTGTGTGTGTGTGTACGTGTTTGTATATATGTGTTTCTGTGAGTATGTGTGTGTGTGTACATTCGAGTATGTGTGTGCCATGTGCATGTGCGTGTGCATGTGTGTGTGCATGAGTATGTATTCATATGCGTGAACGTGTGTGTGTGTGTGTATATGTTTGTGTTTGTGCATGTATTTGTGTGCTTATGCTACATCAGTGTGGCTACTCGTGTGCTTTATGTGTGTGCATGTGTGCGTACGAGCATGTTTGTGTGTGTATGTATATGTTCATGTGTGTGTACATGCATCTTTACGTGCATGCATGTGTGCATGTGTCACATGTGCGTGCGCGCACGTGTGTGTGTGTGAACATGCTTATATGTGTGCGTGTGCATGCATGTGCTTATGTGTGCATGCGTGTGTATGTGTGTGTATATATATATGTTTGTGCACGTCTATGCTGTGTATGTCCATGCTTGTGTGTGTGCATGTATATTTGAGCATGTATGTGTGTATGTGTGTGTGTTTGCTTATGTGTGCACGTGTGTGCATTTGCATGTGTGTGTATATGAATGTGTGTGCTTGAGCATGTACGTGTATGTGTGTGCAAGTGTTTGTGTGTGTGTCTATAGTACGTGCATGTGCATTTATTTGTGCATTCACATGTGTGGGTGTGTATGGCGTTACATTTATGTGCACTTATGTGTGTGGGTATGTGCATCTATGCATGCTTTCATGCTTGTGTGCATGAATGCATGCGTGTGTGTTGGCATGCATGTGGATACATGTGCATACATGTGTGTGGATAGGTGTGTTTATGTGCATGTGAAGTACGTGTGTGTGCATGTATGTTTGTGTATGTGTGTGTGCATGTTCACATGGGTGTGTATGCATGTGTGGATTTATGTGAGTGTGTGCACACATGTGGATGTGTGCGTGTATGTACTGTGTTTTTTTAGAGATGCATGTGTGTGGGTGTGGGTGTGGGTGTGGGTGTGGGTGTGTATGTATGCATATATGCTTGTGGGTATGTGTGCATGTGCATGTGTGATCATATGTGTATATATGTGAGTGTGTATGAGGGTTATATATGTATGCATGTGTGCATGCATGCTTGTGTGCATGTGCGTGCATGTATGTGTATGTGTGCATGAGTGTGTTCGTGTGTGAATGTGTGTGTGCATACATGTGTGCATGTGTGAATGTGTAAGTGTGTGAGTGTGTGTGCGTATGATGTGCATTTGTGTGCATACATCCACTTGTGTGTGTGTGAATACATGTTTTTGTTTGTGTTTGTATGTGTGTGTATAAGTGTATACGGGTGTGTATATGTGTACATATACATGTGTGTGTGTGCTATAATGTGTGCGTGGGCATGTGTACATTTGTATGTATGCTCATGCGTGTGTGTGATTATATGTGTAAGGGTGCATGCATGTGTGTATATGTGCATGCATTGGTGTGCATTTGTGTGTGCATGTGTGTGTCTGTGTATGTATGTGTGTATATGCATGTGAGTGCATGTGTGCGCATGTGAGTGTGTGCATGTGTGTCCATGTGTACATGCATGTGTGTGTGTGACATGCATGCATGTGCATGCATATGTGGGTTTGTGTGTGTGTATGTGCATATTTATATATACTTGTGTGTGTTTGCATGTGTGAATATATGCTTGCTTGTGTGTGTGTGTGTGTGTTTGCATATCTATACACATATGTGTATATGTGACTATGAGGGTGCATGCATGTGTATGTCTAGGTGAATGCATGTGTGCCTACATGCATATATGTGTTTTTATATGTTTATGTGTGTGTGCATGCTTGTGTGTGGGGGAGTGTGTGTTGGTATATATGTGTGTATGTGTGCATACACATGCTTGCATGTGTGCAAGCATACACATGTGCATGTGTGTCCACATGCACACATGTGTGTTTGTGTGTGTGCACATAGGTGCATGTGTGTATTTTCACCTGTGTAGGTGTGTAGCATTGTGTGTATTTGTGTGTACATACATAAATACATCGGTGTGTGTGTGTGTGGGTGGGTGATCGTATGTTTGTGCATGTGCATGTGTGTGATTGTGCATGTGTGTGTGTGCATGTCTATGTGTATATTTTTCTGTGTATGTTTACATGTGTGCATATGTATGTGCACTTGTGATGCATGTGTGTGTGTGTATGTCTTTCTACATGTGTGTTTGTGTACATATATGTGTGTGTGTGTGTGTGTGCATGTAATATGTTTTCGTGTATGTGTGTGTGTAAGCATATGTGCTAATGCATGTACATGTGCATATGTGTTTGTGCACATATGTGTGTGTGTGTATGCATGTGTGTGTGTGTGTGTGCATGTCTCCACGTGTGTGTATGTGCGTGTGTGTCTATGTGCATGAATGCATTTGTATGTACATGTGTGTTTATGCATAAGTGCATGTGCATGTGTGTCCTTGTGTATGTGTGTGTGCAAGCATGTGGGTTTTCCATGTCTATGTGAAGTGCACATGTGTCTATGTATATGTGTAGTTATGTGTGTGTGTGCATGTGCATTTGTGTATGCAAGTGCTTTTGTGTTTGTGTATGTGTGTGAATGTGTGCTTTGTGTACTTTTAAATGTGTTTGCATGTGTGTGTATGTGTATTCTCTTATATGAGTCTATGTTGGGGTGTGTGTGTGTGTTTGTGTGGTTGTGCACATGCATGTGTGTGTGTGTGTCTACATGCATATGCATGTGTACGTACATGTGTATATGTGCGTGTGTATATGCAAGTGGGTTTGTGTATGTGTTTGCATGCTTACATGTGTGTGTGTGCATATGCACATACATAATGTGTGTGTGTGTGGTCCATGTATATGTGTGTATTCGTGTGTGTGCATGTATATGGGCACATATGTGTGTGCATGTATGTGGGCACATATGTGTGTGCATGAGGACACATGTGTGTGTGTTGCATTTGTATTTGTGTGTGTGCATGTATGCATATCTATTTATGTGATTATGCTTGTGTGTGCATGTGTGCATAGGTGTATGTGTGCATGCATGTGTGTGTACATCCATGTGTATGGGTGTGTATTCATGTGTGTCCATTTGTGTATGTGTGTGTGTTTTAGCTCATGTGTATGCATAGGTGCACTCATGTGTGTATGTGTGAGTGCATTGGTGTGTGTGTGGTTGTGTGTGTGTCTCTATATATGTATGTGTGTATTTATGTGTGCATATGTATGATTATGTGTGTATATGCATGTGTGTATATGTGTGTGTGTGTGTGTGCTTATGTGTACTTGTCTGCATACATGTTTGTATATATGTATGCATGTGTATGTGCATGCAGGTATGTACACATATGTTTGTGAGTCTATGTGTATGTGTATTTGTGTTTGTGTATGTGCATTTGTGTGCTTGAATTTTTATATGGTATGCATCCATGTGTGTCTTTGTGTGTGTGTGTGTTTGTGCATAGGTGTACATGAGTGTGCTCATGTGTGTATATGTGTGTATGTTTATGTTTACATACACATAAGTGTGTGTAGGTATGCATGCATGCATGTGTATGTGTGTATACTTGTGTGTGCATTTGTGTATGTGTAAGTGTGCATATGTATATGTGTGATCTTGTGTGTATGTGTATATATGTGTGTATGTGTGTGTGTGTGTGTATGCATTTGTGTGCATGTTCATGTGTTTATATGGTGTACATTTGTATTTATGTGTGCATGTGTGTTTATGAGTGTGTGTGTGTATGTATGTGTTTGTCTATGTACTTGTGTGTATGTCTACATGTGCATGCCTACATATGAGTGTGAATGTGTGTGTGTTTGTATGTGTGTTTGTATTTGTGTGAGTGCATGTGTCCATGTTCATGTGTGTTTGCATGCTTGTGTATGTGTATTCATATTTATGTCTATGTGTGTACGTGAGTGTGTTTATGTGTGTGTGTGCATGTGTCTGTGTGCGTACGAGTGTGTGTGTGTGTGTGTGCATGTGCATGTGTGTACTTATGCATATGTGCATGCTTGTTTGTGCAAGTGTATGTGCATGTTTGTGCTAGTGCATGTGTGTGTAAGTGCACATGTGTGTATGTGTGTGCATGAGTGTAAGCATGTTTGTATACGTGTTTATGTGCATCTATATATAGGTGTGTGTGTGTGTGTGTGTGTATGTGTGTATGTACATGTTTGTGTGTGCATGTGTATAGGTGTGTGCATGCATGCATGCATATGTGTGTGTAGGTTTGCACTATGTGTGTGTGTTTGCACTATATGAGTGTGTGTGTCTGTGTGTGCATGTGTGTGTGTGGTCATGTGTGTGCATTTACATATGTATAAGTTTGCACGTGTGTCTGTGCTTGTTTGTGTGTATGTGTGTGATCTTATGTGCCAATGGGTGTGGGTGTGGATGTGTGTGTACATGTACTTGTGCATGTTTATATACATATTTTGTTTATGTATGTATGCATGTTTATTTGTGTGTTTGTGTGTGTGTGTACATGCATGTGTACATGTGTATGTGTGTATTGGTGTGCCTCTGTGTTTGTGCATATATGTGTGTGGTACTTGTGTGCATATGGGTGTATGTACATGTGCTTGTATGCACATATGAGTGCATGTGTATGCATGTATGTGTATGTGTGTGTGCATGTGTATGTGTGTCTATTTTTGTTTATATCTATAAGTGGATGTGTGCATGTGTATTTATGTGTTTGTGTGTATGCATGCATGTGTGAGTGTTTATATGTGCCTATGTTAGTGTGGATGTGTGCAAGCATGTGTGCATGCATGTGTGCACATAGATGTATGTGTGTGTGCGATTATGTGTCTATACGTGTGTGTGTGTGTGTGTTTGTGTGCATGTTTGTTTGTGTCTCTATGCATGGTTGTGCCCATGTGTGTATATATGCATGTGGGTGTGTGTATGTGTGTGTTTGTATGTATATGTGCATGGGTGTGAGTGTGTGTGTGTGTGTGTGTGCATGGGCATGAATGTTTGTGGGTTGGTGTGTGTGTGTGTGTATGTATCTGTGTGTGTGTGTGTGCATGTGTGCATGCATATGTACATGTGTATGTGCATCAATGTGTGTATGTGTGTGCATGTGAGTGTGTGCATGTTAAGTACTTGTACATGTGTACATGTGTATGCATCAGTGTGTGCATGTGTATACTTATGTTTGTGTTTGTGCAATTGTGCATGATTGTGTGCACATCCACTTATGTGTTCATGCTTTTGTGTATGTCTTTGAATGTGTGCATGCATATGTTTGCTTGTGTGCATGCTAATATATGTGTGAGTGCAAGTGCGTGTGTATGCATCTATGTATGCCTACATTTTTGTGTGCTTGTGCATGTCTATATATGTGTGTGAGTATGTCTATATGTACATGTGCGAGTGTGTGTGCGTGCATTTGCATCTATGTACATGTTTGTTTGCATGTGTTTACATATGTGTGTGTGCCTTTATGTGTGTGTATATACATACTTGTACATATGTCTGTGCGTGAGTGAAAGTGTGTGTGTATGTTTGTATTTGTACATAAATGTGCACATGTGTATGTGTTGTGGGTGTGTGTGTTTGTATGTGTGTGCGTGTGCATAGGTGGGTAGGTGTGTATGTGTAGGTGTGTGTAGGATGTGTGTGTACATCTTTGTGTGTGTCCTTTTATGTGTGCAGGTGCATGTGTGTATGCTTATATGCGAGCATTCGTGTGCGTGAGTGTGTGTGTGTGTACAGGCATTTATGTGCATATGCATGTGTATATGTGTGTTTGTATATGCTTGTGTGTGTGTACTCTTAGGAGTGGGTGCGTTTGTGTGCATACATGTGCATGTTATGCATGTATGTGTGTGCATGTGCCTAGGTGTGAGTGTAAGTGTGTGTGTGTGTATGTTTACATGTGTTCTATGCATGTGTGTGTGCATGTGTATGGATGTAAGTGTGTTTCTATGTGTTTGTGTGCTTGTGAGTGTGTGCATGTGTTCTTATTTTCTTATTTGTGTGTTTGCATGTGTGTGCTTGAGCATTTGCATGTGTGCTCCTATGTGTGTTTATACATGCACACACGCATACATGTGTATATATGTGTTTATGTGTGCATGCATGTATGTACCTTTGTGTGTGTGTCTCTGTATGCTTGTGTATGTCTGCGTGCATGTGTATATTTGTGTGTCATTGTGTGTACATATTCATGTGTATGTGTGTGTATACATGCATATGTGTGCATGTGTGTGTGTATGCCTACAAAAGTTTGTGTGTGTGTGCATGTGCACACATGCACATGTGTGTGTGGGTGAGTGTGCATATATGTGTTGAGTTTGTGCATGTGGCTGTGTGTGGGTGCTTGTGTTTGTGTTTGTGTGTGTGAGTGAGAGTGTGTGGTATGCATATGTGTGTGTGCATGTGGGCATATGTCTATGTGTGTATGCATGTATATGTATGTGATTATTGTGTATATGTGTGTGTGTGTGTATATGCATATGTGTTTTTGTGTTTTGTGTGTATGTGTGTGCATATGCATGTGTGCATGCACATGTGGATGCATATGTGTGTGCTAGTACACATGCATGTGCGTATGCATATGTGTATGTTTGTTCGCATGTGTTTGCGTATGTGTGTATCTACATGTTTGGTGCATGTGTATGTATGAGTGTATATGTGTATATGTGTACATAAGTGAGTTTGTGTGCATAACAAGTACTTTGTGTGCATGTGTGCTTGTGTGCTTGTGTGTGTGTGGGTACGCACGTGCACGTGCGTATGTGTGTGTGTGTGTGTGTGTGCTTATGTGTGTCTATGTGTGCATATGCATGTTTACATGCATGCATGCACATGTGTGTAAATGTGTGTGTGTTGTGCATGCATGTGTTTATGAGCATGTGAGTGTGCATGTGCATGTATGTGTGTGCACACATACATGGTTATGTGTGTATGTGCATGCATGCATGTAAGCGTAGGCATGTGCACATTCCTATATATATGTGTTTGTGCATTTGTGTTCATGCACGTGTTTGCATAGGTGTTTGCATGTTGGTGCTTGTATGTGTGCACACGTGTATGTGTGTGTGTGTGTGTGTGTGTGTGTGGGTCTATGCATCTATGTGTGCATGTGCATGTAAGTGTATGTGCATGTGTCTACATGTGTGCATGCTTTTGCATGTCTGTATGTGTGTGTGTTTGTGTTCGTGTCTATGTTTGTGTGTGTTTGTGTGCACACGTATGTGTGTGTGCATGTGTGTGTATGTTTGTATGGGTTGTGTGAGTGCATCTTAGTGTGTGTGAATGTGTGTATGCATGTGTGTGTTAATGGGCATGCTTGTGTGCATTCATGTGTGTGTTTGTGCATTTATGTGTGCTTGCAAGTGTGTGCATGTGTGGGTGTATTCATGCATAAGTGTGTGTGTGAGTGTGTATTGGCACATGTGTGTGTGCATTTGTGTATGCATGCATGTGAGTTCGTATAGGTGTGTGCATGGATAAGTGTGTCTGTGGTTGGGTGTGTGCTTGTACGTGTATGTGCATGCATGTGTGTGTGTTTACATGCTTGAGTGTGTGTGTATACATGCATGTGTGCATGCTTGTCTTGTGTGTGTTCGTGTGGGTGTTCATGCATGTGCATGTGTGTGTGCCTATGTGCGTGTGTGAGTGTAAGTGCATGTGTATGCATTCATGTGTATGGATACATGTTTGTGTGTATGAGTGCATGCATGTGTGTGTGTTTGTGAGCATGTGTGTGCATGTACATGTGCATATGCTTGGGTGGATATGCCCATGTGTGTATGTGTATCTATGTTTGTGTAGATGCATGTGTGAATGTGTGTGCATGTGAATGGTTGCATACATGTGTGTGTATGTGTGTATGTGCTTATGTGTATGTAGGCATGTTTGTACATCATCATGTGTGTGTGTGTTTTCATGCATGTATGTGTGTGAGTGTGTTTGTGTGTGTAAATGTCAGCATGTGTGCATGCGTGTAATTATGTGTGCATGGGTTTGTGTGCATGTGTTTGGGTACATGTGTACACATTTGTATTTGTGTACATGCATACGTGTGTGTGTGCATGCATGTGCATATGCATACGTATATGCATGTGTGTCTATGTATTCTTGTATATGTGTGTGTGTGTGGAAGTGTGTTTGCATGTGTGCATGTGCATATATGTGTGTATGTTTTGTGTGTATGTGAGTGTGTGGGTGCACATGTCTATGTATGTTTGTATGTGCATGCATGTGTGTGTACACATGTGTGTGTGTGTGTATATGTATGTGGGTGAATGTGTGTGTATGTATATGTATGTGTGATTGTGTGTATTTGTGTGTATGTTTGTGTGTGTGCGTGTGCATGTGTTTCTGCATGTGTATGCTTGTGTATGTATGTGTGTAAGGTGTGTCTATGTGGAAGTGTGTTTGTGCATGTGTGTGTGTATGTGTGCTTGTATGTGCATGGGTCCGTGCATGCATGCTTGTGTGCATGTGTTTATGAGTGTGTCATTACACGTGTGTGTGTGGGTGTGTGTGTATGCACATGTGTATGGGTGGGTACGTACGTGTGTATGTTTGCATGTGCTTGTGTGTATGTGTGAGTGTGCATGTTATGTGTGCATGCTTGAGTGCATGTGTATGTGTGTGTGCATGTATATATAGAGGGTGTTTTTTTGGTGTATGTGTGTGCTTGTGTTCATGTGCCTGTTTGCATGTGTGTATGCATATTTTTGTGCATGCATGTGTGCGTGTGTATGGGCATGTGTGTATGAAAGTGAGTGTATGCATGTATGTATGTTTGTGTGCACATGCACATGTGTGTGTGAGAGAGTTTGCATGCACTTGTGAATGTGTTTGTGTTCTTGTGTTTGTATATGTATATGTGTGTATATGTGTGTATGCATGTGCATATGAGTGTGAATGCATATGTTTGTGCATTTGTGTGAGCACCAAACTTGTGTGTTTGTGTGTGTATGCATGCATGTGCAAGTGTGTTTGCTTGTGTGTTCATGTACATGTATGTGTGTTTGCATATGTTGCACAGATGTTTGTGCTTACATGTGTGTGCATACATGTGTTTGTGTGAGTGTGTATGTGTATGATCATGCGTGCATATGTGAATATGTGCATAAATGTGTGTGAGAGTATGCATATGTGCGTGTGTGCATGCACGTGTGTTTGTGTGTGCATGTGCACGTGTGTGTGTATGTATACGTATGTAGTTGTGAGTGTGTATAAATGTGTGTGTATGTGTGCGTGTGCATATGTGTGTGCTTATGTGTGTGTATTCACATGTCTATGTTTGTGTGTGTGTGTTTGTATGCATACTTTTATATTTACATTTGTGTGTGTGTATGTGCTTGTGTATGTGTGCATGTATGCATCTTTGTGTGGGTGTGTGTATGTTTATGTGTCTTTCTTTGTGTATATGTATGTGTTTGTACATGTATATGTACACATATACATGTGTGTGTGTACGTGTGCATGTATGTGAACATGTGTATGTACGTGTGTGCATGTGCATATGTAAGCATATGTGTGTACATGTGTTCCTGTGTGTGAGAGTATATTTATAAGTGCTTGTGTTTGGTTGTATTTGTGAGTGTGTGTGTGTGTGTGTCTATGTGTGTGTGTGTGTGTGAGTGAGTGTACGTGTGTGTTTCTCTGTGTGTGTGTGTGTGTTGGTGTGTGCATGTGTGTGTATGTGGTTATACATAGGCTTTTGTGTATGTGTTCATGTCTATAAGTATTTGCATGTGGGCATGTGTGTGTGTGCATGCATGTTGATTTGTATGTATGTGCATGTGTCTATGTGTACAAGTGTGCCTAAGGATATGTGTAAGTGTTTATGTGTGTGCATGCACGTACATGTGTATGTGTATGGGTGCATTCATGCATGTGTGTGTTGGTGTGTGTAGATTGTTGTGGGTGTTTGTGTGTGCACATATGTATGTGTTTGTGTATAAATGAGTGCATGTGTGTGTGTGCATATAAGTACATGTGTGTGCTTGTATGTGATTGTGTATGTGAATGTGTACATATTTGCATGTGTGTGAATGTGCATGTGTGCACATGTGTGTGTGAGTGTGTGTGCATGTGTATGTATATGTCTACATATGTATGGGCTTGTGTGCATGCATTTGTGTATGCGAGCATGTGAGAGTGCCTGCATACGTGCGAGTATATTTTTGTGCACATATGTTTGTGTATTTATGCATTTGTTTATGTATTTGTGTATGTTTGTGCATGTGTTTATATGTATATGTGTGTGTGAATTTGTGCGTACATGAGTGTGTGTTGTGTGTGCATGTGTGCTTGTGCGTGTGTAAGAGTTCGTGTCTTTTCTTGTGTGTACGTGTGTGTATATGTGCATGTGTATTTGTGTGTGTACATGTTTGTGCCTACATGCATATGTGAATTTGTGTGTCTATTCTTATGTGTATGTGCATAAGTATGTGTGTGTGTGTGCATAGGCCTGTGTGTGTAGGCATGTGTGTGCCTGTGTATAGGTGAGTGTGTGCATGTGCATGTGCATGTGTATGTGTATATGTCGGTGTGTGTGCATGTGTGTTTGTATGTGCTTATTATAGGTGCATGCATGTATGTTTGTGTGTGAGTTTGAGTGACATGTGTGTGTGTGTGTGTGCATGTAAAGGTACAAGTGTGTGTGTGTGTGTGTGTGCTTGCATGTGCACAAACATTTGTTTGTGTCCATCTATGTGCATGTGTATGTGTGTGTATATGTGTGTTTTATGTGTGTGTGTGTTTGTGTGTATGCATTTGTGCATGTAGTATGTGTATGCATGTGTGTGCATGCACGTGTGTGTGAGTGTACATGTATATAATTATGAGTGTGTAGTTGTGTATGCACGTGCATGTGTGCATGCTTGTGTGTTTCTGTGAGTGTGTTCATGTGTGCGTGCATGAGTGTGTGGCTTTGTATGGTGTATTTGTGTTGGTGTGTATATCTATGTGCATGTGTGTATGTGTGAGTGTATGTATATGTGCATGTGCATATATGTGTGTGCGTGTATGCATAAAAACACATGTGTGAGTATGTTTATGTGTGCTCTATGTGTGCATGCCCATGTGCATGTGTTGTAGATTTGTGAGCATGTTTGTACACACATGTGTATGCATGTATATGTGCATGTATGTCTTCGTGTTTATTTGTGTATGTGTGTGTATGTGTATATGCATACATGTGTGTGTGTGTGCATGTGCAGATACATGTGCATGTGTATGTGTGTTTATGCTTGTGTGTGCATGTGCATGCATATGTATGAGCATATATGTGTGTGTGTGTGTGTGCTTTTTTGTGAGCCTGTGTGTGTTTGTATGCCTATGCATATGAGTGTGCGTATGCATGTGCATATGTGTTCGTGTGTGTGTGGGTGTGTTCATGTGTGTGCATGCATGTTTGTCTGTGTTCATCTGTGTGTGCGTGCTTCTATGGATGGGTGTGTTTATGTGTGAGTGTATGATTATGTGTCTGTGCATAGCCATATGTGTGCGTATGTATGTGTGTGGGCATATATGTGTGCACATGTGTACGTGCATATGTGTGTGTATGTGTAGGCATGTGTGTTTATGCATGTGTACGTGCATGCACGTGTATGTGTAGGTGTGTGCTTATACGTGCGTGTCTGTGCATATTTATGTGCATATGTTCATGTGTGTACATGTATATATGTGTGCTTGTATGTGTTCCTATATATGTATATGTGAGTGAGTGTGCGTGCATGTGTTCGCATGTGTGTATATGTGTATGTGTGTGTATTTTCATGTACGTGTACGTGTGCTTGTGCTTACATGTGTGTCTTTGTATGTGAATGCATCAATGTATGTGTGCATGCGTATGTTTGTGAGTATGTGTATGTGTGTGTATGCGCAGGTGTGTATATGTGTGTATGTGCATGTGTATGCATGTGTGTGTCTACATGTGTGGGTGTGTGTAGTTGCACGTGTTTGTGTGTGTATATGTCTATACATATGTTGCCTTATGGGTGTGTGTGTGTGGGGTGTGCATGCATGTGTGCGTGTGCTTCTCTATATATATGGGTTTATATGTGTGTGTGAGTGCATGCATTTGTGTGTGCACATGCATGTGAGGGGGTGTGCTTATTGCTATGTCTGTGTGTCTATGTGTATGCATACATGTGTGTGTATGCATGTACACACATGTGTTTGTTCATGCATGTACGTGCATATGTGTGTGAGTTTGCATGTGTTCATGTGTACATGTATATGTGTGTGTATGTGCTCATGCGTGTGAGTATGTGTGTGTATGCTTGTGTATGTGCACATGTGTGTGTTAATGTGCTTGTACATATATGTGGGTATGTGCACAAGTGTGTGTGTTGTATATATGCATCTGCATATGTGTTCATGTTCTTGTACATCTTCATCTTCTTTGTTTGCAACTTCTTATTCTTCATCTTCTTGATCTTCTTCTTTCTCTTCTTCTACTTCTTCTTTCCTACTTCTTTCTTTTCTTCTTCTTCTTCTCTTCTTCTTCTTCTTCTTCCTCCTCCTTTTCTTTTACTTCCCCTCCTTCCTCCTCTTCTTCTTCCTTTTCTTCTTTTTTTCTTCTTCTACTTCTTTCTCTTCTTCTTCCTCTTCTTCTACTTTCTCTTCTTCTCTCTCTTTTTTTTCTTCTTATTCTTCTTTTAGATCTCTTCTTCTTCTTCTTCTTCCCCCTCCTTGTCCCTCTTCTTCCTCCTCTTCTTGCTCCTCTTCTACTTCTTCTACTATTACTACTTCTACTTCCTCTTTCTCTTCTTCTTCTTCTTCTTCTTCCTCCTCCTCTTCCTCTTCTTTTTCTTCTTCTTCTTCTTTTTCTTCCTCTTTTTCTTCTTCTCCTTCTTCTCTTCTCCTTATACTTTTACTTCTTTTTCTCCTCCTCCTCCTCCTCCTTTTTCATCTTCTTCACCTTCTTAATCTTCTTCTTTTTCTTCTTCTCCTTCTTCTCTTCTCTTTCTACTTTTTCTTATTCTTCTTCTTCTTCTTCTTCTTCTTTCTAAAGACATGAATTTTTCATGCTCAATATTACCATCTTAGGGTATATAGTTTCTTTCACAGAGTTGTCTCTTGACCCTAGCAAAGTTAAGGCAATTACAAAGTATCCTACTCCAAAAACAATTCATGACATTAGAAGCTTCCATAGTCTTCCCACCTTCTATCAATGATTTATTAAAGACTTTAGTACTATTGTCACATTGATTATTGATTATTGATTATACTAAGTTGAAATAGGCTTTTACTTAAGCACTTATTCTAAAACTACCCAAATTTTTTGTTGTCTTTGAGGTTGCATGCAATGCATTAGGAGTAGGGATAGGTGGCATCAAAGATAAACATCTTATTATGTTCTTTAGTGAAAAACTTAATGATGTTAGAAAGAAATATTCTATATACAAAAATGAATTAAATGTCATAATTTAATCTTTAAGATATTAGAGATAATACTTGTTGTTCAAAGTATGTCTTATACTCTAACCATGAGGTATTTAGGTTCCTAGATTCCAAATGAGACCTTAGTCATAATCATATCAAATGATTCATGTATATCTAAGAATGTACATTTGTTATTAAACACAAACTTGGCTTAGAAAAAATAAAGTATCTATTAGTTAGTATGTTCACCTATTGATTACTTTGTCTATAAAGAGCCTATATTTTGAATAAATTAAGAACTAATATCTTGATTATCATAATTTTGAGCTAATTTATTAAGAAATCAAGTCAATTTTGATTCTTGTATCTATAGATTTTAGCATAAAGATAGATATTTATATAAGAATAATAAGTTATGTATCCCAAATTTATCTCTTAAAGATTTTTCAATTTAGGAAATATATATTAGAGAATTATCTAATGATTTTAGAAGAGATCTTTTAAAGATATTTAAAGAGATTTTATTGGCTTAGAATAATGCATCATATTGTATCTATTATAGTCTAATATTGTACATATAAAATAACAAAATCTCCAAATGTAAGCCAAATACCTTGCATTATATTACTTGTACTTAATAAGTTATGAGAGCACATAAATATAAATTTTGTACTTAGATTGACTAAAACCTCATCTAGAAATGACTTTGTCCTTATGGTCATTGACCATTTCTCTAAAATGACTCTTTTTATCCTTGTTGTAAGGCACATATGCTATCTTTGTAGCAAATATTTTTTTAATGAAATAATTAAATTGTATAATATCTTAATGATCATAATATCTAACTAAGACATAAGATTCACTGGTTATTTTTTTAAGGTCTTATGACATTTACTATAGACCAAACTAAACTTTTTTTAGCCTACCACCCATAAATTGACGGACAAACAAAAATAATAAATCATAGTTTAGAAAATCTTATTTGTAGCTTAATAGGGGAATAACTTAAGATTTTGGATCAACTACTATCACAAGTCAAATTTACATATAATAATTTTGTAAATCATAGTATTGGTATAGGTCTATTTGAAATTTGTCATGGTAATAAGCTTAGGTCTTTCATTGATCTTATTCTTTTACTAATAGATTTTTGGACTTCTACCTATACTTCTTCTTTTGTAACTCATATTTCTTCATTACATAAAATAATATTTAAAAAAGTTCATCTAAGTAACGAAAGATATAAAAAACTAGTAGATGCACATAGAAAGGTTAAGAAATTTTATGAAAGAAACTATATTATAATGAGTTAGGTCATAACTATTTCATCTCAAAGCTTACAAGAAATTATAAGTGCATGGAGTTGGACTTTTTAGAATTGTTCAAAAACTAGAAACTAATACATATATGTTGGATTTATCAAAAGAGTATGAAATTAAGATAATCTTTATATTGAAGATTTAGTCCCATATAATGTGCTACATCTAATACCTAGTGAGTAATTTGAATATGATTCTCCCTTTTCAGGTGAACCTGTTACTACCACTACGTTAGCCTTAGAATAAGTAAAAAGAATGTGAAAAAAATTTTAGATAATTAGATAATTCTAACGAAAGATTATATAC
Organism: Vanilla planifolia; assembly: GCA_023846275.1. Taxonomy (NCBI): domain Eukaryota; kingdom Viridiplantae; phylum Streptophyta; class Magnoliopsida; order Asparagales; family Orchidaceae; genus Vanilla; species Vanilla planifolia. Next base: position 1,054,163 of record CM043877.1, read on the forward strand.
TTAAAAACTTTTTAGTTCATTAGAAAGGAAAATCTTTGATCGAGAACTTTTGGCTTACCTATGATGACTACACTACATCGCATCACACCCATTAGAGCATTGTTATGCCCATGACCTCAATGCTACCAAGCCAAGCTCTCTCCCACTTAGAAAAATGATATAAAAGCATCTTACATTAACTCACAAATACAAATCTCCTAGCATCACATCATTCTCATTCAAACTCAAAGCTATACGCTAGCTGAATCATATTTCATTTAGTCATATTTGTTGTTTATAAGAGCCAATTACAACACTTTATTTTTTCCTATAATTATCTCTATTAGTTTTACTCTATTTGCCCAAACATATTTTATAGTAAAATATGTTATCATCAATACTGGTTTATATGCATGCTTCATCTACTACCTTCAGTCATCCATCATCACTTAATCGTATGCTGCTTCCAATAGTTGTTATCTGGCTACCAAACATCACTTAGTCACCCACCATCATTAGTGGCTCGATGCTCCCCGACCACCCAACATCATATAGCCACCCATTAGCCACCCATCCTTTGGCTATTATTAATCACCATTATCTGTTTCATCCATTATTGGCATCCTAACCACATCGTTATTGACGTTTGATCGTTATGTTTCATGATTACATAATTTTTTGTATATCATAATTTTTTTATGCATTTTTATACTTGTCATTTAATATAGTTAACCCACTTAAAGTTAATGTTTTAAAACTCTAAAGATTTTATGTATTTTTATGTTTTATATTTAATATGGGTGATCCATTTTGAGTTAATATTATAGAAGTTTAAAGATCTCTTTTAGATTCAAAGTAATTTAACTTAAAATATTTTCTCTTTTAGATATCTTTTTATGTTTCTATTTTTATGTATAATTAATAAGCTCTCATTTATTTATAAATAAGAGAGACTCTCGAATTATAATATTATTATTAATAAATAAAACTTTTCTTATTTGTGTGCTTTCATCTTTGTGAAGAAAGAGTGTGCACCCAACTCTAGTTAGAGAGATTTCAACTTCTCCACCCTTTACGAGAGACAAAGATCAAAAAAAGAGACCTTCTATCAGGAGAACTAACAACTAAATAAATTCTCTTCCTTTAACATCCTCAAGTCTTCACCCGTCATTTTACTCTCTTGAACAAACTGTCAAATAACCATCCACCTCAACAAGACTCCAAATCCTAGCTTACCATCTTGTTACCTCTTTAGTCAAGCTTCCTCATTGACCTAAACCTCTACTTCATCACTCTTTTACATAGTTGGTGCTTTAATGCCAACTTTAATGAAAATTATAAGACATCATCCCCAAAAGGATACTCTTTTAAAAACTTTTATTTTTTAGATAATAATCTAAAATTAAAGTTACTCTTCCTTCTATTAAAGTACTCTACATATATTTTATCTTAAATTTTATATTTTATAAGTGTAAAATTAGATTTGATAAAAACTACTCAGTAGGGTTTTATACTTAATGCTTAACATGTTATTACTTAATAATCTGCACTATAACTTTAGATACTAATCTTTTAGTAATTATAAAATATCATACATGTGGCCTAATATTAATTAGTATATGATATCTTTTAATATTTTTTAATAATCTAATAAAATCTCTAGTATTATAAGCTCAAAATTAAACCTTAATAAAAATTTAATTTATTCTGCATCAAATATTTGAGCAACATATTATAAATATCATATGAATATGAAATAACATATAATTATATATATGCTTCATTTATAAGTATTTTAATGATTCAAGTAACTTGTCATTTAAGCAATGATTCATAAGATTTTAACCACTCTGATATCATAAATGTAACATCCTTCTATTTTTATTTGCTATAAAATTATTTATTTTCTAGACTTAATTCATGCCTTAATACCACGAATGTCGCATCCCTTATTTTCACCACATATTCAATTTATATTCTCCCAAATCTAAGAATCCAAATAAACTCTCTCCTATATTTTATCAATTTGTTAATTTGTTAATCCATCAATATAATATTTATACCTATCATATGATCGCCATGCAATTTATATCCATAACTAACAACTAAATTCAATAATTATAAATAATTAAAACCATTATAATAATCATATTTCATAATTTTCATAATTTCTTTATGATATTACAACTAGTTTTCATATACATATAAATACTAAATTCATCATATGATTAATAAGTTATTTAGTATACTCTAACAATACAAACTTTTATAGTTTTAATTTCTTTTTATAAACTATTCTTATGGAAATCCTTTTATTAGTGGTTTTAATATACCTAAAATATTTGTGTCAAAAAAAAGTTAAGTTAATCATCATTATTTTAGTATATTATCTCTAATAATAAATAAATATATAAAATAAGCAAAAATTTAGGACACATGTATGGTATAATCTTAAGAATCAATTATAAAATGCAAGCAAACAAAGTCTTATTCATATTAAAATATAAAAAAAATATGATATGCTATAAAAAAAAGATATACATAATCTCTTAAAGACATAACAAGTACATACAAATTATTATCTTTTCAATCTTTTTCTTAATATGGTCATACTTATCATTACTTGTTTTCACTTAATTAAGTAAATCTTGTGATAGTCAGTGATGTTACTTTCTTCTTCTTATAGGATAGTCAGCCAATATATTTATTTTAATTTACTTAATTATAATAAAAATATTATTTATTAATTTATTATATCATATTTTTATTTACAACTATGCTTAGTCTTTTTATATTTTTAATACTCATATCTTTGTAATAAATTTTAATAGTGCATCCCACTAACTACTAGCCATCTCATGATAGCAAATCTCTATCTTATAATACACTGGCCATGATGGATTCAAGAAAAGTAAGTAATGTTATTGAGTTTTGTAGTTTCCTTTGTTCTAGATGGTATTGTGAAGAGTTTTTTATATTATAGAAATTTTGACTATACTTAGAAGGTCATCAAATTTAAATGACTCGATGCTTGTAAGTAATTTTCCAAAACCACAACTATAGCCTAATATTTACTCCAATTCTCATCATTCCTTTCGATACTAATGGATTCAAAATATTCAATGATGCATTGCATTAAGACTTGGGATATATTATTATGCAACATAATAAAGTTATAATTTATACCACTGGAAATTCAAGGTGTTCAAAAAAATTAATTCCACTAAAGTGGTGATGATAACTCTTGTTTTATATATTAAAAAATGTATGAATGTCTATTAATGAATGAGATAATCAAAACCTCTCTTTGGATTTAAGTACCATTACGATCCAATGAAAAGGATGGTGAATTATATGATATATTAAGGATGTATGAATATTTGGTATGTGATAGTTGATACAAAATTCAATTGCTATTGTTCTTAAGCTTTCACCTTTGATAGCATGTATATTTTTAGCTTCAATTTACATGATTCTATATTAATTTTATTTTACTTTAATTTATATGGTTTGTATATGCTAAACCATTAGTTATGTTAAACATTTATGCTTTAGTTCTTTATCATTCATATATAAGCACATATTTTATTGATATATTTTTTTAGATTTAGCTTATTTGACTAGTGAAGTCCATCACATAAGTATCAATAGTAATTATTAACTAAATATAGCTATTAGATAGTTCATTCATCATCACAATTAATATTTTTGGACTCAACTTATTTTGCTCATTAATTCTATATTTTTGTATTTGGTTGTTGTTATCTTGATTCTTCTTTCAAAGCTATAATACTTTCCCCCATTTCACAGTGTTCAAAATTACTATTGTGCTTCCATCGTAAAAGAATTGGTAAAAGATCTAACAAATATTAAAAAGAAAAGAAAGAGGTGATAAACTTATTAAGTTCTTCCTTAAATACTTATTGTCTTTATCAACATTTTGATAATGTGACCAATTTTATAGGAATAAAGATAAATCATTATGACTAGAAAGTTTTTCTAGTCCGAATTATTCTATATAGTATTCATTTAAGTCTCATACTAATGTTTGTTTTTCTACATGTTGCAAGTGCTATGATAACATTTGTTATGCTATTTACCTGATCGTTATTTGTTATGGAGTTTTACTTTTTGAGAAGATTTCCCATGCCTTGTGGTAACTTGCATTTGATGATTGTTTCATTTGGTTCCAAGAATAAGGATTTAAACTCTATTTAAAGAAATTTGCGAGTTAAAATATAGTATTTGAAACTCAATTTCAAACAGACATTTTTTTAACAAATGCATTTTACAACTATTTATTTAATCGTTGCTCTATGTTAGTTGAATTTTTAAGGGCAATTCTTTATGATAAAGCTTGTGAAGATTCTCAAACTATTGTCGATCATCATCTCCATCCTCTCACTCATTCTTTTTATAGAGCTCCATATGAGTAAATATTACTCATATAAGCATAAGCCAATCTAACAATTCTCTTGTTGTATCTTAAATGATTGAAAAATGATACTTCTATTTTCAGAAGTGAAACAATAATAAATTATTTTTTATAATGTTTTTAAATTGATTAGAAAAATAAAAATAAAAAAAATAATATTTTACTTATATGAGATAAAAGATTTCTCTATTTATGATAGATCAAACTTTAACTTGATCCTTTTAAATCTGATTTATGACAAAACAAATAAACTCCAAGTATTTGTATTAAACAATTTAATGTATTTCTCTGGTCAAAATGAAACAGGTGTGGTTGCCGTTAAGAAGAGGAGTTTGATGATCAATCTTCATGAAAACATGGACTTTTTAAGCTTTTGCATGAGTTAATGGATGAATGGAAAAAAGAAGAAAACTATTCTTCTATATTATTGTACTTTGTTGCTTTAGAGAGATGAACTTGAATTAAATAACTTATTTACTTGATCACTCACAAAAAAAAATAAAAATAAAAGCATCAATGGATTGGTGCTATTACTTTAATGAATTATTTGATGTATGTTTTTACTTAGTTAACATATAAATATTATTAGGGATACATTGTACAATGAAAAATGTGAAGAAATAATACAAAGAGTTCTATAAATTTAAAAGCGAACAAAAATAGAAGATAAAATATTAATTTTTTTCTTGAATACGATATTTCTTTTTTTACTTTTAACTTAATTTGGTTATCACAATACAAAATATTTTAGTTATCAACTCATAATAATAGAAATGAGAGTTTCAAGATAATGTAGGTATTATTTTTTTTATTGATTGGACCGAGCCCAAAATTGAACAGAGTCGTCAAAAAATATTTACATACTATGCAAAACGGTGAATCACCGAGTCTCTAGTCTAATCGATACTAAAAATGTTTTCATAGTCAATGTCAGGCAAAGATAAAGGAGATCGAAAAACCTCACGAAAGGGCGAGGGCTTGGAAACGAAAACGTAGTGATGTCGATCACGAGATAGGCCTCTCAAGTCATTGGTTCTCTTCTTAGATGACAGGTGAAAGCAATTGCTAGCAAATCATGCCTATCGTACTCAAGGCATTTTTGCCTCTTTCGCACCCATAATAAAGAATGTATGCTCTTTTTAGGGATTTTTTTTTGCCAGTGATCTTGTTTTGTGCTTCTACTATTCATAACTTGTATGTGATCAGTTGAGACGGTGATTGGAGACTAAAATCAACATGTCAAAATATAAAGTTTTCATTTGATGTAAAACTTTTCTCCATCGTTATCACAATTAAAACCATTGTCATAAAAAAAATTACTTTATATTAAATGCACAATATAAAATATTACTATATAAACTTATTTATTACTTTAGAAATTCGAAATATCCATCACATTACCTCCATTATTGCAAGTAATAATATAATCATTTTATATTTTTCTTAATCAAACTTATTTACACTTTCACAATCATCACCAAGTTTATATTATTTATTATTTGATAATGAATACTATTAAAACTTAAGATTATTTTTAAATAATTAAGACTTATGAACATGAATTTAATTGAAAAACAAATATTAATATGTATATGTAACATTTACTCGCTTAAGTCACATCAATTATCATTTTTTTATGTTTATATTTTTAAAGTCACACCATGTTATTTTCAATAATTCAATATTTGATTTTATCAAGATAATTTTTATCAAATATATCAAATGTTTTATTCTTATTAGAGTACACAACTAAAGAAAATTATTGAAAAATGTGTACAATATTTAAAAACTATTCACACTTCTAAATGTATGTGAATTGTTTTTTTAATGAAGCATTATAATAAATATACACCAAATTATTTAATAGCTCATGCTCTACCATTTTTTTTGTGAATTATTTCAAATTCATTTGAATTACTTTTATATCCATTTGAAGTAACAACATAACTTATTTAGTTATAAAGCTTTGCAAATTTGGAATATTAAGTCTCATTATTTTGTATAATTGATTTATATTGTAATATAAAAAAGTAAAGCAAAAAAGACATGATAATGACAAAAGATTAATATAAATTATTTGATTTGTTTATTTATTAATATTGAGATCTTTATATATTTATTTATATGATCAATAGGTTTATAAAAAGATGTTTCTATAATTTAAGGTAACAATAACCTTCTTATTTAAGTTATATTTTGTTATGTTTTTTATATTATATTTATGTGAATAGAATTTTAATTCTTATTGTTTATATGTTTGATACATGTTTATATTGTATGAATAAATTATATAAAAAACAGATTATTATATATTTATAAAATATAAAAAATTTATTCTCATTCAGATTAGGAATATTGAAAGTAAATAATAACATATTTAATTCTTAAAAAAATGAAGCAGTTTTCATATTTCAAATTTTATGAAATAATAATTGTCTCATAAACATATAAAAATATTAAAAAAACAAATTACTTAAATTATATAAATAAATATATATATTTTTATATAATTAATAAAGATTTATCGAAAGTTGTTTAAAATTATTATAAAATTTTAAAGTTATTAGATTAATATATAATTTTATTTATTAGTTAATGAATGATTTAATTACATGAATTCGTGGCCGACTTCTATTTGCGATTTAATTACTTGTATTCCTTCGTGCGGCCTTTCCAGACAACAATACCCCAGGGCATCGCCTTCTCTCGGCTTTGTTACTGCCTTTGTTACTGATCGACCATTTGGCCGGTGTGAAGAGGGAGACAAACGTTTGGGCATCTTGCAAGGAGATTTCAGTGAGTTCCATAACCCTAAGTCTTCGTTTTGCTCTTGTACCTTCGTAGCTTTGGCTCGGCCGTGAGATTTACATGGACTCACATCGTCGGATTAAGGGCATGGAACAATGTCGGGAAAGAGAAAGTGGTGTAAGAGAATGAGTAAGAGTGAACCGAGGATGTGAGTCCTCAGGAGAGAAAATGTGAAAAACCAGGAGAGAGAGAGAGAGAGAGAGAGAGAGAGAGAGAGAGAGAGAGAGAAGAGAAAAGGAATTTTGTGTAAAATGCAATGTCAATTGAAAGTAGGGTTATCAATTTGCATTCAAACAAGTTGAATTAATATGTAGAACATTGTTAGAATATTGACATATGCTCTTTGTATGACTGCAGGTTAAAAAAAAAAGAGAAGAATTGGGCATTGAATTCCAAATTTTTCTTTGATCATAAGATAGGTATATAACACTTTATATGTGTGTATGCTTAATGTAGTGATATTTTATAACTTAACTTTGTGAAAAAGGTTCTTGGTGAAATATTTCATCTATTGTTGAAACAAATGAAAGGGATTGCTAGAAGATGAAGGGGTTGTTCAAAGGTTTATGATGGTTAAGACAAAGATGTAAGGATTTCTATTACCTCTTGATTATGGAGATCGAGAGGGTCTCATTCAGGAAACCATGTAGCGCTCTCTTGATTCTCCATTTCAGCTTGTCTATAATACCTTAAAGATGATGCAAAAAAATTTGATATTGAAATTGAACTAAGAAAGATTAACATAAGCTTACTTTTTTTAGAGAACTTAAAGGTGAGGTTACAATATTAGAAATGAGAGAGATTTAAATCCTCACATGTCGAGGACAACTCAGAAAAAAGAAAAAATTAAAGTCTAGTGGTTTCTCTTGGGTGATTAATCTTTATGAATTGGATCTCAAAGGTTGTACTTATAACTAATGTAGTGATAGACATGTCTTGCTTTCCTTGGGTGATGGGAGACATTGCCATCATGATAGTTTAATTTTACACACATTGGTAGATTTATCGTTATTTCTCAAAGAATTACCATCATTTTCTTAATTGTGGCTTAAATGATCAAGCCATTGATGCTAGACTAAGAATTAATGTCTTTACAAGTAACTCCAAGAGTTGTTTCAATGTCGGTTCATCAACCTTGTGTAAAGTGTGTTAAAGCTTGAGAGTAAACCCTTGAGTAGTTGAATTGGAATGATTGAGAATCAAGCATTTTGCTTTCAATAATTTATATGCAAGCATCATGGTCCGAATGCGAGCGGCTGAGCCTAAAAGGTATGACATTGAGTAACCTATTGTTGAATGCTCACCGCATACCTTTTTTTTATGTCAACAATCATGATCAACTTAACAAATTTTTGTATCTTTAGGTACAAAGTAGTAAATTTTGCAAAAAAAATATTATATTAATGATTAATAAAGGTTTGAGGAAGTATATTTAATAATACTATTGTTTTAATAGGGGTTATATTAATAATACTTTTGTTTTAGATGTATGTTAGTAATATTTTAAGTCATTTGTCTAATATATGATTTAGAAAATGGGATACCAACAAAAACTACTTTCAAAATAAATTTTGATCATCGATCATAAGCGAGCATAAGAAAAGGTATTATGCATGAAATTACGAGATCCCAAGGAAATTTGAGAAGATTAAGATGATAATAAATTTTTTCTCAAGCGTGCTCTTTACTATATAATTAAACACAAATAATAATTAGATCAAAAGAAAACATAGTATGCACAATGCTAAAAAGGGCAAATATTATGCTATGCAATAGTGTTGTTCAATCCTCCACTTGATTTGAGATTTGTCAAAATTGTTTCCAAGTGCCTGAGCAGTACATACATCAGCCTGATTGCAAACAATTCTAATCAGTTTCACAAACCTTGTTTAGCTTGGTAGAATAGTCGAAACACCATGTATAACTAAATTGAACTAACTAGTCAGGAACCATAGAAAAAAAATTGTACACAAAGGAGCAAATTTAAGGTCCTCTAGAATACCTGATGTTAAAGAAAGAAAGATTGTTTCTCAATTATTGGTGTAGAGTCGAAAACTGGCCGATGGATCCAGGGTCTCATTTCGAAAATGGTGTAGGTGTGGTGGCAGGCATCGGATCTAGGGCTTTCCGCCACCGCAGAGCAAGTTCGGCATCGTGGGGTGGAGGAAAACTTGAATTAGGAACAACTTCATTTGTTTTTGCCACTGTCGTCAGGTGGCTGATGTCGGAATTAGTGCTCAAATCATAAGTTGTGAGTCCACAACACACTATTGGTTTTCAGACTCCGTTATTTACTATTTAAAAAAAAGTAAAAGGATTATGGGCCATTATATGCCATTAAGAATGAGGGTTTTTCATCTAAACTAATAATTATACCTCTTAAAAGAATTTTAACTTGTCATTATGTCAAGTTAGTATAAATTGTTAGAAAAATAATTTTAAAATTTGAATTATTTGATTAATAAATTTAATATATTTTGACAAAAAAAGATACCAATGATATCTACATTAGAAGAATCAAATGTTAATAAACAATTACATTTAGGTCTTGTTAGACAATATGCAATATTAAATTACTTGGGATTAGTTTAGTCTAGCTATCCCTTTGTTAGTGAGATTAGGAAGTAAATGTAACACCCGGACCAAAGAAGGTGAAGAACGATCAGAAAATGATGTCTCATAAAGGATAATCATCGGATAAGGAGAGACTCCTATCAAACTTTTTAGTAGAGGGGTATAGGGATAAAATAAGTCCTTTGGATCTCATCCAAATGAAGTTCTTTTTTGCTCATAATCTTATTGTTAAGTTGATACAAGCTTTATTTTCACTTCTCGAGAATTCCACTATCATCCCATATTCTATGGGCATATGAGTATAACTGCATGTTGTTGAGGAGGTTTCTTTATTTTTAATGGAGATCCTCTTGATATCTCTCTCCAAAACTTCAGTTGTTAAACTACTCTTTCTTTAATGGCAACTCAGACTCTCGTATTTCTTTACTGAGTTCAAGATTGTTGCCTCTTGGCATGTAATGTCTGGACATGTAAGATGCAAAGTTTTCTCCACTTTTCTTAAGATACAGCTCTTAACGATTCTGGAAAGTGCGTTCTTGATCCATTTCCTATTTTATCCAACTTAAAGAGGCAATTTCTTTCTACCTTTGCTAGTTAACATTATGTCAATAGATTTTTTAAATCCCTTCTCAATTTAACTAGTAGTCTGAGCCTATTTTGGCCTTCCTCCAACACTTTAAGGGTGCTTTTAAGAAAGTGGACCAAGAAGACTTGCACTTTATTTGAGTGACCATCATCAGCTCATTCCAACATGGGGATTTTTGAAAGCATCTCATTAAGTACTCTCCATATTCATTGTAGGAAATCTTTAACAATGTTATTTGTTTCATCAACAAAGAGGAATTTGCTTCTACTCTGATGGGAAATCAGAAGGGAAGGCATGTTTGCCTCTTAAGCCCATTGATTGTGGCTAGAAGAGATAGAGGGTCAATAGATATTTTTCTAGAAAAGCCCGTCGAGGATACAATCATCTTTGAGGCAACCAAACTTAGCATATCGTCAAACCCCATAAAAACATTGCATAAAGAAGTATTGGTGCAATAAATAAGATGAAATTGCTCTAAAAGACTAGGTTTCTCTTAGTGAATAATTGAGACAAAACAAAGTTTTGTAAGTTCCATGAGGACCATGGCTACACGATCTTACAGTGCAAAGCTCTGAAAGCATTTGATCAAAAGGCTGTTGCTAAAGGATGGCTGTCTCTAGGGTTATTAGGTGAAGAAGTCTGAGACGACCTTTACTTCAAATAATATTGCCGGGCCATGTATTGTTGGCACACCTTGTTGAAGGGCATGATTAGGCCTTCTTGTTAGTACTTAGAGACATGGGTAAGGCCTCTGTCAAAATCATTTACTTCATTTATAAAGGAAAGCAATCCCACTCCAAAAGCTCTATCTTGAAGTCTCTTAAGAAGACCTTGGCAGCTAACGTGATAGCTTGATTAGGGGGTTGAGCCTTTATATTCTTCAATCCCGAGGATATGCCACTTCTTGGCAACACTTACAATGATGCCATAGTGCTCTCGGGTTTAATTGCCAACTTCAAGGTCTGCCAAATGCTTGTCGTCAGGATTTTTGCAAACATCCTCCTCCTTGATGCCTTTGACAAGATCGACATTGGTCAAAGCCTTATTCCCCCAATCGTTGTCTCCCGCATGACTTTCTCAAGGGAGTTAATAAAGTCAAAAGATAAGATTACTTTGTCACTGATGATGGGAAATTTCTTTGGCTTGACAACGGTGTTTGCTGCCCTCTCCTCTCACAATGCGATCTTGGGAAAGTCAATTATGAATAGGTTTGTGATAGCAAACTCAATGCCAAATTTGTGTATTAAATTCAATACCTCAATGGATGTAGTTTGGGTGTAAGGGGACCTTATATAGTTGAGGTGGTGCTATTTAAACATGATGAAAGTCATGCTTGAGCTCATCCTCTTAGCTACGAGCTTCCAAATAAAAACTTCATCAACTCTGTCTTGCTTTGTCTCTTTTTTTCTCTTGGTCCCTCTGAATCTATTAAGCTTGTTATTGTTTTTGCTGATCTCAATGCTAAAGGAAGAGGGGCTATCCTTCAAATTTTGGATGAGTATCTTGATATTATTGCATAGGACATGCCAAGAATAGATCACTTGACGACATAACACCCATTGAACATAAATCTTGAGGTTCTAACCATTCGATATAAAAGTGAACATTTACTGTCAAGAAGAAAAAGGCAGTTAAGGTGGAGATTTCTAGGCCAACTTCATCCCTCAGTTTTCTACTTAGAATGACAAGAGAATGTTATTATGAAGGAGAACAACGACAAGTGTATGTGTGAAGGTTACATGGATCTCAACTTCGCTAGTCTAAATGATTCATGCCCTCTTTCTCAGATTGATGATCTCTTGGGCTTGGCTAATAGATTTAACTACTTTAGTTTCTTGGAGGCCTTCTTAGGGTATCATCAATGTAAGATGATTGACGAGGACAAGGAAAAATTCACCCATTGCCAACTATGAAACCTTCAGCTATCTAGTTATACCTTTCGACCTCAAGAATGTCGGACCTACTTGTCAGAGGATTATCAATACTATATTTCAAAGTCAAAGAGGTTGGAATCTCGAGGCCTTTATGGATAATTTCTTGGTAAAGAGCACTTCTTTTGAGGCCCACTTAGAAGATTTAAGGGAGATTTTTGAGGCCTACAAAAAGTTCAATTTTAAGCTTTGAAACCTTTTCGAGCAAGTTCCTTGGCTACATGGTGTCTGAGAAGTGACTTAGGTCAATCCATACGAGATTAAACATGTGGAAGTTGTACGTGGATGGAGCTTCGAGGGAAGGGTCATGTGACATTAGCTTCATCTTACTGAGCCCAGAGAAAGTAAAACTAAAAGTAGGATTCAAAATAGCTTTTCCTATCACTAATAATTAGGATGCATACCCCACTTTAATGGCTGGCCTAAAGTTTGCTTTGGGTTTGGAAATCAAGAATCTTGTTGTGTTCAGTGATTTGTTGCCTTAATCTCTCATTTAGAAGTTTGTCCAAGTTAACCTTACTCAAATCCTTTGAAGAGCCTCCTTGTTGGACCCCATAGAAGTTCACTTGAGATAGGGGCTTTGCCTCCTCTAAAGCTAGATGCAAGGATTAAATGCTAGACCCAATGTTATGTATTGATTGAGGGTCAACTCTATTGGTAGTCTTACATTGAGCCCTTTACTTAAATGTGGCCAATCATTTGAGGTATAGGGCATCATTAATAGTGATTTACTTGGGCAAGTGGGGCAATCATACTTCAAGCCATTGTCTAGCAATTTGAATATTGCTGGACATAACATTCTCCATCTAAGATACGAAGAATGTTAGATTCACACCCCTTCCTCAATAGCTAGTAGCCCCACAAAAAATGAGTGTGGGTTAAGGAGCTTCTCGAAGTGTTTTTGGCTCATCAAACAACATCTTCAATTGTATTGGTTGAGTCTTTATTCTCCTTGGTCTATGGCTTTGAAGCCATACTTTCAATGGAAATTGATCACTTTACTCTTTAGGTCTAAATGCTTCGAGATGACTAAAACATGATTAAAGCTTACTATTGAAATAAAGAAATTTGAAAGCTCAAGCTTGATTTACTCAAAGAGAAATGTCTCAAAGCTCACTAGAGTCAAGTCAACTGAAAATTTACTATGGAAAAATATTTTAATAAGCACATACAAAGCACTCTCTCAAAGTTGGAAAACCTAATTGTTGAAAAAAATGCAAGGTCTCTCGATGACAAGAAAACCTTAACAAGTTTGTTCTAAACTAGGACGCACCATATCTTATTAGGGCCATTGTTGGGACGACTGCATACCATCTTCATAAGCAAGTTGAGATACCTCATCATGGCTAGATATCACTTGAAATTTTATCCCTAGTAAGCTCAACTTTCCCCTTTGTTTCCTTGTTATGAGTATGCCCCAACATAAATTACAATTTTTCTATATGATGTATTATTTAATTTCTCAAGGTCTTGCTAACTTACATAATTTCTTCCTAATTTCTTGTATGTAAGCTTTTAGCAATTTGAGAAATTAGTTGCCAAGGCATAAAACATGGTCATTGACTCCTTTTTTACTTGAACAAAAATAGTGAAGTTTCTTCCTCAATTGACCTTAATGAGCCCTTGTTCCTTGAGTATAATTGGGGATTTAAAAATACAAGTATCCTTTAACCAAAGTAACAAAGCTAATTATCCAAGTCTTTACCTTTTTCTCTCCTCTGTTTTGCATTATTTCGTGAAGGTCTTGAGAGGCATGAGCTTGACTTCTTCTCACTCTTTTATGGTTGCTCCATTGCTTGAAGGCTTTGAGAAGCATGATCATGCTTTCCTTGCCTTCACTTTGTCATTGTTATGTTGCATGAAGGTCTTGAGAATTGTAGTTGGTCCTACCTTCCTCTCTCCTCCATTATTGTTAAGTTGCATGTAGGCTTTGTGGGGTTTGGTTTTGAACTTCTCTCTTTCTGCACCTTTGTCTTGTTGAGTAAAGGTCTCAAGAAGTGTACTATTACTTTCTTGCTTTATCTCTTCCTTTTGACGTTATCACCTGCACATGGGGATCAAGGGAAATCTTCCATTTAGTTTAACCAGTTTTTCCTCCTTCCCATTGACACAATCACTTATACTCGAGGAGTTGGGGGAGATCAATTCCTTTGAAGTTTAATTAATTTTTCCTTCTCTTTTTCGATGGTAGTTCCTCCTCAGGGGAGCCACAGAAAGATTGAATCTTGTCTTAACCAAGGTGAGCAATAACCCATTTAGAGGTCTTAAGAGTTTATGTGGGTAAATTTGACAACCTTTTGTCTTTAGATCCACTTAATGAGGCATTCTTTCCACTAGCTAGGATTTATATTAGTTGAAGTCTATTCTTCGACTGATAAAATAAATGCATTGATGCAAAAGTTCAATGCATCGTAAGGATAATCTCGACAAAACAAGTTATTGCGTATGAAAAAGACATACGATTTTTTAAGAAAGCTTCTCGAGGACCTTTGAAGAGTACAGAGTCTACCCATAACATTCCTTGAAAACGATGCACCTAGAATTATCCTTATCTTTGACAAATTCAAACAGTCTTGAGATATGAGAATGTTCCCAATTAGGTACAAGGTTTTGTTGTTGAGGCCCCGTTGATATACAACTAATCTCCATGAGCCTGTCAAGAGGATTGATTGGTTCACCTCCTTGGCAACCTTCTTTGAATCTGGGACATTTTTTCTTGTGATTTCTTTTAGTTCACCTTGAATAGCTTTACTTTAGTCTTAAGATTAGTAATTCTCTCTTAATTAGAAACTCTCCTTCTAAGCTATCTTCTTGAGACTCTAATAAAAAGGTTCTCACATTGGTCTTGTAGGATCTCCTTGATGGTTTAGTGCTTCCTTCGAGCAATTTGGGGGAAGCCAACTACTTTATACTTTCAAGCCTTGAAACACAACAGGAATCCCCTCAAGGTTGTTTTGTAGTTTGCCTTTCAAGTCCTCCAAGATGGCAACTGGAGTTTTTATGATGTCCAATTGCCAGAATTATACTACTACCAACAGATAGTAAGTTCGTATCATCTTAATATGGTCTGGGGAACTCGATAAAACCTCGAAGGTCTTCCATTGGAGACTAATCCATTAAATCAATCCCTAAACTATTTTCACTTCAAAGCATAGTAGTTGCAAACCTATCCTCTTCAAATCCTCTTCCTCTTTCATTTTCTTCTTCTATTTCTATTGATATTTTCGAGATTTCTACAATTTCGATCTATGAGGGATTGCCTCCCTTTCTGGTGATGAGATGCATAAAAAAAACTGAGAAAGTTCATTTAGCCAATAACCGCATTCTTTGGGGAAATCGGCTCAAGCATGTTGTTCAATGTCAACATCCTCTCACTTCCTTCTAAGGGATTTGGTTCTGTTCATTGGAAGTTTCTTCTAAACAATCTTGTCATCCAAATGAATAACGAGTTGGTTAGAATACAAACCTTAGTTGAGTTAATTTAAAGATCAAGTGGATAAGCCAAATAATGTATCATACAATTCATAGCCCTTCGGCAAATTTAAAATGGCATATTCTATCTTGTTCAAATTTTTTGCAAAAGTTTGTTGCAACTTTTCATTGCAACATAAAAGATGGTATGAAAGTTTTTGGATTGAATAAAGTTGTAAAACTTTGTTAAGTCAGTCATGCTTGATGATCTAGAACGAAGCCATGCAGTGAGTATTGGTGATAGGTTGCTCTAGGTCAATCTCTCGAGACCGCATACTCAAAACCAGGCATTTGAGACCTAGGCCCTTGAGGTTGGACCATTGAAACCTAGACAGTTGAGATTGAAGTCAAGATGCTTGCATCCTAGTTGTTGAAACCAAAATACTTGAATTCCAATCATTTTAATTTGATTATTCAAGGGTTGACTCCTGACTCCTACATGTTTGATGATTAATGAACTAACTTTGAAATAACTCATGAGGTTACTAGTAATGACTAAATCCTATTCTAGTGCCAACAACTAGAGCATTGAAGTCATGATTAAAAAATGATAATAACTTCCCCATGTGCAACAGTTAAATTATTATTGTGGAAACATCTCTCATGGCCCGAGGAAAGTAAGGTTATGTCCATGATTGCATTAGTTATAAATACAACTTTCAAGATCTAGTGGTATAGGTCAATCAACTAAGAGAAGTCAATACCTTACTTTGCTTTCATCTCTTTTCCTAAGCTATTCCCAACTTGTGATGATCCGACTCTTCCCATTTTCTTATTGTAATAACGTCTTCTATAAGTTTAATAAAAGTAAGTTTTTGTTATTCTTCTTGATTCTGATTTTTGCATCAACAATACATATACTGACAAGTAATATACTATTCTTTGATGACAAAATTTACTAAGCTTATTTTCTTTCATTAAAAGTTAATATTATTGACATACCATTTTGTGCTTATATTGACAACTAATGCACATATTTTAGTTTGCAAAAATAACTAATATATTAATTTCTTAGAGAAATAACTGATGTACTAATTTCTTTATTCCTTGTTAAATAATGGTTAAAAGTGCATATTCCACCTGAATAGGAATATGAAGCTATTTTGAAATATATGTTTAGTACCAACTACATGTTTTCTTCGTGCCAATTCTATGTGATGCACCAACCAAATCATAACTTCCATCTTTCACTATTACTCCTTGCTCTTGCATTTTTTTGAGATGATTACATTTGAAAACCTTTTTCTCTTTTGCCTTCTTATTTTTTTCCTTGTTTGAAAGTAAGACATTTTTTGTAACATTTTTGTTATATTTAAGCTTTTTATAAGGTTGGAGTTTTTTAATTCATGTTGTGTATATTTTTAACTATGATTTAGCTAGGGATGAAGTCATTTATTAATAATTTTTGTGATTTCAAAGTGATGTATTAGTACATTATGTTCAAATTAGTATTGATAATTTTTGTAAATAGAAAATGGTGCATTAGTATTAGTATATGTATAGAGTGATATATTAGTAATATTAATATTTTAGATGGCGTTTGTAACATTGGGTTTGCAAAAATATTATATCCATAAAATTGTTTAAAAAATAAATTATCTCAATCTATTGTAATTTATTTTATGATGGTTTTGACTTTCTATATTAGTAAAAATACTTTTTGTCAGTTCCTATTATGAAATTAAATTGATAAAAGTGATCACAAGTTTTTTTCCCTTTCTCTGTATGTGCATTGCACAACTTTTTTTGGTCTCCAGCTATGATTGAAAGTAGACTAAAGCATTATTTGATTAGATATCTTCCAATCTAGGTTCCATTTGGTGAGGTCTATTGATTTGTTCTAAAGTCAAAGTCCTTCAGGCAAGTCTTATTGATATTTATTTAACCATGGTCCAAGCTTAAGTGGATGCTATTTTAAAACCTCATCAGATTCTTATTTGCATTTAAGTAAATTGCATGCACAAATGCATGCCCATGTGAATCCCTTTTTCTGTGTGTAAATACATTAATTTTCTGTTTGGTTACATATTGTTGTTTGTAAATTGACTACTAGTTTTTGAGATAATATGAATTACTAATGTTTTATATTAATCAATCTGCACTTCAAATTCAACATGCCACTTAAATTGAGGGTTCTTTCTTTGCACATAATAATGGCGAAAATTAAGTTCGTATTATTGTTAAAGGTAAATATGTTGATGGAAAAAAATACAAAACTACAATTAAGGTTAAAAATTGTTGCATTTGTAATTATTCAATAATTTTGAACATTCAATCCATGGAACCATTATTTCAATGTGGCAATAGCTTAGATGTTTTCAACTTTGTCTTGAAACCATGAATGAAACTGTTTATATCATTGCTTAGACTAAAATAACAATTTAGACAAGCAAACTAAATGTTTAATCTCTCTAGTAATAAATATATGATATTTCAATTGATGCCTTGTTATCGTATCTATTAAGCATTTTGACATATATCAAGACATCAAAGCTACATAATGTACAAAACTCTAATTTTGACAGAGTAGCAATTCAAATTAGAGTAAAAATTTAACATGATATAGCTTCATCCAACATATTTGTAATGCACTCTGAAATATTGATTTTTATAATAAACGTAGTTGATTGTAGAGACATCCAACTTAATGCCCTTGTATTACATTGCAAACAAGGCTTCTTTACCATATCTCTTGAAAGTTTTGACATACATTAAGATGTTGAAGATACATTATTTACACAACATCCTTAACTTATGATAAATGTTGCAAGTCAAGTTTGTTTAAAAATTTAACCCAAAATAGATTAATCCACCATAACCATACTGCACTCTAAATTGTTGTTTTTTGCAAATTACCTATTTGATGGTAGACATCCAACATGATGTTAGAATCTATAAACTTCTGGCTTCTTAGTACTTGGAGTGGTAGACTCATTGTATAATTATGGCTATATTGATTTCTAATGTTTAATTACGACTTTTGTTGGGCATGTGTCTACAGTACTTTATTTGTTGCTTAGTTTTTAATTGCAGTAGAGATCTGACTTCAGTTAGTTTCTGATATTAGTAGATTTGTTTGTTGTTAGGATTCATTTTGATGGAGGGATGTAGTAGTGCATGGAGTTGTAAGATTTTTTCTAGTTGACTTTCCAGAGGTTGTTTCATACATCTTGCAATATCATCTTGGTTTTGAAAACGCTATCTTATGGTTTAATTAAACATATGATATGTTGTACAACATATCAGAGGGTAACCCAAAGTTTATCATACAAAATCTTTAGTGGATGGTTGTGTGGATTTTTTTATTCAAATTTTGAGTTAATTGTGTTGTAAGAAAATGTATAGCTATATGTTTTAAAGATCTATCTAATTAGAGGAGCTTCTAAATGCATTGAATTTGTATTTATTATTGGATTGGATTCATTTCTATAATTTGCTTTTGATATCGATTGAAATTTTCCACTTCTATTTTCAGGTTTCTAAGTTTTGAGTAATCTCTTGATAATTTTTACTTATAAGATTATCACTTTGTGCATGTGAAAAACAATATATGCTGGGCCTCTGAAGTTAATATTCTATTTTCACTTGCCTTAACCAGGCTTTTGGACAGCGTTTTATTGTAAACTTTTGCACTCAATGATATAGCATTCGGATCTCTAAAGTTAATATGCTAACTTCTCTTATTTTATGAGTCTTAGTTTTGTGTATATTGTTGATTACTAGATGCAGAAGTTCTTATATCAGTTTGGTTTATTTTCTGGATTACAGGTTGGGCCTTGCTCGTTTAGCTTGTGTTAATTGTTTTGCACAAGCCAAAAATGAGAATTGTTGCTAAATATAATAGAGAGTGGGTCTTTATTCTTACATTTAAAAGGGGCTTTTTAAAGAGAGGATATAGAGAGAGAGCAATAGGTGCTTAAGGAGACAAAAGTGATTAAGCGTCATTATAATCAAGGAAAAACAACAAAATGAAGTTTCATATTGAGGAGGTAACAGTATACTTTCCATATGACCATATCTATCCCGAGCAATATGAATACATGGTAGAGTTAAAGCGGGCTTTGGATGCTCGTGGCCATTGCTTGCTGGAAATGCCAACTGGCACTGGCAAGACCATTGCCCTCCTCTCCCTTATTACTTCATATGCTTTAGCCCATCCTTCTTCTGCTGTTAAACTCATCTACTGCACTCGCACAGTTCATGAGATGGAAAAGACTCTTGCTGAGCTTCGACTTCTTTCCTCTCATCTACCCTCTTCTTCTCCACTTCTTGCTCTTGGTATGTCTTCACGCAAAAACCTCTGTATCAATCCCGAAGCCCTCTCATCTTCCTCGCGTGACTCTGTTGATTCTGCATGTCGTCGTCTTACTGCTAGTTGGGTTCGTGCCCTTGCTGCTGACAAAGGGAGAGATAATATGGAAGAATCAATAGTTCACCATGATACTGTTCGTACTTGTTCCTTCTTTGAATGTTATGATGAGTCTGCCTCCGGTGATGCTATTTTACTTCCCCCAGGAGTTTATACCCTTGAAGATCTTCGTGCATTTGGCCGTAATCGTGGATGGTGTCCATACTTCCTTGCACGAAACATGATTCGTTATGCTAACATTGTTGTGTATAGCTACCAATACTTACTTGATCCTAAGGTTGCCAACATCATCTCCAGGGAGATGCAAAAGGAGTGTGTGGTTGTCTTTGATGAAGCACATAACATTGATAATGTTTGTATCGAGGCCCTTAGTGTGAGCATTCGACAGCAAACCCTTGATGGTGCTACTAGGAACCTCAACCGCATTGCCCAAGAGATTGATAGGTACATTTATGGTATCTTATTTATTTATTTTCTCCATTGCTGTGTGCTTTGTTGTCAATTTTCTATGATTTGGAATTTTTAATTCAGCAATTAAGGATGCTATCTTTAGGTACAAGAATATGCATGAGATTTTTAACTTTGCAATTATCTCAAATATGGACATGAAAACGAACTTGCTAGTTGATCAATGACTATAAATGTTAATCCTACTAAGTGTGGTTGACTAAAGAATTTCATTTACTAATTGTATAGTTAATTTTTTTGTTAAAATCAATTGTGAAGTTAATTTGATAATATACAGTGCACTTTTGATGTTATTATTGCCAAAAGTGAGCATGAATGGGATGATATAAGTCTTGTCTATGGTTGAGGTTCTTGATGCAGACAAAAGATGTAATAAGCCTGAATGGAGTTGTCTCTAGTTGCACACTAGATCTGCCCTACCATTGTGAAGAAACAGTCTTTTGGGTTAAGTTTTCCAATTTATATTGGATTGGACTGATTAATCTCTATTTGATCATAGATTTTTATCAATAGATGCATTTAGATTTCATGAAAAAATTTTTTCTTATTTGATGTATTTATGGCTTTCCCATCAGTTTTGAACCAAATTTTAATTGAAATATAAGCTACCCACAACTTTACTTTCTTAGTTTAGTGGTTAAACTGCAGTCATATATGATGGTTTTTATGCATTGCTAAAGTGTAGATAAAATTTGAGTTATAAGTTCTTTTATTTGATTCTTTGGTAGAAAGGTTCAAGGCCACGGATGCTGGTAGGCTTCGTGCAGAGTACAACAGGCTTGTTGAAGGTTTGGCTCAAAGAGGAAATCTACCTAGTGCGTGAGCATGTCTTATAGGCTTATCTTTGAAATTTCTCTTTCAGTTAATAATTACCCACGGAAACCTTGTCTTTATTGAATTGTAGTAACGGATACCTGGCTTGCAAATCCGGTTTTATCTGATGATATTTTAAAGGAGGCAGTGCCTGGAAATATCCGAAAAGCAGAACATTTCCTATCCGTCTTGAGAAGGTTGGTACAATATTTGAAGGGCCGCTTGCAAGTTGAACATGTGGAGACTGAAGTCCCTGTAGCTTTTGTTGCTTCAATTAATGGACAAGCAGGAATTGATCAGAAAATGTTGAAATTCTGCTACGACCGCTTGCATTCACTGATGCTTACACTTGAAATGACTGACACAGATGAGTTTTTGCACATTCAAACTATCTGCAACTTTGCAACCTTGGTTGGTACGTATACAAGGGGGTTTTCAATAATAATTGAACCTTTCGACGAGAGAATGCCCCACATACCTGATCCTGTTATACAGGTTTGACCTAATCCATTTGTTCGTTCTGAATTGCAACTTTTATTCTTTAATCAATAAATTTTAACTCTTTTATATTTTATTTAGCTCTGCTGTCACGATGCTTCACTGGCCATAAAACCTGTATTCGATCGCTTTCAATCAGTTATAATAACATCTGGAACTTTAAGCCCTATTGATCTGTATCCTCGCCTCTTGAATTTCCATCCAGTTATAAGTAGGAGTTTTATGATGTCCTTGACCAGGGATTGTATCTGTCCCATGGTTCTAACTCGTGGAAGGTATGAATACATATCATATACATTAAATTTATATGATGCTTTGTACCATAATCCATTTTGATGCTATCATGGTTTTTTTTTCCTCACAACGTCATTGCTCTAAAGCTGATCATAACTGATATACCATAGGCTTTCAGTAGATTCAGCATTTCAACTAATGTTTTTTGCACGCATTTTTTTGCTCTACATGTTTCTATTCATCAATCATTGGTATCATTGTCCAACCTTTTGGAATTTGCCTTGTGAGCCCATGCCATCATTATTTAGAGAGATGCACAATATGCTAATATGATTATTCTTTTTGTCAGTGATCAGTTACCTGTGAGTACTAAGTTTGATATGCGGAGTGACCCTGGTGTTGTGAGAAACTATGGAAGACTCTTATTGGAAATGGTTGCAGCCGTCCCTGATGGAATTGTCTGTTTTTTTGTTAGCTACTCTTATATGGATGGCATCATTAACAGCTGGAATGACATGGGAATTTTACAGGTAACAGTTGACATGCCGAATGCCATAGTCTGTGGCATTTGTAATTTTATCTTGGTAACCTGATTCTCTTTTGCTTTTTCTAGTATTACATATTTTTGCTCATTCTAACTTTCTCGTATTCTTCATCTTTAGAATTATGTCATGTCTTTTGGGTCAGGTATATTTCTTTGTATAGATCACATTTAAATATTTTGAAATGTTTAATCAAACTTGTTCCTTAATTCATCTAACGCCAATAGCAAATGACATGTCAGGCTTTCATCTGTTTAATGTAATTTTGAATGTCTTTTTTGAGTAGTTAGACATTCAACTGTTTTGTTTCAAATAATAAGTAATTTGAATATGATATCAATTTGGAGGATATGTTATGTTGAATTTGACTTCAGCTCAAAATGTTTCTCTAAGTTTGAGATTTAACATTTATGATAATTTTTAGTTTTTTAATTTTATTTTTAAACAAAATTTTGGACCATATGTTGTGATTACCAATTCTTCTTTTGTTGAGTTTCTAAATACCGAATCGACTTTTAATATTAGAATGACAAGTTCAATTTGTAGATCATGTTTTGTTTGTCATGTATTATTAAGGAGATGACAAGGTTTTCAATTTCAATTTCATAAAACACTTTGAATTTTATTAGTATTTTAGGTAAGTTTTTGTAGTATCTCATGTAGATATACAACATCATTACTTAGCTCCCTAGAGGTTTTGTAATACCCGTTTTGGATATCCTATTTGGGTTTCTTGATTTTGTCCTTCAAAAGATACCTTGATAACTTAAGGTTATATTTTTGCATGTAGATCTTTAGAACTTTTCCTTTTGCAAGTTGATAGGAGTTGCTCCTTACACTTGTTTCACCTTTGGGACATGACCTTATGATCATTGGCTATCCAGGGCATTACATACAACTTTTGTCTTTATTTTTTTATTTTGGTTAGGTCTTTGCTAGTGTACTGGACAGAACTTTTTTTTACTACTATATTGAATGTTCTCTGCAGGATATCATGCAACATAAGCTGGTATTCATTGAAACCCAGGATGTAGTAGAGACTACTTTAGCTCTTGATAATTATAGGAGGGCATGTGATTGTGGCAGAGGTGCTGTGTTCTTTTCTGTAGCTAGGTAATTTTTTTAATTATATTTACTGTTCTTGTAAGTGTTGGTTATGAACATAAAAGTAAATTTGTCAGTTTTTTTTAATTATTATGGCACCTATGGTGTTTTTTAAATTGCTAAAAATTGTTGATTTCATGCCTTTAAAATCATCTGAAATATTTTGAAGTTTTGACCTGATGAGTTTCATCTGCTGGTGCCATCCAATTGAGTTTTAAATTTGTAAATCTTTCTAGTTCATCCACCCACCAATTCAATCAAGTTTCGTTTGACTTCAATGATGACGATTTAGTATGAACCTCTCAAAATTACCCATTTTCATAGTAATTTAAGTTCTAGAGAACATGCTTAATCTTTGAATGGCACTTTTCTACAAAAATTGACAAGAAAACAAGGTTTGGAGAAGTCCTTTTGCATGATTTTTCGACACTAAAGAATGACAGTTTTAGGCAGTGTTGACGTGTTCTTACAGTTGCTTCCATGTAAGAATTTGTTAATTTGGTTCAATTCTTTCATTGTTAATTTATAAGGGTTTAGAAGATCAAGACTCTTATGATGTGATCCTCGTGAGACCTAGGTCTTGGAGGTTAATTTTGCATTCTTTTTTGGGTTCATGCTGAATTTGATCTCTCTCAGGAATTCTGACTTATACATTGGAAATAACTTCATCCCAAGTTTCACTTCAGGCTAGAATTCTAGTGGATTGGATTGTTTGTTGGAAATTCTGCGAGCGTATTTGGTGACCTTTTTCTGTAATGCATAAAGACTTGCATTCCTTAGGAGCAAGTGATTTGTTGGTATTGTTGTATTTATGTGTCTAGAAGTAGATTATAGTAGTTATAGGCCTTACTCAAATGAATTGACCACTCATTACTATAATAATCACTTTTATTCAGAAAAAGCTTACAGAAGTAGAAATGACGAAACATAAATGTGGTTTTTTTTGGATGCTGGGATTTCAAATAGTGCACCTATCTACTAGTTTTCATTTCAGTTATTTGTAGAATGTTTCTACAATTTTGTATGAAGTAGTCAATATCCAAGTAGCAAACGAATTTTGTAAAATCCTTTTGGGGAAATGATTTAACAATTCCTACATTGGTTTTGATATTTTGTTAAAAAGATATTACTAAGTTCTATGGCTTTCTAAACATTTTGTCTTAGTAATTATGTGTAGGTGCCTGTGAACGTTTTGCTGATCTTCTGATTTTTGCTAGCATGCAGGCTGTTGCTTTAATTTATGGTCATTTATGTAGATGTTGGTTTTCTGATTATTTAATCTTGAAGGAAACAGTTTGCAATGCATTAATAGTGTTAGTCTTTATTCATGCTATTTGTAGTGAGGCTTGAGATAAAAAGTTTTTTGATCCAACCAGTTCCTCATAAATTGGTAATCCGTAAAGTTTAAGGATTTTCTATTTTTAATAATTTCATGCATATAAACAACCTGTGCGTTTGGGTAAACATATGAACTTGACCGGCAGAGATACATTATCATCATAGATTTGTTTGTTTTTACTGTCTTTAATATGATAAATCTCTTAAATTTCTTAGGGGTAAAGTTGCTGAGGGCATTGACTTTGATAGACATTATGGGAGACTTGTGATAATGTTTGGTGTCCCCTTTCAGTACACCCTTAGCAGGTATTCCTTTGTTATCCTTATCAGATCTCTTCCATTCAAAGTTATCGATGCAATTTGTGGGTATCATATGCTGGTCTTGTTTTTTCAGAGAATGTTGTGTAAGATGCACCTAGTGCATTCTCTATTTTCCACTAGTATGATGCTTTTATGGTGCTTATTTTGTCACTGAATGTTTCCTTTCCAGAATCTTAATTGCTCGGTTAGAGTATTTGCGTGACACATTTCAGATAAAGGAGGGCGATTTCTTGACATTTGATGCTTTGGTACAAGTTTTCATCTTGATCTGTCATAATATTATAGACTACAAAAATCATTTTCTTTTATTTACTTTCAAATTGATCACTTTTTTCCCCTTGCTTTATCTTGAGACAGAGACAAGCTGCTCAATGTGTTGGCCGTGTAATTCGCTCAAAAGCAGATTATGGAATGATGATATTTGCTGATAAAAGGTTTTATGTAGTTGTTTCTTTTGTTAACTCATTTGTGAAAATTAATGAATAATTATTTCAAAAAATTAAGCAAGCTTCATGTAGTGTGTTTGGTCGATTCATTTGCATACTATTTTCAAGTATGGAATTTGTAGTGAGATAACTCGGTTTTTGTACTAAAAATAGGTTTGGTGGCCCTGTTTGTTTTTTAACTGAAGGTGAGGTTGACATAATGACTATAGAGAAGTTGCACAATGTGATGGGATGCTCAATACAAAACAAAATGACAATCACAATGAAATATCAAAAGGTTGCTCGCATCAAAACATAAAAAAATACAAGAGTTTTAGCAAAGATATCGATCCTATGATAAAATTGAACAGTTTGATGCATTGGCCAGTACAGTTCAATGCGTTGGTCACAAGAACTTGGGGAGAAGAGGATTGGATGGCCTGAAGAAAAATCAAACGATCTGGAAAAAAATAGACTATTTGAAAAAAGGACTATCTTAAGAAATATTAAACAATTAAAAGAAAAAATGTACGACTTAAAATATATGCAATCAATCAAAACGATGTGTATGATGGGCAGTTGTTGTCACCAAATGATGAATCAATTGGTCCGTCTATAAGAATTTGATTGGTGCATTTGATGATGAGTCAACAATAATTGATCATCCATAGACAAGGAAAATGGCTTTTTGTTGCCATTATGCAATCTCCTTGATTGAACCGAAAAAGAAATGATTGAATTATCTAATTGTGGAATTAGGCGATTTCATCTGGGTTGATCCTTTGAAACCTAGGTAAAGGTCTCATTTTTTGCAACATTCGATCTTTACATGGTCGAAAACTCAAACTTGCTCACTATCTACTCGTATGATTGAAAGCCATTCTTGTTCAATTTGACATATAGCCAAGTGCTCAAACTATTGTGAGTGATAGCTAGTAATTGTCACCAATTGAAGGAACAGTTAAGGATGCTGTACTGAATGATGGGTTGGAAAGCTCTCTTGGTCCACAAAAGATCAAGTCAAAAATATAAACCTCTTCTAAGATCTCGATTCAAGGCTACTCAAATCAAAATATGTACCAAACAAGCTTCTAAGGTGATGACATATGATATAGTTCATCTTCAATAGGGTTTTTCTTGGTTCATGCTTGGTTCAATATGGTTTTGGATAATCCATGAAGGTTCATTTGCTATTTTTATGGTTCCTTCAATTGGTTAAAACTTTCTAGTAATAAAAGCATGAAGGCTGGCTTGACTTGGAGGCACAACAATTATGATTTAACCTTTAGAAAGCATAACTAGTTACCATTCTTTTTGAAGTATTAGAATCTTTTTTAAAATCAAACATAGAATATGAATAAAACCATTACATTATTGAAGTCTGTTATATGCTAAGTACTCATGAGAGCACGGTTACACTATGATTTGATCTTGCCACCGAAATATTTTTCCAATTGTGAAAATTTGGCATCCCTTGGATTCTTCATAAATAAAGAATTAGATTCTTGGTGGGAAAATATTCAACCCATTATTCTATGACAGAATTTGTTGGGTCACTGTTATGCATCTAAGGTAACCTGACTTGGGAGTACATAGGACTGCTACTCGAGTGAAATATTAGATGTTTTCATTAGCACTCTTCCCCTATTGAGGCAAGTTTTAGTTTTTGCCAATTATGTGTCAGGCATCATAGGATTTAAGTTCTATTTTATCCATTTTTGGCTCCTTGACCTTCTGTAAAGCCTCTGGGACTCCCATGTAACCAAGGTCAATGGCGAAAACCTAACCCGCATAGCACTATATGGTTTTCTCCTTCATCAGGTGTTTTTCAGGCAAAATCTGTCTTCTATATCATTTACTCTCACACCCTTCGCTTGCAAATTTTCTAGCCTTCAGTGTGCAAAACTTGAATCCCACACTAACGTATTCTGAAAAATAAGATTTTGTATGCCAACATTATGCAAACAAACCTTCATGGATTCATTGTCATAGATAACATACATTTTGAGTGACTCAATATCTATATGATAGCAATAAAGATTTTCAGAAAGCATAGCATTGCTAAGCAGGTTTTATGCACAGTTAATATTACTTTGTACAATTCTATATCATGTAGTTGACTTTTCACTCTTTTTGAAGGTATGTATGATCTATTGCTGCACTTTGCAATCCATGTTCCTAATTTTGCTAGTTTGCAGCATTCGTACTATGCTGTTCCCCAAAATTAGGTGGGGCATGCCTAACAAACCCAGGATCTTGGAGGGTCAATGAGTCAAGTGGTGCCACTGTTTTTTGTTTACCAGAGGGATTAATTTTTGTTTCTGCAGTGACAGTCTCTCTTTAGGACTGGTTTTCAATAAGTTATGATGCAATTGTTGATAATGGACATCCCCCATTATAGAGTATCATGGGTTGAACATTTAAGTCCAAAGTTGTGTGCTACTGTTATAGTGTTGATTGATTCATGTGTTAAGTAATGCCATAGTGATAGTGAATTTTTCCAATAATGAGTGGTGCTATCAAGGAATTGTGAGGACTTATTAAATATGATTTTCCTAATTATTTGGCATTACATTCTTAATAAATGCAAACAATGTTATGTTGGAAACATTTACTTCTTTTTGTTGTTTGTCCTTGGAAAACCCTGGTTCCCCTCCAATTGAACGGTGTGAAACTTTATGTTTCTATTCTTCTCTTCTTCCATTTTTATTTAGAGGACATTCTTGTTTTTTGATTGCATTTATGTTAAATTTGTAAGAGCTCTAGGTAATATTGAAGTTGGTGCAAATTGCATTGAAATTATAGATAAATGTGCTTGGATGTTAAACATTTTCATTATGAAGTTATGAGAACTCAACTTTATAAGTACAATGATACTTTCCTTCTTTGGAAAGATTATTTGAGACTTTATATTAATAAATCTTAAGGTAGTTCAAACAAGTAGTTATTAGATTAAGTAATGCCAAAAACAACAAGTAGGAGCATTCGCTTAACCCACGTACAATTAGAAGACATAGCAAAGTTTGTCAACTAATTAGCAGCGGCATTGCTTTCTCTAAGAATATGAGAGATCTTGAATCTCGCAGATGATTGAATAGTCAAGGAAATGTGCAAGAGACATTGATTAATATCCTTATCAGGGAGAGAGTGGTCGAGGTGGTTCATAATTGCTAATGAGTCCAATTCCAATTAGATTTTGTAAGAGAAGTCGAAGTGCTTGGACACCAGCTCAATCGTTGCAAGAGATCAACTGGGAGATTTTGTAAGCAAACTTGTCGCATTGTCATGCAGTTGGCTAAAAAGAGGTCATCAATTTTAGTGTAAGGACTCATGGACAATGTAGATCAGAGCCTAGCTCACGTGTGGTAAGAAACATGCACATTAAAAGGGTGTCATAGCGAAGGTACCAGAGAAATAACCAACATAATTGAAAGAAATATTAGCACATGCTGTTGCACGCATTGCTTCTACCTCCAAATGCCAAGGGGCATGCGTGTGGTGTCGAGATTTAGGTAAGAGTAAAAAGTTGCACAATTATGCTTATCCGACATTAAACTGTGCCACACCATGTGATGGTTGTGCAAAATCTGGTGTACTAGATCACCACCAAAGAAAGCTTATAAAGACTCAAAGTTCCAATTCTCCAAGGTGTCCATAAGATTAAATTGGGATTGCAAAAGCTCCAAGTCCATATGGATAATTGAGAGCCTCGACTGTAGGTCCCTAGGTTCAATGCATTTGTTGAAGTAGAGATGTTGGAACAATGATCAAATGAACGAAATACTGTTCTTGTGCTTCACATTTCTATCCATGCAAAGTTGCTTATGTACGGTAAAGTGACCACGATGTGCGCAAAACATAGAGAAATGACCTCCATACTTGGCCCATAGTGTGTAAATCCAAAGGCCATTCTCATGAGCCAAAAACAATTGAGTATGATGGGTAACAAACGCCATGCACCACTCCCTAAGCTTGCAAATTGGTGATCACAATATCCTTTAATTTGGTAATAAGCACAGTGGGAGTGGGTACCTCAAATAAATGCTTGGGTGGACATGCAGTAAATTGGAATTGCTAAAAGAGCCAAATATGTGAGGGCCACTTTACTTGTCAGAGATAACTGTTGTCTTAACAAGAGACCATATTGTTAACATGTTGAACAATATGAGCAAAATCAATGGCCTTAGGGGTTCTAAATAAGATTGGGATGCCGAACTAGTTACATTCCTTATCTTGCTTCGTTCTTAGCTTGTTGGAAATTATGTTTGCTTTTTGCTCATGTCCTTACTAAATGACCATGAATTTTTGGTAGTTGACTAATTGTTTTGTCACAAACTCATAGGAGAGGAGAATGTCCTAGCTTGTTTTAGATGACTAATCGTTCTTAGCTTGTTTAAGAGGTAATTTGGCTGTAAAGGAGCACATTGTGTCCATATAAAAGACAAATGATTGCAGGAATTGACTGTAGACCTAGATGCCTAGATTGGCTCGTTAAGCCTAAAGATGCTGAATTTGGAGTGAAAGGTGCTTTGAGCAAATTATAAAGAGGTAGAGGATAGAAGGCATTCTTGAATAAGGTTGTAGAACAATAATAATCTAAGGGAGACACCTCACATTCCAAAAGATGCCATACCTGGGTTTCTCCATGTAGACCTTAACACATGAACACTTGATTTTCGGGAAGCCCATATTGTAAAGAATAGAAAAATGAAAGTCCTAGTGGCAACATTATCAGAGAAAAAGTAGAAAAGTGATGGTTAATCTCTTAGGCCACGAGAACATTATCGGAGATGATTGACCCTTTAAAAAGGCACTATTGTTCAGAGGTGGGATTAGAAAGAATGTGTTGTAGTTTGAAGAACAAAAATTTTGCCACAACATTGTATTTAGTGTTGTGAATGCTAATTGATGGAATTGAGTAGGAAAAGATGCTTCTCTGACCTTTGAAATGAGAACCACAAGAGTGTCCCATCATTTGGTGGGCATTGGTAAAGACCTCAATTGCATTCAACATATCATTTTGAGTGATGTCCTGGAAGCTCTTCTAGAAGGAAGCAATGATACCATTAGCTCTTGGAGTACAATGTGGGCACAATGACCAATTTACACATTAAAGTTTGACGATGGTAACGGGGATGGCCACCATCACTGCCTGGGTCAACTTCAGTCACTTGCACGATGTAAAGATGTCGAAAGGAGTAGTATATTGTGCCAAACATCATTTCTAGTTAAATAAATCAAGCAAAATCTCAGAATTTTTTCTTGGTAAGCCTTATCACAACTACCGGGATTGGTAAGCCTATGGATGTTGCTTCCCAATGCCAAGTTATTGTGGGGGCATGGAAGAAATTGATATTGTGATCCCCAAGCTGAGCCTATTTGGACTTTGCATGCTGTTACCACAAAATTTCAGCCATAGTCAGGCTACTATGGTACTGGACAGTAAGGTCAAGGAGGTGTTGGCACTTTTCAATTAGATGTCCCTGTTGCATGCCTTTGTGTTGTACAATAGAAATTTCTCATCTTCCCTATTCCATGCCCTTGTGTTGTAAAATAGAAATTTCCTACTCAATGCTACACAAACTCATGCTTTCCTGCTTGTGTCCTTGAACTTTTAAGTGTTTATTAGAAGGAAGAAATTCCATGTGTTGAAATTGAATCAATAAAGGATAGAAATCGATACGAGATAAATGATGCATGGTAGTGCCTAAGAAGGTTTGAAGAGCCAATGGATTTAGGAAAACTCTGTCTAATCTTTCAAAGATATGAGTAGAACCTGGTTTATTGTTGCACCTATTGTATAGATTGCTATTGAAGCCCAAGTAGCATAGTTCAGCCATGCTAATGAACTTAGTGAACTCCTGAATAGTGGAACGGAAAACCTGATCTCCTTGCGTTTTAGATTTGGAGAGGGTGGCATTGAAATCCTCAACAATGACTATAGGAAGCTAGCTGTCATAGATTTGGAGAATAAAGGCTAGTAGGCCCCTCCTTATGGAGTAATCCTTGGAAGCATAAACTAAGTAAAAGATCTAAAGGGACATGACGCCTACATCAATCTCAATAATAATAGCTTACTTAAACTGACCATACATTGGGGAAGCTGTACCAAAAAATAATAATTTTGCTCGATTTACCCACTAAGGGTTCCATTAGAAGTTCTAGTTCCTCGCAAGGAGCTTGTCAATATCACATCAAGAGAAAAATGACACTCTAGTTTCAAATAAAAAATTTAAAAAATGCGATTTTGTTGGATAACTTTCTGTAAATGGTACCTCAAGATTGAAGATTTAATCTCTTGGATTTTTCATGATAAGGTACCAATCGTAGAGAGGGTGTGGTGAGAGGGGCATCGCCTCCCCTGTAATCACGTGAATGACTTTTCTCACACCTCTGGCACGTGTGGCCCAAGGTTCTTTAATTCATGATTCTTATGTTTATGAGTTGATATGCTGTACACTATCTTCACTTCATCCTCATAAGAGTGCTATCATGAAGAATAGAAGCACATGACTTGGCCAAAATTGGACAATCGTTTGCTCGAATGTGATTCTTGCCTTTGTCTTGCATAGCCATTAACACTCTCGAGGCACGGACTAAGCAGTTGCCTCTGTCCTCGCAAGAGTTCTCTTATGCTGTCTTACTTTGTAATTTGTAGCCTTTCTCATAGTAGCTTCAAGTCTCATAGTGTTCATGCTCAATGTCCTTATTGATATTTTCATCGAAGGTAGTACAATGTATGCTTCCTCTCCACTGACAGGTGGCTTGTCCACCCTTGTTTGGGGGCCTTTGCAGTTGGAAGGTCTATCAGTGTCAAGTGCGCTTCCCCCAACTACCCATCTATGCCTTGGTGTAATTAACATCCATGGCCCAAGGCTTAGCGCATTGTGCATGTCTTCACCCACTAGCCTCTTTCAGGAGATTGAAAGTAAACTTTGCAATTGGTTTGGATTTTACCAACCCCTCTCTTATTTTTTGCATGGTTGGATCCACATCTTTAGTCATCTATTCTACTTGGCACATTACAATTTTATGTCTAATCTGGCAACACATGAAGCACATAGGGGGGTAAACTCTCTTATTGAAACCATTAATACATACGATCCAATGGTCTTCTAGTCCCATGGTTGACTTAAGAGGATGAGTTTAATCCATTTTAATACAAACTCTGGCATATGCTAACCTCTCATAGCCCAACGTCCATCATTTGATCAATAAATGATTCCTAATTGTTATTGGAATGCTTGAGATGTTCTCTTTGTTCCAATAAAGCAACAGTAGTTTAGGAAGTCTAACTTAGACTGGTTTGGATATGAGCGCACAAGGTTAGGTCTGAAAAGAGGTGACCAAATGTTCTAGCCCAATACTTGACCCTCCATGCTCCATAGCACCTCATGCCATATCAGGTCACGATCTAAGGGTTTGTTAAAGTGTAGTAGAATGTAGCTAAGATTTAGATCAAGATCATGGAATCTGGCGAGGGAGCCACATTACTATTTTAGCTCTTGAGCTAGCCATAAGAATAAAAACCTTCCACCATAAAGACGTTTGATTAAATCATTGGAGTGAGTTGCTACTTTCCTTTTGCGTGTGAAGTAGATATAGTGATAACATTGCTTTGGATAAATGATTTATCATCAATAATTGTCTTTAAGATATACACTTTGGGATGCTTGTGTGAAAAGTTTCTTATAGTTCCCATCTGTGCACTTGATTCGTTATAGCCCCACGTCCTATAGGTCTTGTCGCAAAGTTTCCAGGATGCTTCTACCATCAGTGATGCAGGCCATAATCAAAATATTAGTGGAATCTTCTAATGACTTTCGGTGAGGCTATAGAAACCTCCACATTAGTGCTTTAGATTATCTCACCGTGGCTAACTTATCCTACCCAACCGCAGTTTCTAGTGAAAAAATGGGTCTATATCTCACACTCAAACTTTTGATAGCCTCTTTCACCTTCACATTTCTTGTCGAAGCAGCTCCAGTGTGAGTCTTTTTGGATTTAAAGGAAAAATATCACCGTTGGAAACACAGCTGCGACATCTGATTAGTAAGGGCCTACCCACCAACAAAAAAAGCCCCTGCTTCGTATGTTGGTTAGCTGGTCAGAGGAGGAGGATGGATATTGTTGGTAGTGGCCAATGATTATTGGAGCTCAAGTAGTGGCAACTAGAAGGACCATGTGGTGGATACGGCTACTAAAGTCTTGGTTAAGGGAGCCATAGCAAGTAGAAAGCTTAGTTTGCGGAGGAAGGTCGATTAGGGAATGACTGGAAGAACATGGTGCGGGACTAAGCTCTAGATGGTGGTGGGTTGAAGGAGGTTTTCAATTGAGTTAGGAGATTAGGTAAGTAGGTTCACTATGGAGTGGTGGGAATATGAGAGATTGGGAGCTACGTGTTGTTGAGGTTTAAGTGTGCGGTGGTTGGCGTGGTTGGTGAGGGCGAATGGCCATTGGGATGATTTTCTTTTAGTTAGTTGTGCAGGCTCTATGGAGTGGTGGGAATATTAGAGATTGGGAGCTCTATGTTGTTGAGGTTTAAGTGTACGGTGGTTAGCGTGTTTGGCGAGGCTGAGTGGCCATTGGAATGGTTTCCTTCTAGTATTGGAAAGAGTAGCTAATAAGTTTGTGTTTGCAATGGTGAAACTTCTCTATGGTAAGTATTTTGTAGATTTAGTGAAGGTTCCTTCATCACCTTCATGTTCTTCATTTAATGCTTCATATGAAAATGTTGTGTTAAATGATCTATGTGGTCCATTTACAAATTTAGATGAGGCAAATCTTCAATAAACATATGTTTTGATGTAGATGGAGGTGTGAAAACTGAATTATTTCCATCTTCAGTTGGACTTGATCTATTTTATTTATTTATTTATTTATTATTTTAAGTTGTGGGTACAACTTGAGTAGTATATGAGCATGCTCCTAACCCAAGATCTTAATAAAGAATCTTGAGTTTTGTACAAAGCTGACAATGTTTGGGTCTTGAAAGTTTGACTTGCCAATCCCTTCATAATACTTTTATCATTTCTTGAAATTTTAACCTAAATTTAACTTGTCAATCTTTTCAATTTTTCACCCAATAGCCCTTTTATGATTAATCAACTTGTATAATGTATTTAACCCAAAATTTGTATGACAATAGATCTTGTAAATTAATTTTTTCCATCACTTTGTAATAAGTTTGAGGGTAGTTTCAAGTAACCAACATATTTCTTTGTTCAAATCTTAAACGGGTTTTAGTTTGCTCAAGTATTTTGTGGTTTGACCTTATACTGTCCCTTGGACCTTACCTTAATTTATTAGATAAAGTTGTTTAATATATTGAACTTTACTCAAATCTAAGACAGTTGGTGATGATATTTTCTTCAACTTTGCTTTTCAACAACTATTGATGTTGGCAAAATTTTAATATGAAATGAACAAATTTGAGCTTCTTGAAAATGTTGCTAAGTTTATTTCACTCGATACATATTAGAAGACTGAATTTTATTTACCTTTTTCATTTCATTTCAAGAACGTCAACCTTTAAATGTTCATTTTTTTAAAATATATTTAGCTTTTGATTACTATGCTTAAGTTAAACAAGCCACCATAAAAGTAAATAAGACATCTCATCTTGCTTTTAAGTGTTAGAACTGCAATTTAACTGCATCTTACCAAATAGCGAGCAGGCAAGGGCAATTTTGTTGTTTTTTGTTTTCTATGGCTGCAACCTTATTGTGCTTGGAAACAATTTGATCACAATAAAATCTATAAAATATCATATAATTTGTCTCATAATTCCTTTCCTGCTTATTTTAATGCATAAATGTATGCTTAAGTTATATGAAAAGATTATAGGTTGAAATGCATACTATTTCTTGTTATTATTTTATAGTTTTTTATGTTTTAAACATGCATCTCATTAATAAAAAAAATAAACTAAAACCAAAATCAAAATTGGTTCGTTAAGTCTCCCTTCTACTAAGGTTTGGTGGTGTTCGCAAAGGTTTCCCGTCTCTTCTTGTATGGCGCTCCAATGTTTTTAGACTCCCCTCTGTATGGCAACATGATCTTTCCTCCTTTATTGGGGTTCCTTTTCGGGTTCTTTGTCTCATTCCCCACCCAATAAAGTGGAGGGGGGCTTTGTTAGTGAAGCTGGCCACCATTTGATGCATGAAGATGCAGCATGATCGATGGTGCAACAACAAAGTGCATGGAGGTGGGCTTAAGGAAGGTCAAAACTTCGATTTGGGTCTTTGAGGCCCTTGGCAACGTAATGGTGGATCTTCAAGATAGCACTTAGTTGTGAACCAACCCACCCCCCCCCCCCCCCCCCCCCCACACACACACACACACATTTTCTCTAGCTCTTTTTGTCTCATCTAGAAACATTTGTTTCTTCTGTTGTTGTTGTGACTTTTGTTTCTTTCTCTGTAATACAGTTCCCCATAATTGGCCCCTTGACAGTGTCAAAAGACATTCGGTGTAATGCTACAATGATTTGCATGTAATATATGTTGTTGGTATACATAGTGTGGATATTTTGCTACTTCATCTTTTTCTTCTTCTTCAGGCATTAGGTTATATGCTCATATTGTGGTTTCTCTATTATAGACGTTCTTAGTCACCATCTTTTTCTTTATTGAACTAGACCTAGGGAGAAAGTTGTACTTTTGATGTTGTGATGGTGGTGCTCTAGGTGATAGGGACCATTGTGGGGCTTCCATGTGAATTACTATGGCTAGTGAGATTTTTGGGAATGTGAATGTAGTTGGAATGATTGTTGAATATGTTGATAGCTGAGCAAACCTTGGAGTGCAAGCCCACCCGGTGGGGTTCTTGGTTTGTGGCAAAGCAAGTCATGTGCGACTCCTTGGGATCGTAGTAGTTAACACTTTTGTGTAGAGGTGGCCAATGTTCTTGGGGACTTTTGTGGTCTATAAAGTGGCATTTGCTCTCTCTGGCTAGCCTGAAACCAAAGTTGGTGGTCCTAGGTGGATCTCCAACGTGTTGAATGCTAATAGGGACCACCCACCCTGGTCAAGGCTTGGGGTAAGCATGCAACTTTTTGTTTCTCAAATGATATTAAAGGTATCCCTAATGGGAACTTTGATGCAATCAATGATTTTGAGGTTGATCATTTGAAGGCTTGTTTTGAGAACACCCTTGTGAGATACTTATTTGGTAGGAGAATTTTGTTGCCCTTGATGACCCTCTAACTTCATCATAGGCAAGGGCAAATGAGTTGGGTTGAAGTTATGAATTTGTGTTTCTTTGGAGGGGAGTGTCAAACCTATATCGTATTGGGCCTTAAGTGGTACCTCAATATTGATGGATGTTGTCACCGCTAACTTGAAGAGAGCTTCTTTTGCTCGCATTTGCATATGGTTTGACCTCAGCAAACCTCCCTCTCCCTTCGTAGAATGTGGGTAGAGGGTTGCTTTGAGAAAGAAGCCAAAGAGGCATGTTAGGAACTCTTAACACCTTTGTCAATTGTAAGAGAAAGAAGCCTAAGGCTTCCTCACATATGAGTTGGAACAATCTCCTTAGCCTTTGCCTGTTCAGTATTCTTGTCATCTTTTGGAATTGTTGGGGCACTAAAAAGATAAACTCATGTAACTACCTTGTAAATTATCATTACTATTTTTCATTATTTATTTATTCAAAGGATGTCTTCAGAGCATTACTAGGAAGGATGTTGATTGGCTTACGAGCTGACACTGGAGCTTCTCCTTGTTGCCACGAGCTATCCAAAGGCATGCTTTGGAGTCCCAACCTGATCAGCTTGTGACCTCTTCATGTGATGAAACAAGTGTTCTTTATTGAGTTACTGATGGAATTAACTCAATCTCAATGGTCTATGTTGACTATGACTTTTGTGTTTTCTATCAGCTTTGGTAGCTTCTTGACAATATCCTTAGAGGTTCCACACTAGTTACTGTTGCGTGTGACTTTAATTACGTATCCTTGCCAATGTTGATTTGCACAACTTCTTTTTTTGAAGGGCTTAGGTACACTTGGTATAACAATAAAAAGGGACATGATAGGGTGTCTTTGATCTTGTTTTTTGAACTTGGAGGCACTGGTGCAATTCCCTCAAAAGTCTCTCACCTCTAACACCTTGGTTTTGATTATTGCCCATTCCTTCTGTTGAGTGGCCTTGGGTACCTAAAACCTTAACAGAAGTTATGCTTTGAGGACGTGTGGCCTTCATACTCAAAAGCCACAAATATTATAGATCTTGGTCTAAGCATGCCAAAGGCTTCCCCATGGCTCTTGTTAATCATAAATTCATGAGGGTTCTACAAGCCCTTCAAAGTTGGAGCAAGATTGTTATGGGGGACCTGATGGTTATCTCAAGCATCTTGAGCAACAAATTGCTAACTTGCAAGTCAAGGGAGCCTCAAGTCCGTGCTTTTTGATGATGATCATCACCTTCTTATGGTTGTGGCAAACCATATTCCAATTTTGTCAAGTTGAAAACTTAGCAATGGCAAAGGACCAAGATTCATTGGTTTACTCAGGAAGATTGTAAACCATTTTCTTTCAAAGGGCTAGCATTAGAAGAAAACATACCAATCCCTAATCTCATGAAACTACTTAGCCCCTTGGGTTATTTAGGCTATTTTGCTAGATTTCTTCTTGTTGAAGTTTGGGTGTGTGCTTACGACTCCTAATCTTCATGCTTCACTCCCTCCTTGATGGCTTCTCTCTCAGTTGAGTAGGTCAGCGCCCTTTATTCTTTTGCCATGGAGCAAGAGATCATTGGGTTCATGCATTCTCTTCCTTCCAACTGCCCCCTCAGAGTTGATGGGATAACCACTTTTTTCATTAAATGATCATGGGCTATGGTGGGATGACCTCATTAAGGTTATCGTTGTTTTTTTTTTATTTTGGTTCCATGCCTTAGCGTTGGAAGGGCATCGCTATTGTTCTCATCCAAAGGTTGATGGGGCCTCCAAGCCTAATCAGTTCTGGCATATAAGTTTTATACTACTACATTCAAGTTTATTGCTAGAATTCTTGTTAATTGAATAAAATCTTACCTTCATCAGTTAGTGGTGTGTGAACATGTGGCTTTTGTCCTTAGGAGTGGCATCTTTGATAATTGTATTGGGGTAGAAAAGTCCACATTGCTTAATGTGCTCATGACCCTTAAGGTGGATAGAGAGTAATCATATTTTTTTTTTTTTGCCATGCTTTGACACCTTGGGTTTCTGGAGAAGTGGTGTGCTAGGATTCTAAAATTTATTTTAGGCCCCAATTACTTGGTTTGGATCAATGGGACTAAGTTCGTTTGGATTCAGGGAAAACATAGTCTAAGGCTTAGGCTTCCTTTGTTACCTTACTTTTTATTCGTAGTCCTGAGCTACTTTCCCTTCTTATCCACTAGTGTGTTGCCTTGAGGGCAATGGGGGGCATTAAAATTGTCCCTAATTTCTTGCTTATCAGGCATGTTTTGTATGATGATGATAACTTGCTCTTTGGGCTAGTGACGACCACTAATGCTAGTGACCTTACACTAGTTTTGGAAACATATTCATGTTGTTTGGGCAGAAAGTCAATATCACCATGTTTGCTATCTTCTCTAGTAAGTG
The DNA here is from genome assembly GCA_023846275.1 of Vanilla planifolia. Taxonomy (NCBI): domain Eukaryota; kingdom Viridiplantae; phylum Streptophyta; class Magnoliopsida; order Asparagales; family Orchidaceae; genus Vanilla; species Vanilla planifolia. The sequence goes on from CM043877.1 coordinate 1,093,645, forward strand.
TTTAGCACCCACTAGAAGAGCGATGATTGTCGACATCGTTTAGGTTAAGCAAAAGGGGAGGTATCTAAGGCTCACCTTATTTTCTTGGGAGCATGCCATTTGTAACTTTTAGTATCTTATTGGTTGTATTATTGCTAGAATTCCAAATTGGGGTGTTAGGATTTTGTCTCGTGTTCTTAGGATTATGTTTGTTAATAGCTTCATCCCTTCATTACCCATATATTTTATGTTGCACCCTTTGGTTCTATTAAGCTTTCTTGGCACTATTGAGAAATTGATGAGAGGTTTTCTCAGGAGTGTTTCCCTTAACAAATGTACTATTCATTATCTCTCTAGGGCTAAAGTTTATATGCTTAAGTCTATTGGGGGCCTCGATATTAATTGCTTGGTTGAGTGAAGATGGGTCTTTATGTTGAAGTTCTCCACTCAGTTTATTGGTTGAAGCCTCTCCTTGTGGGTTAATTGTCTCGTTACTAAGCCTAGTACTAAGTCTAGTAATAGACCTAACCCGTTCATTATGAGATGAAGTGACTCTCAGATCTAACACCACTTTTCCTTAAGTAGTTCTACTATTTGTAAGAATACATGGTGGAAGATCAATGATGGGCCAACTTGCTAATTTGTGAAAGATGTTTAGGGCCCCCTTAGCTATCGTTGGCTTATGCTTATTATTGTTAATGTTAATGTTAATTGGCCTTCAATTGTTTCCTTTCTCAATGACGTTAGGAAGTGGAAGGTGGATCACTTGCAATCTATGTTCCACTCCCTTTATGGAGAAGATTTCATTTGTTGTCAAACCCTCTGGCCCCACTTCCCTTAGGCTGATAGACTCAACTAATTCCTCTTTGTCAATGTTGTATTATACATTTTTTAATCTATAAAATAGCCAGGGTTGTTGGGCTTAAAAAGTTACCTAGCTCAAGTGTTGTCTTTCTATGAAAAACTTGTAATGATATTATACCTACTTTTCTTTGGCTATACCATCACGGTATTGTCTTGTTACCTCTTTTCCCATGAGGTTGTAATCGCGAAAAATTGTTGGATCACATATTTTGTGAATGCATTTACTATTTTTAACTATTCAGCTTTTTTTTTTTTGTTTTTGGCGAAAGACTTCCATACCAGTTTTTTGTTTTGTTAAACATTTTGCAAGGAATTGTTGAGAGGGATAGAACTAACCAGGTGCCTTTGATTGTTGTTGTTAACCTCTGTTAGATTTGAAAGAACCTAAATGCTAGCGTTAATTATTGTTTTAGTTTATTCGCCATACCATATTTCCATTCATTCAAGTGGTCTTTGTTCATCAAATTGCTCTTCCCAACTTGGAGTCCTAGGATCCCTTCATCTCATCAAGCTTACCCTGATCCATCTCTATTGTAATGGGATCCCAAGCTTTTTAAAAGTCAGCTTTGATGAATTGGTCTCTTGTCTCAGACTATTTAATGGTGCAACAGTTTTTTAGGATTGTTGTTTTAACTATCAAATACTGTGGGGATTCAGATGTACACGTGTGTTGCTACCTCCACAGAGATGGAGGGAGCCAAGGCTGCTATCTTGGTATTCCTTCCTCTTGTTGGTCAATTTTGTGGCATTTGTGTTGAGGATCACTTGGCCTCCATTATTTTCGACATCCATTGTTCTCTTAGAGATGACGGTTTACCTCCTTTGAGAGAGTTATGGCTATAAGTGTGCTAATGCTGCAACATTTCTTTATTACTCATGTGGGCAAGGGGCATGTCCCTCCCACTAAATTTTCTAATGATCATTGATGGAGATAGATAGTGTTGGACCATGTTGGATTGCGGCTGGCTTATCAAAAAATGAAATATGAAACCTATGTCGCATAGTGAGACCTTTGTTATTCGAATGAAAGAATAACAAGATGCATGGTTTTAGTAATATATATGATAAAATCTTCTAGAAATTTGTAATTGGGAAGTGCAATGTGAGATGACTATTGTATAACATACTGTTAAGAAGATTTCAAAGATACATCAAAATGAAATTGCAATAATTAGGCCGAGTACATACTAGTTTTAAGAAAACTTAGTAGCAATTTTGTTGTGGTCAATTTGCATATGGTTTGTGAGTTTAGAAAGTTCCTCTGATCTTTAGGGAAAAATATTCACTTGACATTATTTGTTAGAATTTTGATATTTTTTAGTTTAAAATGGAATTTTTGAATGTCTCCAAAACGTTGTAACAAAAGTAAACCTTGGTCGATTGATTCATTTGATGTTTTCTTGATTCCTTGAGGCCATATTCATAGAAATTTGATCTTCAGTTTCATGCATTTCCAGGTACAGTCGCCATGACAAACGCTCAAAGTTACCCAGTTGGATTTTGTCACATCTAAGGGATGCACACCTCAACCTTAGCACAGATATGGCTCTTCATATTGCCCGTGAGGTTGGTCTTCCTACATGAAGAAGATTAAAGCTGCTTGATGAAGAACAATTTGAGAAGTAATCTATGCTGTGATGAAATGTTGCATGTTGTACCATACTAATTTTGTTTTCTTTACTTTGCTTGTGAAGTTTTTGAGGAGGATGGCTCAGCCATATGATAAAGCAGGCAGTGGTCAGAAGAAGACGCTTCTAACACAAGAGGACTTGGAGAAAGTTGGCAAGAATGCCATGGAGATTTTTTGAGGAGTATTATCTGCAAGGCTGTTGTCAGTTTTCTGTGTTTTCTTTAATGGAATTAGGCTATTTTGTTCTTGTACTATGGAATTTTGTTTGAAGTTGTATCTTATAACATGTATGTTTTTCTTCAAACTTCATTCCTCCATGTAACCTTTCTTTGTAACATAAACTTCTCATTCGAGAGTTGTTGATGATATGTTGCCTAGCTTTTTTTAATGAGAAACTTCATAAACTCTTGAAATATAATCTTAATCTTCCAAGTTATTACAAGAGTTATCTCTCTTATCATAGAACAACTCTTAAACCTTTGGCATCAAAACATGATTTAACTCAAATTTGATTTAGGTTATTTTAGATCATTTTTAACTTATAACTTCAAAAATAGTTTTAACACCAGTGAAATGGGAAACCATTTAATCTTTTTATCCAACTTTTAACCTTTCATTATAGCACAAACTTTTCTTTCCTGTATTGTTACATTTGTAAACCTTGAATATTTAAACAATATTTAACATAGTTTAACGTAAAACAATTAGTAAAAGTTATTGTTCATCGTTCTTCAATTCATTATATGAACTTAAGCAAATACTCATTGTATACAATGTGGGACTATAGTATTTACAACACATGCTTTTCTATCATAGTTGATTCTTCATTGTATGGATTTTTATCTTCTTTTATTGATAATTTACATAAAATATCTTCGACTTAATACCTATAATTGTAATAAAATTTTTATAATACAAATAAATCAAACTTGTTGTCAACTTGTTGATCAAATCTAGTTTAAAATAATAATTTACTTGGATTTACGTTTTCTTTTACTATTATGTGTGACACTAAGAATAGCTAATATATTATTCTTTCTTATAATAGATTAAATAATAAGGGAATGAAATCAAAACAATAATTGATATCACATATTTTTTTATGAATGATTGAATATATTTGTACAAGATCTATATTTTTAGTTAATTTAATTTGGCTATTCCGTGTTTAGGGTTTGTTTTTGTTTATTGTAACATTGGAAGAAAGTGACAATTTATTTTTTAAAAATAAAATAAGGAAAAAATTTTCATGAAATGTTAATCACGTGCAAAGCACGAGAACAATGAGTGTAATTTTTATTATTGTGAAAATAAAATGGGGGGGGAATAGAAATAAATCAATATAAAAATGATTTAATTTTTTCCTCAATCTTTTATCTTATTCCCTTAGTTGAAGACAAAGTAAAGAAAAAAAATTTTCAATAACTTGTTTGTTTGAATGTATTGACGTGGAATTTTAATAATTCAAAAATGATTTATCAATAAGTTTTTTAGAATTGATAATTTTGGATAAAATATCTTTTTATCGTCCAACTAATATTTTTATATAATAATAAAATTAAATTTGTATAGCAAAACAAAATCAAATTGTCAACTTGTCAATCAAACAAGCCAAAAAAAAAAAGGATTTCATCCGATTTTAATTAAGTGAAACTAGAAATAGCTAATATACTACAACCATTTGTTTTGAGAAAAGAATAAATAATAAGACAATAAAATAAAAAATTTTAAGAAATTCTAATTTTTGTTAATATTTTGATAATTTTTTTCTTGTGTCAATTTCATAATTATTTATTAGAATCACCTTGAGCTCAATAGTTTTAGGTGAGAGAAAATTAATAAAGGCTTGAACTTATTAGTTGATACGATCATATATGGATTGGGTTGTCTTTCTCAAATAAATTATCATTATATGAAATATAGGTTCTTTATTGCAACTTATGTACTTGTTTATTATAATAGTTTATTGTTTTATTTGGGATAAAATGGCAACTAACGTCGTTATTAGTTATTCATTTTGAAATGTAACTTTGAAGGAAAAAGTTTAGAAGCCAATATGAGTAGAGCTACAATAGCAAAACATGGCCTCTCCCCTTTCATGGTACTACGAGAGTGTATGTTCTAAACAATAATGTGAGAAGAGAGTCAGGTTAAACTTTCACACATCATGGTTTTACTTATACAAAAATAGATTGCTTACATTAGCCTTTTGTCATAGTTAGTCTTTGTTTTATGTCATCGTGCAAGTTTTCTATTTATATTTTGTTTTATGTTTTGCTTATCACTTGAGCTTGGAAACATACATTTAAAAGAGAAAATTAATATATAATATTTGTTTTGTTTAGAACTTTATGGATGTGAATGATGTATATTATGCAGAAGTAATTTATATTTGTGATCATAAATGTTATAATTTGTTTTGCTTGAATGTTTTGCATTGTACTATTTTTAATGAATTGGAAATTAGAAGTTTTGAAAAAAAATCAAACATTATAAAATGATTGTTTAAATCAACATTACACAAATATCTTTTTATTGCATCTATATTATAAAATCATAGTCATCATCAACTTCATACAATAATTATTCATAAAAATTCGTGATATAGATAGATTATATGATGTTATTGTCATAAGCTATAATACAAATTGATTGTTGTATAAATATATACTTCGTGTATAGATTGTTTAAAATGAACTTCATATAAGCCATAGTTTTATACAAATGTTTATAACATGAAACATTATAAGGAGATATTCATTACATCGGTTACAAAACATTATAAAAGATCACTTAACAATACAAAACATTTCTAGTGTTACCACATTTGTGAACATTTAACATAGTTTAGCATGAAATAACAAACTTATAAAAAAGTAAAAAATTATTGTTCATTGCTTAGCCAAATCAACAATAACAAATAAAAACTCTAACTCAAAACTAGGTGTTCTTGTAGAGTACCTTTTTTTTGAAACACAACTAAACAAGTCCAACAATCTCAAGTTACAAGCCTACGTTTCCAAGCCCAACAACTTAAATTCTTTAAATTCATTATATGAAATCAAACTAATACTTACTATAACTAAATGATTTATATTACATGTTTAAATAAATAAATAAAAGATTGTGTCTAAAAAATTTAAGTGTGTTGAATCAATAAGAAAAAGTGGTTTCCTTAAAAAATTTTTGAATCAATAAGAAACAATGGTTCTTTTAAAAAATTTGATTAAAGTAACTAAATGTAAATTTGTACTTATCTAGAGAAACATATCCTTCAACCATTCAAAAATTATGTACAAGAAATTTCACATCATGCAAAAAGATAAATAGTCTTGAACATATTTTAAATTTGTTAACATATGTATCTCATTAAAATATTTTTTATGTTGAATTTTCTTCATTTTATGAAAGACTAATACATGAAAAAAAATAATACAATACTATATTTCTTCAAGAAAATCTTGTTAGAGTCGATGAGTGTAATATTTATATAAGAAGGAGGTGAATTATAAAATCAGAGTTAACCAATCTCAAATAAGATTTTTGTAATCTTAATAGCTCTTATAAAACTTATTATAGAAAATGTTATCTTTGAAAATGTTTGCATGAGAAAATAAATAAAAAAACATATAATAAATTTTTTAAGCAATTTTAACCATACGTAAATATGTATTCACTCCAACCAAATTGTTAAGCTTTGCACTAAAATTACTATCTTTTGTCAAAAGGCTAATAAAAGTAAAACAATATGATGAATCACAAGTCTTACAAAACAATAAGCCAAAAAATCTTACACATTGATCCAAAAATCTTGACAGTCACAGAGCCAACAAAAAATCCTACATATGAGCTCAAATGAGCTTACAATACAGCCAAAAAAACTCTACAAATCATTGGGTCAAAGTACCCTACAACAATGATAAAAAATCAATACAGAATCCATAAGAGGAAGTCTTAATAATAAGACAATAGAACAAAATAAAAAACTTGAACTACTATATCTTATATCCTAATCATAAGTGCCAAAAGACATTTAAATTATAATTAAAGTAATATAGAAGAGATATGTAAAATAGCTCAATACAAGCAAGTAAAAAATGACTTGCAACTTAAATTAATGTGTGTATGAATATGAAGGAAGGCTTTGTATGATGAGATCAATACTTGAAACCCATGGCTCTGCACTCTTGTTCTTATTGCCACGATGATTTTCATGTATAGCTAAATCAAATTTTTCTCAAAACCAATCAAACTAACTGTTATAATTTTGAATTAAATGTAATATTCGATACAAAAATCATACAAATATGATGCTATGATATGTACGTTGTCCAACTCATCATACGTGTTTAATAAGTTCATTTAATAGTTAACAAAATATTGTACTTATATGATGAAACCGTTTTATAGTACAAAACACATAAATCTTCAAACTCCATTTTTATCTACTAGATTTTGTAAGGACTATACAATACAATGAGAAGGATAGTACTAGCAAATACTTTCACATTACAAATTCTCTATATAAAATACAAAATCATTTTTATACGATAAATAAATCATATTTGTACGAAGTATATCAACTCATTCACTACTTGTGCTAACTTTTCATCTCTCTATTAAAACTTATTTAAGTTATATGCTATAAAAATCATAAATATAAAACAAAACAAATTTTGATTTACACATAAATCATCAAAATTGGTTATCTTATTATATCATAATGAATAAATGATCATACAAGTATGATGGAGATATCATATCAACTAAAAATATATTTTTTATTATTAAGCTATCTTATTATTTGAATAAGACTATTTATTATCATGATTGACGTAAGGAATGAATAACAATAGATAATGTCAAGATCATAAAATTTCTTCACCTATGATTCATCTAAGGTATTGAGTGATTTAGATTTTATTCACTTAATGAATCAATCCACTGACAGCATAAGATATGGACAATACTAGAAGGCTATAAAAAATGGTCCCAAAAAATTCATTTCTCAAAAAGAGAACCATTTTAAGCTTTCAATTAGATATAAGATGAAAGCTAATTCCCAAAATATGTGACCATAAAGTTGACATAATGAACAACACTTGCCTTATTTTATGACATCTTTCTTAATATTAAGCCCATAGTCTCTCTACATGATATAGAGAAAGGTATGCTCCACATATGATAACTTCCATATTTCAAGTGTTAACTTAGCCATGATGAAAGATTTATATGTGTTGGGCATCTATAACTTTCATGGGCAATTTTGTATCCCATAAATAATTGATAGTCAAATTCATCAAAAAAGAATATTTTTTCTATGATTATTCTCTATTAAATTTTGTGGGTTTCAATTATTTGTCACTATATATCTTTAGTCCATAATAACTCCAACATTTTCTTAACAAGATAATTAGACAACTAAATTTATCTTTATAGTTTCAATGATAACTTATTTTTCCTCAATGCTTACAATATTGATCGTGTTGACAACTATATCAATATATAATTTTCCTTAAGAAAAGTGTTTAACTCCAAAGGTTATAAGTATCAAATCAATTAGTTGACAATTTATCTATTGGCTAAGGTTGTCACGATTCCTTGATCGCTTAGTGACAACGTGCGACGCTATATTTGCTCTTATAAATGATTAATTTTGTATAAAAGTATATTATAACAACTATCGAAACAAACTCATTGGGTTATTATTAGATGATAGTGTTTTTGGAGTTAATACATGCTTGTTCTATTAAAGCACATAAGGCTATAAGTCTTTTGCAAGAATCATGTGTTAATCAATCAATAGATCATGCAAATTATGATCAATATCCTCCTTGGCTATATCTAAAGCATGGTGATATTGGTTGCATGGTCAATGGATTTAACCTTAATAATTTTTTTATTCTTTTTTGAGAAATTCATAAGATTCCTTCAGAGCATAATTAGGGAGGAAACTAGGTGTGACCTTAATTACCAGCTGAAGAACACATTGGAGGTTTATTTCTTTAATTCGGTTCTTTTTGTGGTTTTATTTATCTGTCTCCCTTTCACCTGGTTCTCCACCTTTTCCCTATAGAAGTGTAGCTCGAGCTTTCAAAGTTCCGTATGTGCGATCGTTCTTGGACTAGGGTAATACGAAACTCTCAACCCTAAATTCTGCTCTCTTCCGATAGGCCTCCTCGCCTCCATTCCGACTACTCCGATTATATATCTCTCCCAGTTTATCCAGAAAACCCTACTCCATCGTCGCAGAGATAGGCGGCGGATTGGGGCAGTGGGGTTCGCCATCGTCGGACGTTTAGGCTTCCTTTTTTTTTTTTTTTTTTTCTGCCTGTTCGGGTTAGAGTATTGCGATGCGAAATTGAAAAAGATGAAGTACAAGAGGAGGAGGGCGTTGGAAGTGGTACGGTTGTTCACCTTGTTCTCAGTTTGCACTAATAGATTGCTTAATTTTTCCTTTTTTCATTGATATAATAATGTTCGAATTTACCATTTATTGTTCACTTCGTATGTTTTCCCTTGGTTTATTATGTGGATTGTTCCCATCTTTAATGATGGCAAACTTTTTATGAGATAATGTTTAGTTTACCTTTATTTTTGTTCAGCCTCCAAAAATTCGAACGGTCATCAAAGGCATTACATCGTTTCCTTTGGATAGGATAGAAGAAAAATTGAAGGGATTCGTGTGGGATTTTGACAAGGTTTGTTTCCGAACTTCTTAATTGTTGGAAACCTATAGGTTACTGAGTACCTGCTCAAGTTAGCTTCTTTGTAGGGAGATTTTCATCACTGGCTCGACCTTTTTAATCATTTTGAGTCATTTTTTGAGAAGTACATAAAGCCAAGGAAGGATTTGCAACTTGTTGATGAGTTTCTTGGAGCGGATCCACCGTTTCCAAGAAATACAGTTCTACAAATACTTAGGGTGACCCAGTCTATATTGGAGAATTGTTCAAATAAGCACCTATATAGTTCCTATGAAGTAAGTGCCTTTTGAAACCTTTTTCTTGCTTTAATATTCCTTCTTCCCAGATACGCGTCTTGAATTTTCCAGGATTGCTTACAGAAATTTTCTTTTAACAAAACATTTTGCCTGGTATTTTTTGTATCCCAACCTAGATTGTATCAGGCAATTCTTGCATTTTCTGTTATTGTCAATATTGTTCCCATTTAGTTGATGTTTATGATTGCAGCAGCACCTCTCGTGCCTATTAGCTTCTACTTGTGTAGATGTTGTTGAGGCTACTTTGCAAACATTAACTGCATTTCTGAAGAAACCTCTTGGGAAATGCCTGGTTCGGGATACTACTTTAACTTCAAGGCTTTTTTCCTTTGCCCAAGGCTGGGGCAGTAAGGAAGAAGGTCTTGGATTGATTGATTGTTCTTTGAATAATGGTTGTGATCCTATTGCAACTGAGGTTGCCTCCACACTACTTTTTGAATTCTATACTGTTCCTGATTCAGCTAAAGGCTCTGTTGATGCAGAGCATATGAACCAGGGATTGCAAGTTATTCATTTACCTAAAATTTTTAAGTGTCCTGAGAGTGATCTTGAACTTTTGGATAAGTTGGTGAAGGAGCACAGTGTACCTTACGACTTACGCTTCTCTTTGTTGACAAGATTGAGGTTTGCAAGGGCTTTCAGTTCTTTGGCTGCCCGACATCAATATGTTTGCATAAGATTATATGCATTCATAGTTCTTGTTCAAACAAGCACTGAAGCTGATGATTTGACTGTTTTTTTTAACAATGAACCAGAGTTCATTGGAGAGCTTGTGTCTTTACTTAGCCATGAGGCTGAAGTTCCTGAAAGAATTAGGATTTTGGGAATACGTTCATTAGTTGCTCTTTGCCAAGATCGTTCTCGCCAAACAACAGTTTTAACTTCAGTTACATCTGGTGGCCATTCTGGGATTCTATTAAGCCTTATGCAGAAGACAGTTGATTATATTACCAGTGGTTCTGGTGTGGTATCAATTGCTTTTGCTGAGGCTCTCTTGTCTCTTGCTTCAGTTTTGGTTTCTTCTACTCCTGGTTCATTAGCTCTGCATGAGGCTGGATACATCTCGACCATTCTGCCTCTTCTTAAAGATACTGAGCCAGAGCACCTTCAGTTGGTCAGCACTGCGGTGCATGTTGTTGAGGGCTTCTTAGATTTCAATAATCCAACTGCTGCATTATTCAGGGATCTGGGTGGTCTGGATGATACAATTTCCCGCTTAAAGGTTGAAGTATCCTATGTGGAAAATATTTCAAAGAGAAATGCTGAGGGAAGTCCCTCTCATAGCAAGGGGAAACAAATTGTTAACTCTTCCGAAATTGATCCACAGATTCATCATTATGAATCCTCAGTCTCTTATCAAAGAAAGATACTACTAAAAGCATTGCTTCGTGCAATATCACTTGCAACGTATGTACCTGGAAGTTCTGACCATCTTACTGGTTCTGAAGAAATTTTGCTGCCTTACTGTTTATGTGTTATTTTCCGAAGAGCAAGAGACTTTGGTGGTGGAGTTTTCTCACTCGCCGCAATTGTAATGAGTGATCTTATACACAAGGATCCTACCTGTTATCCTGTCCTTGATGCAGCTGATGTGCCTCAGGCATTTCTTGATACTGTCATGAATGGTGTACTTTGCTCTTCTGAAGCTGTTGCCTGTATGCTACAGTGCTTGGATGCAATATGTTTGAACAATGCAGGTCTGCAGCTTGTGAAGGACCGGAATGCCCTGAGGTGTTTTGTGAAAATCTTTACTTCACGTTCATATCTAAGAACCCTTGGTGGAGATATTCCGGGTTCCTTGTCAAATTCTTTTGATGAACTGATGCGTCATGCGTCTTCACTTCGTCCTTCTGGAGTTGACATGCTTATTGAAATCTTATGTACACTAGCAAGAATTGGATTATGTTCAGAATCTAATCATTCTTCTCAACTTCTTTCCTCTTCGACCACTTTTCCAATGGAAACAGATTTGGATAAGTCCCTTCTATCTGATGCAGGGGAACTTACCGAGTTGGGGAGCTCCGAGCAAGCAGTTGAAGCATCATCAGAGGCCCTTTCATCTGAAACTGATATGTTTGTACCTGAATGCATAAGCAATACTGCTCGGTTCCTTGAGACTGTTCTTCAGAATGCAGATGTGTGTCGTTTATTTATTGAGAAGAAAGGTATTGAAGCTGTTCTGAAATTGTTCACACTGCCATCTATCCCTATTTCTGTGTCTATTGGGCAGAGTGTATCTTTTGCATTTAAGAATTTTTCACCACAACATTCTGTTGCTTTAGCTAGAGCTGTTTGTTCCTTTGTCAGGGAACATCTTAAGCTTGCCAATGAGTTGTTGAATGAAATTTTTGACTCTAAGCTTATTGAGGTTGAAAATGGAAAGCAGATGGAGGTATTAAGATGCATGTGCACTCTAGAAGGTCTATTATCACTAACCAATTTTCTTTTAAAAGGAATAACTTCTATGATGTTCGAGTTAGGTTCCTGTGATGCAGATATGTTGATCGAATTGGGGAAAACCTATAGAGCAGTGCTTTGGCAGATTTCTCTATCTAGTGATTTCAAAGGAGACAAGAAGCATGCTACAGACAAGGAGATTGGCTTAGGAGATGCATCAGTATCTAATAGCACTGGAAGAGAGAGTGATGAAGAAGGAAGCAATGCAACTAATGTTAGATATATGAATCCAGCATCTGTCAGGAACTCTATCTCACTTTTTAGTGCAGAGCATGACTTTGTCTCTTATGCTTCTATGGGTAATTCTCGAAATGTACATCGGCATGGTAGACATGGCTTGTCTAGGATACGTGGTGGCAGAATAAGTAGACCTTTGGATATTTCACATTCTGATTCAGAATTCTCTGCTGGTATTTCAAATAATTCACTTATGCTTCAATTCAAGAAGAGAAGCCCATTTGCCCTTGTTTCTGAAGTCTTACTAAAACTTGCTTTCACCATACGGTCAGTCCTTGCATCCATAGTGAAGGGTTTGGGTGCTCGTCGAAGAACTGATTCAAGTTCTCTCAGTCCTACTTCCAAGAACCTAGTGATTGCTCTTGCAAAGGTTTTCCATGATGCACTTACTTATTCAGGACATGCTTCTCCCGGGATTGAGCTGTTGTTGTCTGTGAAATGTCAATACCTTGGAATGGTTGTAGAAGATATTGGTTTACTAGTCTTTGATAGCAGGCGTCGATCATGCAGTGCTGCTCTGGTGAATAGCTTTTATGTTAATGGAACATTTAAGGAGATTTTAATGACATTTGAGGCTACGAGTCAGTTGCTCTGGACATTGCCTTTTCCTTTTCTAAATCCTATACATCAACAGGTTACCTTCGTTGATGGGTCAAAATCATCTGAGAATTGTTGGATTCTTGATACTTTGCAGAGATACTGTCGTTTGTTAGAATATCATGTTAGCTCTTCGTTGTTGTTATCTCCATCCGCTCCATCCCAAGCACAGCTTCTTGTTCAACCTGTTGCCACTGGTCTGTCAATTGGTCTTTTTCCTATTCCCAGGGATCCCGAGGCATTTGTCCGCATGTTGCAATCACAGGTTCTTAATGTCATACTTCCTATATGGAACCATCCCAAGTTTCCTAATTGCAGCCCGGCTTTTGTTAGTGCTGTGGTTTCCCTTGTCACGCATATTTACTCTGGTGTGGGAAATACAAAGCGGGGCCATGGTCTTACGGGACGTTCAGGCCCAAGGGTTCATGCTCGTCCACTTGATGAAGGTACTATTGCTACTATAGTTGAAATGGGATTCTCAAGAGTGCGAGCTGAAGAAGCTCTGAGAAATGTGGGTACAAATAGTGTTGAAATTGCTACGGATTGGTTATTTAACCATCCTGAAGAATTTGTTCAGGAAGATATGCAGCTTGCCCAAGCGCTTGCTTTGTCATTGGGAAGTTCCTCTGAAACATCCAAGGATGATGGTGGCGAGGTGACAAAGCATGTCTTTATTGAGGATAAAGGAGCCGAGGAACCTCCTTTGGATGAGATCTTATGTGTTTCAATGAAGTTGTTCCAAAGCAGCAATGCATTGGTACATCCATTGACAGATTTTCTGGTAACAGTGTGCAACCGAAACAAAGGGGAAGACCGACCTAGAGTAGTTTCATATCTTATTCAGCAAATGAAGCATCACACAATGGATTTTCCCAAAGACATAGAGTTATTATGCTCAATCTCACATATGTTAGCATTACTATTGAGTGAAGAAAGCAACACACGAGAAGTTGCCGCAGGAAATGGATTAGTTTCTTCTACCATAGATACCCTGGAAAACACAAGAGTTAGGGAAGATTTGGAAACAGAGTCTGCAAAAACAAAGTTTGTAAGCATTTTATTACTTGTACTGAACTGCATGTTGCAACCAAAAACAAATGTTCCAGAAGAATGTTATGATACTTTTTCTAAGTCACTGTCCAGTTCATCCAAAGCAGATGTTTCCGTATCAGTGCCAGTATCCACTAAGGAAATGAAAACTGCTTCAGATAATCCGGTGAAGGAAACTGACAATTTGTTTGAGAAAATTTTGGGAAAATCTACTGGGTATTTTAGCTTTGAGGAGAGTCGAAGAGCAATTGCTATTACTTGTGATTTCTTAAAACAGCCACTAACAGCAATGATTATGCAGGCAGGTTTACAATTATGTGCACGTCTGACAAAGACATATGTTATAGCAAGTCAGTTCCTTGAAAATGGAGGCTTGTCTGCTCTATTCAAGCTTCCAATGTGTTACATATTTCCTTGGTTTGATACCTTGGCTTCTACCATTGTTCGACATCTTCTTGAAGATCCCCAAACTCTGCAGACTGCTATGGAATTGGAGATAAGGCAGACTCTTTCTGGTAGCCATAGTAGGCTTGCCTCCCGTCTTTCTCCCAGATTGTTTCTGACATCAATGGCCCCTGTGATTTCTAGAGATCCAGCAACTTTTATGAGAGCTGTTGCTACTGTTTGCCAGTTGGAGTCTTCAGGAGGGAGAACAAGCATAGTATTATTGAAGGAAAAGGATAAAGACAAGACAAGAGCTGTTGTTACTGAGAATGGAACCTCTGCTAGTGAACCCCTTAGGTTATTTGAAAATAGATCAACTGATTCTACAATAAAGTGTTCTAGAGGTCATAAACGTATTCCTCCCAGTCTATCTCTGGTAATTGATCAGCTTTTGGAAATAGTTATGAGCTATCCACCTACAAAGAAAGCTGAAGACAGCACTTCTTCTTTGAGTCGTATGGATGTTGATGAGCAAGTTATAAAGGAAAAGGGGAAATCAAAGGTTGATGAATTGATGGTGGACTCTGATGGCTTCTCTGATAAGTCAACCTTGCTTGCAAAGGCAACTTTTGTTCTCAGGTTATTGAGTGATATACTTCTAATGTATGTGCATGCTGTTGGAGTTGTACTTAAACGTGATTCTGAGATGTGCTCAATTCGGGCACGAGGTCATGGGGGTTTCACCGGGTATGCAGGTGTTATTCATCATATATTGCATGATTTGGTCCCTCTTTCCTCTGAGAAAGCTACTGAAAACTCAGATGAGTGGAGGAAGAAGTTGTCTGAAAAGGCATCATGGTTCTTGATTGTTCTGTGTGGGCGTTCTTTAGAGGGGCGTAGAAGAGTAATTAATGAAATTGTGAAGACATTTAATTCATTCTCGGGCTTAGAAATCAGCAATAAAAACATTTTGTTACCTAACAAGGATATTCTTGCATTTGCTGACTTGGTATATTCTATATTGTCCAAAAATTCTTCTGGCAATGCACCTGGTCCTGCATGCTCACCAGATATTGCTAGAACTATGATAGACAGTGGTATGGTGCAAGCACTTTCTAACATCATAGGATGCTTGGATCTGGACCACCCAGATGCTTCTAAGGTGGTCAATTTGATGCTCAAGGCGTTGGAGAGTCTAACAAGAGCCGCTAATGCTAGTGATCAAATGCTAAAGTTGGATGCACCTAATAAGAAAAGATCCAGTTGCACACATGAAATAATAGATAATAATACTGTTGCTGGAACCACTGAACTTGATAGAAATGTCCATCATGATGATGCAGTAGTTGCTGCTCAAACTGAAGATCAGCAGGTACGAGAAACTCATCATAACGTTGGACAGAATAATCCAAATCCAAGTTCACCTATTCAGCATGAGATGGAAGTTGATCGGGAAACAAATGTTGCTAATCCAAATACAAATGGGGTACAGTATATGCATCTTGATGTTGATGAAGATGGTGTGTTAAGGAATACAAATGATGTGCGCTTGGATTTTCGAGTTGAACAGCATATGGATGATGAGATGGGGGAGGATGAGGATATGGGTGATGATGGGGATGAAGATGATGAGGATGATGAGGAAGATGATGAGGATGATGAGGATATAGCAGAAGATGGAGCTGGTTTAATCTCTCTAGCTGACACTGATGTTGATGACCATGATGACAATGGTATGGGTGATACATACAACAATGATATGATAGATGAAGTGGAGAATGATTTACCCGATAACCATGTTATTGAAGTGAGATGGAGGGAAGGATTAATTGACTTGAATCAGTTGAGAGCTTTGAGGGGGCCTGTGGATGCTAGTAGTATCATCAATGTTACTTCTGAGCCATCTAGAGGATTAAGTACAGATGATCTTTTTAGCTTTCATAGATCATTGGGTTTGGATCGCCGTCATCAAAGTGGTAGAACTTATGTTGATATGTCTGGTTTTGATGGAAATGCTTTCCAGCATCCATTACTGCTGAGGCCTTCTGGATCAGGTGATGCTGGACCTTCAGTTTGGTCGTCATCTGGAAGCTTGTCCCGAAATTTAGGTCTGTTATTTGGAAATTCTGATGTGACCAATTTATACATGTTTGATTCTGGCCTCCACTCTGAGCATGCTGCTGCAAATATATTTGGGAACCAGTTGGGTGGATCTGCACCACCTGCTTCGATTGATTTTTCTTTTGGCATGGGGTCTTTGCATATGGGTGGAAGAAGGGTAGCTGGTGGTAATCGTTGGACTGATGATGGTCAACCTCATGTAGGTACACATGCTGCTGCTATCGCTCAGGCTGTTGAGGAACAGTTTGTCTCTCATTTGCATGGTTTAAGTTTTGTCAATAACACACAGACTCAGATACCATCTGTGCATTCTGCAGTTCAGAATGATCAATCATCATTGTTGATTTCCAACAACCAGCCTACTGTAAGAACAGAAAATCACCTTATTGAAGTACATGGAATTCGGCAAGAAGAAACTGGACAAGAATCAGCTCATCCACTGGATGATGTAAACACTGATATTGTTGCTGCAGATTATGAGAATGAAGCTGCATTGGGAGCAGTATTTCCTAATGCTCCAAACGAATCTGCTGTTAATTTCCCTGAGGGCACATTTGGTTGCAATGAAGTTGGTCTAACAGCCATAACTTCAGAAGATGTTCCTGATACAGTCGTGCCGTCTGCTGATTTGCGTAATAGCAATCAGCAAATGCTCACTGATTCAGAAGTTTTTGCACAAGCTGAGGGGACAGAACCACTTGGTGAATTTAGGATGGGATCTACTTGCTTTGAAAGCCAGTCTAGTAGCTTAGCAATCATTGATTCAGGTTCTATACTGGACACGAGGGATGAACATGCTGGAACCAGTTGTGGTAGTGCTAATTTTGATATGAATGCTGCAGATTTTGTGGGCAATCAAGTGGATGGTTTAGTTCCTACATCACGTGGGCAACTATCACCCATGCATGATGCAGTCCTTCCTCAAGAAGCTAGTCAAAGAAATCTATTAAATGCTAATGGTGATTTGGTGAATGTCAATGCCATT
This sequence comes from Vanilla planifolia, assembly GCA_023846275.1. NCBI lineage: Eukaryota > Viridiplantae > Streptophyta > Magnoliopsida > Asparagales > Orchidaceae > Vanilla > Vanilla planifolia. The sequence continues at coordinate 1,110,952 of CM043877.1, forward strand.
GATCCAACATTTTTGGAGGCATTGCCAGAAGATCTCCGAGCTGAAGTATTAGCATCACAGCAAGCACAATCTTCTCAAACCGCTAGTTATGCTCCACCAATTGCAGAAGATATTGATCCTGAATTTTTGGCTGCTCTTCCCCCAGATATCCAAGCTGAAGTTTTGGCTCAACAAAGAGCTCAAAGGGATGGACACATACATCAGGGTCAAGGCCAACCAGTTGACATGGACAATGCTTCAATTATAGCTACTTTTGCACCTGAATTGCGTGAAGAGGTAAAATTGTTACTTATTTGAAGGAAATGCATTCTATGACTAAATGTCATAACCGGGGTTTGTTTGGTTGCCAGGTTTTGAAGGAATAGATAGGTTTCAGTAGTAATTCATATTTAGTGTGGTTGTTTGTAGCCATTGCAGTCCTCTGCAAACTTGATGGCTCCATTGTTGGCCAAAATCAATTGATTTTTCCATTTTTTACTGTTGCCTTTTTTCATTTTGCTGATCCAATTAATTACTTGGCAGGTTCTGTTGACATCTTCTGATGCTGTCTTGTCAGCACTACCTTCAGCATTACTTGCCGAGGCTCAGATGCTTAGGGATAGAGCAGCAAGCCACTACAGTGCTCGCAGCAGCCTCTTCAGTGGCAGTCCTCGAGTTGGTGTTAGGAGGCTAGCTGTTGACAGACCGGTAATGATGGATAGAGGTGTAGGTGGTGCAACAAATGGAAGAACAACTTCTGCAATTGCAAGCAACTTGAATGCTAAAGAAATCAATGGAATGCCCCTTGTGGATTCAAATTCATTGAAAGCTTTAATTCGCTTACTTGGACTGGCTCAGGTAATTTACATTTCATTCACCCAAAATGAGCTAGTAAACCTTAGCAAAAAATTGCTCAGTAAACTTTTGGCATTAATTTATATTATATATAAACAATCATGTGCTAAAATTTTAAAATATGCTGCCAAATCTAACTCTTTCACTCATCACTCAAATAGGTACCTGCTCAATTTTTACATAAATAAACTCGCTGACCTTGTCCCCATTTACTTGTGGATTTGAATGGGTGGGATTTTGTAGCATATTAAGAGTTCTTATATACATTTGTACTATTGCTAAAATGAATGCCATTGTATTTGTAATTATAAAATAAATGAAAATGTGAAAAGGACTTCAACGGGGATCTTTTATAAAAGTTTGTATTGAGTCCTAAAGTAGGGAGATAAATAGTAAATATGATCAAATAAAATATAAAGAATCCATTGGTGGTGATTTCATTAGTATTGGATATGGTTCAATGATAAAACAAAGGATTAGAGTGAATTAAAAAAATAATAATACTTTATTTGTGTAGTAATTTTACGAGAGAAAAGACGATACCTAATAGACTTGAAAAATGAGAAAATTTACATAAAAATGTAGAACTTGATGAGTAATTTGTGGTAAAATTTGCATTACGAATTTTGGAAATCGTTTGGTATGAAAAAAGTGAAAAATAAGAAACCATCTAAATTTTTTATTTAAATTATTATTCTATATCCTAAGAGGATTTTTTCTTCTCATAATTGCCCCCCAAAAAGTCGATAGAACCTCCTGGCACAAAGACATTGATGTGAAACCAGCTCCCTGCGAAGCTTTGTCTTTTGCCCTTGGATGTTTTTATTCAACTTTGACACGTAGTGCTCCCAGTAAATGTCCATCACACATGAAATATATTAGTGGACATAGGTTGAGCCATCGTCACAAGCTCAATAGGCAATGATTAACACAAACATTTCATAAATGTGGGTTATGCAATATGTAGAGTCTTAATCACATATACATATAATTTAATTGTCATATATGTACAATTGAATAATAGATAACCATTAATATGCAATTTAGTTATCATTTATTACTTCATGTGACTTGCTAATGGGCATTTGTTTTTCCAAGAATTTCTCAACTTTTATCTATATCATGTGTTTATTAACCATCTAAACATTTTCTAGGTTTTTGCATATTTTGGATGACTTACCATCTAGGTTTTTTCTTGCCTTTTTATGGCTTACTAATCACCTAAGCATTTTCTTAGTTACATGGTTCACTAATCACCCAAGCATTATCTAGCTTTAACAATTTACACGTATTGTGCTACATCACTTGCATACAAAGTACATAATTTATATTCAAATAGCAATGATTATTTCATGGCATACTATCTTGATCTCATGTAGGTGCTAAGCATATGTTATGTTATTATTCATGCTTATAGCATCAATACATCATATAACCTTAAATCTACATAAAGATAATGTTAAAGGGAATGTATACAAATAAGCATCAAACATGCACACTGATGTAGGATAGTATGCTAAAACTTATTTTAGCTCATAAACAATTGAAATGTGCTATAGTTCAAACAATATATCTGTTCAAAGGCCTAAACAAAAGTGTTATAGGTTTAAAATCGAAAATCCTAGGATCGTTGGATAAGTAAAACCTTTTCCAAAAGCTAAAGGTTTGTACTTATTTTTAATATAAGAGATTTCAATCTAAAAGAAAAGTGAATTAAACTATACACACCCAAATATTCTTATTGGTGGTGAAGTAGAAAGGTACACACAAAAATAGAGTTTATAGAAGACCAAACAAGAAGTCACATGATCATATGCACAAACGAGAAGGTTGAATGCGACAATAAATTTTTCAAGATATGAAATAAAGCGGCTAAGGACTTCCTTTGTAATTTGATGCTTTTTGTAGATGTTGAATCTCTCAGTCGCCTTCCCAGGGCACTTTAGGAATCACATCGTCTAATTGTTCGCACACACGCTCATATCAAACAAGCTTGGTGGCCACACTTCGTTACTTCCAAAAATTCCTCATTTGCTACAACATGGTGAACATCTCTATAGAGACTTTAAAGGTATAACAATAATTTGTTAATCTAGGAATACAAAATGATATTTTGGAATATTAAGAGACACATTTTTAAAATTTTAAAGGATATTTAAAAATTTTAATATTCATCATAAATTATAAAAATAAATGCTTTGAATTTTGTCACAAAACTACAAAAATAACTTACAAAGACGTTATCATAAGTAGTTCCCAAACTGGCATTTGCATTTCGGGCGGCGATAACCTCAAACAATGAGGTGGCATGCGGTGCGAATGGCTTTGGTGGAGAGGCGTGTGGTACCTCTGGTCCGATTGTCGGGTTAACGCAAATTGACATGTTTATGTGCTTGTTTTGGGTCAGGCACATCACGGATCGAGTTTGTGCATGTTGATGGGTCGTCGCGGATAAATGGGTCTGTGCGGGTCAAGCAGGCTGCACATATCAGCATGTAAGGCTGCTATGAATGCTGACGACAACAGCAACAATAGTGGATGATGGCAAAAACAGCCAAAACTTCATTTTTAAGTTCTTTTGAGGATATTTTCAACCAAATTTTACACTGACGGAATTACATGATTGTCAAATAGATTTATTGTACTGAATTTAAAGTTGAAAATATTTGAAACGCTATTAATTGTTCTTTAAACAATTTAAACTATACTGTAGATGTAAATAACTTGACAAATTGATGAAAGCAAACTGAAATGTGTAATAAACAATGATCGACTGTAATTCACCCCACAACAGTAATGATAACGGAGATTAATGAGAATTATAGGGGCCAATCCTGACATGGTTTTGAGTCTAAATAGGATTAGTATGCCTCCAAGTGGAATCTCTATGTAATATATTACACATTCAATTTGTGCAAATCATCTACTTGAATACCAATGAGTTGTATAATTAATTCCTTTGTCACTCGCCTTCCTTTCTTGCAATTACACATAAAGCATTTATTATTTTTCATTCATGTATTTAATGCACACATGTTCTATAATTGCCTTTTTATTTATTCCTACAACCTTATTGTCTTTATCATTTTTATTTGCATCAATTATGCTTCAATGAACCCATCAAATTGTAGCCAATTTACGATTGGATGATCAAACAGTCTATCAACCCATAGGACCTCCCGATCTTGTTCATTAAACTGTCCAATATGCATTTGACAAACTTTGGACCCATTTGATCATTCCATTTGGCATTTTGTCTATTTGCTCCCAAGTCCTTGTCGCACCATTTGTTACTTATGTTGGACCGTTCGACATTTATCAAACATTTGGCAAACCATCTGACCATCCAATTCTTGCAAAAATTCTTGAACTATCCGTCATCTTCATTGGGGCTTGTTGATACTTATCAAACGTTCATCAGACCACCCGATGAGTTTTTGACGGAGTCATCGATCTCATTTTACACTTTTATTGGATCGATTGATTGCTATTTGTAATAGTAAGATTCAACATACTACCAATTCCTTACTACCACAACTTCTTTATTTAACCATCATTGCTTCAATAGTGATCATTCAATTTTTTTTATTTCATGCACATTTTGTATTGTACTCAAACTCGGTTCTTGCTAGATTTTCTAAAGTTAAAGGTAGGACTGGGTCAGAGGTTACCCCATGTGCTTGTTAAGATTTGCTCCATGAATTGTTCACCAAATCAAACCCTTTCTCATTGCTTCTCTCCAAATCCTTCTCCTTGTAAATTTCCCTTTTCTCTTTTGCGACTAGTTGCCTTAAGGAGTCTTGAGGTTATTCCTTTTTCTCTGTTTCCTCGTCAGCTCAATGGGCATAATATAAGGGATTTATAATAGCATTTTAAATCAAAACTTCATAAGTCTTCTTATTCATGTTTTTCATACTAAAAGACTTCCAAAATTTCATTGGACAAATTTTAATACGAGTTACTTAGCAAGCTCAATATTTTCATATTAATTTCTTATTTTTTCAACCCTTTTGGCTATTAATTGTATTTTCTCTTGTGAAATTATTGCACAAATGAAAGACTATTTTTTTTAATTTGTTTTGGCCTTCTTATTTTGAATCACACTGAATTCCTGTGAAATCGCTGTTATTAGATTGCTTATGTTTTATGCTATCATAAAAATAATAAAAAAAAAAGAATAAAGAAAAAATGTTTTATTCAATCATATTTCTTTTTTACTCCCTTCTTTAGAGGTTGCCCGTTTACAAAAGTTGATACGGCCTTTTATGAAACATCCCTTTTTGAGATGTTTGACATTTCCATTCATGTTATAATCACAAATACAGTGGTATTCATTTCAGCTGCAACACAAATACAGTGGTAATCACAAATACATATTTATATACAAGTACATGTATTTTGTGTAAGTAGAGGAAACAAGGTTAGGATTGTGGCAGTGGAGTTTAGAATATGCTTTTGTTCACAAATCTTAAGCTTAACATGTATGTTTGAGCCAAGTAGTCTTATCATAATGAAGTGGAGCCTAATTTGTTCATACATGAGGTTTACATCAGGTTTTAAATCTAGGGAAGTGGTAAGGTTGAATTAAATTTGTTTGAGTTTTGAATGGATTAAGCACACCTAATGGTGTATGGAGCCATTAAAGTTGTTGATTCATAATTTTTCTTTTGACTCTGGACCCTTTAAGCACTAGGATAGATACCTTTTTTTTAACACTTGTAAGCATAAACTTTAAAGAAGATGATGGACATCAAATTACAAAAAGTTGTAAGATTTAAAGTACGTTTGATATCCCTACTAGAAGGATGTACTTGACATCACTATAACAATTTCTACCCTACTAGAAGTATGTGTGGAGCCATTAAAGTTGTCGATTCATAATTTTTCTTTTGACTCTAGACCCTTTAAGCACTAGGATAGATAACTTTTTTTTACACTTTTAAGCATAAAATTTAAAGAAAATGATGGACATCAAATTACAAAAAGTTGTGGGATTTAAAGCACATTTGATATCCCTACTAGAAGTATGTACTTTACATCACTATAACAAATTTTACCCCATTTCTGTGTACAACATCATCTCAAGAGAGGAAGTGGGTATTAAGTGTTGAAGGTTCACCACCAATGAACTCCTCTAATGTTAAAAACCAATATTCTATTAAATGATTCTTGTGCCCAAATAGTGGAGCTAGTTTTGATTCGAAAGAGCATCACTTTTTTGAGTAATGGAAACCATTAAAAATTTCTGTGAGCAAATAATTCACAAAGTGAACCAATCTTCATTAAGAAGCAAAATAATCCAATACATTGCGAGTTCACGGCCTTGTATGGACGCCATTCAGTTTAGCATACATGCCAGCACAAAACTACAGCTGTAATCCAACAAAAGTTGCCCTATAGTGCATCGTATGACTTTGAACCATATGATAAGGCATCTACTTTCCTATGTTATGAATGATGGTCGTATGATACGGACTGTCTAACTAGTTGTGCCATTAAGAGCTAACAAGCAGTGAAACCACCTATTTGGCTGTAAGGAGGTCATATGAGATGCATGAAAATATGGTCCAATAAAACACAATAACCTGAAATAAACCTTATTAGAAAACATGAGATGTGCATCATTTCTTATAAGCACATGCATGGTTGTAGTGGAGGAGTGTTGTGTACGTAAATTATCTGGATTATTTAAAATTCTGTGAAATTCTTGACATTTTACTGTCATTGTATGTATGGTGACTTAAAATTTATTGTAGGTTTGTTGTGGTTCAGGAGTATCCAATACAAGAAATTAATTCTCCCCCTCTCTGATAGTACAAGCATTTGATCCTCAAAATACTTGATGTAAAAACGTTTTTTTACTGATTTTCATCTTACTTCCCTACTTAATAAAGCTTAAAACAATGCATTTGACTTGTACATTGAATACATATTGATGTTTGATGACTTATGCTTAAAACAAGTGTCTGTTGTCTCAATTGTGATTGAATATGATGTTTTCTGGTAAGAGGTTCTTTGTAGGTGACGAAGCTTATAGGAGTCCATTGGAGATCTGTAATTCTCCTTGAAAACCTGTACACGGTTCTTTGTTTGATAATTTTTATCATGTCCATAATTCTACTTCCATTCTCTTCATAGGCTTAAATCAGTTGTTTATTTTCTTGATGCTTTCTGCTTGGCAATTCTTTAGGGTAATAAATCTTAAAGAAGTCCATTGGAGGATTGTGATTTTCTCTGATAAAATATGCACTTTTCTTTGATATGAATTCTCTTAGTATTCTGGTATAAATTTGGTGGTGTTGGTAGTGAATGTTGGGGGTGGGGGCACTGTAACTAGCCTGATATGAGATTTGTTTGGTATTTTGGCTAGGTTTCTTTGGCTTATTGTACTATTGATCATTTTCTAATTTTTTGCTGTGTAACTCCTAGAAATATAAGTAATAAGTTGTAATATCAGATGTTTCCTGTATTTTACTTGTATAATCCTTATATTTTGTGCTGAAACAAGCTGTTTGATGGTCTAAACTCTGCTTTAATGTGGTACCTGTGTTGGTGAACTTTATTCCAGCCATTGGGGAAAGGTCTACTGCAGAGACTTCTGTTAAACCTCTGCACACACAGTGGAACACGTGCATGCCTTGTGATGCTTTTAGTTGATATTATTAGGCCTGAAGCTGGTATGTCAAGTGGATCTAAAAGCTGCTATCATCGTCTCTATGGGTGTCAGTGGAATGTGGTTTATGGGCGACCACAGCCGGCAGATGGTATTAATCCGTTCCTTGGTTTTGCTAATCACATTCATTATCTGCTATGATAAAATCTGTTGCTGATGGCTTCACTGTTTTGCAAAGGTCTACCACCACTTTTTGCACGCCGCATTCTTGAGATGTTAACATATCTTGCAACAAACCATACTTCTGTTGCAAATATTCTTTTCTACTTTGATCCTTTGGTGGCTTCAGAATGCACGTCTAGCAACATTCATTTGGGCATGAAGGAGGAAAAAACTAAAGAAAAAGCATCTGTACCAAAAGATACTTCAGCTTTTGAGAGGGATGATATTCCGCTAGTAATACTTTTGAAGCTTTTGAATAGACCATTATTTTTGCGTAGCAGTGCTCATCTTGAGCAGGTAATTTTGAGTTTTCAGTGGGTATTGAACTTCAAAATGTGATATCTACAGGGATTTGATTTTGCTTTCGTTTGTGCAGGTTATGAACTTGATACAAGTAATTGTCTACAATGCTGTCTCACGAATAGATTGCGAACCTCAATCCATACCTGATGCAAGTAATTTTGAGACTATTAAAGATATATCTCCATCAGATGGTCTAAAGCATTCCACGGTCTTGGAACAAAATCATGCTCAGGATTTCAATTCAAGCCCTAGCAATCTTCAAGCTTCTTCAGGAGAAAAATCATTCAGCCCATATGATATATTTTTACAAGTTCCTAAGCCTGATTTATGCAATCTATGCCAAATTCTTGCTCAAACTGGGTAACTTCTTTTTATCCTTGCAGGGATTTTACATTATTTGTCTTACTGTGATCTCACCTTGCTGATTCTTCCAATCAATGTTTCTAGAAATTGCTTTTACGTGTGTCCCTACTTCAAAAATATGGTTTCTTAGTGTTTTTGTTTGGAACATATAATTATTGAGCTTTTAACTGCAAGAAAAATGCTGGATTCTTGATTCAGCCTCTAACAAGTAATCTGATTTATCATAAAACTGAGCAGGCTTTCTGAAAAAGTATACTCACTTGTAGCAGACGTCATGGAAAAATTGGCATTTGTTGTTGCTCCTCATCGTAAATTCTTTGCAGTTGAGTTAGCAGAATTAGCACATAACTTGAGCATATCGGCTGTAGGTGAGCTTCTGACTTTGAGGAGCAAAAACATGTTGGACATCAGTGCAGGCTCTATGGCCGGAGCTTCATTTTTGCGTGTTGTACGGACCCTTAGTTCTCTTATCATTGTTGATGGGGTTAAGAGTGAAGAGGTTATACAAGATCATGAAGAACATTCTATATTGTTTAATTTAAATGTGGCACTTGAGACTCTTTGGCTAGAGCTAAGTGATTGTATAACGGCAATGGAAGCAAAGCTGGGGCAGAATTCAACATTTTCTTCAACAATGCCAGATGCTGCACACATTTTTCCTGATCGTTCTTCAGTTTTTCCTCTTCCTCATGGTGCTCAGCGGTTGTTGCCCTTTATTGAAGCCTTTTTTGTTATATGTGAAAGGCTTCAGACTAACCAAATCATGTTGGGTGATGATGGCACAACAACTTGGGAAGTTAAGGAATGTGCTGGGACATCATCATCTCCTCATGCTAAGGGTATAGCAACTGTAAGCCTGACTTTTTCAAGGATTGTGGAAAAGCACAGGCGCCTTCTTAATGTTTTCATTCGGCAGAATCCAGGCCTTCTTGAGAGATCACTATGCATGATGTTGAAAGTACCAAGACTCATCGATTTTGATAATAAGAGGGCGCATTTCCGGTCACGTGTTAGACAACAACATGATCAATACTCTTCTGCTCCACTTCGTATTAGTGTTCGACGTGCTTATGTCTTAGAAGATTCCTATAATCAGTTGCGTTTGCGCTCCACTCAGGACCTGAAAGGTAGGCTAACCGTTCAGTTTCAAGGAGAAGAGGGCATAGATGCTGGTGGATTGACAAGGGAGTGGTACCAGCTCCTTTCCAGGGTTATATTTGATAAAGGTGCACTGCTTTTCACCACCGTGGGAAACAACACAACTTTTCAACCTAACCCGAATTCTGTATACCAAACAGAGCACCTTTCTTATTTCAAGTTTGTGGGCAGACTGGTAACAATGTTCTTAAGTTAATTTATAATTCTTTGCTTATCGTGTTGTATTGTTCATGTTTGTTATTTGGATTTTTACCTTCTGCTCTTTAAATTATTTCAATAGGTTGCAAAAGCACTCTTTGATGGGCAACTTTTGGATGTGTACTTTACTCGCTCCTTTTACAAGCACATACTAGGTGTGAAAGTGACTTATCATGACATTGAGGCAGTTGATCCTGATTACTACAAGAACTTGAAGTGGATGCTTGAGGTTTGTGATGTACCTCATTTTAATTTGACATAGAAACTAATTAATGAAAGCTGTATTGTTTTTCATGATCAGAATGACATCAGTGAACTTCCAGACTTGACATTTAGCATGGATGCGGATGAAGAAAAACTTATACTCTATGAGAAAAATGAGGTATGGACCATGGTTGTATTCTTTGGATTGTTTATGTTGTCTGTAGCTTAGAAACTTATGATTCATTTGCACTTCTGATGATTGTCAATATGCATAATCTTATTCCAATTTTTGTTTGCTTCTTCTGACTTGATACATTTTAAGCAAAGTTGTTGGGTGTTCTTTGCTTGTGTAGGTTTCTGACTATGAGCTTAAACCCGGAGGAAGGAATATCAGGGTAACAGAGGAAACAAAACATGAATATGTGGACCTTGTGGCTGAGCACAGGTTAAGCACAGCCATTCGTCCCCAAATAAATTCCTTCTTACAAGGTTTCAATGAATTAATTTCAAGGGATCTCATTTCTATTTTCAATGATAAGGAGCTTGAACTTTTGATCAGTGGGCTTCCAGAGATAGACGGTCAGTTGCATCGAATATCTTTTCCTAGTCCATGATTAATAAGTCTTTTGAAAGACATGCATTGTAAATGCTTTCATTTTTGCTTCTGTATTGCACAGTTATTGATCTAAAAGCCAACACAGAGTACACTGGCTACACATCAGCTTCAACTGTTATTAATTGGTTCTGGGAGGTGGCTAAGTCATTTAGCAAGGAGGATATGGCTAGGTTTTTGCAGTTTGTCACTGGAACATCAAAGGTAGTTGCATTATCTGATTATTACATTCTTTAGTATACTTTATCTATTATGGATGGAAAATCATCTATAACTCTTTAAAGGGTAGTTGGTCATTTGATCTGAAACATATGCTTAAACTTTTTCAAGAGCACTCTGTGTACCTTTAATCCACGAGATTTGGATGAAACTGGCTATGATAACATAAATGTTCATTTGAATGAACGACTCAAGTGAAGGGATAAACTGAGAAGTGTATTATCTTTGAATATTTTTTTTTGTAACTTGCATCAAACATTTGAGGATAGATAATTTGAGAAGTATATCTGGAACTAATTGGGCAGAGTATAATTGAAAAACCTGTTGTTTGCTTTGTATAGGATGTTATCATGTAGTACATTTATTTGGTTGAAAGTAGGGATGCTAAGCCCTAACATGCAACTATGCAAAAGGTCCAAGCATTATGATTGTTTTTCAGGAGAATGACAAATTGATCTACTCAACGAGATGCTTAGCCAATTATAGCCCAATGCAAGTCGGTCATAAGGTGGCCAAGAGAAAGTTGCTGAAGAAATTTTTGATCCATTCAAAAAGCTTTAGGTCTTGACAATATGCTATATTGTCTTAGGACACATATACCTGGATATCATTAGTAGATTTTAAGTTGGTTTTATTGTGCCATCATTTGAGGGATCAAATGATCTAATCTACCCCGTTTGTCAATATACTGATATCATCTATTAAGGCCAATGATAAGTCCTCCAGGCTAATATTTTCCAAAGAACAAGAATAAGGTTTTTTTAGAATCACCCACATTTTCTGGATTCTTTGACATAATAGGTTTGAATTCACCATTTCTTTACTACAATGCAGGAAAGAGAATTTTAGGCTCTATTTTTGTTCTAAGATATACCAGAGACAAGCTTCTGTTAGGAATTTCCAAACAACAAAATTAGAATGCATTATATTTGATTGGTAGACCATTCGAGGGCACCAGGAGTTTTTGGTTGATATGATAAATCCTCTGCCATATAATTGAAGAGCTCTCCTCTGAGACGATCCTGCCCATATTAGCTTGATCAATTTCATTAAATAAGAGTCTCTGATAATAGAGTTTGCACTATATAAATAAGATTTGAAGAAGCAACAACATTAATCAAAGTTAAGGTCATCCAACAAAAAGAGATGTTCTTGGTTTCCCATACTTACAATTCTTTGTGGATATGATAAAGAATTTACCTGAATATATGGTTCATAATGTGTCTATTGATAGTAGGCATTACCAAGATAGCAACTGGTTCCATTGTAAAGGAAACTCTTAGTTGAGCTGTTAATTCTTATCAACAGAAGATAAATAAATATAGGGCACATGGATCTTCAATCCATTTGCAAATTTCTTATTTTGTTTAAGAGAAGTTAAAACGCACTCCTTTTTTTCTAATGATGATTTATTTGATGGAAGTCCCTAGCTAGAATCCAATGAGAGTTGATGGAGCTTTTTAGCTTGAGTAGGTCACAACGTGGTCCAAATTTGTCTGTTGGGGCATTCTTGGAAAACATTTAAAAGCCACTTGTGATTGTTCTTGTCCACAATGTTGGCGTGTATGAGTTATTGTTGGTTTGCAATACATCGACTTGAAACCATGCAGTTTTCTAGAAAGCCAAGTATCTCTACCTTAACCATGGGCCAAAACAATACAATCACCATCACAAGGAAAGTAATTGTAGACTTGAGCAACCCAGGTTGTCACTTATATAAGACTGAATAATAGGTAGAATAATAGGATTGTATTGTGAAGATAATGAAATGATATTTAGTAGGAAGTGAAATTGAGTTTATGTTTGCATTGAAGAAGCCTTGGAAGGGTGATGCTCTCTTTTAGGTTAACTCATGTTCAACTTCTCAGGCATATTGTGACTATTATTAGTTCGAAATTCTTCAATTTTGAGAGCATCTTGAATGGAGGTAACAGAGATTTGTAGATCAACAACTACGAAAGATCTGGCGTTTAGGTGGTGATCAAGCATTTTGAAGGGTTATTGTTAGAGGTTTTTTAAAATTTAATTCCTGAGTCTCATTTTCTAATTCTTAATAGTCTCTTTTTGAGTGCACTGGTGTGATAAGGGGTTGGCCAAAGCCTGGGCAACCCTATACTAGCTAAGTGTCACGCCCCGCCTAAACTATCACTATAATCTACTGATAAAATCAGCTAATCAGAGCATAGCAGCATATAATTGAGGACACAACTGTAAAACTAAGTGAGGGTGACGCAAACAAAATAAAACTGTTACCTTTATAATCAACAGCAACTTCAATATATGCATACCTGTCACTTGGGAAATCCTGTACAAAAATTACAAAAACCGAAATAACAGATACGTTTGTACTAAGTCCCATACCATCCTAAGCACCCTCTCTCTGTGAATCAGTGGCATGTCCTGTAATGTAAGTAGGGGAAATGAGCTTATAAAGCCCAGTAGGTGAATGCTATGGCTACAAGGATATAACATGATGAATATCTAACAACATGCTATAACTCAAATGTAAATATGGCAAAGATAAATCTGAAATCAGCATGCAATGAATCAAGCAAAGTATGCAATTCATTTCTCCTTTTCAATTCTTTTTTTTTTTCTTTTCTTGCTGGGTCCCAGACTTTCCCCATGATCCACATCCCTCATCCCTATCATATCATATCACATCTCTATGGCATCTATCTCATCTAGAGACCATTGCCCGTAGGCATATCGTGGCTGGCCAAGCCTATCACGTCGGACCATCTCCGTATATCAGCCCTGCACAAAGTGCTAGCCATATACGAGATGTCTCGATCTCTATCACGTCGGACCATCTCCGTATCTCAGCCCTGCACAAAGTGCTAGCCATATACGAGATGTCTCGATCTCATCATATCTCTCCGCACTCAGCCCTGCACAAAGTACTAGCAATGCGGGGGAGGTCTCTATGCCATCTCATCATGCCCAGCATCCTGTGCTGGTGCTCATATGTCCGGGGACTACTGGGATGCGATCTAGGGTCAATTCTTTTCTTTTTTTTTTTTTTTTTTTTTTACTTTTCTTTTTAGGGAATTTAACTCTTTAAGAGGCATAATCGATACCTCTACACATTTTCTTTGGCATGGTTTACATTTTACTATACCATAGTATCATATTGCAAATTCTCATTTCATTTTCATATAATGCCATAATATTTCAAAGTCATGCTTTTATAATAAAATAACAATCACTACTTACATTACTATTTAAATAAATTCATCTACTTGAGGTCCTGAGGGTCCTGCCATTCTTTGGCCTCTTCCCCTTCCCCTTCCTCTTCTTCTCATTTCTTTCAATTACAAGGTGCTGTTAGAGTTTGCTTTCTTCACACTTATGCAGCCTCTTCTATCTGTTCTTCTCGCTTGGACTTGCTTTTGGTTCCTCGTGCACGACTCCCCCTTTTTTTTTTTCAAAGGGGTCGCGACAGCTACAACCCTTCTTGCTGCCGCTAAAAGTCTGCTTCTCAAAGGCTTGCTGAATATTGCCTTCGCCACCCAACACTTCTTTTCAATTCCTCCCCCCTTTTAACACGGAGGCTGTCGGCGACCGCTGCACGGTTCAGAAATTCCCCTCGGATCAAGCCGACACTCGCATGCAACCCTCCTTTCTCGGCACAGAAAACGAGAAAGGGCTGCACCGCAAAAATTCCTTTTTCCCTTTGCTGTCCGCGGTTTCCCTGGCTCGGGATGCAAAAAGGAGAAGGGCTGCACAACAACCCGAAAATCCCAAAAATCCCGTAAAAACCTTTCTAAAAAAAAAAACTTTCCCTTCTACGGTTCGAGGAGAGAGAAAATGGCTCGGGAAAGAGAAAAGGGCTCGGAACTTACCCGGTTCCCCTCCTCGCTGAGCTCGGGACCTGAAATCGCCGCCGCCGGACTACTCCCTTCTTCCGATTTTTCGTCGGGACAGAGACTGCTGCGGGGAAAAAAAAACCCTCGATCCCTACTCTTTTTCTCCGCTGCTTCGCATGGTTCGGCACGAAGGACTGCGCCGTCCTTAACCCTTTTGTTTTTTCTCTCGGGGTCGGGGTGTACGGGCGCACGCGGCATCGTCGGATCGCCTCGCGTCCGACGCCCGTGCGTCCTTTCTTCTTTTCTTTTTTTTTTCTTTTTTTTTCAGGATATTACACTAAGCATGTACCATATCAGCATGAGAATGGGTGATTACAATACCATATCAGCACCATTCAAACCAACTTGAATTTGGCCGAAGTGATGTTCCATTTTTCATAATTCCTTGCTACAAAGATGATTTTACATAAATTTGTTACTAGTGAATTCATTCTGTGAGCGAAGCAACATGAAAAATTTATTTCAATTTGACATTAAAATTCATTAAACCAAAACAAAATTAACATAATAGTTACAACGAATGCTTTTGTTGTTCTTGTTGTATTTCATAGTTTTTTTCTTTTATGGCTAGAAGAGGTCTTGCATGCAATAACTTTCATTGTAATGTAGCGTTTCAAGGAATATTACTAGATTGGACAACTTGGTCATGCACACATATAAGAAACTTATCCTTCAATCCAATTCACTTCTGGAAAGAAAGTCCTTGGTGGATGGACCCCACATGTAATGGCTTGTGCTTCAGAAGATTCTTTCACAATGGACTCTGATAAGTTAAATTTCAAGTCAATGTTTACAAAATCTTAATCTTCTTTTGTCCAAAGAAATGATTTGTTGAAAAAATGAGTCAGGCAGGCGTTCCATTGATATGGGCACATCTGATACCCACAAATCCTCAGAAATTCCTCTATTCAATCTTGTTGTATATCTCAAGTCTTTAGTGAGTTATGGACAGAGTTAGAAAATATCAAATCTTTGATGATTCTATCATATATGATGAAATTTCAAGAACTTCTGCATATGCATCCAACATCTAATTTGAATTATTTCTGGTTAAAGAACCTATCGATTGTATTTCCAAGCCTATCTTTTAGTTAGAGGATCAAGAGGAGGAAAACTGTGCTAAGTCAAGAAGAATTAAATAAAATTGACCGTCCACTGATCTCCTAGTATAAGTAATACAATCAAGAAAGAGGGAAAGGATGCATGTGCTTTATTGTACAAGTCCTTTAAACGACTGAATTGAATAGTGGTAAAGGCAAGGAGGAGAAGATGCAAGAGCAGAACCTTTTTCTGGGAAACTTGTGATCCTTTATGTGGCTATCTCATGTTTCCATGCAATTATTGACCATTAATTGGGGCATTGATATTGTGGTGGTTTTATTGAGCAATTCTCTTTCTGCTATTAGGTTCCGTTGGAAGGATTTAAGGCACTACAGGGTATATCTGGTCCACAACGGCTTCAAATCCACAAGGCATATGGTGCACCTGAGAGGCTTCCTTCAGCTCATACCTGGTGAAATTTGATGCTTTTTGGTTTCTTTTTGGCTTATGAGATAATTACTCATCAAGTTTATTATAATATGCAGTTTCAATCAGCTTGACTTGCCCGAATATTCTTCCAAGGAACAACTAGAAGATCGTTTGATGCTTGCCATCCATGAAGCCAGTGAAGGTTTTGGCTTTGGCTGATTTAGTTATACCTAATTTGAAGGCCAATATACTTGTGTTTTTGCTTGTACAGGTCAGTGTTTTAAATGAATTTTTGTTTGAAAATATTTCATATATAATTTTTAAATCAGGTTATCCCATTTAAATTGAGGTATTATATCTCATTTAAAGCTTATAGAATTACATTTATTCATAACTTGTAGTAATGTTTTGGTGTTGAACCATCACTTAGTGTTGTAGCTTTCTGTTGCAAAGATGTTCCAGAAAAGTTAATTCTCTCTTAAATATACACGCCTTTCAGATTCTGCAGCAGGAAGAAGCTGCCGGAAACCTGCGTAAATTGTTGGAAGAGCTACAATAGAGTATGATTTGATTTGCTTGGATTGTTAAGAACACGGCATCGACTTCAAATGAATCGACGTAACAATCCACAGAAAACTCCTTCCCTACTGTCTTCTGAGGTACATATGAAATGGGAGACTATCATGTATATTTTTGAGCATGTGCTGTAGATGTTTTTCTCTTTTTTTTTTATTTAAATGGCTCAAGTTGGATAAGTTAGTGTATAGATTTGTTTGTTTATGAAAAATTATAATTTTATTATTCAAAATAATATTTTGACATTACTAACATGATGAGAAATCTCAATTAATAGTGTTATACACTCCATTGTTCCCTTAATGGAGATGTTTGCGTTTAAGCATGATAAATGATTTTTCAGATCAAATCTTCATTGTTTGAACACTGAATCGTCTTTCTCCTCTCGCTGTTTTGGTTTACACGATTAATAATAAATCGACTAAGTCTTGCCTTTCTCCCGCCCTTCGGCAACCACCGGAGGATTCCTCAGCGGCGAACGGTGTGGTGTCACCACCCTTGTTCCCTTGCAGTCGTAATAGATAACGCCGGAAAACTCCAGAGGCTGACACTTCTCTCCCATAAGTATGGTCCTCTTCCACACGCCCTCCTCTTCTTTCTCATCATCCCAAATCTCCATCGTCGCCGACCTCGAGTTCCTTCGTCTCCCCCATCCACATCTGCCTTTCAGCCTCTTCATCCTCTCCGCGATGAGACCGATTTCGTCACTCACCCGTCGGGAAAGCAACGCCGTCGACGCGAATCTCTGGGAAAGATGGCGCCCACCCGCCGCCGTCTTCAGTCGCACGGCAGCCCTCGATACGTGTCGATGGCATGTTGACACCAGCGCCGTCACCCGCTCGCGGACTCTGTCGGCGGCCATGAGAAGATAAGCCACGGAGTGGTGCTTCTCGCAGTCAATGTCTTGGGAATTATATATAGGAACCTGAGCTGCCCGTATAGCAACTCGTTTGCGGTCGCCTCGCATACGGGTCGAGACATTTTATATCTATACGGAACATTTAATGAATTCTATTTGAACATTATACTTCGTTACTTAGCGAATCTATGGATGATATGGTTTGAAATTATGAAAATAATATAAATATTCCTGCCTAATTGCTAATTTTCTCGTCCAATCATGTACAAGTCAAGGAGGGCAAACCCTAATACAAGTTTCAACATTAACTTCTAGATTATTGATATTGACTTGAACAATTCTAATAAATGGAAAAAAAGAAAAGACTTGACTACTTCAAGATGGAAAGTTGGAATTCTTTTCACACAATTGAGATTTATCTATAATTAAATTAAATAATCATCATCATAAACACAAAAAGACCAAATCAGATTTTAGTTGGTAATTTTGCAAATCTACTCTACAATGGGAATGATATGCTGTATATATTCTAATCATAATCTTCATAATATACACAACATAAATATGAACCCTTTAAACATCCATACAAATATATATTCATGAGGTTTAAATAACAAAACTTCTAAGAAATTTGGAAGCACAAGAAAGCATTGAAGACGAGAGACCTTCAATAGATAAATATTCATTGTTCACAAGTATCTCAATAAAAACATAATAAAAAACAATCAAATGTATAAGTTGTTCTCTAAATGTCTTAATGGCTACAATGGCTACAATACAAACTTGAAAACTCCAGCCATGGTCACCTCATGGCCCTTACTTTGTGCCATCAACTACCGCAATTGCATGCTCTGAAATTGCTTCATCCTGAAATCAAACAAATAAAATGTCATAATAGATCACCAATATGCCAAATCAAAGAAACAAGATCACCATCATTTGTAGATCCAAGCAATAATCTTGTTGTTGTTGTCATGCACACATTTTTTTTTTTTTTTTTTTTTATGAACTCTTTTGATCTTTGCTGTGTTATGCATATGAGAAAACCCAATGTACTTTGGTATTTTCTATGTTGTGCAAGTGAGGATGCACTTGAGAAATTGTTCTCGAGCAATCCCTTCGATTGACTGTAATGGAAATGACCAAATGACAACAGATGATTGCATGGAGTGCAACCCGAGTGGAAGAAAATAAAGATAAGAGAGCTTTTAGGTGGAGTTGTTTATCTTTATTGTGGAAGTTAACAGAAGCTAACTTTATCTTGGGTTCTTTGGTTAGGTAAATATGGTTCGTCTCCTCCTTTTCTCTAGTGTGTTAGTATTGTTTTGTCCTATAACTACAGTTTTTATTGGCTTTTTTAGCAGACCTTTTCTTACTGTATTTAAAGGCTGCTTATGGATCTTGTTTAATATCTATATGCTTCCTTGTGTGAAGCAACCTTAATTTGGCATAGCTCATAATTTGACAAAACTACAGGCACAACCAAAATAGATGCTGTAAGTGATAAGGTATTCCACTAGAAAACTCATTTTGCAAGGTAAAGGGGTTCAACCAACCACAAAGAGAAGCAGGGTGATGATAGGATTATAGTAGGAGTAGTAGGATGATAGCCACCAAGAGAAAGTTTTCTAATAAGATGGGTCTCAAGAAGTGGTCTTGAACAACTAGAAGACAAGGCAAATGTCATGTGTGATGATAAAAAACGGCATTCCACAATTGTCATGAGGATGATCAAAAGCTAGAGATCTAAAGAGCTTAAATCATTCAAAAAAGTGTCAAGGCTTCTTGAGAAAGGAGGGCAAGTTGAGATTTTATGGGATTTGAGAAAGTGTAGACACGAAAAGACCCTCGCTCAACCATGAAGAAGCTATAGGTGAAGGCCTTAGGATTCGAGGTGCTCGCAAAAGATATCATCAGGATCAAGGTGGTCAAGACATCATTTATCTAGAAGTTATGCCAATCTAGTTGATATTGAAGTATGATTTAACAAAAAAAAAGTGAATTATTGAGAATAAAAATTCTAATTTCTTAAAAAATAATTCAACAAAATATTTTAAAGTAATTGTTTTAATAAGTTCAAGAAGTGATTCTATACCAATTTTAATTTTATTTTAAAACACATTGATTTTCTTTTAATAGTTTTTTTAATTATAAAACAAAAAATTAATAAGAATTACGAAGCACGCCAATAATTTTGAAATATTTCGACTTAAATTCAAGCCTACATCTACCTACAAAAAAATCATATAAAAATAAAACCAATCAATATCTTTCACTAAAAGGCAGGTAAACTAAACTCTCACAACAATAGAATAAAAAACATATTACAATGACTTTACAAAAAAATAAAATCAACAATAAAAAAAATGTGACAACACAAAACTATATTTGATGCAAACAATAATCCTATGCTTAATGAAATATTATAATTTTAATATTTTTCTAAGATGATTGATTTAAATCAATATTTTGGTAATTTGAATTTTAATTTTTTTTTCTTAAAAAGATGATCTCAATCAGCTTAACGTCCTAATTAAAATAAAAATAAAATACTTAAAATTAAACTCAAAATGAATCTTTTTGTGATTTTTTACTCTAATCAAAACAATTTTTATGGTATCTGACATTTGCTCTTCTTTAAATTCTCATATAATCATGAACTTAGACTATCTAAAATCTAAAAATTCACTCAACTAAGTTTATTAAAAACATCGAAAGACTTATTATCATCAAACAGAACATCATGGCTAAAATTAACACCACAACAAAGATGTTTGAAGGAGATAGCACAAGACTATGTCAACTATCCAAGCTTTGCATTATCAAGGAAATTAGATGCCATTTTTTAAGGAGTTTAAATTTTTATTGTGAATTGAGCACCTTAAGCCAAGAAAAGCGTCCAAGGAGGCGAGAGAATGAAGCAATAAAAGCTTAAAGAATGCTTAAGTGAAGCAATGTGAATTAAGAGAGTTCAATGTGTTCAACGCAAGTTGATTTTGAGGGAGAGAACTAAAGTCCCAAGAAGAGAGACACAGGTAGAAGTAGTTATTCCTAGAGAAGGATTGGGGCCTTTAGATTTGTTTCCTTTATGAGTCTCAAATACAGTTTCTTGTATGTGGATAAAGGGTTCAGTCCAAAGGGGTGTTTGCAAAAGGATGAGATCTATTGTAAGAAAATGTTAGGCTTTCCTCCAATCAAGTTGAAGTTTTCCAATGTGTTTTTTAGTGTTCATGTGTTTACTTATGTTATATGATTTCATTGTTTACTATGTGTTTGATCTTATAAGGTTTGACTAAAAAATGGATTAATATACCATCTCATTAATGTATTCAAGAGAAATACCACTCATAATCAACATGATTGATCCATATTGACCACTACTTGGTCATGAATACAGCCCAATGCATAAGGATCTAGATTGGGTATTGTCCCCAAACCAAGCCTATCAATGCTTACAATTCCAGATTGTAGTAACATCCACAATTAAAGTTTGACTTTAATCATTTATTGAATTCAAAAAACAAATAACTCCATCTTGTGATCAAGTCATCCTTATGCCACCTTTTGCCCTTCCTCTCTTACATTGGATCTCAACCTTGGCTTCCACTTGGAGGGGTTTGAAGAAACTGTTACCTCCCACAATAGGTTATGCACCTTATCACCATTAACCAAAAGTCCTTCAACACTTCCACTCAAAACACCTCCTTAAAGGTGAATTCTTTGTTTTTAATTCTTCATAAATTACCATCAATTTTTGCTTTATCATCAACATGAGAGCTTTTATGTGCTTCATCAAGAAAGCTAAATGCCTCTTGATACAAAGCATCCCAACTTGCGCCACAAAGGCAACCTTATGAGCTGCATCCATAGGCCTAGACAAAACTTGATATTTTTTGTACATAGTTGTCTAGTTATATGTTATTTCTACATTATTTTTCTTTTTGAGACTATTTTATCATGCATGGGAATATCTGCTGAGAACCTTGTATTCGTTATAAGTGAGAATGTTGATCGTCAAGTTATATAGTAGGCTACATATCATGGAGGCATTGGCTCGAGTTTTGGACATGATTAGTCCATTAAATGTGCCCTCAATCCTAACAAGAACATGCCCATAGTTGCACAATGCCCACGCTATGCCCCTTGTAGACCTACTACTACGTCTAACACAAACCCTCACCTCACCAAAAAAAATCCAAACATCCGTTGCACACGTGTATAAAATCACTTGGCACGTACCAGGGATGCTACATATGGGAGTAGCCCAATCATTCTATGCATGTGAAAAATATTCATAGAAAATGTTGTTTTGAGTGCACGATTTTATTTCTTTTTACGTCATCTTTATTTCTTTTTAGTGTCCTAGTTTTATGTGAATACAACTATGTTGAAATATATTTAAAAATTAATCTTCTTAAAAAACTTATACAAAAAGAAGTCATAGTTTTAAAATTTATGTAAATATTTAGTAATGCTTTGACATTTTCACTATTTTTTTTAAAAATTTGTCATTAATTTATGTCTTATATAATTTAGCTAAAATCTTCAAATTATTATACATTGTTTGTCATATTGAAATAAAAAATTAAGATGACTTAAAGGTTTAGATGAACATAACATGGACCTTATGATAGAAACAAAATTCTAATATCAACTACTCTGAAAATCAATTCAACTTTTTCTTTCTTTTTAAAAGAAAAAACTTTATTTTTTTTAAATATATTAATCTAAAATTAAAGAAAATTAATTAAAATTAACTAATTTTGAATTCAATTATTTAAATATAAAACTAATAATTAACTTCAAATCTAAAATTAATTAGGTCTAAATAAATACACAAACTAATGAATAATTTTAAAGAAAACTAATTAAATAAAAATAAATTAATAAATATAATACTAAGAATATTTAACTTATATTAACTTAGATATATTCATATCAATTAACTTATGAAACATAATCAATTCAAAATATATATATATATATATGTTAAATAAAACAAACAATACCTATGACCCAAAGTATATCAAGTTTGTAGCTTTAGATTTGGTCCAAAGACGTCCACTTTACATCAAGTTTGTAGCTTATGAAACATATAGCTTATGAAACATAATCAATGACAGATGGCTCTCCTTCTTGAGTCATTTCCTCTCTCACAATTGCAATCTCCTATAAGAATTTTCTTACTACTCAATTATACCACAAGTTACATTCTTTCACCCAAATCTCCCATGCAAGAACAAATTGCTTTGATACCAAATCAAAATTCATATCCTACCTTTTAAACTGTTTCATGAGATGAAAAATTGTGCTAACAACTGAACAAGGATGAACCTAATGGTCAAAGTATGAATTGGGAAAACACACAATAAACTTTCTTTAGGATACCTTGTACAACAAACACAACAAAAAGGGCATCGCTTCCTTCCTACCTAAAAACTTTCCTTCTCTTGAAGAAACTTTAGATAAAGAACTACATATGCAAAGAAAATAGAAAAACACGAACTGCAAATTGGCAAATGCTTATTAATCTTCAATACAAATGATAACACTCCTTTGATGGCAAACACCCTTGGTCTATACAGCTCTCAAGTACAAAACTGGCTTAAAATGCTAATCTCACCAAAGAAGACTCTCCCTGACTGATCTCTCCCTAAATTTGAGTCGCTCATGTCATGGTTCACGATGATTTTCATTCTAACGTAAGTGTCAATTTAACAATAAGAGCCTTAGAAAATATTCTGAAAGATGCAATAAATCCCTAAATTTGAGCAAACTTCAAGGATCCTTTGTAAACCTTAACAAATTAAATACAACAATATCACTAAAACAGCATTAAATTCAAAATTTGAATTTACTACAGGCATCTAGTTGATTGCTTTGCATTGAGCATATCCAAGTGTGCCCCATTTTGCCATGATCGATTAGTCTGATCATGCAATCAAACAATTTGACAAGCATAAATTCAAAAGCCATCAAGGAACACATCCCCAATTGCCATTATTTAATTTGCAAATTGAATGATCCAATCAACAAATTGGATGATTTGATTATTTCAAACTTTGGAAATGCATTCTGTCGCAAATGACCAATCTAAGAATCAAACAATCCAATTCGATCAAAGCTACTAACTTGATTTTGGCTGTCCATGGTCTACATTTTGCACATTTCCATTTCCCAATCAAGTATAATTTGCATAAGCTAAGAGCCCACATGGAGTGCATATGGTATGACTAATTTTGGTTGGTCAACAGTTGTGTTCAAGTTCAAGAGCAAGAAGATAGTCTTGAATCTAACCAAACCTTAAGGCTCTTCAAAAAATTAGGTGAAAGAAGCCTTTAGCACTGATTGAGAAGAAAAAATAGTTTGATATTTTGAACTCACAATAGCTTAAGTGAGACTTAGTCAATGCTTTAGTTGTATGCAAGACTTAGGGATATGTCCTCTGAGTCATAGCCATGTGAGAGGAATGTTGGCCAAGTTTTAAAATTCGTGCCTTAACATGTTGTGTAACGAACATTTTCCAACCATAAGGCATCCATTAAATTTGCTCTTGATCTATTTTTATTTATCTATATAACAAGATGAATTGAATCTCGCTTTGAGCTCAAGATATAAGTAGATAAGTTATTTCTCGAAGGTTTTATTTGAAAGAGTTCGTCCTCATGCATAGACTTAATAATTCTCACTCCTAAAAAAGGATAATACCTATAACATGTGCATAAACAATTAAACCATTAATCAAATTATCATCAAGTATAAGCTTTTCACTGCTAGACTCAATAGCATGTAAAACATGTTTGCAAGAGCAACTATACCTTCCAAGATTAACTTAAGGATCCTTTACCATCATATATGTATATAAAAGAGAAGGAACTAAATATATAATTGCCTTAAGGATAAGAAATAAAGATAAAAGCCATTTGGCATGCCTAATGTGTCTAGTGCATTTATGAGGATCATAACTCACATTTTGACCATTTTTTGGAGCTTTCCAAGTAATAATTTGACATATGATAAAACCTATTATAATTATCTATAATAAGACCACAATTAGTAAAATAATAAAAGATGTTTATCAATTTGAAGAGTTGCTCCTTTATGACATCTTCGATTTTCTTTCTATGTTTTCCTTATGATTAGAAAGGAGTTTCCTTATAGACCTTGGAAAGTTTAAGGCCATTTAGGAATGGCCAATATCCATCTCTCACGATAAATCACATAAAAAAAGAGTTTAAGTAGACAAATATTACTACTATAGCCTTTAGAAGAATTCAAGTGAAGCTAGCCTAAGTAAGCGTTCGATGGTTACTAGACTTGGAGGAATTTGAAATGCTTTGCAATGCTTCTAGTACGAGCCCAAGTATGGTACATAATCAGGAGTGTCATCTAATAGCTTTCTTTAGCAAGTAGTTTAACAAGGCTCACCATAAGTTTCAACCACATCATCAGGAGTTATATGCAATGGTACAAGCATTGTGCTACTAGTTACATTATCTTCTATAATGATTTTTTGTTTTTCTCCAATCATCATGCGCTCTAATACTTGAATACTCAAAAGTAATAGAGCACAAATAGTGCAAAGTAGGCTAAATTTCTAAATGAGTATACATTAGTTCTGAAATACCATTCCAAAATCAAAAATGACCCCAAAGATGCCCTTAATCAGATGTTCACATTGTTACAAGCCATGAGTGTGCAATGCCCTACGTGTCCTAAGTTTAAAGATCTATTCTTATCTTGTAAAAGAACCCACAACTCAGAATGTTGATTTTATTTGTTTATAAGCATGATTCATTATTTCAAAAATACATAAAAGAAACAAGATACACCATACTGAATAAATAGGTCACTTGAGAAGGGACTCATTTTGCCCTTGATCGAGGATCGTTTTAATTAGCTAAATCATCGTGATGTTTCACAAATAGTGCATAACAAACACAATTAGTTGAATGGCCAATTTGTTATATACCACGAGTGCAAGTGACAAAGTTTGAGAAGGTGATTTGGAGATATTGCAAGTGTTTTGATTTTGTAGTGACCTATCCATATTTGGTAGAGAATCCCACATTTAAGAAGTACAATTACATATAAAAGGATTTGCACTTGTTCAAATAACTTTACGTATTCTTCAATCCTAATTTTGAGAATACATAATAAACAATATACACTCAAGTTACTGAGTCGCTTGAGGGATACTTTTTGGCCATGGTCAATGATCTCTTTTATTGAAAAATTTTTAGTCAAGTGTTGCTTAAGTAGTGGAGCATTGTAGAGTGTGATAAGTATCAATCAAATAAAAATTAATGACCTTATACACCTTTACCCATCCCAATAAGCCTTGAGACGATTTAAGAATAGAACAAATCAATCAAACAAAAATTAATGACCTTATACACCTTTGCCCATCCCAATAAGCCTTGAGAAAATTTGAGAATGGACTTCCATCTTAATTTGATATGCATAATGCATAGCCACAAGTTAATTCTTATGCGGTAGACCGCTTCTCTAAAATAACTTATTTTATTCTATGCTTAAGGATATTAAGTTCTTTATATGCAACAACATTCCAATTCTTTTCAAAGATACTGCATCCATTCCTTGCTAGTCTTGGTCATGCAATCCCAAGATCTAGCACCCCAAATAATGCATCCCAATGTATACCTTCCCTCCCCTATGCATCGCAAATTCCACTTCCATCACATATGCCACAAGGGATTCTTCATTACTAGGTTACATTTATGTCAAATCGACTATTGTATGAGTTCTTTGTTAGTTGGGCAAGACTTTCTCATTCAAATGATTAATGGTTCATTGCAAAGGAGTTGCATCACCACTATACAAATAGTGCAAAGTAGGCTAAATTTCTAAATGAGTATACATTAGTTCTGAAATACCATTCCAAAATCAAAAATGACCCCAAAGATGCCCTTAATCAGATGTTCACATTGTCACAAGCCATGAGTGTGCAATGCCCTGCGTGTCCTAAGTTTAAAGATCCATTCTTATCTTGTAAAAGAACCCACAACTCAGAATGTTGATCTTATTTGTTTATAAGCATGATTCGTTATTTCAAAAATACATAAAAGAAACAAGATACACCATACTGAATAAATAGGTCACTTGAGAAGGGACTCATTTTGCCCTTGATCGAGGATCGTTTTAATTAGCTAAATCATCGTGATGTTTCACAAATGGTGCATAACAAACACAATTAGTTGAATGGCAAATTTGTGATATACCACGAGTGCAAGTGACAAAGTTTGAGAAGGTGATTTGGAGATATTGCAAGTGTTTTGATTTTGTAGTGACCTATCCATATTTGGTAGAGAATCCCACATTTAAGAAGTACAATTACATATAAAAGGATTTGCACTTGTTCAAATAACTTTACGTATTCTTCAATCCTAATTTTGAGAATACATAATAAACAATATACACTCAAGTTACTGAGTCGCTTGAGGGATACTTTTTGGCCATGGTCAATGATCTCTTTTATTGAAAAATTTTTAGTCAAGTGTTGCTTAAGTAGTGGAGCATTGTAGAGTGTGATAAGTATCAATCAAATAAAAATTAATGACCTTATACACCTTTACCCATCCCAATAAGCCTTGAGACGATTTAAGAATAGAACAAATCAATCAAACAAAAATTAATGACCTTATACACCTTTGCCCATCCCAATAAGCCTTGAGAAAATTTGAGAATGGACTTCCATCTTAATTTGATACGCATAATGCATAGCCACAAGTTAATTCTTATGCGGTAGACCGCTTCTCTAAAATAACTTATTTTATTCTATGCTTAAGGATATTAAGTTCTTTATATGCAACAACATTCCAATTCTTTTCAAAGATACTCCATCCATTCCTTGCTAGTCTTGGTCATGCAATCCCAAGATCTAGCACCCCAAATAATGCATCCCAATGTATACCTTCCCTCCCCTATGCATCGCAAATTCCACTTCCATCACATATGCCACAAGGGATTCTTCATTACTAGGTTACATTTATGTCAAATCGACTATTGTATGAGTTCTTTGTTAGTTGGGCAAGACTTCTCATTCAAATGATTAATGGTTCATTGCAAAGGAGTTGCATCACCACTATACAGAGCTATTCCAAGATTATTTACATCATTGCTCAATATAATCAAAGTTTTCAAAGTTGGAAAGATGTCAGGCTCTTTATTTCATGTTGTGCATATAAGTATTCCCACTAGTGTACATTGTAGTTCGGCACTTTCTATGTGCAATGGAGTATTGTTGACTAGCAAGAACCACAATATATGGGGCCTTGGTTTTCAATTCTATTTAGCATTTAATTAAGTATTGAATCATCTGATTCATCAAATCAACGAAATGATTGGAGAGAACGGCGCTTGGCCATTCAAGTGATCCTTCAATTGATTCAAAATAGAAACAACCGAAAGAAAGCAAATCATGCAAAGAGAAAATATGCCTAAAAAAATGGAGAAACTGAGGGCTGAGGTAGCCAAAGCAGGGAGAAATGCCTAGCAATTACTTGGATTGGAAAATGCATATAAAAGATCAATTTCCTTCGATCATGGAGATTGAAGGGATTGCTTCCAGGTTTGAAGAACAAAGAAAGCTCATTATTTTTCTAAATATCCTGCATATGTAATCAGATGATTGTGCTACTTGGACTCAATTGACTTTTGCTCTATGATTGATGCAAGTAAGGATTACCTTCTTGTATTCTTTGGTTTTCAAGTTCTGTTGTCTATAATCCTTTAAGTATATAATGCTCAAGTATATTAGAGTTGTTTTTTTCATGCTCTAGCTTATACATGTTCCTTAGTTTGCAACTCTTTTGTGTACCTTGAGTTACTTTTTATTGTAGTTAAATTAATGAAGCATTGGCTTACCTTCACATATTTGAATCATCCACTTAGTTGCCATAATTTCCTAACACTCTTTCCCATATGACTTGAATTCTAGTTCGCATGTAAAGAACAATGATTCCTTTGCTTGTTGAGTGAATATTTTCTACCATATCTTAAGAATGCTTATGAGCCTAATTTTTTTCTAGCACAATTCGATGCATTCTTGTGGTATAAAACCTTGATTTGACATTGCCCGCAATTTCAAATCTATTCTCCTCTAATTTGCATGTTTGCATATTATGTGGTTCTTGCTAAATTATTTATCTATTCTTGTTTTCAATAGAGAACCACATAAGAAGAACAATTAGTTATCTATTCTTGTGGTATACATTTTTGAGTGCTTCTATGGCACATGGCATCAAAATCTAGAGGAAATAGAGATTGGACAAACCTAAAACAAAACCATTATGGCTGTTTTTCAGCCAACCAAACCATTACAGTCGATCAAAATGTAATCAATTGATGACAAAAATCAACAAACCCGTTCAAGCTAAATTGGGAAGTTTCAGTTCTTACCTGCTAAACAAGAGGATCCTTGACGTTCCCCTTATTTTCAATTGAAACTCAAACCTAAAACAAAACTTCATTGCTAGCACATGATTTACTCCAAGTCCCATGCCACATCACTTTCTAACCAAGCAAAAACAGGTTTAACAATTGTTAGCTATTAAGCACAAGGTTGAATATTTAAGTCCATCTTCTTGCATTTTATCACAGTCCTTAACAAATGAAAGTAACGTTAAGCATAATAAACCTTTTGAATTTGACTTTTCCTTTAACCATGTGTGCATGGGTCTGTCCTTTCCTAAAAAAAACAGAAGCAAGCTTTTTTTCTAATCACTCCCAAATAATTTCAGTTCAACTCTCCAAAAAATTTACTTTATGAGTCTTCAAAAGCTTGAAATAACTTCATTATCAAGGTAATACAGTAACCAAATGAAATGCTTATAACTGATATATATATATATAACCAAGTTATTACTTTCACATCTAACAGCAAACTTTATAAAATAAACCAGAAAAATTTGATTTTCAACTCATGAATTGGATTACTATCAAAAAAAGAAAAAGAAAAAAATGAATTGCTATGGGGCATGCCTCTTAGAATGGCCAACAATTTATTTATCGTTATTTAACATTACTTACATCTGCGTCTTTTCTTGATCTGGAAGCAACACACTTGGAAGCACTGATGCTAGAACTTTTCAAAAAGCCATGGGCACTGTAATTTGACTTGCTTAGACCACTTTGCGAACTGTATTCAGAATCTGTTCCTTCAATCTGATGTGACATTGGAGGGCTTCCATGGGTGGTACAAGCAACAGAGGCTGCATTCATGTTTGCAGAGTCCTTATCATGATCATTGGCTTCGTCTTTTGGGGCACAAACTCTTTCCCTAAAAAAATCGCAACATATAACCATCAGATAGCTTATAGGCCCCATCAATGGTGGTCAATTACCTAATAGAACAAGAAAATCACAAAAACAAAATGGTATCTTGTCTGTGTCTCATTACTTTTCGACTTACCTGGGTAGAGAGGCATGCTGTCGCTGCAGAGGACTGCTTCTTTCACCATTGGTGTAGTTCTCCTCAAGATGAGCAAATTGTCGCTTAAAGCGATCAACACCACTGCCAAGGAGAATTGACATAAGTAATAAGAAGATAGCTGATAGCATTACTTGCTTTCCTGACACAAGTGCCATAGAAATACAGCATAACAATATGCTTGCAAAACAAAAATAATCAACATTAGTGCTGAACCTTGAATCCACATCTAGCTTCCATACCACAGGCATGCATAAACAAGAAAGAAGAATACTATTCAGGTTTATTATCACAAAAATCAGCAAAATGCTCATGTTCTGACACATTATAAACAAAAGTGCAAAGGCTTTCTTACTCATCCAAAAACTGATAGATGTGAGAAACAAAATAAAACAATAAATGCATACATCAACCATAAAGCAGACCCAAACAACAGAACAATAAAAAATGGCATCATAACAATCACTGAATTTGTACACTAGTTGCAGACATTGCACCTTTAGCACCATAACTAGAGAAAATTACTGGATGCTGTACATTGTTCACATGGGTAATCTTTGAAATTAATAACCGATCAACAAAACTTACAATTTGATCATGTATAGTGCCTCAACTACAAAGTGCTATGTAAAGAAAAAAATCACCACATAACATAGCTATTTATGGTTCATTAGAAGTATAATTTTGAATACAGGGTTAACATGATATATGGTAGTATACTTCAAGCTCAAAATTATACCTTTAAAGAACCATAAATAGAAACCAAATGCTAGTCGCTCCTATTGAAGCAATCCAAAAAGAAAATTAACACATACAATCACAAGCAAACACAAACTTGGCATATAAATGCTAGATATGGTACGTAGTAAATGGAATGTACATTGTAAATGTGTGAATGACCTATCACATATGTATCATTTGCCCCATCACACTATTGTAAACATGAGTTCACCTTTTGGTAATTTAACTTAACATCAAAAATGCTACAGATTAAATGTTTACCAAAGCACTGATCATATTGCCATACGTGATAAAATTATGTATTCCATTCCCAAGATGCCCAACAAAAAGTACAACTTCAACATTGGTGGGAAAATGAACAAGCACAGGAGAACAACAGTGCATATTTGCGTCATACAATACATCTGGTAATGCAAATTGCAATGGCACAAAAGAGAACTGTCGTAGGAAACAAACTGCCACTGTGTAAAGTAAGGCCAATCAGACAATAAACCCATTAAATCATTCAAAAGACTTAGTAACCACCAGTTAAAAAAAACACTAATTGGATTGTGAAACCTTTTCTTACATTTACATATACAGAATAACCCACCTCTACTGCTTGAAAGCAATTCCAACTGGATGCTATAAATTTGATCATTTACATTATAGAAATTAAAATTTTATCAACACCTATAAGGAATAAATTAATTGCCAGAACAGGACTAATTGAAATAAACTTGATCAACAGAGAAATTATTGCATCTCAAAAAAATAGATTAACTGATTATAGATACAGGTATGTCTAATAAAGAATAACAAGTAAGTAGTTATACCTTGGATACATAAAACTAATCTGGTCACCACCACGGAGATATTCCTCTAACATTTTAGGATGGTACTCTAAAATCTGTTTGCTTTTAAACAATGACTGTCATGAGTATAGAGCGTAACAGAAGCATATCACTGCAACAAAGAAAAGTAAAGCTGAGCTCGCATACCTCTCTATAAATCAATTCTCTCACAGAATCTTTATTCAGCTTCTTCCTTTCAAATTCAAATTCAAGCTTCGATATGGGCTGGGTAGATGGTTCGCGATCAACGTTGGCTAGACCTCGAAAATAAGGATCAGCTAGAGCCTAGCATCATGGAAACAAATAGCATCATAGCAAAAGCTACAAGTCACATCCTCGGTGCATAGACAACTAAAGGTCACTTCATCAGTAAAAACTATGATCCACTTAGTTGTAAATTTATGAAGGCCATGCAATGGCTAAAGCTAACCTCTTCAGCAGTTGGCCTGTCTTTTGGATCAAATGCAAGTAAACGTTCAAGCAAGCATAGTGCCAAAGGATCTGCATTAGGGAACTTCTGGCCAAAAGGAACTGGCACCTTTTTGCGCATGCCAGTTAGGTATCTTCTGGCCTTGTCATTTCTAATCTACAAATTCATTTAAAAAACAGCTGAGGAAAATATCAGAGGCAATCAATGATGATCAAAATATATACAATACATGCAGCATTATAAACATTTTTTTTAAGGAAAGGCCATATTCCACATTCATTAAGTGATTACAGAATTACAAAGAATGCTAAGTAGCCCCAGAGACACTGTTGCAACCTCAAGAGAGAGCAATCAAATTCAAAAGAAGATGAACAAGGTCAACATGCTCCACAAGGACAAAGTGTAGTAGAACCAAATGAAGCAGCAAAAGGCCGAGGAACCTGTCGCATTGATGGACAAACCCTTGGCCTCTTGTTAGGAAAAAAAACCCACCCATAACCACATGGTAGAACCAAATGAAGTAGCAAAAGGATGAGGAAACAGTCACATTGACGGACAAACGTTTGACATCTTGTATAAGGAAAAACAATCCTACCCATACCCATACAATGCAAAGAGGAGAGCAAATCAAAAAAACCCAATGCAATTTGTACAAAGAGGACTAGAGCATAGCAATGTGTAGAATGAAGAATATTTAGCCAACACAAGCAAGAGTGGATAAAGTGGAAACGAGAATGTCAACTTGAGTAACACAAACATTGGTAAGAATCCAATGCCTAGAAAACCTAAGGGTTTCTCTGCAAGGTTCATCCATAGAAAGTGAGTCAATGCCTAAAATAAGTCCAAAAGAATGGACAACAATTGAATATTCCTATACCATCCCTTGTCGGTGCCAAGAGACAAAGGTGGCTTGGTTAGCCGAAAGATGATTATCATTTCAAAGACACAAGGTGACCTCGCTTTTTCAAGATAAGAAAGGATAGAGCAAATACCTCATGCCAATGTCCAAGTACAAAGTACTACAGTGCTAATTTTAGACCAAAATCTAGGACCAACTTGCTTCATTAAGGGAGCAGTCTGCAAATATGATATACCAATCATATAGCAACCTTGCTGAATTTGATTGTTTGTTGTGAGGCTTTGAAGAATATTACGAATAGTGAAAAGTTGCTACGAGCAAATGACCAAAGATAGAACAAATAAAAAATTTTCCTATAAAGGCAAGTATTGGATGACATGTGAATCATTGTTGGAGTTGCAAAAGGCACATCTCCCAGAGGAAACAAGACCCAACTCAGCAATGATATCAGAAGTCTTAAGACATTGTTGTACAAACGGCAAAATAAATAAATTAGATTTCTACTTCCTCATCTTGAACCAAATGAAATCACCATATTCGAGAATCACAGAACATTCAAAAAGAGAAATGTAATAGTTTTTAATGAGAACTCCAACCAATCCCATGCACGATGGCATCTTTGACTATTGAGTTAATTGAGATAATTACAGAATGGTTGAGGATCAAATTTTGAGAAAATCAGGTTCCCCCAAACCATAATAGCTGACCCAAAGATGCTAATCATTGAATTAGTAAAAGAAAATAAACCCAATAATACGATGTAATCTCGTTTCATCTAGCCAAATAATGTTAAACATGATGACCGACTAGGCAATAATAATGATGTAGACAATGTTATAAGAATGGCATCAGTGGAAACCCACCCCAAAAGACTTGGGAGTGCAAATGACATGGTAAGCAACCATAGTCCAATTCCTATCAGAAGATCCATTAACCATAAACAAGCACAATGGATTTTCATTTCAAGCAAACCAACCTTTCAAATAACAAATTTTTACCACTAAAAGTGCAATAAATCAATTAAAGTTTGACAAACTAGCTAAATCATGGCAACCAAAGACGTGTGCAACACATGTTCCAGCTAGAGAACTTAGCCTAGACAGTTTAAAGAAAAGGCAAATAATCTAAATTACTAATCCTCTTGTAAGAGTTGGAGACTAAAATGGGTAATAAGGAGAAATCTAGTATGAAACCAATCAGGCTAACAAGGGGATTCCTATTTCCCAAGCTATTGGAGCATTGTGAGCTTCAACTTATTGATAAAATCAAAAGAAAACTGAGACAAATGACAACTTGTAAGGCTTGGACACAAAAGTGAAAACATATATGAGCGCTAAAATCTGTGGACAAAAGTATTGAATTACTAGGATAAAAATCAGGATCCAATATATATATATATATATATATATATATATATATATATATATATATATATATATATATATATATATATATATCACAATCTGTAAATGTAATGTATATCTTTATAATATATGCATAACAAATATTTGCACACAAAACTTACATAGATAGCAGTTGAATATAAGGTTACAGACATATACATCACAACAATAAGTAGCTTTTAATCCTTCAAAGTTATATTCCTCTTTAAAATGCTTAACAAAGAATATGTTCTTTGAGGGTATTTGCTCCCAGCAATAAGCATGTTGCAGTTTCATTTGACGAAACAAGATGGAAAAGTATTTTCAAATATCATTCCACCTTTGATCCAATGCCATTTTTTTTAATTTATAAAACAAGTATATAAATAATTGATAGCTAACTATTTAAATTTTTTTAAGTTTTTTGAAATTTATTTTTCAAAAATATTTTGCAAAATAATATATAAGAAAAGCCATCTCACTTCCAAAATCACATTAGCCAAGCTATTTTTTTATTTCACCTTTCCTATTGGAAAAATTAATAAAAATAACATTTCAAGTTTTCCTTCCATGCTAGACTTTTCAAAAGTAAAAACTGCAACAAACAAATTGTAAATTCTTTTCATATCTAATATGATTTTTATCCTTTTAAGCTCTAATTTGTCCTTGTTTTATTTCATGATCAAAGTTTAAGTCATAGATCACCTTAAACTTAAACCATCAAACTCACACAGCATACAAAAACAAATACACATGCAAGCACAAACAACAAAAAACAGCTAAGATTCTTTGAGTTGATGCGGCTTCTAGATGATCAATCAATAATATTCAAGTCTGCTACAATCATTTGGAAGGTCTCAACAGAAAATGCATGCCAATGTGTTGGGCATGGGTGTTCAAATAATCTTTTTATAAAATTCAAATTTGACACATTATAATTAGTGTTTGTGGTATAGAATCCTAGATTGATCTAGCACATTGGATATTACACCACAGGTTTTTAATTCAAAAAATGGCCTCAAATGCGTGCCAAATTGGCAAAAAATTGAAGTAATTACACTTACAAAACAAAGAAAAAAGGTTTCATGTTTGTGCAATTTGGACAGATCTAACATCTATCAAAGATATTAATTTCAATTTTCTCCCTCAGGGCTAAAGATTATGTTCAGGATGAGCAAAAGAAAGGAGAAGCAAGCTTGCGATGTCTTGGGCAAAACAAAGTTCAATTTTTAAAACAAATCATGAACTTTATTGACTTTCATTGTGGCAGACAAGCGTGAAACAGATTGACTGTACATACAAGTTCATTATTATCTCGATGTTACCAATTTTTCTCCAGAAAGACCTCTTTATTAACACGCGATAGGCTTTGTAGAAATTAAACCAACCTCCCGTCTGTTAATAATGAGTGCAGCGGGCAATAGTTAGGTTATTCCTTTTATCCGGACATTATCCATTATCTCCCTTCCTCTTAGTCATGTAATAAGAACTAGCTCTTTAATCAAAAGTGCAATGAAGAGGAGACATAAAACAGATAAGCTGGTTGCTGTTTTTCATAAGTTCAAATTACAAGTTGGATCATTCAATGTGTGCACAGTGTATGAACAATGCAAAAGCATGAACAAGCTTTGGTTCACAATGCAAGGACCTTTCCCTTTGTCAAGGATATCCAAAATCTGCATCCTTTTGCCACATCAAATAATAACAAAAACACATCATGCTCTAGGAAACGTCCAGGATTGCCAAACAATAAACAAGCTGAATTCAATACTTTGAAATCCATTCAACTTTTACGAGATTATTTAGGAAAGTTTTGATTACATAAACCATAAATTAGTTATTTTAGTTATAAATCCGTTATTATTATAGCTTCAAAAAAAAGAACTAACTCATTCAAGATCAATCATACGGAAAACTCCAACAGCATTGGACCTTTGCATTATACTAGGCTCATTCTATTAGCCCAAATTCAGCTTCCATCTGATGGCAATACCACCATACACCTTTACGCATCTTGATCTCCATCAATTGCCTATTTCCAACAATCTAATATAATATTTTTGGCAAGCGTTCTCCTGAGTGATTTGTATGTGAGATCTGACACCACTAGCAATCCTGGCTTAGATTCTATAAACCTAATCTCCTAATCCTCTTATAATTTGATGTTCTAATCCTATGATGTTATTTCTCAAGTAAATCCTTCACTCCAGAGAACATTTCATTGGCAATACCTCATTCAAAGACTTTTGATATTCAAGATTCCCTAACTACAATTGAACCAAATTCAATTATGTTCTTCATTTTCTTCTTATGGGATATAATTTCACACTTATTAGCATTTTAAAATATGCATGAACTCAATAGGTATAGTTTCTCTTTTGATGATTGTCTAAGGTCTAACTATCCTTCCTGCCTTACACCATATTCCAAATATAAAGTTCATGAGCCTAGCCATTGCCAAACATTTTTTGAAATTATACAATCAATTCAAATTATCATTCCCAAAGTAAAAGAATGCAAATTGGCTCAGCAATTTTATCATTTAAAACTCAAATTTAAACATAAGAAAGACACAGATTACATCATAGAAACTAAATACATGAGAGTAAAGAACTTCAGCATCTTGTCGAAGCAAGAAATAATGTCTTTAACATAAAAACATTCATAATATACAAAAAGAGAAAACACACTTATAATCCAAATCACTAGGAAAGCAATTTATTACACCTTTTAATAACCAAAACACTTCTACTTATGCTGTGTAACAGCTTCTAAAAAGAAAGTGAATACCCTTGCAATGGTTTCCAAGGAGGGGGAGCCAAGCAGATCAGTCATCAAATCCAACTGATGAACGACATTTTTTCCAGGAAAAAGTGGTTTTCCGGTCAGCATTTCCGCAAATATGCATCCTATGCTCCAGATATCTATTGCTGGTGTATACTGTACAATGTATAGAAAACATATAATCTATGAGTATGCCTGGACACGTCAAAGGTATTAGAACAGCATCTGAAATGTATGAAATCATTTCAATGAATCCCAACAAGGGTAGTATAGTTCAGGAAAATATCTCAAAGTGATGCCAGTAGTTGAAATAAAGAAAAGCATTTCAACAAAATTTCTATGACATGGATGAAGAAACCCAAGACATTCAACAAAATTTATGCAGTAATCGACCTATTTTGTAGAAAATTTTTCCTTTCCTACCTGATTGGACCCTTACTAGGACTGGAGTTCTTAAACTTACGAAATCATTTTTTTCTCCTACCTGGATCACGCTGAATGCTTGTCCGCGGTAGAAAATTATCATAGAAAACAGCAAACAAAATAATAAAAAATACATCACCACTTCACTGAATGCCGAGAATGCTGTATAAAACGACTAATTTAGAAAACTAAGAGATGTTATGCATGAAAGCTTCAGTTTTAGTAGATTTACCAGCATAATGTTTCTATATAAAAGGATTGGGTTCTTAGAACCAAAAGGGTAGAATGCCAAAAATAATGAAAAATTCTCATAACAAAGTTAAGCTAGCACAATTCAAACTACACATAGGACTTATATAAGAGAATTTAAGTTGCTCAGAATCTTACTTTGGAGAAAAAAGAACCACATAGTTCAGGTGCCCGATACCATCTAGTTGCCACATAATCCTAGGTTCAAAAGGATAAAAAGTAAACAATGTCATCAACCGAAGAAATAGATAACTATTATTATAGTTGTACAAAAAATCTTGAAGCATGAACAAGACAAACACAATGATAGGCATAAAACGACAGAGAACTTGTAATTCAAAAAGGCCACATACAGTCCAAAAGATGGCTGAAGGAGCATCATTAAACGATGCTCTTGCAAGTCCGAAGTCACAAATTTTCAATTTACAGTCAGCATTTGCTAGTATATTTTTGGGCTTCAAGTCACGATGGAAGACATTAGCTGCAAAAAACGAAAACAACACACATGCCACGACTTATAAGAGTATAATCGGATTTCATACATCCAGTTGAGTTTCTCAAACCTGCATGTATATACTTCAAAGCTCTCAGGAGCTGGTACAGAAAAAATTGATAATGTTCACGAGTGAGATCATCATTTGCTTTTATCACTTGATGCAGGTCAGATTCCATCAATTCAAAGATAACATATATATCTTTGAATTCCCTTCGGGATGCAGGAAGCATTATATGCTTTATTTCAACAATATCTGGATGCCTAAGCAGCCTGAGCAGCTTGATCTCTCTCAGAATGCGGGCTGCATCCGACACATGCTCAAATACATCATTTATCTTCTTAATCGCAACTCTCTCTCCAGTGTGAGTGTCAACCGCAGCTCCAACCACCCCATAGCTTCCCTTACCAATCACCTCCTGAATCTGGTATCTGCTAGCTTCGCCATATTCTGTAAAGAATTCCGAGTCTAGCATGCTCTGAATGGATTATTAAGAAGCAGCAAACATGGACATCATTAGACTCAAAAACCCACAATGAGATAAACAACAAAGAGAGAAGAACGGCAACAAATTCCCGAAAGCAAGAGAAAAAGGGATAAAAACCGAAAAGAAACCTGCTTTAACCTTTATAACAGATGTTAACGTGTGGGAAATATTGTTGCAGATATGCTTCAAACGTTGGATAGTAGAAGTTAATTATATAAAAGATTAAAAAGAACAACACGACGAACAACAAAACAAATTAGGCTTCACAAGTTGAATAACTCATCCTCATGCGTAACTCCTATGTGGACAAATAAAAAGAAAACAACAAAATCACCGATCCTTATGCAAGGACAGATAAAGCAATAAAAGAAGCCAACTTGCAGCGCCTCAAAAATCAGAGCTGCCAAGATTGGACTGTCATGACGCAGTCCAAGAATGGATGGACAGAGATAGATGGAGAGTAGGTAGAAAACGAGTTGCCTTGAAGCAGAAAAATGACCTTTTTGTGCAAATCGATGACGGCCATTCTCCGTTTCGGGACGCGGATTAAATGGAGGGCGCTGAGATCCAAGCCATCTGTATCATTAAGAACAGTGTCGACTTCTGATTCCTCCGCCGAAATAGTGGTATGGTAATCGGTCAGAGGCGCAGCTGACGGGGCGGCCGAGCTGCGAGAGGAGCGGCGATTAAACCAACGGCGGAAACCGTCGACGAGATTCCCGGAGCCCATGTAAAGAACGCGATCGCCACGGCGGATCTCCGATGCCGACGGCGCATTGCCTGCTTTTATGCCTAAAGATCTCTGCCGCAGCGATCGCGTGGCATTACCAAAGTGACGCCCGTTCAAGAAAAAAAAAATGTTAAAATGGGTTGGGCTTAACTTCTGCTTTTCCTGTAATTTTGAAATCATATAAAATATTTTCTTATTACTTTGTTTAATATTATCTAATTACCTATAATGGCTTATATCTAAATATTTCTAAAATTTAAGTACATTTATATGGTCTTTTTTGAATAAAAAATATATTTTTAAAATATTTAAAAACTATAAGTATGCTAATGGGATGGACTTGTGTTAGAGTTTGGTGATCATACTCATCTTCAATTCTTTGTATGATGTCAAGAGATTATCAACATTTGAGTCATCTTTCTTCAAATATCTATCAAGTATTTTTGGTGTAAGATTTAATTTCATATGTTGGCTAATATGTTTCAATTGTTATGTATGTTCATCAGGGAACTAAGAAAACAATAAATTGAGACACGCAACATATAATGAATGAACATGTTGTAGTCTTTTTAGGACCATCCAAATGTCATATATTTAATAATATTGGTATTGTTGAAAAAACTATAACATCTAACATTTTTAAGGCATGATTATAACTACATTTTTTTCGTTGTTGATATGTTTTATTTCAATGATTTGAATGAGACATTTTGCATAGTGTATTATTATATTAGAAACATGATTTAAAGAAAAAAAATAAAGTATGTACATGAAAACCATATTGATAATGTAGCTTTAAAACTTGAATCTCTTCTTTTGTGGGTGCTATGAGCTTTATAAAACTCATATTAATTTTTTCCCTTAAGATACGAAACATTATTTACATTAATGAGTGATTTTTTAAAGCTATCTTTAGACCAGTGGTTAAATTGTAAGGTGTCTTAACTCTATATTTGTATTGCATTTTCTCCTTTTATATACGAAACATTGTCTACATCAATGAGTGACTTTTTAAAGCTACATCTAAATTGGTGGTTAAATTGTAAGGTGTCTTAACTCCATATTTGAATTAATTGATGGACAATGTGATTGTTTGTTATGTGGATCTACATAGGTCCTCAAGAAGAGGGCATTTTATTTGCAAAAATGGATTAATTATTCATTGGACTATATATATTTAAGTTTTTTAGTAGTCAAAATATTTACAATAAAGAAAACAAATACCAAAGAAAATGAATAAATAAGAATATGGGTGGATTTAATCACATACATCAAATCGCCCATTATGCTAGCTTCACTTCCCTATGTCTTAGTACATATATGTAACACATTTTTCTATTTATTGTTGTACTCGTGCATATGGCACTTGTTTTGCATCCCTTTGTTACTTGAACACTTCTTTAGTATAATAATAGGTTGATTTGGAGTTGAATTATATGATTTTATTAAGCACTTTAATTGCATTAGAAAATTCTATAATCATAGATGTAGTCACAATATCTTTTTGTGTTTTTTTGTACAATTGATGATTTAAGATAGCTTGACCATCTATGTAGGTAAAATATTCTGAATGGTCATATCTTAATTGTCTAATGTAATTCAACAACCACACACAACAACTCAATTGTTGCATGGGTTGGTTCTTATACATAATCTTAAGTAGTTGGTTGAATGCTCATTGTGATCATTATAGCTATTTAACTACCCAATAACTACATTACCATGAACTTATGCCACTTTGATAGGTGATTATTGTCATCTCACTTTCTTTCTATAATGTTAAGACATTATAAAGGTTTGATTCATCATTAGTCAATGATCTAACAAAGTATTATTAATGTGAAGCTGAATTCTCTCTAATGAAGATTAAAATAGGGCTTATTTTCTTTTCTTTTCATAGTTTTCTTTATTCCTGTACAACACTTTTTATTTATTTTTTCAATAAGAAAGTGTCATTTTTAGAGCTTGATTATTTGTTAACCATTTGTTATTAGGATTAGTTTAAGATGAGTTTGTGTAATCCTATCGTCAAGCTTTGCATTGGTAGTTTTAGTTTGGATTTGAAAGTGTTTTAAAGTGGTTTAAAAGCTTTCAAACTAACCAAACTAAATTTTGCATTATCCTAGATTTTTCTAAGAGCTAAAATTGAAATTGATGGATTTTGAAGCTATTTTGATCTTCTTTAGGTTAGAAAAGTTTTAAGGCTTTGATATTACTTAGAATATATTTTCGAGCGAACACTTAGTTGCCATTAATTTCAAGTGGAACGTGATTACCCCTCAAAGATCATCTATTAGTACTCATCCAAAAATTATTTGTCATGATTTTTACAAGTTTATTGGATATTGATTTAAAACATCAATTGGAATGCTTTTAACTAAATTCCAAAACTCCCATTTTTTGTGGCCTTAAATTACAAGTAATCTACTTTTCAAAATGGGCTTAAACATTGAAATTGCATTTCTAGACCAAAATCTATAAGCTTACAAACTAGTCAAAATTATAAAACCCTGAATTTAGCTGAAATTTTTCTTGATAAAATATTAATCCTATCTTAATTTATAGGAATCAACAATTCCTAAAGTTAATTAGTGCCTAACATCAAGTACAAAATTCAAGAAATCATGTTTATATTAAACTAAATTAAAGTGAAGTTGTCGTAGGTTTTTCTCCCACATGGCACACATCAATCTTTTGATTACATGTCATATCAAATTTGGTATCAAAGCATTTTATTCAGTGTTACCTTGCAATTATAAAAACCCAATAATCTTATACAAAAAGCTAAGAAGAACGAAGAATTAAAGGTCGATCATCAATGTCATACGATCATTCACAAAACTAATGCATATTGCTTAACCATAATGGTAAGAACCTAATGAGTTTAGTTCTAGCCTGTGAGTTTTTGACTAAGAGCAATACGTATAGTATTGAGACTCAACTTTTTATTCACTAGATTTATTGCAATAACAATGAGAGTGACAAGATTATCAAAAGGGCATAAGTCGAGTGTTATAGAAGAGTT
Source organism: Vanilla planifolia (assembly GCA_023846275.1). Taxonomy (NCBI): domain Eukaryota; kingdom Viridiplantae; phylum Streptophyta; class Magnoliopsida; order Asparagales; family Orchidaceae; genus Vanilla; species Vanilla planifolia. The sequence continues at coordinate 1,153,341 of CM043877.1, forward strand.
TCTTAAGGGAGTTATTTTAGAAAATAGAGAAGATAAAAGTGGTCTAAAAAATATATTAAATAATTAAAAATTAAATTAACTAGTTAACTTTAATTTAATGAATATTTAGGAATGAGTAATCTAAAAATTAAGCTAAATTAAATTGGTAGTCCCAAGTTTAGTTTATAGGACTTTTACTACAAAAAATTGGTATCAGAATTTTAGATTATACCTCAAGTCAATCGAGATCTTAGTTAAAAAAAATGGTAGGTCAATTCAAAATAAGTTCACTGAACAATAATAGTAGAGATTCTTCTATAGTTGTATGAAAAAAAAAATAAAAGATTTATTTGACATAACCAAAAAATAGGTTGGTAAGCTTCAAACTCAAGTAGATCATGAATAGGAGAGTCACATCTCACTAAACTCCACAACTATAAGATATGGAGGCATATAAAGAGTTTTTATGAGTAGTTGCACACCATCCTTCCTAAAATCTCTCAATACTTTACATTCACATGATATTTATTATATCATAGATACCAAATAATTGTAATTCTTTACTTTGGAGAAATATTTATTATATTTGTGAACTACATCATGCATTCACATGGTTCATTGTATACAAAGAACTAGTATTTGATATGCTCAACCTAATATTAAAAATTTATACAAAATACCTTTAATAATGGTACAATGTTAATTAAAACTATATTAATGACTTAATTTATCTAAATAACAATGATATTTAACGAGTATATTAGATATATATTATACTTAAAATAATACAAATAATATCTATATACTTTTTATGAAACTAAAACATATATTAAACACACAAGTTTGAAACTAACACTAGAATGGATATAAAAATAAAGTACATAGCAAAATCCATACCAAACAAAGCCCAAATCAGATTTGGATTTGAAGGCAATCTCTTCTTCAGTTTTGTTAATTTAATGTCTCGTGGATGACGACTGTGATTATGGTCATAAATTCTGAACCCCACATGAGCATCCCAGTGCTTTGAAAATTCGCTGAAAGAGATGTCATTCCTTCTTCATCCCATTTTTAAAGCATTTGAGAAGCTGCCTGTGAGCTATCCTCAAAGAAAGCTTCCTTTTTTTCTGTTCTCTAATCCATACTTTTAAACTGAGACATAAAAATTCTCAAGATACCCATTTAATCCATCACCTAATCATTTCATTAACCATTAAACAAATCTAAAGAAGTACGGCCTTCAGCTTTAAAAAAGCATACCATAGAAAGCCAGCTTAACAATGTTGTGAGCTATCTTTGGGGTCAGTGATGGGCCAACTGAATAGCTTGCAAGCTGTACTTGGCATATTATTAATCTTTGATTGTTCATGTCTACAGGAAGAGTAATGTACTGTAGCAGTGAGTATAATACAGTTCAAGTTGGTCAATACCTTGCTTATAATAGAGTAACCACTGCTTAGATACTATTTGTTGTGCCAACACCTGCAGAGGGGAAACCGAAATGATTGGGATGCTTTAGGTTTACTCCTAGCGTGCTGATTCCCATTGCTGTTTTCGATTTGGGTTTTGTTAGTTTTCTCTGTTGATGCCATTGGTGTGCCAAACTCAGTATTAGAAGCAGTTTTAATGACTGTTTCTGCTGTTCTTGGACTCTGCAGTGATTTGAACTATTGCAATACCATCTGCTTTCAATACCAAACGTTGGTTTTTGCATGGCACTGTTCAAGTAGCAGCTTATTACCAATCATCAATCTTTTTAGCCATTTCTATCATGAACGTATGCGTTGAATATTACGAAGTGTTCTTGATTAGTGCACATCATCAGATGCTCTTTATGTGCAGCAGTTACAATCAAGTGGAGCATTTTATATATAAGAAAGAAATTGAAGAGTTATGCCATTCCAATCCCAAGTGATAAGCTAATGTAATATGACATTAAAAGCTTCGAAGTACCTCATCAAAGATTAAATTTTTAGGCAAGAGATGAGGATTGAAGAAGAAGCCCCACGTGATGTAGCATGCAAGAAGGGCTGTGTGTGTGTGTGGCAGGGAAGGAGAGAGAGCTGTAAGAAGCATAGGAATCTTAGACGTGGGAATGCGAGAGATGCGGCGACCATTTTGCTCCCTTGCTCTCTTCTCTCCTTTCTCGCCTTTAAAGATCTCTGCTTTGTCCCCTACAGTTGTTTGATAAAATGCCAGCTACCAAGTGCTTCTATTATATATTGGAATCTTACAGTTAAACCCCGTGCGAGGGTAGCTTCTTCTCTCCTTTCCCCTCTGCTTCATATGGCTCTCGCTAAGGACAGGGCAGCACAGAGTTCAAAAGCTGACATCTTGCAGGGGTTTGAGCCTTCCTGTCTTGAGCAAATGAGCTTCAAGACCCACCATGATTGGATGCTTGGAGAGGAAGAAGGATGCACTGAAAACTATTTCCCGTATCTTTTCCCGGCTTCCTCAGATATGAGCAATACATTTACGTTTGAGGAAGATAAGTCTTCAATGCAAGAAACCCATCGGAGGAATTCGAGCTCAACGGTGCTTAGATTTGAGCAAAAGTTAAGCCATGGAGAGCTTTACGATAGCCATGCGAATCATCTCATCTGGGATGACGAGTGGTTGGGTATTCTGTACTCCAACACAAGCTCAGGTGATGGCCTCGCGGATATCATAAGGCAAGAACTGGGACGGCCATTTTTGGTGAGCACTCATAGATGAATGTTGCAGATTAGAAATTCTCGGAGCCAAGGAAAAATTTTATCCATCTTCTTGCAGGAAGGAGGAGAGCAAGCTTCAAAGAGGCATTGCAGCAACATGAAGAAGCAAGGCAAGGCCAAGAGCAGTGCATCAAAGGATCCACAGAGCGTTGCAGCAAAGGTTTGTGCTTTACCTTCTTCTCTTCTGGTTTAGCATAAAAGACCTGTATCAACTGATGAATGTTGCAGAATCGAAGGGAGAGAATCAGCGAGAGACTCAAAATTTTGCAAGAACTTGTTCCAAATGGCACAAAGGTATGGAGCAAGCATGGTCGATCTATGGCTGTCATAGATGGTTATTGATTCATCTGATCTTGACTCCTTTCTTCAGGTTGATTTGGTTACCATGCTGGAGAAAGCTATTAGCTATGTCAAGTTCCTTCAATTGCAAGTTAAGGTGATACCCACATCAAGGATTATACTTTTGGTGATTTCTTGTGGTGTGAAAAGCTACAGAAAAGTTCCATTTGAATCTGATGTAGGTTCTGGCAACAGATGAGTTTTGGCCAGTTCAGGGGGGAAAGCCACCTGAGGTTTCTCAAGTGAAGGAGGCCATGGATGCCATCTTATCTTCCAATAGAGTAGGGAACTGCAGCTCCTAGCGTTGAGTTGTTCAGGCTATGGTGGTTCAATAAGACATCAGTATGCTTTTCCAAAAAAAAAAAAAAAAAAGAAAAAAATAGCAAGACATCCTTAAGGAAAGTCCACAGGGATCAAAATGTGGAATAAGTTGCATATATGGAACAGTAAAAGAAAGCAGTGGGCTTTTCCAAATGTTACTGTTAGTGTTTTAGTCTTTTATCTGTCAAGCTCTGGGAGTAGAATCCTTATGTTAATTGTTAATAAAGTCTCACTTTATGTTTCTAACAAACAAATCTGGAAGACCTTTATGTTAAGGATTGGAGAGATAGTTAAGAGTCTTTGTAAGAACCATTCCTCTCAATGCAACAGTAGAATTGCATTGATTCTAGATGAATTAGATGGATTCTTAAACTATAAACTACAAGGTTCATCGATTGATCAGATCATGAATCGAACATTCCGATTTAATTGTGGTCAGTGAAACACATGTTATAGCGCTGCTATCTGATCACCTAATTGGCTCATCTATTCATTTTTGATTTTATGCTTTCTTCAGTTCATCAACAATTCAACTAATCATTCTCTTGTTTGAAGACTGATCTTAAAAATAATAGTATTGACCTCAGGTTCATCTCTTTTTGTCCTTGTCTCATCTATCTCTGGTGCAATCCATTTGCTTATTACTAAATATAAAGAACAATTGTGATACGCACAACCTCGATTTCAAAGAAGTAACAACCTTAATAAGTGTTGAAACAAAAATTGGATTCAAGGGAATACTTAGTTAATAATTCAAAGAGTGATTATAAAGAAAAGAAAGAGATAACATATATCCTTATAACTAAATGATGACCAAAGAAGAAAAAGAGACTCACTAGAAGTCTCTCTTTGGAAAAATATTTCTTTTTCAATGAATACATTACCTTTATAATAACACAATTTTTTTATTTTCTATAAATAATGTATAATATAATAAACTAATGTATATGAGTACATGATATTGATGTTTAGATATATGTAAAAATAATTTGACAATTCTCAATTTTTATGTGTAAATAAAATATTCAAATTTGATTGCGTTTTGAAGAATATGTTAACTCATCAAAATATTTCAGAATATTAGGTTGAACATATTATTAAAAAGAGTTTCTTATGAGAAATTCCATAATAATGAACTTATTATGAATTTCATAAGCAAAAAACAATAATTTAGATTTTTCTTATTTGAAGGATAAAGCCTAGGAGTGGAATTAAGCAAAAAGGATCATGTGCATTTGTCTGTTTTTTTTTTTTTTTTTTTCCTTCTCATTAACCTCAAAGCAACAGCCAATGAGATAATGATCCAGTTGTAGTTCCTTGTTTGGGAGCTAAACTAGATGAGAAAAAGAGGAAGAAGATGAAGAGAAGGAGAGGAGATCAAGAGCTGCAACTTTAATCCAAAGGTGTGTAGGGTAGGATTTGATTAAATTATTTTTCCTTTTGTTGTAAATAACTCCTTCAGTCTTCTTTTGTTATTGTTGCTATAGCTAGAATCTTACGAAAACTTAGAAAAACAAGGAGGTGTTGTGTGTGATCAAGGATTGTAGCTGTAAATTTCAGCTATAATAGCAAGCAAACATTGGAGTTTTGGAAGAATTTTGGAGCTGTTGCAGCCATCATCCAGTGAAAGGGAAAAGGAGAAGACAAGAGAAAGAAAAACTATTAAACCTTTGATTGCTACATCATGAAAAGATTGAGCAAAGTGAACTATAGCTTTTTTTCCTTTGTTTTCCAAGATTTTTGGCTCCAGTTATCTTAGAAGCAAGTTATGCCAAAAAATTGAGTTTAAAGTTTGGTTTTTGAGTTAAAGATAGAACACTTGTTTTTGAAGTTGTTTAATTTGTATTTGATGCCTTACCTTCCTGGGTTTTGATTGCTATTAGATTTAGTGTGACTTAAGAAGTAAAATAATGAAGGAAAACAACTTCTTTACATCCTGTCTAATGGCTCGTATACAATGCATTGTTTGATACACACTATGTGGAGAACAACTTACCATTTGTTAATAGAAAGAAAATAAGAAAAGAAGGAAAGTAAGGGATTGAATGGTAATTAGAGCTTTGAGCGAAATAAGCAGTTTTGAATATATTATACATAAAAAAGTAAGCAAATTGTGATAAATTGTGTAACATTTGTACATGTAAAAAACCAAAGATAATGCACTTTAATATAAGTATGTTTTGATCTTATAACATATTTTGTTGGCATCATATGATTGTGTCTAAATAAAATAAAACATATAAATTGTATGTGATATTTTAGTTTTTATAAGTACCAGAATCTTAAAAAAAAGTACAAATGAATAAAAAGAATAATAAATAATCATGAAGATTGGGCTATAAAAGTTTGATAATATATTTTGTGATATGATATGAGATGATAAATAAATGATGTGATTTTCTTATCATATTAGTCCACAATTTGTCCAATACAATGAGGTGAGACAACCATTCATAACACTTAATGTAGGGATTTGAATAGCTGATTAGCATCAATTTTTATTCTCAATCATCATTAATACTTTATGTAAATCATTGATGACTTGTTATTATAATTAGTAATTTAAATAGGATTATAATAGATGAAAATAATGAGATTAAGATTGTTGGCTAGTTATGCTACGTTTATCGAGTGAGGTCATGATACATGATGATATAAGTTCCAATAGCACAAAGAATAATGGTCATTTCAGAAAATTAGAATCTTATATTTGAAAAAAAAAAGAAATATGAGAAATTACTAAGATGCATGATGATATAAGTTCCAATAGCACAAAGAATAATGGGCATTTTATTTTTATTTAGTTATACCATATTTTACATTCTTGACTTAGTTTCTTCTTTTTTATGCATTACTAAAATGCATAAGTAGCTCATTCACCTAACAATCACGTGTCAGTGATCAAAGAGCACATGGACATGACTAGCTTTCTCACATGCAAAACCCAACTCATTTAAAGAATGTAATCCCAAATTTCAAACCCAAAGTCCATGCAAAACAAAATCACATAATGTTTTCTATGTTCTAAAGAATATCTATAAGATCCCATTAACAAATAAAGATATGCCCCCACTAAATCTTAGACAAGGTTAATGGGTCGGGTTGAGCTCAAATTGGGTCAATAATTTATCTATCAAACTCAACTAAAAATATAAACTTTGAGTCGAAGCCAATCATGCTCAACTCGAACTATTATGGGTAACCCAATTCATCATTATGTTGTTGTTGACCATGTGGTAGTTGGGTATTATTGATTTCAATGACTAAAAAATTTATATATTGACTTTGGAAATAAATGTTGTGTTTGTGGAAGTCTTCAACACCATGTTTTATGGTTTTGTTTATTATCAATGATGAACATACTGAGTTTGAATGGAGTAAATGAGCAAGATTGCATGCATGCATGCATAAGCTTGAACCAATGATATACATATTTATAATATCAAAAATGATCACCCTTAAAATAATAATAAATATCAATTAGTTGAATGTTGACCAAGATTAATTTATGATTGAAGTTTAATTTGTACAATTATATGCAACATAGTTTTTCTCAATACTTTTTTTAATGTATATTGAAGGTAGATAAAAGAACAAAAAAAATTGTTTGTTTAAACATTGGTGATTAGAATATAATAAGGTTAGTCATATGAGAATATATAATTTGAATACAAAAACATTAGATAAACTATGAACAGAATGTGATATTAAAAATAAATCAAATATAGAGATAATATAATCATTTTAATTTTTTTAGAGTAAAAAAATAAATTTTTAATAATTATAGGTATCTATGATCATATATAATGATACTGAACAAGTTGTAATTGACTATAAAAGAATATCAAAAATATTTTCACAAATTAAAGACTTTTAGAATAAATTTGGTTGAATGTCATGATAAATAATGATATCACAAATATTCAGAGCAAGTAAATGTTCAAATAAAGCAATGCTAATGATTGTACTATTGAGATGCATTAGGGTGGAAACATGGGGCTTAGAGTTTACAAAAAAGTGTAATAAGAAAATAAGAAAAAACTTATAAAAAATATTTTAAATTCATAGTTCCCATTTTGTAAATTTTTAAGACTAAAGATGACAAATAGTCATACATAAAGAGAATTTTTGAAGGCCTAATAAAAGAGTTGGTAGAAAGCTATGCCATTCAAAAATTGCATTTATTTTTGTAGAAATAATTCAATTTATAAATCACATGAACAAAAATAAATCTTTGATAAAAATTGCTTAACAATATAATAAGATTTTTCATATCATTAACATTTTTTTAGTAGGAGTACAACACTTATTTAAAATTAAAAACTTTCTATCATAACTCAAATTTTCTTTCTTAAATTAAAGACTTCTAAAATGTCACTGGTAAGACGTTATGATATATAATGATATCACAAATAGTCAAAATAAGTAGATGCTTAGATAAAGCAATACTAATAATCATGCCATTGATATCCATAAGGGTGGCAACACGTGGTTTAGAGTCTACAAAAAAGAGTTATAAATTACTATAACTCTAAAAATGAGAACTAGTCAATTATAAGACAAACTTTTAAAAGCCTAGTAAGAGAGTTAGTAGAGAGTTATGCCATTCAAAAGAAAAGTGATTCGAAAATACAAAATTAAGAAGCATACAAATGATCGATAAATAACACAAACTATCTTTTTTAAGAATATTAGCTCATATCACAACTTTAGGTTTTACTTCTAAAGCCCCAAGAAGGTTATAACTTTTTTCAATTATACCCTTCTCTAAAGACACTATTTGAGGTCATTTGATGGCTCTAATGAAGAAAACACTGAAACCAACAAGCAATATCAAATTTCTCCTAATATTTTACCTATATAAGCTTAAAAAAAAATCAAAATTCACTCAAATATATACATACATACATACATACATGTATATAATTAAAAAGAACCGATGTTCTGATGATGAATTTTCTCCTGTCATACAGGTAAAGACTTGTCCCTGTAATAATAAACTGGTCATTTGCTTCATTTTTGTTGCAGATTTCAAAGTACAAATAGTTGAAGGTCATTTGGTATTCTACATCTCCAATCATAACATTTTTGTATTGTTTTCATGTCCTCACCCTTAGTCTTCCAAAGCACCAAACATAATTAAAGAAGGCTGGTGGAAGGTCCACATCAGTTCTTGGCTTCATTTATTCATTGAAGTTTCACAAATATGCTTTTCCTATTGCCTAATTGCTTCCAGGTTTGTATTCAAACAACATTGAAAGTAGTTGATAGGTTATATTCAACATTTCCTCCCTTACTGTTGAATGAATAACACTTAAGTTATTTTTTCTTTTGCTCGGTAAAACTCGAGTAAGAAACTTTCCAAGAAGCATATCGTAGTCGACAACATTCCTACATGCAGTTTATCAAAATAACAAAGAAGAGAACCTTGTGTCGGTTGAAAGAAACAGTTTAACGAGTCAACAAGTCGTATAAATACTAACAGAATATTATTCTAACCAAATTGAAAAAGAATATGATTATTATAAGTTTTTGAATTATTGAATATCTATCGATGATGTAACACATTGAATAGAGACAAGCAAGATTTGGTTGAATTCAAGTAATGTATAGAGCTTGTTTTGATTGAATTCAATACAAATGTAACATGAAAGACTTGATGGATCATGTTGTTACACTCTACTTAATTAGTCATAATACTTATATGAGTTAAAATAGAGGAAATAAATGATGCTATGAATGAGATTCTTATTCAAAGTGGAAATTGTTAAGTATGAGTAATCTAATTCTTATAATTTTATACATGTTCTTTATTAAACGAAATTATTTCATTTTAGTCAAAAATAAATAATAATATTTGATTCAATAAAACTCATTAATATATTTTTATTATTTTGATTTAATATTATTATTATTTTATTTATTTTTTATAGCATTTATTTGGAAAAGGAATCTTCTAAAGCAAACTAAACGTCCTAAGGCCTTCGGTGGTCCAATTGCTTACGGCACCATAGCCTTTCTTTTCTCATCCCATGCCCTTCTTTTGCTTCTCTGCTCAATTGGGTTCTCTTCTTTATTCTCTCCATGCACCAAACAGAAGGAAGAAGGAGACTCGATTCCCAGGAACCATGCGGCCAAGTATGCTCCCACTGATCCTGGTGGCCGCCACCTCCCTGTGTGGGGGCGCGGCCGCCGACGACTCCTCCCAAAAGTGCACGTGCTTGCCTTGCGGCACCCCATGCACTTACCCGAGCCCGCCGCCGCCCCAGCCGGTGTATTACCCCTCACCGCCGCCGCCTCCGACGCCGGAGTACTACCCCTCGCCTCCGCCGCCGCCGACACCATCTCCTCCTTCACCCGTCTTGCCGCCGACGCCTTTCCAGCCTTACTGCCCTCCGCCGCCGCCGCCGCGGACGCCCTCCAATCCGTGCTGCTCACCTTCCAGCGGGGGGACGCCTTACTTCGGTCCCACGCCGCCGGGACAGCTCTATCCTCAGGACCCCGCGTTCCGGCCGTCGGCAGCCCGCCGGAGCAGGGAAGGGAGGTCGGTATTAGTTGGTTTGGGCCTGCTGGGTTTGTGGGGAATTTCTTTTGGCCTTCATTTGCTGTAAATTTGGGGATTTTTAATTGTCAATTGTGGGAAATGGAAGTGGAATAAAGCTCTTTTAAGTTAGTATTTCTCTTCTCTTCTTTGATTGATTTAAGTCTAATTATAAACAATAAAATTGATATTTGATTAAGATATTATTAATTTTCTAATTAATTGATTTAATATCTTTCTTATTGTAATCCTTCATGGAATCCATTTTCAAAAGCATTCAATAAATTTAGGGGCCGGCTGTTTCCTTTGCTCCTAAGAGAAGCTACTTTCACTAATACATCAAGGTCATGTTTGGTTGTAAAGGTTGAAAAGTGTGTTTAAGCTTTGTTTTATTTAAATTAAAAATCAACAAAAATTTTATAGACTTTTTAAAACATCTTTTTAAAAGTTATTTTTAATCATAATCATTGCAATCAAATGAGTTTGAGGAATTTCTAATAAAGATCTCTTTTTGTTTGATTGTTTATAGTTAGAGGGTATATATTCAATTTATCTTAATACAAGTATTTTTTTTCATCTTATTTTTATACTTGACCTTTCAACTTACTATTAAATATTAAATAAATCTTTTATTAGCTCTATTAATATAAAAAATTACCAAAGATCGATATTATATATAAATAATAAAAATATAAAAAAATAAATAAAAACAAATAAATAATGGAAAGAAGTATAGTGGTTTATTTACAAAATCTTAATGCAAGAAACAAATCATAAAATATACAATAAAATAAGTTATATTATTTAAAAAAAAATATACATCATCATCTTCTTCTATTATGATCAACAACACTATGAATGAGACATTTTTTATTATTAACTTAAAAAAGGGATGAAGAATGAAAAAAATGATATCAATAATTAGAATGACAAAACTATATTATATGATACAATCAAATTAAAATAATAGAAAACTTGTTATTTAGTATTATGTGAATGAAAAATAACATATTAATAATCAAGATTAATATGTAAAATTTTAAGTTATTATTTACCAAAATGATTATATAAAACGTACACATTGATAACATTTGTCAAGCATATATTTCATATTTTATATTATTAATAATGTTTTAGGTTCATTAATTATGTTATGCTCCTTGTAAAACAAAAGCAACGTTTCTAAACCATGCTTTGATTCAAGAACATCATATGGAATAGCACACCACCGACACAGTTGGGATTCGTTTGAAACTAATTTTAGAAAGTGATTATTTGCAATTATTTTTTTTGCAGAATAGATTAAAAAAAATTCTCAATATTTTATTTCAGTTTTTTACTTTTATGGCTTAAGCAAATCTCTCACAAGGACCACGGCCAAGGCAATGCCGAACCCGACGCCGGTGACAGTGACTCCCTCACCGGAGGTGACGATACTCCAGGCACCTTCTCACGAGGAGTTGACGCCGCCAGCTCGTCCGACTTCATGCATTCGATCCCCACCGCGCAACCCACGTAAGCGTTACAATAATATTTATTACACCCAAAAACCATTCGCCACATTTACGCCACACCCATGTTCACACCCACGGCTTCCATCGACGAGTTACATTTCTTGGTCAAATTCGCATGTGCGGTTCTCTCCGTCCCTTTCGCCTTATAAAGAGAAAAAAGGTCCAACTCCCTTCGATACCTTCTTCCTACCTCCACCATGGCCGCCAGCCTCCTCCTCGCTCTCCTCATTGCATCATTAATTTCCAACCCGCCGGTGTCAATGTCGTGGGACACTCCGTCGCCGGTTTGCCCCACGTGCCTTCCGCCGCCGACGACCGCCGAGTGCCCGCCGCCTCCGCCTGCGGAACCGATCGGCTATCCTCCTCCATCGCCGCCGTCACCGGGTACAGTGTTCTACCCTTCGCCCCCGCCGCCGCCGGTCTATTACCCCTATTTTCCTCCTCCGATCGGGTACTTCCCCGGGCCGCCACCGCCGAATCCGATACTGCCGTGGTTCCCTTGGTACTATAAGACCCCACCTTCGTCGTCATCGTCGACGGCTTACCGTCGGCCGTCGGCCACAATCTGGCTGTTGGGCATGGCGGCGGCCCCCTTGGGGTTTATTTTGGTTTAATTGGCGTTATGGCCTTCGTTGTCAAATCTGTATTGGATTTTCATTTTTGTAGTCTCCTTTTTCCTTCACCATTTGATGTTGCTTTCCGCTTCAAAGCTGGACTTTTTCGATAGAATAACGATAGAGAATAGCATCGAGTGGAGGTGGTTATAGTGGAAAATGGCCCAAGGACGGACCATGGATGTGAGCTAAGACAAGTGTTGAAAACAAATATTTTTTTTTTTTTAAATTCAAGTACTAATAATATTAATAAAAGTTTTTTTATACAATTATTTGTTAAAAAAAAAAAGAACCTTTTGGGTCACTTTCTTTCTTTTCTTTTTCAATTACTTTTGTATAAGGTTTGTTGGAGTTCATCATATATCTCAGCTTTTTCATTAAGTTAACTTTGTGGTCCCATGATTTTATGATCCAAAAAAGTGTTATATTTATGCCTTTTTATGAATAAATAGTAAAAGTCAATAATATTTTATTTTATTTATGCTCTTCAAAATTTTACGGCTAAAATTAATTTCAATACACAACCTATGAAGCTATTTATTTGCATCAATGAATCAACTTGTTAGGCAGTGGGTCCTACATTTTATCAGTTTTAATTAAAGGAGAAAATATATTCTTATCAAACATAGTAATTATTCTTGCATTTTATCAATTAAAAAAAAATAAAAAATAGCTATTTTTATGCACATTCAGACAATGCTTTTTTAACAAAGGCATTGAATTTCGAATTGAAGTGGAAAGACGTAGAATGAGAAGCAAGCAAGCATGTGCACAACCTTAATAGAAACGTCATGAATTGATGTCTCGGTTTTTAACGTCATGTCCTTGTCTACTATTTTTTACGTTTGCCAAAGACTTTTTTGAGCTCGCAAGGAATTTATCATGCATTTGGATACTACGAGTCATGCATTATATCTAAGACATTAGAAACTACATGTGCATGCGGAAAATGTATGACTCTAATGTTCTCTCTCTATGACATAATTTCTTATCTAATTCAAAAAACAAAAGCAATAATAATACATGAACTTTATTTTTTTTATTTTTTTTGTAGATGCAATGAACCAAATCATAAAATTGTTTCAAGCTACTATAAACTTAGGAGAAATGATGATGAGTTGTTGCAACTTTATAAAATTTAATGCATTATCATCAAATGGTGGTTAGGCAGAACAGCTTATAAATCCAAAAATGCATTATTGTCCACCAATCATGTATATAAAGTAATACCAAAACAATAATTGTATTGGAGCAACAAACTTCTCAATCATGTATATAAACTTCTTCTAAAAAGTTTTATCATTTCATGACTAATAAAAGTGAATGTTGCAATCCATGAAAGGGACCTTCCATTGTCACTGCTCTCTTTCTTAAGCTTGGGCAACTTCCCATTTCCAATCACCCCTAACAATCCAATAAGCTTTTCTTCTCCTTTGCAGCTTGTTGTCAAAACCCTAGTTTTTGAGCTTGTATTATCATATCGCAGTTATTCTCCAACATTAATGTCAAGGTCAAACTGGCCAAATTGATGACAAGCTAAGGTTTAATTGAGGATTACAAAGAGGAAGTGAGAATCTGGAAGCAACTAAGTGATAACCCATACATTTTCATGAACAATACTTACATATAAAGTAGTTGGTGAATTAAACAAGTGTTTGGAAAGAGCTAACACAACTGATTTAAGTATTAGTTTATGTAGACACAAATTCCATGATGGAAGCAATTCATGCCTAAAACATATACTTTAACACTGAAGAATTCCCAAGAGGTTCATGAAACATTAAAGAACTTGTACGCAAGATTTATTAAGGGAAAAAGGAAGAATTCTAACCAAATGGATAGAACGAACTAACCTTAATCCAAGGATTAAGATGGCGTGTGAGATAGCACCAACCACACTATCAAGAATGAAGGCAACTGTCTTTGTGCCTGTGTCTTCAAAACCGTTGGAAGCTTCTTCAATCATCACAACCAGAAGGATGAGATGTATAATAGAAATGAATTCCCATGGAAGGGGTCAATCTGTCAATTGCTGTCAATCAATTTCAGTATAAGCTTATTTAAAGGTTTGACCAAATAGTTCATTTTTTAAAATTGATGGAATGGCCGAAAGCATCAGTATAAAAGCATCGCCATACAACACACATAACTTGATCGAAACACAAGCACAACCTTTTAAGTACCTGAAAAAGAGATCAAAATTTGACATAGACATGACAAATTACGATGGAAGTTGTGATCATACTGCCACTGCTTTCATGTTGAGGAGATTGTTTTCATGTGTCTTTGTGTTGAGATGCTCATCTAGATGGAGTGATTTTGGTTTGTGGAGAGAAGAAAAGTTTTCATTTTTTAGAAATTTTTTTATCTAGTGGATAGTTTTTATCACATATCTACTTCTACTTTGTCTCCATGTGCAATAAACTACACAAGAATTTTTTGAAAGTAGTATAATATGTAGAGGATTATGCCAATTTTTGATATAATTGAATAGCAATAATATGCTTACAGGTAGAGATTTAAAAGTGGTGTGATGAGATATCATATAGAGATAATTATGATTATAGAATAATAGCCCTGTGGAAAAATCTATGACCAGTTAAAATGAAAAATAAAAAAAATACTAAAATAGATAACAAAAGAAATAAATAAAACATGATCTATGATATGAATATAAAAAATATAAAATATCTATATATGCATATATATGATAGAGAGTATGTTAATAATTCCTTCATTTATAACAAATTTAGAGATGTCAATATATATAAATGTTTATCTTTATTAGTGCTCATTCTTATTATTTATTATTGAAGTATTATTATATATAGAATTCATCTGCTAGTTTTCTAATTCTCATTTTCTTACTTATATTACAAAACATGTCACATATGTTTGAGAGAGAGAGATAATATACTCATTATGGCATGTGTGTTTCATAGTTTAATCTACAAAGATGTTTTGAATGTTTTGATAATATTGTATTTTATTTATTATAACATTGTATCCTTGTATAACATAACTTGGTATTAGAAACAATGGTGTTAAGTTTTGTAAACAAATTATACATATCACATTTTTCTATTTTGTGTCCTCAGTATTTTTGCTAAACTCTAATTCACCATGATTATTGATTATCATGTGTATTATTGGGTAGAAAGAGCAAACAAAACGTGACAATGTAATATAAAATCAACCACTTCATTAGTCTGATGTGTTTGAAGAATGAACTAAGTAAAAACTAGTAGATTTATAACACTTGAAGAGAGAGAGTGAATACTGAGTCATGCCTTGAGAAGAATAAATGAATAAGGAGCAACAATTATGTAAACTTCTAAAGTGTACAAAGATAAATTGTTTCACATGGACTACTAATAGAATAAACAACAACTAATGAAAAAGGTCGAGATGTTACAAATAGACACTATCATCCTCATAATTGACTTTACCTTTCCCCTCAGGCTACAGGATTTCTATTATGCCCCTCCAATTTTAATATTAGAGCCCACTTTGCAATGTCCTAACTATTGAGACGATCCAAGCCAATATCAAATGCCACTAGCAACCACATCAACAAATTACGTACATGCCTTTCCCTCACCTTCCCTGATGTCTCCACTCTTGACCCTCATCAATGTTGCAAGGTTGACAGCAACAAAGCCCCGACAATCAATCCCAACACATTGTTGCACTGCTTCTCACTCATCCAACAACAACTATTATGCGCCTTAGCTAATGACCTATTCTTTTGCTTGGGCTTTTAGTTTCTTTGATTTTCCAAGTGTTGACAAACCCTTGATGATGCCATTTAAGTGTTGTGGTCCATCATCACCCCACAAAGTGATAAATTGAAAAACCTTAAAGACTCAACACAATCAATTCCTTCAGTTTATTACTAATTGGTTTGGGATTAGCTTCCAAAATTGCTTTATAAAGGATTTCGATTGAAATTTGAAGAAATGTTTTGCATAACCAATCATGGTACTACTTACCACCCAACACCCTTTGTTGTATGAAGTGTATTTTAAGAATTTAGATTTATCTTTATATTTCTAAAATTAGAATACTAAATCCATATCCATCACATTATTATCCTACAAAAGCTTATCCTTTCTAACTTATGTTAAATCCTATATTTCATATCATAAACTATCATTTCAAGAATATAACTATATTATAATGAAAATTTCACTATAATAACATTCATAAAGAGACCATGAAATCATGTATCTTATTTATAAATTGTGTTAATCTTCTTTTAAATACACACATAAGTATGATTTGCAATCCTTTTATACGACCCATCTAAGAAAGTTCTCTAAGTATAATTTTATCTATAAAGATTATATAATTAATATGGTGACATCTAGATTTATTAAAGATACAAAAATTAAACTCATACATTCTAGACCTTATACAATTATTTGTGATGATATTACTCACATCGAAGTTACTCAAACATATTATATTCCTATCTACTATAACAATTATTAATATAAAATTTAGTTTGATATGATTGATAGGTGCTACCATAATTTTATTCTTAGGCTTAATTAATTATTTTAATAATTATTTGACATCTTAATCAAGTTATTGTCATCGCTTCAAATGATCAATATATTATTTTATATCCACCAAGTTTATATTTTCTTATTGATACTAATTAAAGAAAAATTGATGAATTTCTTTTATATAGATATAAATTATAAAATCTTCTAAAATTAATCTACTCCTAAGATTAAACAAGTTTTTGAATTTAAGTCTTTTAAACTTAATTCACCTCGGTCTATTTCTCTCAAGTCTGAACCAAATTAGCTACAAAATAAAAAACTAAATGAATTTGTGTTGCCTTTAAAATTCTCTTTTTCACAATTTCAATTCTACTATTAAACATAAAAGTTCATTTATCTGCATATAAATATTTCAATAATTTTAATTTTATACATAAAGCATTTAATATAACCTTCAATGTAAACATTATGTTTATTATGGCATATCAAAGCCACTAGTTTTATTTATAGGCTAAAGAAACAAAAAAAGGATATAATCAATTGTTGGATGCTTTGAGTTACTTGATTGGATGCTCTTGAGTTTTCACATGACTATACCACTATATGATTTAGGCAAAGGATGTACCCAACCAGCTTATATCACTTTTCATGTAGTCAAATTATATGATGTCTTGATTTCTAAGAAAAATCTTCAAAGATTGGTTCTAATCCTATAAAAATTTAATTAAAGTACAACCCTATAGGACAGAGTTTCTCTAAGTAGGGGGTGAATCGAAGCAGGATAGATTATATCAGATAGATATTGAGGTGATTAAATGGATCTCATATATGATATTTTTTAATTTAGTACAATTTTGTTTTATTTGGGTTGTGATAAATCATAAATAAGATTCTTATAATGTTCTTATTTTTTTCTTAACATTTTCTTATTCTTAACATCATTTTATTAAGTGTGTTTTGTTTTTTTTGCTTATAATCGGGATTGTTGTTTATACCTTTATAAATATGTTACCACGGAATGAAAAGAAGAGAAGACGAATAGCTTTTGTTGGCTTTGTTATTTATTAGAAACTGTAATTTCTTATCATACATGCCCACACACCACTGGGTTGCAATCTAGTGTTCATCTCAATTGGTTGCAATTCCAATCTATTTCCATCGTCGTTGTCATCTTCGTTATCACATTCTATTGCCCTCAAACTGTAAGATTTCCATCTTAATAATCCTCCATTAGCAGGCCTTCGCCAATAAACTTTTCTTATTGCTAGCTTCATTGACCACCAACAATGCACCACTGGTTGGCCACTAGCATTAGTTATTAGTCAAGTGAAGCCCTATAACCTTGGGTTAACAACCAAATGATAAATTTGGTTAATTCCTTAACTGTTATCCCAATATTAACTAGATTATTTAAATCCCATGTAAACAAAATCCCATTCCAAAAAGAGAATTAATGTGTAGACTAATAAGAACCCAAGTACAAATTATTTGCATACATGGGGATGTAGGTTCAAATAAAGACTTACAATCTACAAATAAAGAAATTGAACCCATGAGCACCAGGATTATTTTATTTGTAATCCAAAAATGTCCAAAGGGTATTAAGTTTTCCATTGCATTCTGTAGATTGTAGAAACTAGAACAATTGCCTTAACAATGCCATGCAGAGATGCATTCTATGCCAAAGAATAAAGCATGCGATCTAGTTTTGTTACCTAAAGGAACCATTCTTATTAAATGTAAATGGGTTTTCATAAGTGGGATTGCAAAGGTAACATTAAGAGTTGCTAACCTTGTCTTTGTAACTATCAATATAACTTTCCACAATCATAAAATAATACTTATTTTTAGTTAAGGACAGAGAACTACAATTAAAAACTAAATTATTGCCTACAAGCATTATTCTCAGTATTTTAGTCACAAGCATTCCAACAGACAATCACAATGACCAATATTTACCTTCACATATTCTATTAAAAAAATTGCCATAATATGCAAATGTATAATGTTTATTTGCACAGCAAAGAATAAAACAACAATTCTGGCACAATCAAATAAGCAAACATTAGGGTTAACCCAAAGTTCACTTGTTAGAAAAAGTAAAAGATTTTAACTAATAATAAAAATAAGTTTCTTTGGAGAAGTATGCTTATTTAATTTAGAATAAAAAGATAAAGAACATGATAGTTCAATAACTTTTGCAACAAAGCTTGGAAGCATGAAATGTTGAAATTAACTTCAATAAGAAAAACTACAAAAACAATATCCAACAAAAAAAGGAAGCAGTAAAGACTAAAACTATTGCCTCTATTAATTGAGAACCATGATGAAAACATCTACATGTCATATGGTGTTAAGAGAGGAGTGGAAAAAAGTACAGAGAAATCCTTGTGCCTTAAGAATAAAGAATTACCTAAACAACTGAAGTATAACAAAACAAAAAGAACCAAAAACCTTGGAAAAAATGAGAGATCATATTTGAGATTTAC
Organism: Vanilla planifolia; assembly: GCA_023846275.1. Classification (NCBI taxonomy): domain Eukaryota; kingdom Viridiplantae; phylum Streptophyta; class Magnoliopsida; order Asparagales; family Orchidaceae; genus Vanilla; species Vanilla planifolia. The sequence continues at coordinate 1,172,363 of CM043877.1, forward strand.
TCTTACAGAGCAATGTTGCATTCCTTTAAGTATTCGTTATTAAAGTCCACATACTTCAACCAGTAGGACAGATATTTGGAAATGCCAATCTCCAGCCAAGGTTTCATGTTGCCATTATAGTGAAGAACAGCTGCATGTTCAATTCGCTTGGTATTCACATTTGGGTTGTAGCCAAGCCCAAGCACATGCCATGAGCGATCAAGAGGAAATACATGCTTGTAAAATGTTATCAAACCAGGAGGAAGGGTGCCTAACTTCCAGAGCAACCTGTCTTCATTCTGTTTAAAAGAGATCAATGCGTTAGCTAGGCAAGAAATGTCAAGTGACAAGCAGCATTACTTATTTGAAGCTCAAAAAAATTGTCCGCTACTAGAGGTTGAACAACAATGACCACAAGCAAAGGAAACCCATATGGTATACAAGTCCCATGCTTGTCAGAAACATATATGCCACACTTCGCCACTCTATTTTCCTGCAGCTATTTGCAATTGTATGCTTCTTCACTCCTAACACAAGCATTATACAGAACCATGTGCTGGCAAAATCAATTTCAATAGAAAGGATTGTATAGGCCCCAATTCTTCAAAAAACTCTACCTAATTTGCACCCCCTACAAATAAATCCTCCAAACCATAACATCACAATAAAATTTCTTCTAACCATAGTCCAAACTTAGACATGGAAAGAAATAAAGTATTGAAGCCCATTCTTGATCCATTGGTAGCACTTGATCTCCTCTCTCTACAGATGATAACTTAATTCGCAACCTTAAGATATGGTACTTCAGAAGGAGTCACAGATTAGCTCTCTTAAAGTTCACTAGAGGCAGGTGACAGAAAACAGCAGTAAGGATTCTCATCTATTTTGGAGAATCCAAATATAGAAAGAGATGCAAGTTGACCAACGATAATGAACTTTTCACACAAAAAAAGGTTTTCAAAATTCAATTCTCTATTCTATGCATTCATCAAGTATTTAGAGGTGTACCTTACGGTAAACATGGAAAACCCACTAAGCTAGTTACAATATGGGTGTAGCCCACATTCAACTATTTAGCTGATGGTTTGGACAATTCCCAAACTCATCGCTCAAAAACTGAAAACATAACCCTCAAAATATAAGATGTCTTAAGGGAGAAATCTCAAGGTTAGGAGGCCCTCAAAGGTGACTCGAGATTCTATAAATCTCATCCTTATGCCCTCAGGACCATTAGAGGTCCTAAGTACTGCTCTCAAAGCTAGAATAGCCATTGAAGCGTAAAATACTATGCTATTGAAGGGCTCTCATTAAGTCCTTGAGACAATAGAAGGCTTCAAGAGACCTATCAACAGACAAACCTTTTTCACACAAAATAGGGTTTTCAAAATTGAATTCGCTATTCTATGCATTCATCAAGTACTTATAGGTGCACCTTAGGATAAACATGGTAAACCCTACTAAGCTGGTGACAATATGGGTATAGCCCATATTCAACTATTTGGCTGATGGTTTGGACAATTCCCAAACTCATCACACAAAAAACATAACCCTCAAAATGTAAGATGTCTCAAAAGAGAAATCTCGGGGTTAAGAGGCATTGGAAGGTGACTCGAGGTTCTATAAACCTCATCCTTGTTCCCTCGAGATCATAAGAGGTTTTGAGTACTGTCCTTGAGGCTAGAAGGCCTCTCATTAAGCCATTGAGACAATAGAAGGCCTCAAAGGGACCTACCAATAAACAAATGGAGTTTCTCAAATGGTAATGTCCACCTCTCAAGAGTTCATTAATTATGATTCTCCACCCTTAGCGAAGTCAAACCTCCATCCATCGAATTGATCTCCTAATCATGAGCCTATTTTTCTTGCGATTCAAGTTCTTTCGATCTTCCTTCTTCAAAGAAACTAGATGCCTCAATGCTCCACTTCAAAAGTAATTATTCTTCAAAAAAAGACATGAGAACTCTATCATTACCTTATCTCAACTATAATGCTTGATTACCACAAACTATTATTCCTTTTTATCAATTCAATAGTCTTTGCTCAATTTCTTGTAATTATTACTTTCTTCTCCAAGATATTGCCCACCATGCCCAACACAAGATCATCCAACAACGATAAATTCTCATGATGCTCGCCATAGCATTGACGACTAAAAGCGTTTCAAATTTTTGACATTTACAATAGAATAGATCTCCTTATAGGATGGCAATTCAAACGGGCACTAAGTTTCTAAAAAATTTTGATGGAACCTTAACAGTGTTTTAAGCTCCCTTCCTTCTCCTTTTAGCTTATCCTTGCTGATTTGCAACCACATGAAATTATCAATCTCAAATTTCTTCTCCACCTAATGTGGAACATGTCTTTCTATGCATCTCTTAGAATTTTAGTAGTTGTCTTTCAACTTTAACATGTATCTTCTTCATTTCCTAAATAAATTTATGAGCCTTTTGTTAGACATGTCCTTCAACATATCTCCAAATATAAAAGTTGGAACTTCAAGCCAAATGAATTCCTTAGTATAATCCTAGACATAGCTCAAAGGCGCTCTAACTTATGGACTATGTAATGATCTGTTATAAGAAAACTAAATATAAAATGAACTTTCATCCTAAGTTCTGAGCCATCACAAGTTAAATCCCCTCAATAAATACAAAATCATTTTGTTGAAGACCTCTACTTGACCATCAACTTGCAAATGGAATATGATACACTTCAATTTAGTATTCATCATTTGACCAGACTATATACCAAAAATGGCTCAAAAATCTTCCATCCTAAAATGAAATAATAAATATTAACAATATGAAATGCACCTAGATGCTTATGAAGAATAACGTAGTCCTCTTTTCTTTGAACATATCATTTCAACATAGCATAAGCATAGTCATATTTTAGAAACTATCTACAACCATACATATATGGCTATTCTGCTATCTAGTTAGTTGGTAAACCTCCAACAAATCAATCAAAATACTCTCCTATAACCTCATCGACATGAGAAAATGGATGCAGAATCCTTGTTTTCTATTAGTAAGCTTGAAGGTATAATATAATACATTTCTTAACATCTATTTACATATGAGGCCAATAAATATAACTTCATAAGTTGTGTTGTTATTCTTACTCCAAAATGTCCAATAACCTTGGAGATGTGTTATTCGAATTTGTCTCACCCTATCTCCATCTTGAGATATGAAAAGTTGTCGAACTTGTATAGCAATCCATCCGATGGTACATGCTAAATCACCTATCCATCTTATAAGCACTCGAGGACTCCTCTAAAGTACAAATTTTCAACATACCTCAAGAGCAATTCTTCGCACACCTCCAATTTAATCCATTACATAGTAGAAAAACAAAAAAAATAAATAATGGCTGAGAGAGTACATTTGTCAGACTGTTTTGATTGTCTTTCTTACACTTTATTATGAGGTGAACTATTGCAAACAAGACATTCACTTTATGTATCAAGCTTGTTGAAGCTTAGATTAAACTTAAAGATATCAAAAAAGTTGATGGTCTGAATGCCAAATGGTCTATTTTCTAAAGAGATATTGTAATCAATTGATGGATATATAATATCTAATTATCAAAGTTGGACTAATTTCTTTGCAAACCTTACAATGACTTAAAGCAATGGCCAAAGGACTTCCTCCTTGCATCAAAAAAGCTCTCGTAACAAAACCTGAGGCTATATGCCAAGGCATCAACTTCTAAATATAATGTCCTTCAATTTGAATATAATGTCCAAAGGACATGGAAGGTCACGTAAGGCCAACATTAAGGTTTTAAATATAATGTCCTTCAATTTGAAGAATATCGCCTGAGGAACTTCCACTTGGTTAAATTTTTATTCAATCAAGTTAATGAATGCAAAGATACAACTACCTCAAAGAAAGCTTTAAAAACTTAGCATGCTCTCGTAAAACTCCTATAATAGTTTGTGATCTCAACTAGCCTCAATCATTTTTTATCTTACCCAACTCTAACCCCCCACCCCCAAAAGTACGTGAGATTTCTCTTCCTAAAGTCACACTTCTTTAGATTAAGCTTGTTGATTTTCTCACAATATTAAGAACACTTATTTTATGTGATCAAAGTATTCTTACTATGAATGAATATATCACCGAGAAACACAATCATGTACTTCTAGATATATTATCTCAAAATATCATTTATTAGCCTCATGAAGGTATCTAAGACCACCAAATATCGTACATCCCTCATTGACCCTTGAAAGATGTTCTCCAAGTGTCACCTTCCTAAATTTACACTTGGTGATACCTGACTGTGGATTGAATTTCAAGAGGAACTTTGCAAATCATAGTTGGTCAAATATATCCCTCCTATTAGATAAAGCAAATCAATCCTTGATATTGATTTTGAAGCGTAATCCTTGATATTGATTTTGATGTGTCCTATAGTTGATGAAAACATGATATTCTCCATCTTTTTTAGTACCATCACCTCTGGAGAACCACATGATAGGCTCTTTGGTTTTAAAGTTTCAATCTAAATCAACTCTCCTACTTGCATCTTAATCTCCTTTTCCACAATCAAGTGTATATGCATTCCCAAGTTAGGTATTATTACATCATCATCAAATCGACCTCATGATGGACAACTCCTCTTGACAATATCCCTACCACAATTCGACCTTACTATATTGAGGTATCATCCCTTTTTAGTTCTCATATCAATCAAAGTAGGTTTTGCCTCAAAAAAGTACCTCAACATCTTAAAACTAAGTTCTTACATACATAGCCCATAATCATTCCCTCCATGATCAATTTGAGACTATTCATCTTCGTAAAACTCTACTTAAAAAGCATACCAGTACTACTCCACATCTGGTGATTCCACCCCTAAGAAATCACATAGCGATCACGCCCCTCTCTTTAGTCCAAGATGTTACAAGCCCACTATTGTCTACTTAGCTCATCCTAAAACCACATTGCATTATAAGAGATTCAACTCTAACACCATAATGTCACGATCCAACATTATTGCATCGAGGTATTATCCTATTATCCCTCTTTGGTCATACTAAAGTAACTAAAATAAATTTTATCCCCAAAGGGCACATCAACATTTTAAGACCAATACCTTACATATGTAACCCAAAATCATTCCCCCTATTGTTAATATAAGACTATTCATCTCTTTATCCCTCCGCATAAAAGATTATCATAAATCACTCTTTTTTGGGTAATTCTTATCCTCAAGATATCACCTAGCAATCTTCTTTTATTCTAGGTATTACAATCCCTTATGGTTCCTCGAATAAGTTAGAATAGGTTTTGATGAGTTTCAATAATGATTTTTCTTCAATAATTGTAAAAACACCTTCATTAATCATCTTAAGTCATATAAATAATAATGCATAGCTTTGGCTTGCATCCACTAAGCTCTTCACTTTAGAACCACTACGACATTCACTAGTGGCTTCCTTACATCTTGATTCAAGACATAAATCTTGTCATCTTTCATGAGTAAGTATAATTGAGCATGTCAACAACATATGTTGCTTCATTCTTATAGATAAAGACAACATAAAATGACTTGATATATATCGAGAGGGGCAACTTCACAAAGCACTTTGTTAACATTCTTGAGTAATTACAAGTTTTAGTCAATACTACTTGAGCTTTTGAATCCTCTTGAACCTATCATAATGAATAGAGTAAGATGAACTGTGCTAATTAGTTACTGACACTTTATGAGTCTCTTAGACATCTAAGTCTTTTCTAACTAGAAGTGTCAACTATGGCATTTATTACCTCTTTCTTCACTTGATATTTCACAATGAATGGTTCTTCCTTGTCATCATAAGGAGGCTCTCAAGCATTGCTCTTTGGATTCAACATAAAAGATAGACTATCATCTATCCTCTAAACTATTTTGAGTGTTTGTCCACCCTCACTAGCTATCATCACTTTCATTTCAACTTTATCATTCATGTTAAATTTTTATAAGAAAAGCTCAATATGAACCTTCCAACACTTGTCTCAATTGTTCTCTTCTATTTGGAAATTGATCAAATAAATTTCCAATTGAGTAGAAGAAGCTGAAGTTGCTGTTGCAGCTATATTTGCCTTATCTTGTTGAAGCATCTAGTTTTTTTTCATCCACTTCTTTGTAAAATTCTCTAGCTTTCCTTGTTGTCCCAATGACTTTTCTCCTAATATCTTATTCTTCTTTTAACAGCCATGATGAAAATACCGACCTAATTCATGGTCTAAATGGGGAAAAGACTAACTTTAAAAGCTGTGACATGATGTAACCTATCATAAATTTCAAAAATGTATGCATCTCATCTAATAGAATTCCCAATGACATAGTTTGCCTTGCGAATTTAATAATAAATTTTTGTATAATTTATTCCAGGTGATACCATTGACTATGGCATTTCCTTCATTATAGCTCAAGATAAACAATTGGGTAAAATTCTTCTATGATTATCTCTTCTAATCTACTCCAAGTGATGCATGGTATGATAAATTCAACGAACATGCAAGTTTTTCTCAATTGACATATATTCATGTAATAAAATTGCCTTGAATTGTTCCAACCATGTGTTCAACATTTTGGTGTTGAATTTTCCATCATACCTTGATAGATCAATCTCAACTTTCATTGCAAATGGCTTTAGTCAATTAATGAGCAACTCGATGCTTCAAACATCTTCATTATCTTCTACATCCATTATTTTTCTTGGAGTTGTATAATTCTCAATTTCTCTTCTCATTAAAGAAATTCTCTCTCCAAATGGATTCTCTTGTTATATAATTACAAGATTAGTTTAGTTCTTAAGGATTTCTCCATTAGAATTTACACCAATTAAGATAATTAAGCAATTTGTTACTCCAGCAAATTCTATTAACCATTTCTTATTTGGATTGGGGATTAGATCATATCAGTTTTTCCTTCTCTTCAACTCCTTTCTTCCCTATTTACAGCATGATTATTGCTTTGATACAAAAAAATTATAATTAGTAAACAATTAGTGATCTCCTCTTTAGATGGCTTCCTGATTCTTGGACATCTATCGAGAACAAAACTCTGAAGCAATCAGAGCCTAGTTCTCTCGAATTCTTAGAGTTTATTGACGGCAGGAGTCAAAAAACAGCAGTGACAATTCTGCCTTTTAGGCGATTCAGAAAGAAAAAAGGTGAGGGAGAGAAAACAGTTGAGAAAAAGAAGACAATAGGCGATAACTTACTTTTCACAAAACAAAGGGGTTACAGAATTCGATTACCTACTCTATTCACCTATTGGGTATTTACAGGTACACCTTAGAGTAAATATGGTAAACCCACTAAGTTTGTGGTGATATAGACACTGCTAGCACTCAATCAATTAGTCAATAGTAAGGACAACTCCCAAATTCATTGCTCAAAAATTGAAAACATAACCCTCAAGCCATATGAAATCTATAGAGCATCCCCAAGTTTAACAAACCCTTGATGGTGATTCTTGGGATCCTAAAAGCCTCACCATTATTCACACGAGACCATGAAAAGTAACCCTCAAGATGTATAATGTGAAGCCACTCAAGGCCCCTTATTGAGGTGCGAAACTTTTGAGGGTTATAGGTACTGATTTTTCATATTTGTTATAGTCAAATCTTTGTCCACCGAGTTGATCTATCATTTCTAGAAACATGGCAAACACAATAAAATATATTATACACAACATGAAGCATTCAATGTGCTTCTTACACTAAAAATTATGCACATAATTTTTTGTATCACAAAAAGCATACTTTAGAGAACATGCTAACAAACATGCATAAAAGGTAAAAACTATTCTTACCAACTTCTGCCACGAATGATAGATATCTGTAATATTTTGACTCCTCCACATGGCCAAATCAAATATGTTCATACCAAATGCCCAGCCACAAGCATGAGGGTTGAAGTTCTTGGATATTATTGGATTTGAAAAGTTAAGATACCTATCAAAACGATGAAACTTCTCCCCACAGGTCTCAACTGCACCATTAACCTTCCCTTTTAGATCCACAGCCCAAAGGCCAGACAGATCCTTTTGGACTACAATATCATCATCCAGAAAGACCACCTTATCAAGCTTAGGAAAGATCTCAGGGAGATAAAACCTCAGATGGTTAAGAATTGAAAGGTATTTTGGATTTCGAAACTTCATATTTGCATCTGAAATAGCAAGATTAGCCTTGAAATAGTAATCAATCATAGATTGAGATCCAAGCTGCTTCAAGACAGGACTATGGCTCGAATTTAGCCATGTGAACTCCTCCACATTTTGAACTTGGATGGTAGCTTTTCCTGGTGGATTTGCTAAAAACCACATTCTCATTGCAGCATAATTGAGCCTATCAGTTACCACATGGAAAACATGGTTTTCTGGACTCTGCAAAAGATGCATGTTCACCAGCCTGGTTATCAATGAAATAAGCATATCATTTGAGAATGAAACTCACTTTAGCATTAAGCACAGTCGAATTCACAACAACTCCTGCTGCCAAAACGTTGTCAGAGAACAACGCATAGTGATGGAGATCACGGTTTTCAAGCTTATCCTGATTTGGAAACTGTTGGCTTTCAGGCTTCAATAAGAAATACTCATTTGAAAGCCGCAAGGGAAGACAGTGAAGGCCTTTTGGGACAGTTTTTGCAGCAAGTTGTGCCAGAAAAAGGGCTTGCTTCCGTTGAGTTTGAAGTTGATCTTCCGTTAATTGTACAATAGCTCTAAGCTTTTTAACAACATCTGAACAGTCATCATGGATTTGTTTTCCCTTGGCTAGCACTTGTTCCATTGCCTTCAATTTCTCAGAGGCACTAGACAAATACACATCAAAGAAATTTGCAATGCTTGTGTCAATAGTTACGTAAACTAGCTGGTGGATGTGGGTACTCTGTAGAAGCTAAAGATATTATTTCATATGATGCCAAACCAAGATTCCTAAGAGTGACAAAGTGATACAAAAGCTCTGCTTATGATAGTTTCTTACCCTTTTGATAATTCTGAATCCTTAGATGCACCACCAAGTACTTTCTGAATATCCCTCACCATTGCTCGCAACTCCCTGATATACTGGGGATTAGTTCGAGTTGCTGAGGTGCTGAGATAGACCTTGGCCCTTACCAATTGATCCTTAAGTTGCCTTACTTTAGAATCAATGCCAGTAGTTTCAACACTTTGGAGCAACTTCCTTGTGTTATTTGTTTCAATCTCTGACCTTTTCTCTGCCACATTCTCCTGGAAAGAAGGAAAACTTCACCATAAAACGAAAACAAATATAAATTCATACATAACACTGAGGCTGACTTCTGTAGACCATCGGATAAATAAGCAAAATTTTTGCAAGATGAAGACCTTCAAAAAATACTTTTACATCCCTCTCCCAATATATGCATTTATATATTTATGAAGCTCTTATTGCACAGAAAATATTGACTTGACTTTGTTGTCGCTCAATCACTAATAAATCAACCTCATTCAAATTGTTCAAGCTTAGTTGCTATCATAACGAACAAGTTGAACATAGGCCCTTCAACATGACAAGTGGAAGTTGCTTGAGAAGATAGAGCCAAATTAATTATCATATCCATTGGCAAAAAATAGTGGAGGCAACTAAAGGTCGATAAAGTTGTGGCAAACAATGGAGTGAGTGTCTGTGAACCATAGCAAGTAAGAAAACACACTTTGTATGCTTTTGCCTCTATTTCTCATGTATTTACTAAATTTTACTAGTAAAACATATCCATGCATAATCAAGATGATGTCTTGATACCAAACTGATACAAGGAAACAATTGATACAATTGATGGCCAAATGCACTAAGTTTTCATAGGCTTTATGATTACAATAGACATGGACTACACATTCATCAAAACATTTCCATTCATTAGTTCTTAACGGTTGCCTAGTCATTATAATGCTCATTTCATAGAAAGATAAGAAACATATAGATGAACAAATCAAATTTCATTAACAAACAAAAAAATAATCAAATTAAAAAAACTGATTTCAAAAAAACAAAAAACTTAGTCCGAATAGCTTGGTCAGCAACTTCACCAAATGTAATGCTAGTAAATTTATTGATATATTTAATCCTTTAGATCAAGTAAGCAAGATCTGAATTTTCTCTAGCAAAACATTGTTGTCACGCACTTTCTCCATACTGACACAAGTATCTTAAATCAATATGCAAGAAACAAAAAACATTATTTTGACCAAAGTTTCCCTCCCATTACATCAAACAGCCAATAGTCTACTGCCACAAGAATTTCCATTGAATAAGGCATCTTTGAGCACAGCAAAGGAGTCCAATGCACTAGCCAAACAGTCTTTTAGTGGTATGTGGCCATTCACGGAAAGGAATGGGCTATCAAGGCCTGAGTTCATAAACAGCTTATGGTTGAAATATACATCAACAGTAAGGATCACAAAAATCTATAGCCTAAATCATTTGATTATGCACTTAAAAGAAGATTGCCTAAAGATTTCCTAATCTGTTAGAATGCATCAAAACTCCACTTTAAATCCATAATTATTTTGCATTAGTTATGGATGATGCTCTTACTATTTAAACCAAAGAAGATATTGTATGCTTTTTGCGGGTCAGGGAAGAGGGTTGAGCTAAACAAACTCTACTTAGAATGACTTTGGAGTTTAGTTAAAATCAGATATATGAATGCAAGTTTTGGCTGGGCAAAACTACAATTAATATAAAAATTACAATTATGGAATATAAAATATCAAAGAATGAGATTTCATGATCATGGTTTTATACAATAAATTGCTGGTAAAAATTTATAGAGATGTTAATAAAAAATCCAAATAAATTCAATGAAATGAAGAGATTCTATAAAAACATCCCACTAGAGATTAAAGGAATATTTAAAAAAACTGCAATGAGATCAACTAAGTTGGATGGAACATTGGCTTGTGAATTCCAAAATACAAATAAATCGAGCATTGCAAAGATTACAAAGCCAACCATGTGAGTAAAAGGAAGATTTCTACTTTGCTTTTTGGCATTTCCGGTTTTATTTGCTCTCTAACCTGCTTCAATGCAAGCTTTACCAAGATGTACTTAAATATTTGAAAATGAACAACTTTCACTAGATTATTTAAGTAATCAGAGATATCTATGATGATGCAATGATGTGTGCTTGCACTTGGGAAGAACTAACTAAACATTTTCTTATACAATCAATTTCTAGCAAGGCCCTATTTTTATGAACTTGTCATTTTGCATTAGTTATTGATATTCTAACAACTAGAAAATGAGAGAAAAATTGATATGGATATCAATAATTAAATCCAAGAGATTGGATAAAATAAAATAGTTATTTAGGGTGACGTACAATAGAAACATCTCACTTAAGATTAAAAGTAAGTTTTACAAGACTGCAATAAAACCAACAATGTGGTATGTACTAAATAAAACTTATGAAGTACAAACATAAAAAACAAACAAGTACTCTAAAGTTTAGGATACGGGGGCACATGAGTAGATATTCAAAAAAAATATAGTTATAAATGGGTGCATTCAAAAGAAAAATGTGTGCATTGAAGAAAAGAGTATAAACAAGTCAATTGGTTAATCAGTTAATGCTTGCTCTTTGAAGAAAAAGATCTAAAGAGTTTGAAATGAGTTTGTCTCCTTGCAACCTTGGTTTCTTGCTTTTGTGTAGTATATTATTCTTGGTGCTTATGGTTTTCTTCTATGTTTCGGTGTCATTTTCTTTCAAAGGCCATTTGTATAGATAAGGGATCAACTGAGGATGCATCATATCACGTAGCGAAGAAAGCTAGTCATTTTAAGACAAAGAAAGAAGTGTCATGAAAGACAATAGACTGGATTTCAATGTGTTGACTTAAGTAAATGATAAGGATTGCTCCAATTTATTAAGAAAATTTCAGTTGATCCCCTTGTAGAAAACTAAGAAAGCCATCTTGTTAATTTAAGAGGAACACACTTGTGTTCCTTCGAGTTTTTTTAATAAATTATTATGTAGCATAAATAAACTTTTAATCATTAAAGATAAAACAGAGCTTCATTTTTCAATAATTTCTCTAGATCTAGCAAAGAGTTTTGTGAGCCAAATCTCCATTGGATTTCAACTTCAAAATAACAAGGGAAAGGCTCTCTTTCGTCTTCTTCATTCATAGATACATCTTTACAGCTCTCCAAAGGATAGCATGGAGGCATGCCCAACCACACTAAGCGCATCTAGTTCATGACAATATCTAACTTAAACCCAAATTTGAATCCAAATAAAATTCAACTACAAATATTTGGAAATGTTTTTTTAATTGTAAATGTATATATTACATGATATTATTTTCAAAAATAATATTATGCCATAAGATGTTGATTTCAATCCACTCAAATTATCAATATATATAACACCACGTTTCACTTTTACAACATCCAACCACTCAACAAAATAACACAACAAAGTCATACAATCAAAACCAATTAGACCAAGAGTATGCCACATCAATGTAAATAATGCTATTAATTACAATTTGAATAATGTTATTCAAACAAATAAATTTAAACATGCACTCGTTAATACTAATGGATTTGCAATTATTTCTATTGCATGGTTATTGCAATCCTCCAACTTCCCATGAAACCTCAACTCTTCCAGATTATTAATGCTCATTGGACAATTTTGATATGAAGCTTTTCTTTTCCAAGTAACTCCTATTCTATCAAAAACATTCCTCATCTACCAATTTTACTTCTCTCCCAAGACAAGAGAAACACAAGCGAAGCTAAGAATGGAATTTGAGCTAACTATTAAGGTGGTTTTTTGAATGGTAAATTATACAGGGAATGGACAAGAGAATGGACAAGGGATAACATGGAAAAATATCTCCATCTTGTGGGTGTTAAAAGCATGAGAGATTGAGAAACTGACTTTTAAGTGAAAAACTACTTGAATGAGGAAAAAAACATGGGAATACTAAGTGTTGAATGGATGCAACGAGATAACCAGGGCTTGCCAGACAATGATAAAGAGAATTTACTTGCACCATGATAAAGAGAATGAACAAGGGATAACATGGAAAAATATCTCCATCTTGTGGGTGTAAAAAGCATGAGAGATTGAGAAATTGACTTTTACATGAAAAACTACTTGAATGAGGAAAAAAACATGATAATACTAAGTGTTGAACGGATGCAACGAGATGACCAGGGCTTCCCAGACACCTCGTGAGGAGGTTAGTTTGAGTATTATATAGCATGGATAAGATCTCAAATGCAAAAGAGAGCGGCTGGAAAGATGATCATATGATAGGTTCCCATAAGGTTTTTTCAGAAATTTCACAGAGGATATGTAGTCACTAGGAGATCTTAGACACCTTTGAGGATGATGTTTTTTTTCATATTGCTTATATCACTCAAAGAAAACATTCTTTATTGATTCACGAGAGTGAACCCCTATGCATGATTCATGATATCTTGAATGTCATGGGTGACCTCTTCGTTTAAGAAGGAATCTCCGAACATCGTGAACAACATGGCCTGTATGGCCTAAGGCCTAAATTGTTAACATGGGGTCTCGAAGGCTCTCGAATGAATTTATTTTAGCATCACATTTAATGAGGCATGAGATGGCAATGCAGCACATCACAACTCTTCTAATCCTTCCTCATATAATTAGCCATTAGGATTAGGTAGTACACATCCAGTCAACTTCCAAATCGAGGGCTCTTATCATGCCATGTTATCATGGTAGATTAAGACTTAACAGGTTTAATCAAACCTTGGATCTTTGCTAACTAAAATGACTAGAATCAATCCAAAAATAAACTTTGTTAACATGCATAATTTTGTTATAATTTAGCACTTATTATTTTTTATCACTAATGCATTAATGAATTTCTTGACAAAAATATATGCAACATATCAAATATAATCATTAAATTATGAACAGACACTTGTAATATGCTTCAATGATTTTCTTAGCCTTTTCCTTAGAGCTACATATCTAAATTTCAAAATTAAATTCATGAACTAAAGTAATAAAATTTAAGGTTGCCATAATCATTTGTATGTATTGGATTTTTGTAGAAGGCCCAATAAAATAACTTTTGACATCCTTCTCCCATATTTCTAAAATAAAACAATCAAAAAAAGAAAAGTGGGAAGAATGTAAGCTTAATAATATTGTAAGTTATAAAGAGCATAACAATGACTAAATTGAATAAAATTTAAGTGGCATAGGAGATCTAATATCTATGTGTGACATTGTAAATTATGGATGCAAGAAGGATTAGAGACAAAATCCTCCAAACTTTTCTTCCTTTTCTTTTTATTCTAATTACATCAAAACAAACTAATGACCATGGAAAAAGTGATTCAAGATTGCACCTACTTTTTCCTCTATATATAGGGAAACCTCGATAGCCTCTAATAATGATAGTTGAAAAGGAATCATAAAAAATGAAAACCTTGAGTATTCGTATTATCTTTGGCTTCAAAATCTTCTCTACATAAACACCTTCAATAGTTTCAAAAAAGCATCACTAGGAAAACTAGATAACTGCAGAAAAAGAAAATAGAAAATAAATGGCATTCCAAAAGTTCATAGGCTTAACACTGGCATATTTACTGAAATATTTTCCAATTTTTGGGTACCGAAAAGGTTTTCATTCAACTATACATGTGATGGTCTATAAGCTTATACAATGTACAGCATATAACACAATAAATAATTAAAAATGTGATTAAGGGAGGCATAAATAAGAAGCTATTTTCTTTTCAAATAATCAATTACTCGTCGCACTATAGGCCTGACGTCTTAGAAACATACATTATATAATATGCTTAATTCAATAACAATACATATCACGTAAATTTTGTATGCTATATCACTCGAATTACGAAAGTGTTAGAAGTACCTCAGATAAAGCACGCCGTTCTCCCACCTCTACAATCGAACCCTATAATTTTCACCATAAAAAAAGCATAAAAGCACAATATCTTTTCCAAAAAAAAAAAAAATCAGTATAGGAAACGAGAATGTTACCAGGGAAGAAACTTCTTCGTTGAAAACACCGTTCACTGCGAAATTTGAATGCACGAGTTATAAACGCGAAAAAAGCAACCGTATAAATCTTTTAACAACTAGAATCTTGAAATCACAAATCAAATTATTCATAATCAACGGAAGACTTACAGACAGTACTCGATTCATTGGATACCGTGTCAGTGTAAAGAACGATTGGAGTCAGGACGGTTAGGGAACAGAGCAAGGCGAGAAGCGCTTTCGTCCCCATCGTTCGCATCGCAACACGGGAAAGCTGCTTACAAGAAACCGCTCATTCTCAATACCCCACCGGGGAAAAGTAGATCTCTCCTAAAACCACCACCCCGGAGAACAACTTTTCTTGGAGTAGGGGAGAAGGTTTTGCCGCGAAGCGAGATTAGAACACCGGATTTTATGGCGATGGGCATTTCCCTGCCACAGCAGGAATACTCGACGCAGAGCATCACGGAGAACTCGATTGTAAAACCGAACATATATATATATATATATATCAATCACAGTTCAAATCATTTTTCAAATTTTGGTTTTGTATTTTTAATAAACAGTAAAAAAACTATTTTTATTTATAGCAAATTCATTAAAAAAAATATTTACAAATTCAAAATCAAGCACAAATGGTAATATGACAGATGTAGATCGCACAAATATATCTATATTTATAAGAAGATTAGAAAATTCAATTATTTTACTGGTTATTTAAGTTATGATTTTAAATATTATAGGTTAAAAAAATTAAAAAAGATGTTTTAAAAAACTTTGAAATAAAAAATATTTTAGAAAACGTACAATTTTACTCAAGAGGATTTGTTAAAATTTTGGATTTAAAAAGAACGATAATTTTAAAAATTATGTTATAACCCATTTCACAAACATAATCATAGTAATGATGATGAGTTGCTATTGAACTATTAGGGATTGTTTTCTTTGTTATCATCATCAAATTGTTTATATTAATGATTTATGCCAATATCACTTTCAAATAGCATCCCTTCTTGAAATGATTTTTTCATTTATATAAACTTGTGATTTAAAAAATTCTAAAAAGTTTTCCTCATTCATTTATTGAGATTTATTGTCCTTTTTTCCTTTACTCATTTGGCATTGATCCTCAATATCTTTTGATTGGAGTTTATCTAATTTTACTTGAGATGCTATAGTAGTTTGATTTAAGAGCATAAGCAACAACAAAATTAATGTAATGATAACATCAAAGTGTGTATTGCAATTTCAAGTAATCTTTATGTTTTCTTTATTAGATATGCAATGCATAATCACGGGCTCAGATAATTGGTGTCCCCACTCCAACATTTGAACTCGTTGTAGGTAAGCTAAGTGGATGGGAAGCAACAACCTACATTAATGAAACTCTTCCTATTATATGGTGTAACCAAGAAGAAGCAAAGTCAACCCTTTAGAATCGGGCTTAGTTAGCATTATTTGTGGTACTTATGTTGATACTAACTCCAACTAGATCATCTATTTGCTTGCAAAATCAATTTTCTTAAGTAAATTTAATATTTGATGCAATATTCTCCTTTCCATTATTACTCATCGTATATAAAAGGATCATAATTCAAAGTTATTTTGAGATGTCATATTTTTTAGATATAAACTTTTTGTGAATATGGATGTGCATCTCTCAATTACTAGCAACATTCAGCAATCATGATTTTGTTTATTTCTTCACTTTCACTTGCTCAGTTATGCTTCCTTGGTTCCCATCAATTTATCATTCAGGAAATTCTTTGACTTTATAAATGCCAATTTTACTTTTGGAGCCACATTGTGACACTTTTCCTCTTAGCGATTCAAACTCGTGACACTCGATTTAGTTCTCTTTATGGTTAGCATTGTTTACGTTGTTATTCTTCTCTCTTGGCAACTATTTCCTAATTTTTTTAATAGTTTTATATCATATTCTTAATGTTAACTCTACCAACCCTACTTTTATGTCATATTTAATGAAAATGACAAAAAAACTCTTAATGAGTTGATAGCTTTATACATAGTTAGTATTCTGTAATTGGATTTAATGGATGTTCTTATTAAATATTAGTTAATTGCTTTTATGTTTTTTTAATTGATACTCAAAAAGAAGAATATGTTATAATATTTCTTATTCATTCCAATTACTATATTATCAATTTATATCCTTGTGGGATATACAAACAAGGAAATAAAAATAAACTATGCAACGAAAGAAAGATTTGTATATAATTATAAAATATAAAAAAGCATCCATAATCAAACTAAATATCTAAGAAAACAAATCTACATAGATATAAAATCAAATTTGCATAAATAAGATAACAAAAGAATGGGATACTAATGCAAGATAATAAGATATTAAAGCAAAATAACAAATATTCAAATGCTCCTCAATGTAGAGACAATAATTTATCATTCTCAACTCTTTGTAATTTTTTGAAATTTTGTTGGGTTTATCATTTATAAGAATATATACTAGATGTTCCATAGGCATTCACGAGATAATAAATAGACAACTTCTTTAATAAAACATCAATTAATTTTCATGCATTTAGTGCAATCATGTTGAATAAGATATTGTACAATAATGATGATAGATTTGTTATCATATTATGCCTTTATTGTTTCTTCTCGTTTGATCTAGAGATCATTTAAAATAAATTTTTCTCATAAAAATTTACATATACCTAATATCATTAACTTGAATCCTACCTTTAAATTTGATCTAATAATATTTTTTTTTTGTTGATCTAAGAAACCATGTCTTTTTTTTTCATAAAAGTATAAAAACATGTAGGAAATTTATTATCCATAAGCTAACTTGCTTAATTGGCATCTATGCATATTTCAACCATCATTTTGTCAACTTTTTGAAACAAATGATCAGTAATTTACAAATCTTTTTCTCTTGTATTTCACAAAATTGATTCACTACTATCATTAAATATGTAACAATAGATATGAAGTTGCATATATATATGTGTGTGTGTGTGTGTGTGTGTGTGTGTGTGTGTGTGTGGGTGTGTGTGTGTGTGTGTGTGTGGGTGTGTGTGTGTTTGTGTGTGTGTGTGCGTGTGTGCGTGCGTGCGTGCGTCTGCATCACATTATCAACCAATCTTTGATACTTTCTTTTTTTTTTTCATAGCATTCACCATCATTTGTTCATGTTCATGGTTTAAGATCAATATAATTTATACCCTTACATTCATCTCTGTGTTTCTTTTATACGATATAAGATATACTCTATTTAGGATACAAATAAGTTATTTTCAAAGCAAGTCATCTATTTGTTAAAGAAATATTTCATATTTCTAAAATCTTTGATTTCAAACTCTTTTTGTTGTATTCTTTTAAGAACTTTTGCTCATGCTCGTTATTTATTGTGAAAAAAATATCATTAATACAAATTAACAATATTTTGACTTTCTTCCATTTTTGTGCTTTATTAAAAGTGTACGATTTCCTTGGCTTTGTTAATGCACAGTTGTTTCATTATGCTTGTGAACCTTCTAAACCATGCTTGTGGAAACTCTTTAATTCCATACAAAGCTTTTTCATATGATTATATTTTCATAGATTAGTAAACCCAGGTGATATTTTTCATATAAATATCTCCCTTAAACTCATCACAACAAAATGTTTTTTTAACAATTGAGTGATTAGAAAAAAAATTTGAGATATAATAATTTCGATCACATTTATCTATGCTACAATGCAAAAAAAATTGTAATAACCTATTTGATAAGTTTGAGTGTGCGCTTTAGCTCCCCTTTTTTAATCTTTCAAATGTTCCAATAAATTTATATTTCAAAGCGCATTCTTATTTAAAACCTATTTGCTTATTATTCTTTTGTCTATTGCCCTTTTCAATGTCTTACTTTTTTTAATGTTCTTAATTCTTCTCTCATGGCAGGTGTCCAATTTTAATAGTTTAACACATTATTAATAACATTTTGTATTTCTATAGTCTAAGAATATGAGAAAAGCCTTAAGTTATAGAGAAAATTTATGATTAGAAACAAATCTACAAAATGAGATACATTAGATGTTTAGTGCATTCATGACTACTTTTTCTTTTGTCAATTAGAATGTTTAGCTCGGTTATCTCAATCTAAGGGAAGGTATGAATTATTATTGATTTGTATCATTCTTTCTTGAGTAAATAAGTATATCACTTAGATGTAAGACTTTATTGGGTGGTTTGATTTATTAATCATAATTTTTTTTCTTAAGAAAGTTTTAATAGATTCCAATCATTTTGTAAGGAAAATCTTTTTAATTAAAGTTTAGTTAAGACATGTGTTGCATTATGGAGATCTAATTAGATTGAGAGATAAGTTGTGAAGGAGAAAGAGTGAGATAAATGAGATTGTTAAATTCTTATAGATTTTCTTAAACTCCTCTTGAAAATGAGGATGGTAATTAGAGAAGAAAGGGATGCTTTTTTGAAAGGTGACTTATTTATGGATAAATATAATTTTCATTGAAGAATGATAACATTTTGTAAACTTTTTGTAAACTTTTTGAGTATTAGAATAATCAAAAGACAATTTAAATAGAAACTTGTTGTGATGATGCTTGTGAACACATATAGATCATGCATCTAACCACCTTGAGAGGAAATTTTAAGGAGTTAGAAAAAGTCATTTTGTGAATTTTTTTGAAACAAATGATTAGTAATCTACAAGTTTTTTTCTCTTATACCTCGCTAAATTGATTCACCACCATCATCAAATATGTTGATGCAACGCATATTAAAGTTCTACTATTATTTAATTTAGAGCTTAAAGTATTAGAGATGATCAATAAATTATTAGAAAAAAGCGAGAATATAACATGCACTAATTAAAGCTAGATGATGTGTGTTATATTTTAAAATTGTTTAAAGATTCTCGTACAAAATTGTAGCTTGAATTATTAAGTGGAGTATATGACAACACATTAAGCATAAAGTTCTATAAAATAGTTTTTGTCACATCCAGTTTCATACATAAAATATACAATTTAAGCTAAACTTTTATGTGGAGTGGTTTAATAGAAGAAATAGTAATTTTTACTTTAGATTTCTACCTATAAAAAAGGTTTCTTAAGAGTATATGGTCTATTGGTTTTGTTGATTTCAAGTTGTTTCATTGTGCTTGTGAATCTTCCAAATCATGCTCATGGAAACTCTTTAATTCCATACAAAGCCTTTTCAAATGATGCATATGATTATATTTTTATAGATTAGCAAACTCAAGTGATATTTTCATATAAATCTCTTCCTTAAACTCACCACAATACAATGTTTTTTTAACAATAAAGTGATTAGGGAAAAAATTTGAGATATGATAATTTTGATCATATTCATTTATGCTACAATAGAAAAAAGTTTTTTAATTACCTATCACATAAGTTTGAATTTATGCTTTAGCTCTTTTTTTAATATTTCAAATGTTTTAATAAATTTATATTTGAGAGTGAAGACTTATTTATAACCCATTAGTTTTTTATTCTTTTATCTAATGTTTTTTTTCAATATCTTATTTTTTCAATGCTCTTATTTATTCTCTCGTGACAATTCCAATTTTAATTTTTTAATGCATTATTTATAATATTTTGTATTTTTATGTGGTCTAATAATGTTAGACAATCTTATAGGTGTAGAGAAAACTTATGATTAAAAACAAATTGGAAAAATAAGATATATTAAATGTTTAGTGCATTCATGAATACTTTTTCTTTTAGCAATTGAAATGTTTAGCTAAATTATCTCAGTACAGGAAAAGGCAATAATTCTTATTGTTTTTTATCATTCTTTATTGAGTAGATAAATATATCATTTTGATGTAAGACTTTTGTTGAGTTGTTTGGTTTGCTCATCATTAATTTTGTTTTCTTAAGAAGGGAGTTGTAAATGATGACAATCATTTTTGTAGGAAAGACATTTTTTTTTATCAAAGATTGGTTGATCTTTGTGCTTTTTCATGGGGAGCTAATTAGGTTGAGAGTTAAGTTGTGGAATAAAAAAATCAAGATAAAATGAGCTTGTTAAAAATCTTTTTGAATTTTGAAAACGAGGTCAATAATTAGAGAAGAAATAGATACTTTTGTTAAAGTGGGAATAAAGAGTTTTTATGTTTAAAAATGATAACATTTGTAAACTTTTTAAGTATTTTAATAATAAAAAAAAGACAATTTTAATATTTAAGATCAAACTTATCATGACTTTGCTTGTGAACATACATATATTGTACATCTAACCACTTTAAGAGGAAAATTTGAGGAGCTAAAAAGCTAAGATGGAGCCTAGATAGAACTTTTACAAGACTTTTATTCTCAAGTGATCGAGAAGGTATCTTATTAATTAGATGACATGCTTTGTTTCAAATTATTATACAAGTTTGTAGTTAACAATTATGTAATTTAATTAATTACTTAATAAATTATTTAATTACAGATACTTGTGGCGGAGCGGTTGCGTGTTCGGAGTGCAGCCCACCCCCACCCCCACCGCCACCCCTACTCCGACCTCTTGCTCCTTGCTGCTTGGGTTTTTCTACATTCGTACGTCTATTCGCAAGAACTCTACCCTACGGCATCGCCGTCTCTCGCCGTGTTTGTTGCCGATCGGCCATTGCACCGCCGTGAAGTGGGAGACGACGGAACGTTTGGGCTTCTGGCAAGGAGATTTCCGTGAGTTCCCCAACCTAAGTGTTCGTTTTGCTCTACCTCAATGTCTTGGGCTCGGCCGTGGGATTTACATGTGTTCAAGCTCTAATCGAGCCATCACTTTGGTGTTGGTGGGATTGGAAAGGAGTTGGTCGGAGGGTCTATTAGGATTGAGGGCATGGAACCATGACGGGAAATAGAAAATGGAGTGTAGAATTGGAAGAGGAAGAGTGAACCAAGGGTGCGAGTCGTTGGGAGAGAAAAGGGGGAAACTAAAGAGAGAGAAATAAGGGAAAATGACTTTTTTGTGAAATGCAATGTAGAAGAATAAGTTATCAATTTGTATTCACACAAGTTGAATTAATACATAGAAAAGTGTTAGAATATTGATATATGCTCTCTGACAAGTGTTAAATTCTATTTTTTTTTTACTATGAGGTAGGCATAGGAATTAGGGATATATTATATATGCATATGTTTAATATATTGATATTTTATAGCTTAACATTGTAAAGGTGTGTTGGTATATTATCTATCAAATGTTTTGATATATTGTTATGTGTTAGCATGATGTAGATTGCACATGATTCTAGTGAGTCACTAATGTTGATAACATAGTTTTGTGGGACTAAGCTATTTATATGCATGTTTTAATTTTAAAATTGATGAAATTCAAGCTTGTTTTAAGTGATAATCTTTTTTATACATTTTACTTTTGTAATTTGAGATAATAAGTATTGTTTTAATAGTCGTGAAAAGGAGAGGTATGGTTTAGAGTTTGCATGTGCAGTTTTTGAATTGCTAAATATTGTTTATGTTTCTAGTTTGTAGCAATTGAAAAGTTGTAGTTTTAGCTACTTAAGGGGATTGTAACAATAAGAGGGATAAAAGGAAGTGTTGTTGTAGCAAGATCCTCAAAGTACCCCTCTTGAGAAGTTTGTGGTATTACACGCATGAATAGATATAATATGATGCAATTGTAAAGCTTTACATGTGTGATTCTTTTAAATTGCAAGAGTTTTTTTTATTATCATATATAATAAAATTTAAGAAAGCTAGTTTCCAATGAATTGTAACACGTAGAAAAATTATTGTGCTAGCAAGATAAACAATTAAATACAATATTTGAAACAAGTATATTGTGATTCTTGTGTGTCATTTTTATTGTGTAGAAAACGAAGGGCAAATAAAAATTGATAGGAGAATCATTTCCAATAATATAGGTAGGCAAATTGAAATGATTACAATACAAGTAATTATTATTTAATATTTTTTTGTCTTGTATTAATTAGAATAAATAGTATGACATTATCGAATTCTGCATACATATTAAATAATTTTATGTATAGTAACGCATTGGTGATATAGCATAAAAATTTGAGAACAAGATGTAAAGATTTATTATGTAAATAATAACATCTATATGAATATTTATACATGTATATGTATGTATATGTATATACTAAGGATGAGTCTTTCAATTTCAAGCCACTATAAGGATATGAACAAAAGCAACAAAAACCACATGTGGAGGTAAAGTAGGTAGAAACTGAAATACAAACAACATTAGAATCCTCAAAGGTAACAAATGCACCATGGTCTTAATGCAACAACATACCCAAAACACCAACAACTACAAAATACAACAAAAGCTTGACAAGGTATTGAAAATGTTGACATCAATTGAAAAAAGTATAATTTTAGTCAAAAGTATATGTTAAAATTTTCAATTTAAAAAGAACATTAATTTTAAAAAATTATATTATAACCCGTTTTACAAACATGGTCATAGCTTTTTCTTTATGCACAAGATTGATTAGTAAATAGGGAAATTTTCAATGTTTAAAATTTTCTTAAATTTTTTAAAATTTTATTATTTCAATAAAATCTTTTTTCAAAAATATTTTGACAATGATTTTATTAAACTCGTAAATGCTATCTGATATTTTTCCTACTAATAAATATTAGTGCTTCTTATAGAAATTATTATATTAACAATAATGTATTTACCTATCAAAAATAGGTTTTTTTTCTATTTAGACATTAATGATTAGAGAAACAATACTCTTTTATTTATTGTCATTTGTTGTCCTTTTTTCATTTTACCCATTTGGAATTAATCCTCACTATCTTTTGATTGGAGTTGATCTTATTTTGCTTGAGATGTTGGAGTAGTTTGGTTTGGGAGCTTAAGCAATGACAAAATTAATTTATTGACAACATTGAAGCATATTTCACAATTTTAAGCAACCTTATATGTTTCCCTTACAAGCTATGCAATGCCAAGCATCATCATGATCCAAGATAATTGGTGTTGATGAACTCCAGCATCTCGAGTCATTGTAGGTGAGCCAAGTGGATGAGAAGCAGCAACCTATGGCAGTCAAACTCCTCCAATTAGATGGTATGACCAAAAAGAAGCTATTTGGATGTAGAATTGGGCTTGATGAGTGTTATTTGTGCTACCTATGTTAATATTGACTTAAACTAAATAATTCATTTGCTGACCAATTCAATATGTTTTTAGTAAATCCAATATTTGTTGTAATATTCTCTTTTCCATCTCTACTCATCATATATCAAAGGGTTATAATTCATGGATTTTTGGGGTTTCATCTTATCTAGATATAAATTTTTGTGAACATGGATGTGCATCTTTCAATTATTAGCAACATTCAACAATTATACTTTTGTTTATTCTTTCACTTTCACCTATTCAGTTATGCTTCCTTGATTCCCATCCATTTATCATTCGGGCATTTCTTTGACTATATGCCAATTTTACTTTTGGAGCCACTTTGTGACACCTTTTCTCTTCACGATTCAAACCCTCATAACACTCAAGTTGGTTGTCTTTATGATTAGCATTGTTCACACCATGTTGGTCTTCTCTCTTAGTAACTACTTCCTAATTTTTGTAGTAGTTTTACATCATATTTTTGGTGGTAATTCTACTAACCCTATTTTATGCTATGTTTAATGAAAAAAACTAAGTTCTTTATGGGTTTGTAGCTTTATAGATAGTTCTATTTTGTAATTGGGTTCAATGTATATTCAACTTATTAAACTTTGGTCAATTGCCAATATCTCTTTTGGATTTATACTTGAAGAGAAGAATTTGTATGATATTTCTTATTTATTCCAATAATTAAACTATCCATTATCCTTGTACGATACATCAATAAGGAAATAATAATAACTAATGCAAGGAAAGAGAGATTTATACATAATTACAAAAAAAATATGTATCTATAATCATACTAAATATCTAGGAAACAAACAAGAAAAAAATCTACATAGATATAATATTAAATTTGTATAAATAAGATAGCAAAATAATGGAATACTAGTGCTAAATAGCAAGATATTAAGGCAAGATAACAAGTATTTAAACACTCCTTAATGTAGAGATTATGAATTTATTATTCCCAACTTCTTTGTAATTTCTTGAAATTTTGTTATGTTAAACATTCGATAAGACTATATGCTAATTCTATAGGCATTTGTGGGATAGTAACCTGACCATTTCTTTGATGAAATGTCCATCAATTTTTATGCATTTGGTACATCATGTTGAATTAGATATTGTGCAATATCGATGATAGATTTGTTATTATATTGTAACTTCATTGGTTCTTCTTATTTGATCTTAAGATCTTTCAAAATATTTTTTTCTCATGGAAGTTCACATATATCTAATGTCATTGCTCTAAATCCTATCCCTATATTTGATAGAGCCATAATACTCTCTTTTTTGCTCATCCAAACAACCATGTTTTTCCCACACAAAGGTGTAAAAACCTGAAGTAAATTTCTTATCCATAGGCGAATGTGCTTAATTGGCATCTATGTATATTTCAAGCATTATTTTGTCACCGAACAAATGATGAGTAATCTACAAGTGTTTTTCTCTTGTATCTTGCAAAATTGATTCACCATTATCTTCAAATATGTAATATTAGTTATGATCATCTTACCAACCAATTTTTGATACTTTCATTTTTTCCATAGCACTCTCTTCATCCTTTGATCTTGTTCTAAGTTTAAGATGAATAGAATTTATACCCTTCCATTTGTCTCCTTGTTTCTTTTAGAAGATCTAAGTTATACTTCATTTGGGATAAAATTATGTTATTTTTAAAGTTATCTCTTTATCAAAGAAGTATTTCATTTTCCCAAAATCTTTGGTTTCAAACTCTCTTGTTATGTTCTTTTAAGTTCTTTTGCTAATGCTCATCATTTATTGTGATAATAATATCATTAATATAAATTAACAATATTGTGACTTTTTTCTATCCTTGTGTTTTATTTAACATGTATGGTTTCCTTGGCTTTCTTGATACTTATTTGTTTCCTTGTGCTTGTGAATCTTCCAAACAATGCTCATGGAAACTCTTTAATTCCATACAAAGCTTTTTCAAATGATGCATATGATTATATTTGCATAAATTAGCAAACTCGAGTGATATTTTCATATAAATCTCTTCCTTAAAGTCAATACAAAAGAATGTTTTTTAAAACAATAAAGCGATTATGGAAAAAAATTGAGATATAATAATTTTGATCATATTCATCTATGCTACAATGGAAAAAAGGTTGTTAATAGTCTATTAGATAAGTTTGAATGTATGCTTTAGCTCATTTGTTTTATCTTTCAAGTGTTCGATTAGATTTATATTTCATAGTGAATACTCATATTAGCTTCTTGTTCTTTTGTCTGGTCTCTTTTTCAATGTCCTATTTTTCTTTAATGCTCTTAGTTCTCATTGCAAGTGTCCAATTTTAATGGTTTAATGCATCATTAACAACATTTTGTATTTCTATGGAATCTAAGAATGTGAGAAAAGCTTGATATCTTAGAAAAAAACTTATGGTTAGAAACAAATAGAAAAAATGAGATATATTAGATGTTTAGTGCATTCACGATTACTTTTTCTTTTGGCAATTATAATGTCCAGCTCATTTATCTTTGTCCAAGGGAAGATAAGAATTATTTTTGATTTGTATCATTTTTTTGGAGTAGATAAGAATATCACTTGGATTTAAGGCTTTTTTGAGTGGTTTGGTTTGCTCATCACAAGTTTTTTCTTGATAAGGGAGTTTTAATAGATGCCAATCATTTTGTTGGGAAGACCTTTTTAATCAAAGTTTAGTTAGGGCATGTGTTGTATTATGGAGAGCCAGTTAGGTTGTGAGATAAGTTGTGAAGTAGAAAGAGAGATAAATGAGGTTGTTAAATTCTTACAGATCTTCTTAAACTTCTCTTGAAAATGAGGATGATAATTAGACAAGAAAGGGATGCTTTTGTCAAAGGTGACTTATTTAGGAACAAATAGCTTTTTTGCAAACATTGATAGCATTTGTAAACTTTTTGAGTATTAGAATAATCAAGAAAGACAATTTAGATCTTTCGGGTCAAGCTTGTAATGATTATTCTTGTGAACAAGAACATATATTGTGTATCTAAAAACCTTGTGTGAAAAATTTGAGGAGATGGAAAGCTAAGATGGAGCTTAGATAGAACTTTTACAAGACTTCTATTTCGAAGTGATCGAGAGGGTATCTTATTAATTAGATGGGCAGTTGTCAATACTAGTTCTTCTCAAAATCTTTTAGGCACATTAGATTAATTTAACAAAATCTTAGTGACATTTAAAACGTATTAGCCTTCTCTTTTAGTCATCCCATTTTATTTGGGGTATCAACACAAGAGTATTCATGTATAATACCTTTCCTTTGGGGGAAAGCCAATAAGAAATTGATTTAAGTAATCCTTGCCGTTATCAAATTTGAAATTTTTTTTATAGAAACCCGAAATTATATTTTGAACATTTGACAAAAGATTGGAATAATTGAGGATACATCATATTTGTTCTTCAAGAGGTAGATCTTATGCTAATGTGTTTTGAAATTTTGGAAGGATCTTAAATGTTAGCCCCATAAGGCCGTGGTGTTTCGAAGTTTTAGATTATAACAACTCAATTAAATGTATTACTAATCGATCATTTAGTGTTATATGGGATTTTCTAGATAATTGATCAATGGGAGTTTCATGGAATACAAGATGATTATAGTTTTCAAAGTGTATAATTCAAGATGCTTAATGACTTCAAAAGAACTGCTAAAGTTTGATAACTTTTAGTGAAGGTTTGGAATCAAGAACAATAGTGATCGAGCTTGAAGATCACATGATCGAAGTTCAATTTTGGGCAATAACTTTTGAGTTAGTTTTATGTAATATTGATCAAATATTAACTTATTTCATTTGCATTTACGATTTTAAACTTAAAATGTGTGTTTTTGACTTACATCCTAAACTTATATTGATCACTCTTTTAGGGATTACATTATTCTTGCCTCCAAAAACAATGTTAAAATTAGTTGAAAAACTGACTTGAGAAGATGGTCCGATGATCAATTTGATAGCTATTCCAATTAATTCATGAAAAAATTGAGGTTAATGTCAGATGCCTATTAGACCAATTGATGATCAGTTTGATGAGACTAAATGAACTCAACAAACTATCCGATTGGACAAAAA
Organism: Vanilla planifolia; assembly: GCA_023846275.1. Lineage (NCBI taxonomy): Eukaryota > Viridiplantae > Streptophyta > Magnoliopsida > Asparagales > Orchidaceae > Vanilla > Vanilla planifolia. The sequence goes on from CM043877.1 coordinate 1,200,578, forward strand.
GATTGTTTGATGACTAATCCAATGAATCTGACCAATGAAACTTAATTGGCATAAGACCGTGTGATCCAATCAATGGATCGTTCAATGGGTTGTAACAACTGAATTGTATGAATGTCTTTTTAAACATTTGAGTTTTAATTATTGTAAATGTTTCTTTGAACGTCAAGATGACCAATGAAGGTTAATAATAGATTGTTTGAATGTTTGATCAAGTTTTGAAGTGTCTTGATGACTTAAAAGCTCTATAAATAGGACACCCAACTTCCAGCATAGGATAATGCTTCACTTCAATTTTTAAACTTGCTAAAAAGATTTTGTTTTTTTTTGAAAGAATTGAGTTTTTATCTTGGTGAAACTTTTAAGATCATATTGCTACATCACTTTAAGTTTCAAATCTATAGAAGTTATTACTACATTCATTCATAGCATGAGCCAATATATTGTCATTTTAGGATTTGATGTAAAATCTACCCATATGAGACCCTTGAGTTTTTTTGTGTTGTATTTTACAACATTGTGTGGGCTTATTCTGGGGCCTTTATAGTATGGAGATGAGAGTTTATTTGAATGCTTGATATGATGATGAGAGTCTACTTTGAGACTTGGTATGAGGAAGAGATGGTTGAGTCTTAGTCTCAACAAAAAGACTTAGGTATAAGTGGTTTCTCCACCAGTTGTGGCAAAGGAGTAGAAAAAAGGGATCGGGCCTAAGTCTAATTGGATGGGCTCATTTGAGTAGAAGTCAAACTACTTAAAAAACTGAAGTGCCCTTTTTTCTTGCACTTTTATTCTTGCATTTGCACTATAATTGCACATTGAAAATTTTATTTGTTGCATTGTGAATTGATTTCAAAACATTTATTTAAAAAATTTACACTAAATTTACTTGTCTTGAGTTTGTTTTGGGCTAACACTAAATATCATTTTGAATTAAAAAATGGTAAATATGATCTTTTATCACTCAAATGGAAAAAAGTTTTACAAGTACTTAAGTTTTTTAACGAGAAAAATGATTGAACAATATTGGAAATAGATACTTTGCACTTTGAATAGAGGGTGACTAGGACGATAATATTGTAGAAGGATTTTGTATAGAATTTGGAGTTATAGTCCTACCTTCATATAGTTTGGTCCTCTTTTGCAAACGTTGGTCCTACAAAATACAATAGTCATCAGAGAAGGTGATATTGCAAATTTAAGGATTTAGTAATTTAATATGTAGAAATTTGATTTATGATTTGTTTAGAAACATGAAGGGCATTATGCAAAGAGATATAGGGATTAATGTTAACTTGGCCTTGTCCAACAGTGGGAATTTGGGGTCTATTGGCTACAACAGTTTCCTTGGATATCGAGAATAGGGTTATAGGTTTCAAATATGCTGGAATGAGGTATTATGTGATCGTTTGCTACCGTGTCGATAATCCAAGTATGATGACTTTTATGAGTATTGTATGTCCAAAAAATTAAGCACTTATTTGAGGTTGCTGAAGGATTAGAATTAGAGAGAGATTGGATGAAATCTCACAAGCTTTCAAGTTCTTCCTCACCCATTCTCACTTATTCTTTGTTTTCTTCTAATTGCACTTCCTTTTCTATATGTTTGGCTGCCCCTTGAATCCTCCAACTTTATTCAAGGCTTGTGCTCTTCCACAAAGCTTGAAATAAATTTCCTTTGCATGATGGGGCTTCTTGTAGTAGGTATCTTCTTTATTTGAAGTCTTAACACATCCATCTTTCCATTCTAAACTTTTTGATATCATGATTGATCCTTTGGTTTGGTGTAGATCAATCATGACCAATCTCATGCTTTCTTCAGCTTGAATTAGAAAAATTTCCTTCACTTAGTGGTCAAATGTTTTCTTTTCCCAGATCAAATTAAGAATTTAGTCTGGCTAGTAATTTGAATGCTCGACCTTTCTCAATGAACTTCTAAGGTTTGTGCATATTCACTAATTTTCGTTTTTAGGTTTTTATAATCATTAGCTTTAGTCAAAGTGCATTTAAAGTATTGTAGTAGTCTATCACCGAGTGCCCTGCCATGTGGAAGTGATCATATTATAGATCTCCAACTTAAAGCCAAATATTTCATTTTAGAGTATACCTTTGCAGCGTGTCTTACATTTCCTTGGGTATAGAAAGAAATATGAAATTGCAGCTGATTTGTGGTTGCAGGAAGTTCCATAGCCATGATATAATTAAGGAATCCTCTTAATCTCGTGCTATGAACTGAGGATTATCAAATTCTGGTCTAATGTCATTGAGGTGCCTTAATGTTCTTTATCCCTTTTAGAAGTTTCTCACAACATGAGATTACTGTAATGTTTTTCATATAATTTGTAAGAGGGGTTTAACGATTAGAGCTAACTAGGTGAGCCTTCATTGATTGATAAAGTCTTAAAGGTAGCCATTTATTCTCCACTGTTAGGATTTGAAGTTCCAGAATCTGATGATGTATGTCAGGTTGAAAAAATAGTTGGATCTATCACTTTTAAGAAACCAAAGCTTTTCTATGGTAAGGCAGCAAAAAAAGAGAATTTTTACATTAAAGCTATAAAAATTGAATATTTTCTGTAATAAGAAAAAAATAAAGGAGAAAAATCTGTGGACGAGAAGATGGAGGTCTTGTCCATAATCTTATGACATTGGAAACAAGTTTTCTCAATGGGTTCATGTATTCTAGAAATATATTATTGCTCCTATATGACACAACAAAGATGGTGTTCTGAAACCGTGAAGAGAAGAATTTGAATATAATTGATTGTATTTTTTTCAAATATTATATTGTTCACTTATATACAAGTATGGGATATATTAAAGAGGAAATAAGAACAAGGAAAGATAAATCTGTAGATAATTACAAAGTATTATATATCTGTCCACAATCAAACAAGAAATCTAGGAAACAAATAAAAAAACAAATATATACAGATATGATATTAAATCTGCACAAATAAGATAACAAATTAGTAGAGCATTAATATACAATAGCAGCATATTTAATGGGATAACAAGGATTCAAACAGTATTTATGTTTGAATGCTTTGGTAAACCTTCCTTCTTACAAATTTGATTGAAGTTCCTTATATATTATGAGTGTCACATACTTTTTCTTTAGTATTGGGGTGTTTGAATTGTCTTGCTTTCCACCGTTTTCTATCTTTCTAGCTGTTGTCAGTATTCTTTTTCTTTTGTTTTTTTGCTGTCAATCAATTATTGTTTTGTTTTTTATTGGCTTTGTTACATATTTGATCGAACTTCTGGTTTTTACTTTTGCTTGTCTTTCCTGACTTCTAGTGGTTGAATTTGATCGTTGGTGTATTATATTCAGCTATCATTTTGAATTAGTTCTTGTGCCATGCCATTGTTCACGACTTACTCATTGGAAGAATTTAGGACATCCCTTTTGCATCTTCATTGTCCTTGGAGTTTTTGAATTATATATCCCAGCTCCCATTGTTGCTGATTCTGTTATGTTAGATTCAGATAACATCTCATTGCTGCCTCCTTATGCTAATGTATCCACTACAACCATTTTTTTTTTGTATCTGGTAGACTAAATCTCCAATCTTCATACTCATCATACTAAACACATTTTGCTTATGTTTCTTTTACCATGCCTCGTCTTTTTAGTGCTATGTTTCAGCTCATAGATGTTCCTTTGTTGCTTCATTCTGTTGACTTTACTAGTTATAGTTGGCCATGCAGTCAACCGAAGATTTAATATTATTGGCTGTAGGGTGGCTTCAATTTGGTTTCTTTATGACTGTTATTAGCTTTAGTTGGTTTATTCTGCTATAATATGGCATCATGTTTTATACTGGTGGCAATATTACAGTTGATGCTTTGCTTTTGTAGTGGTTTGCTTTATAGGGTAAATCATTGATGATGCTGTTATGCTAATGATCTACTAAAAATTGGCATAAAAATGTAAACTACAGCACATAAGTTTTGCATCATAAATTTGCAAGTTAAACTTTCTGTTAAAGCATGAATGTCATGATACAAATTTAAAGCAAAGTTGTAAGTCTTGTTAAAACATGAACAACGAAATGCCACATTATAAATATGCACAATGATCGAATACTATGGTAATTATCAACCAAAATGATTCTTACAAGACAATGAATCTATTTATAGTATTGTATAACTTGCACTACTCATGATGTTAATAAATTGGCTGAAATAATAATATCACAATATACAACATAATATGTCACTATAATCATAGAACTCTTTATCATCTAATCATATTATTGTAGTTTCATATTATCACTATATGATTATATCATACTCACCTCAATTTGTTGTAAGTTTATTACCTTCTCAAATTTGAAGAGTCATCACTTAGTAAGCTTGTTAATTACATTTGCCAAACATAATCCCAAGGGCATCATTGATTTTCATATGAAAGGAACTCACTGGAAATATAATAAAAAAATGCAGCATGAATACTCATTGATGCATGCTATCTATTGATCTCATGAAAGAAAATTCAACAATATAAATACTAATTATGTGAATTGAAAGTAATCTTAAATTTTAATTTATCTCTATGTGCTCATAAATTATTTCTATTGTCTAGGCTTAAAAAAGCACTCAATACTTAAGTTTTCATGATTAATTATGTAATATCTTGATAATCCCATAAAAATTATCAATGAAGAACTCTAGCATGAAAGCTATGTTCATCTTGTAGCAAGTGAGACTGTACTTTGAGATACGCAACTCAAATTAGATCATACAAAAGTTAACTAAGCCATTCAATATAGAGTTGGATTGGTTAATTAAAAATCAAGTTTTTGGATAAAAATATTACTAACATGCATAGAGCAAATTAATACATTTTGGAAGAAAATATGTTTAATTACACTAACAAAATCATACATTAATTTCAAATAAAAGAAAAAACCTTTAAATAATATTAAATAATATTTAAATCCAAGTTTTGAAAAAGAAAACTTTACTTTTTGGGAAGGGAAAGAGGAAGAAAAAGAAAAGAAAAAGTAGAAGAAAATGAAAAAAAAAGATGGACAAAAGTAACATTGATGGTTGTGCACCTTGTTGGATAAGGGATGTTAATGTGGTCTATTTGAGACCAGTCTTGATGGTGATGTCGATACAGTATATGTTCTTGTATAGATAAGTTGGAGGTATAAGAAAAGATGAAAGTGCTAGAAGATGAGGGGAGAAGTAGAGAAGAGGTGTTGAATTTATTGCACACCAAGTTGATTGCCTTTGGCATTAAATTCCGAGTGGGTTTGGTGGAGATCTCCTGGTTGCATATTTCTTTGCTTTTAATCATATCATATATCTGCTATCATGATATTTTATTTATAAATATTATAATTTTACCTAGATGTTATCATCAACTAGATACCTTTGGTGTCACCACGAAGAAGAAAGGCATAGAATTATACAAGAAATGATCACATTTTCATGTTATTCTTCACCATTTGTTGAGTTATATTAAAATACAAGAGAATTTTGTTGGCATCCTATTGAAATTTATTTAGGTACTGTAATTTGTTTATTAATTTGGTCTTCCGATTGGGTGTTGGAGTAGCAATCTGTGGGTATCACCATGATGTTCGAACTAACAATTTTTTTATGCTGTTTGATCTGGAGGTCAAAATTAGAGTTATACTAAAACCTTGAGAGCAGGGGAACAGTTGGCTTTACCCATCCCAATTTACATATTTTTGGCCTAAATTCATCTTTTCAAGTAGTAATGTGGTGTTATTTATGTATTTCATTCTTCAGCTAAATTTAAGTTACTATATGTTATTTTTGGAGTAGATAACATCATATTTCTGCTCATTTTGTATGACTTTAAGTGTTCAAATTTGATGTTTATAAAGTTTATCCTTCTTTGGTTTTCTTCTTTAATTTTTAAATCTAAGGTTGGACCATACACGATCATGTTGTTTTATCTTTGCTTTTGTTTATTTAGTTTGTTGTTTGTATTAACCCTATACGTACGACGCTTTAAACTTCTCATTGATGATGAAGTGCTGAGGATGGAAGCTTTTATATTGGACTTAATGGTTTCCCTGTGATTTTGCAAGGCTAATTACATATGGGTTCTTCATTTTGTAAAAGAGGCGAGCTTTCATTCCTCATTTTCTATGCCGTGGCATTCTATGCCATTATTATTCGACAGTCTCTTAACTTTTCATGTGGTAATTTCTCTCTTCTACCCGCAATTTTACTCTTGCTTGCTTGGTTTCTTTACTATTTTACCTGATCTTTTTAACTGAATGACCTGCATGGCTTAATATTTAGATTAAAGCTGTTTTCCTTTATGTGGCAGAATATTCTAGAAGACTTTTTGGTCTACGTCAGGGATGGATGTTTGATCGCCTTAATGTATGTTCTTATTTTCTTATTTTTCTGTATTAAATGTCTTTTATACAGTTTTCCTTTAGAAGTTTATGTGCATGCTATTTTTTGTGATTCACTTAAAAAATTGTTGTTTCACATCATGAATAATTTGGTCACGTTATGCTTTAATGACCATTCTCCCACATTTCAGTCATGTAACAGAGGACTTATTGCCTTGCCATTTGTTTGTCTAGCTTATTATCACAAACATGCTGCAAAAACAATCTTGGAAACATATGTCTGGAAATTTGGTTTGTTCTTCATGTGGGATGGCTGTCAAATTCTGGAACACGTTTAACAGTTTTGGAAAGTCAACGACACCTGTTGATTTTTTTCAGGAATTGTAGTTATGTGTTGTATAAGAGCGTCATTCTTAGAAAGCTGAAGTATTTGGCAATTATTTTCGTGCCTAGCTATGCTTCAATGAATACGGTACCACAACATAAGTAGCATGCCGAAGTTTGGACATATTTGGTTTATTTTGCCAATTAAAATGTCAAACTTACTGCACTCTTGTTTAATTTTGATACAAACCTTAAAATGCCATTGAAAAATTCTGATGTAACTTTTGAGAATATGAAAAATCATTTTCTCATGTTTTCATAAGGTTTTAACAAAAGATGAAACATGACAATTAAATTTAGGTAACTTTGGAGATTTCTTAGATAGAAATTATGCCACACTCCCAAAGCTGTAGGAATTTGATAACTTGAAAGATCACAATAGGAAAAAAACAAGTAACAATATGGATAAAACATAGTATGAAAGTCATGAAAGTTTTCAAACATATAAGGGAATGAAGCATTAAATTTTTCTATCCTAAATTCTTAAGAGTTATTAATTGTTATGCTCATTAACTCAAATCCTATGAAAATTAGTGTACCAAGGAATAAGAAATTCAATTGCGGAGCTTTCACATCATAAAAAGTATCTTCTTTGATAGCAATCATATTCCATGTCAATGTTAATTCATGAGTGAGAAAGAGGATAGAATAAGAGAATGTAATAAGGAATGATTTAAGGAATGCTACTCCTTGTCTAATTGTTCTCTGCCAAGCCATAAGTTGGGCTTGGTGTTTCTCTCCAAACACAATTTTTGAAGTTTGACCCAGTTCCAATATTATTAGGTTCTTTGTATCTTCAAATTTTTTTTCTATTTGTTGGTGCCACACATAAGACATTCTAGATCAACTATAGATCCATACAACATTAATGATAAACAATCTCTCTACTTGTTACTAATTATATTCTTACTCATACTTTTGTTTTTTTTATAATTTTTTTTTTATTTTATGATTCTTTCACATAATATAGGAGATTCAATATTGAATAAGGTAATCCATAGAATATCTAATAAGGAATAATAAAATTTAATGCTTGACCCTATGTGAATTTTTTTTTTGTGCTCGTATTGAGGAAATAAGGAATCTTTGATCACTCTTGGAACAAGGTAGTATTTGGAAAAATCTGACAAGACCAAAGTTTCATCAGAGTTGATTGTTATATAACTGAGTGTTAGTAAAAAGAATCCTCTTGCAAGAAATCTAAGAGGGAGTTCTTTTTGAAATATTTTGGGTTTTCAATCTCTGCATTACACTTAATAACCATGTATTTCCCGTAAATTTGATGAAATCTTAGGGCAAAGCTCAAATGGTACTTTTTCTATAAGCTTGCTTAATGGTACAACACTTGTTGGGAGATTAATTATAGTGAAAAACTAGATGAGATTTTACCTAATAAAATTGTTATCACTATAAGAAAAATCAGCATCCGATATAGAGGAAAGAAGGTCAGAGTTGATGGGCTTGGGAGTAGTAGGATTAATAGAGATTTTGGAGTCAGTGTTTTGATCAGTAGTAGTACCTTTTGTATAAGTAGAAATTGGAGCAATGATATCTTGATTTGTAATCTGAAGAGAAGTATTTTGATTATTGTTAATCTGTATAGCTAATGCATCAAAGATGTATATCTAAAGAGCATTTTACTTAAGTTGAGGTTTTTGTTTTTAGATTTTCTACTTTTTTTGTCTGGACATTCTCAATGGGCTGTTGATTCTCATGGACATGCTCGACGTTTTAATGGCAATTTGATTACGTGTGGTTGAGCATGGGGCAAAATGAGCCGAAATCAAGAAGATTTTCATACTCTAGTCTTCTAAAATTCTATCAGATAATTTCTAATACATATTTTATCTGATAGTTTATATTGAAGATTGATTTCAACACATATTGTTGTGATATTGGGTTGGACAAGGGAAACAATTGATGCAGTAATCTTAAAGGGTTCCCCAATAAAACTGCCTATAGAGAAAAGATGATTCTTGTTGAAGAAGTGCACATACAGATGTAAAAATGAGATCCAAATTGGCATAGTTGGGGATTTTGATTTAGTAGAAAAAAGGGAGACCACTTGAAAGTTTTCATGGGAAAGCTTTGGAAGGTCAATACTTTATGCAACTAGCATTTGAGGAAATTCTTACTCATACACATTGTGATTTTTGCATGTGAAATTATTGTTGCACATTGTTTGCTTTAGCCATGTAATAGAAGTGATAAAATGGCATACAATCACAATTGCAATTAGAAATTGGAACCTAGTTATTGGTCTATTTAGATTTGGTTTAAATTTTGGTTCTGCAATACTTGGATCTATAGTAAGGTGAGCCAGTTATTGATCTAGTTATGTGTCAGGAAGCAACTAGAGTGGCACCACTAATACTCTGGGTGAACATAATTTATATTTTAGTTTAGTGAAGTATTCACTAAGAAAATGGAAAATTCTATTGGATATCTTATTTTTGAAGACAATGATAGTAAGAATTACACAAAATGATGTCTCTGCGAAATTAACTCTCATATATTCAAATGGTCAAATGAATTCAGACCTAAAACTTTTACCTGAAAGAAATAGGTGTTTTTCTTCATTGCGGACAATATTCATCAATTTTAATGCTATATAAGTTGAGTTTTACTGCTCGAGCTTTTTGGCTGGTTTCTCTGGTACAGAAGTTTCGCATATATCTTTGTTCTAAAGGAAGAGTGGGAGTGTGGCAAGACATAAAAAAGTTTAGAAATGGAAGCAATGATAGTAATTGCCTGTTGTTGCACTTATTCACAGAGCAAATTGTCTCAGAGGATTGAATATCTGTCTTTATATTAAACACTCTTGATGTGGAATATGGTGGATAAGGTTTGCGTCAATATAATTTATCATATTCATATTTGTTGTAACGTATTTTTTTGGGGTTTTAAAGTATGGGATTAGCTTTAGATGGAATGTTAAATTCCTATTCATCTCTATCCCTTCTTTGTGTTTGTGGTTCCTATCTCACTTGGTTGTCCATTTTATGTTTTTATTGTTGAAGATAAGAAATTGTTAGTCAATCTCGCTTCCTTTGTGTTTAAACAAGTATTTCTTGGAAGAATGGGACAGCATGTCTAATATTATGTACTTATTTGTTTCTAGGATCTTTCTGATGCTCAATGGAGAAACTTCTATGGAAATCTGCCTATTCTTACCATTGTTTTTGCACTGTTTTCTTTTGGAACTATCTTATTGAGAAGTCAATTTCACCTGAATGGGAGAGAGATCTCAATTGTCTGGTTGACCATGTCCTTCGGATACCTTCTATATTTACATGGAGCTTGGTACACATTTTTTTTTTCTTGGGAGTTTCAAACTTTTTTTTTCTTAACATTCATGCTTTATTAACCATCATCATTACTTCAATTTTGCAGCATAGTTTTTTTCCTGTCGATTGCTACAGTGAATTATTTCCTTGTCAAGGTTTGTGTTTTTTTTCAAGTTTGTTTACTTTAATGGATTGAACCTTACTAATCGACCTTTAACATGATTTCTTATAACTTTTTTTATGCAAAAATGATTAACCTTGATGGTTTATTATCAGCTTTAGATTATATAGAGTTTATTTATTTTACTAGGTCTTATAGGTATATGTACAAGTCCTTGGCTAGGAGTCCTAACATTTTTCTATACATATATTGTATTTATCTCCGTGAATTTATCAAAGCAATGGGCTTCATAAAAGTTTGTGGTCCACTTCTTTCTTCTCAATGTTGATTTCATTTGTAATTTCTTATTTTTAATGTATCTTAGTATCAAGAAAATCTTAAAATGTTATATTGTTGCAATAACAGCAATGCCAATACATATGCCTATATTTCATGAATGAATGAAACTTGTGTCAGTGTTCTTAGTGAGAAATTTGTGGTGGTGGTTTGCTTGTAGGGAAAACGATGATGTTGACTTTGCCCTATAATAATTATTCCACATAAGTTTTATTAGAGGTGGAGCTTGATATTGTCCTATTTTATTCAAACTTCGTCTATTGTTATAAGCACAAAGAAATGTCCTCATTATTTAAAGAAGTATCCTAGGAAAATTTACCTTTTCAACTGAAGTTTGCATATTGGTAAACACAAATGCTCATTCATATATGCTGTTATATTGTTATTATTATTATTATTGTTATCATTATTGGTCTTATTTTTGTTATTGTTTTTCATATATGCTGTTAGTAATGTAGTTACTATTTTTTCAGCTCCGTCTGCTGATTATAATTTTCTGATAAACTTTTTTGCAGATTTTTGCAAAATCAAGTTATTACTTATGTGTCCTTTGGATATTCAATGTTTCAATTCTTTTGTTGAATCGCATCTATGACGGCTACCCTTTCTCTTTGTTTGGGTTTGTAATATGCAATTTATTTTATTTGATTTTGGTGTACGTAATCATTCCAGTTTGATTTTCATCTACTTCCATGAATAGGAATCGTTGGACCTTTTTAGACAATTATCGTGGCTCATTCCGTTGGCATATATGTTTCAACCTTGGTAAGAACTCTCATTCTAAGCTTGAAATTGTTCTTATCTAAATGATCTACATTCTGGTGTTATAGATCAATAATTTCAGTTTTAGATGTATGCTAGGTGATCAATTAACAGACCCAAAGTTATTTATATGTAAAATGATGGGGATTTGAGGTCTGCAAGGGGAGGAAGAGGAAGATGAACATTGATAAACAATGATTAATAACCGATATAGTAAAATCTAAGTTTAACTGTATTGCTAAGTTAGATAATAAGGCACTCTGATTTGACAAAACGCAATATTTTTCCTTTTTTTCCATGAAATGTATTAGTTTTACAATTTGAAGCATTTTATAAATATTTTTACATTATCCTAGGTCATTATCAAAATTTCGTTATTGTTTTCTCTTGGTTTTTAGGAATGAGGTACTGTTTACAGAAGTACGTACTTTTGTGCTCATCAATAACTTGTGTTTGGAATTCTCATTCAAAATTCTCATTGAAAGATTATAGTTTCTTTATATAGCCCATTGATCTTTTGCTGTTTGGTCCATAAAAAACATTGCTGGCTTGGATGATCCAATTAGATGAATATGATCACCTGATCATATTGAAGTAGATCAAAACCATGTGTAGGAAGGTCTTTTGATAGGGATCAGGCTGTCAGTTACTTTAACATAATGAAAGACGTGAGAATGGTAAGTGACAAGCCTTGAAACACCAAAATGGTAGCTTCACGGGAAAGCAGGGTGAGCGTGCTGGGCAATGGAATGTCAAAATTGTTGCAATGACTTTGCTTTGTATCCTTCATGTCTACAAAAAGTCTTCCATTTCAAACCTTCCTTATAAATAATGAGAGACAACAAGGTTTCACATTTAGCAAGCAGCCTTTGTATCTCTGAGCCATGGTTAAGAATCATAGTTAAGTAACCGATTATGGGTAAGTAACCAATTATGTTGATTGGAAGTTGATATTCGAAGGACAAGTGGTGATGGTCATATTAATGCCTCCTTGAAGAGAACTTGAGAGGACCATATCTAGTCTTATGCAAACCAACATCATTGAGATCTTGAGTTTTCCCTTAATGGCCTTTCAAACAAAGCAAATGTGGATTTAAACTTCTTGTGCTAAAGGTCAACTCTTGTAGTTGGAATGTGTTGATGCAAAATTTATATTTAAGGAAATTAATGGAGTTTTACTTAATTGAGAATCTAAAGAGCATGTTTACAAAACAAGGATTGAAAATTGGGATCCTCATTGGTCAAAGATTGCCAAGGAAGAAACCAATGTAGACAATGAAGTGAAAGCTTCTCTTTGGTGATCGGCACCTTTGAACTGGACCCTTAGTGGGTGTTTGGCAGGACAGGGTTAAGTGGGTTAACACACTTAATCCAAATTCTACTTCCAAACACCAATTAACTCAAATTAGGGTTAGTGCAGTTAAAAATCTACTTGGAAAATTTAACCCTGCTAAACTTATCACATTGAGAAGCTATATTATTTTTCTTAATTAGTTTTGTTCTCGCCGTTTATCTCCCATGGTGTCAAATCTGTAGATTTCAACCCCTTTTAAACAACAGCGAAGAGAACAATTGACGAAAACTTTGCGTGATTTTTGGCATCTTGCATTTTTGCTTCTGGGCCGTTCGGTCTTAGAGCTTTATAAGAAGAGATGGGTTTGCTCTTTCTCACTCACCTATCGTCGTCATCTCCAGCAAAAAGTTCACGTTTTGGCAAAGCCATTGTTCATGATCTCCCGTAGCTAAGTTTCTACTAATGCAGTTGTTTGCATTTGATTGAACTTCATCATCGCCAAAAACTTAACATCTTTAACAACTCCGTCGCTACCAATCCATTGGTAGCCTGAGTCCCGATAAACCATAAACCAGTTCAGAATAATAAGAAATTTTTGTGTTGAACTTCGTTGATAGCAGATTTTTGAATTTCATATGTAGTGCATATCCTATTCTGCATATTAATTTTCCGTCGTGTTATGTTAGCCCCTTGTTACAGCCCTTTGTTATAGCTAAAAGTAGTGTTCAACTTTTTACGAATTTAATATTTAATTTTTATATCATAAATTATTGATTGATATGACTGGAAGTGATGTTACAATATATTTTATATTTAATATATAATTTTTATATTATAAACTGATAAGTGACAATGCTGCAAATGATATTATGGCAAACAAAGTTAATACCAAAACTATAATCTCCAATTGGAAAAGTAGGCAAGTTGCAAATCAAATAATGTATTTTTAAACTACAATTAAACAATTATCTTATTAGACTTTGCAACGTATTTTTCAATTGAAGAAAATCAATGCTAATATAATGGAAAAAATAAAAATTTGTTGTCAAAATTATTTTAAAAAATAATTTAATTTGTAAATAAAATAATTTGAAAGGTATTCTAATAATTTCACATTTTTATTGATTTTATTTAAAGTTTATTAATATTTAATAAATAAAGAATATTTTTATAAAAATTTTAAAAAATATATATTTTTTAATTACTTATTTTCTAACAATTGTAGCAAATGCAATGTTTACAATGACTTGTATATAATAATAGTCGTTAAACAATTGTACTTATGTTGTGTATGTAATAATGAAAAAAATATCAAATTTTATATGTTAAAAAAATTTAATTAAAAATTTAGTAATAATAATATTATTTTTGATATTTATTAACTCTTTCAATATGATTATTATACGGGTAATTATATTTAAATGAATATATTTTTTTATAATATATTCTATTATATTATTATTTTTTTAGTAAAATAATATAATTATTTTTAACATTGCTTTAAATTGAGGTAAACAATTATGACAGTAAATTTAAAATATTAAAATACACTTATATTATGTTAAATTATTATCTAATTTAAAATAATTGTCAAATACAAATTTATTTTAACATCACTTAACTCAATATAATAGACAAACATAAATTAGTTTTGATCTATTTTAACTTAGGATGACATCCAAATATATTTTTTCTTCTAACTTTACTAACATAGTTAAAATTGGGTTAATCTAGTGCCGAGTAAATTAACCCAAAGGGCTGCCAAACAGGTTTTTAGGGACTCACTTATAGCTAACGAAGTGGAAGACATGTCTTGGCTCCACTTAGGATGTATTAGAGTTATAGCCATTACTTTAATAGTCTTAACTATGTGAGATGTGTGCATGCATGGAGCTATCATTGTTATATTGATTGTGGTTAATTGCTTGAAACTTGTGTGCTCATGCGGAGTTATTATCATTATATTGATGGTGGCTTAATTCTTGGGGACATTTGTGCATGGGGGGAAGTTGTTACTAGGAAACTCCAAAGGTTTTTTCGATAATGGTTTAGCTGGTTGTGGCAAAGTATGCATGACAAGGTAAACCGAAGGATAAAGTTGGTGTTGAAAGGTGGAGCTGGAAGATGAATCCTCATAAAGTTGACCTCGAATTGCTTGAATGGTAGGCTCTCAAGGATCTAGTCTTGAGTAGTTAGATCTTGAGGGATTGACCTTCAGCGATTGGGTCTTGAGGATCCGGCTTTGAGTGGTTGGGTGTGAGGGCTTGGCCTCAAACATCGAGGTCTAGAGAGTCTAGCCTTAAGCGATTTATCCCTAATTCTTGTTGAATAGCTACTTTTATGATCAACAACTAAAATTTAGCTTACAAATTTTTGCATCTTCATTTGATTTTTGAATTTTTCATATTATTATTTATCCTATAATGAAGAATTGTTTATAAATGTTTATAAAAAAAAGTTAACCTATGAGAGTTTACATGCAATTTTCAATTTGTAGAATGTGAATTTATTCGATATGCAAGGTGACTTGTCTTCCTCCTCATTAAATTAGGCCGACTAAGGCTTTAATCCCCACCAATTTAGTAAACGTCCGAAGTAAAAGAATAGATGACATGGGCACCCCTATAGAACTTTTTGTCGCTGTTTTTAAAGAATATTTTATCTAACCATTTAACACGCATGGTTTGGTTTGGAATTAATTTAGAGGTAACATCTCCCAAGCTAGTTGTTACTAGAATATGTTTAGTAGGTCAGTGGATTTTCTTAGTTCTTTTGGTGTTTCTTTGGCTACTATAAAAGGAGATTTTCTTAGTTCCTCTGGGGCTTCCATTGTTTGGCCTTAAAAGTTTCAACAAAGATGGAGAGAGAAAAATGTGGAAGAGGTTCTAAATGCTTTGAGGGTTGAATTATCTCTATCCCAAAATGAAAAGAATTTAGGGATGAACCTAATGGCAAATTGGTCTCTGGTGGAAGACATTCAAGCGCCTCTCGAGGTCCTTAGTTGCTGGTGGGATGTGTGAAGTTTCCAATTGATGGAGACAATTTCATTTCGAGTGTGTTTTTTCTTTCGGTTGTATATTTAATCAAACCTTCAATTGTCATCTCAGATTATCTGAAAGATACATTGAAGCCGAACCTCGAGAAGATTTGTGGGGTATCTTAGGACTTAAACATTGTGATAGATGATTGGTCTCCCATAAGCTGCTCGACTTAACATTGATAACAATTAAGGATGTTGTACATGACCAGTGTGATGAGAATTCATCTTTAAAGGCCTTGAAAGAAAGCTTAGGAGAAGAATTTTTTTCCTTTCAAAGGAGGACAGCTTGAAGTTGAGGTAAAATTGTTTAGTGAGCTATCTAACACCATCCCTTATACTAGGCTAGAAGAAATAGAAAAGTGAATGGCCACTTCATAATTAAAAAAGATCGTAGAGGAGGTGAGTAAATCCATCCTTTTGACATGCTTCTAGAGATAAGTTGTATATCTATAAGTCCTTGAAGATGGAGTCTTGTACATGGTTGCAAATAATCTTATAATTGAGATTGCTTGAACTTGTTAGAAATGAGGGCATTTCTTGGGGTGTCGAGCTTAGAAAGTATAATAAATAGAGCCTATACCCTTCAAAGCTATGCGAGGAGTTTGTTGTTGAGGGTTTTTTTGTAATTTTATTTTTTGGCATTTGCATTTTTCTTTTGGTCTCCTACAATGGTTAATAGTGTTGAATTCTTAGATTATACCACTATTCTTATGATAACAAAGCTATTGTATTGGTTTATTAATATTTTTTTTAAGTATTTTAGATCATGTGACTCAAGATTAAATAAGTCAATTATGTGAAGAGTTTAATCACTTGAGCAACACATGGAGAAGATCTTTTTTGGGTCATCTTTATTAGTGTTGGTATATTAAACTTATAACAATTTATTTGAGGTACTAGAATTTTGTGAGTTTTGAGTGAGTGATAAAAGCTTTAAAAATCATCTCTCACATAGAATTATTTGAGGCATGTATTTCATCTAAATAGAATAGTGAAAATTTATTATAATGTATTAGTTTGTTTAGCCCAGCCAAATAGAAATTGAAAATACATTGAATTGAGTTGATCAGAAATTTTTTTTGCCAATCATACTTGTGCGATGGAGTCATTCTACAATAAGACTAGTTAGCTTTGGGATTGAATTGAGAATTGGACATAGATGATTCATAATTGAGTTAACTGATTATTCCTTTTATATATGTACAATATTATTGTCATGTAAGTATGTTTTTTAATCTTCCTGAGAGGTGTTTACTGAGGCTTAGAACTATGTGTTTCGTACAGTACTATATACATGTCATACTTGTATGATATTTTCTATAGTAGATTGGACAAATGATCTGATTGATTTACTTATGTATGAATAAGAGTTTGCATTATTGTACATGTACGTTCAATGTATCGTAACAGTACAATAACTTTTTTCAGAAAGGTGTTGTGTGGAGCTTAAGCATTGAGTTGATTTGCGTCATACAAATATGGTTTTATTATCACTCGAATACAATTTTTTATGTACAAAGAGGGGTATTAGATTAGAAAGTCTTCATACAAGTTGATTTTTATTTTATTTTCCCTGCAGTGGTTATTGCATGAACACGAATTTAAAAATGGAATATAGTATTTTTTTGTTTGGTTTTAATTGGAATTCGAAACATATCACGTGATTGTATTTACAAAAAATGGCTTAAAAAATTTGTGATGCTAAGCTTGTGCCACAATTTGAATAGTGTTTGGCTGATTGCATCAAAGAGCACCACATTATCTACATGGGGAGACAAATAGACATCCACAGGAAGGATTAAAGTTATTTTTTTTTGTTTGAGCTATGGAAGATGAATATGCTGCATATGGAATTAAACCTCTTGAGAATAACCTTTGATAATACAGAAAGTTTGGCCCAGAAATATTAAATCCTCAAAATGATGGTTTTGATAAGTTACTATCAGTGATAGAAAGGTACATGCTTTTCTTGTTGGACAACTTGGAAAGAATCTTATGTAGCAGAAGAAAGCAATAACGAGGATTGATTTTAGAAGGAGATAATGGTAGCCCTATGTAGGTAATGGGAAGGCAACTAGGATAGCAACCAAAAGTAGCAGAGAGAATGTCATTGTTGGTGACTTCATTGGTGGGTTTTCTTCTAGTGTTTTGTTTGTGGGTCCTATGAGAGCAAACTCAGCTTTTAGTTTTTTGCGCTGCCATGTGAATTCAAAGCATGCAGACTGAAGTTGAATTTGTATGTTTTGTAGTTCTGCGTGTGCTTTAAGGCATATACAATCCACAAGTTGATTGCAGGGATACAAACAAATCGTATTCTTTGCTTTCACACCTCTTATTTCACGCATCCAAAGCTTAACTATTTCCCATTCAAACCATTCCTAATCAACCATTTGCCATTTGTCAATATAATCCCTGAACTGGCATTCTGATGTAGGATTGTAGCTGTGCTTCGATACATCAATCTTCGGGACATGCTTACATTTTGATGAAGTGTTGTGGCTATGCTTCTATACATCATTATATGGGACATGCTTATTGAAAATGTATGTTTAGTATATATATATATTCCTTTTGACCCAACTCAACTGCTTGAATTTTGGTCAAGCCAATTACATAAATCTAGTTTTTCTTAATAAATGTTTCAACCAGGGACTAAAGCTTTAGCAGCGGAATGAAAGAATTAGCAGGGTACTGATATAATTAAATCAATAAGTTGAAGGCATGCCTATCCACTCAGCTGAACATCTTTATGGCCACATTACCAAGGACTATCAAGGTTGAGTGGCATGGCAGGACATGGTGTTTGACCTTGGTGATACTCTTCTAGTCGAAGTTTTCTTTCCTCCATTTAGCTAAGCATGTTAGACTGGAAACCATGCTCAAGCTTTCTAAAACATGCAAGACAATACAAACCGCATTTGTTTTCTGTCATTCACTGTAGATTTCTTATGTACAGCGTTTCTCAAAAAGATTCTTAGCATAGTTTTCTGAAAAATAATTTTTTGTTTTATAGAATAGAGATGTGCTGAAAGCTGAATTACTAAACTAAAAATAAGTTTTGTTCTGTTTTGGAAGCAGTTGTTTTTAGGCTGCACGGCTTAGCACTGCCTAAAACTTTTTGTCATGTTTAAAATGATCTTTCCTTGTAATTGTTCTTGTTAACAATATTGTGGAAACTTGCCCGCTTGTGTGTTGGTTGGTTTGGGTCTTGTTGTTTGGTTTGCACTAGTTCTTTCTGTTGTTGGCAAGCGTTGTGGGCAGGCAACCTCTTTTGTAATTAGTTCATTAGCCATTTCTTCCATGACACAAAGCACTTGCTTTCTACAGTAGTATTACAGTGATGTGCCCACATTTAATGATGCTTTGGTTCCTATATCATTATAGAAGTCATTATCTTTTGTAAACTAATGTTTTCAATTGTGCTGTTTTAATATCACAAAAATCAAATTCAGGACCATCAGAATTCTTTGTTTTAGATTTTATCTTGTATAAGGCAGTTTGTATGAAACTAGCTTATAATAATAGAGGATAGTTTAAGTGAAACGAAAGTATTCTTCATCAGTACTGATAGTAAATTATATGCTTGTTCTTGCAAAGCAGTGATGATTGTATTAGCACAAATTTTGCAGCAATGAGCTTTACTAGAAAGTATTGTTATGATTTAGCAAGTATGCACATTTTTAATTACAAATAGTACAAGCAAAATAGAAAAACTTAATAATGGTCTGTTTTTGTGATTATGGTATTATAAATTTATTGTATTTCTAATATTTATGTTGAAGTTATCTGGGGTAGACAATTTATGGGTCTGTGCGTTGTGTGTACTTGGGCATAAACTGTTGTCAAACAATTCATAAGAGCATTGGGCACCACATCCTAAGGACAAGCGATGCCTCCTTGGCTTGAGAAATTAGCTTCTTTTGAGGCATTTTGAGTCTCCTAAGGCTTGTAACGCCACCCTCTACCATGGAAGCCTACGGATGATGGATGTGTGGGGTACCTGGGTGTAGCGGATCCGAACTTTGCCAAGGGTTCAAACATTCATTTTATGGCTTTGCTATGATGCTTTTTCGACATTGATGTAGCTTGGGCTTGTGGGATTTACTAGTCATCCGTCTGCTCGTGGGTTTGCCACATGCCCAAATCTGTTGATCATTCTTTGCTGCATTGTCCTTAGGTGTAGGTACTATTTGCATGGCTCCTCGTCAATTGGCCTAGTTGCACTCTCATTTAGTCACTTGGTTAGCTCTTGTAATGTTTGGAGTAATATGTCTTAATGTATTGCTATGATATTGCTTTACTGTTCTCTACTACTTGCGACTGAACCATAACTATATGGCTCATAACTTGACACGTGGTACTTCTCGTTAGTAGAACCTTTGGTAGCTTTTGGGCCTCTTCATTCCCTTTTAATCACCTTCTCAAACACACACCTACTCTTGACTTGATTAAGGTAAATTACAATAGTACTAAGGCCTTTTGTTGTTGTGCTGGCATTGGGATTGTCATCCAAGGTAGTGTTTGAGACCTTATTCTTGCTAGACCATCTGTGATGGAGGAGCGTGCACTCTGTGAGACCATCTCTATTGTTATTTTACTTTTTCCTTTGAAACAAAATTTCTTGGAGAATGAACTCCAGGAGAATATATTCAAAAGAAAAAAAATTAACATTTGAGTAGTACGAATAAGTGAATATCTTTCAAGAAAAAATATTTCTTGCCTTTGTTCTTTGCTAGCAAGCGTTTTCAGGATTACAAATTATGCATGTGTTGAGGGAGGGGAATAAGGCGACCAACTGGGTCATTAGATCTTGTTAGAAGTCTGATGTGACCAGAGTTTGGGGTATGCCTCTACCTGTGGACCTATCTATTGTCATGGAGTAGGATGTTATGTATCAACCATCTTAATCTAATGATAATATAGGTTGCAGCCATAATTTAAAAAAAAAAATTCATTAGAGCAAATGTTATATAAATATATATTATCTTGGAAGAGGTCATGCATAACTGAGCCATTCTCTTTCCCTTTAATTATGCGTATTTAGATTTTTCTATGTTATCATGTTAGAAATGTTTTCATTTATTTTCCTGATTCTTCTTGGATGGTTTTTTCTTTGTTTTACATGCCTGAATTACAAATATGGAGCATTGCAATTCTTACAAAAAAAATATTACTGTTATGATATTTTTTGCTTTATTGGAAGTAGAGTATATAATTCTTATGTTTTTAAGCAGTTGTACTACGGATGATTAGCTTTGGATGTGACTATTCTTGGTCAAAAAAGGAAACCCGCTTTGATCAAAAGGTAAGCAAGTGGTTATTTATAATTTACAGAAACCTATTCTTCTTGATTTTGGTAATTGCATTATTTTGAATTTTTTTTGTGTTTTATTATCAGTGGATGAGTAAGAACCTTGTTAGGAAGGCATAATAGGTCTTCTTGATTTTTTTTGTAGATTATATAATATAACATGAAAATATACATCATTCTTTTTATTTTTTCAAAACATGTTTATTTTTGTATAATAACTATTATTGATCTTATTAAGTGGGGTTAATTATATGATTCATTTTAGCATAATTTTTCTCTATCTACAAAGATTCAAAAAAGTCTTAACTCTATAATATTTTATTAATATGGTTTTTTTATCTTTTTCTTTCCTAGTGTACTAGAGAAATTCTAATATCTCACCACACGGTCTATAATTAATAGGATGCACATCTTTCGATTAATGCTCCGCTAATCTCTTATATATAGATATTTCTAACTATATGTTTTGGGTATAGCCACTTGTCCACATAAACATTCTCATGTTTGTAATTATCATTCAATGTATATGTTTATATTTCACAAAGCAGCATTTAATGCAATATAAAATTCTACTCTTAGGATGGGCTTATAATACTTGCATTTAATTGAATAATTTGGCATTGGTAACTTAGTTTCATTGCATGTGAGAATGGACAATCAATTTATATTTGGTCATTCTCAGGTTTTCTGTTTTCAGAAATGCGTAACTTATGGTACTTCAAGCATTCCTTGAGGAATGAACCTGATGCCCTTGTAACATGCTCATGTAAAAGTTAAGATCATGTTGTTGTGCAGTAGGTATGGTATTGATTAACATAAAATTCTTATTGTGATGATGGCCAATAATGAACCTAGTATAAAACACATAAATATACAAGTGACAATCTTAAACGAGACTGGGAGGCATATAAATAATATAATAAATATAGCAGAAGATTATTTTGACCATCTCATAGAGATTGAACTAGCGACTCCCGTAGGTCCTTAAAACTCCACTCCCACATATACAAAAGCACTTAGTAGACAGTGCCAATGCTACATAGATACTTATGATAAGATTTATAGAATATTAACTTGGAGAACCCAGGTATTAATAGAATTTTAACTTTGATTAGGAGCCACTTTGAATGGTTTCCCTTGCCAAAGATCATAAGGTTAAATTTGTTGACATTAAACGTGTTTCCCAAGCATCTTTCTACATTTATAAAATAGTGCATTATCAAGCTTATCAATTTGAAGTTGTTTAGCTTATTAAAACGTGAAATCATCTAGTTCATCGAGGTGATGTGCCCCCTAATACTTTAGTAGATATTGTGGAGAAGCATAAGAAGTACCTGCCCATAAACTACCAAGAACATCTCTTAGACCAATGATATAGATGGACTCTGTGAAATAAGACCATGAATAAGTATGTATAAGAAAATTTGAAAGAATCATTCCAAAGGATGTGATTTATCAGGTGCTTAGAAATATTGAAAGCCTTTAAAAGTTTCTAAGCTTTCATAGGTCTAACCTGGCTACCTCATCGTTAACATCTAAGAGCATTATTGCCTATATTATAACTATTATTCGTTGTTTGCTAGCCCTAGTTCATAGAAAAGATGGTCTTGGTTGTAATTCTACACCTGTAGTGGATTCTAATTCTTTAAGTGTTTTAGTTTTGCACATGTTGCTGGCGTTTATTTTACCAAATTGTTAATTCTAGGATAAGAAGAGGAAGGTGAAACTACCTTGTTCAATGGAAGGTCCATTATGTGATTGAGGAATTCATGTTAGCAGAGTATGAAAAGGTATTAGACAATGAGGGAGTTTCTTTTCAAGGTAATCAATTATGGGTTATTATTTCCCATAAGTAAGGTTAAGTATTGGAAGAGGACATCAATGTTTTAACCTTCTATAGGCAAAAAGGCTTGCATAGTTATTACTGATAATGGGAGTTGTGTTATTGCTTCTTCTTGCACTTAATTGTCAATTTTTTAATTTGATTCTTGTGGCATGTTCCAAGTCTTTTTATATCTCTTGGTTTAATGATAACTCTATTGTTAAAAGTTTTATTTAGGGGTTATTTGGTTTGCAGACACCTACTGAAATTTGAAACTTGATCTTTATAAGTCAATTCTTGTTTTACTGACTATGAAAGACATTTAATTTCAAGTCAGGCGATACCACAAATGTTGACTTCTTAAACTTCTTAATCGACAAACTTTAGAAGATCAGATTTCTCCTTAGTTTGGGTCATCCTTTGTCATCAACCGTACGTACTGGTGACTATTGGTTGCCATCGTTAGCAACTGCCAAACACTGCCTATTACCCCTATCTCTTACTACTAATGCTAATGAATGGAATGAGTAAGTTCTTCATGGATGCAACTTTATTAAGATATGAATAAATTTTAATCAATGAAATTATTGACTTCTGAAATATGAGCTAGACTTTGAATAGTCAGGGAGCTAAACAACGACTTAGTCCTTTCATAGTTTAATATTTATTTCAGTTTAATGATGAACTCAATTGGTGTACATTCATCATTAAAGGCAATTGGAAGAAGAGGTTTATTTTTGTTCATAGCAAAACTAATGTTTGAGAAGGCTGTGTTATAAAGGCCTATATCAGGGGAGTGTTTCCAAGAGTCTCCTCTGCTTGTAGTGATTCCATGAGCCCTATCAATATGTGCTAGTAGATTTTCCTGTTGGATTGATTCTAACAATATTCATACATCTTTGTTTGTCTTTCTTCACTGAGCTCTACTGGAAAGAATGTTAACTCTATTGGTATAAGCCTTGCTTTTCTCCTGAGCCTCTTGTACTTGGTAGCTTTGTGTTCTTGAAAATTTTATTGGGTATGAGGACATTTATATATGACTTCAATGATTCAGATATAGATGATATTATTACTACCTACCATGACTGTAAAACCTGGTATACTGTCATTCTTTGAATTAAACCTTTATCTTAGTTAAATCTGCTTTGGTAAACTTGTCAACTCTTGAGAATTCTTCCTAGTATTGCTTTGAATTATTGCAGTTTGGCTTTCTTGGGTCAGTTGCGTAATTTTTTTAACTAATGGTATAATCATAGTTCATATTTGTCATATCTATTATTTGTTCCAGCCACTTCATTTCTGCTTAAAAAGTTTAATTGACTAATTTTTTTTTTTGGATTCAGAAACATATTGCTAGCTGTTCTATATGTTCATCTGGAAAAGCATGTTATCACCTTCTACAGGTACTCCACTTTCACTTTTTTACTGATCCATTTTTGCATGAATGCTATTTTGTTTGTTGTAGGCATTTGCAGTTTCAAAACTCGGCAAATTATTTTTATGTAGAATAAGGGAAGGGAAGTGAATTGTGCCTTTTTAGAAGTTTTTAATAAATTTTTGGATAAATAAAAAGTAGATTCCTCTATTTTGAGCCTATGTACGACTAGGTTTCTCTCATCTATAAATTATTCAGTTTGGTTCATCTAGTTTGAAAAATAGCAACAACTAGCCCCTTTTACTATCATTGGTGTCAACCCTTTAGCAAGTATACTGTTTCTTAACCTCTCTACAAAAAGGGACAAGTTCTTCCACAAACCCTCAAACTTTCTATCATCATTACAATTTTGTTCATGACCCATTTTGTCAATTTGTGAAATGCAATTGTAGGTTTTTGCTCATCAAGTAATCAGCTGAGTTGGTTTATACAGCTCTATCTAATTGAATATCCTTTGTCAGTTGAATCACTTTGTCCTTTGAATACTCTTCAACATTGGAAGCTTCTTGTCATAGGTGGTTGCATGTTGAATAATAGTTTTCTTCCATTGAATCCCCCTTACTAATTGTGCCATACTAGAAACCCCAGTACTTGTGTTAGCGAAGGAGAGAAGATATTGTTGTAAGGTTTTAGCAAATGGATAGGTTATGCATAGTAGAATTAATATTATTAATAAACTATGGCAAAAAGAACCATCTACCTTAATGGTTTCTTTCCATTGAAGAACCTAGTTGCTACAATCTTCAAATTGCATAATCAAATTGAATATTTTTAAGTGATAGGGAACTAGTCAAACATGAACCTAAATTGTAGAGGCCAACTTGCTATTTATCTTCAATTTTTATTAAGATTAAAAGAAGAATAGTTGTTTTGAAAACAAATTATTAGGTGTAGCATTTGATATCATAATAAAATTGTTAAAATAAATAGAAATGAAAGCACGCTCAGGTTTCTAACCAAGTACCACTTAATCCAATCCTTGATACCAAAAGAAAAGGCTTACTCTTATTATGATCTTTTGCAAAAATAGGTGAATAAAAGCCCTTACAATGGTCCTGGAAGAGATTTGCATTAACTTATAAGAATCTATAAGTTACAACCAAAAAAACAGCTTAAAGGATCAAAAAATCCTACAAATTGGTTTTAAGTAGTCACAAGATAAAGAAATGACCAATAAAAAGAGAATTACAATAGATGCTAAAGAGAATATGATAAGTTTTATGAATAATAGAATGGAGGAATTTAATTGTAGTTTGGCACTTTGAATCAAAGATGATAGCATTGAGTTTGCATAATAAATTTCTTCTAAAACTCAATTTAGAATCACCCCTCCTTTCTTTTAACCTATCTCTTAAGAAAGATTTGAGATGGTGGTTAGGTTGGTTAGGTTTTATAGTTTTCTTAAAAACACTGTTGGAATACTTAAAAAATATACACACACACACACATATATATATAGATATGTTTGTCATTTTAGGAACTTCAAATGTCTCATTTTACTTAACAAGTTTTGATATAATTTGAAAAAAGTAGGCCTATTATTTTTTAAATTCTTTCTTAGTATTGAACATCTAATAGATAAGAGTTGGTTGTTCGATTAGCTCAATTTTTAAAAAATTATGTTTGTTGAGCCATTTGATAAATTTGGGCCGTTCATCCAACAAATACAAATGCCAAAAAAAAAACATATATACAGTTGATTTGTTCTGTGATAATAGATTATTTGTAAGACTAGTTGAATTATTTCATAACATTGTTTTGTTGAACCTCCAATTAAATAAATTTGATTATCTAATTGTCCTGCATTACAAATTATAAGAATCATACTCTACTATCATTTGGTCAAATGGAAAGACTATTGGGCATTCTGAAATGAGATCAAGACAATGTTTTCCAATCAATTGGATCATCTAAAGGAAAACCTAAGCTAACTAATATGTTTTTCTTATATTCTCAATAAGTAAATATAATGTTATATGATTATAGTTTGGCCATCACAATTGTAAAATTCTTAAGGAACTTGTTTATCGCTCTGTTCAATAATAGTTCATTTTTATTTCTGTGAATTTTTCTACTCTCTATGCAAAGTCATTGAATTTAAATGAGTCGAATTAATTTTTGATGATTGAAATTGATATTTGGGGCCTTAAATAATCAAATAACATACTCAGGACTTAGTCAATTCCTTTCTTTTGTTGATAACCATTCTGAGATCACATGGGTATTCCTAATAAATGCTAAACCTAATGTTAGCCAAATATTGAAAAACTTTGATACCATGATTCAACTTACCTTCAAAACAAGGTCCAAATGGCTTTCTAGAGAAAGAAGTGGGGTTGGTTGTTTATGTATTTTCAAATAATTAACATTTTTCATAACTTAAATGGCTCATTATACATAAAGGTTCATGTCAATTTAAAATTCAAAAGACCAACAACTTTGACGAATCTTAACAATTTTAAACAAATCCTAAACAATTAATGCAAATACAACCAAGCCATGAATAAACAAAAGTATCAAAATAAAACATGAAATGCAGATACCATCAAATCTAGTATGTGTTTAACCCATCTTACCTTACATTAGTTCAATTTAGCCTAAAGAACTTTGTTTTATGGAATTAGAATTGATTTGAGTGGGTGATTGAATATCTTTCATAGGAGGTGATCTACAAAGCGAAAAGCTCCAAAGCAGTAATATGTTATGTGGCCTATTTATTGAAAGGTGCACATAAATAAAGTCATTTGGTGACTTAATTGCATAAAATATCAAGTGAGCTAGTTGAGATTATCTTCTTATTTGGTGATCTAGTCATATGAAAGTTTAGAAAATCCAATTGAGTATGTTTTCTGTATCTAAAACCCATAAAAAAAAATTAGTCTTAAGGTGCTCCAACAAACAAACAATCTCTAAATTGTAAGTTTGATCAAACTTTTTATGAAAAATAAAATTTTAATTATTTGAAAATCTATATATAGGTTATGAAACTTTGATATGGAATAATAGAACTGAAATTGAGGATAAGCATAATTTTAAGGACAACATAAATCCAACTTGTTCTTTTGATAGTTTAGTTGATTTAAGCTTAAGAGAATTAGGCTCAAATGAACTAGATTTAGATTTAAAAGGCTTAAGATATTTAGATTAATATGAGAGAAATTCATTAATTTTCTTTTGGGTGATATTATTGATAAAAGTTGAGTTTGGCATATGTAAAATAATACATTAGTTATTTTTGAAGATAGCAAATATTTGATCAATTGCCAAGAATCTATTAAGCTTAGTCAAAATGTATAAGAATAGAACATATTTAAATGATTTTAATTTGAGGACCATCATAAGAGTAATTAGTCTAGGGTATAATGTGAGATTATTTTTTGTGAGTTTAAGAAATATAAATAATATCAAATTGATCATACAATCATTGTGAATAAAATATATTTTCTCATAAAGTTTTTAGTGTCATATAAAGAGATCGCAAGCAGTTATGTGCATATTTACATAGAGATAAAGTAACTTAGTTTATAAATGAAGATTTGTTAATAACTGAATATAATAAAATCCTATATAAATTTAAGATAATTGATAATATAAAAGATTTGGATATTATATAGAATGATTAACATACTTTAAGAATAGTAGATTATTGCATAATAGTAATGAGATAGTTACAGATTTAACAATCTAATTTTGAAATATAAAGACCAATTTCAAAAATATATTTCAATTATCAAAATTTCGCCATCCAAATCTTTCTCAATTTTTTGCATTTTTTTTGGAATTTTACTGATGTTTGACTTGATGTTTTGAAGATCAAAAAAATTGTGTAGCCAAAATTAAGCCTGGCTAAAATGTGTACTGTATAGTCAGTTTTGTAGCCTTGCCCATTTAGGGGAGAACAGTATTCATTGGGTATGGATGGTGGTGATGTGAGGTGATACATTGTGGAACAGGAGGGAGGTTCGATGAGGAGGATCGAGATGTCGGTGGCGAGTTTCACAGGTCCAGCTGGATTTGTAGACGGTGGCTTTCAGTAGGCTGTGGAGGAAGAAAACTGGTGGAAGGTCACCATGCAAATCTGAGATGGTCCCATGGATGGGGGCAGCATTTGATGGGACACCAGCTAGTGGGGGTGGTTGAAGTTGGAGACAAATGCTGGATTTGGTAGGCGGAGTGGTGGAAATGTTGGAGAATGGGACATGAAAACAAAAAATTTTCAGTTATTTTGTTCCTGGCCTAGAACCTGTTACATAGATCTTTCTCATCGCGATCTCAAATCACAGCTCTTACTACTTTTTCATTGGCAAGAAAGCGCAATATACTGCTTCAAACTAAAGAAGATCAAAATCCTGAACTTGAGTCAAGCTCAGTCCATAAAAGCAAAGCAGGCATGGATCCTTCTCTTAATGAGTTAGAATATGGGGACCTTCCTTCTTATTGGCATAGAAAGGAGATGAGATAATGTACACCATACTCTATCTATAATTTACTATCTTATAAGAAGTGATCTTCTGGTTATCAAGACTTTGATATCAATTGAGCTAAAACTACCATATCCCCAAGGTTTTTCATGAAGCTCTTGAGATTGCCAAAGAGAAGAAGGCTATTAAGGAAGAAATCAAGGCATTAAATGAATAAATATGGAAACTAGTTGATCTTCTAGAATAAGAAATAGTTGCTTCTATTTATTTTAATTTCAAATATAATGCCAATAGTGTTGTTTGGTTCAAATCTCACTTGGTAGCCAATACATTTATGCAATTATACAAAAATAACTATTAAGGAGACTTTGCACTTTTTGCTAAGTTGAACATGGTTAGATTTTTGTTTTGGACCGTTAATCCTGATTGGCAACTCCATCAATTTGATTTGAAGAGTTATTTCCTTAATTTAATGTTAACTTAGAAAGAAGGTTGCATGAAAATTCATTTTGGAGTGATTGATTATTAAGGAGGATGCACCCAAGGATTAATCTCTATCGTCTTTATATACTTTGATACTATACTTCTGATTAAAGATGACGAATATGAAATCAAGAAAGAATTTTTTTGTTTTGAAATTTGAAAGCATGGACCTTGGATGTCTCAAATACTTCTTTGATTATGGAATTGCCTTGTCAAAGATAAATAACACTATTTCTTAACGAAAATATATTCCTCAGGCCCTTCAAAGAAATTGGAATTCTTGTTTTTAAAACAGTCGACATCTTGATGGATAGCAATTGAAAATCTAGTGTTCATGAGGAACGCCCTTCAATTGATAAATATAGATATTAAAGACTTCTTTGGAAACTCATTTATCTCTCATATTAGACTTTGATTTTCGTTCTTTTTACTATCCATAGTTAGCTAATAAATGAGCACCCAACTGATAAACACTTCAAGGAAGTTTATCAAATACTCAGAAACCTGAAAATGCATTATAGTAGCCTTTACTTTTGAAAAAAAAATCTTCAGAGAATGTGGAAGGTCAACTATTGGGTGTTGTACTTGTATTGGGCAAGCCTATTCATGTGTTGTAGCAAGAAATCTGATATTTTTGGTTGTACTATTCAGGCAAGATGTTGGGCCATGCCTCATTGGGTACGTGAATGAATAGGCTTGTAGCATGTCCTAATACAACTACTGATTACTTGTGATAGAAAATGTTTAATGATAATCAAGCTGTGAACTCAATTGTTAAGAGTTTAATACATCGTGATTGAAAAAAGTAAATAGGGATAGATGATCATTTGTTAAGGGTAAATTGTGTATAGGTTTTTATAGTTTGATCTAATTCTTAAATAGGTACTTTGATTTTTAAGGAGGCAAATTGATCCATAATATTTAGCATAATCTTCAAGTACGTTCTTTGGTCTTTAATTTTATCAAGAAATTTATGTTTTGCCAAATCATCAGTTATTTATTATTATTTTTAAGTTGTATTTAGTATGGTATATTATTATACTTGAATTGGGAAACCATGTGATATGAGATGGTTACAATGTTAAAAAAAATAATAATCAATAAACATGGAGTTATTATACTAAAAAAGTTGTGATATGGCATATTTGTTTGAGGAAATAATCGCTAAGATTAGTAATAAGAGCATGGTTATGTGGCATACTTTTCTAACATTTGTGCTTCAATTTCACTATATGTGTTTATAAATGTACATATTGTGTTTTTATATTTAACCAGTGTATCATAAAAGTTTGTGCTATTTTAATCTTCATTGAGTTTAATGAATTTATGTTTGAATTAATTGTTTGTTTAATCATTGTTGTTTGACATCTTTCGTTTCCTTTCGATAATTTTGAGAATCTGATACTTAATGCAGTTTTTCTCAGGAAAGGAGTCTTCCTGCCCACAAATACTCGTTTAGCACTTATCTAGCCTATCTTATATATGCACCACTTTATATTGCCGGGCCAATTGTAAGCTTCAATGCATTTGCTTCACAGGTTGGTGACTTGCATTTATAACAAAGTGGTAAAAACATTTCCGATGAAAATTGGTTTTCTGCAATTATATTGTTGCTTGCTTCCTAACTAATTTTATTGAATTTCTTATCCACTCTTGATGCTCAATTGGCTAAACAACGAGATTGGTTCTCACTTATGGACACTTTTTGCCTAATCAGATGGCGATTGTGCAAATCCTGTCCCATTTAGGTTATAATACTGCAGGCCAAATTTAGGTTTCTGAACCAAATTGATTTTTGGGGTGGAAATCCTTGCTAACTGGATGTGGGATGTTTGTAGATTAACAAATTGCATGTGACGTTCTAACCCAAAATGGGTTGATTACCTCTTCATCAGCTTTATTACTTGGTATTGCAATGTACTCTTCAACATTTTAATGGATAATGGTAGATATTTTATTTAAGGAGTTTAGGTTTTAGTTCTTATTTTTGGCAATGAAAGGGCTTTATGGTAACACTTAATGAATTGGGTATTATGTGGTTTACTCAAGCACTAAAGTTGAACTGAAATGCTAGGCTTTTTTTTTTGAAGGCAAATATATGGAACTGCTGTGGAATATGGGCTTAGAACACATTAAACTTATGCTTTACAATGGTAAAATGTTAGTCATAATATAGTGGCCTAAAATCATTGCTATTAGTGTGATTGTCTGTTAAAATTATTCTTGTTATTTGAAATATTATTTGGGAAATAAAATATTCAAAATTTTTTATTAAAAAATAGGGCATAGAGAATGTAAAGCCTAAATTAGGCTTAGGGTGCAAAGTTTCCTATCATAAATTGTAGTATAGATCCAATATATCTAAAGATCCTGCTTTTTATGATAGATTTGTTACTTGTTATTGTTATAAAATTAGAACTTCTATCCTGAGTAAACTCAGTTCTCCATACACTAAGTTTTTAATCCATGTAAAATCTCTCAAGTGTCAATGATTCTTTCCTATAGTCTGCATTTCTATTTTTCCTCTTCAGTCTCCTTGACAAGTAGAATATCATCTGCAAAGAATGTCATGGCATCTCATCTAGAGTTTAACTATTATTAATATTTATGACTAAATAGATGTGGACTTAAAGTTCTACCTTGAGAATAGTAATAAGAATCTCCTTTGTCATCCACCTTGTTTATGAACTTAAGATGAGCATGCACTAAGGAAGATTAAGAGATTCTAGTTAATACAATGTATTAAAGTTAAGCTTGTCATGATTTTAGCATTAGCATAAGCATTTTTGCTTTTGGGTCCATGTCTATCTTATAATGTTTTCCTGTTCTGTTTATGTTATAAGTTCTTCATTGAATATCCATATTATCTTTTGTTTGTCATGCTTAATGTGACGTAATTTTTTCTTGAAAAATTTTATAATCATGATTTTGTGTTTTGTACATCAATTTAACCTTTGTTGATTTTTAAAATTAGTTCATCTTCTCATATGAAAGATAATATCATGATTAGCATACTTTTGCTCTACCGTTATAAATGGGTAAATTATCATATGGAGCTGTTTTTTGTTTTTCTTGTATGACTTGCTTCAACTAGTTACAAATATGTGATTTTTTTTAAAAGGGTGATAAACATATGGTTTCATGCATTGAGTTTTCACCCTTGGAAGAAATTTTTAATTTTTTTTTAACTTGTTGGAAATATATTAATATTGTTACTTAAAAAATATTATGTAGGATAGGTTGTATTAGAAGATGTTGCTAAGCTGATCCTATGGATCAATAAAATATTTTATTAAGTCTAGTGATAATTTCTTTGTTTTAATTGTAATGTGTCATATATAAAACTTTTATGTCATTTTTTATCATTTATGTACATATTTTTATTTTTTGTTGCATTTTTTATTAGAAAAGCCATTTTCTTCATTTTTTGGTTTTTCAATTTAGGGTTTAACATTGCAATTTATTTAAACTCTTATCCTGGAATGAAAAAGTAAAAAAATATCCTTTTTCTTAGCATTGCTTATTATTGAAATTATGGTTCTTATCTTGTGGTGCCTAGGTTGCAATATAGGTTTCTTGAGATTGAGATCTGAGATATTCAAGCTTTGATTTGGATCTACCTCCACCACTGCCATCATCCTCATCATCATCATCTTCCACCCTGGAAATTTTTGCAAGATCTCATTTTGCCTACACACATTGAAGCTGAAGATTGCCGTGCACAACTACAATAATTTGTTGTTGTTGACCCGAGGTTTCTTCCAGCTTCCCTCGAATCATCTATTGCCAGCGATTTCCTTGGCTAGCCCTATCGAAACTCGAGCCATTGCCTTCCTTACAACTGTTTGTGGGCACCTTGACCTTTTTGCCACACCAAGCCGCCTCCTCAACCCGCTTCCTCTTCCCCGATCCGCATGTCACACGACTGCAAACATCTCGACGCTCTATTGCACTTCTTTTGTCTTGTCAAGCAATGAATCGCTTGTTTCCTCTTACTTCGGCCTCTACAAGCAACTTCCCTTGACAACCGCGAACAATCGTTCCCGATCGCGACTTGCATAACTTGTTGCACGCGCCATCTCGACTAACTTTCCTTTGTCAACCATTGTCACCACCACCTAAACATTCAAATAGTTCTATCTATCAACTACCTATGCCTTTGAAGCAACAAACTAGCAAATGAAAGTTCCCTAACCCTAGAGCCGCACTAGTCTGAGTTGAGTTGAACATTCATTCGAATTGTACCAGTATGCCAGCATCAGAACCGAACCGAATCATAACCTGCAACTTATTCCCCATGTTTGGTAGTTGTTTTTCAAAAAGCTTATCAAAAGTTTCTTGGTTGATTTTCTTCTTGCAGGGGTTGATGTCAATCATAATGGTGATATAGGTGGAGTACAACATTGTAGAGCAAAGTTTTTATTGGTATGGTAAAACTATGAAATCCAAAAAGGAAAAAAAAGAGGCCACGATGCTTACCAAATGCTATTACACTCCACTCTTTGTTTGCATTTCAGCCCGACGGCCATGCATGAATAAAGGAGAGGAGCTTAACTAGGATTTGGCAATTGTTGTCAATAATTGCAATAAAAGGACCTTAAAAGCTCAATTGAGGGGCATTAGATCCATGACGATGCAATAGACCTCTTCTTCCTCAAAAAATCACCCAAGAAACCTAGCCCTCGCCTCTGCTCTTCACTGCCTAAAATTGTTGCCTCTGTTCGATGGTCTTGAAGGCCTTATCCCATTCCAAAAGAACCTCCTCGTTGCCCATGCAAGACAAGTTGCATCAAGAGGATACTAATGATTTATTTAAGTTATAGAAGATTTTGTTTAGTTTGGTGGTTTTTTTGTTTTGTTCGAGTTATTGTGGTTATATATAACTATTATGATATTTTTATTATTTTTTCATATTTTCTTATTTTTTACATTTGTTTTATTAGGTAGAGTATTTTTATCATTTCTTGTTTTTGGGTCTAGGATTTAATATTTTAATCTATTTAAAATCTTGCATGGAATAAAAGAGAAGAAAATATAGTTTTTTCTTGTTAGTGTCTCTTATTGAAACTATGGTTTTTTGTCTTGCATATGAGTACACCCTTAAGTTGTGATCTAAGTTCCTTTTGGTTACGATCTAAAGATATCTGAGTTGCAATTTGGATTTATCGTCACCAACATCCTCATTGTTATCGTCTTCTATCCCAAATCTCATTGTAGGATTTGATCTATAGCCTCTTTTATTATTGCTCGTCTTTCTTTTAAAAGATATATGCGATACTTATAAGCATATTGTCAAAGTTTATATATGTTTATCTAATGTAATTCATGAAAACTTTTTGATAATTAATAATTTCACATTTTCACAAATGTTTTAAGAGTCACAAAGTTCACTATCTAGTGTGAAACTCAGATGCTCATGCAAAGCTTAGAACATTAAGAAATTTTCTCCTAATGTTATTGTCGCCTCCCTTTATACTACAATTTTTATATTTTTCCTTGTCTCCTTTAAACTACTTATCTTTTATTCCCATTTCACATTTCTTTCTTTCTTTGGTTTTGTACTTGTTTTTCAGTGTTCATCATGGTTGAAACTTTGCAAATCTGCTCGCTCTTCTAGGAATGCTATTTACACTAATGCATTATTTGCAAGGTATGATCTCAATTGTAGCACTGCTGCTTCCTTCAGGATTGAGCAAAACAAGTTAGGTAATATAAGATGTTATTGTAGTAATAATAATTGTTGATAGTCATCATGAGATAAAATGTAGTACAAGGAGTGCTTATATTAGCTTCTAGAAGTAATTCATTTGGGATTAAAAGAAATAACAGCAATAAGATGGTTAAATACAAGTAGGTGGAGTCGATAAAATAAATCTTATAAAGCTTTAGGTCTATCTACTTGCAAATGTTCATATTTATGTATGCCAAGTTCTTTCTAATAGACTCTTATTACATTTTTTCGTTTATATTTTGCTTTTATCCATAACAAAAATTTTCAATAAGTTGCATCTCTTTGCAGAAGCATTAGTGGGTTACATGTAACATCTCTAAATTAACTTTTCTCATTGTTATCTTACTTCAGTGCTGCAGCAATGTTCTCTCAAATACAGTAATTTTTAAGCTTTTGTTTTTGACTATAACTGATCATCCATCCTGATATTCTTTTCTCTCCAAAACTTATTTTATTTGTATATTTAAAATTCACATGCAAATATATCATAAAACTCACTTTATTACAATCTTATAAAACTTATTTTTAATCTAAATGAGTATTTTTTGTCACAATGCATCAAAACTACATCTTTGATTCATCCAACTTGTTTGAATCCTAAACTTTGTGAAGTCTAGTTTTAAGACAATAACATTTTATTCTCTAATATTTTATAATCATCAATTCTAATCTCTATATAAATTCTATTATAGATTAAAATCCTACTACATGCATAAACCATATGAAAATACTCATTTATCTAGTGACAAACTTCGTTCAAAAGCTGATGACAATAACTATTTCATCTTGGTTTAATATCTCCACCATCAATTAGTGTTTTTGTTCGTTGTCCAAAGACATCACTTGAGTTTGGTCTTCAGTTTTGTTGCTTATGCTTTAGCAAACTTATAAACGTGTTTTTCTTTCTTTTTGGTGTTTAATTTCTTATGTAAATCTTTGGAATTCACTCTCTTAGCAAAATTAAATACTTGTATAGTCACTTTTCAAGCTAGCTATATCTCAGATGTTTCTTTGTATTTTTGCAATTCAACTGTGTTTAATACAAAAATGTTTTTTCTCAACGTTTTGATAGTTTTTGCCCCTTAATAAAACTCCCTTGGAATATGGACCATCCATATTCTCTATGCAAATCCTTAGCCATCTAACAAATACTAATGGTAACATATTCCACATATGAGTAGCTATCACATTTTATCCCAAAGGCATGATTATAATACTCTATTCTTGAATAAAATCATGCTCATCATCAAGATTCCATCATCTAAATCAAGGATGTTGTTTTGACTTATTTATTTCTCCTACATATTTTAATGTGCACATCTCAGGTTATCAATATATGTTGAGTGGCCAAACATTCTCCTGCAAGGATGTTACTTTATTTGTGATGTAAATGATCAGCTTTCCTACATAAAGCAACAATCAGTTAGCATTTTTGAGATATAATTATGGCAAGCAAATAAATGCCCTTTCTAAAAAAAATTATTAGAAACAATCATATCCGCTAATAAAGCCAATTCAAATATGTTTTAAGTTCAACATTGGCATTTCCAAGTCCATAAATAACATGAAGTACTTAAGGTACCTTTCCTTCCTTTCTTAAGTGACTATTTGAGTCATCTCAAATAAAAACTTTTTCCTTAAAAGAGTGGCATCCAACTCCTATTTGAGAGGTATAAATACTAATAAATTTGATATCTTTCTTTGCTATGACAACCTTCAAATCTATGATTCCATCACAGTTCATTTTGACATTCTCATTTTTTCAAATTCTTATCCAAAATTAGACTGAATCCATCTCAATTGTGAGTTTTACTTCAGTACTAATGCTTGAATCTGAAAGTACGATTTTCCTTGACCTTCTTTTATACCTATTTAATTTCTTGAATTTAAGGCTGCTATGTTTTATTTTTGGTAACTTTAGTAGACTGGACCTTCAGTGAGTTATTGGTTTTATGGTTCCCAAACTGTTGCATAGCTTACACATATTTTTGATGATTGAATTGCGGCACATGTGGGTTTTCTTTTAACAAAGGCTGCTTCATTTCTTGAATTCACTTTTAATCTTTATTGTCATTTGTACTTTTTGTTTAGCTATAATTTCGAATTACTGTATGCATTTTTTGAGTAATTAGATCCAAGTGACTACAACATTCAGTTCTGCATTCTGTGTGATTGTTTTCCATAATAACTTGTTGAGCATTACAGTTAGACGTACCTCAGAAGAATTACTCTGGTGGTGATGTTGCGTTGTATGGATTAAGATGGTTTCTTAGTTTTGGTTTAATGGAAACAATGACTCATTACTTTTATTACAATGCCTTTGCAAAAAGGTAAGCTTGTATATGATCTAATGAATGTTTGTATTTCTAATGCTCTTCTTCTGTACTTGTAGTCTAAATTACTGTCGTTACCTTACAGTGACTTATGGAGGCAACTATCACCCCTGGATATATTTATTGTTGGATATGGAGTAAGATCAACTGCTAGATGTTCAAATCCTTTGTCTGAAACATCCTACTTTGTGCAAGTTTTGGGTGGCACGAATTTACCAATGAATGGGAAAACTGTTTCTTCTCTTTTGTTATTGTTTGACTCTGCCTTTATTCTTCTATTGTGATAGGTCATAAACTTTATGTGGCTGAAGTTTCTACTTATTTGGCGCTATTTCCGGTTTTGGTCCATGGTAAGTTTACTTGAACCTGCAGCATTTTTCTTTTGTTTTATTACTGCTGTCATCATTGCATGGAGAATCTTGGCTGGGTAAACTTGTGGTTGTTACTTTTGTGTGTTTTCCTTTTGTGAAGATGATCTATTAATGTGGTTTATTGACCAGTTAACGGCAATATTATCTTGATCATTTTCTTTTTCTGCCATGATATTGTGGTTGTAATATTGCACTTTGGAGTTCTGTTATACTTGTTATTAATATCATATAGGGTTAATTACAGATAAATATTTCACTTTTGTCTATTAGTAAAAATAGGTCATTCGATTTTAGGTAATAGTGATGGATGTACTTATAATTTCACAAGTTCTCCTACTAGGTCTCCTATTCCAAAGTTAATTTTCAAAGATAACTAGATTAGTTATTATAGTTTGTATGATTAGGAAAATAGGTCCCCATGTAGAAGGATAGTTTGGGAAGCAAACCAAAACAAAATCGTTAAGAACTTATTTGCTATATTTACGAAAGTATAGGGACTTGTTTAGTTATTATTGAAACCTATGGCACCTACTTGCAAAATGATGCAAACATGTACTGTTGGCAAGTTACCCTTCGATATATAATCTTTTGCAAACATCAGTACAAGAACAATGTTCTAACCTAGCTTTTTCCAAGTTGATAAACTATTCTAGATTAGCTCGAAGTTATACCTTGAGTGAATCAATTATAGGTACCTTAATATGAGCCTTATGCAAGCATTTATGGTGAACAGGTTTTTGTACAACATTTCAAAAAAAAAAAGAAAAAACATCTTAGTTTAACTTTTTCTTATGTAAATCGTATTGGACAGTCTTCTGTTTTCATTTATATATGAATGATCGGTGCATTATCCAAAAGTTTTTGTGGAAAAATTCGTTCTTTCCGCACTACTGGATAGTGCTTTACCCTACAAGTGCATAAAAGCATAGTCTATCTTCTGCATGGATATAAACTTTCCTGCTTGTTTCAAATCACAATCACACTGAAACATAGAAATCTCCTGGGGATGTTCTCCTTCCAATATAGGTTGCAGGAGTTGAGACTATTGAAAATATGCCAAAGTGTATCAATAACTGTTACAGCTTGGAAAACTTCTGGAAGAGCTGGCACGCATCTTTCAACAAATGGATTGTTAGGTATTATAAATCCTCCTATGCTCGTTGGTTTTGTTCAGTATTATATAACCTCATATGATTCTTTATATGCCCATAGATACATGTATATACCCCTTGGCGGTTCTCAGAAAAAACTGTTTAACGTATGGATTATTTTCACATTTGTTGCACTATGGCATGATTTGGAGTGGTAATTTCCTAAGCTCCTTATTTGTAGTTCTACAAACATTTTTTTTTTATTTTTACTTTCTTCAAATAATGGTACTTGTCTTAACAGGAAACTAGTTTCATGGGCATGGTTGACCTGCTTATTTTTTATCCCTGAAATTGTGATCAAATCGTCGTTTCAATCATTTAAGGTAAATCTATTTCATCTCTCTATGTTTCCTATCACCATTACTTCAATTGACTGTGGTATTTCGTTTAACTATTCTTTTTAATGCATTTATGATGGCTGACATATTCCTTCTTGATATCTTCAGCATGGAGGTGTCGTTGGCCAATTAATTCTTCGTGAACTGAGTGCTGTTGCTGGGGCTTTAACCATTTCCTGTCTCATGGTGTGCTTTCTGAAACCTGATGTCACATATGTTTCTGTATATTCTTGTTATATTTTGCAGTTGTTAGGAGCCACTTTAACGATATGATACACTGTACAAAAGAAGCTCATGTTTCACTATGAGATTGAGTTATTTACTTGAGAATGTTCTTTTTTTCTGAGGGTCATTTAGATAGTTTTGTTGTCCTAATGATTATCTATTTAATTTAATTGTAGGTAAAACTGTCAAATGCCATTGTTTCCAACAATTTATGGGTTTATTAACAGTGAATATAATTTATAAATACTTCCTAGAATTATGCTCACAGTAGTGACCTATTTCTTTGTAATTGAGTTGGCATGTATTAGAATTTGATGCCAAGTGAATTGGATGGACAATAATCATTTCTACGTTTTCTTCTTTATGTTCAATACCTGGATTTGTTTACCAATTTGATGACAGGTGTATTGTGTTACTATTTGTTTGCCATCATTTATAACTATTTGCTTTATTAAAATCTGATGGGTTTTCATTAGATTCAGGTTCACAATTGTCAATCAAACTATCTCACTTAGTCTTAGTATCCACATTTTGGAACACCCCTGAAGTATTTTCTTTACTGAAACTCTCCTAAGATATGTTCTTTTCCAATGTTGCACAACTGTTTGAGATGGCATGATCTTATGATACTTGGTTTGATTTAGGGTTTGTTTTAACACAGTTGTTATTAAATATTAAACTATAAATTGGTTTGAAAATTGTTGTTGTGAAGTGTTATAAGATGATTTTTTAATGTTATTTTAAGAGATCAAAACCTTCTTTCTTATTTGTTTTGATTTTTGTTGCAAAAAGTTTGTTTTTTTATCATGATCAGCCAAAAATTTAGTAGTATTTTGAAACACACTTTTACAAAAAGCTTTGTAAATGCAATGTCATGCCTTAGTTGATCTTCACTTAATGTTTTGAACTTGTATTAAAGGCTATCAAGAAAGAATTTACACCACTTGGGTTTTGCAAAATGGTTTTTTAATTGAAATTTGATTGTTCAAAAACATCTTTAGTTGAGTTTTATTCAACAGATTGAAATGATCTCTATGATCTGCAAAACATGTTAACAATTTTTTTTACAGGTAGCAAATCTCGTTGGCTATGTAATTGGACCTTCAGGAACAAGCTTATTAATGTCCCGATTGGTTAAAGAAGATGGTAATGTTATATATTAGCTTTTTTTATTTTTTATTTTTTATTTTTTTATTTTTGTTTAATTTATCTTTTGACAGGATTGCCAGTTCTTGGTTTCATATTTTTCTCATTTTATGTTGCAGTAAAGGTATGTACATTTTTTTTATCCTTTGTTTTTAACGTCTGTAGCTTTCTTTGAAGCTTTAGCTTTACTTCACAAGGTTTTTCTGCAGCTTATGTTCCATATCAGTGATGCTAACAAGTGAAATAAAGAACATTTTGGAGTATGATGCTTCTGTAGGTCTTTTGAAATGAAAATGTGAAATTTAATATTCCTGTAATAAATTTTTTTAAAAAAAATAAGGATTAGGCACTATTTTGTACAGTAATTTAATCTATTATATGAATTTTTAGCATAATTAAATTTATATGGTACAATTCATCTTAGTATGCCATCATATCATTGGTTGTATGTAGATAAAAAAACTTTACCAATCATCATATGTTATATAATGTACATGCATATAGTATGAAATCATCAATGCATATTATAATGACATTATTAATGTGAATATAGTGATTTTTTTTTAATGAAAATGTATTTTATGAATATATTTTATATGAATGATTAATTTCAAAGTTATTTTTTGCTTTGTAATTTTGATTAGAGAAATAATTTATATTTATCATGCATATACTTTTTAAAAATTAAATATTTTACTTGGAAGAATAATCTTTGTAATTTAATATTTTAAAAAAAACTATAGATATATGGTAGATCTTAGTTTTAGTTTTTATGTTGTAGCTCTCTACAATGCTATTGTAAAATTATTTTAAAAAAAATAAAATTGTTTGTATTTATATGCAGATAATTATTAAAAATTATTTAAATAATACTTTTTTAATAATAGATTGTGAGACAAAATTGCATGGGTAATGACACTTGTTTGGTGAACCATTCAACATACCATTGAAGTGCTTTGGGATTCACGAAATCACATCTCTAAATAAAGTCAAAACTATTATATGTTATTCTACTAAAGTAATGAAGAAGCTTGGGACAAGACAAAGGAGTGCCTTCCTTTGGATTGTCTCTCAAAACAAGTTAAAAATAGGAAGCCAAAAAGAGAGCCAAAGGTGAAGAGACAAGTCTCTCTTTAACATATGTTTCATCCCCTTTGGGTGAAGAATCAAAGGTAGAAGAAACACCCATTGGGCATTCAATTGTTATTAAAAAAGAAAACAAGTCTAAAAGAGGAGAAAGAAGAAGGAAGAAGACAATGTTTAAAGCAAACCTTTTTGGACAGCCACGGCTCCAAGAATCCCACTTGAGAGACAGCATAACTTCTTTTATTGGAAAAAAAAAGTCTATACCATGACCTATCACCCACTTTTATGAACTTTAAGTGCAATATTTAATTTAGGGTTTATTTATTGATCACTTTTCTATCTATTTTTATCATTTTATTGATTTTTATTTACATCCAATATTATGTTTTTTTTATCAAATAATGGCTATAACAAAATTGTCATATTTAAATTCTTTTATTTAGTTAGTACGAATAGGATTTTAGATGTTATGATAGTTCATAAGCTGACTCGAAGTTGATTCATTATCAGGCTCGCGAGTTTGGCTCATCATGGGATACGTACGATTTTGTTTAACTAAACTTAATGGTTTATAAAATATTTATGTTAACTAAATTATAATTTATACAAAGTATTATGATAATATTTTTTAGTAATTAATTAATTATTTTAA
The DNA here is from genome assembly GCA_023846275.1 of Vanilla planifolia. NCBI lineage: Eukaryota > Viridiplantae > Streptophyta > Magnoliopsida > Asparagales > Orchidaceae > Vanilla > Vanilla planifolia. The sequence continues at coordinate 1,242,651 of CM043877.1, forward strand.
TATTAAATTCAATTTGAGAAGCTAGGTCTTGAGATGTGCTCTAGCTAGAAACAATGGTGAACAAATCAATGAGTCAAGCTCGAGCTTAAGTCTAGGTCAACCTTAAACCACATAAGTGGAGCTTAAGTTACCTAAACTTGACATGTCATCTAGCTCTGGAGTAGAATTTATCAAGTCACAAGTGTTAGCTTTAATGTAGTCAACTCAATGACTCGTCAAATATCTTGTTTATCGTTTAGTTAAATAATAAATTTCTATTTTCAAGTTCCAAAGTCGAGTATTAGCTCAAAATGAAGTGAACTAGCCAAGTTCATACTCCCAACATATGAGCTTAAGTTATGATTGAATTTAAGTTCAAACAAACCACAAACAACATGATCCGAGTCTAGGTTACTTATAATTAGATAAAAATGATTATAATATAAGATTATTTTTTTGAATTATTAGATATTAATCTAATGATATTTAGAGTATAATAATTTTTATTTTATTTTTAATACTAAAATTTTTATATTTAGATATCTATATCTCAGTTTTTAGTTAAAAAATATAATTTTTTAATAATAATATGAATAATAAATACATTAAATTGAAAGCTATTATATATATCTTATAGTGACATCATGCAAGAAAATTATTGAGGTCTTCCCACGTGTGAACCAAATATGGCCAACGACATCAACCGATGATGGATTATTAACCAAAAAAAATCATTAATTCATAAATGATAAAATTTTATATAAAATAATGTCAAATATATAAATAACGAGGACGTGACAAAGCGTGCAAGCGATTATTTTATGTAATAAAACAATTAAATATTTATTTCTAATGGTCAACAGCTGGGCGTGCGAGGATTAGTTTTAATCACATGATTAGGCCTTGGATTAGAGCTAATATTATTTTTTATGCCAATTTATTATTATTAGGCCCAATAATTATTTAATTAAATAATTATTATTTAATTAAATAATTTCGGCGTTCTGAAAACGATGCCGGCCTTGTCATGGAAAGCGCCATTTGGATGTCACACAGGAGGCCAGTAAGATAAATAGATAATTTAAGTAAACAAAAAATAACTCAAAACATGGTTAATCAAAATAAAAAATAATTAATGTATTTAAATAATTATTTATTTTGTTTTCCAAAAATTTTTTCATTTTGTTTTTATTTTCTTCTTTATATTTATGTTAGATTTGAAATAGTCAAAATTATCATGTTTTTTTTTTTTTTTATTGATCTATTTTTTTTTCTTGTTCTTCATGATTAGTTCTTAATTCTTTTAACCCAAATGAATCAAACGGGGCAACATATGTCAAGGTCAATTGTGATTCCAACATCGAGCCGTGTATCTTTGAAGTGAAGCTAAGGCGTCGCTAAAGTTCATGATGAGTCTTATGTGATGAGGTTTTGGAGGAGTGCAAAAGAAATACATTAATGATCAACAGAATTGGCCTCGGGTGAATGAGAAAATTGCATTGGTGCGGTCATAAGAGTAGATGTGGACATTACAAAGCTCAAAGATAGTTGTTTTTTTGCTAAGGCATGCTTTAATTAGGAAAGGGTTTTTTACTTCTCTTGAGAATACTCTATAAAGGTAATCGACCAATCTTAAGAATGGTTACTATCTTGAGTGTTGATATTTCTTTAAGGCAAACAAAAGCATAATCATAATATCATTTACCTTGCAATATTTGATGTTCTTTGACAGAATTTTTGCGTTCTTATTAAATAATAATTATGGTTGGATCTTTTAAGGAAATTAATTATGTTTCAACCATCCATCTCTTATTTAAATGGCATGATCAAGCTTTAATCCTAATTATTGTTATATTATTCTTGATCTCCTAATTTTATAACCCCACATTTGTGTGATTATTCAAAATTCAACCTTGATTAATAGCATTTATATGTGATGCTTTGGAATTTATATTACTCTTCATAATTAGATGGGAACATTTTCTTGTCTCTTTTTTTCCTCCATTACTAATTTTATATATCTTGACATTATTAAGACATCTTTGATTGTGTTTGATGCCAATAAGGAGCTATGGCAAATAGGACATCATGAGGATGGCGATGAGAAACTCTTGTGACATTTTAGGTTTCGACTCTTCCATTATCTCTATTAACAATAAAAAAGAACATCCATATTTTCAAATATAATCATATCTCCATCATTTATATACAAGTTATTTGATAATAAAAGATTCGTTTTGGTTTTAATTATGTCTACTCAAATATGGATCATCTTGATGTGTTGTGAGAGAGGAAAGCCAAACGGCCCTAGACCAAAGTTGAACGATTTGCAATAAACAGGCTTTTGGAATTTCTTTATTTATCTTTGCTTAAAATGTACATCTTGAAGATTTTGACATATCAAGGATCATATTATTAAGTAGGCAAAGATCGAGAATATTTAAACTATTGAACCTCTTACTACCACCTTCAAAGTTTGTTTATAAAAATGACCTCAATATTGTTATAAAAGAATTATTGTATATAAAAGATATCACCCAAAAATATCTCCTGAAAAATATTAATGTTGATGAGCCAAACAAGCTAAAGGAAACAAGGCTTTCAATGGCAATCCCAAGGAGGACCTTGCCACTAATATCTGAAGTGATCAAAGAGGAGCTTTATTCTTTCAAAGTTCAATTTTGAGGCTTGTGCTAGTTAAAGAAATTTCAATGGATGCATTTTGGATGAGTTCCCAAGAATCGTTTTTTTGGATAAGTTATTTATGAACAGATAATCCAATATCAATCCTAGTTTAAGACTTCTAACAAAATTTAAAAAATGCTTTTTAAAAAATAATCTTTGAAAAATTTGAAGAAAACCTTGGCATTAATGTAGACTTGTATTTGATTTTAATTTGTAGTCTCAGATGTTTAACCTCAATAATAATTAATAAAAATAACAATAATTACAAGAGTTTTTAAAAGCAATGGATTCTTTTGTAATGTTAACATGATCGCTAGTAATTATAACTAATTCATCTCTTATAGTTTTTAAAATAATTTAAATCTTATTTTATATTTTTTAGAAATGTATTTACTTAACTCAAGATAATCAATATGTTTATTTTTTTAGTTAATTATACTTTTGGGATAACCTTTCATATTTAGCACAAAAAATAGAAACGTCATCTTTTACATCAAAATGTGATAAAGTATATGCCTCATTCAATTCTATTCCTTGCACGTTATCATAACCCATTAAACAAATAAGTCCTTCTTTAGTTTTCATCTCCACCAATTGAAAACTTCTTAGAATCGTGCCACTAAGTTGCTTACATCACTTTGTTCTTATTCTTCTTTTATTTCTAATTCGTCTCCAAAATTGTGAGTACTCAAAATCATTATGTCAAAGTTTTTTATATTTTTGGTAAGTTATTTTATACATTTTTTCTTAGTTTATCTTTACATCTATCTAAACTTTCTATAATATATCATTTAAATAAAAGTTTTAAACTATGAGAAATAAGTTCAATTTTACTTATGCATGAGGAGCATCATCCTCTTAAAATGAAATTTCGTCAAAATTACAAAGCAAACTTTGATATTTAGGCCTACTATAAAAGTAGAATTTATTACTCTTGATCTTGATATTAAGAAAGCCTAATGACTTAATAGTTCATTATCTTACTTATCAATTGAAACACTTATTCATATTATTTTGATTAATATTGATAAATAAATTGTTATATCCAAAATTGATAATAAATAATATATAAATCTTTTCATACTAACAATTTTATTTTATATACTATTTTAATATATTTAAATACTAATATAAAATAAATTAATTACAATAAAAGGAGGGTGCTTTCTTTTCAAATTAAAGAAAGCATTTCTTTATATCATTTAAGATATTAAACTCTTAATTTAAAATAAAAGAAAATTTTTCCTTTGACTAAATGAAATGATTTTGTAAATAAATAATATCTTTTCTTTAATCTATTAAATATTTTATACCATCTATTCAATCAAATAAATATGAAAAAAATGATTTTATTATCTAATAATTAAATACTTTTTCTCAACTATCATTATTAAATATAATTTTTGTATCATAAAATGAGCATTTAAAATTTAATCTATATCATCGAAACTATTCTTATTTTGGTTACATTTATTTTGTTATTTTTTTTCTTTTGTGTCTAAATTTTTAGTTTATCATATATATATATATATATATATATTTGATAATCTTATAATTTTAAAAAGATAATTGTTTTATGTTTGACTCCAAAGTGGGGACCATGGAAGAGAGTTGGATGCTTCCAAGTCTCTAATTACTAAGCGCGCAAACCAACATCGTGGTTTGATGAACATCTCCAATGAGGAGAATCCGGATCTCGTGCGCGTGTGGGTCATCGGCAAGACGAAATCCCGTAAAACCGAACCTAAAAGGACGCCATTAGTTTCCAATCCCACAGCAAATCGAACGGTCGAAAAGTTTTAGTATTTGTTTAAACCCACGTTTGCTGCACAGGTTCCCAAATGTTGCCCGGTTCGGTGCTCGAGAACAAAAGATACGGCCGGTCCGCGATCAGCGCGTCACGACCCGGCGGAGAACATTAGACAATTTGGAAGCAACCCAACTCTCAGCACCTCGACTTCTCTTTAAATTACAAAAATACCAAAGATATCACACGTGTGCTGCTTTAGTTGCACGTGAATTTTTTTGCATGGAAGTAAACCGTCTTGTTTCCATGTTTCTCTTAAGTTTGGTTTGCAGCTGGTTTTTGAATTTGATTTTTTTAATTAAATTAGTGAGGAAAAATTGGGGCCAAGTGACATCACGTGTGGCATATCATGAGGTTGGTACTCAATGAGCCAATTTGGCAATAAAACCCTCATGTTTCATAGAATTGTGTCTTGATTGCATTTTAAAGCTTGTGTGGGCCCATATGGTTTTTATGAAAAGAATATTTAATATTACAAAATTATGATTTGGTAAACAACCAAATATTAGTAATAAAGCTTTCTTTTATAATTGAATTTATAAAAGAAAACTTATTATTGAATAATTTAGATAATACGATTAAGATTATGTGTGTGATAAAAGTATTGAGAGTGCTTAATAAAGACAAATTTGTAAGAGAAAAAATGTATTTCTTGTCATGTAGAGAAGATCTTTGATATTATTTTTTGCATTATAAACACGAATATATTCTTACATATGTGTGTGTGTGTGTGTGTGTGTGTGTGTGCGCGTGTGTGTGTGTGTGTTGTGTAGGAACTTTTTTTATGACTGTATGTATGAATAGTTTAAATGTGTAAGAAGAGAGAAACCAAAAATGTGATTTAAAAGAAAGGAATGATATGCAAGACTAAATAAGATTATGTACATACACACACAAATTTTGAGAAGTTAAAATATAACTTATAAGCATGGTAAAGATGGAAAACTAAAAGCAAATCATATCTTTCTCAACTCTTTGACACAAACCAAGATTTGCACCCTTTCTCATGCTATTTCTCTTCCGTGATTTGAAATTTCTTTGTTACAACTACAAATCAAGCTGGTGTTATTTTAGGAGCTTGTTCTCTTTCTCTACCAAGCTCTCTTCCATTTTCTCCTTCAAATCACCCCAAGCCTATCACTCATGTAACCCACAATAGTTTAAAAGGAGAAAGAGGATAATATCTTTTTTTATAAGGATTGATGAATTAGCATTCAATATTTAATTTATTCTCACAAATTCTTAAGAATTTTCAATGATTTAAAAAATTATATATTATATTTCATGCTGAGATTTTTTTCAATGATATATTTTAAATATCAATTTGGTTATTAGTAACATAACATATATTTCAAGATATATTAATACTCAAAATTTTCTTAAATTTGTTATATAAAACCCACAACTAATATTACATACATAAATACAAACATATTTTATAACAACAAGAGCTATTTATTTTTATCAAATTATAGTCTTATGTTAAGTGGAATCAGCCTAGGCAACTAACCAACTTTCCCAAATGTGTTATTCACTAATTCTTTCAAGTGTCTGATCATTTTCTCAAAGTTTAGAAATAAACTTTCTTACCTTCTAAGTTTGCTAAGCATAGAAACATGAGTGATGAAAGAGTTCGTTAACTTTGAGTTCGTAAACTTTAGTTGTAGGCATTGCAATCTTTAGTATCATCATACAATATTTGAGATATTTTGATCAAGCTAAAGTTCCACTCTTCCATCACGTCGCATGATGTGAAACGAAGATGAAAAATAAAAAAAATTCACGAGTTTCATGATTTCATAAAAGCAATTTCATAAGTTTGCAAGCTCAAATTTTACTCATTAAGCAATCATGCTTAGCAAACTAACTATAGTTTTATGTAAACATGAATATGGTAGCTTATTTATAAATGAATTTAATGAAAATAAATATTTAATTTTAAATTCAGTCAACCATGCAAGGGATACGTTGCATTCATAAGGGTTTTGACAATCCTCTCATGAATTCTCATTTGATGTGAGGTGGAATTTATTTCCAAGATGAGAAAAGTATGAGTCTTTGCCCTCAAGTATAAGGCAAGCTGAATTGGTGCAAAGTATAAAAGTGGAATTGAAAACTTATTTTTTTTAATAAAAAAATAATCATTTTATTATTGTATAAGTGTATAAAATCTTTAAAAACATATCATAAATATAAAGAAATTTATATTTAATATTTTTATCTTAACAATATTTGTTATATGAAATCACTTTATATATATATTATAAAAAATTCTCATGATACATTTAGAATAATACGTCTATTAAATAATTTAAAACCTTTTTCAAGATCAATTTTGTAACAGTCCTAGTTTTCTCTTATTTGTATTTTTTATATTTTTTATAGAAAGAACTCTTTGAGACGAGTCCAACGATGGTAAGTTTGTAATTTTTGGAATTTTGGATAATTAATTATGAATTTTTAAAGTTTTGGATATATTTGTAATTTCAGGATTTCAGATCCGGGATATATCTGCAATTTAGGATTTCCGATTTAGTTTAAAATCAGATGGCGGAAGGTAAATTTGTAATTTGGAAACGTTTAGGGTGTGTTCTGAAAAAAAAATCACGAATGTCGGTACGAGGCAAAATTAACACATACGTGTCCAGCCCGGGTGAATTAAACCTCTTAAGCACAGAAGCTGTTTGGAAAAATTTTTAAGCAATTGCGAAAAGCTGCCGGAAATTTAACGGAAGCTGGGAAGCTCGCCGGAAAAACTGCGGCAAGGTAAGATGGTTCGTTTTATTTTGCTGTATTGGGGTTCTGTTGAGTTGGGGGAGAGTAAGAGAGGCCGGCCGAATGTTTATTTTCGACCGGAGACGTATTGGGTTGCCGAAGGAGTGGCCAGAGTTGTCGGCCGCGAGATGCGGAATATTTTTCCGGCAAATTGGTCGTCGAGGAGTGCGAAAGAAGTCGAAAGGAGCTTGGTAATTCCGGAGAGGGATTCGGGGAAAAGAGAAATTTACCGTGGAAGCGGCTAGAAGCCGCCGGACGCGAGCGGCGGCGAGGAGAGAGGGAAGCAGCGACGGGTGAGAAACAGGGATGATCCTGTTTGAACCGGTTCGGGTTAACCGAACCGGAAGGCGCCCGGTTCGGGCTGAGGCGGAGGAGAGAGAGAGGGAGAGAGGAGCGGTTCAGTCGGCTGAACCGCGGAGCTGAACCGCAGGCCGGTTCAGCGGACGCGCGGTCCAGGCTCGGCGAGAAAATAAGCAGAAAAATTGGGATTTTTGGGGATTTCGGGAAGTGTTTGGCAGGGCTTTTAGAAAGCTGTTTTTGTGACTTAAAACCTTTTTATTTATTTTTAATTATTTTGCACATGTGACATTGTAGGGACTCCAGAAATTGAGAATAGAGGTCCTGCAATAATAGATCCAGGTAGATAAATTCGTAACCTGTGATATAGCACAATAGTATTTATTTATATTTCGATACATGGTTTCTTATGGGCTGCATTACAGTTTTTCTTTACATGACTTTTATCTCATGGCTTGATATATGTTTTATGGTGTTATTTTCTGATTGAACTGAAAGCATAAAAGATGACAAAAAGGAAATTGAAACAAAAAGCATAATATGAGATAAAATATAATTGGTTGGACATATTGATATGGTTTTTGCATATTTATCACATGTGTGACATGGTTGGAAAATAAAAATGAAAATTGGATTCCTGGAGACATTATCCTCACCACTAGGCCTAGCGGATGAGATCGCAGGGTATCGATCTTCGGATCAGATATCTGCCTAGTGTGTATGTGTACCATGACCTCCATATATATTGATGACACCAGGCCTAGCGGATGTGATCGCAGGGTATCAGTACTATACCTGCCTGGTGGCACTAGGCCTAGCGAATGAGATCGCAGGGTATCGGTCTTCGGATCAGATATCTGCCTAGTGTTATGTACTGGATGGATGCCGGCTGGAGGGTCATTTGATATGATGATTGGATCCAGAGGATGATGATTCAAAGGGAATCGGGCCCAGTAAGTATATAACATATAAAATAATGGAAATGGAAATTTGGTATACATGTTTATCTGGTTTACTTTTGATACTGCATGACATTTGATAAGAAGGTATTCATATGGTTTATTTTTCACCGCTTATGAGATGGATTTTGTTTTATCATGTTTCACGGCTTGTCTTTTATATCTGGAGATTTATTTTACTTGGTTACATAATGGATTTATCTGCTGAGATATATATGTCTCATTAGTGCTTTATCACAGGTCATGTATCCACTACACCGAGAGCTGGGGATTATAATAGTACAGGAGAGGACTATACTCCTGACATGTGAGAGGGGATAGATTTATGGTGGGAGTGGATTTGGTTTCATTTTGGTACTTTTTGGTACTTCATTTTTGTGGTTTATTGTATATATATACAGTTTAAAATACACATGTTTTCATTTCAGCTCCATGGTTTGGATTTGGTTAAAATGCTTTCAAAATATACCAGATTGGTTAGAGGGTTAGAATTGTCTCACCGTCGGGTCCCCACCTAGGCATGGTTTGTCCTCACTCGAGATTATTTCTTATGCAGCATCCTTAATTTACTGTAGTTGGTAAGGTGGGGTGCCTGACAAATTTGATAATGTATGTTTTAATTTTATTTAATAAATGAAAATATTTTGTTTTAAAAGCAATCAGTAGACATAGGTAGCAGTAACGTGTTACAAGATTCGAGAAAGATGATGTAGAAGAATGAGCAAGAACCATCCAAGAAATAAAGATAATATACAATTGCATATTATTAGAAGCTAAACGAAGAAACTACAAACTTTCATATATAAATAAATTAAGAGAGGTGGACTAGACTGACAAGGCCAAGGATTTCAAGACAAGGCTTTCAAGATCAAGCTAATTGAGGTTGACTATGTGAGACTTAAACTTTTAGCTCAATCTTCCACAATAAACTTCCTACAATGGATATAACTGATCTTATCTATCACAAAAAGCTTGCACAATCATTATGGATGGTTAAACTAATATCAAGATGATAATTGTAGCTCTACCACATACCAAATGGCATTAGCATATGTCGTGCACTCTATCAATTATTAACAACATTTCAATGATACAAAATATGAGAGGAGGACACATGCCATTGACTAGTTCAAAAACAATTATCTTTCTCTAAAAAGTATATCCTTGATTTTTTTTTATTAATGTTTCTTGTTAAATTCTCAAATAAGTAAACTTTATTAATTTATTTTAATAGAATACATCAAAAATATATAAAATAAGAGAATAATTAGGAGTTGGTGGAATTTTTATATGGACAAAATAGGATGAGATGAAATCATTCTATATACAAAATGAAAGAGAATGTCAATAACAAGTTTATAATTTTATGAAGAAAAAAGAGGTGAAAGAATTTATATATACAAATATTTGAAAGAATATAAATATATATACATATAATAGCAAATGAGTTAAGAGGATTACATCATATAGACAAACAAAAAGATACATACGTATGAATAGATGTAAATGCGCATGTTTGTAAATATGTGTGTATGTGTTCATGTTCGCTAGATGAGAATTTTAATAATTTTATACAAAACACAAATACTATATTTATATATATGACAATGTTGATCTCATTTTCTCTAAGTATAAATTGGATACTCATTCTCGAGGGATCATACTTTAGTCTTGTCAATATCTAAAGACACACAATTAACATAAAATCCCTTATAATTGAAACTCAAAACAACATCAATTTCAAGTCTTCGATAGTTAGTTTTGACGAAACATTTAACCTTTATATAACCAATTCTAACTCTATCATCGATTAAAATAATCAAATACATGTCTTTTAATCATTTACAAATAATTAATTTTTTTTATAAAAAAACAAGATTTTATATACAATTTTATATTTAATTTTATCATTATATGTACACCTCAATCATGAGCTATTTGAAAGAAACAAAACAAAGAAAGAAGAGAACAACATCATACCTCACAACTAAAATGTCCCATTTGATAAATGCATTTTCGTGACATATTTTATTCGAATTAGGTTTCTAACCAATAACCAACTAAAAGAGTTGATTTTGCAAAATGCGTTAATTACAAACAATCTATTTAATTACATAAAAGCCACGGAAATAGCGGGTGGTGGAGTTTTTTTTTTTTGGCAAGGGTTGGTGGTGCAAACTTGGGGGAATCAAAACCTGGCTTTGACTAGTCTCCGTCTCCGAGATGCCGAGTAGAAGACGAGCACGTAAACAATTTTTTTTTTTGCGAAAATATCCTCTCACGTTTATCTTTTTTTTTTTAAATATTATGATAACACCCCTCGACATATGTCATAAAGAAGGAAAACTCGATGTCTACAACGAGGCCCCGGACAAGTAAATAAACAAAGTATATTTTTCGTCTTCCTCTTCTCTTCTCTTTTCTTCTCCTCGCCGGACTTCTTCTCTTCCTTCTCCTTCTTCACAGAACTTACTTTTCTCATTAATGAATTCTTCGACTAACTTCCATGTCCGCGAAGCCGCTTCCCATGTCTCTAATCCCGAGGACAGGAGAGAAGCACACGACATGGCTCTCTCAACCGCGCAAAGGTTTGTATGAGGTTTTGGGCTTTCCTAGATAACATCTGTAGGTGAAAGTTTCTTCTTTTGTCTGTCTCGGTTACTCCTTTTTTGATAGAGGTCGACCTAATCAAGTCTTGGGTTGTGTTTGAGTGGAAGAATTGATGATTAACATTGTTCTGCAATCGACAGAGCAGGGGATGAGAAGGGTTTGAAGCAGAGGAGGAGAGGAAGCAGCGGCTCTTTGTGAAGAAGTATCGAGTATCTCCTCTGTCGTTGAGATCGAGGATTTATTCTGCTGCGATTGGATAAATGGGAAGGTTTGGATTGGTGTTGTCCTTCTTGCTGTTGTCCTTTCTGTTGCTTCCCTGTTCTCGTTCTTCGGCTGCCGACGATGCCTCTGTTCTGATTCAATTCAAGCTATCCTCGGTGAAGATGGATCCCAAAGGCGTCTTGCAGAACTGGGTTGAGGGAAGCAAGGCCCCCTGTGGCTGGAACGGGGTCGTCTGCTCCGCCGCCGGCGGACAGGTGCAGGCGCTCAACCTCAGCAACATGGGGCTCGTCGGCCGGTTAAATATCGACTGGCTCATGGCGTTGCCGGAGTTACGACAGCTCGACCTTCATGGCAACTTCTTCTATGGGAATCTCTCTTACGGCGGTATCGGTAATAGCAGTGCATCCATCTCGTGCGGCCTAGAGATGGTGGATCTTTCATCGAACAATCTCTCGGAAACGATCTCGTCGTCTTTCCTCGTCTCCTGCCCCAACCTTTCGTTTCTGAATCTGTCGAGGAACTCAATTTCCAACGGAGTTTTTCCTTTTGGTGCGTCTCTCAGGACACTCGACGTTTCGAGGAATAAGATCTCCGACGATGGGTTGCTGAGCTACTTCCTCTCGAGCTGCGGTGGGCTAAGATATCTTAACCTGTCGGATAACAAGTTTGCAGGAAAGCTAAGACCTTTATCGACGTCTTGCACCGAGCTCGCCGTCCTCGATTTGTCCGTCAATTCCATATCAGGGGAGATTCCGGCGAACTTCTTCTCAGCGGTGCCCATGTCGCTGGTTCAACTTAACCTTTCACACAATAACCTCTCCGGCGACTTGTTCGATTTCAATTTTGTAGGATGCGGGAATATTACCTACCTCGATATCTCCAACAACGGTCTACGCGGCATCGGCCTGCCGGCAAGCCTCGCTTCATGCCGGCAACTCGAGTTGCTCGCCTTCGCCGGCAATAATTTCACCGACAAAATCCCCTCCATTTGGCAGAACTTCACCAAGTTGAAGTTTTTGTATTTATCGGATAACAAATTAACAGGCGAGATCCCGTCGGAGATGGCTGACACCTGCAAGTCGCTGCTCGAGCTCGACCTTTCCGGTAATCAGCTCACAGGAGGCTTCCCGCCGGACTTCTCCGCTTGCTCCTCACTGCGAATTCTCAACTTGGGCCGAAATCAGCTGTCTGGAGATTTTGTTGAACAGGTTGTGGGCAAGCTGATTTCGCTTAAAGAACTCCGCCTCGCCTTCAACAATCTTACCGGCGATGTCCCTCTGCCGGATCTCACCAGCTCCAAGTTCTTGGAAGTCATCGATCTTAGCTCCAATGGGTTCACCGGTTCATTGCCTGCAGGTTTCTGCCCATCGTTTCCTTTTCTTCGAAAGCTTCAGCTTGCAGACAACTACATTTCGGGTTCGATTCCCGCCGACCTCGGCAACTGCACTAATCTCCAAAGCCTCGATCTTAGCTTCAACGACCTCGTCGGCGAGGTCCCATTGCCTGTCTGGTCACTCCCCAAACTCGTAGATCTCGTCATGTGGGCCAATAATCTCTCCGGCGAAATTCCTGGCGATCTCTGCTCCAAAAATCCCGCTTTGGAGATGCTTGTTCTCAGCTTTAACAATCTCAGTGGCAAAATTCCTGAATCCTTCACCAACTGCGCCGACCTTATATGGGTTTCCCTCTCCGGCAACCACCTCACAGGGGAGATACCCGCCGGCATCGGAAATCTCCAAAAACTTGCTATCCTCCAACTGGGAATCAACTCCCTCTCCGGAAACATCCCTCCGGAGATAGGCAGCTGTAAGAATCTCATTTGGTTGGATCTCAACAGCAACCAATTCACCGGCGAAATCCCCGCTTCCCTTGCTTCCCAATCCGGGCTCATCACTCCCGGCATCGTCTCCGGTAAGCAATTTGCCTTTCTCCGCAATGAGGCCGGCAATATCTGCCCCGGCGCCGGCACCCTATTCGAGTTCGAAGGCATCCGCCCGGAGCGCCTCGCCAGCCTCCCCTTGGTGAACTCCTGCCCTTCCACCCGGATATATACCGGAACAACCGTATACTCCTACCAAAACAACGGCAGCATGATCTACCTCGACCTCTCCTACAATCAACTCACCGGACAGATCCCCTCCGCCTTCGGCGTCATGGATTTTCTCCAAGTTCTCAACCTCGGCCACAATTCCCTCACCGGCCGCATCCCCAACTCCTTCGGCAAGATGACGTTGATCGGCGCTCTCGATCTCTCCTACAACCATCTCACGGGCCCGATCCCCGACTCCCTCGGAACTCCTAGCTTCCTTTCTGATCTCGACGTCTCCAACAACAACCTCTCCGGCCCCATTCCGATCACTGGTCAGCTCACCACGTTTCCCGCCTCCCGCTACGAGAACAATTCCGGCCTCTGTGGCATCCCCCTCCCCCCCTGCGGCCACTCCGACCACAATTCCCCAAACACCAACGCAGATAGCCGACGCCGGAGAATCGCTGGCATAGGCGCCAGTCTCCTAATCGGTGTTGTGCTCTCCGTCATCATTCTTTTCTTGCTTGCCCTCGCTTTATTCAAAATCAAGAAAGAGCGGAGCAAATCAGAGGAGCTCGCCAACGGTGGTGGGTACATGGAGACCGTGCAGACTTCCGGCTCTACAAGCTCGAAGCTTTCCGAAAGCGAGCTCCCGCAGCTCAGCATCAACATTGCTGCCTTCGAGAAGCCCCTTCGCAAGCTCACCTTTGCCTGTCTCGTGGAGGCTACCGGTAACTTCAGCTCCGAAAGCCTCATCGGATCCGGCGGGTTCGGCGAAGTGTACCGCGCCCGACTCAAGAACGGCGCCGTCGTCGCCGTCAAGAAGCTCATCCACGTCACCGGCCAGGGCGACCGCGAATTCATGGCGGAGATGGAGACCATCGGCAAAATCAAACATCGCAACCTCGTCCCACTCCTCGGCTATTGCAAGGTCGGCGAAGAGCGCCTACTCGTCTACGAATACATGCGGTTTGGCAGCCTCGACATGGTCCTCCACGACAGCAGCAAGGGAACCCCGCGCCTCGACTGGGCCGCGAGGAAGAAGATTGCCATCGGGTCGGCCCGCGGGCTTGCCTTCCTCCACCACAGCTGCATCCCGCACATCATCCACCGCGACATGAAGTCCAGCAACGTGCTCATCGACGAGAACCTCGAGGCCCGCGTCTCCGACTTCGGCATGGCGCGGCTCGTGAACGCGCTCGACACCCACCTCAGCGTCAGCACTCTGGCGGGCACGCCGGGCTACGTGCCGCCGGAGTACTACCAGAGCTTCCGCTGCACCACCAAGGGCGACGTGTACAGCTACGGCGTCGTCCTCCTCGAGCTCATCTCCGGTAAGAAGCCCATCGACCCGTCCGAGTTTGGCGACAACAATCTCGTCGGGTGGGCTAAGCTTCTGGCCAAGGCTGGTAAAAGCGGCGACATTCTCGACCCCGATTTGGTTAAAGCCGCGAAGAAGACAGGGGAAACAGAGGAGCTCCACAAGTTCTTGAAAATCTCCTTCGAGTGCCTCGATGACCGCCCCCTCCGGCGGCCCACCATGATTCAGGTGATGGCCATGTTCAAGGAGCTTCACATGGACGCCGACGCCGGCACTGGCAGCGACATTCTCGACGGAATTCCGATCAGCAGACCAGTCGTTGAAGAATCATCCTAGTTCCAAAGTCAGATATGCATCAGAATCATTAAAGATTGACTCTTCATTCCTTAGTTCTTACATCCATTTTGGCTGAAGCATTTCGTTTACATGTACATACAAAAAAAAAAAACATTGTTTGTTAGATTCTTAACAGAAATCAGTGACAATAATCTTCCCCGTCTCCTTTCTTCCACTTCAAAAACCACTGCATTTTTTTTTTCCAACACAGTGAAGTGATGTTACCTTCCAACTCCCATTTGACGAGAGAGACGTGATCGAAGTGAAGGACCCATGGCTTCTTCATTGACGCCTCCCCGTTGCACGTGCGAGCGGTGGTGCGCTTTTTCCGGTCAACACAAGACATCACTTCCTTGTAGGTATCATCTTCTCCCTTAAAAGCATTAAAGCCAAGGCCATGGAGAACAGATGGCTCCAACTCCTCTCGAAAGGGACCCTTCATGTTGGCCCTTTCCACCCTTTTGACAAACTTCCCATCAATCGTTCAACTTCCCATCAATCGTTCAACGATTTGATGCAAACAAACTAGCAGTATAAAGTCGTACGTTCGCACGAGTGACAGCAACCTTGAGCTTTAGAGGCCGCCAAAGTGAACTGTTCATGTGAAGGAAAGAAGAACATTCCTATTTATACACATGGTTATGTCATAAATCTTTTGAAGAATTTATTACTTAAATGATTTCATAACAAGACTTTGATGTTTTTGTGACAAACAAAGGCATTATCAATGCCATTAGTTGCCATATATCATGACCTTGTATGATCTCTTTAAAACGCTATAATAGAGGACTCGTAATCTGTATAATGTAGGTATCGCTTTACAACTATATTCATCTTTATACATTCTTAGTGGGAGCACTAGGTTTTGTTTCATCGTAACATTTGCATTGATTTAGCTATGCATGATCTTCGATCCCAGATAATCTTTATAACCTAGTTTTTATTAGGAAAAATTATAAATATCTTATGTAATATTATAATATAAAATGTGTTGGTATGAAAAGTCATAAAATAAAAATAAATAATAAATGACACAACAATCGATTAGAAATATAATTCAAAGATCCAACACTAACTCTTTTGGCATGAGAAATTACATTATCTTCTTTTGAATTTTTCTTACTATCTAACCTTTTCTTTTCTTTCATTAAGAACACGTCTAGCATATTTAACTTTCTCTTAATGTAACATATGTGGGTAAAATGAATAAGGAGTAATCATTAGGTGGTGTTCAAAATTTGAAATTATAAGACAACAATGATTCTTTGCAAACTTATCAGTGGAGAATATAAATAGTTTCACGTCTAAAAAAGAGTGAATTATTATGCAATTTATATGTATGATTACGATGTTAGGATGTCGACACAAATTCTAAGGTATTTTTTGACAGCATTTTGTGTGTTCATTAAAAAAATTTTAAAGAAAGGTTTTAAAGAAGTATGTTTAGAAAATGAATTTTATATGAACAAAATAGAATTTTGATAAAAAAATACTAGTTACAAAAAGTTTGATGTTGTACTTTTGAGAAATAGAGTATGAAACTTTGTTTTTAAACAGAGTTAATTTTTATATACAAAATATTTATAAATTTTAATAAAAATTTGAATAATTATTTGAATATAGATATCTGATAAAGGTATATTATATGAATGAAAAATGAAATTTTAGAAAAATAAATAAATTCTTAAGAGAAAGTTTTTGGTGAAATGAAGTTTGAAATTTAGAAAACAAAATGGTGTTTTAATAACCTTATATCATACTTAAGCTTTTGTTATGTTTGGTAGTTGAATATTTAAAACAAGTGAAAGGGAAACTTTATAAATAACATCAAATGCACCAAGGTCTTGTTTTGAATTATGCATAAGTGAAGAGCCCAAGCTCCATTTGTGTCCTCTCCTTTTAAAGCAATTTTTTTTAATTTGATTTTTATCAATTTTCATCTCATCAAAATCATTTTCAAATAACTATTTTATAATACTTAGTCTTGAAAAAAAGACAAATTGCTTGTTTTTTTATTCTCAAATCAATCAAAGATGTGTTGAATAACATAAAAAATAAAGAGACAATTGGAATTTAGAGATTGAAAAATCATTATCAATATATAAAGATATAGGAGTTATTAGTATAAAAAAAACTCATTTGAAAAAATGTTTAATTACAAGTATGCATTTTAGCCTTCATTAGCACAATAAATGTTTTCTATTATGACTAAAATATATTATAAAATAGTTTGTAATAATGATAATATATGTTATTATTATATAAGATAAGTGATATTTTATAATGTTTCATGTTATTAAAATTTGTACAAAAGTATGGCTTATATAAAATTCATATTAAACAATATATACATGAAGTATATATTTATACAACAATTAATTTGTGTCATAGTTTTTGAAAATAACATCAATATAATCTATCTATATCACAAATTTTTATGAATAATTATTGTATGAAGTTGATGATGACTATGATTTTATACAATATATGCAATAAAAGGATATTTCTTGTAATGATTGATTTAATCATTTTATAAAGTTTGATTTTTTTTCAAAAATTCTAATTTCTATTTCATTAAAAACAATAAATGCAAAACCAATCAAGCAAAACAAATTGTAACATTTATGATCACAAATATAACTTATTGTTGCATAATATGCATCATTCACATTCATAAAGTTCTAAACAAAACAAATATTATGTATTAATTTTCTCTTTTAAAAGTATGTTTCCAAGCTCAAGTGATAAGCAAAACATAAAACAAAATATAAATAGAAAACTAGCATGATGACATAAAACAAAGACTAACTATGACAAAAGGCTAATGTAAGCAATCTATTTTTGTATAAGTAAAACCATAATGTGTGAAAGTTTAACAATACTCTCTTCTCACATCATTGTTCAGAACATATACTCTTGTAATAACATGAAAAGGGAGAGGCCATGTTTTGCTATTGTAGCTCTACTCATACTGGCTTTTCCCTTCCAAGTTACACTTTAAAATGAATAACTAATAACGACGTTAGTTGCTATTTTATCCCAAATAAAACAATAAAGTATTATAATAAACAAGCACATAAGTTGCAATAAAGAACCTATATGTCATATAATGATAATTTATTTGAGAAAGACAACCCAATCCATATATGATCGTATCAACTAATAAGTTCAAGCCTTCATCAATTTTCTCTCACCTAAAACAATTGAGCTCAAGGTGATTCTAATAAATAATTATGAAACTGACACAAGAAAAAAAATTATCAAAATATTAACAAAAATTAGAATTTCTTAAAAATTTTTATTTGATTGTCTTATTATTTATCCTTTTCTCACAACAAATGGTTGTAATATATTAGCTATTTCTAGTTTCACTTAATTAAAATCGGATGAAATCCTTTTTTTTTTTTTTTGACTTGTTTGATTGACAAGTTGACAATTTGATTTTGTTTTGCTATACAAATTTAATTTTATTATTATATAAAAATATTAGTTGGACGATAAAAAGATATTTTATCCAAAATTATCAATCCAAGAAGAAAATGGCTCTTTCTTCTTAAAAAACTTATTGATAAATCATTTTTGAATTATTAAAATTCCACGTCAATACATTCAAATAAACAAGTTATTGAATTTTTTTTTCTTTACTTTGTCTTCAACTAAGGGAATAAGATAAAAGATTAAGAAAAAAATTAAACCATTTTTATATTTATTTATTTCTATTCCCTTATTTTAATTTCACAATAATAAAAATTACACTCATTGTTCTCGTGCTTTGCACGTGATTAACATTTCATGAAAATTTTTTCTTTATTTTATTTTTAAAAAATAAATTGTCACTTTCTTCCAATGTTACAATAAACAAAAACAAACCCTAAACATGGAATAGCCAAATTAAATTAACTAAAAATATAGAACTTGCACAAATAGATTCAGTCATTCATAAAAAATATGTGATATCAATTATAGTTTTGATTTCATTCCCTTATTATTTATCCTACTATAAGAAAGAATGATAATAATATATTAGCTACTCTTAGTGTCACACATAATAGTAAAAGAAAACGTAAATCCAAGTAAATTCTTTTGTTAAACTAGTTTTGATCAACAAGTTGACAAGAAGTTTGATTTATTTGTATTATAAAAATTTTATTACAATTATAGGTATTAAGTCGAAGATATTTTATGTAAATTATCAATAAAAGAAGATAAAAATCCATACAATGAAGAATCAACTATGACAGAAAAGCATGTGTTGTAAATACTATAGTCCCACATTGTATACAATGAGTATTTGCTTAAATTCATATAATGAATTGAAAGAGCATATGTTGCTGGGCTTGGTAACGTAGGCCTGTGACTTGATGTGAGAGCAATAAGGTTATAGAACATGTTTGGCTATGTTTCAAAGAGTGATGCTCCATATGAGCATCTAGCTTTGAGTTGAGAGTTTCCACTCGCTCTTGTCGACTTGCCGAACGATGAACAATAACCTTTTACTTACTGTTTTACGTTAAACTATGTTAAATATTGTTTAAATATTCAAGGTTTACAAATGTAACAATACAGGAAAGAAGAGTTTGTGCTATAATGAAAGGTTAAAAGTTGGATAAAAAGATTAAATGGTTTCCCATTTCACTGGTGTTAAAACTATTTTTGAAGTTATAAGTTAAAAATGATCTAAAATAACCTAAATCAAATTTGAGTTAAATCATGTTTTGCAGTGTGTTGATGCCAAAGGTTTAAGAGTTGTTCTATGATAAGAGAGATAACTCTTGTAATAACTTGGAAGATTAAGATTATATTTCAAGAGTTTAGGTGAAGTTTCTCATTAAAAAAAATTCTCCGAGGTGCATGTCTTAAGACTTAGCAGTAATCACCTTCTCTCTAACTCTTTGACCTTTGGGACCCAAGTATAAGAGATTTTGGTGCTTATCCTGCACCAAAATTGGAAAAGGATCCATGACCTACAATTTGGCATCAACAACTAGTTGGCAAGAAGAAGGAATGGCAGTTAACAGTTGGCTCGAGTCCCAGGTGGTGATGATGGGCAGATTGGGGGGTTGGCCATGCAAGAAGCATCCTCCTCGACAAATGGATGGACAATATTAAAAGAGTTAAGTACTATTGATGTATCCCGCCTTCCTACATTTGAAGCAAAGAACCAACAATTCCTCGTACTTGAAACGTTGAGAAAACCTCTCGAACCAAACCTCTACCCAAATCCTAGGTGGGGAGAGGGAGGCTTGCTGAGGTTGCAAATGCGAACAAAAGAAGCTCTCTTCACGTTAGCAATGACTACATCCATCAATATTAAGGTAGCCCCTCAAGCCCAATACGATATAGGTTTGACTCTTCCACAAGTACAAAGGCAGGCCATATGAACTAATGGACATAAGCATTGATGTGAAAACAACTTTAAATTGGCAAATGATAAATAAAAATTTAGTCTTCTAACATGTATTAAGCAAGATAAACATAACAACATTTTCAAGAAGCTCAAATTTGTTCATTCAACATTAAAAATTTTGCCAACAAAAGTAGTTGTTGAAAAGCAAAGTTGAAAATATTATCACCAATGGTCTTAGATTCGATTAAAGTTCAATGTATCATCCAACTTTATCTAATAAATTAGGATAAGGCCAAGACGATAGTGTCAAGTAGAACCACAATACTTGAGCAACCTAAAACCCATTTAAGATTTGACTAAAGAAATATATTGGTTACTTGAAGCTACCCATGTAACTTATTACAAAGTGATGGAAAACAATTGACTTACAAGATGTATTGTCATATAAATGCTGGCTGCAGTACACTATACAAGTTGATCAATCATAAAAGAAATGTTAACTGAAAATTTGAAAAGGTTGACAAGTTATATTTAGGTCAAATTTTCAATAAATGGAAAAAGCAACATGAAGGGACCACATAGATGGTTTTACACCATTCAAGTTGTAAAATAATAAATAAATAAAATGGATCAAGTTCAACTCAAGATGAAAATAGTTCTCACACCTCTAAATACATCAAGCGTATTTTTTATTGAAGATTTGCTTGATCTAAAAATTTGTAAATGGATCACATAGATGGTTTAACACAACATTTCATAAGAAGCCTTAAATGAAGAACACGAAGGTGATGAA
Organism: Vanilla planifolia; assembly: GCA_023846275.1. NCBI lineage: Eukaryota > Viridiplantae > Streptophyta > Magnoliopsida > Asparagales > Orchidaceae > Vanilla > Vanilla planifolia. Next base: position 1,263,811 of record CM043877.1, read on the forward strand.
GGTTACTATACTAAATCTACAAAATACTTGCCATGGAAATGCAGAGGTGAAAGATGCTATCAAAAGTTTTGAGTGTGAGATCCAGATCCACTATTTCACTGGAAACTATGGTTGGGGAGGATGAGTTAGCCAACACTGAGATAGTCTCAAGCACTCATGTGAAGGTTTCTGTAGTCTTAGTAATAGTCATCAGGAAGCATGTTTCTATGCTAGGAGCAGCATCAACGAAGGATGATACCGTGGCGGAGGAGAGAGTCATTGGAATTGAGGATGATGATCAATTTCAAAATCTATTGTCAGGATTTTTTTCATCCACAGGACAAGCTAGTTGGCTTTGACATGCATTTTACAAAAGGTACCACACAAGTTGTTCGTGAAAATGCCACAATAAAAGATATAGATGATTTCACACTTAACATTTTGATTATGGCTGCAACACTAATGGAAGAAGCTTCCTAGAAGCTCTGAGTGGAATTAGGAAGAGACCTATAAGACATGGGGATGTGACAAATCAAGTCCATGAGTGGGAGCTATTAGAAACTTTTCGCATAGGTGTCTAAATTTATATATCTCAACGACAGTTAATGATGATAAATCATTTATCCAAGACAATGTTATCACCAATGATTTGGTCAAATGCTTTTATGGATTGAATTTTTTTCCCCCAAGAGTCTAATTTTTTATTTAGAAGAATCCAAGGGATGCCAAATATTCACAATTTGCAAAATAGTTTGGTAGCAAAATTAAATCATAGTGTAACCACACTCTCATGAGTACTTAGCATAATAGAATTCAACAATGTGATGGTTGTATTCATATTCTATGCTGGATTTTAACAGAGATTCTAATACTTCACTTGAGTAGTAGTCCTAATACTTCTGGGTGCATCGAGTTCAAGGAATGTTATGGATAAACTATGTACTCTTCGAAGATCTTAGAGAAGTTAGTCCTCGAGGGGCAAAACTTTCTTGAAAAGTCATGTGCCTTTTTCATATGGCAAACCTTTTTTGCTGAGGTTATCCTCTCGAAACATTAAACTTTTGTATTGATGCATTTGTCTTGTCAATGGAAGAATAGACTTCAGCTGATATAAATCCAAGCTAGTGGAAAACAATGCTTCATTAGGTGGACCCAAAGACAACGTTATCAAGGTTGGGCCATATAAACTCTCAAGCCCACTAAATGGGTTTTTATTGCTCGCCTTGGCTAGGACGAGATTCAATCTTTCCCTAGTCCCCAAGAGTAGGAACTACCATCAAAGAAGAGAAGGAAAAATTGATTAGAGTTCAAAGAAATTGATTTCACCCTATTGCCCAAGCAAGAGTGATATCGTCAAAAGGGGGGATATGGCAAGGAAGTAATAGCACACTTCTTGAGACCTTTATTCGATAGGACAAAGGTGAAGGAAGAGAGGAGTTCAAACCCAAACTCCACAAAACCTTCATGAGACTTGGCAATAATGGAAGAGAGAGAAAGGTAGGACCAACCACATTTATCAAGGATTTCATGTAACATAATAGTGGCAAAATGGAGACGATGAAAGCAAGATCATGCTTCTAGAGGCCTTCGTGCAATGGAGTAACGATAAAGGGTGAGAAGAAATCAAAGCTCATACCTCTCAAGACTTTCATGTGATAATACAATGATGAAGAAAAAGAAGAAAAAATCAAGACTAATACTCTGAAGACCTTCATGTAATTGACTTATAACAAAGAAGAAAAGAGGGTTGAGACTTGGATAATTAGCTAAGCTACTTGGATTAAAGTAGGGCTCATTGAGGTCAATTGAGGAAGAAACTTCACTAGTTTCACTCAAAGTAATAAAAGAGTCATTGAACACGTTTTGTACCTTAAAGGCTCATTTTTGAAGTTGTTAAATGTTTGTAGACAAGAATATAGGAAGACATTATCTAAGTTAGCAAGACCTTAAGAAATTGAATAATACATTATACAAAAAAATTGTAAGATAAATCGTGAAGTACCTTTAACAAGGAAACATAAAGGAAAATTATACTCATCATGACAAAATTTCTTCAAGTGATATCTACTCCATGATCGAGGTATCTCAAAATCTTTTAAGAGATATGGTCCCTCTTAATTCAAAACAAACTTAAAATTTTCATGGCATCACAAGATCTGCATTTTTAAATAACTAGGTTTCCAACTTTAAGAGTGCTTTTTTTGTGCTTGTTAAAATATTTTTCCATATTACACTTTCAGTTGACTCAAGTGAGCTTCAAGGCATTTCTCTTCAAGTAAATCAAGCTTGAGCTTTTAGATTTCTTCATCTACTAATAAGCTCTAATCGTGTCTTGGTCACCTCAAAGCATCTGGACATAAAGGGTAACGTAATCAATTTCCACTAGGAGTATGGCTTCAAAACCATAGACCAAGGAGAATGGAGACTCGCCCAATACAATAGAAGATGTGGTCTGATAAGCCAACAACACACTAGTCAACCCAAACGTCTTTTTTGTCCTCAAAGCGGGGTTCTAGGATCTTTAACAAACTTTTATGTGCACATCAACTTGGCAATTCATTCAAGGATGAAGTTATAAAGGCACATTTCATATGGCAGCAACATATTTTGCAATACTCTTGGAATTCATTAACTTGGAACATAATGACATTATCAATGACAACTAAAGGAATTTCAAACCTATTAAATATGTTAGTCTACAAAAAGCTGTAGACCTCTGTAATTGTCTAACCAACAATGGCCCAACCTCAATCCACTTTGAGAAATAGTCAATAACGATGAGGAACTTTCTCCAACCTCTTGCAGTTGGGAATGGACTAAAGGCCATACCTCGTATAGAGAAATGCCAAAAATGGCTTGCACTAAGGCTGATAGCTATTGAGGAAGAGTGCGAATCTAACATCCCTTGTATCTTCAAATGAAGAATGTTACGTCCTTAAAGAATCACTAAAGCAATATTTATATCACTAGAAAGTAACTCGAGGCATGGTTGCCACACTCACCTAAGTAGATATCTACTATGATGCCCTATACCTCGAATGACTGGTCACATTTGAAGAGGGGCTCAAGGTAAGACTTCCAATATAGCAAACCCTCAATACATAAGATTGGGTCTATTGTTTAATCCTTGCATTCAGCTTTAAAGAAGGCAAATCCCCTTTCTTATGATAAACTTTCAAGAGGCCTATCCAACAAGAAGGCCTCTAGAAGGATTTAAGGTAACCTTAATCAAACTTCTAAAAAAGGGATTAACCATTGTCTTGTATGCTTTGAAAATTGGGTTCTTAGTCTCAAACAAGCCATTGACTCAACTAACCACTAATTGGGAATCACTTAATACGACAAGGTGCTTGATTTCTAGCCCCAAAGCAAACTTCAAGCCAACCATGAGAGTGTCATACTCATCCTGATTATTCATGAAGGGAAAAGTTCTTTTGATTCATCCTTTCAGTTTCACTTTCTCTAGGCTTAATAGAACTAAACTAATACCACATGACCCTTCCCCCAAAGCTCCATCCACATACAACTTCTAGATGCTTGATAATTTGAGCCCAATTTCAAAGGAGCCTCCCTTTATTAAGAAATTTGTGAGAACATAAGACTTGAGGGAAGAGCTAGGATTGTACACTATCTTGAACTCACTGAACTAGATGGCCCACTTACGTAGCCTTCCCAATACCTCTGTCCATTTGAGGATGCACTTTAGGAGCTTGTTCATCATGATGTTGATAATGTGAGCTTGAAAGTATTGGCACAACATCAAACAGACATAAAGAGGGCCAGTGCTAGCGTCTCAAGAGGGAAATACCTCATCTCTACAACCTTCAAAATGTGAAACATAATATATAAGTGTTGAATGCAACTACCACTGGAACAATAAACGAGCTAATAATCAAGTTTAGGGTAACGAGGTAGATGAATAGTAATTCCCCATGCGTTGGACTTCTCAATATAGGGGGTCAAGAAAGGAATGTTTTGACCTCCTGAAAAGGGCATTCTCACAATCCTTAGTTTACTGAAGCCTAAATTTGTTGCAAGAAACTTCAAGAATGCTTAATTCATCTCCCCCAACTTAGAGATGAAGCAACTAAGTCCAAAAATGCAATTAGCAAGACACTAAAGGGTCCTTGGAAAGGGCATATCCAAAATATCCTTTTTCTTCTGAATTAACCTAAATCCGTTCCCTTGATACTACATAGCCATGGAACTTGCTTAATGAAGTGTCAAAGGTGAACTTTGAGGGTTTAAACTTAAAGCTAAACTTTCTATAAGTCTCAAAAATCTCTCTTAAATCTTGTAAATAGGCCTCGAAAGAAGTGCTCGTTACTAAGAGATTATCTTCGAAGTACAATGTTGATCATCTTCTAATAATTAGCTCCAACATTATTGAAGCTAAAAGGCATGATTCTATAGCTGAAGGTTTTGAAGCTTGTGATGGGTGAGATCTTTTCCTTGTCCTCATCAATTATTTTACTTTGATGATAACCTAAGAAGACGTCCATGCAACTGAAGCAATTAAACCTATTGGCCAAATCCAAGAGATCATCAATCTGGGAGAGAGGGTATGAATCCTTTAGACTAGCATTGTTGAGATCCACATAGTCTACACACATACACCACTTGTCATTAATCTTCTTCACAAGGAGAATATTCATTAGCCATTTTGGGTAGAAGTTTAAGGGATGAAGTTGGCCTCTAACTTAGAAATCTCCTCTTTAATTGTCTTTTGCTTCTCAACACTAAACACTCACTTTTTCTATCGAATAGTTAGAGCTTAAGGTTTATGTTGAGTGAGTATTATGCTGACAAGTGATCTTTTCCTGGCATGTCAAAGGGCATCTATGCAATGACATCAAGATATTTGTCCAAAATTGTAAAGGCGAACTCCCTTTACTTTTCATAAAGATCAACAAAAACAATTACAAGCTTAATAAGTTCAAATGAACCAACAAAAAGGAGAGACAAAAGGGAGAGAGTTGGAGTCTTTATCTAGAAGATTGATAGTCAAGAGTACGAGCTTGAGCATTGCTTTTATCATGTTGAGATAGCACCACCTCAATTATAGAAGATCACCTTGCACTCAAACAACACCTATTAAGGTATCTAATGCAAAGATGTGGAGTCAAGACTACAATCATAAACCCATTCATCATTGGCTTGCCTATGATGGCATTGTAAGAACACAGGGCGATGACCATAAGGAAGGCAACCATGTGCATTGTCAAGCTAGAGAAATTTCCCATTGTTAGTGGCAAAGAAATCTTACCTTCTAGCTTCATCAACTCCCCTGAGAAACTCACAAGAGAGCCAGCGATTGGAATAATGAGGCTCTGACCAATGCCGATCTTGTTAAAGACGCCAAGGATGAGGACATTTAAAAAAATCCTAATAACAATGAGCAATTGGCGAACCTAGAAGTTGGGAATTAAACTCAAGACGACTATGACTTCATTGTAGATGTTGCCAAAACATGACATATCCTTAAATCTGAAGGATATAAAGGCCCAATCCCTCAGTCAAGTTGTTACGTTGGCTACTAGGGTCTTCTCAATGGACGTCGAGATGGAGTTCTGGAGTGAGATTGCTTCCCTGTAGAGATGAAGCAGATGATTTGGACAGAGATCTTGCCCACATCTCTGAGTGCTAATAACAAGGCTTAAACATGTCCTTCAACAAGGTTTGGCAATAATACATGGTCCGGCAAGATTATCTGGAGCAGAGGTGGCCTTAGACTTCTTCACTTAGTACTCCTGGAGGTAGCCTTTCTTCAACAACCTAATCCTCCTTTAACAACCTCTCAATCAATGGTTTAAGAGCCCTGCACTCCAAGGTTATGTGGCCATGGTTTTTATGAAATTTATAAAAATTTGTTGTCTCTATTATTCACCAAGAGCAACTTGGTCTTCTAAAATAGTTGTTCTCTTTTTTTTGCCACCAATACTTCTTTAAGCAAAGTGTTCAGGGGGTTGTCAAAGTGCTAAGTTGGGTGGCCTAAAAGGTGATTATATCCTCCATGTCCCCTTCAAGGGAAATCATTGTCAACGCTCTATCTCTTTTACCAATGCTCAATGGGCTTAGGAGGAAAAATCCCTTCCCTTTTGACTTTCCAATCAAGGGAAAAATGAATTTCTCCTTGTTGATGAAACAAATAGCACTGTTAAAAATTTCTTGTAATGATTGTGGAAGGTACCTAATAAAATGCTCCTAGAAATCTCCAGCTTGGAGTGAGCCAAAGATTTTCACTCAAATAAGGTGTAATGATGTGAATCAAGCCTTAATGAGTTGTAATATGCAGCGCCAAGCAGATTCCCTTCCTCGTTCCGAGAAGTGCATTGTTGGAACTAGGCTAGAAGGCCAAGCGACTATCGATTCGAGAATTTCAGTTATAGCCAAACGCAAGGGAAAAATCATTTCTATAGATACAAGATTCTTTTTTTTATTAGCTGACATTGCCCCTACCTAGTATACCAGTTTACTTTCTTACGAGCATCCATAAAACATTGGAGGAAGGCTCAAACTAGTACTCCTTCATATCAAGAAGAGATTCAAAAAATCTTTTGAGCTTAATGTGAATAGCAAAGGTGGAAATAAATGGCCTCTTGAGTTAGCTAAAATAGAAAATAGATTTAAGAAACAATTTCCAGAATTGTTTAGAGGCTGTATCTTAAGTGGACAAAACTTTGCATCATATATGTCTAAACATTACATGTAAAGAAGCAACCATCTCAAACTCTATAAGAAAATGAGGGGTTCGAGTTGCTATAAAAGAAAGGGGAGTTTGATAACTAGAAATTTGGAGAGAGTGGTATCAAGAGGATCTCCTTTGAAAAGGGAGAAAACTCCTCAATGACATGTACTTATACCCATAAACCCAAAGATATGGGATTTCTTGGGATGATAAGGAACTCAAGGAGTGTTGAGAAATAGAACTTGTGTCAACTCAACATTAGGATCGAAAGCAAAAAGGGACATCAGTTGATTGAGATTCAAAGGGCTCTATACCATAAGACAATGGTGGAGTATTGATGGAATTAAATTGAGTATAAGGTAGAGGATTTTGAAAGTGGAAGCGAGATGTATATGTTCAAATGTGGCCTCAGACGACCATAAGCTACTCCACCACAAGCATATGAAGAGTGAAGAGGATCTTGATGACGTGTTCCATCTATTGTTAAAACAAATGAAATGAATTGCTAGAAGATAAAGGAGGCTAATCAAAGGTTTATGGTGGTTGAGGCAAAGATGTAAGGATCTCTACTGTCTCTTGATCATGAAGGTAAAAAAACTCATTCAGGAAACAACGTAAAGCGCTCTTGATTCTCCATCTCAACTTGTCTATTATGCCCACATATGATGCTAAAAAAATATTGATATGAAAATTGAACTTACAAAGATTAACATAAGTTTACTTGTATTAGAAAACTTTAAGAGTGATATCACAACATTAGAAAAAGGGAGAGACTTAGATCCTCACATGTTGAGAACAGCTCAAGAAAATAAAGAAATGTAAAGTATAGGGGTTTCTCTTAGGTGATTGACTTCTACGAACTAGATCTTGGAGGTTGTATTTAAAATTGATCGAGTGATAGACATAGCCTTGCTTTCCTCGAGTCATAAGAGACATTTCCACCATAATATTCTAATTTTTCACATAGTGGTGGAGTTATTGCCATTTCCCAAGAAGTCACCACCATGTCCCAATGAGTTAACATCATTTCCTTAATTGTGGCTTAAATCCTCAAGCCATTGGTGCTAAACTAGGAATTATTATCATTATTAGTAACTCCAAGAGTCATATCAATGTTAGTTCATTGACCTTGTGTAAGCCATGTTTGAGCCTGAGAGTGAACCCTTAAGAAATCAAATTAGAATGATTGGGTCTCGACTATTTCGATTCCAACATCTTGGATGCAAGCATCTCAACTTCAATCTCGTGCACCTGGTTTCAATTATCCCAAGTCGAGCGGCTAGACCTAAACGGCTTGGCCTTCAGCGTCTGGGTTTTGAGGGCTTGGCCATTGGTGACTTGTCATCCATACTCACCACATGCTTTCTTTCAAATCGAATATCATTAGTAACTTAAACAAATCTTTGCATCTTTAGGTACAAAGAAGTATGTTAGTAAAATTAATATTCAATGTGGGATAAACTCGTAATATTAACAATTTAGACGTAGTATGTTGGTAAAATTAATGCTTTTAGTGGAAGTAAATTGTGCCTGGTAAATTTTGGAAATAAAAAAAATTATATTGATGATTAGTAGAGTTAAACGGGGTATATTAGTAATGTCTATGTTTTTTATGTACATTAGTAATATGTTGGGTCATGTGTTTACCATATGATTCAAAAAATGACGTACCAACAAAAAGTCCTACCTTCTAAATGAATTTTGATCATCGATCATAAGCAAGCATAAGAAAGGGTACCGTGCATGAAAAGATAAGATCCCAGTGAAACTCAACAGGAATAGGGTGTTAATGAATGTTTTCTCAAGTGAACTCTTTACTATATAATTAAACACAAAAACAATAACCAAATCAAATGAAAACATAGTACACGCAATACAAAAAAGGCAAATTTTATGCTGTGCAATAGTGTTGTTCAATCCTCCACACGCTCTGAGGCTAGTCAAAATTGTTTGCCCGAGCATGACATACATAAGCTAGAATGTAAACAATTCTAATCAGCTTCGCAAAACTTGTTTAGCTTGGTAGAATAGTCGAAGCGCCATGCAGAAATAAAACAAATTAAGGACATCCCTGCATGAAATATATGAACAATACGAAATGATGAACTCCGTGTTTAAAGCATAACTACATTGAAATAACTTGTCGAGAATCGTAGAAAAAAATTGTACGCAAAGGAGCAGATTTGAGCGCTGAAGAATACCTAATGTCAATGAAAGGAAGATCCTTTCCCAAGGATCGGAGGATGGTCGAAAACTGACCGAAGGATCCGGCGTCTCATTCCGAAGAGTAGCGTAGACGTGGTGGCAAGCGTCGGAGCTTAGGTCTTTCCGCTACCTCAGAGCAAGACTGACGGTGTTTGGTAGACGAAAAACTTCAATTAGGAACATCTTCGTCGGGTTTCGCTTCTGTCGTCGGGCGGTCGACGTCGGAAGTAGAGCTCAAATCGTAGGAGCCGCGAGCCCACAACACGCTCTAGGATTTCAGGCTCGGTTATTTACTATTAATTATTATTTAACTATTTTTAAGCGAATTTTGAAATTAAAAAAAAAAAAAAAAAGTAAAAAGACTATGAACCACCGTGTGCTATTATTACGATTGAGGGTTTTCATCTAAACTAATTATTATACTTAGAAGAATTTTAAGTGATTTAAACAATAACTTTTTATCATTATGTTAAGTTATTATTAATTATTGGAAAATTAATTTTAAAATTATAAATATTTTATCAATAATTCTCGTATGTATTGACAAACAAAATAAAAATTTCCAATGATAAATGCATTCAAAGACTCAACTTGTGATATCATTAGAATCTTTTAGATTTATTTTATTTGTTTAGCATAGTTATTCTTATGTTTGTAGCACTCGAAATCAAAGAATGCGGAGAATGATCACAAGATTATATCCTAGAGAAGGGAATTATTAGACTAAGCGACTTCTAACAAGATTTTATTTAAAAGATAATAGAGATAAATAAATCTCTCATTAACTATAAGAGAGTAAATATTGAGTTTTATAAATATAATTATATTCCTTAAATAATGTGGCATTTTTTTGGAAGAAATTTAAGATTAGAACTCATGATAATTATATAGTTAAGTATGTTGAAATTAGAGAATTTTTTGAATATGTGACTAAGCAAAAATAGACGTTTTAACTAAAAATAAAATCCAATTAGTTTGAGACAATGTCACTCCAATGAAAGATAAAATGTTAAAATACAATATTAGAGTGGTATATTCTCTAGTTTGATGACAAATCAAGTGAAAATTAATAGGTTATAACATCGAGATCGAAGAGAGCAAGGGATTGATTGTCAGATGATGTTTTAGAAAAGAAAATTATCAAATAAGGAGTGACTCTTAACAAGCTTTTAGATGAAGAGATAAGTTAATAAATAAAAATAAGTCTCTCATTGGTTATAGAATAATAGATCATAAATGAAAACTTCATAATTAAACATGTCAAATAGCTGAAATTTTTTTTGATGGATGACCCAAAAAAAAGTTAGATAAAAATAAAACATAATTAATGTAGTATAAAATATTACCATTAAAAATTAAGATGTTACAATAAATTTCTGTTCGATTGTTATCCATGTTTAAACTTAGTTAAATTGATACGTTTTACTTTTTATTTAACCTTAGACTATATTGTAATGAATTTATATTTGATATATATCCTGAGTTAATGATAAGTTATTTTTTTCAATTGGCCTAATTCCATTCTAATAACTTAATTCATCTCCACTCTCATTTGGTTGAATCGATACACTGCATTAAATAATTATATTTTTTCTTTTATAAATGTATAATATTATAAACTAATATATATATATATATATATATATAATAATTACATAATATTCATAATTTATATTTACAAAGTAGGAAAAGGGTGGTTGTAAATTACAACATGATCTAACACTTAATCTTCATAAACACCATATTAACAACAAATTACCTCAAACAAAGGTAAAACGACAAGATCATGAAGGAGAGAGAAACATCCAATTGGGTTTCGCACAAAACCTTACATGAGAGACTAGGATAAGGTTAGCGGGTTAAAACCTTAGTCAGGGTTAAATTATCAACTAACCCAATTTAGGGTTAAATGTAGTTTGACAACATGGTTTTGGGTTATATTAACTTGACCATGATTAAAAAATTAACTTGGCTAACACAACAAAGAAACTACAGCAATGTGAATACTCATTCTTGCTTTAGTTCCTGCAGCCCAAACACTTAGTTGTTGGTCCCTTTGAAAGCAAATGAAGATTGTGTGATCCTAAAGGTTAAATCTAGAAGATTAATAAGGAATTCTTAGTCTTGCTTCAGTTGTTGGACTCCCATTTCATTTCATTATTAATAAACATAAAAACCATTCCATAAGAAAGATGCAAAGATGAACTATTCAATCATAGCTTGGAATTAAAACACCTGGGGAAGATGGCTCATGGACATGCACAGATCTGCAAAAGAATCCATTCAACAGCTTTATTTGATGTCTATTCTACATCTAATGGCTACAACATCCACTGAAATCTCAGTTGTAGAGTACACACCAACAAATTTCACAACAAACATTAAAAAGTAGAGCAAACAAGTGCTGGAAACCAAACTTCAACAGAGCAGAGTTATGTGAAAATATATTGTTGTCACCATCCAAGGATATCCACTTGATGAGGAGCATTCTTTTGATGTTTACAGTACACAATATTTTCTCCAGAAGGTGTTAAGGTTGAATGGGAGAAGCTTGCCTGAGAAAATGAAGATGATCTGTGTCAAGCCCCCACCTACATCAACTACCACTATATAACAAAGTTATCATGAGAGTCATAAGATACATCTAAGTGAGGACACAGAATAAAACCCAAGATGGAGACCCAATGGTGAGACAAACACCAACTCAAAAATCCAAAGTATATAAACAAGAACATGTTTTTAAAAATTTAATCACACCAAGCCCTCCCTCTTACACATCTCGTGAAAATGGCTCTTCTGTAGCAGCACCATTCCCATCTCTCGGTGTAGTGGTTGCATGACCTATGATGTAAGTACTAAATGAGATTTTATATATCTCAGTAGATAAATCACAATAACTAACCAATTATGAAAAAGAGATATCAACAGCAAAAATAAATCATATGCATCAAGCTAAAACTATATTAGATGTCATATATAATACTAGATGAAAAACCAAAATAAATGTCATTCCTTATATAATGTGTTATTATCGGGCCCAATTCCCTATGACGCATTATCCTCTCGATCCAATCATCATCAATAATGACCTCCAATCGGCATCCAACCAAACATATAACACTAGATAGATATCTGATCGGAAAATCAATACCCTGCAATACATACTGGGCCTGGTGTAAATCATCATGGAGTCATAGCACATAATACTAGATAGGTATCTGATCCGAAGATTGATACCCTGCAACACACGCTGAGCCTGGTGTAGACACTAGGTAGATATCTCATCTGAAGATCGATACCTTGCAACACATGCTGGGCCTAATAATGAGGATAATGTTCTCTGAAAATCCTATTTTTATTTATCATTTTCCAAACATCAATTTAAATAAGTATCCATATCAAAAGATCTTTCGTCCCATATTGCTTCTTCTCTTTTTGTTTTAGCATTATTGTATCACATTGTTTCTTTCTTTACCATATACAGAAATATTAATGTATAACATATGCAACAATTAAAATACTGTGACAGTGAGAAAAACATGTAAAAATGTATAATAATGTGCTGCATCACAAGATTAGGAATTTATCTACCTGACTTTTGATATATAATTTGCATTACCCACTTATTATTCTTCTTGATGTCCTACAAGCCTATAAAATGCAAAAAGAATCAATTTAAAATATGCTTATTAGCCAAAATTACTTTCTAAAAGCTGTTCCCAAACATTTAAAATCCCAAAAGTCTTAATTTTGGCTGTTTGGCTTACGCTGGCGCTAGACCTCCTGTGCCCAACGCGCCCGGTTCAACAGTGTGCCTGGTTCAAAGCCTGGACCAGTTCTCTCTCCCTTTCTCTCTCCTGTGCGTCCGACGGGATCAAAATATTTCGCCAACAAAATTCGAAACCTCCTGCGTCTCCTGCGAGTCAAATCCACCCCTCTTAGTCTCTGTCGCTCACCAAAAATCCTACACAACCTCGACGACAAAGCAAACAAATTCTTACCTTACGGAAATCTTCGCCAGGCATCATTGTCAGGTGTCAAAACTCACAAAATCCTCGTCGACTATTACTGTCGTGTGCCAGAACTATGCAAATCAAGGTAGCAGTTATCGGAATCTCGCCCTCGCAAATCCAATAACCTCCCCGCAGACGGTATTCATAGAAGTGCTTTTCAAACTTACCATGCTTCAGTTTTTATAACCATGGTCGAAACCGACATGAGTGAACTACATTTTGCATAATACCCCTTCCCAATTTTTTATTTGCACATATATCATCTGCCCGGAGAAATAAAACCTGCACCAAAATTCCTAAAATTGCATAAATATACCCAGCGCAGCCTACAAATTTTACAATTACAAATATATCTTCCACCAAAACGAATTGAACTATGCCAACATTTACAAAATTACAAATATATCCTCAATATTACAAATATATCCCAAATCTTTAAAAATTCATAATTTATTCCTTAGAACTCCAAAAATTACAAACTAAACACTGTTAAACTCGTCTCAAAAAGCTCTTTCAATAAAAATAAATTTTAAAAAAATAAGACTGTTACAATCTGGTTTATCTTCAAAGAACTTAACTGCTTATATTGCTAAATCTAGTTATTCAACTATTGCTAAGGGTGGAGCTAACTTTGAAAATAGTATTGTCATGTTAGTCCAAGAAAAATATAACCTAAAAAAATAATTCGAAATACAAAAAGAGATCACAACATGTATACAAATCTCAAAATATCACTGATATAATGAAAAACTTATCTATGAGTAGCTATAATTGGTACTCCTATCAAAGTACCGAATGATATCAACCATGATGGGAAAACAGTCTACCTCTCATGTATGTGTTATGAGGATTGTGCAATGCTCTAAGGTAGAATCTTGACATAACTCAAGTAAGAAGATGGCTTGTGTCTCAACCTTTAGATGACTAACATCTTGGGTATGCTAACTTTGACAATTATAATGCATCTTGAGTTAATCATGACAGTGTTGGTTGATCTTTGCTTTTAAAATGAAGCAGAAAAGTCGAGGCACAAATCTCAAAGTAACTTGTAATGTATGCCAATAAAGTGTTGTAAATTGAAATCTACATGACCTTCATGCATGGAATAGTTCATCGACACTTTGAGAACCTTTACTAAATACTTTTGATCATGATTCAAGCTTGTTCTAATGCAGGACATGCTTTATCAAAATGATAATTAAACTAATATAATAGATTGTATTTATATTTTATTTGTTTATCATATTTTTATTTGATAGTGAGTTGTAATCGATCACATGTATAAGATTTTCATTATATTTTTAATATATTTTTGTATACTTTATTAATTTTATATATTTTTTATTTTTAAGGATATTTTATAATTTTTTATTTTAAGGTTATGTTTAGTTTTATGATTTATTTAAAATCGTATCATTGAATGAAAAAGGAAGATTAATTTGCTTGATATTAATTGAGATTTTTTTATCAAATATCTGTGTATATTCTTGAGTTGTGATGTAAATTTTTTCAAATTGTGATCCAAAAATATCTGAATTATGATATGGATTTATCTTCATTGTCATTGTTATCATTGTTGTCATCGTTTTCCATTTTAAATCCAGCTGCATAGTTCACTCCTAACTCTTCTTCATCAATTCAGCATCAAAGCTTAAGTGAAATGCACTACAAGAGTTTCTCTTAATTTTTGTTCCAAAATGTTCTCTTTAAATGTGTCTCATATAGACATCAATTTAAACATAATGGCTTGAAATGGATCACCCAACTTCGTGACATAGAATAACTCCATTGTGAAAAATCAAAACATATTCATCAATTTATGCATATGGTGTGCATAATATCCTTAAATAAAGAGAAGATCTTTATAGTGGACAAGAAAGCACAAAATCATATTGAAGAAGTTACAGTGATCATTTTAAAAGCAATCTCTAATTGCTTTTGAGCAATTTGGTGATCATCTTGGGTGTTAAATTGATCACTTGGGGAAGTTACATTAAATAGCAAAATGAAAATTTTTAATTTCTTATGATGATTTATGTTAGTCATCTACCCACATGGAGCTAACCATTGAAATTGGTCCAATAATATCTAGTCAATGCAGCTTTTAGATTGCTTGGGTTGCTTAGGCAACCCTGAAAATTTTAAGAAAATGACTTGAAATGTACAAAAATAGTCACAATATATCTTAGTTATCACAATACAATTGATAAAATATAATACTATAATAAGAAATGCCACAAAATAAACCAAAAACACAAATTATGCATGATAGCTTGTCGGGTGATTGTAGAACATTTATAAGTTATCTTGCTTTTATTGTTTGTTGAAGTTCCTTTGTGCCTAATTTCTAAATTACTTGTGATCATGCTTTTCCATCTAGATCAAGGAATAGGAGCCACAACATAGTGCAACAATAACTATCATCATTTCTATCTAATATCATAACACATATTATCATCATGGGTTTAGTGACAATAATATTTTAGTACAATGGTGATCTTCATTATCCCTAAAAAAATATTTAGACTTAATTATAGGAATTGTAGTTCATTGTAATAATGATCATCATTATCTCTAATCAAAATTAAATACAAATTCATAAGTAAGAGTCACGTTTGATGTAAGGAATAGAAAATAATAATAACAATAGTAATAAATAATACATAATATGATGTTTAAGTTAAAAAAATATAATAGAATAATCTTGATCGACCTTATAATTAAAAAATAACATAATTTCAATAAATCATTTAAAAGAACATAAGTATTCAATATTTGTGTTCTAAAAACCATATAATATAATCTTTCAAAAAAAACTTAAAATAGTATCCTAACCAAATGAGAAGCTTGGAGCAAAAACGCTACTAAAAATTAAGATAGATGCAAATCAATGATCAAGTACTTGTGTTTCATTTAGCAAGACCTTTTGCAAATAAGTGTTTTATGAAAATACACCTCTAAACCATTCAAATAGTTGTCTAATCGCACTTCAAAATGCACTTTTCATCCCAAAAATAAAAAAATAAACATTAGATAGCAAAAAAACATTTTCACCTTCTAAAATAATATTAAAATTTAATTTGTTTATCCAAAAAAAAAACAAATGCTTTGTCATAACAATACATTAGGAAGTACACAATGTTTTTTTTTATGAAACTATGATATAGTATTATATCAAAAGCGGCATTAGCCATACAAGAAATCCACATGTGGGATCCTTAAGGAGGATCAAACATGAAATCAGATAGCATAAGTTTGAGTAAGGGCTTGGGGATGGATTCCCCGGGATCCCATACAAACTCATTGAAGCATACAGCACGAGACACCTAGTCAGCAGACGCATTCCCATCTCTATGGATATAGGAAAACCAGACTGCCTTCAGACACCTGGCATACCTAAGAGTCTCAGCAAAGTGGTCATCCTCAGGGGGGTGGGATATCATCTCACGGACCACCTGGAGTGCCGTCATCGAGTCAATCTGAATCTCCATGGCCCGATGAAGGGGAAGAGAACCCCTTAGTATGTTGAGGGCCTCGAGCATAGCTTGGACCTCCATCATATCGGCAGCCTGGGAGAAAACCCTATTGCCAGCCACCAAGAGCGGCCTCCCCATGCAGTCTCTGACAACCAAGGCAAGACCGACAATGCAATCGCCTACTGCAGCATCGCAATTTACTTTTATCCATCCTGTTGGTGGGGGGGAATCCAACCATGGGTTACAAGCAAGTCTGAAGAGTTGCAATTATTCCCGCTAGACAGGGATGAGTAGAAGTAATGGGGCCTGAATGCGGTAGTCACCTCGATCTTGATCGTCTGTACCAGCGAGCACGGCATGGCCATCGGATTATTATGCCTCATCGCATTTTGCCTTACCCAAATGTAATACATAGTGGTGGCCACCGTGGCAGCATGCCCCGCACCATCTCTACGGCGCACTGCCGGCGAACCCATAAACCTCAAAAGCTAGTTGAGAAATTGCAGCCTAGCTCCCGCACTCGTGGATCGACCTAGCCCAACCAATGCCCCGCAAGCCTGGCAGTCAACCCAGAGTTCATGTGCACGCGGGCAATCCCAGAACACATGTTGCAAGGATTCATCCGCAAGCCGTCGTGGGGAGGAAGTCACCGGCAACCCGCCACATGAACATGCGCACCCTCGGCATTGCTTTAATCTTCCAAATGCCCCTCATCTCATCTGCATGATACCAGCCACCCCACCTGACGGTAGCATCAGCACCGCACACTATATGCATGTAAATTCTCCAGCTATCGACCCTCGCCGTCTCGATGTGCAGCTGGAGGAGCACGTCCGAGCTCTCAGAAGATGCAGAATTCTGTCAGTTAGCTCCTCGCCTGCCCAAGCACGAATGAAGTCCACATCCCAGTCCCCAGCAGCCATAATACAGTCAGCGACGCTTGGCGGCCAATTGATGTTCATGTTGATGAAGGTCAGCCAGCAGTAGAGTGGAAGGACACCTAACCAATTGTCCTCTGCGAATCTTACCGTCCTCCTATCGCTGATGCGCCAAACAAAGATCGACATTGTCACTGGCATTACCGCCAAAACCATTATGCACACAGGTGAAGCGTTATGGGGAGCTTTCATAAGGGGGTTCATCAGCGTGCACTTCTGCCTCATGATTTCAACCCAAAGGCTATCCTCTCGACTGAGAATGCGCTTGCAATTGTCCATTTGTAGCACACGCTGCCATACGTGGAAGTCCCTGAGTCCAAGCTTGCCAGTGGCCTTCGGCAGGGTGATACAGTCCCATAGGGCATAATGCATCGTGTGCGCACAGCTCGTCCCGCTCCATGGGAACCTTCTAATTCTCTTCTCCATTCATCAAGTACTCCTGCAGGCACCGCACAATGCCTCAAAACGTGATTTGGGATGGTAGTAAGAACAGAGGAGGCTAAGATGGCTCTGCCAACAAGCGACAGCGGACGGATACACCAATTGACCACCGCAACGTCAATCCTTTGGACCAGAAAATTAAGGTCGGCCTTGTTCAGGTGCCTTGCAACAATGGGGACTTCGAGGTACGTGAGCGTCTGGCCTTGCTCCATGTAGAGTTTTCTCAAGACCAGCTTGGCTTTCTTCTTGCTGAACTTTATGCTGAAGTAAACCTTGGATTTCATAAGGTTGACGCGCAACCTAGCAGCCTCATTGAATGTCTACATGATACTATGCATAGTGCGCACGGCCTCACGCGTGGCGGGAGCAAACAACAGCACATCATCCGCATATAGGAGGTGCGAAATCCACGGTGCGTGTTGCCCAAGTATGATTCCAAGCAGCTACTTCGTCTCATAGTCCCTCACCAGCCTTGAAAGGTATTTAGTAGCCATGACGTACAGGTAGGGTGAAAGCGGACATCCCTGTCGGAGACCCCATTGCCCAACCACCAAAGGGACACGAGAGCCATTGACGAGAACACCAAATCTCGGACCAGTTATGCATGCAGCGATCCATTCACACCAGACAAGGGGAAATCAATTGATCTTCATCATCTCGAGTAGGAAGTCCCAGCGCACGTTGTCGTAGGCCTGCTCCATATCGATCTTCACAGTCATGAGGCCCGAAGCAGCAGTGCAGGCATGCATCTTTGACACCATCTCCTGTGCGATGTAAACATTATCAGATATGCTCCACCTGGGGATAAATGCAGCTTGCTTGCACGAGATGAAACTTGACATCAGCGGTTTCAGCCTCTCGACCAGAATGCGCCTCACCACCTTGTAGATGGTGTTGCAGAGGCTGATTGGCCGGAAGTGCTTCGGCCTGCACGCCCCCTGTTTCTTTGGGATAAGGACAATGAGCGTGTCCTTCCAGTCCTCTGACAACCTCGATCCTGTCGATGCCCGGGGCTCTGTTTCACCTGATTCCCCGCATGGCCGCAGTAATCTCACTTTCGATGACCCTGCATCCAAGTTTGGATGCCACGTCGCCGCAGACGATGCCAGATAGCATAGAAATCTGCGGCAAGGCCACCCGGCCGCCACACCGCCATTTTCCTTCAAAGTAAGCCAAAAGAACATGCCTAATGCTTTCGGGTGAATCTGCCACCTTGTCTTCTGTGTCCCTTAGCTGAGTAATTCGGTTTGTCTGAGCACGAGCCATGGCAGCAGTGTGGAAAAACCTAGTGTTGCCATCCCCAAGCTGCGCCCAATGCACTTTAGCTCGCTGCCACCACCATTGTTCCTCATGTGCGTAGCTGCGCTGGAAGGTCGTGATCATTTGACCAAGCTACATATGCTCCTCCTTTGTTAGTCCCTCCCGAGACTCCTTTGATTGAAGTTCATCGATTCCTCTTTCCAGCTCCCTGTTCCTATTAACAATGTTTCTCACCTCCTCCCTGCTCCATCTCCACAGCACTATCAGCGAGCGCTTGAATTTAGTCATAATCACCTCCATGCAATTTCCCCCCGCCCGTCTCTGTCATGCATGATTCACCACTTGAAACGATTGTGGAAAGTATAACCACACACTTTTGAATTGCGGCCTGCCATTGTTCGGCTATGGGTTCCTGCATCCCAGGTCAACCTGCAGTGGGCAATGATCAGACCCGAGCTGGCAGAGATGTTGCACAGAGCATTCAGGGAAGGCCTGCATCCCCGCAGAGTTCATGAGGACAAGGTCTAATCGCTCCAGGATGCACGCACAGCCCTGCTTCCCGTTGCACTTAGTAAAGCGATTGCCGATGAAGGCCATGTCCACCAGCTGCAACTCCTGCATAAAGTCAGCAAGTTCTTGCTGTCCCCTGTCGTAGATGAACTTTCGCCCGCCCTGTTTCTCCTCCTGTGCCATCACAACGTTGAGGTCCCCTGTGACAATGAGTGGGTCATCCCCACTGGACGTGTGCCTGATGGCGTCTCATACCTCCCGGTGCTTGTAGTGGTCTTTAGGGACGTAAACAACGAAGCAATTGATCTTGCAGTCACAACGTAGCCTTACCTCACAATCCACAACATGCATAAATGCCGCTATGATCGTGATATCAACCCAGTTTTTCCATAATAGAATGATGCCTGCCGACATACCAGCAGAAGGGTGAGCAACGAAGTCCCAGACCTTCCTAAGGAGCCATTTCGCATCCTGCCGTGAGAAACACTGCGCTTTCGACTCCACCAAGGCTACGACTACAGCATTCCCCTCGTGAGCCAATCTTTGCAGATATCTTCTTGACTTCCTGTCTCTAACACCTCTGATATTCCAAACCACGAACCGCATCTTCACGTGGAGCTTATTATTGGTACCCACATGCAGCCTCGCAATTCTCCCGCATGAAGCCTCCTCCATCTTCCTCTTCGATGACCCCCTGCGCCCCATGAAGTGCAGACCAAGAGAAATTCTCCTATTTTGTTTTGGTGGAGTGTCTATCTGGGTTTATAGTTATGTCCACTGCCCGTTCCTCTTGCAGCAAAGGCAATTTCCCTTTGTTCCCTCCTACCTGCACCGCCTGTCTCGTTCCCACATCCATCATGGAAGTGTCTTCCTGTTTTATCCTCACCCAATCCTCACGGGCCCTTGGGTGAGAGGCCCGCCTTGCCATGCCTCTGACACGGTCCATGGATGGGTTCCTTATGCAGTGAGACATGCTAGCGGCCCCCTGGTCATGAATTCTGCAGCTGACGGCCTTCCGAGGAGTCTAGCTCACCTTGCTTACTATACTCCTGTGGTCAACTGAGCCCTGTCTCCTACGTTGGGGTTGGACAAGCATTCATGGGCCCAGTTTTTGTGCATTTTCCTTTGGAACATACATGTTCTCCTCCCACTTCCAAGGACTTCTGGCGCATTCTGCCTCAGCGGACTTCCGTCACCTTGTGCGTGTCCTCCGCCTCCATCAGTCCTCCTCGAACAGTATTGTCTTCTGGAGTCGAAGAGGAAGCTGGACAAGTGTGCACCGCCTCCATGGACTTGTGCGTGTTGCACTGGCCTGCGTGGTGACCAACGTGCCCGCATGAGAAACAAATCAACGGCAATCCCTTGTACTCGAATGCTTGGTAAGTTCTTCCAAATTCTCCGTTGAGCCATATACCCAGTTTCAAAGACTTCGAGAGGTCCATCCGGACGCACACCCGAGCATAGGAGGATCGTTCCATCACAGCAGTCCAGTTGTCAAGGAGAAAAGGCTCCCCAATAGCCTTGACAATTCGTAAAATGTTCTCTACGTCCCAATATATGAGTGGGAGGCACGGAAGGTGCACCCACATTGGTGCGCACATCGCTGTTGCGGTGTTTTGTCCAAATTCGTGCGTCCAGATATCAAGCCCCATGGCTTGGCCTACGACCTGCCACAGGCCGCCAAGCCAGACTTCATTCCTGTCATTGATGGAGTCGAAGTACAAGCAAAAACAGCTGGATGGCAAATTGAGAACCTTAAAATTTTTGTAGTGACCCCATCTCTTTGGCACGGGGAATGGAAGTGTGTTCCAGTAAATTCGCCCAACCAAATCAAATTTGTGAAATTCGATACGCTTTGGGCATGCATCCGATGACATAAATACATCACCACCCTCAACGTGATCAGGAATACCCGCAGCACGATCCTTAACATCGATATTGGTCGGACACACATAGGAGGTTGCATGATTATTCAGGGCAATGTTGTTGTTGTTGTTTGTAATTAGGGCTTCTCTGAAGCTAATCCTTGTTACGGGAACCTCCCGTCTCCCAGCAGTCCCATGCTCGGGATTGATCGTTTCTCCCGATAGCTTGCTTACCGCAAGCTCCGTAGCCTTATGCACCGTGTCCTCTAGCTTCATCATGCCATTGCTCACGGTGTGACCTTCTTTAGCTTCCCCACCTCCATCCCCCTGGCTCTAACAGTCAGGGAGCTCAGCTGGAGCTTCCACGTGCTCCACCTTGTTCGTCGGGTGATCCTTGAAGTCATTCGTGCCAGTAGTTTTGTTTAATACATCTGCCGCTGCATCTAGATTTTGAGAGAAGAGTGGATTTCCATCGGTGATCATCGTTTCCCCTCCAGAAGTGGAAGAGAGGCATTCTCTCACTGGTGAGTTGCTTCCAGTGGACCCACCTTCCTATTGCTCCTCATAGTCTTGCCTCCTGCCATCTTTCTTCTCGTTAGGGCTGCAGATGACCCAGAACCATGCAAGGGGACAATCCGGTGTGGCACGTCGCAGAGTAACTTTGTAGTTTAAACCTATCCCCACGCCCCCACTTCAGCCGGATATTCAGAATTTCGAATTCAAAACTCTCGGATCCACGTGACCCGACAAATTTCCACAACGGTCTTGATACCTCACGCGCCCACTCGCACGTGCTACCGTTAGCCATTACCAGCTGCCCGTCACGTGCCCACCTGCTCCTCCGTCCTGCTGTAAGTTCCCTGATCCAGTCTCCGACGGTGGTCCGGTAACTCACCCTCCATTTACGCCTCCCCGTCAGCTGCAAATGCTACCTGCTTCTCACCTACAGTCCGCCACTCGTGTTCCGTCCCGTGCACTTCGCCACCAGCAATCCGTCTCCAGCCCTCCGTCACCACCCCCTGCTGCTAGCTTCCCAACACGACTCCTTCCCGTCGCTGCCTTCCGATCGCTGCCTTCCGTCGCTGGCTCCCGGTTGCTGCCTTCCGTCACAATGTTTTAATATCTATTTAGTAATAGCATTGTTCAAATTAAAGTTACAATACTTAACACATTTTTAAAGTTACAATACTTAACAATATATCCTAAAGGGTCCCTTTTCATAGTTTAAGACAGACATTGGTGGGATATCCACTAGCTACTTAAGCTTTATTACCTTTGAAATGCCTTAAGCTTTGAGAATTATTTAAGCATTAAAAAAAAAGTAATCCTATTTTAACAAAGCATATTCCAACATCATCATGAAAAAGGTTTTAATTTTTCTTATAAAATAATTATTTTTAAGATGTTATATTTTGAATTTTCAAGTTTCCAAATTAACATTGTTTTTCTCAAAAGTTGTATTTAAAAGATTACAATCAAATAGCTTTTTTATTAAAATTAATAACACTTTTATAAACTTAGTTTCAAAAACTTGTATTACAATTTGTTTTTTAAGCCTCAAAGTATGACATGAGTTCTAAATAATAGAGTTTTTTTTATTTGTTATAAATGATAGAATTATAATTTAAAATCTAATAATTGACAAAAGGGCTTAATATTGAGTAGTGGTTGATTAGACTTCAACAATTAATGGTTGACGAAGTCTTACATCTTATGATTTTTCATCAAAGTGATGATGAATATAAGAAAGCAAGTGCTCAATATTTCTAGCTTCACAAAGAAAATCAAATACAAATTTAATATATGGTGAACTTTAAGTTTTCTTTTGAATTTACAAATCTAACAAATAAAAAGATGAATTATGTTTATTTCAACATTTCTTAAAGAGGGTTTTCTCACTATCATCATTTTTTATGATCTTTTGAAGATGAATTACAATTATTATTTTTCATTTTATTCTAAAATAAAAAGGCTTAGTCTCATTGTATAATACATCATTAAAATAAATATACTTAAAAAAAAAATTAACCATCTTTATAGCAATATTCAAACCATGTTGTTTCAAAAGTATCTTTCAAATGTAATTTTTTTTAATATTGGATATCAAGAAAGCCAAAATGTGTTGCATGCGTAGAAGAACAAAACTCTTCGTTAAAATGGCCCTGCTTCCTTGCGGCAGCTGGCTTCCCACATAGAGAACATGCCTTTCATGCAATTCATCATTTGAAGAAGACAGCAAATGGTCCAAATTCCATTATGTGAATTATTAAAGCTGTAAAGCTCATCCATGGACAGCTCATAACTGATCTACGAGCCACAAATATGCAGTGTGAACCTCAAACTTAAAATGCAAAGATTTATCTTTCAAGTCTTTGTTTTGATCTGTGTTTTAGTTGTATTTGTTCATTATAGGATCTTGCATGTCTTTAGATTGTTTATTTTGTAGCTTTCATAAAATATATAGAAATTATCATGCTTGTATTGTGTTATATATACGTGATCATTCTATTTTATAATGATATCTTGAATACTAATCAACTTAGAATCCAGAAACAGTATTTGTTTTCGGGCTACTTTTAAATGTTACTTCACATATGCTTCATACTTGTTCTTCCACATATTTTTATAACATATACAACATTGCACGTACATAACATTTACTGTTTATACTAATGAAACTTTTATTTGTGATCAGAAGCTAAAGCACAACCAAACATGTTATCAAGAAGCTGAAGGACAGCTGTGCTCCTCATCTACTTAAGTTCATCACAACTTTTCTCCTATATAAATACTAAAATCATTCCTCTCCACAAGCAGTTTCAGCTTTCCCTTTGCTTTCTCAATCTTCATGGCTTTCTCAAGAGCTTTTCTTCACAGCT
The DNA here is from genome assembly GCA_023846275.1 of Vanilla planifolia. Taxonomy (NCBI): domain Eukaryota; kingdom Viridiplantae; phylum Streptophyta; class Magnoliopsida; order Asparagales; family Orchidaceae; genus Vanilla; species Vanilla planifolia. The sequence goes on from CM043877.1 coordinate 1,288,065, forward strand.
TCATTCTGTCCTTTATGATGCTTCATCTCCTTGCGGCAGAGCTGGAGAACACAACAGATTCGCAGCAGGTTGTAAGAAATCAGTTCTTCACTTCAATGTTCTTATTTCTACCTTTGCTGAAACCGGCTTTTGCTTGTCTATCTTGCAGGTTGCTCCTTACCTGTCAAGGATGTCTCTGCTGACCACAACAGGTATTGAAGGTTAGATTCATTTGTCTTCAGATGAATCATGTTGAAGTATGTTACCTGATTTGAATTGAATGTTTGTGATTCAGGCTGTAATGGTGAATGCAGCAGAAGATGTCGGTGGTCGTCGAGGCATAATCTGTGCATGAGAGCTTGTGGTAGCTGCTGTGCTCGATGTAGCTGCGTGCCGCCGGGGAATTGGGGGGATGAAGAGTTGTGCCCATGCTATAATGGCCTCAACATCCATGGTGGTCACAAGAAGTGTCCTTGAGACATCAAGTCTAAATGTATGTATTCAACATGCATACTTGCTTTGTAAAAGAAATAACTTGCTTGTAAAATGTGAACAACAATAAGAAATAGTCTAAATTATCTTAATTGTTTTGTTTATTAGATTAGGAATAAGTTATTTCAAATAAAAAAGAGCTTGGAAGTAAGATTGTTTTTCATCTTTCAATTTCTTGACTTTGATATGAAGAAAAGAAGCAGAGGACGATTATTGTTTGTAACTAAGGTTGGATTTGGATGTTAGATTGGCATTCTTCTCTAATGAGTTTGCACTTGTTTTTCTTTGTATTCTTATGAAATAAAAGCTTTCAATTCTTGATTGTCTGATCTTATTTATACTAATTATAATAGTGGTACGGGCTTGTTTAACCCCCTTTAGTTGTAGACCATCTCTTAGTCTAACCATATTGGTTATCCACAAAGTGATGTATCGTTTGCACCATCTATCTAATATTCAATCGAGCCATTCATTTGTAATATATTTATTTTTTTAGTAAATAGGCTCATATGTAACTAATTGGAAGACAAATTACAAGATAAATCATTTTTCTACAAAAGATGGATATGTGATATACACACTTGAAGTTTAATATAGAAATGAAAGCTACGTAAAAATGATAGCTATATTAGGTATAACAATTGGGTTATGTTATTTTATTAGACTAATTTTTTCTATTAACATAGAAACTTGACATTTGTAAATGAATTATGGATCTAAGTTTAAGAATCTTATCATTGTCTCTACCATTCATTTAATTTCAACTTCATCGACGATTAAAATTCTCAATTCAAGAACTTCTTTACGATTGAATCTTTTTCACTGATCTTCTATTTAGTAATTCTTGAACTATTTAAGCAAATAATATTATTTCTAAGTAAAATATCATTTATAAGATCTACTATTTTCATTGCTACTCTTACTTGATATTTAAATGTAAAATACTATTTTTAAACTTTATATTAGATAGATGAAATAGAAATAATGCAAATAGAATAACAGAAACATATGCAAAATAATGAGGAACACATTTTTGCTTAACCCATAGATCATATAGATGTTATGCTCAAATATAATTTTAATTATCATTTACACAAAAGATGACAGTGTAAAGTAATATGTGAATAGTAGTTAATTATAGTTATGAATGTAATTAGATTATTTAGGCAATGTTTATGACACTTTGGGAAAGAATCCCTTTAAAGCATATTTAAATATAAAATCTTTCATATAGCTAATTTGTACATCATTAAGTTAGGGATCTAATAAACTTGTTAACAAAATTGATCAAACATTTGTTCAAATAGAAGCTAAAACAATCAAGTGATGAAAACACACATTAAGTGTGTAATAATAACAACATATGGGCTTTATACAAACATATGAATGAGCATAATACATTGATTCACAAGTCCACAATACATATGAAGCAAGTTTCAAACAAACCCTATGTTAAAAAGAGGGTTTTCCTCATGAAGAATAGACTTCTCTCTAAAAAGGTGGCTCTTGATTTTGGGAAATAAGGTGTATTAGATGTATAATTAGTGAAATGTTTAGGATGATATGAAGGAAATGCTTAATGTAGCATAAGAATAAGGTGGCACAAACCATTGAAAATCTTCTACTATGATTTCTAACAATCTTAAAGCATTTAGAGCACTTATCCTAGGATAAATACAATAAAATAAAAACTAAAAAAATGCATAACTTTAGAAATAAAAAGTATTGGGATGGCTATAAAGAGATAGGATGAAGGAATTTGACCTTTAAAGCTTCAACATTACCCTTCCAAGGGCGTCATACGAGGTAGCATTGATATGATTCTCACTTTAAAAACAAGGACTTCCCTCACTCAAGAGAAGTGCGAGTAAACACTTCAAATTTATCTAGATCATTAAGCAACCCAACTAAGCACCCAAAAATCGTGCAAACAGATTCTTCATATATGTGATGAGATACACTATAGAACTAAGCACGAAGGAAAAAAATGAATATAGTATACTTAGATGGAACTAAGGAGAATAAAAAGTTGAGAAAAACGTTAAAAATAAAGAATGTCCAAATATTATTACGATTCGATATTCCCACGTGTAGGTTGATGTAATTTGTAGGGATTGTATGGTGTTGTTAAAGAATCACTAAGGAAGGTTAACCCTATGAATCGTTTCGTTGTAGTTTCCAATTGCAGATAACACATAGAAAAATGCATTTTTTAGAATAACATGTCATTGTCGTAATGTTGTAGTTGATCTACAAAACTCAAGATTGTTACAATGGGAATACCACAAAGTTATCTAATAATATGGAAATTGATTTTGCATTCATAGTTATTTTTTTAGAGAGATTTGTTTGATTATGTCAATCACGAATAAAACCAGCTATGATTCTTGACTAATTTTATTGAAGAAGCATTATTTGGAGATATATGATGCTCTTGTGCCAAATAAGTAGCATAGTTTACAAAAGTTGACATGTGCGACATATTAAAAATAGGATTGACATTTATTAAGTGAGGTAAACAGTAAATGAAAAACTTTTACTCTATAGGGGTATTGACACTTTTGTTGAAGGGTGTATTGATACTTTTGTTGAAGGGCACAAGGGAATGAATTGGGAATCCATGAATGATCAATCATCATTGCCCAGATGGTTAAGTAAATTTTGTGAGGTCTAGATGATGGCCTAGTAGAGCAAATTTGACCTTCTATATTAATAAGCAAAATAAAATTAGAGCGCCACATAGATCAAAACAAGCAAAACATGAGTTAATTGATAAATAAGTGCTTCACCTTCTTATCATCATTAATTTATCATTGTTTAGCATTCTCTTATAATAATCATATTTTTTCTAAGTGAAAAATCATATTATTCTAATTGTCAAAAATAAAATAAATATTTTTTTAAAATAATATATATATATATATATATATATATATATATATATATATATATAAGGAGAGAGAGAGAGAGAGAGAGAGATTTTGATTCAAATTGCGGAATAAAACGCACGACCAGGGATGAGACAAGGATCCGAGCATGGTGATATTATTTTTCTCGATCCAAATTGGTTCGCCGATCACGCGGAAGAGGAAGAAAACATGATGATCGGGAGGAGATCCATCTTCTGCTCACTACTTCTTAAGGAGTGCCGACTCGTAAAAGGGCCGATGAAATCCATCCTGAACGCAAATGGGGTTGGCCTGTCGCTCGCCGGGACTCCGGGCCTTGAGCTTGCATCCGGTGCGCCTTCGTCGGATACGATGCTCGAAAGAAGACCTCAAGGGACAGCGTGTCGCGGTGAGCATCCTCATCCATCCGTGTCCATGTAGGTTTTCGATAAACAAGCTTTTGCCCTCTCTCTCTCTCCTCTCTCTCTCTCTTTTCCTTCGATGTCATGGTGGATTTTTGCTATCCTTGCCTTCCCTTTGGAGTGACACTACCTTGGTAACTTCATATGCATTACTGCAGTGTAATCTACGTATTACCTAAGATTTTAAATCTCACCAAACAGATATTCTAGTTAACTTTCATCTTCCCAAATAAATCATTATATCCATTATTGATGGAGCAAATCATTGCAACGTGTCTGGTCCACTTTTTAAGAAAGTTTAAACGATAAGATTCTCGTTTGTATATATTTATATATATATATATTTTGTGAAAAAATGACTTGGAAGTGTAGATGGACCGTATCGTTTAGAAGAAGAGGCAGCGAGAGATGGGTCAGGCACCTTAGCAGGAGGTATCTTAGCTTCATGAATAGGGAGAGGAGGATCAGAAGCTAGACGATCCTCGTTCACTTTCGTTCTTAAACGCATTTACTTTAATTATTTTTCATTTAATAATTTTAAGAAAGCTTAAATCATAGGAATTCTTGTTTGTATCTTATTATATATATTTTTGTCTGAGTTGAAGTATTTTTGTGAAAAAATCACTTGGAATTTTTTTAATTTATGCGATTGAAAAAGATACAAATCTTTCCAAAAGCTGTAAAATTTTCAGATTCTAATCACTACTGATTAGAATCAAATTTACCCTCAAAATCAGAAGCTAGATGATCTTTTGAAGATTTGGGTAGAGTTGGCTCAAATTTGAGCTATTCAACAATTAAAGAGTATAAAATAAAGAAGATTTCATGACATATTCTATTTGTTGTTAGAACAACTCGGAGAAAGGATTAAAAAATAATGAAAATGGATTGAAGATTAGTAGAGATGGTGGCTAGGAGATGTGATGTTTCTTCTATCTCTTGATTATGGGATTCAAAAGGTTCTTCTTCTAAAATCAAATATTTTTTTATTGGCTTTTATTTTCAATTTGTTTCTTGATTCTTATCTCTGATGTGAAAAAATGTTGATACAAATTATATATTCATGAGAATATAACAAAAAACTTTATTTGTGCTGGGAAAGGAAATAAGTAAAAGAAGAAATAAAGAAAACATGGATTCCTTAAAAAAACGAGGATGAGCAAAGAATATGAAAGTAAGAGAGAAAGAAAAAAAGCTCTTAGGGAGAATAAAATGAGAAAAAGAAGAAAGAACTCTTGACATAGTGGACATTACTTCTCTCTCTATGTCTTTTTGGATCATATTTTAAATATTGAATCCCCAAAATTGAACCATTGGGTCTATTTGTAGTTGAAGTTCTATGACTTAGGTTCATTTCTTTTCCATACACGATGAATTACAATTGACAGGCAATTATAATGGCGTAAATGATTGGTGTTGATGTGCACATTTTATTGATGTAGTTGAATAACTGCTTAGGAATGGTATTTGATTGTTGATTACATGGTTTAATTGGTTATAACCATTGAACCTACTAGAGCACTGTAATTGAAATAATTAATTGAACTCCATGCATTTATTAGTTGACCGATGAAGTTGGATCTATACTTTTCTAAAGAGGATGAATGCATGATCTTCACGTGTCTCCTACTCAAGGGCTTGACTTCGTTGAACTAGTCTTGAGGGGTTGGCCTAAAAGGTACATAAGAATTGGCCTTATGGAAGAGTTGGTCTTGATTGCTCTCATTGGCCTTGAGAAGTGTTTTTTTGATAATTGCCACATAAATGAAGTTTGGATCAATGCTTGACACTTGATAAACAATTTTTTTCTTCTTTAATAACTTTCCCAAATAAGTTGAGTAGAATGCTCAAGATTTTGGAGATATAGAAGAAAGGAAATGCAATCATTAATATCACAACAAAATTGAGAATGACACTACAATAATCACATATTTGTTTGACAAAAATTGTTTAGCTTAAACTTACGAGGGATCACCATGGCTAAATTCTAATGAATTAAATACTAGAAGTCTTCATTTCATTTCTTGAAATGAACCAACAAGTTAAGAAGTTTGTTTAGAGTCACCTTTTATAGAGCAAGGAAGCTTTGAGAGGAAAGAAGAATGCACAAAAACATTCAGCCCAATTGTAGTGCTCCTTGAAACTGCCCAAGAGGGTTCCTTCAATTATTTTTGTGACAAAGCAACAAGGGATGGATCATTGAAAGTATCTTATCATTGTGACTACTTGGGGCAGCTCAAATGGAAATTTATACCTTCTGAAAACCTTTAGAGTTGTTGAAATGCATCCCAAACTACAAGAGCCGACTAAAAAATCCAGGTAGACATGAAATTCAATAAAAGAGGTACATATCCAAAAAGCCCATAATATCCAAGCTCATCCCCTTCTAATGCATCATGCCATAGACATACACATAATTTTTCAAATACAAATATGCTTGTCAAATACTATCAAACAATGGTAATTGTCTGAAGATATTGAAATGTTGGAAATGCTGAAATAATTAAAATCATAATCATAAATGCTTTGATGCATTGCAAAACTTGATCCAATTGAGTAGGTTTTGCATATAACAATATGTTCACAAGTATGACTAGATCTAAGCCCCACCCCATCTGTTATCTAATTTTTCTGTGGAACTAGGTCTACTTCATGCAATGATGTTGATTCATGAATTATTCAGGATTTAAAGAGTCATTTACTTCTTTTTTTTATTATTGTTTTGAAATATTTATGAAACAACAACAATTATTAATTTGGACAGGTTATAGGCCTTGGTATATCTGGAAAAGCAGCAACAAAGTTGGCACTTGCTAGAGGTGCTTCTGTTGTTGCAGTTGACAAGAATGAACAATTATTGCCGTTTGAAGTAAGCTATAAGAGCATTCTTTGCATGAGTTGTGCTATTTTCATTTTCTATACCTCTAATAGTGATTATATCACACGAATTTAGTGTGACCATGAATTTGCAGGGAGTGCTAATTTGCAAACAATTCTTGGTAATTGTGATGTTGTGCAACTTGAAAAGGCCGACAAGATAGTAGTTTCTCCAGGAGTTCCTCTTGAGGAGTATTCTCTATCAACTTTGATGAAATTTGTAATCCTTTTTAACTGACGTGCACTTTGATTCTACTCATCTTGGTTGTATCCTTTTTTTCTTACTAACCTATAATATTTGTGAAGTATGAAGTAAAGGGCATATTTCGCTACTATATATGAGTTTTATAGCTACTATTTGTAAAATTAACTGCTTTGATTCCCTCTACCAAATAGAGACGTTTTCTTATGTAATATTTATTGACTTAATGCTCGAAAAGCAAATGGAGACGTTTTCTCTCTTATCTAATATTTCACATTGACTTAATGCTCAAAAGAGAAAAGTGTTTTTTTTTCCTCTTTTGTTAGAACAATGATTGATTTTTTTCTATGCAATCTTGTCAAAATAATGTACTAAAATTTGATGTAAGTATTGCATTTATATTTGCAAGGATCTTATGTTACATGTTTAATTAAGCTATGGGAGCAATGGCACATCAATTTGTTTGGTCATAAGGAATTGTATTATGCTTTGTCTATATAAGTTTTTTACATGATTTATTATTTAGGATTCGACTCTTATGGTGTTTTGATCTGCTTGAGCTTTCAAAAAAGAAATGAAGTATGTCTGTCGATGTCTCCAAAGTTTTGTGTGTAATATATTCACCTAATATTGATATACTCTACAACATATACTTTATGAAAGTTTCCTTTTTTAATGTTTTACTTTTCTTGATGTTTTCCTTTTCTTGTTAAGAATTTCATCTTTCAATGCTTTTGTCTTTTATCGCCATTTTGTATTATTTAATTTTCTTGTTATTCTTTTATTAATGAAGAGCATTAAGCTATTCTTTTAGTTTATAAAGTAGCATATTTTGCATGCCATATTGATGGTTTATTACTGTAAAATTGTTTTAGCTTGATATCCTTAGCAAATATGCAGTAGCACAGTGCTTGTGTTTTACCATTAATTTATTGTGTTGTCTTTTTTTTAAAAAGAAGTGCTACTTTTGATTTTCTTAGTTTTGTAATCAAATTGAAGCAATAAATTCTACTAATGTGTTCTTAAGAGCATGTTGTTAAAAAGTTCTTTAAGAATTAAGTGAAATTGTACATCATTAAATCATATATTGTTTTTGAACTATAGGCCACAATATTTTATTTATAAGTGGTTAATCATGTAAGCTGTCCTTCAAGAGGATATCAAGAAGAGAAGGGGAAGATGCATACCCTTGCCCCACTTAAAATCCAAAATGGAAATCTCACAAGCACAAGAATAAATTGCATTCTTGGCAGTCTTGGAGATATGTATCAATTAGATGGTTGAAAGAAATATAGGAGATCTAGAGGTATCCATCTTCACAGATTTAGCCTAATAGTGAAGTGTGTGAAAGAGGAGCAACAACATTAGAGTCCCTTCTAAATCACATGTCAATGTACTGGTTGAAGATGAAAGTAGCAAGAGAAACAACTAATTGGTTCACCCGAAGCTTAGCACTAGAAGTGGAGTAGTTAAATGCCCACTGCAACAACAAACTGAGTAGAAGAATCCTTGACCACAACCATAGCTCCAACACTACAAGTGGGCAAAGATGGTTCATTTTAGTCCAATATAAAGATGGGGGACACTAACGGGCAAATGGGATATTGGTTCTCCAAATTGATGTTAAGGGGTGGCAAAGGGATGGATAGACGAATGAGGGCCAAAAGAACAGATGGATGATGGATGGGCTTGTTTTGACTTTGGCTTTTGGAAGATTTAGTAAAGCATCATGGTAACATGGACTACCCTAAGGATTGGTGCATCTTGCTTGAGTGAAGGTTGCATATAAGATAGCAACAGAGATGTTAAGGGGTGGCAAAGGGATGGCTAGACGAATGAGGGTCAAATAGATTGATGATGGATGGGCTTATTGTGACTTTGGCTTTTGGAAGATTTAGTAAAGCATCATAGTAACAGGGGCTACCTAAGGATTGGTGCATCCTGCCTGATTGAAGGTTGCATATAAGATAGCAAAAGAGAAACTTTTAACTATGAACCAATGCTAGAAACAGATTATAAGTAATCAATGACCAAAGAAACCTCATTATAGTTGAAGATAGCATGTTCAAAGGTTTTTGGGTCATGGTAGCTTCAAGGGTAGGCATTCAAAGGGAATGTGTTATTGTGGAAGAGAAAGTCTATGTTGGGCACAACCTGATGGTAGATCTTCAGAGTAAAATGCAAACCTTGGTTGGATGTTTAATTTTCAAGTTTAGGTTTCAATAGTTGGGGCATACATGGGCTTGTGTATATTAGGGAAATAGAGGTCCTCAAGGTCCCAAAAGTATGCCAGGATAGAGTTTCGTTAGAGTTAGTATCGAGCTGATCAAGGTAAAAGATCTTGTTGACAAGGTAGTTGCTAAAGGAGGTTAGGAGGGCATCCTTGTTCTAGATAAAAATGATCCTCCTTGCTAAAGGAAGGTTTGTAGTCCCCCAAGATCCAATTCTAGTTGTCACTTTGGAGATGATGTGCTAGAAATCATTCAGTGGACTGCTTTCAAATGATGGAGATTCTTGGGTACATATTGTTTGCTTGAGCTACAATATATCAACAATTATCCTTTTTTGTTTACTTGTAGTTTTCTTATTAAAGAATATAGAGAACTTGCTCAAATTAACCATTTGACTAGAGATAACATAGTAATCGTGAAGGATATAGAAGACCTTGATGGCTTTTAGGCTAGTAGCTCAGCTAAAAAGGAGAATGCCATCCTTAAAAAACGTATAAGCGATGGGCGGGGCATTGGAAGATATACGAATACTCTTAATAGCGCCCTTTTTGATACCCTGTTAATTGAAGAGGGATAAAAGTTCAAAGTCAAGTAGACTCAAAAGGATAATCGTTGAGGAAATCATAAGGAAGGGCTAGGTGGCCGATCATAGGCTTGCTTCATGTTGACTTTAGTAGCCAAGAACCTAGAGGAAGTGGAAAAGTCCATACGGTAGAAAATATCCTAGGCTAATAGATAGTTGTCAACAATATCCCCTTCATCGATGAAGGGTCTTTGCTTGTGTGCAATGAGGGATCCAAGGTTGTTTTTGTATGACTAATCAAGATCTTGGTGATAATCTTATAGATTGTAGTACTAATGCTAATTAAATGAAAAGGGATGCGTCATGCCATTGTCCTTGGGGATAAGGAGCATAGAAGCATCAAGCCAATGTTGAGGCATTTTAAAGTTGGTAAAGAAATGATTGATAACAACAATGAAATCTTTGTAACAATGTCTCGATAACTTTTAATGAAAGATCATGTGATATCATCCACACTTGGAGCTTGGTTGGGAGAGAAAGACTACATAGTTGCAAGAATTTTTTTTTTGAGAAATGGAGAATCTGATTAGTCAAAAGAAGAGCTCAGTGTTGATGGAGATGGAAGTTAGGTGAAGGGGAGGGAGTGCGTCGAGTCCAATTGTGATAAAAAAAAAACTAAAAAGGTTATTTTGAATATCAAATGATGTGGGAATCGACCTCATCCACGAAGTGTGAAATACGATTAGAGCATTGTTGGGAAGTAACTGCCTTGTGGAAAAAAAAGATTTTATCACCCCATTAGATCCATCTCACTTTTGTCGTCACCACTAGGTTTCAAGGCAAGTTGTGAAGTATTATATTTTGCCACAAGAGTGTGAAGCCGCTCAAGCTCCTTACTAGTCAAGCTCAAATTGCTACACTCTTTATATTGATTGGGGACAATTTGGTCCTTAAGGTTATAGATAGAGAAAACAAGTTGCTCACCCATAGCTTGCTCCAAGAGTGGGGACAATGGAGGGTGCAGGCACACTTATAGTTGGGAGTATAAGGTGGACTCCTTAGTACATGTTGACCAAAGCTTAGAAAGCATGTCTTTCACCTAGGAAAAGCTAGACATCCTTAAATTTGGGGGAACGATGGATTGCTGAAAAGATGAACTAGTTAATTGAAGGAGCAAACCTTGATTAGAGATGATGTGTAAGGTTGATGACTTTGGATCTCAAAACTTAAGTAGGTTCTTAAAATTTATAAAGATTTGATCACGATATGATTAAATAAGGGTTGGGACTTTCTTTTTGTTGCAAATGGTTAATTTAAGGCCAATAAGAAGAGTTTGGAAAACGTAATTAAGTTGGAGTACTCTATTTGGCCAATGGTAAAAGCCTTTTCACCCTACCTCTTTGATTGAGAGATAATGTCATTGAAGTCATCACCTATAATTGTCAAGTGCGACCCATTGAGGATAACAAGAAGGTTATGCTATGCGTGCCACTAGGTTATAGGGATCATATTTAGCATTAACTACTGCGATAATCTAAGAAGTATGATAGCTAAGGGTAAATCTCAACTGCGATAGATTGCTTAGAATAGAGGGTGGTATGAAGGGATATGAGGTTGGGTACCAAAAGCAAGAACATACTTTTTGATAGATCGACATGGGGGGTAAGGTAAAATCCTAGTTCTCTCAACCAAATGTTCAACCTAGCTACACAAAATATATTGGGTGCGAATTTTAAGAAGGCAAATAAGGTGGGGATCATGGTCTTGGATCAAATTGTTGAGGTAGGTCATAAGGTGGTTTCTTAATCCTTCGATAGTTCCAAAAGATGGTACTAATCATTAGTAGAATGCAATTGCCTTGTTAAGTACTTAGGAGTGCCTGATTGTCTCTTTTTCTTTATCAGAATAGATGAACCATCAAGTGCTAGATGGGCTTAGGAAATACACATAGTATTAGGCATTGATATTTTATTTTTTGTGACCTTCCTTCTAACACTTATTCCTAGATGAGGAAGGTGTCATTGAGGGATCCATGATGGAGATGAGGAAGCAATTGGGAGATATAAGAGAATTTGGTGGCATTAAGGGATAGACTTTGAGGGGTGGGTAGGGATGGAGGTTGGAGCAACCTTTAAGGAGACATGATGTAAACAGGGCATAAAAAAAATAAAGGACTTAGTAGAGCTTCTAGGCTACACCTTTGACATCATCGATGGTAGAGGCTCGAGGGATTGGCTCTCAGCTTTGGCTTTCGACATTTGGGGATTCACTTTTCCTAGCCACAAGGGTATAGGGCTCAATTTGCTTCTCCTGAAGGGAGTGATTATCCTAGTTTATGATAGGAATAATATAGACAATATAGGTCCTAGTTCACTTAAAGATGCATGTGAGGACAAAAAATGTAATTTTGCTCTTTTGGTTAGCCTTTCTAGTCTTGTGTGGGTGCTTGCATTCTTGGAACATTAGGCCAATAGTGGGGCTTTCCAAGGCATCCCGATTGGCTCATGAGCATGCTTTGGTTGGTGTTGAAATATGCAAATGTACTTCTTCCTTACCCCATAAACCACCAAGCTACCACTCTAAGAGTGAAACCAAGGTTGAAATTTGTGTTTACTTGTAGATCTCATGAGGGAAAAGCATTAATCTTATACTTGTTGTAAGTTCTGAGATGACCAAAGAACAAAAATCCATTGTAATTATCCCTTCATTAGATGGTTGATCTTCCATTATAGGGATCCCAAACCAAAATCATTTGGAGGGTAGATTAGAGATTTTGCAAGCATTCCCAAAGTCTTTGAGTTGCCTCCATCGTGGTCGTTCTACTCCTATTTGAGCTTTCTTCGTCAATGGTACTTGATCGTTAGAAGCCCTCTTCAAAGCACTATAATAAGCAACATGAAATTGAAATGGTTACCCATGCCCACCATTGGAGCAAAGTTGCTACCAAATGGGCCAATAAGTATGAAAGTAGTTTTAAGGTAGAATAGTAGAATATAGTTTTTCTCTTTCTCTTCCTTGCTCTTATTTTTCTAGATTTCATGCATCATTTTGATGCATTTAAAAAGATTTATTTAGATGATGGTTATTTTGATGGTAATGAATAATTTATAAAAAAAATTAGAAGATTTGTTTTAATGAAAGATAGGATAGGTATATATGAGCTATCCATGTATCTCTCATTTTGAATACATATGTTATTTTATTCTATAGGGTATTGTGCCTTCATTTGTTGTATTAGATAGGGTGATATGGGTTGGGAACTCAATTCAAAGCATGATAGGCAGCTCAAAAGGCTGCAATGTGTTAAAGCATGCATAGTCTACCCAAATTGTAGCGTGTGGTAATGGAATATTGCTAGTATTACTAATGATGGAAGTCTTTATCCTAGTATAAATGTCAAATTGTCTTGATTTCTACTAAATTCATTCTCCTAAAAGTAAATACAATAGAAATAAGAAATTAGGTTTGTTCCAACTTGTCATTTTTGCTTGGGCACTAGTGTGTACAAACTCAGGTTGAAGCTCGTGAAGAATTTGAAGTGCAATCAGTGTTTAACACATGGAATCATCAACATGAGAAGGGAGCTCTAGTTGATTGTATTGTTTTTTCCTCTACAAATAGTGAAGCTTGACCACCTACAAAAGGATTTAGGCTTTGACTCAACCATAAAGAGAAACCAGTTTTCTTCTTTGAAGATTCGTCTTCTTCTTCTTCTTCTTCTTCTTCTTTACTTTTCTTTGTTTTCTCTTTGGTTCCCTTTGTGGTTATGAAATTTCATCACCAAGAGCCATACTTTTAGGCAATCAAATATAGTGGAATCGCTGCAAGTGCACCGTGATCGTGATTTTCCTGTGTTAATAGGGTTTTGCAAGATAAAAGCCTTGGTCTCTTCAGTAGTGTGTGTTTTCTCCAAATCATTTTATCTTTTATGTTTTCAAATCTATGGTAAAATTGTCTTTGGTCAATTTAGGGTCAACGAGTGGTATCTAGTTTTTTCCCATTCATCAAATAGATGGTTTAAAGATTGTGTAAACTTTGTTAGAATATGTAGGTATTGCCTTCTATTTAGATTGATTCTTCCGATGGATTTGATTTTCATATGAATACCTATTTTTTAAGATTGAAAAACATGTGTTACTGCTAATGTTCTTCCTATGAGTTTGTACTCGGTTGTACAAAGCATAAATTATCTATTAAGCAGCAAGACTTAGGTTTATCTCTTCAAGAATAATATGCAGAATTGCCAAGTTAACTTCTTACAGCATCCATGGTCATTGTTTTCGTTTACTCTTATACACCATTTTCCCTATCTTTATTTGCTCATCATTCCCCCCTTAGTTATACAATTATCTGTCTTTCATGATACTTTTTTTCCTCATGGTCCTATTTGTTGATGTCACTTTAGTTACATGTCAATATTGGTCATTCATGATTTTGGTGCATAATTCATTTATGAAGCATTGTTTTTTCATTTGGAAAAAATCTGCTGATTTTGATTTAAATGCATGATATGCGATTTTATGTTGCCAATATGGTAATTATTTCAAGTGTTGTATTATTGACAACTTGCAGGGGAAGAGGGTGATGTCTGAGATTGATTTTGCAGCAGAGGTGTTGCCTCCAAATATCAAGGTTTTGGCTGTTACTGGAACAAATGGAAAATCAACTGTTACTTCTTTTGCTGGGCAGGTAATTTCATTTGGCTTGTTTTGCTTTGAAGACTAAGAGTAGCACCTCAAGAATTTTATGCAAGTTTATTGTCTTGCTGCCAAAACTTCCATCATAGATTTCTTGAGTCACAAGAAAATTGGATACCGCCTTGGTTCATTCATGTGGCTTGAATACTCAACCAGTCACTAGCAATAGTTAAAATTGTGTATTAAGATGGTGGCAGAAACTGTGAATTGTGTGCTGCTAAATTTAGCTAGCAATTGGATAGAACAAACGTGACTCACAATGTGATAAATGCAAGTCATAGTTGAATAGCATATTGAAAATGTTATGCTGAACTTGACATGAAAATTATGAAAAGTAGTCTATTTAATAAACGACTTGAAGACTAGGCCATTGTATGCTGATAGTGCTAAAGAGCTATATTTAGAGATGCCCTTTAGATACTTATTTTCAGTGACTATATATGTAGATCCTACAGCACTTGGGAATCAAAGCTTTTGTTGGAGGGAACCTTGGAAAGCCACTTTCTGAGGCTGCTATGCACTGTTTAAATTGTTCTTCAGAAGACATATACCAGGTAAAATTACCTTGAAAAGCTCACGTTTTTGAAGATAGTTGGAATTTACACAATGAAATTGCTCTGCACTTACTTTAGGCAGTACCTAATTCATCAAAGATCTTAAATTTATATTTAGATGAAATGGTGAATATGGTTTTTTTTACTCTTTGTTAGATACAAACAATAGAGCATTTTATTGATATTTCTTGTCATTGCTTCAAACCCATATATGTTCCTATTTTGTTTTGCATAAAGTTGTATATATCTTTCCGTTTTTGAGCAAACAAAATTTCAGATTTAATGTTTAATTTTCTCTGTTTTCTATATCTCTATGGACCTTGAAATATTTCCCAATATTGTACCTTTTTATTCGGGCTAAAAATGGCTTTTTAATGAAAATAAGTAATACAATAAATTGTACTTCTCATTCCATTCCAATTAATATTTTCTCTTGAATAAACCTTAGGGTTTTTTACATGATTATTGTTACTTAATCCTTGTATTTTGTTCGTCATGGAAAATTGAGTTAAAACATTGCATGTTGTTAGAATGTCTTAGTTGTGAGATGAATGTGTCTTGTTGGAGTTGTGGTTTCTTATTTTGGATTTTTTTTTCTCAAAACTGACATGGACTTAATATTTATATTGCTTAATTTGATTATTGTATTCATTGATGTTGTTGTAATGTGAATCTGTGGTTGTAAGTTAGAGTTATGAAAATATCATAATACTTCTTATGGATGAAGGCTACATACAATATATTTTACTTGGGGACCTAAGTTGATCAAGTTGAATTTAAGTGGATCTAAATATTGAAGTTTTTTATTTATTGATTAGGTTGGTTTAGGATTTTTTTTTTTGAATCAAAATTAGGTTGTAAGAAAAAATGTCAAATACAAGAATGACAAGTCTTTAGCGTGATGTCCCTCACATTTGACTGACCTCCTATGCATCAATAATCGTGGTTTGATGGAAGGGGGGGGTGTTTGTCGATGCATTTACTAAAATTTATCTTTATATATATATATGTATGTATATGTTTATTTTAATAGAAAAGAAAACAATTCAAAATTCTGATACCCATACAAATTAACAAGATATGTAATCAATTTAGTTATATTGTTGTAGAATAAAGTTTTATATTTATTTAGTTCAAAACTCACAACATAAATATGTTAACAACTAAATTTGTACTAAAATTCAAAAATAATAACATTCTTTTTATGAGTTTGGTAGATGAGTTTTCATAATAATGACATAAAAATTTACAACACCTTTTCATTTGCTTCTTATCAAACTGCTCTTTATGCTCTCCTTTTTTGCATGCAGTAATTCTATAACACTTGAAATATGTTAGTCAAAATAGATTTAGTTGAGCTTCATAAGCTTTATAGATAAATTTGGCCATGTTGAGTACAACATGACCAAATTTATCCATCGAGCATAACAACAACTATGCAAAATAATGGAGATTTGGTTATGTTGAATACAACAATTTACATCAAGTAAATATAAATGGTATTGTGTTGCATATGATTATTTGCATCAAATAGATATGAACTGCATGTGCAATTCAAAATTGTAAATCGTATAATTTCTATATGCAATCTTTTTAAAGTGGGTCATATTTCTATTGTCTCATAACTCCCCATTTAGCTAAGTGGAGCTTAAGAAATGATCAGGTGTCACTTTTGTATGGTTGTGGGTTTCTTTGCCCACCATCTTAGCTAACTAAATCATCTATGGAGGAAGATAGTCAGCTACAGGTAACTCTTTAGTGTCGTGGCTTTCTTCGCCCATCTTTCCAATGAACATCTTGAGAGAAACTTAGCCAACTATAGGGTTTTTGCCTTCATGGTCATGAGTTTCTTTGCCCATTGCTCAATATCATCATTGAAGATGAGCTCCACTAGTTATGGGTTGATTAACCCAATAGCCATGGGCTTTTTAGCCCACCATCTCCTATTTCTTATAAAAGCCTGAGCTTTAGGGAGCATATTCAAAGGAAGCCACATTTTGCTTTTCAAATCATTGCATGCTTATTCATAACATTTATTCACTTGACTTGTTAGCCATTTCTTCATTCTCAACATTATATCACAACTTTTCATTAGTTATTTTTCTTGTTCACAAGAACATGCCCTTTTGCATATTAAGCATGTAATAATATCATTTTACATAATGTACATCACAAAAGCATATCACTTGTATGATAGACAGAACATATTCTTTTGCACATTAAACTTGTAGCACACTATTTAACTATGATAGTAGTAAGAATTATCAATTACATATTATGTTTCTTTGTTGTCATGCAATTGCATAAATTATCCTCTTTTGGAATGTTTGTGGCTGGCATAAAGATGTCAGTGTCACATGGTGCAGAGATCTTGTTTATTGTCTTAAGCTTTACCTTTTTGTTTTTGTTGAGACAACACTATTCAGGATACCTTGCAAGCATTCCAAGACTTGCCAAGATGAGGGTGAGGCCCACAATTTTGACTCCAACTTAGGGGTTTGCATCCTTATTCTTTTGGATAAGTAGAAACTCCATTTAGCTAAAGTATTCTTTGACTTATTCACTATGCAACTCTTGTTTCTTATCTATGGTATACACTTTCAAAGATCTAGCCTCGAAGAGAGATCTTTGGAAGGAGCTTTGTTTGCTTGCTCTTCAAAATTGACCTTGGCTCCTTTAATCAATAATCAATATAACCCATTGCATTAAAACTGATTGGAACATTATCACCTTTGATTACTTATCCGTGGCTTGGATGCACTCCAAATACCTTCTCGAAAAGGATTTTTGGACTTGTAGATCTATTGGCTTGATGCATGGATGGCTAATCTTAAAAATAGAGATCACCTAGTATTTAACTAGGGCACAAAGTTTCCTCATTCCAATAGATCTCTCTCTTTTATTTTTTTAATAACAACTTTGTGGAAGGCTACTCTTAACCTACCTACAACAATTACTACTTCAATTCATGAGATTTTCATACAGCTTTCTACTCCAAAATGTGACTCTTGGTCCTAAAAATAAAAAATTATTGTAGTGTTTTATATCTAGAAGAAAAGAAATAAAGAACTTTTAAGGTTTTGACGTCAAACTCACATGTCTATCAGGTCACCGATAAATTAGGTCTCCAACTTCTTTTAAGATAGTCCAACTACTACTGCATTGTCTATCCATCTCACTTGTATGTATCTAATGCTCGCCACAATAATCAATATTTCTACTCTTCTTCCATATCCACACTTGTACCTTGGCTTGTACATAATTCATAGTTTGAATGTAACTCTCTTGTTTGTTTGACTTCATCTCGTAGCCTTTAGTCATAACCCTTTCATTTAAACTGACTTTACAAACTAGGCATGTTTGTTTCTTGCAACTTATCCACCTTCTTAATCATAGACCATTATCGTGTGTATTAAACTACTCCCCCTAACATAACTTTCATACAACCATGTGTCATTACTCTATGCATTTTAATATTCATTCTTGTAACCTTCAGTCATAACCTAGTCATTATAGCTTGCTTGTGTCTTGTTTATATCTCTTGCATGGTATCCCCAAAACATAACTTTTCATCTTAAGCCATTATCATAAGTATCTCATTACTTCTCCCAATGTCCATCACCATAGCAATCTTATCACATTCATCCAATGAATTAAACTATAGTTTCCTTGGTCACAATCCATTAATGTTCATTTTCTTGTCCACCTCTTTAATCATAACCCTTTATCATATGTAATTCTCACTAATTTAACTTATCTTTTATATCCTATAAATTCTCTTGTTATATTCTACTCTTATATATAAATGCTGTTATACTTGTAACTTCTTGTAATGTTCATACTATCCTAGGCACATCACATCATATGTATGTCATAAGTCTGCTTCCTAATGTAATCATATGCTGAACTCCACGTGTATCACATACTTGGTTTGTTTCTCATAACCCATTCACTTTTTTAACTGCAAATCACTATCGTACATGTCTCGGTTCACGTTAATGTAGTTATCTTATATCATTCATCCGATGAATTCCATTATTATTATTCCGTAGTTTCCCTTTTCATAACCTATTATTATACGCATCCACCTGCATTGGTAACCTGGATAACATGTAACTTTCTGTAACCCATGATCAAACTTGTAACCCTTTAAAGATAGTATGCAAGCACACACTCTTGTTGATGCATCCCATTTTCCATAACTCTTTATATGTACCCCCACTTATTTATGTGTCCTTTATTGATTATGTCTCACTTGTTATTTTATAGCATCCTTTAACCCATAATTATCCCACACTTGTTTGCCTCACATCTCATACACATATAGCATACATCTTAGCCTCCATCTTTGTGGCCTATATCCCTTTAGCATACTCCTCTCCATGATCCTACGAGCATGCACAACCATTATCTTTCTTGGGTCTCTTTTGAGATATGAGGATGCTATTTTTTCTTTGCTATTGGATTGGGTAATGTATCTATCTCAGATTTGCTTTGTTTTCTTCTATGTCAGTCATTAATCTTTGTACTTAATTTAGGTTTTAATAATATATATTGGGGCAGTGCCCTCAACTACTCCCAAAATAGGGGAGAGCTGACATGGTCATATGGATCTCAATGAATGCATATTTATTGAGTTGATCATAATATGAATTGTTCTCTTTGTATTATCTGTTGTTGAGGGACATGGTAAGAGGTTTTATGTAGTTATAGGCTTCTTTTAGAATTGGTTTAGTCATCTAGGGCTCATTGGCAAATTCTAGTTTATTAAGATAAAGCATTTGTTGTATGCCTTGATGTATTGATAAGTATCAGTCATATCCTTTAAGGTGCCTTTATTGAACCAGGACATCATTTGTAATAATAATGAGGCGGTTTTGTTTTTATTACAAATAGGGCATCTTATTTAGAAAATCAACGATTACAAAATCAATGAGATCAATGTATTAGAAGGTTCATGATGTAACAGTCATATACTTTTAAGTTTGTTGTTCTTTTTAGTTTACATTCATGTATTTTTTCTTCTGTTGGTATAATTAGATATCGTGTAGATTTTATGGATGTCCCTTATCCCAAGATATCCTATGTTTTTTTGTCATGCACTTTTTGGGCCATTTGGTTAATTTTAAGTTTTTAGTGCTAGCTTGGATAATTGGATGGGATAAACAAATTTTGGTGCTTCATAAACGGTTGCCACATGCTGTTCCTGGGTAGTCTACTGAGTGCACAAGGTCAGGGCAGAAATTTTTGGTTTTTTGTTTTTTTTTAGGTTTTGAAAAGCCTAATGAAGTTTGGGTCTTCATTCTCCTTTGAAGCTTTTGTTGCTATTCTAAATGAAGGTCATGGTTTCTTCCCAATTTGTCCTGTTAGATGTTCTTCATGATTCCTAAATCAGCAAAGTGTAAGACGTTCCTATGTGATTTGAGGATCACATAGGGAATTTCTATGTGAAGCTCTATTTCAGCTTGCAGCTTGAGATTTTCTAATTCTTTTTTTTTATTTCTTCCAATTTCATGCGTCTTGCATCCTTGCAGTGTAGTATTTTTACGGCAGTAAATTTCTCATCTTTTTAGAACTTAGTGATGCGAATCCTGTTATGCAAGTGATTTTAACTTGTGGAACCTTTGTATAACATGCTTCCCAAGTGGCAAATATTTTGAACCATGCTTTGGAATGTTCTAGTTAGGTTTTTCTAAATCTAAGGATACTACTTGAAAATTGAAATCCTTTGCAGCCTAATATTTTTTGAGTATGTGAAAACTGTTTTTCTAAAGCATTTTGTACTTGGATTTTCTGAAGGCTAAGGATATTCTTAGGCATAAAGCTTTTCATTGCCTTTAGAACTTTTCATAGGCTTTCCAAAGCTTACTTAAGCTTAACATAACTCCACTTGGTTGGAAGGTCCTCTAAAGTAGGTATAAAAGCATTTTTTTGTAGTGCAAAGTGTGCAAATGTTGCTTACTTTATCTTGATTCTGTATCTATCTTAACCACTCTGCTTCACTTATCCTTTGGGTTGCTGCTATAAGCTATAGTCATGGGTTTGATCATAAAATTAGTCATTTTTATGCCTTGCATTAAAATTGCAAGAAGAATTTGATCATAGGCAATGTTTCTTACCTTTTTGGGATTTTGCATCCATCATGTCACTTTACATCAGTTGTCCTTTGGGTTGGTGTTATAGGTCATAGTGATGGGTTTGACCATAAAAGTAGTCAAATTTATGCCTCGCATTAAAATTGCAAGAAGAATTTGATCTTAGGCAATGACCATATTCTTGTTTGGGATTTTGTAACTACGTCTATTAGGGTAGCTTAAAGTGAGTATTATGGGCTTAATCAAGGTTCAATGATCAAGCCTTTGATCTTAACATGGCTGTACTTTTAGTATGTCGTTGAAATTTTGCAATGAATGTGACTTAAAGTGCTATTACACCATGAGCATTGGCCTCCTTAAAAATGTGCTTGTACTCTAATGTTGATTGCATTTTGGTTCTTGAGCTTTTTAATGCATGATATGAGTGATGGATTTATTGGAATCCCTAGTATTGGAATAACTAATGTTTATAGCTTTGCTCGGTCTTTTGTAGCATTTGATATTGGTCTGTGACTTAACATTATAATGGTGACATCGTTATACTAATAATGCTCTCATATGCATTGGTTTAGAGAAGGTTATCTTATATTTTGTAAGTGATTATTTTGAAAAACCACGTCTTTGATCTCTTTGCATAACACAGTAACCTCTACAATTTTGCAAGGCTCCCCTTCTTTCACCTTAGCATTATTTAGGATTAAATTGAAAAGTAAGTAGATGTTTCTTGAGACTTGTGCCATTTTCATGTGAGCTTGATAACATTTCAAATTGAATATGTTCATGTTATTTATATAAAGTATCATCTAGTTTGTGGACCAAGTTAATCGATTAATTATTATGACATTGATTTCATGTAATACTTGTTGAATCATTGATGAAAGCTTGATTGACAAGGATGGTGTATGCATATGCCACATCATAATTGAGATCCCTTTATGTCTAATGCTTAGTTTGAAGGCTCATTTATTATGTTTTTAAAGGGGAACTATAGTATTTACACCAATAAACATTTTGGTTTTTTCAAACTATTAGAATGTAGGCTTAAATTAGTATTAGTATTAATGTTAGAATATAACTAATATATTTGTCTTATTATGTATTTTGTGGAGTTTTTTTTGGGTGTATATCTTAGGTTAGTTCTTATATAAAGGGTAACAAGTTCTTCTAAAATTAAATAAATAAATTTATTTTATTTCTAAATGTTATTGGAGTAGTTTGATTCTAATCCTAAACATTCAACTATGGTCTAACACTAATTACTCATACTCTTCCTCATGTCTCATACTAGCTTGAAAAATTCTTCCAGTGCTTGAGAATGTTGTTGTCTCCAGCAAAGATCGACTAGCTAGCATCACACTCCATCTTTATTTCCTCTAATCAAGATGACATCCCTCACCTCCAAGCCCTTGCTTGTCCATCAATCACAACCTTGCCTAGTGATAAAACTACTCTATGATTACGAAGATACTCTTATGCAAAAAGGACCTGCATCTTTGTTATGAAGTATGGCAATTTTGTGAAAATACCTTCCATGATGTTGGAGTTCTCATTTATGTGAGAATCCTTCATTGACTTTATTGCTTTGCCTACATTCACCCTTCATTCTTATAAAATTCCTCTTCTTCTTTTGACTACATGGTTGCACTATTTGCACTCGTTGCCTCATTGTCATGGTCAACCGACATTCTCTTCTTCTTTTATCGTAGCTATGGTAAGCTTTGGTGCTCGCCATGTTCCTTAAAAAAAATATTTTGGCAATAAGGCAAGATTCTCTTTCTTTTTATTAGATATTCTGTTATGGATATGTAAGAATTCTCCTGTAATATACCATTTGTTATCTTCTTGTGATCTTTTTTTGTTCACGATGACATCCATTTTAGACAAATTTACTACTAGCATTACAATCAAGTTATTTGGTCCAAATTACCTTCTATATTGTCAGACATTCAAAGTTTTTATCGTTACCCAAGATAAATTAGATCATTTTGTTTTGGGTCTACCTTTGTATAGTGAGGACAAGAGCTCTATTTATGATGAACAATGACAAGAAAATGATTGCATAGTAAAATCATGGTTTCTTAATACCATGGAATCATATATTTTCTCCTTAATTATGTTTCTTGACTCTACTAAAAAGATCAAGAAATGCTTATAAGATGTATTCCCATGAGAAGAATACTTGTAAAAAAAAAATTTCTTGATCTCTTAATTACTTTTGAGCTTTGCAAGGTGCTTTTGATGAGTTGCTTTGATACTATCAATTGATTGTTGATCCGTTGCAACCTAAGATCTAGTGGGAAGAGTTTCTTGTTTACAAAATTCTTTTATAGTCTAAAGGATCGCCATGATCAATTTGGCAACAAATCTTTGATAGTGGTGGGATAACTTGTCACTTAGCCATCTTGTAGTTACTCGATATCTCCATTGCCTATGAGAGCTTGTTGCATTTTCCATTAAATCTTCTACTCGGGCTGTTCATGGTTGTGGCCATGGTCATGGTATGGGTCATATACCGATTGTAGTCATTGCATTGATAACTAGGGATGGATGTGATCATTGTTTTGATATCATAACAAGTGTTGGATCAAGTTTAGGAAACTTGACTGAGGCAATACCATTAATATTAAAGCATCTTATGCAAAGCCTAAAATTGGCAATGGTGGGTGGCATCACTTTGATATAAGTTGAATATGACAAATTCAAACAATTGTAGTAGCTACTACAACTGTTGGCCACAATTCCTTGATTCAAATTGTATTTGCTGCTTCAAATGTCTTTAGTTCTACCTGCAATGAATCTTAAATGTTAAACTTCTTGTGTCACATTCCATGTTGGTAATGTTTCTACCTTTCTTGCTTAAAATTTATCCCATTCATTGCTTTTTGTTTGCATTATGGACGGTCCTTACTTTATTGTTGCAGTTTTACTATTTGTTTCAGCTTCAAAAAATTTCTCTTTTAGCCATGTTCTTCATGCCGATACATTTTATAAGAGTTTTATATTTAGTATATCTTGGAAAAAAAATGCTTCATTGTGTTGTAATCTTTTATCTTGAAGTTTATATTGTTTAAGGTTATAGTTACATGGATGTGGATTAATGGTAGTCATTATATCCTTCCATGTCTCTATTATAGTATCATTGTTATTTGGTTTATTTATCTTTTCTTAAATTGAACTTCATTTTTTTGAGTTAGTTTCATGTGTGAGTCCTATGAATTAAGAAAGTATCATTATATTTCATACACTCAGATTAATATAAGACTTCTACTCCATTCAAGCTAATTCATTCATGTGTAATGCAATATGTGAATTGAAATAAAAATCCAAATTTCTATTATTATTCATATTCTTTATTCTAACAATGTCCTTAGAATTTGTTAAAAAATAGGTATATGATTTCTTTACTTCACTAGAGATCATGCATCATACATCTTGTTATTATAATCTAAACAAAATGATGTGGTTGAATGCATAAAATGACACATACTTGATGTAGCTCTTATGCTTTTAATTCAAATACTTATGCCAATCATATGTTAGGGGATGCTATCCCTATTGCCATTTATCTTATTAATTGAAAATTTTCCTTTATTTTGGTAGGTGCTTTTCCTTCTATTTTGTTGTGCCCCAATAAACTCTTTTTCTCTATCACTTAGAGTCATTGTTTGTATCTCTTTTATTCATCTTCATATTTTGGTCTTGATAAGTTATCTTCCATACAATTAAGTGTTTTGTTTGTGTATTCTTCCACCTATAAGAGGTATTATTGATCCTATTGAACGTTGTTTTGATACTTCTTTGCATGTCACCTTTTGTAAATCTTACATTTCTCCAAGGCAATGCCTTTCATTTCTTCTTTGCTCATTGGCTAGATTCTACTCTTGCTCTTTTAGTTAGTTTGGTCATTCTTATTTCGTTTTATTTATATTCTAGATGAAAAAAAAATTATTTTATTATTGAGTAATGTTGATGTTGGATTTCTTAACTCAGATACTTCACCATCTTCATTTATCTAAAATCCTCCACACCCCCTTCCCTCCCTCTAACCTTGACTTGTTTATAGCCTTATGATGAATTACTCTTGCATTGCCCATCTTATACATGTCTATGTCTCTATTAACAACGTTAACACATTCTATAATGCCTTTGGTTTGTCCCTCTCATCTTCTTCTATTCCCAAGGCTTATTAGAAGCATTGGCACACCAAAGTTGTAGCTAGCTATGGTTGAAGAAATGTTTGTTTCTCAAAAGACATCGGAATTGGTATGACTGCCCCTGATGTATGTATTATACTTGTTTAGTGTTTACCCTTGAGCACAAGTTAAATGGTATCATTGATAGATACAATGCTTGCTCTCATGTTACATGTCTTAATTCCATTCGATTTTTGTTCCCTCTTGTGGTTATTCAAGACTAGATTGTGTTTCAATTTGATGTCAATAATGCTCTCTCTCTATTACAATTCTAGTTATTGTCTTTGTCGAGTAATCACCAGGGCTTTTTGCTTATGAGAGAATGAATTATGTTTGCAAGTTGGTGATTCCTATTTATTGTTTGAAATTGTTTGATAATGTTTGATTAAAAAATGTAGCTAGATTTGGATTTCAGAGGAGTCAAATAGATCATTTTGCATTTATTAAGAAAAGCATTTATGATATTATCACTCGTGTTGTCTAAGTAGATGATGTTTTTTCATGGCAATGATTTTAATGGTAATGCAAATACAAAAAAATACTTGATGAATAATTTTATTACAAAAGATATTGTTCATTATTCTTGGGATTGAGATAGCTTATAGTAAGAAAAAAGTCATCTTTTTTTAACAAAATTATGCACTTGATTTACTATAGGAGACAAGTATGCTTAGTGCCAAGCCTATCGAGACTGTGATTGACCTACATATCCACCTTTTGGGATGATAATAGAGTCGTGTGAGAACAAATCTTATTTCAGATGACTAATGGACAAATTGATCTATTTGACTATTACTCAATCAAATTTCTCATTTTTTGCAAGTGTTGTTAGTTGGCTCATGTACAAACCTAAGCAGATTCATTAGAACACTGTTACAAGGATACTGAAATAAATGAAGGGGCTGTCAAAAAGGGGTTTTTATTTGCAATGTTTTATCATTTCCAAATCAAGGCTTTTTTTCATGGGGCAAATATTCTAACCAAAATATAGATGATCCATTTCTGGCTATTGCATGTGATGGGAATCTAGTCACTTAGAAGAGCACAAAACCCATGATTGTAATTTGGTTTAATGCTGAAGTTGAATATTGAGCTTGAGCCATAGCTCATGCAACTTGTGAGATGCTATGGGTGAAGTATTTACTTAAGACTATGGTTTTTGGTGTTTAGAGCTATTGCCCTGCACATTGCAAGCCATGCATGAGTGAACAAACAAATCAAAGTTAGTTTCTATTTAGTTAGACAAGCTATCATGAGTCAAAAGATTTACACTTGTTTACCTCATTTTGAGCAACAACTGGTTGATATGTTTACTAAAAACTTGTTTGGAATGTTTTAAAATTTGTTAACTCAAGTTAATCCAATAGAACACTCCAAATAATGTATTTGCTCACCCATCTTAACTATCACCAATTTTTCCCAACCCTATTCCTTTAACCCTATTAACTCCCTTCTCAAATTAACCCACCCCCAGGTGTCTCAATTCCTCCTTGTCACTGATTGCATTCTTTATTTGTGGATCCTCATTTTCCCTTTCCTCATGCATCTTATTTAGTCCTCTTTTGGTTGATGTATGGTTTAATGCATGAACTATGCTACTTGTTCATTGTCCTCACATTATCTATTTTTTATGATCCTTGTAGCTAATGTTGCCCTTATTTTTGGATATGATCCTCTTGCTTGCTGTTGGTGGGTGTTTTGGCTTTTGCTTGCTAGTCTTCTTGATTTGATTTCATGGACCTATTTTTGACTTCTAATGGTGCTCATGTGTTGCCTCTAACCTTTATTAATGGTGTTCCTTGTTTTTCCTTAGTCAAAAAACTAAGTTAAAGTTAGAAACCTAGATTGGCATCCAAAAAGATTTTGCTTGAAAAAGGTTCATATGACTCCACTAAATCTCATGCTAAACAAGTTTAAAAGGCCTATATGTCCTTTAATATCAATTATGTCATGTTAGATATGACTAATATCTATGTTTTTGTTTGAAATAGAGTATTACAGCTTAAAATATTTAGACAATATCATTAATATGATGATATAAATATGAGGCTTAAAAATTAGTGTTTTATTATGTTCTCTTTTGCAGTTTCTTTTCTTGTTTATCTCAAGGGTTGGTTCATGCATAAAGGGTATTAGATTCTCCCTCAAATATGAATTTTGCACCATAATACTCGAACTAAATTGATATAACCACACCCAATCATCAACATAATTCATGATATTAAAATAAATAAAGAACAAAATATTCAAAAACAATTTAGGCATACCTGTTCTACATTTGTCTAGAGAAAAAAATAGAGGCTAGCTTTTGACTAAACAACTGAAGAGAAACTAATTCATCAATTTTACTCGTTACTAGAAAGGGTTTTGTTAGTTTTACAAGACACAGTGATGCCTTGCCGTAAAATGTTAGAACGAGTGTTAGTAAGGATATTCAGGTCAATGAGATAGTCAAGGTTATCCAAAGTTATGTTTCCATCCAAGAACAAATGGGAACAGTGGTGTGATCCTATGTGGAAAGTAACCAAGTGGAATTTGGAACACTAGAGGTAAATTTGATATTTTGCTTGATGTTAGTTTGCACTGTAAAAGAGGGAAAAGTTAACAGCATGTTAGATGTTTGAATGGAAAGTGATATGACGCTTGTATAAAATCGAAATTTGGAATAACTGAAGAGTTAAGATTCGGAAATATTTATAATTCAAATAAATTTTAAAAACAAATTAGAAATTTAATTAAAGAAATATTGTTATGAGAAAATTAATTATTTAAGATAAACCAATAGAAATATGAAAATAATTGTTTACATAAATCATGGAACAACTAGATGATACTTGCAATAGTATTTGAAATGCTTCAATTGTTATATAGTTTGATTACTTTTTGAAAAGCCATTTTATGCAAAAACAAATAACAAGTAGACATGGGTTCCTAAAAAATTATTTTTTGTAGAAATAAATAATAAGATAGAAGATGCTAACATTGGTATTTGAAATACTTACATGATCATATAGTTTGATTACTTTTGTACACAAACAATGCAAGATCAGTGCAACCATAGTCCTCCTTCAATAGCTTTGGGATGCCAATAACCCTGGAAGTTCAAAGTTGTGTTTAAAGGAGGCTTGAATGGCATTCATTTAATGGAGGAGTCAACGGCTTGCCTGAGGGTGATGGATTCCGTTGATGCCCACGGCTGTAGAGATTGGCAAGGAGCAGATGTGAGGCGTTGAGCCATGACAGAGATTGGCAAGGAGCTGCTGCTAGACATTGATTGGAGTGAACTCGAGACCTTCCTGTGCCCAGCGGTTGAGTTGGAATAAGACACCCCAAATCCTTTTCTGCCCAAATGTAGAAAAACCAGTTTAAAAACCAATAGAAGTAATTTTAATTCCATCAAACGTGGTTCTTCAAAAGACCACATCTAAAATTTGTAGCAAATTTAAATCCAGTTTTTAAATCACCAAAATCAAATTTTGATATGGAGCCAAAATGTTATAATTGGTAGCAAATTTAAATGCATTTTTTGAAGTATTAAAGTTTGTATTCTAATGGCGTAACTTAATACTACAAAAATAAAAAAATTAGGTTGTCACTTGTCTCTTTTTACATTTGTCACAATTATATGGAATCATTTTTTCTAACTTGAACTAGTCACCACAAGTATGCTGTTGCCAATGAAAAAAGGACCACACAAGCAAAAAACAATGAAAAGAATTGATCGATCCAATTCTACAATTTTAAAACACTGACATGGGTTTCGAACACATGGAGAGGAAGAACTGTCTCAGGAGGTTATTTAAATGTCAAAGACGTAAAATGTAATGTAGACTTCATGCAAGCACTTTTACTTGCGAAATGGATATCTTTTTACTAATCCATTTTTACTCTATCAAACAATTAAAAGGATATAAAAAAATGCGAAGCATACATTGTACCCCAATCTAATTTAATTGACAGACCCATATAGTCTATTAGTTGATTTTGGTTTGGTCTAAGCTCAATGTTTTCCTGGGATAGAATATTGAATTGTGTTATGCAGCCTGAATATCATGCATGGCTATCGGTTAGGTTCAATGATTGGCTTTGGAGAATCCTGTATCGTGTGCCTTGGTTCAATTCCTGAAAATTTGTAGCTTGGTGCACGTCTCAATTGAGGTTCATAGAGTACATATATTGCTTTTCTTTATTCTCTTATAGATTTAACTTCATAGCTGACATTATGTTTTTATATTATCCTGATTAGTACAGAATACGTTACAAAAGGACAATTTCTGAAGGCTAGACTTAAACAAAAGAGATTTGGAAAGGAAATTGCCGCTGCATTATGTCATTTATGGTCACTGTCCATAACTGCTAATCACTGGAAATAACTTTCATGTAAAATAAACTGCAAAAATGGCACAAGATCATAAATTTATTGGTAGCTTGCAAAGTGTATAGATAGTTTCCTGATTTGGACTAAGTCTTGTGATTATTGAAACTTTAGGTGGCCGTGGTAGAGGTTAGCAGCTATCAGCTGGAAATACCAAACCATTACTTTCTTCCATCTGTAAGTGAGATGCCGAACTACTTAGATGTTTTAAGAAGTAATTTGTGAGGCTTTTGTACTAACTCCTTTAGGTAATTTAAAGGCTGCTGTGATCCTGAACCTAACGCCTGATCATCTGGAGAGACACCTGACCATGCAAAATTATGCTGCTATAAAATGTCGACTATTTTCCAAAATGAAGGATGGAAAGGTTGCACTTCTTCCGCTTGGTACGATAATTTGTAACATTTTATGGTTAAAGTTTATTGTTTGACTTATACACTCTAATTATTCAGGTGTTTTCCTTTATAACTCAAATCTTCAACTCATGTATAACAATCCATTCAAGAACATTGACAAACTGTGTCATTGCATAAAAAAAGGAAAATTCTACTTTGTTAACTGCAGGTATTAATGCGTGCTTCCCTGAAATCCATGATGATTTGTGCTTTCCACCATGGAACTTCTGTTGAAATATTTAGGAAACTTCCTCATGACTTGATAAAAACATGGATAACCAATGACAAAAAAAAATTATGGAAAATATATTGATGTTGTATTCAAGTTATTATGGAAGCATAGGCATTATGTTTGGCCTAAGCCCCTTGTACTCAGAAACCTTTCAGCTACTAAAAGCCAGGGCTCTTAAGGTCCCTTATACTATTGAGGCTGTTAGCCTCATAATATTTACACGTAAAGTTCTTATTAGGCTTGTTTAAAAATGTGCATTCTGAGAGATTATTTCCAAGTTTTGTAGATTTTTCATTCTCTTACTACAACAAAAAAATTCATGCCAATGCATATGGATAGGTTGATGTCATGACATGTTTAACTTTAGAATCTGGTACTACGATATGTTTTTTCCTTAGAAAGTTAGGGCATATTCCAAAAACTCAAGTACAATGGTTGAGTTCCATTGAATAGTTTTAATGATAAATTGTGCTGATTAATAATTAAAAAGGTGTTTCCATTATTGATTTATTCTTGAACTGTAAAAATGATTTTATTTGCAATGTTAAAACATTTATCTTCTTCTAATTTGATTTGAATTCAGAAAATTTAGCTCATGAATTCTTATTTTTGTTTTTTAAATGCACATAAGGCCCCATGTAGTATGTAAATGAATTCGTGGAATAGCTCGTCGTTAGCAGTAATTTTCACCATTCACATGATTCCTGATTCGTCTTTTGACTTCTGTGAAATGAGGATTAAGACTTCCATGGCAAGGGATGGTTTTCTTGTCTACTCACTGAATTTTGAAGTCCTAAACCCGAGAGAGTTTGTATCTATCCAAGTTGCTTGTTCTTCCTTGTAGTTGCACTTTTCTCTTTTGTCTAAACAACTGGGCTTTTTTTCACTGCTTGTTTGTCTTTTCTTTGAGTGCTAAGGATGAAATGGAAGGAGAGACTTAGCACCACGGTAAAAGTTGTTTTGGTACTACTTTTAGATTGTGAGCTCAAGTTGTGTAATTATCTTTTTCCTAAATATTGGATAGGACAGTTTAAAAAAAAAAAACCTTTGATTGAACTCATTCTTAAACCCTATGTGTGTAGGAGTGTTTTAGCACCGAAATGCCCTCAAGGATGTGAACAACACAAACAAAACAAACATTTGAAACGTAAGGCTCTTCTTTGTTATTCTTTGGGAAAATTTCTCGAATAATGATGAAATGAGTTGAATTCTGCACTTTGATATATGTGCATTACCTGGATAAATGTACGATTTGAAATTTGTTTTAGTGAATTATTCAATAAATTAGTTGTATAGTTGATGCTATGCCATGTTATATTTTCATCACCAGGTAACCCTATTTTGAATAAAGCTTTTCGCGATCATGCAAATGGGTGCAATGTTACATGGATTGGTGATTTTCCTGGTATGAAGGTAACCTGATTCACACCTTTGAAAAGCTGCTGTAGCGTTGATTCTTCAGCTTAAATAATAACATGTTATTGGATAGATGGACATGGAAGCAAAAGTTGCAACCTTTAGAGTTGCCACCACAGGTTTGGACGGTCATCTACAACTTGGAGGTCTAAGAGCAATGGGCGCTCACAACTACACTAATGCAGCAATAGCTGCTTTTCTAGTTCTTGGGTTAGATGTTGGGGCAGACTGCCATTTTATATCTTCTATGATGGGAAAACTGACCCTTCTACCACATAGAATGCAAGTTGGTAAATGAAATGCTTTTACGATTTAGTTTGTGCTTGTCAATTTCTTCTTTTGTTTTCATGCAATTATTGCGATCCAATATCATGCTCTTTGATTTCTTGATAAACTTAACCTGTTTGACCTTCCAAATAGGGCTATGAATTGTTGTTCTTTTTCTACTGTTTCTTATGATTTAACTGCATGCTGTTCTTAAAATATGTTATAACCCTCACGATAATTCTTGTTATTAAGAACTGCAAATTTTCAACTTAATGTCTGTTTCTTCTTTCATCAATTACTTCAACATTAGGTTTCATAGACTGGTCTGCTGGATGCTAGCTACTTAAAGGTACCAAGGTTCTTGTGCACTTTTGGGTTGCGTGCTAATTTCCTTGATGTTTATAAGCCCATTTTTTTGACATATAGAATTCCAATAGTTCTCAATTGTTCTCTACTCTTCAATCTTGCATGATAACCTGATGTGGCTTGCATATTTTTTTTAGGAAAAAACTTACTCTTCACTTGCTTGCCATGATCACACAGGCACTTTATAAAGCCACACTTGAGTCCATAACTTTGAAAACATTTAGGTGCTAACCTTTCTTAATGATGCTGAGTATCAAAAAAATTTAATAGAACTTTACAGTATGCAGGGAGCAGCCAACATGTGCTTTTCAAGTTGCTTACACATTAATAACATATGACTAACAACTATAATACAAATTTTGAAAATGAGTCCTTATTGTAGTATCTGCGATGCCTGCGTTAATTATGATCCTGTATGTAATACTTGGGATCAAAGATTCCATCATTTAGGGGTAACTGACCTTCATTACCCTCATAAAGCAGCTATAATCTCTTGTTCAACCTATGACTAGGGCATTGAGATTATCTATTTGCAATAGAGATTATTTTACACAATTGGACTTTATTTCTTTTTTTTTAAAAGAAAAAAGTCATTATTTTACTCAATTGGTCTTTATTTTATAATAAAATAATAGATATGATATATACAACTGTCTTATCTCAGAAGTAGAACTTTGGAGCAACTTCAACATTGTAGAAACTTATTGATCTAGATAAAATATTTGCGAACCTCAAGGCTTGGTATTAGTTGACTATTAAATATTATTATTTTTTTAACAAAATATTTGCTATATTTTGCATCTAATCGAATACGAGAGGTACTAGAGATTTTGACATGGTAGTATTGCACCGAGTAAAATAGGCAATCCACAAACTAACTAATAATAGATACTAGAGATTTTGACTTTCCTTTTTTTTTATGCTTGTATTGAAGAATTGGGGGATCTTTGACTATGGTAGTAGGAGTAAGGTAGTTATCATATTATCAGAAAATATCTGAAAAAACTAAAGCTTCATTAGTGCTCATTGCAACATGGCTGGGTGCTAGCAAAGAGAATGCTTTTGCAAGTTTAAGGGGGAGTTTTTTTATAATAACCTATGAGTGTATAGCATAAAATTAACCAACTTTGCATAGTATTCTTTAGTGGGATTCCATAAAGTGCGTCATAAATTAATTACCAATTTTAGTTTGAAATTTTCATACGATTGTGTTACTAACATAAATGGTGAAAGAGGATAATTCCTGAAAAAATCATGATTATTTACTTAATTCCTGAAAATATCATGATTATTTACTTAATTGGGTGCCGTATTGTTTTTGTATGTGCATATTACCTTAATCAACTCTATTGGTTTTGCAGTTTGTACTGATGCTCGGGGTGTAACATGGGTGAATGATAGCAAAGCAACAAACATCGAATCGACTTACACAGCATTGCTAAGTCTTAAAGATCAGAAATTGATAGTGCTCCTTGGGGGCGTTGCAAAGGTTACTAATTATTTACTTTTTATTGGCAAGGCAATGCTTATTATTCCCCTGGCTTAAAACTTGTTTGGCTAGCAAATTGAAAGTCTAATTTGGGACTAAATATATGGTAATTTGGTTTGCCCCAATAGTGTCTTCGATGGAATTATATTATGAACACATTTAATAGATTTTTGAAATAGCAAATCTTCTGGTTTTGAATTCCTTTTTGAATTAGTTATGCTGTTTAAAAGAAATTTGATTTATTATAGCATCTATATAGCTTTGGCAATGTTTGG
Organism: Vanilla planifolia; assembly: GCA_023846275.1. Classification (NCBI taxonomy): domain Eukaryota; kingdom Viridiplantae; phylum Streptophyta; class Magnoliopsida; order Asparagales; family Orchidaceae; genus Vanilla; species Vanilla planifolia. The sequence continues at coordinate 1,322,033 of CM043877.1, forward strand.
AGTCATCACAATAGAGTTCTTCCACAACCGAAGTAAAATTTATTAAAACAATATGACATGAATCCTTCATGAAATTGTGCTTGTTCTTGAACTTCCCATGGAAGTAACACTTCTTATTGCTTGAATGTATTTTTAAGTGAGTCACTACATCAGTGGTTGGGTATAGTGTGAAAATGAGTGAAGTTTTCTACATCTTGAATAGATGTGGCTAAAGATGCTAGACATTAAAATTAGAATTACATCTAAGCATATGATCATTTTAACTATCAGATTAATGGAGTTGATAGATATGATGATTCATATAAAGACATGCTATGTGCATTTTAGAAATCAAGTGGGTCAATGAGATTGCCAAGAAATTGATTTAGTTTTTGGTATACATGTCAAAATCATAATAGAAATGTTATTATAATTTTGGATAAAAAGTTGGAATATGTTATGGTTAATGTTAAGAGAATTAGAGAGAGAATCGTAGTTGGATTTTTATAATAAGACAAGTTATCAATGTTTTTAGTGTTTATGCGCCTCATATAGGATTGGATGCTTGAGTTAAGAACAAGTTAATGCTATAGACTTTTAATTTGGAAAGCTTTTTATGAAAGATACTTAAATGGAATGTAAGAAGGAGAGCAAATGACTTCAAATGCTATCATAGATGTTACAAGGTTTAAGAAGCCAATGAAGAAGATAAATCTATTATAGAGTTTGTTGTAGCATATAGCCATTTAATTTTACTGTTTTTTTTTTGAAAATGGGGAGAGTATTTGATAATTTATAAGCACAAAACTACTAAAACATAGATTAATTTTCTTATAAGGAAAGTGATAGTTTAGATTATAAATATTAAAAGATCATACTAGGGAAGGTTTGATTACTCAACATTGACTAGAAATATTGGATATCCATATTAAAATTGTAGAAGAAAAATCAAGTTAAATTAATTTTTAAGAATTAGATGGTAAAATCTTAATGATGAAAATAAGAATATAATTTTACGTAGTCTTAGAATTGTGCCCATGGTGTTTGGATGATGGAGCAAATATGTTACATTTTGTAAGGGTTAAGGATGTGTTTAGAGGGTCAAAGAATATTTTACAAATTACAAAGAAGGTTTCCTTGAATAGGTATTTTTCTTTGAATAGGAATTACAAAGAAGATTTTTGGTGGAAAGAAATTACATGATAAGGTTAAAGAGAAGTTCTTGTTATAAAACAAGGTTCTATTATAAGAGTTTGAAGAATTGCATAAGAGGTTAATTAGCATTAAAAGATGCTAAAAATGCATTTACTATCAAGAAAGCTGTTTTTAAAGGTTTGTATAAGAAATTAGATATTAAAGAGGGAGAAAGATGCGTATATATAAACTTGTCAATATAAGGGAAAAGAAAATTAAAGATTTAGATCATGGGAAATGTATTAAAGATGATCAATAAGTACTTATTGATGATAAGGATATTAAATAGAGGGAGATGCTGCATTTTCATAGACTTTATAAGAAAGATTGTAATAACATAATTAATTTATTGGAGCTTAATTATTTAAAAAAAAATATTATTTTTCTCTTATTGAGCAAAGCATCAAAGAAGATGAAATATGAAAAAGAAGTAACATTAGTACCATTCTTATAAATGTATAGAAATGCATAAGAACAGTTGGTATCTCTTGACCTGTTAAGTTGCTCAATATTATGTTTTTGAAGACAAAGGGATACTTGAAGCATAAAAGTACTTTGATAATTATTTAATTGTGCTGATTTTGAGGAATTAAGTTAATAATCCATACTTCAAAAACTCTCGGTGAGCATGTTTCAATCTAAGTGATGATGTGAGACTAATATATCCCATAATTAATTTGGCTAACATTTAAAGATAATGCACTTACCAAGGGGTTTAATGAAGAAGTTAAGATAATAATTCATTTAAGTTTTAGTGATATACAAAGTCTATATGATAAAAGCATCACAAGAAGCACCTTTGAATATCATATTGAAGAAAATAGTTGGTGTATGTTTGAGTTATTATGGACATATATAATGAAGCAATGACATATTGATACACTCAAGGATGATTGACTAAAGATTTCCCAACCATAGTAGGATTTTTTTCAAGGTTTTTCTTTGTCCTTTTTTTTTTGTGCAATTGTTTTGGATGCTCTTATTAGCCAAATCCAACGTGAAATGTCATGGTATATGTTTTTATTGATGATTTTGTAAAAACTAGTTAAAGTATTAAAGCTAAAACAGAATTGTGGAGAATGACTTTTGAATCATAATCTAAATTTGAGTACCTGGAAGTGGTGAGGATACAAGTACAAATGCCGTAGGGATTGTCATTATAGATCAAACAATATTGAAGAATAGGGGTTTGCATTGTCTTTGGTTTACATAAAAAAATGTGGACAAAATTGACGAAAATGTTAGTAATAGGGTTCAAATAGACTAGAAGAAATGGAAGGTTGTTTCGATGTGTTGTATGATCAAAAAATTAAACATTAGATTAAAAGACTTGGTAAAAGACTAAGTTTCTTTTATACTTGGATGTTAAGAAAGAGTTGTTAATGTATAGAATATAACAATGCTGACAGATTTCTGTCGTTAACTACACAGTGGAATTAAGGATTTTAATTATTTTTTAATAGCTCTATCTTATGTTTAAATTAGTTCAAGCACTAGGGAAAACTGGAAAGTTTGCATCAGGAAAACCTTCATGTAATAGATTATATCCAATACATTACCATTTGTTGCAGGCTCACTAAAAAGTAATTTTTGTTGGTTTTGTTACCTGTTTTTGTTCTATCCTTGTTCTAAATCCTTTTGATCAATTGCATGCTAACACTTGTCTTTCTTCAAGACATCAATAAGAATCAATCAAAATTATTACAAGTTGAGAATCTTGCAGTATACTTTTGATTTTTTTGGTTGTTTCTCCACTAGGTTGCAAGTGGTAAAGGTTCTAATGGATTTGAACGTCTAGTTGAACTCCTTAAACATCACAGAGCTGTCATTAGTGTAAGCAGTCTTGCTATATAAATCATGACCATTTAATGTACTAGCTGTTATATCAGAACTAATGGGATGAATTTCCAGTTTGGATCTTCAGGAGAGATGATCTATGAGATTTTACTTGATGGTGGCCTTGGCATCCCTTGCATCTCTGCCAAAAACCTTGAAGAGGCGGTCAAATATGCAAAGAGTATTGCAGATACAGGTATCACATGTCAGTCATGCATGTTAGAAATGATAAATAATTGGGGTTCTATCTTCTCTTTGATAAATTAATATATATATTCTGAGAGTGAAACAATTCATTCTTCTGTTGTATGCTATGCATTTTGTTGTCAATCTAATAGCATTTGACTCCTTAGAAGTTTCTATCTCAAAATTGCTTTGTTCTTCGTAGAAGCCATTGTGAAGCCATTGGTCAACTACTGGGTGGTTTTTATAACTTCCACAAAGCAGAAATTAGAACTTGTGGAAAAAAGACAGGATCATCTAGTTCTTGAAAAATGGTGAATAAAATTGAGGACAAATTGCACAAGCGTGATATAGGATTTGATGATACTTGACCCTTTCGAATGTCCAATCTTTTTAAAGCTAAATATGAATTACTACAAGATCAACTTAGTTTTCTCATGTATTGTTAAATTACATTATATAAATATATTAAAAAAATGGTCCAAATGTTTAAGCCTATGTTTGGGTTAATTTTTGGCGACCATGTTTTTGAGCAAGATGTGCTTTCCAAATGCATTGTTTACTTGTCTAGGTGCATTTAGAAACCAGATTTTACCCTATTTCATGTGACATGTCATTGTTTATGAAAAGTAAAAGGACACTTTAGTTATCAAAAAATTCAATAAGAACTTCTCAATAAGAAGTTATCAAACACACATTCCAAAAAAACTTAACAATAATATCTCCAAAACTAATTTTTCATTGATGAGCTTAATAGTCAATTATAAGTGTATCAAAATGTCTAAGGTTTTGTTGTTTGCAGTTGATTTAACCATACCTAATTAATTCCAATGAGTTAAGAGCAAAAACTAAACAATAATACCTTTCAAACTAAACAAAAATTCAATAAGAACTTCTCAATAAGAAGTTACCAAACACACATTCCAACAAAACTTAACAATAATACCTTTCATACTAATTTTTTATTGATGAGCTTAATATTTAGTAATAAGTGTTTCAAAATATCTAAGGTTTTGTTGTTTGCATTTGATTTATCCCTACCTAGTTAATTCTAGTGAGTTAAGTGCAAAAACTAAACGTGATTGACTAGTTGACTTGGATTTGTATTTATGGTTCAATGTCAAGTTGGCTCTTTATTTTTTGAGTATTTTGCATGCCTTTATGTAATGTGAAGATCTATTAGATTTTTTTAATGAGAAGAACGATTGATAATAACATGATAGAGAGAAACTATTTTGGTATTGCCAAAAAAATGGAATAGATTAATATAATTAACTTAAAGTGATAACTAAGTAAATCATTCTTTTCACTAAGGAAATTATTCCACTGGCCATATTCCACTTTATAGATGATAGTAAGATGATCAAGTAAATCATGTTCTTCAAGAAGGAAATTATTCCACTGGTTATGTTTTGGTGTGATCCAGCATTATCATGCTTAGTTCGGCATGGTCGGGTTTGGTCGAGTGTAATCTAGGTTCAATGTAGTTTGGCACGTATTGGCTTTGCTTGGATCGGTTTAGCATGTTTAAGTTCGAGCTTAAGGCGAGGTAGTGCTGTCAAGGGTGAATGATATAGGTGTGGGGGAGCATCAGTGGTGAGTTGTGGTTTGTCACAAGTGATTTCTGAGCTCACGTGCTTTCGGGCATGTTTTAGAAAGTTTAGGTGGAATGGTAACTTTGTGAATCATGGGCCAACTCTTAGGTAAAAGATGCAAGTAGCACACATGAATAGAAAGAAAAAGGGTTTTTGGAGAGAGAAGCGATGATCTTCGGGAGGAAATTAAGGGAAGGATTAAGGAGCTTTGTGAGATGTAAATGTTGCTTCAGATTGAGTAAAAGAGACTTGGACAGAGGTAGGCAACATAGCCGAAAGTGGAACCCCTTGGCTAAGATAGAGGTGAGTATTGAGGCGATGGAATCAACATGGTCCTTTGAGTCGAAGTCTTTGGGCTTGAGCATAGGAGGATTTCCGTGCACGAAGGATCAAGGTGTAAGCTAGCGTTCTTGAGAAATTTTCTTGAGAAAGAAGATAAGGATTGTGGTGTGGCCGAGTCAAATGCTTCTTGATTGAGCTCAGGCGGTCTTGTTATAGGAGTTCTAGCTAATGGCACCAAATCCTTTCTTTACTCTTCTTCCTCTTGCTTTATTCCTGCATGATCAAAATTCTTTGGCATAGATGAAGTGTGGTGTGCTTAGTAAGTATTGTGGTTTGCTGTTTTAGTACTTTTTCTTTTACCAATTTAGTTACCACTTATGATGTATTCATGTATTTACTACTTTGTAGTTATCTCCTTTTTAAACCTATCTTGGGTGTTTACAAAATAAATATAATCATATCCATAAAAATGCTCCTAAAACAAAACTAAACAAAAAAAATATAACTACAGTAGTGATCAATGTCCACCAGTGAAGGCAAGTGTGTCATCAGGAACAAGTCTTGTTAATTATTGTTCTATTAAAATTTTGTTCATTACGAGAAGGCGTGAATGTATTGTGAAGTTAGATTACAATCATAGAGTAGTAGAGATAACAATTAATACAATTGCATAAAAAGGAGTCACAAAGATTGTCCATTGGAAGTTAACCTCTTTTTTTTTTTAATTACTAATTGAAGCCCATTATTTATAATTAGTTAACTACAAAAGTAGTATTTTGAGGAGATATCAAGAAATGTAAACTAAAGAGCATACCTTGATCCCACCTAAAGTCTTAAGCAAAAGCCCTACTGGTAGTCTCTATGTTAGTAGTCTTGGAGGAGAGCATCATGAGGGATCTAAGGTTGTCTATCTCCAAGAGTGAGCATGATGGCCAAAGAATGATTGAAAGAGGTGTGCAATCATGGTAGAGTCCCCTTTGAGCCCTTCGTACCTTATGTTAATCTATTGATCGACGAAGAAGCAGTGGGACAAACAGTCAACTAGGTCGCTTAAACCTCAACAAGGGAAGGAGAGTAAATAGCTAGCCGAATGCCTATCATCAACAAACTAAGCAGAAGAATCCATGGCCATTTCCCATTGCTCTAGCAACACCAATGTAGTAGTCAAATCCATCAAAATTCATCTTAATCTAGTATGGAGTTGGGGACAACAACGAAAGAGATAGAGAGAGAGAGAACATTTTGGCCCGGTTCTAGGTCTTCAGATTAACATTAAGGAACATCAAAGGGATGGCTACACAAATGAGAGCCAAAAGGATGGATGAATGATGTATTGGCTTGCGATGAACCATGGCATTCAAACTTTTACAAATCTAGCAAAGTGTTGTAGTAGCATGAATGTCCTAGGAGTTGGTGTAATCCTGGTTGATAGAAGCCTACATATGAGATAACAAGAGAGGAAAACTTTTTGGTCATTGACTAGCTTTAGAAATTAAGGATAAGTAATAAGCACAAGTGTTTCGACATTATAGCATCCCTAAGAACAGGCATGTGAAGGGATAATATTCTTGTGGGCACATCACCATGACAAACTTGTTGGATGAAAGTGTGCACCCTAGGTTGGACATTTCATTTCCAATCCCAGGCTACAATTGTTGAGGCATTGGTAGTTAAACTTATGTATATGAGTGCATTAGAGGTCCTCGAGGTTCTAGATGCATGGTAGGGGAGGGTGCCGTTAAATATAGGGTTTCTCTCTAGGGTTTGAGGTCATTGATTCACAAGCCACTATACTTCTTAGGCTTAGCACACTTTCTTAGAGGAAAAGGTGAAGAGAATAAGGGGTTAAAGAAGGATCCATGATAGAAATGAGGAAGGGTTTGATGGGGATGTATGAAGGAATTGGTGGGATGATAGGGAACAAATATGTAGGTTATGGTTGAGGATAAAGGTTGAAACAAATATGCATTGATGAGGAAAGTGAGCATAAAGGGCTTTGGCAGACCTTCTAGGTTGTGGCTTCGACATTGTTGGTTGTAGAATCTCGAGGAATAGTCTCTTAGCCTTCACTTTTGACCCTTTTGGATTCAATTTGTTTTTCCTAGCCACAAGGTTTTAAGGCTTAACCTCCTCTTAAAGGGAATTATCCTCCTTGGCTGTCATAAGATAACATCACCTATTATGGTGCTTGTGAGGGAAGCCTAAGTTGCCCCATGAGCAAGCTTAGGTTGGTTATTACAAGTTGTTGTCCTGGACAAGCTTCATTAGAGTTTGACAAAGGACATTTATTTGCATAGTGGCCCATCATACTAGAACAACATATACGATAAAATCCTTAAAATCAAACTTTTGATAGAATTTTTTTTTCTTGGAGTGATCTAGGTTCCTAAGCATAGAGGTTTGATAAGATCAACTTTTATACACACCCTTGCAAAGGATGTTTTTTCCATCGCCATTGTAACCGCATATCTTCATAACAGAGGACTTGCATTAGAGGCAATTTGAAAGATGTTGTGTTCTCCCTAAAGTTGCAAAGGAAGGTTGGGTAAATGGATCTAGACTGGAATAGTCATGTTGAATGAGGATTTGAGGTTGAAGTTAGGGCTTCGACAGTCAAGACCAAGGACTTGTGTTGCAGTGGTCTAAGGATTGCCGTGCTAAATAGGATCATGATCCTCCAGCTTGGCGAAAGGATCAACAAGCAAATGCTCCCTTAAACCCATGATCAAAACTTGTCATGGTGCCCTCACTGACTATTCAACTCTTTAGAAACCCATAGAAAGGAGATCTTATGGCCAAAGAATTAGCCGACTAATCCATTTTCAAAATCCTTTTTTGGACTTTCCACATCCTTATCATCCAATAATAACCAGACCATTATGTCACAATTGGATAGGCTTTAGTTGTGTGGAGAACAGGTTGATGAGATTTTTGGATCAACATATGTTTGCACAAGCCCTTCAGCACAAGCTTGCTCGGCTCACACGACCATATAAGTAGTGGGTAGGTTGAGGGCAAAGAAAGGCCTAAGATGATTCACTGGGCAATGGAAAAGCAGCAGTTCTATCCTACAAAGCTGTGATTACATTGGGCAAAGGGTGAATAACATCATTTTCAAGAATTCCTTCGTTACCTCGGTCAACTCAATGGTCAAGTCATTAGTGGCACCTCATTTTAAACCTTGACCAAGGTGGTTCTCATGGTCACAATCCTCTTTGCCATTAGAATTAATGGTACTTTCATAAACAAGTTCACTGCCAACCATAAGAACATCATCACAACCTTGGGTTTCTCTGTTAGCATTTTTGGAGGTCTGGTATGATATACAATTCCCATCAATATCAAAAGTCATCTTGACCTCACATTTCTTGCCCTCCAAGAAGTCCTTATTACAATTAATTTAATATTTAAGATATTAGATTGTGCTTCACACTAGGGTGGGCAGTGGGGAGGGTGAGCACATTAAAATCATTCAAAACTATTTTAGATTATACTACCATGAATAATGATTATAGATATTTTATTTTACCTTTGTGGCCACCAATCGCCAAGTCAATTGAGGAAGGGCAAGGGGACAAAGACTTGCGTTCCACTTTCACTTTTAGTGCTTAATACTTTAAGGGGTTCCACTTTCACTTTTAGTGCTTAATACTTTAGGGGGTTGTGAAGAAGAGAACCAAGAACTATCTTCATAAGTGAGGTCATTTCACACTGATGACCGTCCTCCATGGAGAACTCCATGAGTGGGACAAGTAAAGAACTCTTCTCACCAATGTATGTCGAGTTTTGCAAGCAGAGGAGACTTCAAAGGATTTGAAAGAACAAGCTAGTAGTAAGAAGCTACCACTACCTGAAGAGCTTTCTTTTGCACAAAGAAAGGCTCGTAAGGAAAAGGATGTCAAAGGAAGAGAGTGTAGTCGTGCATTGGCTTCCTTAGATAGCGACAAAGATGCAACCCTAGCAAGACGACCCCATAGTCAAGGGTTTGGGAATTTAACCAATTAGCTAAACATGCTACTGCATTAGCTTTCGTTGGAGCAATTTGACTTCTATAATCATCCACAAGATGGCCACCCACAACAAAGGACTCTGAAGAATCAGTTGTTATTATCATCGTCACACTAAGCATGGCCCTTGATATCTTAGTAAGGGAGTGCATCTTCGTTTCATTAAGCTTCCGTCAATTCAGCACATCGATTTACTTTCTAGGTTCCAAAGTTAGCTTAAATGTTTAATTTCAGGCAAATAGATTGCCATATCAGTGAGAATTGAATCGATCCCTATGCTTTGAACTCTATCCCCAACAGCACCACTTGTAGTCAATGTGTTATGCCTATACAACACAGAAATGATGTTTAATATTTCAATATTGTTTATTTTTTTATAAAACCAACAGGTTGCTCTTTCACCATCTCAAAGCATAATGAGGAGTGATCAAGTATCAAGCTGAATGTAGAAGCTATGTGTCGTACTCGAATGTCATATTGTCAATTTATCACCATAATGACATAACAAATAGCTTATATTAACCTACCATGGCTGTCACACAAGCATTGATAAAGGCGTTATGTTATGTTACTGGTAAAGAATAATTGATTAGTATTAAAGATAAAAGGTTCCTTCATGTGTGAGGTATTCTTGCAGACAACTCTTTGGTTATAAGATGGTGTCTCATTCATGCATGCAAGATGATAATCAAACATTTCTTATTTTCTCTTTCTTTTTGCTTTCAAATCATGGTAGATAATAATCATTAAGGCTTCTTTCTCTTTTGTGTTGGCTTAGAGAGGATTTTTGCCATAGTACTTTTTGAGCATGCCATAGGGGTTTTGCTTTACTGAAGGGATTAAGTGTAAGTTATTCTCTTCAATCTTTGAGGGATGTACACAGGATTGATTATCTGCTTTGCAAACTCTGTTGGAGTTGGATAACCTTTACTAGCAAAGCTAACCATCAATTGAGTTAATCAAAGTGGGCATGAGCTTGTGTTATACTTCAATGTGTGTGTATGCCTCGTAGTTATGTTTGTATCATAGGTAGCATAAGATCAGCCCAAATTGAATTTGAGTCAAAATATGACCTCAATTTTTTGGATTGCTTAGCTAATTTCAAACTCAAACCATGCCTTGAGTTAAACATTTGGCATGCTTTGTTTGTGACATTTGATATTCTTTTAAATTATCCAACCATATTTGTTCATCTTTTATTTTCTTTCAATGTATATCTAAAAAAATCAAAATTATAAAAAATGATTCAAAAAGCAGAAGAATGTTGGATTTTTTTTTTTCTTGTAAGAAAATAGAGTTTCAAGATATATTATGTATTCTTGATCATTAGTAATTGTATTCTTATATGTACTTTTGTTATATATTTTATTTTATGCTAATGAATTTTTGGAATGTCTATGATGCAGGAGATGTGATTCTCTTGAGTCCAGCTTGTGCTAGCTTTGATGAGTTTAGAAACTTTGAGCATCGAGGACAAGTGTTTCAAGAGTTGGCATTGATATCTTAGGGAATTGTTGATGACTATACTTATCTAGTAAAAGTATGATTGGGATCGTTTTTATTTGCTAAAAGATAGAAGAGATGTCACTCTCAAAGAGAACGTTGTTTGTATTATGTTAAATAATATGAATGAAATCAAACATTTTGAGCATGTCAAACATGAGGTTATATGTGAAGTAAAACAATAATGAGGATAATTTCTTATGTGGAAAACTTCGAATTAGGTAAAAATATTATTGAATATTGAGGTCACTAATAAAGAAAAAAGTTAAGGACGTTATTAGTTATTTATTTATTTATCTATTTGTTTATGAAATAAAGTAGGAAAAAAATTTCAAAAGTTAATCATGATAGTTAAAGTGATAATGATGGACATATTTGGGTTAATCATTAAATCAATGTTTAGCTAACTTTATTTGTAGTGGTGGTTTTATCATGACTATCTTTGAGATGTTAGCTCTATCCCTAAGGGTTAAGATGAAATGTTATGGATATGTGGTCTATAATTTGATCCCAATTGATCATGAATTGCTTGACAATATTGAGATGGTATTAAAGATTTTTCATTTAGTTTTCTTCTACAACTTGTTAGGTCATTAAGATCATTTTGTATCATAACCTTTTATTTTTTTCTATATTTAACAACATAGTCATGTAAGCATTTGTAGATACAAACATGCTAAATATGCTAAGTTATATATTATAAATGATTTTTTTTTCATTTTAGTCTACCATTTAAAGGATCGTTCAATCTCAAAATTAAATAGATAAAAAAAGTAAATGTTATCCCTTTTGACAAGTAATGTTTAAAGCTTGGAATAATAAATGGTTTGTTAGTTTAAAAATTAAATTTTGAAGAAAAACAAATTTAGTAAAAAAAAAAAAAAAGAAAGACCTTTTTGACCCTTTTTGTTCATTCCTTTAATGGTGGAACGTAATCCCTTCATGCTCATACCAAAATTACTGCTTCTCAAATTGATTCATTTGTTGCTGATATGTGTTGAAGTAAAAGCATCGTCTTCGCAAATTTGTTCCTCGAAATGCATCCATTGGGCCGCCCATGGTATTAAGGGAAACTCTCCTTTAGCGTCTCTTGACCCGCTCTATGGGCTGTAAGGTGGAGAATTTCGTTATTCATCTCGACGGTATCGTACGCTTTTTCTCTCTCCTCCCAGCTTTCAAATTCAATGATCTGTCCCACGGTTTTCTCCTCCGAGCCCCTGGATGCAGGTATTGCTTCTCTCTTCCTCTCGATTTGATTCCAGCATCTCTTGCTCGATTTCCGGACCACTTTTTTAAGCCCCGTGTTTTTCTCTGCTTAGACCATCTTGTATCGATGCCTCTCACTGAGTTCGCGCCAAGGTTGGGATGAATCTGAAACCAATGGTTTTGATGGAGGGGTTCGTCGCAGGGAAGATACCCGTGGTTCAATAGCTCGATTCTTAAGGTACGAACTTTTCCTTTTCTAATCATCGTTGCATTTCTTTTTGGGATCCGCATTGCGGGAATTACTCAGATCTGTTCTTTATACCATCCTCAATGGGCATCAGACATATCAATTCGTTCTTTAGAGGAATGGTTGAGCTCTTTTGATGGGAGTTTGAAGCCTGAATGGTTTGGGAGGTCTCAGACCTTCTTGAACAGTTGAAGTTTCTTGATATGGCTGAGTCTGGCATTTATCCTTCTATTGAAGTTTGCCATTTCAATGTTGTCTTATTCCTATTTAGGGCCAAATTAGCAACTTTTAGGCTTGTTCACTAGTCTGTCATGAAATTTCTTAGATGTTCTGAACAAAAAAAGAAGTAATGTCGAGCCCTCTACATAAAATCAATTGGTTGAAATTGGACAGGGATGTTGACAGGATAACATTAATTGTCCTAGCTATGATCTTTATTCGCTGGCTTAGTATATGAATTCTCAACCCAGCACAACTATTATGATTGAAGTCGGACTTTGGTTGGTTGTTTCTGCCTTATGACTCTCATAGCTGGCAGCTTTATTCAAGCTGTTGTCTGCAATGGAAACCAATACCGCATTTTCTTGCTAGTTTGATGCAGAAGATTCCTTTGTTGGGCGGTAGATGATGAAGCCATACAAGTCTTAAAGGCCAATGCAGGGTGTAGATGGGAGGGTTGTCCACTATCCACATCATCATATTATCACACTAATGATTCTAAAAACGTGAAGGATACTCAAAGCTAGTTTTCTATCCTTGTTATGATTTATGTTCTACTTTTGTGAGTTATCATGTCATGGAGGTCACAGTTTGGGAAGCAAGAGCCCTAATTAAACCTGCTCATGAGCACTTACTAGGTTGTGGTCTTCACTTTTAGTTCATGGCGGTATATTTTTGCATAACCCTTTGATTGGGAAGACTTGATTTGTTTTGTAGAGATAATGGAGCATTAGTTGTTGCCATCCATTTCTTGTAGACAAGTGGTACATTTATCTTTTGCTACTCCATGTTGACAATGATCCAAACCTCATGCCACTGCCCATCTCTACTATCTTACTTGTTTGTTGGTTTAAACTCTTTGTTAGGTTAATGTTGCATGAATCTCAATGATTATGTATTAGGGTATCCATTATTAAAGTGAGGGTTGCATATGAATATGCCATGACTAAGAGGGAATTGATGTAGCTTCTCTACAATGCTTGACTCATGGTTTGCAATGATTATACCAAAATGGTCAAAGGAAGTGTTTAGCGAATCCAATTTTGGCATGACCATTGAAATTGGCATCAATGATACCAAGGTTACACTTTTCTTTGTTGTGTATTATGGACTTCAATAGGGTTATAGGAAAAAATGGAACATGGAGTTTGCTTTGGTTCCCTGCTTGTTTCAGTCAAATCAAAACAATTTTAGCTGTCAATGGCCTAGTAATGGAGTCTTACCCTTGTAAAATTCCTCCCTGGACATGTTAGCATTTTCTTTGTAGCTGAGTGTGTGGAGGGTTTATTTGGAGCAAAGGACTTGTTCATCCCCAGCTCAGGAAGTGAATCTGATACACATCAATCATCAAGCATGAGTCAAGGTAATGCTATTTTTTGCTCTTAGTATAGTAGGCATGCATTATGTGATGACAAGAAGGTTTCAAGCATGAGTGAATCGTCATAGAACAAAAAACTTGACTTCTTTTTTTGTCTCTTTTATATCCAGTTTTGTCAAAATATATATATCTTATATTCTGTTATTTGAAAATGACCTGCAGTTTGTGCATATGTTTTTGTCCTTGTTAAGGATACAAGTGTTTATGTCTATGAATTCATGAATAGATCATTTCCATGGTATACAATCAGGCACGCCTTGCATAACTATTATTTTCACTTCCTCGGTTAATAAATGACTACTCTTATATAAATAGTTGATCCATAAGTGAATGGTTATCAAAGCTTAGACCACTATGGATGTAATCACAAAATGCTTTAAGCTCTACCCAAGTGAGAAAATCCGTGGAAGAAAGAAAATTAATCCAGAAAATAATAAACAGTTGCACTGCATCGACAAAATGATGCAAACTCATGAACATCATTACAAACTTTAAAGTAGCGTTTGAATTGTTTCAAGTTACTAGTCCTTAGGTTCATAAGGCAAGTTACTGGGTTCAACTGAAGCATTCAAGATGTGATGTAAACAGTGAGCTTGAAGTTGATGCCAAATCAAAACAGTTTGCCAAAACTTGTTATTAGGGACTTATGATAAAGATGGAGGTATTAGGAAAAACTAGTTTTGTAGGAGTACAAACGCTGTGCTAACTCTGAAACCTTAGTGCAGCTTGAGCACTCTCATCAGTTCTATAGACTACAGAAGCTGAAAAATCATGCAATGATGATCCTATGTACAAAATGCAAGTTTGATTTGGATCTACTAAAATGTTGAGGTTAACATGCATTGTGCAAAAGGGGATATACATCAATTAAACTTGTAGTGCACATGACTAGATTGTGTGAGCTTTGCATAGGAATATACACTAAATTGTTGGGAGAAGGCCAATTGTTATGAAGATGGTTGTGTTTTAATCAAGTTTTGGAATTTTCGTTTTGAGCTTACCCTCCAATTTTCAGCAGTTTTGATTGTTTAAACATTATCAGTTAAGGTTAATTGTTTTTATAAATTTTTAAAAATAAAAACCAAAACTAAATGCTGAAAATCAAATTTATAAATTAATCCATCATTTTAATAGTGATTAAAATGTTATATAAGAAAATTAAATTAAAAATGTAGAACTTTAAAAAAAGAAAAATTATTATGTTAGAATTGCATTATTAGATAGTTCAAAGTTTTTTTGTTTAGTGTGTATATTAAAACTAATGTTAAATAAACAACATTGAAGTGCTAATGATTAAATTTAACACTTAATATACAAATGAAGGAACTCAACACATGAGTTGCACACTCTGTGCACATAGTTTCACTTGGAAATAAATTAAGAAATAAATAAAGTTTGATTAAGTAAAAAAAATAAAAAGTAGAGATGCTTCAATTCGAGCCCAACACCTTTGTTATAAAGATGAAAGTCCTCCACCATATGAGCTACATAATTTTTTAATTATTTTTGCTAATAAATAAGTTTAAAAATTTTCATAGCATTTGTTGTACTAGGAAATAAATTATAGAATAAAAAATCTTGATTTAGAAAAAAAACATAAAAGCATTCAGAATCAAACCAAAGACTCATTACATAAATGAAAGACTTCCATTGAATGAATTACATGATCTTTGAATTTACTAAGAAATCAATTTAAATTAAAAAAATTGATTTTAAGAAGAAAAATAGGTGTTGGTTTTCAAACCATCATCTCTGTGTTTTTTTTACGTGTCACCATCTGACCTTGCAATTTTCTCTTTGTCCAAAACCACAAACGTTTTTTAAAATGCAAAAAATTCTGAAATTTGCCTAGTTTAGGCTGTGGGTTTTGGATGAAACCACCATAAAATGAGTTGCTGGACTGGTGTCATGCTAGTTCTGGCTGAAACTGATCCAATATCGGTAATTCAGGCCTGTTTCGAACAATACCTGTGTTCTTGGTTTCAACTACCTTTTGAGAATATATAGTTCCTATCTTCTTTTTTTGTTCCAATTGGCAATTTAGTACTTTTTCTTGTCTGCCTTCCATTGTTGCTTGTAGTGAGGCTTCTCAAAAATAGGAAATTATAGTATTCTTTCAGCTTCTTGGGGTATTTTATTTTCATATTTTTAAGTGTAGAACTTTATATAAGAGCAATGGGTTTTTTTGAACTTCCTTATCATTGTTTTTTTGATTCCCAGTTTGTTCAGTTATCTTTAGATGTCAACTTCTGGTATGAACTTAACATCTGAATTCATCCATGTGTAGAGATGGTGTCAATTAATCTTGGAATTCTTCATTATTTGCTGGACCACATGTATGGCGCATGCATGTATCGGACAAGGTTAACAACTCCCTTTTTCTCGAGAGGATGGGGAACTACGAAACTTGAGCTCTTGGAGAATACGGTGAAGCAGCTATTTCCAGGGGCTAAACAGAATTGGCCTCCTAACTTGGTTCAACCTATTTGGAAACAATTATGGGAATCAAAGAGTGCTTGTCTGAAAGAGGGAATTTTCAAAACTCCATGTGATGGGCAACTGATCAATGCACTGCCCCCTGAGAGCCATACTGCAAGGGTTGCTCTCCTTACACCAAAGTTTGCACAACCACACAACATGGCTTGTGTTGTTCACCTAGCAGGTAAGCTGTGATCTTTCTGGCACGGTTTCAATTCTTTGCTTAAATGGAACCTGCGGATTAGTAAAATCCTTTCCCTTATCATGAAGGAGAAAAGCTTGCTTCGTGTGTTCTACAATCCCACTGCTCAAAAACATAATCTACGCAATGAACTTAATTTTTAGTTAGGGTATACTTTGTTTGCAAATCTTGCATAACGAACCTTTAAAGGTTTCCGTTTTGGGCAGTTTAGCTGTGGGTGCTGGTTAATGTTTTTCATGGGACAGGTCAAATTTGAGAAATGTTAGTACTTGCTGTAATGATAACTAAGTTGTTTCCATGCATCACCTGCAGATTGACCGCTTGAGATTTGGCTTCTCAATGGGTGCTTTCTCTGTCAAGTCTTTGTATACCTTCATGGCATCATTTTTCTTGTCTAGTTTTATGTTTAATGAGGCATCTGAAAATTTGAAAATATGGTACAAAAACCAAACCCATAAGCTAACATCTTCTGAAACTTGATGTTTGCAAAAAAAAAACCCGTGAAAAATTATTGATGGATTATTTTATTCTTTTTTGTTAAAAGCATCCTATTAAGATCATATGGCCACCTGACTGGAATGCTGATTATTAAAGGAGTTGTTTGAGCAGTTTGCTAAGCAGTTGAAGAATTCTAATGTTTTTATTAACTGTTGAACTTTCTGTGCTACTGATATCAACAAAATATTGTTGGACAGGCACTGGGGATCATACATTTGAGAGAAGATTGCGTCTTGGTGCCCCCCTCCTAAAGGAAAATATAGCAACAATGGTGCTTGAGAGGTAGCATCATTTGATTGCCACCAAGCAAGCTATTATCTGTCCAAATACAAACTTCAAACACTACAAAAATCAAGATCGAGTAATCCTTGCTTTCTAATTTCAACATATGCTGCAGCCCGTTCTATGGAAATCGACGTCCTAGATTACAGAGAGGAGCAAAACTTCTGTGCGTCACTGATTTATTATTACTAGGGAGAGCCACCATCGACGAAGCTAGGAGCCTTCTACACTGGCTTGATGTCGAGGGCGGTTTTGGCAAGATAGGCATTTGTGGACTTAGCATGGGTAAGAGGGGAGTTATCAAGGACCACTCTGCTTTATTGGTTTGGTTTGGAAGATCATTGAACTAACTCCTGCAGAAGTTCAATTTTTTGAACTAGTGTTTTTCTGTATATGGCAAAATTCCAATTTAAGGATGTGCAAAGAAATCTCTTTTCTTGCTGAAATGCTCGCCAAAATCTTTTGTTTGTCATTAATTATCTATAGAATATAGAAATGATTTCCCAACTACATTTGCTCTATCTTGAAATTTTAGGTGGTGTGCATGCTGCTATGGTTGGATCCCTACATCCAACGCCTGTTGCAACATTGCCATTTCTTGCTCCGCACTCTGCTGTGGTCGCTTTCTGCGAAGGTGTTTTGAAGCATGCGACTGCATGGGATGTTCTGAGACAAGATGCAGCAGAGAAGGTTGGAATGACTGCCGAAGAAGTTCAAGAAAGGTTTCGAACAGTGCTGTCATTGACTGATGTTACACGCTTCCCAGTTCCAAAGAGTCCAGAGGCTGTCATATTTGTTGCAGCTACTGTGAGTGCTATGCTTGCCTTCAGCTGTTATATACTTATTTCCTCATTCTAGTCTTTATAGTTGTACTTCTTTCAAGCCTTAAAATTTACATGAATATATACATCTCAGATTAAATTAAATAAAATCATGTTCTTCCCAATTGCTTTTCCTAGATTAATAAAATGGCTAAATTGACAGTTTGATCTTTTATTTGATTTGTATGTATGGTCTTGTGTCCTTTTATGTTTCCCTTATTGCACCTTTTTAGAGTAAGCATTCATTGTTGAGTATCAGATTTCTTGACCATCCTTCACCTTAGAACAACAGTCTACACTTTCATCTTCTATCTTCCTTCCTATTCATGCAGCAAAAGGTAGTTGGAACATTTCACGACCACATACTTGATCTTGATTGTCCATGTGAGTCTGATTGGTTGTTAATATAAACAAACCATAATAGCTTTTCATGTTAGATTGTTGAGTGACATTGTTTCCCTGAGGACTTTCTTCAACTATTTAACATCAGAATGATGGCTACATTCCGAAGGATTCAGTTCTGGAACTCCAAAAGGCATGGCCAGGCTCTGAAGTGAGGTGGGTTGCTGGCGGCCATGTTTCATCTTTCCTCATCCATTTTGATTCTTTCCGCAAGGCTATTGTCGATGCTATCGGGAGATTACCCTGGAGAGGGGAGAGCCAGCCATAGAAAACCATTTAGAAGAAGAAGAAGAAGAAGAAGAAGAAGAAGAAGAAGAAGAGGGAAAAGCCAAGTTAATTTCTTCTTTTCCAACCCAAACCTTTGCTGTAGTAGCTGACTCTCATGTGCAAGTCCTGTAGTTCAAATGTACCACAAAACTGTACAGTAAATGTGTAGAACAAGGAACTGTGATCTATTTATGATCTCTGGAGACAATTAATTCCTTGTGAGGGAAATCTTTTTCAATAAGATATAAGCTCCATCTACAAAAATGTTGTCTTCTGATGTGAAATACTGCTTCCTTTCAACACTGTTACAAAAAAAATTGCTGCTTGACTGCTTGCTTGTAAGTAGACATTATTCAGCATTTCTTACTTCATGAAGTTAATTTGTTGATTCTGAATCAGATAAGCAACTAATCTTCTCTCTTTATTATTGAAATGAAGGGTACATATTAATTTGAGCTTCAATGAGCTCAAATATTGTTATGTCAGTAACTTTTTTTTTTATAACTTAGATCAACTTTAGTTCAAATCAAGCCCAAATCGAATAAAGAAAGCATTGATCTCATCTTGGGTCAAGATCAAATTAGCTTGAGATTGAACAAATACCATTTCTAGAGACAAAGCTGAAAAATAATGCACTTTAGGCTATAAACCAAGTTATTATCATGCATGAGCAGTCTTCCAACTCACCACAAACCTTCTCTTGAGAAGAAGAAATACTAGTTTTTATGTGAACATATTTGGCTTCTCACTAAATCTTGGTGTACCATCCTTCTTTATAACTAATAAACAATGGTGTGATCAATGTCCATCCTTCTGTGAACTCAAATATTCCAAATTTAAAAGCATCTTCAAAGCTTACCTTGAAAAAGATAATATTATTTGGTGTTGAAGTGTACATATTTATGCATAAAATATATGATTGACTTGTGAATTTTTTTTTGCCTTGATTAGGTGATGATGTGTGACAGTTTCTACACCCTTTGGCTTATCTATGGAGTCCTAAACAACAAAGATAAAGAACAAGTGTTCATAGTTTAATCAATCACTGAGATTGGCATTTGAAGTTGTCAAATATTTAGATGTTCTAACAAATTTTAATGAATATATCATCAAATGAAATGATTAAAATATTGTGCCAAATTGCTCTTGAGCAAAGATTCAAGACTAATAGACAAGTCATTTAAGAAATGTTGCCCAACTAATATAAAAAGGAGTATAAAATAAGCCAAAGAGAAGCCAAGATATAGCTTGTGGAAGTCTAGTGAAAATGACACAAGTGATATTGAATGAGAGGGTTGAAATTGTGATGTAGTTTTCAGTTCTTTTTCCAAATTTACTAATCAAACGGTCAATGTCACAAAACCAAAAATGCATGCACCAAATATTGGTCTATGAGATGAATGACCCTTCCTCACCTTTATCTTTCTTTGCAATTTCAATAGGTGGAAGAGGGGTGTTTTCTTGGTTTATGTTTGTCCTTTGTGTTACTTGTGATTTTAACATCTAAGTATAGTTTGTTTGAAAATAATTATGATTTATGTGTTTGTGTGTCATACTAGAGCAAACAAAAAAAATTTATGAGTGTCATGACAATTAAATCTTGTTCAATCATCTTATATAATTGCTTGATGTTAATATTGAGATAAAGAGGATTCTCATGGACTCTAGAAGCTTAGTCGATGTGCTCTTTATCAAGGCTCTAAAGAAAATTTAGATCCCTTTACTCCATATTCAAATAGTGCTCAACGTCTTAATCAAATCCTTCAAGAACGTCTATTACTCTTATAGTCTCGTTTTGTTATCCCTCATTGTTAGCTTCAACAATTATGTAGTGACGTATATGATAGGTCATGTCATGATCAAGGCTTTGAAAGCAGTGCAATGCCTAAGTGAAGTACCTTCAATAGCTTTTTCATATTTGTCTTAATGGTTTGAAAGTTCTCAAATTTAATCAAAATTGCAAAAATCAAAATGAGTCTCTTAAAACCAAATAATGCCATCAACATATCAAATTATTTTTAATTTTAAGTTTTTTCCAACCCAAATGCATGATTGCTTGAGAGCATGTATAATAAACTAAATTAGAAAATTACAAATTTGACTAAGTAAATTACATTTAACAAACTTTCTTCTATATATTGTTTTTTACATTTCTTTTTTTTCTTTCATTTTAATCAAATCAAATTAAAGACATCAAAGTTTGATTGAAGAAAGAATCTTCTTGTTCTTAATAATCCCTTTAGTGATGCTATTATCATCTTAGTTGGTATCATAAATATTGAGATGAGGAGGATACTTAAGGATCTATGAGCTCAATTAATGTGCTCTTTCTCCCTCTTTAATCTATGTGTTCTATTTACAAAGTAATTAGGTTGCTAAAGAATTTCGCTCTATGAGTCTTATTCGCACTTTGATAATTTCAAGTTTATTCAAATCCCTTCATCAATTTCAATTTAGATTAGGATTTGCTTCTTATCAATGGGGCCTAATGCACGTCCCAACCACTTAAAATGATCGAATGACATGACTCAAAAACCCTAAACCAATCTAGCTATTGTCTAATGATTTGCAAATCTCAACTAGCATTTGGTATGCATAATGGCAAGACAACCCCTTCTTATCTTGCAAATATAATAGTATTCATAATTATATTCAAAATTTATTATTTTTTGTTTAAAATCATTGATTATCTTTTTTTTAATCTCTCAAATTGTATAAATTAGTTACTATTGGACTTAAGTAAATTAAAAAAATTTATTCTAATTATTATTTTCACTCTTTTTTTTATTTTAATTAAATTAAATTAAAGAAAATCTCAATATTAAAAGGAGGAAAAAAATATAAAATAAGAAAGAGAGAGAAAAAGATGGGGAGAGATCAACCTTAATTGTCATAAAAGTCAACTAAATTTAATTAAAATATTTAAAATACTTGAAAATCATGTTATTAAAAACATAAGCAATTATTTCAAATGGAATATTTTCCTTTTCATTGAATTAAAATCTCCATTTGATGCAAATTCGTAATAAAAAAGATTAAAAAAATATTTAATATTAGGTTTGTAAAGAAGAGCTGGTATAAGCTGGAGGGTAAGTTGGACATTTCGTACTTAACGGTCCGAAAACCGTTCCCGCCGGCTCGAGGCGGTTCCTAACCCGGGCCCCTAATTTGGTTTGGTCCACGGCGTAGTTTTTGTCTCTCTCGCCCCTGTTCTGCTCACCTCCATGCCATGTCCGGTGAGCTTACCCCACTTCATCTCCCTTATCTCGAAAGTCTTCGTCTTTCCGTTCAGAGAAATAGGAGCAGGCTGGCATATAAAGACATGCGTTTCTGTGTCTCTGTCTCTCTCGCACTCTCTTCCTCTCTTTCTTGCTCATTAATCTCTGTCCTCAATTTGCTACAGGGAGAGGGGAGGATCTTCGCGTCGCCATTAATGGCCGCTTCTCCAAAAATATGCCATCTTCTGAGCTGAGCTGAAAGCGTGGCTTCTTTTTCTTCTCAGGTCATTCCCCATGGCAGAAAACAAAGGAGGCAGCTCAAGCCGTCATCACGAGGTCCAAATCTCCTTCGGGATGATGCAACCCTCTTCCTCTTCTTCCATTCACGCAAGCACCATGTAATGATTACAACTTTGTCTCCCTCTCTCTCTCTATATATATATATATAGATATATATATATATATATATATAACTTTTTTAACTTGTGCTGCGTATTAAAAATTTCTCTGCTATGTGATATGGTTTTGAAGTATTTTGTATGCCGTTGTTTTGGGTTTCTTGACAGGAGCAAGGATGGAGGAGGAGCATATGATTTGGGGGAGTTAGACCAAGCTCTGTTCCTGTATCTCGATGCCCAGGATCACTCTGTTCAAGAGCAGAGACGTGAGTACTTGCTTGTCTTCATGTCTTGTAGAGGTTGAAGAAGAAGGCAGGGAGGGATTCTCTGAGAAATCCTTCTTGCCTTGTTCATGGTACCTTTTTTTTTTTTTTTTTTTTTTTTTGACTCAATTTCTAGGGTTTTTAGTATTAAATCATTATCTTTTGGGGGTGGAGTGTGACATCTAACAATCCCCTGACGATTTTACCTGCCCTGAACGAGGATGCAGATGACCTGCTTTTCCCTTCCCTTCAAAACTTTTGTCCCTTTCCTCTGCTCCCATTGCAGCATGCTCCAAATGCGTGAGAAAGGCCAACCTCTCTCTCCTCCTCTCTCTCTCTCTCCCTCTCTCCCTCTTTCTCCGTCTCTCTCTTTCTATCTCTACTGTCAAGGATAATGATTTGTTTCTGTAAAAAAAGAAAGATAGCATTTGTGCCATTGAGGTTTAATGCTTGAAAGAATTCCTGTGTGCAGAAACTCTCAACATATTCCCTTCCCGGCCCATGCATGTCGAGCCACCCCACAAGGTATTCTCCCTTAAAAAAACCCATCTTTTTTCTTCCTTCTTCCATTACCCGTTCGTCCTAAAGTAGGGTGGCACGAGGTTGGCTCCTCCTTCAAGCACTTCATCCAAGAGACCTGCAGAGCAGACGATGGAGCTTGGTGATCCCAACAGCAAGACCTCATCCATATTTCAGCAAGAAAAAGATGCAAAATCTGCAGTTAAGGTGAACTCTCCGTCTCTTCTTCCCTCAAACCCTAGCATGTGTTCTTAAGGCTGTTGAACTGGGCAGAAGGAGCCCAATGCTAAGAAGGGTACTTCAAGCACAGAGCAAGAAGGGCCCAAGACACCAGATGCCAAGGCAAGTTGCTCTTTCTCTGTTTTCCATTGGAACAAAGCAGTAACTTGCGTATTTGGGGCAGACATTGAGGAGGCTTGCCCAGAATAGGGAGGCAGCAAGAAAGAGCAGACTCAGGAAAAAGGTGTCATTTTTAACAGTAACTATACTTGAAAATACCATAAAACTACAAAAAAGAGAGAAAACCCACAAAAAAATTGCATCTTTTTTTGAGTCATGTATGTTCTTTAATCCATTATTAGGCATATGTTCAACAACTGGAGAACAGCAGGATAAGGCTCACGCAGCTGGAACAGGAGCTACAGAGGGCGAGAGCTCAGGTAAATACTTCTCCCATGTTTACACACCACCAAAAACCCTAATCCCTAACGTCGCCCAGGGGGTATTATTTGGCGGCGGAGCTCTCCCCGACGACCAGGGCCTCCCCCATGGTGGCAGCACCCTCAGCTCAGGCAAGCAACTGAATTCCAAACGAATAAACAACCGAAACTTTAAGCATTCTCACGCGGCCTCCACCATTGGGCTTGCAGAAGCCGCGGTGTTCGACATGGAATACGCTCGGTGGTTGGAGGAGCACCACCGGCTGGTTTGCGAGCTCCGAGCGGCGGTGCAGGAGCACCTCCCCGAGCTGGACCTTCGCGTCTACGTCGACCATTGCCTTGCCCACTATGACGTCATGGCCGACCTCAAGAGCGCCGTCATCAAGTCTGACGTCTTCCACCTCGTCTCCGGCGTCTGGAAGACCCCCGCCGAGCGCTGCTTCATGTGGATGGGCGGCTTCCGCCCCTCCGAGCTCATCAAGGTTCGTCCGCTCCCCTCACACCAAACCCTAACCCTAATCCACTCACTACGTCCCCTTTCAACACATAACCATACCCTTACACGGAAAAGTGGGTGATGGGTCTCCATTAACAAAGGACGCCATGAGAGGAGGAGTTGGTGGTCATATAATGGACATTTAGGTTTGATGGATGGGTTCAAGAGTTGGTTTCCTGAAACGAGGTGTCACAGTTATATTATATAAAGTTGGTGGTTCCTCCCCTGTGAAATGGGAAGAAGAATCAAGCATCAGCATATTTATGCAGGGCTGAACCCTGCAGACCTACATCATCTTATATTCCCCTTCTTTTTACCCCTTTAATCCCTCCTAAATGATACTACAACAGCAAAAATAGGATCAATAAGAACAACAACGACAAAATAGAAAAGTAAAATAAATACAACAAAGTCTTTCACTCTTGTTTGTCTTGTCTTCACTTTGATCATCTTTATGGTATATATACATCTTTTTCATTGTAATAATATGATAAAGGATTAGGTTATAGCTAGATTGTAGGTTTACTTTGGCAATAAATAACCAATGATTAAAATACAATATGTTGAACAATGAAAAAATGTTTTGGGTGGGTCAAGTGTTAGTTTATTTTGAAGATGGCTCATGTGTTTGCAAAAACTACAGAAAACTATTATTTTGGGTTAGAACTTTTCTTCTGATGCAAGAAAACTAAGTAATTTATTATAAAAAAATCTGATGTTTTTACCTATCTGCAGATTCTGCTGAGCCATATAGAGCCATTAACAGAGCAGCAAATACTTGGGATCTGTAGCCTCCAGCAATCAACCCAGGAGACAGAAGAGGCCTTAACCCAGGGCCTGGAAGCCCTTCATCAATCTCTATCAGATACCATTGCATCTGATGCACTGAGCTGCCCTTCAAACATGGCTAACTACATGGGTCAGATGGCTGTTGCCATGAACAAGCTCACAACACTTGAAGTTTTTGTTAGACAGGTAAGCAACTCACTAAAACATTTCCACATCCTTAACCACTCATTAGTTTGATGCAGACATTTTTAGTTACCACATAGAATAAGCATTCTTGTAATCAAATTTGTGTTTTTAAGTCTTGTCAAAGATACCCAAGTTTGCTTCTAGAAATTAGTTTTTTTTATTATTTTCATGAAAAAAAAAGTCTTCTTTTCTATAAAAATAACAGCGTTGATCAGGTGCCCAATAGCTAACATGTCAAAAACAATCTAAATCCTTGAATGAAACAGTAGAAAAAGGAGCAAAATTAAGCAGGTAGGTGATGAACAAGTCAGGCAAACTACCAACTTTGTCCGACTAGAAATGTAAGAAATGCCAAGTGTGGCTATCCTACAAAATTCCACACTTGAATATGGCATATTCACATTTACTACCTAACTTGTATTTCTGATGCTATGAAGAAGATAATCTTTTGAGTGTTTTTGTTTTTGCTTACAGGCTGATGGCTTGAGGCAGCAGACACTCCACCGGCTACACCAACTCCTGACGGTTCGTCAAGCGGCCCGGTGCTTCCTCGCCATCGCCGAGCACTCCCACCGCCTCCGGGCTCTCAGCTCCCTCTGGGTCGCCCGGCCAAGACCCGAGTGAACCAAAAAGCTTCCTTTGATTGAAAGCTTGTAGAGAAATTAAATCCACCAATTCTCTTCTTGTAGGCTACTAATTAGACATGGAAAAAATTGCTTCTCTTCTTGTTGGGGAATGCATGGAGATATGTAGGTTTATGCATATATATTTACTTAGCAGCTAAATGTATAACTTAGGGAGGGTGGAAATTGAGATGAAGGGGATGGTTGGATGCTTTAAGCAAGGTGGGTGAAGAAGACTATGAAATGATTGAGTGTAAGATAAGGCAAGTAGATTAGGCCCACTGCTTTCAATTTTCTTGTTAGGTTTAAAAGAGAGGGTGGAGAGAAGGGAGATGTGGCTTTACATGTGGCTCAAGGAAAGTCTGCATGCTTGTGGGGGAGATGGAGGAAGGTGGCAAGGTCCTTCAATCTAGCTTGTGATGTCTTAACTCATTCAGTCTTTTCGCTTCTTATTTTGGCCTTCTTTTAACCTTTTATCCTCTTTTTGATGGGTCCTCCTCACCTTTTGTTTGATGATAAAAATGTTACAAGATAATGCTATTAATATACTATAAAAAAAGGATTGCTATCATGTTAGATTAGAAAATGAATGGAAGTGTTTTGGGTTATTTCTCTTGTATTATTGCAATAACTCAAATTACAATGGGAGAAAGTTTAATAGAAACTTGTTAAGAGAATGGGCACAACCCATCACTAATGAGTGAGAGAAGACAGCATGAGGAAGATTGAGTGTCTCATTGGGATGGCTATACCAATGAAGCCCATTGGCAACGGCCAATATGTGTTGGTGCTTGAGAAATAAGATCAAGAGCTGAAATCTGAACAAATGTAGTTCAAGATTAAGAACGCTAAAAAGAATAAAAGAAAAAAAAAAGAAAAATGACCTTCAAAAGTGATTTAGCAATGAAATGTTTGGTTCTATAGGTCCACCAAGATTTGCCCAATTTTAGCTTAATAAGTTATAGGGCTTTCAAGAAATGGTCTTAATGATTATAAATATTTTTTTATATCGACGTAAAATAACAAAAACTAAGTTAAATGAGGATTGGTAAATTCTTAGTGAGGGAGAATGGGGAAAACTTGAGAGTTATAGAGTAGCACTAGTTTCAAATGTTTTTAAAAGGAGAGTATTTTAGTACTTTGTCATGTCTCACTTAAATAAAATTTGTAATTAACAAACTAATCATCTCAGAATAAGTAATAATCATAAATATCGATGATACAATATTCTTTTTAGGCAAAGAATAAAAGAGATGATTCCAAATTTGTCAATTGGCTTTATTAAATATTTATATAATTCCTAAAATTATCAAGATATGAACAATCAATTCACAAGTACCATATTATAAAGAAATTTTGTATAATATAACCTTTTGCTTAATAAAGAGTATTAGTGATGAATTCACAAAAAATAATGGCATAGATTATGATCAATACTCACCACCTTGTATAGAATAATACTATCAAATCCCAAAAGGTCATAACATATATTATGCAATGCAATATTCATGTGATACAAAAACAATACCCAACATATTGCATAATGTTCTAGAAATGATCTACCAATAATTCGAAATATACATCATGAGCTATAAGAAAACATCTTAGAAAATGGTCATATTTTATATAATATTTAATTTCACATAATTCATTTCATATGTCATGTAATAAAATTATAATATTATATCAAATTTCTTTATATTTTTATTTTATATTACTTTATCAAATATCATTATCATCTTAATCATCTCACAGATACTTATAAAGCGTGTTAAATATTATCAAATATAAATTACTTTAAAGTAATGGTACATAGTACTTGAATAATTCATAACAATACAATCCATATGGATATAAATGAAATCAAATGTTCATGTGTCACAATGAGGTATAAAAATATCATACATGACAAGAATTATATAATAACAAAATACTTATATCATAATTATTAAATTTACCTAACTAATTTTAATACAAATATTTTTTTTTTAATTTTTGTTTAAATTTTATATATAATAAAATTATATTATTATGTATTAAATTCTTCTATTCACAACATACCCTCTCATCTTTAATTTTTTATTTTTTTTTTCAAATTTCATATTTCCAAAATTACTCATACTCAGAAGTATAATATGTCAAAATAAGCAAATTGCTCATCAATCTCAATACATAATACATCAACTTCACATATTGTATGCTCAGATCAAATTGTATCGTCTGTTGAGTTAGCATGTAGTATGTTCACTTTAACAAACTGTATGCAAAATTATATATATTTACTATTATGTATTAACTTCCCCTATTCATAATATACTAGCTCATTCTCAATTTTTTAATTTGTCAAATTTCATATTTCTAAAATTACTTATACTAAAAAATATCATACATCAAAATAATGTATTATTAATTAATCTCAATATATCATACATCAACTTCACATATTGTTGCACAAATTAAGATGAGTTATTTGTTAGGTTGGCTTATAGTACATCTATCTCAAAAAACATAGATTAATCACAGGATAAATAGGAACTCTACAACCATAACATTCCAATGGTCGAGGAAAATAATTTTAATAAATTTTAATTCATGGGATGTTGAAATGATAGATATTAAAAATAATTGATGATTCTAAGAGGGCAAATGTGTATAAGTGATGCAATAATCATGATTTTTTATTGAAAAATATTTTATGAAATTTTAGGAGTTTTGTAGAATCAATTCAGGATATTGTAAACTAATGAAAAATATCATATGATAAGATGTTGATAGACCATATGTGATGATGAGTAGAGAAGGAAAATTAATAGCATAAACCCATTATACAGTATAATAATAGTAATTATATTAGTACAATTTAATTGAAAGCAGCAATGAGATAGGAAGTTGACTGTGCATTATAAAGCATTATACACATACGATGTTAGAATCGTATAAGTATGATCAACAGAAGTTATAAAAAAATAAGTAAAAATTTGTATCATTTGGTGCAAAATGAAAAGATCGTGCGTTACAGTGTTGTATAATCAAAAGATTATTGAATTCAAAATAAAAATAACAAGTAAATAATCATGAGGAGAGTCTAATTGATAAGAAACATTTGTAATTAAATATAAAGAAAGTGAAGAGACACAAAATGGAAGAAAACATCAATTTGAAGAAGATAAATAGATGAGAAGCAAATAGATATTAGTTGAGCATAAAAGCAAGTGAGGTTGAACTAAGGAAAAAAAATTCTAAAAAAACTAACATGATTAGCTTTAGCAAAGTACGATAAGTGAAGGGATTAGGGAAAATAAATGTCTTAAAAAGTTTGAACTTATGACAAAGGCCAAATCGAGAAGAACACAGCCACTAGTTTTGTACAACCTAGTGGATTAGGTAATATTTGAGACAAGACGACTCTATGTATTTTCTAAAACTATCTCATCATTAAAGTCAATGGAATAAGTCTAGAATATAGCACAGTTATAATTAAAGTATGAATAGTCTAATAAATGACTAAGCCAACCATCTGGTCACTATTAATAATAACTTATATGATCCAGAGCATCTAACGTTAGCTCACAAATACATATTTATTGGCATCGCAGAGGTTTCGTAAGTCTGTTGGTGTAAAATTTTGTTAAAAAATACTTCAAAAAATACTTAAAATTAAGTTTTTTTGTTGTTTTCATGGCCTTCCACCATGCGTCGTCATCTGTTGCCATCATCACCACTCTTAACACCCCCGTTGCAGCCACTCAAGCCAACATGTACGCTCTCGTGACTAGAGCTAAACTGGGAACCCGACTGATTTGCTCAACCAGCACCAACCCATTAACCACAACAACCTACCAATCATCTCCAACCCGTGACAACTAGTGCCAACCAGCCAATCCTCGTCGATCCATGCTTACCAAAAAAAATTGAACCTATAGCTCTGCCCCTATCATTCACTCTCCATTTTGAAGCCCACCATTTTGTTGCTTGCTGTTACCATTGCCCTAAGTGCATGACTAGTTTGGAAATTGCTTTATGTTAATTAATTTTGTATTTCTTTTATTTTTATATATTTTTTAAATTTACTGATAAACTTTTGAGATCCTTATAAATAAGAATACTCAACACATTAAAGATGAATAATTTTAGCATAAAAAATTATTTATTTTTGTGTTTCTATATTTGTGAAATAAGAGTGTACCCAACTTTAGTTGAAGAGATTCTAACTTTTCGTGTAAAAGATAAGAGTCAAAGGTAAGAGACATTCCACCTAGAAAACTGACAACTGAACTCTTGTGAGAGACAATGATTAAAGGTGAGAGACCATCCACCGGGAGAGTCGATAACCAAATAAATTCTCTCTTTTGCTAATATCCACCACCACTTCATCACCCTTTTTGAACTTGGGTGCTCCACACACTAGCATTAGCAGAACTACGAGACATCATGCCAAAAAATATATACTTTTCCTACAAGTTTTATTTTTTAAGTAGTAATATAAAATTAGTTTTTATTTGTCCTATTAAAGTACTTCACATAAAGTTTATTTTAAATTTTTTATTTTATATGTGTGAAATTAGATGTGACGAAAATTATTTTATAGAACTCTATGCTTAACACTTAATATATTATTTCTACATCACTTAATAGTCCACATTACAATTTTGGATGTCAATCTTTAAATAATTCTAAAATATCACACATGTAACCTAATCTTAACTAATGTATAAAATCTTTTCACATTTTCTAATAATTTAAAATAATAAGTATTTTTAGTATTATAGCTCTAAATTAGACCCTAATAGAAATATAAATTTATCCTATATCACTATATATTATAGTCAATACATTTCAAAGGTTATTTCAAAAGTTAGATAATTTAAAATACAAAGATAAATTGTACAATACACTAAGAAATGTCATGAAAAATTGCCTTGTTACTAATTTGTAGCCCATTATAGACTACTCCCATCCTCTAATTGTTATCAATTAATTTTTGTGTCATTTTGATAGATAATGATTCACAAAAACATTAGCTAATAAGTGTCAACATTTTAAGACTAATTAGCCAATTAAGTATAATAACTTGATGGTTGGACATATCAAGGGTTGTATTTTGTTTGAATATGAAAGGAGGTTAATACATTAAATTATTTTTCTATTTCATGTTTCTTAAAATGTAGTTTTTTTTATCATACTAATATTTTTTATATGTCATAATATATAAATGTTAGCTTCATAAATAATAGTAAAATGCTCTTATTTTTGTTTTACTTGAAAAAAATTGATATGAGTCAATTATTCAACATTATTAAGATGTCATTTGAAAGACTATCATTCAAACGTAATGCTTGGTTCCAAGCAGTTAAAGAGTTAAAGAAGAAATGATATATGAAATTTTCTTGAGCATACATGTTCATGATATATTTGTCTAATTTGGGCTCTAAGGTCACAAATTATGATAGCATTCTCACATGGGCATCCTTGGGCATGTGTAGTTTTAATATTATAAGTGATGTGGCCCACTAATTTAATATAAATATAATAAGACATGCACATGCATGTAATAATAATTGAATTAAAGGAGATGATATAGATAGATACTAAGATAACCCTTCACTCCCAACATGAGCATAATTTAACCCAAGGCCATGGAGGTGCTTGAGGGTGATGATGAGGATTATTATGAGAACAAGAATACAGACAGTGATAAAACAATAATTCAACTATATGCATCATCTTATTTTGTTTTTTTTATTTTTTTTTATTAAGTTCTATTACTTGTCATATAATTGTGATATGCAAATACATTGATATGTGTGATATATATAGTCAATTAAAGTTTTAGAATAATCATCTATGATTACTTATATTTATTATAAATAAAATCTTTTTTAGTATTATATTATTTTTTTATTATAAATATATTAATAACCAATTGATGATAATTAATGACTAAAAGATTTAATTACCAATCACTAGATAATACTTAAACCCTGATAATTATATATTGATTGAACAACGCCCAAATCGACTATATTCTTATAGTTCTAAAGTTGGAATAACGATAAATAAACAAGTACATATAATGTGATTATTATAATTTAATGATTTGTATAATTAACTAGACACTTAGTAATAATCCACTTGGTGATTTCTTTTTTTTTTTATTTTTCATAATACATCAAATAAATAAGTAATAATAAATTGACCCAAAAAATACTATTTTTTATCTCATGAGATAGAATCTAACGGCTCTTTTATTTTTATTATTTTTGTATTTTTTTAAATTTCAAGTAAAATTAGGATTTATTGCAGTCAACCTTCCATGGTCGTATAACATAAGCTAGAAGTAGAATCGAAACATGCAGCTTCCTATATAGAAACGCTGTTCGGAACTCCTTTTCCGGTGACCCCCGGGGAAGAGAACGGCTTGAGGAGCTCGTACGGCACGACTCCGGCCCCGCACCGGTTCAGCAGGGAGGTATTCCTATTCCTTTTGTCGATGATCTCCTCGATCTCTCTGAGCCGGGAACTGAACCGCTCGTACGACTGACGGATTACCGGGTCGGTCGCCCAGGGCTGCTCGAAGGTGCCGCCGAGGTACTCCTCGTCCGGGGAGTGGCTCGACAGGATGTCGAGCACCGTCAACACCACCGTTGCCTGGCTCTGCGAGGGGAAGCACCGGAGAAGCTCTGCCTCAGGCTTGGTCCAGAACTCGGCCAGCCGCTCTGGCGGCTCGCCCTCCTCGATGGGGACGTTTACTCGGGCGACGGTAGGTCGGTTCGGGAAGTAGCCGGCGTAGTGGTACTGGCCGAAATTGACGGCCGCGTGGTGGCCGGAGACGGTCCAAATGATGGTGGTGAGGACGTCGACGAGGGATTTTGGCGAGTCTAGGACCGGCCACCATGGTTCGTCCTTCTTGTCGCCGTGGCCCACGTTCCGGACCTCCCACCACCAAGCCTGCAGCTCCGGGTCGTCCGCCACCTGGGCCGGGGTTCGGTAGTAACGAGCAACGTAATCCGTCACCCACTCCTTGATGGCGGACCATATGAGGAGGCCATCTGCGGCATAGGGGTAGTCCTTGATGGTCAGCCTGAGGCCGTGCTCCGCCGTCGGGTCTTCCTCTGCCATTCCCCTGCTCGAAAGAAGAGCCAACATTGGTGGGTTAGTTTGTCGAAAGGAAGGATTTTGGAAGGGGGAAGCGAACCTTCGGATGAGGTCGGCGGGGAGCCCCTCCATGTCGAAGCGCCACTGAAGGCCGTAAGCAATGGAGCAGAGCTCCAGGGAGTATTTGCCAGGAGAGAAAGAGTTCTCGATGATGCCGCCGGCGTTGACGAGGGACTGCCGGGCGAGTGCGTTGATCTCCATGGTGTATCGGAAGTGAGGTGCCAGGAGGCGGTAGATGGGGTGCAACGCGCTGAGCTGGCGGTTGGCGGCGATGACGTAGGGCTCGGCGGCGCAGTGGGTGCGCAGCCAGTGGCTGACGAGCTGGTGGTAGCCGGAGTCGTGGGCGCCGACGTGGGCCTTCGCGATGCGCCAGAGCCAGGTGGAGGTGGCGTCCCAAAGATGGGTGAAGACGTGCCGCCATTGCTTGGTGAGCGGATAGTTGGCTGGTCGAGTGAGCTCGATGGCGATCGGCCTCAGCGTGCCTTCCGGCGTGAGGAAGAAGATTGTCCGAGAACCGTACAGCGTGGTGTTCTCCAGGGTCCGGATCTTGTGGACGTAAGGGAGGAAGACGTCGTGGTAGTCTAGAATGAACAACTTCTTCTCCTTCAGTGCCTGCAAATCAAACTGGATTTGTTAGAGAACCCCATTTTTGCTTTTATTTGCCCCAAGCTGATAACTTTTCCGGCCGATTCACCTGTTCAACTGTCATGAAGCAGCCGATTTGTCTCTCGATGATCTCCTTCGTTATCGCGGATTCCGCAGGACCATAGATCTCCGGATCAAGTTTGCTCACAATTGGAAATTCCTGCTCCATTGACCCAAATCAAAACACAACGAAGTGATGATTATAACCAACATAATAAGATGAATCCTCAGTTCATTTACCCTGAGCAGCTCAATGCAGAGAGGATTGATGCCGGCGAGTGTCTGCCTAGAGAACTCGTCGTCACTGAACCATGCGAACTTGTCCCCTGTTCGAGAGCAGAGCCAACAATGGTCAAAAACCATGAATCAAACGGAGCTAGATTGATTTAGAGTAATATATATACGTACGGTCCATCAGCTCAGGCGTCTCGAATCGGAGAATGATGTCATCGACATCGGAGACAGCTTTGACGATCCTGGGAATGGCGTTGACGAACCGCTTGCCCCATCCTTCATTCTTCTTCAGGTTAACGGAAACCCCCTCGCTGAACAGAGAGTCGATGGCGGTGAAGAAGGGGAACCCGCGCTCGTCGTCATCCGCGGAGTTGATGTACGGCAGAAGCGCGTGGAGCGCGGACTTGAGCGTCTTGATCGTGAACTGCTCCTGCTTCACTTCGGCGAAGGCCTCGTCTCTCGGAACGTAGAAGCTTCCCGACCTCTCCTCCGACTTCGGATCTGTAGGACCCAGGCGATGCGTTTGTCGAAAACAGATGGTGCAGAGGATGCAGATGACGATGAGACGCGATGTGCTCACCTTTCTTCGTTGGGGGGCGCCCGGTGCGGCAGCGTCTGGGGTAGGGGAACTTCTTGTTGCCGCCGAGCACTGGCCTGGCCAAGTGCTCGCCGCTGTCCGGGTCGCCAAGGTCGTTGTACACGTCGTAGTCGTAGATTCGCTCGAAGGGCTTGCGCTCGCCTTTGCCATTGCCGCGCACGAGCTCCAGCTCCTTCTTCCTGAGCTCTTGCAGCCCACTCGGCGTCTCCGACGGCAGGTATGACTGCTTCCATGCATACAAAATGAATATTTTGCAGATCTGAAAGCAAAATTAAATGACAAACATGAAAAATCTGACCTTGTTTGTGAAAAAAACTCTCTTTACACGACTGTCGAACTTCGAGTGAATCCATGTTTGACAATCTATGGTTACATGATCGGACTTCTCATGAGCTAAAGAAAGAACGATGTTTTTGACGAACATCTCCTTGTGGTGTTCATTAGTGATGAGGAGGGCCCCGATCTCCCCGAAATCCTTCGGTATCAAGAACTCAGCCACGTATTTGGCTTCATCAACACCATGGCTCACTCTGTGGGCAAAGTCACCCACCGGCTTCTTCTCTGCTCCAGTCCCTGGTAGATGAAATCAATCATTGAACATTTCTATATTATTTTAAAAATTTTGCAAATAAATGCAATTATTTTTTTGTTCTGTCATTGTTCTATATAAAATTGATCTATATGTAATTTTAATTTGTCATTGTTCATTATGATAAAGCCATCACCTAATTATATGATTTCCTGTATAACTTGGCGTAAATATACAACTTTTTATTTACACTAAAGTTCGTTGTTTAAATATAAATCTTAATATCTCCTAATTTTCCATTTTATGTCCCATCCTTAAAAATAAGAGTTAAATAAAAATTATGCTGAATTATATGATTAAAAAAATCTTTTAGATAATTCATATGTTGGTTTATAGCATATTTTTAAATGATTTATAAGTTTAAAAAGTCTTTAAAAAAACTATTTTTTAAAAAATGGGGCTTAAAATTAAATTGTATTCTTATAAAATTTAAATTTTTGAAATTAATAACAATATTTTTAATTTATAACGAAAATTTGGAAAGAGACGTGTGAAAGTGCCCGTTTTGGCAGTTCCGCAAGTGTCGTTAGAAATTTGCATCAGGGAAAATTACATTTCGAACGAATCCACTGGATTTTTGGACTTTTAAGCAAATATAGAACTTCCTTGTTAAAACAAATAAATAATAATAAAATAAAACGGCTTCGAAAAAATGTGCATATAAACATGCAAGTGGAGGAACGTAGTATTTCTTTTAATTAAATTAAAATATTGTATAAAAAAAATATATTTCAAATAATAAAACCGAGTTTAAAAACGTGGCAACTAACTCACTTGGATCGAGCTCGTTGCTGACGAGCTCCATGTAGAGGGACTTCCCCAGGAGATCAGTGATGTCATCCAGCCCACGGGACAGGGAAATGTCAACGGCGGGGTCAACGGTCACGATGGCCTTAACGGTCGTCGGGGCCTTCTTCTTGGAGAGGACAGCCACCAGAGTTTCCTCTGCCTCAGCCGCCGAACACCTGATTCTTCCCCCGGGCCGTCTTCCGTGAGCCGGAGAGAAGGACGACACCGGTCTGCCCTTCGCGGCGGATGTCGTTGGCCACAGCTGGCAGGGCCGGAGGTGAAGCCCTGGGGCGGAAGAGAACGCTGTGGGGACCGTTTGGAAAGCGCGGTTTGCCATCGGTACCGAGTTGGATTTTTAAATCCGATTTTGGTTGGGCTTCTTATAGGGAATGCTCTCTTCAAGTCTATGGATGAGATTTTATGGATTTTTTATATAAAAAAAATGCGTACATACATATATTTATATAAATAAATATCAAATATGTTTTACACGTGATCAATAAACAAACATTTATCAGGCTGAATTATCGTTGCATTTAGCTATGTTGACAATTTAGTTTATAAAGCTTTTAATGGTAAAGATACAAATTCCTGAAAAATAGAATTTTATTAATTTATTTCATGTGATATACATAAATATAAATATTAAGTAACATATAAATTATAATATTAAGTAAATTTAAATATCATTTATAAATGATATAATTGACTATTATAATTTAATCACCAAAACATGATTTTAGATGACACTAAAATTTGGATAATATTTAAGTATTAAATATTTTGATAAATATAAATCATAATAAAATATCTATAAGTTTGTTGGGTTGTTACTCTAGTGGATAATTTATTTTTTTTGTAAAGAATAATAAAAACATGAGTTGTTGCATGTGATACATGCTCAAATTATTTTAGAACTATAACTAAAAAGGATAGTTTAGTAATTACATGCATTTATTTAAATTGAATACATAATTTCTTACTTTAATATATATTTAATTATTAAAAAATTTATATATTTGGTCATTGAATTTTTTTTGCTTAATTATTATGTATGATATAATAAAAATTATATTGATCATAAATAAATATCAAATAAAGTATGAATAAATCCAAAAATACTAATAATATATCTAATTAAATATTATTTAAATAATATTAATATCTAAATCATATATATATATATATATATATATATATATATATATATATATATATATATATATATATAAATCATTTAAGAAATGTTTGGTTAAATGATATTAATATTATTCAGATAATAAAAAATGAACCAATTTAAAAAATATTTTATTATTTTGATTAATGTTGTATAAATAATTTTCTATTTTTATTTTTAATGTAAGATGATCAAATTTTAATATTTTTATAATTAGGCAATATTTTGATGTCATTTTCATTTATCTAAATTTTAAAATTTCCCCAAATAAGGCAAATACGTGATGAAATCAAAAGCGATGATTTAACGCAAAGTCAAATGTCGAAAATAATTTGTATACCCAAGAGACAAGGCACGTGAAACTTATGACGATATTTTTCTTATTTTAATATTCTATTTGCTTGTTTTTATGAAATTTAGATTACTTATTTTATAATAAAAATTAAATTTAAAACCCAAATCATATCCTTAAAATATTTTATTTTAAATCAAATTTTCATAAATATTTTAAAAAAACATTTATTTGTTCATTTTTAAATTAAAAAGCATAAACAGATAGCTTTTCCACGTTGATGACGTGGACACGTTGGCACCACACACAGTGCTGGCCCAAACCGCAAGACAAGCACGTGAAAGTGGACCCATTAACTGCGGTTTTCAACTCAGTTTTTTCTTCATATAATATATTTTTTCTTATGAAAAATATAAATGTAATATGTAGTTATTTTAGGGAAAAAAACACAATAAAAATGAGTCATTAATCACCGTTTAGAAGATATTTCTCATTTTAAGAAATATTAAATTCTATTTATTGTAGGTGAAGCATCACCATCATGATATCACCTAATGCTATACGGCTCTTAATCACATTAATTGTATTATGAACACAATTGAATGGAAGGACTATGATTGATGCCACATGAGACTAAGAGAAACATGTGATGATTGTCGTATGTGTTATTGTCTAGTTTTCATTGTTTTTCTATTCAGAG
The DNA here is from genome assembly GCA_023846275.1 of Vanilla planifolia. Lineage (NCBI taxonomy): Eukaryota > Viridiplantae > Streptophyta > Magnoliopsida > Asparagales > Orchidaceae > Vanilla > Vanilla planifolia. The sequence continues at coordinate 1,359,942 of CM043877.1, forward strand.
TTTTAATCAATGTATCTTAAACTTGAAATATTTGTCAAGTCATATTTCATTTAAATAAGTGCATTCCAATAATTGGTAGGAAATTATATATGAGATTCATAATAAATCATGAAAATAATTTCAAAAATGTAAATTATTATTTAATATTTAAATTATTAAATTTTAGGTTATATCTCTGATAAGATAAATGATAATTTTATCTTTATATATTGAATGAGATATGCTAACAGAAATTAATCTAATGTTATCATGTGTTGACGAAACATTCTCATTACTATCATGCTCATAACTTATCGGCTAAGAACAAACGGGGAGTAAAATTTTTTTGAAATGTTAATAAATTGTCAAATAGTTACTTGTATGCTAAAAAGACATTTAAAATATGATAAATATTTGGTAAAAATGTCAAATGTCATTAATTGATAATTGTAATATATACTATGTTAGGTTCAAAATTAAATGCTACATATGAACCATAATTGTGAGCAAATACATGATCAATTCAAATTTTAAGCATCTATGATCAGGGGATTTATTATATGTTCATTATGTTTTCAAGTGGTAAATCTACAATTCCACAACATTTGTACGAATACCATGTGCAACAAGTGATAGGGAAGCCATGACGCATGCAACAAAACTCAAGAAGCCATAATGTTGAGTGTAGGGCTTTGCAACATTCAAGAAGCCAAGCACGTGCAATGGCAACATGGGGCATATTGTTGAACACACATTACGTGCTATAATAATCACTCAAACTTGTGTCATCTACTAAATATAACTTTAATTTATTGCATCGTAGTTTTCTTTCCGTGAAATATAAAAATATACTTTATGATGTATATAATAAATGAGATTTTAAAGAATTCAATAACACAATTAATAAACAAAACATGATATAATAAAAATAATAACATACAATATTACATAAATAGTCCAATATCTAATATAAAGTATAACCAAAACAAAATCATTAATACAAATATATAAAATTATATTAATAAAATAGTTCATCATTTATTTGTTTTTCATTTTCTTATTTTTTATTATAATAAATTTTTATAGAATTAATTATCTTCTAAGATTATGTTTCTCTTATTATCATTATCTCAGTTCTTAAACAAATAACATCTCATATCCATTGAACTCTGTCTATAAGCATTAATATAATAGACATTCAAATCGCATAAAGGTATGGCTCCGATAACCACGCTTATTGCTTTGCACAATTACTAGTGATTAATAAATGAAGGTATTGTATAAAGCTAACACTTATTATTCTGCATATAATATTAGCAACCAAAATTAAAAAAATGAAAAAAAATGAAGAGTGTGTCTATCTGGAATAAGACGGGACGGAGCCAGCGACAGGAGCCAGTGACCAGTGCTAGTGGCGCGGGACATGTTCGGGTGGCCGCGTTCGGGAGGCAGTGTCGAGAAGGAGCTCGTTTCAGGGACTTGGCAACAGAGTGGTTGTCAAGCCCCCACCGAACCAAGTACCATTATATAACAATATTATCATAAATTTGCTTAGCTGTTACATCAAGTGAGGACAAATAACCAAAAATCAAAGGTGGGGACCCGACGGTAAGACAAACACACACTCCAAAATTCGCAATATATATAAACACGAACATGTTTTTATAATATTCACACCAACCCCTCCCTTTCTTTTACACATCTCGTGAAAAAGGTTCTTTTGTAGCAGTACCATTCCCATCTCTTAGTGCAGTAGTTTCATGACCTGTGATGTATGCACTAAATGAGATTTTATACATCTCAGTAGATAATTCCACATAGTTAACCAAGTAAATAAAAAGGCATAACAAAATACCATAAACAATAAAGATGAATCATAGGCATCAAGCTAAAATCATACCATATGTCATCTATATAAGGTAATGCCAAATGAAAACCATAAAAAAATGCAAGTTCTTTATATAGTGTGTTATTACCGGGCCCAATTCCCTTTGACGCATTATCCTCTGGATCCAATCATCAATGACTGTCCTCTAGCCGGCATCCAACCAAGCACATAACACTAGGCAGATATCTGATCCGAAGATCGATACCCTGCGATCCAACACGCTGAGCCTAGTGGTGAGGATAATGTTCTCTGGGAATCTCATTGTTTTATTTGTCATTTTCCAAACATCAATCTATGTCATATCAAAAGTCATTTCATGTCACACTGTTTCGTCTCTTTCTTTAGCATATTGTACCATATTATTTCTTTCCGTTTTAGTTGCCATGCAAATAAAATAAACATCAACATATAGAATAACCAAAACACCATGTAACTGAAAGAAACCATGTAAAACAAACACATAATATTGTGCTACATCACAGGATTAGGAATTTATCTACTTGAATTTGTTGTACCAACCGTCTTACTCACTTCTGATTCTTCTTGATGTCCTACAAGCCCGTAAAATACAAAAATAATTAATTTGAATATGCTTATTAGTCAAAAACTGCTTTCTAAAAGCTTTCCCAAACACACCCCAAAATAAATCCCAAAAGGCGCTGGACAGGCCACGGTCTATGCTGGACCGCCTGCGCCCGTCGCTAAACTGCCCGCGCAGAAAAACATTCTAAAAGCTTTTCCAAATAGCTTTCTAAAACTGTGTTTTTCTAAATTCCCAAATTCTCCGTCGCTGGATCGCCCGCTCGACGCGCTGGACCACGCGCTCTCGGCACTGGACCGGGCGTGCTCGGCGCGCTGGACAGCGCGCTCGACGTGCTGGACCGCGCGCGCTTGGCATCCGGTTCAGCAGCGTGACCCGGTCCAAAGCCTGGACCGGTTCACGCCGCCCCCCCTCTCTCTCTCTTGCGTCCGGCGAAACCGTAATATTTCGCAGGCGAACTTCGAAATTTCTTGCGTCTCTCGCCGGCCAACTGACCGCCGCTCCCCGAAAAACTTATAAAAAACACAAAGCAAATAAAAATTCTCACCTTCTTTGGCCGTTGTTGTCGCGTGCCGAAAATCACAAAAATTCCTCGCCGCCGTGCCTCGCCGTCGTACCTCGTCGCCGTTTTCGCAGAAACACGTTTCAAACGCGCAGAGTCGGCTTTTATAGCCGCGGCCGAAACCGACTAAAACGAATGGTCGTGAACCGCATTTTGCAAAAAACCCCCTCTAAATTTTATATTTGCAAATATATCCTCCGCCAATCGGATTTAAACTAAGCCGACATTTAAAAATTACAGATCTATCCTCTACGTTACAAATTTATCACAAATCTTCAAAAATTCATAAGTTATTCATTAGAGCTCCGAAAATTACAAATTAAACATTGTTGGATTCGTCTCACAGAGCTCTTTCGTTTAAGAAAATAAAATAAAATAACATACGAAACACTGAGGCTGTTACAATCTTCCCTCCTTCCAAAAATTTCGTCCCGAAATTTAGAACAGTTCTGGATACCGAGTAATCATATCTGCTTCTACTTCCCATGTAGCTTTTCTTTCTGTTTGACCGTGCCATAAGACTTTAACCATGAGAATAACCTTATTTCTTAACTTTTTCTCTTGTCGATCAAGGATCCTTAGTGGTGTTTCTGGATAAGTCAAATCTTTCTGAATTTCGATATCTGGATCCGTGTAACTCACCACATGGGAGGGATCTGAAATGTATCTTCTTAACACTGAAATATGAAAAACATTATGTACTCCTGCAAATTGTGGAGTTAAAGCCAGCCGATAGCTACTTGTCCAACCCTTTCTAGTATTTGAAAAGGACCAATGAATTTAGGTTTTAATTTTCCTGCCTTTCCAAACCTGATGATATCTTTTGTTGGACTTACTTTAATAAATACATGCTCTCCTTCTTGAAATTCTATTATTCGATGTTTGATATCATAGTATTTCTTTTGTCTGTCCTGGGCTGCTTTTATTCTTCTTTGAATGGTTTTGATCTTTTCAGTTACTTCTTCCACAAATGCAGGACCCATCAAACTTCTTTCCTTCCTTTCGTTCCAGCATAAAGGTGATTGACATTTTCTACCATAAAGTGCTTTATATGGAGCCATTCCAATACTAAACTGATAATTGTTATTATAAGCAAATTCTACCAGCGATAAGTGACTTTCCCAATCTCCTCCAAAATCTAAAATGCAAAGTCGTAGTAAATCCTCCAAAGTTTTTATAGTTCTCTCTGATTGACCATCTGTTTGAGGATGGAAGGCTGTACTAAACTTTAAACTTGTACCAAAGGCTTGATGTATACTCTTCCAAAAGTGAGAAGTGAATTTAGGATCTCTATCAGAGATAATAACTTTTGGTATCCCATGCAACTTGACAATTTGTTTTACATATTCTTGAGCTAATTTTTCAGCATAATAAGTTGTCTTTATAGCAAGAAAATGAGCAGTTTTTGTCAGCCTATCCACTATCACCCAAATTGCATCATGACCTGCCGGTGATCTTGGCAATCCAACTACAAAATCCATTGCCACTTCCTCCCATTTCCATTCTGGTATCGGTAATGACTGTAGTAATCCTCCAGGTTTTTGTTGTTCTCCTTTGACTTGCTGGCAAATTAAACACCTTTGAACCCAATTAGCCACATCTTTCTTTAACCTTGGCCACCAGTATTGTTGTCTCAACTCTTGATACATTTTATTCTCTCCTGGATGTATGAAATATTGAGAGTTGTGAGCTTCTTTTAGTAGTAATTCTTTGAGTTGCTGATGTGCTGGAATACATAATCTATTTTGAAATCAAAGTAGACCATCCTGATCTAATTTAAATTCAGAGACTTGTTCTTCGTGGACCTTTTGGATTATCTTTTGTAGTTCTGGGTCTTCAGCCTGGTCTTCCTTAATTGACATCAACCAATCTGGTCTTACAGATAAGTGAGCTAGCAACATCGTATTTCTTTGTATTTCAGATTCCAATTGCAATTTGTCCATCTCAAAGATCACTTGCCTTTCTTCTGGGATAGTAATTAATAAGCTATTAGCATTAGCCTTTCTACTGAGAGCATCTGCCACCACATTTGCTTTACCTGGATGATATGTGATTTTCACATCATAATCTTTAATAAATTCCAACCATCGTCTTTGCCTAAAATTTAATTCCTTTTGAGTGAAGATATATTTTAAGCTCTGATGATCAGTAAATATCATACATTTGACTCCATACAAGTAATGTCTCCAAATTTTTAAAGCAAAAATGATAGCTGCTAGCTCCAAATCATGCACAGGATAATTCTTTTCATGTGCCTTAAACTGTCTCGATGCATATGCAATTACTTTGTGGTGTTGCATCAATACACAACCTAGCCCTTGCAACGAGGCAACACTGTATATTTGATAACCTTCTATTCTTTTTGGTACTGCTAGAATTGGAGCTGTAGTTAATTTCTCTTTCAGTATTTGAAAGCTATTTTCACAAGCTGCATCCCATTCAAATTTTGTAGTCTTCCGTGTTAAATTGGTTAACGGTGTGACAATTTGAGAAAAACCCTTGACAAATTTTCTGTAATATCCAGCTAATCCCAAGAAGCTTCTGACCTCCATCACTGTTGTGGGTCTTGGCCAATCGATGATAGCTGAAATCTTTTGTGGATCCACAGAAATTCCTTCTGCACTGACATGTCCTAAGAAAATGACTTTGGATAACCAAAACTCACATTTCGAGAATTTGACATATAATTGGTTCTCTCAAAGTCTGTAGTGTTAAATGTAAATGTGTACCATGTTCTTCCAAGGATTTTGAATAAATCAGGATATCATCAATAAAGACAATGATAAAGTGATCCAAATGTTTCTTGAACACTCGATTCATTAAATCCATAAAAGTTGCTGGTGCATTAGTTAGCCCAAAAGGTAGTACTAAGGATTCATAGTGTCCATACCTAGTTCTGAAAGCTGTCTTTGGAACATCTTCCTGCTTGATTTTCAACTGATGATATCCAGATCGCAAATCAATTTTTGAAAATACAACTGCTCCATGTAACTGATCAAACAACTCATCAATCCGAGGCAAAGGATATTTGTTCTTGATGGTGATTTTATTGATTTCTCGATAGTCCACGCACATATGAAGACTACCGTCCTTCTTTTTCACAAATAAGATAGGTGCTCCCCATGGGGAGACACTTGGCCTAATAAATCCTTTGTCTAATAATTCTTGTAGTTGTATTTTAAGTTCTTGTAGTTCAGCAGGTGCCATACGATAAGGAGATTTTGAAATTGGCTCAGCACCAGGAATCAATTGAATTTCAAATTCAATTTCTCTATTTGGGGGTAATTCTGATAATTCCTCTGGGAAGAAATCCAAATATTCTTTAATTATTGGTACTTCTGAGGGTTGACCAAATTGTCTATCCAAATCCATAATGGAGATAAGACATCCAGCATATCCTTTCTTTAATAGTTTCTGAGCTTTGAGTATAGTTATGATAGGAATTTTTCTCCCTTGACCAAAATAGATTATTTTATCTTCTCCCGGGATTGGGATTTCAATCCTCTTTTCATAACAATCTATTTTTACTTTATGTTCACACAACCAATCCATGCCAAGGATTATGTCAAATTCTGTCAGAGGTAAGATGTGTAGCAATACTGAGAATTGTTTTCCTCTGATGTCTATCTCATCTTTAATAAAATTTTCTACACTGATACTATTTCCATCCGACATTTTGACTACTAATAGATCTTTCATAGAGTGTAATATGGCATTTATTCGTCTTGATGCAGTGATGGATATAAAGGAATGTGATGCTCCACAATAAAAAAGTACAGAAACAGGTAAGTTGTGAAACACTAACATACCTATATAATGATATCAATAGAGTGCATTAATGAATATAATAGAATACGAGGCTCCAAAATCAAAGAGTATATAAAAAAAATTTGTGTAACACGAGCATACCTATAATAACATCAGTAGAGTGTGGAGCATCTTGCTGAGTGATCGAATAAATACGTGCCTGTCCTCCCTTTCCTGTTGCTCCACCTCTAACCACAGCACCTGAAATTGTCGTAAATTCGTGGCCTCTACCTCGACTTGCATCCTCTCTAACTCCACTGGTTGAAGCACTGACATTTTTCAATTCAAATAACTTTGGGCAATCTCGAGCAAAATGCCCTAGTTCTTTGCATATGTAACATCTAACTGATCGGATAGACTCTGATCTACATTCTCCCATATGCCATTTTCCATATTTTCCGCATCTACTTGTTCCATCTGAACGCCAACTAGTTCTGCTAGTACTCGGTCCATATGGTCTGAACCTACTAAATCTTGAATGAGTGGACGTTTCTTCTCTTGAAAAACTCGGACTACCTCTTTTTCCTGTGAATCTAAATTTAGACCTTAGAGGATCAAATCTTTTCTTCTCTTCTTCTTTGCTCACTGCTAGCAAACTGAGTTCGAGCTCAACCGTGCGGGCATACTCCAGTAACTCCACATAGTTTGTTGTTCGAACGGCTACTAAAGCTGCCCGAATTTCGTCCCGTAAACCTCGTCGAAACATGTAGCATCGTTGTTCTTCAGGTGTTACTAACTGGGGTACATATTTAGCTAGGTGGGAGAATTTGATTTCATATGCAGTAACTGATAGTTTTTCTTGCCTGAGATTATTCAATTCTTCCCTCATTTTGGCTTTGATTGACAGAGGCATATACCATTGCTCAAATTCTTTTGTAAAATCTTCCCAGGAAATATCTTTCATTGGTCGGCTAGAAAATCGAAGCCGATGTCGAGAACTCCACCACAATCTGGTAGCATCTTTGAGTACCAAAACTGCCAACGCCACTTTTCTATCATCTGAGCAAGATATCCCTTCAAAGATAATATTCATTTGTTCTAGCCAATTTTCAGCAATCATGGGATCCTCTTCCCCAGCAAAAGAAGGAGGATGCATCCGTTGAAATTGGTCAACCACCAAATCAATAGATGTCTCTTCTCTGTGACTACTAGTGCTTCCAATGGATCATAACAAAGAGATTAAAGTTTGCGCTAATTCCTGCTGGGTATCTCCTTGTTGCTCTCTTTCTTTTCCCTTTTCCATATTTCCATATTCAGATCTTTCCATGATGTAAAGGATATTACAATCCTACAAAACCATATAAGTTATTTAACAGCTAATATCTATGTGAGAAATAACACTAAAGATGCAAATGCATATGCTGTGCTGGTGTCCTTACTCTCATTTCCCACCTATTTCTAAACCAAAGCTCTGATACCACCTTGTCAAGCCCCCACCGAACCAAGTACCATTATATAACAATATTATCATAAATTTGCTTAGCTGTTACATCAAGTGAGGACAAATAACCAAAAATCAAAGGTGGGGACCTGACGGTAAGACAAACACACACTCCAAAATTCGCAATATATATAAACGCGAACATGTTTTTATAATATTCACACCAACCCCTCCCTTTCTTTTACACATCTCGTGAAAAGGGTTCTTTTGTAGCAGTATCATTCCCATCTCTTGGTACAGTGGTTTCATGACCTGTGATGTAAGCATAAATGAGATTTTATACATCTCAGTAGATAATTTCACATAGTTAACCAAGTAAATAAAAAGGCATAACAAAATACCATAAACAATAAAGATGAATCATAGGCATCAAGCTAAAATCATACCATATGTCATCTATATAAGGTAATGCCAAATGAAAACCATAAAGAAATGCAAGTTCTTTATATAGTGTGTTATTACTGGGCCCAATTCCCTTTGATGCATTATCCTCTGGATCCAATCATCAATGACTGTCCTCTAGCTGGCATCCAACCAAGCACATAACACTAGGCAGATATCTGATCCGAAGATCGATACCCTGCGATCCAACACGCTGAGCCTAGTGGTGAGGATAATGTTCTCTGGGAATCTCATTGTTTTATTTGTCATTTTCCAAACATCAATCCATGTCATATCAAAAGTCATTTCATGTCACATTGTTTCGTCTCTTTCTTTAGCATATTATACCATATTATTTCTTTCCGTTTTAGTTGTCATGTAAATAAAATAAACATCAACATATAGAACAACCAAAACACTATGTAACTGAAAGAAACCATGTAAAACAAACACATAATATTGTGCTACATCACAGGGTTAGGAATTTATCTGCCTGAATTTGCTGTACCAACTGTCTTACTCACTTCTGATTCTTCTTGATGTCCTACAAGCCCGTAAAATACAAAAATAATTAATTTAAATATGCTTATTAGTCAAAAATTGCTTTCTAAAAGCTTTCCCAAACACACCCCAAAATAAATCCCAAAAGGCGCTGGACCGGCCACGGTCTATGCTGGACCGCCCGCGCCCGTCGTTGAACTGCCTACGCAGAAAAACATTCTAAAAGCTTTTCCAAACAGCTTTCTAAAACTGTGTTTTTTCTAAATTCCCAAATTCTTACGCCGTCGCTGGACCGCCCGCTCGGAGCGTTGGACCGCGCGCTCTCGGCACTGGACCGGGCGTGCTCGGCGCGCTGGACAGCGCGCTCGATGTGCTGGACCGCGCGCGCTCGGTATCCGGTTCAGCAGCGTGACCCGGTCCAAAGCCTGGACCGGTTCACGCCGCCCCCCCTCTCTCTCTCTTGCGTCCGGCGAAACCGTAATATTTCGCAGGCGAACTTCGAAATTTCTTGCGTCTCTCGCCGGCCAACTGACCGCCGCTCCCCGAAAAACTTATAAAAAACACAAAGCAAATAAAAATTCTCACCTTCTTTGGCCGTTGTTGTCGCGTGCCGAAAATCACAAAAATTCCTCGCCGCCGTGCCTCGCCGTCGTACCTCGTCGCCGTTTTCGCAGAAACACGTTTCAAACGCGCAGAGTCGGCTTTTATAGCCGCGGCCGAAACCGACTAAAACGAATGGTCGTGAACCGCATTTTGCAGAAAACCCCCTCTAAATTTTATATTTGCAAATATATCATCCGCCAATCGGATTTGAACTAAGCCGACATTTAAAAATTACAGATCTATCCTCTACATTATAAATTTATCCCAAATCTTCAAAAATTCATAAGTTATTCATTAGAGCTCTGAAAATTACAAATTAAACATCGTTGGATTCGTCTCATAGAGCTCTTTCATTTAAGCAAATAAAATAAAATAACATACGAAACACTGAGGCTGTTACAGTGGTGGTGACGGAAGGCTGGAGACGGATTGTTGGTGACGAAGTGCACGGGACGGAATGGGAGTGGTGGTTTGGAGGGGTGGCACAGCTGATATCCACAACTGTGGGGAGGCGCAATCAGAGGGTGAGCTACTGGGCCATCGTTGGAGACGGAATCAAGCAACTCACGGTGGGTCGGAGGTGCTGGTGGGCACATGAGGGGCAGCTGATAACGGCCAACGGTGGCACATGCGATGGGCACATGAGGTTTCTCGACCGTTGTGGAAATTTGTCGGGACACGTGGGTTCGGGAACTTTGAATTTGAAATTCTAAGACCCGGCTGAAGCGGGGGCGTAGGGACAGGTTTAAACAGCAAAGCTATTCCGCGGCGCACCACACCGGATCGTCCCCTTGCATGGTTCTGCGCTACTTGCAGTCCTAGCGGGACGGAAGATGACAGGAAGTATGACTAGGAGGAGCAATAGGAAGGTGAGGATATCTGGTAGCAACTCTCCAGTGAGAGAATGTCTCTCTTCCACGTCTAGGGGGGAAACGATGATCGCTGATGGAAATCTCCCTCTCCCCCAAAGCTCTGATGCCGAGGCGACTATGTTCAATGGTAGGAAGGACGCGATGGACTTTGGGGACACCCCGGTGATCTAAGTGGAGCAGGTGGACACTCCAGCTATGCTTCCTGACTATCAGAATCCAGGGGACGATGGGGGGGAAGCTAAGGACTGTCACACAGCGAGCCCTGGCATACTGGAGCTACAGGACACGACGCATAAGGCTGCGGAGCCTGTGGTGGGCAAGTTCATGAGAGAAGCGACCAACCCTGAGCACGGGATTGCTAGGAGACGGGCGGTTCCCGTAACTAAGTTCAGCTTCAGAGAAGCCACAATCATAAATAACAACAACAAAAATAGTCTTGTGACCTCCTATGTGCGTCCGACCAATATCGACGTCAAGGAGCGAGCTGCGGGCATCCCTGATCACGCGAGGGTGGTGATGTCTTCATGTCATTAGATGCATGCCAGAGACGTATCGAATTTCACAAATTCGATTTGGTTGGCCGGATTTACGGGAACACACTCTCATTCCCTATCATCGCAAGGGTATTGCTAAAGAGATGGGCTCACTACAAGAATTTTAAGGTTTTCGACCTGTCTTCCAGCTGTTTTTGCTTGCACTTCGATTCCATCAATGACAGGAACAAAGTTTGGCTTGGCAGCTCGTGGCTGGTCGCAGGCCAAGCTGTGGGGCTCGATATCTGGACGCACAAATTCGGACCAAGCACCGCAACAACGATGTGCACACCGGTGTGGGTGTGCCTTCCGTGCCTCCCACTCATATATTGGAACGAAGAGAACATCTTACAAATTACCAAGGCTATTGGGGAGCATTTTCTCCTTAACGGTTGGACTGCTAAGATGGAACGGTCATCTTACGTTCGGGTGTGCATCCGGACGGATCTCTCGAAGCCTCTGAAATCAGGCATATGACTTAATGGAGAATTTGGGAGAACTTACCAGGCATTTGAGTACGAGGGGCTGCCACGGATCTGCTTCACATGTGGGCATGTTGGTCATCAGGCAAGCTAGTGTAACACGCATAAGAAGGCGGCGCACGCTTGTCCTGCTCCCTCTATGTCTCTAGAAGAGGTTCGTGGAGGACTGATGGTGGCGAAGGACACGCTCTCTGGTGATGGGAGGTCCACTGAGGTGGAATGCGCCAGACTCCTCGAAAGGCCGTCAGCTGCAGAATTCTTGGTCGGGAGGCTGCTAGCACGTCCCACGACATCAGGAGCCCATCCATGGATCGTGGTAGAGGCATGGCAATGCGGGCTTTGCAACCTCAGGCCCGCGAGGACTGGATGCGGACAAATCTGGTTGATCCTCCCATGAAGGTTGTGGGGATGAGTCACGCGATGCAGGTAGGAGGGAACAAGGGGAAATTGCCTTTGTTGTAGGAGGAACGGGCAGTGGACATAACTACAAGCCCAGATGGACATTCCACTAAATCAAAATAGGAGAATTCTCCTGGGCTGTGCTTCGTGGTGCAATGGCCATCAAGGAGGAAGATGGCAGAGGCTTTATGCGAGAGTTTGCGTGGATGCATGGGAGTATCAACAACAAGCATTACATCAAGATGCAGTTCGTAGTTTGGAACATCAGAGGCGTTAGAAACAGGAAGTCAAGAAGATATCTGCAAAGATTGGTTCGCGAGGGGAATGCTGCAGTCGTGGCCTTGATGGAGACGAAAGTGCAGAGCTTCTCATGGCATGATGCGAACTAGCTCCTTGGGAAAGACTGGGACTTCGTGGCTCACCCTTCTGCGGGCATGTCGGCTGGCATCATTCTTCTATGGAAAAATTGGGTTGATATTACGATCAGCGTGGCCTCAACGCATGTTGTGGCATGCGTGGTGAGACCTCGTGCTGTTGTATGTTCAATTGCTTTATTGTTTATGGTCCTAAAGACCACCATAAGCACAGGGAGATTTGGGACGCCATCAGGAACTCATCCAGTAGGGATGACCCTCTCATTGTCATTGAGGACCTCAACCTTGTAATGGCACAGGAGGAGAAACGGGGTGGGTGGAGATTCATCTACGGCAAGGGTCAGCAAGAACTTGCTGACTTTATGCAGGAGCTCCAGCTTGCTGACTTGAGCTTCACCGGCAATCGTTTTACGTGGTGTAACAGGAAGCAGAGCGGCGCGCGCATCCTAGAGCGTTTAGACCGTGTCCTCATGAACTCTGTAGGGATGCTGGTCTTCCCTGAATGCTCTGTGCACCACCTATGCCAGCTCGGGTCGGATCATTGCCCGCTGCTGGTTGACCTGGGTGGCAGGAATCTGTAGCCGAACATTGGTAGGCCACAATTTGAAAGCGTGTGGTTAGACTTTCCACAATCATTCCGGGTCGTGAACTGCATGGCAAAGACGGGTGGGGGGAAATCGCATGGAGGCAATTATGACAAAATTCAAGCGCTCGCTGATGGCACTACGGAGATGGAGCCGGGAGGAGGTGGGGAACCTTGTTAACAGAAATAGGGAGCTGGAAAGAGGTATTGACGAACTTCAGACAAGGGAGTCTCGGGAGGGACTAACAGAGGAGGATCATATGTGGCTTGGACAAATGGTCACGACCTTTCATCGCGGCTGCACGCATGAGGAACAATGGTGGTGGCAGCGCGCTAAAGTACACTGGGCACAACTTGAGATAGCAACACTAGGTTCTTCCATACTGCGGCCACGGCTCGTGCTCAGACAAATCGGATTACTCAGCTAAGGGATGAAGATGACAAGGTGGCAGACTCTCCCGACAGCATTAGGCGTGTTCTCTTGGCTTACTTTGAAGGAAAATGGCAGTGTGGGGACCAGGTGGCCTTGCCGCAGATATCCTGGTTATTTGGCATCGTCGACGGTGATGTGGCATCCAATCTTGGCTGCAGGGTCACTGAAAGTGAAATTATCACAGCCATGCTGGGAATTAGGAGGAACAGAGCCCCGGGCATCAACGGGATCACGGTAGAGTTCCTGCACGGCTATTGGGCCATCACGCTCAACGACGTCATTAGCGCGGTGCAGGCATTCTTTGAGGAATGGAGGCTGCCGGAGGACTGGAAGGACACGCTCATTGTCCTTATCCCGAAGAAACAGGGGGCGTGTAGGCCAAAGCACTTTCGGCCAATCAGCCTCTGCAACACCATCAACAAGGTGGTGGCGTGCATTCTAGTCGAGAGGCTGAAACCGATGATGTCAAGCCTCATCTCGCACGAGCAAGCTGCATTTATCCCCGGGCAGAGCATATCTGATAACATCTATATCGCACAGGAGATGGCCTCGAAGATGCACACCTGCACTGCTGCTTCGGGCCTTATGCTTATGAAGATCGATATGGAGAAGGCCTACGACAGCGTGCACTGAGACTTCCTGCTCAAGATGATGAAGATCATGGGATTTCCCCTCGTCTAGTGTGAATGGATCGCTGTGTGCATTACTCGTCCGAGATTTGGTGTCCTTCTCAATGGATCTCGCCTCCCGTGGGTGGTGGTGCAGTGGGGACTCCGACAGGGATGTCTGCTCTCGCCTTAACTTTATGTTTTGGCCACTGAATAACTTTCGAGATTGGTGAGGAACTATGAGACGAGGCAGCTGCTTGGTTTCAGGCCTGGGCAACACGCATCGCGGATTTCGCACCTTCTATTCGCGGACGATGTGTTGCTGTTTGCTCCCGCCACGCGCACTGTACGCAGTATCATGCAGGCTTTCGGGGAGACTGCTGGGTTGCGTGTCAACCCTTATGAAATCCAAGGTTTATTTCAGCAAGAGGTTTAACCAGAAGAAAGCCAAGATGGTCTTGAGGAAACTCTGCATGGAATAAGGCCGGACGCTTACATACCTTGGTGTCCTCATTGCTGCGAGCCGCCTGAACAAGGCTGAGCTTAACTTTCTTGTCCAAAGAATTGATGCCACGGTGGTCAGTTGGAGTATTCGTCCACTGTCGCTTGCGGGCAGAGCCGCCTTGGCCTCCTCTGTTATCAATGCTATTCCCAACCATGTCCCGAGGCATTGTGTGGTGCATGCTGGTGTTCTTGATGACATGGAGAGGAGAGTTAGAAGGTTCCTTTGGTGCTGTACAAGCTGCGCGAACACGATGCATTACGCGCCATGGGACTGTGTCACCTTGCCGAAGGCCGTTGGTGGGCTTGGACTTCGGGACTTTCGTGTCAAGCAACGTGTGCTCCAAATGAACAACTGCAAGCACATTCTCAGTTGCGAAGCGAGCCTCTGGATTGACATTATGAGGCAGAAATACGCACTAAGTAACCCGCTGATGAAAGCTCCCCGGAATGCCTCTTCTGTGTGCAAAATGGTTATGGCGACAATGCCTGTGGCAATATCGATCTTCGTCTGGCGCATCGGCGATGGGTGGACGGTGCGTTTCGCAAAGGACAATTGGGTGGGCGTCCTTCCACTCTGCTGCTGGCCGACCTTCGTCAACATGCACATCCTCTGGTTGGCAAGTGTCGCTGGTTGTATCACGACTGCTGGGGACTGGGACATGGATTTCATCCGTAATTGGGAGGTGAGGAGCTCATTGACAGAATTCTGCACCTTCCGAGAGCTCGGACGTTTTCCCAGGACGTGCTCCTCCATCTGCACACCGAGACGGTGAGGGTCGATAGCGGCCGAATTTGCACGCATATGGTTTATAGTGCTAAGGCTACCATTAGGCGGGGTGGCCGGTGTCATGCTGACGAGATGAGGAGCATTTGGATGATCAAAGTTATGCCGAGGGTGCACATGTTCTTATGGCGGGTTGCCTGTGATTTCCTTGCTACAACAGCATGGCTAGCACGTAGGGGTTTAATCCAGAATAGCAATTGCCAACTGGGCTGCGTGGCAGAGGAATCCCTGCAACACGTGTTTTGGGATTGCCTGCGTGCTCAGGATCTTTGGGTTGACTGCCAGGTTCGCGGGGCTATGGCTGCGCTGGGATGGTCCACGGGTGTGGGTGCTGGGCTGCTATTCACCGACCGGCTCCTCCGGTTTGTGGGCTCGCCGGCAGCGCGACATAGTGATGGTGCGAGGCATGCTATTCACCGACCGGCTCCTCCGGTTTGTGGCATGCCGTGCTCGTTGCTTCATACGATCAAGATCAAGGTGAATACCGCATTCAGTCGGCATCTCTTCTACTCATCCCTGTCCAGCGGGAATCCTTGCAACTCTTCGGACTTGCTTGTAACGCATGGTTGGCTTCCCCCCCAACAAGATGGATAAAAGTTAATTGCGATGCTGCGGTTGGTGATTCCATTGCCGGTCTTGGTATGGTTGTCTGAGATTACATGGGAAGGCTGGTCTTGGTGGCTGGCAAGAGGGTTTTCTCCCAGGCCGCTGATATGATGGAGGTCCAGGCTATGCTTGTGACCCTTAACTTGCTTAGGGATTCCCTTCCCCTTAACCGGGCTGTGGAAATTCAGACTGACTCGATGACGGCGCTCCAGGTGGTTCGTGAGATGATATCCCACCCTCCTGAGGATGGTTTTTTTGCTGAGACCCTTAAGTATGCCAGGGGTCTGGAGGCAATCCAGTTCTCCTATATTCACAGAGATGGGAACACGCCTGCTGACTGGGTTGCTCATGCTGCATGCCTCAATGAGTTCGTATGGGATCTCGGGGATTCCATCCCCAAGCCTCTACTCAAACTCATGCTGTCTGATTTCATGTTTGATCCCCTTTGAGGATCCTACTTGTAGTTTCTTATATGACTATTGTCACTTCTGATATAATTTTATATCATAGTTTCAAAAAAAATAATAAAAAATCATATTATATATGTATATGACATAATCTAATATCCAAGTATGATACGAAAATCAGTGTCTATTATCTTGCACATAATGTTAAGATAATCTATTAATAATTCTAATATCTATCATTATTTATTGGATAATATTTCACGAAAGCTTATATTTAAATAATATATCATTTCATATCTTCTAAACCAAATATTATAAGATTTATCATAAACTTACATCAATTTATTTTTATTTTATTTCAAATTATTTTGATCAAATATTATTATCATTTTTATTATCTCATACATATATGTTAAATATGTCAAATACTATCAAACATCATGCATATCAAAATTGTAATAGAAAATAATAGAATAATGTATGAGTTATAAGTCATAATAAATCTCAAAATACAAAATATACTAAAAAATAATATATTTATATTATAATTATTAGATTTATTTTATTTTGATGAGAATATTTTTTTTAACTTGGCTCATTTCTTTAATTTCTATGTAATAAAATTATATAAAACTTTATTATCTTATATTCATTTCTCGATCCATAATATACCTTAACATTTGTATTTTATTAATTTATGAAATTTCATATTTCTAATATTACTAATGCTCAAACATACCTTACAACAAAATCGACTTATTGCACATCAAAATTGGCATACCACATATCAAATTAATGTACAATATGTCAACCTTAACAAATATGCTTTAGCTCCATGTACTGTTTCATCAGGCCAAAATGTATCATCCATTGATTTAGCATACATTATGTTCAACTTAGCATATTATGAGTTATAATACCTCAATAAGGAGATGAAGAGAATTTAAAATAAATTATAATCCAATGGTTTTTAAAATTAAAAAGAAATTATAATTACCATTGATTTCAAGATTTTATCAAATAATTTATTCTATCTTGATTTTTTTTTTCTCATATTTAGTATTTTTCTTATAAATCTTGACTCGTCGTCACCAAAGCTAGAGAACATTGTTTCAATCCCGAGTTGAGTCTGACCCGAGCAGACCTGACCCAACCTGATGCATGCATGCCCTCTGAACCAAATCAATACAAGACCCTTCTTTTGGAAGCCAGAACCTATTCCTTTCATCTCCATTCCCTTAAGAATCATCTCCCAAGGTCTTCCATTTACCCACAGAATCAGATGCAATATGAACACGAAGTAAAGCTACTGTTCCTTTGTTTCTTCCTTCAACAAACCCAAATCACAATGTCAAAAAAAAACAAACAGAAAATGAAATCCAATTTCACATTACATTATCACAAGTCCATCTACTGTTCCATAGAAAATGGCATGTGTTGGACTTCAATGATGTTGTTGCCTTCAGATTTCATCTGCTCTTTGAAGATCTTCTCAAGCTGCCTGCTCTGTTCTTCAATTCTTATCTGCAGATTTCGTTGAATCTGTTTCAAGAATGAAGCACAAATCTGTGTTCATTACAAGAGAAGCAATGGGAAATATTTAAAAAGCTTCATATTCCATACTTCCAGCTGCTCATGTAGGTGCCTTTGGAGCTCCAGTTGGATTTGTAGAGTTTCAGTAATTTGCATGCTGCTGTAAAGACATTCTGTAGCTAATTGAAGAGGGATCCTCAATGAATAAACAATCCATTGTTAATGGAAGACTACCTCTTGGGATCAAACTGGGAAAACTTGTTATAAAAAGAACAAAGCAGAAACAATTTCATGGCAAACGTTTATCTTTACCTTGGGAAGGCTCAGGCAAGCACTTGGCATTGCGGTATTTCTGTAGAACCAAAAGCAGAAACAGTTTTAAAGCAGTTCTGTAGATAAGCAAAGCAAAGTTGAATCTTTGTTTCAACCCAAAAAACCTGCAAATGGCTCTTGATATGGTAGACTGTCAGTTCATCTGAATCCATTAGTTTGAGGATTGCCTTTGGGGTTGCCTCTACACAAAACAAACAAACAAGAGGAAAATTCTGCTCTCTTTTCTAAGTATGTTTTGTTAATTTTTGCTTACTCTCAGCTCCTCCCAGGCAATCAACACACTTAATGAATTTTTCATGGAGGTCAGGTGTCCATCTGATTCTTGTTTTGTTGTTTTGCTTCTGAAGCTGGAAGCCTGGAGTTCTCAACAAAGCCTTCAGTGAAACTAAAACTTAGAAATGAAATAAGAAATATGGTACAAAAGCTTGGCAACTGGAACTTACTGAAGATTGTTCAGCTTCTTTTACTGTGACTAACTTCCTTTTACCCAAACCAGCGTGCAGTTCTTCGTAGTATTGAGCAAACAATGGAGTCATGGTTTGTGAACCAAATCTGTAAGGCTTATGCCTCTTCTCAACTGGCTTGCTGGAAGAGTGAGAAGAAGGAGACACTTGAATTGCAAACTCTAAGGAACCCATTTGTTGCACAAGGTGAGGAAAACCCATCAATGATTCAGCTCCATGGTTGGAGCTGGGATTGCTTCTTGGTGGGTTGAAATCCTGTAACAAAGGGTTTAGAAACTCAAAGGAGGCATTAGATGACCCCAAGTTGGCTTCATGGCTGCCCAATTTGCTAGTGTTCATTTAACAACAATACACTTCTAAAGAGTTCAGGAACAGTGTGATTTTGTTCTATATGAGGCATTTTTTATAGTGAAGAAAACCATGACCCAAGTGGCTAAACAAAAAGCAAGCAGCCCATACTGCTGTCATGTTTTCCACTACATCAAGTGCCTGTCTCTTATATTCCTCAAGTCTTCTAATGCAAGATTAAATGGAATAATAAGCACTTTTAATCTTCAAACATGAATGATGTTAGAGTTTTGTCTTGTCTTCTATGCTTTATAAATTATGATTTTGTCCAACCAAAAATTTGGGTTAATTACTTATAGAGAAGGCCAAAGTAAAGATAAAGAAAGAAGGATCTTTAGTCTCAAGAACTTAAACTTTATACCTTTTGTAAAAAATAAAAAGATGTCTCGGGAGAGTTGGAAGACGACGAGATTGAATTATGTTGAATTTTTTTAGTTTTTTTGTTGGGTTTTTTGGATTTGTTTGTTTCTTCAGATAACTCATGCTTATTAAGATGTGAATCGTTTCTCAATAAGTGATGATGAATGAATTCGCAAAAGCTTAATATAGATTACAATCATTCAAATTGGGAACCTCATTTTAGAATAATGTATAAGACATAATTGATGAGGAAAGGAAAGAGCCTTTTGTGTACCATCCTTTGAAAGACAAGATGAACTATTTGAGAATCTATTCTTTTCACTCTAGAAATTTGACTTATTTAAATATTTATTCGTTTTAAATATTAGACTTAAGATAGTGTTTTTTATTAGATAATGATATTCTGATATTTGATTTTAAATATCTATACAATTTAGTTAATAAAATATGTTTGAATATATGATTTGAATTCTAATCAATTTGAAATCTTATCGTACCTATTTTTGACATATTTGATTATATCTATTTTTTAAAACATTTTAATTTTTTTTAATTTAGAAATATTATAAATAATTTATAGAATATTATAAATTTTCTTCATTATTATAAAAACATCTCTTTTTGGGTCACATTTATTATTTCATTATTATATAGTATTATTTTTTTCATATTATATTTTTTTTACAATTGTGTGTGAATATAATACAAATCTTAAAGTGATTCGTATAAATCATTTTGTTTATGTGTATATGTAATTAATTTTTTCCTTTATTTGATATTTGTGCATAATATTTGATATATTATTAAATAAATCTTCAAACATAATTTTTTTAGAATATGTTAGTTTTATTTGTAAAAGTTTATTTGTTGATTATGAATGGTTTGTACTTAAGAAAAGACAACCATTTATTTTTAATAGGCAAAGATATTTATAAGTAACATGTTATCACATTGGATATGTAAGATAATTTGAGATGGTTATTCATTTTGGTGAACCTAGAGTTAAGATTCTTTATGACTTTATATCTTGGAGATGACCTTTAGCCAACCAACTTGACATTCACTACTTTTTAATGTGTTCATCACAATGGTGTATTAGTGATATTACTCGATGATTCGATATTGAAGAACCTTGTCATGCCATCTGTTATATAGAAATTTGATAGTTGTTTTGGATACACTTTGAGATTTGAGAATAAATATTCTTTGTTAATTATTTTATACATTGTAATTATTCTTCTTGTTAGTCGAATATCCATTTCTCTTATTAATATATGACAATTTTTTTTTATCTCAAGAATTTTAACTTTATACTTTATATAAAAACACTAAAAGATCTCTCAAAAGAGATAAGTTCAAGAGATTGAACAATGTTAAATTTTTTACTTTTTTGTATTTTTTGTTAGGAATTTTATGTTTCCTTTAAACAACTTATCTTTATTAAGATGAGAATTTTTCCCGACAAATAATGATGAATGAATTCTCAAAAGCATAATATAGAATACAATCATTCATATTGGAAATCCTATTTTAGAATAATGCATTAGAATGATTGAAAGGAAAATAAAAGAGACATTTATGTACTTTTCTTTTGAAAGACACGATAAATTATATTGGAGCCAGTTATTTTCAATCTAAGAAATCGACTTGTCCAAATATTGATTTACACTTAATATTAGACCTATGTAAGAGTTAGTTATCGATAATAATATATGGTATTTGATTTGAAGTTTGTCATAATTTAGTAATCAAATAAATTAAGTAAATCATTAAATAAACCTTTAAACTTAATTTCTTTAGAATTGTTATGTGATGATTTTTTGTGAATATTTATTTGTTGATAATGGAATAGTTGGAATAAACAACAATAGCATATAATTTGTAATAAACATTTTCTTATTTGCTTTGAGATTATTGTTCATATTGGTCGAGCTAAGACTTGGAGTCATAACTTTTAGTAATTGTCTTGATATCTTGGTGATTGGTTGAAGTCAATCAACTTGATACTCGAGCTTTCTGTACATGTTCATGATCATAACATTTTGATGAAATTCCTCATTGGCTAAGGACTAAAGAACCTTATTGTAGTCTTTGTTAAGATATATTTTCTCAATTTAAAAACTCTTAATAAAAGAGAAATTTTAGGATTACTTATGAAATTACTTTTAATATCGATGATCTTAAAATTTTAGTTTTAAAGATCAAGAATGATTCCAGATAAAATTACACAAAAGTTTTAACAAAAAAAAAAAACTAAACAAATGATATTGTATTTATCGAAACTATGTGCCACGCCATAATAATTCATTATATTTGTATTAAAATTTAATATTTTTAACAAAAAAAAGGAAAACTTTAAAATTTTTTTAAAATAAAATCTTATTCAAAGATGAAAAATCTATATTCCCTTGGAATGAAATTAGATGTCCCAACTCAATTTAAAATAACTTTTAATTTATTAGTTTCCATTTTTAAAAAATAAATATTGATTATTTTTATGTTTTTTATATATTTTTTAAAATGAAGACAAAGTTTCTATGAAATTTACTTCTTATTTATTTTTATCTAAATATATTGTTATAATTTTTTTTTTAATTATAACAACACTATCAAATGAAGTCTGCTTCAATTCACATTAAAAAAGAAAATTAAATGGAATAATCATCTATCTCAAGGAAAGACTATTCTTCACGGAACTTAATAAGTGAAAATGGGGTGTGTTTGGCTTCAACTTTAGCTTTTGGAGAGTCATATAATAATTAAAGAATGTTAGAGGGGAATCAAAAAGTGGAGTTGAAACTATTAAATGAAAAAAGAAAAATAGCTACAAATAAAAATAGATAATGAGTAAGAAAAAATGGAGATTATCATGAACTTTAGATCTACAATTATAATCCTTAGAATTATATCATATATTTTTTTATTTGGACAATAAATGAGCTAATAAATGAACCATAAAAATACTGTAATTAAACATACTTAAATAATAATAATTTTGGGATAAATGATCTAATTGTGACATGATAAGCTAAAGAAGAGTCACTATCGAGAAATGAGCATATAGCTATTTCTAAAAAGTTTTTGTATTATTTTTTATTCCTTGCTAAATCTAGCTTATTCTTTAATTGTCGTGATAGCTACCTTTGCTCTATAAGCTTCTCCTAGTCTCATAAACAACCTATATTCTCTTCTTCTTCGAAGGCTTATTTTCTATTAAGAAAATGCAAATGACAAATTTTATCTATTCCAAAAAATAATTAACAACTAATTTATTAATTTATTCTTTTATTTTACAATTCACAATACTTTAGTTTGATATCCAAAATTATAAAACAACTTTTTTTGGGGTTTTTTGTATTGAGCTATTTCCAATAATAACTTCAAATTCAATTTTTTTTTTACAAATTGATACATTTCTTAAGATATATTTAAAAAAATATTATTTTATTATAACACATAAAATCTTTAATATATTAACTTTTATTACATCAAATACACGTAATCATAAGCTTATACATGAATGCATATAATTTTATTTATACAAATTAAAAATTTAAAATACTATAAAAATAAATAATCTTATACCAAAAAAGAATGAAACAATTTTAGTATTATATATAGAACTATGATCTTAATATTTCGATATATATCTTAAGTAGCAAATTAGTTTAGATTAGTATGAGAAAAGTAAATAAAAATAATATCTTAATATAATAAAAATTAAATCATAATAATTATACTATTACAATGATAATTTTTTATATTATGACATAGCTATAAGCATAGTTAAAGAGACATGATAAGTGTGCACCATTTGAATAACCAAAAGCATTTAAAACGACAATAGCCTTTTGTGCTTCTAAAATGTCAATAAAAAATGGTCTCTAAGCAAGCTTCTAAATTGGCCAAAAGTGACCTTTGAGTATGATTTAAGACCAACTTAGATCGAAATCAAACCAAAGCTAGTAATTTCGGCCAAAATTGGAACTCATGGTTCAGTGAAATCTAGTATTTTTTCCCGGAGACCATGCCGAGCCCAACCTGCGGAGATCTCCGAACCCCAACTTCGCGAAAAGTCCGACTCGATCAAGTTCAGGGGAAAGCTTCCGCCGCGGCGATCTCTTAGGCGATCGTCGGTACTCTTCGCATCGTCGCCGTGTCTACAGATTCGGGATCTCTCAGGTGCACAGTTCGCATCGTTTGCTTTTGCGTTGTTTGGATTCCGCATTGAGATGATATCTCTGCCGTTTCGCTTGTTTTTTTACATTACGCCGTGTGAATCTTGGCTTGAGATATTCCTGCGATGCCGATCTACTCGTGGTTCTTCTGGTCTTTGTTTCAGGATGCTTGTTGACCTAGCGTTTGCGAAACAATCGTTAGATCTCTGCTTGGCAAGGTAGAGTTCGGATTGTAGAGGCAGATTGGGTAGCTGGTTTTATAGAATTTGATTCGTTTCTAGGAATGACCCGCGAGAATTTTGTATGTGCGTGGTGTGCCGTGCGAACGTCACTCAATCTTGACCAAGAATAACGGTGAAGAGTTGAATTGATCGATAATAAACTCCAGTATAAATAGATCATTCTTACCGTAGCTATAAAGTTTTCGGATGTCTTATTTATATCACCTAACTTTGACGTTTTAAATTTAGCATTATTTTCTTCCAGTTGGTTTCTTATAAGTTCTATTGATTTTTTGGGTGTTTCACACATCTTCATTCTTTATCATGATATGAAGTGATCACATTAAGACATTATTTTGCATCTAGTAGCTGAATCTGAGTTACTCGTGTCCAAAATAAATCTCACGTTATTTCTTTTTCAGACATGTGGATGCTCAAGTCACTCGCTGGAAAAGAACATCCTGGATTGGAAGGCAGAGTGATCGAAATTGGTAACACAAAGATCCGTGTGCAGAATGCTGTTGCTGAAGGAGGTTTTTCTTGTGTGTATCTTGCTCATGATGCTCTTAACATATCTAAGCAATATGCTCTAAAGCACATGATATGCCAAGATGGGGAATCACTTGAGCTTGCTATGAAGGAGATCCAAGTGATGAAAGTGCTTAAAGGACATCCCAATGTTGTTACTTTAATTGCTCATAGTATATATGACATGGGAAGAAGGAAGGAGGTGATGCTTGTAATGGATTTCTGTGAGAAGTCGCTGGTAAATGTGCTGGAGAGCAGAGGAGCTGTCTACTATGAGGAAAAGCAGGCCCTATTGATTTTCAGAGACGTTTGCAATGCAGTGTTTGCCTTGCATACCCAGTCGCCACCTATTGCTCATAGGTAAATGCTACTTTTTTTTTTTTTTTTTTTTAGTTTTTCTAGCTGAAGGGTGCATATCTTTTGAAGTGATAATGTTGCAGAAATCCTTCTGTTAGGATCATCAAATCACAAAACAGACATCTACTCACTCAGATGACATGCAATGGGAACTAGTGGCACCAATGCAAATGAGAGTATCATTGGCAGTTCTTGTTAAGAAGCATACATGTATGCATTAGGAGATATAATCGTTCAGTTGAAGATCAAATCACATAGCCCTAAGTAATAGTTATGGTTGCATTTTGGACTATAGACTGTATTAGCTTTATGTGTAACTCTTTATCCATCCTGATAATTGTAACCGCCCCATACTAAGGCAGATTTTCAACTGAATATGATGTAGGCAGTGCTACATATTGTGAGATAAAACACAATGACACTACAGTTTGTTTTAATGATTCTCATGCTGCATTATCATCAAAGTGTTATTCTCAACTCCAAATTCATTCATTTTCCTATGAGTTATTTTGGAATATAATATTATTCTATGGTACTACCATTATGTTATGTTTCCCTGATTTGTAATAATCTAAAAGGGCAATTGCATTCCATTTGCATGCATTCCATTATGGTTACCAAAATGATATACTATGACATTTTGTCCCATCATCATTATTTTTTTTTTCTAAGAAAATTGTACTCAGAAATTTAGTGCTCTTCGCACCTTTTATGGACTTTCTGAAGTAAAAGCCAGACTTAGGCTGTATTTCTTAATGCTCTGGAGCCGTTGTACTTGTTTGAATTTGAGTCACCTCTGCTTTATACATAAATTGTCTATAGTGCAGCAATTAATTGTGCATGATCTATGATTCCATAGAGGAAGTGCTTATGAAATATAAGACTATCCGTTACACTTTTGCTTAACCAGAATTGTGCTATGTAAGGTTTTCAGAAAACATTGTGGAGAAAACCTCGCCTAATGGAACCTGGTCTTTTCAAAATGGTGTGCCGGGCACAAACTTTTGAGTTTGAATCATGTAATTTCAGTGTTCTTTGAACAATTATTAGCTTATGCTTGTTGTATAACATGCTATTTATCATTGATTGTTCTTTTATTTTTTATTTTGTTGATTTTTTTCAGTTTGTAGCTAAAATTAATTGGGAAAAGGTTAGCCAACAACATGGATGGTTGGTGATGAAACTCTAATCAGATCTACTCTTTTTTCAATTTAGGGATCTGAAAGCCGAAAATGTTCTCCTTGGGTCTGATGGAGTTTGGAAATTATGCGACTTTGGCAGCACCTCAACAAATCACAAGTGCTTTGACAAACCAGAAGAGATGGGCATTGAAGAGGACAACATAAGAAAACATACTACTCCTGCGTATAGAGCTCCTGAGGTGCTATTAAGTATACTGCTTTTGGGCTTGAAAGCCTTATACATTTTAGAGAATTCTAACTTCTGCATGATTTATTTGAATCTCTTCTCAGATGTGGGACCTATACAGGAGGGAAGTTATTTGTGAAAAGGTGGATATTTGGGTAAGAAATCTTATTGTTTCTTTTTTATTCATTTATCATATTGGTGTTAAGAATGCATAAACACTCAAACCTGAGCGAGTTTGTGTGTTTTTATTTATATATTTACCGTTGACTGTCTCCCATGAAACTTTTGAAAATTAAATATTCTCCCAGTAGAAATTAATTTGTGTATCTACAGGCTCTTGGGTGTCTGCTTTACAGAATATGCTACTTCAAATCTGCATTTCTTGGCGATTCTAAACTTCAGATCTTGAATGGTAGCTATCGCATACCAGATTTGCCGAAGTACAGTGCTTCTCTTACGGCCTTGATCAAAGACATGCTTGAAGGGTCTCCAGATGCAAGACCAGATATCACTCAGGCAAGGGCTTTGCTTGATTGGCCATTCATCTCCATCAATCTAGGTTCGTTAGATATGTGCATCTATTATAGAATGATGGATGCAAAGTGGCTTTTTGTTTATTTCTGATGGTGAAATTTCCTTTAACAGGTGTGGTTTCGTGTTAATGAGTTGTTGCCTATGGAGTTGCAAAAGCACATGCCTGAGGGAGCTGAAACCGAATCAAGAAGTAACATACACACTTCTATGTCAGATGTGCCTAGCGAAGGTTTGGTTCTGAATGCTGTTGAATTCTTTATTATGTTTCTAGCTTAATAGGTAGCCTTGAATCAATCCCTTTTTTTTACTGGCCAAGTTGTCATGCTCTTTTTCAGTGAAAATGCAAAGGCCAATTGAATTATATATGCGTGAGCAAATCAATTAGATTTTCCTTACAAAAGTAACATTTTTCTGCTACTTTTTGTTAACCATTTTTTGAAATTCTTTGATGTTAAGGTTGCCCATTTTTTAGTTTTCAGGTTATTAAATGTTTCATTGTTATCCTGAATGATCAATGCAGAGTTTACCTTTTATTCTTATGTCTTTCTGCCAGTCAAAAGTTTGTTTAGTATCTGGTTCGGCATTTGCAATGAGTAACTACGAGAAAGGTTGGCTTGAGGACCAGGTCAAGTAACTGTGCCATTAAATTATCAAAACTCTTTGTAATGAAGGTTGGTTTTTAAGGAGCTCCAGTTGTTGTTTGGGCATCCAATTTAGTTAAATTAAATGATGGAAGGCAGGCAATCTGAATCATCAGATGTTGAATTCAGGATCGACTGCCAAAAGATTTTTAGGCTGGAAACTACCTTTAATGAATCATCAGATGTCGAATTCAGGATTGACTACCAAAAGATTGTTAGTCTGTAATCTACCTTAATGAGGGATTTTATTAACAATGAAAGATTTCTCAAATGGTCTTCTCACCAATTAAAAGCTCCCTCAATTCTCTCTTTCTTTTCTCTCTCCTTCTCTTCACTCTTGTATTTTAAAAAAATTGGAACTTTCCTTGCCAATTTGTACTTCCATTGATTCTCTCTCTGCTTCTCCTGCTTCGCCACCCACCTCTTTACCATCCTAGTATCAGCAACAACTATATCAGCTGTTGGAGCAACAAGAACTGCAGCCTTCTACAGCTTGACCATCACCGATGATCAACCTTACAGCTTCTAGATTTTGAGTCCCCCTAGCCATCTTCTCTTATTGCCTTTGGCAAGCGTAAATGGAAGGGGTGGCCATGTAAACTAGCAATGACAATTAGGAGTTCTCCTTGGGTTTGTGGTCTTATTTTGCTTCTTAAAACTAGATTTCTTCATTCTCAGGACTAGATAACTCATCTGAATCTTAGGTGTTCATCACAAAACATTCTTGGTTGTTCTTTTGAATAAAGTGGTATCAGAGAACTTGAATACTTTGGGTATGCTTTAAATTGGGTGAGTGACAAGCAAGTGGAGCATCTACTCTAACATTGTGGGATCAAAGGAAACGATGGAAGAAGAAAAACAACTAGAGCAGTTTGCAATGTCCTCTTCATAACCATTTTTATGTTTGGCCAAGCAAAGTTTCTCCTTTTTATTGATTAATGACAATATGGAGTAGGTCAAAGGACAATCCATGTTGTACAAAGCTATAACAGCGGGAAGTCCATATCTTGAGCATAAGCACATAATTAGGAGTCCAAGAAGTTTTTTAATTACTAGAATGGATGGATGATGAGGGTAGGATGGCTAGACTCATTGCATTGACCATGGAGAAATCACAACCCATCAAAGTGAAAATCGTGTTTGATCTTAGCTCAATTGACGACGATCAATTTTGAAAAGCTGAGCACACAAATTGATCATGTGGGACATTCGTTATTCATTGTGGATATAATATGCATTGAAAGATGGTTTGCAAATAGCACCTCTTTTGCAAGTTAGGTTTAGTCTACTATCATCTAGTCCAGCAGTTTGGTTTCAACAAAGAAGAGATTTATTTTATCAACAAGGATGATGTTTTGAAGTTAGTCAAGAACCATATTCAATCAATGAAATTTTAAATATTCCAAAAGGTGGGCCTTACTGGGCTTCTTGGAAAAAGTGATCCCCTAGTGATACTCTTGAAGAAAATATTTGGCATGAAAAAGCTCAAGATAATAAAAATCAATTCCCTTATCATAAAAATTAGTCATCTTTTTAGTTTTTGACATTGAATTAGAAAAAGTTGACCACTAATAAGCTAACTATATTGAGTTGGTTAAATGCAAAAGTTGAAAGTACCTCTTAGAGCCTTCGCCTTCATTGTATATAGATTGGTTATGTAGGATTTTATCAAGGTTTTTTTGATTTGTGTGAAGAACTTATATAAGGTTTGAATGTTGAATCCTTGGAAGATGATAAAGATGTTTGACCTCTTGATAAAGATCAATAGGAATTTTGATTTGCTTGATGATAATATTAGGAAGAAAACACTTTATCATTGTGAATACTTGGGTATGAATTTATCAAGAGGCTTATGTCTAAGAAGCTACTGCTATTTAATTAACTGGCACATAAAAGAGTTTTCAAATAGCTGAAGTTGAATCTAGTTTATTGGCCAAACTAGCTAAAATCTATTTTTGGGGGCATTTCCTTCTTTTTTGGATAATAGGTATTTTGAATGGGTTAGGCTTGGTAAACAAAGTTATTGTTATGTTTTGTAATTCTTGGTTGTGGAAGATTGTATTGGTGCAATTTGCCATTAGAAAGGATTTCGCTTCAACAACAAGTATCATTTGAGTTTCACATGTGGAGGAAAAGATCCTCACCGCAATTCGTGTAAGTTATTTAGAAAAAACACATAATTATTGAGTGAAGCAAACTTTGGAGAATTCAAGTATTTAAGGTGCTTCAACCTTAGTTCATTACATTTATAATGCAATAGAAGAAATTTTTTTTCCACCCATATAACATGCTTTAATTGATGGAAGTTTGGTGCTACTGAGACTTTGGTGCTTGTTATTTTGGATACTTTCGATGTGGTAGTTTGCTCCCTTGGACCCTTTTGGGGTTTTGGTATTGATGGGATCAATGTGTTTTTCTTTTGAGGTTATTGGGATATCATTGATGTTTGGCCTCACTTCAATTGTGATTTACTTCTTTAGACTAAAAGTTATGTCGCATGGTTGAAGGGCACTCAGTGGTTTTTATCTTAAGGTTTAAGGGGTTGACCACCTTAATCTCTTTAAATCGATTAGTCTTTGCACCACTATCTATGAAATGATGACAATGATCTAATAGGATAATGGATGCTTTGACCCTCTTGTTGCTCAGGAGTCGCATTCATTTGGGGTTAGTCCGTTTCCAACAATTTGAATTTTTGGTTTAGGAGATCAGGGTTTGGATGCACGTGCATGTTTTGTTTATTGGGATGATAGAATTACAAATTGATATGGAGCTTGCTTATTACACGATGCATTGTGACCTTTTGGAGGCTATGTTGGATCAAGTCGAATTTCTTTAGTGGTAGAAGTGGGTTTTGGCTCATGTGTCTTAGTCTAGATATGTAGTGTTGGTGAATGAGAGTTACGGTTTGGATAGATGTCTCATGTTACTTTTAATAGGGATGTCCTATGTCCCTTTATGTGTTCATTGTTTGTTTAGGGCCAATCTCCTTCTTCCAGAGGAGACAACTTGATAGGTCCCCATCACGATCTAGATCTCTGATTCTAGTCTCCTATATGTTGATGATGTTCTTTTGTTTGCACCTGTAATGTGTGTGGTCGCTAAGGTTTTCTCTAAATGGATTAGTGTAGTTGGTTTGTTTAAAGGGGCAACCAAAGCAAATTTATAACCATTTTTAGTGGGTGCACTCCTTATAATTAGTAAAAGATGTTGGTAGTTGAATTAGGTTTCAAGAGTTTGTGTGAAGGCAGGTAACTTGATATTCTTCTTCTTTGGTAGGAGACCTATTACTTCTCTAACTTCTAGTCCGTTATTGTTGTTGTTTGGGATCTTGTTGTTGGATAGGGCTTTCATGCTTTGCCATTACTCTGGAGGGTTAGTTTTGTGAAATATGTGCTTTGTTACCAATTTACATTCTGACTCATTTCAATGCACTAGTTTGTGTTATCCAAGTGTATTGAGAGGCTTATTTAGACTTTTCCTTAGGAATTTTTCTTATTAGTCAATACATCGTGTCACTTAAGAGAATGTTTGCAGACTTTGTATTACTGGCTAGTTGGGGTGCATAACCTCTAGTGGTCAGGAGATTTGTGGTGGAAGTACTCTACAACGATAGTGAACTGTCTCCAACAAACTCTAAATTGATTGAGTAGCAACTGAGTGCGCTTTGGAGACCAACTATCCAGCACAAAATGCTGCATTGCTACTTCAGCATGAACGGCTTGATTTGGAGCAACTAAATCATTGATTTGGAACAATGAAATGGTTGTTTTGGAGCCATGGGATGGCCTAATTTGGAGGAGGTTTTTGAAGTTGGGATCTATCATATTTTGTAAATGTGTGTTATATATAAACTCCTTATGTTTGCTATTTGAAAAACAGAAATTAAGAGAAAGAGAAGGTACAACTAATAGTTGCTGAATTGAGAACCACCTTTTCTGGAAATTGAATTACTTTCCTCCATTTTCCTTCTCTCTAAAAGTTTATTGCAGCACCTCCTACAATTTCTGTTTTGTAGACTCCTTGACCATCTTCTTGAAGAAAAATTTTGGAAGAAACTAGTGTATCTCTTGACCACGGGATAAATAATGGAGAAGAGCGGTGTGTTAATCATTTGCTATTAGGGTCTTGTTTGAGGTTTATGGTGGATATAATGAGATCTTGAAGAGAATAGAGTATATCTTTTTAGCATAATTCTGAAAATCAACCTAAGATGGTAATGGCGTGAGAAGGAAGCCATTCTTTGGAGCAACAAG
Organism: Vanilla planifolia; assembly: GCA_023846275.1. Classification (NCBI taxonomy): domain Eukaryota; kingdom Viridiplantae; phylum Streptophyta; class Magnoliopsida; order Asparagales; family Orchidaceae; genus Vanilla; species Vanilla planifolia. The sequence goes on from CM043877.1 coordinate 1,391,351, forward strand.
TGGTGCAACTCACTTAGATGGTTCAATTTGTCATGGAGATCATGATGAAGAATGCTGAAGAGGAGAAAAGCAGAGAAGATGAGGCTCCTACCCCCATAGATAGCCATCAAACCGTATCTGGAGGAAGAACAAGACAAGGTTGACCAAATAGTTTTTAGGAAACAATCACATCTATTTAAGGTGGAGACAAATATGACAACTCTATCCATAAGAAGTTGGCATGGTCCACTTATTTCATTTTATCGAAGTAATCTGTATACAAGGACACCAGATATTATTCTAGAATTTCTTCTAGATTTAGTCTAGTTTGTTCTATAAACTAGTTCTATTATTAGTTGTTATTTTAGATAAATTGGAGTTTATGTTAATGGTTGCTTTGTTTTTTACTATCCATGCTAGTTGGTTTGTGTTATCTTGCTACTATTGTAGTAGTTGGTTTTAGTCTTCACATTGATGGATGTAGTGGTGTTTGTTGTTGTTTGTAGAGTTCAGAAGTTGTAGAATTTTTCTTAGTAGTGTATGGTGTGGTTGCCTAAAACATATTACATGGCGTGCCTTTGTATGATTAATGACTAATCATCAAATGCATGCGTTATTGTTGTTGTTAGTAGAGTTCATAAGTTGTGGAATTTTTCTTAGGAGTGTATGGTGTGGTTGCCTAAAATATATCACATGGCTTGCCTTTGTATGATTAACGACTAATCCTCAAAATGCATGCATGAAAATTTTGTGGTTGAGGATGATAAGTTATTATTGTGGCCAACGTTATAGCATGTATTATAAAATTTATAAAATCCATTTGAGATAGTTTTGTAAAGTCTCTCTGATTAGAGGAGCAATTGACTTGTAATCGAATTTATTTTTAATGGAAGTAGGCTCATTTTGTAAATTAATTTTTGATAAAACTAAATGACTCGACCTTTAGTGTTTTCTTTGTTCTTGATATTAGAAAATTTCCCTTGTTTGTTGATTATGTGTGGGGGCTTTGGCCATATAGGGGTGAGGTACTTCAAGGTTGTTTTGTTTGTGGCCTCTAATGGTTTTTGAAAGTTCCATTTGACTTGTACCTTCGTCTTTGGATTTGCATTTGTTTGTGCTTCTAGGTTATACCCATCGTTGGATTTATTTGGACAATACCATATGCTTGTGTGTTGTAACAAGTTGGCATTCCAAATTTTTGATAGTTTAGACAAGTTTGTTCTCTTTGGCTATTTTGATATTTTGTTCGTTATAATAATTGAAGATGATGCTTACAATATAGAATTATTGATCTAGACATGTGAGAACATATAAAATTGGCAAAAAATGTTTTATTATTTTTGTTGATATTAAACATTATTAAATGATTATATAGGTTCAGGCCAAAGTGTAACTAATAGAATGCTTTTTCATGTGTTATTGAAAACACTTTCTTTAAGAGTTTAATTGAATAGTTTTTTTTTATTGTAAAACTTAAAGTACTTTTGCACTTGTAATGAAATGATAATAATAGTTGTTAAGGTATGAAATCTAATGTAGAAATAGCCATTCAGGTTCACACGGATATGAACATATTCTTATGAGAGTAGTAAAGCCTTGTTTGGTATGATAGATTTGTTAACTTAATTTTATGGACGTGGGGTGTGTACGCATAATAATTATAGGCTTAATGAATACAGAAGCAACGCACTAGTACAAATGTGGTACTTAAGCACAAATGCCACAAACGCTCACGGTTTTGGTAAATGCAAATGCAACAATCGCTTATATGCCATGAGCACTCTCAAGTTTATAAGGAGTATTATTGCAGTATATGCAACAAGAGATTGTAGCTTGTCATTGGGGTTTGCTTTGTAGTGAACATTTGACAACAACTTTGATGGGTATAACAAGAAACTTTTGGTGAGAAGAATTGTTGCGAAGAAATAATAACTTGTTGAGTCTTCTTCCACTCCTTTCTCTGGGCTATTGTGCATGATGTGTCACTACAGTTGTAATAGTGAAGCTCAAATAGTAACTTTTAATCTCGTCAAGTTTGGAAGTGCTATGCAATTTTTTGCACGTCTTTTACTGGTACTTGGGTGATGAACAATGTAGTCATTAAGTGATTGAGCATGAGATGTATCTTTGCACTCATCTCAAGAGGTTTATCGACAATAATTAGGGGTGCCTTTTAGGTGTTTGTGAGCGTATAGACTTCAGTCAGTATGGTGTTTTTGAAGTAAAGCTTAATGTTTTGTTGGTGCAATTGGAGCATTAGTAGGAGCTAGACTTCTAGTGACAACATTTTTTTGCAGGTTGGTCTTAATTTGTTTGATTAAGAAAGAGATAGTGGGTGACAAAAGTCAAGATTAAAAGATATAAGGGCAATGGTTTTGGCTTTTGAAAGATGTAGATATAAGTTCTCTTTTATTTGGAAAATTTGTCTCGGCTTTTGTTTGTGAATAAGCTTATGTCCATGAATTAGGAGGAATGGGACATGCTTGATAGGGAAGCACTAAGACTTGTGTCATGTCTCACCCAACTTAATCTAAATAAAATCCAATAGAATACTTAAAAAACCGAATAATGGTTTTAAAGCAAAGTGAGTAGTAAATCCAAAGGACACAAAACAAAGTTGGATGGGGTGATAGTAAAGCATCTCAATCTATACTTTATCTTAGAAAGAACAACTCTACAAAAGCAACACATATAGTCTCAAAGTTGTCAAAAAGTACAATATTAAAATAAAAGTATAATTATATAATTTGTCAGCACAGTTTAACAAAATCCTCACATATAAAACTTCTTTCATAAAACTCACAAAATACAATATAATTGCTTATTCAAGATCCTAATTTGTCTTGTAGAAATCTCTAATTTTGTGAATATTAGTATCTTGATGTGTAATATAAGTAGATGATGAGCATGTTATACTTAATAGACAAACTACTAGATATACGCATAAGACAACTTAAAAGTGCAAATATATAGCTAATAAATAATGAAGAAGTAATGAATAAAATAATATATGGCAATTTGTAAAAGATGTGAAAGTATTGTATTGATGTATGGATGTTTGTATGTGTTGTGATAATGTATATGTATAATTATTATTTTGAATTAATATCATATAATATTTATATCATATCAAATATTTTACTTTTTTTTGTCATATTTTAATTCATTTCATTTGTCTTTATTTTCTTTTTTATTTTTTTTTCGGCCCAGATTTCTTTTTATGATCACTATCTTTGCTTATCAGGACCCCATATCATTATTTTTTACTAAGTCACTACCTATATTGCTTAGCATCATTGCTCATGATGGTGGGGTTTGTGCCTTGTTGTGTCCCCAATTAGGGGGCCAACGATAGTAGAGTGGTGATTTTCTTTCTCATATACTGAGCCACACTGCCTATATCTCTTAGTAGTATGTGTTTACGATGGTGAGGCTATTGTTGTGTTGCGGCCTCAATTTAGCTATCATTGATAGTGAAGTGGTGATTTTTCTTCTTTCTCACAATCTTTTAGATCATTTGGTTCAAGTAAATTTTTTCTTTCTCTTTTTCTTTCATTTTGTCCATTTATTTCTTATCTTATATTCTGATTCTTATAGCGCACACACATATGATATAATAATATGTAATCACGTAAATCAGAATATATGCAGATAAATTCTATGTTATATAAGATGCTCATCATATTGTCTTTCACAATAATATTCCAAGAAAATTAAATAATTCAACCTAGTTATATCATAGTTATTTATTTTACTTATTTGATGATTTTGAGATGCTTTTTTAATTGTCTTACCTTTTCCTCTATCCCTTTCTTTTATTTTTTGCACCATTCCCTTTGCATTCTATTGAAAACTATTCAATTTATTGTTTTCAAGCTTTAAATGTTTATACACTTTGTTAAATACTATTCATTTTTTGGCATTTCTCCAAAATTGCTTGATTTCTATATCAAAAGTATTTGCAAAGACTATCGCAAACAGCTCCCAAAGTTATTTACAAATTTACTTGGAATTCTTTGTTCAAAGATTAATGTCATATTGTTTGATCTCTTTTATTATATTCTATGATTGCTAGTTAATAGCTCATTAGACCTTTGGTTGGATGGCAAATCTCAGCTTTGGCCTATTTCCTAAAGCTGATTGTACGATTTGATAGTTCCATCAGATTGTATGATTTTTAGATTTCAGCCAGCTTTTCAAACAGCTTGATACGTTGCACATGGCCCAATCTTATGATGCAATAAATATTCTCATACTACCCAATTTTCTTGAGAATTCTGATTCCAACGCTACTCAATTGATAGTACAATTCGATAAATATTACAATATTATAAGATTTTCTTTAGAAAAGGTCAGGCTAGAACCTATTACTCATTACTTCGTTCGTTGCTTTTATTGTATTATCTGATTATGACAATCGTATAGTACGATCAGTCCAATTGTATAATACCAATACACGATCAGAAAACCAAAACCAAACTCTAAGTGGGTCAACACATAATCCCATAGTATAATAAGGAAAATCTTAGGTAGAAACTTACCTTACAAAACTCTTTCAGCTAGAGGAGAGATTCGAATTTTTTTTTCTCAATTTCCATTACTCTGTAACTCTAAAATCCTTAGCCACAGCTATCTATTATGCTAGAATTGCTTGATGATTCCTCTTTTTACTCTTCTAAATCTCTTCTATCAATGCAAGCCTTTAGATATCATAGAGAAGAGTAACATATAGATTTCGACATTAAAAAATAAGGCCTTTATGCTTTTTGATGTACAATATGTTGGCTCTATAGTTTCTTATTTTTGTCGATCAACTAGATAGCGTATGCTATATGGAGTTGGCATGTGGAAGATCTTGAAGGGTAGATTGGTGGTAGCTAGTGGCACAATAAGATAACTTAATTTATAGTTGAATGACTTAAGAAGCAATAGCTCCAACATTCCCAAGTTTTATGGAAGTCTCTTATTTGACCACAACTAACTTGGTTACTTGAGTGGGAAGAGCATGAAGGTTTTGATATGAAAGGTTTGCATGTCAAAATTGTTATCATAAAGATTGTTGTATGTTAGGACAACACTTTGTTATTTTTAATAAGTTGAGTTAGGAACTTTGGCTAGAGAAGTTGGCAGCAATCCATTATAAAATTTTGGGCTTTGCTCTAATGTCATCAATTGGAGGATCATGATACTATGTTGCTTTCATTGTTGAAGGTTTTTGGGTCTTTTTCTGAGGAACAGGTGAAATGTTGTGATATCTTAATTTGTTATAATATACATATGACAAATTATGATTTCTTAAATTTGAAAAGATCATTTCTAGGTTTTTATCCTTAGGTGAAGCCATGTCGATTGTGGTTGTTTGTCTCTTCTAATAGATGTAAGCATTTAATTTACTTCTCAAACTGAGAAGAATCTCTGATTAAAGGCTCAACCATATATGTTCAAATTAGTCTACAATAGGAAAATGTTTGGAATTGGAGAGTGGTTTATAGTTCTATCATCTCGTGACCACTTGTGTTGAATATTGCCTTTTGTTTTGTGGAGTCTTCTGTGATGTGAAAATTTTCTTAATAAGATTTATGGGTTTCCTTATTTAAGGGCATTTTGATTGCAATGGTTTGCCAATTCTAATAGGTGGAAACACTTAATTAATCTCTCAAATTATGAGGAATCTTTGATCTAAGGTTCAACCATATCTATGCAAATTGAGCCATGAAGGAAATAAGGAAATGTTTTGTAATTGGAGAATGGTCCATGTTTCTATAGTCTTGAGACTATTTATGTTCAACATTGTATTGTTTTGTCAAGATGCTTTGGCTATTCTTAATAAGATTCATATGAAGGAAAATAGGGAAATATTTTGGAAATGGATAATGGTCCATGGTTCTATAGTCTTGAAGACCATTTATGTTGAACATTGCCTTGTTTCTATCAAGAAGCTTTGGCTATTCTTAATAAGATCCATGGGTTTTCTCATTTAAGGGCATTTTGATTGTGGTGATTTTGCCACTTGTATAGGTGCAAGCACTTAATTAACCTCTCAAATTGAGAGAAATATCTAATAAAATGTTCAGTTTTATAGGTGCAAATTAAGTTGTGATGAAAAATAAAGAAATGCTTTGAAAATGAACGGTTCATGGTTTTGTCATCTTGAGACCATTAATGTTGAAAATTGCCTTTTGTTTGTTGGGGAGCCTTGTTTATGATGTGAAAGTTTCTTTAATAATATCCATGGGTTTTGTTATTTAAGAAAACTTTTTAAAGAGCTAATTTAAATTAATGTATATGTCATGCCTTGATATGCGATTCACAGTAGTTTTAAGAAGTTTACTTCCAATGTCGATCAAAGAACACCTTTGTCTGTTGTGGCTAAGCATTGTTCATCCATAGGATTGGTTTTCTTGTTAACGTATTCGTGATATAATGACTAGAGGCACTATAAAACTCATTTTCAAAATTTTATGTGATTTATTTAGTTCTTGTGAATGATAGAGTTTTAATAAATTTCATGCCTTGATGTGATCTTGGTTGTAGTACAAGAGATGTTTATGGATTTTATGAAGTTGATCTTGGACAATGTTAATGTAGTCAAACTTTCTAAAAGATCAGGTAATAACCTTGAAGAAATCCTACATGGGATCAATTTGGTCCAACATGCTTTAGTTTATGGATTTCTTAAGATGGGATTATGGAGTGAAGCAAATTTGAAGATTGATCTAGGCTTGACAATGTGTAGGAACCTTAGGTAGGACAAACATAGTCAAGCATATACAAAGGTTAAGTTAGGAATATCGTAAGATAGGATATGTCAAGCATACATAAAGATTATGAATAAAAATAAGGTAAAACCTAGCTAGGATGGATGTGATCTAGTATGCTCAAAGATTAATTTTGGGATATATCAGGATATGATTATGAGGTTAAGCATACTTAAAGATTAATTTGAATATAAAGGTATAAGAAAATTTAGGCAATACTGGTGTGGTCAAATGTGCTTTTTAATTTGTTTTCTAAATAGGTCTAGGAGGTTAATTGTTTTGGTAATTATATGAAATCCTATCTTGTACGAATAAAATTTTTATGGTTCTTATTAATTGCTTCACCAATCTTGTGAATGAAATAGTTGAATCTCAAAAATATATGTTTAGTTAAGATGATCTTTAATTTTGTCTAGAGAAGGTCTATTTGAACTTGTCCCTTAGCAAATAGGAATATCCTCACGACTTACAAAAATTGATGCTTCATAGTTTACTTCACACAATGGCATGATCGTCTTCATAACATTGAGTTTGTTTGTGGGATAGTGATGATGATATAAAGCAAAATGATTATGCATTAGAAAAAGATAAGTGAGTCATAAGATAGGATTGGTTGGGGGTGTGGGGGATGGGGGGTTGAAGTAGATTTGAATATTGATTTGGTTTTGAGAGTGTGAACCTTAGGGGGTGAAGCATACATAAAGTTTAGGTGTGAAACTTTGTAAAACCTAGGTAGGATTGATTTATTCTAAGTTGTTGAAAGGTTAATTTTGGGATATCTTAGGATAGGACCAAGAGGTCAAGCACACTTCAAAATTGATTTGAATATAAAAATATGGGGATCTTTAGGTATTATTAGTGTTATCAAACATGTTTGAGGGTTAATTTGTTTTAGGATAGGTGTAGAAGGTCAAATGCACTTGAGGATTGGGTGAGGTATATGATTTGAACTAGTTTAATAGTTTAAGGAGATTTCACTTGGTGGGTTTTGAGGTGTGGTTTAAATATTTTTTCTTTCACCCTAGGTGATATTGTTTTAATAATTTCATGGAAAGTTAAGCCTCTTAAGGATTATTTTGAAATTTTTAGTTATTTTTGGTTTAGGTTTGATTTAGTTTTGAATCAAGGCCAATTTGGGTTTAATTTTGTATTTCTCTCATTTTAGTTTACGTTTTAATTTAATTTTGCTTAATTGTAGTCAAATTAGCTTAATTGGCTCAATCTGAGTGCAATTTGGGCTCGATTTGAGATCTAGTTTTAATGAGGCTCAAGCCAGTACAGTTAGGTCAATTTGGATTGGTTGGGCTCAATTTTGGTCCAAACAAGGTTCGAGCTTAGCTTTTATGGTTTTAGCTAGTATGACTTGCCTTAGAATTGAGCAAAACGTGAGCTCAAAAGTGGCCCCAACTCTAGTTCAGGCTCAGGATAAGGTTGAAATTAGCTCGACCCTGGTTACTCTCCAACTATGGTAAGAGCTGTATGGCTTGAGTGAATAGAGGTGAAGCTCAGGCCATGGCATTGGGTACTATCACAATGAACTGCAAAGTTGGCTAAAGTGGACCTGCATCTTGTATAACTGATCCTGTTTCCTTGTGCTCTTGCTACTAGCATGATTTGTTAGGTTTTTTATTTTGCTAGACCAGTGTTGGTGAGCTTGGGGGATAACCTATCGATGAGGGAGGAGAGGCTGATGGGGATTGGAGGTGGTTAATTCTGAGTATAAAATGCGCCAAGGCAACTTCCTTTTTGTTCGTAGGAGAGGTGATGGGTTTGGAAGATTTTTTTCAACAGAAATTGGCTACGAGGCAGGGAGTATGTCATGAGGGCTTTTGGAAAGTAGACGGAGATTGACAAGAAAATTGAGGATGGGATGGTACAGATGTTGTTTGTTGTGTTTGTAATGGGATTGTTGTTGGCAATCTTGTGGATGCCATGGAGCAACTAGTGCTTGCATTGGTGATTGGACTTGGGTGCTTTATTGGTGGTCACGAACGGCTGAATAGAGGTGCAAGGCAAAGATTCATGGTCGATGTTGGCAGAAGTAGTGGTTGGGAGGTTATGGGAAGGATGGAGGAAGAGAGTTGGGGAGTTGTGTGCGAAGAGATTGTAGTCACGTAAAGTGAAAGGGAGATGTTTCCAGAAGTGTGTTGAGGGACAATTTTGATAATTGTGAATGAGTTCATATGGAAAAGGCAAGAGTTATGAAAGTTAGAGAGAATGTTGAGGGAAGTAAGAGAAAATGGTTATGTTATGAGAAATATGGAAGAGAGAGAAACAGCAAAATGCGGCTTAAAGTGGAAGTTGAAGGATTATTTTGATAGTAGTGGTTGGGAGGTTATGGGAAGGATGGAGGAAGAGAGTTGGAGAGTTGTGTGCAAAGAGATTGCAATCATGTAAAGTGAAAGGGAGATGCTTCCAGAAGTGTGTTGAGGGAAAATTTTGATAATTGTGAATATGAGTTCATATGGAAAAGGAGAGATTTATGAAAGTTAGAGAGAATGTTGAGGGAAGTTAGAAAAAATGGTTATGTTATGAGAAATATGGAAGAGAGATAAATAACAAAATGCGGCTTAAAGTGGAAGGTGAAGGATGATTTTGACGAACAACTTGGAGGGAATGCATCTTTTATCTTTTTTGTTCTATTTTCTTACATTTTTTTAAAAATGGACTTAGAGATAACTTTAATATTTTAAGAAGTGAGATACATAAGTGGTTTTGGAGTCCTACCATAAAGTTAAACTTGTGATCAAATAATGGTGGTTAGCATAAGAATAGTGATTTCTCTAATATTGTAGTACTCATGAGATATGTATGACAGATAGTCTCTAACAAATCACAATAAAATGGAACCATTGGAAGGATGAATATGACAATAAATGAGCATGACTCCTTTAAGTGCAAGAAAGTTCTGGTTAAGGAAATCATAATTTGTTAATTTGATTCCTCATCTTATCATGAATCATTATTGTTTTCTCTCTTACAATTGCAAAATCGTTGCTTGTGTAAGCCTTCCTTTCCCAATTGCACATCTACTCTTAATGACGTAGTCTTCTTACCTTAGAGGAAATTATGGATGGATTGTGAAAAATGGCGTGATTTTTCAAGACACAACGGTTTATTTTTATTACAAATTCATAGTTTAAGGGAATACAGACTCGAGCTTAACTATGTAGCAACTTTAGAAAAGTCCTCGTTCTACTCTAATAAAATATCTTTCAAATAAGTGATCATTCGAAAGTGTGGAGCAGCCTTCACATTCGTTCAGTCTATTGTCTTATGTAAGGTTAGCACTTGCGAATAATCCATGAATGTTTGATATCTCCAACATCAAAGCGTCTTGCCTAACTACATTTTGGCAATGTGATCCATGGGATTCTTGTAAATCACCTTCTCATCAATCTTTCAAATGAGACACTTTAATCTCAAAAAATGTATGTTTTTGTAGGGTTGTCTCTAATTTTTTCTAGAGAAGATTTATTTGAAGTTATCCCTTATCAATGAGGAACATCTTCACGAGATTCATCTGAACTTGTAGAAACTGATGCTCCATAGCCTGTCCCACACAACTATGAGACTGCTTTCATAGCATTGAAACCATTAATGGCTTGATGATGACATCAAGCAAGATAGTTATGCATCCAAAGAAGATAAACAACACCATAATCAATATCCCAACTTGTTGATATTCCAATTGTGATATTCGAGAACCTCCTGCACCACTGCCACCTCCAATGTCTAGATAGGGACTTCATTTTTTCCATATGATTGTTGTATTCTATTATATTTGCTACTGTTACATTCTTTGCTTGATGCGTTATCTCCCCTTGACGACAGCCTTAGACTTTGTGTTGTCATCACTTCGACATTTTAATCTCCTTTATAATGTCAATCTTAGGCTTTTTATTTTTTTTATTATTATCTCTAGATATTATTATAATAATTATTATATTCAATTGTTATCATCATGCAATTATTTCTGTTGTTATGCTTCAGATATGTTTTTATCATGATATGATATGTTGAATATGTTTTATGTAGCACACATGTTATATTACCACACCCAAATATTTGTTTATCATTAAAATGGGAGATAATGTTGATCACATATTGATTTTGATGATCATAAACATTTGTTTTATTTTTGTTATGTTTGCTAAGCAATGTAGAATGTGTTGGCCACAAGCATGCACATAAGGAAGATTCCATTATTGTGTGTCATTTCTTTTTTTTTTAAATTTTATTAGGAATATGTAAGCAAGCATATTGCAAGTTGTGTAAAAGTTCTCAAAATTCTGTAGGAAAGATTTTTAAAAATCATCACAAATTTATATACTGGTGCTTTAATTGGACGAATTGAATCTGTCCAATTGAGGGTTACCTGTTTACCACAAATTTTTGAGTGCCCTTGGAGTGATAAATCTGAATTCTTTATGATAGTAAAAGCCTTAGAAACCATCTAAACATCTAACTGATGGGTTTAAAACTTGTTTCAATCTGTTTTTCAAATTAAAATGGAGAATTATAATAGGGTTTTTTCTTCCAGCAATACATTACCGTTGAGCCATGTTCCCGAGAAAAAGTTGAGAGCTAATGCTATTGTGAAAGTACTTCTTTCTTCTCTCCTGTCTTGCAACTTCGTGAGATCAAAGGTTAACAATGAGACTGTTTTCAGTTCATAACCATTAACCAAGCTTTGAGCAATAAGTTTCATTTTAAATTACTGTTTTTGCCACTGAAAAGTATTTTGAAGCACTTATCATTTTCTGATATCACGAAACATTTAAATCATGCCACAGGGCTTAAGAAACTACTTCGTGCTTAGGGCCCTTTTCTTTATCTTACTGCCATAGCTTTTAGAACTTTATTGTCTTGTGGGGGTCACTCTGTGCGATTGTTCTGTTTTGGTTTGGGTTAAGCATTGAATCTTTTTTCTTATTCTTTTATTTTTTTATTTTAAAGACTCACCCACCTGTGCTTGGTGGTTGCTTCATTCTGAATTAAAAGGACAGGTGAATATAGGCTGGTTTTTGCCTGAGCCACTTAAAAAATTCATGTTTGTTGTGTGATTATTGTTTCATTTCTAGATTGCACCGTAAAGAATATAAAGGGTTTCTTGTTCTTATCTGATGTATTTCTAGTTTTTCTGTTAAAAAATTAGTCGGAGGAATTGTACATATGATTTTAACTCTTTTGGGCATCAACCTAGAACCATTTGGGCATATTGGACAAATTCAACTTAGGGATTAGGAACCAATTCAATGTGGTCAACCAAATTATTCACTTTGAAGTTTTTGACAATTTTTGAAAAATCTTATTTTTCCTACAGAATTTTGAAAGCTTTTACAAGGCTATTTACATCCATGCTTACATATTTCTTATTGGAATAGACTCATACTAAAATATCTTTCTTATGTGTCTTTGTGTCATAGATTTGTCATTATTAAGCAGATATTAAGAACAATAACCTAAATGATTTTTTATCATCAAAATCAAAATAAGATCAATAGCTCAAGTTGGCTTGGTTGTATGGGAAAGGCGTGATTCAAATCTATGACTTTTGTTTAGCCAATTTAGTTATTTTTTGATCATCATGAATATCAATTTAGTCGTAAACCATGGGGGTTTGAGTCCCTTTATGTGATCTTTATATGACGTTGTTTTTCTTATTTTATTTATTTTTTAATAAATCAAAAGTTTGCCCACTCTTCATTATTTGTAAAGGTTGTCACATGATATGTATAAGAATGCAAAAGAGAAAGTCTTGGGAGCTAGCATACAAAAGGAAAAGTTAGTCAAACAAATAGTTGTTAAGTAACTAAGATTCGCAACAACTTCCAACAATACAAATCATTGTCCATATGATCAAAATGTTATTTATCATGAAAACCTTGATATAAAATGGAAATCAAAGTTGAAGTGGTTATTAATAAGTCTCCATTTCACTAAGTGAGATAAACTATATGAATTCAAGAAGTTAAGCATTGTACCAAAAGACCATACACATTGGCCTAAGAGAGCCTATTATTAGGTCAAACGATCTTACACATTGACTTTAAGGAGTCTAAATCACTGAGTTAAAAGTCCCTATAAATCATTGGGTCAAAAGTCCCAAAAAGTACGAGCAAAATACTAAACAAAGCTAAAAAGAGAAAATCTCAATAATGAGACTAAAGATATAATAAATAGCTTAAAATATAAAGCTCTTATAACTAATAAAGTGTGATGAAGAGGCATATTATAATATGGTAAAATAATGAAGAATAAATTCCAATTTAACTCTATGCAATGTGATGAAATGATAGTTAAACAAAACCTTGCCATTCTTAACAATTATTTTCTAAGTGATGATCTTCAAGTGAAGTTTTTACTCAAAAATATGCTAAGCAACATTAATCTATCTTTTATGTTTTGATCTACTTTTTATACAAGCATTTGTAAGTTCTCTAATAGATTCAAACAACTCCCAATGATCATAATAAAATTTTCTAAAATTTTGTTAGACTAGCAATTGCTCGTATTTCTTGTTCTAATCATATATGTTTAGTCAAGGATCGTATTGCACAATGTTTACGAATGAGTTGATTGCCTAAACTCTTAGACTTGTTCGATTTGGTCATTGCACTAACTGATAAATGATCGCATTTGCACGATAAGACCATTGTGCATGTACAACAAGACCATTGTGTATGTACGAAGCTCATAGATCTTCTGTATCCTTAGATTCAATTTTTCATCTATTGGTTTCAAAAGAATTGTATTGTACGATAATGTAGATCGTCCAAGTATGGCCTATAGGAAATATTACCTTATTTGGTAAAACAAGATCGTACAAGTATGATTAGGAAAATCATACTCTACGAAGCACGTAGGCTCACTAAGTGTTTAAATCCAATCTATATTTCTTTAGTAAAACAATTTCATACGTGTTCAATGAGGATCGTCGTACTACACGAAGCATACTAACTTCATATCTCAACTTACATCTCTTGGGAAAAGCAAAGAAGGCACATATACGAACATATATTAAAAAATAATTTGGTAGGTCTGATTCTTTGTCTGTTCCCTCAAATGAACTTATATGAGTACGATAAAGATATCGTACTGTATGATTAATATAGTTTTTCCACTCCATGCTAAGTTATTAGTCATTTATTTCTTAATTTTACTTTAATAAGTATATTGCTTATTAACTTTGGCATATTTTTATTAATAGAAATCTAGAGGAAAATGCATGTATCATGAAAGCCTAAATGATTGAATAAATGGTTTTAAAAAACTTTTGATTATTCACATTCAACTTTATCGATTCTAAATGTCTCGAGTAAATTATTATATACCTTACATTTTAAAGTAATGATAATAACTCGGTAAAGATCTCCTTGTTTGCTCAAGCTTTATGTTTTTCTTAGTTTTGGATACAATCTCACCAAAATATCGTCAATAAGCTCCTTCAATCAATGATGAAGCTTTTCAATTGATTTATTTATTCAATTTTAAGATGTATGATTTAAAATATTTTTAAAAAATATTAGTAAAATAATATGATAATTTTATTATTATTAAACTAATAATATAAGGATTGACAAACCTTTTTATTAGAGGGATAATTTGATCATAAAATGTGCAAAAAAAAAATGAAATTTTATTTTATGTAATTTGTTTTGGATATCATTGTTACTATCCCCATCACGTGGGTGGTGACTACGCTTTATATCTTAATGGAGGCTGCAAGAATATCTCAACATGGAAATGCAAAAGTTTTTCAGCAAAGCTGGTTGAGTTGATATCGATGATGCAAATGAGCCGAGGATTTAACAACCAAAGAAGAAATTCAAAATCCTCACCCATTGTTCCCTTAAATTGCCATTACTACCTTTATTTAAAACTAATGTTCTTCAATTTAGAGGAAATAGAAACCCAATAAGTGGCATTCGTTGTTACATGCTATGATTTGCAGGAACTCACAACAATACTCCGGTGATGCCCAAGAGAAGACCACCTCCGCCACCTTCCAGAGAAATGGCTGGTAATAATACCTCACGTCAATATGATGAACACCAGCACACAAAGACTTCCCATGTTTCTTCTTCAACATCAGGGGCAGATGGGACCCCCTTGGGTGCATTTTGGTCCACCCAATTTGCACCGGACCACTTGTTTAACGAAGAACAAACGAGCAGATCATCAAACCATGGTCCAATCAACACAAAAAGAACCAGTCCTTCCAAAGAACAGCATACCAAGACTTCTCCACCAAGCAGGAGGGAGTACGAGCTGGAGGCCCAAGTCGAGAAGCTGAAGGAGCAGCTGAAAACAATTAACCTGGAGAAAGCAGAAGCAGTATCCAAGTATGAGAAACTCTCCGCCATCTGCCGCTCCCAGAGACAAGAGATCCATGAGCTGAGAAACTCTCTTCTAATGGCTTCAACTCCTCCTTTATCAATAGAATCTTCAACCCAACAATTTGACACACTGGTAAACATTCTGTTCATTCCACTTCTTCCAATTTAGAAAGAACACTTGAGTTCCCTAAAACCCAGCCATTTTGCAGTCTCCAGTTCCAGAACCTGAACCATGGCTGGCATTCTCCGATGAGCCAAAACCACAGTCAAAACCAAACAACTCGAGGTCAGTCAGGACCGGAAGCAACCGTCGAAACAGCACGAAACACCCGGAGTCGACTCCGGTGACGGACGATTGGGGTTTTGGTGTGGAGAGCTTCACTGCATCCCCTTCTTCCAATAATGTCAAGAAGGTAGAATCAAACCAGCCTGCAGGATGGGCTGGTTTCTGAAAGCAAAACCACAGCTTCTACATCAGTTTTGAAGTAATAACTAAACTTTACACCCAGATGAATTTATATGCTTTGTATTATTAGCTGTGGAAGAAGCAGTCCCTTCTCTTCTATCAACACTAATTTAATTCCTGAACAGGGCTTTTGGCTGTAATATAATTCAACCACTGCCAATATACTTTACTGAAGATGTAAGGTAAGACGTATATACTCACCTATAATTTTGTGTTGGCGTGCTCTTCTGGTTGAACCATGGCATTTTGGATACGTTGGGTCATTTGTTAACCCATTTTTTTTTTTCTCTGTATTGTTTTCTTGGTCAAGCAATGATGATCAAAATTGTAGTTTATTCAATTGATAAAATATTACAAGCAAATCATATAAATTTGACTATAATTAAAATAATTAAAAAAATAAATTTAAAATTAAAAGTAATCTTCAAGCAAAGTAGGCATGTTTTATAATATTTAAAAAATTAACTTTTTTTTACTTGTATATTGTAATATAAATATATTATTAATAACGGTGATAGTAATATTTATTTTTGAGATGTTTGCCACGGATGAACTGTCGTAGGGAATCTCCAATTGTCACTTCGTCGATCCAAGTTCCAACGCCGCCCATGTTTTAATATTCCTGTCTTCGCATGCGGTACGTGTCGCCAACCGCCGGCGGGAAAAGGTTGCGTCACTTTTGTGAGATTATCGGTTCTTCTCTTCAGTTGAGTTTAGTTTTTCTTTTCATGAATTGCTCTTTCGGGGAAGTCGTTAATGGGCCTTTCGAAGGGGGACATTCTGTTTTTCCGTTTCCATGTATTCTTTCTGTAGCGTTGGGTTTTGGGGCTTGGTTGAAATCTTAGCTTTGCTTTTGTTATGGTTTATTAGAGTGGACGATGCAAAGAGCTCTATCGAACCTCCTGCGGCGGCGTTTGGGTTGCCGGCGGAGGAGTTTGGTAATTTTTTTTGCTTGTTGCGTTGTATCCGATTCTTTAGTTACAATTTCTCGCTCTTCAGGCTATGGGCCGCGTCTTCAGCTTGTTCTGCCATTGCTTCATCAGCTTTCAATGCTTTTGGATCAAATTCTGGTGAATAATTTTTCTTCTCAAACAGGTGGGGGGTGTTTGGCTTACATTTCGTTTTGTAAACGATGCTCCCTCCGAATGCGGAGGTGCTGCACATATTCCTAAGATTAATGCTCCCAGTTGCTCAAATTCGATCAAATACTCGACTTCGTGTGCCACCATGTGGGAATCACGGCAGAAGGAACACCTTGAATCAGACATGTTGGTTGATTCATTTGGAAGGTTTCATAATTATTTGAGAATTTCTTTAACGGAGCGTTGCAATCTTAGATGCCAATATTGCATGCCTGCGGATGGTGTTGAGTTAACACCCAGTCCTCAAATCCTAACTTCTGCCGAGATTTTTCGATTAGCCGAGCTCTTTGTTTCTTCCGGGGTGGATAAGATCCGCTTAACGGGTGGAGAACCAACTATAAGGAAAGATATTGAAGAGATATGCTTGCAGCTTTCTGGCTTAAAAGGATTGAAAACTCTCGCAATGAGCACTAATGGTCTTGTTTTAGCGAAGAAACTTCAAAAGTTGAAAGAATGTGGGCTTGGTGCGTTAAATATCAGCTTGGATACATTAGTTCCTGCAAAGTTTGAGTTTATGACGCGGCGGAAGGGGCATGAAAGGGTTATTGAGTCGATCAATGCTGCACTGGAGTATGGTTTCAATCCTGTTAAAGTAAGCCTGTTTATGCTTTACTTTTTCTATGTACCCTTTTTTCGTGCTTCAAAAAGGTAGAATTTTATCCATGAATTTGTTTGTTCTCCTCCCACCTAGTATTTAGGAATATTTAATGTAATTTTCAGGTCAATTGTGTTGTAATGCGTGGAATTAATGATGATGAGATTTACGACTTTGCTGAATTGACTAGAGCAAAACCAATTAATGTTCGGTTCATTGAGTTCATGCCATTTGATGGAAATGTTTGGAATATTAAGAAGTTAGTACCCTATGCTGAGATTTTGGATAAAGTGGTAAGTTAAACTTGATTATTTTATGTGTTTATGATCATAGCATCAATTCAACTTTTATGGTCATGTTGAAAGAAGGTTTTGATTAGTTTGTGCGTAGAGCAGAAACAGAGATATGAAGGGGTGACAAGGCTTTCAGATCGTCTGACAGATACGGCAAAGAATTTTACGATAGATGGGCATCAGGGAACAATTTCGTTCATCACATCAATGACTGAGCATTTCTGTGCTGGTTGCAACAGGTTGCGGCTGATGGCTGATGGGAACTTGAAAGTTTGTCTCTTTGGCCCAGCTGAGGTATACCAAGGCCCATTCTTAATTCGTTTTTTAGATTAAATGCATAAATTTCCTGCTAGAAGCATTCAGGCTATTGTAACTTGTTTTTTGAAACAATCTTTCCATTTTTTTTCCAACTTGAAAGAACACAGAGTTCTGAAATTTCAAGTAAGAACTGATGTCACGAACTTTCGAATTGCTAAAACGTTTTTAGTTTTGTTGGTTTGATAAATTTCCCAATTGAGATGCTTGATTTGATGCATTGAAAGTTCTTGAATGCATGGGGTTTGGGGAAGGATTCCCCCAAATTTTCTATTGTATGAGCCTTAAATATCTTTGAAGTTATTGTTTTCATGATCGGAACCTGCAACTTCCACTTTGTAAATTAGAATGCACGGTACACCTCTTTGAGCCGAAGGTACAACTCAAGAGGAGATCAAGCATTGCAGCCAATTGTAACCTCTTCTAGAAAGTTTGACAGATTTTGACATCTGTGAGGCTAATCATGCTTTATGTTTTGTCATTGTTCATTCTAATATTTGCAAGGGAGCCTCCATTATCTAGGCATGGCATGAGAAAAAAAGGTGCAAAACTTTTAAGCTTTTGAACATTATCCTTAGAGAACACGGTACCCTCATCCTTAAAAGTTCTTTTTGAGGTTGACAATATTCAATGATGCCCTTGAAGTTGGGGATTGGAGTTTTGTCCTCCTATGAGCTTCTTATGAGAGAGGGAATGACCCCACAATTTTGTAGTTATGTTCCTAGAGGATCATACCTGAAGAAGACATGATTGATTTATCTAAGGTTGGCCAAGTCATCGATTTCCAACTCTCTTTGTTTATTTGAAGATTTATAAATTATACCCGTTTTCCTCAGAGCAACGTCCTTTACTTAAGAAATGTAAAGTTGGTCTTAGATTTTTTTGAGGCTTGTGGCTCCTAGTGCATTAGCTGCACATAATGTTTTTTGGGCTTCTCTTTCACAACCAGTTTCCATTTTCTTCGCTTTTGTCAGCTCCTTCATTTATAACTGTTTTGTCATCCCTAGCAACACAAACATCACCATTCTTGGGTCACATTATCTTGGGGTTTTTTAACCATGAGCTCAAGTCTGCCAACAGAATAGCCTCATCTTGTAGTGTCACTTGATTCCAAGACATTGTCACCTGTGACTCACTTCTTCTATTCATGTGATAAATCTGCTTGATGGAATGATGATTTGCTGCCAAACTAAGTTCTTATCGACATATATATTGGTTGGAAACTTAATTACCTAATAATTTTAGATTGCTCCAATTTTGAGATATTTATTTGTTCTCTTCTTTGATTTTTCCTCTTTATATTTGGTATCGATAACATCAGTTGTTCATGAGTTGTAGGCATCATTCATCTTAAATAGTGTAGTCATAGGTCATGAAACTTACAGGTCTATTTATAACCTTGTTTTAAATTGTTCTTGATACCCATCCTTTAAAGATAGGTGCTATCATGCTATAGTTTTTGCGAGGATAATTATGTGAACTCCTTTTAGTTATGCTCTATTTAGTTCAAATACTGAAATGATTGGTGTAGCAATTTGAAGTAGTTAGTGTTCCTTGTTTGGAATGACAACAGCATTGTGAGATATTTTCCTGTTTATTTTTTATTTTGTTTCCTACGGGACTATCATTTGTTTGGTATGTTGTCCCAACATGTTTTGTATCATTCGAGAATTTTCATTGTTTTTGTGCCTTCCAGGTTAGCTTAAGGGACCCACTTCGTGCTGGTGTTGATGAAGTTGGATTAAAGGAAATAATAGGGAATGCAGTATGTATTTTTTATACTTTGATATCTCTGCCAATGTTTTGAAAAGATTGCTTTTTGGTTGTATTAGCACATTTTTCCATAAATTTTCTATTGTAGGACCAATTGTCTTGTGTTGCATGACTAGTCTGAATTACTGGATTAATTTTTGAAGTTATTCTTTAAATATAAGGATTTTTATAAACCGCATGCTGGTGCTTCAATTGAAGTTATCCTTTTAATGTTGAATTTTGAATGCTTGTGAACCTGTTCAACAGCATTTTTGTGTTCTTGATTGTAGAATATGTGATCTCAAGCATTCGTCAACTGTCATTGAAACTTGTTTATTTTCCCTAAAATACTCAACACATACCCAATTTTTCTCCTAGACATAAATTTTGAAATTCCTATTTGCCATATCTTTTGTTGTTTCCTAGAATTCTGTTTGCCTGAATAGATTTTTGGTTTCTTGATGTATTATTATTCAAAGCACAACACGTTTTGAAGGACAAACTAAGTTTTCTGTCTTTCGAGGAGCATTCTAAACAGATGCAATTTGAAAGACATTGATTGGTGGCCTTGTCTTCCTACAATATCATGTGCTCCATAATCCAAGAGTACAACTGATATGTAGAAGTTCTGCACTTGTTAACACATTGCAGAAGCCCATACATGTATTGGTAACAGTATATCATTGACATCACCTACTTGTTTTATATTCATATGTAATTCATTGTACTGATTGTGCTAAGTTTCAATTTCAAAAATCTAAATTTTAATTGATCAAACCAACTAACTTATGTTAAAATAATCATCTCAGTTTACTAGGTTGGGTTCAGTGACAAGGTCCTTTTGTCCAACAAGAACCCATCTGACCCTATACTTAACGAGTTGGTGCAATATGTATCCTCACCCTTTCTTCTTGTTTACATTTTAGATCATTTACATTACAACTGTCAATTATTCAGGTCCAAATCCTAAACCTCATTTCAAATTCAAGAACTTCTGTGCAACTTGTTTGGTTATTTTGATAGCATTCAGTCTTCTTGTGTCACTATTGCAGCATGAGGAAGTGTCTTTGACATATTCTATCTTAAGCTTTAGGTTGTGAAGGCCATCGTTAAGTTGTGGGCCAAGCATCCTGCTAATCATCTTGTGGTAACCACTCATGAATCTAAGGACATGTTTCTCTCTTTCCAAAGAGCCTTGTAACTAGTCTAATAATTTGTTTAATTTGATAATGGATGATATATGTATTTTTTTTAGTTGTGATTGCAAATTATTTATATGAACCAATAGTTGTAATCATTTAAAAAATGTCCTTGTTGTCAATTATTTAAATATTAAATTAAAATATGCCTTAAAACGTAACTATTTTATCTATAAGTTCGACATGATTCTACAATGACCTTTTTAAAGCAAAATCTCAAAGAAAAGAAAAAGTCTATCCCTAGTGTCATACTAGTGATATTCTTTAATTAGCCCATCATTCCATAATTACAATGAGTTTTTGTGCTCATGTTGAACTATTTTCACATTGTTCTTTGATTGGAATTCTATTTTTTCATGTTTTGACTAAGAATACTAATCATTTTATTAGCCATGATTAAGCTTAGCCAATTTTTTGAGAATATTTCATTATTAGTTTTTAATGATTATAAATTTAGTTATTAACAATGCCACTTAATACGATTAAGATCAAGTTATATTAATCCACCTTGAAAGGTGGGTTTGAATAATCTTTATTTAAATTTTATCTTGTTTGTTTAATATAGAGAGGTTCAAGGTGGGTTTGAATAATCTTATCTTCTTTATTTGAATATAGTGAGGGTTCCTTGATGACACATTTGACAGGCTCTATAATGATCTTAAGAGTTTTTGTGGCATTGGCCTTCTCTTTTGTTTGAAAACAATTCTTGACAAGTTGCAACGAATTCCTCCATTACTAAAGTGGCGTGCTAATACTTCCATGACTTCATTTCAAGGCATTTTCTGAGATTGCATTCAATGACATCAACAGAAGAATATTTTATGGCCTTTTACTTTATGACTAGGCATTAAGGATTCAAGAATTTTACTTTCATAGTGCATGTTTCAATCATGACATGGATTTGTTATCTTGTGATACCATGGTATGTTTTCATCTAATATGTGGTTCTTTTAACGAGGGTAGAATCATGCTTCTCATGGTTATGACAATGGCTAGGACACGTCACCCTGAGCATGCAGCTAACAATGGAACCTTCCCATTGTTGCCATGTCACATGGTCGAATGCATTTCTATGCAACCACAATGCTAGTGCTGTGTAACAACTTCAGCAGCTTTTCCTTTTAGAATAATTTTAGATGTATGAAGATTTTGGATAGCCTATATTAACATTTAATCCTTATGACTTAATTGTTCAACAATCATCTAATTGAAGTTATCTTCATTTTCTGCTCTAGTGCAAACCTTCTTAAGCAACAGTTAATGTCATAATTTTTTTGAAGTGAAATTTGACAACCATGGAGTGATTAGCACCTTTTTGGTAAAGAGTTGAATGAGCTCCTTGCTTTTCGGGCCAAGGAAGCATTCAATTACAATGCTTCCTTGCCCCCACATTGAAACCTGGTTATGATAGGTGTGATGGTTTCATCCATGCAATAAGAACTCCTAACATGAAGCAACCATGTCATAAGTATCGCAATTGTATCTCCCTCTTGGATGATGACAATAACACTTGTATTTTTAAGACTTCTGATATTTAGAAGGCCTTCTTAAACCATTTTTTTTCCCAAAGGGGCTTTGTCACTTTTCATCCCTTCTCCAAATTTCCAACTATTGTGTCTTAGAGCTCTACTCTCTTCTAACCAAATCTATGGCTTGTGCTCCCCTATCATAGAGGGGAAAGTCTTTGTTGTGGTGTGTGCCCTCTATCTTAATCTTGTATCAAGTGTAAATGGCATCATATGGTCTTCCATTAAAAAATGATAGGACATGATTTATAAAGAATTTATTGTTATTGTCATTCACTTTTTCACCCATTTAATAATGCCCAAGTATTGGCACATTACTATTGTGGTCCTTAATCTTAAGGTTGATGTTACATCTCTTAATCTCTTTAAATTTATCAGCATTTGCATCATGATTTACAAGATCTTTGCTAAATTTTTGGTTAATTGTATAAAAGTTTGTCTTAGGTCTCTTCTTAATGGCAGTAAGGAGTTTTCATCCTCGTGCGAGAGATTGTTCGTAATTGCTTGCTTGCTTAGAAAGTTTCTACTAAATTTTCTACCACGTGGATTCCTCTTCTATTTCATTTGGTTTTATGGCTATTAGGTTAGGCTTATGATAGGTAGAGTTGGTCTTCCTTTTGATTATGCTTTATCATTTTGATTTCCTTGAGCACTAGTGCTTTTAGGTCTCTAAGTGCATCTCCATTCCCAGATATTTGGTCTTGGTCAAAGGTTGTCGAACTGAATTTGTCGAGGGGATTCATGGTCTTATGTAAGGATTTTTTTTTTATCTCAATATGAATTCATCATGAGCTTCAATCTTCTATCTTCTATTATTAATAACACATGTGAGTGGGTGCTCTTGAGGGAATTCATATATCATGCAATGCACCATCTATTTTGCAAATCTTCTTTGCAAATGATGTCCTATTGTTTGGTTTGGCAACTTGTCTAGAAGCTTGTGAGTTTTCCATCATTTTCAAAGACTTTGTGCCATTTATGGGTAAAAGGTTAACAAAAATAAATCATCGATATTTTTAACATGAGAATTGTTACCAAACATGAAAGAATGATTGCCAACAATTACAATTTTAGACCTTAAAGAATGGCACATACCTTGAGATTTCCATCTTTTTGTGAAAACATTCTACTTGGAGTGACCTTTAGCATATCATATCCAATGATATACCAAATTTGTCACCTAAGGTGCTTGGAATCTTTTGTTGGCAGGCCGAGTTGTCTTTATTAATGTTGTGCTTACCTTTTTACTTGTCTACTGATCAAGGGTTTTTACTTGTTGGTTGGAGAGGGGGGGAGTTTAGAGATCTGGTCCTTCAACAACCCCAATTGGTGGTAGTTGCAATACTTAAGGAGTATGTTGGTCTACAACGTCATTGCGTTAGAAGCTATAAGGATGCCCCACTTAGTTCATCGCTAGATATATGTTTTTATGACTAAATTGTTTTCATGCTAATATAGTGGGCATTCAGGTGTGTAAGGGAGACTTAATTGTCTAAAAGGTGGTTGTCTGATATCCCTCGACAACTCTTGGACAGTTGGTAATGGTCAAGACATTCATTTTAGTAGAGACTATTGGTGCAACTTGACCCTGTTGATGAATGATTGACTTTTATTAATATAGATATCTCTTGGCAAACCAATTTCTCCTCTGCCTCAAACTATTTGTGCCATTGGAATACAGATGCTCTTCATAGTCTCGTCCACACCTATCTTGTTGAGAGGATCTTTTGGCTTGACCAAAATTGATATCTTATCTAACAATGCTCTTTCCTAGCGTACTACCAGATCCACACATGCCCCCACTACCATTTCTATAAAAACTTGATTGAGGACAACACTATTGTCGGTGCCTGGGTTTTGAAAGTAAATGTCCAATCTAGATTCCACGTTTTAGAGGTATCACTATGGTGTGGTGTCCATAATGGATTATTTCAATTGTAGGAATATTGTCACTCCTGACGCCCTCTCTTGGGTTTGCCATTACTTGTAAAACCCTTGATCATACTCCTTTTCATTGTATTAAGGCCTCTCAAATCTTTCACCTTTTGTCTTTTGTTTGTGACATCTATTATTGGTTGGAAAATTTTTCTCCTTTATTGTTAGTTATGCTGGCATCCATCATGCTGAACTGCTTGAGCTCCAAACTAATGCTACGCTACATTTTATTAGATTGAAACAATTGGAATGCTCGAGTGTACAACAAGTCAGTCTGCTCACTATTTGTCCTCTCAACTCTTAGACTTGTTACTACCCAATCACTCCTTAATGTTAGCCTAGAGAGTTGGATCCCTTTGGTGCTTTGGGTCTTGATGTCCCCACTCTCCCTTACTAGTGTCCCCATATTTGTGTTTGATTAAAGTGAAATTCGGTAGCTTTATCTTCCTTGATGGAGTGGCTGGTTTTGTGGTGATTGCTAATGATTCATTTGCTTTGTTTATTGTTGCTTCGAGCATCCGATTGACCACATGCTCTTCTTCCTGTTGAGCCTTAATTGGCTCAATTAACGACCTTCTGAGTTTCTTCCTTGGTTAACAAGTACATTGGCATTTAGATCTAGGGGGACTCCTTGATTGTCGTTGTTGACCTGATTTGGACTCTTTTTGGTCATCACATTGATTATGTTGACGGGAATCATCTCATATCCTTTGCATTACTTCCATCTTTTCAATGGTTTCATATTCTTATATAAGTCAATACTATGGTTGGTTTTTGTGCTCAAGTGGCTTCCAATTTGAACTTATGGTGGGATAAAGGCATATCACTTGCCCTTACTTTCCTTGATACCCTTTTGAAAAATTGCTCCTGTGTTTAGCTAAAGTATAAATGATAGTATTTGTCTTGTTTTATAGATACTTGACAATCAAGAGTAGCTCTTTTACCACCAATGGTCCTAGTTCTACATTACTCGCAAGCTCCCCTTCATGATACACTTAAATCTCGTCTTAGAGTTGCACATGCATAGGAAACCATCTTTTAGGATTTGTTAGGTTCTGTTTGCATATAGCTTGTGAGTTAAAAAATACATGTTTGAAGAAAAAGATGTTTTGAAAATGAGTTTTAGAAAATAAGTTTTATTTGAGTGGAAATGTAGTATTGGGAAAGACTATTTGTTGAGATTTTGTTGTGTGAGTTTGAAAGGGAAAAATGTTTGAAAGACTAACTTGTAATTCAATGGCCTAACAGGGCCTTGATCCAACTTAATCCAGGCAAAATGAACTAGAATTTGTCTAGATTTTGATGTTAAGCCGCTCTTAATGTCCA
The DNA here is from genome assembly GCA_023846275.1 of Vanilla planifolia. NCBI lineage: Eukaryota > Viridiplantae > Streptophyta > Magnoliopsida > Asparagales > Orchidaceae > Vanilla > Vanilla planifolia. Next base: position 1,416,979 of record CM043877.1, read on the forward strand.
ACCAAATGCTCATAATTTTGCTGTTTCACCATTCATAATGGAAGCATGAGTTTAATCCTTGTCTTGCTATGAACTCATGACTTTGTTTTTTATTGTGCAGCTAAAGAGAAAGAAAGCTGCACATGCTGGAATGTTTGACCTTGCAAAGACTGCAAATCGGCCTATGGTACATATTGGTGGCTGAGGTAATTTTGTTCGTGATAATATCATTTTTATAGTTTCATTTAGAAATATAACCATGTTTTAGAGACGGCAAAGACAAGGTGAAACTTCAATATTGCTCATTTTGTGGCATTGCAGAGTATTTATGTTACATTCCATGTACTCAAATAGGATAAAAAGTTCATTTTGTTAAAAAGTTAACTCCTCAACTCATGATGGAACTCATAATTCTTGCATTATGACACCATGCTTCCATTCAGACTTCGAGTTTTCTCTAGGAAGGCTAACATTTCTCCTTGGTGCATCATGCACGTTAATCAATTTTTATTCCATAATCAAATTTCTTTCATGAAATGAATCCTTTTAAGACCTTTTCTTCTGGTTATTTACTCATGTGTCTCATAGAGTTATAAATATTATCTATAAATCAATCACCTAATCTTCAATATTAGTGTACCATGCCATGAATTGAGTCAAATTTCAAGCTTATTTTGAGTTTGTCTTGTTTAGCTTGAAATTTGTATTAGCAAACATAGTGTTGATAGAAGTATATTGAAGTAAATCATATATGCACAGTTGCAATGCTAAGATATTGGATAGAAGCCATTGGATCATTCAAAATATCTTGGGTTCAAATTCCAATCTCACTCTTTGGCATTCCTTTTAACTTTTGACTTATAAGTAATATTATCTAAGGAATAAAATAAGGGATTAGGTTGTTGGCATTGTGGATAAGATGCTCAACTATATGGTTAGTACCATGAGACATTGGAATTCAAGTGGAAGATGACTTGACTCGAATCGAATTTTGAGTTCGAGTCTATTTGTACTCAATCAAAATTTTGATGTTTCAAGCCAAAATAGTTCATACTTGATTTAGTATCACCTTAGTAACACTTGAGATAATTCGAGCGATGCTGGGATAACCAATAATGGAAAGAAGGAAAGACCAAGCTTTATTCTTTGCTTTTATTCTTTATCAAGAAAAGCCATGTGTTAATACCAATGACGAAGAAGGGGAATGGGGGGGATGATCTCTTGGTCGATTTGTTCATTTCCAATTGAGCTTTCAAATGTTATGATAGTACTTATTTTATTCAATCTAAGTTATTGAAACTTCTCTTTCATGGCCAATAGTTTTGAGTCTCAAAAGTTTTCAGAACCTTTACCTTTAACCAATTATGATGTTCTCTTCAATTAAACCTTTAACTATTAAGTGCTCAGGGTTTCATTCATTTTGGCTTCAGTGAAGTGGAGTTCTTCTTTTCTGGAGTCCTCAAGCAGGTAGCCCTTGAGATTACCTTTGATGGAAGGCAATAGCATCATTACCTAACTCATTAACCTCTAATATTATATTTATATTTAGAGATTAGAAATTAAGATTTAGGGATTGATTATTAAAGATTACAAATCAAGACATCTATTTAAAGACTTAAACATATGGAATTATTCAATGAAAATTATATGCACTTTTGTGGAATTAAATCCTATATTTTTATTTTTTTTTTAATGATCTTTCTATTTTCATGATTATCATATTCATTCGTATCCAAATATTTTAAAAAATATAGAAAACATATTTAAAAGTGGAATATTAAAGATCATAATCTTGATGTTTTGTTGAGAGAATATTAAGATTATAGTGCATTTTTTAAGAAGAAAAAGAGATTATAGTATACCAACTCATCGTTAATCTTGTTTTCTTTTCCTTCATAGAATATTTGTTATATTATATTTTTTCAATAATGAATTCTAAAGGATCCTTCTTCCTTACATTATTACATGAAAAAATTGTGGCTTACACTTTTGTGGAAGCTTATTCTTGTTAAAACTAACACCTTTTTCAATATGTTGGTTGATTTAGGTTTTGTTGAAGGACCTCAACAAATCATCAATGTCATCTGCTTGTGAAACTTTTGCTCCATGGGGAACTTCCTTTTGTGTTTTTTCGAAGTCTTGCTGAGATGTAACTACATCAAGCAACTCAGAAAAGTACTAATTTGTCAATATTAGCTCTTTTGTTTTTGTTTTTGTTGTTCCTTCTGTTGTTTAACGAAGGCAAGATGATGACGAGAAATGGGTTATAATGTACCAAATGAATAAAACCCAATAACAAGTCACAACATTGTGGTTTGCGTTTGATTTTAGTGAAATGATATGAAGTTTGATTCAAACAAACTGAGAAAATGGATTTACACTTTTAATTAGTTTGATAGGGAGACAGTTGAGGGTGTTGGATATAGGGAATGAATCATATGGTGTCATGTTGAATCACTTCCATGATAAAGAAAGTTTTGTACATTTTTTTTCCCTGATGAGCTACTTGGAATGTTCAATTGTCTCGATTTATGTTACCCAATTTGTCAGAGTAATACATAGATCTTCCTTGGCATGCTAAACTTAAGAAACATTTATTAGATATCTAATTCTATATTTTTCGTATTATCAGATCAAGAGTTACTTTTGTTAAAAGAGGATCATTCTCATGAATAAATGTGAAACGACAATAAAGTTAAAAGTTGGTTTTTTAAGTGGTTGGTCATGCCCTATTTTTTAGTTTAACTGCCTTAGTACTTAGATTTGAACCATCTTTTAGCATCTTCATCATGGTCTATTATGATGATTTCTTAGTGCATGTAAAGTATGTTGGCTTATAAGTTATCCAAGAAAGGGGTGATTAAGTTTGATATGTTTTTTGATAAATTTGAACCTATTGATTGCTATAATAATTAATTCCAACATGTCAGTATAGACGAAGGATGATAGAAAGAAAAAGTACATACAAAGGCTTTTGAAGTTGTTTTGTTAATTATTGGCTTACATTTGTTTTCAAGCAAACTTTGAGTCCATTATATACTCTTTTTTTATAGCGATGATTGTTTTTGGTGATCAAGCATAGTCCACAATTGAGAACATCTTTAATATTGGGTTAAGACACAACGCTTAATGTTTGTTCGAATTTAAGCACAACTTTAATTTTTTAAAATAAGCTTAGGAGTGACAACTCAATATTTGAAAAACAAGGAAATGCTTCACTTTATCTACAATTAGTTGATCACTCGTTTGTTCAATTGTTAAATTTGTTCGATTAGTTAGTTTCACTTGATGATTAGTTGCTCGCATTGTACAATTAAGTGCTCCTTATATGATTAGTGAATTGAACCATATGATCAATTGATTGCATTTTATATCAATAAATCATATAATAAGATATATATGATAATGTATAATTAAAATTTGTGGATTTATATTTCAATATTTTTAAATTATTTTGGTAGAACTATTTTTTTAAAATATATATTATTTTAATTTGAAAATAAGTTATCAAGGTTGGTTTTATCCAACATCTAATGTCATAAAACCTTAGTTATGAATTTAAAAAAAATAAACAATCAATGTGCATGTTTTTATTGATTGTATAAATAATTCAAAAAATACATATAATATAACTAATTTTGTGGATTTAGGGGCCTAATGGTTAAAACATTTGAAATTTAAGCAAATTTATTGAAATGTTGAAATCAATGAAATAGTGTTCAAATGAAGTAACTTTATTTAACTATTAAACATCAACACATTAATGTTTAGTGGATATTAGTATTATTTAAAATTGTTTGTATCTCATGTCATCCAAATTTGGATGATATTTATATCTTATTTTTATTTATAAAGCATATATTTTTATCAATATTATTTTAATTTATTATTAAATAAATTATTTAATATTTTTAAATAATATTATATGTCATATTTGAATCGCTAAATCCAATATCTTTTAAACATAGACAACTTTCACAAAACTTAGTTTTTGCCCATTTTAATTTCTTTTTTTAAAACAGCTGTTTAAAATTTTTTATCGTTTGAACGTAACAGTTTTTTTAATAAATTATAATTAAAATATGATGATATTTAATAAATTATAATAAAAATCATTATTTGAACTAAAATTGATATATGATAAAATATTTTTTTTGAGTTTTTGTGAAAAAGTAAAACAAAATATAATAATTTTTTTTATTCAATGTAGGCTTGTTTTTTTTGTTTTTCCTTTTTCAACGTCATTAGTTGGAATATTATTTTGCAATAAAATTTAACTAATCCACAAAAACAAGCCTACATTGAAAAAGTTTTTTTAAATTTTTTTAAAGTATTGTTTGTAAAATAAGTTTAAGTTTATAATTTTAAAATATTTTTATTTTCCAATTTAAATTTTTACAATTTTTACATTAAAATTTTATTTTTTTTCACATTTTAAAATTTTTTTTAATCTTATTCTTAAAATCATTGATTTTAAGTAAATAAGATTAAAAAAATAATATTTATTCATATATATTTGTATAAGAAAAAATACATTTAAAAGTAATTTTTTAATAAAATTAATGTTAAAGAAAAATCAAGCGGTTCGACTCACCGTGTGTGGTTCGACATCACCTGAAATCGGTGATGCAGTCGACCAGTAGCGGTATCCTGTCGAAGAAGCGGTGAACGTTTCCGCCGAATTTCGTATCTGCCTTTATCTCATCGCTGGAATTCTCTACGTGGCGCCGAATCTGGTGATCTCTACGAGGTTACCATATACCAGCATCCCTACGGACACATCCCAACCCTAGCTCGCTCGGCCGATCGGGAAATCCCACTTTCTTATCATCATCCACCTCTGGACTCGTCTAATAGCTTTTGCACGAAGTTCCTGCTTCTCTTGGCTTCACTCTGCTTGTCTAACTTGCAGTACGAAGAACGGCAGGTTTGATTTCCTTCTAGTTGATTTTAATATTGTTCTATTCTATGTTGTGACATTTTTCTGGATTGTATTTAGTTTCTTGAGCCAGAAACAAGAATGAAATGAAGAGGTTTTGATTTGTGCCATGAAGAGCAGATTTTGGAAATCAATATATTCATTTTTTATCCCCGAACTTTAGATACTTAATATTTGCTGCGAGCGCATCTTCGGTTGTGGCATTAAAAAACAATACAGGAAAAGCATGAGCTGGTTGGAGTTGGAAGATTAATATCTATTCTTTCCCATATACTTTCATAATTTGGGCCCGCTAGTATGAGTGATCCACTCGACAAAAACGAGACTGCTGGAGAAATAGCAGAGCCTTCTGAAGCTGAACATTTTGATCCAAAAGCGGAAAATAAAGGCGTTTCTTCTCCGGTTAAGGAATCCGTGGGAGATGACAGTGCTTGGTTGCATACAGAGTCTGGCTTGGATAACCCATCTTACATTATAGGGAATTCTGGAGGCCAGATTGCATTCCAAGAGACAGCCATAGAGTCTTGTGTGGCATCAGAATCAAAAATGAATGTTGATAATGTAGTTGAATCAACTAATCAGTTGGAAACTGATTCTGAGCAAAAAGCTGTTTGTGGTACCAAAGATGATGAGGGGAATGAATTGGGTGAGGAGAAGAAAGAGAATGGTAATAGTGAATTAGAGATGCATGCAATGGACATTGAAAACAATCATCAAAATGAGATCCCTTTAGCATTGAAACAGGAAGGACTAGTCAAAAGTTACCCTACGAAATTAGATGGCTCTAATCAAACATATTCTTTTGATCCAAGATATGTTGATGGAGATGATTCTGGAACTGAAGAAGAGCAAGCTGCTTTTATGAAGGAACTGGAGAATTTCTTCAAGGAGAGGAACATGGAATTCAAGCCACCTAAGTTCTATGGAGAAGGATTAAATTGTTTGAAGTGCGTTTCTTTGGTACTTTGCCCTCCTTTAAATTGCCCTTACCTAAAGTTTGATGTTCCTTTTTTACTTTACCTAGATTGTGGAGAGCTGTCACAGGCTTGGGTGGTTATGATCAGGTATGCATCTTATTCGTTCTCAAGTAAAATCTTATTGTACCTTGCCTTTGCAAATTAGTTAGTCATAATGGCTTGGTTTTTAGCTCTATATTATAGAAGAATTTTTAAAAATATGCATGGAAAGGAAATCTAATGCAAAGTATCAGTTAGGCCATCCTTGTTCAAATTTTTTTGTTATTTTTATTGGGTTTATTGGACACAGTTATGATTTTAAAGGTTAGAGAATGAATGGAGAAATCTAAATAAACCCAAAAATGATGATTAGATTTCACGTTTTATAGTGAGTCATAATCTTGACATTCTCTTTTTTCTCCTTAATTTAGATTATATCGCATTCAAGTGATTAAGATGTCATGGCACCATGATTCCCAATATCCAACATGCTTTTTTTCTTTATATCATATTTTAATTCTCTCTTTTTGCTAGTGTTCTATTATTTATGGTTTGGTCATGCTCTTGATATTCTTATTTCTCAAGAGAATTCTATTGTTGTTAATATATTTTGATTTGCATTCTTTTTTTAGGTGACCGCATGCAAGCTGTGGCGCCAAGTAGGCGAGTCGTTCAAGCCGCCAAAGTAAAATTGTTTGTCTGATCATTTCAATATCATTTGCATTAAATGAATGCTTGAAATCTTGAAGTTAAATTCATTTTATGGAATCCAATTTATGATTATAAATTTTACCGGATGCATATGAGAGTTGTTTTAGAAATTCACTTTCTTTTATGTCAATACTTGGGGCTTGCTATACATAATTTCATGTTGACAACATGCAAGCATAGCATGAAAAATTCTAGAAAAATACAAGTTTATAAAACAATCTTTTACTTGCATAAGAGCAATGCTTGTTAGTAACTACCCAAGGCACAATGCATTAGAACTATCCTTGAACAATGTTGTTAGAACCAAAGCAGGGAATGAACTGATCTTGAAAGGTGATGGATGTGACTTAGTTTCAAATTTGTGACATTGAGATATTTTGGATGGAATGTAACAAAGGGGGAGCACAAGGGATGACAATGGGGGTATTAGGCTGAACTTAATTGCATAAGATTTTTATGTGGGACCATTTTTATTTAACCATTATCTTATAACATATGTATATAGGGTATGTAGGAGTGTTTTACATTGTGATTACTTGTGTAATGCAGTGTGGTGAAAGATGGCACAAGATAAGGTGTCAAGTATAGGTTACATCAAAACTTATGCAATCAACAATTTCCACTGTTATAAAAATCATAATGATGGATAAACTTGTGAACCGGAATGTATGAAAGAATAGCACGGTGAAATGATTAACTTAACAAAAGTATGATTTTCAAAAATCCATACAAGGAAATAAAATTCCTCGTTACTACCATAAAATAGTTTTGCAAGGTTTAGAAGATTGGGGGTAAAACAAATTGTAGTAATTGGGATTTGAAATTGTTATGAAACATGAATACAATAAGACAAATTTCAAAAATACATGACGTAGACATGGAAGGAAATGATGAATTAAAAATAATATGGTTTATATGTAGTATATCACAAGAGCATTTCATATTTAAACATATATGAAGTATTAAAGTAAGGATGACTTGACAAGGAAATTTTATGGGAGGGATGTGGTATCCTCTTAAAGGAGCAACAGTGGTATCCTCACGGAGGAAGAGCTTCAACGCCCTCATGGAGAAGAAGTGTTGTGATGGTCTACTAAGATGACTAAGGTTTTCCATTATTATAATCATAAAAATTTTGATACATCACCTTTTGTAGGAAACAAAACCATGGTTGTTATATCTAACACCAACCTAGGAAGTTTGCAATGGAATATACTGCAATCATGCCATATTGTATGGTATATTGAAGCAAACATTTTCTCTGTTTTGACTCTTGTAACTGTATAATCAGCTGATGCAAAGAGGGATGATGTTAAGGCTGTGCCTTCTTCCATTTTCTCCATTCTGTCATAATCACTTAATAACATTCAAAATGCAGGAGTTTAGTAAGTTAGATAGGTTTCTTGAAGAAAGAAAAGATAGGGTGTAAGGTGAAACTACTGCTTAGTTTGCAGCTCTCAGATGGAAGGTGATTCTGTTAACCTGAATCTGCATCATTCAGATTGGGTTGGTAGCCATTGTGAGTGAAAGGAATGTTGGGTCATTTTGAGGGGATCTTATGGCATTGGAGGACAGTGTTTTCTTTTGCATGCCTATTGAAGAGGCCATTTGCTACATACTAACATAAGAGAAATTCTCAGAACAAATGTATGTTATTTAGTTAACACATTCCTGTTAGAAATGACAAAAATATTGATATCAATCCTAAAGGTTATATACGTAGATGTGAGAAGGTTAAAAGCAGGATGTTGCTCATGTTGTTTAAACTTTTGCTTTGTATCATAAGGTTGCATGATATAAAAAGATGTCATTTGAGCTTATAGCAATGATTGTTTTACGTTCTTAAATAAATTGATGTTTCTAAGAATTTTGAACCTTATACAAGATCTCTTTCAATAAAGATTTTCTAGATGTTGGTATATTTGTTGAAAAGTTGAATTGTGATTTATTTTTCTTTATTCCTGAAATGTTTTGTTGAAGTAAGGCTAGCTAATTTGCTTGAATATGATGTATGTCAGAAGATTCATTTGTTAAATAGTACTACTATTATTAAAAGTGTAAAGTTGGAGTGTTAGTTTTGTCAATCATGAAAAGGATGGTCTAGTTTGGTAGGATTTTGGAATCAACAATTCTCAAAGGAACTGATTTATTAGCACGTTTAATTCGTCATGAAACCAATTGTTAGATTAATGGATATTGCATAGCATAGTAACTTTACTATTTAAGTGCTTATTATATGCTTTAATTTTTGTGCAATGCCAAATGGGTTTGTGTTATTGGTCATCTACTTTTGTAGAGTAGAAGCATTGGCAAAATTGTTACTTTTTGTTTAGACATCTTATGTTAGGTTGGTTATTGGTGCTGGATTTAAGACTTAGTTGTGCTTTCTCCCTGGAATGTTGTATGTAATTATTTCTATGATCATGTTGAATAAGACGTGTTAACTTTCTAGTTACTGTATGAAAAAAAATATATATGTTTAATTGATTGAGTTTTTATGTACTTAAGCATCATATATTGCCACCACATGTTCCAATTGCAAAAGCTTATCTATTGATGTGTGAATGTTTTTGTAGGACATGTACAACTGTCTCCTGGTCATTTCGGTGTTTTTATGAGAAGGTAATGATCTTATGATAAGAATAGGATCTGTAAATTATGTATTTTCTGCTAGTGTTGTTTAGCATTTAATTGAAATTTTTAGTATGCCTATGTACAATTAGATGGTTACCAGCAATGCAAATTTATGTATGTACACCTACTACAGATTAATTTATGAGCACATAGACGTGCCATATACAAGCACTTTTTTACTTAGAAATGAACACATGGGGATTTGATATGACAATATGATTGTATGCATGCATTTTTTTGTCATATTTTTTTGTTTTTGAATTATTGCAAATACAAGCATAATCACTTGCTTAGAAAACATTGATATATTGTAAATGCATCTACAGTTAGTATTTCTGATTAATTCCATTTTTTTCTATAGGAAAGCAAAAGTATCATAAACGACAAATTTGGAGCTTGGTACTTTTGTTTTGAAACTTTGAATGGAAAAAGTATGTTGTATGCATTGTATCTTTTATTCTATGTTAAAATATAACTTGGATGCCTCTTGTGATAATTTAATGAACTATTGTGACCTTTTAGATTTATTCTATTGTATTACATTGTTACATTCCTTTAAAAATACCCTTGTTTTTTTAGTTTGTATATATGTGTGTGTGTGTGTCTATATATATATATTTATATATATGTTGGAAACACATTTGAAAATTTTAAATTTATGAAATAATTAATTAGATATTAAAATCACATAAATTATGGAATGACTAGAATAGTTATCTAGTATATATTTGCCTATTTAAGGAGATTTGACTTCTTAATTAGGTGTATCATTGGATCTTACATATAATTTAAATCTATTATTGTGAATAAAAAAATATTATTTCTTCTTTTAGCTGTCTATTTTATCTCTATTCTTTGTTCGACATATATATATATATATATATGCTCATATTCATGACATCTATAATTATTATGAGGCTTAAGTTTATTTGTATTAATGAAAAACCAAATTGAATTTTGTCATGTGATTTAATCAGATTAAGAAATTTTGTCCATTAATGGAAGATGATGAAAAGATTGAGCCCAAAAAGCCTATTGTCATTACTTGTAGGTTAATTTCTTTGGCTCTACACCATGATCTCGTAAGTTTTATGGCAATGAATTCGACCATTTTGGCAATGCTTCCCACCAGTTCTTTGATTTGTACTTTGTTTCACGTAGTTTTTGTTATTTTTGTGTTGAAAAAAAATCATTTTGTTCCCATATTCCTACGGTATAAAATTATCAAACTTTGTATTTTATTTTTTGCATGTTCAATGAGGCTCTATTTGTGTTGTGCTTATTGCTTTGACAAATTCATGATGAAATTTTATGAAACTTGATGCCATACATCTTTCCATGGTGCATATTAAGATGAATCATAATTGATTTGCCATAAATGTTGATTAGGCTAAAATTAGACAAACCAAAATTTTGTAAAAATGTGTCTTATCCGCTCGAAAAGATAATAGATTATATACACATAATCTGCAATCTTTTTATGTGGAAAAAATTCACTTTCTATGTAGTTGCTTTTTCATGACAATCCTCTCAAAAGAAAGGTAAAGGGTAAGTTGATAGTGATCATCAATAAATCAATTTTTGTTGTTTTTTAAGTAGATATGACAAATGATATATCATAATGAATAACTGATGTGATGCTAAGATTATTAGTTTTCCATTTAATATAATGTTAACAATTGAAGCCATCCAAATGGTATTGATAAAAAAATTATTCTAATACTCGACATAGTGAAACATGTGGGTTCTTTATCCCATTTTTTGACTTATGAAATTCAATCTTAACATAATTCAAGTGTATTCAACTCTTTTTAAAGGTTTTAATTTGATGTGTTAATTTTCATAGCATAGATAATTAACCATTTTTGTTAATAGAATAATATCAACCAGAGCTTTATGTTATACGTAATATACTAGAATTAAGAACTATCAATTTAAAAACTTAAGATTTTTAGGTGAGGATCTTCAATTGTATATTAAAACTTAAAGCATTATGTCATATTTCCAATGTAAGAATAATTGTGCTCTCACTGTACTCAATAATCATGCTCTCAAGTGAGTGTTATCAAAATTATCTAACATATCTCCTTAATGAAAATTTTCATTTAATTAATAAGTATCAACTTGTACATCAAAGACTCCAAGGAGATTTGCTCCACCGTGTGTTTTGTTTCAAATTTTCTGTGGAAACACAATTATTACTCCACTATGGATGGTTAAATCATTTGATCCATTTGTTGACAGCTGTGTGCCAATGCTAAAATACCAATTAGCATTGGATGCAGCAAAGGAGCAAAAGAAGTAACTTGTGAGATCATGCATACAGAGAGATACCACTAGTTATGTGGTTTAGCCTTTTGCATGTGTTAACAGAGTGGAGAGAATATAAATCGTTGTGGCCTGCAAAATAAAGAAATAAAAGGAAATCATGCTTTTCTCTAATTTCAACGTACACGTTGGTTTTCATCAGACAAACAAGCTCAAATAATATGAGGCTATTAAAGAGATAAAATATAAAGCTATTCAATTGAAAACTTACAAAATAACTTTGCTTCAGAATAAACAAAGAAAATGATCTGCATTAAAAAACGACGTCAAAATACCACATATTGTTAAGTTAGCTAATCACATAATCTCCAAATTTCCAAGACCCACGACTCCATGTCACACTTTGAGAAATTTTCTTTTGTATGTGCACACGAACACATTAAGGCACCCTTTTAGTCATCAAAAGCTCTTGCATCCTCCTAAAAAATTTTAAAAGTTAAAGTTTTGTCAAATCCACTGACCATATAAACTGCTTGATTTGAATAAAATTTGACTCTTATCCCACTATTTAACCAAAACAGACCAACAAAGGTTCAAATTTTGTCTCGTTGTATTATTAGATGGATGACTATCAACGTAGAAAGTTAAACTTCATGGGTACGGCCACTTGCATATGATGACCACATTGTAATGTGTGTGCATCTCAATTTGAATTTTTTTTACTCTGGTTTTTACTTCACATTTTTTTATTAGTTTTAGTATTTACTTCCGACAAATCACCAAAACAAGTACAATCATGTGAGTCAACAGCGTTTGCTGGCACGAATGCAATTACTTGTCTAATTATGTTCATAATGGTCATTTTACATTTCTTTGTTGTGTTCCAAAGGTGTCCTAGATGCTTGGAATTTTTTCAAATAATCAAAGGTCGGTCTAGATGTTGACTAAAGTGTAATCATTGAGTTTTACTGGCCACAAAAACATGCTTTTCCTTTAGATACATCTGTTGTCATATATTATTGGCACTCCTGTTGCAAAGTATGGTTATTCATAGGTGCTGATTTGCTCCATAAACTAAATGATGAAGCTAAGAATTTTGTCGGGAAACCTGAACATATTCTGTAACAAGACTGCATAATGCATTTATCTTTTTTGCTGTAAGAATTTCATATTTTGTTTGGGCCATCCAGTAACTAGCTTTTTTTAAAATACTTTTGTGCTTTATTAGTAGCATTTATCTTAAGATGGAATGTTTGATTGCCTATTGTTCTCGTTCTTTCCTTTTTTTATTGGTCGAGTAATATGTTCTTTATTTAAGCATTTCGGTTATCTGGTTCATAGAAGATATACTTTTTCTTCATACAGAGTTTGGTTTGATATGACTTTTGGTGCTTAGTTTGCAGTATTTACATTGGATCCAAATTTTTTTCTTTTTCTTTTTTAGGCTCTTCTCGAATATGAGAAATATAAGGTTCAAACTGGTGAGCTTCAAGTGCCCATTTACTTCCCTTCGGAGCCCATATCTGTTGACAATCAGGTAAAGTTATTGGCAGTTTATTGTTTCGAATGAATTCCAAGTATTTTTAGATAATAAGTCATCCAACCATGTTACTTGTCTCATGGTGGTGATCTTTGTCCTATTCTTGAACCCTTTTATGAGGTAAACCCTATGTCAACTGAGGTGAAGTGAGACAAGTTTAGGATACAAAATATTGTAACATACTAATTTTTTATATATTAATATAAGCAAGGTCTATAGCCCCTTGGATTCTCAAAACTCTAGTACAAAATCTTTTCTTGCTACTTCAATCTCAATCGAGCAAAATTAAAGCACTCAAAGTAGACACAGCCATGTAGAGAGACTTCAGAATTTTCTGGGAAATTGAGTGGAGAGGAGATATAAAGAAATTGAACTACGAAGAAAAATAATTGAACAAACAATTTGGATAGAATTTTTTCAAAGATTAGACATTTAGGAGGAAGTGTCCTCCAACATTTAGGGGACTGCTTTTTATAGTTTTAAGGCTTTAAGGGATTTATGTCAACAAATGAGTTTAAAATACATATGATTGTAGCCTTAAGGATAAGGCAGGGTTTAAAATTTGAAAAAGATCTAAACCTTTGACTAAAATCCTATGTAAAACTCCTTAATCAGTTCTTGGATCTGTTGGAGGATATATCCCATCATAGTTATACCAAATTTGAAGACCAAGTTAATTGAATATGTTGTAGCATATGTTGCTTTAACAATCTCTTTCTTAACTTGAACTTTGATGTGGAGAATCTCCTTTATTCAACAACAGCTTTACCTTCTTAGCATCAACAACAAAGAAAGGCTAGGACCTATGGCATTAAATCTCTCTAAGGCTAGATCTTCTTCAACTTCAATGTTGGTTTTGTTCTCTTGTGTTTTTCTTCAGTTTAGAATGGAGTTTGTAATACCCGTAGTTATAATTCCCAAGCCTCTTGCAATGTTCAAAACATGTCCCAATCTCTTGAAATACTAAACATTACCATTGTTTGTTTTTTTTTTCCATTATTTAGTGTGCAATTAATGTCACCATAATGAATGAGCTTTCTTGGTCTATTGTTAAGATAGAAAATAATTTAACTTATTATCTAAAAAGAACTAAAAAGATCTCTCAAAATTGGCTGATCTTTGAGATTTATGCTAGGTGTCATTACCAATTAGCGGAACTTGGTTAAATGCAAATACAATGATAGTCCATGTTGTTGCGTCTAGTTTTGCCACCTTTGACACTCCTTTTCATGCATTAAAGGAAAAAAGTTTTCTTACAAGCGCTTTTTGCGATTGCTTAAAGTGCACCATTTGTTAGCTTCAAAGTACAAAAAGACATTGCACCATTCTAAATCATTATGATTGAACTTAAGACTTGCAAAGGCAAACTTCTATCTAATCGAATATCCACATATAAAAGTATGTCTCCAATTGATCAATCTAAGAATCTAAATTCTCTGCATTGATCTCACCAATATAAGTTGGTGGTTTACTCTTTGCTTCAACTTAAAAAGTCTGGTTTTCCTTTGTCAGTGATACTACTACTCAAAGCATAGATTTGCCATTGTACGACTATTGCATTCATTCCTCTATAAGATTGTGGTATCCTAGTTCACTGATGTTGGGAAGTAGGCTTTGTTACCAAAACCAAAAACATTTCCTTGACTTGAGCACTTTAGGTGGTAAACCTTGTGTTTTCTGAGGCAAGAGGACAAGTTTATGGTGTAGAATACTAAAATATAAAATTTATTTACAATTTAGATAAGTAAGATTTTTGGTCTGTTGTATACTAAGTAATCCTACAAAAGCATCTCTAAATCCAACAAATCAAGGCATGCCGAGTGAAGCTAAAGTTTTCAGATACTTTGGGTGAATGGAAGAGGCAGAAATTGCACTTATATTAAGAAAATTACTCAAAAAGAAATTTGGCAAAAAACATAAGTAGATGCTTTTTCACAAGACTAGATAAGAAGGATTATGCACCCTTTAGCCTCTAGGAGATTCTTTTTTATGTTGTAGGTCTCCATATGATTTACTTTCACATACAAGTTCAAAATTCAGATAAGTGTGGCCTTAAGGATAAGCTATGATTTAAAATTGAAATTGATTTGTGTCTTGGATCAAATTCTCTTGTAGATCTTCCCATTCAGTTGGGGGACATGCTGGAGGATTAAATCCATCATATTTACAGCAAATTTGAAGACTTGCATTGGCAAAGGCATTGGAAAGATTTGAAACAGAAAAGATCAGCTATTTACATTGTTATGTACTCAACAGATTGGGCAATCCAATCTTAAGGATTGGAGATCCAATCAATACTGTATTGTTGAATAGAGTAGCAATCAGACATGGATTAGGCATACAACCGTTGTAACCGATTTTAGTGGAGGGGCATGCTATTTGATTAAACCCATTAATTTATAAGAACTTTAATACTCATCCCATCATTAATAACATGAATCTGTGATCATCATTCCTTGAAGCCAAATGAAAATTTGATTATCAAATCGGATGATCTGATTGATCCATTGACAATAGCATTGATTCTGATTGGAAAAAGTCTTTCTGCTATGGCCATCATTTGATGGAGCCATTGAGAAGGCAGATGATTGGAATGGATGGTCAATCATTGTATCGAAACTGTCAATTTGTGTTGCATTTTTTTGAGATGTTTCTCCGCTATTTTTTGCACTTTCAACTTGGCAAACTTGCTCGAGGATCATAGCATCATGATTGGCACAGGACTGATCCCTTGATGAGGAACTCAAATTGGGAAATTTTGTAACTATAAGATTTGCACCTTTCAAGTGTGGTTTGTTTAGCTCAATTATGTGTCACCCTAGACATTCAGGAATTTTTAGTTTAGTTCTTCAAGATATCATGGAAGAAACAACTCTTCTTATTTATAGCGGAATGGTCCTCTCCTTTTTATGAGGTTATCTTATCTTTCTCTAGGGTGGTGGAAATCCAGCACCAGGCTCTGGCAGAGCCAGAAGGGATGCTGCAGCTCGTGCTATGCAAGGCTGGCATTCGCAACGATTGCTTGGAAATGATGAAGTTGGGGATCGAATTATAAAGGTTTGTTGATATGTTCACTGGGTTTGAGCTTTAATGGTTGTTTAGTCAAATCTTGCAAGCTTCTGTTTGGTTTGCTTCAAATTTCCTTTTTCAGGATAAGACTCCAATTTCTCTTGTGAGGAGGGATAAACATCTTAAGTCTCTTGGTATGTTTCAAACGTTTGTTCTATTTGTGCGTAGGACTGTCTTTTTTTTGGCCTTCTGTACTTTCTATTATTTGTCACTGATTTAGGTACATTCAAGAGGAAAAAATCATCTAGCTTGGACAGAGCAGCCAAAATTGCACGGCAAAAAGTCGCCAAGCCCCAGTTAAGATTTTATTTATGTAAATTATATTTATTTGGTTTTTTTTAAACTGTTAGTCTTTTTAGATGAAGTACCCTATTTATATCTGCGTTTGTTTTTTACTTGTATCCTTTATACAACACATTAACACTGTTGAGGTGTCTTTTGGTTGATTTATATGACATGATAATGAAATGTTTGCTATATGTTTCTTTTACATTTTCAGTTGTTATCGATAGTTTATGGGAGAATATTTATAATTCCATGATATTTTAATCAAAGGTAATTCATTATTTTTTACTCAGGCTAGACTTTTTTTTTTCACCTGCTCCAAAAAGTAGAACCTAACACACTCTCCACCAACCTCTTTAACTGTTCTCAGAGGAAAAAAAAAAAAAGTAATGGATACATAAAATTGTTCTTAGTTGGTCCTTGGCACAAAGCAATGGTATTCAATCTCTTGAACATAGTTCAGGTGCAATTATATTGTATATGTGATTTGAAGGTCATTAGTATCTTAAGTTTGATACGTACACTCTGAACTAAATGGCTATGGTGTTTGGCTGCTACGCTTTTGTTTGATGTCATGGTCATATTGCAAGAAGTCTTGTTAAATATTATTAAAAAGATATGTTTGATAATATATTGCCAAGAAGCGGTGATGAAATAAGTATTTTCTTTTGAAATAGCAAAAATATTTTTTTTAATTTTTTGAGGGGAGAAATGGTTTTTTTATAATATTTCGAGAGGTCAAATCTATCTTTTTTTGTTTGAAAAAATATGTTTTAAAACATTATCTAACCACATTTTGAAATATGCTTTTGCAAAATGTTGTGTTGGTTTGCAAACTTGTACCAAATGGAGGTTTTTGAGTATTTTGAATCTAGAAAGGGTATTTTGGTCTCTTGCACCTCATAGGTCAGTGCCTGATAAACGAAAGCTGAAAAGATCAACTTGTCTTAAAACAAACAGATATTGCTTGCAGACTCATTAGGTTGGTATGCTTTGTGGGAGCTTGTGTTGAGGTTTCTTATGATGGATTTACTGTGTTAACATGGCTGCACAACCATAAAACCCTTGTTCTTCTCTGTCAGGGAAGACTCAGTGGTCGTCGATGTTGGCCCTCCTGCTGATTGGGTGAAAATAAATGTGCGAAGAACGGTCAGTAATGTCTTCAACTATTTACTCATCTTAGATTGTTCTTGATGGAGGTGAATATTAAACAGATTAATGAAAAATAAGTTTGATAGTGTTATTGTTAAGTATTTTTGTGAAAATTGTATGTTTGATAATATATTATTCAGAACTATTTATGTCTAAGAAATTGATATAATTAAATTTATTTTTACTGGCTGACATCACTTAAATCCTTTATTGTTGTCTATGTTATATTCTGTTCTTTCAAAATTTCCATTTTTCTTCTCTCTTTAATCATCCAGTTTTGCAGAAAGATTGCTTTGAAGTATATGCCCTGGTCCCTGGACTTCTGCGTGAAGAGGTGAAAGTTGCCATAGTTCATTCTAAATAAATCCCCACCAATCTTCCCATCCATCTTCAAAATCCGAAGAATGACCGTTTGCCGCTTTCAGGTTCACGTTCAATCGGATCCTGCCGGTCGCCTGATCATTTCAGGCGAACCCGAGCAACCCGATAACCCATGGGGCGTCACTCCATTCAAAAAGGTCGGCTCTTGAGCCAGCTTCCTTCTCTTCTTCTCATTTGCAAATGCTTTCCATTCTAGTAAAGAAGCAAAGATTTGCCAACAGGTCATCACCTTATCCTCGCGGATCGACCCTCATCAGACCTCGGCGGTGGTCACCCTGCATGGCCAGTTGTTCGTTCGTGCTCCATTTGAGCAGTCTGATCTGTAGCTGCCCTCAGGATTGAATGCATTGTTAAAGCTTTGGTGATGTAAATTATGGAGAGCTGCAGTTTTGAGGGCTGCAAGAGTGCATCTTGTGTGCCTGTAGGAAATGGTCCTTGTGTAGAAATGTTACCATAGAAAGCTTGAAATGTTTGGAATGCAATTCTTGCTGAATCTTTTTATTTGTTCTAATTTGTGTTATTTTCGATACAAAAACAATTCATATATAGATATTTTTTCATTGTTACTTACTTTTAACAAAATTTCTCTACAATTTTATAATGATTTATCTATTAAGGTTGAAATGAGGAGTAGGGGATCTGCTATGATGTTGCTCCAAAGCTTGCAGTCACCAAGGGAGATGCCATGCTGTGCTTCTCCGGTGGTGAGTAAGGCATACCTGAATCAAGCCTTTTGTATCTTCTTTGCACAATACTTAACTTTGTAGAGACTATTTCTAAAAAATGACCTCAGCTTCTTGTGTATTTTATTTTTATTTATTAAAACTGTCTTGACAGGATTGCTATCATGGCTTCAAGAGGATGTTTGGGTTGTCTTCTAAATCTCAATTGATCATATGATTACTTCTCAAGAAAGGTTCCATTTGGTTGTCTCCATTGAGATTAGGATCGGTGAAGAAGATAAACACATCTTGATCTTATAGTGATGGTATCTTATCTTCCATGTCATTAAAGCTTTGATTTCGACAATAGCTTGCTCTCTTTTTTTTTTTTTTTTTTTTTTTTTTTTTAAACTTTTGAGATTAACAATCCCGTTCTGAATTAGTGAAAGCTTTGAATTGTTCTTTATGCTTGACAGCAAAATTGTGCTTTTTGTGACAGAATCCCTGCTGTTGGGTTCCCTTCTTTGGCTTGTGAGCATCGTGTGCTCTTGAGAGGGAAGAGCAACGACAATGGCGGGATTGTTATGTACATATTAATCATACTATATGAAAAGGTATGTCGTACTATATGACGAGTCTCAATAAGTTAGTTCTGGTAATTGATAACATGAAAATGTTTGTATTGTACAAAATGCACACTATTCTACATTATCTTTTATTTAATCTTTCCCTTTCAATTAATTATAGTTTTGTTATCGTGTCAAAACATGATTTCAATTGTAGTAGTTTTTCTCCCAATAGTTCTAATTCAAAGATTTTGTGCTTAAACATTACTTATGTGAGACAATTTGTCCAATCAAACTAAGTTTTTGATCATTATTCTAACCTAAATAAAGCTCTTAAGCTTATTTAGAAGATTGTTTGGATTATTTCATTGCTCTTATAATCATGAGCAACACATTTATTTTTCTTGATTATCATATCCAATTGATCTCAATGGCATCTCATTAGTGTCCACTTATTGATGATGCCCACCAAGTCGTTAATAT
Organism: Vanilla planifolia; assembly: GCA_023846275.1. Taxonomy (NCBI): domain Eukaryota; kingdom Viridiplantae; phylum Streptophyta; class Magnoliopsida; order Asparagales; family Orchidaceae; genus Vanilla; species Vanilla planifolia. Next base: position 1,436,604 of record CM043877.1, read on the forward strand.
GCTATTGACACTACATTGTGGCTTAGATGCTAATTGAAGGTCACTTTTGTTGACACTTGAAGTTCTCTTCTCGATTGTAGATTTCCAAACTAAGAGTTTTTCTCTGGTGGCAAAATGCGATGATGGTAATAACATTATAGTTTGCTAAGATAGTATCATTTGATGATTTTCTATTCATATGGATAATTATTTCATTATTTATTTTATAATTTTTATTAAATATCTTAAAAAAAAGAAAAAAAAATATTACACCTATTTGATGAGAGTATGTTTTTAAGATTTGTTAAAACTTTACTCCTATAGTTTAAAATTTCATTAGGCTCAAGAATTGGATGAGTTGATTATAAAAAGGTTTTATTAGTTTAATGTTATTTTTGATTTTTTTATGTAACATTTGTAATAAACTTTTATTGTTTTTTTGATCTTTTGACAAATTTTAAATAGTAAATAAGTTTGTGTCACTTTCACATGTATTTGATTTCAACTTTATTTGAAAGATATTATAGAATCTTTTTTTTTAAGATTTGAAAATTTTGTAACATATGTGATAAACATTTTTTCTAGTGAATTATATATTAGTATTTAATTCTATAGTTATATTTTTCTCTCATATTTATCTTTTGTAACTAATATGTCTCTTCAAATCCACTATTTTAAGTTACTTGTTACTTTTGACTATTATATTAACTTATTAACACAAAGTAAAGTATTTTTTTTATCACAAAAAGTACTTATTTTAAGTTGTATTAGATAATTTCATAAAATTTAAATTTCAAAAAATAGAAATTATCACTTTTTATAATATTATCTCACTAGTTTTAAAAGAAAAATTCTCATAACATATACTTATTATTGTAAATTATTTTTTACTTAAAATAAAAAGAAACATTGCTGAAATTTTTAAAAATAAATTTTTTTAATAACAAAATTTCAAACTTTTTTTAATGCTAATTAAAAATAATGTTTTTTAAATATGTTTTCAATTAATCAGCTTGGTCTACTCGAACCTAAAGATCATTTCTTGCAAAAGTGCGAGTTTTCAGAACCATTGGCCATGGTTGAAGCCCTGCCCCAGGCAGAGCACGGTGCCCATGGCGTTGCTTTCTCCCAAAATCCATTTCTTTGCCGGAAGCCGAAGGAGACTTGTCTCCTTCATCAGACCTACGGAGGTTCGTAGCTGTTGCTTACCTTGCCGTAGAAATTCTGATTATGAGGGAGCCAAGGATGGAGTTGTCAGGAGTTCCGACCTGGTAGAAAGGGAATACGCGGAGCTCAACCTTAAAGAGATCTATGGAGAAGGAAAGGTATACTTCTCTGGCCCTCCATTTCTTATAAACCGGAGTTCAAGAAGGGTAATAGCTGACGACGGTTTACTGATGGTTGAACGGCAGTTTGGTCGTTTGAGGATCCGGCAACATGTGAATCCACTCAGTTCTGCTTTCAGGGCGAGTAGAAACTTCTCTTTTAGAAGCATTTTGTATGGTGATTATTCGTTTTTCTTTTGAAAAATTAAGTATTTTGTAGTTGCAGGTACCGGTGCCTGCCCCGGATTGGAATGCTATTTACAACGATTCAAAGCTTCCCCTTATGGTGGATATAGGAAGTGGTATCAATTAACCTATGGAAGCTTTAGCTTCTGATCATTGAATTTTGTAATGCGGTGGGCAGTTGTGTTTGTTATTGAAAAATCTGTCTTTGTGCTTTTGCTTTTAAGCTAATAAACATCTTATTGTTATTTAATTTGCTTCTATTCATCGAGGTAGAGGCATTGTTTGGCTTCTTGTTTGGGATTTAGTGAATGTTTTGAACCTACATTGTGCTTTTAGATGCTGCATATCACCTCATTTGGATTGGGGAATAAAGTTAAGTTGATCCAATCAGTTAGTTAACCCAACTGGGCTTGGATATTTACCCTTGACTTGTGTTGGGATGCTACCACTAGTTAGTTTGCATTATCCTAGGGTGCAAAGTTAACTTGTGGTAAGGATATCAAATCAAGGCAATATGAACTGAATTAAAATTAAAGTAAATTTAAACTAAATTTAATTATGTTAAAAATGTATAATATAGACATGCATGAAGGTCACAATCAAATGCACATGTTAACATGCACATATTTTGATCACTATAATGTACATTTATTTGAAAGCGGTAAACTAAGAAATAGAAACCAGTTGTAAACCTGTCTTATTTTGAATCAATTCATTTTTTTTTGTTGCAAAGAGGAAAATAAAATGGTAAACTCTATGAAGTAATTATCATCTAAGAGGTGTACAATGACAAGTTTTATCTAATTGGGCAATCATAGCTCTCTTTCAAGTATCTAGAATCAAATCAATCACAAATTAGCAAAGGATATCACAAGAATAAATGCTATTTCTCATTCTGAATGCCAACATATCATTGTTCACTAATGTGAAATTCAACAACATTACAATGAACACGACTTATTACTTAGGTGACTAGGGCGATAAATGTATGCATGATTTGATGGCTCTGCATTGGATAGTTGCATGTCACTCTCATGTAGTTGTCTAGCTCCATCCTACGAAGGGGTTGAGATGTGCAACAAGTTTTATGCTAATTATATCAAACAAACGGGAGTGTTGAAGCTCTTCATAATTTACTAGAAAGATAACTAGTATGCATATGTAGTGATGCTCAAATAAACCCAACCTTGTGGTTCAACTAGGGAATAAAAAAAAAACTAATGTTGAAATGAAAAAGCAAGCAAGTACAATTATATTCAATATTTTAGCATATGGATTTACCTATCCATGTATTTCAAAAACAACTTGGAAAGTGTTTAGTCTAGAGCATACCAAGAGGGCACTAAGAAAAAAGTAAAATGCATTGTGGAGGTGCTCGATGCATAGATCTAACCAACCTGAACAAGAACTTGGTGACCATAGCAGAAAAATCAATGATATATTAGTCGTGGGCATGAAGATTGAGTAGAATTTGGCAAGGTGTATGTGATGATATAACAGTTGATCGGATGCACATTTTGGAGTCATTCTTATTTGATTTAAATTATGAACTTATGATCATAAGTTTGAAGTGCAAAAAAGATGTTGTTGGGATCATGAATTTATGTGAAGATTTTATTAAAAGTTTTCTAGAATATTCTTCATACATCAAAAGCTTATCTACAAACATAAAATTATTCATATGTTGTATAGGGCTACCATTGATCTATTTAATAGGCAATCTGATATTGATTGAATCGTCTTATAGTTGTATCAAATTTTTTGTTGGCTTGTCAAACTAAATGAGCATGAAAATGGAGGCTATGTTAGACGATCAATGGACCATTCAACACTCATTTGTTGTTGTATGGATAATCTGATTGTCATTGGATGTTGATTAAACCATTCTATAGTTGGATTGGACTATTAGGTTTTGAATTGATCGGATCATCCTATAGTTGAATTAGACCATTCTATCCATATTTTGAATTGATCAGACTGTGCATTGGACCATTATACATGCTCTAAGGATTGAGCAATGATCACCAGGTTTTGCAAAAAGTTTGACTAGTTTCCACTTCTTTGCTTTTAGCGGTCATGTAATTGTTCATTAAGCACCTTGTTGATGTTAGGCCATAAATACAACTTACTAAACATGATTTTTTAGTTTTTTTTGCTTATCATTATCACTTCAATTGCTAAACATCAATATAAAGTTGGGTTAAATTTGGCAAGTAGTGACTATTTATCATCTCTCAACCTTTAAGCAAATGTTTTATTGTGCTAAAGTTGTACATCTTTTTTAATCTAATTTATATTGATTAAGTATGTCTCTCGAATTATTTGATTGTTTAAACTCTTAAGAATTATGTTCAATATTTTTGTATAGTATTTGAGTTGTATCTTATCTTTTGTATTTTTTTTAAACATTGAACCAATAATTGTCAAAGTCAATGTAATTCTAATTTGAGTGGTATAATTTGGTCTATAACTTTTAATCTTTCAAATAATAATGGTGGATTATGCTTGAAAACTCGTATTATTTTGAATGTTTTTAAGTAATATTCAAGTATGGTTTAGTAAACTATTTTTGATTTAAAGGTTTGTTTAGCATTTCTTATTTCTATGGCATTGTGATCATATATTTTGTAGTTTTGATGTATAATTTTTTTGTAATTGCAAATAATTATGGATTATGTTGAGAAACTTTTGCTAATGATATTGAGTAATTTTCAATAATATTCCAATACAATTCTTTTACAAGTCAGTATTCTATGGATCCCTTCTTAGTAATTTTCCATTATAATTCTTTCCTAGTAAATCGCATAGTGCTTGGCTTTCCTTTCAAGTTCACGATCATTACAATGAATAATAGGATTATATAATTCTTCGTGTTCTATTCCATGGTTTTGATTTTCATTTGTTGTGACAAACATGCATACACAATGCCAAGCAAACAAAAAAGAGCTATGATATCCTCAAAAAAAAAAAAAAAAGAAAAACTTGAAAGACATTCTTGGAAAGAAATAAGCTAATACGTATGGACAAGAAGAGAGGAAGTTAGGTAGATACCCAAAAAACTAAACTTGATACTTGCATGCCAATTTTTCAATTTTCAATATTTAGAACTGAGAAAAATGAATTTAGCTCGAACAAGCACTACTCAAAATACTTTTCAATAGTATGAATGATTTAGAATATTTTTTGTTAAAAAAATGTAATAATAATTTCGTTAAAGCTGATCATGCAAAGTAAATTCTACAATCTTTACCCATTAATTGAAAATACTTTGTAAAAGTATCCAAATGATCAATTTGTTTCAGCACTAAGCAAGATTGTCATTTTTCAAAATTTAAATTAGGTGTATTTAAGCATAGTTAAGGCTATTATTAAAGGAAGACGTGCAAAGTTTTTAAGAAAGTTACCAAATCACTTGCTCAATTAATCAACAGAACCCAACACTGACAATGAACTTTACCTCCTGCCATGCTTCAACTCTAAAAATGGTTGTTAATTTTTTCCAACGAACTTTTTGTCTTGAAGCTGAACTGTTTTTTCTGGTAGCTTTTTTTCATTCCTGTTGTTTGACTTGTTTAATATCGCGTTCCCTCACAAGTTTGGTTCTGTTTTGACAAAGTCATGCTCAACTTTGTTAGATCTATTTATAAATGTCTTGAAAGAATCTATTCTTCTGTTATGGTTGTGCTGTTTACCAATGTCCTAAAGGTCCCAGCCTTCTTAAGGTAGTGGCAGATTCGTGATGTGGCTTGCTAAACACTTTCCCGAATCAAGAAATTACCTTGGATTGGAAATAAGAGAGAAGGTTCGAGCAAAAAGTCAGATTCACAGAGGCTTTAGTTTTCTTTTCATGCCTTCATGCAATAAATTGTTCTAAAAAATTTGTTATTAATGCTTTATCCCTCTTTTCTTTATATATATATGTTTTATTTATGCAGCTGGTTCAACGCTGCTTATTCTGGGTGAAAGAATTGGCTCTAAGAAACATGTGAGATAGTTGTATTTTGCTGCCAATGCACATCATAATGTTTATGTTGTTCCTAGAAAGCTTATTCAGTCTCTTTTGGCAGCCATTTCATATTTAGCAATGCTACAGTATCTTTTGAAGGACTGGTATCTTCATATCCAGGTCCTTTAGTATTTGTTTCTATATTGGTGAGCATTCAAAGCTGTTTCGATGATTCATGTTGATATTTTTTGAGATTTGATTTGAAATCATAAACTATTTATCATGAATTGAAGTTTGTTTTACCTTAATTGCTACCTTTTTCTCTTCAGTGCCCTGATCCTCATTTTAAGAACAGACTTCATAAAAGAAGAGTTCTGCAGAAGCCTTTGGTTGATTCAATTTTGAATAATCTGGTTACTGGAGGACAGGTACATGCTTGCCAATTGTTACAGCTACACACTTAGTTGTTTATCAGTTCTTTTCGATCTCTTAAAACTTCATCTCAAGAAGATGCTTATATGTATCTGTTGCAATGTCTACATATCTTTTATGTAGCAGTTATAGTTTCCCTCATTGTTCATAATCAGTCGATGCTCAGTAAAACTACTACTGTGGGGATTAATGTTTCTCAGTAAACCCATTCCGCCATGATATTTCACCTGCTTGATTTGAGATGTTCTGCATTATATAAGAAGTTGCATCCTTCTTTTTATGAAGGCAAGTGTAGTATTTCCTCCATTATACTTCTGAATGTAATGCTATTTTCCATATATTGTGAAGTTATTGTTACTTCCGAAGAGATAAAGTGCATTTCCTATGAAGTATATTGCACATGAGTGTAAAGCTATTGATTGGGTTGTGAGCATCCCTTCTCTTATTTCTCATTGTATATTTAAATTTGGGTTCCTTTTTGGCTAAATTCTTTCTAGAAAATTATGGTGAGCAGGACAACCTTTTGCACATAACAGATGCAAAACTTGTTCTTTCAATTGTGTTCTACTAAATGTACATTCTTGCAGTATATTTCAAGATTCAATCACTTGATTTATCTTTGGCTTATCAAACCTTTTATGTTCTTATTTTTGCATCTATATGGATTAGGGATTAGGGAACACAATAGAACATTTAAATCTGATCCTTTTCCAAGCTTTACAGTTTATAGCATCAGCTTATTTTGATCAGTTTAATCACCCCAGCCATTGTTTCTTCTCAACCGATGTCTTTTTAGTTGATGTGCAGGTTTTCCTGCAGTCCGATGTGCATGAAGTGGCCATTGACATGAGAAGCCACTTCGACCGACGAGTCGATGCTGTGAAGCACGTCGATGCAGCCGATGGCAACTTTTTGATCGATGAAGGAGGTTGGTTGCTCGATAACCCAGTAGGAATACGCACAGAAAGGGAAATACATGCCGAGATGGAAGGTGCAACAATCTACAGACGATTATATCAAAAGATCTAAGGAAAGGAGTTGTGTTCAATTCATATTATGGCTTGTAAAATTGACATGTTTGATCTGAATCATCACATCAGTGTTCTTATGAACAATGCGATCGAAGGAGCTTTGTCATGAATGATTTTTAATACTATTCAAGTAATGTTACATGAACTATAAGAATTTGTTCATAGATGATTAATCTTAGAGTGTTTTATAGATAATTATGTGTTCTTATTCATTTGGACGTCAATATGTGATCAAGACATTTTTTTTATGTTGAAACATTTTTGTATTGAACTCAATTTATTTTCATAATTTTTTAAATTTATTTAATATTTTTAATAATTTTTTAAGCGACTGAACTCACAATCTAATTTTGTTTGAACAATTTTGATTTTCATCACTTTGGTGTCCTTAAATTTATAATATGTTATATATTTAATATTTCAATTCTTTTTTAAAGTAATTATATTTGTTTGATAATGTATTATTTTTTGTTAAATTAAATAAAATTTTGAATTTTTTAAAAATTTAATAGTTATAAATAAATAATTGCATGTTATTTTATAAATGTATGATCTCATTTGAGGAGTTTTATGGTGTAGTGTGGTGGTATGGATGGAAGAGACTTAAGTTTACCGTTTGTTTTTCCAATTGCTTTAATTTTAAAGGGACTAATAACCAAGTCGAGTTTGAGGTTGTGTTTGGTAGCTTGCTCTTGCCGGGAGACTTATGTTTGGTAGATGCACATCTTTAGTAGCCCTTATCTCTTTATAAGGAAAATCAAAGACAATCTTGAGGCAAATGATAAAGTCCTTAGATGTTATCTGTAAGGGTCGAACTATAAGAGAAGGTCGATTGAGATTTTTAATAAATACTTATTATTAATTTTTAAATCTTTATATGATAAAGGTTATACTAAAATTATAAATTTAGATTTACATCTACTCTTAATCTAATAATCATTTTTATTTTATTAATTATTTGTTGTTGAACTTTTGATAAACAAGCATCTTTACAAGATGATTCACAAGGGATCAATATGAGGCCTAAGCAAGCCAATAACTACAATCATTCATATGATTCTATTATAAGAATGACAAGAAACAAATAGAATAAATTTATAGAATAAGTTTTATAAGATGATCTACAACTTTTTTATGGTTGTTCATTCCCTTTGTTTGCAGTTAAAGCAAACAAGTCAATGATGTACTTGTTGTCATTTATAATGAACTAGTTAAAGATGTGCTATTTTGCTTGTTGTGGTGGTTGCCATGTAAATGAAATAACCTATCAAAGAGTTAGAAAAAAAGGGCTTGAGGTTTGAAAACATTTTTTAAATTGTTTGAAATGGATGCTAAGATCGATACTTCTTCGAGTGAGATAGCTAACGGAATTGTTATCAAACAGGAGTTGTTTTTGGTCGATGCATTGTACTATAATGTGGAAGTCGATGACCATCCCCTTTCAAATGGGACACTTGGACCTTGGCTTCTTATCTTTTGTAGAATGCCACCTAGAAAAGTTTAAGTCATCAAAAGAAATTTCATGTCATGTTTTAGTATAACATTATTTACAACCACATTTGTTTTTATTATGCTTAAAATCTGAAATTTATCTTCCAAAAATAGCATGGTCCGTCTCTTGGCCTATGAAAGATGGATTACATATTTGATATTCTTCTTCTACAATCGAAATTGAATGGGTGCAACTCCTCGTTCTAACAAGATCAGGAAAAGTAAAATGAGTGGGCAGTACATCAAACGATGTCCTTCATGGCATAAACTTTATCGTACCAAGCCATCAAGTTTAGCAAATCAGAAAACAAATTAACATCCTAATGCTGATATTGATCTAAAGCACATCCAAACTATTGCAAAATGCATTTCCAAACAGCAACCATCCTGGTACAGCCCTAAAAAACGTGCTGCAACGATTCATCTTTCGAACATCCCCATGGGCATAAAGTTTCAAGTACAATGTGTCGACTATATAAAAATTGACAAGTTGGCAAAACAATCATAAGCAATCACCAAAGAAAAAACTTGCACATGGGGATGAATTGGAAGTTTCCAAATCCAGGAAAACTATAATTTTTTGCTAGCATGCAGGTCCTCATTTTCACTTAGCAACAAGGTATAAAACTTGCTTCAAAATAGACTGAGAATCCATAACAAATGAGCATAGAAACATATCATTTTTAGCTTCATGTTCATGTACATGCGAAGTATGCATGATGCGATGAGTCAAATTAGTTCCAAAAAATTCCATTAGAATTTCAAGATCCAGCAGTTTTCATCCAGCAAAAAGTAATTAACAGCAACATGTTTAAAACAGTTGGTCATTTCACAAGAGATGTAGAGCCAATCCAATTATCACTCAGAAAAGAAATATTATGCCTCAAGGCAACATGCCAAACTATGTGATTTGCAACCCATAGAGCAGCCATACGAAGAAACTTGTAAGTAGTAAATCACCACACGAATAAGAGGCGTCCAACAATTGTGAGCTGTATTGCACATTAAAGTTCCTTCATCATGGAGTATTTTCGTTTGCCAATATACAAAGACAATGCTTAGGAGAGCTTGTTGCCAAGCACAAATATTTCTAATACCAAGTACACCTTAAGTCTTAGGTAGAGTGATACTTTTCTAGTTCACATAATGAATAGTATTGCTACCTACATTTCTATTCTAAAGAAAAGATCTCACAAAGCATTCAAGATCAGAAAAGATGTCCACGAAAATGATACAATGAATGAGATAATATGTTGGAATATACAATAGAACTAAATTAATTAATTGAAGCCTATCAGCCATGGATAAAGCACGTGTCGCCCACCTATTTATTCTGTTTGCAATGAGCTATAGTATAAAACAAAAATCTTTCTTTTGTAGCTTTGATGTTAGAATTGGAATACCAAGTGTAACAGCCTTAATTTTTTTTATTTTATTTTTGTTGAAAGAGCTCTTTGAGATGAGTCTAAGGTGTTTAGTTTGTAATTTTTGGAGTTCTAAAGAATAAATTATGAATTTCTAAAGATTTGGGATAGCTTTGTAATTTTGAGGATATATTTGTAATTTTGTAAATGTCGGCATAGTTCAATTCGTTTTGGCGGAAGGTATATTTGTAATTATAAAATTTGTTGGCTGCGCTGGGTATATTTATGCAATTTTAGGAATTTCGGTACGGGTTTATTTCTTCGGGCGAAGGATATATGTGCAAATAAAAAATTGGAAAGGGGTGTTATCCAAAATGCGGTTTCGAGCGGTTATAAAAGCCTAAGCAGGGTGCGTTTGAAAAGCACTTCTGCGAATACCGACTGCAGGGAGGTTGCCGGAGTTGCGAGGGCGATATTTTCGATAGCTGCTACCTTGCTTCGCACAGTTTCAACACGCAACAGTAATAGCCGACGAGGATTTCGTGAGTTCCGGCACGCTACAGTAAAAGCCGGTGAGGATTTTCGTAAGGTGAGAAATAATTTCTTTGTCGTCGGGGTTATGTAAAGCTTTCTAGTGAGCGGCGGAGACCAAATGGAGGAAGCCGAGCCTGATTCGATCTATTCAGGGCATGAAACGGCCGATCCAGCGCCAGTGAAAGGTTTTGGTTTCGTCGGACGCATAAGAGAAGAATAAGAACCGGTTCAGTTGGACCGGGTTTGCACTTTTGAACCGGGCGACTAGGCACAGGCAGTCCAGTGCCAGCGGAAGCCAAACAGTGGAAATTAAGACTTTTGGGATTTTAAATGTTTGGGATTATTTTAGCTGTTTGGGAAGAGCTTTTAGAAAGTAATTTTTGGCTAATAAATATATTTTAAATTGATTATGTTTGCATTTATGGGCTTGTAGGACATCAAGAAGAATAAAAAGTGGGCAAGAAAATTGGTACAGCAAATCCAGGTAGATAAATTCCTAACTCTGTGATGTAGTACATTATTATGTATTTTTACATACTTTTTTTACTGTCACAATATTTTGATTGTTGTCTATGTTACACATTAGTATTATTATATATGGTAAAGAAAGAAACAAGATGATACAATATTTAAAATGAAAAAGGGAAGAAGCAATATGGAACAAAAGGTTTTTTGATATTGTATAATTACTGGATTGATGTTTGGAAATGACAAATATAAAAATGGGATTCCCAGAGAACATTATCTTCACCATTAGGCTTAACATGTGTTGTAGGATATCGATCTTTGGATCAGATATCTACTTAGTGTTATATGTTATGTGCTATGACTTCATGATGATTTACACCTGGCTTAGCATGTGTTGCAGCGTATGGTACCATACCTGCCTGATGACACTAGGCTCAGCATGTGTTGCAAGGTATCGATCTTTGGATTATATATCTGCATAGTGTTATGTGTTTGGTTGGATGTCGACTAGAGGTCATTTATTGATGATGATTCGATCTAGAGGATAACGCGTCAAAGGAAATTGGGCCTGATAATAGCATACTATATAAGGAACTGACATTTCTTTTGTGGTTTTTCATTTGGCATTATGTATGACATATATGGTATGGTTTTATCTTTATGTATATGATTCATCTTTACTATTTATGATAATTTGATATCTCTTTTTCATAATTGGTTAGATATTGTGATTTATCTAGTGAGTTATATAAAATCTCATTTAGTGCTTAAATCACAGTGTCATGCTACCACTATACCGAGAGCTGGGAATGGTGCTTCTATAGAAGAGCCCTTTTCACGAGATGTGTGAGAAAGGGGAGGGTTTGGTTTGATTAAACGTTTAAAAACATGTTTTATTTATATATTTTGGATTTTGGAGTTGGGGTTTGTCTTATTATCGAGTCCCCACCTTGTGTTTTGTTATTTGTTGTCACTTAAATGTTATATCTCGCAACTCTGATGTAAATTTTGTTATATAGTGGTATAGGTATTATGTGGGGGCTTGACATGGTGGTATCAGACCTTTGGTTCAAGAATAGGTGGAAATGGGAGTGAGGACACTAGCACAGTATATGCGTTGCATTAATGGTCTTACTTTTAGATTAGATATTAGTTGTCAAATACCTATGTGGTTTTGCAAGACTGTAATATACTTCAAATCATGGAAAGATTTGGTACTAAAAGATGCTGTCAGACTGTGGTAGAGTTCTCGACATCGGTTTCGATTTTGAAGCCGACTAATGAAAGAAATCTCCTGTAAGGAATTTATAGAAGAATTTGAGCCATGGTATATGCCCCTTTCATTTCGATGAGGCCAACGAGAAAAAATTTAGGCAGCTTTATTATTAGTTCGAACAACAATGAAGTTACTAGAGCATGCTCGCACGGACGAGCTGTAACTTAGTTTGTTGGCAGCTACTAAAGAAGAAGAGAAGAAAAGATTTGATTCTCTAAAATCAAAATTTAGATTCATAGGAAAAAGAGGTAGTTCTAGTTTTTCAAGAGAAGAAACTTCTAAGATCTAGTTGGTTCAAGATGAATGAGTAGATATAGGAAATATGGAAAATGACATGGAAAAAAATTTCTTATCATAGCTATGCTTAAAGCCAAATGCTACTGAAGAAAGTATGTGAAGGATGTTTAGTATCCCTAGTGGATTTGGATAGACAATTTTGTCAACTCAGAAGTATCGATAATTAAAGGATATTTGGATGTCTTCTCGGAGGAATTATCAGGGTTACCCTCATATAAGGAAATTGAAATTAAAATTTAATAGATTCCCGGTGCTGAGCAAATTTTGAAATCTCCTTATCGTATGACACCAATTGAACTATAAGAAGTCAAAATACAACTCCAAGAATTATTAGACAAAGGATTTACTAAGCCAAGTGTGTCCCCATGGGAAGCACATATTTTATTTGTGAAAAAAAAAGATGACAGTCTTTGTATGTTTGTTGATTATTGAGAAATCAATAAAGTCACTATTAAGAACAAATATCATTTGCTGAGGATTGATGAGTTATTTGATTAGTTACATGGAGTAGTTGTATTTTCCAAAATTGATCTGCGATCGGGATACCATTAGTTAAAAATCAAGCAGGAAGATGTTCTAAAGACAGATTTCAGAATCAGGTATGGACACTATGAATTTTTAGTACTACCATTTGGGTTAACCAATGCACCAACAACCTTTATGGATTTGATGAATTGAGTGTTCAAGAAATATTTGGACCATTTTATTATTGTCTTTATTGATGATATCTTGATTTATTCAAAATCCTTGGAAGAACATGGTACACATTTGCATTTAAGACTTTGAGAGAAAATTAATTATATGCCAAATTCTCAAAATCTGAGTTTTGGTTATCCATAGTCATTTTCTTAGGACATGTGGTCAGTGCATAAGGGATTTCTATGAATCCACAAAAGATTTCGGCTGTCATCGATTGGCTAAGACCCACAACAGTGACTAAGGTCAGAAGTTTCTTGGGGTTAGTTGGATATTATAGGAAATTTGTCAAGGGTTTTTCTCAGTTTGTCACACCACTAACCAATTTAACATGGAAGACAACAAAATTTAAATGAGATGCAGCTTGTGAGAATAGCTTTCAAATATTGAAAGAGAAATTAACTATAGCTTCAATTTGAATGGGATGCAGCTTGCAAGAATAGCTTTCAGGCACCGATCTGCTAAGAATAAAAGCCACCTACTCTGGCGAAATCAAAAGTGGTAACACTTCTTTTAGTCTCGTTCGTAATCATAATTTTTGTGATGATTTTCTAAGTAGTGTTACACAGACTAATTGATTTAAACTAGTTCAGCTGTATGTGTTAACAAATTTAGAAATAAAGGCCTCCAATATATCCATTTAATTCTTTGGCATGTGAATTTGCTCAAAGAATTATCTCATTGCAATGATTAAGTGTCTGCTAGTGATATCTTACTAGCCTCTAATGAATTCTTCAAAAATGTCATCAACTCTAAGAGATTTATTATTTTTAAGAGAATGGGTGACCATTTTAATTTAATCATCTAAAATTGGGCAATAAGAAGTGTCACCTGCTTTGTCGACAAATATCTCTGAAACAACATATCAGGAAAGTGAACAGCTGCCGACTGAGAATGGAACCATTTTTCCTTAAAAAATGATAGCAAATAGTCATAAGTTTCCTCCAAAGAGTGAAGAACTAGACCATTATCATCTTTCAATGTGTGAATATAATTGCCACACATCCTACTAGTTGCTATAGCATGAAAGAATTGAGTATTTTTTCCCCAAGGTGAGCTTATGATAACTTTGCTCTTTGCTACCACCATGCCTCCTCAAGAGATAAGATAGAGTGGTATTCTTTGATTTTATCTACCAACTTTGCATTATAAATGTGGCTCAAACCTGTTTCTGCTTCTCACATTTGGAGATCCCAAATTTTCTTTTCAAGTTGCTTTGATTTATGAATAATGTTGCCAATTTTTTTAGAATTCCAAGCCTTTAAAACATGCAAAGCCATGTTTGTCAAGCCCCCACCTAAATTCAGTACCACTATATAACAAAGTTATCATCAGAGTTGCGAGATACAACGTCTAAAGGAGGACAAATGAAGAAAACCCAAGGTAGGGACCCGACGGTAAGATAAACACTAACTCAAAATCCAAAGTATATATATAAAGACATATTTTTGAACATTTAATCACACTAAAACTTTCCTTCTCACACATCTCTTGGAAATGATTCTTCTGTAGCAACACCATTCTTATCTCTCGGTGTAGTGGTTTCATGACCTGTGATGTAAGCACTAAATAAGATTTTACACATCTCAGTAGATAAATACACATAGTTAACCCAATATAAATGAAAATGCATACCATGAATAACACAGATGAATCATATGCATAAAAGAGAAAATCATATCAGATGTCATATATATAAGATAATGCCAAATGAAAAAAAACCATAAAGAAATACCAGTTTCTTATATAGTGTGTTATTATCGGGCCCAATTCCCTTTGACGTATTATCCTCTGGATCCAATCATCATCAATAAATGACCTCCAGCCGGCATCCAACCAATCACATAACACCAGGCAGATATCTGATCCAAAGATCGATACCCTGCAACACATGCTGAGCCTAATGCCACCAGGCAGGTATGGTACCATACTCTGCAACACATGTTGAGCCTGGTGTAAATCATCATGGAGTCATAGCACATAATACCAGACAGATATCTGATCTGAAGATCGATACCCTGCGACACACGCTGAGCCTGATATAAACACTAGGCAGATATCTGATCCGAAGATCGATACCCTGCAATACATGCTGAGTCTAGTGGTGAGGATAATATTCTCTGAGAATCCCATTGTTTTATTTGTTATTTTCTAAACATCAATCCATGTCATATCAAAAGTCCTTTCATGTTATATTGTTTTGTCTTTTTCTTTAGCATATTATATTATATTATTTCTTTCTTTTTTAGTTGTCATGCAAATAAAATAAACATTAACATATAGAACAACCAAAACACCATGTAACTGAAAGAAAACCATGTAAAACAAATATATAATATTATGCTACATCATGGGGTTAGGAATTTATCTACCTGAATTTGCTGTACCAACTGTCTTACTCACTTCTGATTCTTCTTGATGTCCTACAAGCACGTAAAATAAAAAAATAATTAATTTAAATATGCTTATTAGTAAAAAATTACTTTCTAAAGCTTTCCCAAACACACCCCAAAATAAATCCCAAAAGGCGTTGGACCGGCCACGGTCTATGCTGGACCGCTCGCGCCCGTCGTTGAACCGCCCGTGCAGAAAAACTTTCTAAAAGCTTTTCGAAACAGCTTTCCAAAACTGTGTTTTCTAAATTCCCAAATTCCTTACGCTGTCGCTAGACCGCCAGCTCGGCGTGCTGGACCGCGCGCTCTCGGCGCTGGACCGGGCGTGCTCGGAGCACTGGATCGCCTGCTCAACGTGCTGGACCGCGCGCTCCACGTGCTGGACCTCGCGCGCTCGGCATCCGGTTCAGCAGCGTAACCCGGTCCAAAGCCTGGACCGATTCACGCCGCCCTCTCTCTCTCTCTCGCGTCTGGCGAAACCGAAATATTTCGTTGGTGAACTTTGAAATTTCTTGCGTCTCTCGCCGGCCAACTAACCGCCGCTCCCCAAAAATCTTATAAAACAACAAAGCAAATAAAATTCTTACCTTCGTTGGCCGTCGTCATTGCGTGCCGAAAATCACGAAAATTCCTCGCCACCGTGCCTCGCCGTCGTGTCTCGCCGCCGTGTTCGCAGAAACACGTTTCAAACGCGCAGAGTCGACTTTTATAGCCGCGGCCGAAACTAACTACGTTCGTGAACCGCATTTTGCAGAAAACCCCCTCTAAATTTTATATTTACAAATATACCCTCCCCCAATCGGATTTGAACTAAGCCGACATTTAAAAATTACAGATCTATCATCTACGTTACAAATTTATCCCAAATCTTCAAAAATTCATAATTTATTCATTAGAGCTCTGAAAATTACAAATTAAACATCGTTGGATTCGTCTCACAGAGCTCTTTCGTTTAAGAAAATAAAATAAAATAACATACGAAACACTGAGGCTGTTACAATGTTTGACTTGGTAACTAGCACATCTATTGGTTTTCCTCTAGTTGTACGTTGCCAAGCTAACCAAACTATCTCAAAAGAACAAGGTGAAGAAAGCCAATCACTTTCAAATTACAATCTACGATTCAGCATTTTCACATGCATCTATTGCATTTGAATAAGAAGAGGGTAGTTATCCGAAGCCAATCATGATAAATGAGTAATAAAAGTAGCAAGAAAAGAGTGCATGCATTTTAAATTCAAAAAAGATCTATCCAGTCTTTCATAAATCCATGCAGATTTATCCCTATTATTGAACCAAGTAAAATGCAAACCAACAAAGCCAAGATCATAGAGATTAAGATCATAAATGAGATCAGTAAACTCTTCATGGGAATTCCATATCAGAAAATCTTCCCCTCTTCTTTTCATCTTAAGACAAAGTGATGTTAAAGTCTTCAGAAATCAGAAGTGGACCACCAAACGTGGTTGCCCGTTGATTTGGTTCCAAGCAATATGTCTATAATGATCTTTGAAGCATAAACCACTTAACATCACCAAAGATTGTCATCAGTCAAGGTGATTTGAAGTGTAATCACTGACCCGATGCCTCAATAACCTCCAGTGGCACCTAATTCTTCTATAACAGGATGATTCCACTAGAATATCCCATAGCCAGTTGCACAAACAAATTCTAATTTTGATCCCAACAATTTATCAGCATTTCTATGAGAAAAATTACTTGCACGAGCTTCTAATAGCACTGCCAAAAAAATCTTGTGGTCTCTGACTAGATTCTATGAGTCTGATATTTAATTGATTTAATGCCTCATATATTCAAGGGCAAAATAGCAGCTCCTTCAACCATATAAAAAAAAAAGAGTGGAGAAGAAAGGAACCCACAATCCTATGACACAACAATATTATTGAACAACCAAGTTTCAGCAAAATATATTGTTTCAATGGACAACAGCATGCACAAGCAACAAATACCTATTCCTACCAGAATTGTTAACCCAATTTTGTCAAACAGTGCTTTAAGTGAGGTATATCTTTGACCTAGATATGACCGCTCGATTAAATAGCATTGACCAATAATTTTAGGGATTAGGGTATGTATGATAATCCTTAATCTCTAACCTACTTGGTTGTATACAAGACATATGAAGAAGTAAAATATATTTTGAGGTGTAAGAATAAATTAATTTAAAACAAAAATTTAAGCATAAGGTTAGTTGTGTCTATAATAAATGAATTTGATTGAAATAACTTGATTTTGTTAGAAAATTAAAATAGGAAGGTATGATTACCACAAAAGTTTAATAATAACAAACAAATATGGATTTGCAAAATATCCATTTGGGTGGCTTAAAGTGATAATTTTAAATTAATCTTACTAATTTATCGCATTATGCCTTTTTATTATTTTTAGTTTTTCAAATTTTTTATAATTTTAGTTGGATGAGAGCCAAGGCTAAGAAATATGTGATGACCTATTGGAGTAGGTAATATTCTCAATAGATAGACATGACTAATTATGGAAGTAAGTTAATATAATTCTATGTTTTATAGTGTAGAAATGAACTACTGAAGTGAGCAGTTAAGAATTACTTTTTAAAAATTGATATGTATGTGACATAATAATATAAACAACTATTATATTTCTTTTAAATTATGATATAGTTTTTGTGCCATCGAATTTTTTATTGTTATTAATGTACCATATTTACACACATTAACTTCTTAAAAACAACTCTTAACTTCTTATTTCTTCAATATTTTATCGTATGCTAGAAAACATACATTTGTATCATCTCATTTTATCTTGTGAGTACTTGTGTCAAACCTTGGCATTTGCATGTAGCTTGAACACAAAATACTCAATTTATGAAATAAATTTCCTTTCTTTTATGTGAGAACAAGAATAAAAGAACTACATGATTATACTAATAACAAGACCAATTGGAATCATCTTGATGATAAGGAAAAGTTGCTTGAGTTCAAGATAGGTATAAAAATATCCTTGTTACAAGGATCACACAACTCAACTCTATAACTTGGAACTGGTAAATCAGACTCACAACAATTAATATTCAATCAATAGAATGGATGTGCAATCCACACCATCCAATTTCTAATCACAATAAAGTTAAGGAACAAATTGAACTTCGATCAACACCTTCAACTTGCCTCCACCAAAATAAAAATTTTTGGTGACCATAACTTGTGAAAAAACTCTTTCAGCCATACCAAGAAGGAAAAGTATAGGCAATAATTCAAAATTCTAGCACTCCAATAGTCAGAGCTCATTTAAAAGTTGCAAAGACGAGGTGATAAGGTTGTTAGGTAGTGAAAACTATTGTTAACAATTTAGTCGATCAAGCTTGTGAGGGGAATATACAAGATCAATGAACTAGAAGAGGTGATGCAGAAGAAAAACTAATTCATGTGACAGAGGAATAAAGATCCTAAAATATTTCATTGGCTAAAATGGAGATCTAATGATTTTAGGAAGGTGATAGTCAAGAGGGTTGGGAAAAGAAGCTAGGGATTTTTATTTATTATTATTAAAATTAATTAATTAATTTATAAATTATAAATTATTAATAATGTCCTTTTTCTATATAAAATTTTTACTAAATTTAAATGAATTTTATTTATAATGTAACAAATGTTGATAGATTTGTCTCATCGAGTTCTATTTAATAATATACATATTTTTCAAATATGATATTTTTGATAAAAGACACGTTTTATGAGATAATACATAAAATTATTATTGTAATATACTTTATTAAAAGTCAAAATCTCAATTTAATTTATCAAATTACTTAGAACATCTTAAAATAAAAATTAAAAAATTGAGTTGCCATACATATATATTGAGATTGCATGGATTCCAAATGTAATAATCACTAACAAAGATTATATGGATTCTAAATGGTTTAGTTAACTTTCATCCTCAAATTAATGGATAAACAAAACTGACAATTAAAATATTTGAGGTTTTGATACAACATTATGTGTTTGATTTTGAAGGTGATTGAGAATAACATATAATTTTAATAGATTTTTCATATAATAATAATATTTTTATACTAGTATTAGCATGGCTCATGAAGCCTTCTATAGATGGAAATGTTTTTCTCCTTTATTTTTGCTTGAAGATAACAAGAAGTAATTAATTTGAGTTTATTTTATGGATGAGGCCACTTAGACAATTAAAATGATAAAAAGATAGGATTTAAGGTTAATTAGAATAGATAAAAGAGATACTTTAATAAAAACATAAAAATGTCGAATTCCATGAAAAAAAGTTGCATTTTTTAAAGTGAGTCTCTTAAGAGAGGTGATCAAATTTGATAGAGAATTAGTGGCCAAATGTGTTAGAAATTTCTATATACTAGAAAGAGTATGATTTATTACCTACTAAATAGCATTGTCTCCTAAAATATTGGATGTACATAATGTTTTTCATGTATCCTCTTTAAGAAGATATGCACCCAATCCATCTCATATCATTCAGTATGATCCAAAGAAAATTGATATCCATCTTAACATGTCTTATTAGGAGCAACCTATTAGAATCTTGATAGAGTAAGAAAAGAGGTTAAAGAGTAAAATCATTCCTATGGTAAAAGTGATTTGGAGGAATCAAATCGAAAGAGAAGCCATCTCAAAGGTAGCAAAAATATAATGCAACAATACCCAAAATTATTTTAAATTTTATGACAATTTTTGTGAGGTAGGGATGTTATGATAGTTCACCTAACTAACTTTCTATAACCAATCAAAACATGTTTTATGTAATAGATGCAAGTGTCGTGAATCAAAAATTCAAAAAGATATTGCTTTGAGCCCTTTGAAAAGCATGTTGAAATGATAGTGGTTAGATCTTATAGCATATTATTATGAAGGTCTCATTATGAGGAATACACTAGTATGTGACTTATAATTTTTAGATGTGAATTGAATTTTTTGTGAAGTTTTAGAGAAAATATTAAGGAAAAGTATGTTTTCAATCCTCTTATTTAATAAAATGATAAATGCCTCTTGTTCCCTCTAGAACTTAGTTATGTTTGGAAACATTAGGAGGTAGAGTAGGGAGAGAAGAGTTGAAAGGAAGAACAAAAGAACAATGGTGCTATCCTTAGATGAAAACAAAGAGATAATAAAGAAAGGATAAGGCTTGCAATGATGTAGAGTTTTCAACTTTATTTTGGCAAAAAAGCATGGAAATTTAAAGAGCTTACTTAAGCTTTCCTTTTAAAGCAAGTATCACTCAATTTGGATGCCAATAGAGTGTTGTGTGTGAAGTTAAAGTTGAGTTAGAGTGGTTTTAAGCTATTATAATGTTTGATTATGTGAATATTCAAAACAATAGTTTAGATTGTACTATTATGACTATGGTAGCTAAAGCTAGCAAAGGCTATTAATCTCATTCAAAAGGGGATTTGACTAAGTATTGTACTAGTATGACTAATTGATCAGGCTTGTACGATGGGAATGTAACACTTAAGTGAGAAAAATTTTGGTTTGATCACTTGGATTTTATATTTGAGAGGATTGTATTAGTACGATAAGTTAATCGGACTAGTATGAACTAAGTATGG
The DNA here is from genome assembly GCA_023846275.1 of Vanilla planifolia. Lineage (NCBI taxonomy): Eukaryota > Viridiplantae > Streptophyta > Magnoliopsida > Asparagales > Orchidaceae > Vanilla > Vanilla planifolia. The sequence goes on from CM043877.1 coordinate 1,457,612, forward strand.
GAAGATTATGCAAGAACATTGTCTGATCTTCTCTATGATAAGATATATGTAATAGATTATATAAGTAAAAAAATATTAATTAGGCTAGTATTATTAGTTGTTTGACAAATTTTATAAAACATTTATCATTTTACTAGTACCATATTTAATTAGACAAGTACAATGAGTAAATGATTAATGGAGATGGCTTGTATTAGATCGTATTAGTATGATAATTAGATCAAACTATTATTGTAAAATGTGAGGCAAAATGAACAAGACGAGAGGGGTGAATTATGCATTTAACAAATTTTTTGATTCAAAAAATTAAAAGAAAAATTTTTTTAGCTTAAAATAATTTTTTTTTATTAATGAAATAAAATTGCTCAATAATAAACAAAATGCACACATGAATTTTTAGGTAGTTTAGCCAAAACATGTGCCTACATCCACCCCTGATCCCCGATCGGGCTTCCACTTACCACTCCCTTTTGTCGAAGCCAGTAGGGGTAAACTAAATATACATTGGTGTTCTATTTAGACACTGAAATTTGAGAAATCATCTCCAAGGCCCTCCTCCATCCCTATCCCTTATTCATCCCTGAGTTAAGTTTCAAGAAGTCCTCATCTAAGGCCTGTCAATGGCGGGCGGGTAGTCTGTTTATCTTTGGTGCTCGCTCTTCCCCTTCAACTTGTTCGACAGCTCATGGTTTTGGTAAAATTTCTCAATTATCTTCGATGATGGGCTTGAATCATAAGAAGTCTCGTGTGGTTGCAATTGCTGTATTAGTTATACACCACAGTAAATTTGCTCAGGTAGTTCAGCTTTGCTTTACTCATTCGATTGTACAGAACGAGGAATTACTAGAAAACACTTCTGGAATTGTGTTAGTAGTAAAAGCACAAAATGTGGCAATTGGAATTATTGATGTTATTTTTGATCCTAAAGAAAAAAGAGTTGCCTCTGATTCTAAATTGTTTGAACTAGAGCAAGTTAATGTGATGTGAACTCTGGTCTGGATGATGATATTGTACATGAGTGGAAAATGTATGCATTTCAATCCAATGTGGTGAATGTTGAAGGTTCAAGCTTCTATATTCCTGATCTTAGGGCCAAAAATGTCATGTTCTAGTTTTCGTTGAGTGCTGGTCTCCTTACTCCAGCAAGACGCCTTGCAACTATTTGTCTTAATGCTGCTGCCAAGTTTAGTCCACTTGCCCAGTCCTCGACTGCTCAGAAGGTGAAGAATATGATGAATTGGAATGATGTTTATCTTAATTCATAAGCTCAAAATTTTGGCATCCATAGTTTGAATGTTTTCATTTAACTGAAATCATTCACGGATGCTCTTTCTTCTCAGAATGGTAATTTTGCGACGGTTCATCAAGCCTCGGTTTGGTTGAACCAGTCGACCATTCGCCCTCCAAACTTTGATGTTTCTTCTATTTCTCTTATTGATAAATCATTTATAAATAAAACTATGGATAAAATGTGTGATGAGGCTATTGAGTGGTAGATTGAATTTCATAAATTTGACTTGGTGGGATGCTATATGGGGGTATGTTTTCTTTCCATTGACTTTCCAGTGAATTATATCACGGATGGAGACACATGAAAGGATTTAAAGTTGTTGACATTGATAAGGGTTGTGTATACTTGCACTTTGTTAATACCATAGATCAAGACCTCATTTTGCATGGAGGGCATTAGACTTCTGGTGGGCAAGCTCTGGGGTTGGATAAATGGACTCTTACATTTGTCTCCAACTTATTTACGATTCTTTCCACCCTAGTTTGGGTGCATTTACTAAAACTCCTATTTCTTTACTGGGATACGATGAATTTGTTATGGATTACATCATCAATTAGTGATTCTATGCAGATTGATTGGTGGACTAAGAACATGGAACATACTTCATTTGCACGTATTTGTGTGCGGGTTGATCTTTCAACTCCGCTTTCATCTAGTATTTGGCTTGATGGTTAGGCCTTCTTTTCCAACGCTTTGAGTACAAAGGGCTACATACTATTTGTTTTGATTGTGGATGGGTTGACCACTTTACTGAGGCATGTAAACCTGTTCAAACCTACCTTTCTTTTGCCCACGATGAGGGCTAGCATGCTTCTACTCCTTGTGATACCCCACGCCTGGTTGCTTCAAGTGTCCCTCAAATTAAGATTAAAACCACATTTGCATATAACTTGTAAACATTAACTGAAAGCCATGAGGAGAATGATGTGATATGCTTGGGCCCTTGGAGGGGCTCTTTTCCTTCCTCTATTTTTTAGGTTTTCTACTATTTTGTTCATGTGGATTATGCTTAGTGCTGGGAACAATGGGTGTTGGTGCAAATTATTACTGCTTATCCCATGAATTCCTTGCCATTGCATTTTGTGTTCTTAATTTTTGGGTTTTTTCATTAAGAAATTACTGTCTCATTTGTGGCTGCATACAGGCTACTTGGCAATCATTTTTTGGGTGGATTTCATACATGGTTCAGTTAGGAATGGGTGTTTGTTGCTTATGCATGCTACTATCCATTAGAATAATAGATTTTGTAGAGCTTGGATATTTAGTGGTGTTGTTGGGTCATCGAATTGTAGGTGTCTTTCTTCTCCACTCTTTGTTTTTTATATGACTGAAGAAGTTTCTATTTTGTTCTGAAATATTTAGGGCATTAAATCAATTAAATCTTGGACTCATAGAATATGGTTAGGGACCACAAGATTTTTTTGGCAGCATTGTTGGAAACCCATGCAAGTAAATGTTTTTTTATAGAAATGCTGATAAATTGTTAGGTCAAAATTAGAATTTTCTTGTGTAACTAGCTATAGGGTATTCGGGTGGAATTGTCTTATTATGGAAGAATTGGTGCCATTGGAGGTGATTGAGGCATCAGGTTAGATGATTACATTTCTAATTACCTTGGCTGATTGCAATCTTTGGCGATATTGTGTCGTATATGCTTCTAAAGATTATTGTTAGACGTATTGCTTGGGACCAAATAAAATGGGTAGCCACATTTGGTGGTCCACTTTTGGTTTTTGGAGACTTTAATATCAGTTTGTCTCAAGATGAAAAGAAGGGGGAAGATTTTTTGAAATTCCCCATGAAGAGTTTGCTGATCCCATTCGGGATCTTAATCCCTGTGATCTGGGATTTGTTGGTTCACATTTTACTTGATGCAATAATAGGAATGAATATATATAGATTTATGAAAGGTTGGATAGATCTTTTTTGAATTTATAAGGCATTCACTCTTTTCCTTACACTTCTATTACTCATTTATCATAGTTGGCCTTGGATCACTCCTCTCTTCTTATTCAGATGCAATAGATGCATGTAGTAATATTGAAACATGGACTACAGTTTGAAAATTACTAGCTTCCTTTACCTTATTTTTTTGAGATAGTTTGATTAGCTTAGCAACATACAGCTAAAGGAAAATTGATGGATGTGCTAGCTAGCAAGTCAAGCAGGGCCTTGCATGCTTTAAAGGCTTGGTATTCCAAGAAATTGGCAATGTTATTCATAAATCAAAGCTTTCATAATTGCATAAAAATTTGTTACACATGGTTTGAACTTCAATTGGACTTCTATAAAAATTTTCAAGTTTGATTCAATAGTTCTTATATTTGGTAAATGATCCCTATTTATAGTTGAAATGAAAAACACCAAAGTTAACTCTCTCAAATACGAAAATCTGATTTTTGAAAAGCTAGCAATTACAACAAAGAAGATGGTACATCTACCATTCGATTATGCGAATAGACAGAGTGATAACCATCAGATCGACTTAAATAATAAAGGGTCCAGATCTAATTACTGTGAGATAAGATCTGGAGTGTTGGATTCAAAAAATAGATGGATGATAAAGATGATGAGGCTACTATTCATAAAGACAACGAGACTCTGAATAGTTAGATTAATTACGGATGAGCGATTGAAGATAAATGACTGTCACAAATGTGGACATGAACTAGATCGTTCGATTATGAAAACATGCTATCAATTGGTACAAAAATCTCAAGTTTGACAAAGCTTATTTTTAGTCCCATATTGCCAAACTACGTAACTCTTTTGTGCTTATAATACATGCACTATGCATTATTATGAACATAATGGGTTGGATACCCTATGGTATTCTCGAAAGATTATAACTTGAGTTGCTAGCATGTGTATGAGGTCTGACTAGACTCGATTTACATAAATTACATAACAAGTCTACCCTGATTCATTTTGCCTAAGCAGGTTTAGAAGTAATGCCCTGAACAGGTTCACCCAAGGATCACAATAGTGACTTGAATTAACCAATACTTGGGTTTGACTCATCTCAGTGTCGATCGGGTTCCTGGCCAGTAAGTCTCCATGCCCCGTATTGCTTTCTGGCCACTCAACCTGAGCCTTTTGGGCTTAGTGTGAGTGGCATTTTTATTTATTTTTAATAATAAAAAATTTATTAAAAAAATTGAGTATTAAAAAACTCAATGCCTTCAAAATAAAATACAACTTAAAAAACCAAATTCACATGTGCATGAAAGATGATAGTTTTATGTCCCACAATTGCGAAGAATTTAAACGTTTAACATGTTAACCATAAGAGTTTAGAAATAAAGTTCTTTGTAGATTAGCCCTCCACAAAGACCTCTATCATTGGCTTCAAAGTCAATAGATTAAGCCATTAAATTGTATTCTCTATTTATATTGTAGTAGTCTTTACTTCAATAAATTTAGATTATTCAAATAACACTAAGTTAACAAAGTATTAGTAAACACATAGCTTTGGTTTTACAATCATCACCTCAAAAGAGATGTTTGGATAAGATCATTTACCAATCCATTAATCAATCAGGTCACTGCTATGGATCATACTAATATGAAACTTAGGTTGAACATGCATGATTAGTTTTTAGGCCTTTTAATAGAGATCAACTATATGACTTGGTGTCCAACCAACACATGACATGCATTGTACAACACAATATGGGTAGCCACATTATACGATGTGAAGGAAGATAGATGAATAGAGCATGAATTGAATAAATACAAAATGGGAATCAGACTAATATGATTAGTTGATGAACAAGCTTAGTATAGATCATCTATTTGATCTTTAATATGATGTAGTGATTGTCATAGATCATACTTACACAATAGAGAGACCAGAAATGTAAGATCAGTGTAATGCAGTGGTCTGACCTTTGTAAATCCCTAGTTATACAGTAAGATATGAATGAGCATATTGTACGATATGAATGCATTAATATCAAAGAGAGAAATTTGTTACTGTTTGTTTTGGGAGAACTTTTGGAAGTGCTTTTTAAATTGAAATTGAGTTCTTTTTAATACAAATTGATGTTAATTGTGTAGAAAAGAGAACTAATAAAATAAAAAGAAGCATGATGGAAGAGTTGTTAAGTAGGTAAATTAAATAATTGTTACTTAAGTAGGTTGCTAAAGTTTCTCAGCTACTATTGTCGCATGTATGAGAATGTGACAATTTGAATAACATAGCATGAATTACATAAGTATTAATTTTATTATAGCACTCTATTATACTTTATATATATATATATATTGATGTATGAAATACATGTATATATATTATAAATTAGAACATATGATAAAAAAAAGAAAGAGAAATGGGAAGAAAAGAAAGAAAGAAAGATAAATAATGGCTAGCCAAGTGATCAAATATATCACAAGAAAGAACATTGAGTTTATAGTCTTATCTTCACATCTAATGCTATGGTACTCAATGGTGAGATTTGACATGTCAAAGTTCTTGGCTAAGTCATGATGAGATACATTACTCTTTGATATCTGAAAACTTAGATATTGGGTTTTGACATTTTAGAGGGCTTGTTCCTTGTTAACATAGGATGTTGGGAGTTGTTATGGTTACGCGATCATCTATTTCACCTTTGATGTTAGGGACACTAAGAGATGAGGCCTCAACATGTCAAATGACTCTCTCTATCAACATTAGATGTTGGCTATGATGATGGCTATGTGATGAGTCACTTTACCTTCTTGTGTTGTAATATTCATAAGTGATGTCATGCTATATTAGAGTTTGATGCTAAGTGATAATGAGGTATGATATGGGATCCTTGAGAGTAGAGATAGAAGTCTTAGAATAAAATTTAGGCTTAAAAGAGAATAAAAAATGAAAAAGAGAAAAAAATAATAAAATACTAAGTAAAATTGAAGAAAATATGATAGATATAGTTATTTTATGATAATATATATACTTGAGCTAAATAAATGTAAGATAAGTATATTGATATCAATTTTTTTTACATATTACTATGCAATGTTTCATTTATTACTTTATGTTACTTCTCAATTACATAATTTTCTCTTTATATTGTTTTATTACATGTAGTTATTAGTTTATCTATTGAATATATTATACTTATTTTTTTACTACATCATAAAATTGATGATTTTTAGATGATAGTACAAGACTTTGGGTGAGAGTTTATTATATTTTATAAATATGAATAATATCATATGTAGATAAGAATATATGTATCTTATTATTAGAGTTTTATATCCACTCTGGTTTACAAATTATCATACTATATGATAGTTATTATTATAACATTGCTATACTTGTGATGATTTGAAATTATCATGATTTTTACGTCACTATCATTCTTTTATATTGGTCTGTGTTCTCATTTTTGTATTGTAAACTTTGATTAATATGAAAAGCTTAAATAATAGATTTAATTCATCTATTTATGTTGAGCAGAGCATGATAATAGTAATATAATAAAATAATAACATTTAAATGATATCATATGAAACAAATGTGTAAAATATTATAAAACATATTTCAACTAAAACTTGTTTATTCTTATATTTTGATCATCTTTATATATATGCTCATTTTCTTTCTTTTTTCATTTCTTTAGGATTGTTTTAGGGCTAGACTTCATAGTGATTAGACATGTTTAGCAACATATTGTTTCAACTTAAATCTCTTAGATTTAAAGACACTTTTGGCTTATCTCTCAAATAATTATTTTAAAATACCAATCACCATTTTAGACAACCATTCATCATATCTATCATATTTTGAGGTTTATCCTCTATTCATCATATCTATCATATTTTGAGGTTTATCCTCTATTCATGAAACCATTTTTCTTTTAATTTTTTTGTCTTTTCACAAGTGTCTTTTCTTTTCTTTTTTGGTTACCATTGTAGGTAATAATTTATATATTTGATTTTTCTTTTTATAAATCTATTATATTAGTATGAGAAATAAATTTAACTTAGCAATTCCTTTTTATATTTCATGTGAAATCAAATAAGTGGCAAAACATTACAATACCAAAGTGAATAATCATCTTCAAAATATCATATGAGAAAATTTTCTTACATTCTTATTTTTCTAGCATACAACATATATCAAACATCAAACATAAGCATGGACATTCTTAATCAATATTTTACCAATCATTAAGGCCTCTAGCCTATAATATATTATACATCAAACATATATACATTGTATAAGCTTTTCTTTCTTTTATATCCTATGTAGTAGTCTTCTTCAAATTTTCAAAGTTTGAGCTCTAGGTGTTATAATTCTTCTAAGATTTTCTTTTGTTTTTTTCCTTTATCATGCACCTAACTCCTTTAAGATTCCTTTCAAAAGCTTGATAGATCTTTCTTTCTCTTTTTCTTTCACTTTATCACACTTGAATTAAACTAATTGCATTGGCTTTTTATCAAAAAAATCTTCACAAGCTTGGCATCACTACTTTTATGCACAATTTATGGCCCTTTGCATTCCAAACTATATAACTCATATTAATGGTTGCATTTGATTGATTTAGTGTATCTTAAAATCCATGTCCAACTTAACAGAAATGGTTTCCCATTAGTCGAATGCTCCCCATGATGATTAACACAATCATACAACATTTTAGGTTTTAAAAATTTTTCATTTATCTGTATTTACTTACAAAATACATGGATTCATATTGTATGAGCCAAATCTATCTTTATTTGCACTTATCATATTTAAATGATACACTTTATTATACATGTAAGATAAATTCAATTTATTTAGCTAAAATATTCTCTTTTATCATACTATATGACATCCTTTATCATACTTGTACTATCTATTTTGCTACATGATCTTATTTTATCATAACTAATATTCAATATAGTGTTGGCCTTATTATACTTTTAAGATTGTGCTCTTTGTACTATATCATTCTTTTATACATTACTCAACCTATCAGACTTTGGTTTTCATTCTTATTTTATAATGCTAGTATGATATTTTCTTTCCTAATTATGTGCTCTAGTATTTCCTATATAATAACCAAATTTTATGTTTATTCACATAGATCCACTTCACTCTTTATCTTGACTGTATTATATGATCTCTTAATATTGTATTGTATGATCTTGAATTTTTTCTTTCTTACCTATCTATCTTAATATATGATATCAAAGATGAGTCCTCAATATGTCAAAGTCCTCTCTCTATCAACACTAAATGTTGGTTGTGATAATGGCGATGTGATGATTTCATGACATGTTAAGGGTTGATGCTAGTGATAATGAGGTATGATGTAAGATTCTTGAGAGTAGAGATAGAAGTTCTATAATAGAATCCAAGTCTAAAAGAGAATAGAAAATAAAAAAGAAGAAAAATATTAAAATACTAAATGAAATTGAATATGAAAAAAAGAAAATATGATATATGATTATTCTATGATAATATATATGCTCGAGCAAAATACATATGAGATAAGTATATTAATATTATATTGTTATTTACATATTATTATGCAATATTTTATTTATTGGGTTATTTTACTTCTTAATTACATAATTGTCCTTTTATTTTACTTTATTACATGTAGCTATTAGTTTATCTATTGAATATATTATACTCATTTCTTATTTTATTATAGAATTAATGGTTTTTAGATGATAGTACAAGACTACGGGTGAGAGTTTATTATAATTTGTGAATATGAGCAATATTATATATGGATAAAAATATATGTATATTATTGTCAGAGTTCTATATCAACATTGGCTTACAAATTATCATATTGTATGATAGCTATTATTGTAGCATTATTATACTTGTGATGATTCGCGAGTATCATAATTTTTACATTGCCATCATTCTTTTATATTGACTCGTGTTCTCATTTTTTATGGTAGACTTTGATTAATATGAAAAACTTATATTATGGATGTATTCATATATCTGTATTGATTTATATTGAGTGGGGTATGATAATAGTAACATAATAAAATAAGAACATGTAAATGATATCATATGGAATAAATGAGCAAAATGTTGTTAAACACATTTCAAGTAAAAGCTTACTATTCTTATCATTTTATCATCTTTACATATTTGCTTATTTTCTTTCTTTTTCATTTTTTTAGGATTGTTTTAGGGCTAAACTTCATAATGATTAGATATGTTTAGCAACCTATTGTTTCAACTTAAACCACCCAGATTGAATGACAAATTTGGCTCATCTCTATAATAATTATTCTAAAATGCCAGTCACTATTTTAGACAATCATTCATCATATCATCTTTTGAGGTTTAACCTCTATGCACAAAATCCTTTTTCTTTTAATTTTTGATGTCTTTTTCACAACTGTATCTTTTTCTTTTCTTTTTTGGTTACCATTATAGGTAATAATTTACATATTTGATTTTTCTTTTTATATCTCTATTATATTAGTATGAGAAATAAATGTAACTTAAGCAAATCACATATAACATATTATAATTTCATGTGAAATCAAATAAGTGGCAACATTACAATACCAAAGTGAACAATCATATTCAAAATATCATATAAGATCATCATCTTAAGTTCCTATTTTTCTAGTATGCAAAATAAATCAAACATCAAACATAAGCATGGATATCCTCAACTCAATATTTTGTCAATCACTAAGACCTCTAATCTACAATACATTATATATGAAACATATGTATATTGTACAAGCTTGTCTATTTTTCAAATCCTAAGTAGTGGTCTTCTCCAAATTTTCAAAATTTGAGCTCTAGGTGTTGTAGTTCTCATGAACTTTTCCTTTATTTTAGCATTTATCATGCACCTAACTCCTCTCAGATTCCTTTCAAAGCTTGATAGGACTTCCTTTATCTCTTTATTTCACTTCATCACACTCGGATTAAACTAATCACATTGGCTTTTCCCAGAAAAATCTTCCCAAGCTTGGCCACACAACTTTTATGCACAACTTATGACCCTTTGCATTCCAAACCAATACTAATGGTTGCATTTGATTGATTTAATGTATCTTAAACTTCATGTCCAACTTTACAACAATGGTTTCCCATAGGTCGAAATATTTATATTTATTCCTTTGTTGAAGTAACAAAATTAATTATAACAATAAAGATAAATAACTTCTCAAGGTACTAGTAAACATATGGATCAAAGTTGATGTGTCATTCAATTGGTTAAAACAAACCAATTAACATCATAAGACATGAGCATTCTCAAGCTCTATGTGTCAATAAAGGAGTGCTATAAAGGATGAAATGCTTCTTCTTAATAAGATTGACTTCAAGGCCCACTTAAAATGTGAAATGGCATTTCAGAGAGTGAATGTATATTGAAAAAAAAACTATACCACATTGATAGCCTAAAATGGTGTTCTATATACTTACTATAATATAAAATAATATTCATTATAGTTTGGTGTAGCTTTTAAGTGAGATTTCAACATTAAAATTTTTAATTAATTCATTTTGTTATTTGACCAACAAGATATAATCCTAAAAAGCAACTTTATTCATTCATTATATTAGATATTAGATCTAAACAATAAGAAAAATAGAGCTCAAGATTTGTATATATTAGATTGAGATAACAAAGCAAACAATAATTTTAGCTCAAGTTTTGTGTTTTAATAAAATTGTCATAAGAAAGACTATGACAACTTCAGAAATCTACAAGAATTTAAAATGTTTTCAATGATTTTTAGTAGTCACTTTTGTAAGCTTGTGTATGATGATTTGATTATTGCTAAAACTTTTATTGTCTTTGTTGTCATAACTTAAACAAAAGCTACATGAAAAAACTATAAAACAAATATTATCGTTACATGCATTGATAGTCATTCAAGGCAACTATACGAACCTCTTCTTTATGATGTTGAACTCTACATACATTTGATCCAATGCAAGGTTTTCAAATAAAGTCTAACACTATGGTATGCGATACCAAGTTTGATGGAGACATGGGTGTATGCTCGATGAAGTAATCATCCCAAATACTTAGTTGAAACCATGGCAAAGGGTTGTGACTTTGTTTGAAATGAGCATGCCGGATGTGTAGATTACTCAATAAATTAGCTATAAATGATAATGTTATCTGTAAAAATTGGCCATATAAAAAGTAAATATAATTTTTTTTACTTTCTTTGTAGGTATAACATAAACAAAATTGCACAACAAAGCAAGAAGACCAGTATAATAGGTGTGTGCATTATCATTCAAGATTACAGTATGCATGAGGAACTATTCAAAGCTGCATCTTCTTTGAGGTATTGAATTCTGTATGAACTTTGCTTCAGTGAAAGCCCATCTCCAAACTCCTTCAAAGTTATATATAGAACCATTATGTACTTTTGCAAATAGATGGATAATTACTTAATTTCTTCCTCGACCTTCCATCTACATAAAATATTACAAACATAACACAAAAAAAAACTCTTTTGTACAACTCTCTACATGATTATTTCTACAAACAAAAAGAATCTAATGAAATGAGTACCAATACTTTTATGATTAGCAGAAAATAAATATATTTTAAAACATAAAAAATAAATAATCAAGAAAATTGATATAGGGGAGAGTTTAATTGACAGAAAACCATTGTAAATGAATGTTTAGAATGTAAAAGGCATCCACATGAATTGATGCAACTTTTGAGGCATTTGAAGGGCTAGATAAGTCAAAAGTTATAAGATTAAGTATAAATAAAGGAATTCTTGTAACTTGTAGAGTTTCTTTTTAGGGGAATAAGTGAGGTGCAACACTTAGCCATAGTTAGTATAGGATACGAAGAGTAAGTAAATGTGTTCCAAGAGGTTTTGAGAAGAGTTTGTGTAAGAAAAAAAAGCAAAATCGAGAAGAACATGATCTTGGTTACTATAACAATCAAAAGAATTGAGTAACATTTCAGCCTTGGTAAGACTACTACTCAATTTTATATGATAAGAAACCCTTGCAACGGCTTGTGGCATTCAATGAGAGATGAAGGATCTGTGAAATGAGTATCTTCCATTGCCATTTTTCTATCGAAGATTGCTTCAGAAGAAGCTAGTTTTTGGTTTGCTTCTTTGGGCCATTTGTTGGGGTTCACCATTTATAGTATTCTAAGAGTTAGGTTTTAGTCCTAACTTGGTTCATAAATAAAACACTTGGAGCTGACGTGACGATTTAGAAACTCCTAAACATGAGCATGTTATGTATTTCTTTAGTTATTATTATATCATCTTCTTTAGCGGCCTTCTCAAAGTTCAATTTTTCTGTTATAACAATAATATGGTTAACAATGATTTTTTTAAAAAAATTATGTAAATAAAAGAAAATAAAGTATGAATATTATTTAATATAATTTTAGTGTTTTCACTTGAAACAATGCTTTTTTCAATAATCCCTTTGAATTGATCATAGTGATTCATTTTATTTTATTTTTTATGCATTTTTTCTTTATGTTGATGTGATCTAAAACTAATTCGATATGGTTGAGTTAGAAGTAATCCTATGTTTTTTATTTGAGCATATGTGTTCAAACTGATAATCTAATATAATCTTTTCACAAATTAATCATACTAATCCAATGCTCATTTTGAGCAAAATCTAATATAAACTTTCCACAAATCTAGCATAATCTTTTCACAAGGGATTGGACTACCTATCTAATATAAGCTTTTCATTAGCTAATCATACTTGTATGCTATCCTTGTAGTACATGTGTGATCAACATTAAACACTTCATAGTATAAGAAATTGGATAGGCAATCATTAATGACAAGCATTCTATGTATTAATGTATCAATCCAACCTCCTCACAATACTAATATAACAAAATGTCCAATAACTCTTTGCATAATAGTTAGATAGCCCTTGCCACCCCTTTTCATAGATCATATCGGATGGTTGGGCAATCATTTATGCATTATCACTATAGTTGAGATCAATAGCAACCTCCAATTGTTATGCAATCTAGCTTTGTTTTCTTATTTTTCATTTCATTACATTTTATACAATCCAAAAACCATTTGTACGCAAAGTATCAATGTTCTTGCTTTATGTTATGATTCCCACGATAAGAAGGTGATAATCCTTCTTTTTCCATAAGCTTTTCTTCCTTCCTAATAGTTTTTTTTAGTTTCCCTAAAAGGAAGCTCGGGTTCCTCTTCTTTCTTCTCTCCAACTCTCTTCTATCACTCTTTCTACTTTCTCTTAAAGTTTTTCTCTTATTAAATAAGACAACTAACTTAATATATTTCAATTATTCATTCTTTAAAAATTTGCATAAAAACTACAAATCACGCTTAAAAAATACAAACTAAGTTCATTCATTGCAAGACATTCTCATGATAGAGTTAATTATGTGATCCAATCACCACTAACTGGACATATTTTTCAAAATGCTCACAAGTATAATAATAGATTCTAGATTTACAATTCATATGTAATACTTGCTTTGGAAAAACTTTAGTGATTAATTAAATGGTCTGTTAGAAATTCATTATGCAAAAGTTAAAAACCACTCGGGTCGAGATAGGGCGACCCTTGAGGAGATAATACCTAGGTATAATGAGGCAAGATGTCACACTATTGGTGTGTGCAAGTTAAATAAATATGAACCACAAAATGTATTTATAATTACCATAAATCATGGTCTATCCAACTTATTAATACATAAAAAATATGATCAATGTACGAATAAGATAGTAATATTTATAATTATAAATATTTTCTTAAATTAAGAAACAATCACTTTCGTTGTAAGAACTATGAAATGTGGACAACCACCAAGACAATTATGAAATCTCATTATTTTTAACATAATTCCAAAATTTGTAATAATCTATCATTAAAAAACAATTTACACCTCTTTGGAATAAAGGATGAAAGAAAGAAAAGCAAGATTGATGGTAAGAGTAAGAGAGTACAACAAATTGATCACGAAGGATGATGAAAAGACGTATAGTACAAAAACAATGTTAAAAATTTGTGGATTTATAGAATTAAAAATATATTTATTCTTGATAATGATCAATTGATTATAATAGATGAAAAAGCTTTTTGAGGGAACAATCATAACAAAGGAGAGATAAATAATACAAAAAAAAAGTCTTCGTCAAGAGGATTATATGGTAAGTCATGCCAAAAAAATGAGTAGAAAGAAAGAACAAACAATCTTTGTTAAAGATATTATGTGGTAAAGTAGGTCAAAAAATGAGTATACTTAAGCAAACTCTTTGAAAAAGACTATTTCTTCTTGTTACACCAAATTTGAGTTTTAGAGGTATATTTGTAAGGGATGGTAGAGATGAAAGAAGATAATGCAAACTTCCAAAGTGCTCAATATAATTGACATACAAATATTCTTGTCTAAAATAAGTGGCATTTACATTTATCTCTTTACTGATATTATAAAATTAGTTATAACTATCAAGATAAAAAACTTTCAAATACTTGAGTAGACATATTGATCAAATTTGACATGTCACTTGATTGATTCTAATATACCAAGTAATATTGAAATATATAAAGCATTTTTAAGCTTCAAGTGTCAACCAAAGAGTGGTCTAAAGGCTAAAATGTTCCTCCCCAATCAGAATAGCTTCAAGGTTCTCTAAAAGTGCAAAATGACACCTATGAAAGTGAATGGATAATGAAAATAAAAAGAGAGATTTTACATGTGCCACTATAATCAATTATATTTTGCTTATCATGTTGAATGCATGAAATGGTATTTTCATAGATTGGCTATAATATATAATAACATTTGTTATATTTAAAAAAATTATATTTAAAAAAAAATAAATTGTGAGGTTTATAATTTTGTTATAAAATATGCTAGTGTAATGTTTATATGAGATTTCAACATTGAAATCATTAATTATTTCTTTTCCTTATGTACTCAAAATTCATTAATAAGATATGATCTTAAAAATCAAGTGTACTCATTCTCTATATTTGATTTAGCAACAAAACAAAGAATAATATTTTCTTAATATTTACGTTTTAAAAATATAGTCACATCAAGGATTATGGCAACAAATCAAATTACATAAATTTTTTTTTGTAATATGTTGAAAATGAGAAACTTATGCATTTGAGCTTATATATATATTAGCATTTTGATTAATAAGATTGTTATTTTTTTGAAAATTAATTTGGCCAAAAAGTGATGATATTTTTTTTCAGAAAATGTGCCAATTTATAAAATGCTTTACTATTTCAAGGTGAACATATTTGTGGAATGAGCTTATAAAAAAATCCAACTGTGCTTGAATTGTAATTTTTCAAAGTACAATTATTTGTTTTCAAATATTTATGTTTAAGTAAATTAAAAACTATTTTTTAAATTAAATAACTATGACATTATTCTTAAAGAGTAGGCTAGTAAATAAGTTGAGGTTAATAATCACTTAAGCAAATATGGAATAAGTGGTGGAAGAAAAAGAAATGGAGACAGTCTGTTTTTCAATGTAGCTATTAAGAGAGGGAGCTTGGGAGGGAATTGAGGAAGAGTTGGGAGCTTTAGACCAAGAAGATTGTTGTTTCTAGGGGTTGTTACATTATTAAGGAGGTAAGTAATGAGTAGTGGAGGAATTGATTGCAACTAAGGAGTTGGATGGTTGCTACACTAAAGGAAAAAAGCATGGAAATCAATGAGAGAGAATAGGATAACTATGGCAAGGGAGTCATTGAAACCTTAAGGAATTAGTGAGGAAGGTTCTAATTTTCTACAACATTGAGAAACTAAAGCAAGATCTATTTTACATGATGTTTCTTAAGAGGTTTGCATGAGTTTCAACATAACATGCTTTAGGAAGCTTGAATAGTTAGGAAGCTCTATGTTGGAGCTCTAAGATTGGGTTTGATGTTAACTATAAGGATTGGAATTGAGAAAGCTTTGTGTTGGAGTTCTAAGATTGGGACTAACTTTAACTATAAGGTTTTGAATTGAGAAAGTCACTTTTATTATGATAAGTATTGTTAGTTCTTAAGAGATTACCTTATGCTAAGTTTGGAATAAGTTCAGGCAATAAAATTGAGGAAAAATTGAGTTTCAACCATCAATACTAAGAGAAGAAATATACACTAATCCCTTTATATATTATGTGCCAATCCAGAGAATAATATGTTGTGTTCTTGGTATACAACTTGTCAAGTCAATTACAAACATGTATCAAGCACATTGCACTAGATATTATCTAATTAATTTTTATAATGAATAAGAATATAATATGTTTAAGTAATTTCATTTTAAGTTTATTCATTAAAAAGTAATTGAATAAAATCTTGGTTGTATAATATGATTATTATTTTATAGATTTAACAAATTTTGATGACACCATATTAATCATATAATCCTCATGAAAAAAAGTTATATAATTTTTTAGAAAACTTTTAACATGGATCATATAAAAATGATTATAAGCAACACTTATGTGGATATTTGAAAGAAGATGAATGTAGCTCATAATATAGATATAAGATTCTTTAGTCTTTTTATTGTTATGATTATAATGAAATCCCATTTAACTATGACATATTTTCTAAAATAAAAGTTTAGGATATAGAATACAATGATCAAAATATTTCAAACATGATGTTTCTTTTAAAAATAGAAATGAGATAGATATGGATTTATAAATCTAATTTTAAAAGCATATATATTAATATAAACTTTTGAGAATATACCTTATGCTACAAAATAAGTCACTCATGTAGTGAAAACTATTTCAAATCTTAACCAAATCCCTCAAAAAGCTTTTTCCAAAATGATTGGTAATAATTAAGAGAAACTAGCGTTATCCAAGCCATTGATGGCCTAGTTTGGCCTGGATTGATTAGTTTTACATTGGCTGCATTATTGTAGATGGAATGCTATTTCAAGACACTAAGGTTATAAAAAGTGTGTTTAGTGTGACATTCTTGAGCACTTTAATCTATTGTTACATGACTATTATGGTTGATGAAAGGTTACCAATTTAAGATGGCCTGATGTTGCTTCTTGGTGAGGTTTTAATTATATGAAAGTCAAAGCCTAGATAAGATGAACACTAACAAGGTTTATGATCTCAAGATGCATTAATTTGGATAGAGAACCTATGGGTCACCAATTGCAGGTTATAGTGATCGATGAGGGTTGCCTTTGGCCAATGATGATAGTTTTGACACCATCCCAAATTTTTTTAATGACCGAGATATCGTAAAGTAGGCTTTAATACCGAATTTTGACTAAGTGTGAATGAGATTGAAAAAAAAAGATAGATAAGGGGAAGGTGATGAGGATGAAGAGGACGACAATGATAGAGATAGATCTGATTCATAACTCGAATAAATTTTGGATCACAACTTAAAGGAGAAGACACTTTGATAAGGGTGTGCAAGCATAAACAATAAAAACTATGTATTCTGAACAACAAAGCTAGCAAAACAATTTTTTTTTCAATGGCAACATGTTTATTACATATACAAAAACTAGCCTTAATTGCATAAATAATGATGAAAATACCCCAACATAATAAAATGATTTAAAAATTATAAAATATGTAAAAATTTAAAAACATTATAAGAGTCTTATATATGACCAATTATAATCCAAGTAAAATAGAACTGCTACTAAACTAAGGAAAAGCTATATGGGATCCACTAGTTGAACTCTACATTATCCTTTTGATTTAGTTTTTCATATAATGTAGAGCTAATTTAATGGACCCCATATAGCCACAATAATCAAGATCAATGTTGGGTAATTTTTTGTGTCAATATTTTATGTAAAATTGACCAAGAATTTGTGCATTTCCATTCAAGTTTTTAAATTTAAAAAAATATGCTTTAACACATTTCAAAACCACAATTTGCACTCACATAAAGACTTTGACTTAGCTAGTCTCTTCTAATTTATAGTTTTAAATTTGGTTAAGGATCACTGCGAGATGGATACATCAATTAAATCAGATAGCTACTAGTGTTTGATGATCATTATATTCATAGGGGTGTAGGATTTTGTAGTTATAAGAGTTAGTTGATCTATTTGTAGATCCATCAAATCATCTAGCACCTAGTTCAATTGTTATCCAATAAGAATCAAATCACTTAAGGTTATAATCAAATTAGATGAGTTTAAGTGTAAAAGATTGAAGTCTCTAGCACTTGACCATTAAATAATATGATTATCATTTGATGCATTGTTTCATGCTTAGTTAGATTGTCCAATAAATTTTCATGAAAATTGATTTAGAACTTGTTTCTCTATCAAAACCTTATCAAGCTATTTGTGGAAAAGTTTATATGTTCAAATGGAAAATGAGTCTTTGTTGAAAGTTCATTAGACCATTCAATGGCTAGCCTAATGAACTTGACTAGCTAAAAATAATAAATATTGAAGCATTCAATGAATCATATTGACCATAAAATATAAATATCTTTCTAAATGTTTGATGATATTAAGTTGATCTAAGTAATGTTTTGAATGTTCAGATTATCAAGAAAAATTAAGGACATGTAGCATGAATTCTTGAGTGGGTTTAAAGAGGATTAAAAGCTTGGAAACATTATGAATAAGCCTCACCTTGTAGCACAAACTAATAATTTTTTTTTACTTCATATGCAAATTTATTAAAAGTTCTTTGATCTACTAAGGCTTTATGTTGCAACCTTGGGTGAATCTTTCAATATTAAAATTTGCACCTTCTATCTTCATTTAGTAAGCATTTTAATATTATTTTTCTTATTCATTACATTAGCCAACACATTATCAATCTAAAAATATTTATAATATCATCTCTGTGTGAGAATTGTGAGCTTTTGTTTTTCCTTTTGTAAATGCTATAAAACCTTAGTCTAAGGCTTTATGAGATTTAGTGTTAACTTTAAGAAAAAAGACTAGTTGTAGGTGATTTTTGCACTAGCTATGACAAATGACAGGAAGAAAGAGAGTTGGTCCAAAAATAGTTTGCTTGAGAGTGGATGTAAGCTCATTTGGGTAAATGCCAAACTATTTAAAAATTATGGTGTTGATTTTTTATTGTCTTTCTTTCCTACTCATTAAAGTCTATAATTACTATCTTATAGCACACTAAATGTTTTATTCTGCTATGTTGCAAATTTGATTTGTATGTGCTATTTTTGAAAAATTGTAAACCAGTTTAACCCTCTTATTAATTACGCTAGTGAGCCAACATTATCAAATTGTCTTAAGACATTTTCTTGACTAAATGTCCATCTTATCAATTTCAACTTGATTTATGTATTTATTTACACAATTTCAACTTGATTTATGTATTGGTTTGGGCAAATACATTGAAAAACTCTTTCCTAAATCATTGTCTTGTTATACATGATACATGGTAAGGACAATTCATATATTTTTATGAGATATTGATATCTATAATATAATAGAAGGATAACCCATCAGGGTAAGGATACCCTTCTATGAGGTTTAAGTTACTTACGTTAACTTTAGAGAATAATAATTTAAAGGGGATGAAATTTGGAATATATTTAAATATATTAGAAACAAATAAATAAATAATGGTGAACTTATCTTTATATGTAATAAAAGTTGAGCCTTATAAATAATAATAAATTAGAAATAAGAAAATAAAAGAACATACATTAGTATGTATATTCATATGTTATGCTAAATTTATTGGTTTTTTATATCATAACTTATTTTAATATGATAATTAACTTTTTATAAATAGTTTAGTCTTATATATATATATATATTACCTTATTGGTTTACTTGCTAATCTTGTTAAAATCTCTTTTGTATTTATATCACAAGTGGTGCATCCATTACACTGAGAGATATGGAGTTAGATATTATGGATGAGAATACTACTTATTAGTTGGTATAGTGGTTAGTCTTTTATCTTTTGATAGATTTTTATATTATGCACATATTTGGATCTGTATAGATTTGGTATATTATTTATTTTTTTATTATATGATTTATATATAATTTTGTAGTGAGATCACTTCTTCATATTGATATTTTATTTAATCTATATATTAAAAAGATTAAAATTTAGATTTAGTTATATCCTTAGGTCCTTATCTAAGGATTTATTTGTGTCTTCACTTATTGATTTAAACCTTTGATTTTCATAATAATTAAGTAAACAGTAATGTGGAGCCATGATATACTTGATCAATTTGTTTGTAATTACCTAGATTATATTTTGTTGTTAGCAAATCTTAATAAGATCAACGATAAAATCTATAGATATCTTTTTCAACTTTTAGATAGGTGTAAGATGATGTTTTGATGATCTACTAGGATTTTGGTGTTTTGCTTTTGTTGGAAAATTAAGTACTTATTCTTGAATGTTTCTTTTATAGTCTAGCAAAAGCTTTTTTTTCATATCTTGATACATCTAGTTCATCCCAAGATATATTGTATATCTCCTTCTGTGTGTTTCATGCAACATAAATCTATTTTGTATATTCTTATATAAGTATACTAATTCTATTCTTGAAGTATAGAGTGTCATTATCTTAATTCAAATTAAAATTAGACTCTTGTCCTTTCAAGAGTTTGGTCTTGATATTTTACATCTCTTCACTTTTATTTTGAAATTCTTTATGATATTGTAGTCAATTTGGTACAATCACCAATTGATTAAAAAATTTATTTGTTCTTGATATAGTATTTTAATTGGAGCTATCCATCTAATAACTATGCTTCTTCTGCATTGTAATCATGAAGGTTGAAGTTTTTTTATTTTCTCTTAAGGCATTTTCCATTATGTTGGCCTTTTTTAGATGACATATGACATATATATTATAATCCTTAATTAATTCCAATAATTACCTCTACCTTAAGCTTAATTTCTAAGTAAATATGCATTAAAACTATGGAGATATGATCACATTTAAGTTATAATATTATATAAATAGTTTCTCTAAATTTTAAAGGAAAAGATTATGATAGCCAAGCTATAGATCATGTACATAATAATTCTTCTTTTGCGATAATGGTTGTTCAGAAGCATATGCTATAATCCTACCATTTTGAATTAAAATAACACCAAATTTTTATAAATATCATCTACAAATACTATAAATTCTTAACCATTCTTATGTAAAGTTAATATCTATATTGATGTCAACCTTTTTTTGAGAGTTTAGAAGCTACTCTCACAATTCTAATCCCAAACAAAATAAAACTAAATTTTAAGTTTATCTAGTTCAGGGATTTGCAATCTATGAGAATGCCTTAATAAACATCCTATAATAACCAATTAGTCCTAAGAAACTTTTGATTTTTATAGCATAAATAGTTATGAGGTAATAAACTAATATCTCCATCTTCAATGAGTACACTAACAAATCTTTGGCATTGATTTTGTGTCCCAAGAATGACATATTAAAATCATAAACAATACTTGGAGAACTTTGCATAAAAATAATTCTCCTTTAGTTTTTGTAATAACATATCCTCATGCATTGTATGATCTTTAGAATTTCAAAAATACATTAGAATGTCATTAATAAACTTGATGAAAAAATTGTCTAGCCATTACCTAAAATCCTAATTCATTAGGTTCAAGAATGGTTTTGGTGTATTACTTAATTATAAAGGAAGTATAAAAAATTCATAACAATCATATTAGTCTATAAAGATATCTTAGGTGTATCTTTCTTTTTGAAAGTAAATCATAGATCAATCTTGGAAAACAATTTGCTTCCTAAATTTGGTCAAATGATTTATCTATTTTGGATTGTTGGTATTTGTGCTTGATAATAATATGATTTAGTTCTTGTAGTGTTTATATAGATGTTGTAACAACCTCTAGGTGTGAATAATATTTAATTAAATTTTATTATGAAAAATTTTTATATCAACAATAAAATTTAATAATTATGTCTATTAGGTAATGGATGGTAGCTTAAAAGAGGAAGGAGATATACTATTATCTTCAAAGGAATAACTTTTTCTTAGAAAATGAAGTTATGAAATTTTATAATTTTATGTTAATTGTTGCTATTTGTTGAAATCTTGTACATCTTTGATAAGAAAGAAGTGAGTCTTGAGGATGGAGGAAAATGTTAAATGAAGAAGTTCAAATTTTAAGGAACCAACTAGAGTAATGTTGTAAAATTTGAACCTAAATTGCTGACAAAAAAGGTAAAAGTTATTGAAAGATGTTTTCATAAATATTTTTTTTGGAAAAAAATAAAAATTATTAAAAGACATTTAAATAATTTGGAAAATTTAAAAAATATTATAATTTATTCAAAGCTCAATGATTTTATTTTTGTGAAAATTTGACATATCTAATAGGCCTCGCTTAATGGAAATATCATCATTTATGTGATGACCCACATTTCCTTTGTTCTAATATTATCCCACACTTGGATGCTCAATGTTAATATTTTAAATTTGTTTGGATTAAAATAAAATAAATGTTTTTATACATCATGAAAAAAATATTTGTGAAGTAATCCAAAACTTGGCTGTGACTATATTTTTGGAAAGAGCACAATACAAAGAATCTATTAATACATTTACTATGATTTTAGAAAAGTATTTATATTTTATTTAAATTTTTAAGATAAAAGTGTAAAGTATACTTAACTTAAAAATTTAATTTATTTTTAATTATTTTTGCTATAGCCTTATTTTTTTCTTCTGTTTTCTTAACGCTTTTAGCCCCTTTGGGATTAATCTCTCGGGAGAGCACTAGTTGTACAAATTTGAGGGAGGAAGGGAGAAGCTGCAAAAGAGGAACAAATAGATGAAGAGCCTAATTTGAGGCTTGAAATTCTCATTGGGCAAGTTGAATCGGTGCAGTGGAAATTGAGGGATTCGATAATCTCCGATGATAATGGTGAGTCTCTTTAATGCATTTAGTTCCTTGGGTGAGAAAATTGTGCGAAAGAGGTGATATTACTCGAAAAAACTTAGCCATGCTTTACATCATTTCATTTCATTTTTTTTTCATATAAGGTTATTATTATCATCAAGGGAAGGAAGGTGAGTGATAAATCCCTTTATGAGGAGTTGATGAATGGCATTGTTACTAAATAGTGAAGAAAGAATGCTTCAAAAGCCTTGACTATGAGTTTCCTAGCAGAAGAAAAAAAGAGGGTAAGCATTCAATTTGTGGATTATTTATGTATTTATTCTAATTAAGATTCTTAGAAAACATGAGATAATATTTCAAAGAAATGGTAAAAGAAGTTGTCAAATCATTATAACATTTACGTGAGAATTTTAGGAAAGAGATCCATAATGGTTAGCCTTGTATCATAAAGGAAAGAATAGTAAAATTGACTTAAGGTATAATATTTTTTATTAAGGGTGTGTATGAGATTAATGAGACCTAGTTTCATAGTTAAGATTTAAGAAAGAAATTTAACGAGGGCTTGATGTTAATTTAAGGAATTATTATATGTTGATCTTGTTGTTTTGTGTTAGCTTTACTTGGCAAACTACATATGGGGTCAAACCCTCTAACTTCATATTGTATTATCTTTAGTGCATTGTATTAATTAAAAAGTTATTAAGCAAATATATAAATATAAGAAGTGAAGAATCTAAGTAGATATACTAAATTAATAATAATGCAAGTAGTGATTTTTTATACTATTGTTATACCAAGATATTGTGGTATGAATAACTATTCTATTATATCTTATACATTGAATTGCATGACGTGAGTAGTAAGATATTATTGATATGGATATGCATATTATATCATTTCATGAGTAATGTTGCATGGGTGACATGGCATAAGTGTTGAATGTTTATGATAAAAGATTAAATATATGAATATCAACATGCTTATGAATGATGAGTATATATATATGTTAGCACAATTGAGAATAACTTTCCTAACAAAAGAAAATTTTTATGTGATATTGTGAGGACTATAAAATGAAAGAGATAAGAAAGAATTTAAGCTTTGAATCTAAGATCTTATAAGGCATAAAAGAAAATTAATATTGAATATGTGTTTCTCATATGACCTTATCTCATAATGTAATATATACATGTCTATAAATGTCACCTGTGTGTTATGATGACCACCTCTTATTGTGTGATCAAGAGTAGATATAACGAGATTCTAGGAGAGATGAAATAGAGATCGAGAGGATAATAGCTAACAGGAGAAACTAGGGCCCTTATTATTTGAAAAAAATGTTAATTAATGTTCAAAATATTTGAGTCTGAATCAAATAATATATATATATATATATTTGTCAATATTAAGGGTTGTTAAAATGATCATATCTAAAAGATTAAGAGTTATTATATGGTGTGCATTTGAATTAAAAAAGTACTCTTATATTTTGAAAAAATTTTAAAAATATGCCTCACTTTTAGATGTTATATATCTTTAGATGATGCTTAAGACCAAGTGTATTTTATGACTTACCCATTTTTTTACATGTTATTTTAACTATAAATTTATCTATTGAGATTTTTATACTTACTCTTATTTGTATTATAGAGCATGACATAGGTAAACATTAAGTGAGGATATTTCGAGGCACATTTGTAAGTACTTAGGTCTAAAAGTAGGTTATTATGTAGATGATTTCTTGATAATGTAGATTCTGATGTATTATAGAGAGAGAGAGAGAGAGAAAGCAAGTCCCCATGTAAACCCTATGATGTGGTTTTTATCATGGTGATGCACTTTTTCATTGTGGCATTGTGGTTTTATGGTTATTGGATTCATTATACATTTTTTGTTGTTGTTATAATTGTGAATTTGAATATATGTGTATGAATAAATTAATAGTTTTTTGGGGAGACATAATCCAATTATGTTTTGAAATTTGAAACCCTTTTTAACTAAATTATGCAAAAAAAATAAAGGATTAGGGTCGATTGGAAGTGTACCTTTAACTACTATTCTTCAAGTGGGTATGTGATTGATGTCCTCTTAATATGCTATGACTATTCTTTGCATAAATATTTTTAAATGGAAAGAAATTATGGGATAATGATAAGGTATGCATGATTATTTAAAAAAAATTTGAAGAAACAAGTTATTAAAATTATTAAAAATCATTAAAAAATTATGGAAAAGATGCAAAGGTTCATGTGTAATTTATTTTAAAATTTATTAGAAAGTTTTTGTAGGTCATTTGGATCAAACAATGCAATAAATTAAAATTTGCCTAAGTTTTCATTAAAAATCAATAATTATTTGTTTTTTAAATTTCTCCCAATTAATTTTTAATCAAATGGAATTGACATTTGAAACATTGCTAAATGACCATTGTCGATCTTGGAAACATCGAGAGACTTTAAAATAACATTGACTTTGGGGTATACCCCTCTCTATTAAATTTTGATGCAATGAGGTGGAGGAAATTAATAGTTTTGTTTATTTGGGAAATTATATAGCATAAAAATGTTTAGCAATGCAAATAGTTCAATTAAAAAACTATAAAATAATGAATTTAATCATGGAAGTAGAATTTTAGATTTTTATTAAAGAGTTGGAGAGGTTGTTGGCTTTTTTACTTGAATTTTAAAGAATTATTTAGTCAAGCTCTCATGAAATCCTAAAATTGAGGCTTTGACTAATTTGAGCATTTTAAAAAGTAGAACCAAGGTGGAATGAAAGCTTTTAATCTTAATGAAGCTCATGGGAGAACTTACAGACACTTCACTCAAAGTTGACCATGACATCGAATTTTGAGGTAGGTAGCTATGAATTTTCTTGATGATTATGAAGTGTAAGTCAGTTCCTCTTAACATCTAGGATTAGATTAAATTTCAAATCAATATTTTAATGACGTTGGATGCTTGTATTTTTATTATACGTTATATGCTATGTACTCTTAACATGTTTTTTTTTATTTCTGACAAATTTTATTATATCATATCACATATTTGGCATGTAAAAGTTATCATGTGAGCATTGACTTTTGGGATAGGAAAAAATTCATAATAATTTTGGTAATTTCTAGCTTGAAAGATTTTAAAGGTACAAAGATAATATAATTATGAGAATATGATTGGGAACATCATTAGGGAAATAAGATAAGGTCTAAGGCAAGAAGACTCATGAAAAGTTTAACCTATGAAGAAAAACTTTTAGAAGAGTACAATTAGATGGTGAGAGACTTGACCTATCATGCTAACTTGATGATGATGCTCAAGATCTATGGAATTAAAGAAAAAGGAGTCAAGGGACCAATAAAGTGGAAAAACAAGAAAATTGGTGAAATTTGTTTAATAACATTCCTACTTCATGTTCATTGATATATTTGTATTTTTACTTGTTTTTATTTGTCTTTTATGTTGATACTAACCACACATATGGCATGACTCAAATATTATATTGATTTTCATGCATAAGTAAATTACTTATTAAGCTAATCACAATTTTGTTGATCTTTTCATATTAGCAAATTTTATGTCACATTAATACACTTCATAAGAGTCAAGGGGATAAACAGTAAGGAGATGATTTACCCAATCATGTTTTACATCATGTTTTAGAATGTACTTTTTTGCAATGTATGTGACATTATTTCAATATCAATAGTTGTGTGAGACAATATGTTATAATAATTCAGCAATGTTAAACATAGTTGGAATTTATTTTATGTTGATAATAAAATTGTGATTTCTTCAACTTAATATAATTCTAATTTCTTTTGTGATTTTGAAGTAAAGAATGTACCACATCATTGTAAAGAAAAACTATATGATAAGTGCTTTAAAAAGTGAGCACACTTTGTCAAAGTAAGAAATTTTATATTAAAAGAGATAATGTTAAAATATGATTTTTCACTGATATGATTTCTATATAGTTATATTTTTATGGGTTTTAATTCCACTACAAAGACATTTTCTTATAGATTATATATATTAAATGATTTAGAAAAAGTGATTTTAAAAATTACATGGAAACCTAATTTATAAATGTGTATTTAAATAGAGAAAATAAAATAAATAGGAGGAAATCGCATGCTTAGGCTTCATTCATTCCTTTTGAAAAAGAGAACTAATGCTTTTCATAGAGAAACACTTAGCTTGATGAAACCCTTGTAAAGCATTTCTTATAATTGAATCTTCATCTCTTAAAGTTGCCATCTTATAAGATACTTTGATATGGGTTCTATTCTAGGTACTAGAATGACAATGAACTTGATCTCTTAATTAGGAGGTAGTTCCATTATATCATAAGGAAACATCATAGGATGATTTCATACCATTGACATGTTATGTAGTTATAGCTCTCCCTTGTTAACAACTTGTATTGAAGATTAATAACCTTCACACCCTTTCTTAATTAGCTTCTCAGCTAGTAAATCTAAAATGTGAGGAATCTTCTAGCCCTTACCAAAATAGATCACCCTCAAACTATCTACTAGAAAGATCTTTATCTTCCTTTCACAATAGTTTAAAGTAACTTTATGAGTTTTCATTTAGTTTATACCCATTATTATATCAAATTATTTTAGATTAATTATACTCAATTGGGAATAAGACTTTTTCCATTGATCTCTATGTTTTGTCTTATATATATTTTTTTTCTTTTGTTATTCTCTGACAATACGAAGTAACTAATAGAGGTTATTCTAATGCATATAAACCAACTATTGTGCTTGAAATCAATATAATAGAAAAGAAAGAGGGAGATACTTTACAATCAACGAGTACCTCCATAGTTCTATTTAATAATGATGAAGTTAGGAGGTGATGGACCTCCCTTTAGGAGATTGCATAAATTCTATATAGAGCCATTGAGGATTGAGATGTCCAACTAGTCCCTTTTCCTTATTGGTTACATTGTTTTTAGAAGAATGTTCATGTTAATTGCCTCTTCCATTATCATTGCCACCATCATTGGACTTGTGACTTGAGGGCATTTCTTGGCAATATTTCCAACTTCATCACAAACAAAACATGTGAACATCCTCTTCTTAAAAGCATACTCCTAAGCTCTTTTGACCACATGTATAGCATTTTAGTTTCTCTCTAGCTTGAGTTATTGTAGCTTTTAACCTTGATCCAACCATCTTCTTTAATTTCTACCCAATTTGTCATAAGAATGCCCTTTCATTTTACTAATGTTTTCCTGACTTTTGTAGGTTTCTAGTCCTAATCAATGCATTGTGACAACACCAGTCCCTTATAAGTTGTCAATTCTATACCGAATATTTCAAACTTTTAAACTAATATAACATTGTAATAGAAATAATTAAAATAAAACACAATATCTCTCTTTTATCATTTAATAAAGTAAAAGACAATCAAATAAAAGTTGAACTTGTTGTAACCACAACTTATTATTATAGCATATTCAAATTTCTCAATACAAATTGTATAATTCCAATGAAACAAAAGCCAAACTAATAACCATTGCTAAATTTATAGCTTATCTCACTAATCCAATGAATTCCCATGTTGTTCTTTCATAGTACCTGAAATGTTAGCAAAAAGTAAGCTTAATAAGAAAAACTACATAATCATACATGCAGGGTATTACAATTTTGGGTTATGCCATGCGTGAGTTCTTTAGCACTTTCAATTAAGAAACGTGATGATAAGCATTATTGTAAATAAAGATTAATAATTGTGCCAAGCAATGATATTCTTTTAACCCTTTATGAACGATCTTTATTGTCCTTTATAAGAAAATCAATTTTCATCGCTTTTTGCTCTTTAGATCATTTAATATCTAATGAATCTTTATTTATCATATAATCTAGTTTATCTCATTATTGGTATTTTGGGCTAAACTATTAGATTGTTCTTATATTTAGGTGTACCTTTACAAGACCCATACCCATCTCAACATACACCCCTATTGGGGCACAATTTATTCTAGGACAAATAAACTTTAGACTCTTATCATTATTTCATTAGGTTTCTTATTTAATGGTCCATATTTCCTAATAAGAAGAGCCTGTGGTCATTTTATAATTAACTATTTTCATGCAAATCATTTTTGCCACCATTCACTACAAAAATACTTTTTAAAATAGGATTACAAGAAGAATAACCAATAGAGATTCAATTAAAACATTTTATCAAACAATACATAACCAATGAATTTCAATCCAAATGTAAAAAGCTTATTTATATTTTATTAATTAGCAGACAAATGTGTATTACGATTGAGCAATATGCTAACTCCAATTCCAAATCCCTTAAGAAAATCCAACATTTTTTCCTCTACTTTTATGCAAAATTATTTGTTAAATTTTTCCCACAATTAGCATAGTCTCCAAATACGATCTCTCCTTACCCAATCATGCCCACTTCTTAGCCAATATTTAATTCTTAAGGGTTTTAGGTAATTTAAAAAAAGGTTTATAATTAAAAGAACTTCATAAAGACTTGTTTTGTTTTTCTTTCTCTGATCCATAAGTCCTCCAAAATCTATAGAATAAATTTTAAAATTATTTACTCCTCACGTTTTTTTATATAAATTCTATATTTTTTTGACCTCATTCGATATTTTTAATAATTTTATTATATGGTTCATAATTTTGTTTATGCTTAATTTTTATCTAACCTTAAAAAAATCATTATCTTTGGATTCTTTTTTGTTTTAATTTACTCTTCAATGTTTGGTATTTACCACCATCCATTTGGGAATTATCCCATACAATGATCAATATGACATTTTAACAATATTATGCTACAAAAGCAAAATTCAAAAAACATAAATGTTTAAATTATAAATTTAGGTTATCCCCACACCATAAGAATGTTATCCTTTCATTCTTCTACTTCTTTTTCTCATTTCTTGTAATCATACAGCACACACAACATACACACACGCACACACATGCACAAACACATACACACGCACACACATACATAGGTAATATCTTTTTTACTTAGTTTAACATAATTAATACTTTAATATGCATTCCTTTTCTTTTCACATCTTGATTGGTGTTTAACTCTTATTGTTCAACTTAACTTTTGGGATTATAGTTGTCCCCTAATTAGTCTTTATTATCATTTGACTATTTATAAATATATAAGACAATTTGATACCATTTGTCAAATCATCAAATATTCTTTCTGTAGAGTTTTGAATATACAACTTGCCCAAATCTTGATTAATATCATCTAGGTACTATCACATGGTTTAATGCATTTTTGATAGACATTGAATCGTCTGATGCTAGACTTATAGTGACTTAAACCCGATTTGCAAAAAGTTATTAGATCATCTGATGGTTTAAATTATTCAAAGGACATCTTACCAAGGTCAAATAGTAAGTCAAACATCTAACAAAGAGTGGCGAAACGTTTTTTCACAAAAAAATGATAGAAGAATCTGATTCTATGGTTGAACCATCTAAAAATCATGTTTTCCCATAATGTCCATGAATAGTTGTTGAGCTTTAGGTCAACATGAATGCAATTTTACAAATTTCTAAATTTTGCATACCAACTTTTTATGAATTCAAGCTCATGGAAAGCTATTAAATTGATATGCATGCATTATTCAAGCACTTTTTAGCTCTTTTATTTAAATCATCATAAAACTAAATTGAAATGACTTAGAAAGCTTGTCTTTCTCCTTCACATCAAGCTTGACTTTTATGATCATCATTCTATGATGATCTCATCTCTTTTTCTTAATGGTCCTCTTCTCTAACTTTTCTTTGAACCCATTTCTCAAACCTTCCCTTAGCTAAATACCTTCTAATCACTTTTCACCTTTCTCACCCCCACTTATTCTTTCATTAGCTAGTTTATATAAGTAAATTTCAATTCAATTAAAACTTTATATTCTTTCTTATTTTTCACATTTTTCTTCTAAATGACTTCAATAATTCTTAAGTCGATTTTTTAAATGAGGTATCCAAATACACTTCTTTTCATATTAAAGCTTAATTTTTTAATGTTATATTTTAGTTTTAATATTTACGCTTCTATAATAGTCTTATGATCACTATATTTCCTTTTTCTCCAAATGTTTTGGCTATTTGGCTTTATGACTAAGTTAGCTTTAACCATAATAAAAATAATTATCACTAATTCCTTAATTCACAACCTTCCATAAATAGTGCTTATCTCCCTCCCTTAAGAACTTTCTATATGTATCGATTATTATGACATTTTTACTTTAATATCTATTTATGACTCACATGTGTCGTCTTGTATAGTAGTGTCACCATAATAACTCATTTAGCTTAATCAAGATTACAATACTCACCTAGGGCATTTAGGATGTTATAGATTGAGAGTAATGAGTTCCCAAGGAAGATAGGGTGAAAGCAACTAACAAGCTTTGAAAAGTAATGGATATTGAAGTCTTGAGTGGTAGCGGTGAAGGAAAGTAATCAATGAGCTTTAAGGAGTGCCACAGAGGAGAGGTTGCAGTTTTATTTGGAGATGCCTCGGAGAAGAGAATGGGAGAGAGGAAGAAAAAATAATCTTCTTTGACCCATTTAAAGGTGAGTTTAGAGAAATAGTTATGATAATGATTTTGCAAAACATTCAATGCTCATGTTAAATGATGAATAAATATAATAAAAAACTTGAGCATGATTTTTTCTTATATATATTTTTGGATACCTCTTGTGGTGAAAATTGGTTCCAACATAACTAATTTGATATTGTCTCTCATGGTTCCTTGAGGATGGGTATAGTTGTCTTTATCTCTATAGAAAAGCTCTATCACTCGTGAAAGATTAATGATTGGTCGAACCAATGACAATGGAATGTTGGTAAGTAGTAAAAGCTCTTGATTCAAAGTTTTCCATGCATTCTCCACCATTTCTTGGAGTTTGTTGCATGCTTCTTCCTTTGTGTAATTATATTCCACCATATAGCTTTCGATTGTAAGAGCCAAGTGATCCACCCTTTGGTCATGCTGGAAAAATATCCAAATCATGTGAGCATTGTTAATTATAGGAGATATAGAACAACTCAATTGTAAGAAAGCTCCCTTATGTATGAAGCACAAGTAAAGATCACAAAAAAAGTTGACCTTTATCTTAGGCTATTCAATGAATGTGATAGTGTGTGGAGATATATTTTTGGTCTTATTTTTAAGAGACCAATGTAGAAAAATAATATTCAACTAACATTATAAAGCATACCTCATCTAAGGTCAGATCATCCATCATTCTGCAAATTATGCATGCTGCTTTGACAATCTCAGGAAAACTTTTAACCCATTGAAACATTTCTTCTGGAATTATTTCCATCATGCCAACATAAGAACAACAACTTAACATTTGATATCCACAACTTTTAAGTGAGACTTGCATGTGATCCTTTACATTTGGCACATAACCTTGATTTCCCCATAACTTTACTTGAAAAAATGCTTGTGACATTTTCTTCATCTGACATGAAAAAGGTTTTGTTTGTTTTCAAAGTGTTATGACATAAATTGTGTTATTTTAACTTGTAAATAAAACATTAAATCTAAGATTGGGGTCAATTGGTTTCGCAAAATTGAAAATATATAAGAATTGGAAATCCAATGATACATCTAACAAATAAGAATCTAGCATAATTTATCAATTGCAAAATATTTATTCATTGTTTTTTAACAATTTTATTTGGAAGTTTATGCATTGTAACATGCTTATCACATGAGGTTCCATGCACAAAAAATGACCATGTCTAATCTATGTGCATAAAGTACCATTGTTAATGTAATTCTAGCTTAAGCTAAAGACTACCTCTTCTTTAAGGTAGTGAACTCTATATGCCCTTTGCTCTAATACAAGTTCATCTTCAAATTCTTTGAAAGTTCTATAAAGAACAAATATATACTTTTGCAAATACATGGGTAACAACTCAACTACTTCATTGATGTCCCACCTACAAAAATAGTTAAAAAAACTTTTCTATAAAGTTCTGTATTTTATTTTGTTTTGAAAAAAATATAAGAATTTAATGAAAAGAGATTGAATGAAAACTTGTTGGAGAGATGTGCACCTATTTATTATATTAGTAAGCAATTGAAGCTCTTCTAATGTCCCATATTGATCATAAATATCATTGAGTATAGATGTCAATACAAATACTTTTGTGGTTATTTTCCTCGCTCGTGAATAACAGGGTTCAAAGAATATTCCAACTGTCCAAAAATGTAACTCCACTGATCTATCTCTTGCAAATGATAGTTGTTTAGCAAGGTCAATATTTTTGTTCCATCTACAAATTAAATAAATAAAGTCAAATTTCATGTGTAGTTAAAAATTTCAAAAGAATCATGAATTATAACAATAAATGTTTTAGTTAAGCTTACATGGATATGCTTCGAAGTTCTTCTAAGTGAATTGCTTGTACCCATAGAAAGTCTATCTTAGCAAGTTGCAATAGATCTTCTCTTGCACTTACTTGCTTTTCATACAAAGAAATGAATTCCCTTGCTTCCAACCTCTCCATTCTCCTAAACCTTGGGGTTCTTAAAGCTCTTGAAACCTTAATTCTCATATTTGGATCAAAATTAGTACACATCGAACCTAAATGTCTTTTTGCAAAATTGGTAGCTTTTTTCAATATCTCCTCATTGGGTGTTCCAAGATAAGCTGCCTCATAGAGGCTTAATAAAGCTTCCACATCTATTGTCAAGCTTGTCTTAAACTCTCCCTCTTTGTCCAAAAATCTATGAAAAACATCTGCAAAAGCATTAAAATGGTTAACCAATTTCTTAAATATTTGCTATTATAGATCATATAAATAAGAATAATGACCTGCTGATATTGGAAGTCTTTGTTGCCTGAGAAGTCGGAATGCAAGAGCAATCGTGTGCAAATCGTTAATGTATTCAATTCCAACCTTGTGTATCATGATCAATGCCTTGTTGATCTCCAATTCAAAGTGATAGGCTACTCCCAAGTGTTGTATTGTATCAATGAATTCTAAAGATTGTAATACATCTGTTGTGTTATTCAAAGCTTGACTCAGGATAGGCTTCAACTCATTAACTTTTAGTCCTATCAATTCCTTCAAAACCAAGAAATCGTTAAATTGAATAATTAACTTAAATCACATCATACTCCTTTATAATCATAAAAATAATAATAGCATAAAATAAAATACAATGTTAAGCTATACCAAATCTGAAGGTGACATAGGCTTGTTCTCAATGAAGAAATCACCCCAAACACTTGGTTGAAACCCTTGCAATTGGTTGCGACATTCTATGAGGGATGAAGGGTCTGTGAAGTGAGTATCTTCCATTGCCATTTTTCTGTGGAAGATTTCTTCAGAAGAAATCTCCAAGTACCTTTCTCGATTTGCTACTTGAGGCTATTGATTGGGGACATCTTTTATAGTATTCTAAGAATTAGGTAGTTCTATTTTCATTCACAAATAAAGCACATGCAAATGATGTGATGATTCAAAAACCGCCAAACATGAGCTTGTCATGCATTGTTTTGGTTATTATTATATCATATTCTTTTGTGGTCTACTAAATGTTCAATTTTTTTATAGTGATAATAATTTGTGTTATAATGACTTTTTAAAAAAAATTATGTAAACCAAAGGAAATAAATTATGAAAGAAGATGACAAAATTTTCCCCAAGTGTTCAATATAATCAACATGCATATATAATTGCCTAAACTAAGTGGTATTTACATTTATCCTATTGTTGATGCAACAAAATTAGTTGTAACCACCATGATAAAGAACTTCTCATGACGTGAGTAAACCTACAGATCAAAGTTGATGTGTCACTCAATTAGTTCAAGCAAACCAATTAACATCAAAAGACATGGAGTGTGAAGTAACGTTCAAGAAAATGAACAAATATTAAAAACAAAATAATCGTAACAACGTTGGTATTAAAATAAAAATAATAACATTCATTCTATTTTTGTGTTACTTTTAGGTGGGATTTCAACATCAAAACTATTAATAAGTTCTTTTTGTTGTTTGTCCAAAATTGACTAACAAGATATAATCCTAAAAAGCTACTTTACTCATTCGCAATATTAGTTATTAGATCTACACAATAAAGAAAACAATGTTTAAGATTTATATATATTAGATTTAGATAACAAAGCAAACAATAATTTTATTATACAAACCTCATCTTTAAGGAATTGAATTATGCATACTTTTTGCTTCAATGCAAGGCTTTCACATATAGCCTAACACTATGATTTGCAATACCAAATCCGAGAGAGACATGGGCATATGTTTGATGAAGTAATCACCCCAAACACTTGATTGAAACCATTGCAAGGGGTTGAAACTTTCTATGAGGGATGAAGGGACTGTGAAGTGAGTATCTTCCATTGCCATTTTTCTTCGGGCCATTGGTTAGAGGTCACCTTTTATAGTATTCTAACAGTTAGGTTTTATGCCTAACTTGGTTCATAAATAAAACACGTGCAACTGACGTGATGATTCAAAAATAACTAAATATGAGCATGTTATGTGTTGCTGTAGTTATTATTATATCCTCTTCTTTAACGGCCTTCTCAAAGATCAATTTTTCTGTATTAACAATGATATTGTTGACAATGATTTATTTAAAAAAAACTTATGTAAATAAAAGAAAATAAAGTATGAATATTATTTAATATAATTTTAGTGTTTTCATTTGAAACATTGTTTTTTTCAATGATCCTTTTGAATTGATCATTGTGATTTGTTTTACTTATGAAAAACTATATTCTAAAAATAATATGAGATTTTTTATTTTTTTTAAAAACATTATGTAATTAAAATATAATAAAAAATTATGAATATATCAAGTAACATTGCAAGAAATAGAGCATTCTCGAGCTCCATCGGTCAATCAAAGTGTGGTCTAAAAACTAAATTGTTCTTCTATAATCAAAATAGCTTCAATGCCCTCTTATAGAGTAAGTGACACTTAAGAAAGTTAATGTATAACAAAAATAGAGAGAGAGAGAGAGATTTTATTTTTACCACTACACGTAACTATTTTTTACTTAACATATCATATTGAATACATGAATTGAATTTTATATCAATATATTTATGTAAGCTTCTTTCTAGGTTATGATATTGAATTTGAAGATAGAGTTGTACTTATATACAACTAGTTCAAACTTCAAAGTATGTAATTTTGTAAAATTAATTATTTTTTTGAAAATATAAATTAGTCATATTGACTTTATCTCAAAAGCAAAAAATCTATAAATGAATTTGAAAAAAAGAACTATGAAAAAAATCCCTTTTGTTTTCACCTTTGATGATTTTGAAGCTAAAGTAATTAGTAGATTGACAGAAGAAAACATAATTTATGTTACTCAATCATTAACTACTTTAGCGATATCATAGACATAATTTTAGTAGTTTGTATTTATTTATTATGCTAGTGATCAATCAAATATAATATGTCATATTGATCATAAAAATAATCAAATATTAATGTTAATACTAAAACTTTTGTGACCATTTTTCTTGCACATAAATAATAATGTTCATATAATACTTCAATCATCCAAAAAATATCTACATACCTAAAACTTACAAATGATGGATCCTTTCTAAGTCTAAAATTTTTATTTCATGTGTTTTTAAATTTTAGAGATTTTTTTAAATAATATAATTTGAAATTGCTTTCAGCTTTTTGCTATTTTTCTAAAAAAAAATTTAGATATCCTGGCGAAATTTTATATTTTATTGATTGCTTTTTCACCCAAACTATTTTGCTTATCGTGTGTATTAAATTCAATGCATTCGTATAACTTATTTGCACAAATATTTAAATGTTTTAAAAGTACAATTTTTTATATTTCTCTATTTCTAATCTTGCTATGTAATTTTTAATTTACAATAATAGATTTACCAAGATTGGAATATATAGAAAATTTATTTCTCAAAAGCTAGGACAAAGTTTAATATTTTCAAAATACAAATGCCATAATTACTTCCTAATTTTTGTTGTTATATAAGTTTATTTAAATTGGAGTTTTTTGAAATTTCTTTTTTACAAAATGGACAGCATATACTGAAAATGTTCAGTTTTTTTTATAATTTTCTAACAAAAAACTCCTTTAAAATGAAATTTTAACAAATATTCAATGAAAAAATTACCAAATTTTAATTATAAGGAGTACTTTAGATAATTAAAATTTTTTTAATAGTCAAGCTATGTGTATGATGTGAGAAAAATTCTATATTAAAATTTTTAAGATAATAAATATTTTGAAAAGAATGTTAAAAAAATAATTAGATTAAAGAAAGAATGATATATATATATATATATATATAATTTAGCAAATTATAGTAAATCTTCTATTTGAATTGCCTTTTTTCTAACCTCGCAGTTCTAGTAAAAATTGGGTTTTTTAAACCTCTTGAAATCGTTGCTTTCAAATTGGTTTCACAATAGACACATATCAAACCCATTTACCTCTTTGCAAATTTGGTAGCTTTGTTCAATATCTTTTTAATAGGTGTTTCAAGGTAAGTTGTCTTATAAAGACTTAGCAAATCTTTCACATCTACTATAAAGCTAGCCATGCATTTACTCTTTTTGTCTAAGAAGCTATTAAAAAAACCTCTTACATCATAGAAATAATTAAAAAATTTCTCAAGCATTTGCGAATGCAAATCTTTTGATGAATAATGGCCTATCGATATTAGAAGTTGTTGTCATTGGAGAAGTAAGAATTCAAGTGGAACATAAAACATCTACAGGTGACGGGAGGAGCTGACGGGAGCAGCGGGAAGAAGCGGAAGGAAGCGACGGGAAGAAGCTGGCCAAAGGAAGTGATGGGGAGTGACGGTGTTCAGCAACGGGCGACGGATTGGGTACTCCTGGTTGGCGTGCGCTGGTGGGGCCACCTCGCGGGGCCTGAGATCTCGTGCGGGCACCGCTAGCCCAGGACCGACGGGATGGGCCATCATCGCTGTTCCGGCGAGTCGGTGCTGACGATGGTGCACAAAGGCGGAGGTGCGACGGGAGCTTGCGCACAGTAGTCAAAGACCAACGACCAACGGTCGCACGTGCGTTGACCACGTGTCAGTTGCGACCGTTGTGTTTTGCTTGAGGGTGGGTCCGGGAAATTTGAATTGGACCCGGTTAGCGCGGCGGTGCTCGAACCGGATTAACAGCCCCTCTATCCCGCAAAGCACCATACCGCTTCACCCTTGAGC
This sequence comes from Vanilla planifolia, assembly GCA_023846275.1. Taxonomy (NCBI): domain Eukaryota; kingdom Viridiplantae; phylum Streptophyta; class Magnoliopsida; order Asparagales; family Orchidaceae; genus Vanilla; species Vanilla planifolia. Next base: position 1,495,939 of record CM043877.1, read on the forward strand.
TCGAGCCGCCCCACCTGCAGCCCTAGCGATACGGGAAATGGCTGGGAGCAAGACCAGGAGGAGTAGCAGGAAGTCTCGAACCTCTAGAAGCAACTCTCCTATGCGGGATGGGTCCTCCTCAACGTCTGAGGGTGGTATGCTAGCTGTTGGAGGAATGCTTCATAACCCTTAAGGCTCTGACGTCGAGGGGGATATGCTCTCGGGCTAACTTGGTGCATAAGAGGGGGGAGACACCACAGGGCCATCGGCAAAGCTTGTTTCCTCAAGGATTGCTCCTGCCTCTCAGGAACAGAGAATCACTGTTGTGGAAGCTCTGGAGGGCGGCTCTGCGAGCAAGGTTCTGCAGGTGCCACTGGAGTCGAAGTACAAGGAGGAGGTGGTTGCCGGGTACAAGCCCAACAATGGGAACCCAGTGCAAATAGAGGCGGAGAATCATGCAACCATAGCAAACAAGGTGAGCTTCAAGGATGCCTTAACTGCAAAGAAAATCGTCAGTTACAGCAGCCTGGTGACCTCGCATGTGCGGCCGGCGAACATCGACGTCAAAGAGCGCACGACAGAAATTCCTGACTATGTGAAAGGAGGTGACGTTCTCATGTCTTCGGACGCTTGCCAACGGCGCATCGAATTCCATAAATTCGATCTAGTTGGCCGAATTTACGAGAATACTCTCCCCTTTCCCGTCATTGCGCGGGTATTGCTCAAGCGATTGGGTCACTACAGGAACTTCAAGGTCTTCGATCTATCCGCTCGCTGCTTTTGCTTGCATTTTGAATCCATCAATGATCGGAACGACTTCTGGCTTGGTAGCCCTTGGCAGATCACCGGCGAAGCCATGGGGCTCGATATTTGGACGCCTGAGTTTAGTCCTAAGTCCGCCTCTGCGATGCGGCTTCCGGTCTGGGTACGGTTCTCTGGTCTTCCGCATATATAAAGGGACGTAGACAACATTCTACGCATTGCCAAGGCCATTGGCGAACCCTTCCTTCTGGATGGCTGGACTGCCGGTTTGGAGCGCTCTTCCTATGCGCGAGTCTGAGTTCGAGCAGATCTTTCGAAGCCACTGAAGCTGGGAATATGGCTCAATGGAGAATTCAGGATGGCCTATAAGTGCTTTGAGTACGAGGGACTGCCGCGGATACAGAATTGCCCGGAGAGCAACTCACTGAGGGCAATGAACTCGGGCCATGTGGCCCGAGGAGATGGGCGTATAATGACTCCACCCTTGCCGTGGGTGGAACATGCGGGAGATAAAGTCACCAACCCTGATGGGTTTGACATTTGATACGAGAGCAGGCTTAATGGTTGCAAAGATGGCCGCGAAGACACGCACCTGCACTACTGCATCGGGCCTTATGGTCGTGAAGCTTGACATGGAGCTGGCTTATGACAGCGTTCGCTGGGAGTTCCTACTTGAGATGATGCTGGCTATGGGCTTCCCTCCCATTTGGCACGATTGGATTGCGACATGCATCAGGAGCCCGAGATTTAGCGTCCTCATTAATGGTGATCGCCTCCCGTGGGTGGTTGCTCAGCGGGGCCTCCGGCAGGGCTGCCCGCTCTAGCCCTATCTTTACGTCTTGGCCACCGAGTATCTCTCGTTCTTGGTGAGGAATTATGAATCTCGATAGCTTCTTGGGTTCAGGTCGAGGCGGCATGCGCCGCGTATATCGCATCTCTTGTTCGCCGATGATGTCCTACTCTTTGCTCCCGCCACCCGGGTCACTGCGCGCGCCATTCGGAGTATCATGCTGGCTTTCGGGGATGCCAATGGGCTGCAAGTCAACCTTGCGAAGTCCAGGGTCTTCTTTAGCTCTAAATTCAGCAGAAAGAAATCCAGGCTGATCCTTTGGAAGCTTTGCATGGAGCATGGTCAGACGCTTACCTACCTGGGGATCCCCATCACCACGAGGAGCCTGTCCAAGGCAGACCCCAGCTTCCTGGTCCAGAGACTGGATGCTATGATGGTCAACTAGTGGGTCTGACCACTCTTGCTTGCGGGCAGGGCCGTCTTGGCCTCCTCGGTCCTCAGCGCCATCCCCTGCCACGTGTTGAGACACTACGTGGTGTCGGCGGGGATAATTGATGATATGGAGATACGTATCGGGAAGTTCCTCTGAGGAGGGACCTATTGCGTGAAGGCCATGCATTACGTGGCCTGGGATCGAATTACTTTGCCGAAAGCTACGGGCGGGCATGGCCTCCTGGATCTCTGCATTTGGCACCGGGTGCTCCAAATGGACAGCTGCAAATGCATCCTCAACCGGGAACCCAATCTCTGGGTTGACATGATGAGGAGGAAATACTCCAAGGATGATCCACTCATGAAGGTCCCTCGCAATGCGTCCCCTGTGTGCAAAATGGTGATGGGGGCGATGCTGAAGGCTATCTCCTTCTTTGTCTGGCGCATCGGCGACGGGCTGTCGGTGAGGTTCTTGGAGGAAAATTGGCTGGGCGTCCTTCCTCTATGTTGCTGGCCAACCTTCATCAATATGGACTCCCAATGGCCGGCCAGCGTTCCCGAATACATTAAGCCTGCTGGGAACTAGAACATGGAGGTCAGTCGCACTTGGGCGAGTGGGGAGCTCATTGACCAGGTCTTGCATCTCCCGAGAGCCCTGTGGTCTTCTTAGGACGCTTTGCATCAGATGCATACCGAGAAGACACGGGTTGATTGTGGCCGGCTTTACTCTAGCATTGTCTGCAATGCTCAGAAGTCCGACAAGCGTGACAGCAGTCGGCCTATTTAGGAATTTTGCGGCATCTGGAAGATCAAGGCTACGCCAAGGATTCGCATCTTCAAGTGGAGGGTCGCCGATGACTTCCTCCCAACGGCGGTGTGGCTGGCCCGACGGGGGTTATGCAGGGACCCATCTGCCAGCAGTGCTGCGTAGAGGAGGAGACTATGCAGCACCTATTTTGGGATTGCTCGCGTGCCCAAGACCTTTGAGCTCACAACCTGGCTTGCGTGGCATTGACCAAACTGGGCCAGTCAACGGGTGCCGGTCCATTGTTCATCGATCGCCTTCTCCGGTTCGTTGGCTCGCCTAGTGCGCATCATGATGATGGGGAGTGGCATGCGGCCATTCTTGCCACTACGATGTTACATTTGGTTTAGGAGGAGCGCCTCCAGTCCAACAACCCGGTGCCTTTGCCATGATTAATCAGCTGGACTATCAAGATCGAGGTAAAATTTGTTCTCAACCGGCATACCTTCCTTCCTTCCCTGACCAGTAGGAATCCTGGCAATTCTTCGGATTTGCTCATTGTGCATGGTTGGCTTCCCCCCAACAGGATGGATAAAAGTGAATTGCGATGCTGCGGTTGGTGACTCTATTGCTAGGCTGGGCATGATACTATGGGATTGCATGGGCAGACCCCTCCTGGCAGCTGGCAAGAGGATGCTTTCCCAGGCGGGGGACATGATGGAGACCCAGGCTTTACTTATGGCACTTGATATGCTAAGAGAATCCCTTCCCCTGCACCGTGCTGTGGAATTCCAAACTTACTCGATGTTAGTGCTTCAGGTGATGCGTCAGATGATCTCCCACCCTCCTGTGATGGGTATCTTTGCTGAGGTCATTCAGTTTGCCAGGGGTCTGGAGGCTGTCCGGTTTATCCACATCCTTAGAGATGGGAACACGCCTGCTGACTGGGTTGCACGGGCTTCTTGTCTTAAGGAGTTCATTTGGGCCCCTGGGATTCTCTCCCTAAGCCCCTGTTCAAGCTTATGTTGTCTGACTTCACGTTCGATCCTCCTTGAGAATCCTTCTTCAAACCCATGTATGGCTTGACCATTTTGATATAATATATATTTTATACACTTCAAAAAAAAAAAAGAATTCAAGTGCAATACTATGGAGTTAATTAGTGTGTTCAACTCCAACAATATGTTTTAATATTAATGTCTCATTGAATGCTATTTCTAAATGAAAAACTACTCTCAAGTGTTGAACTATCAATCAATTCCAAAGACTAAAGTATATATGTTGTTTCTTTTAAAGCTTAGCTCAACATGTGCTTCAACTCATGAATTATTAGCCTTATTGTTTCCTATGTAGAGTTGTTTTGACATGTGCTTTCTCATAAATAATATATATTTTTTTGTTAAAATGTTAATTATTTTGGGAATTATGTATGATTTATGACCAACACTTGTATTTATATAAAGTGATTTATAAGAAGAGAATTATGCACAACAACTAGAAGGCGTATAGTTCTTTGTGATGAAAATATAGTATATAAATTAGTTAAATCTCTTTATAATTTTGAACAAACATCAAATTTATGTCACTTTAAATGCAACATCTCAAGATTTTATTTTTGTAATGTGTCGTAATTGAGAAACTTATGTATTTGAGTTTATATATAATAGCATTTTGATTAATAAAATTATTATTTTTAATATTTGATGAGCAAAAAAAATAATGATATTTTGCTAAGTTTTGAAAAATATGACAATTTTCAAAGTATTTCAAAATTTGAAATAAGTATACTTTTAGAATGAGCTCAACGATAGAAATGCATGGTATTTGGTTTGAAACTTTTTGAGGTCTAATTAATTTGTTTCAAATATTAAAATTATTAGAATAAAAAATAACTTTAAAATTGCATAACTTTGGGATTATTCTTAAAGAGTAGGCTTGTAAATTAATTTTAACTTAATAGTAGCTTAAGCAAAGGTACATAGTTTGTTTTAAAGCTGTGGAAGAACCTATTTAAGAGAAGGAGCATGAGAGGAAATTGATTTGTAAGGAAATGAGTATTGGAGGAGTTGATTGTAGCTAAGGAGATGAAAATAGCTGCTACAACAAAGGGGAAAAAGAAGAAAATCAATGAGGAAGAATAAGATAACTATAGTGAGTCATTGAAACCTTGAGGAATCAATTTGGAAGTTCCTAAATTGCTACAAGAATGAGAAAATTAAGCAGGATATGTTTGAGATGATGTTTCTTAAGTGGTTTTCTTAAGTTTCAACATAGAATGCTTTAGGAAGCTTGAATAGTAGGGAAGCTTTGTGTTTGAGTGCTAAGATTGGGTTTGTTGCAAAGTATGGGAGCTTGAATTAATTAAGCTACTCTTATTGTGATAATTATTATTAGTTTTTAAAAAGTTAGTTTATGCAAAGTTTGGAATCAATTGAAGTAATGAAACAAGGGAAAAGTTGAGTTTCGACCATCCATTTCAAGAGAAGACGTAAGGTACATTGGATTATCATACAATATAATAGTCCCTATCAAACTATACACAAATATTGTAAGCAATAAGTTATGTTCTCAATAGTACATTTGTTGTGTCTAGTTATTGTATAATAAAGCTAGGTATATGGTACATCTGAATAGAGAGGTTCTATGAAATATGTTGTTTTGTTTTAGAAAAAATAGGAATAAAGAATTTTTTTAATAGAAAATAGATCATATTATGATGGTTTCTGCATAATTTTCATTATGTAGAAAATTTAAAAAAAAGAATGAAAAGTAATCAATATTAAAAAATTAGATAAGTGAATTAAATTAATTATAGCATAAGTTTTTGTTATATCCATTAAAATACATTAAGTTGCATAAGTTAACATAACATCATTCTATTATACATTTAAATTCAGATACTCAAATGTAACCCTTAGTTGACATAATATTAGTAATGCTCTGAGCACTAAGATATCTACATGTATGTAATATATTTTATTTGATAAAAATATTAGTACATAAAAAAAGTGAAAGATGATAAAGAATAAAAGTGAAAAAAATAATGAAAACAAAAGAAAGAAAAGATGACATGGTTAGATTACATAAGCCTTATGTGCATGGGATGTATGTTTGTGCTATAATTTGACTTGATGAGATATCATAATATGATATAATATAGAAATATGATGTTTATTTTTTCCTAAAACTTTATCCCATGATTACTAGCATATATGATTGACTATTGGCATATTATAAAGAGCTTTATGAACATGGTTTGTGGACCATGCTATGATAAGGCATCAAAGGTCTCATTCTTGGCTATTAAGAGTAAATTTTAGAAGTTTGATGAGCCGAGGTTTGCTATCATTAATATTTTGAGTAGATCTTGATAAGTATAAGCAATAAGATTAAGATTATAAGCAACTTATGATTTTTTCTATTCTTAAATATTATATTTAAAATGATTATTTTATAGTAACATTTTATAATTTTCTTAAACTTAATAAAATAATATTATTCAATACATCTCGAAAAGCATGCTCAATAAAGTAATATGAAATTTTGCGATTAATATGTTTTTATAAGACTTGTCACAAGAAATCAAATAGTATATATATTGTAATTTTTGGAAAGGATTTGGATTTTTTTTTTATGAATTTTTGAAGATAAATGTAACAAATAATAGATTGTTTATAAATTCACATGTAGTTTTTTTTACTTCATCATTACTTTTTATTTCTCATTATTTGACAATGTGGTTAGGGATTTTTCTAGAACCTCTTTTAGATCAGCTTCACGATAAGTTTTTAAGTTTTTTTACTCACCTGCTCAGTCGAGGGAAGAGGAGAGAAGCCATGAGGGAGAATTAATGAGGAGGATTTGACAATTTATGACAACTAAGGAGATGTAGTTTAATATGCTAAAACTTATTTTAGCTCATAGATAATTAAGAAAAACTTAGGTTCAAGCATTATATCCGTACAAGAGCTTATCCAAAGGTGTTATGGCTTTATAATAAAAAAATCTTAGGAACGTAAAGTAAGTAAAAACTTTCCAAGAAGCCAATAATGTGAACTAACTTTTAAAATAAGGGATCACCACCTAAGAAAAAGTGGTCTGAATAACACACAGTCAAGTACTCACTTTCATAGTAAAATGATATTATACACGCATAAGTGGAGTTTGTAGAACGTCAAACAAGGACTCACAAGATTATGTGCATTAACAAAAGAGTTAGGCATGACAAATAAAATTTTTGAAATATAAAATAAAGTATCTAAGGTCTTTTTTAGTGATTTATTTCTCTTTATTGATGTTGGATAATGGGTTGGAATCTCTCTTTTTATGTCCCTCACTCACCCTCCTAAGGTATCTTCAGAATCACATTATTGGATTATTTGTATAAGACACACTTGTATCACGCATGCTTGTCATCAAATCTTTGTTATCTCATTCAAATTTTTATCACTTACAACTTAGTGAACATTCTAATTTATAAAAACCTCAAGAGTATAATAGTAATTTTTTAACTTAGAAATGCAAATGGATATTTTGGAATACTAAGGGACATAGTTTTGAAATTTTAGAGGACATTTTAAAATTTCAAAAGTCACCACAAATTACAAAGTAAATATTTTAACTTTAACCTAAAAATTGACATAAAAGTTAAAAAAAAATTAATTGAATTAAGTAGTTCTTAAACGACACATACATTTTTGGTGGTGGTAACAGTGAGGTAGCAGACGACGCGAATAGTGTAGGCTGAGAGGCATGTGACGCCTCAGGTTCGATTTTTTCGTTGGCGTAAGTCGAACCAAATCAGCTCTTGTTAATAGGTTGATGCCCATGTTTTGGGCCTAGCACAATCATGGATTATGTTTGTGAGAGGTTATAGGTCGATGTAGGTCATGTTGGTCACATGGGTCAACACAGGCTGCTAGATCGACATGTTCGATGTGGGAGGTGCACGGGTCTGTGTGGGATGCAACACTTGAGCTAATAGTGAAGGAATGATGGCAGATGATAGTGAGAACAACCCAGACTCAAATTTTAGCTCATTTAAAATCATTTTTTAACCAATTTTTTATTGAAAAAATTATGAGACTATTGAAGGGATGACCCATATAGAATTTAAAGTTATAAATATCCGAAAAGCTACCAATTGTTCTTCAAATCATTGAAACAAAACTACAAAAATAAATAACTTCACAAATTATTGATAGTAAACAAAAATGCGTAACAAATAAAGATCAACTGTAATTGACCCTTACAACAACACTAACAATGGAGACTAATTATAAGTAGAAGGGCTAATTTTGGTATGACTCTGAATCTGAATAGGAGTAGTACATCTCCCAGTGAAACCTTTGATGTATTGGATTATATTATATGATAAGGTGAAGTTCTTTAATCAATTTTGTTGTTTCAAGAGAGTAGTCCATGCAAAGGAAGATATTATATTTCCCTTTATTTGTCATGTAGAGTTGTTGTCGAGGGAAGAAAAGTGTGAAGGAGTTTTATTGTGAGGAGTCATAATCCAAGTAGCTATGGGAGTTTAGATCAATGTTGTTAAATTATGGATTGTAATAAAGAAGAATTAACAAAAGTGTTTATCTAATTTAATATGTCTTTTTCTTTATGATTATCATAGGATTATTGTTTGTTGAACTATAAGGAATGTACTTAAGTTTTAATTCAATAAATGGTTTTGTTGTTTGAAAGTTAAGGAATGGTTTCTAAAGGGCTTAAGAAAATTGCATGGCTATTTTTATAAAGGTTTGATCTCTATGGTTATTGGAAATCCAAGCAATGGTCCCATGAATAGAATTAAGTGGGTTACTATAAATCAATTATGCAAAAATTAAAACCCACTCAGGTCGAGATAAGGTGACCCTTACTTGGACAATAACTAAGCTAGTTAAAAAAATGTCACACCTTTAGTGTGTATGAGTCAAATAAATATTATCAACCAAAATAGTATTTATAATTGCCATAAATCATGGTCTATCCATCTTATTATTACACAAAAAAAGCTTAATGCAAGAATAAGATAACAACTCTAGTTATAATTATATATGTTTGTTTAAATTTAACAACTTTTGTTTTAAGGTCTATGAAACATGGATAATCATCAAGACAATTATGAAATGTCACTATTTCTAACATAATGCTAAACTTACTAATGATCTTTCATTAAAGAATAATTCACACCTATTAAAAAGCAAAGATGAGAGAAGGAAGAGCAAGAGTGGTGGTAAGAGTAAGGGAATAATACAAAACAATCAAAGAGAGTGATGAAGAAGCATGTAGTACAAAAAGAATGTTGAAAATTTGTGGATTCTTAAAGTTAAAAATATATTTATTTTTTATAACGATTAATTGATTATAATAAAGGAAAAAACTTCTTAAGAAAAGAACTAAGGAAAAAGAAATAATAAGAACGAAAGAAAGGTCCTCATTAAGAAGATTATATGGTAAGTAGATAAAAAACTAAGTAGAAAGAAAGAAAAAATAGTCTTCGTTAAGGAGATTATATGGTGAAGTAGGTTAAAAAATAAGTATACTTAAGAAAACACTTTGGAGTGGACCATTTGTTTGTGGTACACCAAATTTGAGTCTTAAAGGTGTATTTGTAAGGGATGAAGATAGTGTAATTTTTTTAAGTACTTAATTTAATTGATAGACAAGAATTCTTGTTTGAAATAATTGATATTTACATTTCTCCTTTTGTTGATATTATAAAATCAGTTATAACTATCAAGATGAAGAATGTTTATAAACATGAGTAGACATATAAATCAGAGTTGACATATCACTCGATTGGTTCTGGTATATTAAGTAATTTGGCAAGATGTGCAGCATTCTTGAGCTCCATGCGTTAATCAGAGAGTGATCTAAAAACTAAAATTCTCCTCCCTAATCAAAATAGTTTCAGGGCTCTCTTAAAGTGCCAGTTACTCTTGCAAATGTGAATGGATATAAAAAATAAAAAGAGATAGATTTTATATGTGCCACTACACTCAGCTATTTTTTATTTAATGTATTTTGTTGAATGCATTAATAGCTACTCTCATAGACTGACCATGATATACACTAATATATGTTCTATTTTGAAAAAAAATATTTTAAAAAATAAATTATGAGATTTATAATTTTGTTATAAATATGCTAATTTAACTTTTAGGTGAGATTTCAGCATTAAAATTATTAATTATTTCTTTAAATTTCTTACTCCATATTAGACTATCAAGATATAATCCAAAAAGCAACTGTGCTCATTCTTTATATTAGATCTAGACTACAAATCAAACAATGCTTAAGATGTCTATATCTTAGATTTAGTCAACAAATCAAACAATAATATGAGCTTAAGATTTATGACTTAATAATATAATCACAGCAAAGATTGTGACAACAAATCAAATTATATGAAAAACATTAAATTTTGTATCAAGAGAATAAAACTTATCGAAGTAGTCGATTTGTTTTTTGGATTTAGTTTGCTATTTCATATAACAATAGATATCTATCTATTTATATTGTTTTTTTTTCTACGCTATTATGATGAATTTGAAATTAGATTTGTATTTATATATATAAATTTTGTCAACTAGCTCAAAATTTGGAGTATATAATTTTGAAAATAATTATTATTATTTTAGTAATATAATTTAGTTACATTTACTTTTTCTTAGATGTGACATGCTTTTTCACCGTGAGTGAAATATTTAAAAAATTTATATTTCAAAAATTTTGAAAACATTTTAATATTTTCAATGTGCCAAAGCCATATTTACTTCCTTTTTATATTTATATTATTTTATTTAAATTGCAAGATTTTGAAATTTTTTCTTCTACAAAGAATAACATATATTAAAAATACTCAACTTTTTTTTATAATTTGTTAACAAAAAATTTCTTTTAATAACTAAGATATAACAAATATAAGGGATCACAACTTGAAGAAAAAGTGGACTGAATAACTCACACTTAAGTATTCACGTTGGTGGTGAAATGGCATTATACACACATAAGTGGAGTTTGTAGAACGTCAAACAAGGAATCACAGGATCATGTGCATTAATAAGAGAGTTGGGCATGACTAATAAAATTTTTGAAATATAAAATAAAGTACCTAAGGACTTTCCTAATGGTTTGTTATTTTTTATTGATATTGGATAATTGGTTGGAATCTCCCTTTTTCAGTCTTTCACTCACCCTCCTATGGTATCTCCAAGATCATATTATTGGATTGTTTGCATGCTACACACTTGTATCAACATGCTTGATAACAGTACTTTGTTACTTCATTCAAATGTTTATCACTTACAACTTAGTGAATATTTTAATTTATAAAGATCTGAAGGGTATAATAGTAATTTGTTAACTTAGAAATATAAAAGAATCTTTTGGAATACTGAGGGATATAATATTGAAATTTTAGAGGATATTTAGAATTTCAAAAGTGACTACAAATTATAAAGTAAATATTTTAAATTTAACCTAAAAACTGACTTAAAATTTATAAAATTAATTGAATTAAGTAGTTCCTCAAAAACACATACGTTTGAGATGGTGGCAACAGTGAGGTAGCAGGCGGCTCAAACAATGTAGGTAGAGTGGCATGTGATGCCTAGGGTCTGATTTTTGAGTTAGTATGACTCGAAAAAAATAAGCTCTTGTTAATGGGTTGATGCCCATGTTTTGGGTCAAGCACGCTCATGGAGTTGGTTTGAAATTGTTGATAGGTTGGTGCAGGTCGAGAACATCACGCAGGTCAGCAAAGACTAGTAGATTGGCATGTTTGATGCGAGAGGTGCATGGGTTGGTGCAGGCTGCAGTACTTGAGCAAATAGTGATGGTACGATGGTAGATGAAAGTGGTAACAACCCAAACTCTAATTTTAGCTCATTTAAAATCATTTTAACCGAATTTTGCATCATTAAAATTATGAGACTATTGAAGGGGTGATCGATACTAAATTTAAAGCTATAAATGTTTGAAAACTTACCAGTTATTCTTCAAATAATTGAAAAAAATATCAAAAGAAATGACCTGACAAATTGTTGACAATAAACAAAGATACGTAACAAATAAGGGTCAACTGTAATTGACTCTTACGACAATACTGATAATGAAGACTAATTATAAGTAGAGAGGCTAATCTTAGTATGACTTCGAATCCAAATAAGAGTAGTATATCTTCAAGTGAAACCTTTGATGTATTGGATTCTATTACATCATAAGATAAGCTCCTTGAATCAATTTTGTTGTTTGGGGGGAGTAGTCTATGCAAAGGAAGACATTGTATTTCCCTATACTTGTCATGTAGGTTGTTGTCAAGGAAAGAAAAGTGCTGAGGAGTTTTAATGTGAGCAGTCATAATCCAAGTAGCGAAGGGAGTTTAGATCGATGTTGGTAAACTATGGATTGTAGTAAGGAAGAATTAACATAAGTGTTTATCTAAGGTAATATTCTCTTTTCTTTATGATTATCATAAGATTATTGTTTATTGAACTATAAAGAATGTACCTAAGTTTTAAGTCAATAATGGTTTTGTAGTTTGAAAGTTGAATGATTACTATAAGGCTTAAGAAGATTGCATGCTTATTTTTATAATGGTTTGATATCTATGGTTATCTGAAATCCAAGAAATGGTCCCATGAAATATAATTAAATGGGTTACTATAAATCACTTATACAAAAATTAAAACCCACTCAGGTCGAGATAAGGTGACCCTTAAGTGGACAGTACCTAAACTTAGCAAGATAAAATGTCACACCTTTGGTGTGTGTGAGTCAAATAAATAGGATTCACCAATATAGTATTTATAATTATTATAAATCATGGTCTATCCATCTTATTATTACACACAAAACAAGATTAATGCAAGAATAAGATAGCAATTCTAGTTATAACTTTAGATGTTTGTTGAAATTAAAAACAACCACTTTTGTTTTAAGCGCTATGAAACATGGATAGCCACCAATACAATTATGAAATGTCACTATTTTTAACATAATGCTAAACTTACTAACAATCTGTCATCACAGAATAATTCACACTTCTTAAAAACCAAAGATGAGAGAAGGAAGAGCAAGAGTAGTGTTAAGACTAAGGGAGTAATACAAAACAATCAAGGAGAGTGATGAAGAGGCATGTAATATAAAACTAATGTTGAAGATTTGTGGGTTCTTAGAATTAAAAATATAATTATTGATGATAAGGATTGCTTAATTATAATAAAGGAAAAAACTTCTTGAGAAAAGAACTAAAGTATGATAAATAATAAGAAATAAATAAAAGTTATTATCAAGAAGATTATATGATAAGGTAGGTAAAAAAAATAAGTAGAACGAAAAAAATAGTCTTCGTTGAGGAGATTATATGATAAAATAGGTCAAAAAATGAGTATACTTAACTAAACTCTTTAAAGTGGACCATTTCTTATTGGTACACCAAATTTGAGTCTTAGAGGTGTTTTTGTAAGGTATGAAGATACTATAACTTTCCCAAGTGCATAATGTAATTGATAGACAAGAATTCTTTTTTAAAATAAGTGGCATTTACATTTCTCCCTTTGTTGATATGGTAAAATTAGTTATAGCTATCAAGTTGAAGAACTTTAAAAGACATAAGTAGACATATAAATCAGAGTTGACATGTCAATCGATTGGTTCTAGTATACCAAGTAATTTGGCAAGATATGGAGCATTCTCGAGCTCCATGTGTCAATCAGAGAGTGATCTAAAGGCTAAACCTATCCTCCCTAATCAAAATAGTTTCAAGGCCCTGTTAAAGTGCCAAGTAACACTTATGAATGTGAATGGATATGAAAAATAGAGAGAGATTTTATATTGAAATGTTTCGTGCTAAAGAAATCCCACAAAAGGGGGGGGGGGTGAATTGTGTATTTAAATTTTTATAATTTCCGAAATTAAATTTAAAAGACTTTAAGCAAAAGTAAAGAACATTAAACACACAAATTTTCAAGTGGTTCGACTCAAAACCGAGTCTACGTCCACCCCTAACAAGTGTTGGGAAAAATCCACTAAATTCTCCGATTACAAGTTAGGTTTTTCTTACGGTTCACCTCGAACCTACTTAGGATTTTTACTATGAATAATCCCAAACCTACTGGAGTTTTTTTCGGGCTAAACTCAAACCCGGGGCTTTAGCACAAACGCCGGGACGCCCTTTCCCCAAAACGAAAAATATGAAAAATTAGCAAACCACTTAAGGAAAAATTGGAGAAAAGAGAAGGCACACACAATCGTCGAATTAGAGGGATAGAGATTTAGAAATGATTAAAACAAAAAAAAACCTCTAATTCCACTAGCTTTCTTGCCGCTTTGCTTCTTGAACTCGAATGCGCCGTTTTTGCTCGGATGCTTGTGTTTGATATCTGAAAATCTTTTGAAAAAATTTAGCAAAGATTAAACTAAAAAATACATCAATTTTCCCTATTTATAGAGCTCAAATTTGAGCTCTAAAAAATACCCCCAACGGCTCCAAAATTTAATTAGCCGTTTGGGCAACGGACGGAAAGCAGCCACCGTCCGATCCGGGCCCAAAAACGAGCGGCGCAGATTGTTTACGCATTTTACCGTTTGGGCTTAATCCAGACCGTTGGATCCGGGCAGACTTGATCTGAGCCATTGGATCCCGCGCGCTGAACGAACGGCGCTGATTAATCTCGCAAAACAGCCATTCGAATTTACTCTCGCCCGTTGGATCTGGGCGCGCTTGATCTGCGCCATTGGATCCCGCCGAAGTTATAAGGTGGGATTTTTAGTCCCACACTGCAGAATGGAATTCGGCGCACCGCTTTATAAAGAATTTGCGCCGACTAATTTCTGAGCCTCTTGGGGGCCAGCTCCCCCTTTCCCTGACCGGGATTTCACCACCCGGTTCAGGTTGACTTAGCTAAGCATCTGTTCATTGACTGTTGACCACGCTGCAGTTTGTCCTAGCCGAGCTCCTTTGGGCGGGCTTGGCTTAGCTTTTTCGGGTCAACCATAAATTTTATTTTTAAATTAAATTTTTAATTTCTAAAAGACCTGGACGGGCTGTTTTCGCGCCGGGTCGACCCGCCCAATGCTACAGTACATTTTTCCCGAGACTTCGACTGTTTTAGGGTATTTTTGACGAATTTTTTAGCCAAAGATTTGAATATAAGTGTATAAAAATAATTTTATATTCTTATAGTATTATAAGTTAATTAAGTGGCTATGAAAAGAAATTCGTAGAAAACGATTCCAAAATAATATTAAAAAATCAAATACTCATCTCTATATATTTTGTCAAATATGCTTGGCCCAAAAATCAAAATTCATTATTAAATAATTTTATAATATTTTTAAATATTAATACTACTAATGTGCCTCATAATCTCAAAGTTTGGACATATCAAATTCAAGAAAAATAAAAAGAAATTCAATTATAAAAAATCTTGCGCATGTCTCAAAATTCCTTGACGTATGCCATGACCTCAAGGCCTTTAGAGACCATTATTTTAGACATCTAAAATACATGACTTGATTTAATTAATTAGTAACAGTTTTACTTAAAATGAAGCCCAAATAAATATACATATTTATGCTTGACTCATCAAACACAAAGGTGTAACATATATGTGCCATTGCACTCAACTATTTTTTATTTAACATATTTTGTTGAATGCATTAATTGCTATTCTCATAGAGTGACCATGATATACACTTATATGTGTTCTATTTTGAAAAACTATATTGAAAAAATTTAAATTATGAGATTATAATTTTGTTTTAAAATATATTAATTTAACTTTTAGATGGGATTTTAATATTAAAATTATCAATTATTTCTTTTCATTGCTTGCTCAATATTGGACTATCGAGATATAATCCAAAAAGCAACTATACTCATTCTCTATGTTATATCTAGACAACAAATTAAACAATGCTCAAGATATATGTATCTTAGATTTAGTCAACAAATCAAACAATAATCTTAGATTAAGATTTTTGTTTTAAAGTCTTTGAGTGTTCTATGTAAAACCATTATAA
Organism: Vanilla planifolia; assembly: GCA_023846275.1. Lineage (NCBI taxonomy): Eukaryota > Viridiplantae > Streptophyta > Magnoliopsida > Asparagales > Orchidaceae > Vanilla > Vanilla planifolia. The sequence continues at coordinate 1,511,676 of CM043877.1, forward strand.
TTCTACAAGTGGAGGGTTAACTACTAAACTCTTTCTTTGAATTCGCATCTAGATAAACCAATGCAAATATAATAAAAAGAATTTCTTTAATTGTTATGTAATTTAAGTGAATTTGATTTGATATTTAATACTTGATAATTGTAAACCTGTACTTTAAATATGAGGGTTTTTCAAATAAAGATATTTTAAAAAAATAAGGGTACTTTGATTTGTGCATTATAACTATTTTAGCAATTTAAAAAAGTTTATATTTTATATAATGAAATGTGGTGCACATTTTGTTATGAAAAGAGTATAAAATTTTGGAATCGTTATATTTTATCTAAAACAATTGTATTATTTTGTATACTATAATAAACATACAAAATTAATTACATGGAATTAAATACAAAAAAGGAAAAGGGAATAAAGTCTATTTAAAAGAACAAGACATAATATTTAAACATAATCTAGTCGTTGGGTTGTCTAAGAAAAGGTACATCATTTATTAAGGAATGGATCGATAGTATAGCACAATTATGAAGACTACTGGTTAGGAATATCTCATACCAAAAAAAAGTTCGATTATATAGTTTAATAAATAGAAATAAATTATTAGGTATATCTCATTCTAGGGAATGACTTGGTGTATCCCTAAATGATTTTAAAAAAGAAAAATTATATATTAAATTAGAAAGAATAAAAGAGAAAATAAAAAAATAAAAGATTCATAGATTCAAAAAGAAAAATTTTAAAATAGAATTAAAATGTTGGTAGTAAGAATAGGAATTTCATAATAAAGGGTTGGATGCATTACATGAACATGCATAATTTTTATTTTATTGAGCTTTTAGTTTATAAGAATTGTTTGTTATTTGAACCTTAAGATATAAATCTTATATTATAATTTATTGTATTTATATTATATAATATTCATCTATTGAGCTCATAATAGTGGCTCAATTTTTCTTTAACATTAACAACTATAGGTACTAAAGATGCACTTCACAATAAAGGTTTGGAAATGCAATATGCATTATATTGACATCTTATTTCATTTGGATTAGTTGGTTTTATTTCTGTAGCATATTAATGTGAACTTATATTGTTTTGAAAGAAAAGTGATAATTAAGTTGGATTTTATATTCCGTTTCGATATTGCAAAGATAAATATGTGTTTTAAAAGATAAATGATTATTAAACAAATAAAAAAAATATATAAGTCTAAAATATCAAGGAATATTTTTAAATTAATTAGAAAAAATAAAAAAAAAAGGAAATTTTGGCAATCCTGATTCTGAATAAGGAATTGGGGATGTAATATTGGCTTAGCTATTTTTTTTTACATAAAATATTTTGGTAGTAACGATGTACATCACAGGATTTCCTATAAAACTGAGGAAGAGGGTGACATAGTTTATGGATATTTATTCTATAGTTTCTTGGATGTCCTCTACTAGGTTTTGTTAATTATATAAGATTACTATAATAGCTATTATATTTTGAGATAAGTTTTGATATTTACCTTGTTCTGCTCTAAAAGGTATTGAAGTTTTAATTTGAAAAGGTATTTTCTATTCTTTTATTATAATTAGGAGAAATAATCGGTTTCAAAAGTATAATTTTTATTTTACTAAGATAAAAAAGCTTTTATTCTTTTCATTGGAAAAATTGGGAAAGTTTTAAAATGCATGTATTATGGTTTTCTATACACTAAAACAAGTAAAAACATTTCAAAAGAAATAAAAAATCAATTTTTAAATTGTGGTTTATGATGTTTTTCTTATAGTTATAAATAAGAAAATAAATGATGCTACAATATTATTCAACATGCATGTTAATTACAAGCATAATATTGATTATTTCTTGCAAGATATTAATATATAAATTATTTTATTTGAAATAAAACCATTTCAATTCTCATATGGATGTGTAAATTGGTCAACAAGTATGTTGTCCATGATAAAGTTATGCATTAAAAACGTGACCTCACAAACATAACACAAAAAACTCTTTTGTAGAATTCTCTATATGAAATTTTACTTAAACTAAAAATCTAATGAAATGTGGATAACTTAAAACGAAGATATATTTTTAGTAACTATGAACTTTTTCATTATGTTAGCATGCAATTGAAGCTCTTCTTGTGTCCCATATTGGTCGTAAATATCATCGAACATGGACATCAATATTGATAACCTTGTGGTGAATATCCTTTTGTAAGAAAAGCAAAGCTCAAAGAATATTCTGACCATCCAGAAATGTAACTCCACAGGTCTATCTCTCACAAATAAAAAGCCCTTTGCAAGGCTAACATTTTTGTTCCATCCTCTAGTTAAATGAATAAGAGTCAAATTTCTTGTATAGTATTAATTCTTGTAGAGAATCTTGCATTATAACAATAAATATTTTTTGATGTGATGACTAAATAGAACAATGATAACTAGGGCACAATCTAGTAAACAATTTGGTTCTTTACTTATTTTTACAACTTATACTCTCTATGATTTTTAACATTTTTTATTGTAAGTTTGTGTTTAGTGTATGCTTATTACATAAGGAACCAAATAAGACACATGACTTGGCTAATCCAAATGCTAAGAGTTTTAATGTACCTATAGCTATAAGTTAAACTAAGAGCGGTGTAGCTAAGCGATTATTTCATAGTTGCATGTAATGAGAATCATTGAAGATTACAATACCAACCTCGTATTTAAGATACTGAACTCTATATGCACTTTGCTCAATGCAAGCTCATCTTCAAACTCTTCAAAAGTTTCATAAAGAACAATTCTAAAATTTCGTAAATAGATTGGTAACTAGTCAACTCTTTAATCAACTTCCCACCTAAAAAGACCAAAGTGATAATAACTAAAAAAAACTTCTTTCATAAAACTCTCCTTTAGATTTGTATTAAAAAACTATAAGAATCTGATGAAGAATGGTTAAAAAAAACACTTGTTAAAGATATTATAGGCATATTTTTAGTAATTGTGTACTTATTTATTATGCCAGTAAGTAATTGAAGATCTTTTAATGTTCTATATTGATAATAAATATCATCGAGTATAGATGCCAACACTAATATTTTGGTAGACATTTTTCTTGCATATCAATAACAAGGCTCAAACAATGCTCTGAACATCCAGAAATTTAATTCTACTAGTCTATCTTTGTAAATGGAAGATCCTTTGTGAGGCCAATATTTTTGTTCCATCTATCATTTACAAGAATAAAAGTCAAATTTCTAGTATAGTTTTAATTCTTAAAGAGAATTATGAATTATCATAACACAATTTTTAGATGTGATGATAACTAAGGCACAATCTCATAGATACTTTGTTGTTTTAAATAATTTACAACTTATGCTCTCTACGCATGTATAGTAGTTATATGTAGTAAGCTTACATGGATATACATCGAAGTTCTTCCAAGTGGATTGATTGTACCAATACGAAGCCCAGTTTAGCAAATTTCAACATATCTTCTCTTTTATTCTCTTGCTTGTCATTGAAAGATATGAATTCCCTTGCTTGTAGTCTCTCTGTTCTCCTAAATTTTGGGGTTATTAAAGCTCTTGATACTATTGTTCTCATATTTGATTCCAAGTGGGTGCACATCAAACCTAAATGCTTTTTTGCAAAATTGACAACTTTTTCTAATATCTCCTCATTGAGTGTCCATCTAATCAGATCATGTGAAGTTTTAGGAGAAGAGGGTTCCCCATCATGCCCTTCTTTATACTCATTTCTTATATCCTCTTCCATCACCAACTCATCAATAGAAACTAAAAGACATTTTAGAGAAAAGCTGACTTAATCACATGGTAGAAAGCTTAGATACAACCCATTGCGACTTTGTTCTAAGGGCATCATTTGTATGCATGGATATGCTATCTCACAATCATACTTGGCTTTCCTTAATGCCTAAAGTTCTCCCTTCTCGACGTAATCTCCAACATGCACCTAATGATGGTCTACTACTATTGTTAATGATTTAGTATACTTATACTAGTGTATAAAAGGAAATAACAAGAAAAGAAAATTATAGAGATTAAGAAAAACGAATTATAAGGTCAATCCCTATGACAAGAGGAGCACTAAATCCTTCCACTCTAAATACTAAGATTTTGAATAATTGGTTTCCCTTTATTATTGTCTCTTTTCTTTAGTTTTCTAGTTACATCCACCTTTCTGTATCACTTTTCTTGCTTTTCCAAACATTTTTTTTATGGACACTTCCCATGAGTTGTGAATAAAGATTACATCCTTATTTGCATTGTGTAGCTTTTCTAATTGAACAATAAACTTTTCCTATCCTCATTTATGGCATACCTAGAATATCCTCAAAAAAGTCGTGGGGTTTGTTAACATCCGACGACTAAGACTTTCAAGTCCTTCAACATCTTGCCTTCAACAACTCTTGAGTTTCACTTGGTATTGCGCCATTAGATTTCTACCTCAGCTGGTCTAACGCATTAGTCTTTGTTTCTTGTAAAACTCAGGTCGCCTTACTTGAGTAAAAAGATGCTCTACCTCCTTCCCAAATGAATTTATTTATCTTGTTGAGTCTAAAGGGTTGTAATATTATTTCCCCTCAACCTCAACTTCTCTTATGGTTGAGTATCCTAAGTTAGTTGAGAGTGCCCACTATAGTTTGATTCAGCTAAATCAATTGAATGCTCAACCTACACCATAATAGTTAATATAGAACTCTATTTGAGAATAACTTGCAAGTTTAGAAAAGAGGTTTGAAAAGGAGCTTTTAAAAAATGAGTTATATGTGATTAACAATAGATTTTTAGCAAAAAAATTTTTTGAAATAGCAATTGAAAAGAGTAAATTTAAAAAAAAATGATATGCAAATAAATCCAAGGTTGATTCCTTGATCACATGTAATTTGTTGATAAGATTTAATCCCCTTTAAATTTTATGCTTCCAAAAAAACTCTCATTCTTAAGTATGATTATCTATCTCTCAAACTAATGCCCAATATTAAGTCCTGTACACTGTCAATCAAGCAATTTGGCGACTCATCCACTTAACTTTGACTCGTGGATTCTTCTATGGAGAGTTCAACTTTATGTGATTGGAATAGAGTTTTTGTTAAAAAATTATTTGTTAGAAATATATGTAAAAAAAATAATCTTTTGAAAATTTTATTTAAAAAGTGATATGCAAATAGAAACTAGATTGATCCCTTGACAACAAGTGTTTCCTTAGTAAACAATAGTCCACTTGAATCTCTCACTCTTCCAAAAAATCTTCCATTCCTTAGTTCTTAAGTATGATCAGTTATTTCTTAAACTAATGCCCAATCTCGAGTCCTTTACTTGGTTGATCAAGAAATTTTTATTACTTGTCTACTTGATTGGAGAATTCTTCTATTGAAGGTTCAACACTGAACTATTTTGAGAAAGACGTTTTGTTCCTCAAAAAGGAATTCTGCGCCTTTCTCTTATGCATTTATGACATGGCAATGAGCTAACCCTTCTCATTTGTTTCAATATCAAGCTTCTAATCATATCTACTTTGGACTATTCATGTCTATTGAATTTGAATCTCCTATGTTCTCCATGGCTAATCGGCATAATCTAATACCAAAAGTGTAAGCCATTATACGTGCCAACATCTCAAGAACCTATAAACAATTTGAAGTACTTTCCATAATACCCTCTTGAAGATCAATAATATCCAAGCCTAAAGAGCCAACTTTTCTTCTCATGGTGTGTCCCTGACCAATCATCTTGTTGTTGGGATAGCCTTAAGAGAGCTGGAAGGGAACCCGTTCTCCCTTTCATTTCTCCCCTCCCTTAATAGCCCCTTGAGAAAAGGTGCCAACTTCACCTTTTAATTCTCCTACCTTGACATTGAAGAGAGCCTTTCCTTGAGAACATCCTGGTGTTGTATTAGTGTTAGCTGAAGTAATCCTTTAGGAAGTTTGTGATTGTCTAGCCGAATTCTTACACTTCCAAAAGCAAAAATCCTTGTCATTCATTGATGCTAAGGCAGCTACTATCCATCTGACATTGTCATAGAAAGTTCTAAGGAAAAAAGGTGTTTCCTTGCATTCCCACCTTAATCTCCTTCTCTTTTGATATCTCCCTCATTTCCTATTCATTAGCAAGATCTAGAAGAGGTTTAGAGAAAAACAACCTAACAAATTGATACACACCTTTCTTAGACTCCATTGTAGTTGTTCTATGATTAACCTATTCAAGCTAGAGGTGTTACAAGGAGAGGGAGGCAAGTGAAAAAATGACTTTTTTTCCCTTGTTTTTTACAACAAAAACAAAAACCATGGTTATGAATGGTTTGTGGATTTTAACCTTCATATGGAATGCATTAAACCAAGCAATAGAATTATAGAAATACCATAGTAGTAGAAAACATATTACAAAATACAATTAGTAAGCAAAAACTCAAATTTCTATAGTTTTTAATTTGTAAAACAATGATATTTAAATTAAAAACCTAATATGAGCTCTATCATCAACAAGAAAATCAAAGAATTATAACACTATGATATTTACAACAACCAAATATATGAAACAAGTGAAACAACGTAATAACCTTTCCTAACATAAAGACAAGCATAGCACTATAATGAATGCATGGTAAAGTACAATTTCAAAACCATAAGATCAAAGCTGTCTTTGGTAAACTACTAAAAACCACATATAAATTATGGTTTCCATTTGTAAAATAAAGTAAGAGGATCTAAGCTGAAGCAAAATAAAGATAATTGGAGAAATTGGAAAACAAAAATATTTTAATGAAAACTTTTGTAGACTAAACTAATTTTGACGTTGCTGACAAAAACATCTAAACTGTTGGCCATCAGCAACAGAATTCAATGGCCATTGATGCCCAACAAGAATAAAACATCAATTCAAAAAATGCCAAGCTTCAAGAGTGGAAACAAACTTTTAAGCAACTAAAAAGAAGGCAAAGACATACGGCGCAACAAGGTATGAGTTTTCACTGTCATGTCCATTCCTCACAACCATAGAAGCAGAGCGCTGTTAGGACGTATCTTTGTTATAGCTGGAACTCAAAGAAGATTGGCCCATGCTTATACTTCAGCAGTTAGAAGGTTGTTAACTTTTTGAATACTCTTAGCAATTCTTGGATCCTTAAATATCCTACAATTCCAGCACAAGAGAAGAAGCTTAACTCAGGACGAAACCACTGCAAGACATGCATAAGACCAGATTTTTAATCGACCCAAAACCCCAAAAAACAAAAATCAACAACAATTATGAGAAACTAGAACGTTGCAAGAATTTCAGATACACTCGATGAAATGCATCTCTTGAACTCAGGAAGGGCAAGCTTGTATCCAAGTCAAAAACTTAAGCAAGATGTTAATCTGAGTTGAGGAGCTCCAACAACTAAACAATGGCACCAAAGAAGGCAGAAATGAATTACACCGGAAGGGCAGAAGCCTTGAATGTTTCCAGAATTCCAGTTTCCTCAGTCTTCTCCGTCATGTCTTCTTTGTCTAAAAACCATGATTTAAATTTTGATAGAACGTTGCAATCGTTAAACATATTTGATCAACCATTGAATCAAGCGATGAGTACTTTTTGCAATGCCATCGATTAATATGACGTGTGATTGATTAACAAGTGTCAACATATGGATTATTGTTTATGTAAGTCAAAATTTTGTAAAGCATCATGTCATTCAACTAGATAGAGATTGATCAATATTTGATGATTTTTTGCATGTTAGATGCCATTTTGGTAATTATATTAGCAATTGGTCAAACTTGATCACAAATCCATTGCATATGTGACTACTATTACATTGAACATTTTCTACATTACATTCATTTTTACTTATATAATTATGTTTACATTTGTAAAATGAAAGTTATGCATTGCTCTTTTAATAAAATTTTATAAGACTAGTTAAATAAAAAAGTACACCTCAACAATTTACATTTTTTTATTATATAGAACTAAGATATGGTTATTGAAAGTATTTGTATTATATTTAAATGCACTAATTGGGGTCTCTTAACAATGAACACACCCTTGCCATGCTTGTGTCGATGAGTGTGATGTAAAAACTTTGAAAACGTAAAGTTAATTGTTCTTATCATACAAAATATTAAAAGCTAAAATAAAAAATAATCTAGGTCTATAATACTTCAACTAGAATTACTCAAATCACACTTCACATGTTGCGTGTTGCACAGCGTGTGTTGTGCATAAGCTAATCTCAAGTTGCTTCACCATATGACCATAAGAACATTGCACATAGTACTTGGTGATCTTAGAATGCACACCTTTAGCAAGAGCAACAACCAATGAAAAGCATTGTGGGTTGTCTAATAATAGCACTAAAGATAGTGGATGGAGAGATAAGCACAAGAAAGTTGAGGTTTGGCCAATAGGTAGTTATGTCGATGGTAAGAAGGCAACTTGACTACAATAATAAACAAAAAGGAGTGAGGCTTTGCTAAACTTTGGACCAATCACTTTGGATATCTAATGACCTTGGATGGTGAATGCTAGCAGTGAGGTGACACGTTGACTAGTCGATAATTACCAAGATGAGAACAAAAGGAGAAAGGTGATTAAGAAAGAAACTTCTTGCATATACCATAATTAGGTTAATCATTAATGAAATTCTATTCAAATACAAATTTAATTACAAAAGTTTTCACCCAGGTCAACTATTGACAATTCTATCTTTTAACTTATGGAAAAATAATGACCAATGAAAATCTATCATTAATAATCAATTATTAAAGGATAATAATCTTCTAATGCATTTATAAGGCTAATATGAATGCAAAATCTTATGAAATGATGGTTGTCTCATCCATTAATAATTAATATTTTAACAACGCTACTAGAAAGAAAAGATGTCTATGAAAAACTTTTGAAAATATAATCAAACATTAACCAATATGAAATTAAGAGTGGTGATTAGATGAAAATCATGCAAATGACCTATCTTAAGGTATTGCACGTCTTGATATGGCTTACTTTGACATTGAATTAGGAAGTCAAGTGATTGTCTTATTTAACTTGATCTCCATCTACACATGAGTTGCATGTAAAGTAAGAGATGAAGCATTAAGCAATGTAAAATGTGTAAGACAAAACAAATAAGAGGGGAGGGGTGAATTATGTTTAGAAAAAATTTTCAATTCCCAAAATAAGAAGAAACATTTATAGAGTTTAAAATATTTTTCTTTTATCAATGAAATAAAATTGCTCAACAATAAACAAAATGCACACAATATCTTTTAGGTGGTTCGATCAAAACCTGTGCTTACATCCATCCCCGATCCCTGATTAGGCTTCCACTAACTATTCCGTTTTTTCGAAACCAGCAGGGATAAACCAAATAAACACCGGTGCTCCAATGAGACACCAAAATTAGAGAAATTTTGGCTATTCAAAAAAATTTGAAACTTTACAATTTTTCGCTTACAAAACTCCTTAATAAGAGTAACACTACTAATGAATGAAGTAAATATTACTAGGAACTACAGAAATGATTATGAATGAAAATGGAGAATAAAGACCGACAAAAATACATAGCTCTTCAATTGTGTTGAAATTTGTTGCTCATGGTTTGAAGTTTAATTGGACTTGTATGAAAATTTTTAAGTTTGATTCAATAGTTCTTATGTTTGATAAATGATCCCTATTTAAAGTTAAAATAAAAAATACCAAAAATAACTCTCCTAATAGTTAGAATCTACTTTTCAAAAAGCTAGCCGTTACAACGGAGAAGATGATCGTTCGATTATGCTAATGGATGGAGCGATAGTCGTCGGATTGGCTTAAATGATAAAGGGTCCAAATCTAATCACAACAAGATAAGATCTAGAGCATTGGATTCGAAAATGGGATGGATGGCAACGATGATGAGGTTATTGTTCACAAAGGAAGAAAGAATGTCAGTTATTCGATCAAGCATTATGGATAATGATGGAAGACAAAAAATTGCCATAGATACGGGTGTGATATTGACTGTTCTATCATGAAAATGTGTGATCAATCAGTACAAAAATCTCAAGATTGGCAAAGCTTACTTTTAGTCCCACATTACAAAATGATACAACTATTTTGTGCTTATAATGCATGTAGTACTTATTTATTATCAGCCTAATAGGTTTGCCTACTCTCTAGTGTTCTTGTGAGGACATGACCAGTGTCCCTAGCGTATGCACGAGGTCCAACTAGACCTTATTTACATAAATTAAATGACGAGTCTGCCATGACTCATTTCACCTAAGCCAGTTCAAAAGTGATGCTTTAAACTGGTTCACCTAAGGACCGCAATAATGATCTAACATAACTGTTACTTTGGCATGACTGGTCTCGATTTCGTTCGGGTTCTCGGCCAGCAGGTCCCTACGGCCCGTGTTGCTTTTAGGCATGGCCACGAAGCCTGAGCCTTTTGAGTTAGCGGTGTGTGCTTGTGAAAATTTTTTATTTATTTTTAATAATAAAATTTTATATTCAATAGCTTAAATTCACATATGTATGAAGGATGATAGTCTTATGTGTCATTATTGAAAAAAATTACAGATTTAACATGCTAATCATAGAGATTTAAAAATAAAATTCTTTGTAATTAGTAACTCTATAAATACAATTGTCCTTGGCTCCAAAGTCAATAGGTTCAGTCATTAAATTGCATTCACTGTATATGTTACAACTATCATTGTTCCATCCAATTCAGATTACTAAAATAAAGCTTAATAAGATATTAATAGATATATAGTCATGGATTTGTGATCATCATTACAAATGGTACAACGTAAAGTATACTTGTAATGATATCTATGGACAATAAGGTTATTGCATGTGTGCTCTACACCCAATATTGATATCAATCTCATTTAGAAGGTTTATTCTATAAGCATGAAGCATCCATAGACAAGGTTGCTCCTTGTTTTTGTGCTTCACATGTAATAATACATAAGGAAGTTGCACAAGAAATAAATAGATAGAATAACTAATGTCTAAAGAATAACTATCATCAAACTAGGCTTTATTGTAACCTTTAAATAGATGTAGTGGGTTGCTTAGATGGCATCGAATCAATATAAGTAGACCCATGAATGATATTATTGAAGTATGGTAGCATGACTCTTAAATTAGGGTAGGCAAACATTGATTAGGGGAATTTTTTTTTGCTTTCTTCCCAATGAGTTTAACATATAACATAATACATGAAGAATGTATCATGCTTCTCCTTTTCTCATGTATCCTTAAAAAAACAATCAAAATTTTCTCTTGAGTTAATGCCACTCCAACCATATCAACATGATCAATATCATCCATTCTAATGAATATCCATACAATTGTCATAGCCAAACGTTTGGCTATTTGACATGGACGATATGATTTTCAAATGATTTAACCTTTAAATAAAAAGTTAAATACACTATAACGCAAGTTGACTAATGATTTATCATCAAAATAAGTAAAAAGGTAGAGTCGACCTATAACTAAGAAACATGTTAACAAAAACCCAATATAAACCAATTATTGACATATACAACTTCTAATATATGAAAACTCTACTAACATCATTTTTGCATTAGATAGAAGCAACATTAAAAAATAAATCATTATAGCAAAAGAACTAAATGTATATAAGTGCACAAATGTTTTACTTGCTTCTATATCTTATAAAGAGTACTTATAACTAATCCCAATGATTAAATAAGAAAAAACAACCAATCAATACATGATATATACATGATCATAGAAGCTAGTGTTAAATTCATGCTCATAATTGCCCTTGTAAAAGACCTAGTAGAGAAAGCATATTATAAATATGTTTGTGAAGCAACTTGGCCCATGTTGAAGTGAGCAAATTGTATGGAAACCAAATAGTTTTACTAGGCATTCCTTTCATCAAATGTTTTTGAGTTGAGTTGTAGTAGTCAAATGATGGGTTATAGTGTAATTCATACCCAAACATCATTAGTGTAAATAGATGCGACATGTTTAACACCAGAAGAATATAATTCATCAATGATTGATCAAACTGCTAACAAAAGAATGTAATTATGCAAAAATGGGCTTTTAGCCAAATTTTTATCACATTTTTTCAGCAATTGCAAAGATTATGTCATTTGACAATGATTTCAATTGTGAGATGATTTCAATAAATTTATTGCAAAATATTTTGTAACTAAAAATATTTGATAACTACTAATGACAAATGAGTAGCATTCACTTTATTGATTGTTCCAACAAGATGTTTAATTGATACTTCAACATTAATCCATTTCTAAATAAGGTTTTTGTCATGACAAATTTTGTAAAGCATCATGTCATTTAGCTAGATAGAGATTGATTAGTATTTGATGATTTTTTTTATTTTAGATGCCATTTGGGAAATTAATTTAGCAATTGGTCAAACTTGATGACAAATCCATTGCATATGTTGCTACTATTAGTTTGATATTTTCTTCATTACATTCAATTTTGCTTATATAATTTATGTTTACTTTTGTAAAATGAAAGTTATGTGTTTCTCTCTTAATAAAACTTTATAAGACTAATTAAATAAAAATGTACACCTCAACAATCTACAAAATAGTATAAACAAGTAATAGGAAAAAATAAACTATTATAAAACAAAATATACCTATTAAAAGATAATGGTTCTTAAGACCTATGAGTAATAAATATTATATAATAAAGTAATCAATCACTTATTACAATAACTATTCTCAAAACTCTTATTGGCTCTTCTTTCACCATTGTTATAGGTAAGGCTCAAGGGATACTCATGTTGCCTCCATTGCCAATTGTGGGAGCTTGTACTAGGATAGTTGCAAATGTTGTGACCTTAAAATGTTACATTCATGGCTGAATGAGAAGACAAAACTATAATATGTGAGTACGAGCAAAAGACATATATTATGCACTTCTCAACTCATTAATAGCTTCCCACAATGTGTTAAGGCTAAAATTTGGGTAGGCAAAGGGATGTACATAGCATTGATTCATTGCCTAATCATCATACTCATGTATTAGCATATGTTTGTTTTATAGAACCAAGATATGGTTATTAAAAGTATTTGTATGATATTTAAATGCATTACTTGGGATCTCTTAACAATGAACACACCCTTGCCATGCTTGTGTCAGTGAGTGTGATGCAAGAACTTTGAAAACGTAAATTTAATTGATCATATCATACAAAATATGAAAAGCTAAAATAAAAAATAATCAAGGTCCACAAGACTTCAATTAGAAATCTAGCAAGCTTTTGTGTACTACACATTGCGCACTCACCATACAATGCATGACATATTTTGTGCTATGCATGACATATCACACATCATGCAAGCCACATGACTCAAATCACACTTCGCATGTAGTGTGACTCATGTCACCCTTTGCACTAAATTTGTTGTGCATAATCTAATCTCATGTCGCTTCACCATAAGACCACAAGAACATTACACATAGTACTTGGTGATCTTAAAATGCACACATTTAGCAAGAGCAACGACCAATGCAAAGCATAGTGGGTTGTCTGACATTGAGCACTAAAGATAGTGGAGGGTGAGGGGAGAAGCACAAGAAAATAGAGGTTTGCCCAACAGATAGCTATGCTTATGGTATGAAGCCAACTTGACTACAATAATAAACTAAAAGAACGAGCTTAGTTTAAAAAAAGAAGCGACCTTGCTAAACTTTAGAGGAATCACTTTAAATATTTGTTGACCTTGGATGGTGAATGCTCGTAGTGAGTTGACACATTGACTAGTCAATAATTACCAAGATGAGAACACAAGGAGAAAGGGGATTAAGAAAGAAACATCTTGCATAGAACATGATTAGGTTAATCATTGATGGAATTCTAATCAAATAGAATTTTAATCACAAAAGTTTTCACCCATGTAAATTATTGATAATTCTATCTTATAACTTATGGAAAAATAATGAATAATGAAAGTCTATCATTAATATTCAATTATTGAAAGGATAATAATCTTATAATAAATTTATAAAGCCAATATGATTGCAAAATCTTATGAAAGGATGGTCGTCTCATCCTTTAACAATTAATATTTTTAAAAATGCTACTAGAAAGAAAAGACATCTATGAAACAATTTTTAAAATATAATCAAACATTCACCAATATGAAATTAAGAGTGGTGATTAGATGAAAAGCATGCAAATGGCCTTTGCTAAGACATTACATGTCTTGATATGGCTTACTTTGACATTGAATTACGTCTTAAGTCAAGCAATTGTCATATTTAACTTGATCTTCATCTAGACATGAGTTGCATGTAGAGTAAAGCATGAGATGAAGCATAACGTATCGTAAAACATGTAAGGTAAAACAAACAAGAGGGGAATGGTGAATTATGCATTTAAACAAAATTTCTTATTCAAAAAATAAGACGAAAAATTTTTCAAGCTTAAAATGTTTTTCTTTTATCGACAAAAAAAATTGCTCAACAATAAATGAAATGCACACAAAAGTATTTAGGTGGCTAGGACAAAACCCGTGCTTACATGCACCCACGATCTCGGATCGAGCTTCCATTAACCACTCCCTTTTTTTGAAGTCAGTAGGGGTAAGTCAAATATACACCAGTGTTCTAACGAGACACTAAAATAAGAAAAATTCAGGCTATTCAAGATATTCCATATATCGCTCGTGTTGCCTTCATGCCAGACACTCAGCCTGAGCCTTTTGAGCTTACCGGTGATTTCTTATGCAATTATTTATTTATTTTTTAATAATAAAATTATGTATTCAAAAACTCAAATTCACATATGCATGAAAGATAACAGTCCTATGTGCCACAATTGAAAAGAATTTAAAGATTTAACATGCTAATCATAAAGATTTAAAAATAAAGTTTTTTGTAGGTTAGCCACTCCTCAAAGATCGTTGTCCTCGGTTTCAAAGTCAGTAGATTAAGCCATTAAATTACATTCACTACTTATATTTTAATAGTCTTTGTTTTATCAAATTCAGATGACTAAAATAACATTAAACTTAACAAAATATAAGTAAATATATAGCATTGGTTTTGTGCTCATCACGTCAAAGGGTAGAACATAATATATATTTGCAATGATACCCATGGACAATAAGGTTAATGCATGTGTGCACTACACCCAATATTGATATCATCCTCATTTATAAGGTTTATTATATAAGCCTGATGCATCAATAGACAAAGTTGCTCCTTGTTTTTGTGCTTCTCATGCAAAGCTTGAGCAAATCTTTTTTTAGCTCTCTTTGTCAAGCTATGTATTGTTTGAAAAGACACACTTATCAAGTATTAGAGCAATCATTTTTCTTAACATTATATTCATTTGATGTCTTTGTAGAAAATAACAAAAAATAATAATTCATGGTGAGGATGTCCCATCAAAATCTAAGTCTTTGTTCAAAGTGCATCATCGCAAGCGCATGGAACAAAGGAATTGTTTACAATTGCATTATGAAGCCATTATTTATCTACCACTATTTTATTGTTGATAAAAATAAAAATCCTTTTGTATTAGAACATGCTCCCCTTTAATGTGATTTTCATCCTCTTTAAGAAGGATTCGTCATTGCTTGAGCTAGACCATGTTTGATATTTGACTTCTTGTTATTTTATGATGATGATTGATGTCTTCAATTTATTAGGTGAGCCCTATAACTAAACAAAGTCAAATTGTGTTAAATCTGTTATCGCATTCATTATCTTTGATATTTGTATTTTATTTTAAATTCGTTGCATGCGTACTTTTTTTGTATATACGAGTCAAATAAATATAATACTTAAAATTAGTATCTATAACTACCATAAATAATGTTTTTCCTATCTTAATGTTAGACATAAAAAAAGATCAATGCAAGAATACAATATTAATTCCTATAGCGACTATAGACATTTACTAAAGTAATAAGAAAAGATGTAATCACTTTCTTCATCTTATGCAAGTGCCTCTAACATAATGCTAAAATTACCAACAAG
The DNA here is from genome assembly GCA_023846275.1 of Vanilla planifolia. Classification (NCBI taxonomy): domain Eukaryota; kingdom Viridiplantae; phylum Streptophyta; class Magnoliopsida; order Asparagales; family Orchidaceae; genus Vanilla; species Vanilla planifolia. The sequence goes on from CM043877.1 coordinate 1,527,643, forward strand.
GGTGAGATAAAAAAGAGAAGAAGAGGGTGGTAAGAACAAGAAGTAATAGAAAATGAGCGAGGAGAGCAAAAATGCATGTAATGCAAAAACAGTGCTGAATGCATTAAAAAAATTACTAATTAGTTTATTCTTAATAATGACAAGTTGATTGCAATGATAGAAAGAATTTATTGAGGGAAGAAAGAAAAACCAAAAAGAAAAAAGAATAAGAAAAAAAAAGATCTCCATTAATAAGATTATACAATATGAAAAATAAAAAAGATAGATTCATGCTAACTCTTCGAAATAACCGGTGTCTTCATGGTGGCCCAAATTTGAATCTTGAATTTTTAGTAATTTGGAGATGGAAGAAGTTGATGTTATTTTTTTTCAAATGCTTAAAACTAACATGTAGGTATAATCATATTAAAAAATGAATTTTATATTTGTCCTTTGTTGATGTAACAAAGTTAGTTATAATTATTATTAGATAATGATATTTTTTAGACTTTTATAGTATTTAATAATATTAATTTTATTTTTTAAAAATATATTATTAAAATATTTATTTTTTATTTTTTTTTAAAAATAGGGTTGTTTGATAATTTTTAATTTAAAATAAAAATATCTCAAATAATTTAATATTTGATTCAAAATATATTAATATCATCAATGTAAAAATGTATTTTTAAATATAATCAAAATCATTGATTTAAAAGGAACCCAAGGTTTCCATTTTTATTATAAAATATAATTTAATATTAAGAATAGGAGTTATTCATCTCCTAAGGAGTCATGAGCTATGACTAATACAATTATTAATTATAAGGTACATACTACTTCATTTTGGGATAGATCTTTTTGGGAAAAGTAGTTCAATCATTACTAAAGAAATATTGTGTTTCATTGTGTCAAAAGGGTTCGTGAAGGTGTCTTTCTCCTTGTAGAAGATCTCCATTACACGTGTAAGGTTGATGATTGGACGAACCAAAGTCAATGGAAGGTTGGTAAGCAACAAAAGCTCTTGATTCAAAGTTTTCCATTCATTTTCCACCATCTCTATGAGCTTTTGGCAAGTTTCTTCCACCGTGCAATTATATTCCTTCATATAACTATGCATAATAGTTGCCAAGTGATTCGCTGTTTTCTCGTGCTGAAAAAAATATCCAAATCATATGAGCATCATTTGTTATAAAAAATAAATATGATATATACAAATATGTGCATGATCCTACTTTTATAAGTTAGGTCTAGAAAAATAACCAAAAGCTAACATGATAAAACATACCTCATCAGATGTAATGTCATTCATTATTCTAGTAATTGTGCACGATGCTTTAACAATTTTAGGAAAACTTGTAATCCATTGAAAAAAATCTCTGTGAATTTCTTCCTCTATGCCAACATAACAGCAACAAGTTAGCATTGGATATGCAGTACTCATAAGAGAGACTTTCATGTGATTATTTACGTTGGGCACAAAACCTTGAGTTCCCCAACAATTTTCTTGAAAATATGCTTGTGACAACTTCTTCATCTGACATGAAGAAATTTCAATTCCTTTTCGAAGTGTTACGATATAAATTGTGTTATTTGCAAATAATTATTAAATTTATGATCAAGATAATTTGGTTGGACAAAGTTAAAATTCACAAGAATTTAAAATGTCATATTGCATCATCCAAATATAACAATCTAGCAAAATTTATCAATTTGTACATTTTTTTTATCATTTTTAATATTTTTTGTTGGAAGTTTGTGTTTAGTAGTATGCTTATTGCATAAGGTACCAAATAAAAAAATGACCTAATTAATCTAAATGCTAAGAGTTTTAATGTACTTATAGTTGTAAATTATACTAAGAACAATATAGTTAAGCAATTACACAAATATCATAGTTTCATGTAGTAAGAAATATTGAATATTACAATACCAACCTCTTCTTTAAGATACTAAACTCTATATGTACTTTGGTTTATTGCAAGCTCATCTTCAAACTCTTCAAAAGTTTTATAAAAAACAATTATAAATTTTTGTAAATAGATTGGTAACTGGTCAACTCTTTCATCAACCTTCCACCTACAAAAACCAAATGCAACAATAACCAAAAAAAAGTTCTTTCATAAAATTCTCTTTAAGATTTGTATTAAAAAACTATAAGAATCTAATGAAGAGTGGTTAAATAAACACTTGTTAAAGATATTATAGGCATATTTTATGTAATTGCGCACCTGTTTATTATGCCAGTAAGCAATTGAAGATCTTTTAATGTTCCATATTGATCATAAATATCATCGAGTATGGATGTCAATACTAATACTTTTGTAGACATTTTCCTTGCATATGAATAACAAGGCTCAAAGAATACTCCGACCATCCAGAAATGCAATTCCACTATTCTATCTCTCACAAATGGAAGATCCTTTGTAAGGCCAATATTTTTGTTCCATCTATCAATCAAAAGAATACCAGTCAAATTTCTTGTATAGTCTTAATTCTTAAATCAAATTATGAATTATAGCAACATAATGTTTTGATGTGATGATACTTAGGATACAATCTCAAAGATAATTTGTTGCTTCAAATATTTTACAACTTATGCTCTCTACGCACATATAATAGTTATATGTAGTAAAGCTTACATGGATAAAATTCGATGTTCCTCCAAGTGGATTGATTGCACAAATACGAAGTCCAGTTTGGCAAATTGCAACAAATCTTCTCTTTTATTCTCTTGCTTGTCATAGAAAGATATGAATTCCCTTGCTTCTAGTCTCTCCATTCTCCTAAATCTTGGGGTTATTAAAGCTCTTGATACTATAGTTCTCATATTTGGTTCCAAGTGGGTGCACATCAAACCCAAATGTCATTTTGCAAAAGCGGCTGCTTTTTCTAATATCTCTTCATTGGGTGTTCCAAGATAAGTTGCTTCATAAAAGCTGAGCAAACCTTGCACATCTATTGTCAGGCTTGTCCTAAGCTCTCCCTCTTTGTCTAAGAATCTATTAAAAACATCTGTCAAAGCATAAAAATCGTTAATCACTTTTTGAAAAATTTAGTAATATAGATCATATAAATAATAATAATGACCTGCTGATATTAGAAGTCGTTGTTGCCTGAAAAGTCGGAATGCAAGAGCAATCGTGTGCAAATCATTAGTGTATTCAATTCCAACCTTGTGTATCATGATTAATGTCTTGTTGATCTCCAATTCAAAGTGATAGGCTACTCCTAATTGTTGAATTGTATCAATGAATTCTAAAGATTGTAATACATCTATTGTGTCATTCAAAGCTTGACTCAAGACTGGCTTCAACTCAATAATTTTTTGTTCTATCAATTTCTTCAAAACCAAGAAATCATTAAATTGAATACTTACATAACTTAAATCACATCATACACTTTTATAATAATTAAAATAATAAAAGTATAAAATAAAATACAATGATAAGCTATACCAATTCTGAAGGTGACATGGGCTTATTCTCAACGAAATAATCACCCCAAACACTTGGTTGAAACCCTTGCATAGAGTGGCGACATTCTATAAGGGATGAAGCACCTGTTAAGCGAGCATCTTCCATTGCCTTTGTTATCTCAAAGATTGCTCCAGAAGAAGTCACCAGACAATGTTTTATGGGTTTGCTTACTATATTGTTCACCTTTTATAGTAATATCTAAGTAATTTTCATGACTTGGACGTGTTATAATGTTCAACTCTTTCTTAGGCATCTTTGATGTTCAATTATTGTGTAGAAATGAGAATATGCTAAATAATAATTTCTTTTTTAAGAAAAAACTTTATATCAGTAAAAAAATAATGAATTATAAAAATATTTGAATAAAAGAACTTATGGGACAAATATAATTTTATATGTTTGAAATATTTTATAGTTTGAAAGTATTTATACTGAATATTCATCACAACAGACGGCAAATATTTTTTAAAAAAATTACAATACAAAAAGATTTATTTGATTTTTACAAACTTTGTTTTTTAAATTTAGAATATAAGAATTGATACATGCATGTGATGTTATGATTAACAAAATTTTCTAAGCATGTTACACATGGCCTTGGGTGTTATATTATTTTTTTTTTATTTTCATAACATACTCGTTGGTTAATAAATAAATAATATATAATAATATTTGAATAAAAAGAATGATAAATGTTGTGCCTGAAAATGACCCATGAGAGATAGTGCTCAATTTGTTTTCGGCATTAAATGATGATTTTGATATGAATATGATTGAGTTTTATTTGATATAACTCATGTGTTGAATGTAATTTGAAGGGTTTAAAATATATTAAAAGATTAAAATTTTATATTGTTTTGGTTGTTATTTAAATTACAAAATATACTGAAAAGAAATGCATTTTACCCTCCAAAGATTTAAGAATTCGTTAATTTAAAAAAATAAAAAACTCAGGGTAAATGACCCATAAAGACCTTTTACTTAAAAAAATAAAAAATCAATTAAAACACATTTCGTAAGAAATATTTAAACTAAGTTAACATATTTAAAATTTCTTTGGTGATATGTGAAAAAAAATTCGTGTATTTTATAAAATATTGTTTTCTTCTTTTCTTGTTTAATGATTTATATTTTAAAGTTGGAATGATGTGTGTCTTTTGAGTGTCATTGTTTCATAAAAAAGACTTTAAAAAATGAACAAGTGCTATATAGTTAAACAAATTTCTAAATAATTGATATTTAAAATTAATAAAATTAACTATACATAAAATTATATTAGTAAAGGTACCATGATATATGTATCTTTTATTTTACAACAATGGTTAACTACAATCACTTTGTGTATGAATTATATTTTTGAAATATTTTCACATATCTTATATGAGTCGTTGGGTTAATTTATGATAGCTTTTAAGATTGTTTGTTGGCTAAATAGTACCAATGGATCCTACAATTGCATTATACAATAAAAAAAGGATTGTATAGTGGTGTGGACCATTTTTTCAAGTGATTGGATGACACCAGTTTTTTAATGTGGTCCATCAAGCAAATTAATAATTTAACTTAATCATATTGAGCTCTTTAGCACCTAAATTAGATCAAATATTTTGAAGATATTTGTCACCAGTTGCATATAACTATAGATCCTTTTGAGGTTGTGCATGGTTATGAAAATAGTGGCAACTATTACACTCATACAAAATGATCTCCAAGAGGCAAAAGAAGTTTCTATTTCTTGTTCTTTAGAAAGTATCCTTGAGATTTCTTGTTAATCAAAAGTTTCAACCTTGTAATTGACCAAGGACCAATGGAATTTCAACATTGCCTAAGAGATTATAGTTCTATCCAATGCATGTGACTTATTATATTTTTATCTCCACTCACCCAATCATGCCCATTTCTTAGTTGACATTTAAGGTTTAAGGTTATTTTAGAGAATTTACTAAAATGTTTATTATTAAAAGAACTTTAAAAAAAAATCTTTTTTTTGGATTATTGAATCCATAAGATCTCCAAAATTTATAGAACAAATTGTAAAATTATTTAATTCTCAAAGTCTTGGTTTTTTTAACAATTCCATTTTTTTCCTTCTAATAATTTTATTAATATGTTCAACCCTTTTTTATGCCAAATTTACATTTGATTCCAGCAAAATCATTATTGTTGTATTATTTTTTTAATATACTCTATTATATTTGGTATTTACTTCCATCAATTTAAAAACTATTCTGCATCATGATCATCATGACCTTTGAACAATGTTATGTTACAAAAGCAAAATTTAAAATCAGATGTTTAAATTATAAATTTAAGTTATTCATATACCTTAGGAATGTTATGCTTTGGTTCTTCAATTTCTTTTTTCATTTCTCGTAATCATATATATATATATATATACATTATATTTTTTTCACTTAGTTCAAACCTACTTCCTATTTCAATATTCTTTAATGGACTAATTATTTTCCCCCTAATTTGCTGGTACATCAAACCAATGACCATTTGAAGCTTTTTATGAAATCATCTGACATGCTACTAGTAGAGGTTGGACTAAAGAGCCTATCAAAACCTTAGTTGATAGATCCCTAATAGAAAATTTAATGCATTATCGATTGATGTCAAACTATCTAATGTTAGGCAAATAAAGACTTAAACCCAATTTGCAAAAGTTCATCTACTCATCTAATGAAATTATTAGACTATTCAAAAGGCATGTTATCATAGGTTAGACAACATGTTTAGCATCCAATAATGACTTAACTTTGTTTTCCAAAAAACGATTGAAATATCCAATTCTATGGTTGATTCATCTAATACCTTCCTTGAGGTTCAAAACTATATTCATGCACTTTTACAAATCTTCAACTTTTACATACCAACTTTCTATGACTTCAAACTCATGGAAACCCTTACTATGGCTTTACTATAATAGTTTTTAGCTCTTTCACCAGATCATCATAAAAACAAATTAGTAGAACTTAGAAAGGTTTCCTTTCTCTTTCATAGTAAGCTTTACTTTAATATTCATCTTTGTAAGATGGTCTCCTCTCCTCAATGATCCTCTTCTCAAACTTTTTTCCAAGCTCGTTTCTCAAACTTTCTCTAAATAAAACACATTCTAATCACTTTCTACCTTTTGCTTCCCACAAATAGTATTTATCTTTCTCCCTTGAGAACAATCTATATATATTGATTATTATGACTTTTCTATTTCAATATCCACATATGATTCACGTGCGTCATCTTTTATAATGGTTTTACCATTATACCTTATTAGCTTAATCAGTTTTAAAATACTCACCTTTGGCTTTTTGGATGTTACAAAGTTATACTAGTGAGATCCCAAGGAGGATAAGACAAAGGTAGCTTGCAAGCTTTAAAAAGTAAAGAGTATTTAAGTCTTGAGTAAAAGGAAAGAAGTAAGGTAATCAATAAGCTTTAAGGAGTGCCCAAGAGAACAGCCTATGGTTTTAGAAAGAGAAACCATGGAGAAGAGAATTATAGAGGCAAAGAAAGAGAATCTTATTTAACCCATTAAAGGTAAGTTAAAAAATAGTCATTAGCTTGATTGTGCAAAATATTTAATGCTTTTTATTAATTGCATGAATAACTATGATCAAAATATTCAATATGAACTTTTTATACTTCTATACATTTTAGGATACCTTTTTTTGGGAAAACTTGGTTCCAACATAACTAATATGATATTGTCTCTTATGGAGCCAAGAGGATGGCTACAGTTGTCTTTATCCTTATAGAAAAATTCCATCACTTGTGCAAGGCTGATGATTAGTTGAACCAATGACAATGGAAGGTTGCTAAGTAGAAAAAGCTCTTGATTGAAAGTTTTTCATGCATTCTCCACCAATTCTGTGAGTTGTTTGCATGCTTTTTCTTGTGTGTAATTATATTCCTTCATATAGTTATCTATTATAGTTGGTAGTTGATCCACACTATGATCATGCTGGAAAAATATCCAAATTATGTCAGCATTACTAGTTATAAGTGGTAATGAAATTTGGTGTTAAGAATGCTCTTGTACGCAAGAGGACTAAGCAAAATATTATGGAAAGATGCTCTACCTTTATCCAAGGCTATTTAATGAATGTTACAGTATGTGTATATATATATATATATGTGTTCTTACTATTAAAAGACAATTGTAAGAAAACAATATTCAACTAACTTTATAATGCATACCTCATTTAATGTGAGATCGTCCATCATTCTAGAAATTATGTATGCTGCTTTAACAATCTCACGGAAACTTGTAACCGAATGAATATGTCTTTTGGAATTACTTCCTTCATTCCAAAATAAGAATAACCTAGCATTTGATAAGCACTACTCATGAGCGAGATTTCCATGTGTTATTTTACATTTAGCACATGACCTTGAGCTCCTTATTGCTTGACTTTAAAATATGCTTATGATAGTTTTTTCATCTGACATGAAAAAAGGTTAGTTCCTTTGAAACTGTTATGACATAAATCATGTTATTTTAATTGGTAAAAAAATATTAAATCTAAGATTGATATCATTTGGTTCTATAAAATTGAAAATCTACAACAAGTGAAAATCTTTAGGTATGTCTAACTAAATATAAGAATCTAGCATAATTTATTGATTGCTAAACATTTTTTCAATGATTTTTAACAATTGTTGTTGTAAGTTTGTGTATAATAATATTCTTATCACATGAGATTCCAAGTCAAAAACTTGACCATCACTAATCAAAATGCTTAGACTATTATTGTCTATGTAATTATAAGATAAGCTAAAAGTTGCGTAATAGTACATAAAAACAAGTGTCATAATTGCATGTATTGAGAATTATTAAAGATTGCTATATGTGTGAAGAATTGTTCACAGTTATCTCTTCTTTAAGGTATTGAACTCTATATGCATTTTTCTCTAATGCAAGCTCATCTTCAAACTCTTTGAAAGTTTTATAAAGAACCAACACATGTTGTTACAAATAAATGGGTAATTGTTGAACTCTTTCATTGATGTCCCACTTACAAAAATAGTTGCAAACATACCAATAATTAACTCTTCCATAGAATTCTCTAGTTGATTCTTTTTCAAAAACAATAAGAATTTAATTAAAAGTGAATAAATGAAAACTTGTTAAAGATGTTATAGACATTTTTAGTTGATTTTACTTATTTATTTTGTTAGTAAACAATTGAAGGTCTTCTATTGTTGCATATTGATCATAAATATCATTAAGTATGGATGTCAACAAAAATACTTTTGTGTTTACTTTTCTTGCATGTGAATAACAAGGTTCAAAGAATACTCAAACTACCCAAAAATATAACTCCACAAGTCTATCTCTTGCAAATGGTAACTATTTTGCAAGGCCAATATTTTTGTTCCATCTACAAGTAAAATAATTAAAAGTCAAATCTCATATATAGCAAAAAAATATTAAAAGAATTATGAATTATAACAATACATTTTTTAGTTAAGCTTACATGGATATGCTTTGAAGTTTTTCTACGTAAATTAATATCATCCATAGACAGTCCAATTTAGCAAACTATAATAGATCTTCTCTTCTGTTTTCTTGCTTTTCGTATGAAGATATGTATTCCCTTGTTTCCAATCTCTCCATTTTCCTAAACTTTGGAGTTCTTAATGCTCTTGAGACCATTGTTCTCGTATTTGGTTCCAAGTGTGCACACATCAAACCCAAATGCCTCTTTGTAAAATTGGCAAATTTTCCCAATATCTCCTCTTTGGGTGTTCCAAGATAAGCTACCTCATAAAGGCTTAGCAAACCTTGCAAATTTATCATCAAGCTTCTCTTAAACACTCGTTCTTTGTCTAAGAAGCTATCAACAACATCTATCAAAGCATAAAATTGGTTAGGTTATTTCTCAAATATTTGTTATTGCAAATCATATCAAGAAGAATAATGACCTACTGATATTGGAAGTTGTTGTCGTCTAATAAGTCGAAATCCAATAGAAATATAGTGGAGATCATTAGTGCACTCAATTCCAGCCTTGTGTATTGTGATTAATGTCTCATTGATCTCTACATCAAAGTGATAAGCTACTCCTAATTGAATTGTATCAATAAATTTGAAATACTAAAGTATATTTATTGTATCTTTTAGAGCTTGACTCAGGATTTGCTTCAACTAATGAATTTTTAGCTATATAGATTCCTTCAATGCCCACATCTCAATAAATTGAGTACTTACATGACTTAAATTACATTATATTATTTTTTAGTCATTGCAGTAATGAAAGCATAAAGCCATAGACTATGATATGTAGTACCAATTCTAATGGAGACATAGGTGTATTCCTGATGAAGTAATCACCCCAAATACTCGGTTGGAACCCTTGCAAAGGGTTGCGACATTCTATGAGGGATGAAGGGTCTGTGAATTGAGTATCTTCCTTTGCCCTTTTTGCCCAAAGATTGCTTTAGAAGAAATCTCCAAGTACCTTTCTCAATTTGCTGCTTGAGGCCATCGATTGGGGATGCTTTTTATAGTATTCTAAGAATTAGGTAGTTTTATTTTCATTCACAAACAAAGCACATGCTGATGATGTGATGATTAAAAACCATTAAACATGAGCTTGTTATGCATTGTTTTGATTGTTAGTATATCATATTCTTTTGTGGTCTACTAATTGTTCTATTTATTCATAGTAATAATAATTTTCTTTATAATGATTTTTTTAAAAAAAATTATGTAAACAAAAGGTAATAAATTATGAAAGAAGATGACAAAAGTTTCTCCAAGTATTCAATATAATCAACATGCATATATAATTGCCAAAACTAAGTGGTATTTGCATTTATCCCTTTATTGATGCAACAAAATTAGTTGTAACCTTCACAATAAAGAACTTCCCATGACACGAGTAAACTAGTAGATCAAAGTTGATGTGTCACTCAATTAGTTCAAGAAAACCAATTAAGATCAAAAACAAAATAATCATAACACATTGGTATTAAAAAAAAAATAATAATATTTATTCCATTTTTGTGTTGCTTTTAAGTGTGATTTCAACATCAAAACTATTAATTAGTTCTTTTTGTTGTTTGTTCAAAGTTGACTAACAAGAAATAATCCTAAAAACTACTTTACTCATTCGCTATATTTGATATTAGATCTAGACAATAAAGAAAACAATGATTAAGATTTGTATATATTAGATTTAGATAACAAAGCAAACAATAATTTTAGCTCAAGTTTTATCTTTTAATAAAATTTTTGCAAGAAAGATTGAGACAATATTATAAATCTATAAGATTGTATAGTGATCTGACTATTGCATGAGGTTCCAAATTAAAAAATATGACCATGGCTAACTTAAATGCGAAGAGTTTTATTGCCTTTGTTGTCATAACTTAAATTATGAGATACACGAAATATTACAGTTGCATGCAATAAATTCAAATTTGTTATACGAACCTCTTCTTTAAGAAACTGAATTTTGTATACTTTTTGCTTCGATGCAAGGCTTTCACATATAGCCTAACACTATGATATGCAATACCAAATCCGAGAGAGACGTGGGCTTATGCTTGATGAAGTAATCACCCCAAACACTTGGTTGAAACCATTGCAAAGGGTATTGACATTCTGAGAGGGATGAAGGGTCTGTCAAGTAAGTTAGGTTTTAGTCCCAACTTGTTTCATAAATAAAACACATGCCTTTGACGTGATGATTCAAAAACTCCTAAAATTGAGCATGTTATGCACTGCAATGGGATTACTATATCCTATTCTTTAGTGGTCTACTCAATGTTTAATTTTGTGTAGTAAAAATGATTTGGTTTATAATGGTTTTATTAAAAAAATTACTTAAATAAAAGAAAATAAAGTATGAATTTTATTTAATATAATTTTAGTGTTTTCATTTGAAACAATGTTTTTTTTCAATGATCTCTTGGAATTGATCATAGTGATTCGCTTTATTTTATTTTTTATGCATTTTTTTTCTTTATGTTGATGTATTTGTAAATGGTTATAGAGATGGAAGAAGATAATGCAAACTTCAAAAGTGCTCAATATAATTGATTGACAAATATTCTTGCCTGAAATAAGTGGTATTTACATTTGTCTCTTTTTTGATATTGTAAAATTAGTTATAACTATCAAGATAAAAACTTTCAAATACATGAATAGAGTATTGATCAAATTTGATGTGTCACTCAACTGATTCTATTATACCAAGTTTTGTAATATATAAAAAATTCTTGAGCTTCAAGTGTCAATCAAAGAGTCGTCTAAAGGCTAAAAGGCTCATCCCCAATTTGAATAGTTTCAAGGCTCTCTTCTAGTGCAAAATGACACTCGTGAAAGTGAATGTATATTGAAAATAAAAAGAGAGATTTTACATGTGCCGCTACAGTGAAACATATTTTTCTTAACATATCATGTTGAATGCATGAAATGGTATTTTCGTAGACTCGCTATAATATACAATAATATTTGTTGTACTTTGAAAAATTATATTTAAGAAAAAATAAATTATGAGGTTTATAATTTTGTTATAAAATATACAAATGTAATGTTTATGTGAGATTTCAATATTAAAATTATTAATTATTTCTTTTCATTGTTTACTCAAAATTCAACTAATAAGATATGATCTTAAAAATCAAGTATACTCAATCTCTATATTTGATATAGACAACAAGCCAAATGATGTTCAAGATTTATGTATATTAGATTTATAAAAAAAAAACAAAGAATAATCTTTGCTTAATATTTATGTTTTAATAATATAGTCACATCAAGGATTATAACAAAAAATCATATTACATGAAAAAAAAATTCTTTATCAAGAAATTAAAATTATCGAAGTAATCAAATTTTTATGAATTTAGTTTGCTACTATAAATAACAATGGATATCATTTGATTTCTATGAGTATTATTATGAATTTGAAATTAGAGTTATACTTACGTATATAAGTTGTGTGAACTAACTCAAATTTAGAGTGCGTAATTTTGTAAAAGAATTTTTGTATTTTAAAAATATAAATTAGTCATATTAACTTTATCTTAGAATTGACACACTTTATAGATGAACTTGATAAAGAAATTATAACAAAAAAAAATCTCTTTTTTTCACTTTTGATCATTTCGAAGCTAAGTAATTATTAGATGGTAAGAAGTGAACAAAATTCATATTACTCAATCATTAACAATTTTAGGGATATCATAAGCATATTTTTAATAGTTGTGCTGATATTTATTATGTTAGTAATCAACTGAAGCTCATCTAATATTCCATATTGAACATAAATAAAATGGAATATTAATGTCAATACTAATAATTTTCTAACTATTTTCTTTACATATAAATAACAAGGTTAAAAGAATATTTTGATCATTAAAAAATGCAACTATGTTGATATATCTCTTAAAAATGATATTTTTTTTGTAAGGCTAACATTTTTTTTCAGCCTCCAGTTTAAGTGAATAAGAGTCAAATTCCATGTGCATTTAAAAATTTTAAAAAACCTTCAAATTCTTACAATGCATTTTCATTGTGTGATAATTATAATACTAAAATGGATTTGTTTTGTTGGCTCGGTTTGGATAACATTTTAAATATTATATTTACTCTATTTGGTTAATCATTTTTGAATTTATGTTTCATTTTTTTACTAACATTTATCAGTATTTTTGTTATTGAGATTCTTTTAAAATATTATAATTCGAAATTTCTTTGAGCCTGATACTATTTTTCTCTTAAATTTAGATATCTTGGTAATATTTTTTTATTGTTTACTTTTCTTACCCCCGTTATTTTTTCTTATCATGTGTATTACTTAGATATCTTTCTTATGGCATATTTGCACAAATATTTAAATATTTTAAAAGTTCAATATTTTATTTTTCTATTTTTTCTTTTTAAATTTTTTATGCAATTTTTAATTTACAATAGCTTATTCATCATGATTGTAATGTTTAGAAAATTTATTTCTCAAATATTTTGAAATAATTTAATATTTTGAAATAATTTATTTCTCAAATATTTAGAAAATTTATTTCCTTTTTTCATATTTATATAATTTTATTTAAATTTGAATGCTTTGAGTTGTTTTTCTTACAAAAAGTATATCAAATATTGAAAATGTTCATTTTTTTATTTTTCTAACAAAACATTGTTTTAATAATTAAAATATAATAAATATTCAATGAAAAATTGTCAAAGTTTTAATTGTAGAAAATTCTTTAGATAATTTTAATTTTTTAATAATCAAGCTATATTTATGACGTGAGAAATAATTCTTTGTAATGTAAGCTTTGTAAATATGCCAATATAGAAGAAAATCTAAGGGTGAAGAAATAAAAATAAAAAAGATTGTAAAATATTTAAGTTAATAGAAATTATGAAAAGAATATCGCAAAAAAATAGTTAGATAAATAAAAGTTAGGAGATTGTTATAGTTCTTCTCTTTGATTTGCATTTCTTCCTGTCTTGCAATTCTAGTAAACGTTAGGGTTCTTAAAGCTCTTGAAATTATAGCTCTCAAATTTGATTCAAAGTAGGTACATATCTAACCCATATGCCTCTTTGCAAAAATGATAGCTTTGTTCAATATCTTCTCATTGGGTGTTCCAAGATAAGTTGTCTCATAAAGGTTTAACAAAGCTTTCTTCACATATTTACTATAAAACTGTCTCTAAATTCACTTTTTGGGTCTAAGAAGCTATTAAAAACATCTCCTATGTCATAGAAGCAATTAACAAATTTCTCAAGTATTTGTTATTGCAAATTGTTTTCAAAATAATGAATTACAAACATTGGAAGTTGTTAATGGGATAGTTGGAATCCAACCATATGTATTATTATTAATTCCTTCTTTAAATTTATTTTTAAGTGATAATCTAATCTCAAGTGTTAAACTATATCGATTAATTTCAAAGAATGATATATATATATATAGATATGTATTTATTGATTCTTTTAGAGCTTAACTGAGGATGTGCTTCAACTTATTAATTATTAGCCTTATTTATTCATTTGTAGAGTTGTTATGACATGTGCTTTCTCATAAATCATATATATTTTTATTAAAATATTAGTTATTTTAGGTATTATATATGATTTATCACCAAAACTATTTTTGTATATGGTGATTTAGAAGAGATTTATGCATAAAAACTTGAAGGCTTGTAATACCTAGTTGTGAAAATAAAGTATAAAAATTAGTTAAATCTTTTTATTATCTTGAACAAATAAAATATTAGTGCTACTTTAAATATAACATTTCAAAATTTTGTTTTGTAATATGTTGTAAATGAAAACTTTATGCATTTGAGCTTATATATATATATATATATATATATATATATATATTTATTAATAAGATTGTTATTTTTTGAAATTTAATGGGCCAAAAAAATGATGATATTTTTTGTTTCAAAAAATGTGTCAATTTATAAAATGCTTTACTATTTGAAAATGAACATATATTTGGAATGAGCTTATAGACAAAAATCCAGTTGGACTTGATTTGTAATTTTTAAAAGTTTAATTAATTTGTTTCAAATATTTATGTTTAAGTAAATTAAAAATTATTTTTTAAATTAAATAACTATGACATTATTCTTAAAGAGTATGCCAATAAATAATTTGAGGTTAGTACACACGGCCAATAAATAATTTGAGGTTAGTATACACTTAAGTAAATATGAAATAAGTAGTAATAGAAATAGAAATGGAGGCAGTTTGTTTTTCAATGAAGTTATTTAAAAGAGCATGCTTAGAGGAAATTGAGGAAGGGTTAGAAGCTTTAGACCAAGAAGATAGTTGTTGCTAGGGGTTGTCACATTATTAAGGAGATAAGTAACGAGTGGTAAAGGAATTGATTGTAACTAAGGAGTTGGATGGTTGCTACAATAAAGGAGAAAAACATGGAAATCAATAAGAAAGAATGGAATAGCTATAGCAAGGGAGTCATTGAAGCCTTGAGGAAACAATGAAGAAGTTTCCAAATTACTACAAGAATGAGAAAATAAAGCGAGATCTATTTTACATTATGTTTCTTAAGAGGTTTGCATGAGTTTCAACATAACATGCTTTAAGAAGCTTGAAGAGCTAAGAAGCTCTAAGTTGGAGTTCTAAGATGTGGTTTGATATTAACTATAAGGTTTTGAACTAAGAAAGCTTTGTGTTGGAGTTCTAAGATTGGGATTGAGGTTAACTATAAGATTTTGAATTGTGAAAGTCACTTTTATTATGATAATTATTATTAGTTCTTAAGAGATTACCTTATGCTAAGTTTGGAATAAGTTGAAGCAATACAATAGAGGAAAGGTTGAGTTTCAACCATCAATACTAGAACACATATACATTAATCCCTATCATATTATGTGCCAATCTGGAGAACAATATGTTGCGATGGTGGGTATACAATATGTCAAGTCGATTACAAACATGTATCAAGCACATTGTACTAGACATTTTCTAAATATTTTTATAACGGATAAGAATATAATATGTTTAAGTAATTTTATTTAAAGTGTATTCATTAAAAAGTAATTGAATAACGTCTTGGCTGTATAATATGATTATTCTTTTATAGTTTTAACAAATTTTGATGATACCATATTAATAATATAATCCTCATAAATAAAATTTATATACGTTTTGAGAAAAATTTTAACATGGATCTTAAAAAATGATTATAAACAACACTTATGTGGATATTTGAAAGAAGATGAACATAGCTCATAGCATAGATATAAGATTCCTTAGTCTTTTAATTATTATGATTATAATAAAATCCCATTTAACTATGACATATTTTCTAAAAAAATTTAAGATATGGAATACAATAATCAAAATATTTCAAACATGGCGTTTCTTTTAAAAATAGCAATGAGAAAGATATGGATTTATTAATCTAATTTTAAAAGCATATATATAAATCTAAACTTTTGACAATATACCTCATGCTACAAAATAAGCCATTCATGAGGTGGAAACTATTTCAAATCTTTACCAAATTCCTCAAAAAGCTCTTTCCAAAATGATTGGTAATAATAAAGAGAAACTAGCTTAATCCAAGCCACTGATGGCTTGGTCTTGCTTGGATTGATTGGTTTTACATTGGCTACATGATTATAGATGGCATGCTATTTGAAGAGGTTAAGGTTACAAAAAGTGTGTCTAATGTGACATTGTTGGGCACTTTAATCTATTCTTACATGACTATTGTGGCTGATGAAAGGTTATCTATTTAGGATGGCATTTGATGTTTCTTCTTGGTGAGGTTTTAATTAAATGAAAGTGAAAGCCTAGATGAGATGAACACTAGCAAGGGCTTTGATTTCAAGGTGCATTAATTTGGATAGAGACAACATGGGTCACCGATTACAGGTCATAGTGATCGATGAGGGTTGCCTTTGGTTAAGATTATAAGTTTGACACCATCCAAATTTTTGTAATGATCAAGATATCTTAAAGTAGGCTTAAATACCAAATTTTGACTAAGTGTGAATGAGATTGAAACAAGAAGGTAGACAAGGGGAAGGTGGTCAGGATGAAAAGGATCACAATGATGGAGATAGATTTGATTCATGACTCAAATAAATTTTAGATCATAACTTGAAGGAGAAGACACTTTGATAAGATTGTGCATGCATATACAATAAAAACTATGTATTCTAAACAACAAAGCTAGCAAAACAAATTTTCTTTTCTTTTTTTTCAATGGGAACATGTTTCTTTGAGATACGAAGACTAGCCTTGATTGCATGCAAAATGATGAAAATACCCCCAACCAATAAAATAATTTAAAGATTATAAAATATGTAAAAAAGTTAAAAGCAATATAAGAGCCTTATATATGAGAAATTATAATCCAAATAAGATAGAAAAACTAATAAACTATAGAAAAACTATATGGGGTCCATAAGGTTTACTCTACATTATCCTTTCTATTCAGTTTTTTTATATAATGTAGAGCTAATCTAATAGAGCCCATATAGCCACAATAATCAAGATCAATGTTGGATAATTTTTTGTGTCAATGTTTTATGTAAAATTGAATTAGAATTTGTACATTTTCATTCAAGTTTTTAAATTTTCAAAAAATATGCTTTAACACATTTCAAAACCACAATGTGTAATCACATAAAGACTCTGACTAAGCTAGTATCTTTTAATTCATAATTTTAAATTTTGTTAAGGATCACTACCAGATGGATACATCAATCAAATCAGATAGCTACTAGTGTTTGAAGATCAATATATTCATAGGGGAGTAGAATTTGGTAATTGTAAGAGTTAGTTGGTCTATTTGAAGATCCATCAAATCATCTGACTCTTAGTTCAACTGTTGCCCAATATGAATCAAATCATCTAAGGTTATAATCCAATTAAATGAGTTTAAGTGGTAAAAATTGAAGTCTATAGCACTTGACCATTAGATAATATTATTATCGTTTGATGCATTTTTTGATGCTTAGTTAGATTGTCCTATAAATTTTCATGAAAATTGATTTAGAACTTGTTTCTCCATCAAAATCCTATCAAGCTATTTGCTGGAGAAGTTTATGAGTTCAAATGAAAAATGAGTCTTTGTTGAAAGTTCATTAGACCATTTAATGATTGACTTAATGAACTTGACTAGCCAAAAATAATAAAAATTGAAGCATTCAACTAATTATAATGACTATAAAATATAAATATCTTTCTAGATGTTTGAGGATATTAAGTTGATCTAAGCATTCTTTTGAATGTTCAGATAAGTAGGAAAGACTAAGGGCATGTAGCATGGATGCTTGAGTGGGTTTAAAGAGGATTAAAAGCTTGGAAACATTATGAATAAGCCTCACCTTGTAGCACAAACTAATAATTTTTTTTGCTTGATATACAAATTTATTGAAAGCTCTTTGATCTACTAAGGCTTTATGTTTCAACCTTGGGTGAATCTTTCAATATTAAAATTTGTGCCTTTTAGCTTCATTTAATAAGTAGTTTAATATTACTTTTCTTATTCATTACATGAGCCAAGACATTATCGATCTGGAAATATTTATAATATCAACTCTGTGTGAGAATTGTGAGCTTTTGTTTTTCCTTTCATAAATGCTATAAAATCTTACTCTAAGGCTTTATGAGATTTAGTGTTAACTTTAAGAAAAAAGACTAGTTGTAAGTGATTTTTCCACTAGCTATGACAAATAAGAGGAAGAAAGAAGGTTGTCCCAAATTTGCTTTAGAGTGGATGTAAGCTCATTTGGGTAAATGCCAAACCATTTAAAATTATGGTGTTGATTTTTTATTGTATTTCTTTCCTATATATTATATTTTACAATTACTATCTTATGGCACACTAAATGTTTTATTTTGCTATATTGCAAATTTGGTTTATCTTCAATGTGCTATTTTTGAAAAATTATAACTCATTTTAACCCTCTTGTTAATTATGCTAGTGAGCCAACATAGTCAAATTGTCTTAGGAAATTTTCTTGACTGATTGTCCATCTTGTCAATTTCAAGTTGATTTATGTATTGATTTGCATAATTTCAACTTAATTTATATATTGATTTAGGAATATACATTGAATAGCTCTTTCCTAAGACATTGTCTTTATCTCAAGGTTGTTTTATTATACATGAGACATGGTAAGGACAATTAATCTATTTTTATGAGATTTTGATATCTATGATATAATGCAAGGATAGCCCATCAAGGTAAGGATACCCTTCTATGAGGTTTCAATTACTTATATTAACTATAGAAGCTAATTATCTAAAGGGGATGAAATTTGGGATATATTTAAAAATATTGGAAATAAAATAAATATAAAATAATGAACTTATCTTTATATGTAATAAATAGTTGAGCCTTATAAATAATAAGAAATAAAAATAAGAAAATAAAAGAATATGCATTAATATATATGTTATTTATATCATAACTTATTTCAATATGATCAATGATTTTCTATTATTAAGACATGACTATACTCATTTAGTTATAATATATATATTGTAATTTTATTGGTTTACTTGCTAATCTTATTAAAATCTCTTTAATATTTATATCATAGGTGGTGCATCTACTACACTAAGAGATATGGACTTAGATATTAAGGATGAAAATACTACTTATTAGTTAGCATATAGGTTAGTCTTTTATCTTGCGATAGATTTTTATGTTATGTGCATACTTGGATCTGTATAGATTTGGTATATTATTTATTTTGTATTAGATAATTATACTTAATTTTGCAATGTGATCACTTTTTTATATTGATATTTTATTTAATCTATATAATAAAAAGATTAGTATTTAGATTTTGTTATATCCTTAGATCCTTGCCTAGGGATTTATTTGTGTCTTCACTTATCATTTTAAACCTTTGATTTTCATAATAATTAAGTAAATGGTAATGTAGAGCCATGATTTACTTGATCAATTTGTTTATAATTACCTAGATGATATCTTATTGCTAGTTAATCTTAATAAGATCAACCACAATGTCTATAGATATCTTTTTAAATTTTTAAATAAGTGTAAGATCATGTTACAATAATCTATTAGAATTTTGGTGTTCTCTTTTGACTTGTTGGAAAATATAGTACTTATTCTTCAATGTTTCTTTTTTTTTTCTAGTCTAGAAAAAACTTTTTTTCATATATTGATACATATAGGTCATCCCAAGATATATTGTATATCCCATTCTGTGTGTTTCATACAACAAAAATCTATTTGTATGTTCTTATATAAGTATACAAATTCTATTCTTGAAGTATAGAGTACCATTATCTTCATTCAAACTAAAATCAAACTCTTGTCCTTTCAAGAGTTTGGCCTTGATATTTTGCACCTCTATATTTTCATTTTGAAATTCTTTATGATGTTATAGAAAATTTGGTAAAATCACTAACTAATCAAAAATTTTATTTATTCTTGATATAGTATTTAAATTGAACCTATCCATCTCATAACTATGCTTCTTCTACATTGTAATCATGAAGGTTGATGTTTTTTATTTTTGCTTAAGGCATTTGCCACTATGTTGGCTTTATTTTGGATGATATATTACATATATATTAGAATCCTTAATTAATTCCAATCATTGCCTCTATCTCAAGCTTAACTTCTAAGTAAATATGCAGTAATACTTTGGTGATCTGATCACATTTAAGTTCTAATATTTATAAATAGTATCTGTAAATTTTAAAAGGAAAGATTATGATAGCCAAGCTATAGATCATGAATATAATAATTCTTCTTATGCAATAATAGTTGTTTAGAAGCACAAGCTATAATCCTACCATTTTGCATTAAAATAACACAAAATTCTTATAAATATCATCTATGAATACTATAAATTCTTAACCATTCTTAGGTAAAGGTAATATCCATGTTGATGACAACTTTTTTTATAGTTTGGAAGCTACTCTCACAATTCTGATCCCAAATAAAATAAAATTGAATTTTAAGTTAGTCCAGTTAATGGAATTGCAATCTACGAGAATGCCTTGATAAACATCTTATAATAACCAATTAGTCTTAAGACACTCTTGGTTTTTATAGCATAAATAGTTATGGAGTAATTAACTAATATCTCCATCTTCAATTAGTACACTAACAAATCTTTGGTATTGATTTTGTGTCCCAAGAATGACACATTAATAATCATAAACTATACTTGAAGAACTTTGCATAAAAATAATTCTCCTTTAATTTGTGTAATAACATAGCTTCTTGCATTGTATGATCTTTAGAATTTCAAAAATACATTAGAATGTCATAATAAACTTGATGACAAAATTTTTTAGCCATTACTTAAATTCTTAATTCATTAGGTTCAAGGATAGTTTTGGTGTATTAATTAATTATAAAAGAAGTATAAAAAATTCATAACAATCATATTAGTTTATAAAGATATCTTTAGTGTATCTTTCTTCTTGAATTTGAATTGATGGTAAGTAGATCATAGATCAATCTTGGAAAACAGTTTGCTTCTTGAATTTCGTCTAATGATTTTTCTATTTTGGATTGTGCGTACTTGTGCTTCATAGTAATATGATTTAGTTCTTGTAATGTATATATAGATGTTGTTACATCATATTGGTTTGAATAATATTTAATTAAATTTTATTATGAAACATTTTAATATCAATAATAAAATTTAATAATTATGACTATTAGGTAATAGATGCTAGCTTAAAAGAGAGAGGAGATATACTACTATCTTCAAAGGAATAAATTTTTCTTAGAAAATGATATGAAATTTTATAATTTTTTATTAATTTTTGCTATTTTGTGAAATCTTGTACATCTTTGATAAGAAAGAAAGGAGTCTTGAGGATGAAGGAAAATGTTAAATGAAAATCAAACTTTAAAGAACCCACTAGGGCAATGCTGTAAATTTGAACCTAAATTGCTCACAAAAAAGGTCAAAGTTATTGAAAGATGTTATCATAAATATTTTTTTTGGAAAAAAAGAAAATTATTGAAATATATTTGAATAACTTGGAAAAATAAAAAAATATTATAATTTATTCAAAGCTTAATGATTTTATTTTTGTGAAAATTTGATATGTCTAAGAGGCCTCATTTAATGGAAGTAACATCTTTTATGTAATGACCTGCATTTCCTTTGTTCTAATATTATCCCTAACTTCGATGCTTAACGTTAATATTTTAAATTTATTTGGTTTAAAATAAAATAATATTTTTTGTACGTCACAAAAACATATTTGTGAAGTAATCAGAAACTTGGTTATGACTATATTTTTTGAAAGAGCACATTATAAGAATTTGTTGATACATTTACTACGATTTTAGAAAATTGTTAAGATTTTCTTCAAAATTTGAAGATAAAAGGAGTAAAGTAAACTTAATTTATTTTTTCATTATTTTTTCTCACAGTCTTATTTTTTTCTCTTGTTTTCCTAACATTCTCGACCCCTTTGGGATTAATCTCTTAAGGGAGAGAGGAAAAATGAGATAAATCTGACAACTATAAAGGCCTAATTTGAGGCTTGAAATTCTCTTTGGGCAAGTTGAATTGGTGCCAAAGAAAATGAGGGATTCGATAATCTCTGACGATGATGGTGAGTCACTTTAATGCATTTAGTTCCTTGGGCGAGAAAATTGTGCGAATGAGGTGAGATTCGTCAAAAAAAACTTAGCCATGCTTTACATCATTTCCATTCCATTTTTTTCACGTAAGGTTATTATCATCATCAAGGGAAGGGAGGTAAGTGATAATCCCTCTATGAGGAGTTGATGAATAGCATTGTTACTGAATAGTGAAGGAAGAATGCTTCAATAGCCTTGGCTATTTGTTGCCTAATAGAAGAAAAAAAGATGAGGGTAAGCATTCAATTTATGGATTATTTATGTATTTATTCTAATTAAGATTCTTAGCAATCATGAATAAGATTTGATAAAAATTATAAAAGTTGTCAAATCATTGTAATATTTATGTGAGAATTTTAGGAAAGAGATCCATAATGGTTAGCCTTGTACCATAAAAGGAAAGAATAGTAAAATTGACTTAAGGTACAATATTTTTTTATTAAGGGTGTGTATAAGATTAATGACACCTAGTTTCATAGTTGAGATTTAAGAGAGAAATTTAATGAGGGCTTGATGATATTAAGGAAATGTTATAAGTTGATCTTGTTGTTTTATGTTAGCTTTACTTGGGAAACTACATATGGGGTCAGACCCTTTAACTTCATATTGTATTAACTTTAGGGCATTGTAGTAATTAAAAAGTTACTAAGCAAATGCATAAATATAAGAAGTGAAGGATCTAAGTAGATAAACTAAATTAGTAGTAATGTAAGAGTGATTTCTTTATAATTTATTACACCAAGATATTGTCGTATGAATAACTATTCCATTATATCTTATACATTGAATTGCATGATATGAGTAGTTAGGGATTAATGACATGTTTATGTATATTATATCATTTCATGAGTAGTGTTGCATGGGTGACATGGCATAACTGTTGCATGTTTATGATAAAAGATTACATATGTGAATATCAACATGCCTATGAATGATGAGTATAATTATATATATATGTTTGCACATTTGAGAATAGCTTTCCTAATAAAAGAAAATTTTTTTGTGATATTGTGATGACTATAAAATGAATGAGATGAGAAAGAATTTAAGCTTTGAGTCTAAGATCATATGAGGAATAAAAGAAAATTAATGTTGAATATGTGTTTCACATATGGTCTTATCCCATAATCTAATATATACATGTCTATAAATGTCACTTGTGTGTTATAGTGATCACCTCTTATTTTGTGATCAAGAGTAGATATAATGAGATTCTAGGATAGATGAGATAAAGATCCAGAGGATAAGAGCTAATAAAAGAAACTAGGACCCTTATTATTCTTTTTTTTTTTATAAATCTAATATACATAAATCTTGAACATTATTTGGCTTGTTGTCTATATCAAATATAAAGATTGAGTATACTTGATTTTTAAGATCATATCTTATTAGTTGAATTTTGAGTAAACAATGAAAAGAAATAATTAATAATTTTAATATTGAAATCTCACATAAACATTACATTAGTATATTTTATAACAAAATTATAAACCTCATAATTTATTTTTTCTTAAATATAATTTTTCAAAGTACAACAAATATTATTGTATATTATAGCGAGTCTACGAAAATACCTTTTCATGCATTCAACATGATATGTTAAGAAAAATATGTTTCACTGTAGCGGCACATGTAAAATCTCTCTTTTTATTTTCAATATACATTCACTTTCACGAGTGTCATTTTGCACTAGAAGAGAGCCTTGAAACTATTCAAATTGGGGATGAGCCTTTTAGCCTTTAGACGACTCTTTGATTGACACTTGAAGCTCAAGAATTTTTTATATATTACAAAACTTGGTATAATAGAATCAGTTGAGTGACACATCAAATTTGATCAATACTCTATTCATGTATTTGAAAGTTTTTATCTTGATAGTTATAACTAATTTTACAATATCAAAAAAGAGACAAATGTAAATACCACTTATTTCAGGCAAGAATATTTGTCAATCAATTATATTGAGCACTTTTGAAGTTTGCATTATCTTCTTCCATCTCTATAACCATTTACAAATACATCAACATAAAGAAAAAAAATGCATAAAAAATAAAATAAAGCGAATCACTATGATCAATTCCAAGAGATCATTGAAAAAAAACATTGTTTCAAATGAAAACACTAAAATTATATTAAATAAAATTCATACTTTATTTTCTTTTATTTAAGTAATTTTTTTAATAAAACCATTATAAACCAAATCATTTTTACTACACAAAATTAAACATTGAGTAGACCACTAAAGAATAGGATATAGTAATCCCATTGCAGTGCATAACATGCTCAATTTTAGGAGTTTTTGAATCATCACGTCAAAGGCATGTGTTTTATTTATGAAACAAGTTGGGACTAAAACCTAACTTACTTGACAGACCCTTCATCCCTCTCAGAATGTCAATACCCTTTGCAATGGTTTCAACCAAGTGTTTGGGGTGATTACTTCATCAAGCATAAGCCCACGTCTCTCTCGGATTTGGTATTGCATATCATAGTGTTAGGCTATATGTGAAAGCCTTGCATCGAAGCAAAAAGTATACAAAATTCAGTTTCTTAAAGAAGAGGTTCGTATAACAAATTTGAATTTATTGCATGCAACTGTAATATTTCGTGTATCTCATAATTTAAGTTATGACAACAAAGGCAATAAAACTCTTCGCATTTAAGTTAGCCATGGTCATATTTTTTAATTTGGAACCTCATGCAATAGTCAGATCACTATACAATCTTATAGATTTATAATATTGTCTCAATCTTTCTTGCAAAAATTTTATTAAAAGATAAAACTTGAGCTAAAATTATTGTTTGCTTTGTTATCTAAATCTAATATATACAAATCTTAATCATTGTTTTCTTTATTGTCTAGATCTAATATCAAATATAGCGAATGAGTAAAGTAGTTTTTAGGATTATTTCTTGTTAGTCAACTTTGAACAAACAACAAAAAGAACTAATTAATAGTTTTGATGTTGAAATCACACTTAAAAGCAACACAAAAATGGAATAAATATTATTATTTTTTTTTAATACCAATGTGTTATGATTATTTTGTTTTTGATCTTAATTGGTTTTCTTGAACTAATTGAGTGACACATCAACTTTGATCTACTAGTTTACTCGTGTCATGGGAAGTTCTTTATTGTGAAGGTTACAACTAATTTTGTTGCATCAATAAAGGGATAAATGCAAATACCACTTAGTTTTGGCAATTATATATGCATGTTGATTATATTGAATACTTGGAGAAACTTTTGTCATCTTCTTTCATAATTTATTACCTTTTGTTTACATAATTTTTTTTAAAAAAATCATTATAAAGAAAATTATTATTACTATGAATAAATAGAACAATTAGTAGACCACAAAAGAATATGATATACTAACAATCAAAACAATGCATAACAAGCTCATGTTTAATGGTTTTTAATCATCACATCATCAGCATGTGCTTTGTTTGTGAATGAAAATAAAACTACCTAATTCTTAGAATACTATAAAAAGCATCCCCAATCGATGGCCTCAAGCAGCAAATTGAGAAAGGTACTTGGAGATTTCTTCTAAAGCAATCTTTGGGCAAAAAGGGCAAAGGAAGATACTCAATTCACAGACCCTTCATCCCTCATAGAATGTCGCAACCCTTTGCAAGGGTTCCAACCGAGTATTTGGGGTGATTACTTCATCAGGAATACACCTATGTCTCCATTAGAATTGGTACTACATATCATAGTCTATGGCTTTATGCTTTCATTACTTCAATGACTAAAAAATAATATAATGTAATTTAAGTCATGTAAGTACTCAATTTATTGAGATGTGGGCATTGAAGGAATCTATATAGCTAAAAATTCATTAGTTGAAGCAAATCCTGAGTCAAGCTCTAAAAGATACAATAAATATACTTTAGTATTTCAAATTTATTGATACAATTCAATTAGGAGTAGCTTATCACTTTGATGTAGAGATCAATGAGACATTAATCACAATACACAAGGCTGGAATTGAGTGCACTAATGATCTCCACTATATTTCTATTGGATTTCGACTTATTAGACGACAACAACTTCCAATATCAGTAGGTCATTATTCTTCTTGATATGATTTGCAATAACAAATATTTGAGAAATAACCTAACCAATTTTATGCTTTGATAGATGTTGTTGATAGCTTCTTAGACAAAGAACGAGTGTTTAAGAGAAGCTTGATGATAAATTTGCAAGGTTTGCTAAGCCTTTATGAGGTAGCTTATCTTGGAACACCCAAAGAGGAGATATTGGGAAAATTTGCCAATTTTACAAAGAGGCATTTGGGTTTGATGTGTGCACACTTGGAACCAAATATGAGAACAATGGTCTCAAGAGCATTAAGAACTCCAAAGTTTAGGAAAATGGAGAGATTGGAAACAAGGGAATACATATCTTCATACGAAAAGCAAGAAAACAGAAGAGAAGATCTATTATAGTTTGCTAAATTGGACTGTCTATGGATGATATTAATTTACGTAGAAAAACTTCAAAGCATATCCATGTAAGCTTAACTAAAAAATGTATTGTTATAATTCATAATTCTTTTAATATTTTTTTGCTATATATGAGATTTGACTTTTAATTATTTTACTTGTAGATGGAACAAAAATATTGGCCTTGCAAAATAGTTACCATTTGCAAGAGATAGACTTGTGGAGTTATATTTTTGGGTAGTTTGAGTATTCTTTGAACCTTGTTATTCACATGCAAGAAAAGTAAACACAAAAGTATTTTTGTTGACATCCATACTTAATGATATTTATGATCAATATGCAACAATAGAAGACCTTCAATTGTTTACTAACAAAATAAATAAGTAAAATCAACTAAAAATGTCTATAACATCTTTAACAAGTTTTCATTTATTCACTTTTAATTAAATTCTTATTGTTTTTGAAAAAGAATCAACTAGAGAATTCTATGGAAGAGTTAATTATTGGTATGTTTGCAACTATTTTTGTAAGTGGGACATCAATGAAAGAGTTCAACAATTACCCATTTATTTGTAACAACATGTGTTGGTTCTTTATAAAACTTTCAAAGAGTTTGAAGATGAGCTTGCATTAGAGAAAAATGCATATAGAGTTCAATACCTTAAAGAAGAGATAACTGTGAACAATTCTTCACACATATAGCAATCTTTAATAATTCTCAATACATGCAATTATGACACTTGTTTTTATGTACTATTACGCAACTTTTAGCTTATCTTATAATTACATAGACAATAATAGTCTAAGCATTTTGATTAGTGATGGTCAAGTTTTTGACTTGGAATCTCATGTGATAAGAATATTATTATACACAAACTTACAACAACAATTGTTAAAAATCATTGAAAAAATGTTTAGCAATCAATAAATTATGCTAGATTCTTATATTTAGTTAGACATACCTAAAGATTTTCACTTGTTGTAGATTTTCAATTTTATAGAACCAAATGATATCAATCTTAGATTTAATATTTTTTTACCAATTAAAATAACATGATTTATGTCATAACAGTTTCAAAGGAACTAACCTTTTTTCATGTCAGATGAAAAAACTATCATAAGCATATTTTAAAGTCAAGCAATAAGGAGCTCAAGGTCATGTGCTAAATGTAAAATAACACATGGAAATCTCGCTCATGAGTAGTGCTTATCAAATGCTAGGTTATTCTTATTTTGGAATGAAGGAAGTAATTCCAAAAGACATATTCATTCGGTTACAAGTTTCCGTGAGATTGTTAAAGCAGCATACATAATTTCTAGAATGATGGACGATCTCACATTAAATGAGGTATGCATTATAAAGTTAGTTGAATATTGTTTTCTTACAATTGTCTTTTAATAGTAAGAACACATATATATATATATATACACATACTGTAACATTCATTAAATAGCCTTGGATAAAGGTAGAGCATCTTTCCATAATATTTTGCTTAGTCCTCTTGCGTACAAGAGCATTCTTAACACCAAATTTCATTACCACTTATAACTAGTAATGCTGACATAATTTGGATATTTTTCCAGCATGATCATAGTGTGGATCAACTACCAACTATAATAGATAACTATATGAAGGAATATAATTACACACAAGAAAAAGCATGCAAACAACTCACAGAATTGGTGGAGAATGCATGAAAAACTTTCAATCAAGAGCTTTTTCTACTTAGCAACCTTCCATTGTCATTGGTTCAACTAATCATCAGCCTTGCACAAGTGATGGAATTTTTCTATAAGGATAAAGACAACTGTAGCCATCCTCTTGGCTCCATAAGAGACAATATCATATTAGTTATGTTGGAACCAAGTTTTCCCAAAAAAAGGTATCCTAAAATGTATAGAAGTATAAAAAGTTCATATTGAATATTTTGATCATAGTTATTCATGCAATTAATAAAAAGCATTAAATATTTTGCACAATCAAGCTAATGACTATTTTTTAACTTACCTTTAATGGGTTAAATAAGATTCTCTTTCTTTGCCTCTATAATTCTCTTCTCCATGGTTTCTCTTTCTAAAACCATAGGCTGTTCTCTTGGGCACTCCTTAAAGCTTATTGATTACCTTACTTCTTTCCTTTTACTCAAGACTTAAATACTCTTTACTTTTTAAAGCTTGCAAGCTACCTTTGTCTTATCCTCCTTGGGATCTCACTAGTATAACTTTGTAACATCCAAAAAGCCAAAGGTGAGTATTTTAAAACTGATTAAGCTAATAAGGTATAATGGTAAAACCATTATAAAAGATGACGCACGTGAATCATATGTGGATATTGAAATAGAAAAGTCATAATAATCAATATATATAGATTGTTCTCAAGGGAGAAAGATAAATACTATTTGTGGGAAGCAAAAGGTAGAAAGTGATTAGAATGTGTTTTATTTAGAGAAAGTTTGAGAAACGAGCTTGGAAAAAAGTTTGAGAAGAGGATCATTGAGGAGAGGAGACCATCTTACAAAGATGAATATTAAAGTAAAGCTTACTATGAAAGAGAAAGGAAACCTTTCTAAGTTCTACTAATTTGTTTTTATGATGATCTGGTGAAAGAGCTAAAAACTATTATAGTAAAGCCATAGTAAGGGTTTCCATGAGTTTGAAGTCATAGAAAGTTGGTATGTAAAAGTTGAAGATTTGTAAAAGTGCATGAATATAGTTTTGAACCTCAAGGAAGGTATTAGATGAATCAACCATAGAATTGGATATTTCAATCGTTTTTTGGAAAACAAAGTTAAGTCATTATTGGATGCTAAACATGTTGTCTAACCTATGATAACATGCCTTTTGAATAGTCTAATAATTTCATTAGATGAGTAGATGAACTTTTGCAAATTGGGTTTAAGTCTTTATTTGCCTAACATTAGATAGTTTGACATCAATCGATAATGCATTAAATTTTCTATTAGGGATCTATCAACTAAGGTTTTGATAGGCTCTTTAGTCCAACCTCTACTAGTAGCATGTCAGATGATTTCATAAAAAGCTTCAAATGGTCATTGGTTTGATGTACCAGCAAATTAGGGGGAAAATAATTAGTCCATTAAAGAATATTGAAATAGGAAGTAGGTTTGAACTAAGTGAAAAAAATATAATGTATATATATATATATATATGATTACGAGAAATGAAAAAAGAAATTGAAGAACCAAAGCATAACATTCCTAAGGTATATGAATAACTTAAATTTATAATTTAAACATCTGATTTTAAATTTTGCTTTTGTAACATAACATTGTTCAAAGGTAATGATGATCATGACGCAGAATAGTTTTTAAATGGATGGAAGTAAATACCAAATATAATAGAGTATATTAAAAAAATAATACAACAATAATGATTTTGTTGGAATCAAATGTAAATTTGGCATAAAAAAGGGTTGAACATATTAATAAAATTATTAGAAGGAAAAAAAATGGAATTGTTAAAAAAACCAAGACTTTGAGGATTAAATAATTTTACAATTTGTTCTATAAATTTTGGAGATCTTATGGATTCAATAATGCAAAAAAAGATTTTTTTTTTTAGAGTTCTTTTAATAATAAACATTTTAGTAAATTCTCTAAAATAACCTTAAACCTTAAATGTCAACTAGGAAATGGGCATGATTGGGTGAGTGGAGATTATGGTGGGGAGCTTGTGCTAATTGATGAAAAAAATATAAGAGAAAATTAAAAAAAATAAATAAATAAAAGGAAAAGAAAGGCTGAATTTTTCCATGGGATTTATAAGGGATTCGCTAAGGAAGCAAAGGATCCCAAACAAGTATATAAAAAGAGGAGACAAATACTACATAATTGAGGTAAGCATATTGCTCAATTGTAATACACAATTATTTGCTAATTAATGAAATATAAATGTGCTTTACATTTGGATTGAAGCTCATTGGTTATGTATGGTTTGAAAAAATAATTTGATTGAGCCTATATTAGTTATTCTTCTTATAATCTTTTAACAACATATATGATATTGGATTTCATAATTTTTATGGTAAATCATTTATATATATATATATATATATATATATATATATATATATATATATATATATATATATATATTACATCATTTTATGTAAATAGTATAGGAAAAATGTTTTGGTAGTAGATAGGAGCAAATGTGATTTGCATGAAAATGGTTAATTATGAAATGATTGTAGGTTCTTATTATTAGAAAAAATGTGCCATTAAATAAGAAACATTATTGTGTAATGGTAAGAGCCTAAGGGTTATTTGCCATAAAATAAATTGTTCCTCAAAAGCTATGTGTACTAAGATGGGTATGGGTTTTGTAACAATACACCAAACTATATGAACAATTTGATTATTTAGCCTCAAGTACTAGTAATGAAAAAAAAAACTAGATCATATGCTAAATAATGATTCATTAAATATTAAATGATCTCAAGAGAAGCAAGGGACCCATATAAAAATTTATTTGCTTGTAAAGGAAAAAAAGATGGTTCATAAATGGCAAACAGCATATGATGGCATGGCATAGTTATTAATCCTTATTTATAATGATGCTTGTTTATCACGTTTTTTGATTAAAAGTTCTAAAGAACTCAATATGGTATAACTCAAAATTGCCATATTGTTTATGTATGGGTGTGTAAATTTGCCTACTAAGCCTATTTTTGGCTAACAATTCAAGTACAATGGAAGTGCAACATGGAACTCCACTAGAGTAGTGACATAAGATAAAACCTTAGCAGCGATTATTAGTTTGAATTTTCCTTATTGGAACTCATGTAATATGTATTGAGACGTTTGAATATGTTGTAATAATAAGTTGTGGTTACAATAAATTTGGCTTTTATTTGATCATGTCTTCTACTTTATTAGATGATAAAAGAGAGTTGTGTCATATTTTAATTATTTTCATTACAACATAATATTAGTTTAGAAGTTTGAAATACTTAATATCTCTCTTTTTGTGCTATAGCTATGACAAGATGGTATAAAAGAATAATTTTTAATAATTATAACACCTTAAGAAATGGATTAAATAATGGGTAAAACATATGTTCATGTGCATGACCATGACAACGTGATATTAGAACAAGTTACATGTCATTGGGGATTAACTTAAAAAATAAGAAAGCCTAGGCCATGTGAGTTAATTAAACTCTCATAATGGAGGTATACACACTTATTTGATAATGTTGAATTTTTTATTACATGTACTACATTTGATTGCTATATGTTATTTGTGTATTATACAAATATATAAATACACATACACACTTATTAATAATGTTGTACTTTTTATTTCTTTTTAAATTTGTCACATTCTACTACAAGGTAACTGTGCAGCATATTGGATGACTCACTATGCACTTTCTTGTGATTGTACTTAGGATTAGGATATGTCCCTTTGCAAAAAACTTATTTTTATTTTACATTCTGATTATGTATATGAATCTCTGTAAGAAATGTATTTTGTAGAATTCTTTTATTATTATTTCAAAAAAAAAGAAGTCAAAATTGTCATGTTAAAGAGAACATCAAAAATAATATGAAACATTTCAAATCTTGCATGATTGTGATAAACATAAAAAAATATATATCGCTCATCATATTCATGTGGTAGGATATTCTCTAAGCATTATAGTAGTACATTTGGATATATGTTATGCTAAAAGATTAATAAAAATATTGAGAAAAATGAATGATTGAGAAAAAAAATAACTTTTAATGGTTTTTGTATATAGTGCACTAATCAAATAAAAAATAAGGTATTAAGTATAAGAGTATGAGATGTGATTTTAAATTTTGAGAATAAAATTCTTATAAAAAAGTAAATATATAAAATCTCAAAAATAATGGATGAAACAAAATTATAAATTTGAAATTTTATTTATGTCGAAAAATATTATTTACAGATCATAATAAATGTGGTATGGAAAATTTATAAAAAGAAGAAAGATAAATATAATGCATGAAAGAGAAAATTAAAAAAAGATTCTAATGTTAATGACTTAGTAAAAATCATATTCGTATTGGTCATAAACAAAAGGATGGGATATATTAAAGGAATTACTAAAAATATCAAGACAGGTTAAAAAAATATGCAATTCATTTAAAACGAAGAGCTCGAGAGATAGTTTTAAAATTTAACTGAAAAATATTGGAGGCCATATGGAATTGAAAATGCAATTAATTTATGTATTTATAAAGTGTTAATCAAATTATTATTAAATATTTTCATAATTGATCTTTTAATTAATTTCCTAAAACTCCCTTAAACCTTGAATGATGACAAGGGGAGGGTGCAAAAGGGTGAGCGGAGGCAATGATATGGAAGGTAAATCATTTGAGGGAAAAGTATGAGGTAGAATCTTGCAAATGCAAAAAAAAAGGTTGGGTTTTAATAAAAAATGGAGACAACTACTATGGTAATCAACATAGACATAATATTTAATTGCAATGTGCATTTGCTTAATAATTGATTAGATGTAAATATTCTTTTTTACTATTGAATTGAAACTTATTGGTTAAGCATTTATTTATGAAGTTGTTTAATTAAACCCCTATTGATTATTTTCTTATTATCTAATTGCCTTAATACATAATATTATATTTCATATTTTAAAAAATAAAATTTATATGTATATATATAGTCAAAATATAATGCACTAATAAAATAGAAATAGAAGTCACAGAAGTATAAGAAGAAAAGATGCTAAAAAAGGATGTGAACCTTTTGAATTTTGAGAATAAAATTTTTATAAGAAATATCAAATTTGTGAATTCTCGAAGGAATGGATAAACCAAATGTATAATTTCAATAATTAATTTTGAAATTTTGTTTATGTGGTTCAATATTATTGATAGATCATAGTGATTGTGGTGTAAGATAATTTTGAAAAGGAGGATAAATGTTGAACATGAAAGTGTCAATTAAAAAAAAGAATCTTACGGTAATCACTTAGCTAGAAGAAGATCCCTATTGGTAAAAAACAAAAGCATAGAATATATTAGAGAAATTGCTAAAAATATAAAAAGAGGTAAGAAACATATGCAATTTAGTTTAAACAAAGAGAACTAAAAATAACTAATTTTAAAATTTATCTAGGAAATATTGGTGGCTTTTTTTAGGCTAAGAATTGAATAAAAGAACATAAGAGAGGGGGAGAGAGAGAGGGAGGGAGAGAGAGAGAGAGAGAGAGAGAGAGAGAGAGAGAGAGAGAGAGAGAGAGAGAAAGAGATAGAGAGTGAGAGAGAGAGATAAAAATATAATAAGTCACATGCATTGGATAGAACTATAATCTCTTAGGCAATGTTGAAATTCCATTGGTCCTTGGTCAATTACAAGGTTGAAACTTTTGATTAACAAGAAATGTCAAGGACAATTTCTAAAGAACAAGAAATAAAAAAAACATATGGCCATGCAATTACAAGTTGGAAGCTAATTAATATTATAACACAAACTTCTTTTGCCTCTTGGAGATCATTTTGC
The DNA here is from genome assembly GCA_023846275.1 of Vanilla planifolia. Classification (NCBI taxonomy): domain Eukaryota; kingdom Viridiplantae; phylum Streptophyta; class Magnoliopsida; order Asparagales; family Orchidaceae; genus Vanilla; species Vanilla planifolia. The sequence continues at coordinate 1,562,169 of CM043877.1, forward strand.
ATGAGTGTAATAGTTGTCACTATTTTCATAACCATGCACAACCTCAAAAGGATCTATAGTTATATGCAACTGGTGACAAATATCTTCAAAATATTTGATCTAATTTAGGTGCTAAAGAGCCCAATATGATTAAGTTAAATTATTTATTGTGATTGATGGACCACATTAAAAAACTGGTGTCATCCAAATCACTTGAAAAAATGGTCCACACCACTATACAATCCTTTTTTTTATTGCATAATGCAATTGTAGGATCCATTGGTACTATTTAGCCAACAAACAATCTTAAAAGCTATCATAAATTAACCCAACGACTCATATAAGATATGTGAAAATATTTTAAAAATATAATTCATACACAAAGTGATTGTAGTTAACCATTGTTGTAAAATAAAAGATACATATATCATGGTACCTTTACTAATATAATTTTATATATAGTTAATTTTATTAATTTTAAATATCAATTATTTAGAAATTTGTTTAACAATATAGCACTTGTTCATTTTTTAAAGTCTTTTTTATGAAACAACGACACTCAAAAGACACACATCATTCCAACTTTAAAATATAAATCATTAAACAGGAAAAGAAGAAAACAATATTTTATAAAATACCCGAACTTTTTTCCACATATCACCAAAGAAATTTTAAATATGTTAACTTAGTTTAAATATTGCTTACAAAATGTGTTTTAATTAATTTTTTATTTTTTTATTTTTTTAATCCATTGGTCCTTGGTCAATTACGAGGTTGAACTTTTTTATTAACAAGAAATGGTAAGGGCATAGTTTCAAAGGAATAGGAAAGAGAAAAAGGATGGCGTTGCAAATTACATGTTTGATACAAATTAATATTAGAATGCAAACTTCTTTTGCCTCTTGGAGATCAGTTTATAGTAGTGTAATAGTTGCCACAATTTTCATGACCAAGCACAAGCTCAAAGGCAATCTATAGTTAGATATAATAGGTGATAAATATCTTCAAAATGTTTGATCTAATTGATGTGCTAAAGAGCATTAATCAAGAGTTTATCTATCCCAAAATATAAGTCTTTTTTGTGGACATTAGTGTGTAATCCTATGTAATTTTGATATAGAACTATTTGATGAGGAGAAACAACTTGTGTTGATTACAAAAACAATAGAAGAGATTGAGATGAGAATATAGGTATTTGAGATAGAGCCTTGTTCAAATTGATAAAAATGAGACACTAAATATTATAAAATTATTTTACAAAAATTACATTAATCATCTAATATAGTCTAACCAAAACCTAGAATTATCTTACGTAACCACTAAAAGTGATTATGTTAAATAACCCTATATGATTAAGTTAAATTATTTATTTTGATTGATGGTCCATATGAAATAATTGGTGTCATAGAGTCACTTGATAGCATGGTCCACACCAACATTATTTTCACTTGATAACATAGTACTACTTGGTCGACAAACAATTTTAAAAACTATTGTAAATTAACCCAATGGCTCAAATAAGATATTTAAATGACATAATATTTAAAAAAAATATAATAAAATACTTCAAAATTTTAATTCTTACACAAAATGATTGTTGTTAATCATCGTTGTGAAAATAAAAGATTCATATATTAGAGGAATTACTAAAATTATTAAAACAGGTAAAAAATATGCAATTCATTTGAAACGAAGAGCTTGAGAAATAGTTAATTTTAAAATTTATCTAAAAAATATTGGAGGCCATATGGAATTAAAAATGTAATTAATTCATGTATTTATAAAGTGTTAATCAAATTATTATCAAATATTGTCATAATTAGTCTTTTACTTAATTACCTAAAATCCCCTTAAACCTTAAATGATGACTGGGAGAGGGTGCAAAGTGTGAGTGGAGGCAATGATATGGAAGGTAAATCATTTGAGAGAAAATTATAAGGTTGAATCTCGCAAATGCAAAAAATAAAGGGTTGGTTTTAATAAAAAATAGAGACATCTACTATAGTAATCAACATAGACATAATATTTAGTTGTAATGTGCATTTTCTTAATAATTGATTAGATATAAATATTTCTTTTACTTTTGGATTGAAACTTATTGGTTGAGTATTTATTGATGAAGTTGTTTGATTAAACTAATATTGATTATTTTCTTATTCTAATTGCCTTAATATATAATATTATATTTCATATTTTAAAAAAAAGTTATATATATATATATATATATATATATACATTGTCAAACTATAATACACTAATAAAATAGAAACAGAAGTCACGTAAGTATAAGAATAAAAGATGCCAAAAAAAGTATGTGAACCTTTCGAATTTTGAGAATAAAATTTTTATAAGAAATATTAAATTTCCAAAGTCTCGAAGGTAATGGATAAACCAAATGTATAATTTCAACAATTAATTTTGCAATTTTGTTTATATAGTTCAATATTATTGATAGATCATAGTAATTGTGATATGACAATTTTGAAAAGGAGGATAAATGTTGAACATGAAAGTATCAATTAAAAAAAGAATATAATGGTAATCATTTAGCTAGAATAAGATCCCTATTGGTGAAAACAAAAACATAGAATATATTAGAGAAATTACTAAAAATATCAAAAGAGTTAAGAAACATATGCAATTTAGTTGAAACAAAGAGCACTAAAAATAACTAATTTTAAAATTTATCTAACAAATATTGATGGCTTTTTTAGGATAAGAATTGAAGAAAGGAACATACAAGAGGGGTAGAGAGAGGGAGGGAGGGAGGGAGGGAGATAGACATATATAAAAATATAATAAGTCACATGTATTGGACAAAACAATAGTGTTGAAATTCCATTGGTCCCTGGTCAATTACAAGGTTGAACCTTTTGATTAGCAAGAAATGTCAAGGACACTTTCTAAAGAACAAGAAATAAAGAAAATAGATGGCCACGCAAATTACAAGTTGGAAGCTAATTAATATTAGAACACAAACTTCTTTTGCCTCTTCGAGATCATTTTATAGGAGTATAATAGTTGCCACTATTTTCATAACCACGCACAACCTCAAAAGCAATCTATAGTTAGATATAATAGGCGACAAATATCATCCAATCACTTGACAACATGATTTACACCACCGTACTGTCCTTTTTTTTATTATATAATACAATTGTAGGATCCATTGGTACTATTTGGCCAACAAAAAATCTTAAAAGCTATTGTAAATTAACCTCGTGACTTAAATAAGATATGTAAATGACATAATATTTAAAAAATATAATAAAATATTTCAAAAATGTAATTGATGTACAAAGTGATTATAATTATTATCGTGTGAAAATAAAAGATACATATATCATGGTACCTTTACTAATATAATTTTATATAAAGTTAATTTTATTAATTTTAAGTATCAATTATTTAGAAATTTGTCTAGCAATATAGCACTTGTTCATTTTTTAAAATCTTTTTTATGAAAAAAAGACACTCAAAAGAAATTTATCATTCCAACTTTAAAATACAAATCGTTAAACAAGAAAAAGAAGATGTCAATATTCTATAAAGTGCAAGAAATGTTTTCCACGTGTCACCAAAAAAATTTTAAATATGTTAACTTAGTTTAATATTGCTTACAAAATGTGTTTTAATTAATTTTTTATATTTTAGAAATAACCTGTGTTGATTACAAAAAAATAGAAGACTTTGAGATGAAAATATAGGTATTTGAGATAGAACCTTGTTCAAACTGAAAAAAATGTGACACTAAATAATACAAAATTATTTTACAAAAATTACTTTAATCACTAATGTAGTCTAACCAATACTTAGAATTGTCATTCCTAACCACTAAAAGTGATTATGTTAAATAGCCCTATATGATTAAGTTAAATTATTTATTTGTATGATGGACCACATGAAATAATTGGAGTCAGACAATCACTTAATAGCATGGTCGACGCCACCATTATTTGTACTGTTCTTTTTTATTATATAATACAATTATAGGATCACATGGTACTATTTGGCCATCAAACAATTTTAAAAACTATTTTAAATCAACCCAATGACTCAAATAAGCCATTTAAATAACATAATATTTAAAAAAAATATAATAACATATTATAATTCATACATAAAGTGACTGTAGTTAACCATCATTATGAAAATAAAAGATACACATATCATGGTACCTTTACTAATATAATTTTATATAAAGTTAATTTTATTAATTTTAAATATCAATTATTTTGAAATTTTCCTAACAATATAACACTTGTTCATCTTGTTCATTTTTTAATCGTTGAGTCTTGTTTATGAAACAAAGACACTCAAAATACAAATCATTAAACTAGGTAAAGAAGAGATCAATATTTTATAAAGTGCACGAAAACTTGTCCACATGTCACCAAAGAAATTTTAAATATGTTAACTTAGTTTAAATATTTCTTACGAAATGTGTTTTAATTGATTTTTTATTTTTTTAAGTAAAAGGTCTTTATGGGTCATTTACCCTGAGTTTTTTATTTTTTTAAATTAACGAATTCTTAAATCTTTAGAGGGTAAAATGCATTTCTTTTCAGTATATTTTGTAATTTAAATAACAACCAAAACAATATAAAATTTTAATCTTTTAATATATTTTAAACCCTTAAAATTACATTCAACACATGAGTTATATCAAATAAAACTCAATCATATTCATATCAAAATCATCATTTAATGCCGAAAACAAATTGAGCACTATCTCTCATGGGTCATTTTCAGGCACAACATTTATCATTCTTTTTATTCAAATATTATTATATATTATTTATTTATTAACCAAAGAGTATGTTATGAAAATAAAAAAAAAATAATATAACACCCAAGGCCAAGTGTAACATACTTAGAAAATTTTTTTAATCATAGCATCACATGCATGTATCAATTCTTATATTCTAAATTTAAAAAACAAAGTTTGTAAAAATCAAATAAATCTTTTTGTATTGTAATTTTTTTAAAAAATATTTGTCGTCTGTTGTGATGAATATTCAGTATAAATACTTTCAAACTATAAAATATTTCAAACATATAAAATTATATTTGTCCCATAAGTTCTTTTATTCAAATATTTTTATAATTAATTATTTTTTTATTGATATAAAGTTTTTTCTTAAAAAAGAAATTATTAATTAGCATATTCTCATTTCTACACAATAATTGAACATCAAAGATGCCTAAGAAAGAGATGAACATTACAACACGTCCAAGTCATGAAAATTACTTGGATGTTACTATAAAAGATGAACAATATAGTAAGCAAACCCATAAAACATTGTCTGGTGACTTCTTCTGGAGCAATCTTTGAGATAACAAAGGCAATGGAAGATGCTCGCTTAACAGGTGCTTCATCCCTTATAGAATGTCGCCACTCTATGCAAGGGTTTCAACCAAGTGTTTGGGGTGATTACTTCGTTGAGAATAAGCCCATGTCACCTTCAGAATTGGTATAGCTTATCATTGTATTTTATTTTATACTTTTATTATTTTAATTATTATAAAATTTTATGATGTGATTTAAGTTATGTAAGTATTCAATTTAATGATTTCTTGGTTTTGAAGAAATTGATAGAACAAAAAATTAATGAGTTGAAGCCAGTCCTGAGTCAAGCTTTGAATGACACAATAGATGTATTACAATCTTTAGAATTCATTGATACAATTCACCAATTGGGAGTAGCCTATCACTTTGAATTGGAGATCAACAAGACATTGATCATGATACATAAGGTTGGAATTGAATACACTAATGATTTGCACACGATTGCTCTTGCATTCCGACTTTTCAGGCAACAACGACTTCCAATATTAGCAGGTCATTATTATTATTTATATGATCTAAATTACTAAATTTTTGAGAAAGTGATTAACCATTTTTATGCTTTGACAGATGTTTTTAATAGATTCTTCGACAAAGAGGGAGAGCTTAGGACAAGCTTGACAATAGATGTGCAAGGTTTGCTAAGCTTTTATGAAGCAACTTATCTTGGAACACCCAATGAAGAGATATTAGAAAAAGCAGCCACTTTTGCAAAATGGCATTTGGGTTTGATGTGCACCCACTTGGAACCAAATATGAGAACTATAGTATCAAGAGCTTTAATAACCCCAAGATTTAGGAGAATGGAGAGACTAGAAGCAAGGGAATTCATATCTTTCTATGACAAGCAAGAGAATAAAAGAGAAGATTTGTTGCAATTTGCCAAACTGGACTTCGTATTTGTGCAATCAATCCACTTGGAAGAACTTCGAATTTTATCCATGTAAGCTTTACTACATATAACTATTATATGTGCGTAGAGAGCATAAGTTGTAAAATATTTGAAGCAACAAATTATCTTTGAGATTGTACCCTAAGTATCATCACATCAAAACATTATGTTGCTATAATTCATAATTTGATTTAAGAATTAAGACTATACAAGAAATTTGACTGGTATTCTTTTGATTGATAGATGGAACAAAAATATTGGCCTTGCAAAGGATCTTCCATTTGTGAGAGATAGACTAGTGGAATTGCATTTCTGGATGGTCGGAGTATTCTTTGAGCCTTGTTATTCATATGCAAGGAAAATGTCTACAAAAGTATTAGTATTGACATCCATACTCGATGATATTTATGATCAATATGGAACATTAAAAGATCTTCAATTGCTTACTGGCATAATAAATAGGTGCACAATTACATAAAATATGCCTATAATATCTTTAACAAGTGTTTATTTAACCACTCTTCAATAGATTCTTATAGTTTTTTAATACAAATCTTAAAGAGAATTTTATGAAAGAACTTTTTTTTGGTTATTGTTGCATTGGTTTTTGTAGGTGGAAGGTTGATGAAAGAGTTGACCAGTTACCAATCTATTTACAAAAATTTATAATTGTTTTTTTATAAAACTTTTGAAGAGTTTGAAGATGAGCTTGCAATAAACCAAAGTACATATAGAGTTCAGTATCTTAAAGAAGAGGTTGATATTGTAATCTTCAATATTTTTTATTACATGAAACAATGATATTTGTGTAATTGCTTAACTATATTGTTCTTAGTATAAGTTACAATTATAGGTACATTAAAACTCTTAGCATTTAGATTAATTAGGTCATTTTTTTATTTGGTACCTTATGCAATAAGCATACTACTAAACACAAACTTCCAACAAAAAATATTAAAAATGATAAAAAAAATGTACAAATGGATAAATTTTGCTAGATTGTTACATTTGGATGATGTAGTATGACATTTTAAATTCTTGTGAATTTTAACTTTGTCCAACCAAATTATCTTGATCATAAATTTAATAATTATTTGCAAATAACACAATTTATATCGTAACACTTCGAAAAGGAATTGAAATTTCTTCATGTCAGATGAAGAAGTTGTCACAAGCATATTTTCAAGAAAATTGTTGGGGAACTCAAGGTTTTGTGCCCAACATAAATGATCACATGAAAGTCTCTCTTATGAGTACTGCATATCCAATGCTAACTTGTTGCTGTTATGTTGGCATGGAGGAAGCAATTCACAGAGATTTTTTTCAATGGATTACAAGTTTTCCTAAAATTGTTAAAGCATCGTGCACAATTACTAGAATAATGAATGACATTACATCTGATGAGGTATGTTTTATCATGTTTAGCTTTTGGTTATTTTTCTAGACCTAACTTATAAAAGTAGGACCATGTACATATTTGTATATATCATATTTATTTTTTATAACAAATGATGCTCATATGATTTGGATATTTTTTTTAGCACGAGCAAACAGCGAATCACGTGGCAACTATTGTGCATAGTTATATGAAGGAATATAATTGCACGGTGGAAGAAACTTGCCAAAAGCTCATAGAAATGGTGGAAAATGAATGGAAAACTTTGAATCAAGAGCTTTTGTTGCCTACCAACCTTCCATTGACTTTGGTTCGTCCAATCATCAACCTTACACGTGTAATGGAGATCTTCTACAAGGAGAAAGACACCTTCACGAACCCTTTTGACACAATGAAGAACAATATTTCTTTAGTAATGATTGAACCACTTTTCCCAGAAGGAGCTATCCCAAAATGAAGTAGTATGTACCTTATAATTAATAATTGAATTAGTCATAGCTCATGACTCCTTAGGAGATGGATAACTCCTATTCTTAATATTAAATATTTTTTTATAATAAAAATGGAAGCCTTGGGTTTCTTTTAAATCAATGATTTTGATTATATTTAAAAATACATTTTTACATTGATGATATTAATATATTTTGAATCAAATATTAAATTATTTGAGATATTTTTATTTTAAATTAAAAATTATCAAACAACCCTATTTTTTAAAAAAAATAAAAAATAAATATTTTAATAATATATTTTTAAAAAATAAAATTAATATTATTAAATACTATAAAAGTCTAAAAAATATCGTTATCTTTTAATAATTATAACTAACTTTGTTACATCAACAAAGGACAAATATAAAATTCACTTTTTAATATGATTATACCTACATGTTAGTTTTAAGCATTTGAAAAAAAATAACATCAACTTCTTCCATCTCCAAATTACTAAAAATTCAAGATTCAAATTTGGGCCACCATGAAGACACTGGTTATTTCGAAGAGTTAGCATGAATCTATCTTTTTTATTTTTCATATTGAATAATCTTATTAATGGAGATCTTTTTTTTTCTTATTCTTTTTTCTTTTTGGTTTTTCTTTCTTCCCTCAAAAAATTCTTTCTATCATTGCAATCAACTTGTCCTTATTAAGAATAAATTAATTTGTAATTTTTTAATACATTCAGCATTGTTTTTGCATTAAATGCATTTTTGCCCTCCTTGTTCATTTTCTATTACTTCTTGTTCTTACCACCCTCTTCTTCTCTTTTTTATCTCACCCTTGTTTGTAATTTTAGCATTATGTTAGAGGCACTTGCATAAGATGAAGAAAGAGATTACATCTTTGCTTATTACTTTAGTAAATGTCTATAGTCGCTATAGGAATTAATACAGTATTCTTACATTGATCTTTTTTTTATGTCTAACATTAAGATAGGAAAATCATTATTTATGGTAGTTATAGATACTAATTTTAAGTATTATATTTATTTGAATCGTATACACAAAAAAAGTACCCATGCAATGAATTTAAAATAAAATACAAATATCAAAGATAATGAATGCGATAACGGATTTATCACAATTTGACTTTGTTTAGTTATAGGGCTCACCTAATAAATTGAAGACATCAATCATCATCATAAAATAACAAGAAGTCAAATATCAAACATGGTCTAGCTCAAGCAATGAGGAATCCTTCTTAAAGAGGATGAAAATCACATTAAAGGGGAGCATGTTCTAATACAAAAGGATTTTTATTTTTATCAACAATAAAATAGTGGTAGATAAATAATGGCTTCATAATGCAATTGTAAACAATGCCTTTGTTCCATGCGCTTGCGATGGATGCACTTTGAACAAAGACTTAGATTTTGATGGGACATCCTCACCATGAATTATTATTTTTTGTTATTTTCTACAAAGACGTCAAATGAATATAATGTTAAGAAAAATGATTGCTCTAATACTTGATAAGTGTGTCTTTTCAAACAATACATAGCTTGACAAAGAGAGCTAAAAAAAGATTTGCTCAAGCTTTGCATGTGAAGCACAAAAACAAGGAGCAACTTTGTCTATTGATGCATCAGGCTTATATAATAAACCTTATAAATGAGGATGATATCAATATTGGGTGTAATGCACACATGCATTAACCTTATTGTCCATGGATATCATTGCAAATATACATTATGTTGTACCCTTTGAGGTGATGATCACAAAACCAATGCTATATATTTACTTATATTTTGTTAAGTTTAATGTTATTTTAGTAATCTGAATTTGATAAAATAAAGACTATTGCAATATAAGTAGTGAATGTAATTTAATGGCTTAATCTACTGACTTTGAAACTAAGGACAACGATCTTTGTGGAGTGGCTAACTACAAAAAACTTTATTTTTAAATCTTTATGATTAGCATATTAAATCTTTAAATTCTTTTCAATTGTGGCACATAAGACTGTTATCTTTCATGCATATGTGAATTTGAGTTTTTGAATATATAATTTTATTATTAAAAAATAAATAAATAACTGCATAAGAACTCATCGGTAAGCTCAAAAGGCTCAGGCTGAGTGTCTTGCCTGAAGGCAACACGGGCAATATATGGAATAGCTTGAATAGCCTGAATTTTTCTTATTTTAGTGTCTCGTTAGAGCACCGGTGTATATTTGACTTACCCCTACTGACTTCGACAAAAGGGAGTGGTTAGTGGAAGCCCGATCCGAGATCGTGGGTGCATGTAAGCACGGGTTTTGTCCTAGCAACCTAAATACTTTTGTGTGCATTTCATTTATTGTTGAGCAATTTTATTTTGTCGATAAAAGAAAAACATTTTAAGCTTGAAAAATTTTTCTTCTTATTTTTTGAATAAAAAATTTTGTTTAAATGCATAGTTCACCATTCCCCTCTTGTTTGTTTTACCTTACATGTTTTACGATACGTTATGCTTCATCTCATGCTTTACTCTACATGCAACTCATGTCTAGATGAAGATCAAGTTAAATATGACAATTGCTTGACTTAAGGCCTAATTCAATGTCAAAGTAAGTCATATCAAGAAATGTAATGTCTTAGCAAAGGCCATTTGCATGCTTTTCTTCTAATCACCACTCTTAATTTCATATTGGTTAATGTTTGATTATATTTTAAAAATTGTTTCATAGATGTCTTTTCTTTCTAGTAGCGTTGTTAAAAATATTAATTGTTAAAGGATGAGAGGACCATCCTTTCATAAGATTTTGCAATCATATTGGCTTTATAAATTTATTATAAGATTATTATCCTTTCAATAATTGAAAATTAATGATAGACTTCCATTATTCATTATTTTTCCATAAGTTATAAGATAGAATTATCAATAATTTACATGGGTGAAAACTTTTGTGATTAAAATTCTATTTGATTAGAATTCCATCAATGATTAACCTAATCATGTTCTATGCAAGATGTTTCTTTCTTAATCCCCTTTCTCCTTGTGTTCTCATCTTGGTAATTATTAACTAGTCAATGTGTCAACTCACTATGAGCATTCACCATCCAAGGTCAACAAATATTTAAAGTGATTCCTCTAAAGTTTAGCAAGGTCGCTTCTTTTTTTAAACTAAGCTCGTTCTTTTAGTTTATTATTGTAGTCAAGTTGCCTTCATACCATAAGCATAGCTATCTATTGGGCAAACCTCTATTTTCTTGTGCTTCTCCCCTCACCCTCCACTATCTTTAGTGCTCAATGTCAGACAACCACTATGCTTTGCATTGGTCGTTGCTCTTGCTAAATGTGTGCATTTTAAGATCACCAAGTACTATGTGTAATGTTCTTGTGGTCTTATGGTGAAGCGACATGAGATTAGCTTATGCACAACAAATTTAGTGCAAAGGGTGACATGAGTCACACTACATGCAAAGTATGATTTGAGTCATGTGGCTTGCATGATGTGTGATAACCCACTATGCTTTGCATTGGTCGTTGCTCTTGCTAAATGTGTGCATTTTAAGATCACCAAGTACTATGTGTAATGTTCTTGTGGTCTTATGGTGAAGCGACATGAGATTAGCTTATGCACAACAAATTTAGTGCAAAGGGTGACATGAGTCACAATACATGCGAAGTGTGATTTGTGTCATGTGGCTTGCATTATGTGTGATATGTCATGCATAGCACAAAATATGTCATGCATTTTATGCTGAGTGCGCGATGTGTAGTACACAAAAGCTTGCTAGATTTCTAATTGAAGTCTTGTGGACCTTGATTATTTTTTATTTTAGCTTTTCATATTTTGTATGATATGATCAATTAACTTTACGTTTTCAAAGTTCTTGCATCACACTCACTGACACAAGCATGGCAAGGGTGTGTTCATTGTTAAGAGATTCCAAGTAATGCATTTAAATATCATACAAATACTTTTAATAACCATATCTTAGTTCTATAAAACAAACATATGCTAATACATGAGTGTGATGATTAGGCAATGAATCAATGCTATGTACATCCCTTTGCCTACCCAAATTTTAGCCTTAACACATTGTGGGAAGCTATTGATGAGTTGAGAAGTGCATAATATATGTCTTTTGCTTGTACTAACATATTATAATTTTGGCTTCTTGTTCAGCCATGAATGTAACATTTTAAGGTCACAACATTTGCAACTATCCTAGTACGAGCTCCCACAATTGGCAATGGAGGCAGTATCCCTTGAGCCTTACCTATAACAATGGTGAAAGAAGAGCCAATAAGAGTTTTGAGAATAGTTATTGTAATAAGTGATTGATTACTTTATTATATAATATTTATTACTCATAGGTCTTAAGAACCATTATCTTTTCATAGGTATATTTAGTTTTATAACAGTTTATTTTTTCCTATTACTTGTTTATACTATTTTGTAGATTGTTGAGGTGTACATTTTTATTTAATTAGTCTTATAAAGTTTTATTAAGAGAGAAACACATAACTTTCATTTTACAAAAGTAAACATAAATTATATAAGCAAAATTGAATGTAATGTAGAAAATGTCAAACTAATAGTAGCAACATATGCAATGGATTTGTCATCAAGTTTGACCAATTGCTAATATAATTACCCAAATGGCATCTAAAATAAAAAAAATCATCAAATAATAATCAATCTCTATCTAGCTAAATGACATGATGCTTTACAAAATTTGTCATGACAAAAACCTTATTTAGAAATGGATTAATGTTGAAGTATCAATTGAACATCTTGTTGGAACAATCAATAAAGTGAATGCTACTCATTTGTCATTAGTAGTTATCAAATATTTTTAGTTACAAAATATTTTGCAATAAATTTATTGAAATCATCTCACAATTGAAATCATTGTCAAATGACATAATCTTTGCAATTGCTAAAAAAATGTGATAAAAATTTGGCTAAAAGCCCATTTTTGCATAAATACATTCTTTTGTTAGCAGTTTAATCAATCATTGATGAATTATATTCTTCTGGTGTTAAACATGTTGCATCTATTTACACTAATGATTTTTGGGTATGAATTACACTATAACCCATCATTTGAATACTACAACTCACAACTCAAAAACATTTGATGAAAGGAATGCCTAGTAAAACTATTTGGTTTCCATACAATTTGCTCACTTCAACATGGGCCAAGTTGCTTCACAAACATATTTATAATATGCTTTCTCTACTAGGTCTTTTACAAGTGCAATTATGAGCATGAATTTAACACTAGCTTCTATGATCATGTATATATCATGTATTGATTGGTTGTTTTTTCTTATTAAATCATTGGGATTAGTTATAAGTACTCTTTATAAGATATAGAAGCAAAACATTTGTGCACTTATATACATTTAGTTATTTTGCTATAATGATCTATTTTTTAATGTTGCTTCTACCTAATGCAAAAATGATGTTAGTAGAGTTTTCATATATTAGAAGTTGTATATGTCAATAATTGGTTTATATTGGGTTTTTGTTAACATGTTTCTTAGTTATTGGTCGACTCTACCTTTTTACTTATTTTGATGATAAATCATTAGTCAACTTGCGTTATAGTGTATTTAACTTTTTATTTAAAGGTTAAATCATTTGAAAATCATATCGTCCATGTCAAATAGCCAAATGTTTGGCGATGACAATTGTATGGATATTCATTAGAATGGATGATATTGATCATGTTGGTATGGTTGGAGTGGCATTAACTCAAGAGAAAATTTTGATTGTTTTTTTAAGGATACATGAGAAAAGGAGAAGCATGATTCATTCTTCATGTATTATGTTATATGTTAAACTCATTGGGAAGAAAGCAAAAAAAAATTCCCCTAATCAATGTTTGCCTACCCTAATTTAAGAGTCATGCTACCATACTTCAATAATATCATTCATGGGTCTACTTATATTGATTTGATGCCATCTAAGCAACCCACTACATCTATTTAAAGGTTACAATAGAGCCTAATTTGATGATAGTTATTCTTTAGACATTAGTTATTCTATTTATTTATTTCTTGTGCAACTTACTTATGTATTATTACATGTGAAGCACAAAAACAAGGAGCAACCTTGTCTATGGATGCTTCATGCTTATAGAATAAACCTTCTAAATGAGGTTGATATCAATATTGGGTGTAGAGCACACATGCGATAACCTTATTGTCCATAGATATCATTACAAGTATACTTTACGTTGTACCATTTGTAATGATGATCACAAATCCAAGACTATATATCTATTAATATCTTATTAAGCTTTATTTTAGTAATCTGAATTGGATGGAACAATGATAGTTGTAACATATACAGTGAATGCAATTTAATGACTGAACCTATTGACTTTGGAGCCAAAGACAATTGTATTTATAGAGTTACTAATCTACAAAGAATTTTATTTTTAAATCTCTATGATTAGCATGTTAAATCTTTAATTTTTTTCAATAATGACACATAAGACTATCATCCTTCATACATATGTGAATTTAAGCTATTGAATATAAAATTTTATTATTAAAAATAAATAAAAAATTTTCACAAGCACACATCGCTAAGCTCAAAAGGCTCAGGCTTCGTGGCCATGCCTAAAAGCAACACGGGCCGTAGGGACCTGCTGGCCGAGAACTCAAACGAAATCGAGACCAGTCATGCCAAAGTAACAGTTATGTTAGATCATTATTGCGGTCCTTAGGTGAACCAGTTTAAAGCATCACTTTTGAACTGGCTTAGGTGAAATGAGTCATGGCAGACTCGTCATTTAATTTATGTAAATAAGGTCTAGTTGGACCTCGTGCATACGCTAGGGACACTGTTCATGTCCTCACAAGAACACTAGAGAGTAGGCAAACCTATTAGGCTGATAATAAATAAGTACTACATGCATTATAAGCACAAAATAGTTGTATCATTTTGTAATGTGGGACTAAAAGTAAGCTTTGCCAATCTTGAGATTTTTGTACCGATTGATTACACATTTTCATGATAGAACAGTCAATATCACACCTGTATCTGTGGCAATTTTTTGTCTTCTATCATTATCCATAATGCTTGATCGAATAACTGACATTCTTTCTTCCTTTGTGAACAATAACCTCATCATCATTGCCATCCATCCCATTTTCGAATCCAATGCTCTAGATCTTATCTTGTTGTGATTAGATTTGGACCCTTTATCATTTAAGCCAATCCGACGACTATCGCTCCATCCATTAGCATAATCGAACGATCATCTTCTCCGTTGTAACGGCTAGCTTTTTGAAAAGTAGATTCTAACTATTAGGAGAGTTATTTTTGGTATTTTTTATTTTAACTTTAAATAGGGATCATTTATCAAACATAAGAACTATTGAATCAAACTTAAAAATTTTCATACAAGTCCAATTAAACTTCAAACCATGAGCAACAAATTTCAACACAATTGAAGAGCTATGTATTTTTGTCGGTCTTTATTCTCCATTTTCATTCATAATCATTTCTGTAGTTCCTAGTAATATTTACTTCATTCATTAGTAGTGTTACTCTTATTTAAAAAAATAATGGTGTAAGGAGTTTTGTAAGCAAAAAATTGTAAAGTTTCAAATTTTTTTGAATAGCCAAAATTTCTCTAATTTTGGTGTCTCATTGGAGCACCGGTGTTTATTTGGTTTATCCCTGCTGGTTTCGAAAAAACGGAATAGTTAGTGGAAGCCTAATCAGGGATCGGGGATGGATGTAAGCACAGGTTTTGATCGAACCACCTAAAAGATATTGTGTGCATTTTGTTTATTGTTGAGCAATTTTATTTCATTGATAAAAGAAAAATATTTTAAACTCTATAAATGTTTCTTCTTATTTTGGGAATTGAAAATTTTTTCTAAACATAATTCACCCCTCCCCTCTTATTTGTTTTGTCTTACACATTTTACATTGCTTAATGCTTCATCTCTTACTTTACATGCAACTCATGTGTAGATGGAGATCAAGTTAAATAAGACAATCACTTGACTTCCTAATTCAATGTCAAAGTAAGCCATATCAAGACGTGCAATACCTTAAGATAGGTCATTTGCATGATTTTCATCTAATCACCACTCTTAATTTCATATTGGTTAATGTTTGATTATATTTTCAAAAGTTTTTCATAGACATCTTTTCTTTCTAGTAGCGTTGTTAAAATATTAATTATTAATGGATGAGACAACCATCATTTCATAAGATTTTGCATTCATATTAGCCTTATAAATGCATTAGAAGATTATTATCCTTTAATAATTGATTATTAATGATAGATTTTCATTGGTCATTATTTTTCCATAAGTTAAAAGATAGAATTGTCAATAGTTGACCTGGGTGAAAACTTTTGTAATTAAATTTGTATTTGAATAGAATTTCATTAATGATTAACCTAATTATGGTATATGCAAGAAGTTTCTTTCTTAATCACCTTTCTCCTTTTGTTCTCATCTTGGTAATTATCGACTAGTCAACGTGTCACCTCACTGCTAGCATTCACCATCCAAGGTCATTAGATATCCAAAGTGATTGGTCCAAAGTTTAGCAAAGCCTCACTCCTTTTTGTTTATTATTGTAGTCAAGTTGCCTTCTTACCATCGACATAACTACCCATTGGCCAAACCTCTACTCTCTTGTGCTTATCTCTCCATCCACTATCTTTAGTGCTATTATTAGACAACCCACAATGCTTTTCATTGGTTGTTGCTCTTGCTAAAGGTGTGCATTCTAAGATCACCAAGTACTATGTGCAATGTTCTTATGGTCATATGGTGAAGCAACTTGAGATTAGCTTATGCACAACACACGCTGTGCAACACGCAACATGTGAAGTGTGATTTGAGTAATTCTAGTTGAAGTATTATAGACCTAGATTATTTTTTATTTTAGCTTTTAATATTTTGTATGATAAGAACAATTAACTTTACGTTTTCAAAGTTTTTACATCACACTCATCGACACAAGCATGGCAAGGGTGTGTTCATTGTTAAGAGACCCCAATTAGTGCATTTAAATATAATACAAATACTTTCAATAACCATATCTTAGTTCTATATAATAAAAAAATGTAAATTGTTGAGGTGTACTTTTTTATTTAACTAGTCTTATAAAATTTTATTAAAAGAGCAATGCATAACTTTCATTTTACAAATGTAAACATAATTATATAAGTAAAAATGAATGTAATGTAGAAAATGTTCAATGTAATAGTAGTCACATATGCAATGGATTTGTGATCAAGTTTGACCAATTGCTAATATAATTACCAAAATGGCATCTAACATGCAAAAAATCATCAAATATTGATCAATCTCTATCTAGTTGAATGACATGATGCTTTACAAAATTTTGACTTACATAAACAATAATCCATATGTTGACACTTGTTAATCAATCACACGTCATATTAATCGATGGCATTGCAAAAAGTACTCATCGCTTGATTCAATGGTTGATCAAATATGTTTAACGATTGCAACGTTCTATCAAAATTTAAATCATGGTTTTTAGACAAAGAAGACATGACGGAGAAGACTGAGGAAACTGGAATTCTGGAAACATTCAAGGCTTCTGCCCTTCCGGTGTAATTCATTTCTGCCTTCTTTGGTGCCATTGTTTAGTTGTTGGAGCTCCTCAACTCAGATTAACATCTTGCTTAAGTTTTTGACTTGGATACAAGCTTGCCCTTCCTGAGTTCAAGAGATGCATTTCATCGAGTGTATCTGAAATTCTTGCAACGTTCTAGTTTCTCATAATTGTTGTTGATTTTTGTTTTTTGGGGTTTTGGGTCGATTAAAAATCTGGTCTTATGCATGTCTTGCAGTGGTTTCGTCCTGAGTTAAGCTTCTTCTCTTGTGCTGGAATTGTAGGATATTTAAGGATCCAAGAATTGCTAAGAGTATTCAAAAAGTTAACAACCTTCTAACTGCTGAAGTATAAGCATGGGCCAATCTTCTTTGAGTTCCAGCTATAACAAAGATACGTCCTAACAGCGCTCTGCTTCTATGGTTGTGAGGAATGGACATGACAGTGAAAACTCATACCTTGTTGCGCCGTATGTCTTTGCCTTCTTTTTAGTTGCTTAAAAGTTTGTTTCCACTCTTGAAGCTTGGCATTTTTTGAATTGATGTTTTATTCTTGTTGGGCATCAATGGCCATTGAATTCTGTTGCTGATGGCCAACAGTTTAGATGTTTTTGTCAGCAACGTCAAAATTAGTTTAGTCTACAAAAGTTTTCATTAAAATATTTTTGTTTTCCAATTTCTCCAATTATCTTTATTTTGCTTCAGCTTAGATCCTCTTACTTTATTTTACAAATGGAAACCATAATTTATATGTGGTTTTTAGTAGTTTACCAAAGACAGCTTTGATCTTATGGTTTTGAAATTGTACTTTACCATGCATTCATTATAGTGCTATGCTTGTCTTTATGTTAGGAAAGGTTATTACGTTGTTTCACTTGTTTCATATATTTGGTTGTTGTAAATATCATAGTGTTATAATTCTTTGATTTTCTTGTTGATGATAGAGCTCATATTAGGTTTTTAATTTAAATATCATTGTTTTACAAATTAAAAACTATAGAAATTTGAGTTTTTGCTTACTAATTGTATTTTGTAATATGTTTTCTACTACTATGGTATTTCTATAATTCTATTGCTTGGTTTAATGCATTCCATATGAAGGTTAAAATCCACAAACCATTCATAACCATGGTTTTTGTTTTTGTTGTAAAAAACAAGGGAAAAAAAGTCATTTTTTCACTTGCCTCCCTCTCCTTGTAACACCTCTAGCTTGAATAGGTTAATCATAGAACAACTACAATGGAGTCTAAGAAAGGTGTGTATCAATTTGTTAGGTTGTTTTTCTCTAAACCTCTTCTAGATCTTGCTAATGAATAGGAAATGAGGGAGATATCAAAAGAGAAGGAGATTAAGGTGGGAATGCAAGGAAACACCTTTTTTCCTTAGAACTTTCTATGACAATGTCAGATGGATAGTAGCTGCCTTAGCATCAATGAATGACAAGGATTTTTGCTTTTGGAAGTGTAAGAATTCGGCTAGACAATCACAAACTTCCTAAAGGATTACTTCAGCTAACACTAATACAACACCAGGATGTTCTCAAGGAAAGGCTCTCTTCAATGTCAAGGTAAGAGAATTGAAAGGTGAATTTGGCACCTTTTCTCAAGGGGCTGGTAAGGGAGGGGAGAAATGAAAGGGAGAAGGGGTTCCATTCCAGCTGTCTTAAGGCTATCCCAACAACAAGATGATTGGTTAGGGACACACCAAGAGAAGAAAAGTTGGGTCTTTAGGCTTGGATATTACTTGCTTGATCAACCAAGTAAAGGACTCGAGATTGGGCATTAGTTTGGGAAATAACTGATCATACTTAAGAACTAAGGAATGGAAGATTTTTTGGAAGAGTGAGAGATTCAAGTGGACTATTGTTTACTAAGGAAACACTTGTTATCAAGGGATCAATCTAGTGTCTATTTGCATATCACTTTTTAAATAAAATTTTCAAAAGATTCTTTTTCTTACATATATTTCTAACAAATAATTTTTTAACAAAAACTCTATTCCAATCACATAAAGTTGAACTCTCAATAGAAGAATCCACGAGTCAAAGTTAAGTGGATGAGTCGCCAAATTGCTTGATTGACAGTGTAAAGGACTTAATATTGGGCATTAGTTTGAGAGATAGATAATCATACTTAAGAATGAGAGTTTTTTTGGAAGCATGAAATTTAAAGGGGATTAAATCTTATCAACAAATTACATGTGATCAAGTAATCAACCTTGGATTTATCTGCATATCATTTTTTTTAAATTTACTCTTTTCAATTGCTATTTCTAATAATTTTTTTGTTAAAAATCTATTGTCAATCACATATAACTCATTTTTTAAAAGTTCCTTTTCAAACCTCTTTTCTAAACTTGCAAGTTATTCTCAAATAGAGTTCTATATTAACTATTATGGTGTAGGTTGAGCATTCAATTGATTTAGCTGAATCAAACTATAGCGGGCACTCTCAACTAACTTAGGATACTCAACCATAAGAGAAGTTGAGGTTAAGGGGAAATAATATTACAACCCATTAGACTCAACAAGATAAATAAATTCATTTGGGAAGGAGGTAGAGCATCTTTTTACTCAAGTAAGGCGAGGTGAGTTTTACAAGAAACAAAGACCAATGCATGAGACCAGCTGAGGTAGAAATCTAATGGCGCAATACCAAGTGAAACTCAAGAGGTTTTGTAGGCAAGATGTTGAAGGAATTGAAAGTCTTAGTCGTCGGATGTTAACAAACCCCACGACTTTTTTGAGGATATTCTAGATATGCCATAAATGAGGATAGGAAAAGTTTATTGTTCAATTAGAAAAGCTACACAATGCAAATAAGGATGTAATCTTTATTCACAACTCATGGGATGTGTCCATAAAGAAACATGTTTGGAAAAGCAAGAAAAGTGATACAGAAAGTTGAATGTAACTAGAAAACTAAAGAAAAGAGACAATAATAAAGGGAAACCAATTATTCAAAATCTTAGTATTTAGAGTCGAAGGATTTGGTGCTCCTCTTATCATAGGGATTGACCTTATGATTCGTTTTTCTTAATCTCTATAATTTTCTTTTCTTGTTATTTCCTTTTATACACTAGTATAAGTATACTTAATCATTAACAATAGTAGTAGACCATCATTAGGTGCATGTTGGAGATTACGTCGAGAAGGGAGAACTTTAGGCATTAAGGAAAGCCAAGTATGATTGTGAGATAGCATATCCATGCATACAAATGATGCTCTTAGAACAAAGTCACAATGGGTTGTATCCAAGCTTTCTACCATGTGATTAAGTCAGCTTTTCTCTAAAATGTCTTTTAGTTTCTATTGATGAGTTGGTGATGGAAGAGGATATAAGAAATGAGTATAAAGAAGGGCAAGATGGGGAACCCTCTTCTCCTAAAACTTCACATGATCTGATTAGATGGACACTCAATGAGGAGATATTAGAAAAAGTTGTCAATTTTGCAAAAAAGCATTTAGGTTTGATGTGCACCCACTTGGAATCAAATATGAGAACAATAGTATCAAGAGCTTTAATAACCCCAAAATTTAGGAGAACGGAGAGACTACAAGCAAGGGAATTCATATCTTTCAATGACAAGCAAGAGAATAAAAGAGAAGATATGTTGAAATTTGCTAAACTGGGCTTCGTATTGGTACAATCAATCCACTTGGAAGAACTTCGATGTATATCCATGTAAGCTTACTACATATAACTACTATACATGCGTAGAGAGCATAAGTTGTAAATTATTTAAAACAACAAAGTATCTATGAGATTGTGCCTTAGTTATCATCACATCTAAAAATTGTGTTATGATAATTCATAATTCTCTTTAAGAATTAAAACTATACTAGAAATTTGACTTTTATTCTTGTAAATGATAGATGGAACAAAAATATTGGCCTCACAAAGGATCTTCCATTTACAAAGATAGACTAGTAGAATTAAATTTCTGGATGGTCAAAGCATTGTTTGAGCCTTGTTATTGATATGCAAGAAAAATGTCTACCAAAATATTAGTGTTGGCATCTATACTCGATGATATTTATTATCAATATAGAAACATTAAAAGATCTTCAATTACTTACTGGCATAATAAATAAGTACACAATTACTAAAAATATGCCTATAATATCTTTAACAAGTTTTTTTTTTAACCACTCTTCATCAGATTCTTATAGTTTTTTAATACAAATCTAAAGGAGAGTTTTATGAAAGAAGTTTTTTTTAGTTATTATCACTTTGGTCTTTTTAGGTGGGAAGTTGATTAAAGAGTTGACTAGTTACCAATCTATTTACGAAATTTTATAATTGTTTTTTATGAAACTTTTGAAGAGTTTGAAGATGAGCTTGCATTGAGCAAAGTGCATATAGAGTTCAGTATCTTAAATACGAGGTTGGTATTGTAATCTTCAATGATTCTCATTACATGCAACTATGAAATAATCGCTTAGCTACACCGCTCTTAGTTTAACTTATAGCTATAGGTACATTAAAACTCTTAGCATTTGGATTAGCCAAGTCATGTGTCTTATTTGGTTCCTTATGTAATAAGCATACACTAAACACAAACTTACAATAAAAAATGTTAAAAATCATAGAGAGTATAAGTTGTAAAAATAAGTAAAGAACCAAATTGTTTACTAGATTGTGCCCTAGTTATCATTGTTCTATTTAGTCATCACATCAAAAAATATTTATTGTTATAATGCAAGATTCTCTACAAGAATTAATACTATACAAGAAATTTGACTCTTATTCATTTAACTAGAGGATGGAACAAAAATGTTAGCCTTGCAAAGGGCTTTTTATTTGTGAGAGATAGACCTGTGGAGTTACATTTCTGGATGGTCAGAATATTCTTTGAGCTTTGCTTTTCTTACAAAAGGATATTCACCACAAGGTTATCAATATTGATGTCCATGTTCGATGATATTTACGACCAATATGGGACACAAGAAGAGCTTCAATTGCATGCTAACATAATGAAAAAGTTCATAGTTACTAAAAATATATCTTCGTTTTAAGTTATCCACATTTCATTAGATTTTTAGTTTAAGTAAAATTTCATATAGAGAATTCTACAAAAGAGTTTTTTGTGTTATGTTTGTGAGGTCACGTTTTTAATGCATAACTTTATCATGGACAACATACTTGTTGACCAATTTACACATCCATATGAGAATTGAAATGGTTTTATTTCAAATAAAATAATTTATATATTAATATCTTGCAAGAAATAATCAATATTATGCTTGTAATTAACATGCATGTTGAATAATATTGTAGCATCATTTATTTTCTTATTTATAACTATAAGAAAAACATCATAAACCACAATTTAAAAATTGATTTTTTATTTCTTTTGAAATGTTTTTACTTGTTTTAGTGTATAGAAAACCATAATACATGCATTTTAAAACTTTCCCAATTTTTCCAATGAAAAGAATAAAAGCTTTTTTATCTTAGTAAAATAAAAATTATACTTTTGAAACCGATTATTTCTCCTAATTATAATAAAAGAATAGAAAATACCTTTTCAAATTAAAACTTCAATACCTTTTAGAGCAGAACAAGGTAAATATCAAAACTTATCTCAAAATATAATAGCTATTATAGTAATCTTATATAATTAACAAAACCTAGTAGAGGACATCCAAGAAACTATAGAATAAATATCCATAAACTATGTCACCCTCTTCCTCAGTTTTATAGGAAATCCTGTGATGTACATCGTTACTACCAAAATATTTTATGTAAAAAAAAATAGCTAAGCCAATATTACATCCCCAATTCCTTATTCAGAATCAGGATTGCCAAAATTTCCTTTTTTTTTTATTTTTTCTAATTAATTTAAAAATATTCCTTGATATTTTAGACTTATATATTTTTTTTATTTGTTTAATAATCATTTATCTTTTAAAACACATATTTATCTTTGCAATATCGAAACGGAATATAAAATCCAACTTAATTATCACTTTTCTTTCAAAACAATATAAGTTCACATTAATATGCTACAGAAATAAAACCAACTAATCCAAATGAAATAAGATGTCAATATAATGCATATTGCATTTCCAAACCTTTATTGTGAAGTGCATCTTTAGTACCTATAGTTGTTAATGTTAAAGAAAAATTGAGCCACTATTATGAGCTCAATAGATGAATATTATATAATATAAATACAATAAATTATAATATAAGATTTATATCTTAAGGTTCAAATAACAAACAATTCTTATAAACTAAAAGCTCAATAAAATAAAAATTATGCATGTTCATGTAATGCATCCAACCCTTTATTATGAAATTCCTATTCTTACTACCAACATTTTAATTCTATTTTAAAATTTTTCTTTTTGAATCTATGAATCTTTTATTTTTTTATTTTCTCTTTTATTCTTTCTAATTTAATATATAATTTTTCTTTTTTAAAATCATTTAGGGATACACCAAGTCATTCCCTAGAATGAGATATACCTAATAATTTATTTCTATTTATTAAACTATATAATCGAACTTTTTTTTGGTATGAGATATTCCTAACCAGTAGTCTTCATAATTGTGCTATACTATCGATCCATTCCTTAATAAATGATGTACCTTTTCTTAGACAACCCAACGACTAGATTATGTTTAAATATTATGTCTTGTTCTTTTAAATAGACTTTATTCCCTTTTCCTTTTTTGTATTTAATTCCATGTAATTAATTTTGTATGTTTATTATAGTATACAAAATAATACAATTGTTTTAGATAAAATATAACGATTCCAAAATTTTATACTCTTTTCATAACAAAATGTGCACCACATTTCATTATATAAAATATAAACTTTTTTAAATTGCTAAAATAGTTATAATGCACAAATCAAAGTACCCTTATTTTTTTAAAATATCTTTATTTGAAAAACCCTCATATTTAAAGTACAGGTTTACAATTATCAAGTATTAAATATCAAATCAAATTCACTTAAATTACATAACAATTAAAGAAATTCTTTTTATTATATTTGCATTGGTTTATCTAGATGCGAATTCAAAGAAAGAGTTTAGTAGTTAACCCTCCACTTGTAGAATTATAATGGTTTTACATAGAACACTCAAAGACTTTAAAACAAAAATCTTAATCTAAGATTATTGTTTGATTTGTTGACTAAATCTAAGATACATATATCTTGAGCATTGTTTAATTTGTTGTCTAGATATAACATAGAGAATGAGTACACTTGCTTTTTGGATTATATCTTGATAGTCCAATATTGAGCAAGCAATGAAAAGAAATAATTGATAATTTTAATATTAAAATCCCACCTAAAAGTTAAATTAATATATTTTAAAACAAAATTATAATCTCATAATTTAAATTTTTTTAATATAGTTTTTCAAAATTGAACACATATAAGTGTATATCATGGTCACTCTATGAGAATAGCAATTAATGCATTCAACAAAATATGTTAAATAAAAAATAGTTGAGTGCAATGGCACATATAAAATCTCTCTCTATTTTTCATATCCATTCACATTCATAAGTGTTACTTGGCACTTTAACAGGGCCTTGAAACTATTTTGATTAGGGAGGATAGGTTTAGCCTTAGATCACTCTCTGATTGACACATGGAGCTCGAGAATGCTCCATATCTTGCCAAATTACTTGGTATACTAGAACCAATCGATTGACATGTCAACTCTGATTTATATGTCTGCTTATGTCTTTTAAAGTTCTTCAACTTGATAGCTATAACTAATTTTACCATATCAACAAAGGGAGAAATGTAAATGCCACTTATTTCAAAAAAGAATTCTTGTCTATCAATTATATTATGCACTTGGGAAAATTATACTATCTTCATACCTTACAAAAACACCTCTAAGACTCAAATTTGGTGTACCAATAAGAAATGGTCCACTTTAAAGAGTTTAGTTAAGTATACTCATTTTTTGACCTACTTTATCATATAATCTCCTCAACGAAGACTATTTTTTTTCGTTCTACTTATTTTTTTTATCTACCTTATCATATAATCTTCTTGATAAGAATTTTTATTTATTTCTTATTATTTATCATACTTTAGTTCTTTTCTCAAGAAGTTTTTTCCTTTATTATAATTAAGCAATCCTTATCATCAATAATTATATTTTTAATTCTAAGAACCCACAAATCTTCAACATTAGTTTTATATTACATGCCTATTCATCACTCTCCTTGATTGTTTTGTATTACTCCCTTACTCTTAACACTACTCTTGCTCTTCCTTCTCTCATCTTTTTTTTTTAAGAAGTGTGAATTATTTTGTGATGACAGATTGTTAGTAAGTTTAGCATTATGTTAAAAATAGTGACATTTCATAATACCCTTTAGATCTTAATAAATTAAAATACTCACTAAGTTGTAAGTGATAAACATTTGAATGAAGTAACAAAGTACTGTCATCAAGCATGTTGATACAAGTGTGTAGCGTACAAACAATCCAATAATATGATCTTGGAGATACCATAGGAGGGTGAGTGAAAGACTGAAAAAGGGAGATTCCAACCAATTATCCAATATCAATAAAAAATAACAAATCATTAGGAAAGTCCTTAGGTACTTTATTTTATATTTCAAAAATTTTATTTGTCATGCCCAACTCTCTTATTAATGCACATGATCCTGTGATTCCTTGTCTGACGTTTTACAAACTCCACTTATGTGTGTATAATGCCATTTCACCACTAACGTGAATACTTAAGTGTGAGTTATTCAGTCCACTTTTTCTTCAAGTTGTGATCCCTTATATTTGTTATATCTTAGTTATTAAAAGAAATTTTTTCTTAACAAATTATAAAAAAAAGTTGAGTATTTTTAATATATGTTATTCTTTGTATAAGAAAAAATTTCAAAATCTTGCAATTTAAATAAAATAATATAAATATAAAAAGGAAGTAAATATGGCTTTGGCACATTGAAAATATTAAAATGTTTTCAAAATTTTTGAAATATAAATTTTTTAAATATTTCCCTCACGGTGAAAAAGCATGTCACATCTAAGAAAAAGTAAATGTAACTAAATTATATTACTAAAATAATAATAATTATTTTCAAAATTATATACTCCAAATTTTGAGCTAGGTTACAAAATTTATATATATAAATACAAATCTAAATTCAAATTCATCGTAATAGCGTAGAAAAAAACAATATAAATAGATAGATATCTATTGTTATATGAAATAGCAAACTAAATCAAGAAAACAAATCGACTACTTCGATAAGTTTTATTCTCTTGATACAGAATTTAATTTTTTTCATGTAATTTGATTTGTTGTCACAATCTTTGATGTGATTATATTATTGAATCATAAATCTTAAGCTCATATTATTGTTTGATTTGTTGACTAAATCTAAGATATAGACATCTTGAGCATTGTTTGATTTGTAGTCTAGATCTAATATAAAGAATGAGCACAGTTGCTTTTTGGATTATATCTTGATAGTCTAATATGGAGTAAGCAATTTAAAGAAATAATTAATAATTTTAATGCTGAAATCTCACCTAAAAGTTAAATTAGCATATTTATAACAAAATTATAAATCTCATAATTTATTTTTTAAAATATTTTTTTTCAAAATAGAACATATATTAGTGTATATCATGGTCAGTCTATGAGAGTAGCTATTAATGCATTCAACAAAATACATTAAAATAAAAAATAGCTAAGTGTAGTGGCACATATAAAATCTATCTCTTTTTATTTTTTATATCCATTCACATTTGCAAGGGTACCTGGCACTTTAATAGAGCCCTGAAACTATTTTGATTAGGGAGGAGAAATTTAGTTTTTAGATCACTCTCTAATTAACGCATGGAGCTCAAGAATGCTGAACATCTTGCCAAATTACTTAATATACCAGAACCAATCGAGTGATATGTCAACTCTGATTTATATGTCTACTCATGTTTATAAAAATTCTTCATCTTGATAGTTATAACTGATTTTATCATATCAACAAAAGGAGAAATGTAAATGCCAATTATTTCAAACAAGAATTCTTGTCTATCAATCTAATTAAGTACTTAAAAAAATTACACTATCTTCATCCCTTACAAATACACCTTTAAGACTCAAATTTGGTGTACCACAAACAAATGGTCCACTCCAAAGTGTTCTCTTAAGTATACTTATTTTTTGACCTACTTCACCATATAATCTCCTTAATGAAGACTATTTTTTCTTTCTTTCTACTTAGTTTTTTATCTACTTACCATATAATCTTCTTAATGAGGACCTTTCTTTCGTTCTTATTATTTCTTTTTCCTTAGTTCTTTTCTCAAGAAGTTTTTTGCTTTATTATAATCAATTAATCGTTATCAAAAATAAATATATTTTTAACTTTAAGAATCCACAAATTTTCAACATTCTTTTTGTACTACATGCTTCTTCATCACTCTCTTTGATTGTTTTTTATTATTCCCTTACTCTTACCACCACTCTTGCTCTTCCTTCTCTCATCTTTGCTTTTTAAGAGGTGTGAATTATTCTTTAATGAAAGATCATTAGTAAGTTTAGCATTATGTTAGAAATAATGACATTTCATAATTGTCTTGATGATTATCCATGTTTCATAGACCTTAAAACAAAAGTTGTTAAATTTAAACAAACATATATAATTATAACTAGAATTGTTATCTTATTCTTGCATTAAGCTTTTTTTGTGTAATAATAAGATGGATAGACCATGATTTATGGCAATTATAAATACTATTTTGGTTGATAATATTTATTTGACTCATACACACTAAAGGTGTGACATTTTTTTAACTAGCTTAGTTATTGTCCAAGTAAGGGTCACCTTATCTCGACCTGAGTGGGTTTTAATTTTTGCATAATTGATTTATAGTAACCCACTTAATTCTATTCATGGGACCATTGCTTGGATTTCCAATAACCATAGAGATCAAACCTTTATAAAAATAGCCATGCAATTTTCTTAAGCCCTTTAGAAACCATTCCTTAACTTTCAAACAACAAAGCCATTTATTGAATTAAAACTTAAGTACATTCCTTATAGTTCAGCAAATAATAATCCTATGATAATCATAAAGAAAAAGACATATTAACTTAGATAAACACTTTTGTTAATTCTTCTTTATTACAATCCATAATTTACCAACATTGATCTAAACTCTCATAGCTACTTGGATTATGACTCCTCACAATAAAACTCCTTTACACTTTTCTTCCCTTGACAACAACTCTACATGACAAATAAAGGGAAATATAATATCTTCCTTTGCATGGACTACTCTCTTGAAACAACAAAATTGATTAAAGAACTTCACCTTATCATATAATATAATCCAATACATCAAAGGTTTCATTGGGAGATGTACTACTCCTATTCAGATTCAGAGTCATACCAAAATTAGCCCCTCTACTTATAATTAGTCTCCATTGTTAGTGTTGTTGTAAGGGTCAATTACAGTTGATCTTTATTTGTTACGCATTTCTGTTTACTGTCAATAATTTGTGAAGTTATTTATTTTTGTAGTTTTGTTTCAATGATTTGAAGAACAATTGGTAGCTTTTCGAATATTTATAACTTTAAATTCTATATGGGTCATCCCTTCAATTGTCTCATAATGTTTTCAATAAAAAATTTGGTTAAATCCCTAATCCCTAATCCCTAAGCTTAATCCCTAGTCCCTAATCCCTAAAATTTGAGTCTGGGTTGTTCTCACTATCATCTGCCATCATTCCTTCACTATTAGCTCAAGTGCTGCAGCCCACACAGACCCGTGCACCACCAACATCGAACACGTCGATCTAGCAGCCTGTGTTGACCCGTGTGACCTACATGACCTACATCGACCTATAACCTCTCACAAACATAATCCATGATTGTGCTAGGCCCAAAACATGGGCATCAACCTATTAATAAGAGCTGATTTGGTTCGACTTACGCCAACGAAAAAATCGAACCTGAGGTGTCACATGCCTCTCAGCTTACGCTATTCGCGTCGTCTGCTACCTCACTATTACCATCACCAAAAATGTATGTGTCGTTTAAGAACTACGTAATTCAATTAATTTTTTTTTAACTTTTATGTCAATTTTTAGATTAAAGTTAAAATATTTACTTTGTAATTTATGGTGACTTTTGAAATTTTAAAATGTCCTCTAAAATTTCAAAACTATGTCCCTTAGTATTCCAAAAATATCCATTTGTATTTCTAAGTTAAAAAATTACTATTATACTCTTGAGGTGTTTATAAATTAGAATGTTCATTAAGTTGTAAGTGATAAATATTTGAATGAGATAAAAAAGATTTGATGACAAGCATGCGTGATACAAGTGTGTTTTATACAAATAATCCAATAATGTGATTCTGAAGATACCCTAGGAGGGTGAGTGAGAGACATAAAAGGAGAGATTCCAACCCATTATCCAACATCAATAAAGAGTAATAAATCACTAAAAAAGACCTTAGATACTTTATTTTATATTTCAAAAATTTTATTTGTCATGCCTAGCTCTTTTGTTAATGCACATAATCTTGTGAGTCCTTGTTTGACGTTCTATAAACTCCACTTATGCGTGTATAATATCATTTTACTATGAAAGTGAGTACTTGAGTGTGTGTTATTCAGACCACTTTTTCTTAGGTGGTGATCCCTTATTTTAAAAGTTAGTTCACATTATTGGCTTCTTGGAAAGTTTTTACTTACTTTACGTTCCTAAGATTTTTTTATTATAAAGCCATAACACCTTTGGATAAGCACTTGTACGGATATAATGTTTGAACCTAAGTTTTTCTTAATTATCTATGAGCTGAAATAAGTTTTAGCATATTAAACTACATCTCCTTAGTTGTCATAAATTGTCAAATCCTCCTCATTAATTCTCCCTCATGGCTTCTCTCCTCTTCCCTCGACTGAGCAGGTGAGTAAAAAAACTTAAAAACTTATCGTGAAGTTGATCTAAAAGAGGTTCTAGAAAAATCCCTAACCACATTGTCAAATAATGAGAAATAAAAAGTAATGATGAAGTAAAAAAAACTACATGTGAATTTATAAACAATCTATTATTTGTTACATTTATCTTCAAAAATTCATAAAAAAAATCCAAATCCTTTCCAAAAATTACAATATATATATACTATTTGATTTCTTGTGACAAGTCTTATAAAAACATATTAATCGCAAAATTTCATATTACTTTATTGAGCATGCTTTTCGAGATGTATTGAATAATATTATTTTATTAAGTTTAAGAAAATTATAAAATGTTACTATAAAATAATCATTTTAAATATAATATTTAAGAATAGAAAAAATCATAAGTTGCTTATAATCTTAATCTTATTGCTTATACTTATCAAGATCTACTCAAAATATTAATGATAACAAACCTCGGCTCATCAAACTTGTAAAATTTACTCTTAATGGCCAAGAATGAGACCTTTGATGCCTTATCATAGCTTGGTCCACAAACCATGTTCATAAAGCTCTGTATAATATGCCAATAGTCAATCATATATGCTAGTAATCATGGGATAAAGTTTTAGGAAAAAATAAACATCATATTTCTATATTATATCATATTATGATATCTCATAAAGTCAAATTATAGCACAAACATACATCCCATGCACATAAGGCTTATGTAATCTAACCATGTCATCTTTTCTTTCTTTTGTTTTCATTATTTTTTTCATTTTTATTCTTTATCATCTTTCACTTTTTTTATGTACTAATATTTTTATCAAATAAAATATATTACATACATGTAGATATCTTAGTGCTCAGAGCATTACTAATATTATGTCAACTAAGGGTTACATTAGAGTATCTGAATTTAAATGTATAATAGAATGATGTTATGTTAACTTATGCAACTTAATGTATTTTAATGTATATAACAAAAACTTATGCTATAATTAATTTAATTCACTTATCTAATTTTTTAATATTGATTACTTTTCATTCTCTTTTTTTTAAAATTTTCTACATAATGAAAATTATGTAGAAACCATCATAATATGATCTATTTTCTATTAAAAAATTCTTTATTCCTATTTTTTCTAAAACAAAACAACATATTTCATAGATCCTCTCTATTTAGATGTACCATATACCTAGCTTTATTATACAATAACTAGACACAACAAAGGTACTATTGAGAACATAACTTATTGCTTACAATATTTGTGTATAGTTTGATAGGGACTATTATATTGTATGATAATCCAATGTACCTTATGTCTTCTCTTGAAATGGATGGCTGAAACTCAACTTTTCCCTTGTTTCATTACTTCAATTGATTCCAAACTTTGCATAAACTAACTTCTTAAAAACTAATAATAATTATCACAATAAGAGTAGCTTAATTAATTCAAGCTCCCATACTTTGCAACAAACCCAATCTTAGCACTCAAACACAAATCTTCCATACTATTCAAGCTTCCTAAAGCATTCTATGTTGAAACTTAAGAAAAACACTTAAGAAACATCATCTCAAACATATCCTGCTTAATTTTCTCATTCTTGTAGCAATTTAGGAACTTCCAAATTGATTCCTCAAGGTTTCAATGACTCACTATAGTTATCTTATTCTTCCTTATTGATTTTCTTCTTTTTCCCCTTTGTTGTAGCAGCTATTTTCATCTCCTTAGCTACAATCAACTCCTCCAATACTCATTTCCTTACAAATCAATTTCCTCTCATGCTCCTTCTCTTAAATAGGTTCTTCCACAGCTTTAAAACAAATAATGTACCTTTGCTTAAGCTACTATTAAGTTAAAATTAATTTACAAGCCTACTCTTTAAGAATAATCCCAAAGTTATGCAATTTTAAAGTTATTTTTTATTCTAATAATTTTAATATTTGAAACAAATTAATTAGACCTCAAAACATTTCAAACCAAATACCATGCATTTCTATCGATGAGCTCATTCTAAAAGTATACTTAATTCAAATTTTGAAATACTTTGAAAATTGTCATATTTTTCAAAACTTAGCTAAATATCATTTTTTTTTGCTCATCAAATATTAAAAATAATAATTTTATTAATCAAAATGCTATTATATATAAACTCAAATACATAAGTTTCTCAATTACAACACATTACAAAAATAAAATCTTGAGATGTTGCATTTAAAGTGACATAAATTTGATGTTTGTTCAAAATTATAAAGAAATTTAACTAATTTATATGCCATATTTTCATCACAAAGAACTATACGCCTTCTAGTTGTTGTGCATAATTCTCTTCTTATAAATCACTTTATATAAATACAAGTGTTGGTCATAAATCATACATAATTCCCAAAATAATTAACATTTTAACAAAAAAATATATATTATTTATGAGAAAGCACATGTCAAAACAACTCTACATAGGAAACAATAAGGCTAATAATTCATGAGTTGAAGCACATGTTGAGCTAAGCTTTAAAAGAAACAACATATATACTTTAGTCCTTGTAATTGATTGATAATTCAACACTTGAGAGTAGTTTTTCATTTAGAAATAACATTCAATGAGACATTAATATTAAAACATATTGTTGGAGTTGAACACACTAATTAACTCCATAGTATTGCACTTGAATTCTTTTTTTTTTTGAAGTGGATATAATATATATTATATCAAAATGGTCAAGCCATACATGAGTTTGAAGAAGGATTCTCAAGGAGGATCGAACGTGAAGTCAGACAACATAAGCTTGAGCAGGGGCTTAGGGAGAGAATCCCAAGGGGCCCAAATGAACTCCTTAAGACAAGAAGCCCGTGCAACCCAGTCAGCAGGTGTGTTCCCATCTCTAAGGATGTGGGTAAACCAGACAGCCTCCAGACCCCTGGCAAACTGAATGGCCTCAGCAAAGATACACATAACAGGAGGGTGGGAGATCATCTCACGCACCACCTGAAGTACCAACATCGAGTAAGTTTGGAATTCCACAGCACGATGCAGGGGAAGGGATTCCCTCAGCATATCAAGTGCCATAAGTAAAGCCTGGGTCTCCATCATGTCCCCCGCCTGGGAAAGCATCCTCTGGCTATCTGCCAGGAGGGGTCTGCCCATGCAATCCCTTAGTATCATGCCCAGCCCAGCAATAGAGTCACCAACCGCAGCATCGCAATTCACTTTTATCCATCCTGTTGGGGGGGAAGCCAACCATGCGCAATGAGCAAGTCCGAAGAATTGCCAGGATTTCCGTTGGTCAGGGAGGGAAGGAAGGTATGCCGATTGAGAACAAATTTTACCTCGATCTTGATAGTCCGGATGATTAATCACGGCAAAGGCACCGGGTTGTTGGACTGGCGGCGCTCCTCCTAAACCAAATATAACATCGTAGTGGCAAAAATGGCCGCATGCCACTCCCCAGCACCATGATGCGCACTAGGCGAGCCAACGAACCAGAGAAGGCGATCGATGAACAATGGACCGGCACCCATTGACTGGCCCAGTTTGGTCAACGGCGCAAGCCAGGCTGTGAGCTCAAAGGTCTTGGGCACGCGTGCAATCCCAAAATAGGTGCTGCATGGTCTCCTCCTCTACGTAGCACTGCTAGCAGATGGGTCCCTGCATAACCCCCGTCGGGCCAGCCACACCGCCGTTGGGAGGAAGTCGCCGGCGACCCTCCACTTGAAGATGTGAACCCTTGGCGTAGCCTTGATCTTCCAGATGCCGCAAAATTCCTAAATAGGCCGACTGCTGTCACGCCTGTCGGACTTCTAAGCATTGCAAACAATGCTCGAGTAAAGCCGGCCACAATCAACTCGTGTCTTCTCGGTATGCATCTGATGCAAAGCGTCCTGAGAAGACCACAGGGCTCTCGGGAGATGCAAGACCTGGTCAATGAGCTCCCCACTCGCCCAAGTGCAAATGACCTCCATGTTCTAGTTCCCAGCAGGCTTAATGTATTTGGGAACGCTGGCCGGCCATTGGGAGTCCATACTAATGAAGGTTGGCCAGCAACATAGAGGAAGGACGGCCAGCCAATTTTCCTCCAAGAACCTCACCGACAACCCGTCGTCGATGCGCCAGACAAAGAAGGATATAGCCTCTAGCATCGCGGTGATGGCGCTGAGGACTGAGAAGGCCAAGACGGCCCTGCCCGCGAGCAAGAGTGGTCAGACCCACCAGTTGACCATCATAGCATCCAGTCTCTGGACCAGGAAGCTGGGGTCTGCCTTGGATAGGCTCCTCGCGGTGATGGGGATCCCCAGGTAGGTAAGCGTCCGACCATGCTCCATGCGAAGCTTCCTGAGGATCAGCCAGGATTTCTTTCTGCTGAATTTAGAGCTAAAGAAGACCCTGGACTTCGCAAGGTTGACTTGCAGCCCATTTGGCATCCCCGAAAGCTAGCATGATGCTCCGAATGGCACGCACAGTGACCCGGGTGGCGGGAGCAAAGACTAGGACGTCATCGGCGAACAAGAGATGCGATATACGCGGCACATGCTGCCTCGACCTGAACCCAAGAAGCTGTCAAGATTCATAATTCCTCACCAAGCAGGAGAGTTACTTGGTGGCCAAGACGTAAAGATAGGGCTAGAGCGGGCAGCCCTGCCGGAGGCCCCGCTGAGCAACCACCCAGGGGAGGCGAGCACCATTAATGAGGACGCTAAATCTCGGGCTCCTGATGCATGTCGCAATCCAATCGCGCCAAATGGGAGGGAAGCCCATAGCCAGCATCATCTCAAGTAGGAACTCCCAGCGAAAGCCGTCATAAGCCTGCTCCATGTCAAGCTTCACGACCATGAGGCCCGATGCAGTAGTGCAGGTGCGTGTCTTCGCGACCATTAAGCCTTCTCTCGTATCAAATGTCAAACCCACCAGGGTTGGTGACTTTATCTCCCGCATGTTCCACCCACGGCAAGGGTGGAGTCATTATATGCTCATCTCCTCGGGCCATATTGCCCGAGTTCATCGCCCTCAGTGAGTTGCTCTCCGGGCAATTCTGTATCCGCGGCAATCCCTCGTACTCAAAGCTCTTATAGGCCCTCCTGAATTCTCCATTGAGCCATATTCCCAGCTTCAGTGGCTTCGAAAGATCTGCTCGAACGCAGACTCGCGCATAGGAAGAGCGCTCCAAACCGGCAGTCCAGCCATCTAGAAGGAAGGGTTCGCCAATAGCCTTGGCAATGCATAGAATGTTGTCTACGTCCCTGTATATATGCGGAAGACCTGGGAATCGTACCCAAACCGGAGCATGCATCGCAGAGGCGGACTTAGGACTGAACTCAGGCGTCCAAATATCGAGCCCCATGGCTTCACCGACGATCTGCCAAGGGCTACCAAGCCAGACGTTGTTCCGATCATTGATGGATTCAAAATGCAAGCAAAAGTAGCGAGCGGATAGATCGAAGACCTTGAAGTTCCTGTAGTGACCCAATCGCTTGAGCAATACCCGCGCAATGACGGGAAAGGGGAGAGTATTCTCGTAGATTCGGCCAACTAGATCGAATTTATGGAAATCGATGCGCCGCTGGCAAGCGTCTGAAGACATGAGAACGTCACCTCCTTCCACATAGTCAGGAATTTCTACCGTGCACTCTTTGACGTCAATGTTCGTCGGCCGCACATGCGAGGTCACCAGGCTACTGTAACTAACGGTTTTGTTTGCAGTTAAGGCATCCCTGAAGCTCACCTTGTTTGCTATGGTTGCACGATTCTCCGCCTCTATTTGCACAGGGTTCCCATCACTAGGCTTGTACCCGGTAACCACCTCCTCCTTGTACTTCGACTCCAGTGGCACCTGCAGAACCTTGCTCGCAGAGCCACCCTCCAGAGCTTCCACAACAGCGATTCTCTGTTCCTGAGAGGCAGGAGCAATCCTTGAGGAAACAAGCTCCACCGATGGCCCTGAGGTGTCTCCCCCCTCCTGTGCACCAAGTTAGCCCAAGAGCATATCCCCCTCGACGTCAGAGCCTTAAGGGTTATGAAGCATTCCTCCAACAGCTAGCATACCACCCCTCAGACGTTGAGGACTCATCCCGCATAGGAGAGTCGCTTCTAGAGGTTCGAGACTTTCTGCTACTCCTCCTGGTCTTGCTCCCAGCCATTTCCTGTATCGCTAGGGCTGCAGGTGGGGCGACTCGAGCTCAAGGGTGAAGCGGTATGGTGCTTCACGGGATAGAGGGGCTGTTAATCCAGTTCGAGCGCCACCGCGTTAACCGGGTCCAATTCAAATTTCCCGGACCCACCCTCAGGCAAAACGCAACGGTCACAACTGACACATGGTCAACGCACGTGCGACCGTTGGTCGTTGGTCTTTGGCTACTGTGCGCAAGCTCCCGTCGCACCTCCGCCTTTGCATACCATCGTCTATTGTGAAACCAATTTGAAAGCAACGATTTCAAGAGGTTTAAAAAACCCAATTTTTACTAGAACTGCGAGGTTAGAAAAAAGGCAATTCAAATAGAAGATTTACTATAATTTGCTAAATTATATATATATATATATCATTCTTTCTTTAATCTAATTATTTTTTTAACATTCTTTTCAAAATATTTATTATCTTAAAAATTTTAATATAGAATTTTTCTCACATCATACACATAGCTTGACTATTAAAAAAATTTTAATTATCTAAAGTACTCCTTATAATTAAAATTTGGTAATTTTTTCATTGAATATTTGTTAAAATTTCATTTTAAAGGAGTTTTTTGTTAGAAAATTATAAAAAAAACTGAACATTTTCAGTATATGCTGTCCATTTTGTAAAAAAGAAATTTCAAAAAACTCCAATTTAAATAAACTTACATAACAACAAAAATTAGGAAGTAATTATGGCATTTGTATTTTGAAAATATTAAACTTTTTCCTAGCTTTTGAGAAATAAAATTTCTATAAATTCCAATCTTGGTAAATCTATTATTGTAAATTAAAAATTTACATAGCAAGATTAGAAATAGAGAAATATAAAATATTGTACTTTTAAAACATTTAAATATTTGTGCAAATAAGTTATACGAATGCATTGAATTTAATACACACGATAAGCAAAATAGTTTGGGTGAAAAAGCAATCAATAAAATATAAAATTTCGCGAGGATATCTAATTTTTTTTTAAAAAAAATAGCAAAAAGCTGAAAGCAATTTCAAATTATATTATTTAAAAAAATCTCTAAAATTTAAAAACACATGAAATAAAAATTTTAGACTTAGAAAGGATCCATCATTTGTAAGTTTTAGGTATGTAGATATTTTTTTGGATGATTGAAGTATTATATGAACATTATTATTTATGTGCAAGAAAAATGGTCACAAAAATTTTAGTATTAACATTAATATTTGATTATATTTATGATCAATATGACATATTATATTTGATTGATCACTAGCATAACAAATAAATACAAACTACTAAAATTATGCCTATGATATCGCTAAAGTAGTTAATGATTGAGTAACATAAATTATGTTTTCTTCTCTCAATCTACTAATTACTTTAGCTTCAAAATCATCAAAGGTGAAAACAAAAGGGATTTTTTTCATAGTTCTTTTTTTCAAATTCATCTATAAATTTTTTGCTTTTGAGATAAAGTCAATATGACTAATTTATATTTTCAAAAAAATAATTAATTTTACAAAATTACATACTTTGAAGTTTGAACTAGTTTTTTTTTTTTTTTTTTTGAAAGGGAAGTTTGAACTAGTTTTATATAAGTACAACTCTATCTTCAAATTCAATATCATAACTTAGAAAAAAGCTTACATAAATATATTGATATAAAATTCAATTCATGTATTCAATATGATATGTTAAGTAAAAAATAGTTGCGTGTAGTGGTAAAAATAGAATCTCTCTCTCTCTCTCTCTCTCTCTCTCTCTCTTTATTTTTGTTATACATTAATTTTCTTAAGTGTCACTTACTCTATAAGAGAGCATTGAAGCTATTTTGATTATAGAAGAGCAATTTAGTTTTTAGACCACACTTTGATTGACCGATGGAGCTTGAGAATGCTCTATATCTTGCAATGTTACTTGATATATTCATAATTTTTTATTATATTTTAATTACATAATGTTTTTAAAAAAATAAAAAATCTCATAATATTTTTAGAATATTGTTTTTCATAAGTAAAACAAATCACAATGATCAATTCAAAGGGATCATTGAAAAAAACAATGTTTCAAATGAAAACACTAAAATTATATTAAATAATATTCATACTTTATTTTCTTTTATTTACATAAGTTTTTTTTAAATAAATCATTGTCAACCATATCATTGTTAATACAGAAAAATTGATCTTTGAGAAGGCCGTTAAAGAAGAGGATATTATAATAACTACAGCAACACATAACATGCTCATATTTAGTTATTTTTGAATCATCACGTCAGTTGCACGTGTTTTATTTGTGAACCAAGTTAGGCATAAAACCTAACTCTTAGAATACCATAAAAGCTGACCTCTAACCAATGGCTCGAAGAAAAATGGCAATGGAAGATACTCACTTCACAGTCCCTTCATCCCTCATAGAAAGTTTCAACCCCTTGCAAGGGTTTCAATCAAGTGTTTGGGGTGATTACTTCATCGAGCATATGCCCATGTCTTTCTCGGATTTTGTATTGCAAATCATAGTGTTAGGCTATATGTGAAAGCCTTGCATTGAAGCAAAAAGTATGCATAATTCAATTCCTTAAAGAAGAGAATTGTATAATAAAAATATTATTTGCTTTGTTATCTAAATCTAATATATATAAATCTTGAACATTGTTTTCTTTATTGTGTAGATCTAATATCTAATATAGCGAATGAGTAAAGTAGCTTTTTAGAATTATATCACTTTAGTCAATTTTGGACAAACAACAAAAAGAACTAATTAATAGTTTTGATGTTGAAATCCCACCTAAAAGTAACACAAAAATAGAATGAATATTATTATTTTTATTTTAATACCAACGTG
This sequence comes from Vanilla planifolia, assembly GCA_023846275.1. NCBI lineage: Eukaryota > Viridiplantae > Streptophyta > Magnoliopsida > Asparagales > Orchidaceae > Vanilla > Vanilla planifolia. The sequence continues at coordinate 1,601,739 of CM043877.1, forward strand.
TTACGATTATTTTGTTTTTAATATCTATTCGTTTTCTTGAATGTTACTTCACACTCTATGCCTTTTGATGTTAATTGGTTTGCTTGAACTAACTGAGTGACACATCAACTTTGATCTATAGGTTCTTTTGTATTAATTTTAAATCATTTATAGGCATTGCAAGTGTTTAATCATTTCCTTAATTTTGCAAATGAATAGGAATCAATTTCTTAATCTCTTAACTCTTTTCTTTATTCAAATCTTACTTAAACTATTCACTAACTTCACATAATTCTATTTTTGAATCATTTTTTCTTATGTTAAATCATAGTTTTGTATTTTTTTTCCAAATTTTATGATAAGTTAATTGTTAAATCTTACTACATTAGAAAAATAATTCTATTAAGATTTTCTTAAGCAAATAAAAAAAAAAATTATGCCACATCCCAAGCTATGCTTGAATGCATAATCCATGAGCTAAACATAAGCCTAAGCATCAGTTAGGAAAAATAATTGCATCCAGATTATGTTGACCCATTCTAGTTCGCAACGAGTTTCGTAGCTGAATGGTGTAAGGTATTGGGTCTAACTAAGAAATATTCTTACCAAATATAGGTATGGCTTGGGTCAAACTTTGATAAACTTGTATGTTACAAGTCTAGCCAGGTGATTAAATCTTGAGTGCACAAAGGTGAACCAAGCCCATATTAGGTTCACATGTTATAAAAGGGAGGATGCATGTAAAGAACAAATAACTTCTTTTCGTGTGATATAGGACTATGTCCTTTGTGATTGTCTCCAGCATATGATATAATAAAAAAACTTTATAACATTATCATAAATTTCATATAATAATAAATATGACATATCATATGATATAATAAAATATTAACTTTCAAATAGCTTAATATTATATAATAAAACTTTTATCAATTATAATAAATTATAATTAATTAATTTTTATAATTATGCTTATCTAATGTGTATAGCATTTATTAAATTTAGTAATATTATATTATAGAATATTATAAATCTAAAACTATATCATTAATGTTTAGTATTATTTAAATTTTTTTTCTATATTACATTATGTAAAGATAATATATTAGAATAATTATATTATTTATGATTTAACTAAGTATTTTTGTTTAAAGTCTAAATAAAATAATATCAAATTACTCGTTTATAATATTTCAAAATAATAAGAAACCTAAACTATTGTTATTATGTTTTATTATTAAAAGTTATACATTATTAACATATTTAATAAATATTACAACTTTGGTTATTAATATTTATCTTTTATTTAATTATGCCTCTCACCTTTTTCTCTTTTTCTCAATATCCAACATTCTCTCATTTCCTCCTCTCTCTAATTATCATTCTTTTATTTTTCAATTTAGTCTTTATCTTATTATATTTTTCTTGGTCTCTCTCTCTTGTTTATCTTTCTCTATTTTCTCACTTCTCCCTCTCTTTCATTTTTTACTTAATTCTCTTTTTCTTTTTTATTTGCTCTTTTTGTCTCATCTTCATTAAATCATCTCTTATCCCTCTCTATTACCCATTTATTCTCTCTTTTTTTTCATGTTTGTTAGTCATTTTATTCATAATTGTTAGGTATTTATCAAAAACTGTCATAACCAATAGAAAGTGTGTGAAAAGCTCTTACAAAATAGCTACTACAACGATAAACTAATAACTAGTTATTTAACCACTATGCATGATTGACTCTAGTAGTGGGATCGACATAGAGGATATCTCAATCATCTATTGAAATGCTTTAAAGGATCATGAGTTTTAGAAGGTTGGATCAAGCTAGATTTGTCATCTTCTTTCATAATTTATTGCCTTTGGTTTATATAATTTTTTTAAAAAATCATTATAACACAAATTATTATTACTATAAAAAAATTAAACATTTAGTAGAACACAAAAGAATATGATATAATAATAACCAAAACAATGCATAACAAGCTCATGCTAGCGGATTTTGAATCATCACATTATTTGCATGTGCTTTATTTGTGAATGAAAATAGAACTACCTAATTCCTAGAATACTGTAAAAGACGTCCCTAATCGATGGCCTCAAGTAGCAAATCGAGAAAGGTACTTGGAGATTTCTTCTGAAGCAATCTTCGACAGAAAAATGGCAATGGAAGATACTCACTTCACAGACCCTTCTTCCCTCATAGAATGTCGCAACCAATTGCAAGGGTTTCAACCAAGTGTTTGGGGTGATTACTTCATTGAGAACAAGCCCATTTCACCTTCAGAATTGGTATAGCTTATCATTGTATTTCATTTTATGCTATTATTATTTTAATGATTATAAAGGATTCTGATGTGATTTAAGTTATGCAAGTATTCAATTTAATGATTTCTTGGTTTTGAAGAAATTTATAGAACAAAAAATTAACGAGTTGAAGCCAGTCCTGAGTCAAGCTTTGAATGACACAACAGATGTATTACAATCTTTAGAATTCATTGATACAATTCAACACTTGGGAGTAGCTTATCACTTTGAATTGGAGATCAACAAGACATTAATCACGATACAGAAGGTTGGAATTGAATACACTAACGATTTGCATAGGATTGCTCCTGCATTCTGACTTTTCAGGCAACAACGACTTCCAATATCAACAGGTCATTATTATTATTTATATGATCTATATTTCTAAATTTTTGAGAAAGTGATTAACTATTTTTAGGATTTGACAGATGTTTTTAATAGATTCTTAGACAAAGTGGGAGACCTTAGGACAAGCTTGACAATAGATGTGCAAGGTTTGCTGAGGCTCTATGAAGCAACTTATCTTGGAACACCCAATGAAGAGATATTAGAAAAAGCTGCCACTTTTGCAAAATGGCATTTGGGATTGATGTGCACTCACTTGGAACCAAATATGAGAACTATAGTATCAAGTGCTTTAACAACCCCAAGATTTAGGAGAATGGAGAGACTAGAAGCAAGGGAATTCATATCTTTCTATGACAAGCAAGAGAATAAAAGAGAAGATTTGTTGCAATTTGCTAAACTAAACTTCATATTTGTGCAATCAATCCACTTGGAAGAACTTCGAATTTTATCCATGTAAGCTTTACTACATATAACTACTATACGAGCGTAGAGAGCATAAGTTGTAAAATATTTGAAGCAACAAATTATCTTTGAGATTGTACCCTAGGTATCATCACATCAAAAAATTATGTTGCTATAATTCATAATTCACTTTAAGAATTAAAACTATACAAGAAATTTGACTTTTATTCTTTTGATTGATAGATGAAAAAAAAATATTGGCCTTGCAAAGGATCTTCCATTTGATAGACGGAAAAAAATAATGGAATTACATTTTTGGATGGTCGGAGTATTCTTTGAGCCTTGTTATTCATATGTATGGAAAATGTCTACAAGAGTATTAGTATTGACATCCATACTCGATGATATTTATGATCAATATGGAACATTAAAAGACCTTCAATTGCTTACTGGCATAATAAATAGGTGTGCAATTACATAAAATATGCTTATAACATCTTTAACAAGTGTTTATTTAACCACTCTTCATTAGATTCTTATAGTTTTTTTAATACAAATCTTAAAGAGAATTTTATGAAAGAACTTTTTTTTGGTTATTGTTGCATTGGCTTTTGTAGGTGGAAGACTGATGAAAGAGTTGACCAGTTACCAATCTATTTACAAAAATTTATAATTGTTTTTTATAAAACTTTTGAAGAGTTTGAAGATGAGCTTGCAATAAACCAAAGTATATATAGAATTCAATATCTTAAAGAAGAGTTTGGTATTCTAATCTTCAATATTTCTTATTACATGAAACTATGACATTTGTGTAATTGCTTAACTATATTGTTCTTAGTATAAGTTACAACAATAGGTACATTAAAACTCTTAGCATTTAGATTAATTAGGTCATTTTTTTTATTTGGTACCTTGTGCAATAAGAATACTACTAAACACAAACTTCCAACAAAAAGTATTTAAAATGATAAAAAAAAATATGTACAAATTGATAAATTTTGCTAGATTGTTATATTTGGATGATGCAGCATGACATTTTCAATTCTTGTGAATTTTAAATTTCGTCCAACCAAATTACCTTGATCATAAATTCAATAATTTATTTGCAAATAACATGATCTATATCGTAACACTTCGAAAAGGAATTGAAATTTCTTCATGTCAGATGATGAAGTTGCCACAAGCATATTTTCAAGAAAATTGTTGGGGAACTCAAGGTTTTGTGCCCAACATAAATGACACATGAAAGTCTCTTTTATGAGTACTACATATCCAATGCTAACTTGTTGTTGTTATGTTGGCATGGAGGAAGCAATTCACAGAGATTTTTTTCAATGGATTACAAGTTTTCCTAAAATTGTTAAAGCATCGTGCAATATTACTAGAATAATGAATGACATTACATCTAATGAGGTATGTTTTATCATGTTAGTTTATTGTTATTTTTCTAGACCTAACTTATAAAAGTAGGACTATGTACATATTTGTATATATCTTATTTATTCTTTATAAAAAATAAAGCTTATATGATTTGGATATTTTTTTCAGTATGTGCAAACGAAGAATCACGTGGCAACTATTGTGCATAGTTATATGAAAGAATATAATTGCATGAGGGAAGAACCTTGCGAAAAGCTCATAGAAATGATGGAAAATGAATGGAAAACTTTGAATCAAGAGCTTTTTTTTCTTACCAACCTTCCATTGACTTTGGTTCGTCCAATCATCAACCTTGCACATGTGATTGAGATCATCTACAAGGAAGAAGACAACTTCATGAACCCGTTTGACACAATGAGAGCCAACATTTCTTTAGTAATGACCGAACCACTTTTTCCAAATGGAGCTATCCCAAAATGAAACAATATTTACCTTGTAATTAATAATTGAATAATTATTGTATTACTCATAGCTCATGACTCCTTAGGAGATGGATAATTCCGATTCTTAATGTTAAATAATATTTTATAATAAAAATGGAAACCTTGGGTTTCTTTTAAATCAATTATTTTGATTATATTTAAAAGATACATTTTTACATTGATGATATTAACATATTTTGAATCAAATTTTAAATTATTGGAGATTTTTTTAAAATTAAAAAATTATCAAACAACCTTATTTTTTTATAATAAATTAAAAATAAATATTTTAATAATATATTTTAAAAAATAAAATTAATATTATTAAATTCTATAAATGTCTAAGAAAATATTGTTATCTTTCAATGATTGTAACTAATTTTGTTACATCAATGAAGGACAAACATAAGATCCACCTTTTTATATGATTATACCTGCATGTTAGTTTTAAGCATTTGAGAAAACATAACATCAACTTCTTCTATCTCCATAACACTTGTAATTCAAGATTCAAATTTGGGTCACCATGAAGAAAGGGGTTATTTCGAAGAGTCAGCACTATTCTATCATTTTTATTTTTCATATTATATAATCTTCTTAATGGAGATCTATTTTTTAGCATATTCTTTTCTCTTTTTTTCTATTCTTTCTTCCCTTAAAAAATTCTTTTTTTATTGTAGTAAACACTATTAGAGGCATTTTTGCATTACATACATTTTTGCCCTCCTTGCTCATTTTCTATTACTTCTTGTTCTTACCACCATCTTCTTCTCTCTTTCTCTCACCCTTGTTTGTAATTTTAGCATTATGTTAAAGGCATTTGCATAAGATGAAGAAAGTGATTACATCTTAGTTTTTTATTTTAGTAAATGTCTATAGTTGCTATTGGAATTGATATCATATTCTTGCTTTGATCTTTTTTGATGTCTAATAATAAGATAGGAAAATCATTATTTATGATAATTATAGATACAAATTTGAAGTATTATATTCATTTGACTCATTTATAAAAAAACGTACCTAAGCAATAAATTTAAAATTGAATGCAAATATCAAAGATAACGAATGTGATAATGGATTTTACACAATTTGACTTGGTTTAGTTATAGTGCTCACCTAATAAATTAAAGACATCAATCATCATCATAAAATAACAACAAGAAGTCAAATATCGAACATAGTCCAGCTCAAGAAATACGAAATCCTTCTTAAAGAGGATGAAAATTACATTAAAGAAGAGCATGTTCTAATAGGAGAAGGATTTTTTTTGTTAACAATTGTATAGTGGTAGATAAACAATGGCTTCATAATGTAATTGTAAACAATGCCTTTGTTCCATTTGCTAGCGATGGATGCACTTTGATCAAAGACTTAGATTTTGATGGGCCATCCTCACCATTAATTATTATTTTTGGTCGTTTTCTATAAAGACATCAAATTGATATAATGTTAAGGAAAATGATTGCTCTAACACTTGATAATTGTGTCTTTTCTATCAATACATAATTTGACGAAGAGAGCTAAAAAAATATTTTCCCAAGCTTTGCATGTAAAGCATAAAAAAAGGAGCAACCTTGTCTATAGATGCTTCATGCATATAGAATAAACCTGCTAAATGAGAATGATATCAATATTAGGTGTAGAGCACACATGCAATAACCTTTTTGTCCATAGATATCATTACAAATATACTTTATGTTATACCATTTGCAGTGATGATCACAAAACCAAGATTATGTATTTACTAATATCTTATTAAGTTTAGTGTTATTTCAGTAATCTAAATTTGATGGAGTGAAGACAATTGTAATATAAATAGTTAATGCAATTTAATGACTCAACCTGGTGACTTTGGAGTTAAAGACAATGGTATTTGTGGAGTGACTAATCTACAAAGAATTTTATTTTTAATATTTATGATTAGCTTGTTAAACATTTAAATTCTTTTCAATTGTGGCACATAAGACAATCATTCTTCATGCATATGCAAATTTGAGTTTTTGAATATACAATTTCATTATTAAAAATAAATAAAAAATGCATAAGCACACACCGCTAAGCTCGAAAGGCTCGAGCTAAGTTGCCAAGCCCAAAGGCAACATGGGCCGTAAGGACCTGCTTGCCAGGAACTCGAACGAAATCAGGTCAAGCCCAAGTAATAGTTAAGTCAAATCACTATTGCAGTCATTAGGTGAGCAAGTTTAGGGCATCACTTTTGAACCGGCTTAGGTGAAACAAGTCAAGGCAGACTCGTTATTTAATTTATGTAAATAGGGTATGGTTGGACCTCATGCGCATGCTAGTGACCCAGGTCATGACGTCACGAGAACACTAGAGAGTAGTCAACCCCATTAGGTTGATAATAAATAAGTAGTACATGTATTATAAGCACAAAATAGTTGGATCATTTTGTAATATGAGACTAAAAGTAAGCTTTGCCAAACTTGAGATTTTTGCACCGATTGATCGCACATTTTCATGATCAAACAGTGAAGATCACACCCATATTTGTGACATTTTTTTGTCTTCAATCGTTCATTCATAATGCTTAATCAAATGACAGAGATCCTCTCTACCTTTGTGAATAATAATCTCATTATCATTATCGTCCATCAGATATTTTAATCCAATGCTTTGGATCTTATCTCGCTGTGATTACATCTGGACCCTTTATCATTTAAGCAGATCCGACAAATATTGCTCCATCTATAAACATAATTGGACGACAGCTGTATATTCTTCTCTATTATGAAGGCCAGCTTTTTGAAAAGCCGATTCTAACCATTGGAAGAGTTATTTTTTGTATTTTTATTTTAACTATAAATAAGGATTATTAACAAAACATAAGAACTACTGAATCAAACTTAAAAATTTTCATATAAGTCCAATTGAAGCTTAGACTGTGAGCAACAAATTTTACACAATTATAGGAGCTACGTATTTATTCTTGTCTTTATTCTCTGTTTCTATTCATAATCATTTATGTAGTTCTTGATAACATCTACTTCATTCATCAGTAGTGTTACTCTTATTTAAAAAATTAAAGGTATAAGGATTTTTGTAAGCAAAAATTTATAAAGTTTCAAATTTTTTTAAATAACCTAAATTTCTTTTATTTTGGTGTCTCATTGGAGCACTGGTGTGTATTTGGTTTACCTTTATTGGCTTCAATAAAAGGGAGTGGTTAGTGGAAGCCTGATCGGCAATCGGGAGTGGATGTAAGCACGGGTTTTGACTGAACCACCTAAAAAAATCTTGTGTGCATTTTGTTTAATATTGGGCAATTTTATTTCATTTATAAAAGAAAAATATTTTAAACTTGAAAATTTTTCATCTTATTTTTGGAATCAAAAAATTTTTTAAACGTACAATTCATCCCTCTCCTCTTATTAATTTTGCTTTGGACATGTTACAATGCTTTATGCTTCATCTCCTTCTTTACATGCAACTCATGTCTAGATGGAGATCAAGTTAAATAAGATAATCATTTGATTTCCTAATTCAATGTGAAAGTAAGCCATATCAAGACATGTAATGTCTTAAGAAATATCATTTGCATGATTTTCATCTAATCACCACTCTTAATTTCATATTTGTTAATGTTTGATTATATTTTCAAAGTATTTCATAGATATCTTTTCTTTCTAGTAACGTTGTTAAAATATTAATTGTTAATGGATTAGATGACCATCCTTTCATAAGATTTTGCATTCATATTGGCCTTATAAATGCATTATAAGATTATTATCCTTTCAATAATTGAATATTAATGATAGACATTCATTGATTATTATTTTTCCATAAGTTAAACGATAGAACTGTCAATGGTTGACAAGGATGAAAATGTTTGTGATTAAATTATTATTTGATTAGAATTCCATCAATGATTAACCTAATTATGGTCTATGTAGTTGTTCTTTTCCTAATCCCTTTTCTCCTTTTGTTCTCATCTTGGTAATTATCGATAGTCAATGTGTCAACTCACTACTAGCATTCACCATCCAAGGTCATTAGATATCCAAAGTGATTAGTTTAAAGTTTAGCAATGCCTCTCCTTTTAAATTAAGCTCCTTTTTGTTTATTATTTTAGTCAAGTTGCTTTCTTACCATCGACATAACTACCTGTTGGCCAAACCTCTACTTTCTTGTGCTTCTCCTCTCTCCCTCCACTATCTTTAATGCTTATTGTTAGACAACCCACTATGCCTTTCATTGCTTTTTGCTCTTGCTAAACGTGTGCATTCTTAGACCACCAAGTACTATGTGTAATGTTCTTGTGGTCATATGGTGAAGCGACATTAAATTAACTTATGAACAACACATGTTGTGCAAAGGGTGACATGAGTCATGTATCATGTGAAGTGTGATTTGAGTCATGTGGCTTGCATGATGTGTGGTGTGCCATGCACAGCACAAAATGTGTCATGCATTGTATGGTGAGTGCAATGTGTAGTACACAAGAGCTTGCTATATTTCTAATTGAAGTCTTATGGAAATTGATTATTTTTATTTTAGCTTTTCATATTTTGTATGATATGAACAATTAACTTTACGTTTTCAAAGTTTTTACATCACACTCATTGACACAAGCATGGCAAGGGTGTGTTCATTGTTAAGAGATCCCAATTAATGCATGTAAATATAATATAAATACTTTTAATAACCATATCTTATTTCTATATAATAATCGTATGCTAATACATTAGTGTGATGATTAGGCATTGAATCAATGCTATGTAGATCCCTTTGCCTACCAAAGTTTTATATGTGGTTTTTAGTAGTTTACCAAAGACAAAGCTTTGATCTTATGGTTTTGAAATTGTACATTACCATGCATTCATTATAATGCTATGCTTGTCTTTGTGTTAGGAAAGGTTATTATGTTGTTTCACTTTTTTCATATCTTTAATTGTTGTAAATATCATAGTGCTATAATTCTATGACTTTCTTGATGATGATAGAGCTCATATTAGGTTTTTAATTTAAATATCATTGTTTTACAAATTAAAAAAAAAATGGAAATTTGATTTTTTTGCTTGCTAATTGTATTTTGCAATATGTTTTCTACAACTATGATATTTCTATAATTCTATTGCTTGGTTTAATGCATTTATCAATACACATGAAGGTTGAAATCTACGAACCATTCCTAACCATGGTTGTTATTTGTTGTAAAAAAAGGAAAAATGAAATGATGCTTTCACTTGCCTCCCTCTCCTTGTAACACCTCTATCTTGAATAGGTTAATCATAGAACAACTACAATAGAGTCTAAGAATTAGATTGGACAAACACAAACTTTCTAAAGGATGACTTAGGCTAACCTTAATACAACACTAGAATGTTCTCAAGGAAAGGATCTCTTCAATGTCGTCAAGGTAGGAGAAAGTTGGCACCTTTTCTCAAGGGGCTGTTAAGGGAGGGGAACATAACGTCTTTCTCAAGGTAGGACTTAGAATTCTTGTTTGAGGAACATAACGTCTTTCTCAAAATAATGTAATGTTGAACCTTTGATAGAAGAATTCTCCTGTCAAGTAGGTGAGTAACCTAAAGTGCTTGATCAACATAGTAAAGGTCGACAATTGGCATTAGTTTGGGAGATAATTGATCATACTTAAGAACTAAGGAATGGAAGATTTTTTGGAAGAGTGAGAGATTCAAGTGGGTTATAGTTTATTAAGGAAACACTAGTTGTCAAGCGATCAACCTAGTGCCATTTGCATCACTTTTTAAATGAAATTTTCAAAAGTTTCTTTTTACTAGATATATTTCTATCACATATTTTTTTAACAAAAACTCTATTCCAATCAAAAAAAAGTTGAACCCTCAATTGAAGAATACACAAGTCAAAGTTAAGTGAATGAGCAAAAAAATTTCTCGATTGACTATGTAAATGACTTAATATTGGGCATTAGTTTGAGAGATAGATAATCATAATTAAGAATTAAGGAATGAGAGCTTTTTTTGGAAGCATGAAATTTAAAGGGGATTAAATCTTATCAACAAATTACATGTGATTAAGAGATCAACCTTGGGTTTATCTACATATCATTTTTTTAAAATTTACCCTCTTCAATCGCTATTTGTAATAATGTTTTTATTAAAAATCTATTGTCATTCCCATATAACACATTTTTTAAAAGCTCCTTTTCAATCCCCTTTCTAAGTTTGCAAGTTTTTCTCAAAAAGAGCTCTATATTAACTAATATGGTGTAGGTTGAGTATTCAATTGAATTAGCTGAATCAAACTATAACCACCACCCTCAACTAGCTTAGGATGCTCAACCATGAGAGAAGTTAAGGTCAAGGGGAAATAATGTTACAACCCATTAGACTCAACAAGATAAACAAATTCATTTGGGAAGGAGGTAGAGCATCCTTTTACTCAAGTAAGGCGAGGTGAGTTTTACAAGAAACAAAGACCAATGCTTGAGGCCAACTCAAGTAGAGATCTAGTGCCATAATTCCAAGTGAAACTCAAGAGAAGTGTTGAAGGGATGATGTTGAAGGACTTGAAAGTCTTAGTCGTAGGATGTTGACAAACACCATGACTTGTTTGAGGATATTCTAGGTATTCCATAAATGAGGATGGGCAAAGCTTATTGTTCAATTAGAAAAGCTACACAATGCAAATAAGGATGTAATCTTTATTTGCAACTCATGGGATTTTTCCATAAAGAAAAATGTTTGGAAAAGCAAGAAAAGTGATATGGAAAGGTGAATGCAACAAGAAAATTAAAGAAAAGAGACAATAATAAAGGGAAACCATTTTGTCAAAATCTTTGTGTTTGGAGTGGAAGGATTTGGTGCTCCTCTTGTCATGAGAATTGACCTTACAATTCTTATTTCTTAATCTCTATAATTTCCTTTTCTAGTTTTTTCTTTTGTACATCAGTATAAGTGCACTAAATCATTAACAACAAAAGTAGACAATCATTAGATGAATGTTGGAGATTCGGTTTAAAAGCGAGAACTTTAGGAATTAGGGAAAGCCAAGCACAATGGGCTGTATCCAAGGTTTCTACCATGTGATTAAGTTAGCATTTCTCTAAAACCTTTTTTAGTTTCTATTGATGAGTTGGGGATCGAAGAGGATATAAGAAATGAGTATAAAGAGGAGAAAGATGGGGAAACACTCTTCTCTTAAAACTTCACATGAACTTATTAGATGGATATCTAATGAGGAGATATTGGAAAAAGTTGCCAATTTTGCAAAAAGGCATTTTGGTTTGATGTGCACCCACTTGGAATCAAATATGAGAATTATAGTATCAAGAACTTTTTTATAACCCCAAAATTTAGGAGAATGGGGAGACTAGAAGCAAGGGAATTCATATCTTTGTATGACAAGAAAGAGAAAAAAATAGATGATTTGTTGCAATTTGCTAAATTGGACTTCATATTTGTACAATCAATCCACTTGGAAGAACTTCAAAGTATATTAATGTAATCTTTGTTACATATAATACATGCATAGAGAGCATAAGTTGTAGAATAATTAAAACGAAATATTATCTATGAGATTGTTCCCTATTTATCATATCATAGCATCTAAAAATTGTGTTGTAATAATTCATAAATCTCTTTAAGAATAAAAACTATACAAGAAATTTGACTTTTATTCTTTTAAATGATAGATGGAACAAAAATGTTGGCCTTGCAAAGGATCTTCCATTTAGAAGCGATAGACTAGTGGAATTAAATTCTTGGAGGGATGGAGTATTCTTTGAGCCTTTTTATTCATATGCAAGAAAATGTCCACAAAATTATTAGTATTGACATCCATACTCAATTATATTTATGATTTATATGGAACATTAAAAGATCTTCAATTGCTTACTGGCATAATAAATAGGTGCATAATTACTAAAAACATGCCTATAATATCTTTAACAAGTGTTTATTTAACCACTATTCATTAGATTCTTATAGTTTTTTTTAATACAAATCTAAAACAGAATTTTATGAAAGAAGGTTTTTTAGTTATTGTTGGGTTGGTTTTTGTAGGTGGGAAATTGCTGAAAGAGTTGACTAGTTACCAATCTATTTTCAAAAGTTTATAGTTGTTCTTTACAAAACTTTTGAAGAGTTTGAAGATGAACTTGAATTGCGCCAAACTACCTATAGAGTTCAATATCTTAAAGAAGAGTTTGGTGTTGTAATCTTCAATGATTCTCATTACATGCAACTATGACATAATTGCTTAACTACATTGCTGTTAGTTTAAGTTACAACTATAGGTGCATTAAAAGTCTTAGTATTTGGATTAGCCATGTCATGTTTTTTATTTTGTATCTTATGCAAGAAGCATACAACTAAACACAAACTTACAATAAAAAATGTTAAAAATCATAGAAAATCTATGCAAATTAATAAATTTTGCTAGATTGTTATATTTGGATGATGCATAGAGAGTATAGGTTGTAAAAATAAGTAAAGCAACAAATTGTTTATTAGATTGTCTTAGTGATCATTGTTCTGTTCAGTCATCACATCAAAAAATATGCATTGTTATAATGCAAAATTCTATATAAGAACTAAAACTGTATGAGAAATTTGACTCTTATTCATTTAACTAGAGGATGGAACAAAAATGTTACCCTTGCAAAGGGCTTATTATTTTTGAGGGATAGACTTGTGGAGTAACATTTCTAGATGATTAGAGTATTCTTTGAGCTTTGCTTTTCTTACAAAAGGTTATTCACCACAAGGTTATCAATATTGATATCCATGCTCGATGACATTTACGACCAACATGGGACACAAAAGAGCTTCAATTGTTTTCTAACACAATGAAATGGTGCACAATTACTAAAAATATATCTTAGTTTTAACTTATCCACATTTCATTATATTCTTTTAGTTTATGTAAAAAATTTATGTAAAGAATTTTACAAAATAGTTTTTTGTGTTATGTTTGTGATGCCTTGTGTAGGTGGGAAGTCAAGAAAGGAATTAGGCAATTACCCATATGCTTGAAAAAGTATATAATGGCTCTACATAGGACTTTTAAAGAGTTTAAAAATGAGATTTTATTGAAGAAAAATTCAAATAGAATTCAATACCTTAAAGAAGAGGCAACTTTAAATAGTTCTTCATGCATATCTAACCTTGAATAATAATGCTCAGAGGTGTGATGCTAGTCTTGTTGCTTTGTTATGTATGGTTTTTTATGTTATAACTACAAAGAAAATAAAGCCATCACTATTTACTATATATATGGACATTGTTTTACACATAACTTTATCATGATAGCTAACTTATTAAGCAATCTACACATTCATGTGGGAATTGAAATGGTTTTGTTTCAAATAATGTGATTTATATCTTAATATCTTGAAAGAAATAAAAAAACTTTTGACACTGCAAAATAATACATACAAAAATCAGAAACTTGAAAAATAAGTAGTTCGAACCCTTCTTTATGCATATGCTAATGTTGTTGATCGATTCTTACCATATAAACCTATGATGCTTATCTTATTGCTTTGTTGTTTATGTTTTTAAAAGAAAATAGAACTATCACTATTTACTTTTTCATGATCATGTTTTTAATGCATAAATTTATCATAGATAGCATACTTATTGACCAATTTACACAACCATATGAGAATTGAAATGGTTTTATTTCAAATAAAGTAATTTATATATTTATATCTTGCAAGAAATAATCAATATTATGCATGTAGTTAATATGCATGTTGAATAATATTGTAGCATCATTTATTTTCTTATTTATAAATATAAGTATAATATCATAAATCACAATTTAAAAATTGATTTTTTTTTATTTTGAAATGATTTTACTTGTTTTAGTGTTTAGAAAACCAAAATACATGCATATTAAAACTTTCCCAATTTCTACAATGAAAAGAATAAAAACTTTTATATCATAGTAAAAGAAAAATTATATTTTTGAAACCAATTATTTCTCAATTATAATAAAAGAATAGAAAATACATTTTTAAATTAAAACTACAACGCCTTCTAGAGCATGACAAAGAAAATATAAAAATTTATCTCAAAATGGACTAGCTATTATAATAACCTTATATAACTAAAAAAATCTAATAGAGGATATCTATGAAGCTAGAGAATAAATATCCATAAACTAGGTCTCCCCTTAGTTTTTATAATAAATCGTTATGGATACACTAAGTCATTTCCTAAAATAAGATAAACCTAATAATTTTTTTCTATTGTTAAACTATACTATTAGGCCTTTTTTTGGTATGAGATATAGCTAAATGTTAGTCTTCATAATTGTGTTATACCATCGAAGCTTTCTTTGATATATTTTATACATTTTCATAGGCAAACCAATGACTAGATTATGTCATGTTCTTTAAATAGACTTTATTCCTTTTTTTTCTTTTTTGTATTTAGTTCCATGTAATTAGTTTTGTATGTTTATTATGGTATACAAAATAATAAAATCGTTTTAGATAAAATATCAAGATTCCAAAATTTTATGCTCTTTTCATAACAAAATATGCACCACATTTCATAATATAAAATATAACCTTTTTTTCAATTTTCTAAAATAGTTACAATACACCAATCAAAGTATCCTTATTTTTTAAAAATATCTTTCCTTGAAAACCCGTCATATTTAAAGTACAAATTTATAATTATCAAGTATTAAATATCAAATCAAATGCATTTATATTACATAAAAAATTCTTAATCAAAGACTTAAAAACGATCTTGCATTGTAGCAAAATGCATACCAAATTCAATATCATAAGAAAAGGTAGCTTTGAACATTTTTTCTTGCTTTGCTATACAAGTACTTTTAAAGTTATAAATACAAAGAAACTAAAACTATTATTGTTTCTGTTATCCATCATAATGTTTTTTGCTCATTAGTTTATCATGGGTAACTAATTTACTAATCAATTTACACATCCACATGGGAATTGAATTGTCTTTGTTTTAAATAACCTAATTTATATATTAACATCTTGAAAGAAATAATTGAACTTTTTACATGACAAGTAAAAAAATTGTCACAAGCATTTTTGCAAGAAAAAGGGTGTGAATGCCAGGTTATGTTCTAAAAATAAAAGTTCAATTGAAAATCTAAATGTTATTTCAATGCATTAAAAGTTTTCCTATGATTGTCAAAACAACAAGCATACAATAATGAATGACATTCTCTTTAATGAAGCATGATTTACAACATTAGCTCATTCATGTTTTTTTGGGAAGTTATGTATTTTAATTATTTAAATAGGCTCTATATAATAAGATTTCAAGTCTTGTACCCTTTGGGCTCAGCTTATACATTAAGCCTCATACATATTAAAGATTTTTAATTAATACAATGTGTTTTATCACTTATAACCAACAATGTTAAACTTGCTTTAATATTTATGTAGCATGAGCAAAACAAGAATCACATGGCTACCATAGTGCAAAGATACATGAAGGAACACAAATGCACAATGAAAGAAGCATGCCAAAAGCTCATGATAATGATGGAGAATGCAATGAAAACTATGCACCAAGAGAGCTTCTTCTACTTACCAATATTCAAATTTTTTTTGGCCAACCTTTCATAAATAATTGAGCTCTTCTATGAGTATAAAGATAACTACACTTATCCCTATGACACCATGAGATACAATATCAAATTATTAATTTTGAAACTTCTTATTTCGTAATTATCACACTAAAGATCTTTATCCAAAATTTTGATAGAAGCATATGGTTTTGATATGTATCTACTTGAAAGAAAATTTGAATGCTATGATTTCAAAAGCTTCAAGAAACCTCTTTTTTACCATAATGATGAGGTGGGAAGCAAGGAATTTCATATCCCATTACATTTCTCAATCCTTCTTTAACCAGACTATTTTTTGTTGAAATTTTTTTCACAATCATGATTAACATAAATATTTTATTATATTTTATTTATTTATTCACCATTAAATTTTCTTTTATACTTAGATATTGAAAAAGCTTACGTTACTAAGAATATTTTTTGTATCATACACATAGCTTAGCTACAAAATTTTTTTTAATTATATAAAGAAGTTTCTACAAATAAAAGTTTGATAATTTTTCAGTGAATATTTTTTATATTTTATTTATTAAAAGAAATTTCTTGTTTACAAATTATAAAAAAAAGTTGAGCATTTTTAATATATGTTATTCTTTCTAAAAGAAAAAATTTCAAAATCTTCCAATTTAAATAAAATAATATAAATATGAAAAGGAAGTAATTATGGCTTTGGCACATTGAAAATATTAAAATGTTTTCAAAATTTTTGAAAATTAAATTTTCCAAATATTACACTCACGGTGAAAAAGCATGTCACATCTAAGAAAAAGTAAATGTAACAAAATTATATTTCTAAAATAATAATAATTTTTTTCAAAATTATATACTCCAAATTTTGACCTAGTTGACAAAACTTATATACATAAATATAACTCTAATTTCAAATTCATCGTAATAAAGTAGAAAAAAAACTCATATAAATAGATAGATATCTATTGTTATATGCAATAGCAAACTAAATCTATAAAACAAATTGACTACTTTGATAATTTTAATTCTCTTGATAGAGATTTTATTTTATTTTTCATGTAATTTGATTTGTTGTCACATTCATTGATGTGACTATTATTAAAACAAAAATCTTAAGCAAAGATTATTATTTGATTTGCTCACTAAATCTAAGATACATATATCTTGAGCATTGTTTGATTTGTCTTCTAGATCTAATATAGAGAATGAGTACACTTGCTTTTTGGATTATATCTTGATAGTCCAATATTGAGTAAGCAATGAAAAAAATAATTAATAATTTTAATATTAAAATCTCACCTAAAATTTAAATTAGTATTTTTAAAACAAAATTATAAATCTCATAATTTATATTTTTTTAAACATAGTTTCTCAAAATAGAACACATATTAGTGCATATCGTGGTCACTTTATGAGAATAGCAATTAATGCAATCAACAAAATATGTTAAATAAAAAATAATTGAGTCTATTAGCACATATAAAATCACTCTCTTTATTTTTCATATCCATTCACATTCATAAGTGTTACGTGGCACTTTAGCAGGGCCTTGAAACTATTTTGATTAGGGAGGAGAGTTTTAGCTTTTAGATCACTCTCTCATTGACACATGGAGCTCGAGAATGCTTCATATCTTGCAAAATTACTTGGTGTACTAGAACAAATCGATTGACATGTCAACTCTGATATATATGTCTACTCATGTCTTTTAAAGTTCTTCACCTTGATAGCTATAGCTAATTTTACCATAACAACAAAGGGAGAAATATAAATGCCACTTATTTAAAAAAGAATTCTTGTCTATCAATTATATTAAGCATTTGGAAAAATTATACTATCTTCATACATTACAAATACACCTCTAAGACTCAAATTTGGTGTTCCAATAAAAATGGTCCACTTTAAAGAGTTTGCTTAAGTATACTCATTGTTTGACCTACGTTACCATATAATCTTTTAATGAAGACTATTTTTCTTTAGTTCTACTTATTTTTTTATCTACCTTGCCATATAATCTTCTTGATGAGAACTTTTCTCTCTTTCTTATTATTTATCATACTTTAGTTCTTTTCTCAAGGAGATTTTTCCTTTATTATAATCAACAAATCCTTATGAAGAATAATTACTTTTTTAATTCTAAGAACTCACAAATTTTCAGCATTATTTTTATATTACATGCCTATTCATCACTATCCTTGAATTTTTTGTATTACTCCCTTACTCTTACCATTACTCTTGCCCTTCGTTCTCTCATCTTTTGTTTTTAATAAGTGTGAATTATTCTATAATGATAGATTGTTAGTAAGTTTAGCATTTTGTTAAAAATAGTGGCATTTCATAATTGTCTTGGTGGTTATCTATGTTTCATAGCAATTAAAACAAAAGTGGTATTTTTTAATTTCAACAGACATCTAAAGTTATAACTAGAATTGCTATCTTATTCTAGCATTAATCTTGTTTTGTGTGTAATAATAAGATGGATAGACCATGATATATGATAATTATAAATACTATCTTGGTGGATCCTGTTTTTTTGACTCACCTTATCTCTAACTAAGAGGTTTTAATTTTTGCATAAGTGATTTATAGTAACCCACTTAATTCTATCTCATGGGACCATTGCTTGGATTTTGAATAACCATAGAGATCAAACCTTTATAAAAATAGCAATGCAATCTTCTTAAGCCGTATAGAAATCATTCAACTTTCAAACTACAAAAACATTATTGAATTAAAACATAGGTACATTATTTATAGTTCAATAAATAATAATCCTATGATAATCATAATGAAAAAGAAATATTACCTTAGATAAAAACTTTTGTTAATTCTTCCTTATTAAAATCCATAGTTTACCAACATCGAGCTAAACTCCCTTAGCTACTTGGATTATGATTCCTCACATTAAAACTCCTCTTCACATTAAAACTCCTCTGCACTTTTCTTTCCTTGACTGCAACGTGCATGTAAAGTAAAGCGAAATACAATATCTTCCTTTGCATAGACTGCTCACCCCAAACAACAAAATTTATTAAAGAACCTTACCTTATGATGTAGTAGAATCCAATACATCAAAGGTTTCACTTGAAGATGTAATACTCCTATTTAGATTCAAAGTCATACCAAGGTTAGTCTTACTATTTATAATTAGTCTCCATTATCAGTATTGTTGTAAGAGTCAATTACAATTGACTTTTTTTTGTTATGCATGTCTGTTTACTATCAATTTGTTAGGTTATTTATTTTAGTAATTTTGTTACAATTATTTGAAGAACAATTAGTAAGTTTTTAAATATTTATATCTTTAAATTCAGTATCGATCATCCCTTCAATAGTCTTGTAATTTTAATGATGCAAAATTTGGTTAAAAAATGATTTTAAATGAGGTAAAATTAGAGTTTTGGTTGTTTCCACTTTTGTCTGCCATCGTACCATCACTATTAGATCAGGTACTGTAGCCTGCACCGACTTGTGCACCTCTCGCATCGAAATGTCAATCTGATAGTCTTTGTTGACCCGCGTGATATGCTCGACCTACACTAACCTATCAATAATTTCAAACCAACTCCATGAACATGCTATACTCAAAACATGGGCATCAACCCATTAATAAGAGCTTATTTGTTTTGTCTCATGCTAACCCAAAAAATTTTGCAAATTTTAAGTTAGTTTTTAGGTTAAATTCAAAATATTTATTTTGTAGTTTGTGACAACTTTTGAAATTCTAAAATATCTTCTAAAATTTGAAAATTATATCATTTAGTATTCCAAAATATTCTTTATATTTCTAAGTTAACAAATTACTATTATACCCTTTAGGTCTTTATAAATTAGAATACTCACTAAGTTTTAAGTGATATATATTTGAATAAAGTAACAAAGTGCGATCCCTAAGCATGCATGATACAAGTGTGTTGTGTGCAAACAATCCAATAGTGTGATTCTGGAGATACGTTGGGAGGGTGAGCGAGAGACTTAAAAAGAGAGTTAGGTGGTGATCCCTTATTCTTGAGTGTGCATTATTCAGACCACGTTTTCTTAGGTGGTGATCCCTTATTCTAAAAGTTAGTTCACATTATTGGCTTCTCATAAAGCTTTTACTTACTTGGCAATCCTATGATTTTTTATTATAAACTTATAACATCTTTGGATAGGCTCTTGTACGAATATAATGCTTGAACCTAAGTCTTTCATAATTATTTATGAGCTGAAATAAGTTTTAGCATGTTAAACTACATTTCCTTAGTTGTCATAAATTATCAAATCCTCCTCCTGAATTCCCCCTCATGGCTTCTTTCCTCTTCTCTTGACTGAGCATGTGACTAAAAAAACTTAAAAGCTTAACGAGAAGCTGTTCTAGAAAAATCCATAACCACATTGTCAAATAATCAGAATTAAAAAGTAATGATGATTTATAAAAACAAGTGTTGGTCATAAATCATACATAATTCCCATAATAATTAATATTTTAACAAAAATATATATGATTTATGAGAGAGCACATGTCAAAACAACTATATGTAGGAAACAATAAGACTAATAATTCATGAGTTGAAGCACATGTTGAGCTAAGCCCTAAAAGAAACAACATATATACTTTAGTCTTTGGAATAAATTGACATAATTCAACACTTGAGAATAGCGTATCATTTAGAAATAGATTTTAATGAAACATTAAAAATAATACATATTGTTGGAAATGAACACACTAATTATCTCCATAGTATTGCCCTTGAATTCTTACTTCTCCAATAACAACAACTTCCAATATTGCTAGGCCATTATTCTTTTACAGATTTGCATTAGCAAATACTTGAGAAATTTTTTAATTATTTCTATGATGTAAGAGATTTTTTTAATAGCTTCTTAGACAAAAAATGTGAATGCATGGCTAGCTTTATAGATGCTAAAGCTTTGCTAAATATTTATAAGGCAGCTTATCTTGAAACACCAAATAAAAAGATATTGAATAAAACTATCAATTCTACAAAGAGGCAAATGGGTTCGATATGTACCTAATGTGAACCAAAATTGAAAGCAATGATTTTAAGAGGTTTAAGAAACCCAATGTTTACTAGATTGGCTAGTTTAGAAGCAAGGGAATTTAAATAGAAGATTTACTATAATTTGCTAAATTTTATCCATATATATATATATATATATATATATATATATCATTGTTTCTTTTATCAAACTATTTTTTGTTAACCTTCTTTTCACAATATTGATTTTCTTAAAAATTTCATTATAGAATTTGTTTTTTCACATCACACCCATAGTTTGACTATTAAAAAATTTTAATTATCTAAAGAATTTCTTATAATTAAAATTTTGGTAATGTTTTCTCTGAATATTTATTAGATTTTAATTATTAAAAGAATGTTTTCTTAGAAAATTATAAAAAAAATTGAGCATTTTCAGTTTTTGATGTCCATGTTCTAAAAAAATTTCAAAATATTCTAATTTAAATAAACTTATATAACAAGAAAAATTAGGAAGTAATTATGGCATTAGTATTTTGAAAATATTCAATGTTTTCCTAGCTTTTGAGAATTAAAGTTTCTAAATATTACAATCTTGGTAAATCTACTATTGTAAATTAAACAATTAAATAGAAAGATTATTAATAGAGAAATAAAAATTATTGTACTTTTAAAACATTTAAATATTTTTGTAAATATGTTATACGAGTGTCATGAATGTAATACACATAATAAGCAAAATAGTTTTGGTGAAAAAGCAATCAATAATATATAAAATTTCGTCAAGATACCTAAATTTAAAAAATAAATAGCAACAATCTCAAAGCAATTTCAAATTATAACATTTAAAAAATCTCAATATTAAAAATATGGATAAAAGTTAAAATAATGAAACATAAATTAAAAATAATTTGTCAATTAAAGTAAATATAACTTTAAAATGTTAACCAAACCAAGTAAACAAAACATATCTATGTAAGCTCAACCATTCCAAATTCATCTATAAATTATCACTTTTGAGATAAAGTCAATATTGATGTAAATCGTGTGAGAACAACGCACAAGAGGGGAGGGGTGAATTGTGCTTTTCACTAAAATTTAGATTTTGAAAATTCTTTCAATTAAAAACGTTTGTAAATAAAATGTGAAATAAAAACGAAAAACGCAATAATAAAACAAGCAAAAAGGGAGACAAAGATTTTTAGGTGGTTCGGCCAAACCCGTGCCTACATCCACCCCCGATCAACCCGATCGGGCTTCCACTAACCACTCCCTTTTGCCGAAGCCGGTAGGGGTAAACCAAGTACAACCGGTGCTCCAACGAGACACCAAAAATCCGAACAAATCCGGCTACAATAACGCATACAATTTTTACAATAGCAATGCATACAAAAAACCCTACACCTTTAATTTCTCAAAGCAAATTGGCACAACTAAATGTTACCAAATGATGCAACGAAATGTGGAAGAAAGCTGTTGAAATTTGAGAAGAAGGTTGAGCCCGTAGCTCCCACAAGTATGCCAATTGTTGCTCTCGGTTTTGGCCTTTTCCTTAGTTTTTGAAGCTTTTTGCAAGTGGATTCATCAACTCCATAAATTGTAAAATGTCCTATATATATAGTCCACCAAAAAGCAATTCCAAACGGCTAGAAAAACGGTAAAAAGAAATCCGGAAAATAGCCGTTGCCAGAAGCCCGAAAAGGAAGAAGAAGAGCAGCAGCCGTCTGATCCCACTTCACGAATGGACGGCTGGATGGACTTCACGGCTTGATCATCTCTAGACCGTCTGATCCGGGCGGACTTGATCTGAACCATTGGATCCCATGCGCTGAACGAACGGCACTGATTAAACAGCCGTTCGAAATTACTCTCGCCCGTTGGATCTGGGCGGGCTTGATCTGAAACATTGGATCCTGCCGAAGTTATAAGGTGGGATTTTTTAGTCCCACACTGCATAATGAAATTTGGCACACCGATTTATAATAGACTTGCGCCGTTTAACCTGCGAGCCACTTTGGGGCTGGCTCCCCCCTTCCTTGACCGGGATTTCATCACCCGGTTCAGGTTGACTTAGCCATGCACTGTTCTTTGATCGTAGACCGCGCTGAAGTTAGACTTAGTCGAGCTCCTCTCGGCAGGCTTGGCTTAGCCAGGCACTGTTCCGTTGACCGTTGACCAGCGCTAGTCGAGCTGCTCTCGGCGGTCTTTGGGCGGGCTTTGCTCGCCCCTTTCGGGTCAACCAAATTTTTTATTTTTCTTCTCTTTTTTTTATTTCTAAAAGGCCTGGACGGGCTGTTTTAGCACCGGGTCGACCCGCCCATGCTACAGTGCTTTTTCCCGAGACTTTTTCTTTTTTAGGGTATTTTTGACGAATTTTTTAGCCACAAATTTGAATATAAGTGTATAAAAATAATTTTATATTCTTATAGTATTATAAGTTAATTAAGTGGCTATGAAAAGAAATTCGTAAAAAACGATTCCAAAATAAAATTAAAAAATCAAATACCCATGTCTATACTTTTTGTCAAATATGCTTGGCCCAAAAATGAAAATTCATTATTAAATAATTTTATAATATTTTTAAATGTTAATACTACTAGTGTGCCTCATAATCTCAAAGTTTTGACATATCAAATTCAAGAGAAATAAAAAGAAATTTAATTATAAAAAATCTTGCACATGTCTCAAAAATTCCTTGAAGTATGCCATGACCTCAAGGCCCTTAGAGACCATTATTTTAGACATCTAAAATACATGGCTTGATTTAATTAATTATTAATAATTTACTTAAAAAAAACAAGCCATCAGTAATAAATAGCTTGGTTTTGTAATAATCACATCAAAGGGCACAACAAATATGACTAATTTATATTTTCAAAATAAAATATTTTTTTTAAAAAATCACATAAGTACAAATCTATCTTCAAATTCATCATCATAACATAGAAAGAAAGCTAACATAAATAGATTGATATACATTATTATTTATAATAATAAACTAAATCCATAAAACAAATTGATTGTTAAAATTATAGAATTCTATTTTTTTATTTAATTTTATTTATTGTCATAATCTTTGATGTGACTATATTATTAAAAAATAAATTATATATATATATATATATATATATATATATCTTGAGCATTGTTTGATTTTTTGTCTAAATCTAATATAGAGAAGAAGTACATTTAATTTTTAAGATTATATCTTGTTACTTCAACTTTGAGTAAGCAATAAAAAGAAATAATTAATAACTTTGATGTTCAAATTTCACATCAAAGTTATATTAGCATACTTCGTAACAAAATTATAAACTTCACAATTTATTTTTTAAAAAATATAATTTTTCAAAGTATAACAATTGTTATCATATATTATAACGAGTCTTCAAAAATATCATTTCATGTATTCAACATGATATGTTAAGTAAAAAATAGTTGAGTGTAGTGGTAAATATAAAATTTCTTTAAGTGTCACTTGCACTTTGAAAGACCATTGAAACTATTTTGATTATGGAGGAGCATTTTAGCCTTTAGACCACACTTTGATTGATAGATGGAGTTCGGGAATATTCTATATGTTGCAATGTTATTTAATATATTCGTAATTTTTATTGTCTTTTAATTACGTAATTGTGTTAAAAAAAATTAAAAATCTCATAATGTTTTTTGAATATAGTTTTTCATAAGTAAAAAATGTACATTCTTTTTGTTTTTGAGAAGGCCGCTAAAGACGATGATATAATAATAACTAAAGCAACACATAACATGCTCATGTTTAGTAGTTTTTGAATCATCACGTCAGCTGCATGTTTTATTTATGAACCAAGTTAGGACTAAAACCTAACTCTTAGAATATAATAAAGGGTGACCCCCAATCAATGGCCCAAAGAAGCAAACCAAGAATTGACTTCTTCTGAAGCAATCTTCAACAGAAAAATGGCAATGGAAGATACTCAATTCACAGACCCTTTGTCCCTCATAGAATGTCACAACCCTTTGCAAGGGTTTCAACTAAGTATTTGGGATGATTACTTCATCAAGCATACACCTATGTCTCCATTAGACTTGGTACTACATATCATAGCCTTTGGCTTTATGCTTTCATTATTTCAATGACTAGAAAAAATATAGTGTACTTTGAGTCATGTAAGTACTCAATTTATTGATATGTGGGCTTTGAAGGAATCTATACAGCTAAAAATTCATTAATTGAAGCCAATTTTAAGTAAGCTCTAAGAGATACAACAAATAGACTTCATTTTTTTGAATTTATTGATAAAACTCAATATTTGGGAGTAGCTTATCACTTTGATGTAGAGAACAATGAGACATTAATCATAATACATAAGGCTGGATTTGACACACCAATGATCTCCACATTATTTCTCTTGGATTTGACTTCTTAGACAACAACAACTTCCAATATCAGTAGGTTATTATTCTTCTTCATATGATTTGTAATAGTAAATATTTGAGAAATTAACCAACCATTTTGATTGTTTGATAGATGTTGTTGATAGCTTCTTAGACAAAGAATGAGAGTTTAAGAAATGCTTAACAATAAATGTGCAAGGTTTGCGGAGCCTTTATGAGGTAGCTTATCTTGAAACACCCAATGAGGAGATATTGGGAAAGCTACCAATTTTGTAAAGAGGCATTTCGGTTCGATTTGTGCACCCTCAGAACCAAATTTGAGTACAATGGTCTCAAGAGCTTTAAGAACTCCAAGGTTTAGGAGAATGGAGAGATTGAGAGCAAGGGAATACATATCTTTACAAGAAAAGCAAGTGAACAAAAGAGAAGAGCTATTAAAATTTGCTAAATGTGACTTTCTATGGATGCAATTAATTTACTTAGAAAAACTTTAAAGCATATCCATGTAAGCTTAACCAAAAAAAATGTATTGCTATAATTCAAAATTCTTTTAATAGTTTTAGCTATATATGAGATTTGACTTTTAATTATTTTTCTTATAGATGGAACAAAAATAATGGTCTTACAAAACAGTTACCATTTGTAAGGGATATACTTGTAGAGTTATATTTTTGGGCATTTTGAATATTCTTTAAACCTTGTTATTCACATGCAAGGAAAATAACCACAAAAGTACTTGTATTGACATCCATACTTAATGATATTTATGATCAATATGGAACAATAGAAAAGCTCCAATTGCTTACTAACACAATAAATAAGTAACATCTACAAAAAAATGTCTATAATGTCTTTAACAAGTTTTCATTTATTCACTTCTAATTAAATTCTTATTGTTTTAGAAAAAGAATTAAATATGAGAATTAGGGTTTCAAGAGCTTGAAGAACTCCAAGGTTTAGAAGAATGGAGAGGTTGAAAGCAATCGAATTCATATCTTTGTTGAAAAGCAAGTAAGCAAAAGAGAAAATCTATTGCAATTTGCTAAGTTAGACTTTTTATGGGTACAAGAAATCCACTAAGAAGAACTTTGAAGCATATCCATGTAAGCTTAATTAAAACATTTTTTGTTATTATTCATGATTCTTGAAACCCTAATTCTCATATTTGGTTCAAAATTGGTACACATCGAACCTAAATGCCGTTTTGCAAAATTGGTAGCTTTATCAATATCTCCTTATTGGGTGTTCCAAGATAAGCTGCCTCATAGAGGCTCAACAAAGCTTCCACATTTATTGTCAAGCTTGTCCAAAACTCTCCCTCTTTGTCCATAAATCTATGAAAAACATCTGCAAAAGCATTAAAATGGTTAACCAATTTCTTAAATATTTGCCAATGCAGATCATATAAATAAGAATAATGACCTACTGATATTAGAAGTCATTGTTACCCGAGAAGTTGGAACACAAGAGCAATCATGTGCAAATCATTAGTGTATTCTATTCCAACCTTGTGTATGATGATTAATGTCTTGTTGATCTCCAATTCAAATTGATAAGCTACTCCCAAGTGTTGAATTGTATCAATGAATTCTAAAGATTGCAATACATCTGTTGTGACATTCAAAGCTTGACTCAGGATGGGCTTTAACTCGTTAAGTTTTAGCTCTATCAATTCCTTCAAAACTAAGAAGTCATTAAATTGCATGTGATCCTTTACATTTGGCACATAACCTTGTGTTCCCGATTGCTTTACTTTAAAATATGCTTGTGACAATTTCTTCATCAGACATGAAAAAAGGTTTTGTTCATTTTCAAAGTGTTATTATATAAATCGTGTTATTTTAACTAGTAAATAAAACATTAAATCTAGTATTGGTGTCATTTGGTTAGAAAAAATTAAAAATATACAAGAATTGTGAATCCCATGGTACATCTAACAAAGTATAGGAATCTAGCATACAATTGGAAAATATGTTTTCATTAACTTTTAACAATTGTATTTGCAAGTTTATGTATTGTAACATGCCTATCACATAAAGTTCCAAGCCAACAAAATGACCATGCCTAAAAGAAACATAACGTTTGAAATATTTTGATCATTGTATTCGATATTCTAAACTTCTATTTTAGAAAATATGTCACAGTTAAATGTTATTTCATTATAATCATAACAATAAAAAGACCTAGGAATCTTATATCTATATTATGAGTTATGTTGATCTTCTTTCAAATATCCACATAAGTGTTGCTTATAATCATTTTTATATGATCCATGTTAAAAGGTTTTTAAAAAATTATATAATGTTTTTCATGAGGATTATATGATTAATGTGGTGTCATCAAAATTTATTAAATATATAAAAGAATGATCATATTATATAACCAAGACTTTATTCAATTACTTTTTAATGAATACACTTAAAATAAAATAACTTAAAGATATTATATTCTTATCCATTATAAAAATTATTTAAATAATATCAAATGAAATGTGCTCAATGCATGTTTGTAATCGACTTGACATGTTGTATACCCAAGAACACAACATATTATTCTCCAGATTGGCACATAATATGATAGGGATTAGTTCATATGTCTTCTCTTAGTATTGATGGTTGAAACTCAACTTTTCCTTTATTTTATTGCTTCAACTTATTCCAGACTTAGCATAAGATAATCTCTTAAAAACTAATAATAATTATCATAATAAAAGTGACTGTCTCAATTCAAAACCTTATAGTTAACATCAATCCCAATCTTACAATTCTAACACAAAGCTTTCTTAATTCAAAACCTTATAGTTAACATCAAACCCAATCTTAGAACTCCAACACTGAGCTTCCTAGCTATTCAAGCTTCTTGAAGCTTGTTATGTTGAAACTCATGTAGTCCTCTTAAGAAACATCATGTAAAACATTTCTTGCTTTATTTTCTCATTCTTGTAGTAATTTAGAACCTTCCTCATTGATTCCTCAAGGTTTCAATGACTCGCTTGCTATAGTTATCCTATTCTTTCTCATTGATTTCCATGTTTTTCTCTTTTATTCTAGCAACCATCCAACTCCTTAGTTACAATCAATTCCTCTACCCCTCATTACTTACCTACCTAATAATGTGACAACCCCTAACAACAATTATCTTCTTGGTCTAAAGCTCCCAACTTTCCTCAATTCCCTCTTAAGCTCCCTCTCTTATATAGAATTTTATTTAAACTCAAATATTTTGAACATTAATTAACATCTTTTTTTCAAATAATAAGGGCCCTAGTTTCAGTTATTAGCTCTTATCTTCTGGATCTCTATCTCTTCCTTTCTAGAATCTCGTTATATCTACACTTGATTGCACAATAAGAGGTGGTCGTTATAACACACAAGTGATATTTATAGACTTGCATTTGTTACATTATGGGATAAGGTTAGATAGGAAAGACAAATTTAACGTTAATTTTCTTTTATTCCTCATAAGATCTTAGACTCAAAGCTTGAATTCTTTTTTATCACTTTCATTTTATAGTATTTATAATATCACGTGAAACTTTTCTTCTGTTAGGAAAGTTATTCTCAATTTTGTGAACATATATATATAATTATACTCATCATTCATGAGCCTGTTGATATTTCATATATTTAATCTTTTATCATAAATATTCAACACTTATGCCATGTCATCTATGTAATACTACTCATGAAATGATATAGTATGCATATACGTGTCAATAATCCCTTACTACTCTCATCATGCAAATCAATGCATAAGATATAATGGAATAGTAATTCATACCACAATATCTTGGTATAACAATTGTATAAAAAAATCACTTCTTACATTACTGTTAATTTAGGTTATCTACTTAGATTCTTCACTTCTTATCTTTGTATATTTGTTCAATAACTTTTTAATTACTACAATGCACCAAAGATAATACAGTATGAAGTTATAGGGTTTGACACCATATGTAGTTTTCCAAGTAGAGCTAACATAAAACAACAAGATCAACTTATAACAATTCCTTAAACCAACATCAAGCCAACATTAAATTTCTTTCTTAAATCTTAACTATGAAACAAGGTGTCATTAATCTTATACACACCCTTAATAAAAAATATTATACCTTAAGTCAATTTTACTATTCTTTCCTTTTATGGTATAGGGCTAACCATTATGGATCTCTTTTAGAAAGTTTTCACATAAATGTTACAATAATTTGATTACTTTTACCATTTATATCAAATCTTATTTCTTGATTTCTAAGAATCTTAACTAGAATAAATACATAAATAATCCATAAATTGAATGCTTACCCTCTTCTTTTATTCTTCTACTAGGCAACTCATAACCAAGGCTTTTGAAGCATTCTTTCTTCACTATTCAATAACAATGCCATTCATCAACTCCTCATAGAGGGATTATCACTCAACTTCCTTCCCTTGATTATAATAATAACCTTACATGAAAAAAAGAAATGAAATGATGTAAAGAATGGCTATGTTTTTTCAAGGAATCTCACCTTATTCAAACGATTTGCTTGCTTGAGGAATTAAATGCATTAAAAGGATTCACCATCATCATCGGAGATTATCGAATCCCTCAAATTCCTTTGCACCAATTCAACTTGCCCAAAGAGAATTTCGAACCTCAAATTAGGCCTCTTCATCTCATTGTTCCTCTCTTGCGACTTCTCCCTTCCTCAAATTTTTACAACTAGAACTCCCTCAAGAGATTAATCCCAAAGGGGGTTGAGCGTGTTAGGAAAAGAGGAGAAAAAAATAAGGCTGTAGCAAAAATAATTAAATAAATAAATTAAATTTCTAAATTAAGTATACTTTACTCCTTTATCTTCAAAATTTGAAAAAAAATCTAAATAATTCTCTAAAATAATAATAAATGTATTAACAAATTCTTTGTGATGTGTTTTTTTCCAAAAATATAGTCACAAGAAAGTTTTGGATTACTTCAAAATATTCGTTTTGATATGTACAAAAAATATTATTTTATTTTAATCAAAATAAATTTAAAATACTAACAGTGAGCATCCAAGTTTGGGATAATATTAGAACAAAGGAAATGCAGGTTGACACGTAAATGATGTTATTTCCATTAAGCCAGGCCTCTTAGACATGTTAAATTTTCACAAAAATAAAATTACTGAGCTTTAAATAAATTATAATATTTTTAAAAATTTGCAAATTATTCAAATATCTTTTACTAATTTTCATTCATTTCCAAAAAAAATATTTATGAAAACATCTTTCAATAACTTTCAATAAAATCACTGAGCTTTTAATAAATTATAATATTCTTTAAAATTTGATCTTCTTCATTTAACATTGTCTTCCATCCTTAAAACTCATTTCTTTCTTATCAAAGATGTACAAGATTTCACAAAATAGCAACAATTAACAAAAAATTATTAAATTTCATAATATCATTTTCTAAGAAAAAGTTATTCCTTTGAAGATAGTAGTATATCTCCTCCCTCTTTTAAGCAACTAACCATTACCTAATAGACATAATTATTAAATTTTATTATTGATGTTAAAAGTTTTCCTAATAAAATTTAATTAAATATTATTCACATTTATAAGATGTTACAATATCTATATGTATACAACAAGAACTAAATCATATTACTATCAAGCACAAGTACCCAAAATCCAAAATAGATAAATTATTTGACCAAATTCAAGAAGCAAATTTTTTTGCAAGGTTGATCTATGATTTACTCACCATCAACTCAAATTCAAGAAGAAAGATACACCTAAGATATCTTTATAGATTAATATGATTGTTATGAATTTTTGGTACTTTCTTTATAATTAATTAATGCACCAAAACCATTCTTGAACCTAATGAATTAGGATTTTAGGTAATGGCTACACAATTTTGTCATCAAGTTTATTAATGATATTCTAATGTATTTTTGAAATTCTAAAGATCATACAATGCATGAGGATATGTTATTACAAGAATTAAAGGAGAATTATTTATATGCAAAGTTATCCAAGTATAGTTTATGATTATTAATGTGTCATTCTTGGGACACAAAACCAATACCAAAGATTTGTTAGTGTACTCATTGAAGATGGAGATATTAGTTAATTACCCCATAACTATTTATGCTATAAAAACAAAAATTTTCTTAGGACTAGTTAGTTATTATAAGATGTTTATTAAGGCATTCTCATAGATTGTAATTCCCTTAACTAGATTAACTTAAAATTTAGTTTTATTTTGTTTGGTATCAAAATTGTCAGAGTAGCTTCCAAACTCTCTAAAAAGTTGAAATCAACATAGATATTAACTTTACATAAGAATGGTTAAGAATTTATACTCATAACAAGTCTTTTTCTTAAAGTTAACACCAAATCTCGTAAAGCCTTAGACTAAGATTTTATAGCATTTATAAAAGGAAAAATTAAAGCTCACAATTCTCACACAGAGTTGATATTATAAAACTTTCTAGATCGATAATGAGTTGGCTCATGTAATGAATAAGAAAAGTAATAATAAAATGCTTATTAAATGAAGCTAAAAGGCAAAAATTTTAATATCGAAAGATTCACCCAAGGTTGCAACATAAAGCCTTAGTAGATCAAAGAACTTTCAATAAATGTGTATATCAAGTGAAAAAAATTTTTAGTTTGAGCTATAAGGTGAGGCTTATTCATAATGTTTCCAAGGTTTTCATCCTCTGTAAACCAACTCAAGAATTCATGCTACATGTCCTTAATCTTTCCTAATTATTTAAACATTGAAAACAATGCTTAAATCAACTTAATATCCTCAAACATCCAGAAAGATATTTATATTTTATAGTCATTATAATTCGTTGAATGCTTCAATATTTATTATTCTTAGCTAGTCAAGTTCATTAGGCCAGTCATTGAAAGGTTTAATGAACTTTTAAGAAAGACTTATTTTTTATTTGAACTTATAAACTTCACCAAATAGCTTGATAGTATTTTGATAAAGACACAAGTTCTAGATGAATTTCAAGAAAATTTATTGGACAATCTTACTAAGCATCAAACAATGCATCAAATGATAATCATATTGTCTAATGGTCAAGTGCTACAGACTTCAAGTTTTACCACATAAACTCATCTAATTAGATAATAACCTTAGATGATTTGATTCATATTAGGCAACAATTGAACTAGGTGCCAGATGATTTGATGGATCTACAAATAGATCAACTAACTCTTAAAGCTACAAAATCCTACTTCCCTATGAATATATTGATCATAAAAAACTAGTAGCTATCTCATGTGATTGATGTATCCATCTAGTAGTGATCCATAACCAAATTTAAAATTATGGATTAGAAGAGACTAGCTTAGTTAGAGTCTTTATGTGAGTGCATATTGTGGTTTTGAAATGTGTTAATGCATATTTTCTTAAAATTTAAAAACTTGAACGGAAATGCACAAATTCTACATCCATTTTACATAAAATATTGACACAAAAAATTACCCAATATTAATCTTGATTATTGTGGCTCAATTGGGTCCATTAGATTAGCTCTACATTATATGAAAACAAAAATCAAAAGGATAACACAGAGTCAATCTAGTGGACCCCATATAGTTTTTTCTTAATTTAGTAGATTTTCTATTTTATTTGGATTATAATTGGTCATATATAAGGCTCTTATAATATTTTTAAATGTTTGACATATTTTATAAATTTTAAATCATTATATTAGGGTGGGGTATTTTCATCATTTTGCATGCAATCAAGGCTAGTCTTCGTATCTCTAATAAACATTTTTCTATTGAAAAAAAAAGAAAATTTTTTTTGCTAGCTTTGTTGTTTAGAATACATAGTTTTTATTGTATATGCATTGTATATGCATCCACACCCTTATCAAAGTGTCTTCTTCTTCAAGTTGTGATCTAAAATTTATTTGAGTTATGAATCATATCTATCTCTATCATTGTTATCCTCTTCATCCTCACCACCTTCCCCTTATCTATCTTCTTGTTTCAATCTCATTCACACTTATTCAAAATTTGGTATTAAAGCTTACTTTATGATACCTACGTGATTACAAAAATTTAGGATGGTGTCAAAACTATAATCTTGACCAAAGGAAACCCTCATCCATCATTGTAACTTGTGATCAATGGCCCATATTGTCTCTATCCAAATTAATGCATCTTGAGATCAAAGACCTTGCTAGTGTTCATCTTATCAATGCTTTCACTTTCATTTAATTAAAACCTCACCAAGAAGCAACATTAAGTGCCATCCCAAATAGCAACATTAAGTGCCATCCCAAATACCAACCTTTCATCAACCACAATAATCATGTAATAATAGATTAAAGTGCCCAACGATGTCACACTAGACACACGTTTTGTAACCTTAATATCTTCAAATAACATGCCACCTACAATCAATGTAAAACAAATCAATCCAAGGCAGACCAAGCCACCAGTGGCTTGGATTAAGCTAGTTTCTCTTAATTATTACCAATCATTTTGGGAAGATCATTTTGAGGAATTTGGTTAAGATTTGAAATAGTTTTCACCACATGAGTGACTTATTTTGTAGCATGAGGTATATTATCAAAAGTTTAGATTTATAGATATGCTTTTAAAATTAGGTTAATAAATCGATATCTATCTCATTGCTATTTTTAAAAGAAACATCATGTTTGAAATATTTTGATCATTATATTCCATATCCTAAACTTCTATTTTAAAAAATATGTCATAGTACAATGGAATTTCATTATAATCATAACAATAAAAAGACTTTGGAATCTTATATCTATATTATGAGCTATGTTCATTATCTTTCAAATATCCACATAAGTGTTGTTTATAATCATTTTTATATGATCCATGTTAAATTTTTTCTAAAAACTTATATAATTTTTATTCATGAGGATTATATGATTAATATAGTGTCATCAAAATTTGTTAAATCTATAAAAGAATAATGATATTATACAACCAAGTCTTTATTCAATTACTTCTTAATGAATACACTTAAAATGAAATTACTTAAACATATTATATTCTTCTCCAATATAAAAATTATTTAGATAATGCCTAGTGCAATGTGCTTCATACATAGTTGTAATCGACTTGACATGTTGTATACCTAAGAACACAACATATTGTTCTCCAGTTTGGCACATAATATGATATGGATTAGTGTATGTGTCTTCTCTTAGTATTGATGGTTGAAACTCAACTTTTCCTCTATTTTATTGATTCAACTTATTCCAAACTTAGCATAAGGTAATCTCTTAAGAACTAATAATAATTATCATAATAAAAGTGACTTTCTCAATTGAAAACATTATAGTTAACAACAATCCCAATCTTCAAACTCCAACACAACACTTTCTCAATTCAAAACATTATAGTTAACATCAAACCCAATCTTAGAACTCCAACATAGAGCTTCTTAGCTATCCAAGCTTTCTAAAACATGTTATGTTGAAACTCATGCAAACCTCTTATGAAACATCATGTAAAATAGATCTTGCTTTATTTTCTCATTCTTGTAGTAATTTAGAACCTTCATAATTGATTCCTCAAGGTTTCAATGACTCCTTTGCTATAGTTATCCTATTCTTTCTCATTAATTTCCATGTTTTTCTCCTTTATTGTAACAACCATCCAACACCTTAGTTGTAATCAATTCCTCACCACTCATTACTTACCTCCTTAATAATTTAACAACCCCTAGCAACAATTATCTTCTTGGTCTAAAGTTCCCAACTTTCCTCAATTCCCTCTCAAGCTCCCTCTTTTAAATAGCTTTCGTTGAAAAACAATCTACCTCCATTTCTTTTTCTTCAACTACTTATTTCATATTTACTTAAATGAGTATTAATCGCAAACTATTTACTATCCTACTCTTTAAGAAAAATGTCATAGTTATTTAATTTAAAAAATAAGTTTTGATTTACTTAAACAAAAATATTTGAAACAAATTAATTAGATTTTTAAAAATTACAAATCAAATACAATTAGATTTTTGTCTATAAGCTCATTCTAAAGATATGTTCACTTTCAAATAGTAAAGCATTTTACAAATTGACACATTTTTTGAAACAAAAAATATCATCATTTTTTTTGCCCATTAAATTT
This sequence comes from Vanilla planifolia, assembly GCA_023846275.1. Lineage (NCBI taxonomy): Eukaryota > Viridiplantae > Streptophyta > Magnoliopsida > Asparagales > Orchidaceae > Vanilla > Vanilla planifolia. Next base: position 1,637,631 of record CM043877.1, read on the forward strand.
AAAAAAATAACAATCTTATTAATATATATATATATATATATATATATATATATATATATATATATATATATATATATATATATATATATATATATATATATATATATATATATATATATATATATATATATATACATAAGCTCAAATGCATAAGTTTTTCATTTACAATGTACTACAAAACAAAAATCTTTAGATGTTATATTTAAATTGGTATTAATATTTTGTTTGTTCAAGATCATGAAAAGATTTAACTAATTTATATACTTTATTTTCACAACTAGGTATTATAAGCCTTTTAATTTTCATGCATAAATCTCTTCTTCTAAATCACCATATAGAAAAATAGTTTTGGTGATAAATCATATATAATACCCAAAATAATGAATATTTTAACAAAAATATATAAGATTTATGAGAAAGCACATGTCATAAAAACTCTAAAAAGGAGTAAATAAGGCTAACAATTCATAAGTCAAAGCACATCTCAAGTTAAGCTCTAAAGGAAGCAACACATATCATCAATCTTCGGAATTGATTGGTGTAGTTTAACACTTGAGATTAGATTATCACTTAGAAATACATTTCAAGGAGGCATTAATAATAATACATATTGTTGGATTCCAACTACCCCATTAACAACAACTTCCAATATTTGTAATTCATTATTTTGAAAAGGATTTGTACTAACAAATACTTGAGAAATTTGTTAATTACTTCTATGACATAAGAGATGTTTTTAATAACTTCTTTTACCAAAAACGTGAATTTAGGGATTGTTTTATAGTAGATGTGAAAGCTTTGCTAAACCTTTTTGAGGCAACTTAACTTGAAACACCTAATGAGAGGATATTGAACAATGCTATCATTTTTGCAAAGAGGCATATGGGTTTGATATGTTCCTACTTTGAACCAAATTTGAGTGCTATGATTTCAAGAGCTTTAAGAAACCTAATGTTTACTAGAATGGCTATACTAGAAGAAATGCAAATCAAAGAGAAGATCTATAACAATCTCCAAACTTTTATTTATTAGATTATTGCTTTTTGGATATTCTCTTCATAATTGGATTAACTTAAACCTTTTACCATATTTTTTATTTTTATTTCTTCACCCTTAGATTTTCTTCTATATTGGCATATTTACAAAGCTTACATTACAAAGAATTATTTCTCATGTCATACACATAGCTTGATTATTAAAAAATTAAAATTTTCTAAAGACTTTTCTACAATTAAAACTTTGATAATTTTTTCAATGAATATTTATTATATTTTAATTATTAAAATAAGTTATTGTTAGAAAATTAACAAAAAATTGAACATTGTCAATATTTGATATACTTTTTGCAAGAAAAAAATTCAAAATATTGAAATTTAAATAAAATTATATAAATATAAAAATAAGAAATAATTATGGCATTAGCATATTGAAATTATTAAATTATTTCAAAATATTTTAAAATACATTTTCCAGATATTACAATCATGATGAATATGCTATTGTAAATTAAAAATTACATAAAAAGTTTAAAAAAGAGAAATATAAAATATTGAACTTATACAATATTTAAATATCTGTGCAAATATACAATAAGCAAGATATGTAAGTAATACACATGATAAGTAAAAATAATTGGGACAAAAACAGTAAACAATAAAAAATAAAATATTACCAAGGTATCTAAATTTAGAAACAAATAGCATCAGGCTCAAAGAAATTTCCAATTATAATATTTTAAAAGAATATCAATAACTAAAATACTAATCAATGTTAATAAAAAATGAAACATAAATTCAAAATAATTAGTCAAATAGAGTAAATATAATCTTTAAAATGTTAACCAAACCAAGCCAACAAAACACATCTATGTAGGCTTAACCATTATGAGGTTTTAGTACTATAATTATCCCAATATGAAAATGCATTGAAATAATTTGAAGGTCTTTTAAAATTTTTAAATGCACATGGAATTTGACTCTTATTCAATTAAATTGGAGATTGAATAAAAATGTTAGCCTTATAAAACACATAATTTGTAAGAGAGATCAATAGAGTTGCATTTTTTAATGATCAAAATATTCTTTTTGCCTTGTTATTTATATGTAAAGAAAATAGTCACAAAATGATTAGTATTTACATTAATATTCCATTATATTTATGTTCAATATGACATATTAGAAGAGTTTTAGTTGATTACTAACATAATAAATAAGAGCACAACTATTAAAAATATGCTTATGACATCCCTAAAATGGTTAATGATTGACTAACATTAATTATGTTCACTTCTTACCATCTAAAAATTTTTTTTGCTTCAAAATGACCAAAGGTGAAAAAAGTGACTTTTTGTTATGATTCTTTTATCAAGTTCATCTATAAAGTATGTCAATTCTAAGATAAAGTCAATATGACTAATTTATATTTTTAAAACACTAAATTCTTTTTACAAAATTATTTACACTAAATTTTGAGCTAGTTGACACAACTTATATACATAAGTATAACTCTAATTTCAAATTCATAGTCATGATTTAAAAAAAAATACTCACAGAAATCAAATGATATCCACTGTTATTTATAATAGCAAACTAAATCCATAAAAAAATTGATTACTTTTATAAATTTAATTTTCTTGATAGAGAGTTCTATTTTTTCGTGTAATTTGATTTGTTGTTATAATCCTTGATGTGACTATATTATTAAAACATAAATATTAAGCAAAGATTATTCTTTGTTTTTTTTAATAAATCTAATATACATAAATCTTGAACAATATTTGGCTTGTTGTCTATATCAAATATAGAGATTGAGTATACTTGATTTTTAAAATCATATCTTATTAGTTGAATTTCAAATAAATATTGAAAAGAAATAATTAATAATTTTAATGTTGAAATCTCATATAAACATTACATTAGTATATTTTATAACAAAATCATAAACCTCATAATTTATTTTTTCTTAAATATAATTTTTCAAAGTACAACAAATATTATTGTATATTATAGCGAGTCTATGAAAATATCATTTCATGCATTCAACATGATATGTTAAGCAAAATATAGTTGACTATAGTGGCACATGTAAAATCTCTCTTTTTATTTTCAATATCCATTCATTTTCATAAGTGTCATATCGCACTTTAAGAGAGCCTTGAAGCTATTCTGATTGGGGAGGAGCATTTTAGCCTTTAGAACACTCTTTGATTGACACTTGAAGGTCATGAATGCTTTATATATAGCAATATTACTTGATACTAGAATCAATCGAGTGACATGTCAAATTTGATCAGTATGTCTACCCATGTATTTGAAAGTTTTTCATCTTGATGGTTATACCTAATTTTATAATATGAAGAAAGAGACAAATGTAAATGCCACTTATTTCAAACAAGAATATTTGTATGCCAATTATATTGAGCACTATGGAAGTTTGCATTATCTTCTTCCATCTCTACCATCCCTTACAAACACACCTCTAAAACTCAAATTTGGCATACCATGAAGAAATAGTCTACTTCAAAGAGTTTGCTTAAATATACTCATTTCTTGACCGACTTCACCACATTATCTCTTTAACAAAGACTATTTGTTCTTTTTTTCTACTCATTTTTTGGCATGACTTACCATATAATCTTCTTGATGAATATTTTATCCTTTTTATTTATCTCTCGTTAGTTATCATTTCTTCCATCATAAAGTTTTTTCTTCTATTATAATCAATCAATCCTTATCAAAAATTAATATATTTTTAATTCTATGAATCTACAAATTTTTAATATTATTTTAATACTATATGTCTTTTCATCATCCTTTGCGATCATTTTGTCTTACTCTTACTAGTAGTCTTGCTTTTTTTATCCTTTCTTTCGAAGTAGTGTAAATTGTTCTTTAATGGTAAATTGTTACAAATTTTGGAATTATGTTAAAAATAATGAGATTTCATAATTATCTTGGTGATTGTTCATGTTTCATAGCTCTTACAATAAAAGTAATTGTTTCTTAATTTAAGCAAATATCTATAATTATAAATATAATTATTATCTTATTCTTACATTGATCATATTTTGTGTGTATTGATAAGATGGATAGACCATGATTTAATGTAATTATAAATACTATTTTTGGTTCATATTTATTTAACTTGCACACACCAATAGTATGACATCTTGCCTCACTATACCTAAGTATTGTCTCCTCAAGGGTCACCCTATCTCAATCGAGCGGGTCTTAACTTTTGCATAAGGGATTTGTAATAGGGCACTTAATTAATCTCTAACATTTTTCAAAGCAAGTATTACATATGCATTGTAAATCTAGAGCCTATTATTAAGCATTTCGATAAACATGTCAAGTTAGTTGTGACTAGATCACATATTTAACTCTACCATGTGAATGTCTTATCATGAATGAATGTAGTTTGTATTTTTTTAAAGTGATTTGTAATTTATGCAAATTTTTAAAGAATGAATGAATGAAATATATTAAATTAATCATCTTATTTAATAAAAGAAAAAACTCTCACTCTTAGATCATAAATGATTTGCAATATTTGAAAACTTTAAGAAAAAATAGAAAGAGAGATGGAGAGAAGAAAGAAGCGGAACCCAATCTTCCCTTTAGGGAAACTTAAAAAAACTAAGAGGAAGGAAGAAAAGCTTATGGAAAAAGAAGTATTATCACCTTCTTATCATGGGAATCATAATAAAGAAAGAGCATTGTTACTTTATGTATAAATGGTTTATGGATTATATGGAATATATAGAAATGAAAAATAAGAAAACAAAGCTAGATTGCATAACAATTGGGCGTTGCTATTGATCTCGACTATAGTGATCATACATAAATGATTGCATGATTGTCTGATATGATCTATATGAAGGGGTGGCATGGGCTATCTAACTAATGTGCAAAGAGTTATTGGACATTTTGTTATATTAGTACTATGGGGAGGTTGGATTGGTACATTAACACATAGAATTCCTGTCATTAATGATTGCCAGTACAATTTCTTATACAATGAAGTGTTTAATATTGATCATGCATGTACTACAAGGGTACCAGACTAGTATGATTACCTAATAAAAAGATTATACTTTGCTCATACTGAGCAAAAGGAGCATTGGATTAGTATGACTAATTTGTGGAAATATTATATTAGATCATCAAATTCATCTCTTATATGCTTAAATAAAAAACATAGGATTACTTCTAACACATCAACCATGTCAAATTTGTTTTAGATCACATCAACATAAAGAAAAAATGCATAAAAAATAAAATAAAATGAATCGCTATAATCAATTCAAGGGGATCATTGAAAAAAAACATTTTTTCAGATGAAAATGCTAAAATTATATTAAATAATATTCATACTTTATTTTCAATATGGAACATTAAATTATCTTCAATTGCTTATTGGCATAACAAAAAGGTGCACAATTATTAAAAATATGCCTATAATATCATTAACAAGTGCTTATTTAACCACTCTTCATTAGATTCCTATAGTTTTTTAATACAAATCTAAAAGAAAATTTTATGAAAGAAGTTTTTTTAGTGATCATCGTATTGGTTTTTGTAGTTGGAAAGTTGATGAAAGAGTTGACCAGTTACCAATCTATTTACAAAAATTTATAATTGTTCTTTATAAAACTTTTGAAGAGTTTGAAGATGAGCTTGCATTTAACTAAAGTACATATAAAGTTCATTCCTTTATACATTACTCAACCTATTAGACTTCAGTTTTCATTCTTATTTTATAATGCTAGTATGATATTTCTTTTCGTACTTATGTGCTATACTATTTCCTATATAATATTTAACCAACTTTTATGTTTATTCATATAAGATCACTTCACTCTCTATCTTGATTGTATCATATGATTTCCTAATATTGTATTATATGATCTTAAATTTTCTCTTCCTTACCAATCTATCTTAATATATGATATCAGAGATGAGGCCTCAACATGTCAATATCCTCTCTCTATGAACACTAGATGTTGGTTATTATGATGGCTATGTGATGGGTCACTTTACCTCTCATGTTTAAATACTCATAAGTGATGCCATGGCATTTTAAAGATTGATGCTAAGTGATAATATTGTATGATATAAGATTCTTGAGAGTAGAGATAGAAGTTCTAGAATGGAATCCAAGCCTAAAAGAGAATAAAAAATAAAAAAAGAAGAAAAAAATAATAAAATACTAAATGAAATTGAATATGAAGAAAAGGAAATATGATATATGATTATTATATGATAATATATATATACTTATATATATAAGATAAGTATATTAATATTATTTTATTATTTACATATTACTATGCAATGTTTCATTTATTACTTTATGTTACTTCTTAGTTAAATAATTATCTTTTTGTATTGCTTTATTACATGTAGCTATTAGTTTATCTACTAAATATATTGTACTTATTTCCTATTACATTAAAGAATAGATGGCTCTTAGATGATAGTATAAGGCTTTGGGTGAGAGTTTATTATATTTTGTAAATATGAGCAATATTATATGTAGATAAGAATATATGTATCTTATTATCAAAGTTCTATATCAACATTAGCTTACAAATTTTCATACTATATGATAGCTATTATTGTAGCATTGAGATTATCATAATTTTTATATTACCATCACTCTTTTATATTGGCATGTGTTCTCATTTTTTTATTGTAGACTCTAATTAATATGAAAAACTTATATCATGGATGTAATTTATATATTTGTGTTGATTTATATTGAGAGGGGTATGATAATAGTAATACAATAAAATAAGAACATGTAAATGGTATCATATGAAATAAATGAGCAAAATGTTGTAAAACACATTTCTAGTAAAAGCTTAATTATTCTTATCTTTTTCATCATCTTTATGTATTTGTTTATTTTCTTTCTTGTTCATTTTCTTTTGGATTGTTATAGGGCTATACTTCATAATGATTAGACATGTTTAGCAACCTATTGTTTCAACTTAAATCACCTAGATTAAATGACATATATGGCTCATCTCAAGAATAATCATTCTAAAATACGAGTGACTATTTTAGACAATCATTCATCATGTCATCTTTTGATGTTTGCCCTCTATTCATCAAATCATGTTCCTTTTGAATTTTTATACTTTGTTAGATGCGTATCGTTTTCTTTTCTTTTTTGGTTACTATTGTAGGTAATAATTTACATATGTTATTTTCCTTTTTATATCTCTATTATATTAATAAGAAAAATAAATGTAACTTAAGCAAATCACATATAATATATTCTAATTTCATGTGAAATCAAATAAGTGGCAAAACATTACAATACCAAAGTGAACAATCATCTTCAATATATCATATAAGATCATCATCTTAAGTTCCTATTTTTCTAGCATGCAACGTATATCAAACATCAAACATGAGTATGGACCTCCTCAACTAAATATTTTGTCAATCATTAAGGCATTTAGCATATAGTACATTATACGTCAAACATATATACATTGTACAAGCTTATCTATTTTTCAAATCCTAAGTAATGGTCTTCTCCAATTTTCCAAAATTTGAGCTCTAGGTGTTATAGTTCTCGTGAGCCTTTCCTTGGTTTTTGCCTTTATCATGCACCTAACTCCTCTCAGATTTCTTTCAAAAGCTTGACAGATCTTCATTTCACTCTTTTTTTCACTTTGTCACACTTGGATTAAACTAATCACACTGGCTTTTTCCTAGAAAAATCTTTCCTACTTTTATAAACAACTTATGACCTTTTGCATTCCAAACCATTTAACTCATATTAATGATTGCATTTGATTGATTTAGTGTATCTTAACCTTCATGTCCAACTTGACAAGAATGGGTTCCCATTGGTTGAATGCTCCCCATGGTGATTAGCACAATCATTCACTATTTTAGTTTTTAAAACTTTTTCATTTATTTGTATTGTACTTACAAAATATATTAATTCATATTATATAATGAGTCAAATCTCTCTTCATTTGTACTTATCGTACTTATATAACACACTTAATTATACATGTATGATAAATTCTAATTTATTCAACGCAAATATTCTCTTAACATTGTATTGTATGATGTCTTTTATCATACTATATGATATCCTTTATTATACTTGTACTATCAATTTTACTACATGATCTTATTATGTGATAACTAACGATTCACTATAGTGTTGGCCTTATTATACTTATACGACTATGCTTGTTGTACTATATCATTCTTTTATACACTACTCAACCTATAAGATTTCTATTTCATTCTTTTTTTATAATGCTAGATCGATATTTTCTTTCATATTTATGTGCTATAATATTTTCTATATAATAGTTAACCGACTTTTATGTTTATTCATATTAGCCCACTTCACTTTCTATCTTGACTGTATCATATGATCTCTTTATATTGTATTATATGATCTTAAATTTTCTCTTCCTTACTCATCTATCTTAATGTATGATATCGCTTATTATATTGTATAATCTATGTAACTATGTTCCACCTAACAACACCTTGAATCGTACCATATCATTTAAGCATTGTACTATGCAATCCTTGTTTTCAGAGATAATTTAAGAAAAAATTCTAAGAATCTTAGAATTTATATTTAATTCAAAATATCTTCATTTAATATAGAATGTTACAATTTCTCCCTTTTTTAAAAAAGTTTGTCCTATAAAATTAAAACATGGAATGATACTTTTTCATCATCTATTCTTTTAATTCATATGTGGCCTATCTCACTCTATATTTGATTTGTTTATAATATTTTAACCATTAGAATTTCTTTGTTCCTTAATTTCTACACTCCATTTACCAAAAACTTTGTGTCTTTTTCTTCATAAATCATTTGTATTTGTAGCTCAAATAAATTTAAAATAAAGTTTTGGATGTTTTTTGGATCCTCCACATGCTTCCTTAATGAAAAACATATGGAATATATTATAGATATCTTTAGGCTTGTTGGTATGGCTACTTTGTACGCAACTTCTTGTGCCCTTTAAAAAAATTTTGAAGGATTTAGAATAATCTAATATACCTTAGATTGAGCTTTTCCCCTTAAGGAAATCTTTTAACTCATGTCATGATATTTAACCTTCTTGTGGTTGGAATTGTAGACTTCCTTTATTAATCTTGAGCCTTTAATATATTTTCTTTGATCTTCTTTACCAATTATGTAGTTTTTGAAATAACATCCAACCTAAGATATACTTTTTATTCTCTTCATATTAGCATATAAGAGATTAATATTTCCCCTCTATAATGCTTCAAATTGAGCAATCTTTATATTCAATTGATAACTATTACTTTGAGAAAATTCTATCAAAGAAAGATTTAAGTTCTTAACATATCTTCCAACTTTTTAATTGTTCGTTTAGTTTTCACATGAGTTTGTAATAGAAAGTGATACTAAACTTTAATTGAATTCTAGATGTCTCTTATATTTTTTTCTAAAATTATGAAGTGAACTTAAAGTCTCTGTTAGATATAGACTTTAGCACTCTATATAATCTTACTATTTGATCCATGCATAGTTAAGCCATTTTTTTGTGTAATTTATTTTAATGGGTAACAAATGTGTCACTTTTTTTAAATTGCCCACCACAGTGCATATAGCATCATTATCTTGATTTGTCTTTGGCAACCAAATTATGAAATCCTTAAATTTTTTTTCCCTCTTTTGCATTAGTTTGTGAAGATTTGTTGAAGTTCCATTTGGCTTTTAATGCTTTTCTTTGGCTATTAACATATTAAATATTTTTTAATAGACTCTTATATGCTTTTCTTAAAGTAATACTTGCCTTGTTTACTCTTAATTTAGAATATGCAATATATTCTTATAATAAATGATTTTATTCTCCTGATTGAGTTGAAAATTGGTTTCTTTCCCTTTTAAAATTTTGGCTTTTACCTTATGTAGTTCTTCATCTTGAACTTGACATTCCTTTTAATCTTTAAGTAAATCCTTTAATATTGAAACTTCATTAAAATTTCTCTTTTAGCTAACTATATAGCATTGAGATATAACTGGTTCATGTCAATACATAATTGTGCACTTCAACTTTTGAGTTACAATTGATGAAATTTTCACTTTCGCTAAAGGTATCTATCATACCAACATAATAGTGATTGTTACTTTCTTTCATATAATTCCTTGAACAAAGATATTTCTTTAGTTGATTAGTAATTATTGTTTTACACACAATTTCATACCCTGCCTAAACCTATTGATATATTATTTTAGATTAAGATAATTGAATAAAATTAAGTATACTTTTTAGGAGGAGAATAATGATAAGATAATTCCAAAATTATATATTCTTACAAACTAATAACCTTTGAAATCACAACATATATATTTTTTTCAATCAGAAGGCTCTTTTAATATTTGAAAAATCTAAAGTAAATATCTACAAATATCAATCCATAACATAAGAAAACATAATCAAAACCATAAGATACATGTATAATTCTCAACATCTACATAGTATAGTCATAAGATATGTGTTGTACCTTTGCATAGCACCACCTATTTGAAAACAACAAAATGTTACGCTAATTTTTCTATGATGTTTCTCGAGTGTATTTTAGGTTATGCATCTCAAACTCTTACAGGATTAATCAATTAGAGAGTTTTGATAAAATGTCTAATAGAACAATCTACAAGTGAAGTAATATTAAGTAGTGGTGGTGGTCATGCGGCAATTGTGGCTTAAATGGCATATCAAGGAGTTGTTGATCAAACTCTTAGTGGAGTAGCTAACCATTAAGAGTCCATTTTCAAAACATCTATTAGTTTAATTATTCATCTTATCATTTGTAAACATATGACACAATTAGTTTGTATAAAATCATTTATTCATATACAATACTATTCATTTCTTACATATTATTATTTTAGATATAAAAATATTTTATTATTTTAATAACTATAAAAATACTCTAATAATAATAATAATAATTAATATATGAAAGATGGTTTTATAAAATAAAATAAAAAAAATTTCCTAAGAACCTAATGCACGACAAAGCCCAAAGGCTTGGGCCAAGTAGCCCAAAGTGTTGGGTAATGGGCTTAAGGGAGCCGTTGGTAAGAAGGACGAGTGAATCGAGTTTAGTCAAGCCTGACTTTTATCACAACACAACCCTATGCTACTTGGATTAAATTAGGCCAAGAAATAACTCCTGAATCAGCTTTGGCATAATAAGTCGGGATGAACTCATGAATTTTTAAGTAATGGGTCATGTTTATTAGACCCATATGAGATGAGAGAAGTATTATAAATGTTAAATATCATACATAAGCTTGCAATGTGGAACTAAAAATTGGCCTTGTTTGCTACCGAATTGAGGTATTGAGGTGAACCGATGCCTTCTACTCCCACCTTTTTGTGATCGAATGGTCTAGATCACATCAACTTTTGTGAACAGTAGATTCCATATAACTATGCTTTTCACAAGCCTAATCGAAAGGATAATATCTTTTTTGCTATTTTGACCAATAATTTTCATCTCACTATCCATTCGAAAAGCTTGATCGAACATGTGAGATCATTTTGGCCTCTGTGAACAGTGCTCTTGCTTAACACCACTATCCATCTAGTATGTAGGATCTAAAGATTTAGACCAAATCCTATTTAGATTAGATCTGGATCCTTTATTCAGCATTCTGGTCGAACGATTATTATTCTGTTTGCCAAGATCATATGACGATCATTGTTCCCGTGCATAATTAGCATTCTAAAAAGTTGTTTGTGTTTGTTTAGAATACCAAAATGTAACAATTCTTTCAAGTGACCATTTCTAGTTGTTAAAAAAAATTATTTTTAGTTTAAAATATTTCTAATATAAATAGAGGAGCCTTTGGAGTAGAGGATTAGGGATTTTATCGTCATCAATATTTTGAGAAGAGAAAGAGCAAAGCCAAAAATTGTAATATGATGACGACATCCTTGTGGGAGTCATGTTTGCTACTCATTTTTTCTCATTTTTGCTTTAACATTCTCTTTGATTGCACATCTTACTTATGACTTTTTTACAATTGATTTTTTATTTATTCAAAAAGGATCATATTAATACAAGATCTGTGTTGATCTATTTTCTTAATAACACTAGCACACATCGATAAAACTTTTGATTTAATATTTCAAAATTAGGTTATTTAGGTTGTAAATTGTTTTATATTTGCACTCATATTTCAACATCATAATTTATAGACTTGTGTCATATATACTTTTACAAGTAAATAATAGAATATTAATGTTATATATTATTTATTATTATGCTTCAATATTATAAGTTTTTACAATTAAGATTGTAAAGGTGAAGACCTACTTGCTATGGCAAAAAGGTATGGTTTGTAAAAGTTGCCATTAGGGCTACAATGAAAGATAGTGATTTTGTCAGTGGATCCTAGTTGGGTTGATTGGTGGTAGATATAGGCACGGGTTAGGACAAATCACTTAAAGATTGTTTGTCACTTTTATTTTCTTTATTATCATACAATTTATAATATTTTTCTCATTTAATAATATTAAATTAAAAATATATATATATCAAAGAAATTTATCAAAATTATTTTTTCAGGAATAATATATTTTATTAAAAATATTTTTAAAATCATAAAGCTTTTATTTTTTTTTCAATTTTTATTTACCAAAATTTTTAAATCAGTTATTTTATCATTATCAAATTTTCATTTAAGAAAAGATTTTAAAAATAGTAAATAGTTTAAAACATAATTTACCCTCTTTCTTGTGCTTTAATAAGGCATAGATTCATCAATATGGTGCTTATACAAAATTGTATGAGTGAACATCTTCTAAGACTTAAACCATTTGAATGGCCCATTGTTTGTGACTACCATCATCAATCTCTCTGATGTTCGCCTCTCATCATGACATGGAAGTATACTCCTATGATGTAAAAACTAAATGAGACTCTTAAAAGTTTAACTAATAAATTAACAAGGTAAAAAAACATGATTTGTCATAACTATAGAAGGCTTAGTTTTTTTTACTACCAAGGCTTATGTTAGTAGGTAGAATGGTTCCAATTTGTAAAAGATTAATGAGAAGCCTTGGATGCGATCATTGCAAAACCATACCTCTTTAAAGAAACTTCAAGATAGATTCACAAAAATTTAATTTAATCAAAATCAAGACACAAAATGCACTTAGTCATTGCCAATGTTGTGCATAGCAATATGCTTCCTTTAGTAAAGAGAAAATTGATCAAGTAATATAAAATCTAAATTTTAATTTGAATACTAAAACTCTTAATTATTCTTTGCTTATACCAGTAGATAGTCTTTTGTATATTTCATAGCATTTAATCTCTCCCTTAGTCATCGATTCAAGGCTTTTAACCACATGACAAGCTATCACATTAATTCCCTTCTTAACACTCCTTGCTACAGTCATGAATAAATTTGAATTGCAAATGTAAGTTTCTCTTCTATTGTAGATCTATTTGAATAATGAGCATTGGATTCCCTCTAAAAAGAGGAAAACACCAATTATTATTTTGAACATGCTATTTTGGGCTAAGCATTGAAGAAAGGGAAAATAGAGAGAGAGAGAGAGAGATCAAAATCACAATTAAGAAAAACTACAATCTCTTAGGTAATCTAAAAATTTCATTGGAACTTGTTTAATTACAAAGTTGAAACTTCCTTGAGTTATAAAGATGATTAGCAAAAAAAGGCATGAACATAAGTTCAAAGGCATAGGAAACAGTGAGAATGGATGACCATGCAAATTATATGTTAGAAGTGAATTAATCATAGAGCACAAACTTTTACTTCTTGGAGATCATTTTATAGAAGTGCAATAGTTGTCATTATCTTCATAACCTTGCACAACCTCAAAGGCAATATGTAATTTGAAACAATAAGTGACAAATATCATCAAAATGTTTGATTTAATTGATATGTTAAAGAACATTTATCTAGAGTTTATCTATCCCAAATTGTAAGACTTGTTGTTGACATCAATGTGTGCTGCAATGTTATTTCAATACATTTCTGATTTTTTGGTTTTTTATGATCGAACTATTTGATGATGAGAAGGAACAACCACTATTAAATATGAAATAACAAAAGAGGTTGGGTTGGGAATACAACTATTTGAGTCAAACCCTCTTTTGAACTTTAAAAAATGGGACACTAAACCATATGAAGTTGTTTTACCAAAATTGTATTGAGCACGCGATGCACTTTAACCAATATCTAGAGTTTTCTTTCCTAACAAGTACATGTGGTTAGGTTAAATAGCCTAATATGATTAAGTTTGAATTATTCATATGAAGTGATTGGTGTCATCCAACCACTTGATAACATGATCCACACAAAAATTAATTGAATCATCTTTAATACATTTGAAATCCATAAAATTATATTCAACACATAAGTCATACCAAGTAAAAAATCAATCATATTCATATCAAAATCATCAATGAAGGTTACTGTTGAAAATAATGTATTATATTCTCCAATATTACATTTACTTAACTTCACTACGAAATGGATGAGATGCAGAGGAACATGATGGAAGAAAACACCTTTAATGTCATAATCAACCTGCACACTATCCCAAAGATTTATTATCGATTGTGATGAATATTAAATCGTGATGAATATTAAGTTTGAAAACTTTCAAACTATAAAATATTTTAAATACATAAAATTATTTCGACACTTAAGATTCAAAACTGAAAATAATTTAGAAATGTTAAAATAGATGCATACTTTGCATCAATAACTAATTTGCAATTTTTGTAATTTGATTTAAAGTGTGAAATAGTGCAAACATGAAAAATTGAGGAATTTCTCCTTTTTAGAAAGAGTTAATCCAAAATTCTCATGGTTAAATATAAGAAATAAGATGACAAAATATAAAATATTAAGCTATATGAATATTAGCATAACAATTAAATTTGATACAAAGTTTGATATGGTAATGAAGGTTGGCACTCAAAAGATCTTAGATGAGAGTTGGCAATGAAGGTTAAAGAGCATTATAGGAAAATAAACAGGGGATAAATTATAGTATTTGTTTTTATGTGGCTCTATGTTAGGAAAATAATAAATAAACAACTATTTTATAAAGGGAAGACTATGAAAAGAAAGAGTAAGGGAAAATTTTAAAAAAGCGCTAAAATTTAAATTTGGATAATTTCACAAAATAATTTTGGATGAGCAAGAAGTGTTTGATAATAATTCAAGCACTAGTTTGAAGGTTTTTATTAATTTAAACAAAATAGTAATCAAGCAAAAAATTTCAAAAAGGTACTTAAAATTTAAACCTTGTTAATTTAAAAGAATAATTCTGATTGTTTAAGAAGTGATTTGGTAGTGGTTAAAATACTACTTCAAAGGTTTTTTTAATTTGAGAACAATGCAAAACAAAGAATATGTTTTTACATAGAATTTTAGGTTGATGAGAAACATAACTAAAATGACATCAAAATAGGAAGTAATATGATTGAATGTTTTTAAAAGAATGATTGATTAAGGAGCAAAGTTTTGTTTTGTCATCAATATATTCAATAAGCAAACAATTCTAGCAAGACGTTTAATGAACATATTAATTAGCAACATTAACAAAGAATTCATTACAAGTATAATTAAATTAGATTTAACTATCATGTCCTTCCTATCCTTTTTTATCTAATAATACATATAACAGCATATAAATCAAGATAAATTAGAATATAAACTTAAATAGAGGATAGAAATCTATTATGATGGTAAAAATCAATTTTTAAAACAATTTCCCATAGTTAAATATAATTATCACTTAATATAAAATAGTAATAACAACAAACACATATGTTTAAAATCTAAAAAAATTTGAAATATAAAAATTAAGACTCGGCAACAAAATATATAAAGATACAACACAGATTATCTGATCTCATAACATTATTTACTCACATGTCACTCTATTCTTTCTCTGCTTGTGCCCATAGAATAACTTATCATGTAAGTAGTAAATTTGATAAAACTTTGTAGATGAATTTCTATCTATGAACAATAACTAGCATAAATGATAACATAATATTGTAAGAAAACATAATCTTTATATAGTATTCAAATACAAGTAATTAAATAATGTGCAAATTAATATTTTGTTATTTCTTATACATATATGCAAACAAATATCTTCTGCTTTTTGAATATAATAATGCTTCATATTGCATAATTATCATATTTTTAATAAAATATGCATCACTAAGAAAGGAATCATGATTAAGACCAACTTTTAAGTAAACTAAATCAAATTGCTGTTCGACTACCAGTGCATAAGAAATCAAATCCAGTAAGAAAAATTGTAATGAAAAAGAAAAACTTAGCTAAAGCCAAACCTCGAGTAGAGGATAATGTATCCTTAGGGCCAATCAATCTAAGTAGTTTGCGGTCAGAATCAGTATAGCATGATGCAAAGGTCCAGTATGCTCCTTTGGCACCTCCTCACTGGAATTGTCAGGTGGTATTGTAGTTGAAGACATGAATTATATTATCAGTCTTAATCCCTAATTTGCTTCTGTAGATGCTCATGGAATGGTGATTTAAGTGCAAGCTAATGTGCCTGCCTCAAGGATGGGTGCTCCTTACCAAGTTAATTCAATATGCGAATGGTGGGTTTAAGTTAGAAATTATGGAAGGAGTGTAAGGGCTCTTTTCCTTCTATTTTTTTAGGTTTTTTGCTATTTTATTCATGTGAATTTTGCTCGGTGCTGGTGTGAATTATTATTACTCATCCCATGAATTTATTGTCGCAATATTGTGTGTTTTTTGTTTTTGGGTTTTTCTTATCAAGAAACTACTATATCATTGGTGGTGCGTATGGGTTGCTTGGTAACCACTATTTTGGTAGATTCCATGCATGGTTGAGATAGATTTCGTGTTTATTACTTTCACATGCTAATATCCATTAGAACAATAGATTTTACTAGAGCTTGGCTATTCAGTGGTGTTGCTGGGTTGTTGGTTGTGTGTCCCTTTGTTCTCCACTATTTTTTTTATATGGTTGTAGGAGCTATTATTTTATCATGGAATATCTAGGGTATTAAATCAACTAAATCTCAAACTCACTTATAAAATCTGGTCAAGGACCACAAGTTTTTTTGGCAGCAATATTGGAAACTTATGCAAGTACTATTTTTCTCAGAGAAACACTGATAAATTTTTGGGTTAGAATTAAAATATTTTTGTTCAAATGGCTATGGGGTATTTAGGTAGAATTGTCCTATTATGAAAGAATTAGGTGTCACTAGAGATGATTGAGGCATTGGGTCAGGTTATTACACTTTAAATCACCTTGGCTGACGATATCTTTGTCAATGTTGTGTGGTAAATACTTCAAAAGATCATTACACTAGATGTAGTACCTAAAACCAAATTGAATGGGCGGCCATGTTTGGTGGCCCATTTCTAGTTTTAGGAAACTTTAACATCACTTTATCTCAAGATGAAAAGAAAGGAGGAAGATTTTCTGGTATAAAATTTCATATGAAGAGTTTGCTAATCTCATTCATGATTTTAATCTCTGTGATTTGGGATTTGTTAGTTTGCATTTTACTTGGTGTAATAACAAGAATGGATCTGCATAGATTTATGAAAAGTTGGATATATCTTTTTTGAATTTAGAAGGCATGTACTCTTTTCTTGACACTTTTGTTACTTATTTATAATGATTGGCTTTGGATCACTGCCCTTTTCATGTACAAATGCAATAGAAGCATTTAGGAATATTGAAACATAGACTACAATTTGAAAGTGGTTGGCTTTCTTCACCTCGTTCTTTTGAGATAGTTTTGTTTGCTTGACAACGTACAGTTAGAGGAAAATCGATAGATGTGCTTGCTACCAAGTCAAGCAGGACCTTGCATGCTTTAAGAGCCTAGCATTCTAGGTAAATTGACTACATTATTCATAAATCGAGGTAGCTTGAAAAGAAATTTTGGGATCTCTAAATGTAAGAAGAAAACATGGGTTTGAGCCAGAATGCAAAGTTGGTAGGGAAAATCAAGGAATACTATTCTATCTTACCTTTTGAGGAGGCATGGTGGAGGCAAAGAGCAAAACTATCTTGGGCCCACCTTGGGGAAAAATACTCAATACTTTCATGCTATAACAATGACTAGGATGCGTGGAAATTATATTCACACATTAAAAGATGATGATAGCTAGGATCTTCACTCTTTGGAGGAAACTTAAGACTTTTTGCTATCTTTTTTAAGGAAAAATAGTCCCTCTCCCTACTGGTAGTTGTTCAAATTTCTCATATGTTATTTAAGAGATATTTGTTGATGGAGTAGGCCTCACTTCTTATTGCCCCAATTTTACATGATGAAATTAAAATAATCACCCATTCTCTTAAAAATAATAAATCTCTTGGGGCTAATGGCATTTCTAAGAAATTCATTACAGGCTACTGGGTTATCACTAATAGAGACTTGATCATTATAGTGAGACAATTCTTTGAGGAGATTCACATGTCAAAGAATTGGATGGATATGTTGGTGATCCTTATTTCTAAATTTGTCTACACATGTAAGCTGAACTAGTCTAGACCCATTAGTCTGTTTAACACAACTTACAAAATTATCACCAAAATTATGATTATGAGACTTAAGGAAGTGTTACCACTTTTGTTTTCTCCTGAATAAGTGGCCTTTATTCTTGATAGATTGATGATGAAAAGTATGAGATTTTTTTCACTATTTTGCAAATGTATGGAATATTGTATCAAAGGTTTGAGATTTAGCATCTTGTTTAATGGAATTAAGCTTCCCTAGGTTGAGAGTACTCGTGGCTGGACAAGGTTGTCCACTTTTCCCTTATTTATTCATGATTATTACAGAATATTTTTCTTGTCCATTTACTTAGTAGGTGGGAAGGGGTATAGATATTGGATTTAACACTTGTAGAATGCCTCCTAAAATCTATCACCTTTTATATTCAAATGTTATAATTATGTATATGCCTACTACACATGCTGCTACCACCACTATGAAGTGTACTCTCATTGACTTCTCTTTATCCAATGATGTCATGGAAAATCTTTCTAAGTCTTGTATCTCTTTTAGCTGTAGGATGGCTAGTAGAAGGAAGCACATGATTACTGAAAAACTTCATATTAAGCAAGCTAAATTTTTTTTTCTCTAGGTATTTCAATTCTGACATGAAAGTCAAGAATGCAAAATTCTTTTATATTATAACTTGTTGAAAATAGAATAAATAGGTGGGTGGCACGTGCTTTATCCATGACTAATAGCCTTTAATTAATTAATTCAATTTTATTATCTATTCTAGTATATTACCTCATTCATTATGTCATTCTAATGGGCGTGTTTTTTAATCTTAAACACTTGGTGAGATCCTTTCTTTGGAGTGGAAACATAAGTAGAATTACTATTCATTATGTGAACTGGGAAATGATCACTTTATCTAAGGATCAAGGTGGACTTAGTATTAGTAATCTTCATTTTTGACAACAAACTCTCATTTCCAAGCATTATCTTTGCATATTGGCAAAGGAAAATACTCAATGGTGAAGGAGTTTCAATATGTAGTACAACATACGTTTGTTGGATAGTTCTTATTTGTGTGGTGATTCTATCACTTGCAAGCTCCTTCATATCACTGCTCCATGCATTGTAAATCATATGGTTTGGTGTATTGCTTTAGGGCATAGTATTTCTTTTCTAGAGGATAATATGATTGGTCTTGTATCTCTTGCAAAATGGCCAATTTTTAAACATGTTGGAATTTCCACATTCCACTAAATACTTTGTGCTAGATGAAAATAACTGGAATCTTTAAATGTTGCAGGAATTCTTTTGAATTTTTTTGACTCATCGAACCATGCATGCTTTTTGTGTACATGAAGCAAAAAAATAAAGCATTGTTATGCCCATTTGTTATGGATTCTTAGTCTATTTCAAAGCTAGTTTATACTCGATTGCTAAGTGAATATGAGGACCTGCATGCTGGCTAAACATTGTAGTTTTTCTTGACTTAAGAACTTCCAATTCAGCCCCGTGTGCAAGTTTTTCTTTGGAGATTGCTTATGAATGTTTTGCCAACTCAAGAATTTTTATATAATTGACACATTGGACTTCAAACTTTATGCCCTTGGGGATGTTTGGAAGATGAATCACTGCAGCACATTTTTTGGGGCTATTTCAGGATGTTTGTTGCTCAGAAATGCACCCTGTAGTGGTTTAGATATGCTTTGGATCAATTTTAGTATTGGGATGTTAATTTGTTTTCTGATTTGCTTAACTAGATGGTTAAGTACAATAAAGTTCATGCCATGGAAGACATTGTTTACTGCATTGCCTACTCATTTTACTTTTCTTGGTCTTGTCAGAATGGGAAGTTACATAATAACAAAGTCAAGTTATATACTGCAATTGTGGATCTTGTATATTATATGCATTTGGTTTATGCTAAAATTTTCAAGTTGCATTGTGGGAGTTTTAACCACACCTTTGAGTGGAATATTACCCCTTCTACGCTGTGGTCTCCATTCCCCAAGAGTTAGATTAAGCTTAACTATGATGAAGTATTTGGTTAAAATGGTGTTGTGTATTGCTATAAGGGATGCTTATGGGAAACCACTAAAGATTATTGGCCAACAAGTTTTCTTTGGTTCCTTTTCACATGTTGAGGAGGCAATTTTTTATGCTTTGCGTTGTGCTGCTCAACTTGGCTTACATCATTCTACAATTTGGTGAGTTCGACTCCATGGAGATGGTCTCTAAACTCCTCAAAATATTGGTTTTGTCACATCGCAGCCAATGATATACTTCTTTTGCTTCAAATGCCCACTCGTTTACAACTTTCAGAACTTTTCATATTTTGCAAGAAGGTAACTGTGCAGCAGATTTGATGGCTACTATATGCTTTCTACTGATTATACATGGGATTGAGGTATGCCCCTTCCCAAATAGTTTGTTTTTATTTTACATTTTGATTATGTGTACAAATCTCCATAAGGAGTGTATTTTGTAGGCATTGACTATTATTATTTCAAAAGAAACATTATAGTGGTTATGCTAATGAAAACATAAAAAATAATAAGAAACATTTCAAATCTTACATGACTGTAACAAACATAAAGAAAAAATATGGTTGATCATATTCACAAGGTAGGATATGCTCTAAGTATTATGAAAGTGCATTTGGATATATGTTATGATGAAAGGTTAATGAAAATATTGAGAAAAATGAACAATTGAGAAAAAAGAAATTCTAATGATGAAAGTATAGCACACTAATAAAAAAAAATAAGCTACTAAGTATAAGAAATTGAGATGCCTTCTTAAATTTTGAGAATAAAATTCTTCTAAAAAAGGTAAATATATAAAATCTAAAAAATAATGGATGAATTAAAATTATAATTTTGAAATTTGGTTTATGTAGTAAATTATTGTTAATAGATCATAATAAATTTGGTATGGGAAATTTAAAAAAAAAGAAAGATAAATGTAAAACATGAAAGAGTAAATTAAAAAAAGAATCTAACATTATTGACTTAGTCAAAATTAGATCATTATTGGACATAAATAAAACGGTGGGATATATTAGAAGATTTACTAAAAAAAATTAATATAATGACTTAGTTGGAATAAGATCCTTATTCGTAAAAAACAAAAGAGAAGAATATATTAGAGAAATTGCTAAAAATATTAAAAGAGGTACAAAACTTATGCAATTTAATTGAAACAAAGAGCCTTAAAGATAATTAATTTTAAAATTTATCTAACAAATATTGGAAGCTTTGTTGAGGCTATGAATTAAAGAAAGGAACATAAGAGAGAGGGGGAGATATATATATATATATGTATGTATGTATGTATGTATATATAAAGTCACATGCATTGGCAAAACTATAACCTCTTAGGCAATGTAGAAATTCCATTAGTCCTAAGCCAATTAAAAGATTCAACCTTTTGATTAGTAAGAAATGTTAAGGACATAGTTTTTAAGGAATAGGAAATAGAGAAAATGGATGACTATGCAAATTACAAGTTGGAAGCTAATTAATATTAGAAGGCAAACTTTTTTGCCTCTTGGAGATCATTTTATTGGATTGTTATAGTTGGCACTATTTTCATAACCATGCACAACCTCAAAGGCAATCTATAGTTACATACAATAGGTGACAAATATCTTCAAAGTGTTTGATCTAATTGATCTACTAAAATGCATTAATCTAGAGTTTAGCTATCCTAAAATATAAGCTTTGTTTGTAGACTTTAGTTTGGGATACTTTGTAATTTCAATATAAAACTATCTGATGAGGACAAATAACCTGTGTTGAAAACAAAAAAGTAGAAGAGGATGAGATGGGAATATAGGTTTTTGAGATAGAGTCTTGTACAAACTTATAAAAATAAGACACTAAATAACGTAAAATTATTTTACAAAAATTACATTAATCATCTGATACAGTCTAACCACTATCTAGAATTGTCTTACCTAATCACTAGAAGTGATTATGTTGAATAGCCCAATATGATTATGTTCAAATATTTATTGTGATTGATGGACCACACGAAGAAATTGATGTTATCTAGTCACTTCACAACATGGTTCACACCACCATTAATTGTACTATCCTTTTATTATTATATAATGCAATTGTATGATTGAATGGTACTATTTGGCTGACAAACAATTTTTACAACTATTGTAGATCAACCCAATGACTCAAATAAGATATGTAAATGATATAATATTTAAAAAATATACTAAAATATTTAAAAAATATAATTGATACACAAAGTGATTACAGTTAGTGAAAATAAAGATACATGCATCATGGTTCCTTTAAAAATATAATTTTTTATATAGTAAATTTTACTAATTTTAAATATCAATTATTTAAAAATTTGGATAGCAATATAACACCTATTCATCTTGTTCATTTTTTAATCGTTGAGTCTTGTTTATGAAACAAAGACACTCAAAGAACATATATAATTCCAACTTTAAAATACAAATCATTATAATAGCAAAAAAAAGTTATCAATATTTTAGAGTACATGAAAATTTGTCCACATATCAAACAAAGAAATTTTAAATATGTTAACTTAGTTTAAATATTGCTTACAAAATGTGTTTTAATTAATTTTTTAATTTTTTTAATTAAAATATCTTTACTGTTGAACTTTGAATATAAAAATCATCATGACACAAATCGAACATATCAAAATCTGAATATAATATAATTTTTAATTAAAATTATATTCACCACATGAGTCATATCAAATAAAACACAATCGTATTCATATCAAAATCATCATGCCGTAAACTAATTGACTAACTCCCATGGTTAGATATCATCCATTTTCCGACACAAGATTTATCATTTTTTTATTCAAATATTATTATATATATTATTTATTTATTAACTAACGAGTATGTTATGAAAAAAAATAATAAAAAAAAACATAACACCCAAGGCCATGTGTAACATGCTCATAATTTTTTTTAATCATGACATCACACGCATGTATCAAAATAAGGGTAAAAAAATAAAATATTTATAAAAGATATTTTATTCAAAATAGTTATGATATGTCTTCTTAATTCTAAATTCAATTCTAATAATCTAAATTTTAAAAAACAAAACTTGTAAAACTCAAATAAATCTTTTTGTATTGTAATTTTTTCAAAAAAAAATATTTGCCTTCTGTTGTGATGAATATTCAGTATAAAAACTTTCAAACTATAAAATATTTCCAATATATAAAATTAGATTTGACCCATAAGATTGTAAAAAAAATTATTTCAATCAAAAGTGTTAAAATTTATTAAACCATATTTATAATTTATTATTTCTTTTATTGATATAAAGTTTTTTTTTTAAAAAAGAAATCATTATTTAGCATATTCTCATTTCCACACAGTAATTGAACGTCAAGGATGTTGGGAAAATGGTGTACATAGCACGTGCAAGTCATAAAAATTACTTGGTTGTTATTATAAAAGGAACATTATAGTAAGCAAACCAATAAAGGATTGTGTGGTGACTTCTTGTGGTGTGGTGACTTCTTGTGGAGCAATCTTTGAGATAACAAAGGCAATGGAAGATGCTCACTTAACAGGTGCTTCATCCCTTATAGAATGTCGCCACCCTATGCAAGGGTTTCAACCAAGTGTTTGGGGTGATTACTTCATTGAGAACAAGCCTATGTCACCTTCAGAATTGGTATAGCTTATCATTGCATTTCATTTTATGATATTATTATTTCAATGAATATAAAAAGTTTGATGTAATTTAAGTTATGTAAGTATTCAATTTAATGATTTCTTGGCTTTGAAGGAACTGATAGAACTAAAAATTAACGAGTTGAAGCTAGTCCTGAGTCAAGCTTTGAATGACACAACAGATGTATTACAATCTTTAGAATTCATTGATACAATTCAACACTTGGGAGTAGCTTATCACTTTGAATTGGAGATCAAAAAGATATTAATCACGATACACAAGGTTGGGATTGAATACACTAATGATTTGCACACGATTGCTCTTGCATTTCGACTTCTCAGGCAACAAAGACTTCCAATATCAGCAGGTCATTATTCTTATTTATATGATCTGCATCACCAAATATTTAAGTAATTGGTTAACCAATTTAATGCTTTTGCAGATGTTTTCCATAGATTTTTGGACGAAGAGGGAGAATTTAGGACAAGCTTGACAATAGATGTGGAAGCTTTGTTGAGCCTCTATGAGGCAGCTTATCTTGGAACACCCAATGAAGAGATATTGAAAAAAGCTACCAATTTTACAAAAAGGCATTTAGGTTTGATGTGTACCAATTTCGAACAAAATATGAGAATTGGGGTTTCAAGGGCTTTAAAAACCCCAAGGTTTAGGAGAATGGAGAGGTTGGAAGCAAGGGAGTTCATATCTTTATATGAAAAGCAAGTAAGCAAAAGAGAAGATCTATTGCAATTTGCTAAGTT
The DNA here is from genome assembly GCA_023846275.1 of Vanilla planifolia. Taxonomy (NCBI): domain Eukaryota; kingdom Viridiplantae; phylum Streptophyta; class Magnoliopsida; order Asparagales; family Orchidaceae; genus Vanilla; species Vanilla planifolia. Next base: position 1,662,636 of record CM043877.1, read on the forward strand.
AGACTTTTTATGGGTACAAGCAATCCACCTAGAAGAACTTCGAAGCATATCCATGTAAGCTTAACTAAAACATTTATTGTTATAATTCATGATTCTTTTAAGATTTTTAACTATATATGAAATTTGACTTTATTTATTTAACTTGTAGATGGAAGAAAAATATTGACCTTACAAAACAACTATCATTTGCAAGAGATAGATCCGTGGAGTCACATTTTTGGACAGTTGGAATATTCTTTGAACCTTGTTATTCACAAGCAAGGAAAATAACCACAAAAGTGATTATATTGACATCTATACTCAATGATATTTATGATCAATATGGGACATTAGAAGAACTTCAATTGCTTACAAACACAATAAATAGGTGCACATTTATTAAAAATATCTATAATATCTCCAACAAGTTTTCATTCATTCACTTTTCATTAAATTCTTATATTTTTTCAAAAAAATCAAATATCGAATTTTATAAAAGAGTTATTTAACTATTTTTGTAGGTGGGACATCAATGAAGGAGTTGAGTTGTTACCTATGTATTTGCAAAAGTATATATTGGTTCTTTATAGAACTTTCAAAGAGTTTGAAGATGAACTTGTACTAGAGAAAAGGGCATATAGAGTTCAGTACCTTAAAGATGAGGTAATCTTTAGCTTAAGTTAGAATTACATTGGCAATAGTACATCAAGCACATAGATTAGACATGGTCATTTTTTTTGACATGGAACCTTTTGTGATAAGCATGTTACAGTACATAAACTTCCAAATACAATTGTTAAAAGTAAATGAAAACATATTTTGCAATTGATAAATTATGCTAGATTCTTATATTTTGTTAGATATACCATGGGATTTCCAATTCTTGTGTTTTTTCAATTTTTTTGAACTAAATGACCCCAATCCTAGATTGAATGTTTTATTTACACGTTAAAATAGCACGATTTATATCATTACACTTTGAAAAGGAGAAAAACCTTTTTTTATGTCAGATGAAGAAAGTATCACAAGCATATTTTCAAGTAAAGCAATGGGGAACTCAAGGTTATGTGCCAAATGTAAAAGATCACATGCAAGTCTCACTAAAAAGTTCTGGATACCAATTGCTAAGTTGTTGTTCTTATGTTGGCATGATGGAAATAATTCCAGAAGAAATTTTTCACTGGGTTAAAAGTTTTCCTGAGATTGTAAAAGCAGCATGCATAATTTGCAGAACAATGGGTGATCTAACCTTTGATGAGGTATGCTTTATAAAATTAGTTGAATATTATTTTTCTACAATTGGCTCTTAAAAATAAGATCACATATATATCTCCACACACTGTCACATTCATTGAATAGCCTTGGATAAAGGTACAACTTTTTTGTGTGATCTTTACTTGGGCTTCATGCATAAGGGAGCTTTCTTAGCATTGAATTTTTCTGTATCTCCTATAACTAACAATGCCCACATGATTTGGATATTTTTCCAGCATGACCACAAGGTGAATCATTTGGCTATTCTAATGGAAAGCTATATGGAGGAATATAATTACACAAAGGAAGAAGCATGCAAGAAACTGCTAGAAATGGTGGAGAATGCATGGAAAACTTTGAATCAAGAGCTTTTACAACTTACCAACATTCCATTGTCATTGGTTCGACCAATCATCAATCTTTCACGAGTGATAGAGCTTTTCTACAGAGATAAAGACAACTATACCCATCCTCAAGGAACCATGAGAGATAATATCAAATTAGTTATGTTGAAACCAATTTTTGCCAAAACAGGTATCTAGAAATATATATAAGTAAGAAAAAAATCATTCTTAAGGTTTTGATTATATTTATTCATCATTTAACATGAGCATTGAATGTTTTGCAAAATCATTATCATAACTATTTTTCTAAACTCACCTTTAAATGGGTCAAATAAGATTCTTTATTCTTCCTCTCTCCCATTCTTTTTTCCAAGGCAACTCCAAATAAAACTAGAATCTCTCCTCTATGTCACTCTTTAAAACTCCATTAATTATTTTCATTCATTGCTTCTACTCAAGACTTCAATATCCATTGCTTTTCAAAGCTTCTTAGTTGCTTTCACCCTATCCTCCTTTTGAACTCATTACCCTCAATCTATAACTTCCTAAAACCCCTAGCCGAGTATTGTAATCTTGATTAAGCTAAATGAGTTACTACGATGGCACTACTATACAAGATGACACATGTGAGTCATAAGTAGATATTAAAGTAAAAATTTCATAATAATCGATATATATAGAAAGTTTTTAAGGGAGGGAGATAAGCACTATTTATGGAAGGTTGTGAATTAAGGAATTAGTGATAATTATTTTTATTATGCTTAAATATGACTTAGTCATAAAGCCAAATAGCCAAAACATTTGGAGAAAAATAAAATATACTGATCATAGGATGAAATATTAAAACTAATATATAGCATTAAAGTATTAAGCTTTAATATAAAAAAAGAAGTGTATTTGGATACCTCATTTTAAAAATAGACTAAAGAATTATTGAAGTCATTTAAGAGAAAAGTGTGAAAAGTAAGAAAGAATATAAAGTTTTAATTAAATTGAAATTTACTTATATAAGCTAGCTAATAAAAGAATATGTGGAGGTGAGAAAGATGAAAAGTGATTAGGTGTTTAGCTAAGGGAAGGTTTTATAAGTGGGTTTGGAGAAAAGTTAGAGAAGAGAACCATTGAGAAGGAGTGATGAGATCATCTTAGAATGACTATCATAAAAGTCAAGCTTGATTTGAAGGAGAAAGACAATCTTTCTAAGTGATTTTGATTTAGTTTTATGATGATTTAAATAAAAGGGCTAAAATTGCTAGAATAATGCATGCATATGAATATAAAAAGCTTTCCATGAGCTTGAAGTCCTAGAAAGTTGGTATGCAAAATTTAGAGATTTGTAAAATTTCATTCATGTCGATTTAAAGCTCAACATGAGTTTTAGATGGTTCAACCATAGAATTGGATTGTTCGATCATCTTTTTGTGAAAATAACGTTTAGCCTCTCTTTGTTAGATATTAGACTTACTATTTGACCTATGTAAGATGCCCTTTGAACAATCAAATGGAGCAATTAGATGATCCAATAACTTTTTGCAAAGCACGCTTGAGTCATTACAAGTGTATCATGAAATGATTCAATATCTATCAAAAATACAGTAAACAATGTGATGGATACCTAGATGATATTAATCAAGATTTGGACAAGTGCATGTTGTATACTCCAAACTCTACATAAAGCATATCTGATTATTTGACAAAGGGTATCAAATTGTTTTATATATTTATAAATAGCAAAATGATAGTAAAGGCTAATTAGGGGAAATTATATCCCAAAAGTTGAACAACAAGTGTTAAACACCAATCATGATGTGAAAAGAAAATGAATGCATATTAAAGTATGAATTATGTTAAACTAAGTCAAAAACAATGTAATGTGTGTGTGTGTGTGTGTCTGTTTGCAAGTGTGTGTGTGTATAAGTGTGTGTTGTCTGATTACAATAAATGAGGAAAAGAAGTAGAAGAATGAAAGTATAACATTCTTATAGGGTATGGATAATCTAAATTTATAATTTAAAAATTTATTTTTTTGAATTTTTCTTTTGTAATATAACATTGTTAAACCATTATAATGATCATTGTATTGGGTAATTCCCAAATGGATGGAGGTAAATACCAAACATAAAAGAGTAAATTAAAACAAAAAAGTGATTTTGTTGGGTTAGATACAAATTAAGCATAAACAAAATGATGATCTTATTAATAAAATTATTAAAAATATCAAATGAGGTAAAGAAATATTGAATTTATATAAAAACAAAGACCATGATGATTAAATTTTAAAATTTATTGTATAGATTTTGGAGACCTTATGGATTGGAAAAAGCAAAACAGAAAAGCCTTTATGAAGTTCTTTTAATTACAAACCTTTTTTAAATTACCTAAAACCTTTAAGCATTAAATATTAGTCAGGAAGAGGACGTGATTTGGTAAGGAGAGATCATATCCAGGACTATGCTAATTATGGAAAAGATATAACAAATAATTTTGCAAAATAGTAGAGGAAAAAAGGTTGGATTTTTTTAAGGGATGTGGAGCTGAGATTAGCATATTTCTCAATTGTAAGACACATTTGTTTTCTAATTAATGAAATATAAAAAAGCTTTTTACATTTGGATTGAAAGTCATTGGTTAAGTATTATTTGATAAAATGGTTTAATTGAATCTCTATTGGTTATTATTCTTGTAATCCTATTTTAAAAAGTATTTTGGTAGTGAATAGGGGCAAACATGATTTGTATGAAAATGGTTAATTATAAAATGATCATAGATTCCATTACTATGAAAAATGAACCATTAAATAAGAAACCTAATAAAATAATGATAAGAGTCTAAGGTTTATTTTTCCTAGAATAAATTGTGCCCAAAAAGGGTGTATGTCTAGATGGGTATGGGTCGTTAAAAAAACACCTAAATATAAGAATAATCTAATAGCTTAGCCCAAAATACTAGTATTGAGATAAACTAGATTATATGATAAAAAAAGATTCATTAGATATTAAATGACCTCAAGAGCAATAAGGGAGTATATAAAAAAAGATTTTCTTATAAAGGAAAATAAAGATGGTTCATAAGGGGTTAAAAGAATATCATTACATGGCATAATTATTAATTTTTATTTATATCAATGCTTGTCATCAAGTTTCTTGATTGAAAGTGCCAAAGACCTCACTCGTAGCATAACCCAAAATTGTTATAAACTCCATGTATGATTATGTAGTTTTGCTTGTTAAGCTTACTTTTGGCTAACATTTCAGGTACAATGAAAGTACAACATAGGACTCCATTGGATTAGTGAGATGAGCTATAAATTTAGCAATGTTTATTAGTTTGGCTTTTTTCTCATTGGAACTTATGCAATATGTATTGAGAAATTGTTATATGCTATAGTAATAAGTTGTGGTTACAACAAGTTCAGTTTTTATTTGGTTGTCTTTTACTTTATAAAATGATAAAAGAGAGATATTGTGATTTATTTTAATTATTTCTATTAAAATTTTATATTAGCTTGAAAGTTTGAAATACTTGGTAGAAAATTGATAGCTTATAAGGGACTAGTGTTGTCACAAGGCATTAAGTAGGACTACAAACCTACAAAAGTTAGGAAAGAATGAATAAAAATGAAAAGGGCATTCTTATGAAAAATTTGGTAGAAAATGAAGAAGATGGTTTCATCAAGGTTTAAAGCTACAATAACTCAAGCTAGAGAGAAACTAAAATACTATACATGTAATCAAAAGAGCTTAGACGAATGCTTTTAAGAAGAGGATTGTAACATGTTTTGTTTGTGATGAAGTTGGACATATTGCAAAGAAATTCCCTCAAGTCACAAGTCCAGTGATGGTGGCAATGATAGTGGAAGAGGTAATGAACATGAACGTTGTTCTGAAAACAATGTAACCAATAAGGGAAAGAGACTAGTTTGACATCTCAATCCCCAATGGCTTAACCTAGGATTTATGCAATCACCTAAAGGGAGGTCCATCACCTCCAAAATCCTTCATATGTACTTCATCATTGTTACATAGAACTATGGAGGTACACTTTGATTGTAGAGTATCTTCCTCTTTCTTTTCTATTATATTGATTTCAAGCACAATAGTTGGTTTATATACATTAGAGTAACCTTTATTAGTTACTTTGAATACTAAGATAATAACAAAAGTAAAAAAATATATAAGACAAAATTATATTATCATAATTATATTATCCTAGTGATGTTCCCAACCATATTCTCATAATTCTATTATCTTGGTACCTTTAAAATCTTCCCAGCTAGAAATTTAAAAAATTATTATGAATTTTTTCCAATCCCAAAAGTCAATGCTCACATGATATTTTTTACATGCCAAATATGTGATATGATATAATAAAATTTGTCAGAAATAAAATAAACATGTTAGGAGTACATAGCATATAAGATATCATCAAAATCCAAGCATCCAACATCATTAAAATGTTGATTTATAATTTAATCCAATTTTGGATGTTAAGAGCCACTGACTTACTCTTCATACCTATCAAGCAAATTCATAGTTACTTGCCTCAAAATTCCATGTCATTGTCAACTTTGAGTGAAGTGTTTGTATGATCTCCCATGAGCTTCTTTAAGATTAAAGCTTTCTTTCCACCTTGGTTCCACTTTCTAAATTACTCAGATCAATAAAAGCCTCAATTTTAGGATTTCATGAAAGCACAACCAAATGATTCTTCAAAATTCAAGTAAAAAAGCCAACAACCTCTCCAATTCTTTAATAAAAATCTAAAAGTGTACTTCCATGATTAAATTCATTATCTTATAGTTTTTATTTGAACTATTTGCATTCCTAAATATTTTTTTGCAATATAATTCCCAAATAGACAAAACTATTGATTTTCTCCACCTCATTGCATCAAACTTTCATGGAGAGGAGGATACCCCATAGTCAATGTTCTTTTAAAGTCTCTCGATGTTTCCAAGATCGACAGTGGCCATCTAGTGATGTTTCAAATGTCAATTCCACAATTCCATTAGATTAAATTTAATTAGGAGAAATTTAAAAAACCAAATAATTACTTGATTTTTAATTAAAACTTAGCAAAATTTTAATTTATTTAATCCTTTGATCCAAATGACCTACAAAAACATTCTAATAAATTTTAAAATAAATTACACATAAACCTTTACATCTTTTTCATAATATTTTAATGTCGTTTAATAATTTTAAGAACTTTAATATTTTTTTTCAAAATTTTTTTAAATAATCATCCATCACCTGATCATTATCTATTATTTTCTTTCCATTTAAAAAATATTTATGGAAAGAATAGTCATAGCATATTAAGAGGACATCAATCACATACCTAAGTGAAGAATAATAGTTAAAGGCACACTTCCAGTCAACCCTAATCCTTTATTTTTTCATAATTTAATTAACAAGGGTTTCAAATTTCAAAACATAATTAGATATTGTCTCCCCTAAAAACTATCCATTTACTCATATACATATATTTTAACTTCACAACTATATCAATAACAAAAAAATGTATAATGAATCTAACCATAAAACCATAATGCCACATACAAAAGGCACATCACTACGATAAAAACCACATCATAGGGTTTACATGGGGACTTTTTTTCTCTCTCTATATATAATACATAAGAATCTACATTATCAAACAATTATCTATATAATAACCTGCTTTTAGACGTAGGTAATTGCTCATATGTCTCGAAATATCCTCACTTAATCTCATGTCATGCTCTATAATACAAATAAGAGAATAAGTATAAAAATCTCAATAGATAAATTTGTAGTTAAAATAAAATGTAAAAAATGGGTATGTCATGAAATAAACTTAGCCTTAAGCACTTTATAAAGGTATATAATATCTAAAAGTGAGGCATATATTTAAAATTCTTTGAAAATATAAGAGTACTTTTTTAATGCAAATGCACACCATGCAATAACTCTTAATATTTCAAATATGACCATTTTCACATCCCTTAATATTGACAAATATATATATATATATATATAATTTTATTTAGACTCATATATTTTGAACATTAATTAAAATTTTTGTTTCAAATAATAAGGGCCCTAGTTTCTACTACTTATCCTCTAGATCTCTATCTCGTCTCTCCTAGAATCTCGTTATATCTACACTTGATTGCATAATAAGAGGTGGTCATTATAAGACACAAGCGATGTTTATAGACTTTCATGTATTACATTATGGGATAAGGTTAGATAGGAAAAACATATTTAACATTAATTTTCTTTTATTCCTCATAAGATCTTAGACTCAAAGCTTGAATTCTTTTTTATCACTTTCATTTTATAGTCTTCATAAATATCACATGAAACTTTTCTTCTATTAGGAAAGTTATTCTCAATTTTGTGAACATATATATATATATATGCCATGTCATGAACATTCAACACTTATGCCATGTCATCTATGCAACACTACTCTTGAAATGATATAATATGCATATACATGTCAATAATCCCTTACTACTCTCATCATGCAATTCAATGTATAAGATATAATGGAATAGTTATTCATACCACAATATCTTGGTATGATAATTGTATAAACAAATCACTTCTTACATTACTATTAATTTAGGTTATCTACTTAGATTCTTCACTTCTTATATTTGTATATTTGTTCAATAATTTTTTATTACTACAATGCACCAAAGATAATACAATTTGAAGTTAGAGGGTTTGACACCATATGTAGTTTTCCAAGTAAAGCTAACATAAAACAAAAAGATCAACTTATAACAATTCCTTAAACCAACATCAAGCCAACATTAAATTTCTTTCTTAAATCTCAACTATGAAACAAGGTGTCGTTAATCTTATACACGCCCTTAATAAAAAATATTATACCTTAAGTCAATTTTACTATTCTTTCCTTTTATGGTATAGGGCTAACCATTATGGATCTCTTTTAGAAAGTTTTTACATAAAGGCTACAATGATTTGACTACTTTTACCATTTATATCAAATATTATCTCTTGATTTCTAAGAATCTTAAGTAGAATAAATACATAAATAATTCATAAATTGAATGCTTACCCTCTTCCTTTTTTCTTCTACTAAGCAATTCATAGCCAAGGCTTTTGAAGCATTCTTCCTTCACTATTCAATAACAATGCAATTCATCAACTCCTCATAGAGGGATTATCACTCACCTTCCTTCCCTTAATTATAATAATAACCTTACATGAAAAAAAGAAATGAAATGATTTAAAGAATGGCTACGTTTTTTCGAGGAATCTCACCTCATTCAAATGATTTTCTCGCCTGAGGAATTAAATGTATTAAAGGGATTCACCATAATCATTGGAGATTATCGAATCCCTCAAATTCCTTTGCACCAATTGAACTTGCCCAAAGAGAAATTCGAACCTCAAGTTATGCCTCTTCATCTTATTGTTCCTCTCTTGTGACCTCTCCCTTCCTCCCTCAAATTTGTACAACACGAACTCCCTCAAGAGATTAATCCCAAAGGGGGCCAGTATGCTAGGAAAAGAGGAGAAAAAAAAAGCTGCAGCAAAAATAATTAAATAAATAGGTTAAATTTCTAAATTAAGTATACTTTACTCCTTTTATCTTCAAAATTTGAAAAAAAATCAAAATAATTTTCTAAAATCATAATAAATGTATCAACAGATTCTTTGTGATGTGTCTTTTCCAAAAAATATAGACACAACCAAGTTTTGGATTACTTCAAAAATATTCTTTTTGATATGTACAAAAAATATTATTTTATTTTAATCAAAGTAAATTTAAAATATTAATAGTGAGCATCCATGTTTGGGATAATATTAGAACAAAGGAAATGTGGGTTAACACATAAATGATGTTATTTTCATTAAGCCAGGCCTCTTAGACATGTCAAATTTTCACAAAAATAAAATCACTGAGCTTTAAATAAATTATAATATTTTTAAAATTTTCCAAATATTCAAATATCTTTTACTAATTTTCATTCTTTTCCAAAAAAAATATTTATGAAACATTTTTCAATATCTTTTAATAAAATCACTGAGATTTTAATAAATTATAATATTCTTTAAAATTTGATCTTCTTCATTTAACATTGTCTTCCATCCACAAAACTCATTTCTTTCTTATCAAAGATGTACAAGATTTCACAAAATAGCAACAATTAACATAAAATTATTAAATTTCATAACAACTTTATTTAAGAAAAAGTTATTCCTTTGAAGATAGTAGTATATCTCCCCCCTCTTTTAAGCAACTATCCATTACTCAATAGACATAATTATTAAATTTTATTATTGATGTTAAAATTTTTCATAATAAAATTTAATTAATTATTATTCACATTTATAAGATGTTACAATATCTATATGTATATTGCAAGAACTAAATCATATTATTATCAAGCAAAAGTACACAAAATCCAAAATAGATAAATCATTTGACCAAATTCAAGTAGCAAATTGTTTTGCAAGATTGATCTATGATTTACTTACCATCAACTGAAATTCAAGAAGAAAGATACACCTAAGATATCTTCATAGACTAATATGATTATTATGAATTTTTGGTACTTTCTTATAATTAATTAATGCACCAAAACCATTCTTGTACCTAATGAATTAGGATTTTAGGTAATGACTACACAATTTCTTCATCAAGTTTATTAATGATATTCTAATGTATTTTTCAAATTCTAAAGATCATACAATGCATGAGGATGTGTTATTACAAAAATTAAAGGAGAATTATTTGTATGCAAAGTTATCCAAGTATAGTTTATGATTATTAATGTGTCATTCTTGGGACACAAAATCAATACCAAAGATTTGTTAGTGTACTCATTGAAGATGGAGATATTAGTTAATTATCCCATAACTATTTATGCTATAAAAACAAAAAGTTTCTTAGGACTAGTTGGTTATTATAAGATGTTTATTAAGGCATTCTTATAGATTGTGATTCCCTTAACTAGATTAACTTAAAATTTAGTTTTATTTTGTTTGGTATCAAATTTGTGAGAGTAGCTTCCAAACTCTAAAAAAAGGTAGAAATCAACATAGATATTATCTTTACATAAGAATGGTTAAGAATTTATAGTATTCATATATGATATTTATAAGAATTTTGTATTATTTTAATGAAAAATGGTAGGATTATGACTTATGCTTTTGAACAACCATTATTGCACAAGAAGAATTATTTTATTCATGATCAATAGCTTAGCTGTCATAATCTTTTCTTTTAAAATTTATAGATACTATTTATATAATATTAGAACTTAAATATGATAAGATCTCCAAAGTATTAATGCATATTTACTTAGAAGTTAAGCTTGAGGTAGAGGCAATGATTGGAATAAGTTAAGGATTATAATATATATGTCAATTATCATAAAAAAAAAAGACAACATAGTGGCAAATGCCTTAAGCAAAAAAACTTCAACCTTCATGATTACAATGTAGAAGAAACATAATTATGAGATGGATAGGTTTAATTTAAATATTATATCAAGAACAAATAAAAATTTTAATCAATTGTTGACTAAACCAAATTGGTTACAAGATCATAAAGAATTTCAAAATGAAAATAAAGAGATGTAAATATCAAGGCGTAACTCTTGAGCGGACAAGAGTCTGATTTTAATTTGAATGAAGATAATGGTACTCTATACTTCAAGGATAGAATTTGTATACTTATTTAAGAACATACAAAATAGATTTTTGTTGTATGAAACATATAGAATGAGATATAAAATATATCTTGGGATGACTTAGATATATCATGATATGAAAAAAAAAGTTCTTGCTAGACTAGAATGATAAGAAACATTAAAGAATAAGTACTTAATTTTCCAACAAGTCAAAGAAGAATACCAAAATCTTAGTAGATTACTACAACATCATCTTACACTTATCTAAAAACTGAAAAAGATATCTATAGACTTTGTGGTTGATCTTATTAAAATACGCTAACAAAAAGATGTAATTTGGGTAATTATAAAAAATTGATCAAGTATATCATGGCTCTATATTATCTTTTACTTAATTATTAAGAAAATAAAAGGTTTAAATCAATACGTGAAGACACAAATAAATCCCTAGTAAGGGCCTAAGGATATAACAAAATCTAAATACTAATCTTTTTTACTATATAGATTAAATAAAATATCAATATAAAAAGTGATCTCACAACAAAATTATATATAAATCATCTAATCAAAAATAAATTATATACCAAATCTATACATATTAAAATATGTGCATAATATAAGAATTTATCAAAAGATAAAAGACTAACCCACATGCCAACTAATAAGTAGTATTCTTATCCATAATATTTAAGTCTATATCTTTCAGTGTAGTGGATGCACCACATGTGATATAAATACTAAGAAGATTTTAATAAGATTAGCGAGTTAACTAATAAGGTAATAATATATATATATATATATATATGTATGTATATTATAACTAAATAAGTATAATCATGCCTTAATAATAGAAAATCAATGATCATGTTTGTTATGTTTTATTTATTTTATTTCCACTGTATTTAAATATATCTCAAATTTCATCTTTTAGATTATTATTCTCTGAAGTTAATATAAGTAACCTAAACTTCACAGAAGAGTATCCTTACCTTGATGGGCAATCCTTCTATTATATCATAGATATCAAAATCTTATAAAAATAGATTTTTGTTCTTACCATATATCATGTGTAATAAGACAACCTTGAGATAAAGTCAATGACTTAGGAAAGAGTTATTCAATGTATATGCCCAAATCAATACATAAATCAAGTTGAAATTGTCCAAATCAATGCATAAATAAAGTTGAAATCGACAAGAAGGACATTTAGTCAAGAAAATTTTTTAAGACAATTTGACCATGTTGGCTCACTAGCATAATTAATAAGAGGGTTAAACTGGGTTATACTTTTTGAAAAATAGCACATTAAAGACAAACCAAATTTGCAACATAGTAGAATAAAACATTAAGTGTGCTATAAGATAGTAATTGTAGAATTTAATGTGTAGGAAAGAAAGATAATGAAAAATGAACACCCAAATGAGCTTAGATCCACTCTCAAACAAAATATTTTTGGGCCAACTCTCTTTCTTACTCTCATTTGCCATAATCAGTGCAAAAATTACTCTTAGCTCGTCTTTTTCTTAAAGTTAACACTAAATCTCATAAAGCCTTTGACTAAGATTTTATAGCATTTATAAAAGGAAAAATTAAAGCTCACAATTCTCACACAGAGTTGATATTATAAATATTTCTAGATCGATAATGTGATGGCTCATGTAAAGAATAAGAAAAGTAATATTAAAATGCTTATTAAATGAAGCTAAAAGGCAAAAATTTTAATACTGAAAGAGTCACCCAAGGTTGCAACATGAAGCCTTAGTAGATCAAAAAACTTTCAATAAATGTGTATATCAAGTGAAGAAAATTATTGGTTTGAGCTACAAGGTGAGGCTTACTCATAATGTTTCTAAGCTTTTAATCTTCTGTAAACCAACTCAAGAATTCATTCTATATGTCCTTAATCTTTGCTAATTATTTAAACATTGAAAACAATGCTTAGATCAACTTAATATCCTGAAACATCTAGAAATATATTTATATTTTATAGACATTATAATTCGTTGAATGCTTCAATATTTATTATTCATAGCTAGTCAAGTTCATTAGGCCAGTCATTGAATGGTCTAATGAACTTTCAACAAGGACTTATTTTTCATTTGAGCTTATAAACTTCTCCACCAAATAGCTTGATAGTATTTTGATAAAGACATAAGTTCTAGATTAATTTCAAGAAAATTTATTGGATAGTCTAACGAAGCATCAAACAATAATCATATTATCTAATGGTCAAGTGCTACAGACTTCAAGTTTTACCACATAAACTCATCTAATTAGATTATAACCTTAGATGATTTGATTCTTATTAGGCAACAATTGAACTAGGTGCCAGATTATGTGATGGATCTACAACTAGATCAACTAACTCTTAAAACTACGAAATCCTACTCCCCTGTGAATATATTAATCATCAAACACTAGTAGCTATCTCATGTGATTGATGTATCCATCTAGTAGTGATTTATAACCAAATCTAAAATTATGGATTAGATGATACTAGCATAGTCAGATTCTTTATGTGGGTGCACATTGTGGTTTTGAAATGTGTTAATGCATATTTTTTAAAATTTAAAAACTTGAATGGAAATGCACAAATTCTACATCAAGTTTACATAAAACATTGACACAAAAAATTATCCAACATTAATCTTGATTATTGTGGCTATATGGGATCCATTAGATTAGCTTTACATTATATGAAAACATAAATCAAAAGGATAATGTGGAGTCAATCTAGTGGACCCCATATAGTTTTTCCTTAGTTTAGTAGATTTTTTATTTTATTCGGATTATAATTGGTCATATATAAGGCTCTTATAATATTTTTAAATTTTTTACATATTTTATAAATTTTAAATCATTTTATTAGGGTGGGGTATTTTCATTATTTTGCATGTAATCAAGGCTAGTCTTCGGATCTCGAATAAACATTTTTCCATTGAAAAAAAAAGAAAATTTGTTTAGCTAGCTTTGATGTTTAGAATACATAGTTTTAATTGTATATGCATGCACGTCCTTATCAAAGTGTCCTCTTCTTCAAGTTGTGATCTAAAATTTATTTGAGTTATGAATCAGATCTATCTCTATCATTGTTATCCTCCTCATCCTCACCACCTTCCCCTTATCTATCTTCTTGTTTCAATCTCATTCACACTTAGTCAAAATTTGGTATTAAAGCCTACTTTACGATATCTAGGTCATTACAAAAATTTAGGATGGTGTCAAACAATCATCTCGACCAAAGGAAACCCTCATCCATCATTGTAACTTGTGATCAACGGCCTATATTGTCTCTATCAAAATTAATGCATCTTGAGATCAAAGACCTTGCTAGTGTTCATCTTATCTACGCTTTCACTTTCATCTAATTAAAACCTCACCAAGAAGCAACATTAAGTGCCATCCCAAATAAGCAACCTTTCATCAACCACAGTAATCATGGAATAAAAGATTAAAGTGCCCAAAAATGTCACACTAGACACACGTTTTGTAACCTTAATCTCTTAAAATAGCATGCCATCTATAATCATGCAGCCAGTGTAAAACTAATCAATCCAAGATAGACCAAGCCACCAGTGGCTATGATTAAGCTAGTTTCTCTTAATTATTACCAATCATTTTGGGAAGATCATTTTGAGGAATTTGGTTAAGATTTGAAACAGTTTTCACCACATGAGTGACTTATTTTGTAGCATGAGGTATATTGTCAAAAGTTTAGATTTATGGATATGCTTTTAAAATTAGATTAATAAATCCATATCTATCTCATTGCTATTTTTAAAAGAACCATCATGTTTGAAATATTTTGATCATTATATTCCATATCCTAAACTTCTATTTTAAAAAATATGTCATAGTACAATGGGATTTCATTATAATCATAACAATAAAGGGACTTAGGAATCTTATATCTATATTATGAGCTATGTTCATCTTCTTTCAAATATCCACATAAGTGTTATTTATAATCATTTTTATATGATCCATGTTAAATTTTTTCTAAAAACTTATATAATTTTTTTTCATAAGGATTAGATGATTATATGATTAAATCTATAAAAGAATAATCATATTATACAACCAAGACATTATTCAATTACTATTAAATGAATACATTTAAAATGAAATTACTTGAACATATTATATCCTTATCCATTATAAGAATTATTTAGATAATGTCTAGCGCAATGTGCTTCATACATGTTTGTAATCGACTTGACATGTTGTATACCCAAGAACACAACATATTGTTCTCTAGATTGGCACATAATATGATAGGGATTAGTGCATGTGTCTTCTCTTAGTATTAATGGTTGAAACTCATCTTTTCCTTAATTTTATTGCTTCAACTTAATCCAAAATTAGCATAAGGTAATCTCTTAAGAACAAACAATAATTATCATAATAAAAGTGATTTTCTTAATTGAAAACAATATAGTTAACACCAATCCCAATCTTCAAACTCCAACACAAAGTTTTCTCAATTCAAAACCTTATAGTTAACATCAAACCCAATCTTAGAACTCCAACATAGAGCTTCTTAGCTATCCTAGCTTCCTAAAACATGTTATGTTGAAACTCATGCAAACCTCTTATGAAACATCATGTAAAATAGATCTTGCTTTATTTTCTCATTCTTGTAGTAATTTAGAACTTTGATAATTGATTCCTCAAGGTTTCAATGACTCCTTTACTATAGCTATCTTATTCTTTCTCATTGATTTCCATGTTTTTCTCCTTTATTGTAACAACCATCCAACAACTTAGTTACAATCAATTCCTCACCACTCATTATTTACCTCCTTAATAATGTAACAACCCCCAGCAACAACTATCTTCTTGGTAGTTCCCAACTTTCCTCAATTCCCTCTCAAGCTTCTTCTTTTAAATAGCTTTTGCTGAATAACAAACAGCCTCCATTCCTTTTTCTTCAACTACTTATTTCATATTTGCTTAAAGTAAGTATTAACCCCAAATTACTTACTATGCTACTCTTTAAGAAAAATTTCATACTTATTTAATTTAAAAAATAATTTTTGATTTACTTAAACTAAAAAATTTAAAACAAATTAATTATATCTTTAAAAATTACAAATCAAATACAATTAGATTTTTGTCTATAAGCTCATTCCAAAGATATGTTCACTTTCAAATAGTAAAGCATTTTATAAATTGACACATTTTTTGAAAGAAAAATATCATCATTTTTTGCCCATTAAATTTCAAAAAATAACAATCTTATTAATCAAAATGCTAATACACACACACACACACAAACACACACACACACACACACGCACACAAGCTCAAATGCATAAATTTTTCATTTACAATACACTTCAAAACAAAAATCTTGAGATGTTATATTTAAAGTGGTATTAATATTTTGTTTGTTCAAGATCATAAAAAGATTTAACTAATTTATATACTTTATTTTCACAACTAGGTATTCTAAGCCTTTTAATTTTCATGCATAAATCTCTTCTCCTAAATCACCATATAGATAAATCATATATAATACCCAAAATAATTAATATTTTAACAAAAATATATATGATTTATGAGAAAGCACATATCATAAAAACTCTAAAAAGAAATAAGGCTAACAATTCATAAGTCGAAGCACATCTCAAGTTAAGCTCTAAAGGAAGCAACACATATACTCAGTTTTTGGAATTTATTGGCATAGCTTAACACTTGAGATTAGATTATCACTTAGAAATAAATTTCAAGGAGGCATTAATAATAATACATGTGGTTGGATTCCAACGACCCCATTAACAACAACTTTCAATATTTGTAATTCATTATTTTGAAAAAGATTTGCACTAACAAATACTTGAGAAATTTGTTAATTACTTTTATGACATAAGAGATGTTTTTAATAAATTCTTATACCAAAAACGTGAATTTAGGGATAGTTTTATACTAGATGTGAAAGCTTTGCTAAACCTTTATGAGGCAACTTATCTTAAAACACCTAATGAGAGGATATTGAACAATGTTATCATTTTTGCAAAGGGGCATATGGGTTTGATATGTTCCTACATTGAACCAAATCTGAGAGCTATGATTTCAAGAGCTTTAAGAAACCCAATGTTTACTAGAATTGCAAGACTGGAAGAAATGCAAATCAAAGAGAAGATCTATAACAATCTCATAACTTTTATTTATCTAACTATTTTTTTGTGATATTCTTTTCATAATTGTGATTAGCTTAAACCTTTTACTATATTTTTTATTTTTATTTCTTTACCCTTAGATTTTCTTCTATATTGGCATATTTACAAAGCTTACATTACAAAGAATTATTTCTCACGTAATACACATAGCTTGATTATTAAAAAACTAAAATTGTTTAAAGAATTTTTTGCAATTAAAACTTTGATACTTTTTTCATTGAATATTTATTGTATTTTAATTAAAATACGTTATTGCTAGAAAATTAACAAAAAACTGAACGTTTTCAATAGTTGATATACTTTTTGCAAGAAAAAAATTCAAAATATTAAAATTTAAATAGAATTATATAAATATAAAAATAAGAAATAATTATGGCATTACCAGATTGAAATTATTAAATTATTTCAAAATATTTGAGAAATAAATTTTCTAGATATTACAATCATGATGAATATGCTATTGTAAATTAAAAATTACATAAAAAGTTTAAAAAATAGAAATATAAAATATTGATCTTTTAAAATATTTAAATATCTGTGCAAACATACAATAAGAAAGATATCTAAGTAATACACATGTTAAGAAAAAATAATTGGGGCAAAAACAGTAGACAATAAAAAAATATTACCAAGATATTTAAATTTACAAAAAAAATAGCATCAGATCAAAGAAATTTCGAATTATAATATTTTAAAAGAATCTCAATAACTAAAATACTGATAAATGTCAATAAAAAATGAAATTTAAATTAAAAAATAATTACACTAATAGAGTAAATATAATCTTTAAAATATTACCAAACCAAGCCAACAAAACTCATCTATGTAGGCTTAACTATTATGAGATTTTAGTACTATAATTATCACAACAAGAAAATGCATTGAAATAATTTGAAGGTCTTCTAAAATTTTTAAATGCACATGGAATTTGACTCTTATTCGATTAAGTTGGAGATTGAACAAAAATGTTAGCCTTACAAAACACATAATTTGTAAGAGCGATCAATAGAGTTGCATTTTTTAATGATCAAAATATTCTTTTAGCCTTGTTATTTATATGTAAAGAAAATAGTCACAAAAATTACTAGTATTTACATTAATATTACATTATATTAATGTTCAATATGGCATATTAGAAGAGTTTTAGTTGATTACTAACATAATAAATAAGAGCAAAGCTACTAAAAATATGCTTATGATATCCCTAAAATGGTTAACGATTAAGTGACATTAATTATGTTCACTTCTTACCATCTAAATTTTTTTTTGCTTCACAATGATCAAATGTGAAAAAAGGGACTTTTTATTATGATTCTTTTATCAAGTTCATCTACAAAGTGTGTCAATTCTAAGATAAAGTCAATATGACTAGTTTATACTTTTAAAATACTAAACTCTTTTTACAGAATTTTTTACACTAATTTTTTAGCTATTTGAAACAACTTATATACATAAGTACAACTCTAATTACAAATTCATAGTCATGATTTAAAAAAAATACTCACCGAAATAAAATGATATCCACTGTTATTTATAATAGCAAACTAAATCCATAAAACATTGATTACTTTTATAAATATAATTTTCTTGATAGAGAATTCTATTTTTTTCATGTAATTTGATTTGTTGTTATAATCCTTGAGGTGACTATATTATTAAAACATAAATATTAAGCAAAGATTATTCTTTGTTTTTTTATAAATCTAATATACAAAGATCTTGAACATTATTTGGCTTGTTGTCTATATCAAATATAGAGATTGAGTATACTTGATTTTTAGGATCATATCTTATTAGTTGAATTTTGAGTAAACAATGAAAAGAAATAATTAATAATTTTAATGTTGAAATGTCACAAAGACATTACATTAGTAAATTTTATAACAAAATTATAAACCTCATAATTTATTTTTTTCTTAAATATAATTTTTCAAAGTACAACAAATATTATTGCATATTATAGCAAGTCTATGAAAATATCATTTCATGCATTCAACATGATATGTTAAGCAAAATATAGTTGACTATAGTGGCACAAGTAAAATCTCTCTTTTTATTTTCAATATCCATTCATTTTCATAAGTGTCATATCACACTTTAAGAGAGCCTTGAAGCTATTCTGATTGGGGAGGAGCATTTTAGCCTTTAGACCACTCTTTGATTGACACTTGAACCTCAAGAATGCTTTATATATAGCAACATTACTTGGTATATTTGAATCAATCGAGTGACACGTCAAATTTGATCAATATGATTGCCCATATATTTGAAAGTTTTTCATCTTGATGGTTATAACTAATTTTATAATATCTACAAAGAGACAAATTAAATGCCACTTATTTCAAAACAAGAATATTTGTATGTCAATTATTTTGAGCACTTTGGAAGTTCGCATTAACTTCTTCCATCTCTATCATCCCTTACAAATTCACCTCTAAAACTCAAATTTGTTATACCATGAAGAAATCGTCTACTTCAAAGAGTTTGCTTAAATATAATCATTTCTTGACCGACTTTACCATATTATCTCTTTAACAAAGACTATTTGTTCCTTTTTTTCTACTCATTTTTGGGCATGACTTACCATATAATCATCTTGATGAATACCTTTTTCTTTATTATTATTTATGTCTACTTAGTTATCATTTCTTTCTTCATAAAGTTTTTTCTTCTATCATAACTAATCAATCCTTATCAAGAATAAATATATTTTTAATTCTATGAATCCACAAATTTTTAATATTGTTTTTATATTATATGTCTTTTCATCATCCTTCATGATCATTTTGTCTTACTCTCTTACTCTTACTAGTAGTCTCTCTTTTTTAATCCATTCTTTCAAAGTGGTGAAAATTGTTCTTTAATGGTAGATTGTTACAAATTTTGCAATTATGTTAAAAATAATGAGATTTCATAATTATCTTGGTGATTGTTCACGTTTCATAGCTCTTACAATAAAAGTAATTGTTTCTTTATTTAATCAAATATCTATAATTAAAAATATAATTATTATCTTATTTTTACATTGATCATATTTTGTGTATATTAATAAGATAGATAAACCATGATTTAATATAATTATAAATACTATTTTGTGGTTCATATTTATTTAACTTGCACACACCAAATAGTATGACATCTTGCCTCATTATACCTAGGTACTGTCCCCTCAAGGGTTGCCTTATCTCAATCGAGAGGGTCTTAACTTTTGCATAAGGGATTTGTAATAGGGCACTTAATTAATCTCTAAAGTTTTTTAAAAGAAAGTATTACATATGCATTGTAAATCTAGAGTCTATTATTAAGTATTTCGAAAAACATGTCAAGCTATTGTGACTAGAGCTCATATGAACTCTACCATGTGAATGTCTTTTCATGAATGAATGTAGTTTGTATTTTTTAAAATGATTTGTAATTTATGCAAATTTTTAAAGAATAAATGAATAAAATATATTAAATTAATAATCTTATTTAATAAGAGAAAAAAACTCTCTCTCTCAGATCATAAATCATTTGAAATATTTGAAAACTTTAAAAGAAAATAGAAAGGGAGTTGGAGAGAAGAAAGAAGCAGAACCCAAGCTTCCCTTCAGGGAAACATAAAAAAACTAATAGGAAGGAAGAAAAGCTTATGGAAAAAGAAGGATCATCACCTTCTTATCATGGGAATCATAATAAAGAAAGAAAATTATTACTTTATGTATAAATGGTTTTTGGATTATATGGAATATATAGAAATGAAAAATAAGAAAACAAAGCTAGAATGCATAACAATTGGATGTTGTTATTTATCTCCACTATAGTGATCATACATAAATGATTGCATAACCGTCTGGTATGATCTATGTGAACGGGTGGCAAGGGCTATCTAACTAGTATGCAAAGAGTTATTAGACATTTTGTTATGTTAGTACTATGCAGAGGTTGGATTGGTACATTAATACATAGAATGCCTGCCATTAATTGTTGCCTATCCAATTTCTTATACGATGAAGTGTTTTAATATTGATCAGGCATGTACTACAAGGGTAGCAGACTAGTATGATTAGCTAATAAAAAGATTATACTTTGCTTGTACTGAGAAAAATGAGCATTGGATTAGTATGACTACTTTGTGGGAATATTATATTAGATCTTCAATTTCATCTCTTATATGCTTAAATAAAAAACATAGAATTACTTCTAACAAATCAACCATGTCAAAAGTTTTAGATCACATCAACATAAAGAAAAAATGCATAAAAATAATATAAAATGAATCACTATAATCAATTCATAGGGATCACTGAAAAAAACATTTTTTCAAATGAAAACACTAAAATTATATTAAATAATATTCATACTTTATTTTCTTTTTTTACAAAATTTTTTTTATAAAAAAATCATTCTAAACCATATTATTTTTACTACAGAAAAAGTGAACTTTGAGAAGATTGCTAAAGAAGAGGATATAAAAATAACTAAAGCAACATATAACATGCTCATGTCTAGTGGTTTTTGAATCATCACGTCACCTGCATATGCTTGATTTATGAACCAAGCTAGGACTAAAACGTAACTCTCAGAATACAATAAAAGGTGACTCCCAACCAATGGCCCAAAGAAGCAAACCCAGAACTGACTTCTTTTGGAGCAATCTTCGAAATAAGAATGGCAATGGATGATTCTCACTTCACGGACCCTTCATCCCTCGTAGAATGTCGCCACCAATTGCAAGGGTTTCAATCAACTGTGTGGGGTGATTACTTCATCGAGCGTATGCCCATGTCTCCCTCGAATTTGGTATTGCATATCGTAGTATTTACCTTTATTCTTTCATTGCTTCAACTATTAGAAAAGAGTCTAATATACTTCAAGTTGTTAGCATTCAAAATATTGATTTGTTGATTTTGAAGGAATTGATAAAGCAAAGAATTCATGAGTCAAAACCCGTCTTGAGTCAAGCTCTAAAAAACACAACAGATACACTTTAGTCTTTAGAATTGATTGATATAATTCAACACTTGAGAGTAGCTTATCACTTTGTTGTGGAGATCAACGAGACATTAATCACAATACATAAGGCTGGAATAGAACATACCAATGATCTTCACATTATTGCTCTTGGATTTTGACTTCTTAGGCAACAAGGACTTTCAATATTAGCAGGTCATTATTCTTCTTTAAAAGATCTATATTACTAAACATTTGAGAAAGTGATTAACCATTTTTATGCTTTGATAGATGTTTTTAATAGTTTCTTAAACAAAGAGGGAGAGTTTAGAACAAGCTTGACAATAGATGTGCAAGGTTTGTTGAGCCTCTATGAAGCAACTTATCTTGGAACACCCAATGAGGAGATATTGGAAAAAGCTACCACTTTTGCATTTGGGTTTGATGTGCACCCATTGGAACCAAATATGAGAACTATAGTATCAAGAGCTTTAATAACTCCAAGATTTAGTAGAATGGAGAGACTAGAAGCAAGGGAATTCATATCTTTGTATGACAAAGAAGAGAATAAAAGAGAATATTTGTTGCAATTTGCTAAATTGGGCTTCATATTTGTGTAATCAATCCACTTGGAAGAACTTCGAATTTTATCAATGGAAGCTTTACTACATATAACTACTAGAACATAAGTTTGTAAAATATTTCAAGCAATCGATTATCTTTGAGATTGTACCTAGGTATCATCACATCAAAAAACTATGTTGTTATAATTCATAATTCTCTTTAATAATTACAACTATACAAGAAATTTGACTTTTATTCTTTTGATTGATAGATAGAACAAAAATACTGGTCTTGAAAAGGATCTTTCATTTGCGAGAGATAGACTAGTTGAATTACATTTCTAGATGGTCAGAGTATTCTTTGAGCCTTGTTATTCATATGTAAGGAAAATGTCTACAAAAGTAATAGTATTGACATCCATACTTGATAATATTTATGATCAATCTAGAACATTAAAATATCTTCAATTGCATATTGGCATAACAAATAGGTGCACAATTATTAAAAATATGGCTATAATATCTTTAACAAGTGTTTATTTAACCGCTCTTCATTAGATTCTTATAGTTTTTTAATACAAATCTAAAAGAGAATTTTATGAAAGAAGTTTTTTAGTTATCGTTGTATCGGTTTTTGTAGTTGGACAGTTAGTGAAAGAGTTGACCAGTTACCAATCAATTTACAAAAATTTATAATTGTTCTTTATAAAACTTTTGAAGAGTTTGAAGATGAGCTTGCAATTAACCAAAGTACATATAAAGTTCATTCCTTTATACATTAGTCAACCTATTAGACTTCAATTTTCATTCTTGTTTTATAATGGTAGTATGATATTTTTTTCGTACTTATGTGCTATACTATTTCTTATATAATATTTAACCAACTTTTATGTTTGTTCACATAAGTTCACTTCACACTCTATCTTGATTGTATCATATGATCTCTTAATATTGTATTATATGATCTTAAATTTTCTGTTCCTTACCCATCTATCTTAATGTATGATATCAGACATGAGGCCTCAACATATCAAAGTCCTCTCTCTATGAACACAAGATATTGGTTGTAGCGATGGCTATGTGATGGGGCACTTTACCTTCTCGTGTTGTAATACTCATAATTGATGTCATGGCATATTAGAGGTTGATGCTTAGTGATAATATGGTATGATATAAGATTCTTGAGAGTAGAGATAGAAGTTCTAGAATGGAATCCAAGTCTAAAAGAGAATAAAAAATAAATAAAAAGAAAAAAATAATAAAATACTAAATGAAGTTGAATATGAAAAAAAAGAAATATGATATATGATTATTGTATGATAATATATATACTTATACATATAAGATAAGTATTTTAATATTATTCTATTATTTATATATTACTATGCAATGTTTCATTTATTGCATTATGTTACTTCTTAGTTAAATAATTTTCTTTTTGTATTGCTTTAGTACATGTAGCTATTAGTTTATCTACTGAATATATTATACTTATTTCTTATTACATTAAAGAATTGATGGCTCCATGACTTTGGGTGAGAATTTATTATAATTTGTAAATATGAGCAACATTATATGTAGATAAGAATATATGTATCTTATTATCAAAGTTCCATATCAACACTAGCTTACAAAGTTTCATACTATATGATAGCTATTATTGTAGCATTGTTATACTTGTGATGATTTCAGATTATCATAATTTTTATGTTACCATCACTCTTTTATATTGGCCTGTGTTCTTATTTTTTATTATAAACTCTGGTTAATATGAAAAACTTATATTATGGATGTAATTCATGTATTTGTATTGATTTATACTGAGAGGGGTATGATATTAGTAATACAATAAAATAAGAACATGCAAATGGTATCATATGAAATAAATGAGCAAAATATTGTAAAACACATTTCAAGTAAAAGCTTAATTATTCTTATCTTTTTCATCATCTTTATTTATTTGCTCATTTTCTTTCTTTTTCATTTTCTTTAGGATTGTTTTAGGGCTAAACTTCATAATGATTAAACATGTTTAGGTACCTATTGTTTCAACTTAAATCACCCAGATTAAATGACATATTTGGCTCATCTCTAGAATAATCATTCTAAAATACCACTGACTATTTTAGACAATCATTCATCATGTCAACTTTTGATGTTTCTCCTCTATTCACAAAATACTTTTTCTTTTAAATTTTTATGCCTTTTTAGAAGCTCATCTTTTTCTTTTATATTTTGGTTACCATTGTAGGTAATAATTTACATATTTGATTTTCCTTTTTATATCTCTATTATATTAGTGTAAGAAATAAATGTAACTTAAGCAAATCACATATAACATATTCTAACTTTATGTGAAATCAAATAAGTGGCAAAACATTACAATACCAAAGTGAACAATCATCTTCAAAATATCATATAAGTCCATCATCTTAAGTTCCTATTTTTATAGCATGCAACGTATATCAAACATCAAACATAAGTATGGACTTCCTCAACTCAATATTTTGTCAATCATTAAGACCTTTAGCCTATAGTACATTATACAACAAACATATATATGTTTTACAAGCTTATCTATTTTTCAAATCCTAAGTAATGGTCTTCTCCAAAATTTCAAAATTTGAGCTCTAGGTGTTATAGTTCTCGTGAGCCTTTTTTTTATTTTTGCCTTTATCATGCACCTAACTCTCAGATTTCTTTCAAAAGCTTGATAGATCTTCATTTCTCTCTTTTTTTCACTTTGTCACACTTGGATTAAACTAATTGCACTGGCTTTTTCCCAGAAAAATCTTCCCTACTTTTATGAACAACTTATGAACCTTTGCATTCCAAACCATTTAACCCATATTAATGGTTGCATTTAATTAATTTAGTGTATCTTAATCTTCATGTCCAACTCAATAAGAATGGTTTCCTATTGGTTGAATGCTCCTCATGATGATTAACACAATCATTCACCATTTTAGGTTTTAAAAATTTTTCATTTATTTGTATTGTACTTACAAAATATATGAATTCATATTATATAATGAGTCAAATCTCTCTTCATTTGTACTTATCGTACTTATATAATGCATTTCATTATACATGAATGATAAAATTCAATTTAACTTACTCAAATATTCTCTTAACATTGTATTGTATGATGTCTTTTATCATACTATATGATATCTTTTATTATACTTGTACTATCAATTTTACTACATGATCTTATTATGTGATAACTAACGATTCAATGTAGTGTTGGCCTTATTATACTTATGCGACTGTGCTTGTTGTACTATATCATTCTTTTATACACTACTCAACCTATTGGATTTCTATTTTCATTTTTATTTTATAATGTTAGTACGATATTTTCTTTCATACTTATGTGCTATAATATTTTCTATATAATAGTTAACCAACTTTTATGTTTATTTATATGGGCCCACTTCACTTTCTATCTTGATTGTGTCATATGGTCTCTTAATATTATATTATATGATCTTAAACTTTCTCTTCTTTACCTCTCTATCTTAATGTATGATATCCCTTATTATATTGTATAGTCTATGTAACTATGTTCCACCTCACAACACGTTAAATTGTACCATATCATTTAAGAATTGCACTATAAAATCCTTTAATATTTTCATAGATAATTTAAAAAAAATTCTAAAAATCTTATAATTTATATTTAATTCAAAATATCTTCATTTAACAATGTAGAATGTTACAATTTCTCCCTTTTTGAAAAAGTTTGTCATATAAAATGAAAACATGGAATGATAATTTTTCATCATCTAATCTTTTAATTCTTATGTGGCATGTCTCACTCTTTATTTGATTTGTTTATAATATTTTTACCATTAGAATTTCTTTGTTCCTTAATTTCTTCTTTCTTCATGCATCTGATGTATTTGTAGGTCAAACAAATTTAAAATCAAGTTTTGGATGTTTTTTAGATCCTCTACATGCTTAATGAAAAACATATGGAATATATTATAGATCTCTTTAGGCATGTTGGTATGGCTACTTTTTACGCCACTTCTTGTACCCTTTTAATGATTTAGAATGATCTAATATACCTTAGCTTGAGCTTTTCCCCTTAAGCAAATCTTGTAACACATTTCATGATATTTAACCTTCTTGTGGTTGGAATTTTAGACTTCCTTTATTAACCTTGAGCATTTAATATATTTTCTTTGATCTTCTTTATCAATTATGTAGTTTTGGAAATAACATCCAACCTAAGATAGACGTTTTTATTCTCTTCATATTAGCATATAAGAGATCAAAATTTTCTCCTATGTAATGCTTCAAATTGAGTAATCTTTATATTTGATTGATAACCATTACTTTGAGAAAATTCTATCAAAGAAAGATTTAAGTTCTTAACATATCTTCCAATGTTTTAACTGTTCATTTAGTTTTCACATGAGTTTGCAAATAGAAAGTGATACTAAACTTTAAGTTCTTAACATATCTTCCAATATATCTTGATTTTTCTTTGGCAAGCAAACTATGAAATCCTTAAAATATTTTTCCCACTTTTGCATAAGTTTGTGAAGAGGTGTTTAAGTTCCGTTAGACTTTTAATTCTTTTCTTTGACTTATTAACATATTAAATTTTCTTTAATCATCTCTTATAAAATCTATCTCTTTTTATTTTTTATATCCATTCACATTTGCAAGGGTACCTGGCACTTTAAGAGAGCCCTGAAACTATTTTGATTAGGGAGGAGAAATTTAGTTTTTAGATCACTCTCTGATTAACGCATGGAGCTCAAGAATGCTGCACATCTTGCCAAATTACTTAATATACCAGAACCAATCGAGTGATATGTCAACTCTGATTTATATGTCTACTCATGTTTATAAACATTCTTCATCTTGATAGTTATAACTGATTTTATCATATCAACAAAAGGAGAAATGTAAATGCCAATTATTTCAAACAAGAATTCTTGTCTATCAATCAAATTAAGTACTTAAAAAAAATTACACTATCTTCATCCCTTACAAATACACCTTTAAGACTCAAATTTGGTGTACCACAAACAAATGGTCCACTCCAAAGTATTTTCTTAAGTATACTTATTTTTTGACCTACTTCACCATATAATCTCCTTAACGAAGACTATTTTTTCTTTCTTTCTACTTAGTTTTTCATCTACTTACCATATAATCTTCTTAATGAGGACCTTTCTTTCGTTCTTATTATTTCTTTTTCCTTAGTTCTTTTCTTAAGAAGTTTTTTCCTTTATTATAATCAATTAATCGTTATCAAAAATAAATATATTTTTAACTTTAAGAATCCACAAATTTTCAACATTCTTTTTGTACTACATGCTTCTTCATCACTCTCTTTGATTGTTTTTTATTATTCCCTTACTCTTACCACCACTCTTGCTCTTCCTTCTCTCATCTTTGCTTTTTAAGAGGTGTGAATTATTCTTTAATGAAAGATCATTAGTAAGTTTAGCATTATGTTAGAAATAGTGACATTTCATAATTGTCTTGATGATTATCCATGTTTCATAGACCTTAAAACAAAAGTTGTTAAATTTAAACAAACATATATAATTATAACTAGAATTGTTATCTTATTCTTGCATTAAGCTTTTTTTGTGTAATAATAAGATGGATAGACCATGATTTATGGCAATTATAAATACTATTTTGGTTGATAAAATTTATTTGACTCATACACACTAAAGGTGTGACATTTTTTTAACTAGCTTAGTTATTGTCCAAGTAAGGGTCACCTTATCTCGACCTGAGTGGGTTTTAATTTTTGCATAATTGATTTATAGTAACCCACTTAATTCTATTAATGGGACCATTGCTTGGATTTCCAATAATCATAGAGATCAAACCTTTATAAAAATAGCCATGCAATTTTCTTAAGCCCTTTAGAAACCATTTCTTAACTTTCAAACAACAAAACCATTTATTGAATTAAAACTTAAGTACATTCCTTATAGTTTAGCAAACAATAATCCTATGATAATCATAAAGAAAAAGACATATTAAATTAGATAAACAGTTTTGTTAATTCTTCTTTATTACAATCCATAATTTACCAACATTGATCTAAACTCTCATAGCTACTTGGATTATGACTCCTCACAATAAAACTCCTTTACACTTTTCTTCCTTGACAACAACTCTACATGACAAATAAAGGGAAATATAATATCTTCCTTTGCATGGACTACTCTCTTGAAACAACAAAATTGATTAAAGAACTTCACCTTATCATATAATATAATCCAATACATCAAAGGTTTCACTGGGAGATGTACTACTCCTATTTAGATTAAGAGTCATACCAAAATTAGCCCCTCTACTTATAATTAGTCTCCATTGTTAGTGTTGTTGTAAGGGTCAATTACACTTGATCTTTATTTGTAACGCATTTCTGTCTACTATCAATAATTTGTGAAGTTATTTATTTTTGTAGTTTTGTTTCAATGATTTGAAGAACAATTAGTAGCTTTTCGGATATTTATAACTTTAAATTCTATATGGGTCATCCCTTCAATAGTCTCATAATTTTTTCAATAAAAAATTTGGTTAAATCCTTAATCCGTAATCCCTAAAATTTGAGTCTGGGTTGTTCTCACTATCATCTGCCATCATTCCTTCACTATTAGCTCAAGTGCTGCAGCCCACACAGACCCGTGCACCACCAACATCGAACACGTCGATCTAGCAGCCTATGTTGACCCGTGTGACTTACATGACCTACATCGATCTATAACCTCTCACAAACATAATCCATGATTGTGCTAGGACCAAAACATGGGCATCAACCTATTAATAAGAGCTGATTTAGTTCGACTTACGCCAACGAAAAAATCGAACCTGAGGTGTCACATGCCTCTCAGCCTACGCTATTCGCGTCGTCTACTACCTCACTGTTACCACCACCAAAAATGTATGTGTCGTTTAAGAACTATGTAATTCAATTAATTTTTTTAAACTTTTATGTCAATTTTTAGATTAAAGTTAAAATATTTACTTTGTAATTTGTGGTGACTTTTGAAATTTTAAAATGTCCTCTAAAATTTCAAAATTATGTCCCTTAGTATTCCAAAAATATCCATTTGTATTTCTAAGTTAAAAAATTACTATTATACTCTTGAGGTGTTTATAAATTAGAATGTTCACTAAGTTGTAAGTGATAAATATTTAAATGAGGTAACAAAGATTTGATGACAAGCATGCGTGATACAAGTGTGTTTTATGCAAATAATCCAATAATGTGATTTTGAAGATACCTTAGGAGGGTGAGTGAGAGACATAAAAGGAGAGATTCCAACCCATTATCCAACATCAATAAAGAGTAATAAATCACTAAAAAAGACCTTAGATACTTTATTTTATATTTCAAAAATTTTATTTGTCATGCCTAGCTCTTTTGTTAATGCACATAATCTTGTGAGTCCTTGTTTGACGTTTTACAAACTCCACTTATGCGAGTATAATATCATTTTACTACGAAAGTGAGTACTTGAGTGTGTGTTATTCAGTACACTTTTTCTTAGGTGGTGATCCCTTATTTTAAAAGTTAGTTCACATTATTGGCTTCTTGGAAAGTTTTTACTTACTTTACGTTCCTAAGATTTTTTTATTATAAAGCCATAACACCTTTGGATAAGCTCTTGTACGGATATAATGCTTGAACCTAAGTTTTTCTTAAATATCTATGAGCTGAGATAAGTTTTAGCATATTAAACTACATCTCCTTAGTTGTCATAAATTGTCAAATCCTCCTCATTAATTCTCCCTCATGGCTTCTCTCCTCTTCCCTTGACTGAGCAGGTGAGTAAAAAAACTTAAAAACTTATCGTGAAGCTGATCTAAAAGAGATTCTAGAAAAATCCCTAACCACATTGTCAAATAATGAGAAATAAAAAGTAATGATGAAGTAAAAAAAACTACATGTGAATTTATAAACAATCTATTATTTGTTACATTTATCTTCAAAAATTCATAAAAAAAAATCCAAATCCTTTCCAAAAATTACAATATATATACTATTTGATTTCTTGTGACAAGTCTTATAAAAACATATTAATCGCAAAATTTCATATTACTTTATTGAGCATGCTTTTCGAGATGTATAGAATAATATTATTTTATTAAGTTTAAGAAAATTATAAAATGTTACTATAAAATAATCATTTTAAATATAATATTTAAGAATAGAAAAAATCATAAGTTGCTTATAATCTTAATCTTATTGCTTATACTTATCAAGATCTACTCAAAATATTAATGATAACAAACCTCGGCTCATCAAACTTGTAAAATTTACTCTTAATGGCCAAGAATGAGACCTTTGATGCCTTATCATAGCATGGTCCAAAAACCATGTTCATAAAGCTCTGTATAATATGCCAATAGTCAATCATATATGCTAGTAATCATGGGATAAAGTTTTAGGAAAAAATAAACATCATATTTCTATATTATATCATATTATGATATCTCATCAAGTCAAATTATAGCACAAACATACATCCCATGCACATAAGGCTTATGTAATCTAACCATGTCATCTTTTCTTTCTTTTGTTTTCATTATTTTTTTCGCTTTTATTCTTTATCATCTTTCACTTTTTTTATGTACTAATATTTTTAACAAATAAAATATATTACATACATGTAGATATCTTAGTGCTCAGAGCATTACTAATATTATGTCAACAAAGGGTTACATTTGAGTATCTGAATTTAAATGTATAATAGAATGATGTTATGTTAACTTATGCAACTTAATGTATTTTAATGGATATAACAAAAACTTATGCTATAATTAATTTAATTCACTTATCTAATTTTTTAATATTGATTACTTTTCATTCTTTTTTTTTAAATTTTCTACATAATGAAAATTATGCAGAAACCATCATAATATGATCTATTTTCTATTAAAAAAATTCTTTATTCCTATTTTTTCTAAAATCAAACAACATATTTCATAGAACCTCTCCATTCAGATGTACCATATACCTAGCTTTATTATACAATAACTAGACACAACAAATGTACTATTGAGAACATAACTTATTGCTTACAATATTTGTGTATAGTTTGATAGGGACTATTATATTGTATGATAATCCAATGTACCTTACGTCTTCTCTTGAAATGGATGGTCGAAACTCAACTTTTCCCTTGTTTCATTACTTCAATTGATTCCAAACTTTGCATAAACTAACTTTTTAAAAACTAATAATAATTATCACAATAAGAGTAGCTTAATTAATTCAAGCTCCCATACTTTGCAACAAACCCAATCTTAGCACTCAAACACAAAGCTTCCCTACTATTCAAGCTTCCTAAAGCATTCTATGTTGAAACTTAAGAAAACCACTTAAGAAACATCATCTCAAACATATCCTGCTTAATTTTCTCATTCTTGTAGCAATTTAGGAACTTCCAAATTGATTCCTCAAGGTTTCAATGACTCACTATAGTTATCTTATTCTTCCTCATTGATTTTCTTCTTTTTCCCCTTTGTTGTACCAGCTATTTTCATCTCCTTAGCTACAATCAACTCCTCCAATACTCATTTCCTTACAAATCAATTTCCTCTCATGCTCCTTCTCTTAAATAGGTTCTTCACAGCTTTAAAACAAACTATGTACCTTTGCTTAAGCTACTATTAAGTTAAAATTAATTTACAAGCCTACTCTTTAAGAATAATCCCAAAGTTATGCAATTTTAAAGTTATTTTTTATTCTAATAATTTTAATATTTGAAACAAATTAATTAGACCTCAAAAAATTTCAAACCAAATACCATGCATTTCTATCGATGAGCTCATTCTAAAAGTATACTTATTTCAAATTTTGAAATACTTTGAAAATTGTCATATTTTTCAAAACTTAGCAAAATATCATTATTTTTTTTGCTCATCAAATATTAAAAATAATAATTTTATTAATCAAAATGCTATTATATATAAACTCAAATACATAAGTTTCTCAATTACAACACATTACAAAAATAAAATCTTGAGATGTTGCATTTAAAGTGACATAAATTTGATGTTTGTTCAAAATTATAAAGAGATTTAACTAATTTATATACTATATTTTCATCACAAAGAACTATACGCCTTCTAGTTGTTGTGCATAATTCTCTTCTTATAAATCACTTTATATAAATACAAGTGTTGGTCATAAATCATACATAATTCCCAAAAAAATTAACATTTTAACAAAAAAATATATATTATTTATGAGAAAGCACATGTCAAAACAACTCTACATAGGAAACAATAAGGCTAATAATTCATGAGTTGAAGCACATGTTGAGCTAAGTTTTAAAAGAAACAACATATATACTTTAGTCTTTGGAATTGATTGATAGTTCAACACTTGAGAGTAGTTTTTCATTTAGAAATAGCATTCAATGAGACATTAATATTAAAACATATTATTGGAGTTGAACACACTAATTAACTCCATAGTATTGCACTTGAATTCTTTTTTTTTTTTGAAGTGGATATAATATATATTATATCAAAATGGTCAAACCATACATGAGTTTGAAGAAGGATTCTCAAGGAGGATCGAACGTGAAGTCAGACAACATAAGCTTGAGCAGGGGCTAAGGGAGAGAATCCCTAGGGGCCCAAATGAACTCCTTAAGGCAAGAAGTCCGTACAATCCAGTCAGCAGGCGTGTTCCCATCTCTAAGGATGTGGGTAAACCGGACAGCCTCCAGACCCCTGGCAAACTGAATGGCCACAGCAAAGATACCCTTCACAGGAGGGTAGGAGATCATCTCACGCACCACCTGAAGCACCAACATCGAGTAAGTTTGGAATTCCACAGCACGGTGCAGGGGAAGGGATTCCCTCAGCATATCAAGTGCCATAAGTAAAGCCTGGGTCTCCATCATGTCCCCCGCTTGGGAAAGCATCCTCTTGCCAGCTGCCAGGAGGGGTCTGCCATTGCAATCCCTTAGTATCATGCCCAGCCCAGCAATAGAGTCACCAACCGCAGCATCGCAATTAACTTTTATCCATCCTGTTGGGAGGGAAGCCAACCATGCGCAATGAGCAAGTCCGAAGAATTGCCAGGATTCCCGCTGGTCAGGGAGGGAAGGAAGGTATGCCGGTTGAGAACAAATTTTACCTCGATCTTGATAGTCCGGATGATTAATCACGGCAAAGGCACCGGGTTGTTGGACTGGCGGCGCTCCTCCTAAACCAAATGTAACATCGTAGTGGAAAGAATGGCCGCATGCCACTCCCCAGCACCATGATGCGCACTAGGCGAGCCAACGAACCAGAGAAGGCGATCGATGAATAGTGGACCGGCACCCGTTGACTGGCCCAGTTTGGTCAACGCCACGCAAGCCAGGCTGTGAGCTCAAAGGCCTTGGGCACGCGGGCAATCCCAAAATAGGTGCTGCATGGTCTCCTCCTCTACGCAGCACTGCTGGCAGATGGGTCCCTGCATAACCCCCGTCGAGCCAGCCACACCGCCGTTGGGAGGAAGTCGCCGGCGACCCTCTGATGCCGGATGGATTTAAGCTTTTGTTTATTGAGCAATACAAGCGATTAACCTGCAAACTTTTAGGGAAATAAAGAAAACTTGTGGGAAGTTACGTGAAATTTCGAAAAAGGTAACACGCTTGAGACACCCGTCCAAGGCGATCCTAGCCAAGAGGGGACCGTGGGCAACACAGAGGTTGCTCCGTATGCTAGGCCCGCTACCTCTCGACAGCGCAGACACGGGGTACTCAGGATGGGTTAATAATACCGATCTCGAAAAATAAAATTTTGAAAGATCGCTCAACACAGAATTAAGAGTCGGATGATAGAACTAATCAACACTAGTTTCGAGGATAACGAAGTAAGTTGTACGCGAAAAGAGTGAACCAGAGGCAACGAAGAAAATCGGATAGTAGGAAAGTGAACAGCGAGGAAATCCAAAATCCGCGAAGGAAACACGTCAAGTAAGGGAAGTGGCGGGAAGTTTCCGAGCGTACCGTTAGTACGGAAGTTGACTTGCGTTTCGTGGGTGATGCGCGAAGAAATTGCTTCAGAATGGTTGATGGACTGGCACGACGTCTCACCGCTTGGGCCTCACACCCCTCCTTCCAGTATCGGAGCCTCGACGAATCAGCACGTCGAAGTTCTTGATGCACTCACACTTGAGCTCTCAACAAGATGCAAGAAAACACAAATTCTCATTCACTAAGCGTCCTCCAAAACATAAGGGTAGGCCTCCCCTTTTATAGGGAGCCTAAGGGTACAAAAATACATAAAAGCCTTAAAATAAGCTGTTTCCAAACTTAATTAGAACTTGCAAGGGGGCGTTTGAGTTGTCGCACGTGCGCCGCGCGCGTGGGGCGGGGGGGGGGGGGCACTGCTGTCGGCGCTTTCGGCGCGGCGTGGGCGGGTGCGGCGGAGTTCGGGTCGCGCCGACCCGCGAGGGCGGGCGGGTGACCCGAAAGCATAATCGGGACGGGCGGACCCGATACCGACCGCGGTGACCCGATCGGAGGCGGACGGGTTGCTGGCGGCCCGCAGGGACCGTCGCGCCGATGGTGCGGTACCCGCGCGCGGGGGCGCGCCGCGGTCCTGGCTGAGCGCGCGCGCGCGCACCTGCGGAGCGGCTGTTGGGCGGCGGCCGGCGGACTGCCGGCGGACGGCGGCGGACGGACGGCGTTCGGCAGGGCGGTGGGACCTGAGTTGCCGGTGAGCATCTTGAATGTTTTAAAAGTCCTTTTTTGAGCATAAATTTTATTTTCGAGCTCCAAATTGACCCTGCACAAAAATAAATCCCTCGAGCTATATCGTGTCTGACGGGATTGGGCGCGTCGAAAGTCTCGAATGTAACTGGTGTCCGCACAAATTTCCCCAGGGTGGGAAAAACTCATCTTTGATGAGTAAGTTGGTCCTTGTTTCCCCTCGTAAGTTTCCAACGCTTCCAGATTTAATTTCTGTAACTCTTCCCTTGTGATCCAAGTGTCTTTGGAGTCTGGTCTGTCCTTCCAGCGAACAAGATACCTCTGATAACTTCGATTTCTTGTTAATGTAGTTTGATCATCCAATACCCTTTCAATCTGCTCTCTTTTCTTACCATGATAGGCTGGTGGGCACTCAGGTAGGGGTTCACTCTCAAGGGGTGTTGAAGTGGGCTCGAGTGGTTCACTGGGAATCTCGATCGGCTCCTTGTAAGCCACCAGATCTGAGACGTTGAAGGTGTTGCTGATGCCATAGTCATCTGGTAGCTCCACAGTGTATGCATTTGGTCCAATCTTTTTTAAGATTCGGAATGGGCCAGCACCTCGGGATGTAACTTCCTCAAGACTCCTGGTGGGAATGTTTCGGACCGGATTCGAATCATTACGTAGTCTCCTTCCGAGAATTCTTTATGCCTTCTGTGTGCATCAGCTAATCTCTTATATTGCTCATTACTCAGATTTATTTTATCTTTGATATATTTATGAATTTCTCTCACATGTTGTGCAAATTCTTGTGCAGATTTAGATGTACGCGCTTGAATGGGAAGTGAAACAAGATCAATTGGGCTATGTGGTTTGTATCCATTATAAGCTTCAAAGGGACTCATTCCTATAGATCGATTAACAGAACTGTTGTAAGCATATTCAGCACGTGATAATAATAAATCCCAGTTTTTTACGTTTTCTCCTACCAAACATCGCAATAGGCTTCCTAAACTTCGATTTACTATTTCAGTTTGGCCATCGGTTTGTGGGTGGTAGGCAGATGAAAATTTTAACTTTGTTCCCATAAGATGCCAAAGAGTCTTCCAAAAATACGAAGTGAAACGTACGTCCCTATCAGATACGATGGTTTTGGGTAGCCCGTGAATCTTAACAATTTCATCAAGAAATAACCTAGCTATGTGAGAAGCATCTGAAGTTTTAAAGCATGGTATAAATCGTGCCATTTTTGTAAATCGATCAACTACCACAAAAATGGAGTCGTGCCTTCGAAGGGTTTTTGGTAGCCCAAGGACAAAATCCATACTAAGGTCTTCCCAAGGTCGTGACGGTATAGGCAAGGGAATATATAGTCCGGTGTTTTGGGCACGTTGCTTGGCGACTGCACAAGTTCTACATCCAGCGATTATTCGAGCAACCTGTCGCTTCATTCCTGGCCAAAAAAACCTGTCTTCCAAAGCCACAATTGTTTTGTCTCGCCCAAAATGTCCTGTTAATCCTCCAGCATGTATTTCCCAAACTAAAAAATCTCTAAGTGAGGTTTGAGGGATACATAGTTGCTTTCCTCGAAAGAGGTATCCTTCCTTAATTGTATAGTCATGTACGGCTTTAGTGGGATCGGCAATAAGTTCCTTGTAAATTGCTCCAAAATTAATACAAACGGGGTACAGGTCGGGTAAAGTCTCAAAGCCGGTGACTGATACTGCTAACGTGGTGAGTAAGTTGACTCTTCTACTGAGGGCATCGGCGACTTTGTTTTCTATGCCAGGTTTGTGTTTCAGGACGAAGGTATAGCTTTGAAGAAATTCGACCCACTTAGCATGTTGTGGTTTTAATTTCTTTTGTGAATTTAGGAATCTTAAGGCCTCGTGGTCGGAATACAACACAAATTCCTGAGGCAAAAGATAATGCCTCCAATGCCTAAGAGTCTGGACTATTGCGTAAAATTCTTTGTCATAGACAGAATACTTTCTACGGGAATCATTCAATTTCTCACTAAAGTATGCAATTGGTCGTCCTTCTTGACTAAGGACTCCACTTATTCCTACGCCTGATGCATCACAGGAAACTTCAAATACAATAGAAAATTCAGGAAGTCGAAGTATAGGAGCTTTAGTCATACTTTCTTTAATTTTATTAAATGCTTTCTCAACAGCGGGGGTCCAATCAAAATTTCCCTTTCTTATACAATCAGTTATAGGGGCGGTGATTGTACTAAAGCCTTTGATGAATTGTCTATAAAAAGTTGCCAACCCATGAAAACTTCTAACATCATGGACTGATTGAGGTGTTGGCCACTCAACTATCGCTTTAACTTTATCGGGGTCGGCCGACACGCCATCCTTTGAGACAATAAAGCCTAAAAAGTTCACACGATCAGTAACAAAGGCACATTTTTTAAGATTAGCATAGAGATGATTTTCCTTAAGTGTGGAACAGATTTTTGTCAAATGCTCTATATGATGTTCAAGGGTGTGACTGAAAATTAGAATATCATCAAAATATACTACTGCAAATTTTCCTAAGTACGGTCGAAGTATTTGGGTCATTATCCTCATGAACGTACTTGGGGCATTGGATAAACCAAAGGGCATAACTAACCATTCATATAACCCATCTTTGGTTTTAAAAGCTGTTTTCCACTCATCCCCAGGTCGAATTCTAACTTGGTGGTAACCGCTTTTTAAGTCAATTTTTGAAAAAATGGTTGCTCTGCTCATTTGGTCCAATAGATCATCTAAGCGTGGGATAGGGAATCTATATTTCACAGTTATCTTATTAATGGCCCTACTGTCGATACACATCCTCCATGATCCATCTTTCTTAGGTGCTAAGAGGGCAGGGACTGCACAAGGACTAAGGCTCTCCCGTATGAAACCTTTATCTAACAGTTCCTGGATTTGTCGAGCTAGTTCCTGGTGTTCAGTCGGGTTCATTCTATAGTGGGGTAAGTTGGGTAAGCTAGCTCCAGGTACTAGGTCTATAGCATGTTGTATATCTCGGAGTGGGGGCAAACATTGTGGTTCTTCGACAAAAACATCAGGGAAACTTGATAAGATAGGTTCAACGGTTGGTGGGATAGCTATGTTTGGTACTTCTCCTGAAACTTCTCTTACTGCTATGGCCCAGACAACAGATCCGTCAGTAAATTGTTTTTCTACTTCGCTTTGAGATATAAATTGAATTTTCTTTCCTTGGTTTGTAATTGGTTTCTTTTTAATAGGTTGAACATGATCTCTAGGTGGGGAAGGGTGTAACTTAATTTTTTGGCCTTGGTGTGTAAATATGCAGGTGTTGGATTTTCCTGTAAGAAGGACATCATGGTCATACAACCAAGGTCGTCCTAATATAATGCTCCCAACCTGCATAGGAACAACATCACATAAAATCTCTTCTGAATAATGCCCAAATTTAAGGGGTACTATGCATTGCTTTTTGACGGGAATAGTAGTTTCGTTAATCCAAGAGACAGTGTATGGATTGGGATGGTGTGTGGTGGCAAGTCCTAGACGTGTCACACTATCAGTAGAAATAGCATTAATACTACTACCACTATCTATGACAACCTTACAAACCTTTTCTCCAAGCTTAACAAAAGTATGAAAAATCGTGGTGCATCTCCAATCTTCACTTATCTTAGGTTGGGTATAGGTGCATCTCACAACCGTGATAGGGTCATTACCTTCTTCATCATCTTCACCTCCTTCCTCATAATATTCATTAGCTAGATTGGAGTCAGGGGCATAGTCCTCAGTCTCTCCTTCTATGCTATGTTTGTTATCTTCATCATCTCCTATATAGTTTACTTGTCGTGTGGGGCACTGAGCGGCTACATGACCTCGCCCTTTACATCGAAAACAAGTTATTTCAGAGGGTCGACTAAGTTGGCTAGGCGTTGTAGGTGGCTTATGAGTAGGATTTGTCGAAGGAAGTGCTGGTGGACGACTAGTAGATGGTACAGGAGTATTGGTTCTAAAGGTTGGCTTGGGAATTGACTCAATTCTCCTAACAGGATAAAGTTTTTGAAGACGTTCGAACTCACTGGCAATCCGATAGGCTTCTTCTAGGTTGTGGATATTGCGCATAAAGAGTTCCTTCTGTACATCCTCTCTCAGTCCTGCTCGAAATCGAGAGAGGGTGACTAAATGGTCTTCATTAACGCCACAGCGTAAATGGTACTCATCGAAACGAGAAATATACTCATTTACCGACTTTCCTCCTTGAGATAAATGCTGCCATTGGTCTAGTAATTGATTTTTGTATGAGAGGGGTATATATTTGTCTCTAAGGATTCCCTTAAGTTCATTCCAAGTTCCTATGGGTGGGAATCCTCTTTGGTAACGATTGGTGTCTATGGTTTCTACAAATAGTCGGGCCTGTTTTGCTAACTTCATTCGGGAAAATAGGACCTTCCGTTCGTCACTAAGTCTAAACCATTTGAAATAATTATCCATGGCTGCTTCCCATTCTATGTAGTCTTTTGGGTTTAAAGTCCCTTCAAAAGTAGGTGTGTCACATTTGATGGATTTAATGAGTTTGTCGTCGTCATTTTCTGGTGGTCGTCTCATAAAAGGTTCATGGGCTCTACGGAGTGTGTGGTTGGGCGGGTAACCAATGTCAGGTTTGGATAGGGGAGGTTCACTGGGGGAATGTTCTAGTTGTGTAATCTTATTTCCAAACTCTTCTAATTTAGTTTCAATATTTTCCACTCTTGTTAGGAGGTCTTGTAGAGTCACAAATATTTGGTCTAGTTGTGAAGTCTCCATTTCGTACTTTTTACCAGATCTTGTGTGCATGTTTTGTGTGTGGCCAAAAACAAAACTACTCTTTACTCTTCACTTTTTTTTTTTTTGGATTTTAATAAAACTTTAATTTCAAGCAAAATAAAAGAAATAGCAATTCAGTTTTGGCCGTCAGCGATGCACTAGCACAACCGTGCTCTGATACCAATTTGATGTCGGACGGATTTAAGCTTTTGTTTATTGAGCAATACAAGCGATTAACCTGCAAACTTTTAGGGAAATAAAGAAAACTTGTGGGAAGTTACGTGAAATTTCGAAAAAGGTAACACGCTTGAGACACCCGTCCAAGGCGATCCTAGCCAAGAGGGGACCGTGGGCAACACAGAGGTTGCTCCGTATGCTAGGCCCGCTACCTCTCGACAGCGCAGACACGGGGTACTCAGGATGGGTTAATAATACCGATCTCGAAAAATAAAATTTTGAAAGATCGCTCAACACAGAATTAAGAGTCGGATGATCGAACTAATCAACACTAGTTTCGAGGATAACGAAGTAAGTTGTACGCGAAAAGAGTGAACCAGAGGCAACGAAGAAAATCGGATAGTAGGAAAGTGAACAGCGAGGAAATCCAAAATCCGCGAAGGAAACACGTCAAGTAAGGGAAGTGGCGGGAAGTTTCCGAGCGTACCGTTAGTACGGAAGTTGACTTGCGTTTCGTGGGTGATGCGCGAAGAAATTGCTTCAGAATGGTTGATGGACTGGCACGACGTCTCACCGCTTGGGCCTCACACCCCTCCTTCCAGTATCGGAGCCTCGACGAATCAGCACGTCGAAGTTCTTGATGCACTCACACTTGAGCTCTCAACAAGATGCAAGAAAACACAAATTCTCATTCACTAAGCGTCCTCCAAAACATAAGGGTAGGCCTCCCCTTTTATAGGGAGCCTAAGGGTACAAAAATACATAAAAGCCTTAAAATAAGCTGTTTCCAAACTTAATTAGAACTTGCAAGGGGGCGTTTGAGCTGTCGCACGTGCGCCGCGCGCGTGGGGCGGGGGGGGGGGGGGCACTGCTGTCGGCGCTTTCGGCGCGGCGTGGGCGGGTGCGGCGGAGTTCGGGTCGCGCCGACCCGCGAGGGCGGGCGGGTGACCCGAAAGCATAATCGGGACGGGCGGACCCGATACCGACCGCGGTGACCCGATCGGAGGCGGACGGGTTGCTGGCGGCCCGCAGGGACCGTCGCGCCGATGGTGCGATACCCGCGCGCGGGGGCGCGCCGCGGTCCCGGCTGAGCGCACGCGCGCGCGCCTGCGGAGCGGCTGTGGGGCGGCGGCCGGCGGACTGCCGGCGGACGGAAGGCGTTCGACGGGGCGGTGGGACCTGAGTCGCCGGTGAGCGTCTTGAATGTTTTAAAAGTCCTTTTTTGAGCATAGATTTTATTTTCGAGCTCCAAATTGACCCTGCACAAAAATAAATCCCTCGAGCTATATCGTGTCTGACGGGATTGGGCGCGTCGAAAGTCTTGAATGTAACTGGTGTCCGCACCACCCACCACTTGAAGATGCGAACCCTTGGCGTAGCCTTGATCTTCCAAATGCCGCAAAATTCCTAAATAGGCCGATTGCTGTCACGCTTGTCGGACTTCTAGGCATTGCAGACAATGCTCGAGTAAAGCCGGCCACAATCAACTCGTGTCTTCTCAGTATGCGTCTGATGCAAAGCGTCCTGAGAAGACCACAGGGCTCTCGGGAGATGCAAGACCTGGTCAATGAGCTCCCCACTCGCCCAAGTGCGAATGACCTCCATGTTCTAGTTCCCGGCAGGCTTAATGTATTCGGGAACGCTGGCCGACCATTGGGAGTCCATATTGATGAAGGTTGGCCAGCAACATAGAGGAAGGACACCCAGCCAATTTTCCTCCAAGAACCTCACCGACAGCCCGTCGCCGATGCGTTAGACAAAGAAGGAGATAGCCTCCAGCATCGCCCCCATCACCATTTTGCACACAGGGGACGCATTGCGAGGGACCTTCATGAGTGGGTCATCCTTGGAGTATTTCCTCCTCATCATGTCAACCCAGAGACTGGGTTCCCGATTGAGGATGCGTCTGTAGCTGTCCATTTGGAGCACCCGGTGCCAAACGCGGAGATCACAGAGGCCATGCCCGCCCGCAGCTTTTGGCAACGTAATTCGATCCCAGGCCGCAATAGGTCCCTCCTCAGAGGAACTTCCCGATACGTCTCTCCATATCATCAATTATCCCCGCCGACACCACATAGGGTCTCAACACGTGGCAAGGGATGGCGCTGAGGACCGAGGAGGCCAAGACGGCCCTGCCCGCAAGCAAGAGTGGTCTGACCCATCAGTTGACCATCAT
Organism: Vanilla planifolia; assembly: GCA_023846275.1. Taxonomy (NCBI): domain Eukaryota; kingdom Viridiplantae; phylum Streptophyta; class Magnoliopsida; order Asparagales; family Orchidaceae; genus Vanilla; species Vanilla planifolia. The sequence goes on from CM043877.1 coordinate 1,705,374, forward strand.
ATCATCCAGTCTCTGGACCAGGAAGCTGGGGTCTGCCTTAGACAGGCTCCTCGCGGTGATGGGGATCCCCAGGTAGGTAAGCGTTCGACCATGCTCCATGTGAAGCTTCCTAAGGATCAGCCTGGATTTCTTTCTGCTGAATTTAGAGCTAAAGAAGTCCCTGGACTTTGCAAGGTTGACTCGCAGCCCATTGGCATCCCCGAAAGCCAGCATGATTCCCTGGATGGCGCACGCAGTGACCCGGGTGGTGGGAGCAAAGAGTAGGACGTCATCAGCGAACAAGAGATGCGATATACGCGGCGCATGGTGCCTCAACTGAACCCAAGAAGCTGTCAAGATTCATAATTCCTCACCAAGCACGAGAGATACTTGGTGGCCAAGACGTAAAGATAGGGTTAGAGCGGGCAGCCCTGCCGAAGGCCCCGCTGAGCAACCACCCACGGGAGGCGAGCACCATTAATGAGGACGCTAAATCTCGGGCTCCTGATGCATGTCGCAATCCAATCGCGCCAAATGGGAGGGAAGCCCATAGCCAGCATCATCTCAAGTAGGAACTCCCAGCGAAAGCGGTCATAAGCCTGCTCCATGTCAAGCTTCACCACCATGAGGCCCGATGCAGTAGTGCAGGTGCATGTCTTCGCGACCATTAAGCCTTCTCTCGTATCAAATGTCAAACCCATCAGGGTTGGTGACTTTATCTCCCGCATGTTCCACCCACGGCAAGGGTGGAGTCATTATATGCTCATCTCCTCGGGCCACATGGCCCGAGTTCATCGCCCTCAGTGAGTTGCTCTCCGGGCCATTCTGTATCCGCGGCAGTCCCTCGTACTCAAAGCTCTTATAGGCCCTCCTGAATTCTCCATTGAGCCATATTCCCAGCTTCAGCGGCTTCGAAAGATCTGCTCGAACGCAGACTTCAATATCCATTACTTTTCAAAGCTTGTTATTTGCTTTCACCCTATCCTCCTTAGGAACTCATTACTCTCAATCTATAACATCCTAAATGCCCTAGGTGAGTATTGTAATCTTGATTAAGCTAAATGAGTTATTATGGTGACACTACTATACAAGACGACACATGTGAGTCATAAATAGATATTAAAGTAAAAATGTCATAATAATCGATACATATAGAAAGTTCTTAAGGGAGGGAGGTAAGCACTATTTATGGAAGGTTGTGAATTGAGGAATTAGTGATAATTATTTTTATTATGGTTAAAGCTGACTTAGTCATAAAGCCAAATAGCCAAAACATTTGGAGAAAAAGGAAATATAGTGATCATAAGACTATTATAGAAGCCAAAATATTAAAACTAAAATATAACATTAAAAAATTAAGCTTTAATATGAAAAGAAGTGTATTTGGATACCTCATTTAAAAAATCGACTTAAGAATTGTTGAAGTCATTTAGAAGAAAAATTTGAAAAATAAGAAAGAATATAAAGTTTTAATTGAATTGAAATTTACTTATATAAACTAGCTAATGAAAGAATAAGTGGGGGTGAGAAAGGTGAAAAGTGATTAGAAGGTATTTAACTAAGGGAAGGTTTGAGAAATGGGTTCAAAGAAAAGTTAGAGAAGAGGACCATTAAGAAAAAGAGATGAGATCATCATAGAATGATGATCATAAAAGTCAAGCTTGATGTGAAGGAGAAAGACAAGCTTTCTAAGTCATTTCAATTTAGTTTTATGATGATTTAAATAAAAGAGCTAAAAAGTGCTTGAATAATGCATGCATATCAATTTAAAAGCTTTCCATGAGCTTGAATTCATAAAAAGTTAGTATGCAAAATTTAGAAATTTGTAAAATTGCATTCATGTTGATCTAAAGCTCCATAACTATTCATGGACATTATGGGGAAACATGATTTTTAGATGGTTCAACCATAGAATCAGATTCTTCTATCATTATTTTGTGAAAAAATGTTTCGCCACTCTTTGTTAGATGTTCGACTTACTATTTGACCTTGGTAAGATGTCCTTTGAATAATTTAAACCATCAGATGATCTAATAACTTTTTGCAAATCGGGTTTAAGTCACTACAAGTCTAGCATCAGACGATTCAATGTCTATCAAAAATGCATTAAACCATGTGATGGTACCTAGATGATATTAATAAAGATTTGGGCAAGTTGTATATTCAAAACTCTACAGAAAGAATATCTGATGATTTGACAAAGGGTATCAAATTGTCTTATATATTTATAAATAGTCAAATGATAATAAAGACTAATTAGGGGACAACTATAATCCCAAAAGTTGAACAATAAGAGTTAAACACCAATCAAGATGTGAAAAGAAAAGGAATGCATATTAAAGTATTAATTATGTTAAACTAAGTAAAAAAGATATTACCTATGTATGTGTGTGTGTGTGTATTTGTGTATGTGTGTGCCTGTGTGTATGTTGTTTGTGCTGTATGATTACAAGAAATGAGGAAAAGAAGTAGAAGAATGAAAGGATAACATTCTTATGGTGTGGGGATAACCTAAATTTATAATTTAAACATTTATGTTTTTTGAATTTTGCTTTTGTAGCATAATATTGTTAAAATGTCATATTGATCATTGTATGGGATAATTCCCAAATGGATGGTGGTAAATACCAAACGTTGAAGAGTAAATTAAAACAAAAAAGAATCCAAAGATAATGATTTTTTTAAGGTTAGATAAAAATTAAGCATAAACAAAATTATGAACCATATAATAAAATTATTAAAAATATCGAATGAGGTCAAAAAAAATATAGAATTTATATAAAAAAACATGAGGAGTAAATAATTTTAAAATTTATTCTATAGATTTTGGAGGACTTATGGATCAGAAAAAGCAAAACAAAACAAGTCTTTATGAAGTTCTTTTAATTATAAACCTTTTTTTAAATTACCTAAAACCCTTAAGAATTAAATATTGGCTAAGAATTGGGCATGATTGGGTAAGGAGAGATCGTATTTGGAGACTATGCTAATTGTGGGAAAAATTTAACAAATAATTTTGCATAAAAGTAGAAGAAAAAATGTTGGATTTTCTTAAGGGATTTGGAATTGGAGTTAGCATATTGCTCAATCGTAACACACATTTGTCTGCTAATTAATAAAATATAAATAAGCTTTTTACATTTGGATTGAAATTCATTGGTTATGTATTGTTTGATAAAATGTTTTAATTGAATCTCTATTGGTTATTCTTCTTGTAATCCTATTTTAAAAAGTATTTTTGTAGTGAATGGTGGCAAAAATGATTTGCATGAAAATAGTTAATTATAAAATGACCACAGGCTCTTCTTATTAGGAAATATGGACCATTAAATAAGAAACCTAATGAAATAATGATAAGAGTCTAAAGTTTATTTGTCCTAGAATAAATTGTGCCCCAATAGGAGTGTATGTTATAGATGGGTATGGGTCTTGTAAAGGTACACCTAAATATAAGAACAATCTAATAGTTTAGCCCAAAATACCAATAATGAGATAAACTAGATTATATGATAAATAAAGATTCATTAGATATTAAATTATCTAAAGAGCAAAAAGCGATGAAAATTGATTTTCTTATAAAGGACAATAAAGATCGTTCATAAAGGGTTAAAAGAATATCATTGCTTGGCATAATTATTAATCTTTATTTACAATAATGCTTATCATCATGTTTCTTGATTGAAAGTGCTAAAGAACTCACGCATGGCATAACCCAAAATTGTAATACCCTGCATGTATGATTATGTAGTTTTTCTTATTAAGCTTACTTTTTGCTAACATTTCAGGTACTATGAAAGAACAACATGGGAATTCATTGGATTAGTGAGATAAGTTATAAATTTAGCAATGGTTATTAGTTTGGCTTTTGTTTCATTGGAACTTATACAATTTGTATTGAGAAATTTGAATATGCTATAATAATAAGTTGTGGTTACAACAAGTTCAACTTTTATTTGATTGTCTTTTACTTTATTAAATGATAAAAGAGAGATATTGTGTTTTATTTTAATTATTTCTATTACAATGTTATATTAGTTTAAAAGTTTGAAATATTCGGTATAGAATTGACAACTTATAAGGGACTGGTGTTGTCACAATGCATTGATTAGGACTAGAAACCTACAAAAGCCAAGAAAACATTAGAAAAATGAAAGGGCATTCTTATGACAAATTGGGTAGAAATTAAAGAAGATGGTTGGATCAAGGTTAAAAGCTACAATAACTCAAGCTAGAGAGAAACTAAAATGCTATTCATGTGGTCAAAAGAGCTTAGGAGTATGCTTTTAAGAAGAGGATGTTCACATGTTTTGTTTGTGATGAAGTTGGAAATATTGCCAAGAAATGCCCTCAAGTCACAAGTCCAATGATGGTGGCAATGATAATGGAAGAGGCAATGAACATGAACATTCTTCTAAAAACAATGTAACCAATAAGGAAAAGGGACTAGTTGGACATCTCAATCCTCAATGGCTCTATATAGAATTTATGCAATCTCCTAAAGGGAGGTCCATCACCTCCTAACTTCATCATATGTACTTCATCATTATTAAATAGAACTATGGAGGTACTCTTTGATTGTAAAGTATCTCCCTCTTTCTTTTCTATTATATTGATTTCAAGCACAATAGTTGGTTTATATGCATTAGAATAACCTCTATTAGTTACTTCGTATTGTCAGAGAATAACAAAAGCAAAAAAATATATATAAGACAAAACATAGAGATCAATGGAAAAAGTCTTATTCCCAATTGAGTATAATTAATCTAAAATAATTTGATATAATCATGGGTATAAACTAAATGAAAACTCATAAAGTTACTTTAAACTATTGTGAAAGGAAGATAAAGATCTTTCTAGTAGATAGTTTGAGGGTGATCTATTTTGGTAAGGGCTAGAAGATTCCTCACATTTTAGATTTACTAGCTGAGAAGCTAATTAAGAAAGGGTGTGAAGGTTATTAATCTTCAATACAAGTTGTTAACAAGGGAGAGCTATAACTACATAACATGTCAATGGTATGAAATCATCCTATGATGTTTCCTTATGATATAATGGAACTACCTCCTAATTAAGAGATCAAGTTCATTGTCATTCTAGTACCTAGAATAGAACCCATATCAAAGTATCTTATAAGATGGCAACTTCGAGAGATGAAGATTCAATTATAAGAAATGCTTTACAAGGGTTTCATCAAGCTAAGTGTTTCTCTATGAAAAGCATTAGTTCTCTTTTTGAAAAGGAATGAATGAAGCCTAAGCATGCGATTTCCTCCTATTTATTTTATTTTCTCTATTTAAATACACATTTATAAATTAGGTTTCCAAATAATTTTTAAAATCACTTTTTCTAAATCATTTAATAAATATAATCTATAAGAAAATGTCTTTGTAGTGGAATTAAAACCCATAAAAATATAACTATATAGAAATCATATCAGTGAAAAATCATATTTTAACATTTTCTCTTTTAATATAAAATTTCTTACTTTGACAAAGTGTGCTCACTTTTTAAAGCATTTATCATATAGTTTTTCTTAACAATGACGTGGTACATTCTTTTCTTCAAAATCACAAAAGAAATTAGAATTATATTAAGTTGAAGAAATCGCAATTTTATTATCAACATAAAATAAATTCCAACTATGTTTAACATTGCTGAATTATTATAACATATTGTCTCACACAACTATTGATATTGAAATAATGTCACATACATTGCAAACAAGTACATTCTAAAACATGATGTAAAACATGATTGGGTAAGTCATCTCTTTACTGTTTATCCCCTTGACTCTTATGAAGTGTATTAATGTGACATAAAATTTGCTAATATGAAAAGATCAAGAAAATTGTGATTAGCTTAATAAGTAATTTACTTATGCATGAAAATCAATATAATATTTGAGTCATGCCATATGTGTGGTTAGTATCAACATAAAAGACAAATAAAAACAAGTAAAAATACAAATATATCAATGAACATGAAGTAGGAATGTTATTAAACAAATTTCACCAATTTTCTTGTTTTTCCACTTTATTGGCCCCTTGACTCCTTTTTCTTTAATTCCATAGATCTTGAGCATCATCATCAAGTTAGCATGATAGGTCAAGTCTCTCACCATTTAATTGTACTCTTCTAAAAGTTTTTCTTCATAGGTTAAACTTTTCATGAGTCTTCTTGCCTTAGACCTTATCTTATTTCCCTAATGATGTTCCCAATCATATTCTCATAATTATATTATCTTTGTACCTTTAAAATCTTTCAAGCTAGAAATTACCAAAATTATTATGAATTTTTTCCTATCCCAAAAGTCAATGCTCACATGATAACTTTTACATGCCAAATATGTGATATGATATAATAAAATTTGTCAGAAATAAAAAAAACATGTTAAGAGTACATAGCATATAACGTATAATCAAAATACAAGCATCCAACGTCATTAAAATATTGATTTGAAATTTAATCTAATCCTAGATGTTAAGAGGAACTGACTTACACTTCATAATCATCAAGAAAATTAATAGCTACCTGCCTCAAAATTCGATGTCATGGTCAACTTTGAGTGAAGTGTCTGTAAGTTCTCCCATGAGCTTCATTAAGATTAAAAGCTTTCATTCCACCTTGGTTCTACTTTTTAAAATGCTCAAATTAGTCAAAGCCTCAATTTTAGGATTTCATGAGAGCATGACCAAATGATTCTTTAAAATTCAAGTAAAAAAGCCAACAACCTCTCCAACTCTTTAATAAAAATCTAAAATTCTACTTCCATGATTAAATTCATTATTTTATAGTTTTTTAATTGAACTGTTTGCATTGCTAAACATTTTTATTCTATATAATTTCCCAAATAAACAAAACTATTAATTTCCTCCACCTCATTGCATCAAAATTTAATGGAGAGGGGTATACCCCAAAGTCAATGTTATTTTAAAGTCTCTCGATGTTTCCAAGATCGATAGTGGTCATTTAGCAATGTTTCAAATGTCAATTCCATTAGATTAAAAATTAATTGGGAGAAATTTAAAAAACAAATAATTATTGATTTTTAATGAAAACTTAGGCAAATTTTAATTTATTGCATTGTTTGATCCAAATGACCTACAAAAACTTTCTAATAAATTTTAAAATAAATTACACATGAACCTTTGCATCTTTTCCATAATTTTTTTAATGATTTTTAATAATTTTAATAACTTGTTTCTTCAAATTTTTTTTAAATAATCATGCATACCTTATCATAATCCTATAATTTCTTTCCATTTAAAAATATTTATGCAAAGAATAGTCATAGCATATTAAGAGGACATCAATCACATACCCACTTGAAGAATAGTAGTTAAAGGTACACTTCCAATCGACCCTAATCCTTTATTTTTTTTGCATAATTTAGTTAAAAAGGGTTTCAAATTTCAAAACATAATTGGATTATGTCTCCCCAAAAAACTATTAATTTATTCATACACATATATTCAAATTCACAATTATAATAACAACAAAAAATGTATAATGAATCCAATAACCATAAAACCACAATGCCACAATGAAAAAGTGCATCACCATGATAAAAACCACATCATAGGGTTTACATGGGGACTTGCTTTCTCTCTCTCTCTCTCTCTCTATAATACATCAGAATCTACATTATCAAGAAATCATCTACATAATAACCTACTTTTAGACCTAAGTACTTACAAATAAGAGAGTAAGTATAAAAATCTCAATAGATAAATTTATAGTTAAAATAACATGTAAAAAAATGGGTAAGTCATAAAATACACTTGGTTTTAAGCATCATATAAAGATATATAACATCTAAAAGTGAGGCATATTTTTAAAATTTTTTGAAAATATAAGAGCACTTTTTTAATTCAAATGCACACCATACAATAACTCTTAATCTTTTAGATATGATCATTTTAATATCCCTTAATATTGACAATATATATATATATATATATATATATATATATATATATATATATATATATATATATATATATATATATATATATATATATATATATATATATATATATTATTTGATTCAGACTCAAATATTTTGAACATTAATTAACATTTTTTTCAAATAATAAGGGCCCTAGTTTCTCCTATTAGCTATTATCCTCTCGATCTCTATTTCATCTCTCCAAGAATCTCGTTATATCTACTCTTGATCACACAATAAGAGGTGGTCATCATAACACACAGGTGACATTTACAGACATGTATATATTACATTATGAGATAAGGTCATATGAGAAACACATATTCAATATTAATTTTCTTTTATGCCTTATAAGATCTTAGATTCAAAGCTTAAATTCTTTCTTATCTCTTTCATTTTTATAGTCCTCACAATATCACATAAAAATTTTCTTTTGTTAGGAAAGTTATTCTCAATTGTGCTAACATATATATGTACTCATCATTCAAAAGCATGTTGATATTCATATATTTAACCTTTTATCATAAACATTCAACACTTATGCCATGTCACCCATGCAACATTACTCATGAAATGATATAATATGCATATCCATATCAATAATATCTTACTACTCACGTCATGCAATTCAATTTATAAGATATAATAGAATAGTTATTCATACCACAATATCTTGGTATAACAATAGTATAAAAAATCACTACTTGCATTATTATTAATTTAGTATATCTACTTAGATTCTTCACTTCTTATATTTATATATTTACTTAATAACTTTTTAATTAATACAATGCACTAAAGATAATACAATATGAAGTTAGAGGGTTTGACCCCATATGTAGTTTGCGAGTAAAGCTAACACAAAACAACAAGATCAACATATAATAATTCCTTAAATTAACATCAAGCCCTCGTTAAATTTCTTTCTTAAATCTTAACTATAAAACTAGGTCTCATTAATCTCATACACACCCTTAATCAAAAAATATTATACCTTAAGTCAATTTTACTACTCTTTCCTTTATGATACAAGGCTAACCATTATGGATCTCTTTCCTAAAATTCTCACGTAAATGTTATAATGATTTGACAACTTCTTTTACCATTTCTTTGAAATATTATCTCATGGTTTCTCAAAATCTTAATTAGAATAAATACATAAATAATCCACAAATTGAATGCTTAACCTCTTTTTTTCTTCTGCTAGGAAACTCATAGTCAAGGCTTTTGAAGCATTCTTTCTTCACTATTTAGTAACAATGCCATTCATCAACTCCTCATAAAGGGATTTATCACTCACCTTCCTTCCCTTGATGATAATAATAACCTTATATGAAAAAAAAATGAAATGAAATGATGTAAATCATGGCTAAGTTTTTTCGAGTAATATCACCTCTTTCGCACAATTTTCTCACCCAAGGAACTAAATGCATTAAAGGGACTCACCATTATCATAGGAGATTATCGAATCCCTCAATTTCCATTGCACCGATTCAACTTGCCCAAAGAGAATTTCAAGCCTCAAATTAGGCTCTTCATCTCATTGATCCTCTTTTGCAGCTTCTCCCTTCCTCCCTCAAATTTGTACAACTAGTGCTCTCCCGAGAGATTAATCCCAAAGGGGCTAAAAGCGTTAGGAAAACAGAAGAAAAAAATAAGGCTATAGTAAAAATAATTAAAAATAAATTATATTTTTAAGTTAAGTATACTTTACACTTTTATCTTAAAAATTTAAATAAAATATAAATACTTTTCTAAAATCATAGTAAATGTATTAATAGATTCTTTGTATTGTGCTCTTTCCAAAAATATAGTCACAGCCAAGTTTTGGATTACTTCACAAATATGTTTTTCATGATGTATAAAAACAATTATTTTATTTTAATCCAAACAAATTTAAAATATTAACATTGAGCATCCAAGTGTGGGATAATATTAGAACAAAGGAAATGTGGGTCATCACATAAATGATGATATTTCCATTAAGCGAGGCCTGTTAGATATGTCAAATTTTCACAAAAATAAAATCATTGAGCTTTGAATAAATTATAATATTTTTTAAATTTTCCAAATTATTTAAATGTGTTTTAATAATTTTTATTTTTTTCCAAAAAAAATATTTATGAAAACATCTTTCAATAACTTTTACCTTTTTTGTCAGCAATTTAGGTTCAAATTTTACAACATTACTCTAGTTGGTTCCTTAAAATTTGAACTTCTTCATTTAACATTTTCCTCCATCCTCAAGACTCACTTCTTTCTTATCAAAGATGTACAAGATTTCAACAAATAGCAACAATTAACATAAAATTATAAAATTTCATAACTTCATTTTCTAAGAAAAATTTATTCCTTTGAAGATAATAGTATATCTCCTTCCTCTTTTAAGCTACCATCCATTACCTAATAGACATAATTATTAAATTTTATTGTTGATATTAAAATTTTTCATAATAAAATTTAATTAAATATTATTCACACCTAGAGGTTGTTACAACATCTATATAAACACTACAAGAACTAAATCATATTATTATCAAGCACAAATACCAACAATCCAAAATAGATAAATCATTTGACCAAATTTAGGGAGCAAAATGTTTTCCAAGATTGATCTATGATTTACTTTCAAAAAGAAAGATACACCTAAGATATCTTTATAGACTAATATGATTGTTATGAATTTTTTATACTTCCTTTATAATTAAGTAATACACCAAAACCATTCTTGAACCTAATGAATTAGGATTTTAGGTAATGGCTAGAAAATTTTGTCATCAAGTTTATTAATGACATTCTAATGTATTTTTGAAATTCTAAAGATCATACAATGCATGAGGATATGTTATTACAAAAACTAAAGGAGAATTATTTTTATGCAAAGTTCTCCAAGTATTGTTTATGATTTTAATGTCATTCTTGGGACACAAAATCAATGCCAAAGATTTGTTAGTGTACTCATTGAAGATGGAGATATTAGTTTATTACCTCATAACTATTTATGCTATAAAAATCAAAAGTTTCTTAGGACTAATTGGTTATTATAGGATGTTTATTAAGGCATTCTCATAGATTGGAAATCTCTGAACTAGATAAACTTAAAATTTAGTTTTATTTTGTTTGGGATTAGAATTGTGAGAGTAGCTTCTAAACTCTCAAAAAAAGGTTGACATCAATATAGATATTAACTTTACATAAGAATGGTTAAGAATTTATAGTATTTGTAGATGATATTTATAAAAATTTGGTGTTATTTTAATTCAAAATGGTAGGATTATAGCATATGCTTCTGAACAACCATTATCGCAAAAGAAGAATTATTATGTACATGATCTATAGCTTGGCTGTCATAATCTTTTCCTTTAAAATTTAGAGAAACTATTTATATAATATTAGAACTTAAATGTGATCAGATCTCCATAGTTTTAATGCATATTTACTTAGAAATTAAGCTTAAGGTAGAGGTAATGATTGGAATTAATTAAGGATTATAATATATATGTCATATGTCATCTAAAAAAGGCCAACATAATGGAAAATGCCTTAAGAGAAAATAAAAAAACTTCAACCTTCATGATTACAATGCAGAAGAAGCATAGTTATTAGATGGATAGCTCCAATTTAAATACTATATCAAGAACAAATAAATTTTTTAATCAATTGGTGATTGTACCAAATTGGCTACAAGATCATAAAGAATTTCAAAATAAAAGTGAAGAGATGTAAAATATCAAGACCAAACTCTTGAAAGGACAAGAGTCTAATTTTAATTTGAATTAAGATAATGACACTCTATACTTCAAGAATAGAATTAGTATACTTATATAAGAATATACAAAATAGATTTATGTTGCATGAAACACACAGAAGGAGATATACAATATATCTTGAGATGAACTAGATGTATCAAGATATGAAAAAAAAGCTTTTGCTAGACTATAAAAGAAACATTCAAGAATAAGTACTTAATTTTCCAACAAAAGCAAAACACCAAAATCCTAGTAGATCATCAAAACATCATCTTACACTTATCTAAAAGTTGAAAAAGATATCTATAGATTTTATCGTTGATCTTATTAAGATTAGCTAACAACAAAATATAATCTAGGTAATTACAAACAAATTGATGAAGTATATCATGGCTCCACATTACCGTTTACTTAATTATTATGAAAATCAAAGGTTTAAATCAATAAGTGAAGACACAAATAAATCCTTAGATAAGGACCTAAGGATATAACTAAATCTAAATATTAATCTTTTTAATATATAGATTAAATAAAATATCAATATAAAGAAGTGATCTCACTGCAAAATTATATATAAATCATCTAATAAAAAATAAATAATATACCAAATCTATACAGATCCAAATATGTGCATAATATAAAAATCTATCACAAGATAAAAGACTAACCACTATACCAACTAATAAGTAGTATTCTCATCCATAATATCTAACTCCATATCTCTCAATGTAATGGATGCACCACCTGTGATATAAATACTAAAGAGATTTTAACAAGATTAGCAAGTAAACCAATAAGATAATATATATATATATATATATATATATATATATATATATATATATATATATATATATAAGACTAAACTGTTTATAAAAAGTCAATTATCATATTAAAATAAGTTATGATATAAAAAACCAATAAATTTAGCATAACATATGAATATACATACTAATGTTGTTCTTTTATTTTCCTATTTCTAATTTATTATTATTTATAAGGCTCAACTTTTATTACATATAAAGATAAGTTCACCATTATTTATTTATTTGTTTCTAATATATTTAAATATATTCCAAATTTCATCCCCTTTAAATTATTATTCTCTAAAGTTAACGTAAGTAACTTAAACCTCATAGAAGGGTATCCTTACCCTGATGGGTTATCCTTATATTATATTATAGATATCAAAATCTATAAAAATATATTAATTGTCCTTACCATGTATCATGTATAATAAGACAATGACTTAGGAAAGAGTTTTTCAATGTATTTGCCCAAACCAATACATAAATCAAGTTGAAATTGTGTAAATAAATACATAAATCAAGTTGAAATTGATAAGATGGACATTTAGTCAAGAAAATGTCTTAAGACAATTTGATAATGTTGGCTCACTAGCGTAATTAATAAGAGGGTTAAACTGGTTTACAGTTTTTCAAAAATAGCATATTAAAGACAAATCAAATTTGCAACATAGCAGAATAAAACATTTAGTGTGCTATAAGATAGTAATTATAGATTTTAATGAGTAGGAAAGAAAGACAATAAAAAATCAACACCATAATTTTTAAATAGTTTGGCATTTACCCAAATGAGCTTACATCCACTCTCAAGCAAACTATTTTTCGACCAACGCTCTTTCTTCCTGTCATTTGTCATAGCTAGTGCAAAAATCACCTACAACTAGTCTTTTTTCTTAAAGTTAACACTAAATCTCATTAAGCCTTAGACTAAGGTTTTATAGCATTTACAAAAGGAAAAACAAAAGCTCATAATTCTCACACAGAGATGATATTATAAATATTTCTAGATTGATAATGTGTTGGCTAATGTAATGAATAAGAAAAATAATATTAAAATGCTTACTAAATGAAGATAGAAGGTGCAAATTTTAATATTGAAAGATTCACCCAAGGTTGCAACATAAAGCCTTAGTAGATCAAAGAACTTTTAATAAATTTGCATATGAAGTAAAAAAAATTATTAGTTTGTGCTACAAGGTGAGGCTTATTCATAATGTTTCCAAGCTTTTAATCCTCTTTAAACCCACTCAAGAATTCATGCTACATGTCCTTAATTTTTCTTGATAATCTGAACATTCAAAACATTACTTAGATCAACTTAATATCATCAAACATTTAGAAAGATATTTATATTTTATGGTCAATATGATTCATTGAATGCTTCAATATTTATTATTTTTAGCTAGTCAAGTTCATTAGGCTAGCCATTGAATGGTCTAATGAACTTTCAACAGAAACTCATTTTCCATTTGAACATATAAACTTTTCCACAAATAGCTTGATAAGGTTTTGATAGAGACACAAGTTATAAATCAATTTTCATGAAAATTTATTGGACAATCTAACTAAGCATGAAATAATGCATCAAATGATAATCATATTATTTAATGGTCAAGTGCTAGAGACTTCAATCTTTTACCACTTAAACTCATCTAATTTGATTATAATCTTAAGTGATTTGATTCTTATTGGATAACAATTGAACTAGGTGCTAGATGATTTGATGGATCTACAAATAGATCAACTAACTCTTATAACTTCAAAATCCTACACCCCTATGAATATAATGATCATCAAACACTAGTAGCTATCTAATTTAATTGATGTATCCATCTCGTAGTGATCCTTAACCAAATTTAAAACTATAAATTAGAAGAGACTAGCTAAGTCAAAGTCTTTATGTGAGTGCAAATTGTGGTTTTGAAATGTGTTAAAGCATATTTTTTTTAAATTTAAAAACTTGAATAGAAATGCACAAATTCTTGGTCAATTTTACATAAAATATTGACACAAAAAATTACCCAACATTGATCTTGATTATTGTGGCTATATGGGGTCCATTAAATTAGCTCTACATTATATGAAAAACTAAATCAAAAGGATAATGTAGAGTTCAACTAGTGGATCCCATATAGCTTTTCCTTAGTTTAGTAGCAGTTCTATTTTACTTGGATTATAATTGGTCATATATAAGACTCTTATAATGTTTTTAAATTTTTACATATTTTATAATTTTTAAATCATTTTATTATGTTGGGGTATTTTTATCATTATTTATGCAATTAAGGCTAGTTTTTGTATATGTAATAAACATGTTGCCATTGAAAAAAAATTGTTTTGCTAGATTTGTTGTTCAGAATACATAGTTTTTATTGTTTATGCTTGCACACCCTTATCAAAGTGTCTTCTCCTTTAAGTTGTGATCCAAAATTTATTCGAGTTATGAATCAGATCTATCTCTATCATTGTTGTCCTCTTCATCCTCATCACCTTCCCCTTATCTATCTTTTTTTTTCAATCTCATTCACACTTAGTCAAAATTTGGTATTAAAGCCTACTTTACGATATCTCGGTCATTACAAAAATTTGGGATGGTGTCAAAACTATCATCATTGGTCAAAGGCAACCCTCATCGATCGCTATAACCTGCAATTGGTGACCCATAGGTTCTCTATCCAAATTAATGCATCTTGAGATCATAAACCTTGTTAGTGTTCATCTTATCTAGGCTTTGACTTTCATATAATTAAAACCTCACCAAGAAGCAACATCAGGCCATCTTAAATTGGTAACCTTTCATCAACCATAATAGTCTTGTAACAATAGATTAAAGTGCTCAAGAATGTCACACTAGACACACTTTTTATAACCTTAGTGTCTTGAAATAGCATTCCATCTACAATAACGCAGCCAATGTAAAACTAATCAATCCAGGCCAAACTAGGCCATCAGTGGCTTGGATAACGCTAGTTTCTCTTAATTATTACCAATCATTTTGGAAAAAGCTTTTTAAGGGATTTGGTTAAGATTTGAAATAGTTTTCACTACATGAGTGACTTATTTTGTAGCATAAGGTATATTCTCAAAAGTTTAGATTAATATATATGCTTTTAAAATTAGATTTATAAATCCATATCTATCTCATTTCTATTTTTAAAAGAAACATCATGTTTGAAATATTTTGATCATTGTATTCTATATCCTAAACTTTTATTTTAGAAAATATGTCATAGTTAAATGGGATTTCATTATAATCATAACAATAAAAAGACTAAAGAATCTTATATCTATATTATGAGCTATGTTCATCTTCTTTCAAATATCCACATAAGTGTTGCTTATAATCATTTTTATATGATCCATGTTAAAAGTTTTCTAAAAAATTATATAACTTTTTTTCATGAGGATTATATGATTAATATGGTGTCATCAAAATTTGTTAAATCTATAAAAGAATAATCATATTATACAACCAAGATTTTATTCAATTACTTTTTAATGAATAAACTTAAAATGAAATTACTTAAACATATTATATTCTTATCCATTATAAAAATTAATTAGATAATGTCTAGTGCAATGTGCTTGATACATGTTTGTAATTGACTTGACAAGTTGTATACCAAGAACACAACATATTATTCTCTAGATTGGCACATAATATATAAAGGGATTAGTGTATATTTCTTCTCTTAGTATTGATGGTTGAAACTCAATTTTTCCTCTATTTTATTGCCTGAACTTATTCCAAACTTAGCATAAGGTAATCTCTTAAGAACTAACAATACTTATCATAATAAAAGTGACTTTCTCAATTCAAAACCTTATAGTTAAAGTTAGTCCCAATCTTAGAACTCCAACACAAAGCTTTCTCAATTCCAATCCTTATAGTTAACATCAAACCCAATCTTAGAGCTCCAACATAGAGCTTCTTAACTATTCAAGCTTCCTAAAGCATGTTATGTTGAAACTCATGCAAACCTCTTAAGAAACATCATGTAAAATAGATCTTGCTTTAGTTTCTCAATGTTGTAGAAAATTAGAACCTTCCTCACTAATTCCTTAAGGTTTCAATGACTCCCTTGCCATAGTTATCCTATTCTCTCTCATTGATTTCCATGCTTTTTTCCTTTATTGTAGCAACCATCCAACTCCTTAGTTGCAATCAAGTCCTCCACTACTCATTACTTACCTCCTTAATAATGTAACAACCCCTAGAAACAACTATCTTCTTGGTCTAAAGCTCCCAACTCTTCCTCAATTCCCTCCCAAGCTCCCTCTCTTAATAGCTACATTGAAAAACAGACTGTCTCCATTTCTTTTTCTTCCACCACTTATTCCATATCTGCTTAAGTGATTATTAACCTCAACTTATTTACTAGCCTACTCTTTAAGAATAATGTCATAGTTATTTAATTTAAAAAATAGTTTTTAATTTACTTAAACATAAATATTTGAAAACAAATAATTGTACTTTGAAAACTTACAATTCAAGCACACTTGGATTTTTTTATAAGCTTATTCCACAAATATGTTCACCTTCAAATAGTAAAGCATTTTATAAATTGGCACATTTTCTGAAAAAAAATATCATCACTTTTTGGCCAAATTAATTTTCAAAAAATAACAATCTTATTAATCAAAATGCTAATATATATATATATATATATATAAGCTCAAATGCATAAGTTTCTCATTTTCAACATATTACAAAAAAAAATTTATGTAGTTTGATTTGTTGTCATAATCCTTGATGTGACTATATTTTTAAAACGTAAATATTAAGAAAATATTATTCTTTGTTTTGTTGTCTAAATCAAATATAGAGAATGAGTACACTTGATTTTTAAGATCATATCTTATTAATGAATTTTGAGTACATAAGGAAAAGAAATAATTAATGATTTCAATGTTGAAATCTCATATAAATATTACACTAGCATATTTTATAACAAAATTATAAACCTCACAATTTATTTTTTTTTAAATATAATTTTTTAAAATATAACAAATGTTATTATATATTATAGCTAGTCTATGAAAATACCATTTCATGCATTCAACAAGATAAGCAAAATATAATTGATAGTAGTGGCACATGTAAAATCTCTCTTTTTATTTTCATTATCCATTCACTTTCATAGGTGTCATTTTGCACTTTTAGAGAACCTTGAAGCTATTCTGATTGCGGAGGAACATTTTAGCCTTTAGACCACTCTTTGGTTGACACTTGAAGCTTAAAAATGCTTTATATATTTCAATATTATTTGGTATATTAGAATCAATCAAGTGACATGTCAAATTTGATCAATATGTTTACTCAAGTATTTGAAAGTTTTTTATCTTGATAGTTATAACTAATTTTATAATATCAGTAAAGAGATAAATGTAAATGCCACTTATTTTAGACAAGAATATTTGTATGTCAATTATATTGAGCACTTTGGAAGTTTGCATTATCTTCTTCCATCTCTACCATCTTTTACAAATATACCTCTAAAACTCAAATTTGGTGTAACAAGAAGAAATAGTCTTTTTCAAAGAGTTTGCTTAAGTATACACATTTTTTGACCTACTTTACCACATAATATCTTTAACAAAGATTGTTTGTTCTTTCTTTCTACTCATTTTTTTGGCATGACTTACCATATAATCCTCTTGACGAAGACTTTTTTTTTGTATTATTTATCTCTCCTTTGTTATGATTGTTCCCTCAAAAAGCTTTTTCATCTATTATAATCAATTGATCATTATCAAGAATAAATATATTTTTAATTCTATAAATCCACAAATTTTTAACATTGTTTTTGTGCTATACGTCTTTTCATCATCCTTCGTGATCAATTTGTTGTACTCTCTTACTCTTACCATCAATCTTGCTTTTCTTTCTTTCATCCTTTATTCCAAAGAGGTGTAAATTGTTTTTTAATGATAGATTATTACAAATTTTGGAATTATGTTAAAAATGATGAGATTTCATAATTGTCTTGGTGATTGTTCACATTTCATAGTTCTTACAACAAAAGTGATTGTTTCTTAATTTAAGAAAATATTTATAATTATAAATATTACTATCTTATTCGTACATTGATCATATTTTTTATGTATTAATAAGTTGGATAGACCATGATTTATGGTAACTATAAATACATTTTGTGGTTCATATTTATTTAACTTGCACACACCAATAGTGTGACATCTTGCCTCATTATACCTAGGTATTATCTCCTCAAGGGTCGCCCTATCTCGACCCGAGTGGTTTTTAACTTTTGCATAATGAATTTCTAACAGACCATTTAATTAATCACTAAAGTTTTTCCAAAGCAAGTATTACATATGCATTGTAAATCTAGAATCTATTATTATACTTGTGAGCATTTTGAAAACTATGTCTAGTTAGTAGTGATTGGATCACATAATTAACTCTATCATGAGAATGTCTTGCAATGAATGAACTTAGTTTGTATTTTTTAAGCGTGATTTGTAGTTTCTATGCAAATTTTTAAAGAATGAATAATTGAAATATATTAAGTTAGTTGTCTTATTTAATAAGAGAAAAACTTTAAGAGAAAGTAGAAAGAGAGATAGAAGAGAGTTGGAGAGAAGAAAGAAGAGGAACCCGAGCTTCCTTTTAGGGAAACTAAAAAAAACTATTAGGAAGGAAGAAAAGCTTATGGAAAAAGAAGGATTATCACCTTCTTATCGTGGGAATCATAACATAAAGCAAGAACATTGATACTTTGTGTACAAATGGTTTTTGGATTGTATAAAATGTAATGAAATGAAAAATAAGAAAACAAAGCTAGATTGCATAACAATTGGAGGTTGCTATTGATCTCAACTATAGTGATCATGCATCAATGATTGCCCAACCATCCGATATGATCTATGAAAAGGGGTGGCAAGGGCTATCTAACTATTATGCAAAGAGTTATTGGACATTTTGTTATATTAGTATTATGAGGAGGTTGGATTGATACATTAATACATAGAATGCTTGTCATTAATGATTGCCTATCCAATTTCTTATACTATGAAGTGTTTAATGCTGATCATACATGTACTACAAGGATAGCATACAAGTATGATTAGCTAATGAAAAGCTTATATTAGATAGGTAGTCCAATCCCTTGTGAAAAGATTATGCTAGATTTGTAGAAAGTTTATATTAGATTTTGCTCAAAATGAGCATTGGACTAGTATGATTAATTTGTGAAAAGATTATATTAGATTATCAGTTTGAACACATATGCTCAAATAAAAAACATAGGATTACTTCTAACTCAACCATATCGAATTAGTTTTAGATCACATCAACATAAAGAAAAAATGCATAAAAAATAAAATAAAATGAATCACTATGATCAATTCAAAGGGATTATTGAAAAAAGCATTGTTTCAAGTGAAAACACTAAAATTATATTAAATAATATTCATACTTTATTTTCTTTTATTTACGTAATTTTTTTAAAAAAATCATTGTTAACCATATTATTGTTATAACAGAAAAATTGAACTTTGAGAAGGAAATTAAAGAAGATGATATAATAATAACTAAAGAAATACATAACATGCTCATGTTTAGGAGTTTCTAAATCGTCACGTCAGCTCCAAGTGTTTTATTTATGAACCAAGTTAGGACTAAAACCTAACTCTTAGAATACTATAAATGGTGAACCCCAACAAATGGCCCAAATAAGCAAACCAAAAACTAGCTTCTTCTGAAGCAATCTTCGATAGAAAAATGGCAATGGAAGATACTCATTTCACAGATCCTTCATCTCTCATTGAATGCCACAAGCCGTTGCAAGGGTTTCTTATCATATAAAATTGAGTAGTAGTCTTACCAAGGCTGAAATGTTACTCAATTCTTTTGATTGTTATAGTAACCAAGATCATGTTCTTCTCAATTTTGCTTTTTTTTCTTACACAAACTCTTCTCAAAAACTCTTGGAACACATTTACTTGCTCTTCTTATCCTATACTAACTATGGCTAAGTGTTGCACCTCACTTATTCCCCTAAAAAGAAACTCTACAAGTTACAAGAATTCCTTTATTTATACTTAATCTTATAACTTTTGACTTATCTAGCCCTTCAAATGCCTCAAAAGTTGCATCAATTCATGTGGATGCCTTTTACATTCTAAACATTCATTTACAATGGTTTTCTGTCAATTAAACTCTCCCCTATATCAATTTTCTTGATTATTTATTTTTTATGTTTTAAAATATATTTATTTTCTGCTAATCATAAAAGTATTGGTACTCATTTCATTAGATTCTTTTTGTTTGTAGAAATAATGATGTAGAGAGTTGTACAAAAGAGTTTTTTTTGTGTTATGTTTGTAATATTTTATGTAGATGGAAGGTCGAGGAAGAAATTAAGTAATTATCCATCTATTTGCAAAAGTACATAATGGTTCTATATATAACTTTGAAGGAGTTTGGAGATGGGCTTTCACTGAAGCAAAGTTCATACAGAATTCAATACCTCAAAGAAGATGCAGCTTTGAATAGTTCCTTATGCATACTGTAATCTTGAATGATAATGCACACACCTATTATACTGGTCTTCTTGCTTTGTTGTGCAATTTTGTTTATGTTATACCTACAAAGAAAGTAAAAAAAATTATATTTACTTTTTATATGGCCAATTTTTACAGATAACATTATCATTTATAGCTAATTTATTGAGTAATCTACACATCCGGCATGCTCACTTCAAACAAAGTCACAACCCTTTGCCATGGTTTCAACTAAGTATTTGGGATGATTATTTCATCGAGCATACACCCATGTCTCCATCAAACTTGGTATTGCATACCATAGTGTTAGACTTTATTTGAAAACCTGGCATTGGATCAAATGTATGTAGAGTTCAACATCTTAAAGAAGAGGTTCGTATAGTTGCCTTGAATGACTCTCAATGCATGTAACGATAATATTTGTGTTATAGTTTTTTCATGTAGCTTTTGTTTAAGTTATGACAACAAAGACAATAAAAGTTTTAGCAATAATCAAATCATTATACACAAACTTACAAAAGTGACTACTAAAAATCATTGAAAACATTTTAAATTCTTGTAGATTTCTGAAGTTGTCATAGTCTTTCTTATGACAATTTTATTAAAACACAAAACTTGAGCTAAAATTATTGTTTGCTTTGTTATCTCAATCTAATATATACAAATCTTGAGCTCTATTTTTCTTATTGTTTAGATCTAATATCTAATATAATGAATGAATAAAGTTGCTTTTTAGGATTATATCTTGTTGGTCAAATAACAAAATGAATTAATTAAAAATTTTAATGTTGAAATCTCACTTAAAAGCTACACCAAACTGTAATGAATATTATTTTATATTATAGTAAGTATATAGAACACCATTTTAGGCTATCAATGTGGTATAGTTTTTTTTTCAATATACATTGACACTCTGAAATGCCATTTCACATTTTAAGTGGGCCTTGAAGTCAATCTTATTAAGAAGAAGCATTTCATCCTTTATAGCACTCCTTTATTGACACATAGAGCTTGAGAATGCTCATGTCTTATGATGTTAATTGGTTTGTTTTAACCAATTGAATGACACATCAAATTTGATCCATATGTTTACTAGTGCCTTGAGAAGTTCTTTATCTTTATTGTTATAATTAATTTTGTTACTTCAACAAAGCAATTAATATAAATATAACTTAGTTTAGGCAGTTATACATGCATATTGATTATATTGAACACTTGAGAAAATTATGTCATCTTCTTTTAAATTTTATTACCTTTTATTTATGTAATTTTTTTTAAAAAATCATTTTAAAGAAAATTATTGTTACTATAGAAAAATTGAACACTAAAGAGTCGACAAAAAATATGATTTAATAATAACCGAAGTAATGAATGACATGCTCGTGTTTAGTAGTTTTTGAATCATCATATAATTTGAATGTGTTTTATTTATGAACCAAATTAGAACTACAACCTAACTCTTAGAATACTATAAAAGTTTCCTCCTAACTAATGGCCCCAAGAAGCAAACAAGAAAATTGATTGGTGACTTCTTTTGGTGCTATCTTTGGGGGGAAAGGACAATGGAAGTTACTCAATTCAAAGACTTTCCATGCCTTGTAGATTGTTGCAACCCTTAGGTTTCAACCATGTGCTTGGGATGATTATATTGTCAAGAATACATCCATGTCTTCCTCAAATTTTGTATTGCATATTATAGTATTTTGCTTTATTCTTTCATTACTTCAATGACTAGAAAAGAGTATAATGTCCTTTGAGCCATGTAAGTATTTAGTTTATTAATTTGTGGGTTTAAAGCAATTGAAGAGACAAAAATTTGTGAGTTGAAGCCCATCCTAAGTCCAGCTCTAGAAGACACAAAAGATGCAATTGAGTTTTTAGAAAAGATTGAGACAATTCAACACTTATCAGTGGCTTATCAATTTGAAATGAAAATCAACAAGACATTAATCATAACACACAAGGCTAGATCAAGCACACGAATGATCTCCACACTATTGCTCTTATATTTCAACTTCTTAAGTAACAAAGACTTTCAATATTAGTAGGTCATTATTCTTCTTTATGTGATTGGTATTAGCAAATATTTGATATTAATAGCTTCTTAGACAAAGAAGATGAGTTCATTGAAATCTTGATGGTAGATGGGAAAGCTTTGCTAAGATTTTATGAGATAGCTAATCTTGGAATACCTAATGAGGAGATATTGGGCAAAGCTACCAATTTTGCAAAGGGGCACTTGGGTTTGATGTATTGCAACTTGGACTTTCTATAGGCACACTCAATCCACATAGAAGAACATCAAAGAATATCCATGTAAGCTTAAGTATTATGAGATATAATCTTATTAATTATCACACTAAAAGAATATTTTATATTTTTTTAACATTCTTTTAAATTTTTTAATTCTAAATGAAATTTAAGTATTGTTCATTTAATTTATAGATGGAACAAAAATATTAGACTTACAAGGTACATAACATTTATAAGAGATAAATTAGTAAAGCTATATTCTTGAATAATTGGAGTATTCTTTAAGCCTTGTTATTCGTATGCAAGGAAAATGACCACAAAATTATTTGTATTTACATCCATATTCGATGATATTTATGATCAATATGAAACATTAGAACAGCTTTATTTTCTTACTAACATAATAAACAGTTGCACAACTACTAAAGATATGCCCACAATATCATTACAAGTTTTAATTTATCCAATCTTCATTAGATTCCTATAGTTTTTGAAAACAATCTAATAAAGAATTATATGAATGAGGTGTTTTTTGTTGTTATTGTTTCATTTGTTTCTGTATGTGGGAAGTCAAAGAAAGAGTTGAGTAGTTAACCATCCACTTGCAAAAGTTTATTATTGTTTTATGCAACTTTTAAAGAGTTTGAAGATGAACTTGCAAAGAAGAAAAGTACATATAGAGTTCAATACCTTAAAAAAAAGGTTGGTATAGTAATCTGGTACGACCCATATTACATGCAACTATGACATTTGCACAATCACTTTGCTATGTTGCTCTTAGTTTATGTTAAAACTATAGGGACAATAAAATTCTTAGCATTTAAATTAGTTAGGTCATGTTTTTCATTTGAAACCATATATAATAGGAGTACTACTATACATAAACTTGCAACAAAAATAGTTAAACATCATAGAGACGTGTGCAAATAGATAAATTCTACTAGATTCTTACATGTTGTTGATGCAACATGGCATTTTAAATTCTTATAGATTTTTAATCTTGTCCAACCAAATAACCTTGATCCTAAGTTGAATAATTTATTTATTATTTAAAATAACATGATCTATATCATAACATTTTTGAAATGGAATTGAAGTTTCTTCATGTCAGATGAAGAAGTTCTCACAAGAATTTTCTTGAAGAAAAATGTTGGGGAACTCAAGGTTATGTGCCTAGCTTAAAAGATTTCATGAAAGTCTTTCTTATGAATGGTGCATATTCAACTCTAACTTGTTGCTATTATGTTGACATGGAGGAAGTAATTCACAGAAACATTTTTTAGTGGGATACAAATTTTTCTAAGATTGTTAGAGGATCATGCATAATTTGTAGAATATTGAAAAACATTACATCTGATGAGGTATGTTTTAAAAAGTTAGTTTATTCTAATTTTTTACACCTAAGTCATAAAAGTAAGGCCAAGAACATGCCTGTATATATCAAATTCATTTAATAGCATTCATATGAAGGTCAAAATTATTTGCAAAATCTTTCTTCTTAATGCATTGGTTTCTATCCTTTATAACTAGTAACACTCACAAGATTAAGATATTTTTATTTCAACATGAGCTAAGGAAGAATCATATGTTTACTATGGTGCATTGTTATATGAAGGAATATAATTATACAAAGAAGTATGCCAAAAGATCATGGAAATGGTTGAGAATGAATGGAAAACTTTGAATCAGGAGCTTTTTTTGCTTACCAGCCTACCATGTCTTTGCATTATCTAATCATCAACCTTGCACGTGTGGTGGAGCACTTCTACAAGTACAAAGGCTACTTCACGAACCCTTTTGACACAAGGAGGGACAATATTATTTTAGTAATGTTGGAACTACTTTTCCTTAAAGGAGCTATCTTAAAATGAACTGATATGTATCTTAATGGTATAAAAACTATTATAATTAATAATTGAATAATGATTACTTAAATGGTTATTTCTTATTAGGAGGTGGATAGTTACCATTTCTAATATCAAATGTTATGTTACAATCAAAAGGTAAACATTGAATATTTTTAAAAATCAATGATTGTGGCTATATTTTAAAAATAAAATTAATATTATCAAGTACTATAAAAAGTTTAACAAAATTTCATCTTATTGTCATATTCTTCATTTTAATAATTATAAAAAACTTTGCTAAATCAACAAAAGGACAAACATTAGTGCCACTTTTTTAGATGATTATACTTACATGTCAATTGCATTAAGTGCTTTGAAAAAAATAACATCAATTCTTCCATCTCCATACCATATACAATAGGACTCGAATTTAGGACACAAAGAAGAAAGGGTCTATTTGAAGAGTCAATTTTCATTCATTACTTTTCTTATAATATAATTAATTATCTCAATGAATACTTTTGTCTTTTTTATTCTTTTTTTATCCTTGGTTATTCCTTCTTCCTTCAAGAAGTTTTCTCTTTTATTATAATCAACTTGTCATTATTAAAAATAAGAATAAATTAATGTGTAATTCTTTGAAAACATAAATTTTCAACATGGTCTTTGCACCGTATGCCAGTTTTTTTCTCCTCGCTCCATTTCAATCACTTCATGTTCTTACCATCTTTCTCTCTGTTCTCTCACCCTAGTTGATAATTTTGGCATGATGTTAAAGGCATTAGAATTTGATGATAACATTTTTTATTATCTATGTCTCATAATGCTTAAGATGTGAAAAGTGTTTGCATCTTAGTTTATTATTTTAGTAAATGCCTACATTTGTAACTGGAATCACTCTTATTCTTGTATCAAACTTTCTTGCTTTGAAAATAAGATGGGAAAATAACTTTTTATGGCAATTAAAGGCACCAATTTGATGGATTATACTTAGTTGACTCGTATATGCTAGAAAGCCCCCAAGTGACAAATTTGAAATAGCTTGCGAATATTAATGACACTAAAGGTAATGGTGGATTTGTCAAAATTTTTTTTTTTTGTTATAAGGCCCATCTAACATAAGGGAGAATTTTTCTTAAGTAAAAGAAAATGGGTTAGATTTACAAAAAATTGAGACAATTACAATGGTATTCAATGTAGACATATTATTCAATTGTAATGAACATTTTCTTTATGATTGATTAAATATAAACATGCCTTTTACATTTGGATTGAAACTCATTGGATGAGTATTGCTTGATTAAATGGTTTAATTGAACTTTTATTTGTTATTTTGTTGTTATCTTATTGCCTAAAAACATAATATTATAATATTACTTTTGGTGTGTGCGTGTATATATGCCAAAGTATTTGTTATAGCATAAATTGTATCTAGTAATGAGGCAAGCTAGACATATAATAAGTAAAGGTTCATATGGATATTAAATGGACTAAAAGGAAATAAGTAATCATGTGAAAATTGATTTGATTACAAAGACAAATAAATATGATCCATAAATGACAAAAAGCATAGCATGAAAAATTATGTTTATTTATCTTTATTTAGAGCTATTCTTGTCTATAATGTTTCTTGATTGAAAATATGAAAGACCCAACATGAGATGTAGCTCCAAAAGTATGATGCCTTGTATGTATATTTGTGTAGTTTTGCTTGCTCAATATATGACTATGGCTTAACTTATTTCAACAATATTTCAAATACCATGAAAGAATAACACAATATTTTAAAAGAGTGGTGAGATGAGTTGGAAACATAACAATGATTATTAGTTTGTTTTACTTTAGTTGAACTTATAATAAGCATTAAGATATTTGAACATGTTTGGAATATTTAGCATTTATAACATCCCAAGAAGGTAAGAATGTTGTTTAATTAATTATTTAAATAAGTGCTTTTATAAATTTATTTATTTATCATATGTTTTGAAAACTTATAAGATCAATAGCTTAATATGGTAAAAAAATTACAATCCCCAAAGTAATGTGAAAGTAGCAACCTCAAATTGTAATAGTTAGATTCAAGTTTTGGTAATTTATTAAAATGTTGAAAGAATAAATGGATAATTATCAAAAATAAAAAAGGAACTACGAACTCCAAAAGACAGAAAATTTTCAAATATTAAAGTATACTTTATTAGAAATCCAATAATATCAATTTCATAAAAATTGAATATCCATATCATAAAATGAAAAGTCAAACATATAAGAAAAATAAATCTTTTAATATTTATAATGCAAATTTTTTGAGATTATTTCAATTAAAAATTTTAAAAATATGATTAAACCTTAAGCTTTAGTTACATCTTAAATGATTTTTTGACTTCTGTTTTCCAATTTCCTAAACCCTAAAGAGAGACATGAATGAAAGGAAGTGAAGCATATGGCTATAAGTCATCGCCGACAACCAAAAATGACGGGGGGGGCAAAGAGTACAACTCATGAAAGAATATATGTGTGAGTTGCAACCATGTTAGGAAGAGGAAAAGTAGGAAAGCAAAGAGGCAGTTGAGATTAATAAATTGTTAACAAGTTGTGTGGAAAAAAAATTGGGAAAATTCCTTAAGGGTTTTGAGATGTTGCTAAGAAGAATTGGAAAATTTTGAGTGTGATCATGATTGGGAAAGAAGAAAATGATATGGGAATTTATTTGTGTTGCTATGAGAAAGGGAAAAAAGTGTTTTAGCTATAAGAAGAAAACTTAGAAAGAAAGAGTTGGAGAAATTTTGGAGGAAATGAACAATAATTTGTCCATCTTAGTGTAACCACTATTCAAAAAATAAAATTATGTGATTTATGCACCTTTAGTACTTTTTTTTATGCTTATGACTTTTCAAGTAGTGGGACTTATTATTTTGGAATTTTAATTCTAAAAAAAGAGAATTGATATAGTTTAATTTATACATTATGTGATATTTGATGTATTTAAATATATAGTTTTATAATTATCAAGCATTGGTTGAAAAGTCAGCATGGTTTTTAAAATCACATGGTTACTTGTGGATTTTATTGATATATCTTTGTTAGTATTCTTCTTTCTATGGATTTTATATGAGTCTTATAGAAATGGTTTAAATGCAAACTTTTTTTCTTAATACTATATATCAATACATCAACTTGAGCAATGATAATATTATATTTCTAAAAAAAATAAAAAGAAAGAAATTATAATTACAAAATTTTGTATTAAAAAATTAAAAAATGGATTTGGAACTTTTAAAAATGGACTATGTTAAAACATTTAAAGAAAATAAGCAAGTGTCATATTGACTCATAGAGTGATATACTATATTGGCCTAAGCCTTGTGAGAACCTATTAGTGATGCACTCAAAGATAGGATAACTGACCTAATCAAGTAAACTGAGAGGGCGATTTCATTGTGAAGTATCATAAAGGATCCATCATAATTTAAAGAACGTGTCCATTTAATTAGGTATAAATGATGAAAATCCTAAAATTTAATTATAAAATATATTATATAAACTAAAATGGTCAAGTGACCAAAGAAAAATAAATTGATAACAAAAAAATTAAGAATTTTTTCTTAATCAAATGCATTGTAAGGTTTTATTATGCACTAATTTTACACATTACAATGGATTTTCTTTGTTTATGTCAATGGTATATTTATGGAAAATAGTATACAACTGATCGCAACTTATACTAGTTTTCAATGATTGTATTTATCATTGTCTATTGAACTTGTGATGGTTGACTTAGTCAATTATAGCTTAAAAATTTTAGTATAAGAGAGCAATGAAGGAAATTATGATATAATATTTTTCCTTTTTTACTATTATCTTATAGATCATGTATTAGGACTTTGACCATTTGATTGTATTTAGAACTACTTCAATAGAAAATCTATCAAAGATATATTGTGATTATCTAGTCTATTTTCATTACAAAAAAAAATGAAGCTAGGTATTAGTATTATCTTATTTTGCATGTAATAGTGGACTACTTTTATATATTGAGATGATACTCTTTTATTTTTTATGGTGAGATTAAGCATAAAATAAAATAATGGGTTAATTTCTTTATGAAAACATATTAACTTAAGATGTTCAAAGAACCAAATTTATGTAACAAGTTATTTATTAACAAAAAAGTACTTTTCATGAATAAGAAAAATGATTTTTTTTAAAACAAAGAAGTCTTATGTTAAAAAGGTGGACTTTGAAATATCTTATTTCTATTTAAATATATATATACATACATATAGATAGTAACCCACTTAATTCTTTTTAATAGGACAACTGCTAAGATTTCCATTAAGCATAGAGATCAAACCATTATAACAATAGTCGTGCAATTTTCTTAAGCCCTTTAGAAATCATTCAACTTTTAAACTACAATACCATTATTGAATTAAAACTTAGGCACATTCTTTATAGCTCAAAAAATAATAATCCTATGATAATCATAAAGAAAAGGAAATATTAACTTAGATAAGCACTTTTGTTAATTCTTTCTTATTACAATCCATAGTTTACCAATATCGATCTAAGATCCCTTAGCTACTTGGATTATGACTCCTCACATTAAAAATTGTCTTTCCATTTAAAACTCCTCCTCACTTTTCTTTTCTTGACAACAACCCTACATGACAAGCGAAGGGAAATACAATATCTTCCTTTGCATGGACTGCTCACCTGAAACAACATAATTGATTAAAGAACCTTACCTTATGATGTAATAAAATCCAATACATCAGAAGTTCTACTTGGAGATGTACTAATCTTATTTGGATTTGGAGTCGTACCAAAATTAGCCCCTATACATATAATTAGTCTCTATTATCAATGTTGTTGCAATAATCAATTACAGTTAACATTTATTTATTATGCATTTTTATTTGCTGTCAACAATTTGTTAAGTTATTTATTTGTGTAATGTTGTTTCAATTATTTAAAGAAAAATTAGTTTTTCTTTTGATATTTATAACTTTAAATTCAGTATCGTTCATCCTTTAGTAGTATCGTAATTTTGTCTATGCAAAATTTGGTTAAAAAATTATTTTAAAAGAGCTAAAATTAGAGTTTGGGTTGTTACTAATTTATACTTTAGTGTCATTGGTACTTAGCAATGAGACTTTAACATGTTAGTGGCCTTATTCCCTATCAATACAATATATTGGCTATAAGAGACATTAACTATTTGATGATGTCATGGGTACTCAAAGATGGAGCTCTAGTATATTACAAATCTCCTATCCTACAAAAATAGATATTTGCAATTGGGGCTGATGGCTTAATAATGATGGGATATGCTTCACAGCTTAGTGTCATGAGCACTTAGAAATGAGGCTTCAGCATGTCAATAGTTTTGTACATTTGTTAACATAACATGTGAGCTATAAGAAGTGAAGGCTACTTGATGAGTCATGGGTACTCATAGATGAGGCTCCAATATGCCAAAAGCTTCATTTTTTGTTAGCATAGAATGTTGGAAATAAGAGTAAATGGTTTAGTGATTATGAGATTTACTTCACACCTTAATATTATGGTATAATCATACATGTTAAAGGTTGAGATTTAGTGCTGATGAGATGTGAAATGACATCACTAGAAGTTGAGATAAAAGTTATAAAAAAGTTTGAGCCTAAAAAAGAAAAGAGAATATGAAACACAAAAAGAATCTAAAAAAACTAAGTAATAAAAAATAAAATTAAAATTAGAAAGAAAGAAAGCAAAGTATGATGTATTATGATTTATTTATATACATAAGTGATATGTATATGGCATTGATGCATTGATACTAAACTCTTATATACTAATTATTATGCATTATTTTATTTACTCTCTGTATTATTTCTTTTTTATGTTATTTTATTATATGTAGTAAATAGTTGCCTATTGAACATTTTATATTCATTTTTTACTTACATTATAAGATAGAGTGTTAATACTCATAGAGTTGATGGTCCTTAAATGAAATTTCAAAACCCTAGAGTGAGTGCTGAAGCATCTTATGAGAATAAGAGGTCTTTTGTGTATGTGAGGATAGTTGTGCTTTTGTATTTTGAGCATTGTACCCACTTGAATTTCATCTTTTCATAACTATGTATTTTAGTCATTACTATTTTCATTATTATGAAGCTTGAGATTGATATAGCTTTTATGTCACCCTCATTCATTTTATTGCCTGCTCTCCATCTTTTGTTGATATCTATGATTTACAAAATAAAAATTGTATGGTGGTGGTACGTTATCAGGTTGTATAGGTTTAGTTAAGATAAGATGTGATAGGCTCTTCTTATATGGTCATCAATCCTAAAACTATTCCAACCCAACATATATTATCATAAAATTATATTGAGAACTCATTCATGTTTACCTACAAAAGATATTTTAACATTTTAATCATGGTTTCTCATATATATATATATATATATATATATATATATATATATATATATATATATTTGGATCTCCTTCACAATAACTTATATGAAACAATTCGTTCATGTGCAAATAGAATCCTTACACAAGAGCTATTCCTTAATGATTCCTCTCTCATCGAAAATCATCTAGCATCTACTCTTTTCCCTCTATGGCCATTACGAAAGGTCCCAAAGCAATGAATTTAGAATAGCAAACAAAATCAAAGGTAGTGAATATGATGGTAGATATATCACAATTAAGCTTAGTTTAGTAATATGGCTAATGCAACATGTGAAGAATATCAAACATCACAATTGAAAAACAACTAGAAGTTAGGTAACAGATAATGTGTTTCTTGAGAAATAATAGTAAGGAATCCTTCTCAAATAAGAAAAAAATGACATTAGAGAAGAGAATATTGCATGCAAGAAGGTATTTTAATTTTGTCTTCAACACTATAGTGGAAGATAAAGAATGGCTATATGGTCCAATTGTAAACAATGTTTTTGTTTTATTTATTTGTATTGTGAAGATGAAAAATTTTGCATAAAAATCTTCATTGTCCATTTAGAATATAGCTATGTGGTAAGCAAGGGAGACCCTTCTACTTGAGACAAAGTGTTCAAGACTCTTTCTCTTGAGGTTAAATTCTTGAGACTCAACCAACATTACCTATAATGTTACCACCTAAAGAGATAAGGGATAAAGTCTAATCATGTTTTGCACCACTATCATGAGCCACCATAGCCTACAATAATATTGTATAAGAACATAAGGGATAATCCAATAATGGGACTAGATGTTTTGATATGGACATGGTGAGGAATAGGCAATGGGATTAATAGATGTTCTAGAAATTCAAAATTAATTGTACAATCATTGGATAATCTGATAATATATGTATCAAAAGGTATAATAGAAAGAATAGATGTTTTGAAAAGGACATAGAAGAATCAAAAAGTAAATCATATTAATCGATGTACACATTAGATGCACTTCAAGCAATCTAATAAAAAGGTCAACATAGATTTTTACTGGCCAAACCTCGAGCTCCTTGAGCTTCCCCCTTCTACCATCACAATCTTTGATTTTTGTGGGCAGACAAACTACTTTGGTCATTGGCCATCACTTTTTTCTTGAGGTGTGTACTATGTTTCACTAAATATTGCATACAATGTTCATGTTGTTGCATGGTTGTGCAATGTAAAAATAGCTTATTCCATTGAGAATGTATGCAATGTGCATTCATTGTTGCTATTATACTTGCTTTTTGCACCTACATTTTATTATGCATCGATACTTGCATATCACACATATTATAGTTGCATCTGTTATGCTATGCATATCATCTTATAGACATACGATTACTTCTAACACATCAATCATATCGAATTAGTTTTAGAGCATATCAACATAGAGAAAAAGTTAAAAAAATAAAATAAAAGAAATCAATATGGTCAATTCAAAGTGATTATAAAAAATTATTTAAAATAAAAATACTAAATTTATTCTAAAATATTCAAAAATTATTTTCTTTTATTTAAGAGATTTTTTAAGAAAACCATTATAAACCAAATCATTTTTACTACAAAAAAATTAAACATAGAGTAGATCGTTAAAGAAACAGATAATACCCAAAGCAGTGCATAAAATGCTCAAGTTTAGGAGTTTTTGAATCTTCATGTCAACGACATGTGTTTTATTTATGAACCAGGTTAGGAATAAAGCATAACTCTTACAATACTATAAAAGGTGACCTCCAACCAATGGCCTAAAGAAGAAAACCAAGAACTGACTTCTTCTAAAGCAATCTTTGGCACAAAAATGGCAATGGAAGATACTCACTACACAGATCCATCATCCCTCATAGAAATTTGCAACCCATTGCAATGGTTTGAACCAAATGTTTGGGGTGACTATTTCATCGAGATAAGCCCAAGACTGTCTCAAATTTGGTATTTCATATCATAGTATTTAGCTTCATGCTTTCATGTTAGTATTCAAAATGTTCATTTGTTAGTTTTGAAGGAATTAATAAAGCTAAAAATTCATTAGTTGAAACCCATCTTGAGTCAAGCTCTAAAAGACACAACATTTATACTTCAATCTTTAGAATTGATAGATATAGTTCAATACTTAGGAGTAACTTATCACTTTGATGTGGAGATCAACAAGACATTAATTACAATGCACAAGGTTGGAATCAAACACACCAATGATCTCCACACTATTGCTCTTGGATTTTGACTTCTCAGGCAACAACAACTTCCAATATCAGTGGGTCATTATTATTATTTAAATGATCTACATTACTAAATATTTGAGAAAGTGGTTAACAATTTTTATGGTTTGATAGATGTTTTTAATAGATTCTTAGAAAAAGAGGGAGAGTTTAGGACTAGCTTGATAATAGATGTGCAAGATTTGCTGAGCTATGAGACAATTCTTCTTGGAACAACCAATGAGGAGATATTCGAAAAAGCCACCTATTTTGCAAAAAGGCATTTGGGTTTGATGTGTACCCATCATGAACCAAATATGAGAACTATAGTATCAAGAGCTTTTATAACCCAAAGATTTAGGAGAATGGAGAGACTAGAAGAAGGGGAATTCATATCTTTGTAAGCAAGATAATAAAAAAAAACATTTGTTGCAATTTGCTAAATTGGATTTCATATTGGCACAGTCAATCCACTTGGAAGAACTTCGAAATATATCCATGTAAGAATTACTACATATAACGACTATACATGCGTAGAGAACATAAGTTGTAAAATATTTAAAACAACAAATTATCTATGAGATCGTGCCCTAGTTATCATCAAATCTAAAAGTTGTGTTGCGATACTTAAAAATTCTTTTTAAGAATTAAAACTATACAAGAAATTTGACTTTTATTCTTTTAAATGATAAATGTAACAAAAATGTTAGCCTTGCAAAGGATCTTCCATCTGCAAGAGATAGACTAGTGAAATTACATTTCTTGATGGTCAGAATATTCTTTGAGCCTTGACATTCATAAGCAAGAAAAATATCCACAAAATTATCATTATTGACATCCATACTCGATAATATTTATGAACGATATGGAACATTAAAAGATCTTCAATTATTTACTGCTATAATAAACAAGTGCATAATTACTAAAAATATGCCTATAATATCTTTAATAAGTGTTTATTTAACCACTCTTCATTAGATTCTTATAGTTTTTTTAAATCTAAAAGAAAACATTATGAAAAGATCTATTACCATTTGCTAAATTCTATTACATTTCTCAATCCTATTTTAACCAGACTATTTTTTGTTGACTTTTTTTTCACAATCATGATTAACATAAATGTTTTATTATATTTTATTTATTTATTCACCATTAAATTTTCTTTTATACTTACATATTGAAA
Source organism: Vanilla planifolia (assembly GCA_023846275.1). Classification (NCBI taxonomy): domain Eukaryota; kingdom Viridiplantae; phylum Streptophyta; class Magnoliopsida; order Asparagales; family Orchidaceae; genus Vanilla; species Vanilla planifolia. The sequence goes on from CM043877.1 coordinate 1,740,330, forward strand.
AAGCTTACGTTACTAAGAATATTTTTTGTATCATACACATAGCTTAGCTATAAAATTTTTTTTATTATATAAAGAAGTTTCTACAACTAAAAGTTTGATAATTTTTTAGCGAATCTTTGTCATATTTTATTTATTAAAAGAAATTTCTTGTTAACAAATTATAAAAAAAGTTGAGCATTTTTAATATACGTTATTCTTTCTATAAGAAAAAATTTCAAAATCTTCCAATTTAAATAAAATAATATAAATATGAAAAGTAAGTAATTATTACATTTGAATGATGTAGCATGATATTCTCAATTCTTTAACTACTATATATGCATAGAAAGTATAAGTTGTAAAAATAAGTAAAGCAACAAATTGTTTATTAGATTGTGCCCTAGTTATCATTGTTCTATTCAGCCATCACATTGTTACTATATATGCATAGAAAGAAGTTTTTTAAGTTATTGTTGCATTGGCTTTTGTAGGTGGGAAGTTGATGAAAGAGTTGACTAGTTACCAATCTATTTACAAAAGTTTATTATTTTCTTTTTGAAACTTTCGAAGACTTTGAAGATGAGCTTGCATTGAGCCAAAGTGCTTATAGAGTTCAGTATCTTAAAGAAGAGGTTGATATTGTAATCTTCAATGATTCTCATTACATGCAACTATGACATAATTGCTTAACTACACCACTCTTAGTTTATGTTACAACTATAGGTACATTAAAACTCTTAGCATTTGGATTAGCTAGGTCATGTCTTTTATTTGGTACCTTATGCAATAAGCATAATAGTAATCACAAACTTACAATAAAAAATTTTAAAAATCATAGAAAATATGTGCAAATCGATAAATTTTGCTAGATTGTTATATTTGAATGATGCAGTATGATATTCTTAATTCTTTAACTACTATATATGCATAGAAAGTATAAGTTGTAAAAATAAGTAAAGCAACAAATTGTTTATTAGATTGTGCCCTAGTTATCATTGTTCTATTCAGTCATCACATTAAAAAATATGCATTGTTATAATTCAAAATTCTCTTTAAGAATTAAAACTATATGAGAAATTTGACTCTTATTCATTTAACTAGAGAATGGAAAAAAATGATAACCTTGCAAAGGGTTTTCTATTTGTGAGAGATAGACCTGTGAAGTTACATTTCTAGATGGTCAGAGTATTGTTTGAGCTTTTCTTTTCTTACAAAAGGATATTCACCACAAGGTTATCAATATTGATATCCATGCTCGATGATATCTAGGACCAATATGGGACACTAGAAGAGCTTCAATTGTATGCTAACATAATGAAAAGGTGCATAGTTACTAAAAATATATCTTCATTTTAACTTACCCATATTTCATTAGATTCTTTTACTTTATGTAAAAATTCATGTAGAGAATTCTACAAAAGAGTTTTTTGTGTTATGTTTGTTATGGCTTGTATAGATTATAAGTTGAGGAAGGAGTTAAGCAATTACCCATATGCTTATAGAAGTTTAAATATGAGATTTTATCCAGGGAAAATTTGCATAGAATTTAATTACCTTAAAGAAGAGTTAGCTTTGAATAGTTATTTATCCTTACTCTAATCTTGAATAATAATGCTCACACATGTGATACTAGTCTTGTTGCTTTGTTATGTAAGGTTTTTAATGTTATAACCACAAAGAAAACAATACTATCACTACTTTATATATGAATATTGTTTTACACAACTTTATCATGGATAGTTAACTTATTAAGCAATCTACACATCCATGTGGGAATTGAAATGGTTTTGTTTCAAATAATATGATTTATATTTTAATATCTTGAAAGAAATAAAAAAAACTTTTGACATTGCAAAACAATACATACAAAAATCTGCAACATGAAAAATAGGTAGTTCGAACAATTTATTTATGCATATGCTAATCTTGTTGATCGATTCTTACCATATAAACCTATGATACTTATCTTATTCCTTTGTTGTTGAGGTTTTTAAGTTATAACTAAAAAGAAAATAAAACTATCACTATTTACTTTATCATTATCATGTTTTTAATGCATAAATTTATCATGGACAGCATACTTATTGACCAATTTACGCATCCATATGAGAATTGAAATGGTTTTATTTCAAATAAAGTAATTTACATATTTATATCTTGCAAGAAATAATCAATATTATGAATGTAGTTAACATGCATGTTGAATAATATTATAGCATCATTTATTTTTCTTATTTATAAATATAAGTATAACATCATAAATCACTATTTAAAAATTGATTTTTTTTTTATTTTGAAATGCTTTTACTTTTTTTAGTGTATAGAAAACCATAATACATGCATATTAAAACTTTCCAAATTTCTACAATGAAAAGAATAAAAACGTTTTTATCACAGTAAAATAAAAATTATATTTTTGAAACCAATTATTTCTCCTAATTATAATAAAAGAATAAAAAATGCCTTTTCAAATTAAAACTACAATGCCTTTTACAGCATAACAAAGTAGATATCAAAACTTATCTCAAAATAGACTAGCTATTATTATAACCTTTTATAATTAACAAAACCTAAAAGAGGATATCTAAGAAACTATAGAATAAATATCCATAAACTATGTCGCTCTCCTCCTTGATTTTTATAAGAAATCGTGTGATGTGCATCATTTTTACCAAAATATTTGAAGTAAAAAAAATAGCTAAGCCAATATAACATCCCCAAATCCTTATTCAAAATCATGACTGCCAAAATTTCTTTTTCATTTTTTATGAATAGATTAAAAACATTTTGTTAAATTTTTAGACCTATATAGATTTTCTTTATTTATTTAATAACTATTCGTTTTTTAAAACACATACTAATATGCAACAGAAATAAAACCAACTAGTTCAAATAAACAAAGATACCAGTCTAGTTCATATTACATTTCCAAACCATCTCTTATAACATAATAGTTAAATAGAAATAGCTTAAATACTAAAATGCAATTCATCTATTTACTCTTTTATGTTTCAATGAAGTGCATCGTTAGTACCTATAATTGTTAATATTCAAGAAAAATTGAGCCATCATTATAAGCTCAATAGATAAATATTATATAATATAAATACAAGACATTATAATATGAGATTTATATATTAAGGTGCAAATAACAAACAAATCTTATAAGCTAAAAACTAAATAAAATAAAGATTATGCATTTCATCCAATACATAGCACCCTTTATAGTAAAACTCTTTTTTTTATTGCCATCATTTTAATTCTATTTTAATATTTTCCTTTTTGAATCCTTAGTTCTTTTATCTCTTCATTTTCTCTTTTATTTTTTTCTTATTTAACCTATAATTTCTCTTTTTCTAAATAATTTAAGGATATACCAAGTCATTTTCTAAAATGAGATAAGCCTAATAATTTATTTATATTATTAAACTGTACCATCGGGCCTTTTTTTTTTGGTATGAGATATACCTAAACATTAGTCTTCATAATTGATTTTTGTTTTTAATTTCATATAATTAGTTTTGTATGTTTATTATGGTATACAAAATAATACAATTGTTTTAGATAAAATATCACGTTTCCAAAATTTTATACTCTTTTCATAACAAAATATGCACCACATTTTATAATATAAATAAAACCTATTTTTTCTAATTTTAAAAATAGTTACAATACACTAATCAAAGTACCATTGTTTTTAAAAATAACTTTATTTGAAAAACCCTCATATTTAAAGTACAGGTTTACAATTATCAAGTATTAAACATCAAATCAAATGCACTTATATTATATAACAATTAAAAATTTATTTTTTGTTATATTTGCATTGGTTTATCTTGATGTGAATTCAAAGAAAGAGTTTAGTAGTTAACTCTCTACTTGTAGAATTATAATGGTTTTACATATAACACTCGAAGACTTTAAAAACGATCTTTGCATCGAAGAAAAATGCATACCATATTTAATATCATAGAGAAAGGTAGCTTTGAACATTTTTTGTTGCTTTGCTATACAAGTACTTTTAAAGTTATAACTACAAAGAAACTAAAACTATTATTGTTTTTGTTATCCATCATCATGTTTTGACTCATTAGTTTATCATAGGTAACTAATTTACTAATCAATTTAGACATCCACATGGGAATTGAATTGTCTTTGTTTTAAATAACCTAATTTATATATTAACATCTTGAAAGAAATAATTGAACTTTTTACATGACAAGTGAAAAAATTGTCACAAGCATTTTTGCAAGAAAAGGGGTGTGAATGCAAGGTTATGTTCTAAAAATAAAAGTTCAATTGAAAATCTAAATGTTATTTCAATGCATTAAAAGTTTTCCTATGATTGTCAAAACAACAAGCATACAATAATGAATGACATTCTCTTTAATGAAGCATGCTTTACAAAGTTAGCTCATTCATGTTTTTTTGGGAAGTTATGTATTTCAATTATTTAAATAGGCTATATAAAATAAGAATTCAAGCCATTTACCCTTTGGGCTCAGCCTATACATTAAGCCTCATACATATTAAAGATTTTTAATTAATGCATTGTGTTTTATCTCTTACAACCAACAATGTTAAACTTGTTTTAATATTTATGTAGCAAGAGCAAAACAAGAATCACATGGCTACCATAGTGCAAAGATACATGAAGAAACACAAATGCACAATGAAAGAAGCATGCCAAAAGCTCATGACAATGATGGAGAATGCAATGAAAACTATGCATCAAGAGAGCTTCTTCTACTTACCAATATTCAATTTTTTTTGTTTGGCCAACCTTTCATAAATAATTGAGCTCTTCTATGAGTATAATTAATTTTGAACCTTCTTATTTCGTAAACACTATCAAAAAATATATAAAAACTGGAAATTATTACATTAAAGATCTTTACCCAAAATTTTGAGAGAAGCATATGGATTTGATATGTATCTACTTGAAACCAAATTTGAATGCTATGATTTCAAAAGCTTTAAGAAACCCCTTTACCATAATGATGAGGTGGGATGCAAGGGATTTCATATGCTTTGTATAAAATGCAAGAAAATAAAAGAAAAGATCTATTACCATTTGCTAAATTCTATTACATTTCTCAATCCTACTTTAACCAGACTATTTTTTGTTGACATTTTTTTCACAGTCATGATTAACATAAATGTTTTATTATATTTTATTTATTTATTCACCATTAAATTTTCTTTTATACTTACATATTGAAAAAGCTTACCTTATTAAGAATATTTTTTTTATCATACACATAGCTTAGCTATAAAAAATTTTAATTATATAAAGAAGTTTCTACGACTAAAAGTTTGATAATTTTTTCAGTGAATCTTTGTTATATTTTATTTTTTAAAAGGAATTTCTTGTTAACAAATTATAAGAAAAAGTTTCAAAATCTTCCAATTGAAATAAAATAATATAAATATGAAAAGGAAGTAATTATGGCATTGGCACATTGAAAATATTAAAATCTTTTCAAAATTTTTGAAAAATAAATTTTCCAAATATTACACTCACGGTGAAAAAGCATGTCACATCTAAGAAAAAGTAAATGTAACTAAATTATATTTCTAAAATAATAATAATTTTTTTCAAAATTATATACTCCAAATTTTGAGCTTGTTGACAAAACTTATATACATAAATATAACTCTAATTTCAAATTCATCGTAATAAAGTAGAAAAAAACTCATATAAATAAATAGATATCTATTGTTATATGCAATAGCAAACTATATCTATAAAACAAATTGACTACTTTGATAATTTTAATTCTCTTGATAGAGATTTTATTTTATTTTTCATGTAATTTGATTTGTTGTCACATTCATTGATGTGACTATTATTAAAACAAAAATCTTAAGCTAAGATTATTGTTTGATTTGCTGACTAAATCTAAGATACATATATCTTGATCATTGTTTGAATTGTCTTCTAGATCTAATATAGAGAATGAGTACACTTGCTTTTTGGATTATATCTTGATAGTCCAATATTGAGCAAGCAATGAAAAAAATAATTAATAATTTTAATATTAAAATCCCACCAAAAATTTAAATTAGTATATTTTAAAACAAAATTATAAATCTCATAATTAATATTTTTTTAAATATAGTTTCTCAAAATAGAACACATATTAGTGCATATCGTGGTCACTCTACGAGAATAGCAATTAATGCAATCAACAAAATATGTTAAATAAAAAATAGTTGAGTGTAATAGCACACATAAAATCTCTCTCTTTATTTTTCATTTCCATTCACATTCATAAGTGTTAATTGGCACTTTAACAAGGCCTTGAAACAATTTTGATTAGGGAGGAGAGGCTAGATCACTCTCTGATTGACATATGGAGCTCGAGAATGCTTAATATCTTGCAAAATTACTTGGTATACTAGAACCAATCGATTGACATGTCAACTCTGATTTATATGTCTACTCGTGTCTTTTAAAGTTCTTCACCTTGATAGCTATAACTAATTTTACCATAACAACAAAGGGACAAATGTAAATGCCACTTATTTCAAAAAATAATTCTTGCCTATCAATTATATTAAGCACTTGGAAAAATTATACTATCTTCATACCTTACAAATATACCTCTAAGACTCAAATTTGGTGTTCCAATAAAAAATGGTCCACTTTAAAGAGTTTGCTTAAGTATAATAATTTTTTGACCTACGTTATCATATAATCTCTTTAATGAAGACTATTTTTCTTTTGTTCTTCTTATTTTTTTTATCTACCTTACCATATAATCTTCTTGATGAGAACTTTACTCTCTTTCTTATTATTTATCATACTTTATTTCTTTTCTTAAGAATATTTTTCCTTTATTATAATCAACAAATCCTTATGAAGAATAATTATTTTTTTAATTCTAAGAACTCACTAATTTTCAACATTGTTTTTATATTACATGCCTCTTCATCACTCTCCTTGAATTTTTTGTATCACTCCCTTACTCTTACCATTACTCTTGCCCTTCGTTCTCTCATCTTTGGTTTTTAAGAAGGGTGAATTATTCTATAATGATAGACTGTTAGTAAGTTTAGCATTTTGTTAAAAATAGTGGCATTTCATAATTGTTTTGGTGGTTATCCATGTTTCATAGCATTTAAAACATAAGTGGTTGTTTTTAATTTCAACAAACATCTAAAGTTATCACTAGAATTGTTATCTTATTCTAGCATTAATCTTTTTTTGTGTGTAATAATAAGATGGATAGACCATGATTTATGATAATTATAAATACTATTTTGGTGGATCCTGTTTATTTGACTCATCCTATCTTTAATTTTTGCATAAGTGATTTATAGTAACCCACTTAATTCTATCTCATGGGACCATTGCTTGGATTTTGAATAACCATAGAGATCAAACCTTTATAAAATTAGCCATGCAATCTTCTTAAGCCCTATAAAAATCATTCAACTTTCAAACTACAAAAACATTATTTAATTAAAACTTAGGTACATTCTTTATAGTTCAATAAACAATAATCCTATAATAATCATAAAGAAAAGGAAATATTACCTTAGATAAACACTTTTGTTAATTCTTCCTTATTACAATCCATAGTTTACCAACATCAATCTAAACTCCCTTAGCTACTTGGATTATGACTCCTCACATTAAAACTCCTCTTCACATTAAAACTCCTCTGCACTTTTCTTTCCTTGACAACAACCTACATGTTAAGTAAAGTGAAATACAATATCATCCTTTGCATGGACTACTCAACCGAAACAACAAAATTTATTAAAAAACCTTACCTTATGATGTAGTAGAATCCAATACATCAAAGGTTTCACTTAAAGATGTAATACTCCTATTTAGATTCAAAGTCATACCAAGATTAGCCTTACTACTTATAATTAGTCTCCATTATTAGTATTGTTGTAAGAGTCAATTACAGTTGACTTTTTTTGTTACGCATTTCTGTTTATTATCAATTTGTTAGGTTATTTATTTTAGTAATTTTGTTTCAGTTATTTGAAAAACAATTGGTAAGTTTTTGAATATTTATATCTTTAAATTAAGTATCGATCATCCCTTCAATAGTCTCGTAATTTTAATGATGCAAAATTTGGTTAAAAAATGATTTTAAATGAGCTAAAATTAGACCTTGGGTTGTTACCACTTCTGTCTGCCATCGTACCATCACTATTAGATCACGTACTGTAGCCTGCACCGACTCTACCTCTTGCATCGAACATGTTGATATGATAGTCTTTGTTGACCCGCGTGATATGCTCGACCTACACTAACCTATCAACAATTTCAAACCAACTCCATGAACATGCTAGACCCAAAACATGAGCATCGACCCATTAATAAGAGCTGATTTGTTTTGTCTCATGCCAACCCAAAAATCGTACCCTAGGCGTTAAATGCCCCTCTACCTGCATTGTTTGAGCCGCCTACTACCTCACTGTTACCATCATGTGAAATGCATATGTCTTTTAGGAACTACTTAATTTAATTAATTTTGTAAACTTTAAGTCAGTTTTTAGGTTAAATTTAATTATTTTATAGTTTGTGATAACTTCTGAAAATCTAAAATGTCCTCTAAAATTTGAAAATTATATCCTTTACTATTCTAAAATATTCTTTTATATTTCTAAGTTAATAAATTACTATTATACCCTTTAGGTCTTTATCAATTAGAATACACACTAAGTTTTAAGTGATAAATATTTGAATAAAGTAACAAAGTGCTATCGCCAAGCATGCATGCAAGTGTGTTGTGTGCAAACAATCCAATAGTGTGATTCTGGAGATACCTTGGGAGGGTGAGTGAGATACTTAAAAAGAGAGATCCCAACCCATCATCTAATATCAATAAAAAATAACAAATCACTAGGAAAGTCCTTAGGTACTTTATTTTATATTTCAATTTTATTGGTCATGTCTAACTCTCTTGTTAATGCACATGATCATGTGAGTCCCATTTGATGTTCTACAAACTCCACTTATGTGTGTATAATATCAATTCTCTACCAAAGTGAGTACTTGAGTGTGCATTATTCAAACCACATTTTTTTAGGTGGTGATCCCTTATTTTAGAAGTTAGTTCACATTATTGGCTTCTCATAAAGTTTTTACTTACTTGGCAATCCTAAGATTTTTTATTATAAACTTATAATACCTTTGGATAGGCTCTTGTATGAATATAATACTTGAACCTAAGTTTTTCATAATTATTTATGGGCAGAAATAAGTTTTAGCATGTTAAACTATATTTCCTTAGTTGTCATAAATTATCAAATCCTCCTCCTGAATTCTCCCTCTTGGCTTCTCTCCTCTTCTCTTGATTGAGCATGTGTCTATAAAAACTTAAAAACTTAACGAGAAGGTAATCTAAAAGAGGTTCTAGAAAAATCCCTAACCACATTGTCAAATAATGAGAAATAAAAAGTAACGATGATTTATAAAAACAAGTATTGGTCATAAATCATACATAATTCCCAAAATAATTAACATTTTAACAAAAATATATATGATTTATGAGAGAGCACATGTCAAAACAACTATACATAAGAAACAATAGGACTAATAATTCATGAGTTGAAGCACATGTTGAGCTAAGCTCTTAAAGAAACAACATATATACTTTACTCTTTAGAATTGATTGGCATAGTTCAACACTTGAGAATAGCATATCACTTAGAAATAGATTTTAATGAAACATTAAAAATAATACATATTGTTGGAAATGAACACACTAATTATCTCCATAGTATTGCCCTTGAATTCTTACTTCTCCAATAACAACAACTTCCAATATTGGTAGGCCATTATTCTTTTAAAGATTTGCATTAGCAAATACTTGAGAAATTTTTGAATTATTTCTATGATGTAAGAGATTTTTTTAATAGCTTCTTAGACAAAAATGGTGAATGCATGGCTAGCTTTATAATAGATGTTAAAGCGTTGCTAAGTATTTATAAGGCAACTTATCTTGAAACACCAAATAAAAAGATATTGAATAAAACTATCAATTCTGCAAACTATTTTTAAGAAACCCAATGTTTACTAGAATGGCGAGGTTAGAAGCAAGGGAATTGAAATAGAAGATTTACTATAATTTGCTAAATTTTATCCATATATATATATATATATATATATATATATATATATATATATATATATTTCTTTTATCAAACTATTTTTGCTTAACATTCTTTTCACAATATTGATTTTCTTAAAAATTTTATTATAGAAGTTTTTTTCATGTCACACACATAGTTTGACTATTAAAAAATTTTAATTATCAAAAGAATTTCTTATAATTAAAATTTTGGTAATGTTTTCATTGAATATTATTAGATTTTAATTATTAAAAGAATGTTTTGTTAGAAAATTATAAAAAAACTTAGCATTTTCAGTTTTTGATGTCCATGTTCTAAAACAATTTCAAAATATTCTAATTTAAATAAACTTATATAACAACAAAAATTAGGAAGTAATTATGGCATTGGTATTTTGAAAATATTAAATGTTTTCCTAGCTTTCAAGAAATAAAGTTTCTAAATATTACAATTTTGGTAAATCTACTATTGTAAATTAGACAATTAAATAGAAAGATTAGAAATAGAGAAATAAAAATTATTGTACTTTTAAAACATTTAAATATTTTTGTAAATATGTTATACAAGTTTCATGAATGTAATACACATGATAAGCAAAATAGTTTTGGTGAAAAAGCAATCAATAATATATAAAATTTCGTTAGGATACCTAAATTTAAAAAATAAATAGCAACAATCTCAAAGCAATTTCAAATTATAACATTTAAAAAAATCTCAATATTAAAAATATCAATAAAAGTTAAAATAATGAAACATAAATTAAAAATAATTTGTCAAATAGAGTGAATATAACTTTAAAATGTTAGCCAAACCAAGTAAACAAAACATATCTATGTAAGCTCAACCATTCCAAATTCATCTATAAATTATCGCTTTTGAGATAAAGTCAATATGACTAATTTATATTTTCAGAATAAAATATTTTTTTTAAAAAATCACATAAGTACAAATCTATCTTCAAATTCATGATCATAAGATAGAAAGAAAGCTCACATAAATAGATTGATATACATTATTATTTATAATAATAAATTAAATCCATAAAACAAATTGATTGCTAAAATTATAGAATTCTATTTTTTTTATTTAATTTTATTTATTGTCACAATCTTTGATGTGACAACATTATTAAAACATAAATTATATATATATATATAAATCTTGAGCATTGTTCGATTTTTTGTCTAAATCTAATATAGAGAAGAAGTACATTTAATTTTTAAGATTATATCTTGTTACTTCAACTTTGAGTAAGCAATAAAAAGAAATAATTAATAACTTTGATGTTCAAATTTCACATCAAAGTTATATTAGCATACTTCGTAACAAAATTATAAACTTCACAATTTATTTTTTAAAAAATATAATTTTTCAAAGTATAACAATTGTTATCATATATTATAACGAGTCTTCAAAAATATCATTTCATGTATTCAACATGATATGTTAAGTAAAAAATAGTTGAGTGTAGTGGTAAATATAAAATTTCTTTAAGTGTCACTTGCACTTTGAAAGACCATTGAAACTATTTTGATTATGGAGGAGCATTTTAGCCTTTAGACCACACTTTGATTGATAGATGGAGTTCGGGAATATTCTATATGTTGCAATGTTATTTAATATATTCGTAATTTTTATTGTCTTTTAATTACGTAATTGTGTTAAAAAAAATTAAAAATCTCATAATGTTTTTTGAATATAGTTTTTCATAAGTAAAAAATGTACATTCTTTTTGTTTTTGAGAAGGCCGCTAAAGACGATGATATAATAATAACTAAAGCAACACATAACATGCTCATGTTTAGTAGTTTTTGAATCATCACGTCAGCTGCATGTTTTATTTATGAACCAAGTTAGGACTAAAACCTAACTCTTAGAATATAATAAAGGGTGACCCCCAATCAATGGCCCAAAGAAGCAAACCAAGAATTGACTTCTTCTGAAGCAATCTTCAACAGAAAAATGGCAATGGAAGATACTCAATTCACAGACCCTTTGTCCCTCATAGAATGTCACAACCCTTTGCAAGGGTTTCAACTAAGTATTTGGGATGATTACTTCATCAAGCATACACCTATGTCTCCATTAGACTTGGTACTACATATCATAGCCTTTGGCTTTATGCTTTCATTATTTCAATGACTAGAAAAAATATAGTGTACTTTGAGTCATGTAAGTACTCAATTTATTGATATGTGGGCTTTGAAGGAATCTATACAGCTAAAAATTCATTAATTGAAGCCAATTTTGAGTAAGCTCTAAGAGATACAACAAATAGACTTCATTTTTTTGAATTTATTGATAAAACTCAATATTTGGGAGTAGCTTATCACTTTGATGTAGAGAACAATGAGACATTAATCATAATACATAAGGCTGGATTTGACACACCAATGATCTCCACATTATTTCTCTTGGATTTGACTTCTTAGACAACAACAACTTCCAATATCAGTAGGTTATTATTCTTCTTCATATGATTTGTAATAGTAAATATTTGAGAAATTAACCAACCATTTTGATTGTTTGATAGATGTTGTTGATAGCTTCTTAGACAAAGAATGAGAGTTTAAGAAATGCTTAACAATAAATGTGCAAGGTTTGCGGAGCCTTTATGAGGTAGCTTATCTTGAAACACCCAATGAGGAGATATTGGGAAAGCTACCAATTTTGTAAAGAGGCATTTGGGTTTGATGTGTGCACCCTCAGAACCAAATTTGAGTACAATGGTCTCAAGAGCTTTAAGAACTCCAAGGTTTAGGAGAATGGAGAGATTGAGAGCAAGAGAATACATATCTTTACAAGAAAAGCAAGTAAACAAAAGAGAAGAGCTATTAAAATTTGCTAAATTGGGCTTTCTATGGATGCAATTAATTTACTTAGAAAAACTTTAAAGCATATCCATGTAAGCTTAATGAAAAAAAATGTATTGCTATAATTCAAAATTCTTTTAATAGTTTTAGCTATATATGAGATTTGACTTTTAATTATTTTTCTTATAGATGGAACAAAAATAATGGTCTTACAAAATAGTTACCATTTGTAAGGGATATACTTGTAGAGTTATATTTTTGGGCATTTTGAATATTCTTTAAACCTTGTTATTCACATGCAAGGAAAATAACCACAAAAGTACTTGTATTGACATCCATATTTAATGATATTTATGATCAATATGGAACAATAGAAAAGCTCCAATTGCTTACTAACACAATAAATAAGTAACATCTACAAAAAAAATGTCTATAATGTCATTAACAAGTTTTCATTTATTCACTTCTAATTAAATTCTTATTGTTTTAGAAAAAGAATCAAATATGAGAATTAGGGTTTCAAGAGCTTGAAGAACTCCAAGGTTTAGAAGAATGGAGAGGTTGAAAGCAATCAAATTCATATCTTTGTTGAAAAGCAAGTAAGCAAAAGAGAAAATCTATTGCAATTTGCTAAGTTAGACTTTTATGGGTACAAGAAATCCACTAAGAAGAACTTTGAAGCATATCTATGTAAGCTTAATTAAAACATTTTTTGTTATTATTCATGATTCTTGAAACCCTAATTGCCATATTTGGTTCAAAATTGGTACACATCGAACCTAAATGCCGTTTTGCAAAATTGGTAGTTTTTTCAATATCTCCTTATTGGGTGTTCCAAGATAAGCTGCCTCATAGAGGCTCAACAAAGCTTCCACATCTATTGTCAAGCTTGTCCAAAACTCTCTCTCTTTGTCCATAAATCTATGAAAAACATCTGCAAAAGCATTAAAATGGTTAACCAATTTCTTAAATATTTGCCAATGCATATCATATAAATAAGAATAATGACCTACTGATATTAGAAGTAATTGTTGCCCGAGAAGTTGGAACACAGAGCAATCATGTGCAAATCATTAGTGTATTCTATTCCAACCTTGTGTATGATGATTAATGTCTTGTTGATCTCCAATTCAAATTGATAAGCTAATCCCAAGTGTTGAATTGTATCAATGAATTCTAAAGATTGCAATACATTTTTTGTGACATTCAAAGCTTGACTCAGGATGGGCTTTAACTCGTTAAGTTTTAGCTCTATCAATTCCTTCAAAACTAAGAAATCATTAAATTGCATGTGATCCTTTACATTTGGCACATAACCTTGTGTTCCTGATTGCTTTACTTTAAAATATGCTTGTGACAATTTCTTCATCAGACATGAAAAAAGGTTTTGTTCATTTTCAAAGTGTTATTATATAAATCGTGTTATTTTAACTAGTAAATAAAACATTAAGTCTAGTATTGGCGTCATTTGGTTAGAAAAAATTAAAAATATACAAGAATTGTGAATCCCATGGTACATATAACAAAGTATAGGAATCTAGCATACAATTGGAAAATATGTTTTCATTGACTTTTAACAATTGTATTTGTAAGTTTATGTATTGTAACATGCCTATCACATAAAGTTCCAAGCCAACAAAATGACCATGCCTAAAAGAAACATAATGTTTGAAATATTTTGATCATTGTATTCGATATTCTAAACTTCTATTTTAGAAAATATGTCACAGTTAAATGTGATTTCATTATAATCATAACAATAAAAAGACCTAGGAATCTTATATCTATATTATGAGTTATGTTGATCTTCTTTCAAATATCCACATAAGTGTTGCTTATAATCATTTTTATATGATCCATGTTAAAAGGTTTTTAAAAAATTATATAATGTTTTTCATGAGGATTATATGATTAATGTGGTGTCATCAAAATTTATTAAATCTATAAAAGAATGATCATATTATATAACCAAGACTTTATTCAATTACTTTTTAATGAATACACTTAAAATAAAATAACTTAAAGATATTATATTCTTATCCATTATAAAAATTATTTAAATAATATCAAATGAAATGTGCTCAATGCATGTTTGTAATCGACTTGACATGTTGTATACCCAAGAACACAACATATTATTCTCCAGATTGGCACATAATATGATAGGGATTAGTTCATATGTCTTCTCTTAGTATTGATGGCTGAAACTCAACTTTTCCTTTATTTTATTGCTTCAACTTATTCTAGACTTAGCATAAGATAATCTCTTAAAAACTAATAAAAATTATCATAATAAAAGTGATTGTCTCAATTCAAAACCTTATAGTTAACATCAATCCCAATCTTACAATTCTAACACAAAGCTTTCTTAATTCAAAACCTTATAGTTAACATCAAACCCAATCTTAGAACTCCAACACTGAGCTTCCTAGCTATTCAAGCTTCTTGAAGCATGTTATGTTGAAACTCATGTAGTCCTCTTAAGAAACATCATGTAAAACATTTCTTGCTTTATTTTCTCATTCTTGTAGTAATTTAGAAGAACCTTCCTCATTGATTCCTCAAGGTTTCAATGACTCGCTTGCTATAGTTATCCTATTCTTTCTCATTGATTTCCATGTTTTTCTCTTTTATTCTAGCAACCATCCAACTCCTTAGTTACAATCAATTCCTCTACCCCTCATTACTTACTTACCTAATAATGTGACAACCCTTAACAATAATTATCTTCTTGGTATAAAGCTCCCAACTTTCCTCAATTCCCTCTTAAGCTCCCTCTCTTATATAGAATTTTATTTAAACTCAAATATTTTGAACATTAATTAAATTTTTTTTTTCAAATAATAAAGGCCTTAGTTTCAGCTATTAGCTCTTATCCTCTGGATCTCTATCTCTTCTTTTCTAGAATCTCGTTATATCTACACTTGATTGCACAATAAGAGGTGGTCGTTATAACACACAAGTGATATTTATAGACTTGCATTTGTTACATTATGGGATAAGGAAAGACATATTTAACGTTAATTTTCTTTTATTCCTCATAAGATCTTAGACTCAAAGCTTGAATTCTTTTTTATCAATTTCATTTTATAGTCTTTATAATATCACGTGAAACTTTTCTTCTGTTAGGAAAGTTATTCTCAATTTTGTGAACATATATATATATAATTATACTCATCATTCATGAGCATGTTGATATTCACATATTTAATCTTTTATCATAAATATTCAACACTTATGTCATGTCATCTATGTAATACTACTCATGAAATGTTATAATATGCATATACGTGTCAATAATCCCTTACTACTCTCGTCATGCAAATCAATGTATAAGATATAATGGAATAGTAATTCATACCATAATATCTTGGTATAACAATTGTATAAACAAATCACTTCTTACATTACTATTAATTTAGGTTATCTACTTAGATTCTTCACTTCTTATATTTGTATATTTGTTCAATAACTTTTTAATTACTACAATGCACCAAAGATAATACAATATGAAGTTAGAGGGTTTGACACCATATGTAGTTTTCCAAGTAAAGCTAACATAAAACAACAAGATCAACTTATAACAATTCCTTAAACCAACATCAAGCTAACATTAAATTTCTTTCTTAAATCTCAACTATGAAACAAGGTGTCATTAATCTTATACACACCCTTAATAAAAAATATTATACCTTAAGTCAATTTTACTATTCTTTCCTTTTATGGTATAGGGCTAACCATTATGGATCTCTTTTAGAAAGTATTCACATAAATGTTACAATGATTTGATTACTTTGACCATTTATATCAAATCTTATTTCTTGATTTCTAAGAATCTTAACTAGAATAAATACATAAATAATCCATAAATTGAATGCTTACCCTCTTCTTTTATTCTTCTACTAGGCAACTCATAACCAAGGCTTTTGAAGCATTCTTTCTTCACTATTCAATAACAATGCCATTCATCAACTCCTCATAGAGGGATTATCACTCACCTTCCTTCCCTTGATTATAATAATAACCTTACATGAAAAAAAGAAATGAAATGATGTAAAGAATGGCTATGTTTTTTCAAGGAATCTCACCTTATTCAAACGATTTGCTTGCTTGGGGAATTAAATGCATTAAAGGGATTCACCATCATCATCGGAGATTATCGAATCCCTCAAATTCCTTTGCACCAATTCAACTTGCCCAAAGGGAATTTCAAACCTCAAATTAGGCCTCTTCATCTCATTGTTCCTCTCTTGCGACTTCTCCCTTCCTAAAATTTGTATAACTAGAACTCCCTCAAGAGATTAATCCCAAAGGGGGTTGAGCGTGTTAGGAAAAGAGGAGAAAAAAATAAGGATATAGCAAAAATAATTAAATAAATAAATTAAATTTCTAAATTAAGTACACTTTACTCCTTTATCTTCAAAATTTGAAAAAAAATCTAAATAATTCTCTAAAATAATAATAAATGTATCAATAGATTCTTTGTGATGTGTTTTTTTCCAAAAATATAGTCACAAGCAAGTTTTGGATTACTTCAAAATATTCTTTTTGATATGTACAAAAAATATTATTTTATTTTAATCAAAATAAATTTAAAACATTAACAGTGAGCATCCAAGTTTGGGATAATATTAGAACAAAGGAAATGCGGGTTGACACGTAAATGATGTTATTTCCATTAAGCCAGGCCTCTTAGACATGTGAAATTTTCACAAAAATAAAATTACTGTGCTTTAAAAAAATTATAATATTTTTTAAAATTTGCAAATTATTCAAATATCTTTTACTAATTTGCATTCATTTCCAAAAAAAATATTTATGAAAACATCTTTCAATAACTTTCAATAAAATCACTGAGCTTTAATAAATTATAATATTCTTTAAAATTTGATCTTCTTCATTTAACATTGTCTTCCATCCTTAAAACTCATTTCTTTCTTATCAAAGATGTACAAGATTTCACAAAATAGCAACAATTAACAAAAAATTATTAAATTTCATAACATCATTTTCTAAGAAAAAGTTATTCCTTTGAAGATAGTAGTATATCTCCTCCCTCTTTTAAGCAACTAACCATTACCTAATAGACATAATTATTAAATTTTACTATTGATGTTAAAAGTTTTCATAATAAAATTTAATTAAATATTATTCACATTTATAAGATGTCACAATATCTATATGTATACAACAAGAACTAAATCATATTACTATCAAGCACAAGTTCCCAAAATCAAAAATAGATAAATTATTTGACCAAATTCAAGAAGCAAATTGTTTTGCAAGGTTGATCTATGATTTACTTACCATCAACTCAAATTCAAGAAGAAAGATACACCTAAGATATCTTTATAGATTAATATGATTGTTATGAATTTTTGGTACTTTCTTTATAATTAATTAATGCACCAAAACCATTCTTGAACCTAATGAATTAGGATTTTAGGTAATGGCTACACAATTTTGTCATCAAGTTTATTAATGATATTCTAATGTATTTTTGAAATTCTAAAGATCATACAATGCATAAGGATATGTTATTACAAGAATTAAAGGAGAATTATTTCTATGCAAAGTTATCCAAGTATAGTTTGTGATTATTAATGTGTCATTCTTGGGACACAAAACCAATACCAAAAATTTGTTAGTGTACTCATTGAAGATGGAGATATTAGTTAATTACCCCATAACTATTTATGCTATAAAAAAAATTTTCTTAGGACTAGTCAGTTATTATAAGATGTTTATTAAGGCATTCTCATAGATTGTAATTCCCTTAACTAGATTAACTTAAAATTTAGTTTTATTTTGTTTGGTATCAAAATTGTCAGAGTAGCTTCCAAACTCTCTAAAAAGTTGAAATCAACATAGATATTAACTTTACATAAGAATGGTTAAGAATTTATACTCATAACAAGTCTTTTTCTTAAAGTTAACACCAAATCTCGTAAAGCCTTAGACTAAGATTTAATAGCATTTATAAAAGGAAAAATTAAAGCTCACAATTCTCACACAGAGTTGATATTATAAAACTTTCTAGATCGATAATGCGTTGGCTCATGTAATGAATAAGAAAAGTAATATTAAAATGCTTATTAAATGAAGCTAAAAGGCAAAAATTTTAATATCGAAAGATTCACCCAAGGTTGCAACATAAAGCCTCAGTAGATCAAAGAACTTTCAATAAATGTGTATATCAAGTGAAAAAAATTATTAGTTTGAGCTATAAGGTGAAGCTTATTCATAATGTTTCCAAGCTTTTCATCCTTTGTAAACCAACTCAAGAATTCATGCTACATGTCCTTAATCTTTCCTAATTATTTAAACATTGAAAACAATGCTTAAATCAACTTAACATCCTCAAACATCCAGAAAGATATTTATATTTTATAGTCATTATAATTCGTTGAATGCTTCAATATTTATTATTCTTAGCTAGTCAAGTTCATTAGGCCAGTCATTGAAAGGTTTAATGAACTTTTAAGAAAGACTTATTTTTCATTTGAACTTATAAACTTCTCCACCAAATAGCTTGATAGTATTTTGATAAAGACACAAGTTCTAGATGAATTTCAAGAAAATTTATTGGACAATCTTACTAACCATCAAACAATGCATCAAATGATAATCATATTGTCTAATGGTCAAGTGCTATAGACTTCAAGTTTTACCACATAAACTCATCTAATTAGATAATAACCTTAGATGATTTGATTCGTATTAGGCAACAATTGAACTAGGTGCCAGATGATTTGATGGATCTACAAATAGATCAACTAACTCTTAAAGCTACAAAATCCTACTTCCCTATGAATATAGTGATCATCAAACACTAGTAGCTATCTCATGTGATTGATGTATCCATCTAGTAGTGATCCATAACCAAATTTAAAATTATGGATTAGAAGAGACTAGCTTAGTTAGAGTCTTTATGTGAGTGCATATTGTGGTTTGGAAATGTGTTAATGCATATTTTCTTAAAATTTAAAAACTTGAACGGAAATGCACAAATTCTACATCAATTTTACATAAAATATTGACACAAAAAATTACCCAATATTAATCTTGATTATTGTGGCTCAATTGGGTCCATTAGATTAGCTCTACATTATATGAAAACCAAAATCAAAAGGATAACGTAGAGTCAATCTAGTGGACCCCATATAGTTTTTTCTTAGTATAGTAGATTTTCTATTTTATTTGGATTATAATTGGACATATATAAGGCTCTTATAATATTTTTAAATGTTTGACATATTTTATAAATTTTAAATCATTATATTAGGGTGGGGTATTTTCATCATTTTGCATGCAATCAAGGCTAGTCTTCGTATCTCTAATAAACATTTTTCCATTGAAAAAAAAAAGAAAATTTGTTTTGCTAGCTTTGTTGTTTAGAATACATAGTTTTTATTGTATATGCATCCATACCCTTATCAAAGTGTCTTCTTCTTCAAGTTGTGATCTAAAATTTATTTGAGTTATGAATCATATCTATCTCTATCATTATTATCCTCTTCATCCTCACCACCTTCCCCTTATCTATCTTCTTGTTTCAATCTCATTCATACTTATTCAAAATTTGGTATTAAAGCCTACTTTATGATATCTAGGTGATTACAAAAATTTAGGATGGTGTCAAAACTATAACACAGCACTTTCTCAATTCAAACTCCAACACAGCACTTTCTCAATTCAAAACCTTATAGTTAACATCAAACCCAATCTTAGAACTCCAACATAGAGCTTCTTAGCTATCCAAGCTTCCTAAAACATGTTATGTTGAAACTCATGCAAACCTTTTATGAAACATCATGTAAAATAGATCTTGCTTTATTTTCTCATTCTTGTAGTAATTTAGAACCTTCATAATTGATTCCTCAAGGTTTCAATGACTCCTTTGCTATAGTTATCCTATTCTTTCTCATTAATTTCCATGTTTTTCTCCTTTATTGTAACAACCATCCAACACCTTAGTTGCAATCAATTCCTCACCACTCATTACTTACCTCCTTAATAATTTAACAACCCCTAGCAACAATTATCTTCTTGGTCTAAAGTTCCCAACTTTCCTCAATTCCCTCTCAAGCTCCCTCTTTTAAATAGCTTTCGTTGAAAAACAATCTGCCTCCATTTCTTTTTCTTCAACTACTTATTTCATATTTACTTAAGTGAGTATTAATCGCAAATTATTTACTATCCTACTCTTTAAGAAAAATGTCATAGTTATTTAATTTAAAAAATAAGTTTTGATTTACTTAAACAAAAATATTTGAAATAAATTAATTAGATTTTTAAAAATTACAAATCAAATACAATTAGATTTTTGTCTATAAGCTCATTCTAAAGATATGTTCACTTTCAAATAGTAAAGCATTTTATAAATTGACACATTTTTTGAAACAAAAAATATCATCATTTTTTTTTTGCCCATTAAATTTCAAAAAATAACAATCTTATTAATAAATATATATATATATATATACATAAGCTCAAATGCATAAGTTTTTCATTTACAATGTACTACAAAACAAAAATCTTTAGATGTTATATTTAAATTGGTATTAATATTTTGTTTGTTCAAGATCATAAAAAGATTTAACTAATTTATATACTTTATTTTCACAACTAGGTATTATAAGCCTTTTAATTTTCATGCATAAATCTCTTCTTCTAAATCACCATATAGAAAAATAGTTTTGGTGCTAAATCATATATAATACCCAAAATAATGAATATTTTAACAAAAATATATAAGATTTATGAGAAAGCACATGTCATAAAAACTCTAAAAAGGAGTAAATAAGGCTAACAATTCATAAGTCAAAGCACATCTCAAGTTAAGCTCTAAAGGAAGCAACACATATCATCAGTCTTCAGAATTGATTGGGGTAGTTTAACACTTGAGATTAGATTATCACTTAGAAATACATTTCAATGAGGCATTAATAATAATACATATTGTTGGATTCCAACTACCCCATTAACAACAACTTCCAATATTTGTAATTCATTATTTTGAAAAGGATTTGTACTAACAAATACTTGAGAAATTTGTTAATTACTTCTATGAAAAATAATTAACAAATTTTAATAACTTCTTATACCAAAAACGTGAATTTAGGGATTGTTTTATAGTAAATGTGAAAGCTTTGCTAAACCTTTTTGAGGCAACTTAACTTGAAACACCTAATGAGAGGATATTGAACAATGCTATCATTTTTGCAAAGAGGCATATGGGTTTGATATGTTCCTACTTTGAACCAAATTTGAGTGCTATGATTTCAAGAGCTTTAAGAAACCCAATGTTTACTAGAATGGCTATACTAGAAGAAATGCAAATCAAAGAGAAGATCTATAACAATCTCCAAACTTTTATTTATTAGATTATTGTTTTTTGGATATTCTCTTCATAATTGGATTAACTTAAACCTTTTACCATATTTTTTATTTTTATTTCTTCACCCTTAGATTTTCTTCTATATTGGCATATTTACAAAGCTTACATTACAAAGAATTATTTCTCATGTCATACAAATAGCTTGATTATTAAAAAATTAAAATTTTCTAAAGACTTTTCTACAATTAAAACTTTGATAATTTTTTCAATGAATATTTATTATATTTTAATTATTAAAATAAGTTATTGTTAGAAAATTAAAAAAAAATTGAACATTGTCAATATTTGATATACTTTTTTCAAGAAAAAAATTCAAAATATTGAAATTTAAATAAAATTATATAAATATAAAAATAAGAAATAATTATGGCATTAGCATATTGAAATTATTAAATTATTTCAAAATATTTTAAAATAAATTTTCTAGATATTACAATCATGATGAATATGCTATTGTAAATTAAAAATTACATAAAAAGTTTAAAAAATAGAAATATAAAATATTGAACTTATACAATATTTAAATATCTGTGCAAATATACAATAAGCAAGATATGTAAGTAATACACATGATAAGTAAAAATAATTGGGGCAAAAACAGTAAACAATAAAAAATAAAATATTACCAAGGTATCTAAATTTAGAAACAAATAGCATCAGGCTCAAAGAAATTTCCAATTATAATATTTTAAAAGAATATCAATAACTAAAATACTAATCAATGTTAATAAAAAATGAAACATAAATTCAAAATAATTAGTCAAATAGAGTAAATATAATCTTTAAAATGTTAACCAAACCAAGCCAACAAAGCACATCTATGTAGGCTTAACCATTATGAGGTTTTAGTACTATAATTATCCCAATATGAAAATGCATTGAAATAATTTGAAGGTCTTTTAAAATTTTTAAATGCACAAGGAATTTGACTCTTATTCATTTAAATTGGAGATTGAATAAAAATGTTAGCCTTATAAAACACATAATTTGTTAGAGAGATCAATAGAGTTGCATTTTTTAATGATCAAAAAATTCTTTTTGCCTTGTTATTTATATGTAAAGAAAATAGTCACAAAATGATTAGTATTTACATTAATATTCCATTATATTTATGTTCAATATGACATATTAGAAGAGTTTCAGTTGATTACTAACATAATAAATAAGAGCACAACTATTAAAAATATGCTTATGACATCCCTAAAATGGTTAATGATTCACTAACATTAATTATGTTCACTTCTTTTCATCTAAAAATTTTTTTTGCTTCAAAATGACCTAAGGTGAAAAAAGTGACTTTTTGTTATGATTCTTTGATCAAGTTCATCTATAAAGTGTGTCAATTCTAAGATAAAGTCAATATGACTAATTTATATTTTAAAAACACTAAAATCTTTTTACAAAATTATTTACACTAAATTTTGAGCTAGTTGACACAACTTATATACATAAGTATAACTCTAATTTCAAATTCATAGTCATGATTTAAAAAAAAATACTCACAGAAATCAAATGATATCCACTGTTATTTATAATAGCAAACTAAATCCATAAAAAAATTGATTACTTTTATAAATTTAATTTTCTTGATAGAGAGTTCTATTTTTTCGTGTAATTTGATTTGTTGTTATAATCCTTGATGTGACTATATTATTAAAACATAAATATTAAGCAAAGATTATTCTTTGTTTTTTTTAATAAATCTAATATACATAAATCTTGAATATTATTTGGCTTGTTGTCTATATCAAATATAGAGATTGAGTATACTTGATTTTTAAAATCATATCTTATTAGTTGAATTTTGAATAAATATCGAAAAGAAATAATTAATAATTTTAATGCTGAAATCTCATATAAACATTACATTAGTATATTTTATAACAAAATCATGAACCTCATAATTTATTTTTTCTTAGATATAATTTTTCAAAGTACAACAAATATTAATGTATATTATAGCGAGTCTACGAAAATACCATTTCATGCATTCAACATGATATGTTAAGCAAAATATGATTCACTGTAGCGGCACATGTAAAATCTCTCTTTTTATTTTCAATATACATTCACTTTCATGAGTGTCATTTTGCACTTGAAGAGAGCCTTGAAGCTATTCAAATTGGGGAGGAGCATTTTAGCCTTTAGACCACTCTTTGATTGACACTTGAAGCTCATGAATGCTTTATATATAGCAATATTACTTGATACTAGAATCAATCGAGTGACACGTCAAATTTGATCAGTATGTCTACCCATGTATTTGAAAGTTTTTCATCTTGATGGTTATACCTAATTTTATAATATTAAGAAAGAGACAAATGTAAATGCCACTTATTTCAAACAAGAATATTTGTATGCCAATTATATTGAGCACTATGGAAGTTTGCATTATCTTCTTCCATCTCTACCATCCCTTACAAACACACCTCTAAAACTCAAATTTGGCATACCATGAAGAAATAGTCTACTTCAAAGAGTTTTCTTAAATATACTCATTTCTTGACCGACTTCACCACATTATCTCTTTAACAAAAACTATTTGTTCTTTTTTTCTACTCATTTTTTGGCATGACTTACCATATAATCTTCTCGATGAATATTTTTTCCTTTTTATTTATCTCTCGTTAGTTATCATTTCTTCCATCATAAAGTTTTTTCTTCTATTATAATCAATCGATCCTTATCAAAAATAAATATATTTTTAATTCTATGAATCCACAAATTTTTAATATTGTTTTAATACTAAATGTCTTTTCATCATCCTTTGCGATCATTTTGTCTTACTCTTACTAGTAGTCTTGCTTTTTTTATCCTTTCTTTCAAAGTAGTGTAAATTGTTCTTTAATGGTAGATTGTTACAAATTTTGGAATTATGTTAAAAATAATGAGATTTCATAATTATCTTGGTGATTGTTCATGTTTCATAGCTCTTACAATAAATGTAATTGTTTCTTAATTTAAGCAAATATCTATAATTATAAATATAATTATTATCTTATTCTTACATTGATCATATTTTGTGTGTATTAATAAGATGGAAAGACCATGATTTAATGTAATTATAAATACTATTTTTGGTTCATATTTATTTAACTTGCACACACCAATAGTATGACATCTTGCCTCACTATACCTAGGTATTGTCTCCTCAAGGGTCGCCCTATCTCAATCGAGCGGGTCTTAACTTTTGCATAAGGGATTTGTAATAGGGCACTTAATTAATCTCTAACATTTTTCAAAGCAAGTATTACATATGCATTGTAAATCTAGAGTCTATTATTAAGCATTTCGATAAACATGTCAAGTTAGTTGTGACTAGATCACATATTTAACTCTACCATGTGAATGTCTTATCATGAATGACTGTAGTTTGTATTTTTTAAAGTGATTTGTAATTTATGCAAATTTTTAAAGAATGAATGAATGAAATATATTAAATTAATCATCTTATTTAATAAAAGAAAAAACTCTCTCTCTTAGATCATAAATGATTTGCAATATTTGAAAACTTTAAGAAAAAATAGAAAGAGAGTTGGAGAGAAGAAAGAAGCGGAACCCAAGCTTCCCTTTAGGGAAACTTAAAAAAACCAAGAGGAAGGAAGAAAAGATTATGGAAAAAGAAGTATTATCGCCTTCTTATCATGGGAATCATAATAAAGAAAGAGCATTGTTACTTTATGTATAAATGGTTTATGGATTATATGGAATATATAGAAATGAAAAATAAGAAAACAAAGCTAGATTGCATAACAATTGGGCGTTGCTATTGATCTCGACTATAGTGATCATACATAAATGATTGCATGATTGTCTGATATGATCTATATGAAGGGGTGGCATGGGCTATCTAACTAGTGTGCAAAGAGTTATTGGACATTTTGTTATATTAGTACTATGGGGAGGTTGGATTGGTACATTAACACATAGAATTCCTGTCATTAATGATTGCCAGTACAATTTCTTATACAATGAAGTGTTTAATATTGATCATGCATGTACTACAAGGGTACCAGACTAGTATGATTACCTAATAAAAAGATTATACTTTGCTCATACTGAGCAAAAGGAGCATTGGATTAGTTGACTAATTTGTGGAAGTATTATATTAGATCATCAAATTCATCTCTTATATGCTTAAATAAAAAACATAGGATTACTTCTAACACATCAACCATGTCAAATTTGTTTTAGATCACATCAACATAAAGAAAAAATGCATAAAAAATAAAATAAAATGAATCGCTATAATCAATTCAAAGGGATCATTGAAAAAAAAACATTGTTTCAGATGAAAACGCTAAAATTATATTAAATAATATTCATACTTTATTTTCAATATGGAACATTAAATTATCTTCAATTGCTTATTAGCATAACAAAAAGGTGCACAATTATTAAAAATATGCCTATAATATCATTAACAAGTGCTTATTTAACCACTCTTCATTAGATTCCTATAGTTTTTTAATACAAATCTAAAAGAAAATTTTATGAAAGAAGTTTTTTTAGTGATCATCGTATTGGTTTTTGTAGTTGGAAAGTTGATGAAAGAGTTGACCAGTTACCAATCTATTTACAAAAATTTATAATTGTTCTTTATAAAACTTTTGAAGAGTTGGAAGATGAGCTTGCAGTTAACCAAAGTACATATAAAGTTCATTCCTTTATACATTACTCAACCAATTAGACTTTAGTTTTCATTCTTATTTTATAATGCTAGTATGATGTTTCTTTTCGTACTTATGTGCTATGCTATTTCCTATATAATATTTAACCAACTTTTATGTTTATTCATATAAGTTCACTTCACTCTCTATCTTGATTGTATCATATGATCTCCTAATATTGTATTATTTGATCTTAAATTTTCTCTTCCTTACCAATCTATCTTAATATATGATATCAGAGATGAGGCCTTAACATGTCAATGTTCTCTCTCTATGAACACTAGATGTTGGTTATTATGATGGCTATGTGATGGGTCACTTTACCTCTCATGTTGAAATACTCTTAAGTGATGCCATGGCATTTTAAAGATTGATGCTAAGTGATAATATGGTATGATATAAGATTCTTGAGAGTAGAGATAGAAGTTCTAGAATGGAATCCAAGCCTAAAAGAGAATAAAAAATAAAAAAAGAAGACAAAAATAATAAAATACTAAATGAAATTGAATATGAAGAAAAGGAAATATGATATATGATTATTATATGATAATATATATATACTTATACATATAAGATAAGTATATTAATATTATTTTATTATTTACATATTACTATGCAATGTTTCATTTATTACTTTATGTTACTTCTTAGTTAAATAATTATCTTTTTGTATTGCTTTATTACATGTAGCTATTAGTTTATCTACTAAATATATTGTACTTATTTCCTATTACATTAAAGAATTGATGGCTCTTAGATGATAGTATAAGACTTTGGGAGAGAGTTTATTATATTTTGTAAATATGAGCAATATTATATGTAGATAAGAATATATGTATCTTATTATCAAAGTTCTATATCAACATTAGCTTACAAATTTTCATAATATATGATAGCTATTATTGTAGCATTGAGATTATCATAATTTTTATATTACCATCACTCTTTTATATTGGCATATGTTCTCATATTTTTATTGTAGACTCTAATTAATATGAAAAACTTATATTGTGGATGTAATTCATATATTTGTGTTGATTTATATTGAGAGGGGTATGATAATAGTAATACAATAAAATAAGAACATGTAAATGGTATCATATGAAATAAATGAGCAAAATATTGTAAAACACATTTCTAGTAAAAGCTTAATTATTCTTATCTTTTTCATCATCTTTATGTATTTGTTTATTTTCTTTCTTCTTCATTTTCTTTTGGATTGTTTTAGGGCTATACTTCATAATGATTAGACATGTTTAGCAACCTATTATTTCAACTTAAATCACCTAGATTAAATGACATATATGGCTCATCTCTAGAATAATCATTCTAAAATACCATTGACTATTTTAGACAATCATTCTTCATGTCATCTTTTGATGTTTGCCCTCTATTCATCAAATCCTGTTCCTTTTGAATTTTTATACTTTGTTAGATGCGTATCGTTTTCTTTTCTTTTTTGGTTACCATTGTAGGTAATAATTTACATATTTGATTTTCCTTTTTATATCTCTATTATATTAGTATGAGAAATAAATGTAACTTAAGCAAATCACATATAATATATTCTAATTTCATGTGAAATCAAAAAGTGGCAAAACATTACAATACCAAAGTGAACAATCATCTTCAATATATCATATAAGACCATCATCTTAAGTTCCTATTTTTCTAGCATGCAACGTATATCAAACATCAAGCATGAGTATGGACTTCCTCAACTCAATATTTTGTCAATCATTAAGGCATTTAGCATATAGTACATTATACGTCAAACATATATACATTGTACAAGCTTATCTATTTTTCAAATCCTAAGTAATGGTCTTCTCAAATTTTCCAAAATTTGAGCTCTAGGTGTTATAGTTCTCGTGAGCCTTTCCTTGGTTTTTGCCTTTATCATGCACCTAACTCCTCTCAAATTTCTTCCAAAAGCTTGATAGATCTTCATTTCTCTCTTTTTTTCACTTTGTCACACTTGGATTAAACTAATCACACTGGCTTTTTCCTAGAAAAATCTTTCCTACTTTTATAAACAACTTATGACCTTTTGCATTCCAAACCATTTAACTCATATTAATGATTGCATTTGATTGATTTAGTGTATCTTAACCTTCATGTCCAACTTGACAAGAATGGGTTCCCATTGGTTGAATGCTCCCCATGATGATTAGCACAATCATTCATTATTTTAGTTTTTAAAACTTTTTCATTTATTTGTATTGTACTTACAAAATATATTAATTCATATTATATAATGAGTCAAATCTCTCTTCATTTGTACTTATCATACTTATATAACACACTTCATTATACATGTATGATAAATTCTAATTTATTCAACTCAAATATTCTCTTAACATTGTATTGTATGATGTCTTTTATCATACTATATGATATCCTTTATTATACTTGTACTATCAATTTTACTACATGATCTTATTATGTGATAACTAACGATTCAATATAGTGTTGGCCTTATTATACTTATACGACTATGCTTGTTGTACTATATCATTCTTTTATACACTACTCAACCTATAAGATTTCTATTTCATTCTTATTTTATAATGCTATATCGATATTTTCTTTCATATTTATGTGCTATAATATTTTCTATATAATAGTTAACCAACTTTTATGTTTATTCATATTAGCCCACTTCACTTTCTTTCTTGACTGTATCATATGATCTCTTTATATTGTATTATATGATCTTAAATTTTCTCTTCCTTACTCATCTATCTTAATGTATGATATCTCTTATTATATTGTATAATCTATGTAACTATGTTCCACCTAACAACACCTTGAATCGTACCATATCATTTAAGCATTGTACTATGCAATCCATGTTTTCAGAGATAATTTAAGAAAAAATTCTAAAAATCTTAGAATTTATATTTAATTCAAAATATCTTCATTTAATATAGAATGTTACAATTTCTCCCTTTTTTAAAAAAGTTTGTCCTATAAAATTAAAACATGGAATGATACTTTTTCATCATCTATTCTTTTAATTCATATGTGGCCTATCTCACTCTATATTTGATTTGTTTATAATATTTTAACCATTAGAATTTCTTTGTTCCTTAATTTCTACACTCCATTTACCAAAAACTTTGTGTCTTTTTCTTCATAAATCATTTGTATTTGTAGCTCAAATAAATTTAAAATAAAGTTTTGGATGTTTTTTGGATCCTCCACATGCTTCCTTAATGAAAAACATATGGAATATATTATAGATATCTTTAGGCTTGTTGGTATGGCTACTTTGTATGCAACTTCTTGTGCCCTTTAAAAAAATTTTGAAGGATTTAGAATGATCTAATATACCTTAGATTGAGCTTTTCCCCTTAAGGAAATCTTGTAACTCATTTCATGATATTTAACCTTCTTGTGGTTGGAATTGTAGACTTCCTTTATTAATCTTGAGGCTTTAATATATTTTCTTTGATCTTCTTTATCAATTATGTAGTTTTTGAAATAACATCCAACCTAAGATATACTTTTTATTCTCTTCATATTAGCATATAAGAGATTAATATTTCTCCTATATAATGCTTCAAATTGAGCAATCTTTATATTCAATTGATAACTATTACTTTGAGAAAATTCTATCAAAGAAAGATTTAAGTTCTTAACATATCTTCCAACTTTTTAATTGTTCGTTTAGTTTTCACATGAGTTTGTAATAGAAAGTGATACTAAAATTTAATTGAATTCTAGATGTCTCTTATATTTTTTTCTAAAATTATGAAGTGAACTTAAAGTCTCTGTTAGATATAGACTTTAGCACTCTATATAATCTTACTATTTGATCCATGCATAGTTAAGCCATTTTTTTGTGTAATTTATTTTAATGGGTAAAAAATGTGTCACTTTTTTTAAATTGCCCACCACAGTGCATATAGCATCATTATCTTGATTTGTCTTTGGCAACCAAATTATGAAATCCTTAAAATTTTTTTCCCACTTTTGCATTAGTTTGTGAAGATTTGTTGAAGTTCCATTTGGCTTTTAATGCTTTTCTTTGGCTATTAACATATTAAATATTTTTTAATAGACTCTTATATGCTTTTCTTAAAGTAATACTTGCCTTGTTTACTCTTAATTTAGAATATGCAATATATTCTTATAATAAATGATTTTATTCTCCTGATTGAGTTGAAAATTGGTTTCTTTCCCTTTTAAAATTTTGGCTTTTACCTTATGTAGTTCTTCATCTTGAACTTGACATTCCTTTTAATCTTTAAGTAAATCCTTTAATATTGAAACTTCATTAAAATTTCTCTTTTAGCTAACTATATAGCATTGAGATATAACTGGTTCATGTCAATACACAATTGTGCACTTCGATTTTTGAGTTACAATTGACGAAATTTTCACTTTCGCTAAAGGTATCTATCATACCAACATAATAGTGATTGTTACTTTCTTTCATATAATTCCTTGAACAAAGATATTTCTTTAGTTGATTAGTAATTATTGTTTTACACACAATTTCATACCCTACCTAAACCTATTGATATATTATTTTAGATTAAGATAATTGAATAAAATTAAGTATACTTTTTAGGAGGGGAATAATGATAAGATAATTCCAAAATTATATATTCTTAAAAACTAATAACCTTTGAAATCACAACATATATATTTTTTTCAATCAGAAGGCTCTTTTAATATTTGAAAAATCTAAAGTAAATATCTACAAATATCAATCCATAACATAAGAAAACATAATCAAAACCATAAGATACATGTATAATTCTCAAGATCTAATAGTATAGTCATAAGATATGTGTTGTACCTTTGCATAGCACCACCTGTTTGAAAACAACAAAATGTTACGCTAATTTTTCTATGATGTTTCTCGAGTGTATTTTAGGTTATGCATCTCAAATTCTTACAGGATTAATCAATTAGAGAGTTTTGATAAAATGTCTAATAGAACAATCTACAAGTGAAGTAATATTAAGTAGTGGTGGTGGTCATGCGGCAATTGTGGCTTAAATGGCATATTAAGGAGTTGTTGATCAAACTCTTAGTGGAGTAGCTAACCATTAAGAGTCCATTTTCAAAACATCTATTAGTTTAATTATTCATCTTATCATTTGTAAACATATGACACAATTAGTTTGTATAAAATCATTTATTCATATACAATACTATTGATTTCTTACATATTATTATTTTAGATATAAAAATATTTTATTATTTTAATAACTATAAAAATACTCTAAAAATAATAATAATAATTAATATATGAAAGATGGTTTTATAAAATAAAACAAAAAAATTGTCCTAAGAACCTAATGCACGACAAAGCCCAAAGACTTGGGCCAAGTGGCCCGAAGTGTTGGGTAATGGGCTTAAGGGAGCCGTTGGTAAGAAGGACGAGTGAATTGAGTTTAGTCAAGCCTGACTTTTATCACAACACAACCCTATGCTACTTGGATTAAATTAGGCCAAGAAATAACTCCTGAATCAGCTTTGGCATAATAAGTCGGGATGAACTCATGAATTTTGTAGTAATGGGTCATGTTTATTAGACCCATATGAGATGAGAGTAAGTATTATAAATGCCAAATATCATATATAAGCTTGCAATGTGGAACTAAAAATTGGCCTTGTTTGCTACCGAATTGAGGTATTGAGGTGAACCGATGCCTTCTACTCCCACCTTTTTGTGATCGAATGGTCTAGATCACATCAACTTTTGTGAATAGTAGATTCCATATAACTATGCTTTTCACAAGCCTAATCTAAAGGATGATATCTGTTTTGCTATTTTGACCAATAATTTTCATCTCATTATCCATTCGAAAAGCTTGATCGAACATGTGAGATCATTTTGGCCTTTGTGAACAATGCTCTTGCTTAACACCACTATCCATCTAATATGTAGGATCTAAAGATTTAGACCAAATCCTATTTAGATTAGATCTGGATCCCTTATTCAGCATTCTGGTCGAGCGATTATTATTCTGTTTGCCCAGATCATATGACGATCATTGTTCCCGCACATAATTAGCATTCTAAAAAGTTGTTTGTGTTTGTTTAGAATACCAAAAGGTAACGATTCTTTCAAGTGACCATTTCTTGTTGTTAAAAAAAAATTTTTTAGTTTAAAATATTTCTAATATAAATAGAGGAGCCTTTGGAGTAGAGGATTAGGGATTTTATCGTCATCAATATTTTGAGAAGAGAAAGAGCAAAGCCAAAAATTGTAATATGATGACGACACCCTTGTGGGAGTCATGTTTGCTACTCATTTTTTCTCATTCTTGCTTTAGCATTCTCTTTGATTGCACAACTTACTTATGACTTTTTTACAATTGATTTTTTATTTATTCAAAAAGGATCATATTAATACAAGATTTGCGTTGATCTATTTTCTTAATAACACTAGCACACATCGATAAAACTTTTGATTTAATATTTCAAAATTAGGTTATTTAAGTTGTAAATTGTTTTATATTTACACTCATATTTCAACATCATAATTTATAGACTTGTGTCATATATACTTTTACAAGTAAATAATAGAATATTATTGTTATATATTATTTATTATTATGCTTCAATATTATAAGTTTTTACAATTAAGATTGTAAAGGTGAAGACCTAGTTGCTATGGCAAAAAAGTGTGGTTTGTAAAAGTTGCCATTAGTGCTACAATGAAAGATAGTGATTTTGTCAGTGGATCCTAGTTGGGTTGATTGGTGGTAGATATAGGCACGGGTTAGGACAAATCACTTAAAGATCGTTTGTCACTTTTATTTTCTTTATTATCATACAATTTATAATAGTTTTCTCATTTAATAATATTAAATTAAAAAAATATATATATCAAAGAAATTTATCAAAATTATTTTTTCAAGAATAATATATTTTATTAAAAATATTTTTAAAATCATAAAACTTTTATTTTTTTTTCAATTTTTATTTACCAAAATTTTTAAATCAATTATTTTATCATTATCAAATTTTCATTTAAGAAAAGATTTTAAAAATAGTAAATAGTTTAAAACATAATTTACCCTCTTTCTTATGCTTTAATAAGGCATAGATTCATCAATATGGTGCTTATACAAAATTTTATGAGGGAACATCTTCCAAGACTTAAACCATTTGAATGGCCCATTGTTTGTGACTACCATCATCAATCTCTCTGATGTTCGCCTCTCATCATGACATGGAAGTAAATGAGACTCTTAAAAGTTTAACTAATAAATTAACAAGATAAAAAAACATGATTTGTCATAACTATAGAAGGCTCAGTTTTTGTTACTACCAAGGCTTATGTTAGTAGGTAGAATGG
Source organism: Vanilla planifolia (assembly GCA_023846275.1). Taxonomy (NCBI): domain Eukaryota; kingdom Viridiplantae; phylum Streptophyta; class Magnoliopsida; order Asparagales; family Orchidaceae; genus Vanilla; species Vanilla planifolia. The sequence goes on from CM043877.1 coordinate 1,774,617, forward strand.
TTCCAATTTTTAAAATATTAATGAGAAGCCTTGGATGCGATCATTGCAAAACCATACCTCTTTAAAGAAACTTCAAGATAGATTCACAAAAAAACTAATTTAATCAAAATCAAGACACAAAATGCACTTAGTCATTGAAAGTGTTGTGCATAGCAATATGCTTCCTTTAGTAAAGAGAAAATTGATCAAGTAATATAAAATCTAAATTTTAATTTTAATACTAAAACTCTTAATTATTCTTTGCTTATACCAATAGATAGTCTTTTGTATATTTCATAGCATTTAATCTCTCCCTTAGTCATTGATTCAAGGCTTTTAACCACATGATGAGCTATCTCATTAATTCCATTCATATAACTCCTTGCTACAGTCATGAATAAATTTGAATTGCAAATGTAAGTTTCTCTTCTATTGTAGATCTATTTGAATAATGAGCATTGGATTCCCTCTAAAAAGAGGAAAACACCAATTATTATTTTGAACATGCTATTTTGGGCTAAGCATTGAAGAAAGGGAAAATAGAGAGAGAGAGAGAGAGATCAAAATCACAATTAAGAAAAACTACAATCTCTTAGGTAATCTAAAAATTTCATTGTAACTTGTTTAATTACAAAGTTGAAACTTCCTTGAGTTATAAAGATGATTAGCAAAAAAAGGCATGGACATAAGTTCAAAGGCATAAGAAACAGTGAGAATGGATGACCACGCAAATTATATGTTAGAAGTGAATTAATCATAGAGCACAAACTTTTACTTCTTGGAGATCATTTTATAGAAGTGCAATAGTTGTCACTATCTTCATAACCTAGCACAACCTCAAAGGCAATATGTAATTTGAAACAATAAGTGACAAATATCATCAAAATATTTGATCTAATTGATATGTTAAAGAACATTTATCTAGAGTTTATCTATCCCAAATTGTAAGACTTGTTGTTGACATCAATGTGTGCTGCAATGTTATTTCAATACATTTCTGATTTTTTGGTTTTTTATGATTGAACTATTTGATGATGAGAAGGAACAACCACTATTAAATATGAAATAACAAAAGAGGTTGGGTTGGGAATACAACTATTTGAGTCAAACCCTCTTTTGAACTTTAAAAAATGGGACACTAAACCATATGAAGTTGTTTTTACCAAACTTGTATTGAGCACACGATGCACTTTAACCAATATCTAGTGTTTTCTTTCCTAACAAGTACATGTGGTTAGGTTAAATAGCCTAATATGATTAAGTTTGAATTATTCATATGAAGTGCTTGGTGTCATCCAACCACTTGACAACATGATCCACACAAAAATTAATTGAATCATCTTTAATACATTTGAAATCCATAAAATTATATTCAACACATAAGTCATACCAAGTAAAAAATCAATCATATTCATATTAAAATCATCAATGAAGGTTACTGTTGAAAATAATGTATTATATTCTCCAATATTACATTTACTTAACTTCACTACGGAATGGATGAGATGCAGAGGAAAATGATGGAAGAAAACACCTTTAATTTCATAATCAACTTGCACACTATCCCAAAGATTTATTATCGATTGTGATGAATATTAAATCGTGATGAATATTAAGTTTGAAAACTTTCAAACTATAAAATATTTTAAATACATAAAATTATATTCGACACTTAAGATTGAAAACTGAAAAATAATTTAGAAATGTTAAAATAGATGCACACTTTGCATCAATAACTAATTTGCAATTTTTGTAATTTGATTTAAAGTGTGAAATAGTGCAAACATGAAAAATTGAGGAATTTCTCCTTTTTAGAAAGAGTTAATCCAAAATTGTCATGGTTAAATATAAGAAGTAAGATGACAAAATATAAAATATTAAGCTATATGAATATTAGCATAACAATTAAATTTGATACAAAGTTTGATATAGTAGTGAAGGTTGGCACTCAAAAGATCTTAGATGAGAGTTGGCAATGAAGGTTAAAGAGCATTATAGGAAAATAAACAGGGGATAAATTATAGTATTTGTTTTTATGTGGCTTTATGTTAGGAAAATAATAAATAAACAACTATTTTATAAAGGGAAGACTATGAAAAGAAAGAGTAAGGGAAAATTTTAAAAAAGCGCTAAAATTTAAATTTGGATAATTTCACAAAATAATTTTGGATGAGCAAGAAGTGTTTGATAATAATTCAAGCACTAGTTTGAAGGTTTTTATTAATTTAAACAAAACAGTAATCAAGAAAAAAATTTCAAAAAGGTACTTAAAATTTAAACCTTGTTAATTTAAAAGAATAATTATGATTGTTTAAGAAGTGATTTGGTAGTGGTTAAAATACTACTTCAAAGGTTTTTATTAATTTGAGAACAATGCAAAACAAAGAATATGTTTTTACATAGCATTTTAGGTTGATGAGAAACATAACTAAAATGACATCAAAATAGGAAGTAATATGATTGAAGCTTTTTAAAAGAATGATTGATTAAGGAGCAAAGTGTTTTTTGTCATCAATATATTCAATAAGCAAACAATTCTAGCAAGAAGTTTAATGAACATATTAATTAGCAACATTAACAAAGAATTCATTACAAGTATAATTAAATTAGATTTAACTATCATGTCCTTCCTATCCTTTTTTATCTAATAATACATATAACAGCATATAAATAAAGATAAATTAGAATATAAACTTAAATAGAGGATAGAAATCTATTATGATGGTAAAAATCAATTTTTAAAACAATTTCCCATAGTTAAATACAATTATCACTTAATATAAAATAGTAATAACAACAAACACATATGTTTAAAATCTAAAAAAATTTGAAATATAAAAATTAAGACTCGGCAATAAAATATATAAAGATACAACACAGATTATCTGATCTCATAACATTATTTACTCACATGTCACTCTATTCTTTCTCTACTTGTGCCCATAGAATAACCTATCATGTAAGTAGTAAATTTTATAAAACTTAGTAGATGAATTTCTATCTAGGAACAATAACTCGCATAAATGATAACATAATATTGTAAGAAAACATAATCTTTATATAGTATTCAAATACAAGTAATTAAATAATGTGCAAATTAATATTTTGTTATTTCTTATACATATATGCAAACAAATATCTTCTACTTTTCGAATATAATAATGCTTCATATTGCATAATTATCATATTTTTAATAAAATATGCATCACTAAGCAAGGAATCATGATTAAGACCAACTTTTAAGTAAACTAAATCAAATTGCTATTCGACTGCCAGTGCATAAGAAATCAAATCCAGTAAGAAAAATTGTAATGAAAAAGGAAAACTTAGCTAAAGCCAAACCTCGAGTAGAGGATAGTGTATCCCTAGGGCCAATCAATCTAAGTAGTTTGCGGTCAGAATCAGTATAGCAGGGTGCAAAGGTCCAGTATGCTCCTTTGGCCCCTCTCTCACTGGAATTGTCAGGTGGTATTGTAGTTGAAGACATGAATTATATAATCAGTCTTAATCCCTAATTTGCTTCTGTAGATGCTTATGGAATGGTGATTTAAGTGCAAGCTAATGTGCCTGCCTCAAGGATGGGTGCTCTTTACCAAGTTAATTCAATATGCTAATGATGGGTTTAAGTTAGAAATTATGGAAGGAGTGTAAAGGCTCTTTTCCTTCTATTTTTTTAGGTTTTTTGCTATTTTATTCATGTGAATTTTGCTCGGTGCTGGTGTGAATTATTATTACTCATCCCATGAATTTATTGTCCCAATATTGTGTGTTTTTTGTTTTTGGGTTTTTCTTATCAAGAAACTACTATATCATTGGTGGTGCGTATGGGTTGCTTGATAATCACTATTTTGGTAGATTCAATGCATGGTTGAGATAGATTTGGTGTTTATTACTTTCACATGCTAATATCCATTAGAACAATAGATTTTACTAGAGCTTGGCTATTCAATGGTGTTGCTGGGTTGTTGGTTGTGCGTCCCTTTTTTCTCCACTATTTGTTTTTATATGGTTGTAGGAGCTATTATTTTATCTTGGAATATCTAGGGTATTAAATCAACTAAATCTCAAACTCGCTTATAAAATCTGGTCAAGGACCACAAGTTTTTTTGGCAGCAATATTGGAAACTTATGCAAGTACTATTTTTCTCAGAGAAACACTGATAAATTTTTGGGTTAGAATTAAAAAATTTTTGTTCAAATGGCTATGGGGTATTTAGGTAGAATTGTCCTATTATGAAAGAATTAGGTGTCACTAGAGATGATTGAGGCATTGGGTCAGGTTATTACACTTTAAATCACCTTGGCTGACGATAATCTTTGTCAATGTTGTGTGGTAAATACTTCAAAAGATCATTACACTAGATGTAGTACCTGAAACCAAATTGAATGGGTGGCCATGTTTGGTGGCCCATTTCTAGTTTTAGGAAACTTTAACATCACTTTATCTCAAGATGAAAAGAAAGGAGAAAGATTTTCTGGTATAAAATTTCATATGAAGAGTTTGCTAATCTCATTCATGATTTTAATCTCTGTGATTTGGGATTTTTTAGTTTGCATTTTACTTGGTGTAATAACAAGAATGGATCTGCATAGATTTATGAAAAGTTGGATATATCTTTTTTGAATTTAGAAGGCATGTACTCTTTTCTTGACACTTCTGTTACTCATTTATCATGATTGGCTTTGGATCACTGCCCTCTTAATGTACAAATGCAATAGAAGCATTTAGGAATATTGAAACATAGACTACAATTTGAAAGTGGTTGGCTTTCTTCACCTCGTTCTTTTGAGATAGTTTTGTTTGCTTGACAACGTACAGTTAGAGGAAAATCGATGGATGTGCTTGCTACCAAGTCAAGCAGGACCTTGCATGCTTTAAGAGCTTAGCATTCTAGGTAAGTTGACAACATTATTCATAAATCAAGGTAGCTTGAAAAGAAATTTTGGGAACTCTAAATGTAAGAAGAAAACATGGGTTTGAGCCAGAATGCAAAATTGGTAGGGAAAATCAAGGAATACAATTCTATCTTACCTTTTGAGGAGGCATGGTGGAGGCAAAGAGCAAAACTATCTTGGGCCCACCTTGGGGAAAAAATACTCAATACTTTCATGCTATAACAATGAGTAGGATGTGTGGAAATTATATTCACACATTAAAAGATGATGATAGCTAGGACCTTCACTCTTTGGAGGAAACTTAAGACTTTTTGCTATCTTTTTTAAGGAAAAATAGTCCCTCTCCCTACTGGTAGTTGTTTAAATTTCTCATATGTTATTTAAGAGATATTTGTTGATGGAGTAGGCCTCACTTCTTATTGCCCCAATTTTAGATGATGAAATTAAAATAATCACCCATTCTCTTAAAAATAATAAATCTCTTGGGGCTAATGGCATTTCTAAGAAATTCATTAGAGGTTACTGGGTTATCACTAATAGAGACTTGATCATTATAGTGAGATAATTCTTTGAGGAGATTCACATGTCAAAGAATTGGATGGATATGTTGGTGATCCTTATTTCTAAATTTGTCTACACATGTAAGCTGAACTAGTCTAGACCCATTAGTCTATTTAACACAACTTACAAAATTATCACCAAAATTATGATTATGAGACTTAAGGAAGTGTTACCACTTTTGTTTTCTCCTGAATAAGTGGCCTTTATTCTTGATAGATCGATGTCTGATAATATCTTTTAGGCCCAAGAGATGGTGCACAAGATGTATCGTTCCTCTTCTATGGAAGGGCATATGTCTATCAAACAAGACATGAAGTAAGCATATGATAGAGTTAATTGATATTTTCTACAATTGATGATGAAAAGTATGAGATTTTTTTCACTATTTTGTAGATGTGTGGAATATTGTATCAAAGGTTTGAGATTTAGCATCTTGTTTAATGGAATTAAGCTTCCCTAGGTTGAGGGTACTCGTGGCTGGACAAGGTTGTCCACTTTTCCCTTATTTATTCATGATTATTACAGAATATTTTTCTTGTCCATTTACTTAGTAGGTGGGAAGGGGTATAGATATTGGATTTAACACTTGTAGAATGCCTCCTAAAATCTATCACCTTTTATATTCAAATGTTATAATTATGTATATGCCTACTACACATGCTGTTACCACCACTATGAAGTGTACTCTCATTGACTTCTCTTTATCCAATGATGTCATGGCAAATCTTTCTAAATCTTGTATCTCTTTTAGCTGTAGGATGGCTAGTAGAAGGAAGCACATGATTACTGAAAAACTTCATATTAAGCAAGCTAAATTTTTTTTTCTCTAGGTATTTCAATTCTGACATCAAAGTCAAGAAAGCAAAATTCTTTTATATTATAACTTGTTGAAAATAGAATAAATAGATGGGTGGCACGTGCTTTATCCATGACTAATAGCCTTTAACTAATTAATTCAATTTTATTATCTATTCTAGTATATTACCTCAATCATTATGTCATTCTAATGGGCGTGTTTTTTAATCTTAAACACTTGGTGAGATCCTTTCTTTGGAGTGGAAACATAAGTAGAAATACTATTCATATGTGAACTGGGAAATGATCACTTTATCTAAGGATCAAGGTGGACTTAGTATTAGTAATCTTCATTTTTGACAACAAGCTCTCATTTCCAAGCATTATCTTTGCATATTGGCAAAGGAAAATACTCAATGTGAAGGAGTTTCAATATGTAGTACAACGTACGTTTGTTGGACAGTTCTTATTTATGTGGGGATTCTATCACTTGCAAGCTCCTTCATATCACTGCTCCATGCATTGTAAATCATATGGTTTGGTGTATTGCTTTAGGGCATAGTATTTCTTTTCTGGAGGATAATTTGATTGGTCATGTATCTCTTGCAAAATGGCTAATTTTCAAACATGTTGGAATTTCCACCTTCCACTAAATACTTTGTGCTAGATGAAAATAACTGGAATCTTTAAATGTTGCAGGAATTCTTTTGAATTTTTTTGACTCATCGAACCATGCATACTTTTTGTGTACATGAAGCAAAAAAATGAAACATTGTTATGCCCATTTGTTATGGATTCTTAGTCTATTTCAAAGCTGGTTTATACTCGATTGCTAAGTGAATATGAGGACCTGCATGCTGGCTAAACATTGTAGTTTTTCTTGACTTAAAAACTTCCAATTCAGCCCCGTGTGCAAGTTTTTCTTTGGAGATTGCTTATGAATGTTTTGCTAACTCAAGAATTTTTATATAATTGACACATTGGACTTCAAACTTTATGCCCTTGGGGATGTTTGGAAGATGAATCATTGTAGCACATTTTTTGGCGCTATTTCAGGATGTTTGTTGCTCAGAAATGCATCCTGTAGTGGTTTGGATATGCTTTGGATCGATTTTTGTATTGGGATGTTAATTTGTTTTCTGATTTGCTGAACTAGATGGTTACGTACAATAAAGTTAATGCCATGGAAGACATCGTTTGCTGCATTGCCTACTCATTTTACTTTTCTTGGTCTTGTCAGAATGGGAAGTTACATAATAACAAAGTCAAGTTATATACTGCAATTGTGGATCTTGTATATTATATGCACGTGGTTTATGCTAAAATTTTCAAGTTGCATTGTGGGAGTTTTAACCACACCTTTGAGTGGAATATTACCCCTTCTACGCTGTGGTCTCCATTCCCCAAGAGTTAGATTAAGCTTAACTGTGATGAAGTATTTGGTTAAAATGGTGTTGTGTATTGCTATACGGGATGCTTATGGGAAACCACTAAAGATTATTGGCCGACAAGTTTTCTTTGGTTCCTTTTCACATGTTGAGGAGGCAATTTTTTATGCTTTGTGTTGTGCGGCTCAACTTGGCTTACATCATTCTACAATTTGGTGAGTTCGATTCCATGGAGATGGTCTCTAAACTTCTCAAAATATTGGTTTTGTTACATTGCAGCCAATGATATACTTCTTTTGCTTCAAATGCCCACTCGTTTACAACTTTCAGAACTTTTCATATTTTGCGAGAAGGTAATTGTGCAGTAGATTTGATGGCGACTATATGCTTTCTACTGATTATACATGGGATTGAGGTATGCCCCTTCCCAAATAGTTTGTTTTTATTTTACATTTTGATTATGTGTACAAATTTCCATAAGGAGTGTATTTTGTAGGCTTTGACTATTATTATTTCAAAAGAAATATTATAGTGGTTATGCTAACGAAAACATAAAAAATAATAAGAAACATTTCAAATCTTACATGACTGTAACAAACATAAAGAAAAAATATGGTTGATCATATTCACAAGGTAGGATATGCTCTAAGTATTATGAAAGTGCATTTGGATATATGTTATGATGAAAGGTTAATGAAAATATTGAGAAAAATGAACAATTGAGAAAAAAGAAATTCTAATGATGAAAGTATAGCACACTAATAAAAAAAATAAGCTACTAAGTATAAGAAATTGAGATGCCTTCTTAAATTTTGAGAATAAAATTCTTCTAAAAAAGGTAAATATATAAAATCTAAAAAATAATGGATGAATCAAAATTATAATTTTGAAATTTGGTTTATGTAGTAAATTATTGTTAATAGATCATAATAAATTCGATATGGGAAATTTAAAAAAAAAAGAAAGATAAATGTAAAACATGAAAGAGTAAATTAAAAAAAGAATCTAACATTATTGACTTAGTCAAAATCAGATCATTATTGGACATAAATAAAACGGTGGGATATATTAGAAGAATTACTAAAAAAAATTAATATAATGACTTAGTTGGAATAAGATCCTTATTCGTAAAAAACAAAAGAGTAGAATATGTTAGAGAAATTGCTAAAAAATATTAAAAGAGGTAAGAAACATATGCAATTTAGTTGAAACAAAGAGCCCTAAAAATAATTAATTTTAAAGTTTATCTAACAAATATTGGAAGCTTTGTTCAGGCTATGAATTGAAGAAAGTAACATAAGAGAGAGGGGGAGATATATATATATATATATATATATATATATATATATATATATATATATAAAGTCACATGCATTGGACAAAACTATAATCTCTTAGGCAATGTAGAAATTCCATTAGTCCTAAGTCAATTAGAAGATTCAACCTTTTGATTAGTAAGAAATGTTAAGGACATAGTTTTTAAGGAATAGGAAATAGAGAAAATGGATGACTATGCAAATTACAAGTTTGAAGCTAATTAATATTAGAAGGCAAACTTTTTTGCCTCTTGGAGATCATTTTATTGTAGTGTTATAGTTGGCACTATCTTCATAACCATGCACAACCTCAAAGGTAATCTATAGTTACATACAATAGGTGACAAATATCTTCTAAGTGTTTGATCTAATTCATCTACTAAAGTGCATTAATCTAGAGTTTAGCTATCCTAAAATATAAGCTTTGTTTGTAGACTTTAGTTTGGGATACTTTGTAATTTCAATATAAAACTATTTGATGAGGACAAATAACCTGTGTTGAAAACAAAAAAGTAGAAGAGGATGAGATGTGAATATAGGTTTTTGAGATAGAGTATTGTTCAAACTTATAAAAATAAGACACTAAATAATGTAAAATTATTTTACAAGAATTACATTAATCATCTGATACAATCTAACCACTATCTAGAATTGTCTTACTTAATCACTAGAAGTGATTATGTTGAATAGCCCAATATGATTATGTTCAAATATTTATTGTGATTGATGGACCACACGAAGAAATTGATGTCATCCAGTCACTTCACAACATGGTTCACACCACCATTAATTGTACTATCCTTTTATTATTATATAATGCAATTGTATGATTGAATGGTACTATTTGGCTAACAAACAATTTTTACAACTATTGCAGATCAACCCAATGACTCAAATAAGATATGTAAATGATATAATATTTAAAAAATATACTAAAATATTAAAAAAATATAATTGATACACAAAGTGATTACAATTAATCATTGTAGTGAAAATAAAGATACATGCATCATGGTTCCTTTAAAAATATAATTTTTTATATAGTAAATTTTACTAATTTTAAATATCAATAATTTAAAAATTTGTATAGCAATATAACACCTATTCATCTTGTTCATTTTTTAATCGTTGAGTCTTGTTTATGAAACAAAGACGCTCAAAGAACATATATAATTCCAACTTTAAAATACAAATCATTAAAATAGCAAAAAAAAGTTATCAATATTTTAGAGTACATGAAAATTTGTCCACATATCAAACAAAGAAATTTTAAATATGTTAACTTAGTTTAAATATTGCTTACAAAATGTGTTTTAATTAATTTTTTAATTTTTTTAATTAAAATATCTTTACTGTTGAACTTTGAATATAAAAATCATCATGACACAAATCGAACATATCAAAATCTGAATATAATATAATATAAAAATCATCATGCCGTAAACTAATTGACTAACTCCCATGGTTAGATATCATCCATTTTCCGACACAAGATTTACCATTTTTTTATTCAAATATTATTATATATATTATTTATTTATTAACTAACGAGCATGTTATGAAAAAAAATAATAAAAAATAACATAACACCCAAGGCCATGTGTAACATGCTCATAATTTTTTTTAATCATGACATCACACGCATGTATCAAATAAGGGTAAAAAAATAAAATATTTATAAAAGATATTTTATTCAAAATAGTTATGATATGTCTTCTTAATTCTAAATTCAATTCTAATAATCTAAATTTTAAAAAACAAAACCAGTAAAACTCAAATAAATCTTCTTGTATTGTAATTTTTTTAAAAAAAAAATATTTGCCTTTTGTTGTGATGAATATTCAGTATAAAAACTTTCAAACTATAAAATATTTCCAATATATAAAATTAGATTTGACCAATAATATTGAAAAAAAAAATTATTTCAATCAAAAGTGTTAAACTTTATTAAACAATAGTTATAATTTATTATTTTTTTATTGATATAAACTTTTTTCTTAAAAAAGAAATCATTATTTAGCATATTCTCATTTCCATACAGTAATTGAACGTCAAGGATGTCGGGAAAATGGTGTACATAGCACGTACAAGTCATAAAAATTACTTGGTTATTATTATAAAAGGAACATTATAGTAAGCAAACCAATAAAGGATTATGTGGTGACTTCTTTTGGAGCAATCTTTGAGATAACGAAGGCAATGGAAGATGCTCACTTAATAGGTTCTTCATCCGTTATAGAATGTCGCCACCCTATGCAAGGGTTTCAACCAAGTGTTTGGGGTGATTACTTCATTGAGAACAAGCCTATGTCACCTTTAGAATTTGTATAACTTATCATTGTATTTCATTTTATACTATTATTATTTCAATGATTATAAAAGAGTATGATGTGATTTAAGTTATGTAAGTATTTCAATTTAATGATTTCTTGGCTTTGCAGGAATTGATAGAACTAAAAATTAACGAGTTGAAGCCAATTTTGAGTCAAGCTTTGAATGACACAACAGATGTATTACAATCTTTATAATTCATTGATACAATTCAATACTTGGGAGTAGCTTATCACTTTGAATTGGAGATAAAAAAGACATTAATCACGATACACAAGGTTGGAATTGAATACACTAATGATTTGCACACAATTGCTCTTGCATTTCAACTTCTCAGACAACAAAGACTTCCAATATCAACAGGTCATTATTCTTATTTATATGATATGCATTACCAAATATTTAAGTAATTGGTTAACCAATTTAATGCTTTTGCAGATGTTTTCCATAGATTTTTGGACAAAGAGGGAGAGTTTATGACAAGCTTGACAATGGATGTGGAAGCTTTGCTGAGCCTTTATGAGGCATCATATCTTGGAACACCCAATGAGGAGATAATGAAAAAAGCTACCAATTTTGCAAAAAGGCGTTTAGGTTCGATATGTACCAATTTCGAACCAAATATGAGAATTAGCGTTTCAAGAGCTTTAAGAACCCCAAGGTTTAGGAGAATGGAGAGGTTGGAAGCAAGGGAATTCATATCTTTATATGAGAAGCAAGTAAGCAAAAGAGAAGATCTATTGCAATTTGCTAAGTTTGACTTTCTATGGGTACAAGCAATCCACCTAGAAGAACTTCGAAGCATATCCATGTAAGCTTAACTAAAACATTTATTGTTATAATTCTTGATTCTTTTAAGACTTTTAACTATACATGAAATTTGACTTTATTTATTTAACTTGTAGATGGAAAAAAAATATTGACCTTGCAAAACAACTATCATTTGCAAGAGATAGATCCGTGGAGTCACATTTTTCGATAGTTGGAATATTCTTTGAACCTTGTTATTCACATGCAAGGAAAATAACCACAAAAGTGGTTGTATTGACATCAATACTCAATGATATTTATGATCAATATGGAACGTTAGAAGAGCTTCAATTGCTTACTAACACAATAAATAGGTGCACATCTATTAAAAATATCTACAATATCTACAACAAGTTTTCATTCATTCATTTTTTCATTAAATTCTTATATTTGTTTAAAAAAATCAAATACATAATTTTATAGAAGAGTTATTTAACTATTTTTGTAGGTGGGACATGAATGAAGGAGTTTAGTTGTTACCCATGTATTTGCAAAAGTATATATTGGTTCTTTATAGAACTTTCAAAGAGTTTGAAGATGAACTTGTATTAGAGCAAAGGGCATATAGAGTTCAGTATCTTAAAGAAGAGGTAGTCTTTTGCTTAAGCTAGAATTACATTGACAATAATACTTTACGCACATAGATTTGATATGGTCATTTTTTTGGCATGGAACTTTATGTGATAAGCATGTTACAATACATAAAATTCCAAATATAATTGTTAAAAGTCAATGAAAAACTATGTTGCAATTGATAAATTATGCTAGAATCTTATATTTTATTAGATGTACCATTGGATTTCCAATTCTTGTATATTTTCAATTTTGTCTTACCAAAAGACCCCAATCCTTGATTTAATGTTTTATTTACAAGTTAAAATAACATGATTTATATTGTAACAATTTGAAATTGAACAAAACCTTTTTTCATGTCAAATGAAGAAAGTGTCACAAGCATATTTTCAAGTAAAGCAATGGGGAACTCAAAGTTATATGCCAAATGTAAAGGTTCACATGGAAGTCTCACTTAAAAGTTGTGGATATCAAATGTTAAGTTGTTGTTCTTATGTTGGCATGATCGAAATAATTCCAGAAGAAATGTTTCAATGGGTTAAAAGTTTTCCTGCGATTGTCAAAGCAGCATGCATAATTTGCAGAATGATGGATGATCTAACCTTAGATGAGGTATGCTTTATAAAGTTAGTTGAATATTATTTTTCTATATTTGGCTCTTAAAAATAAGACCACATATATGTCTACACAAACTTTCACATTCATTGAATAGCCTTGGGATAAAAGTTCAACTTTTTTTTGTGATCTTTACTTGGGCTTTATGCATAAGGGAGCTTTCTTAGCATTGAATTGTTCTATATCTTTTATAATTAACAATGCTCACATGATTTGGATATTTTTCCAGCATGACCAAAGGGTGAATCATTTGGCTACTACAATCGAAACCTATATGGAGGAATATAATTACACAAAGGAAGAAGCTTGCAAGAAACTCTTAGAAATGGCGGAGAATGCATGGAAAACTTTGAATCAAGAGCTTTTACTACTTACCAACATTCCATTGTCATTGGTTTGACCAATCATCAATCTTTCACGAGTGATAGCGCTTTTCTATAGAGATAAAGATGACTATACCCATCCTCAAGGAACCATGAGAGACAATATCAAATTAGTTATGTTGGAACCAATTTTAACCAAAAGAGCTATCCAAAAATATATACAGGAAAGAAAAAATCATGCTCAAGGTTTTGATTATATTTATTCATCATTTAACATAAGCATTGAATATTTTTGCAAATTCATTATCATAACTATTTTTCTAAACTCGCCCTTAAATTGGTCAAATAAGATCCTTTTTTATTCCTCTCTCCCATTCTCTTCTCCAAGGCATCTCCACAAAAAACTACAACCTCCTCTATGGCACTCCTTAAAGCTCATTGATTGCTTTCCTTCACTGCTTCCACTCAAGGCTTTAATATCCTTTTCTTTTCAAAGCTTGTTAGTTGCTTTCACCCTATCCTCCTTGGGAACTCGTTACTCTCAATCTATAACATCTTAAAAAACCTAGGTGAGTATTGTAACCTTGATTAAGCTAAATGGGTTATTATGATGACATTACTATACAAGATGACACATGTGAGTCATAAGTGGATATTAAAGTAAAAATGTCATAATAATCAATATAGATAGAAAGTTTTTTAAGGGAAGGAGATAAATATTATTCATGGAAGGTTGTGAATTAAGGAATTAGTGATAATTAGTTTTATTATCTTTAAAGATGACCTAGTCATAAAGCCAAAAGGCTAAAACACTTGGAGAAAAAGGAAATATAGTTATCATAAGACTATTAAAGAAGGGGAAATGTTAAAACTAATATATAACATTAAAAAATTAAGCTTTAATATGAAAAAGAAGTAAAAAAATATAACGTGTGTATTTTGGTCGGTGCACACGCATGTGTATATGTGTGTGCGTGTGTTCTACGATTACGAGAAATGAGGAAAAGAGATAGAAGAACGAAAGTATAACATTCTTATGGTGTGTGGATCACTTAAATTTATAATTTAAACATTTATTTTTTGAATTTTTCTTTTGTAGCATAACTTTGTTAAAAGGTCATAATGATCATTATATGAGATAACTCCCAAATAGAGGGTGGTAAATACCAAAAATAGAAGAATAAATTAAAACAAAAAAAGAATGCAAAGATAATGATTTTTTTGGGGTTAGATATAAATTAAGCATAAACAAAATGACAAACCATATTAGTAAAATTATTAAAAATATCAAATGAGGTAAAAAAAATATAGAATTTATATAAAAACAAAGACCATGAGGAGTAAATAATTTTAAAATTTATTCTATAGATTTTGGCAGCCTTATGGATTGGAAAAAGCAAAACAAAACAAGTCTTTATGAAGTTCTTTTAATTATAAACCTTTTTTTAAATTACCTAAAATCCTCAAGCATTAAATATTGGCTAAGAAGACGACATTATTGGGTAAGGAGAGATCATATCCAGAGACTAAGCGAACTGTGGAAAAAAATATAACAAATAATTTCGCAAAAAAGTAGAGGAAAAAAGGTTTGATTTTCTTCGCAATTTGGAATTGAGGTTAGAATATTGCTCAATTGTAATACAAACTTTTTTTATAATTAATGAATATAAATATGCTTTTTACATTTGGATCGAAACTCATTGGTTAAGTATTGGTTGATAAAATGGTTTAATTGAATCTCTATTAGTTATTATTCTTGTAATCCTATTTTAAAAATATTTTGGTAATGAATATTGACAAACGTGATTTGCATGAAGATGGTTAATCATGAAATGACCATAGGTTCCCATTATTAACAAACATGGACCGTTAGATAAGAATCTAATGTTTATTTGTCCTAGAATAAATTGTGCACCCAAATGGGTGTATGTTGAGATGGGTATTGGTCTTGTAAAGGTACACCTAAATATAAGACTAGTGTAATAGCTTATCCTAAAATACTAGTAATGAGATAAACTAGATTATATAATAAATAAAGATTCATTAGATATTAAATGATCTCAAGAGCAATAAGAGAGCACATAAAAATTGATTTCTTATAAAGGAAAATAAAGATGGTTCATAAAGGGTTAAAAGATTATCATTGCATGGCATAATTATTAATCTTTACTTACGACTGACAGTGCGAAATAACTCACGTGTGGCATAACCCAAAGTTGTAATACCTTGAATATATGATTATGGAGTTTTTCTTGTTAAGCTTACTTTTGGCTAACATTTTAGGTACTATGAAAGTACAACATGGGACTCCATTGGATTAGTGAGATGAGCTATCAATTTAGCAATGCTTATTAGTTTGGCTCTTTTTTCATTGGAACTTATGCAATATGTATTGAGAAATTTGAATATGCTATAATAATAAGTTATGGTTACAACAAGTTTGGCTTTTATTTGGTTATGTCTTTTACTTTATTAAATGCTAAAAGAGAAATATTTTGTTTTATTTTAATTATTTCTATTACAATGTTATATTAGTTTAAAAGTTTGAAATACTTGGTATAGAATTGATAGCTTATAAGGGACTAGTGTTGTCACAATGCATTGAGTAGGAGAAAAAACCTACAAAAGTCAAGAAAGCATCAATAAAAATGAAAGCAGCATTCTTATGACAAATTGGGTAGAAATTGAAGAAGATAGTTGGATCAAGGTTAAAAGCTACACTCAAGCTAGAGAAAAACTAAAATGCTCTACATGTGGTCAAATAAGCTTACAAGAATGCTTTTAAGAAGAGGATTGTCACATGCTTTGTTTGTGATGAAGTTGGACATGTTGCCAAGAAATGGCCTCAGGTCACAAGTCCAGTGATGGTGGCAATCATAATGGAAGTGGCAATGAACATGAACGTTCTTCTAAAAACAATGTAACCAATAAGGGAAAGGGACTAGTTTGGCATCTCAATCCCTAATGACTCAACCTAGAATTTATGGAATCACTTAAAGGGAGGTCCATCATCTCCTAACATCATTATATGTGCTTCATGATTGTTAAATAGAACTATTTAGGTACTCTTTGATTGTAGAGTATCTCACTCTTTCTTTTCTATTATATTGATTTCAAGTTAATAGTAGATTTATATACATTAGAATAATCATTATTTGTTCCTCAACATAGTAAGAGAATAACAAAAGTAACAAAAGATATATAAGACAAAACATAGAGATTAATGGATAAAATTTTATTCCCAATTGATTATAATTAATCTAAAAGAATTTGATATAATAATGCGTATGAACTAGATGATAACTCATAAAGTTACTTGAAACTATTGTAAAAAGAAGATAAAGATCTTTCTATTAGATGGTTTGAGGGTGATCTATTTTGGTAAGGGCTTAGAAGATTCCTTGTATTTTAGATTCACTTGTTGAGAAGCTAATTAAGAAAGGGTGTGAAGGTTATTAGTCTTCAATACAAGTGATTGACAAGGGAGAGTTATAACTACAAAAATAGTCAATGGTATGTAATCATCGTACGATTTTTCCTTATGATATAATTGAACTACCTCCTAATTAAGAGATCAAGTTCATTATCATTCTAGTACCTAGAATAGAACCCATATCAAAGTACCCTAAAAGATGGCAACTTCGAGAGATGAAGATTCAATTATAAGAAATGCTTTACAAGGGTTTCATGAAGTGAAGTGTTTCTCTATTAAGAGCATTAGTTCTTTTTGTCAAAAAGAATGAACGAAGTCTAAGCATGTGATTTTCTCCTATTTATTTTATTTTCTCTATTTAAATGTACATGTATAAATTAGGGTTCTATGTAATTTTTAAAATCACTTTTTGTAAACCATTTAATATATATAATCTATAGAAAATGTCTTTGTTGTGGAATTAAACCCCATAAAAATCTCATTTTATATAGTTATAAAAATATAACAATATAGAAATCATATCAATGAAAAATCATTATTTTAACATTATCTCTTTTAATATAAAATTTCTTACTTAGACAAAGTGTTCTCACTTTTTAAAGCATTTATCATATAATTTTTCTTTACAATGATGTGATGCAATCTTTTCTTCAAAATCACAAAAGAAATTAGAATTATATTAAGTTGATGAAATCACAATTTTATTATCAACATAAAACAAATTCCAATTATGTTTAACATTGTTGAATCATTATAAGATATTGTCTCACACAGCTTTTGATATTGAAATAATATCACATACACCGCAAACAAGTACATTCTAAAACATGACATAAAACATGATTGATTAAGTCATCTTTCTACTTTTTATCCCCTTGACTCTTGTGAAGTGTATTAATGTGACATGAAATTTTTTAATATGAAAAGGTCAAGAGAATTGTCATTAGTTTAATAAGTAATTTACTTATGCATGTAAATCAATATAACATTTGAGTCATGCCATCTGTGTGATTAGTATCAGCATAAAAGACAAATAAAACAAGTAAAAATACAAAGACATGAATGCACATGAAGTAGGAATGTTATTAAACAAATTTCACCAATTTTCTTACTTTTCCACTTTATTGTTACCTTGACCCTTATTTCTTTAATTCTATAGATCTTAGGATATCATCATCAAGTTAGCAAGCTAAGTCAAATCTCTCACCATCTAATTGTACTCCTCTAAAAGTTTTCTTCTATAGGTTAAGCCTTTCATGAGTCTTCTTGCCTAATCAAGCCCTTATAGACCTTATCTTATTTTCGTAATGATGTTCCCAACCACATTCTCATAATTATTATACCTTTGTACCTTTAAAATCTTCCAAGCTAAAAATCACCAAAATTATTATGAATTTTTTCCTATCCCAAAAGTCAATGCTCACATGATAATTTTTACACACCAAATATGTGATATGATATAATAAAATTTGTCAAAAATAAAATAAACATGTTAAGAGTACATAGCATATAACTTATTTTATAGTTTTTATTTGAATTGTTTGCATTTCTAACCATTTTTATGCTATATAATTTGCCAAATATACAAAACTATTGATTTCCTCTACCTCATTACATCAAACTTTAATGGAGAGGAGGATACCCCATAGTCAATGTTCTTTTAAAGTCTCTCGATGTTTCCAAGATCGACAGTGGCCATTTAGTGATGTTTCGAGTGTCAATTCCATTAGATTAAGATTTAATTGGGAGAAATTTAAAAACCCAAATAATTATTTGATTTTTAATAAAAACTTAGGCAAATTTTAATTTATTGGATCCTTTGATCCAAATGACTTAAAAAACTTTCCAATAAATTTTAAAATAAATTATACATAAACCTTTACATATTTTTCACAATTTTTTTATTGTTTTTTAATAGTTTTTATAATTTTTTCTTCAAAATTTTTTTATTAATCATGCTTCACCTGATCATTATATTTTAATTTCTTTCCATTTAAAATAATTTATGAAAATAATAGTCATAGAATATTAAGAGGACATTAATCACATACCCAGGTGAAGAATAATAGTTAACGCCACACTTCTAATCAACCCCATTCCTTTATTTTTTAATAATTTAATTAACAAGGGTTTCAAATCTTAAAACATAATTGGATAATGTCTCCCCTAAAAATTATTCATTTACTCATATACATATATCTCAAATTCACAATTATATGAACAACAAAAAATGTATAATGAATCTAATAACCATAAAACCGCAATACTGCTATAAAAAAAGCACATCACCTCGCCAAAAACCACATCATAGCGTTTACATGGGGACTTGCTTTCTTTCGCTTTCTCTCTATATATAATACATTAGAATCTACATTATCAAGAAATTATCTATATAATAACCTACTTTAGACCTAGTACTCACTCATGTGCCTTAAAATATCCTTACTTAATATGTACTTATGTCATGCCCTATAATATAGGTAAGAGAGTAAGTATAAAAATCTCAATAGATAAATTTATAATTGAAAAAACATGTAAAAAAATGGGTGTCATAAAATGCACTTGGTCTTAAGCACTATATAAAGGTATATAACATCTAAAAGTGAGGCATATCTTTAAAATTCTTTGAAAATATAAGAGTACTTTTTTAATGCAAATGCACACCATGCAATAACTCTTAATCTTTTAAATATGATCATTTTCATATCCCATAATATTGACAAATATATATGTATATAGAATTTGATTTAGACTCAAATATTTTGAACATTAATTAACTTTTTTTAATAATAAGGGTCCTAGATCCTCTTATTAGCTCTTATCCTTTGGATCTTTATCTCATCTATCCTAGAATCTCATTATATCTACTCTTGATCACAAAATAAGAGGTGATCACTATAACACACAAGTGACATTTATAGACATGTATATATTAGATTATGGGATAAGACCATATGTGAAACACATATTCAACATTAATTTTCTTTTATTCCTCATATGATCTTAGACTCAAAGCTTAAATTCTTTCTCATCTCATTCATTTTATAGTCATCACAATACAAAAAAAATTTCTTTTATTAGGAAAGCTATTCTCAAATGTGCAAACATATATATATAATTATACTCATCATTCATAGGCATCTTGATATTCACATATTTAATCTTTTATCATAAACATGCAATAGTTATGCCATGTCACCCATGCAACACTAGTCATGAAATGATATAATATACATAAACATGTCATTAATCCCTAACTACTCATATCATGCAATTCAATGTATAAGATATAATGGAATAGTTATTCATACGACAATATCTTGGTGTAATAAATTATAAAGAAATCACTCTTACATTACTATTAATTTAGTTTATCTACTTAGATCCTTCACTTCTTATATTTATGCATTTGCTTAGTAACTTTTTAATTACTACAATGCACTAAAGTTAATACAATATGAAGTTAAAGGGTCTGACCCCATATGTAGTTTCCCAAGTAAAGCTAACATAAAACAACAAGATCAACTTATAACATTTCCTTAATATCATCAAGCCCTTATTAAATTTCTCTCTTAAATCTCAACTATGAAACTAGGTGTCATTAATCTTATACACGCCCTTAATAAAAAATATTGTACCTTAAGTCAATTTTACTATTCTTTCCTTTTATGGTACAAGGCTAACCATTATGGATCTCTTTCCTAAAATTCTCACATAAATATTACAATGATTTGACAACTTTTATAATTTTTATCAAATCTTATTCATGATTGCTAAGAATCTTAATTAGAATAAATACATAAATAATCCATAAATTGAATGCTTACCCTCATCTTTTTTTCTTCTATTAGGCAACAGACAGCCAAGGCTTTTGAAGCATTCTTCCTTCACTATTCAGTAACAATGCCATTCATCAACTCCTCATAGAGGGATTATCACTCACCTCCCTTTCCTTGATGATAATAATAACCTTACATGAAAAAAATGGAATGGAAATGATGTAAAGCATGGCTAAGTTTTTTTTTTACGAATCTCACCTCATTTGCACAATTTTCTCACCCAAAGAACTAAATGCATTAAAGTGACTCACCATCATCGTCAGAGATTATCGAATCCCTCAGTTTCTTTGGCACCAATTCAACTTGCCCAAAGAGAATTTCAAACCTCAAATTAGGCCTTTAGAGTTGTCAGATTTATCTCATTATTCCTCTCTCCCTTGAGAGATTAATCCCAAAGGGGTCGAGCATGATAGGAAAACAAGAGAAAAAAATAAGACTATCAGAAAAAATAATTTAAAAAATAAATTAAGTTTACTTTACTACTTTTATCTTCAAAATTTTGAAGAAAAGCTAAACAATTTTCTAAAATTGTAGTAAATGTACCAACAACCTTATAATATGCTCTTTCTAAAAATATAGTCATAACCAAGTTTCTGATTACTTCACAAATATGTTTTTGTGATGTACAAAAAATATTATTTTATTTTGAACCAAATAAATTTAAAATATTAACATTAAGCATCAAAGTTAGGGATAATATTAGAACAAACGAAATGCAGGTCACCACATAAAAGATGTTATTTCCATTAAATGAGGCCTCTTAGACATGTCAAATTTTCACAAAAATAAAATCATTAAGCTTTGAATAAATTATAATATTTTTTAAATTTTTCAAGTTTTTCAATTTATTTCAATAATTTTCACTTTTTCCAAAAAAATATTTATGATAACTTCTTTCAATAACTTTGACCTTTTTTGTGAGTAATTTAGATTCAAATTTCCAACATTGCTCTAGTGGGTTCATTAAAGTTTGATTTTCATTTAACATTTTCCTTCATCCTCAAGACTCCTTTCTTTCTTATCAAAGATGTACAAGATTTCACAAAATAGCAAAAATTAATAAAAAATTATAAAATTTCATATCATTTTCCAAGAAAAATTTATTCCTTTGAAGATAGTAGTATATCTCCTCCCTCTTTTAAGCTACCATCTATTACCTAATAGTCATAATTATTAAATTTTATTATTGATATTAAAATGTTTCATAATAAAATTTAATTAAATATTATTTAAACCAATACGATGTAACAACATCTATATATATATTACAAGAACTAAATCATATTACTATGAAGCACAAGTACGCACAATCCAAAATAGAAAAATTATTTGACGAAATTCAAGAAGCAAATTGTTTTCCAAGATTGATCTATGATCTACTTATGATCAATTCAAATTCAAGAAGAAAGATACACTAAAGTTATCTTTATAAACTAATATGATTGTTATGAATTTTTTATACTTCTTTTATAATTAATTAATACACCAAAACTATCCTTGAACCTAATGAATTAAGAATTTAAGTAATGGCTAAAAAATTTTGTCATCAAGTTTATTATGACATTCTAATGTATTTTTGAAATTCCAAAGATCATACAATGCAAGAAGCTATGTTATTACACAAATTAAAGGAGAATTATTTTTATGCAAAGTTCTTCAAGTATAGTTTATGATTATTAAAGTGTCATTCTTGGGACACAAAATCAATACCAAAGATTTGTTAGTGTACTAATTGAAGATGGAGATATTAGTTAATTACTCCATAACTATTTATGCTATAAAAACCAAGAGTGTCTTAAGATTAATTGGTTATTATAAGATGTTTATCAAGGCATTCTCGTAGATTGCAATTCCATTAATTGGACTAACTTAAAATTCAATTTTATTTTGTTTGGGATCTGAATTGTGAGAGTAGCTTCCAAACTCTAAAAAAAGTTGTCATCAACATGGATATTACCTTTACCTAAGAATGGTTAAGAATTTATAGTATTCATAGATGATATTGATAAGAATTTTGTGTTATTTTAATGCAAAATGGTAGGATTATAGCTTGTGCTTCTAAACAACCATTATTGCATAAGAAGAATTATTATATTCATGATCTATAGCTTGGCTATCATAATCTTTCCTTTTAAAATTTACAGATACTATTTATAAATATTAGAACTTAAATGTGATCAGATCACCAAAGTATTACTGCATATTTACTTAGAAGTTAAGCTTGAGATAGAGGCAATGATTGGAATTAATTAAGGATTCTAATATATATGTAATATATCATCCAAAATAAAGCCAACATAGTGGCAAATGCCTTAAGCAAAAATAAAAAACATCAACCTTCACGATTACAATGTAGAAGAAGCATAGTTATGAGATGGATAGGTTCAATTTAAATACTATATCAAGAATAAATAAAATTTTTTATTAGTTGGTGATTTTACCAAATTTTCTATAACATCATAAAGAATTTCAAAATAAAAATATAGAGGTGCAAAATATCAAGGCCAAACTCTTGGAAGGACAAGAGTTTGATTTTAGTTTGAATGAAGATAATGGTACTCTATACTTCAAGAATAGAATTTGTATACTTATATAAGAACATACAAATAGATTTTTGTTGTATGAAACACACAGAATGGGATATACAATATATCTTGGGATGACCTATATGTATCAACATATGAAAAAAAAGTTTTTTCTAGACTAGAAAAAAAAGAAACATTGAAGAATAAGTACTATATTTTCCAGCAAGTCAAAAGAGAACACCAAAATCCTAATAGATTACTGTAACATGATCTTACACTTATTTAAAAATTTAAAAAGATATCTATAGACATTGTGGTTGATCTTATTAAGATTAATTAGCAACATGATATCATCTAGGTAATTATAAACAAATTGATCAAGTAAATCATGGCTCTACATTACCATTTACTTAATTATTATGAAAATCAAAGGTTTAAAACGATAAGTGAAGACACAAATAAATCCCTAGGCAAGGATCTAAGGATATAACAAAATCTAAATACTAATCTTTTTATTATATAGATTAAATAAAATATCAATATAAAAAAATGATCACATTACAAAATTAAGTATAATTATTTAATACAAAATAAATAATATACCAAATCTATACATGTTACACCCCATTTTTTCCTAGGCTAATTTTTGGCATATATATTTTTTTTTTGCATATAGACAGCTCAGATCGTCCCATACCAACCTGAGTAGCCTACGAAAAACATAGGATATAACACATCATTACACACCTACTTTCCTTAATAATGTGGATCCCATCTCCCGGGTACACCGTCAAATCAGGTTCATGACTCCTGAATTAACAGATGGACTCGCGCAATGTTACTCCTACTAGACCCAATACTCCTAACCCATACCGATAGGAGAACCGGTCTAATAGAAGTCTGAACCCCCACGGTTAAGTTCATTAGTCATGTAATGACCTCACCATCAAAAATAAAATACATAACATCTTCAGATAAAATATGGCACTCCACACACTATACCATCAAGATAATAAAGTAAAACAGTAGTGGAAACTACATTACAAGAATAAGATCCAAGTCCAACAAGTGCAACATTGTCCAACCAGATACATAAGTCAGAATCACCCTCACATAATACCTGACATATGAGAATAACAGTCTCACTGACAACATCCAACAGCAATAATCAACTAACCAGAATTTCTCAGATAATCACAGATCAGATATCCTCCACAAGCCTGCTGACCACGATCCCACCTAATCTGGTAGCGTCAAGTCTGCCGAGCCACTGAAAATATATAATACGGAAATGAGCTACGCCCAGTAGGAAAGACAGCTAGTAAAACTCACATGCAAGAGAAGGATAATAGCAAGAGTATAAGAATACAGCATAACAATATATGGTGGATAGGCACTCTCAGTCCCAGACTCCGACCAACCACAGTCACCCCCAGTCACACCAGAGTAGCTCTCCTCTGGGCTTCCAGGTAGCGTGCCAGTGGGAACGCCCATCTCGAAACACGCATGGCGCCTAAGCACCCGACACCGCAGCGTCTCTCGTCAATCAATCTCCTGGAGACTATAGACAGATCCAGTCACAAAATCTCTAGCCAATGTGAGACACCCCTGCCACCCTAAGGCACGCAGGCCTACACACTTGGCTAGCCACTGCGAGACACCCCTGCCACCCTCAGGCGCGCAGGCCTACACACATGGACCAGGAGAGATCGACTCAGCCACCGTCCTAAGGAGTCCTCTACCAACAACTTCCATAGAAGCTCATGCCCCTACAGTCATTGTCAATTCTCTAACTCCAAGATTCGGCAACATATGTCCAGGTACGATAAGGCGCATACCAGTCCACATGTATACTGTGGAAGCTAAGTCTGAACCGCACAGTTACCTACCACAACTACCCTAAAACATCATATAGGGTCTATAGTAGTCCGATCCAGTATGCCAATCCATAAAATATGCCCACACTGAGTAAACTGACTCAATCCATGTCGTTGCCATCAAAGCAACACAACTGTCAATTACTGACTGTTCTGGTAGCATCCATGTACCATACCTCTGTTTGACTGTTTCAACTGTACTGTCATCACTAATAACCTTTTCCCTACTTCAGGAAGTTTTTAAATCCCAATTTCAATTTCCGCCCTTCATCCATTTTCCGAAATTCGGAATAAATTTCCGAATAAAATTTAAATTCCACATATATCCTTTTTTTTCCCAAAAATTCGGATTAATTTCCGAATTAATTTCCGCATATTTTATTTATTTCCGAAAATTCGGATTAATAATAAATTTCCGAATTTTTCCTTCCGCTTCTCTCTCCTCCGCGCCGTGCCGTTCGTCCGCGCCGAATCCCGCTGAACCGGATCTCGCCACCGGTTCGGGCCTTCGCGCTGAACCGCGACACCGCCGAACCGAATTAATTAATAATCCGTTAATAAATATTATATAAATACCATTAAATTAAATTTATAATTACTTAATTAAATATAATTAACCTAATTCATCTCCTTCCTCGGTCCGACGCCCGCGAAACCCTAGCCGACGCAATCGCCGACCAAATCCAATCTTCCGCCGATTTCCGGCGACCGCGAACAAGAAGAAACAAAATCCGATGTTCATACTATCCTAATGTTTCAATAATGCCACTAATTCCTAAGGTTCAATCAGAATTTCCGCCAAAGGAGTTTCATCCGATCCCCAATTTGACAATTTACGAAATTAAACAATTCCAGCATTTGTTACTACCTTAACATGAATAAAGCACATAATTGAATCATCGCATGCTTGGTAGAATTTCCGAATTCGACGGGTATAATTTTCCGAAAATCCTAAAAATACTAAAATCAATAATTTGCATTAATCAATTCCAAAAACCATAATTCGCATGCTCCGGTAGCTATTTGCAAAATAATCCATATTTTTAATTAGCTAAATAACTAATTTAAAACTGAAATTCCTACCTTTCTTCTCCGGCGACGGTGAAGCTCGCAGCGACCAACCGCTGCTCCTCGCCGAACGAAACAGGTACCAATCGATTCTCCTCGGTCTCGCGAACCTCCAGGTACAAAAAGCCCCTTGAAAGGCTGCCGGAAAATATCGCCGTTCGCCGCGAACACCCCGTCTCCGGCCACCGCTCGAAAACCCTAACAGCCGAATAAATCGGGTTAAATACCCAGCTTAAACCGGTAATAACCCGTTAAGAACCCATTAAGCGCCGGTTGACCTTCTAAACACGCCGCTTAACACCCGATCAGCCGGTTAATCTCCACCGCTGATCTCGCCCGTCCGATCCGCTTATCCGCGGCTTATCCATACGCACGTGCAAACGCACTCGGCGAACCGCCCCCGCCTTCGCTGAACCGCTCCGGTCCGGTTCACGCGCGGTAAAAAAACAAATTCCGATTTAAAAATAGATTTTCGAAATTCCAAAAATCCAATAAATCCAATTAAACAGGGAAAATTACTTAAAAATTTCCTCGGTGCTCCGAAAAATCCCCAGAAAATTTCAGAAATTCCAATAGCCTCCAATTGAGCTCCTGGCTCATCCTACTGTCGATCTGAAATCATCCAAGCCACAATTTAATTATTGAAGATTAAACATATCATTTTTACCGGGTATAACAATACAGATCCAAGTATGCACATAACATAAAAATCTATCGCATGATAAAAGACTAACCTATATGCCAACTAATAAGTAGTATTTTCATCCTTAATATCTAAGTTCATATCTCTTAGTGTAGTAGATGCATCACCTATGATATAAATATTAAAGAGATTTTAATAAGATTACCAAGTAAACCAATAAAATTACAATATATATTATAACTAAATGAGTATAGTCATGTCTTAATAATAGAAAATCATTGATCATATTGAAATAAGTTATGATATAAATAACATATATATTAATGCATATTCTTTTATTTTCTTATTATTTATAAGGCTCAACTATTTATTACATATAAAGATAAGTTCGTTATTTTATATTTATTTTATTTCCAATATTTTTAAATATATCCCAAATTTCATCCCCTTTAGATAATTAGCTTCTATAGTTAATATAAGTAATTGAAACCTCATAGAAGGGTATCCTTACCTTGATGGGTTATCCTTGCATTATATCATAGATATCAAAATCTCATAAAAATAGATTATTTGTCCTTACCATGTGTCATGTATAATAAAACAACCTTGAGATAAAGACAATGTCTTAGGAAAAAGTTATTCAATGTATATTCCTAAATCAATATATAAATTAAGTTGAAATTATGCAAATCAATACATAAATCAACTTGAAATTGACAAGATGGACAATCAGTCAAGAAAATTTCCTAAGACAATTTGACTATGTTGGCTCACTAGCATAATTAACAAGAGGGTTAAAATGAGTTATAAGTTTTCAAAAATAGCACATTGAAGATAAACCAAATTTGCAATATAGCAAAATAAAACATTTAGTGTGCCATAAGATAGTAATTGTAAAATATAATATATAGGAAAGAAATACAATAAAAAATCAACACCATAATTTTAAATGGTTTGGCATTTACCCAAATGAGCTTACATCCACTCTAAAGCAAATTTGGGACAACCTTCTTTCTTCCTCTTATTTGTCATAGCTAGTGGAAAAATCACTTACAACTAGTCTTTTTTCTTAAAGTTAACACTAAATCTCATAAAGCCTTAGAGTAAGATTTTATAGCATTTATGAAAGGAAAAACAAAAGCTCACAATTCTCACACAGAGTTGATATTATAAATATTTCCAGATCGATAATGTCTTGGCTCATGTAATGAATAAGAAAAGTAATATTAAACTACTTACTAAATGAAGCTAAAAGGCACAAATTTTAATATTGAAAGATTCACCCAATTTGGATGATGCAGCATGACATTTTCAATTCTTGTGAATTTTAAATTTCGTCCAACCAAATTACTTTGATCATAAATTCAATAATTTATTTGCAAATAACATGATCTATATCGTAACACTTCGAAAAGGAATTGAAATTTCTTCATGTCAAATGAAGAAGTTGTCACAAGCATATTTTCTAGAAAATTGTTTGGGAACTCAAGGTTTTGTGCCCAACGTAAATGATCACATGAAAGTCTCTCTTATGAGTACTGCATATCCAATGCTAACTTGTTGTTGTTATGTTGGCATGGAGGAAGCAATTCATAGAGATTTTTTTCAATGGATTACAAGTTTTCCTAAAATTGTTAAAGCATCGTGCACAATTACTAGAATAATGAATGACATTACATCTGATGAGGTATGTTTTATCATGTTAGTTTATTGTTATTTTTCTAGACCTTACTTATAAAAGTAGGACTATGTACATATTTGTATATATCGTATTTATTCTTTATAAAAAATAATGCTTATATGATTTGGATATTTTTTTTAGCATGAGCAAACGGAGAATCACGTGGCAACTATTTTGCATAGTTATATGGAAGAATATAATTGCATGAGGGAAGAAGCTTGCCAAAAGCTCATAAAAATGAGGGAAAATGTATGGAAAACTTTGAATCAAGAGCTTTTTTTTCTTACCAACCTTCCATTGACTTTGGATCGTCCAATCATCAACCTTGCACATGTGACTGAGATCATCTACAAGGAAGAAAACAACTTCACGAACCCGTTTGACACAATGAGAGCCAACATTTCTTTAGTAATGACCGAACCACTTTTTCCAAATGGAGCTATCCCAAAATGAAACAATATGTACCTTGTAATTAATAATTGAATAATTATTGTATTACTCATAGCTCATGACTCCTTAGGAGATGGATAATTCCGATTCTTAATATTAAATAATATTTTATAATAAAAATGGAAACCTTGGGTTTCTTTTAAATCAATTATTTTGATTATATTTAAAAGATACATTTTTACATTGATGATATTAACATATTTTGAATCAAATTTTAAATTTTTGGAGATTTTTTTAAAATTAAAAAATTATCAAACAACCTTATTTTTTTATAATAAATTAAAATAAATATTTTAATAATATATTTTAAAAAATAAAAATTAATATTATTAAATTCTATAAATGTCTAAGAAAATATTGTTATCTTTCAATGATTGTAACTAACTTTGTTACATCAATAAAGGACAAACATAAGATCCACCTTTTTATATGATTATACCTGCATGTTAGTTTTAAGTATTCAAGAAAACATAACATCAACTTCTTCTATCTCCATAACACTTGTAATTCAAGATTCAAATTTGGGGCACCATGAAGAAAGGGGTTATTTCGAAGAGTGAGCATTATTCTATCATTTTTATTTTTCATATTATATAATCTTCTTAATGGAGATCTATTTTTTAGCATATTCTTTTCTCTTTTTTTCTATTCTTTCTTCCCTTAAAAAATTCTTTTTTTATTGTAGTAAACACTATTACAGGCATTTTTGCATTACATACATTTTTGCCCTCCTTGCTCATTTTCTATTACTTCTTGTTCTTACCACCATCTTCTTCTCTCTTTCTCTCACCCTTGTTGGTAATTTTAGCATTATGTTAGAGGCATTTGCATAAGATGAAGAAAGTGATTACATCTTAGTTTTTTATTTTAGTAAATGTCTATAGTTGCTATTGGAATTAATATCATATTCTTGCTTTGATCTTTTTTGATGTCTAATAATAAGATAGGAAAATCATTATTTATGATAATTATAAATACAAATTTGAAGTATTATATTTATTTGACTCATATATAAAAAAACGTACCTAAGCAATAAATTTAAAATTGAATGCAAATATCAAAGATAACGAATGTGATAATGGATTTTACACAATTTGACTTGGTTTAGTTATAGTGCTCACCTAATAAATTAAAGACATCAATCATCATCATAAAATAACAACAAGAAGTCAAATATCGAACATAGTCCAGCTCAAGAAATATAGAATCCTTCTTAAAGAGGATGAAAATTACATTAAAGAAGAGCATGTTCTAATACAAGAAGGATTTTTTTTGTTAACAATACTATAGTGGTAGATAAACAATGGCTTCATAATGTAATTGTAAACAATGCCTTTGTTCCATTTGCTAGCGATGGATGCACTTTGATCAAAGACTTCGATTTTGAATGGCCATCCTCACCATGAATTATTATTTTTGGTCGTTTTCTATAAAGACATCAAATGGATATAATGTTAAGGAAAATGATTGCTCTAACACTTGATAATTGTGTCTTTTCTATCAATACATAATTTGACGAAGAGAGCTAAAAAAATATTTTCCCAAGCTTTGCATGTAAAGCATAAAAAAAAGGAGCAACCTTGTCTATAGATGCTTCATGCATATAGAATAAACCTGCTAAATGAGAATGATATCAATATTAGGTGTAGAGCACACATGCAATAACCTTTTTGTCCATAGATATCATTACAAATATACTTTATGTTATACCATTTGCAGTGATGATCACAAAACCAAGACTATGTATTTACTAATATCTTATTAAGTTTAGTGTTATTTTAGTAATCTAAATTTGATGGAGTGAAGACAATTGTAATATAAATAGTTAATGCAATTTAATGACTCAACCTGGTGACTTTGGAGCTAAAGACAATGGTATTTGTGGAGTGACTAATCTACAAAGAATTTTATTTTTAAATATTTATGATTAGCTTGTTAAACATTTAAATTCTTTTCAATTGTGGCACATAAGACAATCATTCTTCATGCATATGCGAATTTGAGTTTTTGAGTATACAATTTTATTATTAAAAATAAATAAAAAATGCATAAGCACCCACCGCTAAGCTCGAAAGGCTCGAGCTAAGTTGCCAAGCCCAAAGGCAACACGGGCCGTAAGGACCTGCTTGCTAGGGACCCGAACGAAATCAGGTCAAGCCCAAGTAATAGTTAAGTCAAATCACTATTGCAGTCGTTGGTTGAGCAAGTTTAGGGCATCACTTTTGAACCGACTTAAGTGAAACAAGTCAAGGCAGACTCGTTATTTAATTTATGTAAATAGGGTATGGTTGGACCTCATGCGCATGCTAGTGACCCAGGTCATGACGTCACGAGAACACTAGAGAGTAGTCAACCCCATTAAGTTGATAATAAATAAGTAGTACATGTATTATAAGCACAAAATAGTTGGATCATTTTGTAATATGAGACTAAAAGTAAGCTTTGCCAAACTTGAGATTTTTGCACCGATTGATCGCACATTTTCATGATCAAACAGTGAAGATCACACCCATATTTGTGACATTTTTTTGTCTTCAATCGTTCATTCATAATGCTTAATCGAATGACAGAGATCCTCTCTACCTTTGTGAATAATAATCTCATTATCATTATCGTCCATCAGATATTTTAATCCAATGCTTTGGATCTTATCTCGCTATGATTACATCTGCACCCTTTATCATTTAAGCAGATCCGACAAATATTGCTCCATCTATAAACATAATCGAACGACAGCTGTATCGTCTTCTCTATTATGAAGGCCAGCTTTTCGAAAAGCCGATTCTAACCATTGGAAGAGTTATTTTTTGTATTTTTATTTTAACTATAAATAAGGATTATTTACAAAACATAAGAACTACTGAATCAAACTTAAAAATTTTCATATAAGTCCAACTGAAACTTAAACTGTGAGCAACAAATTTTATGCAATTATAGGAGCTACGTATTTATTCTTGTCTTTATTCTCTGTTTCTATTCATAATCATTTATGTAGTTCTTGATAACATCTACTTCATTTATCAGTATTGTTACTCTTATTTAAAAAATTAAAGGTATAAGGATTTTTGTAAGAAAAAATTTATAAAGTTTCAAATTTTTTTAAATAACCTAAATTTCTTTTATTTTGGTGTCTCATTGGAGCACCGGTGTGTATTTGGTTTACCTTTATTGGCTTCAATAAAAGGGAGTGGTTAGTGGAAGCCTGATTGGCAATCGGGAGTGGATGTAAGCACGGGTTTTGACTGAACCACTTAAAAAAATCTTGTGTGCATTTTGTTTAATATTGAGCAATTTTATTTCATTTATAAAAGAAAAATATTTTAAACTTGAAAATTTTTCATCTTATTTTTGGAATCAAAAATTTTTTTAAACGTACAATTCATCCCTCTTCTCTTATTAATTTTGCTTTGGACATGTTATAATGCTTTATGCTTCATCTCCTTCTTTACATGCAACTCATGTCTAGATGGAGATCAAGTTAAAAAAGATAATCACTTGATTTCCTAATTCAATGTGAAAGTAAGCCATATCAAGACATGTAATGTCTTAAGAAATATCATTTGCATGATTTTCATCTAATCACCACTCTTAATTTCATATTTGTTAATGTTTGATTATATTTTCAAAGTATTTCATAGATATCTTTTCTTTCTAGTAACGTTGTTAAAATATTAATTGTTAATGGATTAGATGACCATCCTTTCATAAGATTTTGCATTCATATTGGCCTTATAAATGCATTATAAGATTATTATCCTTTCAATAATTGAATATTAATGATAGACATTCATTGATTATTATTTTTCCATAAGTTAAAAGATAGAATTGTCAATGGTTGACAGGGATGAAAATGTTTGTGATTAAATTTGTATTTGATTAGAATTCCATCAATGATTAACCTAATTATGGTCTATGCAGTTGTTCTTTTCCTAATCCCTTTTCTCCTTTTGTTCTCATCTTGGTAATTATCGATAGTCAACATGTCAACTCACTGCTAGCATTCACCATCCAAGGTCATTAGATATCCAAATTGATTAGTTTAAAGTTTAGCAATGCCTCTCCTTTTAAATTAAGCTCCTTTTTGTTTATTATTTTAGTCAAGTTGCTTTCTTACCATTGACATAACTACCTGTTGGCCAAACCTCTAGTTTCTTATGGTTCTCCTCTCTCCCTCCACTATCTTTAATGCTTATTGTTAGACAACCCACTATGCCTTTCATTGCTTTTTACTCTTGCTAAACATGTGCATTCTTAGACCACCAAGTACTATGTGTAATGTTCTTGTGGTCATATGGTGAAGCGACATTAAATTAACTTATGAACAACACATGTTGTGCAAAGGGTGACATGAGTCACGTATCATGTGAAGTGTGATTTGAGTCATGTGGCTTGCATGATGTGTGGTGTGCCATGCACAGCACAAAATATGTCATGCATTGTATGGTGAGTGCAATGTGTAGTACACAAGAGCTTGCTATATTTCTAATTGAAGTCTTATGGAAATTGATTATTTTTTATTTTAGCTTTTCATATTTTGTATGATATGAACAATTAACTTTACGTTTTCAAAGTTTTTACATCACACTCATTGACACAAGCATGGCAAGGGTGTGTTCATTGTTAAGAGATCCCAATTAATGCATGTAAATATAATATAAATACTTTTAATAACCATATCTTATTTCTATATAATAATCATATGCTAATACATTAGTGTGATGATTAGGCATTGAATCAATGCTATGTAGATCCCTTTGCCTACCCAAGTTTTATATGTGGTTTTTAGTAGTTTACCAAAGACAAAGCTTTGATCTTATGGTTTTGAAATTGTACATTACCATACATTCATTATAATGCTATGCTTATCTTTGTGTTAGGAAAGGTTATTATGTTGTTTCACTTTTTTCATATCTTTAATTGTTGTAAATATCATAGTGCTATAATTCTATGACCTTCTTGATGATGATAGAGCTCATATTAGGTTTTTAATTTAAATATCATTGTTTTACATATTAAAAAAAGTATGGAAATTTGATTTTTTTTGCTTACTAATTGTATTTTGTAATATGTTTTCTACAACTATGATATTTCTATAATTTTATTGCTTGGTTTAATGCATTTATCAATACACATGAAGGTTGAAATCTACGAACCATTCCTAACCATGGTTGTTATTTGTTGTAAAAAAAGGAAAAATGAAATGATGTTTTCACTTGCCTCCCTCTCCTTGTAACACCTCTAGCTTGAATAGGTTAATCATAGAACAACTACAATAGAGTCTAAGAATGGAGGGTATAAATTTGTTAGGTCTCTAAAACCTCTTCTAGATCTTGCTAATAAATTGGAAATGAGGGAGATATCAGAAGAGATGGAGATTAAGGAGGGAAGGCTATGAAACTCCTTTTTACCTTGGAACTTTCTATGATAATGTCAGATGGATAGTAGCTACTTTAGCATCAATGAATGACAAGGACTTGTACTTTAGGAAGTGTGGGAATTAGATTGGACAAACACAAACTTTCTAAAGGATGACTTAGGCTAACCTTAATACAACACCAGAATGTTCTCAAGGAAAGGATCTCTTCAATGTCGTCAAGGTAGGAGAAAGTTGGCACCTTTTCTCAAGGGGCTGTTAAGGGAGGGGAGAAATGAAAGGGAGAAGGGGTTCTCTCCCAACTCTCTTAAGGCTATCCAACAAAAAGATGATTGGTTATGGACACACCAAGAGAAGAAAAGTTGTGTCTTTAGGCTTAGATATTTTTGATCTTCAAGAGGGTATCGAGGAAAGTACTTAATATGTTTTATATGTTCTTGAGATGTTGGCACGGGCAATGGTCTACACTATTGGTACTAGATTATGTTGATTAGCCATGGAGAACATAGCAAATTCAAATTCAAATAAACATGAATAGCCCAAAGTAGCTATGATTAGAATCATGTTCTTGAAACAAATGAGAAGGTTTAATTCATTGCCATGTCATAAATGCATGAGAGAAGGACTTAGAATTCTGGTTTGAGGAACATAACGTCTTTCTCAAAATAATGTAATGTTGAACCTTTGATAGAAGAATTCTCCTGTCAAGTAGGTGAGTAACCTAAAGTGCTTGATCAACATAGTAAAGGTCGACAATTGGCATTAGTTTGGGAGATAACTGATCATACTTAAGAACTAAGGAATGGAAGATTTTTTGGAAGAGTGAGAGATTCAAGTGGATTATAGTTTACTAAGGAAACACTAGTTGTCAAGGGATCAACCTAGTGCCATTTGCATCACTTTTTAAATGAAATTTTCAAAAGTTTCTTTTTACTACATATATTTCTATCACATATTTTTTTAACAAAAACTCTATTCCAATCAAAAAAAAGTTGAACCCTCAATTGAAGAATACACAAGTCAAAGTTAAGTGAATGAGCAAAAAAATTTCTCGATTGACTATGTAAATGACTTAATATTGGGCATTAGTTTGAGAGATAGATAATCATAATTAAGAATTAAGGAATGAGAGCTTTTTTTGGAAGCATGAAATTTAAAGGGGATTAAATCTTATCAACAAATTACATGTGATTAAGAGATCAACCTTGGGTTTATCTGCATATCATTTTTTTAAAATTTACCCTCTTCAATCGCTATTTCTAATAATGTTTTTATTAAAAATCTATTGTCATTCCCATATAACTCATTTTTTAAAAGCTCCTTTTCAATCCCCTTTCTAAGTTTGCAAGTTTTTCTCAAAAAGAGCTCTATATTAACTAATATGGTGTAGGTTGAGTATTCAATTGAATTAGCTAAATCAAACTATAACCACCACCCTCAACTAGCTTAGGATGCTCAACCATGAGAGAAGTTAAGGTCAAGGGGAAATAATGTTACAACCCATTAGACTCAACAAGATAAACAAATTCATTTGGGAAGGAGGTAGAGCATCTTTTTACTCAAGTAAGGCGAGGTGAGTTTTACAAGAAACAAAGACCAATGCTTGCGGCCAACTCAAGTAGAGATCTAATGCCATAATTCCAAGTGAAACTCAAGAGAAGTGTTGAAGGGATGATGTTGAAGGACTTGAAAGTCTTAGTCGTAGGATGTTGACAAACCCCACGACTTGTTTGAGGATATTCTAGGTATTCCATAAAGGAGGATGGGCAAAGCTTATTGTTCAATTAGGAAAGCTACACAATGCAAATAAGGATGTAATCTTTATTTGCAACTCATGGGATTTGTCCATAAAGAAAAATGTTTGGAAAAGCAATAAAAGTGATATGAAAAGGTGAATGCAACAAGAAAATTAAAGAAAAGAGACAATAATAAAGGGAAACCATTTTGTCAAAATCTTAGTGTTTGGAGTGGAAGGATTTGGTGCTCCTCTTATCATGAGAATTGACCTTACAATTCTTATTTCTTAATCTCTATAATTTCCTTTTCTAGTTTTTTCTTTTGTACATTAGTATAAGTGCACTAAATCATTAACAACAAAAGTAGACAATCATTAGATGAATGTTGGAGATTCGGTTTAAAAGCGAGATCTTTAGGAATTAGGGAAAGCCAAGCACAATGGGCTGTATCCAAGGTTTCTACCATGTGATTAAGTTAGCATTTCGCTAAAACCTTTTTTAGTGTCTATTGATGAGTTGGGGATCGAAGAGGATATAAGAAATGAGTATAAAGAGGAGAAAGATGGGGAAACACTCTTCTCTTAAAACTTCACATGAACTTATTAGATGGATATCTAATGAGGAGATATTGGAAAAAGTTGCCAATTTTGCAAAAAGGCATTTTGGTTTGATGTGCACCCACTTGGAATCAAATATGAGAACTATAGTATCAAGAACTTTTTTATAACCCCAAAATTTAGGAGAATGGGGAGACTAGAAGCAAGGGAATTCATATCATTGTATGACAAGAAAGAGAAAAAAATAGACGATTTGTTGCAATTTGCTAAATTGGACTTCATATTTGTACAATCAATCCACTTGGAAGAACTTCAAAGTATATTAATGTAATCTTTGTTACATATAATACATGCATAGAGAGCATAAGTTGTAGAATAATTAAAACAAAATATTATCTATGAGATTGTTCCCTATTTGTCATAGCATCTAAAAATTGTGTTGTAATAATTCATAATTCTCTTTAAGAATAAAAACTATACAAGAAATTTGACTTTTATTCTTTTAAATGATAGATGGAACAAAAATGTTGGCCTTGCAAAGGATCTTCCATTTTGAAGCGATAGACTAGTGGAATTAAATTCCTGGAGGGATGGAGTATTCTTTGATCCTTTTTATTCATATGCAAGAAAATGTCCACAAAATTATTAGTATTGACATCCATACTCAATTATATTTATGATTTATATGGAACATTAAAAGATTTTCAATTGCTTACTGGCATAATAAATAGGT
Organism: Vanilla planifolia; assembly: GCA_023846275.1. Lineage (NCBI taxonomy): Eukaryota > Viridiplantae > Streptophyta > Magnoliopsida > Asparagales > Orchidaceae > Vanilla > Vanilla planifolia. The sequence continues at coordinate 1,812,120 of CM043877.1, forward strand.
GCATAATTACTAAAAACATGCCTATAATATCTTTAACAAGTGTTTATTTAACCAATATTCATTAGATTCTTATAGTTTTTTTAATACAAATCTAAAACAGAATTTTATGAAAGAAGGTTTTTTAGTTATTGTTGGGTTGGTTTTTGTAGGTGGGAAGTTGCTGAAAGAGTTGACTGGTTACCAATCTATTTTCAAAAGTTTATAGTTGTTCTTTACAAAACTTTTGAAGAGTTTGAAGATGAACTTGAATTGTGCCAAACTACTTATAGAGTTCAATATCTTAAAGAAGAGTTTGGTGTTGTAATCTTCAAAGATTCTCATTACAAGCAACTATGACATAATTGCTTAACTACATTGCTGTTAGTTTAAGTTACAACTATAGGTGCATTAAAAGTCTTAGTATTTGGATTAGCCATGTCATGTTTTTTATTTTGTATCTTATGCAAGAAGCATACTACTAAACACAAACTTACAATAAAAAATGCTAAAAATCATAGAAAATATGTGCAAATTAATAAATTTTGCTAGATTGTTATATTTTGGATGATGCATAGAGAGTATAGGTTGTAAAAATAAGTAAAGCAATAAATTGTTTATTAGATTGTGTCTTAGTGATCATTGTTCTGTTCACATAAAAAATTATGCATTGTTATAATGCAAAATTCTATATAAGAACTAAAACTGTATGAGAAATTTGACTCTCATTCATTTAACTAGAGGATGGAACAAAAATGTTACCCTTGCAAAGGGCTTATTATTTTTGAGGGATAGACTTGTGGAGTAACATTTCTGGATGATTAGAGTATTCTTTGAGCTTTGCTTTTCTTACAAAAGGTTATTCACCACAAGGTTATCAATATTGATATCCATGCCCGATGACATTTACGACCAACATGGGACACAAAAGAGCTTCAATTGTTTTCTAACATAATGAAAAGGTGCACAATTACTAAAAATATATCTTAGTTTTAACTTATCCACATTTCATTATATTCTTTTAGTTTATGTAAAAAATTCATGTAAAGAATTTTACAAAATAGTTTTTTGTGTTATGTTTGTGATGCCTTATGTAGGTGGGAAGTCAAGAAAGGAATTAGGCAATTACCCATATGCTTGAAAAAGTATATAATGGCTCTACATAGGACTTTTAAAGAGTTTAAAAATGAGATTTTATTGAAGAAAAATTCAAATAGAATTCAATACCTTAAAGAAGAGCCAACTTTTAATGGTTCTTCATGCACATCTAACCTTGAATAATAATGCTCAGAGGTGTGATGCTAGTCTTGTTGCTTTGTTATGTATGGTTTTTTATGTTATAACTACAAAGAAAATAAAGCCATCACTATTTACTATATATATGGACATTGTTTTACACATAACTTTATCATGATAGCTAACTTATTAAGCAATCTACACATTCATGTGGGAATTGAAATGGTTTTATTTCAAATAATGTGATTTATATCTTAATATCTTGAAAGAAATAAAAAAACTTTTGACACTGCAAAATAATACATACAAAAATCAGAAACTTGAAAGATAGGTAGTTCGAACCATTCTTTATGCATATGCTAATGTTGTTTATCGATTCTTACCATATAAACCTATGATGCTTATCTTATTGCTTTGTTGTTGAAGTTTTTAAAAGAAAATAGAACTATCACTATTTACTTTTTCATGATCATGTTTTTAATGCATAAATTTATCATAGATAGCATACTTATTGACCAATTTACACATACATATGAGAATTGAAATGGTTTTATTTCAAATAAAGTAATTTATATATTTATATCTTGCAAGAAATAATCAATATTATGCATGTAGTTAATATGCATGTTGAATAATATTGTAGCATCATTTATTTTCTTATTTATAAATATAAGTATAATATCATAAATCACAATTTAAAAATTGATTTTTTTTATTTTGAAATGATTTTACTTGTTTTAGTGTTTAGAAAACAAAAATACATGCATATTAAAACTTTCCCAATTTCTACAATGAAAAGAATAAAAACTTTAATATCATAGTAAAAGAAAAATTATATTTTTGAAACCAATTATTTCTCAATTATAATAAAAGAATAGAAAATACATTTTTAAATTAAAACTACAACGCCTTCTAGAGCATGACAAAGAAAATATAAAAATTTTTCTCAAAATGGACTAGCTATTATAATAACCTTATATAACTAAAAAATCTAATAGAGGATATCTATGAAGCTAGAGAATAAATATCCATAAACTAGGTCTCCCCTTAGTTTTTATAATAAATCGTTATGGATACACTAAGTCATTTCCTAAAATGAGATAAACCTAATAATTTTTTTCTATTATTAAACTATACTATGAGGCCTTTTTTTGGTATAAGATATAGCTAAACGTTAGTCTTCATAATTGTGTTATACCATCGAATCTTTCTTTGATATATTTTATACATTTTCATAGGCAAACCAATGACTAGATTATGTCATGTTCTTTAAATAGACTTTATTCCTTTTTTTTCTTTTTTGTATTTAATTCCATGTAATTAGTTTTGTATGTTTCTTATGGTATACAAAATAATAAAATCGTTTTAGATAAAATATCATGATTCCAAAATTTTATACTCTTTTCATAAAAAAATATGCACCACATTTTATAATATAAAATATAACCTTTTTTTCAATTTTCTAAAATAGTTACAATACACCAATCAAAGTATCCTTATTTTTTAAAAATATCTTTCCTTGAAAAACCGTCATATTTAAAGTACAAATTTATAATTATCAAGTATTAAATATCAAATCAAATGCAATTATATTACATAAAAAATTCTTAATCAAAGACTTAAAAACGATCTTGCATTGTTGCAAAATGCATACCAAATTCAATATCATAAGAAAAGGTAGCTTTGAACATTTTTTCTTACTTTGCTATACAAGTATTTTTAAAGTTATAAATACAAAGAAACTAAAACTATTATTGTTTCTGTTATCCATCATAATGTTTTTTACTCATTAGTTTCTCATGGGTAACTAATTTACTAATCAATTTACACATCCACATGGGAATTGAATTGTCATTGTTTTAAATAACCTAATTTATATATTAACATCTTGAAAGAAATAATTGAACTTTTTACATGACAAGTGAAAAAATTGTCACAAGCATATTTGCAAGAAAAGGGTTGTGAATGCAAGGTTATGTTCTAAAAATAAAAGTTCAATTGAAAATCTAAATGTTATTCAATGCATTAAAAGTTTTCCTATTATTGTCAAAACACCAAGCATACAATAATGAATGACATTCTCTTTAATGAAGCATGATTTACAATGTTAGCTCATTCATGTGTTTTTGGGAAGTTATGTATTTTAATTATTTAAATAGGCTCTATATAATAAGATTTCAAGTCTTGTACCCTTTGGGCTCAGCTTATACATTAAGCCTCATACATATTAAAGATTTTTAATTAATGCAATGTGTTTTATCACTTACAACCAACAATGTTAAACTTGCTTTAATATTTATGTAGCATGAGCAAAACAAGAATCACATGGCTACCATAGTGCAAAGATACATGAAGGAACACAAATGCACAATGAAAGAAGCATGCCAAAAGCTCATGATAATGATGGAGAATGCAATATAAACTATGCACCAAGAGAGCTTCTTCAACTTACCAATATTCAAATTTTTTTTGGCCAACCTTTCATAAATAATTGAGCTCTTCTATGAGTATAAAGATAACTACAATTATCCCTATGACACCATGAGATACAATATCAAATTATTAATTTTGAAACTTCTTATTTCGTAATTATCACACTAAAGATCTTTATCCAAAATTTTGATAGAAGCATATGGATTTGATATGTATCTACTTGAAAGAAAATTTGAATGCTATGATTTCAAAAGCTTTAAGAAACCCCTTTTTTACCATAATGATGAGGTGGGAAGCAAGGGATTTCATATCCCATTACATTTCTCAATCCTACTTTAACCAGATTATTTTTTGTTGAAATTTTTTTCACAATCATGATTAACATAAATGTTTTATTATATTTTATTTATTTATTCACCATTAAATTTTCTTTTATACTTACATATTGAAAAAGCTTACATTACTAAGAATATTTTTTGTATCATACAAATAGCTTAGCTATAAAAAAATTTTTAATTATATAAAGAAGTTTCTACAAATAAAAGTTTGATAATTTTTCAGTGAATATTTTTTATATTTTATTTATTAAAAGAAATTTCTTGTTAACAAATTATAAAAAAAGTTGAGCATTTTTAATATACGTTATTCTTTCTATAAGAAAAAATTTCAAAATCTTCCAATTTAAATAAAATAATATAAATATGAAAAGGAAGTAATTATGGCTTTGGCACATTGAAAATATTAAAATGTTTTCAAAATTTTTTAAAATTAAATTTTCCAAATATTACACTCACGGTGAAAAAGCATGTCACATCTAAGAAAAAGAAAATGTAACTAAATTATTTTTCTAAAATAATAATAATTTTTTTCAAAATTATATACTCCAAATTTTGACCTAGTTAACAAAACTTATATACATAAATATAACTCTAATTTGAAATTCATCGTAATAAAGTAGGAAAAAAACTCATATAAACAGATAGATATCTATTTTTATATGCAATAGCAAACTAAATCTATAAAACAAATTGACTACTTTGATAATTTTAATTCTCTTGATAGAGATTTTATTTTATTTTTCATGTAATTTGATTTGTTGTCACATTCATTGATGTGACTATTATTAAAACAAAAATCTTAAGCTAAGATTATTGTTTGATTTGCTGACTAAATCTAAGATACATATATCTTGATCATTGTTTGAAGTGTCTTCTAGATCTAATATAGAGAATGAGTATACTTGCTTTTTGGATTATATCTTGATAGTCCAATATTGAGCAAGCAATGAAAAAAATAATTAATAATTTTAATATTAAAATCCCACCTAAAATTTAAATTAGTATATTTTAAAACAAAATTATAAATCTCATAATTTATATTTTTTTAAATATAGTTTCTCAAAATAGAACACATATTAGTGCATATCATGGTCACTCTATGAGAATAGCAATTAATGCAATCAATAAAATATGTTAAATAAAAAATAGTTGAGTTTATTAGCACATATAAAACTGCTCTCTTTATTTTTCATATACATTCACATTCATAAGTGTTACTTGGCACTTTAACAGGGCCTTAAAACTATTTTGATTAGGGAGGAGAGGTTTAGCCTTTAGATCACTCTCTCATTGACACATGGAGCTCGAGAATGCTTCATATCTTGCAAAATTACTTGGTATACTAGAACAAATCGATTGACATGTCAACTCTGATTTATATGTCTGACTCATGTCTTTTAAAGTTCTTCACCTTGATAGCTATAACTAATTTTACCATAACAACAAAGGGAGCAATATAAATGCCACTTATTTAAAAAAGAATTCTTGTCTATCAATTATATTAAGCATTTGGAAAAATTATACTATCTTCATACATTACAAATACACCTCTAAGACTCAAATTTGGTGTTTCAATAAAAAATAGTCCACTTTAAAGAGTTTGCTTAAGTATACTCCTTTTTTTACCTACGTTACCATATAATCTTTTAATGAAGACTATTTTTCTTTCATTCTACTTATTTTTTTACCTACCTTACCATATAATCTTCTTGATGAGAACTTTTCTCTCTTTCTCATTATTTATCATACTTTAGTTTTTTTCTCAAGGAGATTTTTCCTTTATTATAATCAACAAATCTTATAAAGAATAATTATTTTTTTAATTCTAAGAACTCACAAATTTTTAATATTGTTTTTATATTACATGCCTCTTCATCACTCTCCTTGAATTTTTTGTATTACTCCCTTACTCTTACCATTACTCTTGCCCTTCGTTCTCTCATCTTTGGTTTTTAATAAGGGTGAATTATTCTATAATGATAGATTGTTAGTAAGTTTAGCATTTTGTTAAAAATAGTGGCATTTCATAATTGTCTTGGTGGTTATCCATGTTTCATAGCAATTAAAACAAAAGTGGTTTTTTTAATTTCAACAAACATCTAAAGTTATAACTAGAATTGTTATCTTATTCTAGCATTAATCTTGTTTTGTGTGTAATAATAAGATGGATAGACCATGATATATGATAATTATAAATACTATCTTGGTAGCTCCTGTTTGTTTGATTCACCCTTTCTCTAACTAAGAGGTTTTAATTTTTGCATAAGTGATTTATAGTAACCCACTTAATTCTATCTCATGGGACCATTGCTTGGATTTTGAATAACCATAGAGATCAAACCTTTATAAAAATAGCAATGCAATCTTCTTAAGCCCTATAGAAATCATTCAACTTTCAAACTACAAAAACATTATTGAATTAAAACATAGGTACATTCTTTATAGTTCAATAAACAATAATTCTTTGATAATCATAAAGAAAAGGAAATATTACCTTAGATAAATACATTTGTTAATTCTTCCTTATTACAATCCGTAGTTTACCAACATCGATTTAAACTCCCTTAGCTACTTGGATTATGACTCCTCACATTAAAACTCCTCTTCACATTAAAACTACTCTGCACTTTTCTTTCCTTGACTACAACGTACATGTAAAGTAAAGCGAAATAGAATATCTTCCTTTGCATAGACTGCTCACCCCAAACAGCAAAATTTATTAAAGAACCTTACCTGATGATGTAATAGAATCCAATACATCAAAGGTTTCACTTGAAGATGTAATACTCCTATTTAGATTCAAAGTCATACCAAGGTTAGCCTTGTTATTTATAATTAGTCTCCATTATCAGTATTGTTGTAAGAGTCAATTACAATTGACTTTTTTTTGTTACGCATGTCTGTTTACTGTCAATTTGTTAGGTTATTTATTGTAGTAATTTTGTTACAGTTATTTGAAGAACAATTAGTAAGTTTTTGAATATTTATATCTTTAAATTCAGTATCGATCATCCCTTCAATAGTCTCGTAATTTTAATGATGCAAAATTTGGGTAAAAAATGATTTTAAATGAGCTAAAATTAGAGTTTGGGCTGCTACCACTTTAGTCTGCCATCGTACCATCACTATTAGATCAGGTACTGTAGCCTGCACCGACTTGTGCACCTCTCACATCGAAGTGTCGATCTGATAATCTTTGTTGACCCGCGTGATATGCTCGACCTACACTAACCTATCAACAATTTCAAACCAACTCCATGAACATGCTAGACTCAAAACATGGGCATCGACCCATTAATAAGAGCTGATTCGTTTTGTCTCATGCTAACCCAAAAATCAGACCCTATGCATTAAATGCCCCTCTACCTGCATGGTTCGAGCCGCCTGCTATTCACTGTTATCATCATCTGAAATGTATATTTTTGTGCGGAACTACTTTATTTAATTAATTTTGTAAATTTTAAGTTAGTTTTTAGGTTAAATTCAAAATATTTATTTTGTAGTTTGTGACAACTTTTGAAATTCTAAAATGTCCTCTAAAATTTGAAAATTATATCATTTAGTATTCCAAAATATTCTTTTATATTTCTAAGTTAACAAATTACTATTATACCCTTTAGGTCTTTATAAATTAGAATACTCACTAAGTTTTAAGTGATAAATATTTGAATAAAGTAACAAAGTGCTATCGCAAAGCATGCATGATACAAGTGTGTTGCGTGCAAACAATCCAATAGTGTGATTCTGGAGATACGTTGGAAGGGTGAGTGAGAGACTTAAAAAGGGAGATCCCAACACATCATCCAATATCAATAAAAAATAATAAATCACTAGGAAAGTCCTTTGGTACTTTATTTTATATTTGAAAAATTTTATTTGTCATGCCTAACTCTTTTGTTAATGCACATGATCATGTGAGTCCTTATTTGATGTTCTACAAACTCCACTTATGTGTGTATAATATCACTTCACAACCAAAGGGAGTACTTGAGTGTGTATTATTCAGACCACGTTTTCTTAGGTGGTGATCCCTTATTTTAAAAGTTAGTTCACATTATTGGCTTCTCATAAAGCTTTTACTTACTTGGCAATCCTATGATTTTTTATTATAAAGTTATAACATCTTTGGATAGGCTCTTGTATTAATATAATGCTTGAACCTAAGTCTTTCATAATTATTTATGAGCTGAAATAAGTTTTAGCATGTTAAATTACATTTCCTTAGTTGTCATAAATTATCAAATCCTTCTCCTGAATTCCCCCTCATGGCTTCTCTCCTCTTCTCTTGATTGAGCATGTGACTAAAAAAACTTAAAAGCTTAACAAGAAGCTGTTCTAAAAGAGGTTCTAGAAAAATCCCTAACCACATTGTCAAATAATTAGAATTAAAAAGTAACGATGATTTATAAAAACAAGTGGTGGTCATAAATCATACATAATTCCCATAATAATTAACATTTTAACAAAAATATATATGATTTATGAGAGAGCACATGTTAAAACAACTATACGTAGGAAACAATAAGACTAATAATTCATGAGTTGAAGCACATGTTGAGCTAAGCTCTAAAAGAAACAACATATATACCTTAGTCTTTGGAATAAATTGACATAGTTCAACACTTGAGAATAGCGTATCATTTAGAAATAGATTTTAATGAAACATTAAAAATAATACATATTGTTGGAAATGAACACACTAATTATCTCCATAGTATTTCCCTTGAATTCTTACTTCTCCAATAACAACAACTTCCAGTATTGCTAGGCCATTATTCTTTTAAAGATTTGCATTAGCAAATACTTGAGAAAGTTTTTAATTATTTCTATGATGTAAGAGATTTTTTTAATAGCTTCTTAGACAAAAAAAGTGAATGCATGGCTAGCTTTATAGTAGATGTTAAAGCTTTGCTAAATATTTATAAGGCAACTTATCTTGAAACACCAAATAAAATGATATTGAATAAAACTATCAATTCTACAAAGAGGCAAATAGGTTCGATATGTACCTAATGTGAACCAAAATTGAAAGCAATGATTTTAAGAGGTTTAAGAAACCCAATGTTTACTAGAATGGCGAGTTTAGAAGCAAGGGAATTCAAATAGAAGATTTACTATAATTTGCTAAATTTTATCTATATATATATATATATATATATATATATATATATATATATATATATATATATATATATATATATATATATATATATATATATATATATATATATATATATATATATATATATATATATATGTATATATATATATCATTGTTTCTTTTATCAAACAATTTTTTGTTAACCTTTCTTTTCACAATATTGATTTTCTTAAAAATTTTATTATAGAATTTTTTTTTCACGTCACACACATAGTTTGACTATTAAAAAAATTTAATTATCTAAAGAATTTCTTATAATTAAAATTTTGGTAATGTTTTCTCTGAATATTTATTACATTTTAATTATTAAAAGAATGTTTTGTTAGAAAATTATAAAAAAATTGAGCATTTTCAGTTTTTGATGTCCATGTTCTAAAAAAATTTCAAAATATTCTAATTTAAATAAACTTATATAACAACAAAAATTAGGAAGTAATTATGGCATTGGTATTTTGAAAATATTAAATGTTTTCCTAGCTTTCAAGAAATAAAGTTTCTAAATATTTCAATTTTGGTAAATCTACTATTGTAAATTAGACAATTAAATAGAAAGATTAGAAATAGAGAAATAAAAATTATTGTACTTTTAAAACATTTAAATATTTTTGTAAATATGTTATACAAGTTTCATGAATGTAATACACATGATAAGCAAAATAGTTTTGGTGAAAAAGCAATCAATAATATATAAAATTTCGTTAGGATACCTAAATTTAAAAAATAAATAGCAACAATCTCAAAGCAATTTCAAATTATAACATTTAAAAAAATCTCAATATTAAAAATATCAATAAAAGTTAAAATAATGAAACATAAATTAAAAATAATTTGTCAAATAGAGTGAATATAACTTTAAAATGTTAGCCAAACCAAGTAAACAAAACATATCTATGTAAGCTCAACCATTCCAAATTCATCTATAAATTATCGCTTTTGAGATAAAGTCAATATGACTAATTTATATTTTCAGAATAAAATATTTTTTTTAAAAAATCACATAAGTACAAATCTATCTTCAAATTCATGATCATAAGATAGAAAGAAAGCTCACATAAATAGATTGATATACATTATTATTTATAATAATAAATTAAATCCATAAAACAAATTGATTGCTAAAATTATAGAATTCTATTTTTTTTATTTAATTTTATTTATTGTCACAATCTTTGATGTGACAACATTATTAAAACATAAATTATATATATATATATAAATCTTGAGCATTGTTCGATTTTTTGTCTAAATCTAATATAGAGAAGAAGTACATTTAATTTTTAAGATTATATCTTGTTACTTCAACTTTGAGTAAGCAATAAAAAGAAATAATTAATAACTTTGATGTTCAAATTTCACATCAAAGTTATATTAGCATACTTCGTAACAAAATTATAAACTTCACAATTTATTTTTTAAAAAATATAATTTTTCAAAGTATAACAATTGTTATCATATATTATAACGAGTCTTCAAAAATATCATTTCATGTATTCAACATGATATGTTAAGTAAAAAATAGTTGAGTGTAGTGGTAAATATAAAATTTCTTTAAGTGTCACTTGCACTTTGAAAGACCATTGAAACTATTTTGATTATGGAGGAGCATTTTAGCCTTTAGACCACACTTTGATTGATAGATGGAGTTCGGGAATATTCTATATGTTGTAATGTTATTTAATATATTCGTAATTTTTATTGTCTTTTAATTACGTAATTGTGTTAAAAAAAATTAAAAATCTCATAATGTTTTTTGAATATAGTTTTTCATAAGTAAAAAATGTACATTCTTTTTGTTTTTGAGAAGGCCGCTAAAGACGATGATATAATAATAACTAAAGCAACACATAACATGCTCATGTTTAGTAGTTTTTGAATCATCACGTCAGCTGCATGTTTTATTTATGAACCAAGTTAGGACTAAAACCTAACTCTTAGAATATAATAAAGGGTGACCCCCAACCAATGGCCCAAAGAAGCAAACCAAGAATTGACTTCTTCTGAAGCAATCTTCAACAGAAAAATGGCAATGGAAGATACTCAATTCACAGACCCTTTGTCCCTCATAGAATGTCACAACCCTTTGCAAGGGTTTCAACTAAGTATTTGGGATGATTACTTCATCAAGCATACACCTATGTCTCCATTAGACTTGGTACTACATATCATAGCCTTTGGCTTTATGCTTTCATTATTTCAATGACTAGAAAAAATATAGTGTACTTTGAGTCATGTAAGTACTCAATTTATTGATATGTGGGCTTTGAAGGAATCTATACAGCTAAAAATTCATTAATTGAAGCCAATTTTAAGTAAGCTCTAAGAGATACAACAAATAGACTTCATTTTTTTGAATTTATTGATAAAACTCAATATTTGGGAGTAGCTTATCACTTTGATGTAGAGAACAATGAGACATTAATCATAATACATAAGGCTGGATTTGACACACCAATGATCTCCACATTATTTCTCTTGGATTTGACTTCTTAGACAACAACAACTTCCAATATCAGTAGGTTATTATTCTTCTTCATATGATTTGTAATAGTAAATATTTGAGAAATTAACCAACCATTTTGATTGTTTGATAGATGTTGTTGATAGCTTCTTAGACAAAGAATGAGAGTTTAAGAAATGCTTAACAATAAATGTGCAAGGTTTGCGGAGCCTTTATGAGGTAGCTTATCTTGAAACACCCAATGAGGAGATATTGGGAAAGCTACCAATTTTGTAAAGAGGCATTTGGGTTTGATGTGTGCACCCTCAGAACCAAATTTGAGTACAATGGTCTCAAGAGCTTTAAGAACTCCAAGGTTTAGGAGAATGGAGAGATTGAGAGCAAGAGAATACATATCTTTACAAGAAAAGCAAGTAAACAAAAGAGAAGAGCTATTAAAATTTGCTAAATTGGGCTTTCTATGGATGCAATTAATTTACTTAGAAAAACTTTAAAGCATATCCATGTAAGCTTAATGAAAAAAAATGTATTGCTATAATTCAAAATTCTTTTAATAGTTTTAGCTATATATGAGATTTGACTTTTAATTATTTTTCTTATAGATGGAACAAAAATAATGGTCTTACAAAATAGTTACCATTTGTAAGGGATATACTTGTAGAGTTATATTTTTGGGCATTTTGAATATTCTTTAAACCTTGTTATTCACATGCAAGGAAAATAACCACAAAAGTACTTGTATTGACATCCATATTTAATGATATTTATGATCAATATGGAACAATAGAAAAGCTCCAATTGCTTACTAACACAATAAATAAGTAACATCTACAAAAAAAATGTCTATAATGTCATTAACAAGTTTTCATTTATTCACTTCTAATTAAATTCTTATTGTTTTAGAAAAAGAATCAAATATGAGAATTAGGGTTTCAAGAGCTTGAAGAACTCCAAGGTTTAGAAGAATGGAGAGGTTGAAAGCAATCAAATTCATATCTTTGTTGAAAAGCAAGTAAGCAAAAGAGAAAATCTATTGCAATTTGCTAAGTTAGACTTTTATGGGTACAAGAAATCCACTAAGAAGAACTTTGAAGCATATCCATGTAAGCTTAATTAAAACATTTTTTGTTATTATTCATGATTCTTGAAACCCTAATTGCCATATTTGGTTCAAAATTGGTACACATCGAACCTAAATGCCGTTTTGCAAAATTGGTAGTTTTTTCAATATCTCCTTATTGGGTGTTCCAAGATAAGCTGCCTCATAGAGGCTCAACAAAGCTTCCACATCTATTGTCAAGCTTGTCCAAAACTCTCTCTCTTTGTCCATAAATCTATGAAAAACATCTGCAAAAGCATTAAAATGGTTAACCAATTTCTTAAATATTTGCCAATGCATATCATATAAATAAGAATAATGACCTACTGATATTAGAAGTAATTGTTGCCCGAGAAGTTGGAACACAGAGCAATCATGTGCAAATCATTAGTGTATTCTATTCCAACCTTGTGTATGATGATTAATGTCTTGTTGATCTCCAATTCAAATTGATAAGCTACTCCCAAGTGTTGAATTGTATCAATGAATTCTAAAGATTGCAATACATTTTTTGTGACATTCAAAGCTTGACTCAGGATGGGCTTTAACTCGTTAAGTTTTAGCTCTATCAATTCCTTCAAAACTAAGAAATCATTAAATTGCATGTGATCCTTTACATTTGGCACATAACCTTGTGTTCCTGATTGCTTTACTTTAAAATATGCTTGTGACAATTTCTTCATCAGACATGAAAAAAGGTTTTGTTCATTTTCAAAGTGTTATTATATAAATCGTGTTATTTTAACTAGTAAATAAAACATTAAGTCTAGTATTGGCGTCATTTGGTTAGAAAAAATTAAAAATATACAAGAATTGTGAATCCCATGGTACATATAACAAAGTATAGGAATCTAGCATACAATTGGAAAATATGTTTTCATTGACTTTTAACAATTGTATTTGTAAGTTTATGTATTGTAACATGCCTATCACATAAAGTTCCAAGCCAACAAAATGACCATGCCTAAAAGAAACATAATGTTTGAAATATTTTGATCATTGTATTCGATATTCTAAACTTCTATTTTAGAAAATATGTCACAGTTAAATGTGATTTCATTATAATCATAACAATAAAAAGACCTAGGAATCTTATATCTATATTATGAGTTATGTTGATCTTCTTTCAAATATCCACATAAGTGTTGCTTATAATCATTTTTATATGATCCATGTTAAAAGGTTTTTAAAAAATTATATAATGTTTTTCATGAGGATTATATGATTAATGTGGTGTCATCAAAATTTATTAAATCTATAAAAGAATGATCATATTATATAACCAAGACTTTATTCAATTACTTTTTAATGAATACACTTAAAATAAAATAATTTAAAGATATTATATTCTTATCCATTATAAAAATTATTTAAATAATATCAAATGAAATGTGCTCAATGCATGTTTGTAATCGACTTGACATGTTGTATACCCAAGAACACAACATATTATTCTCCAGATTGGCACATAATATGATAGGGATTAGTTCATATGTCTTCTCTTAGTATTGATGGCTGAAACTCAACTTTTCCTTTATTTTATTGCTTCAACTTATTCTAGACTTAGCATAAGATAATCTCTTAAAAACTAATAATAATTATCATAATAAAAGTGATTGTCTCAATTCAAAACCTTATAGTTAACATCAATCCCAATCTTACAATTCTAACACAAAGCTTTCTTAATTCAAAACCTTATAGTTAACATCAAACCCAATCTTAGAACTCCAATACTGAGCTTCCTAGCTATTCAAGCTTCTTGAAGCATGTTATGTTGAAACTCATGTAGTCCTCTTAAGAAACATCATGTAAAACATTTCTTGCTTTATTTTCTCATTCTTGTAGTAATTTAGAAGAACCTTCCTCATTGATTCCTCAAGGTTTCAATGACTCGCTTGCTATAGTTATCCTATTCTTTCTCATTGATTTCCATGTTTTTCTCTTTTATTCTAGCAACCATCCAACTCCTTAGTTACAATCAATTCCTCTACCCCTCATTACTTACTTACCTAATAATGTGACAACCCTTAACAATAATTATCTTCTTGGTATAAAGCTCCCAACTTTCCTCAATTCCCTCTTAAGCTCCCTCTCTTATATAGAATTTTATTTAAACTCAAATATTTTGAACATTAATTAAATTTTTTTTTTCAAATAATAAAGGCCTTAGTTTCAGCTATTAGCTCTTATCCTCTGGATCTCTATCTCTTCTTTTCTAGAATCTCGTTATATCTACACTTGATTGCACAATAAGAGGTGGTCGTTATAACACACAAGTGATATTTATAGACTTGCATTTGTTACATTATGGGATAAGGAAAGACATATTTAACGTTAATTTTCTTTTATTCCTCATAAGATCTTAGACTCAAAGCTTGAATTCTTTTTTATCAATTTCATTTTATAGTCTTTATAATATCACGTGAAACTTTTCTTCTGTTAGGAAAGTTATTCTCAATTTTGTGAACATATATATATATAATTATACTCATCATTCATGAGCATGTTGATATTCACATATTTAATCTTTTATCATAAATATTCAACACTTATGTCATGTCATCTATGTAATACTACTCATGAAATGTTATAATATGCATATACGTGTCAATAATCCCTTACTACTCTCGTCATGCAAATCAATGTATAAGATATAATGGAATAGTAATTCATACCATAATATCTTGGTATAACAATTGTATAAACAAATCACTTCTTACATTACTATTAATTTAGGTTATCTACTTAGATTCTTCACTTCTTATATTTGTATATTTGTTCAATAACTTTTTAATTACTACAATGCACCAAAGATAATACAATATGAAGTTAGAGGGTTTGACACCATATGTAGTTTTCCAAGTAAAGCTAACATAAAACAACAAGATCAACTTATAACAATTCCTTAAACCAACATCAAGCTAACATTAAATTTCTTTCTTAAATCTCAACTATGAAACAAGGTGTCATTAATCTTATACACACCCTTAATAAAAAATATTATACCTTAAGTCAATTTTACTATTCTTTCCTTTTATGGTATAGGGCTAACCATTATGGATCTCTTTTAGAAAGTATTCACATAAATGTTACAATGATTTGATTACTTTGACCATTTATATCAAATCTTATTTCTTGATTTCTAAGAATCTTAACTAGAATAAATACATAAATAATCCATAAATTGAATGCTTACCCTCTTCTTTTATTCTTCTACTAGGCAACTCATAACCAAGGCTTTTGAAGCATTCTTTCTTCACTATTCAATAACAATGCCATTCATCAACTCCTCATAGAGGGATTATCACTCACCTTCCTTCCCTTGATTATAATAATAACCTTACATGAAAAAAAGAAATGAAATGATGTAAAGAATGGCTATGTTTTTTCAAGGAATCTCACCTTATTCAAACGATTTGCTTGCTTGGGGAATTAAATGCATTAAAGGGATTCACCATCATCATCGGAGATTATCGAATCCCTCAAATTCCTTTGCACCAATTCAACTTGCCCAAAGGGAATTTCAAACCTCAAATTAGGCCTCTTCATCTCATTGTTCCTCTCTTGCGACTTCTCCCTTCCTAAAATTTGTATAACTAGAACTCCCTCAAGAGATTAATCCCAAAGGGGGTTGAGCGTGTTAGGAAAAGAGGAGAAAAAAATAAGGATATAGCAAAAATAATTAAATAAATAAATTAAATTTCTAAATTAAGTACACTTTACTCCTTTATCTTCAAAATTTGAAAAAAAATCTAAATAATTCTCTAAAATAATAATAAATGTATCAATAGATTCTTTGTGATGTGTTTTTTTCCAAAAATATAGTCACAAGCAAGTTTTGGATTACTTCAAAATATTCTTTTTGATATGTACAAAAAATATTATTTTATTTTAATCAAAATAAATTTAAAACATTAACAGTGAGCATCCAAGTTTGGGATAATATTAGAACAAAGGAAATGCGGGTTGACACGTAAATGATGTTATTTCCATTAAGCCAGGCCTCTTAGACATGTGAAATTTTCACAAAAATAAAATTACTGTGCTTTAAAAAAATTATAATATTTTTTAAAATTTGCAAATTATTCAAATATCTTTTACTAATTTGCATTCATTTCCAAAAAAAATATTTATGAAAACATCTTTCAATAACTTTCAATAAAATCACTGAGCTTTAATAAATTATAATATTCTTTAAAATTTGATCTTCTTCATTTAACATTGTCTTCCATCCTTAAAACTCATTTCTTTCTTATCAAAGATGTACAAGATTTCACAAAATAGCAACAATTAACAAAAAATTATTAAATTTCATAACATCATTTTCTAAGAAAAAGTTATTCCTTTGAAGATAGTAGTATATCTCCTCCCTCTTTTAAGCAACTAACCATTACCTAATAGACATAATTATTAAATTTTACTATTGATGTTAAAAGTTTTCATAATAAAATTTAATTAAATATTATTCACATTTATAAGATGTCACAATATCTATATGTATACAACAAGAACTAAATCATATTACTATCAAGCACAAGTTCCCAAAATCAAAAATAGATAAATTATTTGACCAAATTCAAGAAGCAAATTGTTTTGCAAGGTTGATCTATGATTTACTTACCATCAACTCAAATTCAAGAAGAAAGATACACCTAAGATATCTTTATAGATTAATATGATTGTTATGAATTTTTGGTACTTTCTTTATAATTAATTAATGCACCAAAACCATTCTTGAACCTAATGAATTAGGATTTTAGGTAATGGCTACACAATTTTGTCATCAAGTTTATTAATGATATTCTAATGTATTTTTGAAATTCTAAAGATCATACAATGCATAAGGATATGTTATTACAAGAATTAAAGGAGAATTATTTCTATGCAAAGTTATCCAAGTATAGTTTGTGATTATTAATGTGTCATTCTTGGGACACAAAACCAATACCAAAAATTTGTTAGTGTACTCATTGAAGATGGAGATATTAGTTAATTACCCCATAACTATTTATGCTATAAAAAAAATTTTCTTAGGACTAGTCAGTTATTATAAGATGTTTATTAAGGCATTCTCATAGATTGTAATTCCCTTAACTAGATTAACTTAAAATTTAGTTTTATTTTGTTTGGTATCAAAATTGTCAGAGTAGCTTCCAAACTCTCTAAAAAGTTGAAATCAACATAGATATTAACTTTACATAAGAATGGTTAAGAATTTATACTCATAACAAGTCTTTTTCTTAAAGTTAACACCAAATCTCGTAAAGCCTTAGACTAAGATTTAATAGCATTTATAAAAGGAAAAATTAAAGCTCACAATTCTCACACAGAGTTGATATTATAAAACTTTCTAGATCGATAATGCGTTGGCTCATGTAATGAATAAGAAAAGTAATATTAAAATGCTTATTAAATGAAGCTAAAAGGCAAAAATTTTAATATCGAAAGATTCACCCAAGGTTGCAACATAAAGCCTCAGTAGATCAAAGAACTTTCAATAAATGTGTATATCAAGTGAAAAAAATTATTAGTTTGAGCTATAAGGTGAAGCTTATTCATAATGTTTCCAAGCTTTTCATCCTTTGTAAACCAACTCAAGAATTCATGCTACATGTCCTTAATCTTTCCTAATTATTTAAACATTGAAAACAATGCTTAAATCAACTTAACATCCTCAAACATCCAGAAAGATATTTATATTTTATAGTCATTATAATTCGTTGAATGCTTCAATATTTATTATTCTTAGCTAGTCAAGTTCATTAGGCCAGTCATTGAAAGGTTTAATGAACTTTTAAGAAAGACTTATTTTTCATTTGAACTTATAAACTTCTCCACCAAATAGCTTGATAGTATTTTGATAAAGACACAAGTTCTAGATGAATTTCAAGAAAATTTATTGGACAATCTTACTAACCATCAAACAATGCATCAAATGATAATCATATTGTCTAATGGTCAAGTGCTATAGACTTCAAGTTTTACCACATAAACTCATCTAATTAGATAATAACCTTAGATGATTTGATTCGTATTAGGCAACAATTGAACTAGGTGCCAGATGATTTGATGGATCTACAAATAGATCAACTAACTCTTAAAGCTACAAAATCCTACTTCCCTATGAATATAGTGATCATCAAACACTAGTAGCTATCTCATGTGATTGATGTATCCATCTAGTAGTGATCCATAACCAAATTTAAAATTATGGATTAGAAGAGACTAGCTTAGTTAGAGTCTTTATGTGAGTGCATATTGTGGTTTGGAAATGTGTTAATGCATATTTTCTTAAAATTTAAAAACTTGAACGGAAATGCACAAATTCTACATCAATTTTACATAAAATATTGACACAAAAAATTACCCAATATTAATCTTGATTATTGTGGCTCAATTGGGTCCATTAGATTAGCTCTACATTATATGAAAACCAAAATCAAAAGGATAACGTAGAGTCAATCTAGTGGACCCCATATAGTTTTTTCTTAGTATAGTAGATTTTCTATTTTATTTGGATTATAATTGGACATATATAAGGCTCTTATAATATTTTTAAATGTTTGACATATTTTATAAATTTTAAATCATTATATTAGGGTGGGGTATTTTCATCATTTTGCATGCAATCAAGGCTAGTCTTCGTATCTCTAATAAACATTTTTCCATTGAAAAAAAAAAGAAAATTTGTTTTGCTAGCTTTGTTGTTTAGAATACATAGTTTTTATTGTATATGCATCCATACCCTTATCAAAGTGTCTTCTTCTTCAAGTTGTGATCTAAAATTTATTTGAGTTATGAATCATATCTATCTCTATCATTATTATCCTCTTCATCCTCACCACCTTCCCCTTATCTATCTTCTTGTTTCAATCTCATTCATACTTATTCAAAATTTGGTATTAAAGCCTACTTTATGATATCTAGGTGATTACAAAAATTTAGGATGGTGTCAAAACTATAACACAGCACTTTCTCAATTCAAACTCCAACACAGCACTTTCTCAATTCAAAACCTTATAGTTAACATCAAACCCAATCTTAGAACTCCAACATAGAGCTTCTTAGCTATCCAAGCTTCCTAAAACATGTTATGTTGAAACTCATGCAAACCTTTTATGAAACATCATGTAAAATAGATCTTGCTTTATTTTCTCATTCTTGTAGTAATTTAGAACCTTCATAATTGATTCCTCAAGGTTTCAATGACTCCTTTGCTATAGTTATCCTATTCTTTCTCATTAATTTCCATGTTTTTCTCCTTTATTGTAACAACCATCCAACACCTTAGTTGCAATCAATTCCTCACCACTCATTACTTACCTCCTTAATAATTTAACAACCCCTAGCAACAATTATCTTCTTGGTCTAAAGTTCCCAACTTTCCTCAATTCCCTCTCAAGCTCCCTCTTTTAAATAGCTTTCGTTGAAAAACAATCTGCCTCCATTTCTTTTTCTTCAACTACTTATTTCATATTTACTTAAGTGAGTATTAATCGCAAATTATTTACTATCCTACTCTTTAAGAAAAATGTCATAGTTATTTAATTTAAAAAATAAGTTTTGATTTACTTAAACAAAAATATTTGAAATAAATTAATTAGATTTTTAAAAATTACAAATCAAATACAATTAGATTTTTGTCTATAAGCTCATTCTAAAGATATGTTCACTTTCAAATAGTAAAGCATTTTATAAATTGACACATTTTTTGAAACAAAAAATATCATCATTTTTTTTTTGCCCATTAAATTTCAAAAAATAACAATCTTATTAATAAATATATATATATATATATACATAAGCTCAAATGCATAAGTTTTTCATTTACAATGTACTACAAAACAAAAATCTTTAGATGTTATATTTAAATTGGTATTAATATTTTGTTTGTTCAAGATCATAAAAAGATTTAACTAATTTATATACTTTATTTTCACAACTAGGTATTATAAGCCTTTTAATTTTCATGCATAAATCTCTTCTTCTAAATCACCATATAGAAAAATAGTTTTGGTGCTAAATCATATATAATACCCAAAATAATGAATATTTTAACAAAAATATATAAGATTTATGAGAAAGCACATGTCATAAAAACTCTAAAAAGGAGTAAATAAGGCTAACAATTCATAAGTCAAAGCACATCTCAAGTTAAGCTCTAAAGGAAGCAACACATATCATCAGTCTTCAGAATTGATTGGGGTAGTTTAACACTTGAGATTAGATTATCACTTAGAAATACATTTCAATGAGGCATTAATAATAATACATATTGTTGGATTCCAACTACCCCATTAACAACAACTTCCAATATTTGTAATTCATTATTTTGAAAAGGATTTGTACTAACAAATACTTGAGAAATTTGTTAATTACTTCTATGAAAAATAATTAACAAATTTTAATAACTTCTTATACCAAAAACGTGAATTTAGGGATTGTTTTATAGTAAATGTGAAAGCTTTGCTAAACCTTTTTGAGGCAACTTAACTTGAAACACCTAATGAGAGGATATTGAACAATGCTATCATTTTTGCAAAGAGGCATATGGGTTTGATATGTTCCTACTTTGAACCAAATTTGAGTGCTATGATTTCAAGAGCTTTAAGAAACCCAATGTTTACTAGAATGGCTATACTAGAAGAAATGCAAATCAAAGAGAAGATCTATAACAATCTCCAAACTTTTATTTATTAGATTATTGTTTTTTGGATATTCTCTTCATAATTGGATTAACTTAAACCTTTTACCATATTTTTTATTTTTATTTCTTCACCCTTAGATTTTCTTCTATATTGGCATATTTACAAAGCTTACATTACAAAGAATTATTTCTCATGTCATACAAATAGCTTGATTATTAAAAAATTAAAATTTTCTAAAGACTTTTCTACAATTAAAACTTTGATAATTTTTTCAATGAATATTTATTATATTTTAATTATTAAAATAAGTTATTGTTAGAAAATTAAAAAAAAATTGAACATTGTCAATATTTGATATACTTTTTTCAAGAAAAAAATTCAAAATATTGAAATTTAAATAAAATTATATAAATATAAAAATAAGAAATAATTATGGCATTAGCATATTGAAATTATTAAATTATTTCAAAATATTTTAAAATAAATTTTCTAGATATTACAATCATGATGAATATGCTATTGTAAATTAAAAATTACATAAAAAGTTTAAAAAATAGAAATATAAAATATTGAACTTATACAATATTTAAATATCTGTGCAAATATACAATAAGCAAGATATGTAAGTAATACACATGATAAGTAAAAATAATTGGGGCAAAAACAGTAAACAATAAAAAATAAAATATTACCAAGGTATCTAAATTTAGAAACAAATAGCATCAGGCTCAAAGAAATTTCCAATTATAATATTTTAAAAGAATATCAATAACTAAAATACTAATCAATGTTAATAAAAAATGAAACATAAATTCAAAATAATTAGTCAAATAGAGTAAATATAATCTTTAAAATGTTAACCAAACCAAGCCAACAAAGCACATCTATGTAGGCTTAACCATTATGAGGTTTTAGTACTATAATTATCCCAATATGAAAATGCATTGAAATAATTTGAAGGTCTTTTAAAATTTTTAAATGCACAAGGAATTTGACTCTTATTCATTTAAATTGGAGATTGAATAAAAATGTTAGCCTTATAAAACACATAATTTGTTAGAGAGATCAATAGAGTTGCATTTTTTAATGATCAAAAAATTCTTTTTGCCTTGTTATTTATATGTAAAGAAAATAGTCACAAAATGATTAGTATTTACATTAATATTCCATTATATTTATGTTCAATATGACATATTAGAAGAGTTTCAGTTGATTACTAACATAATAAATAAGAGCACAACTATTAAAAATATGCTTATGACATCCCTAAAATGGTTAATGATTCACTAACATTAATTATGTTCACTTCTTTTCATCTAAAAATTTTTTTTGCTTCAAAATGACCTAAGGTGAAAAAAGTGACTTTTTGTTATGATTCTTTGATCAAGTTCATCTATAAAGTGTGTCAATTCTAAGATAAAGTCAATATGACTAATTTATATTTTAAAAACACTAAAATCTTTTTACAAAATTATTTACACTAAATTTTGAGCTAGTTGACACAACTTATATACATAAGTATAACTCTAATTTCAAATTCATAGTCATGATTTAAAAAAAAATACTCACAGAAATCAAATGATATCCACTGTTATTTATAATAGCAAACTAAATCCATAAAAAAATTGATTACTTTTATAAATTTAATTTTCTTGATAGAGAGTTCTATTTTTTCGTGTAATTTGATTTGTTGTTATAATCCTTGATGTGACTATATTATTAAAACATAAATATTAAGCAAAGATTATTCTTTGTTTTTTTTAATAAATCTAATATACATAAATCTTGAATATTATTTGGCTTGTTGTCTATATCAAATATAGAGATTGAGTATACTTGATTTTTAAAATCATATCTTATTAGTTGAATTTTGAATAAATATCGAAAAGAAATAATTAATAATTTTAATGCTGAAATCTCATATAAACATTACATTAGTATATTTTATAACAAAATCATGAACCTCATAATTTATTTTTTCTTAGATATAATTTTTCAAAGTACAACAAATATTAATGTATATTATAGCGAGTCTACGAAAATACCATTTCATGCATTCAACATGATATGTTAAGCAAAATATGATTCACTGTAGCGGCACATGTAAAATCTCTCTTTTTATTTTCAATATACATTCACTTTCATGAGTGTCATTTTGCACTTGAAGAGAGCCTTGAAGCTATTCAAATTGGGGAGGAGCATTTTAGCCTTTAGACCACTCTTTGATTGACACTTGAAGCTCATGAATGCTTTATATATAGCAATATTACTTGATACTAGAATCAATCGAGTGACACGTCAAATTTGATCAGTATGTCTACCCATGTATTTGAAAGTTTTTCATCTTGATGGTTATACCTAATTTTATAATATTAAGAAAGAGACAAATGTAAATGCCACTTATTTCAAACAAGAATATTTGTATGCCAATTATATTGAGCACTATGGAAGTTTGCATTATCTTCTTCCATCTCTACCATCCCTTACAAACACACCTCTAAAACTCAAATTTGGCATACCATGAAGAAATAGTCTACTTCAAAGAGTTTTCTTAAATATACTCATTTCTTGACCGACTTCACCACATTATCTCTTTAACAAAGACTATTTGTTCTTTTTTTCTACTCATTTTTTGGCATGACTTACCATATAATCTTCTCGATGAATATTTTTTCCTTTTTATTTATCTCTCGTTAGTTATCATTTCTTCCATCATAAAGTTTTTTCTTCTATTATAATCAATCGATCCTTATCAAAAATAAATATATTTTTAATTCTATGAATCCACAAATTTTTAATATTGTTTTAATACTAAATGTCTTTTCATCATCCTTTGCGATCATTTTGTCTTACTCTTACTAGTAGTCTTGCTTTTTTTATCCTTTCTTTCAAAGTAGTGTAAATTGTTCTTTAATGGTAGATTGTTACAAATTTTGGAATTATGTTAAAAATAATGAGATTTCATAATTATCTTGGTGATTGTTCATGTTTCATAGCTCTTACAATAAATGTAATTGTTTCTTAATTTAAGCAAATATCTATAATTATAAATATAATTATTATCTTATTCTTACATTGATCATATTTTGTGTGTATTAATAAGATGGAAAGACCATGATTTAATGTAATTATAAATACTATTTTTGGTTCATATTTATTTAACTTGCACACACCAATAGTATGACATCTTGCCTCACTATACCTAGGTATTGTCTCCTCAAGGGTCGCCCTATCTCAATCGAGCGGGTCTTAACTTTTGCATAAGGGATTTGTAATAGGGCACTTAATTAATCTCTAACATTTTTCAAAGCAAGTATTACATATGCATTGTAAATCTAGAGTCTATTATTAAGCATTTCGATAAACATGTCAAGTTAGTTGTGACTAGATCACATATTTAACTCTACCATGTGAATGTCTTATCATGAATGACTGTAGTTTGTATTTTTTAAAGTGATTTGTAATTTATGCAAATTTTTAAAGAATGAATGAATGAAATATATTAAATTAATCATCTTATTTAATAAAAGAAAAAACTCTCTCTCTTAGATCATAAATGATTTGCAATATTTGAAAACTTTAAGAAAAAATAGAAAGAGAGTTGGAGAGAAGAAAGAAGTGGAACCCAAGCTTCCCTTTAGGGAAACTTAAAAAAACCAAGAGGAAGGAAGAAAAGATTATGGAAAAAGAAGTATTATCGCCTTCTTATCATGGGAATCATAATAAAGAAAGAGCATTGTTACTTTATGTATAAATGGTTTATGGATTATATGGAATATATAGAAATGAAAAATAAGAAAACAAAGCTAGATTGCATAACAATTGGGCGTTGCTATTGATCTCGACTATAGTGATCATACATAAATGATTGCATGATTGTCTGATATGATCTATATGAAGGGGTGGCATGGGCTATCTAACTAGTGTGCAAAGAGTTATTGGACATTTTGTTATATTAGTACTATGGGGAGGTTGGATTGGTACATTAACACATAGAATTCCTGTCATTAATGATTGCCAGTACAATTTCTTATACAATGAAGTGTTTAATATTGATCATGCATGTACTACAAGGGTACCAGACTAGTATGATTACCTAATAAAAAGATTATACTT
Source organism: Vanilla planifolia (assembly GCA_023846275.1). Taxonomy (NCBI): domain Eukaryota; kingdom Viridiplantae; phylum Streptophyta; class Magnoliopsida; order Asparagales; family Orchidaceae; genus Vanilla; species Vanilla planifolia. The sequence goes on from CM043877.1 coordinate 1,837,585, forward strand.
TGCTCATACTGAGCAAAAGGAGCATTGGATTAGTTGACTAATTTGTGGAAATATTATATTAGATCATCAAATTCATCTCTTATATGCTTAAATAAAAAACATAGGATTACTTCTAACACATCAACCATGTCAAATTTGTTTTAGATCACATCAACATAAAGAAAAAATGCATAAAAAATAAAATAAAATGAATCGCTATAATCAATTCAAAGGGATCATTGAAAAAAAAACATTGTTTCAGATGAAAACGCTAAAATTATATTAAATAATATTCATACTTTATTTTCAATATGGAACATTAAATTATCTTCAATTGCTTATTAGCATAACAAAAAGGTGCACAATTATTAAAAATATGCCTATAATATCATTAACAAGTGCTTATTTAACCACTCTTCATTAGATTCCTATAGTTTTTTAATACAAATCTAAAAGAAAATTTTATGAAAGAAGTTTTTTTAGTGATCATCGTATTGGTTTTTGTAGTTGGAAAGTTGATGAAAGAGTTGACCAGTTACCAATCTATTTACAAAAATTTATAATTGTTCTTTATAAAACTTTTGAAGAGTTGGAAGATGAGCTTGCAGTTAACCAAAGTACATATAAAGTTCATTCCTTTATACATTACTCAACCAATTAGACTTTAGTTTTCATTCTTATTTTATAATGCTAGTATGATGTTTCTTTTCGTACTTATGTGCTATGCTATTTCCTATATAATATTTAACCAACTTTTATGTTTATTCATATAAGTTCACTTCACTCTCTATCTTGATTGTATCATATGATCTCCTAATATTGTATTATTTGATCTTAAATTTTCTCTTCCTTACCAATCTATCTTAATATATGATATCAGAGATGAGGCCTTAACATGTCAATGTTCTCTCTCTATGAACACTAGATGTTGGTTATTATGATGGCTATGTGATGGGTCACTTTACCTCTCATGTTGAAATACTCTTAAGTGATGCCATGGCATTTTAAAGATTGATGCTAAGTGATAATATGGTATGATATAAGATTCTTGAGAGTAGAGATAGAAGTTCTAGAATGGAATCCAAGCCTAAAAGAGAATAAAAAATAAAAAAAGAAGAAAAAAATAATAAAATACTAAATGAAATTGAATATGAAGAAAAGGAAATATGATATATGATTATTATATGATAATATATATATACTTATACATATAAGATAAGTATATTAATATTATTTTATTATTTACATATTACTATGCAATGTTTCATTTATTACTTTATGTTACTTCTTAGTTAAATAATTATCTTTTTGTATTGCTTTATTACATGTAGCTATTAGTTTATCTACTAAATATATTGTACTTATTTCCTATTACATTAAAGAATTGATGGCTCTTAGATGATAGTATAAGACTTTGGGAGAGAGTTTATTATATTTTGTAAATATGAGCAATATTATATGTAGATAAGAATATATGTATCTTATTATCAAAGTTCTATATCAACATTAGCTTACAAATTTTCATAATATATGATAGCTATTATTGTAGCATTGAGATTATCATAATTTTTATATTACCATCACTCTTTTATATTGGCATATGTTCTCATATTTTTATTGTAGACTCTAATTAATATGAAAAACTTATATTGTGGATGTAATTCATATATTTGTGTTGATTTATATTGAGAGGGGTATGATAATAGTAATACAATAAAATAAGAACATGTAAATGGTATCATATGAAATAAATGAGCAAAATATTGTAAAACACATTTCTAGTAAAAGCTTAATTATTCTTATCTTTTTCATCATCTTTATGTATTTGTTTATTTTCTTTCTTCTTCATTTTCTTTTGGATTGTTTTAGGGCTATACTTCATAATGATTAGACATGTTTAGCAACCTATTATTTCAACTTAAATCACCTAGATTAAATGACATATATGGCTCATCTCTAGAATAATCATTCTAAAATACCATTGACTATTTTAGACAATCATTCTTCATGTCATCTTTTGATGTTTGCCCTCTATTCATCAAATCCTGTTCCTTTTGAATTTTTATACTTTGTTAGATGCGTATCGTTTTCTTTTCTTTTTTGGTTACCATTGTAGGTAATAATTTACATATTTGATTTTCCTTTTTATATCTCTATTATATTAGTATGAGAAATAAATGTAACTTAAGCAAATCACATATAATATATTCTAATTTCATGTGAAATCAAAAAGTGGCAAAACATTACAATACCAAAGTGAACAATCATCTTCAATATATCATATAAGACCATCATCTTAAGTTCCTATTTTTCTAGCATGCAACGTATATCAAACATCAAGCATGAGTATGGACTTCCTCAACTCAATATTTTGTCAATCATTAAGGCATTTAGCATATAGTACATTATACGTCAAACATATATACATTGTACAAGCTTATCTATTTTTCAAATCCTAAGTAATGGTCTTCTCAAATTTTCCAAAATTTGAGCTCTAGGTGTTATAGTTCTCGTGAGCCTTTCCTTGGTTTTTGCCTTTATCATGCACCTAACTCCTCTCAAATTTCTTCCAAAAGCTTGATAGATCTTCATTTCTCTCTTTTTTTCACTTTGTCACACTTGGATTAAACTAATCACACTGGCTTTTTCCTAGAAAAATCTTTCCTACTTTTATAAACAACTTATGACCTTTTGCATTCCAAACCATTTAACTCATATTAATGATTGCATTTGATTGATTTAGTGTATCTTAACCTTCATGTCCAACTTGACAAGAATGGGTTCCCATTGGTTGAATGCTCCCCATGGTGATTAGCACAATCATTCATTATTTTAGTTTTTAAAACTTTTTCATTTATTTGTATTGTACTTACAAAATATATTAATTCATATTATATAATGAGTCAAATCTCTCTTCATTTGTACTTATCATACTTATATAACACACTTCATTATACATGTATGATAAATTCTAATTTATTCAACTCAAATATTCTCTTAACATTGTATTGTATGATGTCTTTTATCATACTATATGATATCCTTTATTATACTTGTACTATCAATTTTACTACATGATCTTATTATGTGATAACTAACGATTCAATATAGTGTTGGCCTTATTATACTTATACGACTATGCTTGTTGTACTATATCATTCTTTTATACACTACTCAACCTATAAGATTTCTATTTCATTCTTATTTTATAATGCTATATCGATATTTTCTTTCATATTTATGTGCTATAATATTTTCTATATAATAGTTAACCAACTTTTATGTTTATTCATATTAGCCCACTTCACTTTCTTTCTTGACTGTATCATATGATCTCTTTATATTGTATTATATGATCTTAAATTTTCTCTTCCTTACTCATCTATCTTAATGTATGATATCTCTTATTATATTGTATAATCTATGTAACTATGTTCCACCTAACAACACCTTGAATCGTACCATATCATTTAAGCATTGTACTATGCAATCCATGTTTTCAGAGATAATTTAAGAAAAAATTCTAAAAATCTTAGAATTTATATTTAATTCAAAATATCTTCATTTAATATAGAATGTTACAATTTCTCCCTTTTTTAAAAAAGTTTGTCCTATAAAATTAAAACATGGAATGATACTTTTTCATCATCTATTCTTTTAATTCATATGTGGCCTATCTCACTCTATATTTGATTTGTTTATAATATTTTAACCATTAGAATTTCTTTGTTCCTTAATTTCTACACTCCATTTACCAAAAACTTTGTGTCTTTTTCTTCATAAATCATTTGTATTTGTAGCTCAAATAAATTTAAAATAAAGTTTTGGATGTTTTTTGGATCCTCCACATGCTTCCTTAATGAAAAACATATGGAATATATTATAGATATCTTTAGGCTTGTTGGTATGGCTACTTTGTATGCAACTTCTTGTGCCCTTTAAAAAAATTTTGAAGGATTTAGAATGATCTAATATACCTTAGATTGAGCTTTTCCCCTTAAGGAAATCTTGTAACTCATTTCATGATATTTAACCTTCTTGTGGTTGGAATTGTAGACTTCCTTTATTAATCTTGAGGCTTTAATATATTTTCTTTGATCTTCTTTATCAATTATGTAGTTTTTGAAATAACATCCAACCTAAGATATACTTTTTATTCTCTTCATATTAGCATATAAGAGATTAATATTTCTCCTATATAATGCTTCAAATTGAGCAATCTTTATATTCAATTGATAACTATTACTTTGAGAAAATTCTATCAAAGAAAGATTTAAGTTCTTAACATATCTTCCAACTTTTTAATTGTTCGTTTAGTTTTCACATGAGTTTGTAATAGAAAGTGATACTAAAATTTAATTGAATTCTAGATGTCTCTTATATTTTTTTTTAAAATTATGAAGTGAACTTAAAGTCTCTGTTAGATATAGACTTTAGCACTCTATATAATCTTACTATTTGATCCATGCATAGTTAAGCCATTTTTTTGTGTAATTTATTTTAATGGGTAAAAAATGTGTCACTTTTTTTAAATTGCCCACCACAGTGCATATAGCATCATTATCTTGATTTGTCTTTGGCAACCAAATTATGAAATCCTTAAAATTTTTTTCCCACTTTTGCATTAGTTTGTGAAGATTTGTTGAAGTTCCATTTGGCTTTTAATGCTTTTCTTTGGCTATTAACATATTAAATATTTTTTAATAGACTCTTATATGCTTTTCTTAAAGTAATACTTGCCTTGTTTACTCTTAATTTAGAATATGCAATATATTCTTATAATAAATGATTTTATTCTCCTGATTGAGTTGAAAATTGGTTTCTTTCCCTTTTAAAATTTTGGCTTTTACCTTATGTAGTTCTTCATCTTGAACTTGACATTCCTTTTAATCTTTAAGTAAATCCTTTAATATTGAAACTTCATTAAAATTTCTCTTTTAGCTAACTATATAGCATTGAGATATAACTGGTTCATGTCAATACACAATTGTGCACTTCGATTTTTGAGTTACAATTGACGAAATTTTCACTTTCGCTAAAGGTATCTATCATACCAACATAATAGTGATTGTTACTTTCTTTCATATAATTCCTTGAACAAAGATATTTCTTTAGTTGATTAGTAATTATTGTTTTACACACAATTTCATACCCTACCTAAACCTATTGATATATTATTTTAGATTAAGATAATTGAATAAAATTAAGTATACTTTTTAGGAGGGGAATAATGATAAGATAATTCCAAAATTATATATTCTTAAAAACTAATAACCTTTGAAATCACAACATATATATTTTTTTCAATCAGAAGGCTCTTTTAATATTTGAAAAATCTAAAGTAAATATCTACAAATATCAATCCATAACATAAGAAAACATAATCAAAACCATAAGATACATGTATAATTCTCAAGATCTAATAGTATAGTCATAAGATATGTGTTGTACCTTTGCATAGCACCACCTGTTTGAAAACAACAAAATGTTACGCTAATTTTTCTATGATGTTTCTCGAGTGTATTTTAGGTTATGCATCTCAAATTCTTACAGGATTAATCAATTAGAGAGTTTTGATAAAATGTCTAATAGAACAATCTACAAGTGAAGTAATATTAAGTAGTGGTGGTGGTCATGCGGCAATTGTGGCTTAAATGGCATATTAAGGAGTTGTTGATCAAACTCTTAGTGGAGTAGCTAACCATTAAGAGTCCATTTTCAAAACATCTATTAGTTTAATTATTCATCTTATCATTTGTAAACATATGACACAATTAGTTTGTATAAAATCATTTATTCATATACAATACTATTCATTTCTTACATATTATTATTTTAGATATAAAAATATTTTATTATTTTAATAACTATAAAAATACTCTAAAAATAATAATAATAATTAATATATGAAAGATGGTTTTATAAAATAAAACAAAAAAATTGTCCTAAGAACCTAATGCACGACAAAGCCCAAAGACTTGGGCCAAGTGGCCCGAAGTGTTGGGTAATGGGCTTAAGGGAGCCGTTGGTAAGAAGGACGAGTGAATTGAGTTTAGTCAAGCCTGACTTTTATCACAACACAACCCTATGCTACTTGGATTAAATTAGGCCAAGAAATAACTCCTGAATCAGCTTTGGCATAATAAGTCGGGATGAACTCATGAATTTTGTAGTAATGGGTCATGTTTATTAGACCCATATGAGATGAGAGTAAGTATTATAAATGCCAAATATCATATATAAGCTTGCAATGTGGAACTAAAAATTGGCCTTGTTTGCTACCGAATTGAGGTATTGAGGTGAACCGATGCCTTCTACTCCCACCTTTTTGTGATCGAATGGTCTAGATCACATCAACTTTTGTGAATAGTAGATTCCATATAACTATGCTTTTCACAAGCCTAATCTAAAGGATGATATCTGTTTTGCTATTTTGACCAATAATTTTCATCTCATTATCCATTCGAAAAGCTTGATCGAACATGTGAGATCATTTTGGCCTTTGTGAACAATGCTCTTGCTTAACACCACTATCCATCTAATATGTAGGATCTAAAGATTTAGACCAAATCCTATTTAGATTAGATCTGGATCCCTTATTCAGCATTCTGGTCGAGCGATTATTATTCTGTTTGCCCAGATCATATGACGATCATTGTTCCCGCACATAATTAGCATTCTAAAAAGTTGTTTGTGTTTGTTTAGAATACCAAAAGGTAACGATTCTTTCAAGTGACCATTTCTTGTTGTTAAAAAAAAATTTTTTAGTTTAAAATATTTCTAATATAAATAGAGGAGCCTTTGGAGTAGAGGATTAGGGATTTTATCGTCATCAATATTTTGAGAAGAGAAAGAGCAAAGCCAAAAATTGTAATATGATGACGACACCCTTGTGGGAGTCATGTTTGCTACTCATTTTTTCTCATTCTTGCTTTAGCATTCTCTTTGATTGCACAACTTACTTATGACTTTTTTACAATTGATTTTTTATTTATTCAAAAAGGATCATATTAATACAAGATTTGCGTTGATCTATTTTCTTAATAACACTAGCACACATCGATAAAACTTTTGATTTAATATTTCAAAATTAGGTTATTTAAGTTGTAAATTGTTTTATATTTACACTCATATTTCAACATCATAATTTATAGACTTGTGTCATATATACTTTTACAAGTAAATAATAGAATATTATTGTTATATATTATTTATTATTATGCTTCAATATTATAAGTTTTTACAATTAAGATTGTAAAGGTGAAGACCTAGTTGCTATGGCAAAAAAGTGTGGTTTGTAAAAGTTGCCATTAGTGCTACAATGAAAGATAGTGATTTTGTCAGTGGATCCTAGTTGGGTTGATTGGTGGTAGATATAGGCACGGGTTAGGACAAATCACTTAAAGATCGTTTGTCACTTTTATTTTCTTTATTATCATACAATTTATAATAGTTTTCTCATTTAATAATATTAAATTAAAAAAATATATATATCAAAGAAATTTATCAAAATTATTTTTTCAAGAATAATATATTTTATTAAAAATATTTTTAAAATCATAAAACTTTTATTTTTTTTTCAATTTTTATTTACCAAAATTTTTAAATCAATTATTTTATCATTATCAAATTTTCATTTAAGAAAAGATTTTAAAAATAGTAAATAGTTTAAAACATAATTTACCCTCTTTCTTATGCTTTAATAAGGCATAGATTCATCAATATGGTGCTTATACAAAATTTTATGAGGGAACATCTTCCAAGACTTAAACCATTTGAATGGCCCATTGTTTGTGACTACCATCATCAATCTCTCTGATGTTCGCCTCTCATCATGACATGGAAGTAAATGAGACTCTTAAAAGTTTAACTAATAAATTAACAAGATAAAAAAACATGATTTGTCATAACTATAGAAGGCTCAGTTTTTGTTACTACCAAGGCTTATGTTAGTAGGTAGAATGGTTCCAATTTTTAAAATATTAATGAGAAGCCTTGGATGCGATCATTGCAAAACCATACCTCTTTAAAGAAACTTCAAGATAGATTCACAAAAAAACTAATTTAATCAAAATCAAGACACAAAATGCACTTAGTCATTGAAAGTGTTGTGCATAGCAATATGCTTCCTTTAGTAAAGAGAAAATTGATCAAGTAATATAAAATCTAAATTTTAATTTTAATACTAAAACTCTTAATTATTCTTTGCTTATACCAATAGATAGTCTTTTGTATATTTCATAGCATTTAATCTCTCCCTTAGTCATTGATTCAAGGCTTTTAACCACATGATGAGCTATCTCATTAATTCCATTCATATAACTCCTTGCTACAGTCATGAATAAATTTGAATTGCAAATGTAAGTTTCTCTTCTATTGTAGATCTATTTGAATAATGAGCATTGGATTCCCTCTAAAAAGAGGAAAACACCAATTATTATTTTGAACATGCTATTTTGGGCTAAGCATTGAAGAAAGGGAAAATAGAGAGAGAGAGAGAGAGATCAAAATCACAATTAAGAAAAACTACAATCTCTTAGGTAATCTAAAAATTTCATTGTAACTTGTTTAATTACAAAGTTGAAACTTCCTTGAGTTATAAAGATGATTAGCAAAAAAAGGCATGGACATAAGTTCAAAGGCATAAGAAACAGTGAGAATGGATGACCACGCAAATTATATGTTAGAAGTGAATTAATCATAGAGCACAAACTTTTACTTCTTGGAGATCATTTTATAGAAGTGCAATAGTTGTCACTATCTTCATAACCTAGCACAACCTCAAAGGCAATATGTAATTTGAAACAATAAGTGACAAATATCATCAAAATATTTGATCTAATTGATATGTTAAAGAACATTTATCTAGAGTTTATCTATCCCAAATTGTAAGACTTGTTGTTGACATCAATGTGTGCTGCAATGTTATTTCAATACATTTCTGATTTTTTGGTTTTTTATGATTGAACTATTTGATGATGAGAAGGAACAACCACTATTAAATATGAAATAACAAAAGAGGTTGGGTTGGGAATACAACTATTTGAGTCAAACCCTCTTTTGAACTTTAAAAAATGGGACACTAAACCATATGAAGTTGTTTTTACCAAACTTGTATTGAGCACACGATGCACTTTAACCAATATCTAGTGTTTTCTTTCCTAACAAGTACATGTGGTTAGGTTAAATAGCCTAATATGATTAAGTTTGAATTATTCATATGAAGTGCTTGGTGTCATCCAACCACTTGACAACATGATCCACACAAAAATTAATTGAATCATCTTTAATACATTTGAAATCCATAAAATTATATTCAACACATAAGTCATACCAAGTAAAAAATCAATCATATTCATATTAAAATCATCAATGAAGGTTACTGTTGAAAATAATGTATTATATTCTCCAATATTACATTTACTTAACTTCACTACGGAATGGATGAGATGCAGAGGAAAATGATGGAAGAAAACACCTTTAATTTCATAATCAACTTGCACACTATCCCAAAGATTTATTATCGATTGTGATGAATATTAAATCGTGATGAATATTAAGTTTGAAAACTTTCAAACTATAAAATATTTTAAATACATAAAATTATATTCGACACTTAAGATTGAAAACTGAAAAATAATTTAGAAATGTTAAAATAGATGCACACTTTGCATCAATAACTAATTTGCAATTTTTGTAATTTGATTTAAAGTGTGAAATAGTGCAAACATGAAAAATTGAGGAATTTCTCCTTTTTAGAAAGAGTTAATCCAAAATTGTCATGGTTAAATATAAGAAGTAAGATGACAAAATATAAAATATTAAGCTATATGAATATTAGCATAACAATTAAATTTGATACAAAGTTTGATATAGTAGTGAAGGTTGGCACTCAAAAGATCTTAGATGAGAGTTGGCAATGAAGGTTAAAGAGCATTATAGGAAAATAAACAGGGGATAAATTATAGTATTTGTTTTTATGTGGCTTTATGTTAGGAAAATAATAAATAAACAACTATTTTATAAAGGGAAGACTATGAAAAGAAAGAGTAAGGGAAAATTTTAAAAAAGCGCTAAAATTTAAATTTGGATAATTTCACAAAATAATTTTGGATGAGCAAGAAGTGTTTGATAATAATTCAAGCACTAGTTTGAAGGTTTTTATTAATTTAAACAAAACAGTAATCAAGAAAAAAATTTCAAAAAGGTACTTAAAATTTAAACCTTGTTAATTTAAAAGAATAATTATGATTGTTTAAGAAGTGATTTGGTAGTGGTTAAAATACTACTTCAAAGGTTTTTATTAATTTGAGAACAATGCAAAACAAAGAATATGTTTTTACATAGCATTTTAGGTTGATGAGAAACATAACTAAAATGACATCAAAATAGGAAGTAATATGATTGAAGCTTTTTAAAAGAATGATTGATTAAGGAGCAAAGTGTTTTTTGTCATCAATATATTCAATAAGCAAACAATTCTAGCAAGAAGTTTAATGAACATATTAATTAGCAACATTAACAAAGAATTCATTACAAGTATAATTAAATTAGATTTAACTATCATGTCCTTCCTATCCTTTTTTATCTAATAATACATATAACAGCATATAAATAAAGATAAATTAGAATATAAACTTAAATAGAGGATAGAAATCTATTATGATGGTAAAAATCAATTTTTAAAACAATTTCCCATAGTTAAATACAATTATCACTTAATATAAAATAGTAATAACAACAAACACATATGTTTAAAATCTAAAAAAATTTGAAATATAAAAATTAAGACTCGGCAATAAAATATATAAAGATACAACACAGATTATCTGATCTCATAACATTATTTACTCACATGTCACTCTATTCTTTCTCTACTTGTGCCCATAGAATAACCTATCATGTAAGTAGTAAATTTTATAAAACTTAGTAGATGAATTTCTATCTAGGAACAATAACTCGCATAAATGATAACATAATATTGTAAGAAAACATAATCTTTATATAGTATTCAAATACAAGTAATTAAATAATGTGCAAATTAATATTTTGTTATTTCTTATACATATATGCAAACAAATATCTTCTACTTTTCGAATATAATAATGCTTCATATTGCATAATTATCATATTTTTAATAAAATATGCATCACTAAGCAAGGAATCATGATTAAGACCAACTTTTAAGTAAACTAAATCAAATTGCTATTCGACTGCCAGTGCATAAGAAATCAAATCCAGTAAGAAAAATTGTAATGAAAAAGGAAAACTTAGCTAAAGCCAAACCTCGAGTAGAGGATAGTGTATCCCTAGGGCCAATCAATCTAAGTAGTTTGCGGTCAGAATCAGTATAGCAGGGTGCAAAGGTCCAGTATGCTCCTTTGGCCCCTCTCTCACTGGAATTGTCAGGTGGTATTGTAGTTGAAGACATGAATTATATAATCAGTCTTAATCCCTAATTTGCTTCTGTAGATGCTTATGGAATGGTGATTTAAGTGCAAGCTAATGTGCCTGCCTCAAGGATGGGTGCTCTTTACCAAGTTAATTCAATATGCTAATGATGGGTTTAAGTTAGAAATTATGGAAGGAGTGTAAAGGCTCTTTTCCTTCTATTTTTTTAGGTTTTTTGCTATTTTATTCATGTGAATTTTGCTCGGTGCTGGTGTGAATTATTATTACTCATCCCATGAATTTATTGTCCCAATATTGTGTGTTTTTTTTTTTTGGGTTTTTCTTATCAAGAAACTACTATATCATTGGTGGTGCGTATGGGTTGCTTGATAATCACTATTTTGGTAGATTCAATGCATGGTTGAGATAGATTTGGTGTTTATTACTTTCACATGCTAATATCCATTAGAACAATAGATTTTACTAGAGCTTGGCTATTCAATGGTGTTGCTGGGTTGTTGGTTGTGCGTCCCTTTTTTCTCCACTATTTGTTTTTATATGGTTGTAGGAGCTATTATTTTATCTTGGAATATCTAGGGTATTAAATCAACTAAATCTCAAACTCGCTTATAAAATCTGGTCAAGGACCACAAGTTTTTTTGGCAGCAATATTGGAAACTTATGCAAGTACTATTTTTCTCAGAGAAACACTGATAAATTTTTGGGTTAGAATTAAAAAATTTTTGTTCAAATGGCTATGGGGTATTTAGGTAGAATTGTCCTATTATGAAAGAATTAGGTGTCACTAGAGATGATTGAGGCATTGGGTCAGGTTATTACACTTTAAATCACCTTGGCTGATGATAATCTTTGTCAATGTTGTGTGGTAAATACTTCAAAAGATCATTACACTAGATGTAGTACCTGAAACCAAATTGAATGGGTGGCCATGTTTGGTGGCCCATTTCTAGTTTTAGGAAACTTTAACATCACTTTATCTCAAGATGAAAAGAAAGGAGAAAGATTTTCTGGTATAAAATTTCATATGAAGAGTTTGCTAATCTCATTCATGATTTTAATCTCTGTGATTTGGGATTTTTTAGTTTGCATTTTACTTGGTGTAATAACAAGAATGGATCTGCATAGATTTATGAAAAGTTGGATATATCTTTTTTGAATTTAGAAGGCATGTACTCTTTTCTTGACACTTCTGTTACTCATTTATCATGATTGGCTTTGGATCACTGCCCTCTTAATGTACAAATGCAATAGAAGCATTTAGGAATATTGAAACATAGACTACAATTTGAAAGTGGTTGGCTTTCTTCACCTCGTTCTTTTGAGATAGTTTTGTTTGCTTGACAACGTACAGTTAGAGGAAAATCGATGGATGTGCTTGCTACCAAGTCAAGCAGGACCTTGCATGCTTTAAGAGCTTAGCATTCTAGGTAAGTTGACAACATTATTCATAAATCAAGGTAGCTTGAAAAGAAATTTTGGGAACTCTAAATGTAAGAAGAAAACATGGGTTTGAGCCAGAATGCAAAATTGGTAGGGAAAATCAAGGAATACAATTCTATCTTACCTTTTGAGGAGGCATGGTGGAGGCAAAGAGCAAAACTATCTTGGGCCCACCTTGGGGAAAAAATACTCAATACTTTCATGCTATAACAATGAGTAGGATGTGTGGAAATTATATTCACACATTAAAAGATGATGATAGCTAGGACCTTCACTCTTTGGAGGAAACTTAAGACTTTTTGCTATCTTTTTTAAGGAAAAATAGTCCCTCTCCCTACTGGTAGTTGTTTAAATTTCTCATATGTTATTTAAGAGATATTTGTTGATGGAGTAGGCCTCACTTCTTATTGCCCCAATTTTAGATGATGAAATTAAAATAATCACCCATTCTCTTAAAAATAATAAATCTCTTGGGGCTAATGGCATTTCTAAGAAATTCATTAGAGGTTACTGGGTTATCACTAATAGAGACTTGATCATTATAGTGAGATAATTCTTTGAGGAGATTCACATGTCAAAGAATTGGATGGATATGTTGGTGATCCTTATTTCTAAATTTGTCTACACATGTAAGCTGAACTAGTCTAGACCCATTAGTCTATTTAACACAACTTACAAAATTATCACCAAAATTATGATTATGAGACTTAAGGAAGTGTTACCACTTTTGTTTTCTCCTGAATAAGTGGCCTTTATTCTTGATAGATCGATGTCTGATAATATCTTTTAGGCCCAAGAGATGGTGCACAAGATGTATCGTTCCTCTTCTATGGAAGGGCATATGTCTATCAAACAAGACATGAAGTAAGCATATGATAGAGTTAATTGATATTTTCTACAATTGATGATGAAAAGTATGAGATTTTTTTCACTATTTTGTAGATGTGTGGAATATTGTATCAAAGGTTTGAGATTTAGCATCTTGTTTAATGGAATTAAGCTTCCCTAGGTTGAGGGTACTCGTGGCTGGACAAGGTTGTCCACTTTTCCCTTATTTATTCATGATTATTACAGAATATTTTTCTTGTCCATTTACTTAGTAGGTGGGAAGGGGTATAGATATTGGATTTAACACTTGTAGAATGCCTCCTAAAATCTATCACCTTTTATATTCAAATGTTATAATTATGTATATGCCTACTACACATGCTGTTACCACCACTATGAAGTGTACTCTCATTGACTTCTCTTTATCCAATGATGTCATGGCAAATCTTTCTAAATCTTGTATCTCTTTTAGCTGTAGGATGGCTAGTAGAAGGAAGCACATGATTACTGAAAAACTTCATATTAAGCAAGCTAAATTTTTTTTTCTCTAGGTATTTCAATTCTGACATCAAAGTCAAGAAAGCAAAATTCTTTTATATTATAACTTGTTGAAAATAGAATAAATAGATGGGTGGCACGTGCTTTATCCATGACTAATAGCCTTTAACTAATTAATTCAATTTTATTATCTATTCTAGTATATTACCTCAATCATTATGTCATTCTAATGGGCGTGTTTTTTAATCTTAAACACTTGGTGAGATCCTTTCTTTGGAGTGGAAACATAAGTAGAAATACTATTCATATGTGAACTGGGAAATGATCACTTTATCTAAGGATCAAGGTGGACTTAGTATTAGTAATCTTCATTTTTGACAACAAGCTCTCATTTCCAAGCATTATCTTTGCATATTGGCAAAGGAAAATACTCAATGTGAAGGAGTTTCAATATGTAGTACAACGTACGTTTGTTGGACAGTTCTTATTTATGTGGGGATTCTATCACTTGCAAGCTCCTTCATATCACTGCTCCATGCATTGTAAATCATATGGTTTGGTGTATTGCTTTAGGGCATAGTATTTCTTTTCTGGAGGATAATTTGATTGGTCATGTATCTCTTGCAAAATGGCTAATTTTCAAACATGTTGGAATTTCCACCTTCCACTAAATACTTTGTGCTAGATGAAAATAACTGGAATCTTTAAATGTTGCAGGAATTCTTTTGAATTTTTTTGACTCATCGAACCATGCATACTTTTTGTGTACATGAAGCAAAAAAATGAAACATTGTTATGCCCATTTGTTATGGATTCTTAGTCTATTTCAAAGCTGGTTTATACTCGATTGCTAAGTGAATATGAGGACCTGCATGCTGGCTAAACATTGTAGTTTTTCTTGACTTAAAAACTTCCAATTCAGCCCCGTGTGCAAGTTTTTCTTTGGAGATTGCTTATGAATGTTTTGCTAACTCAAGAATTTTTATATAATTGACACATTGGACTTCAAACTTTATGCCCTTGGGGATGTTTGGAAGATGAATCATTGTAGCACATTTTTTGGCGCTATTTCAGGATGTTTGTTGCTCAGAAATGCATCCTATAGTGGTTTGGATATGCTTTGGATCGATTTTTGTATTGGGATGTTAATTTGTTTTCTGATTTGCTGAACTAGATGGTTACGTACAATAAAGTTAATGCCATGGAAGACATCGTTTGCTGCATTGCCTACTCATTTTACTTTTCTTGGTCTTGTCAGAATGGGAAGTTACATAATAACAAAGTCAAGTTATATACTGCAATTGTGGATCTTGTATATTATATGCACGTGGTTTATGCTAAAATTTTCAAGTTGCATTGTGGGAGTTTTAACCACACCTTTGAGTGGAATATTACCCCTTCTACGCTGTGGTCTCCATTCCCCAAGAGTTAGATTAAGCTTAACTGTGATGAAGTATTTGGTTAAAATGGTGTTGTGTATTGCTATACGGGATGCTTATGGGAAACCACTAAAGATTATTGGCCGACAAGTTTTCTTTGGTTCCTTTTCACATGTTGAGGAGGCAATTTTTTATGCTTTGTGTTGTGCGGCTCAACTTGGCTTACATCATTCTACAATTTGGTGAGTTCGATTCCATGGAGATGGTCTCTAAACTTCTCAAAATATTGGTTTTGTTACATTGCAGCCAATGATATACTTCTTTTGCTTCAAATGCCCACTCGTTTACAACTTTCAGAACTTTTCATATTTTGCGAGAAGGTAATTGTGCAGCAGATTTGATGGCGACTATATGCTTTCTACTGATTATACATGGGATTGAGGTATGCCCCTTCCCAAATAGTTTGTTTTTATTTTACATTTTGATTATGTGTACAAATTTCCATAAGGAGTGTATTTTGTAGGCTTTGACTATTATTATTTCAAAAGAAATATTATAGTGGTTATGCTAACGAAAACATAAAAAATAATAAGAAACATTTCAAATCTTACATGACTGTAACAAACATAAAGAAAAAATATGGTTGATCATATTCACAAGGTAGGATATGCTCTAAGTATTATGAAAGTGCATTTGGATATATGTTATGATGAAAGGTTAATGAAAATATTGAGAAAAATGAACAATTGAGAAAAAAGAAATTCTAATGATGAAAGTATAGCACACTAATAAAAAAAATAAGCTACTAAGTATAAGAAATTGAGATGCCTTCTTAAATTTTGAGAATAAAATTCTTCTAAAAAAGATAAATATATAAAATCTAAAAAATAATGGATGAATCAAAATTATAATTTTGAAATTTGGTTTATGTAGTAAATTATTGTTAATAGATCATAATAAATTCGATATGGGAAATTTAAAAAAAAAAGAAAGATAAATGTAAAACATGAAAGAGTAAATTAAAAAAAGAATCTAACATTATTGACTTAGTCAAAATCAGATCATTATTGGACATAAATAAAACGGTGGGATATATTAGAAGAATTACTAAAAAAAATTAATATAATGACTTAGTTGGAATAAGATCCTTATTCGTAAAAAACAAAAGAGTAGAATATATTAGAGAAATTGCTAAAAATATTAAAAGAGGTAAGAAACATATGCAATTTAGTTGAAACAAAGAGCCCTAAAAATAATTAATTTTAAAATTTATTTAACAAATATTGGAAGCTTTGTTCAGCCTATGAATTGAAGAAAGGAACATAAGAGAGAGGGGGAGATATATATATATATATATATATATATATATATATATATATATATATATATATATATATATATATATATATATATATATATATATATATATATATATATGTGTGTGTGTGTGTGTGTGTGTGTGTGTGTGTGTGAATGTATGTATATATATATAAAGTCACATGCATTGGACAAAACTATAATCTCTTAGGCAATGTAGAAATTCCATTAGTCCTAAGTCAATTAGAAGATTCAACCTTTTGATTAGTAAGAAATGTTAAGGACATAGTTTTTAAGGAATAGGAAATAGAGAAAATGGATGACTATGCAAATTACAAGTTTGAGGCTAATTAATATTAGAAGGCAAACTTTTTTGCCTCTTGGAGATCATTTTATTGGAGTGTTATAGTTGGCACTATTTTCATAACCATGCACAACCTCAAAAGCAATCTATAGTTACATACAATAGGTGACAAATATCTTCAAAGTGTTTGATCTAATTGATCTACTAAAGTGCATTAATCTAGAGTTTAGCTATCCTAAAATATAAGCTTTGTTTGTAGACTTTAGTTTGTGATACTTTGTAATTTCAATATAAAATTATTTGATGAGGACAAATAACCTGTGTTGAAAACAAAAAAGTAGAAGAGGAGAGATGTGAATATAGGTTTTTCAGATACATGAAAATTTGTCCACATATCAAACAAAAAAATTTTAAATATGTTAACTTAGTTTAAATATTGCTTACAAAATGTGTTTTAATTAATTTTTTAATTTTTTTAATTAAAATATCTTTACTGTTGAACTTTGAATATAAAAATCATCATGACACAAATCGAACATATCAAAATCTGAATATAATATAATATAAAAATCATCATGCCGTAAACTAATTGACTAACTCCCATGGTTAGATATCATCCATTTTCCGACACAAGATTTACCATTTTTTTATTCAAATATTATTATATATATTATTTATTTATTAACTAACGAGCATGTTATGAAAAAAAATAATAAAAAATAACATAACACCCAAGGCCATGTGTAACATGCTCATAATTTTTTTTAATCATGACATCACACGCATGTATCAAATAAGGGTAAAAAAATAAAATATTTATAAAAGATATTTTATTCAAAATAGTTATGATATGTCTTCTTAATTCTAAATTCAATTCTAATAATCTAAATTTTAAAAAACAAAACCAGTAAAACTCAAATAAATCTTCTTGTATTGTAATTTTTTTAAAAAAAAAATATTTGCCTTTTGTTGTGATGAATATTCAGTATAAAAACTTTCAAACTATAAAATATTTCCAATATATAAAATTAGATTTGACCAATAATATTGAAAAAAAAAATTATTTCAATCAAAAGTGTTAAACTTTATTAAACAATAGTTATAATTTATTATTTTTTTATTGATATAAACTTTTTTCTTAAAAAAGAAATCATTATTTAGCATATTCTCATTTCCATACAGTAATTGAACGTCAAGGATGTCGGGAAAATGGTGTACATAGCACGTACAAGTCATAAAAATTACTTGGTTATTATTATAAAAGGAACATTATAGTAAGCAAACCAATAAAGGATTATGTGGTGACTTCTTTTGGAGCAATCTTTGAGATAACGAAGGCAATGGAAGATGCTCACTTAATAGGTTCTTCATCCGTTATAGAATGTCGCCACCCTATGCAAGGGTTTCAACCAAGTGTTTGGGGTGATTACTTCATTGAGAACAAGCCTATGTCACCTTTAGAATTTGTATAACTTATCATTGTATTTCATTTTATACTATTATTATTTCAATGATTATAAAAGAGTATGATGTGATTTAAGTTATGTAAGTATTTCAATTTAATGATTTCTTGGCTTTGCAGGAATTGATAGAACTAAAAATTAACGAGTTGAAGCCAATTTTGAGTCAAGCTTTGAATGACACAACAGATGTATTACAATCTTTATAATTCATTGATACAATTCAATACTTGGGAGTAGCTTATCACTTTGAATTGGAGATAAAAAAGACATTAATCACGATACACAAGGTTGGAATTGAATACACTAATGATTTGCACACAATTGCTCTTGCATTTCAACTTCTCAGACAACAAAGACTTCCAATATCAACAGGTCATTATTCTTATTTATATGATATGCATTACCAAATATTTAAGTAATTGGTTAACCAATTTAATGCTTTTGCAGATGTTTTCCATAGATTTTTGGACAAAGAGGGAGAGTTTATGACAAGCTTGACAATGGATGTGGAAGCTTTGCTGAGCCTTTATGAGGCATCATATCTTGGAACACCCAATGAGGAGATAATGAAAAAAGCTACCAATTTTGCAAAAAGGCGTTTAGGTTCGATATGTACCAATTTCGAACCAAATATGAGAATTAGCGTTTCAAGAGCTTTAAGAACCCCAAGGTTTAGGAGAATGGAGAGGTTGGAAGCAAGGGAATTCATATCTTTATATGAGAAGCAAGTAAGCAAAAGAGAAGATCTATTGCAATTTGCTAAGTTTGACTTTCTATGGGTACAAGCAATCCACCTAGAAGAACTTCGAAGCATATCCATGTAAGCTTAACTAAAACATTTATTGTTATAATTCTTGATTCTTTTAAGACTTTTAACTATACATGAAATTTGACTTTATTTATTTAACTTGTAGATGGAAAAAAAATATTGACCTTGCAAAACAACTATCATTTGCAAGAGATAGATCCGTGGAGTCACATTTTTCGATAGTTGGAATATTCTTTGAACCTTGTTATTCACATGCAAGGAAAATAACCACAAAAGTGGTTGTATTGACATCAATACTCAATGATATTTATGATCAATATGGAACGTTAGAAGAGCTTCAATTGCTTACTAACACAATAAATAGGTGCACATCTATTAAAAATATCTACAATATCTACAACAAGTTTTCATTCATTCATTTTTTCATTAAATTCTTATATTTGTTTAAAAAAATCAAATACATAATTTTATAGAAGAGTTATTTAACTATTTTTGTAGGTGGGACATGAATGAAGGAGTTTAGTTGTTACCCATGTATTTGCAAAAGTATATATTGGTTCTTTATAGAACTTTCAAAGAGTTTGAAGATGAACTTGTATTAGAGCAAAGGGCATATAGAGTTCAGTATCTTAAAGAAGAGGTAGTCTTTTGCTTAAGCTAGAATTACATTGACAATAATACTTTACGCACATAGATTTGATATGGTCATTTTTTTGGCATGGAACTTTATGTGATAAGCATGTTACAATACATAAAATTCCAAATATAATTGTTAAAAGTCAATGAAAAACTATGTTGCAATTGATAAATTATGCTAGAATCTTATATTTTATTAGATGTACCATTGGATTTCCAATTCTTGTATATTTTCAATTTTGTCTTACCAAAAGACCCCAATCCTTGATTTAATGTTTTATTTACAAGTTAAAATAACATGATTTATATTGTAACAATTTGAAATTGAACAAAACCTTTTTTCATGTCAAATGAAGAAAGTGTCACAAGCATATTTTCAAGTAAAGCAATGGGGAACTCAAAGTTATATGCCAAATGTAAAGGTTCACATGGAAGTCTCACTTAAAAGTTGTGGATATCAAATGTTAAGTTGTTGTTCTTATGTTGGCATGATCGAAATAATTCCAGAAGAAATGTTTCAATGGGTTAAAAGTTTTCCTGCGATTGTCAAAGCAGCATGCATAATTTGCAGAATGATGGATGATCTAACCTTAGATGAGGTATGCTTTATAAAGTTAGTTGAATATTATTTTTCTATATTTGGCTCTTAAAAATAAGACCACATATATGTCTACACAAACTTTCACATTCATTGAATAGCCTTGGGATAAAAGTTCAACTTTTTTTTGTGATCTTTACTTGGGCTTTATGCATAAGGGAGCTTTCTTAGCATTGAATTGTTCTATATCTTTTATAATTAACAATGCTCACATGATTTGGATATTTTTCCAGCATGACCAAAGGGTGAATCATTTGGCTACTACAATCGAAACCTATATGGAGGAATATAATTACACAAAGGAAGAAGCTTGCAAGAAACTCTTAGAAATGGCGGAGAATGCATGGAAAACTTTGAATCAAGAGCTTTTACTACTTACCAACATTCCATTGTCATTGGTTTGACCAATCATCAATCTTTCACGAGTGATAGCGCTTTTCTATAGAGATAAAGATGACTATACCCATCCTCAAGGAACCATGAGAGACAATATCAAATTAGTTATGTTGGAACCAATTTTAACCAAAAGAGCTATCCAAAAATATATACATGAAAGAAAAAATCATGCTCAAGGTTTTGATTATATTTATTCATCATTTAACATAAGCATTGAATATTTTTGCAAATTCATTATCATAACTATTTTTCTAAACTCGCCCTTAAATTGGTCAAATAAGATCCTTTTTTATTCCTCTCTCCCATTCTCTTCTCCAAGGCATCTCCACAAAAAACTACAACCTCCTCTATGGCACTCCTTAAAGCTCATTGATTGCTTTCCTTCACTGCTTCCACTCAAGGCTTTAATATCCTTTTCTTTTCAAAGCTTGTTAGTTGCTTTCACCCTATCCTCCTTGGGAACTCGTTACTCTCAATCTATAACATCTTAAAAAACCTAGGTGAGTATTGTAACCTTGATTAAGCTAAATGGGTTATTATGATGACATTACTATACAAGATGACACATGTGAGTCATAAGTGGATATTAAAGTAAAAATGTCATAATAATCAATATAGATAGAAAGTTTTTTAAGGGAAGGAGATAAATATTATTCATGGAAGGTTGTGAATTAAGGAATTAGTGATAATTAGTTTTATTATCTTTAAAGATGACCTAGTCATAAAGCCAAAAGGCTAAAACACTTGGAGAAAAAGGAAATATAGTTATCATAAGACTATTAAAGAAGGGGAAATGTTAAAACTAATATATAACATTAAAAAATTAAGCTTTAATATGAAAAAGAAGTAAAAAAATATAACGTGTGCATTTTGGTCGGTGCACACGCATGTGTATATGTGTGTGCGTGTGTTCTACGATTACGAGAAATGAGGAAAAGAGATAGAAGAACGAAAGTATAACATTCTTATGGTGTGTGGATCACTTAAATTTATAATTTAAACATTTATTTTTTGAATTTTTCTTTTGTAGCATAACTTTGTTAAAAGGTCATAATGATCATTATATGAGATAACTCCCAAATAGAGGGTGGTAAATACCAAAAATAGAAGAATAAATTAAAACAAAAAAAGAATGCAAAGATAATGATTTTTTTGGGGTTAGATATAAATTAAGCATAAACAAAATGACAAACCATATTAGTAAAATTATTAAAAATATCAAATGAGGTAAAAAAAATATAGAATTTATATAAAAACAAAGACCATGAGGAGTAAATAATTTTAAAATTTATTCTATAGATTTTGGCAGCCTTATGGATTGGAAAAAGCAAAACAAAACAAGTCTTTATGAAGTTCTTTTAATTATAAACCTTTTTTTAAATTACCTAAAATCCTCAAGCATTAAATATTGGCTAAGAAGACGACATTATTGGGTAAGGAGAGATCATATCCAGAGACTAAGCGAACTGTGGAAAAAAATATAACAAATAATTTCGCAAAAAAGTAGAGGAAAAAAGGTTTGATTTTCTTCGCAATTTGGAATTGAGGTTAGAATATTGCTCAATTGTAATACAAACTTTTTTTATAATTAATGAATATAAATATGCTTTTTACATTTGGATCGAAACTCATTGGTTAAGTATTGGTTGATAAAATGGTTTAATTGAATCTCTATTAGTTATTATTCTTGTAATCCTATTTTAAAAATATTTTGGTAATGAATATTGACAAACGTGATTTGCATGAAGATGGTTAATCATGAAATGACCATAGGTTCCCATTATTAACAAACATGGACCGTTAGATAAGAATCTAATGTTTATTTGTCCTAGAATAAATTGTGCACCCAAATGGGTGTATGTTGAGATGGGTATTGGTCTTGTAAAGGTACACCTAAATATAAGACTAGTGTAATAGCTTATCCTAAAATACTAGTAATGAGATAAACTAGATTATATAATAAATAAAGATTCATTAGATATTAAATGATCTCAAGAGCAATAAGAGAGCACATAAAAATTGATTTCTTATAAAGGAAAATAAAGATGGTTCATAAAGGGTTAAAAGATTATCATTGCATGGCATAATTATTAATCTTTACTTACGACTGACAGTGCGAAATAACTCACGTGTGGCATAACCCAAAGTTGTAATACCTTGAATATATGATTATGGAGTTTTTCTTGTTAAGCTTACTTTTGGCTAACATTTTAGGTACTATGAAAGTACAACATGGGACTCCATTGGATTAGTGAGATGAGCTATCAATTTAGCAATGCTTATTAGTTTGGCTCTTTTTTCATTGGAACTTATGCAATATGTATTGAGAAATTTGAATATGCTATAATAATAAGTTATGGTTACAACAAGTTTGGCTTTTATTTGGTTATGTCTTTTACTTTATTAAATGCTAAAAGAGAAATATTTTGTTTTATTTTAATTATTTCTATTACAATGTTATATTAGTTTAAAAGTTTGAAATACTTGGTATAGAATTGATAGCTTATAAGGGACTAGTGTTGTCACAATGCATTGAGTAGGAGAAAAAACCTACAAAAGTCAAGAAAGCATCAATAAAAATGAAAGCAGCATTCTTATGACAAATTGGGTAGAAATTGAAGAAGATAGTTGGATCAAGGTTAAAAGCTACACTCAAGCTAGAGAAAAACTAAAATGCTCTACATGTGGTCAAATAAGCTTACAAGAATGCTTTTAAGAAGAGGATTGTCACATGCTTTGTTTGTGATGAAGTTGGACATGTTGCCAAGAAATGGCCTCAGGTCACAAGTCCAGTGATGGTGGCAATCATAATGGAAGTGGCAATGAACATGAACGTTCTTCTAAAAACAATGTAACCAATAAGGGAAAGGGACTAGTTTGGCATCTCAATCCCTAATGACTCAACCTAGAATTTATGGAATCACTTAAAGGGAGGTCCATCATCTCCTAACATCATTATATGTGCTTCATGATTGTTAAATAGAACTATTTAGGTACTCTTTGATTGTAGAGTATCTCACTCTTTCTTTTCTATTATATTGATTTCAAGTTAATAGTAGATTTATATACATTAGAATAATCATTATTTGTTCCTCAACATAGTAAGAGAATAACAAAAGTAACAAAAGATATATAAGACAAAACATAGAGATTAATGGATAAAATTTTATTCCCAATTGATTATAATTAATCTAAAAGAATTTGATATAATAATGCGTATGAACTAGATGATAACTCATAAAGTTACTTGAAACTATTGTAAAAAGAAGATAAAGATCTTTCTATTAGATGGTTTGAGGGTGATCTATTTTGGTAAGGGCTTAGAAGATTCCTTGTATTTTAGATTCACTTGTTGAGAAGCTAATTAAGAAAGGGTGTGAAGGTTATTAGTCTTCAATACAAGTGATTGACAAGGGAGAGTTATAACTACAAAAATAGTCAATGGTATGTAATCATCGTACGATTTTTCCTTATGATATAATTGAACTACCTCCTAATTAAGAGATCAAGTTCATTATCATTCTAGTACCTAGAATAGAACCCATATCAAAGTACCCTAAAAGATGGCAACTTCGAGAGATGAAGATTCAATTATAAGAAATGCTTTACAAGGGTTTCATGAAGTGAAGTGTTTCTCTATTAAGAGCATTAGTTCTTTTTGTCAAAAAGAATGAACGAAGTCTAAGCATGTGATTTTCTCCTATTTATTTTATTTTCTCTATTTAAATGTACATGTATAAATTAGGGTTCTATGTAATTTTTAAAATCACTTTTTGTAAACCATTTAATATATATAATCTATAGAAAATGTCTTTGTTGTGGAATTAAACCCCATAAAAATCTCATTTTATATAGTTATAAAAATATAACAATATAGAAATCATATCAATGAAAAATCATTATTTTAACATTATCTCTTTTAATATAAAATTTCTTACTTAGACAAAGTGTTCTCACTTTTTAAAGCATTTATCATATAATTTTTCTTTACAATGATGTGATGCAATCTTTTCTTCAAAATCACAAAAGAAATTAGAATTATATTAAGTTGATGAAATCACAATTTTATTATCAACATAAAACAAATTCCAATTATGTTTAACATTGTTGAATCATTATAAGATATTGTCTCACACAGCTTTTGATATTGAAATAATATCACATACACCGCAAACAAGTACATTCTAAAACATGACATAAAACATGATTGATTAAGTCATCTTTCTACTTTTTATCCCCTTGACTCTTGTGAAGTGTATTAATGTGACATGAAATTTTTTAATATGAAAAGGTCAAGAGAATTGTCATTAGTTTAATAAGTAATTTACTTATGCATGTAAATCAATATAACATTTGAGTCATGCCATCTGTGTGATTAGTATCAGCATAAAAGACAAATAAAACAAGTAAAAATACAAAGACATGAATGCACATGAAGTAGGAATGTTATTAAACAAATTTCACCAATTTTCTTACTTTTCCACTTTATTGTTACCTTGACCCTTATTTCTTTAATTCTATAGATCTTAGGATATCATCATCAAGTTAGCAAGCTAAGTCAAATCTCTCACCATCTAATTGTACTCCTCTAAAAGTTTTCTTCTATAGGTTAAGCCTTTCATGAGTCTTCTTGCCTAATCAAGCCCTTATAGACCTTATCTTATTTTCGTAATGATGTTCCCAACCACATTCTCATAATTATTATACCTTTGTACCTTTAAAATCTTCCAAGCTAAAAATCACCAAAATTATTATGAATTTTTTCCTATCCCAAAAGTCAATGCTCACATGATAATTTTTACACACCAAATATGTGATATGATATAATAAAATTTGTCAAAAATAAAATAAACATGTTAAGAGTACATAGCATATAACTTATTTTATAGTTTTTATTTGAATTGTTTGCATTTCTAACCATTTTTATGCTATATAATTTGCCAAATATACAAAACTATTGATTTCCTCTACCTCATTACATCAAACTTTAATGGAGAGGAGGATACCCCATAGTCAATGTTCTTTTAAAGTCTCTCGATGTTTCCAAGATCGACAGTGGCCATTTAGTGATGTTTCGAGTGTCAATTCCATTAGATTAAGATTTAATTGGGAGAAATTTAAAAACCCAAATAATTATTTGATTTTTAATAAAAACTTAGGCAAATTTTAATTTATTGGATCCTTTGATCCAAATGACTTAAAAAACTTTCCAATAAATTTTAAAATAAATTATACATAAACCTTTACATATTTTTCACAATTTTTTTATTGTTTTTTAATAGTTTTTATAATTTTTTCTTCAAAATTTTTTTATTAATCATGCTTCACCTGATCATTATATTTTAATTTCTTTCCATTTAAAATAATTTATGAAAATAATAGTCATAGAATATTAAGAGGACATTAATCACATACCCAGGTGAAGAATAATAGTTAACGCCACACTTCTAATCAACCCCATTCCTTTATTTTTTAATAATTTAATTAACAAGGGTTTCAAATCTTAAAACATAATTGGATAATGTCTCCCCTAAAAATTATTCATTTACTCATATACATATATCTCAAATTCACAATTATATGAACAACAAAAAATGTATAATGAATCTAATAACCATAAAACCGCAATACTGCTATAAAAAAAGCACATCACCTCGCCAAAAACCACATCATAGCGTTTACATGGGGACTTGCTTTCTTTCGCTTTCTCTCTATATATAATACATTAGAATCTACATTATCAAGAAATTATCTATATAATAACCTACTTTAGACCTAGTACTCACTCATGTGCCTTAAAATATCCTTACTTAATATGTACTTATGTCATGCCCTATAATATAGGTAAGAGAGTAAGTATAAAAATCTCAATAGATAAATTTATAATTGAAAAAACATGTAAAAAAATGGGTGTCATAAAATGCACTTGGTCTTAAGCACTATATAAAGGTATATAACATCTAAAAGTGAGGCATATCTTTAAAATTCTTTGAAAATATAAGAGTACTTTTTTAATGCAAATGCACACCATGCAATAACTCTTAATCTTTTAAATATGATCATTTTCATATCCCATAATATTGACAAATATATATGTATATAGAATTTGATTTAGACTCAAATATTTTGAACATTAATTAACTTTTTTTAATAATAAGGGTCCTAGATCCTCTTATTAGCTCTTATCCTTTGGATCTTTATCTCATCTATCCTAGAATCTCATTATATCTACTCTTGATCACAAAATAAGAGGTGATCACTATAACACACAAGTGACATTTATAGACATGTATATATTAGATTATGGGATAAGACCATATGTGAAACACATATTCAACATTAATTTTCTTTTATTCCTCATATGATCTTAGACTCAAAGCTTAAATTCTTTCTCATCTCATTCATTTTATAGTCATCACAATACAAAAAAAATTTCTTTTATTAGGAAAGCTATTCTCAAATGTGCAAACATATATATATAATTATACTCATCATTCATAGGCATCTTGATATTCACATATTTAATCTTTTATCATAAACATGCAATAGTTATGCCATGTCACCCATGCAACACTAGTCATGAAATGATATAATATACATAAACATGTCATTAATCCCTAACTACTCATATCATGCAATTCAATGTATAAGATATAATGGAATAGTTATTCATACGACAATATCTTGGTGTAATAAATTATAAAGAAATCACTCTTACATTACTATTAATTTAGTTTATCTACTTAGATCCTTCACTTCTTATATTTATGCATTTGCTTAGTAACTTTTTAATTACTACAATGCACTAAAGTTAATACAATATGAAGTTAAAGGGTCTGACCCCATATGTAGTTTCCCAAGTAAAGCTAACATAAAACAACAAGATCAACTTATAACATTTCCTTAATATCATCAAGCCCTTATTAAATTTCTCTCTTAAATCTCAACTATGAAACTAGGTGTCATTAATCTTATACACGCCCTTAATAAAAAATATTGTACCTTAAGTCAATTTTACTATTCTTTCCTTTTATGGTACAAGGCTAACCATTATGGATCTCTTTCCTAAAATTCTCACATAAATATTACAATGATTTGACAACTTTTATAATTTTTATCAAATCTTATTCATGATTGCTAAGAATCTTAATTAGAATAAATACATAAATAATCCATAAATTGAATGCTTACCCTCATCTTTTTTTCTTCTATTAGGCAACAGACAGCCAAGGCTTTTGAAGCATTCTTCCTTCACTATTCAGTAACAATGCCATTCATCAACTCCTCATAGAGGGATTATCACTCACCTCCCTTTCCTTGATGATAATAATAACCTTACATGAAAAAAATGGAATGGAAATGATGTAAAGCATGGCTAAGTTTTTTTTTTACGAATCTCACCTCATTTGCACAATTTTCTCACCCAAAGAACTAAATGCATTAAAGTGACTCACCATCATCGTCAGAGATTATCGAATCCCTCAGTTTCTTTGGCACCAATTCAACTTGCCCAAAGAGAATTTCAAACCTCAAATTAGGCCTTTAGAGTTGTCAGATTTATCTCATTATTCCTCTCTCCCTTGAGAGATTAATCCCAAAGGGGTCGAGCATGATAGGAAAACAAGAGAAAAAAATAAGACTATCAGAAAAAATAATTTAAAAAATAAATTAAGTTTACTTTACTACTTTTATCTTCAAAATTTTGAAGAAAAGCTAAACAATTTTCTAAAATTGTAGTAAATGTACCAACAACCTTATAATATGCTCTTTCTAAAAATATAGTCATAACCAAGTTTCTGATTACTTCACAAATATGTTTTTGTGATGTACAAAAAATATTATTTTATTTTGAACCAAATAAATTTAAAATATTAACATTAAGCATCAAAGTTAGGGATAATATTAGAACAAACGAAATGCAGGTCACCACATAAAAGATGTTATTTCCATTAAATGAGGCCTCTTAGACATGTCAAATTTTCACAAAAATAAAATCATTAAGCTTTGAATAAATTATAATATTTTTTAAATTTTTCAAGTTTTTCAATTTATTTCAATAATTTTCACTTTTTCCAAAAAAATATTTATGATAACTTCTTTCAATAACTTTGACCTTTTTTGTGAGTAATTTAGATTCAAATTTCCAACATTGCTCTAGTGGGTTCATTAAAGTTTGATTTTCATTTAACATTTTCCTTCATCCTCAAGACTCCTTTCTTTCTTATCAAAGATGTACAAGATTTCACAAAATAGCAAAAATTAATAAAAAATTATAAAATTTCATATCATTTTCCAAGAAAAATTTATTCCTTTGAAGATAGTAGTATATCTCCTCCCTCTTTTAAGCTACCATCTATTACCTAATAGTCATAATTATTAAATTTTATTATTGATATTAAAATGTTTCATAATAAAATTTAATTAAATATTATTTAAACCAATACGATGTAACAACATCTATATATATATTACAAGAACTAAATCATATTACTATGAAGCACAAGTACGCACAATCCAAAATAGAAAAATTATTTGACGAAATTCAAGAAGCAAATTGTTTTCCAAGATTGATCTATGATCTACTTATGATCAATTCAAATTCAAGAAGAAAGATACACTAAAGTTATCTTTATAAACTAATATGATTGTTATGAATTTTTTATACTTCTTTTATAATTAATTAATACACCAAAACTATCCTTGAACCTAATGAATTAAGAATTTAAGTAATGGCTAAAAAATTTTGTCATCAAGTTTATTATGACATTCTAATGTATTTTTGAAATTCCAAAGATCATACAATGCAAGAAGCTATGTTATTACACAAATTAAAGGAGAATTATTTTTATGCAAAGTTCTTCAAGTATAGTTTATGATTATTAAAGTGTCATTCTTGGGACACAAAATCAATACCAAAGATTTGTTAGTGTACTAATTGAAGATGGAGATATTAGTTAATTACTCCATAACTATTTATGCTATAAAAACCAAGAGTGTCTTAAGATTAATTGGTTATTATAAGATGTTTATCAAGGCATTCTCGTAGATTGCAATTCCATTAATTGGACTAACTTAAAATTCAATTTTATTTTGTTTGGGATCTGAATTGTGAGAGTAGCTTCCAAACTCTAAAAAAAGTTGTCATCAACATGGATATTACCTTTACCTAAGAATGGTTAAGAATTTATAGTATTCATAGATGATATTGATAAGAATTTTGTGTTATTTTAATGCAAAATGGTAGGATTATAGCTTGTGCTTCTAAACAACCATTATTGCATAAGAAGAATTATTATATTCATGATCTATAGCTTGGCTATCATAATCTTTCCTTTTAAAATTTACAGATACTATTTATAAATATTAGAACTTAAATGTGATCAGATCACCAAAGTATTACTGCATATTTACTTAGAAGTTAAGCTTGAGATAGAGGCAATGATTGGAATTAATTAAGGATTCTAATATATATGTAATATATCATCCAAAATAAAGCCAACATAGTGGCAAATGCCTTAAGCAAAAATAAAAAACATCAACCTTCACGATTACAATGTAGAAGAAGCATAGTTATGAGATGGATAGGTTCAATTTAAATACTATATCAAGAATAAATAAAATTTTTTATTAGTTGGTGATTTTACCAAATTTTCTATAACATCATAAAGAATTTCAAAATAAAAATATAGAGGTGCAAAATATCAAGGCCAAACTCTTGGAAGGACAAGAGTTTGATTTTAGTTTGAATGAAGATAATGGTACTCTATACTTCAAGAATAGAATTTGTATACTTATATAAGAACATACAAATAGATTTTTGTTGTATGAAACACACAGAATGGGATATACAATATATCTTGGGATGACCTATATGTATCAACATATGAAAAAAAAGTTTTTTCTAGACTAGAAAAAAAAGAAACATTGAAGAATAAGTACTATATTTTCCAGCAAGTCAAAAGAGAACACCAAAATCCTAATAGATTACTGTAACATGATCTTACACTTATTTAAAAATTTAAAAAGATATCTATAGACATTGTGGTTGATCTTATTAAGATTAATTAGCAACATGATATCATCTAGGTAATTATAAACAAATTGATCAAGTAAATCATGGCTCTACATTACCATTTACTTAATTATTATGAAAATCAAAGGTTTAAAACGATAAGTGAAGACACAAATAAATCCCTAGGCAAGGATCTAAGGATATAACAAAATCTAAATACTAATCTTTTTATTATATAGATTAAATAAAATATCAATATAAAAAAATGATCACATTACAAAATTAAGTATAATTATTTAATACAAAATAAATAATATACCAAATCTATACATGTTACACCCCATTTTTTCCTAGGCTAATTTTTGGCATATATATTTTTTTTTTGCATATAGACAGCTCAGATCGTCCCATACCAACCTGAGTAGCCTACGAAAAACATAGGATATAACACATCATTACACACCTACTTTCCTTAATAATGTGGATCCCATCTCCCGGGTACACCGTCAAATCAGGTTCATGACTCCTGAATTAACAGATGGACTCGCGCAATGTTACTCCTACTAGACCCAATACTCCTAACCCATACCGATAGGAGAACCGGTCTAATAGAAGTCTGAACCCCCACGGTTAAGTTCATTAGTCATGTAATGACCTCACCATCAAAAATAAAATACATAACATCTTCAGATAAAATATGGCACTCCACACACTATACCATCAAGATAATAAAGTAAAACAGTAGTGGAAACTACATTACAAGAATAAGATCCAAGTCCAACAAGTGCAACATTGTCCAACCAGATACATAAGTCAGAATCACCCTCACATAATACCTGACATATGAGAATAACAGTCTCACTGACAACATCCAACAGCAATAATCAACTAACCAGAATTTCTCAGATAATCACAGATCAGATATCCTCCACAAGCCTGCTGACCACGATCCCACCTAATCTGGTAGCGTCAAGTCTGCCGAGCCACTGAAAATATATAATACGGAAATGAGCTACGCCCAGTAGGAAAGACAGCTAGTAAAACTCACATGCAAGAGAAGGATAATAGCAAGAGTATAAGAATACAGCATAACAATATATGGTGGATAGGCACTCTCAGTCCCAGACTCCGACCAACCACAGTCACCCCCAGTCACACCAGAGTAGCTCTCCTCTGGGCTTCCAGGTAGCGTGCCAGTGGGAACGCCCATCTCGAAACACGCATGGCGCCTAAGCACCCGACACCGCAGCGTCTCTCGTCAATCAATCTCCTGGAGACTATAGACAGATCCAGTCACAAAATCTCTAGCCAATGTGAGACACCCCTGCCACCCTAAGGCACGCAGGCCTACACACTTGGCTAGCCACTGCGAGACACCCCTGCCACCCTCAGGCGCGCAGGCCTACACACATGGACCAGGAGAGATCGACTCAGCCACCGTCCTAAGGAGTCCTCTACCAACAACTTCCATAGAAGCTCATGCCCCTACAGTCATTGTCAATTCTCTAACTCCAAGATTCGGCAACATATGTCCAGGTACGATAAGGCGCATACCAGTCCACATGTATACTGTGGAAGCTAAGTCTGAACCGCACAGTTACCTACCACAACTACCCTAAAACATCATATAGGGTCTATAGTAGTCCGATCCAGTATGCCAATCCATAAAATATGCCCACACTGAGTAAACTGACTCAATCCATGCCGTTGCCATCAAAGCAACACAACTGTCAATTACTGACTGTTCTGGTAGCATCCATGTACCATACCTCTGTTTGACTGTTTCAACTGTACTGTCATCACTAATAACCTTTTCCCTACTTCAGGAAGTTTTTAAATCCCAATTTCAATTTCCGCCCTTCATCCATTTTCCGAAATTCGGAATAAATTTCCGAATAAAATTTAAATTCCACATATATCCTTTTTTTTCCCAAAAATTCGGATTAATTTCCGAATTAATTTCCGCATATTTTATTTATTTCCGAAAATTCGGATTAATAATAAATTTCCGAATTTTTCCTTCCGCTTCTCTCTCCTCCGCGCCGTGCCGTTCGTCCGCGCCGAATCCCGCTGAACCGGATCTCGCCACCGGTTCGGGCCTTCGCGCTGAACCGCGACACCGCCGAACCGAATTAATTAATAATCCGTTAATAAATATTATATAAATACCATTAAATTAAATTTATAATTACTTAATTAAATATAATTAACCTAATTCATCTCCTTCCTCGGTCCGACGCCCGCGAAACCCTAGCCGACGCAATCGCCGACCAAATCCAATCTTCCGCCGATTTCCGGCGACCGCGAACAAGAAGAAACAAAATCCGATGTTCATACTATCCTAATGTTTCAATAATGCCACTAATTCCTAAGGTTCAATCAGAATTTCCGCCAAAGGAGTTTCATCCGATCCCCAATTTGACAATTTACGAAATTAAACAATTCCAGCATTTGTTACTACCTTAACATGAATAAAGCACATAATTGAATCATCGCATGCTTGGTAGAATTTCCGAATTCGACGGGTATAATTTTCCGAAAATCCTAAAAATACTAAAATCAATAATTTGCATTAATCAATTCCAAAAACCATAATTCGCATGCTCCGGTAGCTATTTGCAAAATAATCCATATTTTTAATTAGCTAAATAACTAATTTAAAACTGAAATTCCTACCTTTCTTCTCCGGCGACGGTGAAGCTCGCAGCGACCAACCGCTGCTCCTCGCCGAACGAAACAGGTACCAATCGATTCTCCTCGGTCTCGCGAACCTCCAGGTACAAAAAGCCCCTTGAAAGGCTGCCGGAAAATATCGCCGTTCGCCGCGAACACCCCGTCTCCGGCCACCGCTCGAAAACCCTAACAGCCGAATAAATCGGGTTAAATACCCAGCTTAAACCGGTAATAACCCGTTAAGAACCCATTAAGCGCCGGTTGACCTTCTAAACACGCCGCTTAACACCCGATCAGCCGGTTAATCTCCACCGCTGATCTCGCCCGTCCGATCCGCTTATCCGCGGCTTATCCATACGCACGTGCAAACGCACTCGGCGAACCGCCCCCGCCTTCGCTGAACCGCTCCGGTCCGGTTCACGCGCGGTAAAAAAACAAATTCCGATTTAAAAATAGATTTTCGAAATTCCAAAAATCCAATAAATCCAATTAAACAGGGAAAATTACTTAAAAATTTCCTCGGTGCTCCGAAAAATCCCCAGAAAATTTCAGAAATTCCAATAGCCTCCAATTGAGCTCCTGGCTCATCCTACTGTCGATCTGAAATCATCCAAGCCACAATTTAATTATTGAAGATTAAACATATCATTTTTACCGGGTATAACAATACAGATCCAAGTATGCACATAACATAAAAATCTATCGCATGATAAAAGACTAACCTATATGCCAACTAATAAGTAGTATTTTCATCCTTAATATCTAAGTTCATATCTCTTAGTGTAGTAGATGCATCACCTATGATATAAATATTAAAGAGATTTTAATAAGATTACCAAGTAAACCAATAAAATTACAATATATATTATAACTAAATGAGTATAGTCATGTCTTAATAATAGAAAATCATTGATCATATTGAAATAAGTTATGATATAAATAACATATATATTAATGCATATTCTTTTATTTTCTTATTATTTATAAGGCTCAACTATTTATTACATATAAAGATAAGTTCGTTATTTTATATTTATTTTATTTCCAATATTTTTAAATATATCCCAAATTTCATCCCCTTTAGATAATTAGCTTCTATAGTTAATATAAGTAATTGAAACCTCATAGAAGGGTATCCTTACCTTGATGGGTTATCCTTGCATTATATCATAGATATCAAAATCTCATAAAAATAGATTATTTGTCCTTACCATGTGTCATGTATAATAAAACAACCTTGAGATAAAGACAATGTCTTAGGAAAAAGTTATTCAATGTATATTCCTAAATCAATATATAAAT
Source organism: Vanilla planifolia (assembly GCA_023846275.1). NCBI lineage: Eukaryota > Viridiplantae > Streptophyta > Magnoliopsida > Asparagales > Orchidaceae > Vanilla > Vanilla planifolia. The sequence continues at coordinate 1,872,591 of CM043877.1, forward strand.
TAAGTTGAAATTATGCAAATCAATACATAAATCAACTTGAAATTGACAAGATGGACAATCAGTCAAGAAAATTTCCTAAGACAATTTGACTATGTTGGCTCACTAGCATAATTAACAAGAGGGTTAAAATGAGTTATAAGTTTTCAAAAATAGCACATTGAAGATAAACCAAATTTGCAATATAGCAAAATAAAACATTTAGTGTGCCATAAGATAGTAATTGTAAAATATAATATATAGGAAAGAAATACAATAAAAAATCAACACCATAATTTTAAATGGTTTGGCATTTACCCAAATGAGCTTACATCCACTCTAAAGCAAATTTGGGACAACCTTCTTTCTTCCTCTTATTTGTCATAGCTAGTGGAAAAATCACTTACAACTAGTCTTTTTTCTTAAAGTTAACACTAAATCTCATAAAGCCTTAGAGTAAGATTTTATAGCATTTATGAAAGGAAAAACAAAAGCTCACAATTCTCACACAGAGTTGATATTATAAATATTTCCAGATCGATAATGTCTTGGCTCATGTAATGAATAAGAAAAGTAATATTAAACTACTTACTAAATGAAGCTAAAAGGCACAAATTTTAATATTGAAAGATTCACCCAATTTGGATGATGCAGCATGACATTTTCAATTCTTGTGAATTTTAAATTTCGTCCAACCAAATTACCTTGATCATAAATTCAATAATTTATTTGCAAATAACATGATCTATATCGTAACACTTCGAAAAGGAATTGAAATTTCTTCATGTCAAATGAAGAAGTTGTCACAAGCATATTTTCTAGAAAATTGTTTGGGAACTCAAGGTTTTGTGCCCAACGTAAATGATCACATGAAAGTCTCTCTTATGAGTACTGCATATCCAATGCTAACTTGTTGTTGTTATGTTGGCATGGAGGAAGCAATTCATAGAGATTTTTTTCAATGGATTACAAGTTTTCCTAAAATTGTTAAAGCATCGTGCACAATTACTAGAATAATGAATGACATTACATCTGATGAGGTATGTTTTATCATGTTAGTTTATTGTTATTTTTCTAGACCTTACTTATAAAAGTAGGACTATGTACATATTTGTATATATCGTATTTATTCTTTATAAAAAATAATGCTTATATGATTTGGATATTTTTTTTAGCATGAGCAAACGGAGAATCACGTGGCAACTATTTTGCATAGTTATATGGAAGAATATAATTGCATGAGGGAAGAAGCTTGCCAAAAGCTCATAAAAATGAGGGAAAATGTATGGAAAACTTTGAATCAAGAGCTTTTTTTTCTTACCAACCTTCCATTGACTTTGGATCGTCCAATCATCAACCTTGCACATGTGACTGAGATCATCTACAAGGAAGAAAACAACTTCACGAACCCGTTTGACACAATGAGAGCCAACATTTCTTTAGTAATGACCGAACCACTTTTTCCAAATGGAGCTATCCCAAAATGAAACAATATGTACCTTGTAATTAATAATTGAATAATTATTGTATTACTCATAGCTCATGACTCCTTAGGAGATGGATAATTCCGATTCTTAATATTAAATAATATTTTATAATAAAAATGGAAACCTTGGGTTTCTTTTAAATCAATTATTTTGATTATATTTAAAAGATACATTTTTACATTGATGATATTAACATATTTTGAATCAAATTTTAAATTTTTGGAGATTTTTTTAAAATTAAAAAATTATCAAACAACCTTATTTTTTTATAATAAATTAAAATAAATATTTTAATAATATATTTTAAAAAATAAAAATTAATATTATTAAATTCTATAAATGTCTAAGAAAATATTGTTATCTTTCAATGATTGTAACTAACTTTGTTACATCAATAAAGGACAAACATAAGATCCACCTTTTTATATGATTATACCTGCATGTTAGTTTTAAGTATTCAAGAAAACATAACATCAACTTCTTCTATCTCCATAACACTTGTAATTCAAGATTCAAATTTGGGGCACCATGAAGAAAGGGGTTATTTCGAAGAGTGAGCATTATTCTATCATTTTTATTTTTCATATTATATAATCTTCTTAATGGAGATCTATTTTTTAGCATATTCTTTTCTCTTTTTTTCTATTCTTTCTTCCCTTAAAAAATTCTTTTTTTATTGTAGTAAACACTATTACAGGCATTTTTGCATTACATACATTTTTGCCCTCCTTGCTCATTTTCTATTACTTCTTGTTCTTACCACCATCTTCTTCTCTCTTTCTCTCACCCTTGTTGGTAATTTTAGCATTATGTTAGAGGCATTTGCATAAGATGAAGAAAGTGATTACATCTTAGTTTTTTATTTTAGTAAATGTCTATAGTTGCTATTGGAATTAATATCATATTCTTGCTTTGATCTTTTTTGATGTCTAATAATAAGATAGGAAAATCATTATTTATGATAATTATAAATACAAATTTGAAGTATTATATTTATTTGACTCATATATAAAAAAACGTACCTAAGCAATAAATTTAAAATTGAATGCAAATATCAAAGATAACGAATGTGATAATGGATTTTACACAATTTGACTTGGTTTAGTTATAGTGCTCACCTAATAAATTAAAGACATCAATCATCATCATAAAATAACAACAAGAAGTCAAATATCGAACATAGTCCAGCTCAAGAAATATAGAATCCTTCTTAAAGAGGATGAAAATTACATTAAAGAAGAGCATGTTCTAATACAAGAAGGATTTTTTTTGTTAACAATACTATAGTGGTAGATAAACAATGGCTTCATAATGTAATTGTAAACAATGCCTTTGTTCCATTTGCTAGCGATGGATGCACTTTGATCAAAGACTTCGATTTTGAATGGCCATCCTCACCATGAATTATTATTTTTGGTCGTTTTCTATAAAGACATCAAATGGATATAATGTTAAGGAAAATGATTGCTCTAACACTTGATAATTGTGTCTTTTCTATCAATACATAATTTGACGAAGAGAGCTAAAAAAATATTTTCCCAAGCTTTGCATGTAAAGCATAAAAAAAAGGAGCAACCTTGTCTATAGATGCTTCATGCATATAGAATAAACCTGCTAAATGAGAATGATATCAATATTAGGTGTAGAGCACACATGCAATAACCTTTTTGTCCATAGATATCATTACAAATATACTTTATGTTATACCATTTGCAGTGATGATCACAAAACCAAGACTATGTATTTACTAATATCTTATTAAGTTTAGTGTTATTTTAGTAATCTAAATTTGATGGAGTGAAGACAATTGTAATATAAATAGTTAATGCAATTTAATGACTCAACCTGGTGACTTTGGAGCTAAAGACAATGGTATTTGTGGAGTGACTAATCTACAAAGAATTTTATTTTTAAATATTTATGATTAGCTTGTTAAACATTTAAATTCTTTTCAATTGTGGCACATAAGACAATCATTCTTCATGCATATGCGAATTTGAGTTTTTGAGTATACAATTTTATTATTAAAAATAAATAAAAAATGCATAAGCACCCACCGCTAAGCTCGAAAGGCTCGAGCTAAGTTGCCAAGCCCAAAGGCAACACGGGCCGTAAGGACCTGCTTGCTAGGGACCCGAACGAAATCAGGTCAAGCCCAAGTAATAGTTAAGTCAAATCACTATTGCAGTCGTTGGTTGAGCAAGTTTAGGGCATCACTTTTGAACCGACTTAAGTGAAACAAGTCAAGGCAGACTCGTTATTTAATTTATGTAAATAGGGTATGGTTGGACCTCATGCGCATGCTAGTGACCCAGGTCATGACGTCACGAGAACACTAGAGAGTAGTCAACCCCATTAAGTTGATAATAAATAAGTAGTACATGTATTATAAGCACAAAATAGTTGGATCATTTTGTAATATGAGACTAAAAGTAAGCTTTGCCAAACTTGAGATTTTTGCACCGATTGATCGCACATTTTCATGATCAAACAGTGAAGATCACACCCATATTTGTGACATTTTTTTGTCTTCAATCGTTCATTCATAATGCTTAATCGAATGACAGAGATCCTCTCTACCTTTGTGAATAATAATCTCATTATCATTATCGTCCATCAGATATTTTAATCCAATGCTTTGGATCTTATCTCGCTATGATTACATCTGCACCCTTTATCATTTAAGCAGATCCGACAAATATTGCTCCATCTATAAACATAATCGAACGACAGCTGTATCGTCTTCTCTATTATGAAGGCCAGCTTTTCGAAAAGCCGATTCTAACCATTGGAAGAGTTATTTTTTGTATTTTTATTTTAACTATAAATAAGGATTATTTACAAAACATAAGAACTACTGAATCAAACTTAAAAATTTTCATATAAGTCCAACTGAAACTTAAACTGTGAGCAACAAATTTTATGCAATTATAGGAGCTACGTATTTATTCTTGTCTTTATTCTCTGTTTCTATTCATAATCATTTATGTAGTTCTTGATAACATCTACTTCATTTATCAGTAGTGTTACTCTTATTTAAAAAATTAAAGGTATAAGGATTTTTGTAAGAAAAAATTTATAAAGTTTCAAATTTTTTTAAATAACCTAAATTTCTTTTATTTTGGTGTCTCATTGGAGCACCGGTGTGTATTTGGTTTACCTTTATTGGCTTCAATAAAAGGGAGTGGTTAGTGGAAGCCTGATTGGCAATCGGGAGTGGATGTAAGCACGGGTTTTGACTGAACCACTTAAAAAAATCTTGTGTGCATTTTGTTTAATATTGAGCAATTTTATTTCATTTATAAAAGAAAAATATTTTAAACTTGAAAATTTTTCATCTTATTTTTGGAATCAAAAATTTTTTTAAACGTACAATTCATCCCTCTTCTCTTATTAATTTTGCTTTGGACATGTTATAATGCTTTATGCTTCATCTCCTTCTTTACATGCAACTCATGTCTAGATGGAGATCAAGTTAAAAAAGATAATCACTTGATTTCCTAATTCAATGTGAAAGTAAGCCATATCAAGACATGTAATGTCTTAAGAAATATCATTTGCATGATTTTCATCTAATCACCACTCTTAATTTCATATTTGTTAATGTTTGATTATATTTTCAAAGTATTTCATAGATATCTTTTCTTTCTAGTAACGTTGTTAAAATATTAATTGTTAATGGATTAGATGACCATCCTTTCATAAGATTTTGCATTCATATTGGCCTTATAAATGCATTATAAGATTATTATCCTTTCAATAATTGAATATTAATGATAGACATTCATTGATTATTATTTTTCCATAAGTTAAAAGATAGAATTGTCAATGGTTGACAGGGATGAAAATGTTTGTGATTAAATTTGTATTTGATTAGAATTCCATCAATGATTAACCTAATTATGGTCTATGCAGTTGTTCTTTTCCTAATCCCTTTTCTCCTTTTGTTCTCATCTTGGTAATTATCGATAGTCAACATGTCAACTCACTGCTAGCATTCACCATCCAAGGTCATTAGATATCCAAATTGATTAGTTTAAAGTTTAGCAATGCCTCTCCTTTTAAATTAAGCTCCTTTTTGTTTATTATTTTAGTCAAGTTGCTTTCTTACCATTGACATAACTACCTGTTGGCCAAACCTCTAGTTTCTTATGGTTCTCCTCTCTCCCTCCACTATCTTTAATGCTTATTGTTAGACAACCCACTATGCCTTTCATTGCTTTTTACTCTTGCTAAACATGTGCATTCTTAGACCACCAAGTACTATGTGTAATGTTCTTGTGGTCATATGGTGAAGCGACATTAAATTAACTTATGAACAACACATGTTGTGCAAAGGGTGACATGAGTCACGTATCATGTGAAGTGTGATTTGAGTCATGTGGCTTGCATGATGTGTGGTGTGCCATGCACAGCACAAAATATGTCATGCATTGTATGGTGAGTGCAATGTGTAGTACACAAGAGCTTGCTATATTTCTAATTGAAGTCTTATGGAAATTGATTATTTTTTATTTTAGCTTTTCATATTTTGTATGATATGAACAATTAACTTTACGTTTTCAAAGTTTTTACATCACACTCATTGACACAAGCATGGCAAGGGTGTGTTCATTGTTAAGAGATCCCAATTAATGCATGTAAATATAATATAAATACTTTTAATAACCATATCTTATTTCTATATAATAATCATATGCTAATACATTAGTGTGATGATTAGGCATTGAATCAATGCTATGTAGATCCCTTTGCCTACCCAAGTTTTATATGTGGTTTTTAGTAGTTTACCAAAGACAAAGCTTTGATCTTATGGTTTTGAAATTGTACATTACCATACATTCATTATAATGCTATGCTTATCTTTGTGTTAGGAAAGGTTATTATGTTGTTTCACTTTTTTCATATCTTTAATTGTTGTAAATATCATAGTGCTATAATTCTATGACCTTCTTGATGATGATAGAGCTCATATTAGGTTTTTAATTTAAATATCATTGTTTTACATATTAAAAAAAGTATGGAAATTTGATTTTTTTTGCTTACTAATTGTATTTTGTAATATGTTTTCTACAACTATGATATTTCTATAATTTTATTGCTTGGTTTAATGCATTTATCAATACACATGAAGGTTGAAATCTACGAACCATTCCTAACCATGGTTGTTATTTGTTGTAAAAAAAGGAAAAATGAAATGATGTTTTCACTTGCCTCCCTCTCCTTGTAACACCTCTAGCTTGAATAGGTTAATCATAGAACAACTACAATAGAGTCTAAGAATGGAGGGTATAAATTTGTTAGGTCTCTAAAACCTCTTCTAGATCTTGCTAATAAATTGGAAATGAGGGAGATATCAGAAGAGATGGAGATTAAGGAGGGAAGGCTATGAAACTCCTTTTTACCTTGGAACTTTCTATGATAATGTCAGATGGATAGTAGCTACTTTAGCATCAATGAATGACAAGGACTTGTACTTTAGGAAGTGTGGGAATTAGATTGGACAAACACAAACTTTCTAAAGGATGACTTAGGCTAACCTTAATACAACACCAGAATGTTCTCAAGGAAAGGATCTCTTCAATGTCGTCAAGGTAGGAGAAAGTTGGCACCTTTTCTCAAGGGGCTGTTAAGGGAGGGGAGAAATGAAAGGGAGAAGGGGTTCTCTCCCAACTCTCTTAAGGCTATCCAACAAAAAGATGATTGGTTATGGACACACCAAGAGAAGAAAAGTTGTGTCTTTAGGCTTAGATATTTTTGATCTTCAAGAGGGTATCGAGGAAAGTACTTAATATGTTTTATATGTTCTTGAGATGTTGGCACGGGCAATGGTCTACACTATTGGTACTAGATTATGTTGATTAGCCATGGAGAACATAGCAAATTCAAATTCAAATAAACATGAATAGCCCAAAGTAGCTATGATTAGAATCATGTTCTTGAAACAAATGAGAAGGTTTAATTCATTGCCATGTCATAAATGCATGAGAGAAGGACTTAGAATTCTGGTTTGAGGAACATAACGTCTTTCTCAAAATAATGTAATGTTGAACCTTTGATAGAAGAATTCTCCTGTCAAGTAGGTGAGTAACCTAAAGTGCTTGATCAACATAGTAAAGGTCGACAATTGGCATTAGTTTGGGAGATAACTGATCATACTTAAGAACTAAGGAATGGAAGATTTTTTGGAAGAGTGAGAGATTCAAGTGGATTATAGTTTACTAAGGAAACACTAGTTGTCAAGGGATCAACCTAGTGCCATTTGCATCACTTTTTAAATGAAATTTTCAAAAGTTTCTTTTTACTACATATATTTCTATCACATATTTTTTTAACAAAAACTCTATTCCAATCAAAAAAAAGTTGAACCCTCAATTGAAGAATACACAAGTCAAAGTTAAGTGAATGAGCAAAAAAATTTCTCGATTGACTATGTAAATGACTTAATATTGGGCATTAGTTTGAGAGATAGATAATCATAATTAAGAATTAAGGAATGAGAGCTTTTTTTGGAAGCATGAAATTTAAAGGGGATTAAATCTTATCAACAAATTACATGTGATTAAGAGATCAACCTTGGGTTTATCTGCATATCATTTTTTTAAAATTTACCCTCTTCAATCGCTATTTCTAATAATGTTTTTATTAAAAATCTATTGTCATTCCCATATAACTCATTTTTTAAAAGCTCCTTTTCAATCCCCTTTCTAAGTTTGCAAGTTTTTCTCAAAAAGAGCTCTATATTAACTAATATGGTGTAGGTTGAGTATTCAATTGAATTAGCTAAATCAAACTATAACCACCACCCTCAACTAGCTTAGGATGCTCAACCATGAGAGAAGTTAAGGTCAAGGGGAAATAATGTTACAACCCATTAGACTCAACAAGATAAACAAATTCATTTGGGAAGGAGGTAGAGCATCTTTTTACTCAAGTAAGGCGAGGTGAGTTTTACAAGAAACAAAGACCAATGCTTGCGGCCAACTCAAGTAGAGATCTAATGCCATAATTCCAAGTGAAACTCAAGAGAAGTGTTGAAGGGATGATGTTGAAGGACTTGAAAGTCTTAGTCGTAGGATGTTGACAAACCCCACGACTTGTTTGAGGATATTCTAGGTATTCCATAAAGGAGGATGGGCAAAGCTTATTGTTCAATTAGGAAAGCTACACAATGCAAATAAGGATGTAATCTTTATTTGCAACTCATGGGATTTGTCCATAAAGAAAAATGTTTGGAAAAGCAATAAAAGTGATATGAAAAGGTGAATGCAACAAGAAAATTAAAGAAAAGAGACAATAATAAAGGGAAACCATTTTGTCAAAATCTTAGTGTTTGGAGTGGAAGGATTTGGTGCTCCTCTTATCATGAGAATTGACCTTACAATTCTTATTTCTTAATCTCTATAATTTCCTTTTCTAGTTTTTTCTTTTGTACATTAGTATAAGTGCACTAAATCATTAACAACAAAAGTAGACAATCATTAGATGAATGTTGGAGATTCGGTTTAAAAGCGAGATCTTTAGGAATTAGGGAAAGCCAAGCACAATGGGCTGTATCCAAGGTTTCTACCATGTGATTAAGTTAGCATTTCGCTAAAACCTTTTTTAGTGTCTATTGATGAGTTGGGGATCGAAGAGGATATAAGAAATGAGTATAAAGAGGAGAAAGATGGGGAAACACTCTTCTCTTAAAACTTCACATGAACTTATTAGATGGATATCTAATGAGGAGATATTGGAAAAAGTTGCCAATTTTGCAAAAAGGCATTTTGGTTTGATGTGCACCCACTTGGAATCAAATATGAGAACTATAGTATCAAGAACTTTTTTATAACCCCAAAATTTAGGAGAATGGGGAGACTAGAAGCAAGGGAATTCATATCATTGTATGACAAGAAAGAGAAAAAAATAGACGATTTGTTGCAATTTGCTAAATTGGACTTCATATTTGTACAATCAATCCACTTGGAAGAACTTCAAAGTATATTAATGTAATCTTTGTTACATATAATACATGCATAGAGAGCATAAGTTGTAGAATAATTAAAACAAAATATTATCTATGAGATTGTTCCCTATTTGTCATAGCATCTAAAAATTGTGTTGTAATAATTCATAATTCTCTTTAAGAATAAAAACTATACAAGAAATTTGACTTTTATTCTTTTAAATGATAGATGGAACAAAAATGTTGGCCTTGCAAAGGATCTTCCATTTTGAAGCGATAGACTAGTGGAATTAAATTCCTGGAGGGATGGAGTATTCTTTGATCCTTTTTATTCATATGCAAGAAAATGTCCACAAAATTATTAGTATTGACATCCATACTCAATTATATTTATGATTTATATGGAACATTAAAAGATTTTCAATTGCTTACTGGCATAATAAATAGGTGCATAATTACTAAAAACATGCCTATAATATCTTTAACAAGTGTTTATTTAACCAATATTCATTAGATTCTTATAGTTTTTTTAATACAAATCTAAAACAGAATTTTATGAAAGAAGGTTTTTTAGTTATTGTTGGGTTGGTTTTTGTAGGTGGGAAGTTGCTGAAAGAGTTGACTGGTTACCAATCTATTTTCAAAAGTTTATAGTTGTTCTTTACAAAACTTTTGAAGAGTTTGAAGATGAACTTGAATTGTGCCAAACTACTTATAGAGTTCAATATCTTAAAGAAGAGTTTGGTGTTGTAATCTTCAAAGATTCTCATTACAAGCAACTATGACATAATTGCTTAACTACATTGCTGTTAGTTTAAGTTACAACTATAGGTGCATTAAAAGTCTTAGTATTTGGATTAGCCATGTCATGTTTTTTATTTTGTATCTTATGCAAGAAGCATACTACTAAACACAAACTTACAATAAAAAATGCTAAAAATCATAGAAAATATGTGCAAATTAATAAATTTTGCTAGATTGTTATATTTTGGATGATGCATAGAGAGTATAGGTTGTAAAAATAAGTAAAGCAATAAATTGTTTATTAGATTGTGTCTTAGTGATCATTGTTCTGTTCACATAAAAAATTATGCATTGTTATAATGCAAAATTCTATATAAGAACTAAAACTGTATGAGAAATTTGACTCTCATTCATTTAACTAGAGGATGGAACAAAAATGTTACCCTTGCAAAGGGCTTATTATTTTTGAGGGATAGACTTGTGGAGTAACATTTCTGGATGATTAGAGTATTCTTTGAGCTTTGCTTTTCTTACAAAAGGTTATTCACCACAAGGTTATCAATATTGATATCCATGCCCGATGACATTTACGACCAACATGGGACACAAAAGAGCTTCAATTGTTTTCTAACATAATGAAAAGGTGCACAATTACTAAAAATATATCTTAGTTTTAACTTATCCACATTTCATTATATTCTTTTAGTTTATGTAAAAAATTCATGTAAAGAATTTTACAAAATAGTTTTTTGTGTTATGTTTGTGATGCCTTATGTAGGTGGGAAGTCAAGAAAGGAATTAGGCAATTACCCATATGCTTGAAAAAGTATATAATGGCTCTACATAGGACTTTTAAAGAGTTTAAAAATGAGATTTTATTGAAGAAAAATTCAAATAGAATTCAATACCTTAAAGAAGAGCCAACTTTTAATGGTTCTTCATGCACATCTAACCTTGAATAATAATGCTCAGAGGTGTGATGCTAGTCTTGTTGCTTTGTTATGTATGGTTTTTTATGTTATAACTACAAAGAAAATAAAGCCATCACTATTTACTATATATATGGACATTGTTTTACACATAACTTTATCATGATAGCTAACTTATTAAGCAATCTACACATTCATGTGGGAATTGAAATGGTTTTATTTCAAATAATGTGATTTATATCTTAATATCTTGAAAGAAATAAAAAAACTTTTGACACTGCAAAATAATACATACAAAAATCAGAAACTTGAAAGATAGGTAGTTCGAACCATTCTTTATGCATATGCTAATGTTGTTTATCGATTCTTACCATATAAACCTATGATGCTTATCTTATTGCTTTGTTGTTGAAGTTTTTAAAAGAAAATAGAACTATCACTATTTACTTTTTCATGATCATGTTTTTAATGCATAAATTTATCATAGATAGCATACTTATTGACCAATTTACACATACATATGAGAATTGAAATGGTTTTATTTCAAATAAAGTAATTTATATATTTATATCTTGCAAGAAATAATCAATATTATGCATGTAGTTAATATGCATGTTGAATAATATTGTAGCATCATTTATTTTCTTATTTATAAATATAAGTATAATATCATAAATCACAATTTAAAAATTGATTTTTTTTATTTTGAAATGATTTTACTTGTTTTAGTGTTTAGAAAACAAAAATACATGCATATTAAAACTTTCCCAATTTCTACAATGAAAAGAATAAAAACTTTAATATCATAGTAAAAGAAAAATTATATTTTTGAAACCAATTATTTCTCAATTATAATAAAAGAATAGAAAATACATTTTTAAATTAAAACTACAACGCCTTCTAGAGCATGACAAAGAAAATATAAAAATTTTTCTCAAAATGGACTAGCTATTATAATAACCTTATATAACTAAAAAATCTAATAGAGGATATCTATGAAGCTAGAGAATAAATATCCATAAACTAGGTCTCCCCTTAGTTTTTATAATAAATCGTTATGGATACACTAAGTCATTTCCTAAAATGAGATAAACCTAATAATTTTTTTCTATTATTAAACTATACTATGAGGCCTTTTTTTGGTATAAGATATAGCTAAACGTTAGTCTTCATAATTGTGTTATACCATCGAATCTTTCTTTGATATATTTTATACATTTTCATAGGCAAACCAATGACTAGATTATGTCATGTTCTTTAAATAGACTTTATTCCTTTTTTTTCTTTTTTGTATTTAATTCCATGTAATTAGTTTTGTATGTTTCTTATGGTATACAAAATAATAAAATCGTTTTAGATAAAATATCATGATTCCAAAATTTTATACTCTTTTCATAAAAAAATATGCACCACATTTTATAATATAAAATATAACCTTTTTTTCAATTTTCTAAAATAGTTACAATACACCAATCAAAGTATCCTTATTTTTTAAAAATATCTTTCCTTGAAAAACCGTCATATTTAAAGTACAAATTTATAATTATCAAGTATTAAATATCAAATCAAATGCAATTATATTACATAAAAAATTCTTAATCAAAGACTTAAAAACGATCTTGCATTGTTGCAAAATGCATACCAAATTCAATATCATAAGAAAAGGTAGCTTTGAACATTTTTTCTTACTTTGCTATACAAGTATTTTTAAAGTTATAAATACAAAGAAACTAAAACTATTATTGTTTCTGTTATCCATCATAATGTTTTTTACTCATTAGTTTCTCATGGGTAACTAATTTACTAATCAATTTACACATCCACATGGGAATTGAATTGTCATTGTTTTAAATAACCTAATTTATATATTAACATCTTGAAAGAAATAATTGAACTTTTTACATGACAAGTGAAAAAATTGTCACAAGCATATTTGCAAGAAAAGGGTTGTGAATGCAAGGTTATGTTCTAAAAATAAAAGTTCAATTGAAAATCTAAATGTTATTCAATGCATTAAAAGTTTTCCTATTATTGTCAAAACACCAAGCATACAATAATGAATGACATTCTCTTTAATGAAGCATGATTTACAATGTTAGCTCATTCATGTGTTTTTGGGAAGTTATGTATTTTAATTATTTAAATAGGCTCTATATAATAAGATTTCAAGTCTTGTACCCTTTGGGCTCAGCTTATACATTAAGCCTCATACATATTAAAGATTTTTAATTAATGCAATGTGTTTTATCACTTACAACCAACAATGTTAAACTTGCTTTAATATTTATGTAGCATGAGCAAAACAAGAATCACATGGCTACCATAGTGCAAAGATACATGAAGGAACACAAATGCACAATGAAAGAAGCATGCCAAAAGCTCATGATAATGATGGAGAATGCAATATAAACTATGCACCAAGAGAGCTTCTTCAACTTACCAATATTCAAATTTTTTTTGGCCAACCTTTCATAAATAATTGAGCTCTTCTATGAGTATAAAGATAACTACAATTATCCCTATGACACCATGAGATACAATATCAAATTATTAATTTTGAAACTTCTTATTTCGTAATTATCACACTAAAGATCTTTATCCAAAATTTTGATAGAAGCATATGGATTTGATATGTATCTACTTGAAAGAAAATTTGAATGCTATGATTTCAAAAGCTTTAAGAAACCCCTTTTTTACCATAATGATGAGGTGGGAAGCAAGGGATTTCATATCCCATTACATTTCTCAATCCTACTTTAACCAGATTATTTTTTGTTGAAATTTTTTTCACAATCATGATTAACATAAATGTTTTATTATATTTTATTTATTTATTCACCATTAAATTTTCTTTTATACTTACATATTGAAAAAGCTTACATTACTAAGAATATTTTTTGTATCATACAAATAGCTTAGCTATAAAAAAATTTTTAATTATATAAAGAAGTTTCTACAAATAAAAGTTTGATAATTTTTCAGTGAATATTTTTTATATTTTATTTATTAAAAGAAATTTCTTGTTAACAAATTATAAAAAAAGTTGAGCATTTTTAATATACGTTATTCTTTCTATAAGAAAAAATTTCAAAATCTTCCAATTTAAATAAAATAATATAAATATGAAAAGGAAGTAATTATGGCTTTGGCACATTGAAAATATTAAAATCTTTTCAAAATTTTTTAAAATTAAATTTTCCAAATATTACACTCACGGTGAAAAAGCATGTCACATCTAAGAAAAAGAAAATGTAACTAAATTATTTTTCTAAAATAATAATAATTTTTTTCAAAATTATATACTCCAAATTTTGACCTAGTTAACAAAACTTATATACATAAATATAACTCTAATTTGAAATTCATCGTAATAAAGTAGGAAAAAAACTCATATAAACAGATAGATATCTATTTTTATATGCAATAGCAAACTAAATCTATAAAACAAATTGACTACTTTGATAATTTTAATTCTCTTGATAGAGATTTTATTTTATTTTTCATGTAATTTGATTTGTTGTCACATTCATTGATGTGACTATTATTAAAACAAAAATCTTAAGCTAAGATTATTGTTTGATTTGCTGACTAAATCTAAGATACATATATCTTGATCATTGTTTGAAGTGTCTTCTAGATCTAATATAGAGAATGAGTATACTTGCTTTTTGGATTATATCTTGATAGTCCAATATTGAGCAAGCAATGAAAAAAATAATTAATAATTTTAATATTAAAATCCCACCTAAAATTTAAATTAGTATATTTTAAAACAAAATTATAAATCTCATAATTTATATTTTTTTAAATATAGTTTCTCAAAATAGAACACATATTAGTGCATATCATGGTCACTCTATGAGAATAGCAATTAATGCAATCAATAAAATATGTTAAATAAAAAATAGTTGAGTTTATTAGCACATATAAAACTGCTCTCTTTATTTTTCATATACATTCACATTCATAAGTGTTACTTGGCACTTTAACAGGGCCTTGAAACTATTTTGATTAGGGAGGAGAGGTTTAGCCTTTAGATCACTCTCTCATTGACACATGGAGCTCGAGAATGCTTCATATCTTGCAAAATTACTTGGTATACTAGAACAAATCGATTGACATGTCAACTCTGATTTATATGTCTGACTCATGTCTTTTAAAGTTCTTCACCTTGATAGCTATAACTAATTTTACCATAACAACAAAGGGAGCAATATAAATGCCACTTATTTAAAAAAGAATTCTTGTCTATCAATTATATTAAGCATTTGGAAAAATTATACTATCTTCATACATTACAAATACACCTCTAAGACTCAAATTTGGTGTTTCAATAAAAAATAGTCCACTTTAAAGAGTTTGCTTAAGTATACTCCTTTTTTTACCTACGTTACCATATAATCTTTTAATGAAGACTATTTTTCTTTCATTCTACTTATTTTTTTACCTACCTTACCATATAATCTTCTTGATGAGAACTTTTCTCTCTTTCTCATTATTTATCATACTTTAGTTTTTTTCTCAAGGAGATTTTTCCTTTATTATAATCAACAAATCTTATAAAGAATAATTATTTTTTTAATTCTAAGAACTCACAAATTTTTAATATTGTTTTTATATTACATGCCTCTTCATCACTCTCCTTGAATTTTTTGTATTACTCCCTTACTCTTACCATTACTCTTGCCCTTCGTTCTCTCATCTTTGGTTTTTAATAAGGGTGAATTATTCTATAATGATAGATTGTTAGTAAGTTTAGCATTTTGTTAAAAATAGTGGCATTTCATAATTGTCTTGGTGGTTATCCATGTTTCATAGCAATTAAAACAAAAGTGGTTTTTTTAATTTCAACAAACATCTAAAGTTATAACTAGAATTGTTATCTTATTCTAGCATTAATCTTGTTTTGTGTGTAATAATAAGATGGATAGACCATGATATATGATAATTATAAATACTATCTTGGTAGCTCCTGTTTGTTTGATTCACCCTTTCTCTAACTAAGAGGTTTTAATTTTTGCATAAGTGATTTATAGTAACCCACTTAATTCTATCTCATGGGACCATTGCTTGGATTTTGAATAACCATAGAGATCAAACCTTTATAAAAATAGCAATGCAATCTTCTTAAGCCCTATAGAAATCATTCAACTTTCAAACTACAAAAACATTATTGAATTAAAACATAGGTACATTCTTTATAGTTCAATAAACAATAATTCTTTGATAATCATAAAGAAAAGGAAATATTACCTTAGATAAATACATTTGTTAATTCTTCCTTATTACAATCCGTAGTTTACCAACATCGATTTAAACTCCCTTAGCTACTTGGATTATGACTCCTCACATTAAAACTCCTCTTCACATTAAAACTACTCTGCACTTTTCTTTCCTTGACTACAACGTACATGTAAAGTAAAGCGAAATAGAATATCTTCCTTTGCATAGACTGCTCACCCCAAACAACAAAATTTATTAAAGAACCTTACCTGATGATGTAATAGAATCCAATACATCAAAGGTTTCACTTGAAGATGTAATACTCCTATTTAGATTCAAAGTCATACCAAGGTTAGCCTTGTTATTTATAATTAGTCTCCATTATCAGTATTGTTGTAAGAGTCAATTACAATTGACTTTTTTTTGTTACGCATGTCTGTTTACTGTCAATTTGTTAGGTTATTTATTGTAGTAATTTTGTTACAGTTATTTGAAGAACAATTAGTAAGTTTTTGAATATTTATATCTTTAAATTCAGTATCGATCATCCCTTCAATAGTCTCGTAATTTTAATGATGCAAAATTTGGGTAAAAAATGATTTTAAATGAGCTAAAATTAGAGTTTGGGCTGCTACCACTTTAGTCTGCCATCGTACCATCACTATTAGATCAGGTACTGTAGCCTGCACCGACTTGTGCACCTCTCACATCGAAGTGTCGATCTGATAATCTTTGTTGACCCGCGTGATATGCTCGACCTACACTAACCTATCAACAATTTCAAACCAACTCCATGAACATGCTAGACTCAAAACATGGGCATCGACCCATTAATAAGAGCTGATTCGTTTTGTCTCATGCTAACCCAAAAATCAGACCCTATGCATTAAATGCCCCTCTACCTGCATGGTTCGAGCCGCCTGCTATTCACTGTTATCATCATCTGAAATGTATATTTTTGTGCGGAACTACTTTATTTAATTAATTTTGTAAATTTTAAGTTAGTTTTTAGGTTAAATTCAAAATATTTATTTTGTAGTTTGTGACAACTTTTGAAATTCTAAAATGTCCTCTAAAATTTGAAAATTATATCATTTAGTATTCCAAAATATTCTTTTATATTTCTAAGTTAACAAATTACTATTATACCCTTTAGGTCTTTATAAATTAGAATACTCACTAAGTTTTAAGTGATAAATATTTGAATAAAGTAACAAAGTGCTATCGCAAAGCATGCATGATACAAGTGTGTTGCGTGCAAACAATCCAATAGTGTGATTCTGGAGATACGTTGGAAGGGTGAGTGAGAGACTTAAAAAGGGAGATCCCAACACATCATCCAATATCAATAAAAAATAATAAATCACTAGGAAAGTCCTTTGGTACTTTATTTTATATTTGAAAAATTTTATTTGTCATGCCTAACTCTTTTGTTAATGCACATGATCATGTGAGTCCTTATTTGATGTTCTACAAACTCCACTTATGTGTGTATAATATCACTTCACAACCAAAGGGAGTACTTGAGTGTGTATTATTCAGACCACGTTTTCTTAGGTGGTGATCCCTTATTTTAAAAGTTAGTTCACATTATTGGCTTCTCATAAAGCTTTTACTTACTTGGCAATCCTATGATTTTTTATTATAAAGTTATAACATCTTTGGATAGGCTCTTGTATTAATATAATGCTTGAACCTAAGTCTTTCATAATTATTTATGAGCTGAAATAAGTTTTAGCATGTTAAATTACATTTCCTTAGTTGTCATAAATTATCAAATCCTTCTCCTGAATTCCCCCTCATGGCTTCTCTCCTCTTCTCTTGATTGAGCATGTGACTAAAAAAACTTAAAAGCTTAACAAGAAGCTGTTCTAAAAGAGGTTCTAGAAAAATCCCTAACCACATTGTCAAATAATTAGAATTAAAAAGTAACGATGATTTATAAAAACAAGTGGTGGTCATAAATCATACATAATTCCCATAATAATTAACATTTTAACAAAAATATATATGATTTATGAGAGAGCACATGTTAAAACAACTATACGTAGGAAACAATAAGACTAATAATTCATGAGTTGAAGCACATGTTGAGCTAAGCTCTAAAAGAAACAACATATATACCTTAGTCTTTGGAATAAATTGACATAGTTCAACACTTGAGAATAGCGTATCATTTAGAAATAGATTTTAATGAAACATTAAAAATAATACATATTGTTGGAAATGAACACACTAATTATCTCCATAGTATTTCCCTTGAATTCTTACTTCTCCAATAACAACAACTTCCAGTATTGCTAGGCCATTATTCTTTTAAAGATTTGCATTAGCAAATACTTGAGAAAGTTTTTAATTATTTCTATGATGTAAGAGATTTTTTTAATAGCTTCTTAGACAAAAAAAGTGAATGCATGGCTAGCTTTATAGTAGATGTTAAAGCTTTGCTAAATATTTATAAGGCAACTTATCTTGAAACACCAAATAAAATGATATTGAATAAAACTATCAATTCTACAAAGAGGCAAATAGGTTCGATATGTACCTAATGTGAACCAAAATTGAAAGCAATGATTTTAAGAGGTTTAAGAAACCCAATGTTTACTAGAATGGCGAGTTTAGAAGCAAGGGAATTCAAATAGAAGATTTACTATAATTTGCTAAATTTTATCTATATATATATATATATATATATATATATATATATATATATATATATATATATATATATATATATATATATATATATATATATATATATATATATATATATATATATATATATATATATGTATATATATATATCATTGTTTCTTTTATCAAACAATTTTTTGTTAACCTTTCTTTTCACAATATTGATTTTCTTAAAAATTTTATTATAGAATTTTTTTTTCACGTCACACACATAGTTTGACTATTAAAAAAATTTAATTATCTAAAGAATTTCTTATAATTAAAATTTTGGTAATGTTTTCTCTGAATATTTATTACATTTTAATTATTAAAAGAATGTTTTGTTAGAAAATTATAAAAAAATTGAGCATTTTCAGTTTTTGATGTCCATGTTCTAAAAAAATTTCAAAATATTCTAATTTAAATAAACTTATATAACAACAAAAATTAGGAAGTAATTATGGCATTGGTATTTTGAAAATATTAAATGTTTTCCTAGCTTTCAAGAAATAAAGTTTCTAAATATTTCAATTTTGGTAAATCTACTATTGTAAATTAGACAATTAAATAGAAAGATTAGAAATAGAGAAATAAAAATTATTGTACTTTTAAAACATTTAAATATTTTTGTAAATATGTTATACAAGTTTCATGAATGTAATACACATGATAAGCAAAATAGTTTTGGTGAAAAAGCAATCAATAATATATAAAATTTCGTTAGGATACCTAAATTTAAAAAATAAATAGCAACAATCTCAAAGCAATTTCAAATTATAACATTTAAAAAAATCTCAATATTAAAAATATCAATAAAAGTTAAAATAATGAAACATAAATTAAAAATAATTTGTCAAATAGAGTGAATATAACTTTAAAATGTTAGCCAAACCAAGTAAACAAAACATATCTATGTAAGCTCAACCATTCCAAATTCATCTATAAATTATCGCTTTTGAGATAAAGTCAATATGACTAATTTATATTTTCAGAATAAAATATTTTTTTTAAAAAATCACATAAGTACAAATCTATCTTCAAATTCATGATCATAAGATAGAAAGAAAGCTCACATAAATAGATTGATATACATTATTATTTATAATAATAAATTAAATCCATAAAACAAATTGATTGCTAAAATTATAGAATTCTATTTTTTTTATTTAATTTTATTTATTGTCACAATCTTTGATGTGACAACATTATTAAAACATAAATTATATATATATATATAAATCTTGAGCATTGTTCGATTTTTTGTCTAAATCTAATATAGAGAAGAAGTACATTTAATTTTTAAGATTATATCTTGTTACTTCAACTTTGAGTAAGCAATAAAAAGAAATAATTAATAACTTTGATGTTCAAATTTCACATCAAAGTTATATTAGCATACTTCGTAACAAAATTATAAACTTCACAATTTATTTTTTAAAAAATATAATTTTTCAAAGTATAACAATTGTTATCATATATTATAACGAGTCTTCAAAAATATCATTTCATGTATTCAACATGATATGTTAAGTAAAAAATAGTTGAGTGTAGTGGTAAATATAAAATTTCTTTAAGTGTCACTTGCACTTTGAAAGACCATTGAAACTATTTTGATTATGGAGGAGCATTTTAGCCTTTAGACCACACTTTGATTGATAGATGGAGTTCGGGAATATTCTATATGTTGCAATGTTATTTAATATATTCGTAATTTTTATTGTCTTTTAATTACGTAATTGTGTTAAAAAAAATTAAAAATCTCATAATGTTTTTTGAATATAGTTTTTCATAAGTAAAAAATGTACATTCTTTTTGTTTTTGAGAAGGCCGCTAAAGACGATGATATAATAATAACTAAAGCAACACATAACATGCTCATGTTTAGTAGTTTTTGAATCATCACGTCAGCTGCATGTTTTATTTATGAACCAAGTTAGGACTAAAACCTAACTCTTAGAATATAATAAAGGGTGACCCCCAATCAATGGCCCAAAGAAGCAAACCAAGAATTGACTTCTTCTGAAGCAATCTTCAACAGAAAAATGGCAATGGAAGATACTCAATTCACAGACCCTTTGTCCCTCATAGAATGTCACAACCCTTTGCAAGGGTTTCAACTAAGTATTTGGGATGATTACTTCATCAAGCATACACCTATGTCTCCATTAGACTTGGTACTACATATCATAGCCTTTGGCTTTATGCTTTCATTATTTCAATGACTAGAAAAAATATAGTGTACTTTGAGTCATGTAAGTACTCAATTTATTGATATGTGGGCTTTGAAGGAATCTATACAGCTAAAAATTCATTAATTGAAGCCAATTTTAAGTAAGCTCTAAGAGATACAACAAATAGACTTCATTTTTTTGAATTTATTGATAAAACTCAATATTTGGGAGTAGCTTATCACTTTGATGTAGAGAACAATGAGACATTAATCATAATACATAAGGCTGGATTTGACACACCAATGATCTCCACATTATTTCTCTTGGATTTGACTTCTTAGACAACAACAACTTCCAATATCAGTAGGTTATTATTCTTCTTCATATGATTTGTAATAGTAAATATTTGAGAAATTAACCAACCATTTTGATTGTTTGATAGATGTTGTTGATAGCTTCTTAGACAAAGAATGAGAGTTTAAGAAATGCTTAACAATAAATGTGCAAGGTTTGCGGAGCCTTTATGAGGTAGCTTATCTTGAAACACCCAATGAGGAGATATTGGGAAAGCTACCAATTTTGTAAAGAGGCATTTGGGTTTGATGTGTGCACCCTCAGAACCAAATTTGAGTACAATGGTCTCAAGAGCTTTAAGAACTCCAAGGTTTAGGAGAATGGAGAGATTGAGAGCAAGAGAATACATATCTTTACAAGAAAAGCAAGTAAACAAAAGAGAAGAGCTATTAAAATTTGCTAAATTGGGCTTTCTATGGATGCAATTAATTTACTTAGAAAAACTTTAAAGCATATCCATGTAAGCTTAATGAAAAAAAATGTATTGCTATAATTCAAAATTCTTTTAATAGTTTTAGCTATATATGAGATTTGACTTTTAATTATTTTTCTTATAGATGGAACAAAAATAATGGTCTTACAAAATAGTTACCATTTGTAAGGGATATACTTGTAGAGTTATATTTTTGGGCATTTTGAATATTCTTTAAACCTTGTTATTCACATGCAAGGAAAATAACCACAAAAGTACTTGTATTGACATCCATATTTAATGATATTTATGATCAATATGGAACAATAGAAAAGCTCCAATTGCTTACTAACACAATAAATAAGTAACATCTACAAAAAAAATGTCTATAATGTCATTAACAAGTTTTCATTTATTCACTTCTAATTAAATTCTTATTGTTTTAGAAAAAGAATCAAATATGAGAATTAGGGTTTCAAGAGCTTGAAGAACTCCAAGGTTTAGAAGAATGGAGAGGTTGAAAGCAATCAAATTCATATCTTTGTTGAAAAGCAAGTAAGCAAAAGAGAAAATCTATTGCAATTTGCTAAGTTAGACTTTTATGGGTACAAGAAATCCACTAAGAAGAACTTTGAAGCATATCCATGTAAGCTTAATTAAAACATTTTTTGTTATTATTCATGATTCTTGAAACCCTAATTGCCATATTTGGTTCAAAATTGGTACACATCGAACCTAAATGCCGTTTTGCAAAATTGGTAGTTTTTTCAATATCTCCTTATTGGGTGTTCCAAGATAAGCTGCCTCATAGAGGCTCAACAAAGCTTCCACATCTATTATCAAGCTTGTCCAAAACTCTCTCTCTTTGTCCATAAATCTATGAAAAACATCTGCAAAAGCATTAAAATGGTTAACCAATTTCTTAAATATTTGCCAATGCATATCATATAAATAAGAATAATGACCTACTGATATTAGAAGTAATTGTTGCCCGAGAAGTTGGAACACAGAGCAATCATGTGCAAATCATTAGTGTATTCTATTCCAACCTTGTGTATGATGATTAATGTCTTGTTGATCTCCAATTCAAATTGATAAGCTACTCCCAAGTGTTGAATTGTATCAATGAATTCTAAAGATTGCAATACATTTTTTGTGACATTCAAAGCTTGACTCAGGATGGGCTTTAACTCGTTAAGTTTTAGCTCTATCAATTCCTTCAAAACTAAGAAATCATTAAATTGCATGTGATCCTTTACATTTGGCACATAACCTTGTGTTCCTGATTGCTTTACTTTAAAATATGCTTGTGACAATTTCTTCATCAGACATGAAAAAAGGTTTTGTTCATTTTCAAAGTGTTATTATATAAATCGTGTTATTTTAACTAGTAAATAAAACATTAAGTCTAGTATTGGCGTCATTTGGTTAGAAAAAATTAAAAATATACAAGAATTGTGAATCCCATGGTACATATAACAAAGTATAGGAATCTAGCATACAATTGGAAAATATGTTTTCATTGACTTTTAACAATTGTATTTGTAAGTTTATGTATTGTAACATGCCTATCACATAAAGTTCCAAGCCAACAAAATGACCATGCCTAAAAGAAACATAATGTTTGAAATATTTTGATCATTGTATTCGATATTCTAAACTTCTATTTTAGAAAATATGTCACAGTTAAATGTGATTTCATTATAATCATAACAATAAAAAGACCTAGGAATCTTATATCTATATTATGAGTTATGTTGATCTTCTTTCAAATATCCACATAAGTGTTGCTTATAATCATTTTTATATGATCCATGTTAAAAGGTTTTTAAAAAATTATATAATGTTTTTCATGAGGATTATATGATTAATGTGGTGTCATCAAAATTTATTAAATCTATAAAAGAATGATCATATTATATAACCAAGACTTTATTCAATTACTTTTTAATGAATACACTTAAAATAAAATAATTTAAAGATATTATATTCTTATCCATTATAAAAATTATTTAAATAATATCAAATGAAATGTGCTCAATGCATGTTTGTAATCGACTTGACATGTTGTATACCCAAGAACACAACATATTATTCTCCAGATTGGCACATAATATGATAGGGATTAGTTCATATGTCTTCTCTTAGTATTGATGGCTGAAACTCAACTTTTCCTTTATTTTATTGCTTCAACTTATTCTAGACTTAGCATAAGATAATCTCTTAAAAACTAATAATAATTATCATAATAAAAGTGATTGTCTCAATTCAAAACCTTATAGTTAACATCAATCCCAATCTTACAATTCTAACACAAAGCTTTCTTAATTCAAAACCTTATAGTTAACATCAAACCCAATCTTAGAACTCCAATACTGAGCTTCCTAGCTATTCAAGCTTCTTGAAGCATGTTATGTTGAAACTCATGTAGTCCTCTTAAGAAACATCATGTAAAACATTTCTTGCTTTATTTTCTCATTCTTGTAGTAATTTAGAAGAACCTTCCTCATTGATTCCTCAAGGTTTCAATGACTCGCTTGCTATAGTTATCCTATTCTTTCTCATTGATTTCCATGTTTTTCTCTTTTATTCTAGCAACCATCCAACTCCTTAGTTACAATCAATTCCTCTACTCCTCATTACTTACTTACCTAATAATGTGACAACCCTTAACAATAATTATCTTCTTGGTATAAAGCTCCCAACTTTCCTCAATTCCCTCTTAAGCTCCCTCTCTTATATAGAATTTTATTTAAACTCAAATATTTTGAACATTAATTAAATTTTTTTTTCAAATAATAAAGGCCTTAGTTTCAGCTATTAGCTCTTATCCTCTAGATCTCTATCTCTTCTTTTCTAGAATCTCGTTATATCTACACTTGATTGCACAATAAGAGGTGGTCGTTATAACACACAAGTGATATTTATAGACTTGCATTTGTTACATTATGGGATAAGGAAAGACATATTTAACGTTAATTTTCTTTTATTCCTCATAAGATCTTAGACTCAAAGCTTGAATTCTTTTTTATCAATTTCATTTTATAGTCTTTATAATATCACGTGAAACTTTTCTTCTGTTAGGAAAGTTATTCTCAATTTTGTGAACATATATATATATAATTATACTCATCATTCATGAGCATGTTGATATTCACATATTTAATCTTTTATCATAAATATTCAACACTTATGTCATGTCATCTATGTAATACTACTCATGAAATGTTATAATATGCATATACGTGTCAATAATCCCTTACTACTCTCGTCATGCAAATCAATGTATAAGATATAATGGAATAGTAATTCATACCATAATATCTTGGTATAACAATTGTATAAACAAATCACTTCTTACATTACTATTAATTTAGGTTATCTACTTAGATTCTTCACTTCTTATATTTGTATATTTGTTCAATAACTTTTTAATTACTACAATGCACCAAAGATAATACAATATGAAGTTAGAGGGTTTGACACCATATGTAGTTTTCCAAGTAAAGCTAACATAAAACAACAAGATCAACTTATAACAATTCCTTAAACCAACATCAAGCTAACATTAAATTTCTTTCTTAAATCTCAACTATGAAACAAGGTGTCATTAATCTTATACACACCCTTAATAAAAAATATTATACCTTAAGTCAATTTTACTATTCTTTCCTTTTATGGTATAGGGCTAACCATTATGGATCTCTTTTAGAAAGTATTCACATAAATGTTACAATGATTTGATTACTTTGACCATTTATATCAAATCTTATTTCTTGATTTCTAAGAATCTTAACTAGAATAAATACATAAATAATCCATAAATTGAATGCTTACCCTCTTCTTTTATTCTTCTACTAGGCAACTCATAACCAAGGCTTTTGAAGCATTCTTTCTTCACTATTCAATAACAATGCCATTCATCAACTCCTCATAGAGGGATTATCACTCACCTTCCTTCCCTTGATTATAATAATAACCTTACATGAAAAAAAGAAATGAAATGATGTAAAGAATGGCTATGTTTTTTCAAGGAATCTCACCTTATTCAAACGATTTGCTTGCTTGGGGAATTAAATGCATTAAAGGGATTCACCATCATCATCGGAGATTATCGAATCCCTCAAATTCCTTTGCACCAATTCAACTTGCCCAAAGGGAATTTCAAACCTCAAATTAGGCCTCTTCATCTCATTGTTCCTCTCTTGCGACTTCTCCCTTCCTAAAATTTGTATAACTAGAACTCCCTCAAGAGATTAATCCCAAAGGGGGTTGAGCGTGTTAGGAAAAGAGGAGAAAAAAATAAGGATATAGCAAAAATAATTAAATAAATAAATTAAATTTCTAAATTAAGTATACTTTACTCCTTTATCTTCAAAATTTGAAAAAAAATCTAAATAATTCTCTAAAATAATAATAAATGTATCAATAGATTCTTTGTGATGTGTTTTTTTCCAAAAATATAGTCACAAGCAAGTTTTGGATTACTTCAAAATATTCTTTTTGATATGTACAAAAAATATTATTTTATTTTAATCAAAATAAATTTAAAACATTAACAGTGAGCATCCAAGTTTGGGATAATATTAGAAAAAAGGAAATGCGGGTTGACACGTAAATGATGTTATTTCCATTAAGCCAGGCCTCTTAGACATGTGAAATTTTCACAAAAATAAAATTACTGTGCTTTAAAAAAATTATAATATTTTTTAAAATTTGCAAATTATTCAAATATCTTTTACTAATTTGCATTCATTTCCAAAAAAAATATTTATGAAAACATCTTTCAATAACTTTCAATAAAATCACTGAGCTTTAATAAATTATAATATTCTTTAAAATTTGATCTTCTTCATTTAACATTGTCTTCCATCCTTAAAACTCATTTCTTTCTTATCAAAGATGTACAAGATTTCACAAAATAGCAACAATTAACAAAAAATTATTAAATTTCATAACATCATTTTCTAAGAAAAAGTTATTCCTTTGAAGATAGTAGTATATCTCCTCCCTCTTTTAAGCAACTAACCATTACCTAATAGACATAATTATTAAATTTTACTATTGATGCTAAAAGTTTTCATAATAAAATTTAATTAAATATTATTCACATTTATAAGATGTCACAATATCTATATGTATACAACAAGAACTAAATCATATTACTATCAAGCACAAGTTCCCAAAATCAAAAATAGATAAATTATTTGACCAAATTCAAGAAGCAAATTGTTTTGCAAGGTTGATCTATGATTTACTTACCATCAACTCAAATTCAAGAAGAAAGATACACCTAAGATATCTTTATAGATTAATATGATTGTTATGAATTTTTGGTACTTTCTTTATAATTAATTAATGCACCAAAACCATTCTTGAACCTAATGAATTAGGATTTTAGGTAATGGCTACACAATTTTGTCATCAAGTTTATTAATGATATTCTAATGTATTTTTGAAATTCTAAAGATCATACAATGCATAAGGATATGTTATTACAAGAATTAAAGGAGAATTATTTCTATGCAAAGTTATCCAAGTATAGTTTGTGATTATTAATGTGTCATTCTTGGGACACAAAACCAATACCAAAAATTTGTTAGTGTACTCATTGAAGATGGAGATATTAGTTAATTACCCCATAACTATTTATGCTATAAAAAAAAATTTTCTTAGGACTAGTCAGTTATTATAAGATGTTTATTAAGGCATTCTCATAGATTGTAATTCCCTTAACTAGATTAACTTAAAATTTAGTTTTATTTTGTTTGGTATCAAAATTGTCAGAGTAGCTTCCAAACTCTCTAAAAAGTTGAAATCAACATAGATATTAACTTTACATAAGAATGGTTAAGAATTTATACTCATAACAAGTCTTTTTCTTAAAGTTAACACCAAATCTCGTAAAGCCTTAGACTAAGATTTAATAGCATTTATAAAAGGAAAAATTAAAGCTCACAATTCTCACACAGAGTTGATATTATAAAACTTTCTAGATCGATAATGCGTTGGCTCATGTAATGAATAAGAAAAGTAATATTAAAATGCTTATTAAATGAAGCTAAAAGGCAAAAATTTTAATATCGAAAGATTCACCCAAGGTTGCAACATAAAGCCTCAGTAGATCAAAGAACTTTCAATAAATGTGTATATCAAGTGAAAAAAATTATTAGTTTGAGCTATAAGGTGAAGCTTATTCATAATGTTTCCAAGCTTTTCATCCTTTGTAAACCAACTCAAGAATTCATGCTACATGTCCTTAATCTTTCCTAATTATTTAAACATTGAAAACAATGCTTAAATCAACTTAACATCCTCAAACATCCAGAAAGATATTTATATTTTATAGTCATTATAATTCGTTGAATGCTTCAATATTTATTATTCTTAGCTAGTCAAGTTCATTAGGCCAGTCATTGAAAGGTTTAATGAACTTTTAAGAAAGACTTATTTTTCATTTGAACTTATAAACTTCTCCACCAAATAGCTTGATAGTATTTTGATAAAGACACAAGTTCTAGATGAATTTCAAGAAAATTTATTGGACAATCTTACTAACCATCAAACAATGCATCAAATGATAATCATATTGTCTAATGGTCAAGTGCTATAGACTTCAAGTTTTACCACATAAACTCATCTAATTAGATAATAACCTTAGATGATTTGATTCGTATTAGGCAACAATTGAACTAGGTGCCAGATGATTTGATGGATCTACAAATAGATCAACTAACTCTTAAAGCTACAAAATCCTACTTCCCTATGAATATAGTGATCATCAAACACTAGTAGCTATCTCATGTGATTGATGTATCCATCTAGTAGTGATCCATAACCAAATTTAAAATTATGGATTAGAAGAGACTAGCTTAGTTAGAGTCTTTATGTGAGTGCATATTGTGGTTTGGAAATGTGTTAATGCATATTTTCTTAAAATTTAAAAACTTGAACGGAAATGCACAAATTCTACATCAATTTTACATAAAATATTGACACAAAAAATTACCCAATATTAATCTTGATTATTGTGGCTCAATTGGGTCCATTAGATTAGCTCTACATTATATGAAAACCAAAATCAAAAGGATAACGTAGAGTCAATCTAGTGGACCCCATATAGTTTTTTCTTAGTATAGTAGATTTTCTATTTTATTTGGATTATAATTGGACATATATAAGGCTCTTATAATATTTTTAAATGTTTGACATATTTTATAAATTTTAAATCATTATATTAGGGTGGGGTATTTTCATCATTTTGCATGCAATCAAGGCTAGTCTTCGTATCTCTAATAAACATTTTTCCATTGAAAAAAAAAGAAAATTTGTTTTGCTAGCTTTGTTGTTTAGAATACATAGTTTTTATTGTATATGCATCCATACCCTTATCAAAGTGTCTTCTTCTTCAAGTTGTGATCTAAAATTTATTTGAGTTATGAATCATATCTATCTCTATCATTATTATCCTCTTCATCCTCACCACCTTCCCCTTATCTATCTTCTTGTTTCAATCTCATTCATACTTATTCAAAATTTGGTATTAAAGCCTACTTTATGATATCTAGGTGATTACAAAAATTTAGGATGGTGTCAAAACTATAACACAGCACTTTCTCAATTCAAACTCCAACACAGCACTTTCTCAATTCAAAACCTTATAGTTAACATCAAACCCAATCTTAGAACTCCAACATAGAGCTTCTTAGCTATCCAAGCTTCCTAAAACATGTTATGTTGAAACTCATGCAAACCTTTTATGAAACATCATGTAAAATAGATCTTGCTTTATTTTCTCATTCTTGTAGTAATTTAGAACCTTCATAATTGATTCCTCAAGGTTTCAATGACTCCTTTGCTATAGTTATCCTATTCTTTCTCATTAATTTCCATGTTTTTCTCCTTTATTGTAACAACCATCCAACACCTTAGTTGCAATCAATTCCTCACCACTCATTACTTACCTCCTTAATAATTTAACAACCCCTAGCAACAATTATCTTCTTGGTCTAAAGTTCCCAACTTTCCTCAATTCCCTCTCAAGCTCCCTCTTTTAAATAGCTTTCGTTGAAAAACAATCTGCCTCCATTTCTTTTTCTTCAACTACTTATTTCATATTTACTTAAGTGAGTATTAATCGCAAATTATTTACTATCCTACTCTTTAAGAAAAATGTCATAGTTATTTAATTTAAAAAATAAGTTTTGATTTACTTAAACAAAAATATTTGAAATAAATTAATTAGATTTTTAAAAATTACAAATCAAATACAATTAGATTTTTGTCTATAAGCTCATTCTAAAGATATGTTCACTTTCAAATAGTAAAGCATTTTATAAATTGACACATTTTTTGAAACAAAAAATATCATCATTTTTTTTTTGCCCATTAAATTTCAAAAAATAACAATCTTATTAATAAATATATATATATATATATACATAAGCTCAAATGCATAAGTTTTTCATTTACAATGTACTACAAAACAAAAATCTTTAGATGTTATATTTAAATTGGTATTAATATTTTGTTTGTTCAAGATCATAAAAAGATTTAACTAATTTATATACTTTATTTTCACAACTAGGTATTATAAGCCTTTTAATTTTCATGCATAAATCTCTTCTTCTAAATCACCATATAGAAAAATAGTTTTGGTGCTAAATCATATATAATACCCAAAATAATGAATATTTTAACAAAAATATATAAGATTTATGAGAAAGCACATGTCATAAAAACTCTAAAAAGGAGTAAATAAGGCTAACAATTCATAAGTCAAAGCACATCTCAAGTTAAGCTCTAAAGGAAGCAACACATATCATCAGTCTTCAGAATTGATTGGGGTAGTTTAACACTTGAGATTAGATTATCACTTAGAAATACATTTCAATGAGGCATTAATAATAATACATATTGTTGGATTCCAACTACCCCATTAACAACAACTTCCAATATTTGTAATTCATTATTTTGAAAAGGATTTGTACTAACAAATACTTGAGAAATTTGTTAATTACTTCTATGAAAAATAATTAACAAATTTTAATAACTTCTTATACCAAAAACGTGAATTTAGGGATTGTTTTATAGTAAATGTGAAAGCTTTGCTAAACCTTTTTGAGGCAACTTAACTTGAAACACCTAATGAGAGGATATTGAACAATGCTATCATTTTTGCAAAGAGGCATATGGGTTTGATATGTTCCTACTTTGAACCAAATTTGAGTGCTATGATTTCAAGAGCTTTAAGAAACCCAATGTTTACTAGAATGGCTATACTAGAAGAAATGCAAATCAAAGAGAAGATCTATAACAATCTCCAAACTTTTATTTATTAGATTATTGTTTTTTGGATATTCTCTTCATAATTGGATTAACTTAAACCTTTTACCATATTTTTTATTTTTATTTCTTCACCCTTAGATTTTCTTCTATATTGGCATATTTACAAAGCTTACATTACAAAGAATTATTTCTCATGTCATACAAATAGCTTGATTATTAAAAAATTAAAATTTTCTAAAGACTTTTCTACAATTAAAACTTTGATAATTTTTTCAATGAATATTTATTATATTTTAATTATTAAAATAAGTTATTGTTAGAAAATTAAAAAAAAATTGAACATTGTCAATATTTGATATACTTTTTTCAAGAAAAAAATTCAAAATATTGAAATTTAAATAAAATTATATAAATATAAAAATAAGAAATAATTATGGCATTAGCATATTGAAATTATTAAATTATTTCAAAATATTTTAAAATAAATTTTCTAGATATTACAATCATGATGAATATGCTATTGTAAATTAAAAATTACATAAAAAGTTTAAAAAATAGAAATATAAAATATTGAACTTATACAATATTTAAATATCTGTGCAAATATACAATAAGCAAGATATGTAAGTAATACACATGATAAGTAAAAATAATTGGGGCAAAAACAGTAAACAATAAAAAATAAAATATTACCAAGGTATCTAAATTTAGAAACAAATAGCATCAGGCTCAAAGAAATTTCCAATTATAATATTTTAAAAGAATATCAATAACTAAAATACTAATCAATGTTAATAAAAAATGAAACATAAATTCAAAATAATTAGTCAAATAGAGTAAATATAATCTTTAAAATGTTAACCAAACCAAGCCAACAAAGCACATCTATGTAGGCTTAACCATTATGAGGTTTTAGTACTATAATTATCCCAATATGAAAATGCATTGAAATAATTTGAAGGTCTTTTAAAATTTTTAAATGCACAAGGAATTTGACTCTTATTCATTTAAATTGGAGATTGAATAAAAATGTTAGCCTTATAAAACACATAATTTGTTAGAGAGATCAATAGAGTTGCATTTTTTAATGATCAAAAAATTCTTTTTGCCTTGTTATTTATATGTAAAGAAAATAGTCACAAAATGATTAGTATTTACATTAATATTCCATTATATTTATGTTCAATATGACATATTAGAAGAGTTTCAGTTGATTACTAACATAATAAATAAGAGCACAACTATTAAAAATATGCTTATGACATCCCTAAAATGGTTAATGATTCACTAACATTAATTATGTTCACTTCTTTTCATCTAAAAATTTTTTTTGCTTCAAAATGACCTAAGGTGAAAAAAGTGACTTTTTGTTATGATTCTTTTATCAAGTTCATCTATAAAGTGTGTCAATTCTAAGATAAAGTCAATATGACTAATTTATATTTTAAAAACACTAAAATCTTTTTACAAAATTATTTACACTAAATTTTGAGCTAGTTGACACAACTTATATACATAAGTATAACTCTAATTTCAAATTCATAGTCATGATTTAAAAAAAAATACTCACAGAAATCAAATGATATCCACTGTTATTTATAATAGCAAACTAAATCCATAAAAAAATTGATTACTTTTATAAATTTAATTTTCTTGATAGAGAGTTCTATTTTTTCGTGTAATTTGATTTGTTGTTATAATCCTTGATGTGACTATATTATTAAAACATAAATATTAAGCAAAGATTATTCTTTGTTTTTTTTAATAAATCTAATATACATAAATCTTGAATATTATTTGGCTTGTTGTCTATATCAAATATAGAGATTGAGTATACTTGATTTTTAAAATCATATCTTATTAGTTGAATTTTGAATAAATATCGAAAAGAAATAATTAATAATTTTAATGCTGAAATCTCATATAAACATTACATTAGTATATTTTATAACAAAATCATGAACCTCATAATTTATTTTTTCTTAGATATAATTTTTCAAAGTACAACAAATATTAATGTATATTATAGCGAGTCTACGAAAATACCATTTCATGCATTCAACATGATATGTTAAGCAAAATATGATTCACTGTAGCGGCACATGTAAAATCTCTCTTTTTATTTTCAATATACATTCACTTTCATGAGTGTCATTTTGCACTTGAAGAGAGCCTTGAAGCTATTCAAATTGGGGAGGAGCATTTTAGCCTTTAGACCACTCTTTGATTGACACTTGAAGCTCATGAATGCTTTATATATAGCAATATTACTTGATACTAGAATCAATCGAGTGACACGTCAAATTTGATCAGTATGTCTACCCATGTATTTGAAAGTTTTTCATCTTGATGGTTATACCTAATTTTATAATATTAAGAAAGAGACAAATGTAAATGCCACTTATTTCAAACAAGAATATTTGTATGCCAATTATATTGAGCACTATGGAAGTTTGCATTATCTTCTTCCATCTCTACCATCCCTTACAAACACACCTCTAAAACTCAAATTTGGCATACCATGAAGAAATAGTCTACTTCAAAGAGTTTTCTTAAATATACTCATTTCTTGACCGACTTCACCACATTATCTCTTTAACAAAGACTATTTGTTCTTTTTTTCTACTCATTTTTTGGCATGACTTACCATATAATCTTCTCGATGAATATTTTTTCCTTTTTATTTATCTCTCGTTAGTTATCATTTCTTCCATCATAAGTTTTTTCTTCTATTATAATCAATCGATCCTTATCAAAAATAAATATATTTTTAATTCTATGAATCCACAAATTTTTAATATTGTTTTAATACTAAATGTCTTTTCATCATCCTTTGCGATCATTTTGTCTTACTCTTACTAGTAGTCTTGCTTTTTTTATCCTTTCTTTCAAAGTAGTGTAAATTGTTCTTTAATGGTAGATTGTTACAAATTTTGGAATTATGTTAAAAATAATGAGATTTCATAATTATCTTGGTGATTGTTCATGTTTCATAGCTCTTACAATAAATGTAATTGTTTCTTAATTTAAGCAAATATCTATAATTATAAATATAATTATTATCTTATTCTTACATTGATCATATTTTGTGTGTATTAATAAGATGGAAAGACCATGATTTAATGTAATTATAAATACTATTTTTGGTTCATATTTATTTAACTTGCACACACCAATAGTATGACATCTTGCCTCACTATACCTAGGTATTGTCTCCTCAAGGGTCGCCCTATCTCAATCGAGCGGGTCTTAACTTTTGCATAAGGGATTTGTAATAGGGCACTTAATTAATCTCTAACATTTTTCAAAGCAAGTATTACATATGCATTGTAAATCTAGAGTCTATTATTAAGCATTTCGATAAACATGTCAAGTTAGTTGTGACTAGATCACATATTTAACTCTACCATGTGAATGTCTTATCATGAATGACTGTAGTTTGTATTTTTTAAAGTGATTTGTAATTTATGCAAATTTTTAAAGAATGAATGAATGAAATATATTAAATTAATCATCTTATTTAATAAAAGAAAAAACTCTCTCTCTTAGATCATAAATGATTTGCAATATTTGAAAACTTTAAGAAAAAATAGAAAGAGAGTTGGAGAGAAGAAAGAAGCGGAACCCAAGCTTCCCTTTAGGGAAACTTAAAAAAACCAAGAGGAAGGAAGAAAAGATTATGGAAAAAGAAGTATTATCGCCTTCTTATCATGGGAATCATAATAAAGAAAGAGCATTGTTACTTTATGTATAAATGGTTTATGGATTATATGGAATATATAGAAATGAAAAATAAGAAAAAAAAGCTAGATTGCATAACAATTGGGCGTTGCTATTGATCTCGACTATAGTGATCATACATAAATGATTGCATGATTGTCTGATATGATCTATATGAAGGGGTGGCATGGGCTATCTAACTAGTGTGCAAAGAGTTATTGGACATTTTGTTATATTAGTACTATGGGGAGGTTGGACTGGTACATTAACACATAGAATTCCTGTCATTAATGATTGCCAGTACAATTTCTTATACAATGAAGTGTTTAATATTGATCATGCATGTACTACAAGGGTACCAGACTAGTATGATTACCTAATAAAAAGATTATACTTTGCTCATACTGAGCAAAAGGAGCATTGGATTAGTTGACTAATTTGTGGAAATATTATATTAGATCATCAAATTCATCTCTTATATGCTTAAATAAAAAACATAGGATTACTTCTAACACATCAACCATGTCAAATTTGTTTTAGATCACATCAACATAAAGAAAAAATGCATAAAAAATAAAATAAAATGAATCGCTATAATCAATTCAAAGGGATCATTGAAAAAAAAACATTGTTTCAGATGAAAACGCTAAAATTATATTAAATAATATTCATACTTTATTTTCAATATGGAACATTAAATTATCTTCAATTGCTTATTAGCATAACAAAAAGGTGCACAATTATTAAAAATATGCCTATAATATCATTAACAAGTGCTTATTTAACCACTCTTCATTAGATTCCTATAGTTTTTTAATACAAATCTAAAAGAAAATTTTATGAAAGAAGTTTTTTTAGTGATCATCGTATTGGTTTTTGTAGTTGGAAAGTTGATGAAAGAGTTGACCAGTTACCAATCTATTTACAAAAATTTATAATTGTTCTTTATAAAACTTTTGAAGAGTTGGAAGATGAGCTTGCAGTTAACCAAAGTACATATAAAGTTCATTCCTTTATACATTACTCAACCAATTAGACTTTAGTTTTCATTCTTATTTTATAATGCTAGTATGATGTTTCTTTTCGTACTTATGTGCTATGCTATTTCCTATATAATATTTAACCAACTTTTATGTTTATTCATATAAGTTCACTTCACTCTCTATCTTGATTGTATCATATGATCTCCTAATATTGTATTATTTGATCTTAAATTTTCTCTTCCTTACCAATCTATCTTAATATATGATATCAGAGATGAGGCCTTAACATGTCAATGTTCTCTCTCTATGAACACTAGATGTTGGTTATTATGATGGCTATGTGATGGGTCACTTTACCTCTCATGTTGAAATACTCATAAGTGATGCCATGGCATTTTAAAGATTGATGCTAAGTGATAATATGGTATGATATAAGATTCTTGAGAGTAGAGATAGAAGTTCTAGAATGGAATCCAAGCCTAAAAGAGAATAAAAAATAAAAAAAGAAGAAAAAAATAATAAAATACTCAATGAAATTGAATATGAAGAAAAGGAAATATGATATATGATTATTATATGATAATATATATATACTTATACATATAAGATAAGTATATTAATACTTTTTTATTATTTACATATTACTATGCAATGTTTCATTTATTACTTTATGTTACTTCTTAGTTAAATAATTATCTTTTTGTATTGCTTTATTACATGTAGCTATTAGTTTATCTACTAAATATATTGTACTTATTTCCTATTACATTAAAGAATAGATGGCTCTTAGATGATAGTATAAGGCTTTGGGTGAGAGTTTATTATATTTTGTAAATATGAGCAATATTATATGTAGATAAGAATATATGTATCTTATTATCAAAGTTCTATATCAACATTAGCTTACAAATTTTCATACTATATGATAGCTTACACCTAACTCCTCTCAGATTTCTTTCAAAGGCTTGATAGATCTTCATTTCTCTCTTTTTTTCACTTTGTCACACTTGGATTAAACTAATCACACTGGCTTTTTCCTAGAAAAATCTTTCCTACTTTTATTAACAACTTATGACCTTTTGCATTCCAAACCATTTAACTCATATTAATGATTGCATTTGATTGATTTAGTGTATCTTAACCTTCATGTCCAACTTGACAAGAATGGGTTCCCATTGGTTGAATGCTCCCCATGGTGATTAGCATAATCATTCATTATTTTAGTTTTTAAAACTTTTTCATTTATTTGTATTGTACTTACAAAATATATTAATTCATATTATATAATGAGTCAAATCTCTCTTCATTTGTACTTATCATACTTATATAACACACTTCATTATACATGTATGATAAATTCTAATTTATTCAACTCAAATATTCTCTTAACATTGTATTGTATGATGTCTTTTATCATACTATATGATATCCTTTATTATACTTGTACTATCAATTTTACTACATGATCTTATTATGTGATAACTAACGATTCAATATAGTGTTGGCCTTATTATACTTATACGACTATGCTTGTTGTACTATATCATTCTTTTATACACTACTCAACCTATAAGATTTCTATTTCATTCTTATTTTATAATGCTATATCGATATTTTCTTTCATATTTATGTGCTATAATATTTTCTATATAATAGTTAACCAACTTTTATGTTTATTCATATTAGCCCACTTCACTTTCTTTCTTGACTGTATCATATGATCTCTTTATATTGTATTATATGATCTTAAATTTTCTCTTCCTTACTCATCTATCTTAATGTATGATATCTCTTATTATATTGTATAATCTATGTAACTATGTTCCACCTAACAACACCTTGAATCGTACCATATCATTTAAGCATTGTACTATGCAATCCTTGTTTTCAGAGATAATTTAAGAAAAAATTCTAAAAATCTTAGAATTTATATTTAATTCAAAATATCTTCATTTAATATAGAATGTTACAATTTCTCCCTTTTTTAAAAAAGTTTGTCCTATAAAATTAAAACATGGAATGATACTTTTTCATCATCTATTCTTTTAATTCATATGTGGCCTATCTCACTCTATATTTGATTTGTTTATAATATTTTAACCATTAGAATTTCTTTGTTCCTTAATTTCTACACTCCATTTACCAAAAACTTTGTGTCTTTTTCTTCATAAATCATTTGTATTTGTAGCTCAAATAAATTTAAAATAAAGTTTTGGATGTTTTTTGGATCCTCCACATGCTTCCTTAATGAAAAACATATGGAATATATTATAGATATCTTTAGGCTTGTTGGTATGGCTACTTTGTATGCAACTTCTTGTGCCCTTTAAAAAAATTTTGAAGGATTTAGAATGATCTAATATACCTTAGATTGAGCTTTTCCCCTTAAGGAAATCTTGTAACTCATTTCATGATATTTAACCTTCTTGTGGTTGGAATTGTAGACTTCCTTTATTAATCTTGAGGCTTTAATATATTTTCTTTGATCTTCTTTATCAATTATGTAGTTTTTGAAATAACATCCAACCTAAGATATACTTTTTATTCTCTTCATATTAGCATATAAGAGATTAATATTTCTCCTATATAATGCTTCAAATTGAGCAATCTTTATATTCAATTGATAACTATTACTTTGAGAAAATTCTATCAAAGAAAGATTTAAGTTCTTAACATATCTTCCAACTTTTTAATTGTTCGTTTAGTTTTCACATGAGTTTGTAATAGAAAGTGATACTAAACTTTAATTGAATTCTAGATGTCTCTTATATTTTTTTCTAAAATTATGAAGTGAACTTAAAGTCTCTGTAAGATATAGACTTTAGCACTCTATATAATCTTACTATTTGATCCATGCATAGTTAAGCCATTTTTTTGTGTAATTTATTTTAATGGGTAAAAAATGTGTCACTTTTTTTAAATTGCCCACCACAGTGCATATAGCATCATTATCTTGATTTGTCTTTGGCAACCAAATTATGAAATCCTTAAAATTTTTTTCCCACTTTTGCATTAGTTTGTGAAGATTTGTTGAAGTTCCATTTGGCTTTTAATGCTTTTCTTTGGCTATTAACATATTAAATATTTTTTAATAGACTCTTATATGCTTTTCTTAAAGTAATACTTGCCTTGTTTACTCTTAATTTAGAATATGCAATATATTCTTATAATAAATGATTTTATTCTCCTGATTGAGTTGAAAATTGGTTTCTTTCCCTTTTAAAATTTTGGCTTTTACCTTATGTAGTTCTTCATCTTGAACTTGACATTCCTTTTAATCTTTAAGTAAATCCTTTAATATTGAAACTTCATTAAAATTTCTCTTTTAGCTAACTATATAGCATTGAGATATAACTGGTTCATGTCAATACACAATTGTGCACTTCGATTTTTGAGTTACAATTGACGAAATTTTCACTTTCGCTAAAGGTATCTATCATACCAACATAATAGTGATTGTTACTTTCTTTCATATAATTCCTTGAACAAAGATATTTCTTTAGTTGATTAGTAATTATTGTTTTACACACAATTTCATACCCTACCTAAACCTATTGATATATTATTTTAGATTAAGATAATTGAATAAAATTAAGTATACTTTTTAGGAGGGGAATAATGATAAGATAATTCCAAAATTATATATTCTTACAAACTAATAACCTTTGAAATCACAACATATATATTTTTTTCAATCAGAAGGCTCTTTTAATATTTGAAAAATCTAAAGTAAATATCTACAAATATCAATCCATAACATAAGAAAACATAATCAAAACCATAAGATACATGTATAATTCTTAACATCTACATAGTATAGTCATAAGATATGTGTTGTACCTTTGCATAGCACCACCTGCTTGAAAAAAACAAAATGTTACGCTAATTTTTCTATGATGTTTCTCAAGTGTATTTTAGGTTATGCATCTCAAACTCTTACAGGATTAATCAATTAGAGAGTTTTGATAAAATGTCTAGTAGAACAATCTACAAGTGAAGTAATATTAAGTAGTGGTGGTGGTCATGTGGCAATTGTGGCTTAAATGGCATATTAAGGAGTTGTTGATCAAACTCTTAGTGGAGTAGCTAACCATTAAGAGTCCATTTTCAAAACATCTATTAGTTTAATTATTCATCTTATCATTTGTAAACATATGACCCAATTAGTTTGTATAAAATCATTTATTCATATATAATACTATTGATTTCTTACATATTATTATTTTAGATATAAAAATATTTTATTATTTTAATAACTATAAAAATACTCTAAAAATAATAATAATAATTAATATATGAAAGATGGTTTCTTAAAAATTGTAAGTCATCATATTACAATTTTTGACTTACAATTGTAATATATGAAAGATGGTTTCAAAATTATTTTTTCAGGAATAATATATTTTATTAAAAAACATTTTAAAATCATAAAACTTTTATTTTTTTTTTCAATTTTTATTTTCCAAAATTTTTAAATCAATTATTTTATCATTATCAAATTTTCATTTAAGAAAAGATTTTGAAAATAGTAAATAGTTTAAAACATAATTTACCCTCTTTCTTGTGCTTTAATAAGGCATAGATTCATCAATATGGTGCTTATACAAAATTGTATGAGTGAACATCTTCCAAGACTTAAACTATTTGAATGGCCCATTGTTTGTGACTACCATCATCAATCTCTCTGATGTTCGCCTCTCATCATGACATGGAAGTATACTCCTATGATGTAAAAACTAAATGAGACTCTTAAAAGTTTAACTAATAAATTAACAAGGTAAAAAAACATGATTTGTCATAACTATAGAAGGCTTAGTTTTTGTTACTACCAAAGCTTATGTTAGTAGGTAGAATGGTTCCAATTTGTAAAAGATTAATGAGAAGCCTTGGATGCGATCATTGCAAAACCATACCTCTTTAAAGAAACTTCAAGA
Source organism: Vanilla planifolia (assembly GCA_023846275.1). Lineage (NCBI taxonomy): Eukaryota > Viridiplantae > Streptophyta > Magnoliopsida > Asparagales > Orchidaceae > Vanilla > Vanilla planifolia. The sequence continues at coordinate 1,913,433 of CM043877.1, forward strand.
TAGATTCACAAAAAACTAATTTAATCAAAATCAAGACACAAAATGCACTTAGTCATTGCCAATGTTGTGCATAGCAATATGCTTCCTTTAGTAAAGAGAAAATTGATCAAGTAATATAAAATCAAAATTTTAATTTGAATACTAAAACTCTTAATTATTCTTTGCTTATACCAGTAGATAGTCTTTTGTATATTTCATAGCATTTAATCTCTCCCTTAGTCATTGATTCAAGGCTTTTAACCACATGACGAGCTATCTCATTAATTCCATTCATATAACTCCTTGCTACAGTCATGAATAAATTTGAATTGCAAATGTAAGTTTCTCTTCTATTGTAGATCTATTTGAATAATGAGCATTGGATTCCCTCTAAAAAGAGGAAAACACCAATTATTATTTTGAACATGCTATTTTGGGCTAAGCATTGAAGAAAGGGAAAATAGAGAGAGAGAGAGAGAGATCAAAATCACAATTAAGAAAAACTACAATCTCTTAGGTAATCTAAAAATTTCATTGGAACTTGTTTAATTACAAAGTTGAAACTTCCTTAAGTTATAAAGATGATTAGCAAAAAAAGGCATGGACATAAGTTCAAAGGCATAGGAAACAGTGAGAATGGATGACCAAGCAAATTATATGTTAGAAGTGAATTAATCATAGAGCACAAACTTTTACTTCTTGGAGATCATTTTATAGAAGTACAATAGTTGTCATTATCTTCATAACCTTGCACAACCTCAAAGGCAATATGTAATTTGAACCAATAAGTGACAAATATCATCAAAATGTTTGATCTAATTGATATGTTAAAGAACATTTATCTAGAGTTTATCTATCCCAAATTGTAAGACTTGTTGTTGACATCAATGTGTGCTGCAATGTTATTTCAATACATTTCTGATTTTTTGGTTTTTTATGATCGAACTATTTGATGATGAGAAGGAACAACCACTATTAAATTTGAAATAACAAAAGAGGTTGGGTTGGGAATACAACTATTTGAGTCAAACCCTCTTTTGAACTTTAAAAAATGGGACACTAAACCATATGAAGTTGTTTTACCAAAATCGTATTGAGCATGCGATGCACTTTAACCAATATCTAGAGTTTTCTTTCCTAACAAGTACATGTGGTTAGGTTAAATAGCCTAATATGATTAAGTTTGAATTATTCATATGAAGTGATTGGTGTCATCCAACCACTTGACAACATGATCCACACAAAAATTAATTGAATCATCTTTCATACATTTGAAATCCATAAAATTATATTCAACACATAAGTCATACCAAGTAAAAAATCAATCATATTCATATCAAAATCATCAATGAAGGTCACTGTTGAAAATAATGTATTATATTCTCCAATATTACATTTACTTAACTTCACTACGGAATGGATGAGATGCAGAGGAAAATGATGGAAGAAAACACCTTTTATGTCATAATCAACCTACACACTATCCCAAAGATTTATTTTCAATTGTGATGAATATTAAATCGTGATGAATATTAAGTTTGAAAACTTTCAAACTATAAAATATTTTAAATACATAAAATTATATTCGACACTTAAGATTGAAAACTGAAAATAATTTAGAAATGTTAAAATAGATGCACACTTTGCATCAATAACTAATTTGCAATTTTTGTAATTTGATTTAAAGTGTGAAATAGTGCAAACATGAAAAATTGAGGAATTTCTCCTTTTTAGAAAGAGTTAATAAAAAATTCTCATGGTTAAATATAAGAAATAAGATGACAAAATATAAAATATTAAGCTATATGAATATTAGCATAACAATTAAATTTGATACAAAGTTTGATATGGTAATGAAGGTTGGCACTCAAAAGATCTTAGATGAGAGTTGGCAATGAAGGTTAAAGAGCATTATAGGAAAATAAACAGGGGATAAATTATAGTATTTGTTTTTATGTGGCTTTATGTTAGGAAAATAATAAATAAACAACTATTTTATAAAGGAAAGACTATGAAAAGAAAGAGTAAGGGAAAATTTTAAAAAAGCGCTAAAATTTAAATTTGGATAATTTCACAAAATAATTTTGGATGAGCAAGAAGTGTTTGATAATAATTCAAGCACTAGTTTGAAGGTTTTTATTAATTTAAACTAAATAGTAATCAAGCAAAAAATTTCAAAAAGGTACTTAAAATTTAAACCTTGTTAATTTAAAAGAATAATTCTGATTGTTTAAGAAGTGATTTGGTAGTGGTTAAAATACTACTTCAAAGGTTTTTATTAATTTGAGAACAATGCAAAACAAAGAATATGTTTTTACATAGCTTTTTAGGTTGATGAGAAACATAACTAAAATGACATCAAAATAGGAAGTAATATGATTGAAGCTTTTTAAAAGAATGATTGATTAAGGAGCAAAGTTTTGTTTTGTCATCAATATATTCAATAAGCAAACAATTCTAGCAAGAAGTTTAATGAACATATTAATTAGCAACATTAACAAAGAATTCATTACAAGTATAATTAAATTAGATTTAACTATCATGTCCTTCCTATCCTTTTTTATCTAATAATACATATAACAGCATATAAATCAAGATAAATTAGAATATATACTTAAATAGAGGATAGAAATCTATTATGATGGTAAAAATCAATTTTTAAAACAATTTCCCATAGTTAAATATAATTATCACTTCATATAAAATAGTAATAACAACAAACACATATGTTTAAAATCTAAAAAAATTTGAAATATAAAAATTAAGACTCGGCAACAAAATATATAAAGATACAACACAAATTATCTGATCTCATAACATTATTTACTCACATGTCACTCTATTCTTTCTCTACTTGTGCCCATAGAATAACCTATCATGTAAGTAGTAAATTTTATAAAACTTAGTAGATGAATTTCTATCTATGAACAATAACTCGCATAAATGATAACATAATATTGTAAGAAAACATAATCTTTATATAGTATTCAAATACAAGTAATTAAATAATGTGCAAATTAATATTTTGTTATTTCTTATACATATATGCAAACAAATATCTTCTACTTTTCGAATATAATAATGCTTCATATTGCATAATTATCATATTTTTAATAAAATATGCATCACTAAGCAAGGAATCATGATTAAGACCAACTTTTAAGTAAACTAAATCAAATTGCTGTTCGACTGCCAGCGCATAAGAAATCAAATCCAGTAAGAAAAATTGTAATGAAAAAGGAAAACTTACCTAAAGCCAAACCTCAAGTAGAGGATAGTGTATCCCTAGGGCCAATCAATCTAAGTAGTTTGCGGTCAGAATCAGTATAGCAGGGTGCAAAGGTCCAGTATGCTCCTTTGGCCCCTCCTCACTGGAATTGTCAGGTGGTATTGTAGTTGAAGACATGAATTATATTATCAGTCTTAATCCCTAATTTGCTTCTGTAAATGCTCATGGAATGGTGATTTAAGTGCAAGCTAATGTGCCTGCCTCAAGGATGGGTGCTCCTTACCAAGTTAATTCAATATGCTAATGATGGGTTTAAGTTAGAAATTATGGAAGGAGTGTAAGGGCTCTTTTCCTTCTATTTTTTTAGGTTTTTTGCTATTTTATTCATGTGAATTTTGCTCGGTGCTGGTGTGAATTATTATTACTCATCCCATGAATTTATTGTCTCGATATTGTGTGTTTTTTTTTTTTTGGGTTTTTCTAATCAAGAAACTACTATATCATTGGTGGTGCATATAGGTTGCTTGGTAATCACTATTTTGGTAGATTCCATGCATGGTTGAGATAGATTTGGTGTTTATTACTTTCACATGCTAATATCCATTAGAACAATAGATTTTACTAGAGCTTGGCTATTCAGTGGTGTTGCTGGGTTGTTGGTTGTGCGTCCCTTTGTTCTCCACTATTTGTTTTTATATGGTTGTAGGAGCTATTATTTTATCTTGGAATATCTAGGGTATTAAATCAACTAAATCTCAAACTCGCTTATAAAATCTGGTCAAGGACCACAAGTTTTTTGGCAGCAATATTGGAAACTTATTCAAGTACTATTTTTCTCAGAGAAACACTGATAAATTTTTGGGTTAGAATCAAAATTTTTTTGTTCAAATGGCTATGGGGTATTTAGGTAGAATTGTCCTATTATGAAAGAATTAGGTGTCACTAGAGATGATTGAGGCATTGGGTCAGGTTATTACACTTTAAATCACATTGGCTGACGATAATCTTTGTCAATGTTGTGTGGTAAATACTTCAAAAGATCATTACACTAGATGTAGTACCTGAAACCAAATTGAATGGGTGGCCATGTTTGGTGGCCCATTTCTAGTTTTTGGAAAAATAGTCCCTCTCCCTACTGGTAGTTGTTCAAATTTCTCATATGTTATTTAAGAGATATTTGTTGATGGAGTAGGCCTCACTTCTTATTGCCCCAATTTTAGATGATGAAATTAAAATAATCACCCATTCTCTTAAAAATAATAAATCTCTTGGGGCTAATGGCATTTCTAAGAAATTCATTAGAGGTTATTGGGTTATCACTAATAGAGACTTGATCATTATAGTGAGACAATTCTTTGAGGAGATTCACATGTCAAAGAATTGGATGGATATGCTGGTGATCCTTATTTCTAAATTTGTCTACACATGTAAGCTGAACTAGTCTAGACCAATTAATTTGTTTAACACAACTTACAAAATTATCACCAAAATTATGATTATGAGACTTAAGGAAGTGTTACCACATTTGTTTTCTCCTGAATAAGTGTCCTTTATTCTTGATAGATCGATGTCTGATAATATCTTTTAGGCCCAAGAGATGGTGCACAAGATGTATCGTTCCTCTTCTATGGAAGGGCATATGTCTGTCAAACAAGACATGGGGTAAGCATATGATAGAGTTAATTGATATTTTGTACAATTGATGATGAAAAGTATGAGATTTTTTTCACTATTTTGCAAATGTGTGGAATATTGTATAAAAGGTTTGAGATTTAGCATCTTGTTTAATGGAATTAAGCTTCCCTAGGTTGAGGGTACTCGTGGCTGGACAAGGTTGTCCACTTTTCCCTTATTTATTCATGATTATTACAGAATATTTTTCTTGTCCATTTACTTAGTAGGTGGGAAGGGGTATAGATATTGGATTTAACACTTGTAGAATGCCTCCTAAAATCTATCACCTTTTATATTCAAATGTTATAATTATGTATATGCCTACTACACATGCTGCTACCACCACTATGAAGTGTACTCTCATTGACTTCTCTTTATCCAATGATGTCATGACAAATCTTTCTAAGTCTTTTATCTCTTTTAGCTGTAGGATGGCTAGTAGAAGGAAGCACATGATTACTGAAAAACTTCATATTAAGCAAGCTAAATTTTTTTTTCTCTAGGTATTTCAATTCTGACATCAAAGTCAAGAAAGCAAAATTCTTTTATATTATAACTTGTTGAAAAAAGAATAAATAGGTGGGTGGCATGTGCTTTATCCATGACTAATAGCCTTTAATTAATTAATTCAATTTTATTATCTATTCTAGTATATTACCTCATTCATTATGTCATTCTAATGGGCGTGTTTTTTAATCTTAAACACTTGGTGAGATCCTTTCTTTGGAGTGGAAACATAAGTAGAAATACTATTCATTATGTGAACTGGGAAATGATCACTTTATCTAAGGATCAAGATGGACTTAGTATTAGTAATCTTCATTTTTGACAACAAGATCTCATTTCCAAGCATTATCTTTGCATATTGGCAAAGGAAAATACTCAATGGTGAAGGAGTTTCAATATGTAGTACAACGTACGTTTTTTGGACAGTTCTTATTTGTGTGGTGATTCTATCACTTGCAAGCTCCTTCATATCACTGCTCCATGCATTGTAAATCATATGGTTTGGTGTATTGCTTTAGGGCATAGTATTTCTTTTCTGGAGGATAATTTGTTTGGTCTTGTATCTCTTGCAAAATGGCCAATTTTTAAACATGTTGGAATTTCCACCTTCCACTAAATACTTTGTGCTAGATGAAAATAACTGGAATCTTTAAATGTTGCAGGAATTCTTTTGAATTTTTTTGACTCATCGAACCATGCATACTTTTTGTGTACATGAAGCAAAAAAATAAAGCATTGTTATGCCCATTTGTTATGGATTCTTAGTCTATTTCAAAGCTGGTTTATACTCGATTGCTAAGTGAATATGAGGACCTGCATGCTGGCTAAACATTGTAGTTTTTCTTGACTTAAGAACTTCCAATTCAGCCCCGTGTGCAAGTTTTTCTTCTTATGAATGTTTTGCCAACTCAAGAATTTTTATATAATTGACACATTGGACTTCAAACTTTATGCCCTTGGGGATGTTTGGAAGATGAATCACTGCAGCACATTTTTTGGGGCTATTTCAGGATGTTTGTTGCTCAGAAATGCACCCTGTAGTGGTTTGGATATGCTTTGGATCAATTTTAGTATTGGGATGTTAATTCATTTTCTGATTTGCTGAACTAGATGGTTACGTACAATAAAGTTCATGCCATGGAAGACATCGTTTGCTGCATTGCCTACTCATTTTACTTTTCTTGGTCTTGTCAGAATGGGAAGTTACATAATAACAAAGTCAAGTTATATACTGCAATTGTGGATCTTGTATATTATATGCATGTGGTTTATGCTAAAATTTTCAAGTTGCATTGTGGGAGTTTTAACCACACCTTTGAGTGGAATATTACCCCTTCTATGCTGTGGTCTCCGTTCCCCAAGAGTTAGATTAAGCTTAACTGTGATGAAGTATTTGGTTAAAATGGTGTTGTGTATTGCTATACGGGATGCTTATGGGAAACCACTAAAGATTATTGGCCAACAAGTTTTCTTTGGTTCCTTTTCACATGTTGAGGAGGCAATTTTTTATGCTTTGCGTTGTGTTGCTCAACTTGGCTTACATCATTCTACAATTTGGTGAGTTTGATTCCATGGAGATGGTCTCTAAACTCCTTAAAATTTTGGTTTTGTCACATTGCAGCCAATGATATACTTCTTTTGCTTCAAATGCCCACTCGTTTACAACTTTCAGAACTTTTCATATTTTGCGAGAAGGTAACTGTGCAGTAGATTTGATGGCTACTATATGCTTTCTACTGATTATACATGGGATTGAGGTATGCCCCTTCCCAAATAGTTTGTTTTTATTTTACATTTTGATTATGTGTACAAATCTCCATAAGGAGTGTATTTTGTAGGCTTTGACTATTATCATTTCAAAAGAAACATTATAGTGGTTATGCTAACGAAAACATAAAAAATAATAAGAAACATTTCAAATCCTACATGACTGTAACAAACATAAAGAAAAAATATGGTTGATCATATTCACAAGGTAGGATATGCTCTAAGTATTATGAAAGTGCATTTGGATATATGTTATGATGAAAGGTTAATGAAAATATTGAGAAAAATGAACAATTGAGAAAAAAGAAATTCTAATGATGAAAGTATAGCACACTAATAAAAAAAATTAGCTACTAAGTATAAGAAATTGAGATGTCTTCTTAAATTTTGAGAATAAAATTCTTCTAAAAAAGGTAAATATATAAAATCTAAAAAATAATGGATGAATCAAAATTATAATTTTGAAATTTGATTTATGTAGTAAATTATTGTTAATAGATCATAATAAATTTGGTATGGGAAATTTAAAAAAAAAGAAAGATAAATGTAAAACATGAAAGAGTAAATTAAAAAAAGAATCTAACATTATTGACTTAGTCAAAATTAGATCATTATTGGACATAAATAAAACGGTGGGATATATTAGAAGATTTACTAAAAAAAATTAATATAATGACTTAGTTGGAATAAGATCCTTATTCGTAAAAAACAAAAGAGAAGAATATATTAGAGAAATTGCTAAAAATATTAAAAGAGGTACAAAACTTATGCAATTTAGTTGAAACAAAGAGCCTTAAAGATAATTAATTTTAAAATTTATCTAACAAATATTGGAAGCTTTGTTGAGGCTATGAATTAAAGAAAGGAACATAAGAGAGAGGGGGAGATATATATATATATATATATGTATGTATGTATGTATGTATATGTATGTATATATGTATATATATATAAAGTCACATGCATTGGCAAAACTATAACCTCTTAGGCAATGTAGAAATTCCATTAGTCCTAAGCCAATTAAAAGATTCAACCTTTTGATTAGTAAGAAATGTTAAGGACATAGTTTTTAAGGAATAGGAAATAGAGAAAATGGATGACTATGCAAATTACAAGTTGGAAGCTAATTAATATTAGAAGGCAAACTTTTTTGCCTCTTGGAGATCATTTTATTGGATTGTTATAGTTGGCACTATTTTCATAACCATGCACAACCTCAAAGGCAATCTATAGTTACATACAATAGGTGACAAATATCTTCAAAGTGTTTGATCTAATTGATCTACTAAAATGCATTAATCTAGAGTTTAGCTATCCTAAAATATAAGCTTTGTTTGTAGACTTTAGTTTGGGATACTTTGTAATTTCAATATAAAACTATCTGATGAGGACAAATAACCTGTGTTGAAAACAAAAAAGTAGAAGAGGATGAGATGGGAATATAGGTTTTTGAGATAGAGTCTTGTACAAACTTATAAAAATAAGACACTAAATAACGTAAAATTATTTTACAAAAATTACATTAATCATCTGATACAGTCTAACCACTATCTAGAATTGTCTTACCTAATCACTAGAAGTGATTATGTTGAATAGCCCAATATGATTATGTTCAAATATTTATTGTGATTGATGGACCACACGAAGAAATTGATGTTATCTAGTCACTTCACAACATGGTTCACACCACCATTAATTGTACTATCCTTTTATTATTATATAATGCAATTGTATGATTGAATGGTACTATTTGGCTGACAAACAATTTTTACAACTATTGTAGATCAACCCAATGACTCAAATAAGATATGTAAATGATATAATATTTAAAAAATATACTAAAATATTTAAAAAATATAATTGATACACAAAGTGATTACAGTTAATCATTGTAGTGAAAATAAAGATACATGCATCATGGTTCCTTTAAAAATATAATTTTTTATATAGTAAATTTTACTAATTTTAAATATCAATTATTTAAAAATTTGGATAGCAATATAACACCTATTCATCTTGTTCATTTTTTAATCGTGGAGTCTTGTTTATGAAACAAAGACACTCAAAGAACATATATAATTCCAACTTTAAAATACAAATCATTATAATAGCAAAAAAAAGTTATCAATATTTTAGAGTACATGAAAATTTGTCCACATATCAAACAAAGAAATTTTAAATATGTTAACTTAGTTTAAATATTGCTTACAAAATGTGTTTTAATTAATTTTTTAATTTTTTTAATTAAAATATCTTTACTGTTGAACTTTGAATATAAAAATCATCATGACACAAATCGAACATATCAAAATCTGAATATAATATAATTTTTAATTAAAATTATATTCACCACATGAGTCATATCAAATAAAACACAATCGTATTCATATCAAAATCATCATGCCGTAAACTAATTGACCAACTCCCATGGTTAGATATCATCCATTTTCCGACACAAGATTTATCATTTTTTTATTCAAATATTATTATATATATTATTTATTTATTAACTAACGAGTATGTTATGAAAAAAAATAATAAAAAATAACATAACACCCAAGGCCATGTGTAACATGCTCATAATTTTTTTTAATCATGACATCACACGCATGTATCAAATAAGGGTAAAAAAATAAAATATTTATAAAAGATATTTTATTCAAAATAGTTATGATATGTCTTCTTAATTCTAAATTCAATTCTAATAATCTAAATTTTAAAAAACAAAACTTGTAAAACTCAAATAAATCTTTTTGTATTGTAATTTTTTAAAAAAAAAATATTTGCCTTCTGTTGTGATGAATATTCAGTATAAAAACTTTCAAACTATAAAATATTTCCAATATATAAAATTAGATTTGACCCATAAGATTGTAAAAAAAAATTATTTCAATCAAAAGTGTTAAAATTTATTAAACAATATTTATAATTTATTATTTCTTTTATTGATATAAAGTTTTTTTTTTAAAAAAGAAATCATTATTTAGCATATTCTCATTTCCACACAGTAATTGAACGTCAAGGATGTCGGGAAAATGGTGTACATAGCACGTGCAAGTCATAAAAATTACTTGGTTGTTATTATAAAAGGAACATTATAGTAAGCAAACCAATAAAGGATTGTGTGGTGACTTCTTGTGGTGTGGTGACTTCTTGTGGAGCAATCTTTGAGATAACAAAGGCAATGAAAGATGCTCACTTAAGAAGAGCTTCATCCCTTATAGAATGTCACCACCCTATGCAAGGGTTTCAACCAAGTGTTTGGGGTGATGACTTCATTGAGAACAAGCCTATCTCACCTTTAGAATTGGTATAGCTTATCATTGTATTTCATTTTATGATATTATTATTTCAATGATTATAAAAGAGTTTGATGTAATTTAAGTTATGTAAGTATTCAATTTAATGATTTCTTGACTTTGAAGGAACTGATTGAACTAAAAATTTACGAGTTGAAGCCAGTCCTAAGTCAAGCTTTGAATGACACAACAGATGTATTACAATCTTTAGAATTCATTGATACAATTCAACACTTGTGAGTACCTTATCACTTTGAATTGGAGATCAAAAAGACATTAATCACTATACACAATGTTGGAATTGAATACACTAATGATTTGCACATGATTGCTCTGGCATTTCGACTTCTCAAGCAACAAAGACTTCCAATATCAGTAGGTCATTATTCGTATTTATATGATCTGCATCACCAAATATTTAAGTAATTGGTTAACTAATTTAATGCTTTTGCAGATGTTTTCCATAGATTTTGGACGAAGAGGGAGAATTTAAGACAAGCTTGATAATAGATGTGGAAGCTTTGTTGAGCCTCTATGAGGAAGCTTATCTTGGAACACCCAATGAAGAGATATTGAAAAAAGCTACCAATTTTACAAAAAGGCATTTAGGTTTGATGTGTACCAATTTCGAACAAAATATGAGAATTGGGGTTTCAAGGGCTTTAAAAACCCCAAGGTTTAGGAGAATGGAGAGGTTGGAAGCAAGGGAGTTCATATCTTTAAATGAAAAGCAAGTAAGCAAAATAGAAGATCTATTGCAATTTGCTAAGTTAGACTTTCTATGGGTACAAGCAATCCACCTAGAAGAACTTCGAAGCATATCCATGTAAGCTTAACTAAAACATTTATTGTTATAATTCATGATTTTTTTAAGATTTTTAATTATACATGAAATTTGACTTTATTTATTTAACTTTTAGATGGAAGAAAAATATTGACCTTACAAAACAACTATCATTTGCAAGAGATAGATCCGTGGAGTCACATTTTTGGACAGTTGGAATATTCTTCGAACCTTGTTATTCACAAGCAAGGAAAATAACCACAAAAGTGATTATATTGACATCTATACTCAATGATATTTATGATCAATATGGGACATTAGAAGAACTTCAATTGCTTACAAACACAATAAATAGGTGCACATTTATTAAAAATATCTACATTATCTCTAACAAGTTTTCATTCATTCACTTTTCATTAAATTCTTATATTTTTTCAAAAAAATCAAATATCGAATTTTATAAAAGAGATATTTAAGTATTTTTGCAAGTGGGACATCAATGAAGGAGTTGAGTTGTTACCTATGTATTTGCAAAAGTATATATTGGTTCTTTATAGAATTTTCAAAGAGTTTGAAGATGAACTTGTACAAGAGAAAAGGGCATATAGAGTTCAGTACCTTAAAGATAGGTAATGTAACAGTCTCAGTGTTTCGTATGTTATTTATTTTATTTGCTTAAACGAAAGAGCTCTGTGAGACGAATCCAACGATGTTTAATTTGTAATTTTCGGAGCTCAAATGAATAAATTATGAATTTTTGAAGATTTGGGATAAATTTGTAACGTAGAGGATAGATCTGTAATTTTTAAATGTCGGCTGAGTTCAACTCCGATTTGGCGGAGGATATATTTGCAAATATAAAATTTAGAAGGGGTTTTCTGCACAAACGTGGTTCACGAACCAAGGGCTTATCGGTTTCGACCGCGTTTATAAAAGCCGAGCCAGGTGCGTTTGGAAAAGCACTTCTGGGAAAAACGGCGGCGAAGAGGTTGTCGGAGTGCGACGGCGAAATTTCGGAGAATAGCTTAGAGAAGTTTCGACACGCTATACTAACTTCCAAGGAGGATTTCCGTGAGCATTGGCACGCGACAGTGACGGCCGGCGAGGATTTCCTTAAGTTCCGGCACTCGACGGTAACGCCCGGCGAAGGTTTCCATAAGGTAAGAAATAATTTTTTTATTCGTCGTTAGGGTTATATAAGTTTTCCGGGGAGCGGCGGAGACCGAGAGGCGGAAGCCGAGCTTGATTCGATCGATTCAGCACGTGAAACGAGCGATCCAGCGCCGGCGAAAGAAATCGGTTTCGCCGGACGCGAGAGAGAGAGAGAGAGAGAGAGAGGGGCGTCGTGAACCGGTCCAGGATTTGGACCGGGTTACGCTGAACCGGATGCCGAGGCGCGCGGTCCAGCACGTCGAGCCCGCGGTCCAGCGCCAAGCGCGTGCGGTCCAGCACGCCGAGCGCCCGGTCCAGCGCCGAGAGCGCGCGGTCCAGTGTCGGGCGCGGGCGGTCCAGCGCACGCGTAAGCCAGATTTATTTTAGAAAGCTGTTTTGAAAAGCTTTTAGAAAGTTTTTTTTTCTGCACGGGCGATTCAGCGATGGGCGCTCCAGCGTAGACCGTGGCCGGTTCAGCGCCTTTTGGGATTTATTTTGGGGTGTGTTTGGGAAAGCTTTTAGAAAGCAGAATTTTTAACTATTTGGGAAAATTTTTTAGAAAGAAACTTTTGGCAAATAAGCATATTTTAACTTGATTATATTTGCACTATGGCCTTGTAGGACATCAAGAAAACCAATTAGAAGTGGACAAGAAAATTTGGTACAACAAATCCAGATAGATAGATTCCTAACCCTGTGATGTAGCACATTATTATGTGTTTGCTTTACATGATTTTCTTTCAGTTACATGGTGTTTGGTTATTCTATATGTTGATGTTTATTTCATTTGCATGATAACTATAAAGGAAAGAAATAATATGGTACAATATGCTAAAGAAAGAGACGAAACAATACGACATGAAAGGACTTTTGATATGACATGGATTGATGTTTGGAAAATGACAAATAAAACAATGGGATTCCCATAGAACATTATCCTCACCACTAGGCTCAGCATGTGTTGCAGGGTATCGATCTTCGGATCAGATATATGCCTAGTGTTTATATCAGGCTCACCGTGTGTCGTAGGGTATCGATCTTCGGATCAGATATCTGCCTGGTATTATGTGTTATGACTCTATGATGATTTACACCAGGCTCAGCATGTGTTGCAGTGTATGGTACCATACCTGCCTGGTGGCATTAGGCTCAGCATGTGTTGCAGGGTATCGATCTTCGGATCAGATATCTGCCTAATGTTATATGATCGGTTGGATGCCGGCTGGAGGTCATTTATTGATGATGATTGGATCCAGAGGATAATGCGTCAAAGGGAATTGGGCCCGATAATAACACACTATATAAGAAATTGACATTCTTTATGGTTTCCATTTGACATTACCTTATATGTATGTATGATATTCATCTTTACTGTTAATGGTATTTGTTATGTCTTTTATTTCCTTGGTTAATTATGTGAATTTATCTACTGAGATTTATAAAATCTCATTTAGTGCTTACATCACAGGTCATGAAATCACTGCACCGAGAACTGGGAATGATGCTGTTACAAGAGAGCCATTTCCAAGAGATGTGTGAGAGGAAAAATTTTAGTGTGATTAAATGTTTAAAAACATGTCTTTATATATATATACTTTGGATTTTGAGTTAGTGTTTGTTTTACCGTCGGGTCCCCACCTTTGATTTTTGGGTTATTTGTCCTCACTTGATGTAACAGCTAAGTAAATTTATGATAATATTGTTATATAATGGTACTTGTTGAGGTGGGGGCCTGACAGGTAATCTTTAGCTTAAGCTAGAATTACATTGACAATAGTACATCAAGCACATAGATTAGACATGGTCATTTTTTTTGACATGGAACCTTTTGTGATAAGCATGTTACAATACATAAACTTCCAAATACAATTCTTAAAAGTAAATGAAAACATATTTTGCAATTGATAAATTATGCTAGATTCTTATATTTTGTTAGATGTACCATGGGATTTCCAATTCTTGTATTTTTTCAATTTTTTGAACTAAATGACCCCAATCCTAGATTGAATGTTTTATTTACAAGTTAAAATAGCACGATTTATATCATTACACTTTGAAAAGGAGAAAAACCTTTTTTCATGTCAAATGAAGAAAGTATCACAAGCATATTTTCAAGTAAAGCAATGGGGAACTCAAGGTTATGTGCCAAATGTAAAAGATCACATGCAAGTCTCACTAAAAAGTTCTGGATACCAATTACTAAGTTGTTGTTCTTATGTTGGCATGATGGAAATAATTCCAGAAGAAATTTTTCACTGGGTTAAAAGTTTTCCTGAGATTGTAAAAGCAGCATGCATAATTTGCAGAACAATGGGTGATCTAACCTTTGATGAGGTATGCTTTATAAAATTAGTTGAATATTATTTTTCTACAATTGGCTCTTAAAAATAAGATCACATATATATCTCCACACACTGTCACATTCATTGAATAGCCTTGGATAAAGGTACAACTTTTTTTTGTGATCTTTACTTGGGCTTCATGCATAAGGGAGCTTTCTTAGCATTGAATTTTTCTGTATCTCCTATAACTAACAATGCCCACATGATTTGGATATTTTTCCAGCATGACCACAAGGTGAATCATTTGGCTATTATAATGGAGAGCTATATGGAGGAATATAATTACACAAAGGAAGAAGAATGCAAGAAACTGCTAGAAATGGTGGAGAATGCATGGAAAACTTCGAATCAAGAGCTTTTACAACTTACCAACATTCCGTTGTCATTGGTTCGACCAATGATCAATCTTTCATGAGTGATAGAGCTTTTCTACAGAGATAAAGACAACTATACCCATCCTCAAGGAACCATGAGAGACAATATCAAATTAGTTATGTTGGAACCAATTTTTGCCAAAACAGGTATCCAGAAATATATATAAGTAAGAAAAAAATCATTCTTAAGGTTTTAATTATATTTATTCATCATTTAACATGAGCATTGAATGTTTTGCAAAATCATTATCATAACTATTTTTCTAAACTCACCTTTAAATGGGTCAAATAAGATTCTTTATTCTTCCTCTCTCCTATTCTTTTTTCCAAGGCATCTCCAAATAAAACTACAATCTCTCCTTTATGTCACTCTTTAAAACTCCTTTGATTATTTTCATTCACTGCTTCTACTCAAGACTTCAATATCCATTGCTTTTCAAAGCTTCTTAGTTACTTTCACCCTATCCTCCTTGGGAACTCATTACCCTCAATCTATAACTTCCTAAAAGCCCTAGCCGAGTATTGTAATCTTGATTAAGCTAAATGAGTTACTACAGTGGCACTACTATACAAGATGACACATGTGAGCCATAAGTAGATATTAAAGTAAAAATGTCATAATAATCGATATATATAGAAAGTTCTTAAGGGAGGGAGATAAACACTATTTATGGAAGGTTGTGAATTAAGAAATTAGTGATAATTATTTTTATCATGCTTAAATATGACTTAGTCATAAAGCCAAATAGCCAAAACATTTGGAGAAAAATAAAATATACTGATCATAGGATGAAATATTAAAACTAATATATAGCATTAAAATATTAAGCTTTAATATAAAAAAAGAAGTGTATTTGGATACCTCATTTTAAAAATAGACTAAAGAATTATTGAAGTCATTTAAGAGAAAAGTGTGAAAAGTAAGAAAGAATATAAAGTTTTAATTAAATTGAAATTTACTTATATAAGCTAGCCAATAAAAGAATATGTGGAGGTGAGAAAGATGAAAAGTGATTAGGTGTTTAGCTAAGGGAAGGTTTTACAAGTGGGTTTGGAGAAAAGTTAGAGAAGAGAACCATTGAGAAGGAGTGATTAGATCATCTTAGAATGACTATCATAAAAGTCAAGCTTGATATGAAGGAGAAAGACAATCTTTCTAAGTGATTTTGATTTAGTTTTATGATGATTTAAATAAAAGGGCTACAATTGCTAGAATAATGCATGCATATGAATATAAAAAGCTTTCCATGAGCTTGAAGTCCTAGAAAGTTGGTATGCAAAATTTAGAGATTTGTCAAATTTCACTCTTGTCGATTTAAAGCTCAACATGAGTTTTAGATGGTTCAACCACAGAAGCGGATTGTTTGATTATCTTTTTGTGAAAATAACGTTTAGCCTCTCTTTTTTAGATGTTAGACTTACTATTTGACCTATGTAAGATGCCCTTTGAACAATCAAATGGAGCAATTAGATGATCCAGTAACTTTTTGCAAAGCACGCTTGAGTCACTACAAGTGTATCATGAAATGATTCAATATCTATCAAAAATACATTAAACCATGTGATGGATACCTAGATGATATTAATCAAGATTTGGACAAGTGCATGTTGTATACTCCAAACTCTACATAAAGCTTATGTGATGATTTGACAAAGGGTATCAAATTGTCTTATATATTTATAAATAGTAAAATGATAGTAAAGGCTAATTAAGGGAAATTATATCCCAAAAGTTGAACAATAAGTGTTAAACACCAATCAAAATGTGAAAAGAAAATGAATTCATATTAAAGAATGAATTATGTTAAACTAAGTAAAAAATAATATAATGTGTATGTGTGTGTGTGCGTGTGTGTGTGTGTGTGTGTGTGTGTGTGTATGTCTTCGCATATGTGTGTGTGTATAAGTGTGTGTTTGTGTGTGTTGTATGATTACAATAAATGAGGAAAAAAAGTAGAAGAATGAAAGTATAACATTCTTATGGTGTGTGGATAATCTAAATTTATAATTTAAACATTTATTTTTTTGAATTTTGCTTTTGTAACATAAAATTGTTAAACCATCATAATGATCATTGTATTGGATAATTCCCAAATGGATGGAGGTAAATACCAAACATAAAAGATTAAATTAAAAAAAAAAAGAATCCAAAGATAATGATTTTGTTGGGTTAGATACAAATTAAGAATAAACAAAATGATGAACCTATTAATAAAATTATTAAAAATATCAAATGAGGTAAAGAAATATTGAATTTATATAAAAACAAAGACCATGATGAGTAAATTTTAAAATTTATTCTATAGATTTTGGAGGCCTTATGGATTGGAAAAAGCAAAACAAAAAAGTCTTTATGAAGTTCTTTTAATTATAAACCTTTTTTAAATTACCTAAAACCCTTAAGCATTAAATATTAGTTAGGAAGAGGACATGATTTGGTAAGGAGAGATCATATCCAGAGACTATGCTAATTATGGAAAAGATATAACAAATAATTTTGCAAAATAGTAGTGGAAAAAAGGTTGGATTTTTTTAAGGGATGTGGAGCTGAGATTAGCATATTTCTCAATTGTAATACACATTTGTTTCTAATGAATGAAATATAAATAAGCTTTTTACATTTGGATTGAAAGTCATTGGTTAAGTATTATTTGATAAAATGGTTTAATTGAATCTCTATTGGTTATTCTTCTTGTAATCCAATTTTAAAAAGTATTTTGGTAGTGAACAGGGGCAAACATGATTTGTATGAAAATGGTTAATTATAAGATGATCATAGGTTCCATTACTAAGAAAAATGAACCATTAAATAAGAAACCTAATAAAATAATGATAAGAGTCTAAGGTTTATTTTTCCTAGAATAAATTGTGCCCCAAAAGGGTGTATGTCTAGATGGGTATGGGTCTTGAAAAAAAACACCTAAATATAAGAATAATCTAATAGCTTAGCCCAAAGCACTAGTATTGAGATAAACTAGATTATATGATAAAAAAAGATTCATTAGATATTAAATGACCTCAAGAGCAATAAGGGAGCATATAAAAATGATTTTTTATAAAGAAAAATAAAGATGGTTCATAAGGGGTTAAAAGAATATCATTACATGGCATAATTATTACTTTTTATTTATATCAATGCTTGTCATCAAGTTTCTTGATTGAAAGTGCCAAAGAACACACTCGTAGCATAACCCCAAAATTGTTATACACTACATGTATGATTATGTAGTTTTGCTTGTTAAGCTTACTTTTGGCTAACATTTCAGGTACTATGAAAGTACAACATAGGACTCCATTGGATTAGTGACATGAGCTATAAATTTAGCAATGTTTATTAGTTTGGCTTTTTTTCATTGGAACTTATGCAATATGTATTGAGAAATTTGTATATGCTATAGTAATAAGTTGTGGTTACAATAAGTTCAGCTTTTATTTGGTTGTATTTTACTTTATAAAATGATAAAAGAGAGATACTGTGATTTATTTTAATTATTTCTATTAAAATGTTATATTAGTTTAAAAGTTTGAAATACTTGGTATAAAATTGATAGCTTATAAGGGACTAGTGTTGTCACAAGGCATTGAGTAGGACTAGAAACCTACAAAAGTTAGGAAAGAATCAATAAAAATGAAAAGGGCATTCTTATGACAAATTGGGTAGAAATTGAAGAAGATAATTGCATCAAGGTTAAAAGCACAATAACTCAAGCTAGAGAGAAACTAAAATAATATACATGTAATCAAAAGAGCTTAGGCAAATGCTTTTAAGAAGAGGATTGTAATATGTTTTGTTTGTGATGAAGTTAGACATATTGCAAAGAAATTCCCTCAAGTCACAAGTCCAGTGATGGTGGCAATGATAGTGGAAGAGGTAATGAACATGAACAGTGTTCTGAAAACAATGTAACAAATAAGGGAAAGAGACTAGTTTGACATCTCAATCCCCAATGGCTTACCCTAGGATTTATGCAATAACCAAAAGGGAGGTCCATCACCTCCAAAATCCTTCATATGTACTTCATCATTGTTACATAGAACTATGGAGGTACACTTCGATTGTAGAGTATCTCCCTCTTTCTTTTCTATTATATTGATTTCAAGCACAATGTAACATGAACGGTGTTCTGAAAACAATGTAACAAATAAGGGAAAGAGACTAGTTTGACATCTCAATCCCCAATGGCTTAACCTAGGATTTATGCAATAACCTAAAGGGAGGTCCATCACCTCCAAAATCCTTTATATGTACTTCATCATTGTTACATAGAACTATGGAGGTACACTTCGATTGTAGAGTATCTCCCTCTTTCTTTTCTATTATATTGATTTCAAGCACAATAATTGGTTTATATACATTAGAGTAACCTTTATTAGTTACTTTGCATAGTAAGATAATAACAAAAGTAAAAAAAAATGTATATATAAGACAAAACATAGAGATCAATGAATAAATTTTTATTCCCAATTGATTATAATTAATCTAAAATAATTTGATATAATCATGGGTATGAACTAGATGACAACTCATAAAGTTACTTTAAACTATTATGAAAAGAAGATAATGATCTTTCTATTAGATAGTTTGAAGGTGATCTATTTTGGTAAGGGCTAGAAGATTCCTCACATTTTAGATTTACTAGTTGAGAAGTAATTAAGAAAGGGTGTGAAGGTTATTAGTCTTCAATACAAGTGATTGACAAGGGAGAGTTAAAACTACAAAAATAGTCAATGGTATGTAGTCATCCTACGATGTTTCCTTATGATATAATTGAAAAACCTCCTAATTAAGAGTTCAAGTTCATTATCATTCTAGTACCTAGAATAGAACCTATATCAAAGTACCTTAAAAGATGATAACTTTGAGGGATGAAGATTCAATTATAAGAAATGCTTTACAAGGGTTTCATCAAATGAGGTGTTTCTCTATGAAGAGTATTAATTATCTTTGTCAAAAAGAATTAACAAAGTCTAAGCATGTGATTTCCTCCTATTTATTTTATTTTCACTATTTAAATATACCTTTATTAATTGTGTTTTTATGTAATTTTTAAAATCACTTTTTGAAAACCATTTAATATATACAATCTATAACAAAATGTCATTGTAGTGGAATTAAAACCCATAAAATTCTCATTCTATTTTGTTATATTAATATAACTATATAGAAATGATATAAGTGAAAAATCATATTTTAATATTCTCTTTTAATATAAAATTTCTTACTTAGACAACTACTTTTTAAAGCATTTATCATATAGTTTTTCTTTACAATGATGTGATCCAATCTTTTCTTCAAAATCACAAAAGAAATTAGAGTTATATTAACATGAAGAAATCACAATTTTATTGATCTTTGGATATCACCATCAAGTTAGCATGATAAGTCACGTCTCTCACCATCCAATTATACTCTTCTAAAAGTTTTCCTTTATAGGTTAAACCTTTCATGAGTCTTCTTACCTAATCAAACCCCTATAGATGTCATTTTATTTCCTTAATGATGTTCCCAACCATATTCTCATAATTACATTATCTTTGTACCTTTAAAATCATCCCAGCTAGAAGTTATAAAAATTATTATGAATTTTTTCCTATCCCAAAAGTCAATGCTCACATGATAATTTTTACATTTCAAATATGTGATATGATATAATAAAATTTGTCAGAAATAAAATAAACATGTTAGGAGTACATAGAATATAACATATCATCAAAATCCAAGCATCCAAAATCATTAAAATGCCGATTTGTAATTAAATCTAATCCTAGATGTTTAGAGCTACTGACTTACACTTCATAACCATCAAGCAAATTCATAGTTACTTGCCTCAAAATTCCATGTCATTGTCAACTTTGAGTGAAGTGTTTGTATGATCTCCCATGAGCTTCTTTAAGATTAAAGCTTTCTTTCCACCTTGGTTCCACTTTCTAAATTACTCAAATCAATAAAAGCCTCAATGTTAGGATTTCATGAAAGCACAACCAAATGATTCTTTAAAATTCAAGTTAAAAAGCCAACAACCTCTCCAATTCTTTAATAAAATTCTAAAAGTCTACTTCCATGATTAAATTCATTATTTTATAGTTTTTTATTTGAACTATTTGTGTTCCTAAATATTTTTATGCAATATAATTCCCAAATAGACAAAACTATTGATTTCCTCCACCTCATTTCATCAAACTTTAATGGAGAGGAGGATACCCCATAGTCAATGTTTTTTTAAAGTCTCTTGATGTTTCCAAGATCGACAGTGTCCATCTAGTGATGTTTCAAATATCAATTTCATTAGATTAAGATTTAATTAGGAGAAATTTAGAAAACAAAATAATTACTTGATTTTTAATTAAAACTTAGTCAAATTTTAATTTATTGAATCCTTTGATCCAAATGACCTACAAAAATGTTCTAATAAATTTTAAAATAAATTGCACATAAACATTTACATCTTTTTCATAATATTTTAATGTCATTTAATAATTTTAAGAACTTCAATAATTTTTTTCTTCAAAATTTTTTTAAATAATCATCCATCACCTCATCATTATCTCCTATTTTCTTTCCATTTAAAAATATTTATGGAAAGAATAGTCATAGCATATTAAGAGGACATCAATCACATACCTAGGTGAAGAATAATAGTTAAAGGCACACTTCCGATCAACCCCTAATCCTTTATTTTTTCATAATTTAATTAACAAGGGTTTCAAACTTCAAAACATAATTAGATATTGTCTCCCCTAAAAACTATCCATTTACTCATATACATATATTTTAACTTAACAATTATATCAACAATAAAAAAATGTATACTGAATCTAATAACCATAAAACCATAATACCGCTATACAAAAGGCACATCACTACGATAAAAACCACATCATAGGGTTTAAATGGGGACTTTTTTCTCTCTCTTTCTCTCTCTATATATAATACATCCGAATCTACATTATCAAAAAATTATCTATATAATAACCTACTTTTAGACCTAAGTAATTGCTCATATGTCTCGAAATATCCTCACTTAATCTTATGTCAGGCTCTATAATACAAATAAGAGAATAAGTATAAAAATCTCAATAGATAAATTTGTAGTTAAAATAAAATGTAAAAAATGGGTATGTCATAAAATATACTTAGCCATAAGCACTTTATAAAGGTATATAACATCTAAAAGTGAGGCATATCTTTAAAATTCTTTGAAAATATAAGAGTATTTTTTTAATGCAAATGCACACCATGCAATAACTCATAATATTTCAAATATGACCATTTTCACATCCCTTAAAATTGACAAATATATATATATATATATATATATATATATATATATATATATATATATATATATATATACTCATAATTCATAAGCATGTTGATATTTACATATTTAATCTTTTATCATGAACATTCAACACTTATGCTATGTCATCTATGCAACACTACTCATGAAATGATATAATATGCATATACATGTCAATAATCCCTTACTACTCTCATCATGCAATTGAATGTATAAGATATAATGGAATAGTTATTCATACCACAATATCTTGGTATAACAATTGTATAAACAAATCACTTCTTACATTACTATCAATTTAGGTTATCTACTTATATTCTTCACTTCTTATATTTGTATATTTGTTTAATAACTTTTTAATTACTGCAATGCACCAAAGATAATACAATATGAAGTTAGAGGGTTTGACGCCATATGTAATTTTCCAAGTAAAGCTAACATAAAACGACAAGATCAACTTATAACAATTCCTTAAACCAACATCAAGCCAACATTAAATTTCTTTCTTAAATCTCAACTATGAAACAAGGTGTCATTAATCTTATACACGCCCTTAATAAAAAAATATTATACCTTAAGTCAATTTTACTATTCTTTCCTTTTATGGTATAGGGCTAACCATTATGGATCTCTTTTAGAAAGTTTTTACATAAAGGTTACAATGATTTGACTACTTTTACCATTTATATCAAATCTTATTTCTTGATTTCTAAGAATCTTAAGTAGAATAAATACATAAACAATCAATAAATTGAATGCTTACCCTCTTCTTTTTTTCTTCTACTTAAGCAACTCATAGCCAAGGCCTTTGAAGCATTCTTCCTTCACTATTCAATAACAATACCATTCATCAACTCCTCATAAAGGGATTATCACTCACCTTCCTTCCCTTGATTATAATAATAACCTTACATGAAAAAAAGAAATGAAATGATTTAAAGAATGGCTACGTTTTTTCGAGGAATCTCACCTCATTCAAATGATTTTCTTGCCTGAGGAATTAAATGCATTAAAGGGATTCACCATCATCATTGGAGATTATTGAATCCCTCAAATTCCTTTGCACCAATTGAACTTGCCCAAAGAGAATTTCGAACCTCAAGTTAGGCCTCTTCATCTTATTGTTCCTCTCTTGTGACTTCTCCCTTCCTCCCTCAAATTTGTACAACACGAACTCCCTCGAGAGATTAGTCCCAAAGGGGGCCAGTATGCTAGGAAAAGAGGATAAAAAAATAAGGCTGCAGCAAAAATAATTAAATAAATAGATTAAATTTCTAAATTAAGTATAATTTACTCCTTTTATCTTCAAAATTTGAAAAAAAAATCAAAATAATTTTCTAAAATCATAATAAATGTATCAACAGATTCTTTGTGATGTGTTTTTTTTCCAAAAATATAGACACAACCAAGTTTTGGATTACTTCACAAATATTCTTTTTGATATGTACAAAAAATGTTATTTTATTTTAATCAAAGTAAATTTAAAATATTAATAGTGAGCATCCATGTTTGGGATAATATTAGAACAAAGGAAATGTGGGTTAACACATAAATGATGTTATTTCCATTAAGCCAGGCCTCTTAGACATGTCAAATTTTCACAAAAATAAAATCACTGAGCTTTAAATAAATTATAATATTTTTAAAATTTTCCAAATATTCAAATATCTTTTACAAATTTTCATTCTTTTCCAAAAAAAATATTTATGAAACATCTTTCAATAAAAGCACTGAGATTTTAATAAATTATAATATTCTTTAAAATTTGATCTTCTTCATTTAACATTGTCTTCCATCCACAAAACTTGTTTCTTTCTTATCAAAGATGTACAAGATTTCACAAAATAGCAACAATTAACATAAAATTATTAAATTTCATAACAACTTTATTTAAGAAAAAGTTATTCCTTTGAAGATAATAGTATATCTCCCCCCTCTTTTAAGCAACTATCCATTACTTAATAGACATAATTATTAAATTTTATTATTGATGTTAAAATTTTTCATAATAAAATTTAATTAATTATTATTCACATTTATAAGAGGTTACAATATCTATATGTATATTGCAAGAACTAAATCATATTATTATCAAGCACAAGTACCCAAAATCCAAAATAGATAAATCATTTGACCAAATTCAAGTAGCAAATTGTTTTGCAAGATTGATTTATGATTTATTTACCATCAACTCAAATTCAAGAAGAAAGATACACCTAAGATATCTTCATAGACTAATATGATTGTTATGAATTTGTGGTACTTTCTTTATAATTAATTAATGCACCAAAACCATTCTTGTACCTAATGAATTAGGATTTTAGGTAATGACTACACAATTTCGTCATCAAGTTTATTAATGATATTCTAATGTATTTTTGAAATTCTAAAGATCATACAATGCATGAGGATATGTTATTACAAAAATTAAAGAAGAGTTATTTCTATGCAAAGTTATCCAAGTATAGTTTATGATTATTAATGTGTCATTCTTGGGACACAAAATCAATACCAAAGATTTGTTAGTGTACTCATTGAAGATGGAGATATTAGTTAATTATCCCATAACTATTTATGCTATAAAAACCAAAAGTTTCTTAGGACTAGTTGGTTATTATAAGATGTTTGTTAAGGCATTCTTATAGATTGTGATTCCCTTAACTAGATTAACTTAAAATTTAGTTTTATTTTGTTTGGTATCAAATTATTGAGAGTAGCTTCCAAACTCTAAAAAAAAGTAGAAATCAACATAGATATTAACTTTACATAAGAATGGTTAAGAATTTATAGTATTCATATATGATATTTATAAGAATTTTGTATTATTTTAATGAAAAATGGTAGGATTATGACTTATGCTTTTGAACAACCATTATCGCACAAGAAGAATTATTTTATTCATGATCAATAGCTTAGCTGTCATAATCTTTTCTTTTAAAATTTATAGATACTATTTATATAATATTAGAACTTAAATATGATCAGATCTCCAAAGTATTAATGCATATTTACTTAGAAGTTAAGCTTGAGGTAGAGGCAATGATTGGAATAAGTTAAGGATTATAATATATATGTCATATATCATAAAAAAAAGACAACATAGTGGCAAATGCCTTAAGCAAAAAAACTTCAACCTTCATGATTACAATGTAGAAGAAGCATAATTAAGAGATGGATAGGTTTAATTTAAATATTATATCAAGAACAAATAAAATTTTTAATCAATTGTTGACAAAACCAAATTGGTTACAAGATCATAAAGAATTTCAAAATGAAAATGAAGAGATGTAAATATCAAGGCGTAACTCTTGAGTGGACAAGAGTCTGATTTTAATTTGAATGAAGATAATGGTACTCTATACTTCAAGAATAGAATTTGTATACTTATTAAAGAACATACAAAATAGATTTTAGTTGTATGAAACATATAGAATGAGATATAAAATATATCTTGGGATGACTTAGATGTATCATGATATGAAAAAAAAAGTTCTTGCTAGACTAGAATGAAAAGAAACATTAAAGAATAAGTACTTAATTTTCCAACAAGTCAAAGAAGAACACCAAAATCTTAGTAGATTACTACAACATCATACACTTATCTAAAAACTGAAAAAGATATCTATAGACTTTGTGGTTGATCTTATTAAAATATGCTAACAAAAAGATGTAATTTAGGTAATTATAAAAAAATTGATCAAGTATATCATGGTTCTATATTATCTTTTACTTAATTATTAAGAAAATAAAAGGTTTAAATCAATACGTGAAGACATAAATAAATCCCTAGTAAGGGCCTAAGGATATAACAAAATCTAAATACTAATCTTTTTTACTATATAGATTAAATAAAATATCAATATAAAAAGTGATCTCACAACAAAATTATATATAAATCATCTAATCAAAAATAAATTATATACCAAATCTATACATATTAAAATATGTGCATAATATAAGAATCTATCAAAAGATAAAAGACTAACCCACATGCCAACTAATAAGTAGTATTCTTATCCATAATATTTAAGTCTATATCTTTTAGTGTAGTGGATGCACCACATGTGATATAAATACTAAGAAGATTTTAATAAGATTAGCGAGTAAACTAATAAGGTAATAATATATATATATATATATATATATATATATATATATATGTATGTATGTATATTATAACTAAGTAAGTATAATCATGCCTTAATAATAGAAAATCAATGATCATGTTCGTTATGTTTTATTTATTTTATTTTCACTATATTTAAATATATCTCAAATTTCATCTTTTAGATTATTATTCTCTGAAGTTAATATAAGTAACCTAAACCTCATAGAAGAGTATCCTTACCTTGATGGGCAATCCTTGCATTATATCATAGATATCAAAATCTTATAAAAATAGATTTCTTGTTCTTACCATATATCATGTGTAATAAGACAACCTTGAGATAAAGTCAATGACTTAGGAAAGAGTTATTCAATGTATATGCCCAAATCAATACATAAATCAAGTTGAAATTGTCCAAATCAATGCATAAATAAAGTTGAAATCGACAAGAAGGACATTTAGTCAAGAAAATTTCTTAAGACAATTTGACTATGTTGGCTCACTAGCATAATTAATAAGAGGGTTAAACTGGGTTATACTTTTTGAAAAATAGCACATTAAAGACAAACCAAATTTGCAACATAGTAGAATAAAACATTAAGTGTGCTATAAGATAGTAATTGTAGAATTTAATGTGTAGGAAAGAAAGATAATAAAAAATGAACACCCAAATGAGCTTAGATCTACTCTAAAACAAAATATTTTTTGGCCAACTCTCTTTCTTACTCTCATTTGCCATAATCAGTGCAAAAATCACTCTTAGCTAGTCTTTTTCTTAAAGTTAACACTAAATCTCATAAAGCCTTAGACTAAGATTTTATAACATTTATAAAAGGAAAAATTAAAGCTCACAATTCTCACACAGAGTTGATATTATAAATATTTCTGGATCGATAATGTGATGGCTCATGTAATGAATAAGAAAAGTAATATTAAAATGCTTATTAAATGAAGCTAAAAGGCAAAGATTTTATTATTGAAAGAGTCACCCAAGGTTGCAACATGAAGCCTTAGTAGATCAAAGAACTTTCAATAAATGTGTATATCAAGTGAAGAAAATTATTGGTTTGAGCTACAAGGTGAGGCTTACTTATAATGTTTCTAAGCTTTTAATCTTCTATAAACCAACTCAAGAATTCATGCTATATGTCCTTAATCTTTGCTATTTATTTAAACATTGAAAACAATGCTTAGATCAACTTAATATCCTCAAACATCCAGAAATATATTTATATTTTATAGACATTATAATTTGTTGAATGCTTCAATATTTATTATTCATAGCTAGTCAAGTTCATTAGGCCAGTCATTGAATGGTGTAATGAACTTTCAACAAGGACTTATTTTTCATTTGAGCTTATAAACTTCTCCACAAAATAGCTTGATAGTATTTTGATAAAGACACAAGTTCTAGATTAATTTCAAGAAAATTTATTGGATAGTCTAACGAAGCATCAAACAATGCATCAAACAATAATCATATTATCTAATGGTCAAGTGCTACAGATTTCAAGTTTTACCACATAAACTCATCTAATTAGATTATAACCTTAGATGATTTGATTCTTATTAGGCAACAATTGAACTAGGTGCCAGATTATGTGATGGATCTACAAATAGATCAACTAACTCTCAAAACTACAAAATCCTACTCCCCTGTGAATATATTGATCATCAAACACTAGTAGCTATCTCATGTGATTGATGTATCCATCTAGTGATTCATAACCAAATTTAAAATTATGGATTAGAAGAGTCCAGCATAGTTAGATTCTTTATGTGGGTGCACATTGTGGTTTTGGAAATGTGTTAATGCATATTTTTTTAAAATTTAAAAACTTGAATGGAAATGCACAGATTCTACATCAAGTTTACATAAAACATTGACACAAAAAATTATCCAACATTAATCTTGATTATTGTGGCTATATGGGATCCATTAGATTAGCTTTACATTATATGAAAAAATAAATCAAAAGGATAATGTGGAGTCAATCTAGTGGACCCCATATAGTTTTTCCTTAGTTTAGTAGATTTTTTATTTTATTCGGATTATAATTAGTCATATATAAGGCTCTTATAATATTTTTAAATGTTTTACATATTTTATAAATTTTAAATCATTTTATTAGGTTGGGGTATTTTCATTATTTTGCATGTAATCAAGGCTAGTCTTCGTATCTCGAATAAACATTTTTCCATTGAAAAAAAAGAAAATTTGTTTAGCTAGCTTTGATGTTTAGAATACATAGTTTTAATTGTATATGCATGCACACCCTTATCAAAGTGTCCTCTTCTTCAAGTTGTGATCTAAAATTTATTTAAGTTATGAATCAGATCTATCTCTATCATTGTTATCCTCCTCATCCTCACCACCTTCCCCTTATCTATCTTCTTGTTTCAATCTCATTCACACTTAGTCAAAATTTGGTATTAAAGCCTACTTTACGATATCTAGGTCATTACAAAAATTTAGGATGGTGTCAAAACAATCATCTCGACCAAAGGAAACCCTCATCCATCATTGTAACTTGTGATCAATGGCCCATATTGTCTCTATCCAAATTAATGCATCTTGAGATCAAAGACCTTGCTAGTGTTCATCTTATCAATGCTTTCACTTTCATCTAATTAAAACCTCACCAAGAAGAACCATTAAGTGCCATCCCAAATAACAACATTAAGTGCCATCCCAAATACCAACCTTTCATCAACCACAATAATCATGTAATAATAGATTAAAGTGCCCAACGATGTCACACTAGACACACGTTTTGTAACCTTAATATCTTCAAATAACATGCCACCTACAATCAATGTAAAACAAATCAATCCAAGGCAGAACAAGCCACCAGTGGCTTGGATTAAGCTAGTTTCTCTTAATTATTACCAATCATTTTGGGAAGATCATTTTGAGGAATTTGGTTAAGATTTGAAATAGTTTTCACCACATGAGTGACTTATTTTGTAGCATGAGGTATATTATCAAAAGTTTAGATTTATAGATATGCTTTTAAAATTAGGTAAATAAATCCATATCTATCTCATTGCTATTTTTAAAAGAAACATCATGTTTGAAATATTTTGATCATTATATTCCATATCCTAAACTTCTATTTTAAAAAATATGTCATAGTACAATGGAATTTCATTATAATCATAACAATAAAAAGACTTTGGAATCTTATATCTATATTATGAGCTATGTTCATCATCTTTCAAATATCCACATAAGTGTTGTTTATAATCATTTTTATATGATCCATGTTAAATTTTTTCTAAAAACTTATATAATTTTTATTCATGAGGATTATATGATTAATATAGTGTCATCAAAATTTGTTAAATCTATAAAAGAATAATGATATTATACAACCAAGACTTTATTCAATTACTTCTTAATGAATACACTTAAAATGAAATTACTTAAACATATTATATTCTTCTCCAATATAAAAATTATTTAGATAATGTCTAGTGCAATGTGCTTCATACATCTTTGTAATCGGCTTGACATGTTGTATACCTAAGAACACAACATATTGTTCTCCAGTTTGGCACATAATATGATATGGATTAGTGTATGTGTCTTCTCTTAGTATTGATGGTTGAAACTCAACTTTTCCTCTATTTTATTGATTCAACTTATTCCAAACTTAACATAAGGTAATCTCTTAAGAACTAATAATAATTATCATAATAAAAGTGACTTTCTCAATTGAAAACATTATAGTTAACAACAATCCCAATCTTCAAACTCCAACACAACACTTTCTCAAATTTTTAATATTGTTTTAATACTATATGTCTTTTAATCATCCTTTGCGATCATTTTGTCTTACTCTTACTAGTAGTCTTGCTTTTTTTATCCTTTCTTTCGAAGTAGTGTAAATTGTTCTTTAATGGTAGATTGTTACAAATTTTGGAATTATATTAAAAATAATGAGATTTCATAATTATCTTGGTGATTGTTCATGTTTCATAGCTCTTACAATAAAAGTAATTGTTTCTTAATTTAAGCAAATATCTATAATTATAAATATAATTATTATCTTATTCTTACATTGATCATATTTTGTGTGTATTAATAAGATGGATAGACCATGATTTAATGTAATTATAAATACTATTTTTGGTTCATATTTATTTAACTTGCACACACCAATAGTATGACATCTTGCCTCACTATACCTAGGTATTGTCTCCTCAAGAGTCGCCCTATCTCAATCGAGCGGGTCTTAACTTTTGCATAAGGGATTTGTAATAGGGCACTTAATTAATCTCTAACGTTTTTCAAAGCAAGTATTACATATGCATTGTAAATCTAGAGCCTATTATTAAGCATTTCGATAAACATGTCAAGTTAGTTGTGACTAGATCACATATTTAACTCTACCATGTGAATGTTTTATCATGAATGAATGCAGTTTGTATTTTTTTAAAGTGATTTGTAATTTACGCAAATTTTTAAAGAATGAATGAATGAAATATATTAAATTAATCATCTTATTTAATAAAAGAAAAAAACTCTCTCTCTTAGATCATAAATGATTTGCAATATTTGAAAACTTTAAGAAAAAATAGAAAGAGAGTTGGAGAGAAGAAAGAAGCGGAACCCAAGCTTCCCTTTAGGGAAACTTAAAAAAACCAAGAGGAAGGAAGAAAAGATTATGGAAAAAGAAGTATTATCGCCTTCTTATCATGGGAATCATAATAAAGAAAGAGCATTGTTACTTTATGTATAAATGGTTTATGGATTATATGGAATATATAGAAATGAAAAATAAGAAAAAAAAGCTAGATTGCATAACAATTGGGCGTTGCTATTGATCTCGACTATAGTGATCATACATAAATGATTGCATGATTGTCTGATATGATCTATATGAAGGGGTGGCATGGGCTATCTAACTAGTGTGCAAAGAGTTATTGGACATTTTGTTATATTAGTACTATGGGGAGGTTGGATTGGTACATTAACACATAGAATTCCTGTCATTAATGATTGCCAGTACAATTTCTTATACAATGAAGTGTTTAATATTGATCATGCATGTACTACAAGGGTACCATACTAGTATCATTACCTAATAAAAAGATTATACTTTGCTCATATTGAGCAAAAGGAGCATTGGATTAGTATGACTAATTTGTGGAAATATTATATTAGATCATCAAATTCATCTCTTATATGCTTAAATAAAAAACATAGGATTACTTCTAACACATCAACCATGTCAAATTTGTTTTAGATCACATCAAAATAAAGAAAAAATGCATAAAAAATAAAATAAAATGAATCGCTATAATCAATTCAAAGGGATCATTGAAAAAAAACATTGTTTCAGATGAAAACGCTAAAATTACATTAAATAATATTCATACTTTATTTTCAATATGGAACATTAAATTATCTTCAATTGCTTATTGGCATAACAAAAAGGTGCACAATTATTAAAAATATGCCTATAATATCATTAACAAGTGCTTATTTAACCACTCTTCATTAGATTCCTATAGTTTTTTTAATACAAATCTAAAAGAAAATTTTATGAAAGAAGTTTTATTAGTGATCATCGTATTGGTTTTTGTAGTTGGAAAGTTGATGAAAGAGTTGACCAGTTACCAATCTATTTACAAAAATTTATAATTATTCTTTATAAAACTTTTGAAGAGTTTGAAGATGAGCTTGCAGTTAACC
The DNA here is from genome assembly GCA_023846275.1 of Vanilla planifolia. NCBI lineage: Eukaryota > Viridiplantae > Streptophyta > Magnoliopsida > Asparagales > Orchidaceae > Vanilla > Vanilla planifolia. The sequence goes on from CM043877.1 coordinate 1,945,650, forward strand.
AAAGTACATATAAAGTTCATTCCTTTATACATTACTCAACCTATTAGACTTCAGTTTTCATTCTTATTTTATAATGCTAGTATGATGTTTCTTTTCGTACTTATGTGCTATGCTATTTCCTATATAATATTTAACCAACTTTTATGTTTATTCATATAAGTTCACTTCACTCTCTATCTTGATTGTATCATATGATCTCCTAATATTGTATTATATGATCTTAAATTTTCTCTTCCTTACCAATCTATCTTAATATATGATATCAGAGATGAGGCCTCAACATGTCAATATCCTCTCTCTATGAACACTAGATGTTGGTTATTATGATGGCTATGTGATGGGTCACTTTACCTCTCATGTTGAAATACTCATAAGTGATGCCATGGCATTTTAAAGATTGATGCTAAGTGATAATATGGTATGATATAAGATTCTTGAGAGTAGAGATAGAAGTTCTAGAATGGAATCCAAGCCTAAAAGAGAATAAAAAATAAAAAAAGAAGAAAAATAATAAAATACTAAATGAAATTGAATATGAAGAAAAAGAAATATGATATATGATTATTATATGATAATATATATATACTTATACATATAAGATAAGTATATTAATATTATTTTATTATTTACATATTACTATGCAATGTTTCATTTATTACTTTATGTTACTTCTTAGTTAAATAATTATCTTTTTGTATTGCTTTATTACATGTAGCTATTAGTTTATCTACTAAATATATTGTACTTATTTCCTATTACATTAAAGAATTGATGGCTCTTAGATGATAGCATAAGACTTTGGGTGAGAGTTTATTATATTTTGTAAATATGAGCAATATTATATGTAGATAAGAATATATGTATCTTATTATCAAAGTTCTATATCAACATTAGCTTACAAATTTTCATACTATATGATAGCTATTATTGTAGCATTGAGATTATCATAATTTTTATATTACCATCACTCTTTTATATTGGCATGTGTTCTCATTTTTTTATTGTAGACTCTAATTAATATGAAAAACTTATATTATGGATGTAATTCATATATTTGTGTTGATTTATATTGAGAGGGGTATGATAATAGTAATACAATAAAATAAGAACATGTAAATGGTATCATATGAAATAAATGAGCAAAATATTGTAAAACACATTTCTAGTAAAAGCTTAATTATTCTTATCTTTTTCATCATCTTTATGTATTTGTTTATTTTCTTTCTTGTTCATTTTCTTTTGGATTGTTTTAGGGCTATACTTCATAATGATTAGACATGTTTAGCAACCTATTGTTTCAAATTAAATCACCTAGATTAAATGACATATATGGCTCATCTCTAGAATAATCATTCTAAAATACCAGTGACTATTTTAGACAATCATTCATCATGTCATCTTTTGATGTTTGCCCTCTATTCATCAAATCCTGTTCTTTTTAAATTTTTATACTTTGTTAGATGCGTATCGTTTTCTTTTCTTTTTTTGTTACCATTGTAGGTAATAATTTACATATTTGATTTTCCTTTTTATATCTCTATTATATTAATATGAAAAATAAATGTAACTTAAGCAAATCACATATAGTATATTCTAATTTCATGTGAAATCAAATAAGTGGCAAAACATTACAATACCAAAGTGAACAATCATCTTCAATATATCATATAAGACCATCATCTTAAGTTCCTATTTTTCTAGCATGCAACGTATATCAAACATCAAACATGAGTATGGACCTCCTCAACTCAATATTTTGTCAATCATTAAGGCATTTAGCATATAGTACATTATACGTCAAACATATATACATTGTACAAGCTTATCTATTTTTCAAATCCTAAGTAATGGTCTTCTCCAATTTTCCAAAATTTGAGCTCTAGGTGTTATAGTTCTCGTGAGCCTTTCCTTGGTTTTTGCCTTTATCATGCACCTAACTCCTCTCAGATTTCTTTCAAAAGCTTGACAGATCTTCATTTCTCTCTTTTTTTCACTTTGTCACACTTGGATTAAACTAATCACACTGGCTTTTTCCTAGAAAAATCTTTCCTACTTTTATAAACAACTTATGACCTTTTGCATTCCAAACCATTTAACTCATATTAATGATTGCATTTGATTGATTTAGTGTATCTTAACCTTCATGTCCAACTTGACAAGAATGGGTTCCCATTGGTTGAATGCTCCCCATGGTGATTAGCACAATCATTCTCTATTTTAGTTTTTAAAACTTTTTCATTTATTTGTATTGTACTTACAAAATATATTAATTCATATTATATAATGAGTCAAATCTCTCTTCATTTGTACTTATCGTACTTATATAACACACTTCATTATACATGTATGATAAATTCTAATTTATTCAATGCAAATATTCTCTTAACATTGTATTGTATGATGTCTTTTATCATACTATATGATATCCTTTATTATACTTGTACTATCAATTTTACTACATGATCTTATTATGTGATAACTAACGATTCACTATAGTGTTGGCCTTATTATACTTATACGACTATGCTTGTTGTACTATATCATTCTTTTATACACTACTCAACCTATAAGATTTCTATTTCATTCTTTTTTTATAATGCTAGATCGATATTTTCTTTCATATTTATGTGCTATAATATTTTCTATATAATAGTTAACCGACTTTTATGTTTATTCATATTAGCCCACTTCACTTTCTATCTTGACTGTATCATATGATCTCTTTATATTGTATTATATGATCTTAAATTTTCTCTTCCTTACTCATCTATCTTAATGTATGATATCGCTTATTATATTGTATAATCTATGTAACTATGTTCCACCTAACAACACCTTGAATTGTACCATATCATTTAAGCATTGTACTATGCAATCCTTGTTTTCAGAGATAATTTAAGAAAAAATTCTAAAAATCTTAGAATTTATATTTAATTCAAAATATCTTCATTTAATAATGTAGAATGTTACAATTTCTCCCTTTTTTAAAAAAGTTTGTCCTATAAAATTAAAACATGGAATGATACTTTTTCATCATCTATTCTTTTAATTCATATGTGGTCTATCTCACTCTATATTTGATTTGTTTATAATATTTTTACCATTAGAATTTCTTTGTTCCTTAATTTCTTCACTCCATTTACCAAAAACTTTGTGTCTTTTTCTTCATAAATCTGATGTATTTGTAGCTCAAATAAATTTAAAATAAAGTTTTGGATGTTTTTTGGATCCTCCACATGCTTCCTTAATGAAAAACATATGGAATATATTATAGATATCTTTAGGCTTGTTGGTATGGCTACTTTGTACGCAACTTCTTGTGCCCTTTAAAAAAATTTTGAAGGATTTAGAATGATCTAATATACCTTAGATTGAGCTTTTCCCCTTAAGGAAATCTTGTAACTCATTTCATGATATTTAACCTTCTTGTGGTTGGAATTGTAGACTTCCTTTATTAATCTTGAGGCTTTAATATATTTTCTTTGATCTTCTTTATCAATTATGTAGTTTTTGAAATAACATCCAACCTAAGATATACTTTTTATTCTCTTCATATTAGCATATAAGAGATTAATATTTCTCCTATATAATGCTTCAAATTGAGCAATCTTTATATTCAATTGATAACTATTACTTTGAGAAAATTCTATCAAAGAAAGATTTAAGTTCTTAACATATCTTCCAACTTTTTAATTGTTTGTTTAGTTTTCACATGAGTTTGTAATAGAAAGTGATACTAAACTTTAATTGAATTCTAGATGTCTCTTATATTTTTTTCTAAAATTATGAAGTGAACTTAAAGTCTCTGTTAGATATAGACTTTAGCACTCTATATAATCTTACTATTTGATCCATGCATAGTTAAGCCATTTTTTTGTGTAATTTATTTTAATGGGTAACAAATGTGTCACTTTTTTTAAATTTCCCACCATAGTGCATATAGCATCATTATCTTGATTTGTCTTTGGCAACCAAATTATGAAATCCTTAAAATTTTTTCCCACTTTTGCATTAGTTTGTGAAGATTTGTTGAAGTTCCATTTGGCTTTTAATGCTTTTCTTTGGCTATTAACATATTAAATATTTTTTAATCAACTCTTATATGCTTTTCTTAAAGTAATACTTGCCTTGTTTACTCTTAATTTAGAATATGCAATATATTCTTATAATAAATGATTTTATTCTCCTGATTGAGTTGAAAATTGGTTTCTTTCCCTTTTAAAATTTTGGCTTTTACCTTATGTAGTTCTTCATCTTGAACTTGACATTCCTTTTAATCTTTAAGTAAATCCTTTGATATTGAAACTTCATTAAAATTTCTCTTTTAGCTAACTATATAGCATTGAGATATAACTGGTTCATGTCAATACATAATTGTACACTTCAATTTTTGAGTTACAATTGACGAAATTTTCACTTTCGCTAAAGGTATCTATCATACCAACATAATAGTGATTGTTACTTTCTTTCATATAATTCCTTGAACAAAGATATTTCTTTAGTTGATTAGTAATTATTGTTTTACACACAATTTCATACCCTACCTAAACCTATTGATATATTATTTTAGATTAAGATAATTGAATAAAATTAAGTATACTTTTTAGGAGGGGAATAATGATAAGATAATTCCAAAATTATATATTCTTACAAACTAATAACCTTTGAAATCACAACATATATATTTTTTTCAATCAGAAGGCTCTTTTAATATTTGAAAAATCTAAAGTAAATATCTACAAATATCAATCCATAACATAAGAAAACATAATCAAAACCATAAGATACATGTATAATTCTCAACATCTACATAGTATAGTCATAAGATATGTGTTGTACCTTTGCATAGCACCACCTGCTTGAAAAAAACAAAATGTTACGCTAATTTTTCTATGATGTTTCTCAAGTGTATTTTAGGTTATGCATCTCAAACTCTTACAGGATTAATCAATTAGAGAGTTTTGATAAAATGTCTAGTAGAACAATCTACAAGTGAAGTAATATTAAGTAGTGGTGGTGGTCATGCGGCAATTGTGGCTTAAATGGCATATTAAGGAGTTGTTGATCAAACTCTTAGTGGAGTAGCTAACCATTAAGAGTCCATTTTCAAAACATCTATTAGTTTAATTATTCATCTTATCATTTGTAAACATATGACACAATTAGTTTGTATAAAATCATTTATTCATATACAGTACTATTGATTTCTTAGATATTATTATTTTAGATATAAAAATATTTTATTATTTTAATAACTATAAAAATACTCTAAAAATAATAATAATAATTAATATATGAAAGATGGTTTTATAAAATAAAACAAAAAATTTGTCCTAAGAACCAAATGCACGACAAAACCCAAAGGCTTGGGCCAAGTGGCCCGAAGTGTTGGGTAATGGGCTTAAGGGAGCCATTGGTAAGAAGGATGAGTGAATCGAGTTTAGTCAAGCCTGACTTTTATCACAACACAACCCTATGCTACTTGGATTAAATTAGGCCAAGAAATAACTCCTGAATCAGCTTTGGCATAATAAGTCGGGATGAACTCATGAATTTTTAAGTAATGGGTCATGTTTATTAGACCCATATGAGATGAGAGTAAGTATTATAAATGCTAAATATCATACATAAGCTTGCAATGTGGAACTAAAAATGTGCCTTGTTTGCTACTGAATTGAGGTATTGAGGTGAACCGATGCCTTCTACTCCCACCTTTTTGTGATCAAATAGTCTAGATCACATCAACTTTTGTGAACAGTAGATTCCATATAACTATGCTTTTCACAAGCCTAATCGAAAGGATGATGTCTGTTTTGCTATTTTGACCAATAATTTTCATCTCACTATCCATTCGAAAAGCTTGATCGAACATGTGAGATCATTTTGGCCTTTGTGAACAGTGCTCTTGCTTAACACCACTATCCATCTAATATGTAGGATCTAAAGATTTAGACCAAATCCTATTTAGATTAGATCTGGATCCTTTATTCAGCATTCTGGTCGAGCGATTATTATTCTGTTTGCCCAGATCATATGACGATCATTGTTCCCGCACATAATTAGCATTCTAAAAAGTTGTTTGTGTTTGTTTAGAATACCAAAACGTAACGATTCTTTCAAGTGACCATTTCTAGTTGTTAAAAAAATTATTTTTAGTTTAAAATATTTCTAATATAAATAGAGGAGCCTTTGGAGTAGAGGATTAGGGATTTTATCGTCATCAATATTTTGAGAAGAGAAAGAGCAAAGCCAAAAATTGTAATATGATGACGACACCCTTGTGGGAGTCATGTTTGCTACTCATTTTTTCTCATTCTTGCTTTAACATTCTCTTTAATTGCACATCTTACTTATGACTTTTTTACAATTGATTTTTTATTTATTCAAAAAGGATCATATTAATACAAGATCTGTGTTGATCTATTTTCTTAATAACACTAGCACACATCGATAAAACTTTTGATTTAATATTTCAAAATTAGGTTATTTAGGTTGTAAATTGTTTTATATTTGCACTCATATTTCAACATCATAATTTATAGACTTGTGTCATATATACTTTTACAAGTAAATAATAGAATATTAATGTTATATATTATTTATTATTATGCTTCAATATTATAAGTTTTTACAATTAAGATTGTAAAGGTGAAGACCTACTTGCTATGGCAAAAAGGTATGGTTTGTAAAAGTTGCCATTAGTGCTACAATGAAAGATAGTGATTTTGTTAGTAGATTCTAGTTGGGTTGATTGGTGGTAGATATAGGCACGGGTTAGGACAAATCACTTAAAGATTGTTTGTCACTTTTATTTTCTTTATTATCATACAATTTATAATATTTTTCTCATTTAATAATATTAAATTAAAAATATATATATATCAAAGAAATTTATCAAAATTATTTTTTCAGGAATAATATATTTTATTAAAAATATTTTTAAAATCATAAAACTTTTATTTTTTTTTTCAATTTTTATTTTCCAAAATTTTTAAATCAGTTATTTTATCATTATCAAATTTTCATTTAAGAAAAGATTTTAAAAATAGTAAATAGTTTAAAACATAATTTACCCTCTTTCTTGTGCTTTAATAAGGCATAGATTCATCAATATGGTGCTTATACAAAATTGTATGAGTGAACATCTTCCAAGACTTAAACCATTTGAATGGCCCATTGTTTGTGACTACCATCATCATTCTCTCTGATGTTCGCCTCTCATCATGACATGGAAGTATACTCCTATGATGTAAAAACTAAATGAGACTCTTAAAAGTTTAACTAATAAATTAACAAGGTAAAAAAACATGATTTGTCATAACTATAGAAGGCTTAGTTTTTGTTACTACCAAGGCTTATGTTAGTAGGTAGAATGGTTCCAATTTGTAAAAGATTAATGAGAAGCCTTGGATGCGATCATTGCAAAACCATACCTCTTTAAAGAAACTTCAAGATAGATTCACAAAAAACTAATTTAATCAAAATCAAGACACAAAATGCACTTAGTCATTGCCAATGTTGTGCATAGCAATATGCTTCCTTTAGTAAAGAGAAAATTGATCAAGTAATATAAAATCTAAATTTTAATTTGAATACTAAAACTCTTAATTATTCTTTGCTTATACCAGTAGATAGTCTTTTGTATATTTCATAGCATTTAATCTCTCCCTTAGTCATCGATTCAAGGCTTTTAACCACATGACAAGCTATCGCATTAATTCCATTCATAACACTCCTTGCTACAGTCATGAATAAATTTCAATTGCAAATGTAATTTTCTCTTCTATTGTAGATCTATTTGGATAATGAGCATTGGATTCCCTCTAAAAAGAGGAAAACACCAATTATTATTTTGAACATGCTATTTTGGGCTAAGCATTGAAGAAAGGGAAAATAGAGAGAGAGAGAGAGATCAAAATCACAATTAAGAAAAACTACAATCTCTTAGGTAATCTAAAAATTTCATTGGAACTTGTTTAATTACAAAGTTGAAACTTCCTTGAGTTATAAAGATGATTAGCAAAAAAAGGCATGGACATAAGTTCAAAGGCATAGGAAACAGTGAGAAAGGATGACCATGCAAATTATATGTTAGAAGTGAATTAATCATAGAGCACAAACTTTTACTTCTTGGAGATCATTTTATAGAAGTGCAATAGTTGTCATTATCTTCATAACCTTGCACAACCTCAAAGGCAATATGTAATTTGAAACAATAAGTGACAAATATCATCAAAATGTTTGATCTAATTGATATGTTAAAGAACATTTATCTAGAGTTTATCTATCCCAAATTGTAAGACTTGTTGTTGACATCAATGTGTGCTGCAATGTTATTTCAATACATTTCTGATTTTTTTGTTTTTTATGATCGAACTATTTTATGATGAGAAGGAACAACCACTATTAAATATGAAATAACAAAAGAGGTTGGGTTGGGAATACAATTATTTGAGTCAAACCCTCTTTTGAACTTTAAAAAATGGGACACTAAACCATATGAAGTTGTTTTACCAAAATCGTATTGAGCACGCGATGCACTTTAACCAATATCTAGAGTTTTCTTTCCTAACAAGTACATGTGGTTAGGTTAAATAGCCTAATATGATTAAGTTTGAATTATTCATATGAAGTGATTGGTGTCATCCAACCACTTGACAACATGATCCACACAAAAATTAATTGAATCATCTTTAATACATTTGAAATCCATAAAATTATATTCAACACATAAGTCATACCAAGTAAAAAATCAATCATATTCATATCAAAATCATCAATGAAGGTCACTGTTGAAAATAATGTATTATATTCTCCAATATTACATTTACTTAACTTCACTACGGAATGGATGAGATGCAGAGGAACATGATGGAAGAAAACACCTTTAATGTCATAATCAACCTGCACACTATCCCAAAGATTTATTATCGATTGTGATGAATATTAAATCGTGATGAATATTAAGTTTGAAAACTTTCAAACTATAAAATATTTTAAATACATAAAATTATATTCGACACTTAAGATTGAAAATTGAAAATAATTTAGAAATGTTAAAATAGATGCACACTTTGCATCAATAACTAATTTGCAATTTTTGTAATTTGATTTAAAGTGTGAAATAGTGCAAACATGAAAAATTGAGGAATTTCTCCTTTTTAGAAAGAGTTAATCCAAAATTCTCATGGTTAAATATAAGAAATAAGATGACAAAATATAAAATATTAAGCTATATGAATATTAGCATAACAATTAAATTTGATACAAAGTTTGATATGGTAATGAAGGTTGGCACTCAAAAGATCTTAGATGAGAGTTGGCAATGAAGGTTAACAGGGGATAAATTATAGTATTTGTTTTTATGTGGCTTTATGTTAGGAAAATAATAAATAAACAACTATTTTATAAAGGGAAGACTATGAAAAGAAAGAGTAAGGGAAAATTTTAAAAAAGCGCTAAAATTTAAATTTGGATAATTTCACAAAATAATTTTGGATGAGCAAGAAGTGTTTGATAATAATTCAAGCACTAGTTTGAAGGTTTTTATTAATTTAAACAAAATAGTAATCAAGCAAAAAATTTCAAAAAGGTACTTAAAATTTAAACCTTGTTAATTTAAAAGAATAATTCTGATTGTTTAAGAAGTGATTTGGTAGTGGTTAAAATACTACTTCAAAGGTTTTTATTAATTTGAGAACAATGCAAAACAAAGAATATGTTTTTACATAGCATTTTAGGTTGATGAGAAACATAACTAAAATGACATCAAAATAGGAAGTAATATGATTGAAGCTTTTTAAAAGAATGATTGATTAAGGAGCAAAGTTTTGTTTTGTCATCAATATATTCAATAAGCAAATAAAACTAGCAAGAAGTTTAATGAACATATTAATTAGCAACATTAACAAAGAATTCATTACAAGTATAATTAAATTAGATTTAACTATCATGTCCTTCCTATCCTTTTTTATCTAATAATACATATAACAGCATATAAATCAAGATAAATTAGAATATAATCTTAAATAGAGGATAGAAATCTATTATGATGGTAAAAATCAATTTTTAAAACAATTTCCCATAGTTAAATATAATTATCACTTAATATGAAATAGTAATAACACATATGTTTAAAATCTAAAAAAATTTGAAATATAAAAATTAAGACTCGGCAACAAAATATATAAAGATACAACACAGATTATCTGATCTCATAACATTATTTACTCACATGTCACTCTATTCTTTCTCTACTTGTGCCCATAGAATAACCTATCATGTAAGTAGTAAATTTTATAAAACTTAGTAGATGAATTTCTATCTATGAACAATAACTCACATAAATGATAATATAATATTGTAAGAAAACATAATCTTTATAAAGTATTCAAATACAAGTAATTAAATAATGTGCAAATTAATATTTTGTTATCTCTTATACATATATGCAAACAAATATCTTCTGCTTTTCGAAAATAATAATGCTTCATATTGCATAATTATCATATTTTTAATAAAATATGCATCACTAAGCAAGGAATCATGATTAAGACCAACTTTTAAATAAACTAAATCAAATTGCTGTTCGACTGCCAGTGCATAAGAAATCAAATCCAGTAAGAAAAATTGTAATGAAAAAGGAAAACTTAGCTAAAGCCAAACCTCGAGTAGAGGATAATGTATCCCTAAGGCCAATCAATCTAAGTAGTTTGCGGTCATAATCAGTATAGCAGGGTGCAAAGGTCCAGTATGCTCCTTTGGCCCCTCACTGGAATTGTCAGGTGGTATTGTAGTTGAAGACATGAATTATATTATCAGTCTTAATCCCTAATTTGCTTCTGTAGATGCTCATGGAATGGTGATTTAAGTGCAAGCTAATGTGCCTACCTCAAGGATGGGTGCTCCTTACCAAGTTAATTCAATATGCTAATGATGGGTTTAAGTTAGAAATAATGGAAGGAGTGTAAGAGCTCTTTTCCTTCTATTTTTTTAGGGTTTTTGCTATTTTATTCATGTGAATTTTGCTCGGTGCTGGTGTGAATTATTATTACTCATCCCATGAATTTATTGTCTCGATATTGTGTGTTTTTTGTTTTTGGGTTTTTCTTATCAAGAAACTACTATATCATTGGTGGTGCGTATGGGTTGCTTGGTAATCACTATTTTGGTAGATTCCATGCATGGTTGAGATAGATTTGGTGTTTATTACTTTCACATGCTAATATCCATTAGAACAATAGATTTTACTAGAGCTTGGCTATTCAGTGGTGTTGCTGGGTTGTTGGTTGTGCGTCCCTTTGTTCTCCACTATTTGTTTTTATATGGTTGTAGGAGCTATTATTTTATCTTGGAATATCTAGGGTATTAAATCAACTAAATCTCAAACTCGCTTATAAAATCTGGTCAAGGACCACAAGTTTTTTGGCAGCAATATTGGAAACTTATTCAAGTACTATTTTTCTCAGAGAAACACTGATAAATTTTTGGGTTAGAATCAAAATTTTTTTGTTCAAATGGCTATGGGGTATTTAGGTAGAATTGTCCTATTATGAAAGAATTAGGTGTCACTAGAGATGATTGAGGCATTGGGTCAGGTTATTACACTTTAAATCACATTGGCTGACGATAATCTTTGTCAATGTTGTGTGGTAAATACTTCAAAAGATCATTACACTAGATGTAGTACCTGAAACCAAATTGAATGGGTGGCCATGTTTGGTGGCCCATTTCTAGTTTTAGGAAAAATAGTCCCTCTCCCTACTGGTAGTTGTTCAAATTTCTCATATGTTATTTAAGAGATATTTGTTGATGGAGTAGGCCTCACTTCTTATTGCCCCAATTTTAGATGATGAAATTAAAATAATCACCCATTCTCTTAAAAATAATAAATCTCTTGGGGCTAATGGCATTTCTAAGAAATTCATTAGAGGTTATTGGGTTATCACTAATAGAGACTTGATCATTATAGTGAGACAATTCTTTGAGGAGATTCACATGTCAAAGAATTGGATGGATATGCTGGTGATCCTTATTTCTAAATTTGTCTACACATGTAAGCTGAACTAGTCTAGACCAATTAATTTGTTTAACACAACTTACAAAATTATCACCAAAATTATGATTATGAGACTTAAGGAAGTGTTACCACATTTGTTTTCTCCTGAATAAGTGTCCTTTATTCTTGATAGATCGATGTCTGATAATATCTTTTAGGCCCAAGAGATGGTGCACAAGATGTATCGTTCCTCTTCTATGGAAGGGCATATGTCTGTCAAACAAGACATGGGGTAAGCATATGATAGAGTTAATTGATATTTTGTACAATTGATGATGAAAAGTATGAGGTTTTTTTCACTATTTTGCAAATGTGTGGAATATTGTATAAAAGGTTTGAGATTTAGCATCTTGTTTAATGGAATTAAGCTTCCCTAGGTTGAGGGTACTCGTGGCTGGACAAGGTTGTCCACTTTTCCCTTATTTATTCATGATTATTACAGAATATTTTTCTTGTCCATTTACTTAGTAGGTGGGAAGGGGTATAGATATTGGATTTAACACTTGTAGAATGCCTCCTAAAATCTATCACCTTTTATATTCAAATGTTATAATTATGTATATGCCTACTACACATGCTGCTACCACCACTATGAAGTGTACTCTCATTGACTTCTCTTTATCCAATGATGTCATGACAAATCTTTCTAAGTCTTTTATCTCTTTTAGCTGTAGGATGGCTAGTAGAAGGAAGCACATGATTACTGAAAAACTTCATATTAAGCAAGCTAAATTTTTTTTTCTCTAGGTATTTCAATTCTAACATCAAAGTCAAGAAAGCAAAATTCTTTTATATTATAACTTGTTGAAAAAAGAATAAATAGGTGGGTGGCATGTGCTTTATCCATGACTAATAGCCTTTAATTAATTAATTCAATTTTATTATCTATTCTAGTATATTACCTCATTCATTATGTCATTCTAATGGGCGTGTTTTTTAATCTTAAACACTTGGTGAGATCCTTTCTTTGGAGTGGAAACATAAGTAGAAATACTATTCATTATGTGAACTGGGAAATGATCACTTTATCTAAGGATCAAGATGGACTTAGTATTAGTAATCTTCATTTTTGACAACAAGATCTCATTTCCAAGCATTATCTTTGCATATTGGCAAAGGAAAATACTCAATGGTGAAGGAGTTTCAATATGTAGTACAACGTACGTTTTTTGGACAGTTCTTATTTGTGTGGTGATTCTATCACTTGCAAGCTCCTTCATATCACTGCTCCATGCATTGTAAATCATATGGTTTGGTGTATTGCTTTAGGGCATAGTATTTCTTTTCTGGAGGATAATTTGTTTGGTCTTGTATCTCTTGCAAAATGGCCAATTTTTAAACATGTTGGAATTTCCACCTTCCACTAAATACTTTGTGCTAGATGAAAATAACTGGAATCTTTAAATGTTGCAGGAATTCTTTTGAATTTTTTTGACTCATCGAACCATGCATACTTTTTGTGTACATGAAGCAAAAAAATAAAGCATTGTTATGCCCATTTGTTATGGATTCTTAGTCTATTTCAAAGCTGGTTTATACTCGATTGCTAAGTGAATATGAGGACCTGCATGCTGGCTAAACATTGTAGTTTTTCTTGACTTAAGAACTTCCAATTCAGCCCCGTGTGCAAGTTTTTCTTCTTATGAATGTTTTGCCAACTCAAGAATTTTTATATAATTGACACATTGGACTTCAAACTTTATGCCCTTGGGGATGTTTGGAAGATGAATCACTGCAGCACATTTTTTGGGGCTATTTCAGGATGTTTGTTGCTCAGAAATGCACCCTGTAGTGGTTTGGATATGCTTTGGATCAATTTTAGTATTGGGATGTTAATTCATTTTCTGATTTGCTGAACTAGATGGTTACGTACAATAAAGTTCATGCCATGGAAGACATCGTTTGCTGCATTGCCTACTCATTTTACTTTTCTTGGTCTTGTCAGAATGGGAAGTTACATAATAACAAAGTCAAGTTATATACTGCAATTGTGGATCTTGTATATTATATGCATGTGGTTTATGCTAAAATTTTCAAGTTGCATTGTGGGAGTTTTAACCACACCTTTGAGTGGAATATTACCCCTTCTATGCTGTGGTCTCCGTTCCCCAAGAGTTAGATTAAGCTTAACTGTGATGAAGTATTTGGTTAAAATGGTGTTGTGTATTGCTATACGGGATGCTTATGGGAAACCACTAAAGATTATTGGCCAACAAGTTTTCTTTGGTTCCTTTTCACATGTTGAGGAGGCAATTTTTTATGCTTTGCGTTGTGTTGCTCAACTTGGCTTACATCATTCTACAATTTGGTGAGTTTGATTCCATGGAGATGGTCTCTAAACTCCTTAAAATTTTGGTTTTGTCACATTGCAGCTAATGATATACTTCTTTTGCTTCAAATGCCCACTCGTTTACAACTTTCAGAACTTTTCATATTTTGCGAGAAGGTAACTGTGCAGCAGATTTGATGGCTACTATATGCTTTCTACTGATTATACATGGGATTGAGGTATGCCCCTTCCCAAATAGTTTGTTTTTATTTTATATTTTGATTATGTGTACAAATCTCCATAAGGAGTGTATTTTGTAGGCTTTGACTATTATTATTTCAAAAGAAACATTATAGTGGTTATGCTAACGAAAACATAAAAAATAATAAGAAACATTTCAAATCCTACATGATTGTAACAAACATAAAGAAAAAATATGGTTGATCATATTCACAAGGTAGGATATGCTCTAAGTATTATGAAAGTGCATTTGGATATATGTTATGATGAAAGGTTAATGAAAATATTGAGAAAAATGAACAATTGAGAAAAAAGAAATTCTAATGATGAAAGTATAGCACACTAATAAAAAAAATAAGCTATTAAGTATAAGAAATTGAGATGCCTTCTTAAATTTTGAGAATAAAATTTTTCTAAAAAAGGTAAATATATAAAATCTAAAAAATAATGGATGAATCAAAATTATAATTTTAAAATTTGGTTTATGTAGTAAATTATTGTTAATAGATCATAATAAATTTGGTATGGGAAATTTAAAAAAAAAGAAAGATAAATGTAAAACATGAAAGAGTAAATTAAAAAAAGAATCTAACATTATTGACTTAGTCAAAATCAGATCATTATTGGACATAAATAAAACGGTGGGATATATTAGAAGAATTACTAAAAAAAATTAATATAATGACTTAGTTGGAATAAGATCCTTATTCGTAAAAAACAAAAGAGTAGAATATGTTAGAGAAATTGCTAAAAAATATTAAAAGAGGTAAGAAACATATGCAATTTAGTTGAAACAAAGAGCCCTAAAAATAATTAATTTTAAAGTTTATCTAACAAATATTGGAAGCTTTGTTCAGGCTATGAATTGAAGAAAGTAACATAAGAGAGAGGGGGAGATATATATATATATATATATATATATATATATATATATATATATAAAGTCACATGCATTGGACAAAACTATAATCTCTTAGGCAATGTAGAAATTCCATTAGTCCTAAGTCAATTAGAAGATTCAACCTTTTGATTAGTAAGAAATGTTAAGGACATAGTTTTTAAGGAATAGGAAATAGAGAAAATGGATGACTATGCAAATTACAAGTTTGAAGCTAATTAATATTAGAAGGCAAACTTTTTTGCCTCTTGGAGATCATTTTATTGTAGTGTTATAGTTGGCACTATCTTCATAACCATGCACAACCTCAAAGGTAATCTATAGTTACATACAATAGGTGACAAATATCTTCTAAGTGTTTGATCTAATTCATCTACTAAAGTGCATTAATCTAGAGTTTAGCTATCCTAAAATATAAGCTTTGTTTGTAGACTTTAGTTTGGGATACTTTGTAATTTCAATATAAAACTATTTGATGAGGACAAATAACCTGTGTTGAAAACAAAAAAGTAGAAGAGGATGAGATGTGAATATAGGTTTTTGAGATAGAGTATTGTTCAAACTTATAAAAATAAGACACTAAATAATGTAAAATTATTTTACAAGAATTACATTAATCATCTGATACAATCTAACCACTATCTAGAATTGTCTTACTTAATCACTAGAAGTGATTATGTTGAATAGCCCAATATGATTATGTTCAAATATTTATTGTGATTGATGGACCACACGAAGAAATTGATGTCATCCAGTCACTTCACAACATGGTTCACACCACCATTAATTGTACTATCCTTTTATTATTATATAATGCAATTGTATGATTGAATGGTACTATTTGGCTAACAAACAATTTTTACAACTATTGCAGATCAACCCAATGACTCAAATAAGATATGTAAATGATATAATATTTAAAAAATATACTAAAATATTAAAAAAATATAATTGATACACAAAGTGATTACAATTAATCATTGTAGTGAAAATAAAGATACATGCATCATGGTTCCTTTAAAAATATAATTTTTTATATAGTAAATTTTACTAATTTTAAATATCAATAATTTAAAAATTTGTATAGCAATATAACACCTATTCATCTTGTTCATTTTTTAATCGTTGAGTCTTGTTTATGAAACAAAGACGCTCAAAGAACATATATAATTCCAACTTTAAAATACAAATCATTAAAATAGCAAAAAAAAGTTATCAATATTTTAGAGTACATGAAAATTTGTCCACATATCAAACAAAGAAATTTTAAATATGTTAACTTAGTTTAAATATTGCTTACAAAATGTGTTTTAATTAATTTTTTAATTTTTTTAATTAAAATATCTTTACTGTTGAACTTTGAATATAAAAATCATCATGACACAAATCGAACATATCAAAATCTGAATATAATATAATTTTTAATTAAAATTATATTCACCACATGAGTCATATCAAAATCGTCATCCATTTTCCGACACAAGATTTATCATTTTTTTATTCAAATATTATTATATATATTATTTATTTATTAACTAACGAGTATGTTATGAAAAAAAATAATAAAAAATAACATAACACCCAAGGCCATCTGTAACATGCTCATAATTTTTTTTAATCAAGAAATCACACGCATGTATCAAATAAGGGTAAAAAAATAAAATATTTATAAAAGATATTTTATTCAAAATAGTTATGATATGTCTTCTTAATTCTAAATTCAATTCTAATAATCTAAATTTTAAAAAACAAAACTTGTAAAACTCAAATAAATCTTTTTGTATTGTAATTTTTAAAAAAAAAAATATTTGCCTTCTGTTGTGATGAATATTCAGTATAAAAACTTTCAAACTATAAAATATTTCCAATATATAAAATTATATTTGACCCATAAGATTGAAAAAAAAATTATTTCAATCTAAAGTGTTAAAATTTATTAAACAATACTAATAATTACTTGGTTGTTATTATAAAAGGAACATTATAGTAAGCAAACCAATAAAGGATTGTGTGGTGACTTCTTTTGGAGCAATCTTTGAGATAACAAAGGCAATGGAAGATGCTCACTTAATAGGTGCTTCATCCGTGATAGAATGTCGCCACCCTATGCAAGGGTTTCAACCAAGTGTTTGGGGTGATTACTTCATTGAGAACAAGCCTATGTCACCTTTAGAATTGGTATAACTTATCATTGAATTTCATTTTATGCTATTATTATTTCAATTATTATAAAAGAGTATGATGTGATTTAAGTTATGTAAGTATTTCAATTTAATGATTTCTTGGCTTTGAAGGAATTGATAGAACTAAAAATTAACGAGTTGAAGCCAGTTTTGAGTCAAGCTTTGAATGACACAACAGAGGTATTACAATCTTTAGAATTCATTGATACAATTCAACACTTGGGAGTAGCTTATCACTTTGAATTGGAGATCAAAAAGGCATTAATCATGATACACAAGGTTGGAATTGAATACACTAATGATTTGCACACAATTGCTCTTGCATTTCGACTTCTCAGACAACAAAGACTTCCAATATCAACAGGTCATTATTCTTATTTATATGATATGCATTACCAAATATTTAAGTAATTGGTTAACCATTTTAATGCTTTTGCAGATGTTTTCCATAGATTTTTGGACAAAGAGGGAGAGTTTATGACAAGCTTGACAATGGATGTGGAAGCTTTGCTGAGCCTTTATGAGGCATCATATCTTGGAACACCCAATGATGAGATAATGAAAAAAGCTACCAATTTTGCAAAAAGGCATTTAGGTTCGATGTGTACCAATTTCGAACCAAATATGAGAATTAGCGTTTCAAGAGCTTTAAGAACCCCAAGGTTTAGGAGAATGGAGAGGTTGGAAGCAAGGGAATTCATATCTTTATATGAGAAGCAAGTAAGCAAAAGAGAAGATCTATTGCAATTTGCCAAGTTTGACTTTCTATGGGTACAAGCAATCCACCTAGAAGAACTTCGAAGCATATCCATGTAAGCTTAACTAAAACATTTATTGTTATAATTCTTGATTCTTTTATGACTTTTAACTATACATGAAATTTGACTTTATTTATTTAACTTGTAGATGGAAAAAAAATATTGACCTTGCAAATCAACTATCATTTGCAAGAGATAGATCCGTGGAGTCACATTTTTGGACAGTTGGAATATTCTTTGAACCTTGTTATTCACAAGCAAGGAAAATAACCACAAAAGTGGTTGTATTGACATCAATACTCAATGATATTTATGATCAATATGGAACATTAGAAGAGCTTCAATTGCTTACTAACACAATAAATAGGTGCACATCTATTAAAAATATCTACAATATCTGCAACAAGTTTTCATTCATTCATTTTTCATTAAATTCTTATATTTGTTTAAAAAAATCAAATACATAATTTTATAGAAGAGTTATTTAACTATTTTTGTAGGTGGGACATGAATGAAGGAATTGAGTTGTTACCCATGTATTTGCAAAAGTATATATTGGTCCTTTATAGAACTTTCAAAGAGTTTGAAGATGAACTTGTATTAGAGCAAAGGGCATATAGAGTTCAGTATCTTAAAGAAGAGGTAGTCTTTTGCTTAAGCTAGAATTACATTGACAATAATACTTTACGCACATAGATTTGATATGGTCATTTTTTTGGCATGGAACTTTATGTGATAAACATGTTACAATACATAAAATTCCAAATATAATTGTTAAAAGTCAATGAAAAAATATGTTGCAATTGATAAATTATGCTAGATTCTTATATTTTATTAGATGTACCATTGGATTCCCAATTCTTGTATATTTTCAATTTTGTCTTACCAAAAGACCCCAATCCTTGATTTAATGTTTTATTTACAAGTTAAAATAACATGATTTATATTGTAACAATTTGAAATTGAACAAAACCTTTTTTCATGTCAGATGAAGAAAGTGTCACAAGCATATTTTCAAGTAAAGCAATGGGGAACTCAAAGTTATGTGCCAAATGTAAAGGATCACATGGAAGTCTCACTTAAAAGTTGTGGATATCAAATGTTAAGTTGTTGTTCTTATGTTGGCATGATTGAAATAATTCCAGAAGAAATGTTTCAATGGGTTAAAAGTTTTCCTGAGATTGTCAAAGCAGCATGCATAATTTGCAGAATGATGGATGATCTAACCTTAGATGAGGTATGCTTTATAAAGTTAGTTGAATATTATTTTTCTATGTTTGGCTCTTAAAAAAAAGGCCGCATATATGTCTACACAAACTTTCACATTCATTGAATAGCCTTGGGATAAAAGTTCAACTTTTTTTGTGATCTTTACTTGGGCTTTACGCATATGGGAGCTTTCTTAGCATTGAATTGTTCTATATCTTTTATAATTAACAATGCTCACATGATTTCGATATTTTTCCAGCATGACCAAAGGGTGGATCATTTGGCTACTACAATTGAAACCTATATGGAGGAATATAATTACACAAAGGAAGAAGCTAGCAAGAAACTCTTAGAAATGGTGGAGAATGCATGGAAAACTTTGAATCAAGAGCTTTTACTACTTACCAACATTCCGTTGTCTTTGGTTCGACCAATCATCAATATTTCAAGAGTGATAGCACTTTTCTATAGAGATAAAGATGACTATACCCATCCTCAAGGAACCATGAGAGACAATATCAAATTAGTTATGTTGGAACCAATTTTGACCAAATGAGGTATCCAAAAATATATATAAGCAAGAAAAAATCATGCTCAAGGTTTTGATTATATTTATTCATCTTTTAACATCAGCATTGAATATTTTGCAAATTCATTATCATAACTAATTTTCTAAACTCACCCTTAAATTGGTCAAATAAGATCCTTTTTTATTCCTCTCTCCCATTCTCTTCTCCAAGGCATCTCCACATAAAACTACAACCTCTGCTCTATGGCACTCCTTAAAGCTCATTGATTGCTTTCCTTCACTGCTTCCACTCAAGACTTTAATGTCCTTTTCTTTTCAAAGCTTGTTAGTTGCTTTCACCCTATCCTCCTTGGGAACTCGTTACTCTCAATCTATAACATCTTAAAAGACCTAGGTGAGTATTGTAACCTTGATTAAGCTAAATGGGTTATTATGATGACACTACTATACAAGATGACACATGTGAGTCATAAGTGGATATTAAAGTAAAAATGTCATAATAATCAATATAGATAGAAAGTTTTTAAGGGAAGGAGATAAATATTCGTGGAAGGTCAAGAATTAAGGAATTAGTGATAATTAGTTTTATTATCTTTAAAGATGACTTAGTCATAAAGCCAAATAGCTAAAACATTTGGAGAAAAAGGAAATATAGTGATCATAAGACTATTAAAGTAGACGAAATGTTAAAACTAATATATAACATTAAAAAATTAAGCTTTAATATGAAAAAGAAGTAAAAATATAACGTGTGTATTTTGGTTTTTGCACACGCATGTGTATATGTGTGTGTGTGTGTTCTACGATTACGAGAAATGAGGAAGAGAGATAGAAGAAGGAAAGTATAGCATTCTTATGGTGTGTGGATAACTTAAATTTATAATTTAAACATTTATTTTTTTGAATTTTGCTTTTGTAGCATAACTTTGTTAAAAGGTCATAATGATCATTGTATGAGATAACTCACAAATAGATGGAGGTAAATACCAAAAATAGAAGAATAAATTAAAACAAAAAAGAATGCAAAGATAATGATTTTGTTGGGGTTAGATATAAATTAAGCATAAACAAAATGACGAACCATATTAGTAAAATTATTAAAAATATCAAATGAGGTAAAAAAATATAGAATTTATATAAAAACAAAGACCATGAGGAGTAAATAATTTTAAAATTTATTCTATAGATTTTGGCAGCCTTATGGATTGGAAAAAGCAAAACAAAACAACTCTTTATGAAGTTCTTTTAATTATAAACCTTTTTTTAAATTACCTAAAATCCTCAAGCATTAAATATTGGCTAAGAAGACGACATGATTGGGTAAGGAGAGATCATATCCAGAGACTAAGCTAATTGTGGAAAAAAAATATAACAAATAATTTCTCAAAAAAGTAGAGGAAAAAAGGTTTGATTTTCTTCGCGATTTGGAATTGAGGTTAGAATATTGCTCAATTGTAATACAAATTTTTTTTATAATTAATGAATATAAATATGCTTTTTACATTTGGATCGAAACTCATTGGTTAAGTATTGGTTGATAAAATGGTTTAATTGAATCTCTATTAGTTATTATTCTTCTAATCCTATTTTAAAAATATTTTGGTAATGAATATTGACAAACGTGATTTGCATGAAAATGATTAATTATGAAATGACCATAGGTTCCCATTATTAAGAAACATGGACCATTAAATTAGAAACCTAATGGAATAATGATAAGAGTCTAATGTTTATTTGTCCTAGAATAAATTGTGCACCCAAATGGGTGTATGTTGAGATGAGTATTGGTCTTGTAAAGGTACACCTAAATATAAGACTAGTGTAATAGCTTATCTTAAAATACTAGTAATGAGATAAACTAGATTATATGATAAATAAAGATTCATTAGATATTAAATGATCTCAAGAGCAATAAGAGAGCATATAAAAATTGATTTCTTATAAAGGAAAATAAAGATGGTTCATAAAGTGTTAAAATATTATCATTGCATGGCATAATTATTAATCTTTACTTACGACAATGCTTGTCATCACATTTCTTGATTGACAGTGCGAAATAACTCACGTGTGGCATAACCCAAAGTTGTAATACCTTGCATGTATGATTATGTAGTTTTTCTTGTTAAGCTTACTTTTGGCTAACATTTCAAGTACTATGAAAGTACAACATGGGACTCCATTGGATTAGTGAGATGAGCTATCAATTTAGCAATGCTTATTAGTTTGGCTCTTTTTTCATTGGAACTTATGCAATATGTATTGAGAAATTTGAATATGCTATAATAATAAGTTATGGTTACAACAAGTTCAGTTTTTATTTGGTTATGTCTTTTACTTTATTAAATGCTAAAAGAGAGATATTGTGTTTTATTTTAATTATTTCTATTACAATGTTATATTAGTTTAAAAGTTTGAAATACTTGGTATAGAATTGATAGCTTATAAGGGACTAGTGTTGTCACAATGCATTGAGTAGGAGAAAAAACCTACAAAAGTCAAGAAAGCATCAATAAAAATGAAAGCAGCATTCTTAGGACAAATTGGGTAGAAATTGAAGAAGATAGTTGGATCAAGGTTAAAAGCTACACTCAAGCTAGAGAGAAACTAAAATGATGTACATGTGGTCAAATAAGCTTACAAGAATGCTTTTAAGAAGAGGATTGTCACATACTTTGTTTGTGATGAAGTTGGACATGTTGCCAAGAAATGGCCTCAGGTCACAAGTCTAGTGATGGTGGCAATCATAATGGAAGAGGCAATGAACATGAACGTTCTTCTGAAAACAATGTAACCAATAAGGGAAAGGGACTAGTTTGGCATCTCAATCCCTAATGACTCAACCTAGAATTTATGGAATCACTTAAAGGGAGGTCCATCATCTCCTAACATCATTATATGTGCTTCATGATTGTTAAATAGAACTATGGAGGTACTCTTTGATTGTAGAGTATCTCACTCTTTCTTTTCTATTATATTGATTTCAAGCTAATAGTTGATTTATATACATTAGAATAATCATTATTTGTTACTCAACATAGTAAGAGATTAACAAAAGTAACAAAAGATATATAAGACAAAACATAGAGATTAATGGATAAAATTTTATTCCCAATTGATTATAATTAATCTAAAAGAATTTGATATAATAATGCGTATGAACTAGATGATAACTCATAAAGTTACTTTAAACTATTGTAAAAAGAAGATAAAGATCTTTCTATTAGATGGTTTGAGGGTGATCTATTTTGGTAAGGGCTTAGAAGATTCCTTGTATTTTAGATTCACTTGTTGAGAAGCTAATTAAGAAAGGGTGTGAAGGTTATTAGTCTTCAATACAAGTGATTCACAAGGGAGAGTTATAACTACAAAAATAGTCAATGGTATGTAATCATCGTACGATTTTTCCTTATGATATAATTGAACTACCTCCTAATTAAGAGATCAAGTTCATTATCATTCTAGTACCTAGAATAGAACCCATATCAAAGTACCCTAAAAGATGGCAACTTCAAGAGATGAAGATTCAATTATAAGAAATCCTTTACAAGGGTTTCATCAAGTGAAGTGTTTCTCTATTAAGAGCATTAATTCTTTTTGTCAAAAAGAATGAACGAAGTCTAAGCATGTGATTTTCTCCTATTTATTTTATTTTCTCTATTTAAATGTACATGTATAAATAAGGGTTCTATGTAATTTGTAAAATCACTTTTTGTAAACCATTTAATATATATAATCTATAGCAAAATGTCTTTGTTGTGGAATTAAACCCCATAAAAATCTCATTTTATATAGTTATAAAAATATAACTATATAGAAATCATATCAATGAAAAATCATTATTTTAACATTATCTCTTTTAATATAAAATTTCTTACTTAGACAAAGTGTTCTCACTTTTTAAAGCATTTATCATATAATTTTTCTTTACAATGATGTGATGCAATCTTTTCTTCAAAATCACAAAAGAAATTAGAATTATATTAAGTTGATGAAATCACAATTTTATTATCAACATAAAACAAATTCCAATTATGTTTAACATTGTTGAATCATTATAAGATATTGTCTCACACAGCTTTTGATATTGAAATAATATCACATACATCGCAAACAAGTACATTCTAAAACATGACATAAAACATGATTGATTAAGTCATCTTTCTACTTTTTATCCCCTTGACTCTTGTGAAGTGTATTAATGTGACATGAAATTTGTTAATATGAAAAGGTCAAGAGAATTGTCATTAGTTTAATAAGTAATTTACTTATGCATGTAAATCAATATAATATTTGAGTCATGCCATCTGTGTGATTAGTATCAGCATAAAAGACAAATAAAACAAGTAAAAATACAAAGACATGAATGCACATGAAGTAGGAATGTTATTAAACAAATTTCACCAATTTTCTTACTTTTCCACTTTATTGTTACCTTGACCCTTATTTCTTTAATTCTATAGATCTTAGGATATCATCATCAAGTTAGCAAGCTAAGTCAAATCTCTCACCATCTAATTGTACTCCTCTAAAAGTTTTCTTCTATAGGTTAAACCTTTCATGAGTCTTCTTGCCTAATCAAGCCCTTATAGACCTTATCTTATTTTCGTAATGATGTTCCCAACCACATTCTCATAATTATTATACCTTTGTACCTTTAAAATCTTCCAAGCTAAAAATCACCAAAATTATTATGAATTTTTTCCTATCCCAAAAGTCAATGCTCACATGATAATTTTTGCACACCAAATATGTGATATGATATAATAAAATTTGTTAAAAATAAAATAAACATGTTAGGAGTACATAGCATATAACTTATTTTATAGTTTTTATTTGAATTGTTTGCATTTCTAACCATTTTTATGCTATATAATTTGCCAAATATACAAAACTATTGATTTCCTCTACCTCATTTCAAACTTTAATGGAGAGGAGGATACCCCATAGTCAATGTTCCTTTAAAGTCTCTCGATGTTTCCAAGATCGACAGTGGCCATTTAGTGATGTTTCGAGTGTCAATTCCATTAGATTAAGATTTAATTGGGAGAAATTTAAAAACCCAAATAATTATTTGATTTTTAATAAAAACTTAGGCAAATTTTAATTTATTGGATCCTTTGATCCAAATGACTTAAAAAACTTTCTAATAAATTTTAAAATAAATTATACATAAACCTTTACATATTTTTCACAATTTTTTATTGTTTTTTAATAGTTTTTATAATTTTTTCTTCAAAATTTTTTTATTAATCATGCTTCACCTGATCATTATATTTTAATTTCTTTCCATTTAAAATAATTTATGAAAATAATAGTCATAGAATATTAAGAGGATATTAATCACATACCCAGGTGAAGAATAATAGTTAACGACACACTTCTAATCAGCCCCATTCCTTTAATTTTTAATAATTTAATTAACAAGGGTTTCAAATCTTAAAACATAATTGGATAATGTCTCCCCTAAAAACTATTCATTTACTCATATACATATATCTCAAATTCACAATTATATGAACAACAAAAAATGTATAATGAATCTAATAACCATAAAACCACAATACTGCTATAAAAAAGCACATCACCACGCCAAAAACCACATCATAGCGTTTACATGGGGACTTGCTTTCTTTCCCTTTCTCTCTATATATAATACATTAGAATCTACATTATCAAGAAATTATCTATATAATAACCTACTTTAGACCTAGTACTCACTCATGTGCCTTAAAATATCCTTACTTAATATGTACTTATGTCATGCCCTATAATATAGGTAAGAGAGTAAGTATAAAAATCTCAATAGATAAATTTATAGTTGAAAAAACATGTTAAAAAATGGGTGTCATAAAATGCACTTGGTCTTAAGCACTATATAAAGGTATATAACATCTAAAAGTGAGGCATATCTTTAAAATTCTTTGAAAATGTAAGAGTACTTTTTTAATGCAAATGCACACCATGCAATAACTCTTAATCTTTTAAATATGATCATTTTCATATCCCATAATATTGACAAATATATATGTATATAGAATTTGATTTAGACTCAAATATTTTGAGCATTAATTAACTTTTTTTTAATAATAAGGGTCCTAGTTTCTCTTATTAGCTCTTATCCTCTGGATCTTTATCTCATCTATCCTAGAATCTCATTATATCTACTCTTGATCACAAAATAAGAGGTGATCACTATAACAAACAAGTGACATTTATAGACATGTATATATTAGATTATGGGATAAGACCATATGTGAAACACATATTCAACATTAATTTTCTTTTATTCCTCATATGATCTTAGACTCAAAGCTTAAATTCTTTCTCATCTCATTCATTTTATAGTCATCACAATATCACAAAAAAATTTTCTTTTATTAGGAAAGCTATTCTCAAATGTGCAAACATATATATATAATTATACTCATCATTCATAGGCATGTTGATATTCACATATTTAATCTTTTATCATAAACATGCAACAGTTATTCCATGTCACCCATGCAACACTACTCATGAAATGATATAATATACATAAACATGTCATTAATCCCTAACTACTCATATCATGCAATTCAATGTATAAGATATAATGGAATAGTTATTCATACGACAATATCTTGGTGTAATAAATTATAAAGAAATCACTCTTACATTACTACTAATTTAGTTTATCTACTTAGATCCTTCACTTCTTATATTTATGCATTTGCTTAGTAACTTTTTAATTACTACAATGCACTAAAGTTAATACAATATGAAGTTAAAGGGTCTGACCCCATATGTAGTTTCCCAAGTAAAGCTAACATAAAACAACAAGATCAACTTATAACATTTTCTTAATATCATCAAGCCATCATTAAATTTCTCTCTTAAATCTCAACTATAAAACTAGGTGTCATTAATCTTATACACACCCTTAGTAAAAAATATTGTACCTTAAGTCAATTTTGCTATTCTTTCCTTTTATGGTACAAGGCTAACCATTATGGATCTCTTTCCTAAAATTCTCACATAAATATTACAATGATTTAACAACTTTTATAATTTTTATCAAATCTTATTCATGATTGCTAAGAATCTTAATTAGAATAAATACATAAATAATCCATAAATTGAATGCTTACCCTCATCTTTTTTTCTTCAATTAGGCAACAAATAGCCAAGGCTTTTGAAGCATTCTTCCTTCACTATTCAGTAACAATGCTATTCATCAACTCCTCATAGAGGGATTATCACTTACCTCCCTTCCCTTGATGATAATAATAACCTTACGTGAAAAAAATGGAATGGAAATGATGTAAAGCATGGCTAAGTTTTTTTTGACGAATCTCACCTCATTCGCACAATTTTCTTGCCCAAGGAACTAAATGCATTAAAGTGACTCACCATTATCGTCAGAGATTATCGAATCCCTCAGTTTCTTTGGCACCAATTCAACTTGCCCAAAGAGAATTTCAAGCCTCAAATTAGGCCTTTAGAGTTGTCAGATTTATCTCATTTTTCCTCTCTCCCTTGAGAGATTAATCCCAAAGGGGTCGAGCATGTTAGGAAAACAAGAGAAAAAAATAAGACTGTGAGAAAAAATAATTAAAAAATAAATTAAGTTTACTTTACTCCTTTTATCTTCAAATTTTGAAGAAAATCTTAACAATTTTCTAAAATCGTAGTAAATGTATCAACAAATTCTTATAATGTGCTCTTTCAAAAAATATAGTCATAACCAAGTTTCTGATTACTTCACAAATATGTTTTTGTGATGTACAAAAAATATTATTTTATTTTAAACCAAATAAATTTAAAATATTAAAGTTAAGCATCGAAGTTAGGGATAATATTAGAACAAAGGAAATGCAGGTCATTACATAAAAGATGTTACTTCCATTAAATGAGGCCTCTTAGACATATCAAATTTTCACAAAAATAAAATCATTAAGCTTTGAATAAATTATAATATTTTTTAATTTTTCCAAGTTATTCAAATATATTTCAATAATTTTCTTTTTTTCCAAAAAAAATATTTATGATAACTTCTTTCAATAACTTTGACCTTTTTTGCGAGCAATTTAGGTTCAAATTTACAGCATTGCTCTAGTGGGTTCTTTAAAGTTTGATTTTCATTTAACATTTTCCTTCATCCTCAAGACTCCTTTCTTTCTTATCAAAGATGTACAAGATTTCACAAAATAGCAAAAATTAATAAAAAATTATAAAATTTCATATCATTTTCTAAGAAAAATTTATTTCTTTGAAGATAGTAGTATATCTCCTCCCTCTTTTAAGCTATCATCTATTACCTAATAGTCATAATTATTAAATTTTATTATTGATATTAAAATGTTTCATAATAAAATTTAATTAAATATTATTCAAACCAATATGATGTAACAACATCTATATATACATTACAAGAACTAAATCATATTACTATGAAGCACAAGTACGCACAATCCAAAATAGAAAAATCATTTGAGGAAATTCAAGAAGCAAATTGTTTTCCAAGATTGATCTATGATCTACTTACCATCAATTCAAATTCAAGAAGAAAGATACACTAAAGATATCTTTATAAACTAATATGATTGTTATGAATTTTTATACTTCTTTTATAATTAATTAATACACCAAAACTATCCTTGAACCTAATGAATTAAGAATTTAAGTAATGGCTAAAAAATTTTGTCATCAAGTTTATTATGACATTCTAATGTATTTTTGAAATTCTAAAGATCATACAATGCAAGAAGCTATGTTATTACACAAATTAAAGGAGAATTATTTTTATGCAAAGTTCTTCAAGTATAGTATATGATTATTAATGTGTCATTGTTGGGACACAAAATCAATACCAAAGATTTGTTAGTGTACTAATTGAAGATGGAGATATTATTTAATTACTCCATAACTATTTATGCTATAAAAACCAAGAGTTTCTTAAGACTAATTGGTTATTATAAGATGTTTATCAAGGCATTCTCGTAGATTTCAATTCCATTAACTGGACTAACTTAAAATTCAATTTTATTTTGTTTGGTATCAGAATTGTGAGAGTAGCTTCCAAACTCTAAAAAAAGTTGTCATCAACATGGATATTACCTTTACCTAAGAATGGTTAAGAATGTATAGTATTCATAGATGATATTTATAAGAATTTTGTGTTATTTTAATGCAAAATGGTAGGATTATAGCTTGTGCTTCTAAACAACCATTATTGCATAAGAAGAATTATTATATTCATGATCTATAGCTTGGCTATCATAATCTTTCCTTTTAAAATTTACAGATACTATTTATAAATATTTGAACTTAAATGTGATCAGATCACCAAAGTATTACTGCATATTTACTTAGAAGTTAAGCTTGAGATAGAGGCAATGATTGGAATTAATTAAGGATTCTAATATATATGTAATATATCATCCAAAATAAAGCCAACATAGTGGCAAATGCCTTAAGCAAAAATAAAAAACATCAACCTTCATGATTACAATGTAGAAGAAGCATAGTTATGAGATTGATAGGTTCAATTTAAATACTATATCAAGAATAAATAAAATTTTTGATTAGTTGGTGATTTTACCAAATTTTCTATAACATCATAAAGAATTTCAAAATGAAAATATAGAGGTGCAAAATATCAAGGCCAAACTCTTAGAAGGACAAGAGTTTGATTTTAGTTTGAATGAAGATAATGGTACTCTATACTTCAAGAATAGAATTTGTATACTTATATAAGAACATACAAATAGATTTTTGTTGTATGAAACACACATAATAGGATATATAATATATCTTGGGATGACTTATACGTATCAACATATGAAAAAAAGTTTTTTCTAGACTAGAAAAAAAAAGAAACATTGAAGAATAAGTACTATATTTTTTAGCAAGTCAAAAGAGAACACCAAAATCCTAATAGATTACTGTAACATGATCTTACACTTATTTAAAAATTTAAAAAGATATCTATAGACATTGTGGTTGATCTTATTAAGATTAACTAGCAACAAGATATCATCTAGGTAATTATAAACAAATTGATCAAGTAAATCATGGCTCTACATTACCATTTACTTAATTATTATGAAAATCAAAGGTTTAAAACGATAAATGAAGACACAAATAAATCCCTAGGCAAGGATCTAAGGATATAACAAAATCTAAATACTAATCTTTTTATTATATAGATTAAATAAAATATCAATATAAAAAAGTGATCACATTGCAAAATTAAGTATAATTATCTAATAAAAAATAAATAATATACCAAATCTATACAGATCCAAGTATGCACATAACATAAAAATCTATCGCAAGATAAAAGACTACCCTATATGCCAACTAATAAGTAGTATTTTCATCCTTAATATCTAAGTCCATATCCCTTAGTGTAGTAGATGCACCACCTGTGATATAAATATTAAAGAGATTTTAATAAGATTAGCAAGTAAACCAATAAAATTACAATATATATATATATATATATATATATATATATTATAACTAAATGAGTATAGTCATGTCTTAATAATAGAAAATCATTGATCATATTGAAATAAGTTATGATATAAATAACATATATATTATTGCATATTATTTTATTTTCTTATTTTTATTTCTTATTATTTATAAGGCTCAACTATTTATTACATATAAAGATAAGTTCATTATTTTATATTTATTTTATTTCCAATATTTTTAAATATATCCCAAATTTCATCCCCTTTAGATAATTAGCTTCTATAGTTAATATAAGTAATTGAAACCTCATAGAAGGGTATCCTTACCTTGATGGGCTATCCCTGCAATATATCATAGATATCAAAATCTCATAAAAATAGATTAATTGTCCTTACCATGTGTCATGTATAATAAAACAACCTTGAGATAAAGACAATGTCTTAAGAAAGAGTTATTCAATGTATATTCCTAAATCAATATATAAATTAAGTTGAAATTCTGCAAATCAATACATAAATCAACTTGAAATTGACAAGATGGACAATCAGTCAAGAAAATTTCCTAAGACAATTTGACTATGTTGGCTCATTAGCATAATTAAGAAGAGGGTTAAAATGAGTTATAATTTTTCAAAAATAGCACATTGAAGATAAACCAAATTTGCAATATAGCAAAATAAAACATTTAGTGTGCCATAAGATAGTAATTGTAAAATATAATATATAGGAAAGAAATACAATAAAAAATCAACACCATAATTTTAAATGGTTTGGCATTTACCCAAATGAGCTTACATCCACTCTTAAGCAAATTTGGGACAACCTTCTTCTTCCTCTTATTTTTCATACCCAGTGGAAAAATCACTTACAACTAGTCTTTTTTCTTAAAGTTAACACTAAATCTCATAAAGCCTTAGAGTAAGATTTTATAGCATTTATGAAAGGAAAAACAAAAGCTCACAATTCTCACACAGAGTTGATATTATAAATATTTCCAGATCGATAATGTCTTGGCTCATGTAATGAATATGAAAAGTAATATTAAACTACTTACTAAATGAAGCTAAAAGGCACAAATTTTAATATTGAAAGATTCACCCAAGGTTGAAACATAAAGCCTTAGTAGATCAAAGAGCTTTCAATAAATTTGTATATCAAGCAAAAAAAAATATTAGTTTGTGCTACAAGGTGAGGCTTATTCATAATGTTTCCAAGCTTTTAATCCTCTTTAAACCCACTCAAGTATTCATGCTACATGCCCTTAGTCTTTCCTACTTATCTGAACATTCAAAAGAATGCTTAGATCAACTTAATATCCTCAAACATCTAGAAAGATATTTATATTTTATAGTCATTATAATTAGTTGAATGCTTCAATTTTTATTATTTTTGGCTAGTCAAGTTCATTAAGTCAATCATTAAATGGTCTAATGAACTTTTAACAAAGACTCATTTTTCATTTGAACTCATAAACTTCTCCAGCAAATAGCTTGATAGGATTTTGATGGAGAAAAAAGTTCTAAATCAATTTTCATGAAAATTTATAGGACAATCTAACTAAGAATCAAACGATAATCATATTATCTAATGGTCAAGTGCTACAGACTTCAATTTTTACCACTTAAACTCATTTAATTGGATTATAACCTTAGATGATTTGATTCATATTGGGCAACAATTGAACTAAGAGTTAGATGATTTGATGGATCTTCAAATAGACCAACTAACTCTTACAATTACCAAATTCTACTCCCCTATGAATATATTGATCTTCAAACACTAGTAGCTATCTGATTTGATTGATGTATCCATCTGGTAGTGATCCTTAACCAAATTTAAAATTATTAATTAAAAGATACTAGCTTGGTCAGAGTCTTTATGTGATTACACATTGTGGTTTTGAAATGTGTTAACGCATATTTTTTGAAAATTTAAAAACTTGAATGAAAATGTACAAATTCTAATTCAATTTTACATAAAACATTGAGACAAAAAATTATCCAACATTGATCTTGATTATTGTGGCTATATTGGCTCTATTAGATTAGCTCTACATTATATGAAAAACTGAATAGAAAGGATAATGTAGAGTTAACCTTATGGACCCCATATAGTTTTTCCATAGTTTATTAGTTTTTCTATCTTATTTGGATTATAATTTCTCATATATAAGGCTCTTATATTGCTTTTAACTTTTGTACATATTTTATAATCTTTAAATTATTTTATTGGTTGGGGGTATTTTCATCATTTTGCATGCAATCAAGGCTAGTCTTTGTATCTCAAATAAACATGTTCCCATTGAAAAAAAAGAAAAGAAAATTTGTTTTGCTAGCTTTGTTGTTAAGAATACATAGTTTTTATTGTATATGCATGCACAACCTTATCAAAGTGTCTTCTCCTTCAAGTTATGATCTAAAATTTATTTGAGTCATGAATCAAATCTATCTCCATCATTGTGATCCTTTTCATCCTCACCACCTTCCCCTTGTCTACCTTCTTGTTTCAATCTCATTCACACTTAGTCAAAATTTGGTATTTAAGCCTACTTTAAGATATCTTGATCATTACAAAAATTTGGATGGTGTCAAACTTATAATCTTAACCAAAGGCAACCCTCATCGATCACTATGACCTGTAATCGGTGACCCATGTTGTCTCTATCCAAATTAATGCACCTTGAAATCAAAGTCCTTGCTAGTGTTCATCTCATCTAGGCTTTCACTTTCATTTAATTAAAACCTCACCAAGAAGAAACATCAAATGCCATCCTAAATAGATAACCTTTCATCGGCCACAATAGTCATGTAAGAATAGATTAAAGTGCCCAACAATGTCACACTAGACACACTTTTTGTAACCTTAACCTCTTCAAATAGCATGCCATCTATAATCATGCAGCCAATGTAAAACCAATCAATCCAAGCAAGACCAAGCCATCAGTGGCTTGGATTAAGCTAGTTTCTCTTTATTATTACCAATCATTTTCGAAAGAGCTTTTTGAGGAATTTGGTAAAGATTTGAAATAGTTTCTACCTCATGAGTGGCTTATTTTGTAGCATGAGGTATATTGTCAAAAGTTTAGATTTATATATATGCTTTTAAAATTAGATTAATAAATCCATATCTATCTCATTGCTATTTTTAAAAGAAACACCATGTTTGAAATATTTTGATCATTATATTCCATATCTAAAATTTTTTTAGAAAATATGTCATAGTTAAATGTGATTTTATTATAATCATAATAATAAAAAGCCTTAGGAATCTTATATCTATGCTATGAGCTATGTTCATCTTCTTTCAAATATCCACATAAGTGTTGTTTATAATCATTTTTTAAGATCCATGTTAAAATTTTTCTCAAAACATATATAAATTTTATTCATGAGGATTATATTATTAATATGGTATCATCAAAATTTTTTAAAACTATAAAAGAATAATCATATTATATAGCCAAGACTTTATTCAATTACTTTTTAATGAATACACTTTAAATGAAACTACTTAAACATATTATATTCTTATCTGTTATAAAAATATTTAGAAAATGTCTAGTACAATGTGCTTGATACATGTTTGTAATCGACTTGACATATTGTATACCCACGATCGCAACATATTGTTCTCCAGATTGGCACATAATATGATAGGGATTAATGTATATGTGTTCTCTTAGTATTGATGGTTGAAACTCAACCTTTCCTCTATTGTATTGCTTCAACTTATTCCAAACTTAGCATAAGGTAATCTCTTAAGAACTAATAATAATTATCATAATAAAAGTGACTTTCACAATTCAAAATCTTATAGTTAACCTCAATCCCAATCTTAGAACTCCAACACAAAGCTTTCTTAGTTCAAAACCTTATAGTTAACATCAAACCACATCTTAGAACTCCAATATAGAGCTTCTTAGCTCTTCAAGCTTCTTAAAGCATGTTATGTTGAAACTCATGCAAACCTCTTAAGAAACATAATGTAAAATAGATCTTGCTTTATTTTCTCATTCTTGTAGTAATTTGGAAACTTCTTCATTGTTTCCTCAAGGCTTCAATGACTCCCTTGCTATAGCTATTCTATTCTTTCTCATTGATTTCCATGTCTTTCTCCTTTATCGTAGCAACCATCCAACTCCTTAGTTACAATCAATTCCTTTACCACTCGTTACTTATCTCCTTAATAATGTGACAACCCCTAGCAACAACTATCTTCTTGGTCTAAAGCTCCTAACCCTTCCTCAATTTCCTCTAAGCATGCTCTTTTAAATAACTTCATTGAAAAACAAACTGCCTCCATTTCTATTTCTATCACTACTTATTTCATATTTACTTAAGTGTATACTAACCTCAAATTATTTATTGGCCATGTGTACTAACCTCAAATTATTTATTGGCATACTCTTTAAGAATAATGTCATAGTTATTTAATTTAAAAAATAATTTTTAATTTACTTAAACATAAATATTTGAAACAAATTAATTAAACTTTTAAAAATTACAAATCAAGTCCAACTAGATTTTTGTTTATAAGCTCATTCCAAATATATGTTCATTTTCAAATAGTAAAGCATTTTATAAATTGACACATTTTTTGAAACAAAAAATATTATCATTTTTTTTGCCCATTAAATTTCAAAAAATAACAATCTTATTAATCAATATATATATATATATATATATAAGCTCAAATGCATAAAGTTTTCATTTACAACATATTACAAAACAAAATTTTGAAATGTTATATTTAAAGTAGCACTAATATTTTATTTGTTCAAGATAATAAAAAGATTTAACTAATTTTTATACTTTATTTTCACAACTAGGTATTACAAGCCTTCAAGTTTTTATGCATAAATCTCTTCTAAATCACCATATACAAAAATAGTTTTGGTGATAAATCATATATAATACCTAAAATAATTAATATTTTAATAAAAATATATATGATTTATGAGAAAGCACGTCATAACAACTCTACAAAGGAATAAATAAGGCTAATAATTAATAAGTTGAAGCACATTCTTAGTTAAGCTCTAAAAAAATCAATAAATAAATAAATAAATAAATGTATATATATATATATATATATATATCATTCTTTGAAATTAATCGATATAGTTTAACACTTGAGATTAGATTATCACTTAAAAATAAATTTAAAGAAGGAATTAATAATAATACATATGGTTGGATTCCAACTATCCCATTAACAACTTCCAATGTTTGTAATTCATTATTTTGAAAACAATTTGCAATAACAAATACTTGAGAAATTTGTTAATTGCTTCTATGACATAGGAGATGTTTTTAATAGCTTCTTAGACCCAAAAAGTGAATTTAGAGACAGTTTTATAGTAAATATGTGAAGAAAGCTTTGTTAAACCTTTATGAGACAACTTATCTTGGAACACCCAATGAGAAGATATTGAACAAAGCTATCATTTTTGCAAAGAGGCATATGGGTTAGATATGTACCTACTTTGAATCAAATTTGAGAGCTATAATTTCAAGAGCTTTAAGAACCCTAACGTTTACTAGAATTGCAAGACAGGAAGAAATGCAAATCAAAGAGAAGAACTATAACAATCTCCTAACTTTTATTTATCTAACTATTTTTTTGCGATATTCTTTTCATAATTTCTATTAACTTAAATATTTTACAATCTTTTTTATTTTTATTTCTTCACCCTTAGATTTTCTTCTATATTGGCATATTTACAAAGCTTACATTACAAAGAATTATTTCTCACGTCATAAATATAGCTTGATTATTAAAAAATTAAAATTATCTAAAGAATTTTCTACAATTAAAACTTTGACAATTTTTCATTGAATATTTATTATATTTTAATTATTAAAACAATGTTTTGTTAGAAAAATAAAAAAATGAACATTTTCAATATTTGATATACTTTTTGTAAGAAAAACAACTCAAAGCATTCAAATTTAAATAAAATTATATAAATATGAAAAAAGGAAATAAATTTTCTAAATATTTGAGAAATAAATTATTTCAAAATATTAAATTATTTCAAAATATTTGAGAAATAAATTTTCTAAACATTACAATCATGATGAATAAGCTATTGTAAATTAAAAATTGCATAAAAAATTTAAAAAGAAAAAATAGAAAAATAAAATATTGAACTTTTAAAATATTTAAATATTTGTGCAAATATGCCATAAGAAAGATATCTAAGTAATACACATGATAAGAAAAAATAACGGGGGTAAGAAAAGTAAACAATAAAAAAATATTACCAAGATATCTAAATTTAAGAGAAAAATAGTATCAGGCTCAAAGAAATTTCGAATTATAATATTTTAAAAGAATCTCAATAACAAAAATACTGATAAATGTTAGTAAAAAAATGAAACATAAATTCAAAAATGATTAACCAAATAGAGTAAATATAATATTTAAAATGTTATCCAAACCGAGCCAACAAAACAAATCCATTTTAGTATTATAATTATCACACAATGAAAATGCATTGTAAGAATTTGAAGGTTTTTTAAAATTTTTAAATGCACATGGAATTTGACTCTTATTCACTTAAACTGGAGGCTGAAAAAAAATGTTAGCCTTACAAAAAAAATATCATTTTTAAGAGATATATCAACATAGTTGCATTTTTTAATGATCAAAATATTCTTTTAACCTTGTTATTTATATGTAAAGAAAATAGTTAGAAAATTATTAGTATTGACATTAATATTCCATTTTATTTATGTTCAATATGGAATATTAGATGAGCTTCAGTTGATTACTAACATAATAAATATCAGCACAACTATTAAAAATATGCTTATGATATCCCTAAAATTGTTAATGATTGAGTAATATGAATTTTGTTCACTTCTTACCATCTAATAATTACTTAGCTTCGAAATGATCAAAAGTGAAAAAAAGAGATTTTTTTTTGTTATAATTTCTTTATCAAGTTCATCTATAAAGTGTGTCAATTCTAAGATAAAGTTAATATGACTAATTTATATTTTTAAAATACAAAAATTCTTTTACAAAATTACGCACTCTAAATTTGAGTTAGTTCACACAACTTATATACGTAAGTATAACTCTAATTTCAAATTCATAATAATACTCATAGAAATCAAATGATATCCATTGTTATTTATAGTAGCAAACTAAATTCATAAAAATTTGATTACTTCGATAATTTTAATTTCTTGATAAAGAATTTTTTTTTCATGTAATATGATTTTTTGTTATAATCCTTGATGTGACTATATTATTAAAACATAAATATTAAGCAAAGATTATTCTTTGTTTTTTTTTTATAAATCTAATATACATAAATCTTGAACATCATTTGGCTTGTTGTCTATATCAAATATAGAGATTGAGTATACTTGATTTTTAAGATCATATCTTATTAGTTGAATTTTGAGTAAACAATGAAAAGAAATAATTAATAATTTTAATATTGAAATCTCACATAAACATTACATTTGTATATTTTATAACAAAATTATAAACCTCATAATTTATTTTTTCTTAAATATAATTTTTCAAAGTACAACAAATATTATTGTATATTATAGCGAGTCTACGAAAATACCATTTCATGCATTCAACATGATATGTTAAGCAAAATATGATTCACTGTAGCGGCACATGTAAAATCTCTCTTTTTATTTTCAATATACATTCACTTTCATGAGTGTCATTTTACAATATCAAAAAA
Organism: Vanilla planifolia; assembly: GCA_023846275.1. Classification (NCBI taxonomy): domain Eukaryota; kingdom Viridiplantae; phylum Streptophyta; class Magnoliopsida; order Asparagales; family Orchidaceae; genus Vanilla; species Vanilla planifolia. The sequence goes on from CM043877.1 coordinate 1,983,968, forward strand.
GAGACAAATATAAATACCACTTATTTCAGGCAAGAATATTTGTCAATCAATTATATTGAGCACTTTTGAAGTTTACATTATCTTCTTCCATCTCTATAACCACTTACAAATACATCAACATAAAGAAAAAAAATGCATAAAAAATAAAATAAAACGAATCACTATGATCAATTCCAAGAGATCATTGAAAAAAACATTGTTTCAAATGAAAACACTAAAATTATATTAAATAAAATTCATACTTTATTTTCTTTTATTTAAGTAATTTTTTTAATAAAACCATTATAAAACAAATCATTTTTACTACAAAAAATTAAACATTGAGTAGACCATTAAAGAATAGGATATAGTAATCCCAATGCAGTGCATAACATGCTCAAGTTTAGGAGTTTTTGAATCATCACGTCAAAGGCATGTGTTTTATTTATGAAACAAGTTGGGACTAAAACCTAACTTACTTGACAGACCCTTCATCCCTCTCAGAATGTCAAAATCCTTTGCAATGGTTTCAACCAAGTGTTTGGAGTGATTACTTCCTCGAGCATAAGCCCATGTCTCTCACGGATTTGGTATTGCATATCATAGTGTTAGGCTATATGTGAAAGCCTTGCATCGAAGCAAAAAGTATACAAAATTCAGTTTCTTAAAGAAGAGGTTCGTATAACAAATTTGAATTTATTGCATGCAACTGTAATATTTCGTGTAGCTCATAGTTTAAGTTATGACAACAAAGGCAATAAAACTCTTCGCATTTAAGTTAGCCATGGTCATATTTTTTAATTTGGAACCTCATGCAATAGTCAGATCACTATACGATCTTATAGATTTATAATATTGTCTCAATCTTTTTTGCAAAAATTTTATTAAAAGATAAAACTTGAACAAAAATTATTGTTTGCTTTGTTAACTAAATCTAATATATACAAATCTTAATCATTGTTTTCTTTATTGTCTAGATCTAATATCAAATATAGCGAATGAGTAAAGTAGTTTCTTAGGATTATTTCTTGTTAGTCAACTTTGAACAAACAACAAAAAGAACTAATTAATAGTTTTGATGTTGAAATCACACCTAAAAGAACTAATTAATAGTTTCGACGCCACCATTATTTGTACTGTTCTTTTTTATTATATAATACAATTATAGGATCACATGGTACTATTTGGCCGTCAAACAATTTTAAAAATTATTTTAAATCAATCCAATGACTCAAATAAGACATTTAAATAACATAATATTTAAAAAAAATATAATAATATATTTCAAAAATATAATTCATACATAAAATGGCTGTTGTTAACCATCATTATGAAAATAAAAGATACATATATCATGGTACCTTTACTTATATAATTTGATATAAAATTAATTTTACTAATTTTAAAAATCAATTATTTTGAAATTTGCCTAACAATATAGCACTTGTTCATCTTGTTCATTTTTAATCGTTGAGTCTTGTTTATGAAACAAAGACACTCAAATGACACATATAATTTCAAATTCAAAATACAAATCATTAAACTAGGTAAAGAAGACATCAAAGAAAACTTGTCCACATATCACCAAATAAATTTTAAATATGTTAACTTAGTTTAAATATTTCTTAGAAAATGTGTTTTAATTGATTTTTTATTTTTTTAAGTAAAAGGTCTTTATGGGTCATTTACCCTGAGTTTTTTATTTTTTTAAATTAACGAATTCTTAAATCTTTGGAGGGTAAAATGCATTTCTTTTCAGTATATTTTGTAATTTAAATAACAACCAAAACAATATAAAATTTTAATCTTTTAATATATTTTAAACCCTTCAAATTACATTCAACACATGAGTTATATCAAATAAAACTCAATCATATTCATATCAAAATCATCATTTCATGCCAAAAACAAATTGAGCACTATCTCTCATGGTTCGAAATCATTCATTTTCAGGCACATGTGTAACATGCTCATAATTTTTTTTAATCATGACATCACATGCATGTATCAAATCAGGGTAATATATATATATATATATATATATATATATATATATATATATATATATATATATATATATAAGATATTTTATTCAAAATAGTTATGATATGTTTTCTTAATTCTAATGTCAATTTTATATTGTAAATTTAAAAAAAAAAGTTCGTAAAACTCAAATAAATCTTTTTGTATTGTAATTTTTTTAAAAAAATATTTGCCGTCTGTAATGATGAATGTTCCGTATAAAAACTTTCAAACTATAAAATATTTCAAACATATAAAATTATATTTGTCCCATAAGTTCTTTTATTCAAATATTTTTATAATTCATTATTTTTTTTACTGATATAAAGTTTTTTCTTAAAAAAGAAATTATTATTTAGCATATTCTCATTTCTACACAATAATTGAACATCAAAGATGTCTAAGAAAGAGATGAATATTATAACACGTCCAAGTCATGAAAATTACTTGGATGTTACTATAAAAGGTGAACAATATAGTAAGCAAACCCATAAAACATTGTCTTGTGACTTCTTCTGGAGCAATCTTTGAGATAACAAAGGCAATGGAAGATGCTCGCTTAACAGGTGCTTCATCCCTTATAGAATGTCGCCACTCTATGCAAGGGTTTCAACCAAGTGTTTGGGGTGATTACTTTGTTGAGAATAAGCCCATGTCACCTTCAGAATTGGTATAGCTTATCATTGTATTTTATTTTATACTTTTATTATTTTAATTATTATAAAAGTGTATGATGTGATTTAAGTTATGTAAGTATTCAATTTAATGATTTCTTGGTTTTGAAGAAATTGATAGAACAAAAAATTAATGAGTTGAAGCCAGTCCTGAGTCAAGCTTTGAATGACACAATAGATGTATTACAATCTTTAGAATTCATCGATACAATTCAACAATTGGGAGTAGCCTATCACTTTGAATTGGAGATCAACAAGACATTAATCATGATACACAAGGTTGGAATTGAATACATTAATGATTTGCACACGATTGCTCTTGCATTCCGACTTTTCAGGCAACAACGACTTCCAATATCAGCAGGTCATTATTATTATTTATATGATCTATATTACTAAATTTTTCAGAAAGTGATTAACGATTTTTATGCTTTGACAGATGTTTTTAATAGATTCTTAGACAAAGAGGGAGAGCTTAGGACAAGCCTGACAATAAATGTGCAAGGTTTGCTCAGCTTTTATGAAGCAACTTATCTTGGAACACCCAATGAAGAGATATTAGAAAAAGCTGGCACTTTTGCAAAATGGCATTTGGGTTTGATGTGCACCCACTTGGAACCAAATATGAGAACTATAGTATCAAGAGCTTTAATAACCCCAAGATTTAGGAGAATGGAGAGACTAGAAGCAAGGGAATTCATATCTTTCTATGACAAGCAAGAGAATAAAAGAGAAGATTTGTTGCAATTTGCCAAACTGGACTTCGTATTTGTGCAATCAATCCACTTGGAGGAACTTCGAATTTTATCCATGTAAGCTTTACTACATATAACTATTATATGTGCGTAGAGAACATAAGTTGTAAAATATTTGAAGCAACAAATTATCTTTGAGATTGTATCCTAAGTATCATCACATCAAAACATTATGTTGCTATAATTCATAATTCGATTTAAGAATTAAGACTATACAAGAAATTTGACTGGTATTCTTTTGATTGATAGATGGAACAAAAATATTGGCCTTGCAAAGGATCTTCCATTTGTGAGAGATAGAATAGTGGAATTGCATTTCTGGATGGTTGGAGTATTCTTTGAGCCTTGTTATTCATATGCAAGGAAAATGTCTACAAAAGTATTAGTATTGACATCCATACTCGATGATATTTATGATCAATATGGAACATTAAAAGATCTTCAATTGCTTACTGGCATAATAAACAGGTGCGCAATTACATAAAATATGCCTATAATATCTTTAACAAGTGTTTATTTAACCACTCTTCATTAGATTCTTATAGTTTTTTAATACAAATCTTAAAGAGAATTTTATGAAAGAACTTTTTTTTGGTTATTGTTGCATTGGTTTTTGTAGGTGGAAGGTTGATGAAAGAGTTGACCAGTTACCAATCTATTTACAAAAATTTATAATTGTTTTTTATAAAACTTTTGAAGAGTTTGAAGATGAGCTTGCAATAAACCAAAGTACATATAGAGTTCAGTATCTTAAAGAAGAGGTTGGTATTGTAATCTTCAATATTTCTTATTACATGAAACTATGATATTTGTGTAATTGCTTAACTATATTGTTCTTAGTATAAGTTACAACAATAGGTACATTAAAACTCTTAGCATTTAGATTAATTAGGTCATTTTTTTATTTGGTACCTTATGCAATAAGCATACTACTAAACACAAACTTCCAACAAAAAATATTAAAAATGATAAAACAAATGTACAAATTGATAAATTTTGCTAGATTGTTATATTTGGATGATGCAGTATGACATTTTAAATTCTTGTGAATTTTAACTTTGTCCAACCAAATTATCTTGATCATAAATTTAATAATTATTTGCAAATAACACAATTTATATCGTAACACTTCGAAAAGGAATTGAAATTTCTTCATGTCAGATGAAGAAGTTGTCACAAGCATATTTTCAAGAAAATTGTTGGGGAACTCAAGGTTTTGTGCCCAACGTAAATGATCACATGAAAGTCTCTCTTATGAGTACTGCATATCCAATGCTAACTTGTTGCTGTTATGTTGGCATGGAGGAAGAAATTCACAGATATTTTTTTCAATGGATTACAAGTTTTCCTAAAATTGTTAAAGCATCGTGCACAATTACTAGAATAATGAATGACATTACATCTGATGAGGTATGTTTTATCATGTTAGCTTTTGGTTATTTTTCTAGACCTAACTTATAAAAGTAGGATCATGTACATATTTGTATATATCATATTTATTTTTTATAACAAATGATGCTCATATGATTTGGATATTTTTTTCAGCACGAGCAAACAGCGAATCACTTGGCAACTATTGTGCATAGTTATATGAAGGAATATAATTGCACGGTGGAAGAAACTTGTCAAAAGCTCATAGAGATGGTGGAAAATGAATGGAAAACTTTGAATCAAGAGCTTTTGTTGCTTACCAACCTTCCATTGACTTTGGTTCGTCCAATCATCAACCTTACACGTGTAATGGAGATCTTCTACAAGGAGAAAGACACCTTCACGAACCCTTTTGACACAATGAAACACAATATTTCTTTAGTAATGATTGAACCACTTTTCCCAAAAGGATCTATCCCAAAATGAAGTAGTATGTACCTTATAATTAATAATTGTATTAGTCATAGCTCATGACTCCTTAGGAGATGGATAACTCCTATTCTTAATATTAAATTATATTTTATAATAAAAATGGAAACCTTGGGTTCCTTTTAAATCAATGATTTTGATTATATTTAAAAATACATTTTTACATTGATGATATTAATATATTTTGAATCAAATATTAAATTATTTGAGATATTTTTATTTTAAATTAAAAATTATCAAACAACCCTATTTTTAAAAAAAATTAAAAAATAAATATTTTAATAATATATTTTTAAAAAATAAAATTAATATTGTTAAATACTATAAAAGTCTAAAAAATATCGTTATCTTTTAATAATTATAACTAACTTTGTTACATCAACAAAGGACAAATATAAAATTTACTTTTTAATATGATTATATCTACATGTTAGTTTTAAGCATTTGAAAAAAAATAACATCAACTTCCTCCATCTCCAAATTACTAACAATTCAAGATTCAAATTTGGGCCACCATGAAGACACTGGTTATTTCGAAGAGTTAGCATGAATCTATCTTTTTTATTTTTCATATTGTATTATATTCTTAATGGAGATCTTTTTTTTTCTTCTTATTCTTTTCTCTTTTTGGTTTTTCTTTCTTCCCTCAAAAAAATGTTTCTATCATTGCAATCAACTTGTCATTATTAAGAATAAACTAATTTATAATTTTTTTAATGCATTCAGCACTGTTTTTGCATAACATGCATTTTTGCCCTCCTCGCTCATTTTCTATTACTTCTTGTTCTTACCACCCTCTTCTTCTCTTTTTTATCTCACCCTTGTTGGTAATTTTAGCATCATGTTAGAGGCACTTGCATAAGATGAAGAAAGCGATTACATCTTTTCTTATTACTTTAGTAAATGTCTATAGTCGCTATAGGAATTAATATTGTATTCTTGCATTGATCTTTTTTATGTCTAACATTAAGATATGAAAATCATTATTTATGGTAGTTATAGATACTAATTTTAAGTATTATATTTATTTGACTCGTATATACAAAAAAAGTACGCATGCAACGAATTTAAAATAGAATACAAATATCAAAGATAATGAATGCGATAACGGATTTATCACAATTTGACTTTGTTTAGTTATAGGGCTCACCTAATAAATTAAAGACATCAATCATCATCATAAAATAACAAGAAGTCAAATATCAAACATGGTCTAGCTCAAGCAATGAGGAATCCTTCTTAAAGAGGATGAAAATCACAATAAAGGGGAGCATGTTCTAATACAAAAGGATTTTTATTTTTATCAACAATAAAATAGTGGTAGATAAATAATGGCTTCATAATGCAATTGTAAACAATGCCTTTGTTCCATGCGCTTGCGATGGATGCACTTTGAACAAAGACTTAGATTTTGATGGGACATCCTCACCATGAATTATTATTTTTTGTTATTTTCTACAAAGACATCAAATGAATATAATGCTAAGAAAAATGATTGCTCTAATACTTGATAAGTGTGTCTTTTCAAACAATACATAGCTTGACAAAGAGAGCTAAAAAAAGATTTGCTCAAGCTTTGCATGTGAAGCACAAAAACAAGGAGCAACTTTGTCTATTGATGCATCAGGCTTATATAATAAACCTTATAAATGAGGATGATATCAATATTGGGTGTAGTGCACACATGCATTAACCTTATTGTCCATGGATATCATTGCAAATATATATTATGTTGTACCCTTTGAGGTGATGATCACAAAACCAATGCTATATATTTACTTATATTTTGTTAAGTTTAATGTTATTTTAGTCATCTGAATTTGATAAAACAAAGACTATTGCAATATAAGTAGTGAATGTAATTTAATGGCTTAATCTACTGACTTTGAAACCAAGGACAACGATCTTTGTGGAGTGGCTAACCTACAAAAAACTTTATTTTTAAATCTTTATGATTAGGATGTTAAATCTTTAAATTCTTTTCAATTGTGGCACATAGGACTGTTATCTTTCATGCATATGTGAATTTGAGTTTTTGAATATATAATTTTATTATTAAAAAATAAATAAATAATTGCATAAGAACTCACCGGTAAGCTCAAAAGGCTCAGGCTGAGTGTCTGGCATGAAGGCAACACGAGCGATATATGGAGTATCTTGAATAGCCTGAATTTTTCTTATTTTAGTGTCTCGTTAGAACACTGGTGTATATTTGACTTACCCCTACTGACTTCAAAAAAAGGGAGTGGTTAATGGAAGCTCGATCCGAGATCGTGGGTGCATGTAAGCACGGGTTTTGTCCTAGCCACCTAAATACTTTTGTGTGCATTTCATTTATTGTTGAGCAATTTTTTTTGTCGATAAAAGAAAAACATTTTAAGCTTGAAAAATTTTTCGTCTTATTTTTTGATTAAAAAATTTTGTTTAAATGCATAATTCACCATTCCCCTCTTGTTTGTTTTACCTTACATGTTTTACGATACGTTATGCTTCATCTCATGCTTTACTCTACATGCAACTCATGTCTAGATGAAGATCAAGTTAAATATGACAATTGCTTGACTTAAGACATAATTCAATGTCAAAGTAAGCCATATCAAGACATGTAATGTCTTAGCAAAGGCCATTTGCATGCTTTTCATCTAATCACCACTCTTAATTTCATATTGGTGAATGTTTGATTATATTTTAAAAATTGTTTCATAGATGTCTTTTCTTTCTAGTAGCATTTTTAAAAATATTAATTGTTAAAGGATGAGACGACCATCCTTTCATAAGATTTTGCAATCATATTGGCTTTATAAATTTATTATAAGATTATTATCCTTTCAATAATTGAATATTAATGATAGACTTTCATTATTCATTATTTTTCCATAAGTTATAAGATAGAATTATCAATAATTTACATGGGTGAAAACTTTTGTGATTAAAATTCTATTTGATTAGAATTCCATCAATGATTAACCTAATCATGTTCTATGCAAGATGTTTCTTTCTTAATCCCCTTTCTCCTTGTGTTCTCATCTTGGTAATTATTGACTAGTCAATGTGTCAACTCACTACGAGCATTCACCATCCAAGGTCAACAAATATTTAAAGTGATTCCTCTAAAGTTTAGCAAGGTCGCTTCTTTTTTTAAACTAAGCTCGTTCTTTTAGTTTATTATTGTAGTCAAGTTGCCTTCATACCATAAGCATAGCTATCTGTTGGGCAAACCTCTATTTTCTTGTGCTTCTCCCCTCACCCTCCACTATCTTTAGTGCTCAATGTCAGACAACCCACTATGCTTTGCATTGGTCGTTGCTCTTGCTAAATGTGTGCATTTTAAGATCACCAAGTACTATGTGTAATGTTCTTGTGGTCTTATGGTGAAGCGACATGAGATTAGATTATGCACAACAAATTTAGTGCACAGGGTGACATGAGTCACACTACATGCGAAGTGTGATTTGAGTCATGTGGCTTGCATGATGTGTGATATGTCATGCATAGCACAAAATATGTCATGCATTGTATGGTGAGTGCATGATGTGTAGTACACAAAAGCTTGCTAGATTTCTAATTGAAGTCTTGTGGACCTTGATTATTTTTTATTTTAGCTTTTCATATTTTGTATGATATGATCAATTAACTTTACGTTTTCAAAGTTCTTGCATCACACTCACTGACACAAGCATGGCAAGGGTGTGTTCATTGTTAAGAGATCCCAAGTAATGCATTTAAATATCATACAAATACTTTTAATAACCATATCTTAGTTCTATAAAACAAACATATGCTAATACATGAGTGTGATGATTAGGCAATGAATCAATGCTATGTACATCCCTTTGCCTACCCAAATTTTAGCCTTAACACATTGTGGGAAGCTATTGATGAGTTGAGAAGTGCATAATATATGTCTTTTTCTTGTACTCTCATATTATAGTTTTGGCTTCTCGTTCAGCCATGAATGTAACATTTTAAGGTCAAAACATTTGCAACTATCCTAGTACGAGCTCCCACAATTGGCAATGGAGGCAACATGAGTATCCCTTGAGCCTTACCTATAACAATGGTGAAAGAAGAGCCAATAAGAGTTTTGAGAATAGTTATTGTAATAAGTGTCTGATTACTTTATTATATAATATTTATTACTCATAAGTCTTAAGAACCATTATCTTTTCATAGGTATATTTTGTTTTATAATAGTTTATTTTTTCCTATTACTTGTTTATACTATTTTGTAGATTGTTGAGGTGTACATTTTTATTTAATTAGTCTTATAAAGTTTTATTAAGAGAGAAACACATAACTTTCATTTTACAAAAGTAAACATAAATTATATAAGCAAAATTGAATGTAATGTAGAACATGTCAAACTAATAGTAGCAACATATGCAATGGATTTGTCATCAAGTTTGACCAATTGCTAATATAATTACCCAAATGGCATCTAAAATAAAAAAAATCATCAAATACTAATCAATCTCTATCTAGCTAAATGACATGATGCTTTACAAAATTTGTCATGACAAAAACCTTATTTAGAAATGGATTAATGTTGAAGTATCAATTAAACATCTTGTTGGAACAATCAATAAAGTGAATGCTACTCATTTGTCATTAGTAGTTATCAAATATTTTCAGTTACAAAATATTTTGCAATAAATTTATTGAAATCATCTCACAATTGAAATCATTGTCAAATGACATAATCTTTGCAATTGCTGAAAAAATGTGACAAAAATTTGGCTAAAAGCCCACTTTTGCATAATTACATTCTTTTGTTAGCAATTTGATCAATCATTGATGAATTATATTCTTCTGGTGTTAAACATGTCGCATCTATTTACATTAATGATGTTTGGGTATGAATTACACTATAACCCATCATTTGACTACTACAACTCACAACTCAAAAACATTTGATGAAAGGAATGCCTAGTAAAACTATTTGGTTTCCATACAATTTGCTCACTTCAACATGGGCCAAGTTGCTTCACAAACATATTTATAATATGCTTTCTCTACTAGGTCTTTTACAAGTGCAATTATGAGCATGAATTTAACACTAGCTTCTATGATCATGTATATATCATGTATTGATTGGTTGTTTTTTCTTATTAAATCATTGGGATTAGTTATAAGTACTCTTTATAAGATATATAAGCAAGCAAAACATTTGTGCACTTATATACATTTAGTTCTTTTGCTATAATGATCTATTTTTTAAAGTTGCTTCTACCTAATGCAAAAATGATGTTAGTAGAGTTTTCATATATTAGAAGTTGTATATGTCAATAATTGGTTTATATTGGGTTTTTGTTAACATGTTTCTTAATTATAGGTCGACTCTACCTTTTTACATATTTTGATGATAAATCATTAGTCAACTTGCGTTATAGTGTATTTAACTTTTTATTTAAAGGTTAAATCATTTGAAAATCATATCGTCCATGTCAAATAGCCAAACATTTGGCTATGACAATTGTATGGATATTCATTAGAATGGATGATATTGATCATGTTGGTATGGTTGGAGTGGCATTAACTCGAGAGAAAATTTTGATTGTTTTTTTAAGGATACATGAGAAAAGGAGAAGCATGATTCATTCTTCATGTATTATGTTATATGTTAAACTCATTGGGAAGAAAGCAAAAAAAAATTCCCCTAATCAATGTTTGCCTACCCTAATTTAAGAGTCATGCTACCATACTTCAATAATATCACTCATGGGTCTACTTATATTGATTCGATGCCATCTAAGCAACCCACTGCATCTATTTAAAGGTTACAATAGAGCCTAGTTTGATGATAGTTATTCTTTAGACATTAGTTATTCTATCTATTTATTTCTTGTGCAACTTACTTATGTATTATTACATGTGAAGCACAAAAACAAGGAGCAACCTTGTCTATGGATGCTTCATGCTTATAGAATAAACCTTCTAAATGAGGTTGATATCAATATTGGGTGTAGAGCACACATGCAATAACCTTATTGTCCATAGATATCATTACAAGTATACTTTATGTTGTACCATTTGTAATGATGATCACAAATCCAAGACTATATATCTATTAATATCTTATTAAGCTTTATTTTAGTAATCTGAATTGGATGGAACAATGATAGTTGTAACATATACAGTGAATGCAATTTAATGTCTGAACCTATTGACTTTGGAGCCAAGGACAATTGTATTTATAGAGTTACTAATCTACAAAGAATTTTATTTTTAAATCTCTATGATTAGCATGTTAAATCTTTAATTTTTTTCAATAATGACACATAAGACTATCATCCTTCATACATATGTGAATTTAAGCTATTGAATATAAAATTTTATTATTAAAAATAAATAAAAAAATTTCACAAGAACACACCGCTAAGCTCGAAAGGCTCAGGCTTCGTGGCCATGCCTAAAAGCAACACGGGCCATAGGGACCTGCTGGCCAAGGACCCGAACGAAATCGAGACCAGTCATGCCAAAGTAACAGTTATGTTAGATCATTATTGTGGTCCTTAGGTGAACCTGTTTAAAGCATCACTTTTGAACTGGCTTAGGTGAAATGAGTCATGGTAGACTCGTCATTTAATTTATGTAAATAAGGTCTAGTTGAACCTCGTGCATACGATAGGGACACTGGTCATGTCCTTATAAGAACACTAGAGAGTAGGCAAACCTATTAGGCTGATAATAAATAAGTACTACATGCATTATAAGCACAAAATAGTTGTATCATTTTGTAATGTGGGACTAAAAGTAAGCTTTGCCAATCTTGAGATTTTTGTACTGATTGATCACACATTTTCATGATAGAATAGTCGATATCACACCCGAATCTGTGGCAATTTTTTGTCTTCAATCGTTATCCATAATGCTTGATCGAATAACCGACATTCTTTCTTCCTTTGTGAACAATAACATCATCATCGTTGCCATCCATCCCGTTTTCGAATCCAATTCTCCAGATCTTATCTTGTTGTGATTAGATTTGGACCCTTTATCATTTAAGCCGATTCGACGACTATCGCACCATCCATTAGCATAATCGAACGATCATCTTCTCCGTTGTAACGGCAAGCTTTTTGAAAAGTAGATTCTAACTATTAGTAGAGTTATTTTTGGTATTTTTTATTTTAACTATAAATAGAGATCATTTATCAAACATATGAACTATTGAATCAAACTTAAAAATTTTCATACAAGTCCAATTAAACTTCAAACCATGAGCAATAAATTTCAACACAATTGCAGGAGCTATGTATTTTTGTCGGTCTTTATTCTCCATTTTCGTTCATAATCATTTATGTAGTTTCTAGTAATATCTACTTCATTCATTAGTAGTGTTACTCTTATTTAAAAAAATAATGGTGTAAGGAGTTTTGTAAGCGAAAAATTGTAAAGTTTCAAATTTTTTTGAATAGCCAAAATTTCTATAATTTTGGTGTCTCATTGGAGCATCGGTGTTTATTTGGTTTATCCCTGCTGGTTTCGAAAAAAAGGAGTAGTTAGTGGAAGCCTAATCGAGGATAGGGGATGGATGTAAGCACAGGTTTTGATCGAACCACATAAAAGATATTGTGTGCATTTTGTTTATTGTTGAGCAATTTTATTTCATTGATAAAAGAAAAATATTTTAAATTCTATAAATGTTTCTTCTTATTTTGGGAATTGAAAAATTTTTCTAAACCTAATTCACCCCTCCCCTCTTATTCGTTTTGTCTTACACATTTTACATTGCTTAATGCTTCATCTCTTACTTTACATGCAACTCATGTGTAGATGGAGATCAAGTTAAATAAGACAATCATTTGACTTCCTAATTCAATGTCAAAGTAAGCCATATCAAGACGTGCAATACCTTAAGATAGATCATTTGCATGATTTTCATCTAATCACCACTCTTAATTTCATATTAGTTCATGTTTGATTATATTTTCAAAAGTTTTTCATAGACATCTTTTCTTTCTAATAGCGTTGTTAAAATATTAATTATTAATGGATGAGATGACCATCATTTCATAAGATTTTGCATTCATATTAGCCTTATAAATGCATTATAAGATTATTATCCTTTAATAATTGAATATTAATGATAGATTTTCATTGGTCATTATTTTTCCATAAGTTAAAAGATAGAATTGTCAATAATTGAGCTGGGTGAAAACTTTTGTAATTAAATTTGTATTTGATTAGAATTTCATTAATGATTAACCTAATTATGGTCTATGCAAGAAGTTTCTTTCTTAATCACCTTTCTCCTTTTGTTCTCATCTTGGTAATTATCGACTAGTCAACGTGTCACCTCACTGCTAGCATTCACCATCCAAGGTCATTAGATATCCAAAGTGATTAGTCCAAAGTTTAGCAAAGCCTCACTCATTTTTTTGTTTATTATTGTAGTCAAGTTGCCTTCTTACCATCGACATAACTACCTGTTGGCCAAACCTCTACTTTCTTGTGCTTATCTCCCCATCCACTATCTTTAGTGCTATTATTAGACAACCCACAATGCTTTTCATTGGTTGTTGCTCTTGCTAAAGGTGTGCATTCTAAGATCACCAAGTACTATGTGCAATGTTCTTATGGTCATATGGTGAAGCAACTTGAGATTAGCTTATGCACAACACATGTTGTGCAACATGCAACATGTGAAGTGTGATTTGAGTCATGTGGCTTGCATGATGTGTGGTGTGTCATGCATTGTATGGTGAGTGTGATGTATAGTACACAAAAGCTTGCTAGATTTCTAGTTGAAGTCTTGTAGACCTAGATTATTTTTTATTTTAGCTTTTCATATTTTGTATGATATGAACAATTAACTTTACGTTTTCAAAGTTTTTACATCACACTCATCGACACAAGCATGGCAAGGGTGTGTTCATTGTTAAGAGACCCCAATTAGTGCATTTAAATATAATACAAATACTTTTAATAACCATATCTTAGTTCTATATAATAAACAAATGTAAATTGTTGAGGTGTACTTTTTTATTTAACTAGTCTTATAAAATTTTATTACAAGAGCAATGCATAACTTTCATTTTACAAATGTAAACATAATTATATAAGTAAAAATGAATGTAATGTAGAAAATGTTCAATGTAATAGTAGTCACATATGCAATGGATTTGTGATCAAGTTTGACCAATTGCTAATATAATTACCAAAATGGCATCTAACATGCAAAAAATCATCAAATATTGATCAATCTCTATCTAGTTGAATGACATGATGCTTTACAAAATTTTGACTTACATAAACAATAATCCATATGTTGACACTTGTTAATCAATCACACGTCATATTAATCGATGGCATTGCAAAAAGTACTCATCGCTTGATTCAATGGTTGATCAAATATGTTTCCCGATTGCAACGTTCTATCAAAATTTAAATCATGGTTTTTAGGAGACTATTTAAGAGACGCTCGGAGGCCGTCGTGGAGAATGAACAAAGAAGACATGACGGAGAAGACTGAGGAAACTGGAATTCTGGAAACATTCAAGGCTTCTGCCCTTCCGGTGTAATTCATTTCTGCCTTCTTTGGTGCCATTGTTTAGTTGTTGGAGCTCCTCAACTCAGATTAACATCTTGCTTAAGTTTTTGACTTGGATACAAGCTTGCCCTTCCTGAGTTCAAGAGATGCATTTCATCGAGTGTATCTGAAATTCTTGCAACGTTCTAGTTTCTCATAATTGTTGTTGATTTTTGTTTTTTGGGGTTTTGGGTCGATTAAAAATCTGGTCTTATGCATGTCTTGCAGTGGTTTCGTCCTGAGTTAAGCTTCTTCTCTTGTGCTGGAATTGTAGGATATTTAAGGATCCAAGAATTGCTAAGAGTATTCAAAAAGTTAACAACCTTCTAACTGCTGAAGTATAAGCATGGGCCAATCTTCTTTGAGTTCCAGCTATAACAAAGATACGTCCTAACAGCGCTCTGCTTCTATGGTTGTGAGGAATGGACATGACAGTGAAAACTCATACCTTGTTGCGCCGTATGTCTTTGCCTTCTTTTTAGTTGCTTAAAAGTTTGTTTCCACTCTTGAAGCTTGGCATTTTTTGAATTGATGTTTTATTCTTGTTGGGCATCAATGGCCATTGAATTCTGTTGCTGATGGCCAACAGTTTAGATGTTTTTGTCAGCAACGTCAAAATTAGTTTAGTCTACAAAAGTTTTCATTAAAATATTTTTGTTTTCCAATTTCTCCAATTATCTTTATTTTGCTTCAGCTTAGATCCTCTTACTTTATTTTACAAATGGAAACCATAATTTATATGTGGTTTTTAGTAGTTTACCAAAGACAGCTTTGATCTTATGGTTTTGAAATTGTACTTTACCATGCATTCATTATAGTGCTATGCTTGTCTTTATGTTAGGAAAGGTTATTACGTTGTTTCACTTGTTTCATATATTTGGTTGTTGTAAATATCATAGTGTTATAATTCTTTGATTTTCTTGTTGATGATAGAGCTCATATTAGGTTTTTAATTTAAATATCATTGTTTTACAAATTAAAAACTATAGAAATTTGAGTTTTTGCTTACTAATTGTATTTTGTAATATGTTTTCTACTACTATGGTATTTCTATAATTCTATTGCTTGGTTTAATGCATTCCATATGAAGGTTAAAATCCACAAACCATTCATAACCATGGTTTTTGTTTTTGTTGTAAAAAACAAGGGAAAAAAAGTCATTTTTTCACTTGCCTCCCTCTCCTTGTAACACCTCTAGCTTGAATAGGTTAATCATAGAACAACTACAATGGAGTCTAAGAAAGGTGTGTATCAATTTGTTAGGTTGTTTTTCTCTAAACCTCTTCTAGATCTTGCTAATGAATAGGAAATGAGGGAGATATCAAAAGAGAAGGAGATTAAGGTGGGAATGCAAGGAAACACCTTTTTTCCTTAGAACTTTCTATGACAATGTCAGATGGATAGTAGCTGCCTTAGCATCAATGAATGACAAGGATTTTTGCTTTTGGAAGTGTAAGAATTCGGCTAGACAATCACAAACTTCCTAAAGGATTACTTCAGCTAACACTAATACAACACCAGGATGTTCTCAAGGAAAGGCTCTCTTCAATGTCAAGGTAAGAGAATTGAAAGGTGAATTTGGCACCTTTTCTCAAGGGGCTGGTAAGGGAGGGGAGAAATGAAAGGGAGAAGGGGTTCCATTCCAGCTGTCTTAAGGCTATCCCAACAACAAGATGATTGGTTAGGGACACACCAAGAGAAGAAAAGTTGGGTCTTTAGGCTTGGATATTACTTGCTTGATCAACCAAGTAAAGGACTCGAGATTGGGCATTAGTTTGGGAAATAACTGATCATACTTAAGAACTAAGGAATGGAAGATTTTTTGGAAGAGTGAGAGATTCAAGTGGACTATTGTTTACTAAGGAAACACTTGTTATCAAGGGATCAATCTAGTGTCTATTTGCATATCACTTTTTAAATAAAATTTTCAAAAGATTCTTTTTCTTACATATATTTCTAACAAATAATTTTTTAACAAAAACTCTATTCCAATCACATAAAGTTGAACTCTCAATAGAAGAATCCACGAGTCAAAGTTAAGTGGATGAGTCGCCAAATTGCTTGATTGACAGTGTAAAGGACTTAATATTGGGCATTAGTTTGAGAGATAGATAATCATACTTAAGAATGAGAGTTTTTTTGGAAGCATGAAATTTAAAGGGGATTAAATCTTATCAACAAATTACATGTGATCAAGTAATCAACCTTGGATTTATCTGCATATCATTTTTTTTAAATTTACTCTTTTCAATTGCTATTTCTAATAATTTTTTTGTTAAAAATCTATTGTCAATCACATATAACTCATTTTTTAAAAGTTCCTTTTCAAACCTCTTTTCTAAACTTGCAAGTTATTCTCAAATAGAGTTCTATATTAACTATTATGGTGTAGGTTGAGCATTCAATTGATTTAGCTGAATCAAACTATAGCGGGCACTCTCAACTAACTTAGGATACTCAACCATAAGAGAAGTTGAGGTTAAGGGGAAATAATATTACAACCCATTAGACTCAACAAGATAAATAAATTCATTTGGGAAGGAGGTAGAGCATCTTTTTACTCAAGTAAGGCGAGGTGAGTTTTACAAGAAACAAAGACCAATGCATGAGACCAGCTGAGGTAGAAATCTAATGGCGCAATACCAAGTGAAACTCAAGAGGTTTTGTAGGCAAGATGTTGAAGGAATTGAAAGTCTTAGTCGTCGGATGTTAACAAACCCCACGACTTTTTTGAGGATATTCTAGATATGCCATAAATGAGGATAGGAAAAGTTTATTGTTCAATTAGAAAAGCTACACAATGCAAATAAGGATGTAATCTTTATTCACAACTCATGGGATGTGTCCATAAAGAAAAATGTTTGGAAAAGCAAGAAAAGTGATACAGAAAGTTGAATGTAACTAGAAAACTAAAGAAAAGAGACAATAATAAAGGGAAACCAATTATTCAAAATCTTAGTATTTAGAGTCGAAGGATTTGGTGCTCCTCTTATCATAGGGATTGACCTTATGATTCGTTTTTCTTAATCTCTATAATTTTCTTTTCTTGTTATTTCCTTTTATACACTAGTATAAGTATACTTAATCATTAACAATAGTAGTAGACCATCATTAGGTGCATGTTGGAGATTACGCCGAGAAGGGAGAACTTTAGGCATTAAGGAAAGCCAAGTATGATTGTGAGATAGCATATCCATGCATACAAATGATGCTCTTAGAACAAAGTCGCAATGGGTTGTATCCAAGCTTTCTACCATGTGATTAAGTCAGCTTTTCTCTAAAATGTCTTTTAGTTTCTATTGATGAGTTGGTGATGGAAGAGGATATAAGAAATGAGTATAAAGAAGGGCAAGATGGGGAACCCTCTTCTCCTAAAACTTCACATGATCTGATTAGATGGACACTCAATGAGGAGATATTAGAAAAAGTTGTCAATTTTGCAAAAAAGCATTTAGGTTTGATGTGCACCCACTTGGAATCAAATATGAGAACAATAGTATCAAGAGCTTTAATAACCCCAAAATTTAGGAGAACGGAGAGACTACAAGCAAGGGAATTCATATCTTTCAATGACAAGCAAGAGAATAAAAGAGAAGATATGTTGAAATTTGCTAAACTGGGCTTCGTATTGGTACAATCAATCCACTTGGAAGAACTTCGATGTATATCCATGTAAGCTTACTACATATAACTACTATACATGCGTAGAGAGCATAAGTTGTAAATTATTTAAAACAACAAAGTATCTATGAGATTGTGCCTTAGTTATCATCACATCTAAAAATTGTGTTATGATAATTCATAATTCTCTTTAAGAATTAAAACTATACTAGAAATTTGACTTTTATTCTTGTAAATGATAGATGGAACAAAAATATTGGCCTCACAAAGGATCTTCCATTTACAAAGATAGACTAGTAGAATTAAATTTCTGGATGGTCAAAGCATTGTTTGAGCCTTGTTATTGATATGCAAGAAAAATGTCTACCAAAATATTAGTGTTGGCATTTATACTCGATGATATTTATTATCAATATAGAAACATTAAAAGATCTTCAATTACTTACTGGCATAATAAATAAGTACACAATTACTAAAAATATGCCTATAATATCTTTAACAAGTTTTTTTTTTAACCACTCTTCATCAGATTCTTATAGTTTTTTAATACAAATCTAAAGGAGAGTTTTATGAAAGAAGTTTTTTTTAGTTATTATCACTTTGGTCTTTTTAGGTGGGAAGTTGATTAAAGAGTTGACTAGTTACCAATCTATTTACGAAATTTTAGAATTGTTCTTTATGAAACTTTTGAAGAGTTTGAAGATGAGCTTGCATTGAGCAAAGTGCATATAGAGTTCAGTATCTTAAATACGAGGTTGGTATTGTAATCTTCAATGATTCTCATTACATGCAACTATGAAATAATCGCTTAGCTACACCGCTCTTAGTTTAACTTATAGCTATAGGTACATTAAAACTCTTAGCATTTGGATTAGCCAAGTCATGTGTTTTATTTGGTTCCTTATGTAATAAGCATACTACTAAACACAAACTTACAATAAAAAATGTTAAAAATCATAGAGAGTATAAGTTGTAAAAATAAGTAAAGAACCAAATTGTTTACTAGATTGTGCCCTAGTTATCATTGTTCTATTTAGTCATCACATCAAAAAATATTTATTGTTATAATGCAAGATTCTCTACAAGAATTAATACTATACAAGAAATTTGACTCTTATTCATTTAACTAGAGGATGGAACAAAAATGTTAGCCTTGCAAAGGGCTTTTTATTTGTGAGAGATAGACCTGTGGAGTTACATTTCTGGATGGTCAGAATATTCTTTGAGCTTTGCTTTTCTTACAAAAGGATATTCACCACAAGGTTATCAATATTGATGTCCATGTTCGATGATATTTACGACCAATATGGGACACAAGAAGAGCTTCAATTGCATGCTAACATAATGAAAAGGTTCATAGTTACTAAAAATATATCTTCGTTTTAAGTTATCCACATTTCATTAGATTTTTAGTTTAAGTAAAATTTCATATAGAGAATTCTACAAAAGAGTTTTTTGTGTTATGTTTGTGAGGTCACGTTTTTAATGCATAACTTTATCATGGACAACATACTTGTTGACCAATTTACACATCCATATGAGAATTGAAATGGTTTTATTTCAAATAAAATAATTTATATATTAATATCTTGCAAGAAATAATCAATATTATGCTTGTAATTAACATGCATGTTGAATAATATTGTAGCATCATTTATTTTCTTATTTATAACTATAAGAAAAACATCATAAACCACAATTTAAAAATTGATTTTTTATTTCTTTTGAAATGTTTTTACTTGTTTTAGTGTATAGAAAACCATAATACATGCATTTTAAAACTTTCCCAATTTTTCCAATGAAAAGAATAAAAGCTTTTTTATCTTAGTAAAATAAAAATTATACTTTTGAAACCGATTATTTCTCCTAATTATAATAAAAGAATAGAAAATACCTTTTCAAATTAAAACTTCAATACCTTTTAGAGCAGAACAAGGTAAATATCAAAACTTATCTCAAAATATAATAGCTATTATAGTAATCTTATATAATTAACAAAACCTAGTAGAGGACATCCAAGAAACTATAGAATAAATATCCATAAACTATGTCACCCTCTTCCTCAGTTTTATAGGAAATCCTGTGATGTACATCGTTACTACCAAAATATTTTATGTAAAAAAAAATAGCTAAGCCAATATTACATCCCCAATTCCTTATTCAGAATCAGGATTGCCAAAATTTCCTTTTTTTTTTATTTTTTCTAATTAATTTAAAAATATTCCTTGATATTTTAGACTTATATATTTTTTTTATTTGTTTAATAATCATTTATCTTTTAAAACACATATTTATCTTTGCAATATCGAAACGGAATATAAAATCCAACTTAATTATCACTTTTCTTTCAAAACAATATAAGTTCACATTAATATGCTACAGAAATAAAACCAACTAATCCAAATGAAATAAGATGTCAATATAATGCATATTGCATTTCCAAACCTTTATTGTGAAGTGCATCTTTAGTACCTATAGTTGTTAATGTTAAAGAAAAATTGAGCCACTATTATGAGCTCAATAGATGAATATTATATAATATAAATACAATAAATTATAATATAAGATTTATATCTTAAGGTTCAAATAACAAACAATTCTTATAAACTAAAAGCTCAATAAAATAAAAATTATGCATGTTCATGTAATGCATCCAACCCTTTATTATGAAATTCCTATTCTTACTACCAACATTTTAATTCTATTTTAAAATTTTTCTTTTTGAATCTATGAATCTTTTATTTTTTTATTTTCTCTTTTATTCTTTCTAATTTAATATATAATTTTTCTTTTTTAAAATCATTTAGGGATACACCAAGTCATTCCCTAGAATGAGATATACCTAATAATTTATTTCTATTTATTAAACTATATAATCGAACTTTTTTTTGGTATGAGATATTCCTAACCAGTAGTCTTCATAATTGTGCTATACTATCGATCCATTCCTTAATAAATGATGTACCTTTTCTTAGACAACCCAACGACTAGATTATGTTTAAATATTATGTCTTGTTCTTTTAAATAGACTTTATTCCCTTTTCCTTTTTTGTATTTAATTCCATGTAATTAATTTTGTATGTTTATTATAGTATACAAAATAATACAATTGTTTTAGATAAAATATAACGATTCCAAAATTTTATACTCTTTTCATAACAAAATGTGCACCACATTTCATTATATAAAATATAAACTTTTTTAAATTGCTAAAATAGTTATAATGCACAAATCAAAGTACCCTTATTTTTTTAAAATATCTTTATTTGAAAAACCCTCATATTTAAAGTACAGGTTTACAATTATCAAGTATTAAATATCAAATCAAATTCACTTAAATTACATAACAATTAAAGAAATTCTTTTTATTATATTTGCATTGGTTTATCTAGATGCGAATTCAAAGAAAGAGTTTAGTAGTTAACCCTCCACTTGTAGAATTATAATGGTTTTACATAGAACACTCAAAGACTTTAAAACAAAAATCTTAATCTAAGATTATTGTTTGATTTGTTGACTAAATCTAAGATACATATATCTTGAGCATTGTTTAATTTGTTGTCTAGATATAACATAGAGAATGAGTACACTTGCTTTTTGGATTATATCTTGATAGTCCAATATTGAGCAAGCAATGAAAAGAAATAATTGATAATTTTAATATTAAAATCCCACCTAAAAGTTAAATTAATATATTTTAAAACAAAATTATAATCTCATAATTTAAATTTTTTTAATATAGTTTTTCAAAATTGAACACATATAAGTGTATATCATGGTCACTCTATGAGAATAGCAATTAATGCATTCAACAAAATATGTTAAATAAAAAATAGTTGAGTGCAATGGCACATATAAAATCTCTCTCTATTTTTCATATCCATTCACATTCATAAGTGTTACTTGGCACTTTAACAGGGCCTTGAAACTATTTTGATTAGGGAGGATAGGTTTAGCCTTTAGATCACTCTCTGATTGACACATGGAGCTCGAGAATGCTCCATATCTTGCCAAATTACTTGGTATACTAGAACCAATCGATTGACATGTCAACTCTGATTTATATGTCTGCTTATGTCTTTTAAAGTTCTTCAACTTGATAGCTATAACTAATTTTACCATATCAACAAAGGGAGAAATGTAAATGCCACTTATTTCAAAAAAGAATTCTTGTCTATCAATTATATTATGCACTTGGGAAAATTATACTATCTTCATACCTTACAAAAACACCTCTAAGACTCAAATTTGGTGTACCAATAAGAAATGGTCCACTTTAAAGAGTTTAGTTAAGTATACTCATTTTTTGACCTACTTTATCATATAATCTCCTCAACGAAGACTATTTTTTTTCGTTCTACTTATTTTTTTTATCTACCTTATCATATAATCTTCATGATAAGAATTTTTATTTATTTCTTATTATTTATCATACTTTAGTTCTTTTCTCAAGAAGTTTTTTCCTTTATTATAATTAAGCAATCCTTATCATCAATAATTATATTTTTAATTCTAAGAACCCACAAATCTTCAACATTAGTTTTATATTACATGCCTATTCATCACTCTCCTTGATTGTTTTGTATTACTCCCTTACTCTTAACACTACTCTTGCTCTTCCTTCTCTCATCTTTTTTTTTTAAGAAGTGTGAATTATTTTGTGATGACAGATTGTTAGTAAGTTTAGCATTATGTTAAAAATAGTGACATTTCATAATACCCTTTAGATCTTAATAAATTAAAATACTCACTAAGTTGTAAGTGATAAACATTTGAATGAAGTAACAAAGTACTGTCATCAAGCATGTTGATACAAGTGTGTAGCGTACAAACAATCCAATAATATGATCTTGGAGATACCATAGGAGGGTGAGTGAAAGACTGAAAAAGGGAGATTCCAACCAATTATCCAATATCAATAAAAAATAACAAATCATTAGGAAAGTCCTTAGGTACTTTATTTTATATTTCAAAAATTTTATTTGTCATGCCCAACTCTCTTATTAATGCACATGATCCTGTGATTCCTTGTCTGACGTTTTACAAACTCCACTTATGTGTGTATAATGCCATTTCACCACTAACGTGAATACTTAAGTGTGAGTTATTCAGTCCACTTTTTCTTCAAGTTGTGATCCCTTATATTTGTTATATCTTAGTTATTAAAAGAAATTTTTTCTTAACAAATTATAAAAAAAAGTTGAGTATTTTTAATATATGTTATTCTTTGTATAAGAAAAAATTTCAAAATCTTGCAATTTAAATAAAATAA
The DNA here is from genome assembly GCA_023846275.1 of Vanilla planifolia. Taxonomy (NCBI): domain Eukaryota; kingdom Viridiplantae; phylum Streptophyta; class Magnoliopsida; order Asparagales; family Orchidaceae; genus Vanilla; species Vanilla planifolia. Next base: position 2,007,683 of record CM043877.1, read on the forward strand.
TATAAATATAAAAAGGAAGTAAATATGGCTTTGGCACATTGAAAATATTAAAATGTTTTCAAAATTTTTGAAATATAAATTTTTTAAATATTTCACTCACGGTGAAAAAGCATGTCACATCTAAGAAAAAGTAAATGTAACTAAATTATATTACTAAAATAATAATAATTATTTTCAAAATTATATACTCCAAATTTTGAGCTAGTTGACAAAATTTATATATATAAATACAAATCTAAATTCAAATTCATCGTAATAGCGTAGAAAAAAACAATATAAATAGATAGATATCTATTGTTATATGAAATAGCAAACTAAATCAAGAAAACAAATCGACTACTTCGATAAGTTTTATTCTCTTGATACAGAATTTAATTTTTTTCATGTAATTTGATTTGTTGTCACAATCTTTGATGTGATTATATTATTGAATCATAAATCTTAAGCTCATATTATTGTTTGATTTGTTGACTAAATCTAAGATATAGACATCTTGAGCATTGTTTGATTTGTAGTCTAGATCTAATATAAAGAATGAGCACAGTTGCTTTTTGGATTATATCTTGATAGTCTAATATGGAGTAAGCAATTTAAAGAAATAATTAATAATTTTAATGCTGAAATCTCACCTAAAAGTTAAATTAGCATATTTATAACAAAATTATAAATCTCATAATTTATTTTTTAAAATATTTTTTTTCAAAATAGAACATATATTAGTGTATATCATGGTCAGTCTATGAGAGTAGCTATTAATGCATTCAACAAAATACATTAAAATAAAAAATAGCTAAGTGTAGTGGCACATATAAAATCTATCTCTTTTTATTTTTTATATCCATTCACATTTGCAAGGGTACCTGGCACTTTAAGAGAGCCCTGAAACTATTTTGATTAGGGAGGAGAAATTTAGTTTTTAGATCACTCTCTAATTAACGCATGGAGCTCAAGAATGCTGAACATCTTGCCAAATTACTTAATATACCAGAACCAATCGAGTGATATTTCAACTCTGATTTATATGTCTACTCATGTTTATAAAAATTCTTCATCTTGATAGTTATAACTGATTTTATCATATCAACAAAAGGAGAAATGTAAATGCCAATTATTTCAAACAAGAATTCTTGTCTATCAATCAAATTAAGTACTTAAAAAAATTACACTATCTTCATCCCTTACAAATACACCTTTAAGACTCAAATTTGGTGTACCACAAACAAATGGTCCACTCCAAAGTGTTCTCTTAAGTATACTTATTTTTTGACCTACTTCACCATATAATCTCCTTAATGAAGACTATTTTTTCTTTCTTTCTACTTAGTTTTTTATCTACTTACCATATAATCTTCTTAATGAGGACCTTTCTTTCGTTCTTATTATTTCTTTTTCCTTAGTTCTTTTCTCAAGAAGTTTTTTGCTTTATTATAATCAATTAATCGTTATCAAAAATAAATATATTTTTAACTTTAAGAATCCACAAATTTTCAACATTCTTTTTGTACTACATGCTTCTTCATCACTCTCTTTGATTGTTTTTTATTATTCCCTTACTCTTACCACCACTCTTGCTCTTCCTTCTCTCATCTTTGCTTTTTAAGAGGTGTGAATTATTCTTTAATGAAAGATCATTAGTAAGTTTAGCATTATGTTAGAAATAATGACATTTCATAATTGTCTTGATGATTATCCATGTTTCATAGACCTTAAAACAAAAGTTGTTAAATTTAAACAAACATATATAATTATAACTAGAATTGTTATCTTATTCTTGCATTAAGCTTTTTTTGTGTAATAATAAGATGGATAGACCATGATTTATGGCAATTATAAATACTATTTTGGTTGATAATATTTATTTGACTCATACACACTAAAGGTGTGACATTTTTTTAACTAGCTTAGTTATTGTCCAAGTAAGGGTCACCTTATCTCGACCTGAGTGGGTTTTAATTTTTGCATAATTGATTTATAGTAACCCACTTAATTCTATTCATGGGACCATTGCTTGGATTTCCAATAACCATAGAGATCAAACCTTTATAAAAATAGCCATGCAATTTTCTTAAGCCCTTTAGAAACCATTCCTTAACTTTCAAACAACAAAGCCATTTATTGAATTAAAACTTAAGTACATTCCTTATAGTTCAGCAAATAATAATCCTATGATAATCATAAAGAAAAAGACATATTAACTTAGATAAACACTTTTGTTAATTCTTCTTTATTACAATCCATAATTTACCAACATTGATCTAAACTCTCATAGCTACTTGGATTATGACTCCTCACAATAAAACTCCTTTACACTTTTCTTCCCTTGACAACAACTCTACATGACAAATAAAGGGAAATATAATATCTTCCTTTGCATGGACTACTCTCTTGAAACAACAAAATTGATTAAAGAACTTCACCTTATCATATAATATAATCCAATACATCAAAGGTTTCATTGGGAGATGTACTACTCCTATTCAGATTCAGAGTCATACCAAAATTAGCCCCTCTACTTATAATTAGTCTCCATTGTTAGTGTTGTTGTAAGGGTCAATTACAGTTGATCTTTATTTGTTACGCATTTCTGTTTACTGTCAATAATTTGTGAAGTTATTTATTTTTGTAGTTTTGTTTCAATGATTTGAAGAACAATTGGTAGCTTTTCGAATATTTATAACTTTAAATTCTATATGGGTCATCCCTTCAATTGTCTCATAATGTTTTCAATAAAAAATTTGGTTAAATCCCTAATCCCTAATCCCTAAGCTTAATCCCTAGTCCCTAATCCCTAAAATTTGAGTCTGGGTTGTTCTCACTATCATCTGCCATCATTCCTTCACTATTAGCTCAAGTGCTGCAGCCCACACAGACCCGTGCACCACCAACATCGAACACGTCGATCTAGCAGCCTGTGTTGACCCGTGTGACCTACATGACCTACATCGACCTATAACCTCTCACAAACATAATCCATGATTGTGCTAGGCCCAAAACATGGGCATCAACCTATTAATAAGAGCTGATTTGGTTCGACTTACGCCAACGAAAAAATCAAACCTGAGGTGTCACATGCTTCTCAGCTTACGCTATTCGCGTCGTCTGCTACCTCACTGTTACCATCACCAAAAATGTATGTGTCGTTTAAGAACTACGTAATTCAATTAATTTTTTTTTAACTTTTATGTCAATTTTTAGATTAAAGTTAAAATATTTACTTTGTAATTTATGGTGACTTTTGAAATTTTAAAATGTCCTCTAAAATTTCAAAACTGTCCCTTAGTATTCCAAAAATATCCATTTGTATTTCTAAGTTAAAAAATTACTATTATACTCTTGAGGTGTTTATAAATTAGAATGTTCATTAAGTTGTAAGTGATAAATATTTGAATGAGATAAAAAAGATTTGATGACAAGCATGCGTGATACAAGTGTGTTTTATACAAATAATCCAATAATGTGATTCTGAAGATACCCTAGGAGGGTGAGTGAGAGACATAAAAGGAGAGATTCCAACCCATTATCCAACATCAATAAAGAGTAATAAATCACTAAAAAAGACCTTAGATACTTTATTTTATATTTCAAAAATTTTATTTGTCATGCCTAGCTCTTTTGTTAATGCACATAATCTTGTGAGTCCTTGTTTGACGTTCTATAAACTCCACTTATGCGTGTATAATATCATTTTACTATGAAAGTGAGTACTTGAGTGTGTGTTATTCAGACCACTTTTTCTTAGGTGGTGATCCCTTATTTTAAAAGTTAGTTCACATTATTGGCTTCTTGGAAAGTTTTTACTTACTTTACGTTCCTAAGATTTTTTTATTATAAAGCCATAACACCTTTGGATAAGCACTTGTACGGATATAATGTTTGAACCTAAGTTTTTCTTAATTATCTATGAGCTGAAATAAGTTTTAGCATATTAAACTACATCTCCTTAGTTGTCATAAATTGTCAAATCCTCCTCATTAATTCTCCCTCATGGCTTCTCTCCCCTTCCCTCGACTGAGCAGGTGAGTAAAAAAACTTAAAAACTTATCGTGAAGTTGATCTAAAAGAGGTTCTAGAAAAATCCCTAACCACATTGTCAAATAATGAGAAATAAAAAGTAATGATGAAGTAAAAAAAACTACATGTGAATTTATAAACAATCTATTATTTGTTACATTTATCTTCAAAAATTCATAAAAAAAATCCAAATCCTTTCCAAAAATTACAATATATATATACTATTTGATTTCTTGTGACAAGTCTTATAAAAACATATTAATCGCAAAATTTCATATTACTTTATTGAGCATGCTTTTCGAGATGTATTGAATAATATTATTTTATTAAGTTTAAGAAAATTATAAAATGTTACTATAAAATAATCATTTTAAATATAATATTTAAGAATAGAAAAAATCATAAGTTGCTTATAATCTTAATCTTATTGCTTATACTTATCAAGATCTACTCAAAATATTAATGATAACAAACCTAGGCTCATCAAACTTGTAAAATTTACTCTTAATGGCCAAGAATGAGACCTTTGATGCCTTATCATAGCTTGGTCCACAAACCATGTTCATAAAGCTCTGTATAATATGCCAATAGTCAATCATATATGCTAGTAATCATGGGATAAAGTTTTAGGAAAAAATAAACATCATATTTCTATATTATATCATATTATGATATCTCATAAAGTCAAATTATAGCACAAACATACATCCCATGCACATAAGGCTTATGTAATCTAACCATGTCATCTTTTCTTTCTTTTGTTTTCATTATTTTTTTCACTTTTATTCTTTATCATCTTTCACTTTTTTTATGTACTAATATTTTTATCAAATAAAATATATTACATACATGTAGATATCTTAGTGCTCAAAGCATTACTAATATTATGTCAACTAAGGGTTACATTAGAGTATCTGAATTTAAATGTATAATAGAATGATGTTATGTTAACTTATGCAACTTAATGTATTTTAATGTATATAACAAAAACTTATGCTATAATTAATTTAATTCACTTATCTAATTTTTTAATATTGATTACTTTTCATTCTCTTTTTTTTAAAATTTTCTACATAATGAAAATTAAGTAGAAACCATCATAATATGATCTATTTTCTATTAAAAAATTCTTTATTCCTATTTTTTCTAAAACAAAACAAAATATTTCATAGATCCTCTCTATTTAGATGTACCATATACCTAGCTTTATTATACAATAACTAGACACAACAAAGGTACTATTGAGAACATAACTTATTGCTTACAATATTTGTGTATAGTTTGATAGGGACTATTATATTGTATGATAATCCAATGTACCTTATGTCTTCTCTTGAAATGGATGGCTGAAACTCAACTTTTCCCTTGTTTCATTACTTCAATTGATTCCAAACTTTGCATAAACTAACTTCTTAAAAACTAATAATAATTATCACAATAAGAGTAGCTTAATTAATTCAAGCTCCCATACTTTGCAACAAACCCAATCTTAGCACTCAAACACAAATCTTCCATACTATTCAAGCTTCCTAAAGCATTCTATGTTGAAACTTAAGAAAAACACTTAAGAAACATCATCTCAAACATATCCTGCTTAATTTTCTCATTCTTGTAGCAATTTGGGAACTTCCAAATTGATTCCTCAAGGTTTCAATGACTCACTATAGTTATCTTATTCTTCCTTATTGATTTTCTTCTTTTTCCCCTTTGTTGTAGCAGCTATTTTCATCTCCTTAGCTACAATCAACTCCTCCAATACTCATTTCCTTACAAATCAATTTCCTCTCATGCTCCTTCTCTTAAATAGGTTCTTCCACAGCTTTAAAACAAATAATGTACCTTTGCTTAAGCTACTATTAAGTTAAAATTAATTTACAAGCCTACTCTTTAAGAATAATCCCAAAGTTATGCAATTTTAAAGTTATTTTTTATTCTAATAATTTTAATATTTGAAACAAATTAATTAGACCTCAAAACATTTCAAACCAAATACCATGCATTTCTATCGATGAGCTCATTCTAAAAGTATACTTAATTCAAATTTTGAAACACTTTGAAAATTGTCATATTTTTCAAAACTTAGCAAAATATCATTTTTTTTTGCTCATCAAATATTAAAAATAATAATTTTATTAATCAAAATGCTATTATATATAAACTCAAATACATAAGTTTCTCAATTACAACACATTACAAAAATAAAATCTTGAGATGTTGCATTTAAAGTGACATAAATTTGATGTTTGTTCAAAATTATAAAGAAATTTAACTAATTTATATGCCATATTTTCATCACAAAGAACTATACGCCTTCTAGTTGTTGTGCATAATTCTCTTCTTATAAATCACTTTATATAAATACAAGTGTTGGTCATAAATCATACATAATTCCCAAAATAATTAACATTTTAACAAAAAAAAATATATTATTTATGAGAAAGCACATGTCAAAACAACTCTACATAGGAAACAATAAGGCTAATAATTCATGAGTTGAAGCACATGTTGAGCTAAGCTTTAAAAGAAACAACATATATACTTTAGTCCTTGTAATTGATTGATAATTCAACACTTGAGAGTAGTTTTTCATTTAGAAATAACATTCAATGAGACATTAATATTAAAACATATTGTTGGAGTTGAACACACTAATTAACTCCATAGTATTGCACTTGAATTCTTTTTTTTTTTGAAGTGGATATAATATATATTATATCAAAATGGTCAAGCCATACATGAGTTTGAAGAAGGATTCTCAAGGAGGATCGAACGTGAAGTCAGACAACATAAGCTTGAGCAGGGGCTTAGGGAGAGAATCCCAAGGGGCCCAAATGAACTCCTTAAGACAAGAAGCCCGTGCAACCCAGTCAGCAGGTGTGTTCCCATCTCTAAGGATGTGGGTAAACCAGACAGCCTCCAGACCCCTGGCAAACTGAATGGCCTCAGCAAAGATACACATAACAGGAGGGTGGGAGATCATCTCACGCACCACCTGAAGTACCAACATCGAGTAAGTTTGGAATTCCACAGCACGATGCAGGGGAAGGGATTCCCTCAGCATATCAAGTGCCATAAGTAAAGCCTGGGTCTCCATCATGTCCCCCGCCTGGGAAAGCATCCTCTGGCTAGCTGCCAGGAGGGGTCTGCCCATGCAATCCCTTAGTATCATGCCCAGCCCAGCAATAGAGTCACCAACCGCAGCATTGCAATTCACTTTTATCCATCCTGTTGGGGGGGAAGCCAACCATGCGCAATGAGCAAGTCCGAAGAATTGCCAGGATTCCCGTTGGTCAGGGAGGGAAGGAAGGTATGCCGATTGAGAACAAATTTTACCTCGATCTTGATAGTCCGGATGATTAATCACGGCAAAGGCACCGGGTTGTTGGACTGGCGGCGCTCCTCCTAAACCAAATATAACATCGTAGTGGCAAAAATGGCCGCATGCCACTCCCCAGCACCATGATGCGCACTAGGCGAGCCAACGAACCAGAGAAGGCGATCGATGAACAATGGACCGGCACCCATTGACTGGCCCAGTTTGGTCAACGGCGCAAGCCAGGCTGTGAGCTCAAAGGTCTTGGGCACGCGTGCAATCCCAAAATAGGTGCTGCATGGTCTCCTCCTCTACGTAGCACTGCTAGCAGATGGGTCCCTGCATAACCCCCGTCGGGCCAGCCACACCGCCGTTGGGAGGAAGTCGCCGGCGACCCTCCACTTGAAGATGTGAACCCTTGGCGTAGCCTTGATCTTCCAGATGCCGCAAAATTCCTAAATAGGCCGACTGCTGTCACGCCTGTCGGACTTCTAAGCATTGCAAACAATGCTCGAGTAAAGCCGGCCACAATCAACTCGTGTCTTCTCGGTATGCATCTGATGCAAAGCATCCTGAGAAGACCACAGGGCTCTCGGGAGATGCAAGACCTGGTCAATGAGCTCCCCACTCGCCCAAGTGCAAATGACCTCCATGTTCTAGTTCCCAGCAGGCTTAATGTATTTGGGAACGCTGGCCGACCATTGGGAGTCCATACTAATGAAGGTTGGCCAGCAACATAGAGGAAGGACGGCCAGCCACTTTTCCTCCAAGAATCTCACCGACAACCCGTCGTCGATGCGCCAGACAAAGAAGGAGATAGCCTCTAGCATCGCCCCCATCACCATTTTGCACACAGGGGATGCATTGCGAGGGACCTTCATGAGTGGGTCATCCTTGGAGTATTTCCTCCTCATCATGTCAACCCAGAGACTGGGTTCCCGGTTGAGGATGCGTCTGCAGCTGTCCATTTGGAGCACCCGGTGCCAAACGCGGAGATCACGGAGGCCATGCCCTCCCGCAGCTTTCGGCAACGTAATTCGATCCTAGGCCGCGTAATGCATGGCCTTCACGCAATAGGTCCCTCCTTAGAGGAACTTCCCGATACGTCTCTCCATATCATCAATTATCCCCGCCGACACCACATAGTGTCTCAACACGTGGCAGGGGATGGCGCTGAGGACCGAGGAGGCCAAGACGGCCCTGCCCGCGAGCAAGAGTGGTCGGACCCACCAGTTGACCATCATAGCATCCAGTCTCTGGACCAGGAAGCTGGGGTCTGCCTTGGATAGGCTCCTCGCGGTGATGGGGATCCCCAGGTAGGTAAGCGTCCGACCATGCTCCATGCGAAGCTTCCTGAGGATCAGCCAGGATTTCTTTCTGCTGAATTTAGAGCTAAAGAAGACCCTGGACTTCGCAAGGTTGACTTGCAGCCCATTTGGCATCCCCGAAAGCCAGCATGATGCTCCGAATGGCACGCACAGTGACCCGGGTGGCGGGAGCAAAGACTAGGACGTCATCGGCGAACAAGAGATGCGATATACGCGGCACATGCTGCCTCGACCTGAACCCAAGAAGCTGTCAAGATTCATAATTCCTCACCAAGCAGGAGAGTTACTCGGTGGCCAAGACGTAAAGATAGGGCTAGAGCGGGCAGCCCTGTCGGAGGCCCCGCTGAGCAACCACCCATGGGAGGCGAGCACCATTAATGAGGACGCTAAATCTCGGGCTCCTGATGCATGTCGTAATCCAATCGCGCCAAATGGGAGGGAAGCCCATAGCCAGCATCATCTCAAGTAGGAACTCCCAGCGAAAGCCGTCATAAGCCTGCTCCATGTCAAGCTTCACGACCATGAGGCCCGATGCAGTAGTGCAGGTGCGTGTCTTCGCGACCATTAAGCCTTCTCTCGTATCAAATGTCAAACCCACCAGGGTTGGTGACTTTATCTCCCGCATGTTCCACCCACGGCAAGGGTGGAGTCATTATATGCTCATCTCCTCGGGCCACATTGCCCGAGTTCATCGCCCTCAGTGAGTTGCTCTCCGGGCAATTCTGTATCCGCGGCAATCCCTCGTACTCAAAGCTCTTATAGGCCCTCCTGAATTCTCCATTGAGCCATATTCCCAGCTTCAGTGGCTTCGAAAGATCTGCTCGAACGCAGACTCGCGCATAGGAAGAGCGCTCCAAACCGGCAGTCCAGCCATCCAGAAGGAAGGGTTCGCCAATAGCCTTGGCAATGCATAGAATGTTGTCTACGTCCCTGTATATATGCGGAAGACCTGGGAATCGTACCCAAACCGGAGCATGCATCGCAGAGGCGGACTTAGGACTGAACTCAGGCGTCCAAATATCGAGCCCCATGGCTTCACCGACGATCTGCCAAGGGCTACCAAGCCAGACGTCGTTCTGATCATTGATGGATTCAAAATGCAAGCAAAAGTAGCGAGCGGATAGATCGAAGACCTTGAAGTTCCTGTAGTGACCCAATCGCTTGAGCAATACCCGCGCAATGACGGGAAAGGGGAGAGTATTCTCGTAGATTCGGCCAACTAGATCGAATTTATGGAAATCGATGCGCCGCTGGCAAGCGTCTGAAGACATGAGAACGTCACCTCCTTCCACATAGTCAGGAATTTCTACCGTGCGCTCTTTGACGTCAATGTTCGTCGGCCGCACATGCGAGGTCACCAGGCTACTGTAACTAACGGTTTTGTTTGCAGTTAAGGCATCCCTGAAGCTCACCTTGTTTGCTATGGTTGCACGATTCTCCGCCTCTATTTGCACAGGGTTCCCATCACTAGGCTTGTACCCGGTAACCACCTCCTCCTTGTACTTCGACTCCAGTGGCACCTGCAGAACCTTGCTCGCAGAGCCACCCTCCAGAGCTTCCACAACAGCGATTCTCTGTTCCTGAGAGGCAGGAGCAATCCTTGAGGAAACAAGCTCCACCGATGGCCCTGAGGTGTCTCCCCCCTCCTGTGCACCAAGTTAGCCCAAGAGCATATCCCCCTCGACGTCAGAGCCTTAAGGGTTATGAAGCATTCCTCCAACAGCTAGCATACCACCCCTCAGACGTTGAGGACTCATCCCGCATAGGAGAGTCGCTTCTAGAGGTTCGAGACTTTCTGCTACTCCTCCTGGTCTTGCTCCCAGCCATTTCCCGTATCGCTAGGGCTGCAGGTGGGGCGACTCGAGCTCAAGGGTGAAGTGGTATGGTGCTTCGCGGGATAGAGGGGCTGTTAATCCAGTTCGAGCGCCACCGCGTTAACCGGGTCCAATTCAAATTTCCCGGACCCACCCTCAGGCAAAACGCAACGGTCACAACTGACACATGGTCAACGCACGTGCGACCGTTGGTCGTTGGTCTTTGGCTACTGTGCGCAAGCTCCCGTCGCACCTCCGCCTTTGCATACCATCGTCAGCACCGACTCGCCGGAACAGCGATGATGGCCTACCGCATCGGTCCTGGGCTAGCGGAGCCAGCACAAGATCTCAGGCCCCGCGAGGTGGCCCCACCCGCGCACACCAACCAGGAGTACCCAATCCGCTGCCTGTTGCTGAACACCGTCACTCCCCGTCACTTCCTTTGGCCAGCTTCTTCCCGTCGCTTCCTTCCGCTTCTTCTCGCCGCTCCTGTCAGCTCCTCCCGTCACCTGTAGATGTTTTATGTTCCACTTGAATTCTTACTTCTCCAATGACAACAACTTCTAATATCGATAGGTGATTATTCATCAAAAGATTTGCATTCGCAAATGCTTGAGAAATTTTTTAATTATTTCTACGATGTAAGAGGTTTTTTTAATAGCTTCTTAGACAAAAAGAGTAAATGCATGGCTAGCTTTATAGTAGATGTGAAAGATTTGCTAAGTCTTTATAAGACAACTTACCTTGAAACACCTATTAAAAAGATATTGAACAAAGCTACCAAATTTGCAAAGAGGTAAATGGGTTTGATATGTGTCTATTGTGAAACCAATTTGAAAGCAACGATTTCAAGAGGTTTAAAAAACCCAATTTTTACTAGAACTGCGAGGTTAGAAAAAAGGCAATTCAAATAGAAGATTTACTATAATTTGCTAAATTATATATATATATATATATATCATTCTTTCTTTAATCTAATTATTTTTTTAACATTCTTTTCAAAATATTTATTATCTTAAAAATTTTAATATAGAATTTTTCTCACATCATACACATAGCTTGACTATTAAAAAAATTTTAATTATCTAAAGTACTCCTTATAATTAAAATTTGGTAATTTTTTCATTGAATATTTGTTAAAATTTCATTTTAAAGGAGTTTTTTGTTAGAAAATTATAAAAAAAACTGAACATTTTCAGTATATGCTGTCCATTTTGTAAAAAAGAAATTTCAAAAAACTCCAATTTAAATAAACTTACATAACAACAAAAATTAGGAAGTAATTATGGCATTTGTATTTTGAAAATATTAAACTTTTTCCTAGCTTTTGAGAAATAAAATTTCTATAAATTCCAATCTTGGTAAATCTATTATTGTAAATTAAAAATTTACATAGCAAGATTAGAAATAGAGAAATATAAAATATTGTACTTTTAAAACATTTAAATATTTGTGCAAATAAGTTATACGAATGCATTGAATTTAATACACACGATAAGCAAAATAGTTTGGGTGAAAAAGCAATCAATAAAATATAAAATTTCGCGAGGATATCTAATTTTTTTTTAAAAAAAATAGCAAAAAGCTGAAAGCAATTTCAAATTATATTATTTAAAAAAATCTCTAAAATTTAAAAACACATGAAATAAAAATTTTAGACTTAGAAAGGATCCATCATTTGTAAGTTTTAGGTATGTAGATATTTTTTTGGATGATTGAAGTATTATATGAACATTATTATTTATGTGCAAGAAAAATGGTCACAAAAATTTTAGTATTAACATTAATATTTGATTATATTTATGATCAATATGACATATTATATTTGATTGATCACTAGCATAACAAATAAATACAAACTACTAAAATTATGCCTATGATATCGCTAAAGTAGTTAATGATTGAGTAACATAAATTATGTTTTCTTCTCTCAATCTACTAATTACTTTAGCTTCAAAATCATCAAAGGTGAAAACAAAAGGGATTTTTTTCATAGTTCTTTTTTTCAAATTCATCTATAAATTTTTTGCTTTTGAGATAAAGTCAATATGACTAATTTATATTTTCAAAAAAATAATTAATTTTACAAAATTACATACTTTGAAGTTTGAACTAGTTTTTTTTTTTTTTTTTTGAAAGGGAAGTTTGAACTAGTTTTATATAAGTACAACTCTATCTTCAAATTCAATATCATAACTTAGAAAAAAGCTTACATAAATATATTGATATAAAATTCAATTCATGTATTCAATATGATATGTTAAGTAAAAAATAGTTGCGTGTAGTGGTAAAAATAGAATCTCTCTCTCTCTCTCTCTCTCTCTCTCTCTCTCTCTCTCTCTCTTATTTTTGTTATACATTAATTTTCTTAAGTGTCACTTACTCTATAAGAGAGCATTGAAGCTATTTTGATTATAGAAGAGCAATTTAGTTTTTAGACCACACTTTGATTGACCGATGGAGCTTGAGAATGCTCTATATCTTGCAATGTTACTTGATATATTCATAATTTTTTATTATATTTTAATTACATAATGTTTTTAAAAAAATAAAAAATCTCATAATATTTTTAGAATATTGTTTTTCATAAGTAAAACAAATCACAATGATCAATTCAAAGGGATCATTGAAAAAAACAATGTTTCAAATGAAAACACTAAAATTATATTAAATAATATTCATACTTTATTTTCTTTTATTTACATAAGTTTTTTTTAAATAAATCATTGTCAACCATATCATTGTTAATACAGAAAAATTGATCTTTGAGAAGGCCGTTAAAGAAGAGGATATTATAATAACTACAGCAACACATAACATGCTCATATTTAGTTATTTTTGAATCATCACGTCAGTTGCACGTGTTTTATTTGTGAACCAAGTTAGGCATAAAACCTAACTCTTAGAATACCATAAAAGCTGACCTCTAACCAATGGCTCGAAGAAAAATGGCAATGGAAGATACTCACTTCACAGTCCCTTCATCCCTCATAGAAAGTTTCAACCCCTTGCAAGGGTTTCAATCAAGTGTTTGGGGTGATTACTTCATCGAGCATATGCCCATGTCTTTCTCGGATTTTGTATTGCAAATCATAGTGTTAGGCTATATGTGAAAGCCTTGCATTGAAGCAAAAAGTATGCATAATTCAATTCCTTAAAGAAGAGAATTGTATAATAAAAATATTATTTGCTTTGTTATCTAAATCTAATATATATAAATCTTGAACATTGTTTTCTTTATTGTGTAGATCTAATATCTAATATAGCGAATGAGTAAAGTAGCTTTTTAGAATTATATCACTTTAGTCAATTTTGGACAAACAACAAAAAGAACTAATTAATAGTTTTGATGTTGAAATCCCACCTAAAAGTAACACAAAAATAGAATGAATATTATTATTTTTATTTTAATACCAACGTGTTACGATTATTTTGTTTTTAATATCTATTCGTTTTCTTGAATGTTACTTCACACTCTATGCCTTTTGATGTTAATTGGTTTGCTTGAACTAACTGAGTGACACATCAACTTTGATCTATAGGTTCTTTTGTATTAATTTTAAATCATTTATAGGCATTGCAAGTGTTTAATCATTTCCTTAATTTTGCAAATGAATAGGAATCAATTTCTTAATCTCTTAACTCTTTTCTTTATTCAAATCTTACTTAAACTATTCACTAACTTCACATAATTCTATTTTTGAATCATTTTTTCTTATGTTAAATCATAGTTTTGTATTTTTTTTCCAAATTTTATGATAAGTTAATTGTTAAATCTTACTACATTAGAAAAATAATTCTATTAAGATTTTCTTAAGCAAATAAAAAAAAAAATTATGCCACATCCCAAGCTATGCTTGAATGCATAATCCATGAGCTAAACATAAGCCTAAGCATCAGTTAGGAAAAATAATTGCATCCAGATTATGTCGACCCATTCTAGTTCGCAACGAGTTTCGTAGCTGAATGGTGTAAGGTATTGGGTCTAACTAAGAAATATTCTTACCAAATATAGGTATGGCTTGGGTCAAACTTTGATAAACTTGTATGTTACAAGTCTAGCCAGGTGATTAAATCTTGAGTGCACAAAGGTGAACCAAGCCCATATTAGGTTCACATGTTATAAAAGGGAGGATGCATGTAAAGAACAAATAACTTCTTTTCGTGTGATATAGGACTATGTCCTTTGTGATTGTCTCCAGCATATGATATAATAAAAAAACTTTATAACATTATCATAAATTTCATATAATAATAAATATGACATATCATATGATATAATAAAATATTAACTTTCAAATAGCTTAATATTATATAATAAAACTTTTATCAATTATAATAAATTATAATTAATTAATTTTTATAATTATGCTTATCTAATGTGTATAACATTTATTAAATTTAGTAATATTATATTATAGAATATTATAAATCTAAAACTATATCATTAATGTTTAGTATTATTTAAATTTTTTTTCTATATTACATTATGTAAAGATAATATATTAGAATAATTATATTATTTATGATTTAACTAAGTATTTTTGTTTAAAGTCTAAATAAAATAATATCAAATTACTCGTTTATAATATTTCAAAATAATAAGAAACCTAAACTATTGTTATTATGTTTTATTATTAAAAGTTATACATTATTAACATATTTAATAAATATTACAACTTTGGTTATTAATATTTATCTTTTATTTAATTATGCCTCTCACCTTTTTCTCTTTTTCTCAATATCCAACATTCTCTCATTTCCTCCTCTCTCTAATTATCATTCTTTTATTTTTCAATTTAGTCTTTATCTTATTATATTTTTCTTGGTCTCTCTCTCTTGTTTATCTTTCTCTATTTTCTCACTTCTCCCTCTCTTTCATTTTTTACTTAATTCTCTTTTTCTTTTTTATTTGCTCTTTTTGTCTCATCTTCATTAAATCATCTCTTATCCCTCTCTATTACCCATTTATTCTCTCTTTTTTTTCATGTTTGTTAGTCATTTTATTCATAATTGTTAGGTATTTATCAAAAACTGTCATAACCAATAGAAAGTGTGTGAAAAGCTCTTACAAAATAGCTACTACAACGATAAACTAATAACTAGTTATTTAACCACTATGCATGATTGACTCTAGTAGTGGGATCGACATAGAGGATATCTCAATCATCTATTGAAATGCTTTAAAGGATCATGAGTTTTAGAAGGTTGGATCAAGCTAGATTTGTCATCTTCTTTCATAATTTATTGCCTTTGGTTTATATAATTTTTTTAAAAAATCATTATAACACAAATTATTATTACTATAAAAAAATTAAACATTTAGTAGAACACAAAAGAATATGATATAATAATAACCAAAACAATGCATAACAAGCTCATGCTAGCGGATTTTGAATCATCACATTATTTGCATGTGCTTTATTTGTGAATGAAAATAGAACTACCTAATTCCTAGAATACTGTAAAAGACGTCCCTAATCGATGGCCTCAAGTAGCAAATCGAGAAAGGTACTTGGAGATTTCTTCTGAAGCAATCTTCGACAGAAAAATGGCAATGGAAGATACTCACTTCACAGACCCTTCTTCCCTCATAGAATGTCGCAACCAATTGCAAGGGTTTCAACCAAGTGTTTGGGGTGATTACTTCATTGAGAACAAGCCCATTTCACCTTCAGAATTGGTATAGCTTATCATTGTATTTCATTTTATGCTATTATTATTTTAATGATTATAAAGGATTCTGATGTGATTTAAGTTATGCAAGTATTCAATTTAATGATTTCTTGGTTTTGAAGAAATTTATAGAACAAAAAATTAACGAGTTGAAGCCAGTCCTGAGTCAAGCTTTGAATGACACAACAGATGTATTACAATCTTTAGAATTCATTGATACAATTCAACACTTGGGAGTAGCTTATCACTTTGAATTGGAGATCAACAAGACATTAATCACGATACAGAAGGTTGGAATTGAATACACTAACGATTTGCATAGGATTGCTCCTGCATTCTGACTTTTCAGGCAACAACGACTTCCAATATCAACAGGTCATTATTATTATTTATATGATCTATATTTCTAAATTTTTGAGAAAGTGATTAACTATTTTTAGGATTTGACAGATGTTTTTAATAGATTCTTAGACAAAGTGGGAGACCTTAGGACAAGCTTGACAATAGATGTGCAAGGTTTGCTGAGGCTCTATGAAGCAACTTATCTTGGAACACCCAATGAAGAGATATTAGAAAAAGCTGCCACTTTTGCAAAATGGCATTTGGGATTGATGTGCACTCACTTGGAACCAAATATGAGAACTATAGTATCAAGTGCTTTAACAACCCCAAGATTTAGGAGAATGGAGAGACTAGAAGCAAGGGAATTCATATCTTTCTATGACAAGCAAGAGAATAAAAGAGAAGATTTGTTGCAATTTGCTAAACTAAACTTCATATTTGTGCAATCAATCCACTTGGAAGAACTTCGAATTTTATCCATGTAAGCTTTACTACATATAACTACTATACGTGCGTAGAGAGCATAAGTTGTAAAATATTTGAAGCAACAAATTATCTTTGAGATTGTACCCTAGGTATCATCACATCAAAAAATTATGTTGCTATAATTCATAATTCACTTTAAGAATTAAAACTATACAAGAAATTTGACTTTTATTCTTTTGATTGATAGATGAAAAAAAAATATTGGCCTTGCAAAGGATCTTCCATTTGATAGACGGAAAAAAATAATGGAATTACATTTTTGGATGGTCGGAGTATTCTTTGAGCCTTGTTATTCATATGTATGGAAAATGTCTACAAAAGTATTAGTATTGACATCCATACTCGATGATATTTATGATCAATATGGAACATTAAAAGACCTTCAATTGCTTACTGGCATAATAAATAGGTGTGCAATTACATAAAATATGCTTATAACATCTTTAACAAGTGTTTATTTAACCACTCTTCATTAGATTCTTATAGTTTTTTTAATACAAATCTTAAAGAGAATTTTATGAAAGAACTTTTTTTTTGGTTATTGTTGCATTGGCTTTTGTAGGTGGAAGACTGATGAAAGAGTTGACCAGTTACCAATCTATTTACAAAAATTTATAATTGTTTTTTATAAAACTTTTGAAGAGTTTGAAGATGAGCTTGCAATAAACCAAAGTATATATAGAATTCAATATCTTAAAGAAGAGTTTGGTATTCTAATCTTCAATATTTCTTATTACATGAAACTATGACATTTGTGTAATTGCTTAACTATATTGTTCTTAGTATAAGTTACAACTATAGGTACATTAAAACTCTTAGCATTTAGATTAATTAGGTCAGTTTTTTTATTTGGTACCTTGTGCAATAAGAATACTACTAAACACAAACTTCCAACAAAAAGTATTAAAAATGATAAAAAAAATATGTACAAATTGATAAATTTTGCTAGATTGTTATATTTGGATGATGCAGCATGACATTTTCAATTCTTGTGAATTTTAAATTTCGTCCAACCAAATTACCTTGATCATAAATTCAATAATTTATTTGCAAATAACATGATCTATATCGTAACACTTCGAAAAGGAATTGAAATTTCTTCATGTCAGATGATGAAGTTGCCACAAGCATATTTTCAAGAAAATTGTTGGGGAACTCAAGGTTTTGTGCCCAACATAAATGACACATGAAAGTCTCTTTTATGAGTACTACATATCCAATGCTAACTTGTTGTTGTTATGTTGGCATGGAGGAAGCAATTCACAGAGATTTTTTTCAATGGATTACAAGTTTTCCTAAAATTGTTAAAGCATCGTGCACAATTACTAGAATAATGAATGACATTACATCTGATGAGGTATGTTTTATCATGTTAGTTTATTGTTATTTTTCTAGACCTAACTTATAAAAGTAGGACTATGTACATATTTGTATATATCTTATTTATTGTTTATAAAAAATAAAGCTTATATGATTTGGATATTTTTTTCAGTATGTGCAAACGAAGAATCACGTGGCAACTATTGTGCATAGTTATATGAAAGAATATAATTGCATGAGGGAAGAACCTTGCGAAAAGCTCATAGAAATGATGGAAAATGAATGGAAAACTTTGAATCAAGAGCTTTTTTTTCTTACCAACCTTCCATTGACTTTGGTTCGTCCAATCATCAACCTTGCACATGTGATTGAGATCATCTACAAGGAAGAAGACAACTTCATGAACCCGTTTGACACAATGAGAGCCAACATTTCTTTAGTAATGACCGAACCACTTTTTCCAAATGGAGCTATCCCAAAATGAAACAATATTTACCTTGTAATTAATAATTGAATAATTATTGTATTACTCATAGCTCATGACTTCTTAGGAGATGGATAATTCCGATTCTTAATGTTAAATAATATTTTATAATAAAAATGGAAACCTTGGGTTTCTTTTAAATCAATTATTTTGATTATATTTAAAAGATACATTTTTACATTGATGATATTAACATATTTTGAATCAAATTTTAAATTATTGGAGATTTTTTTAAAATTAAAAAATTATCAAACAACCTTATTTTTTTATAATAAATTAAAAATAAATATTTTAATAATATATTTTAAAAAATAAAATTAATATTATTAAATTCTATAAATGTCTAAGAAAATATTGTTATCTTTCAATGATTGTAACTAATTTTGTTACATCAATAAAGGACAAACATAAGATCCACCTTTTTATATGATTATACCTGCATGTTAGTTTTAAGCATTTGAGAAAACATAACATCAACTTCTTCTATCTCCATAACACTTGTAATTCAAGATTCAAATTTGGGGCACCATGAAGAAAGGGGTTATTTCGAAGAGTCAGCACTATTCTATCATTTTTATTTTTCATATTATATAATCTTCTTAATGGAGATCTATTTTTTAGCATATTCTTTTCTCTTTTTTTCTATTCTTTCTTCCCTTAAAAAATTCTTTTTTTATTGTAGTAAACACTATTAGAGGCATTTTTGCATTACATACATTTTTGCCCTCCTTGCTCATTTTCTATTACTTCTTGTTCTTACCACCATCTTCTTCTCTCTTTCTCTCACCCTTGTTTGTAATTTTAGCATTATGTTAAAGGCATTTGCATAAGATGAAGAAAGTGATTACATCTTAGTTTTTTATTTTAGTAAATGTCTATAGTTGCTATTGGAATTGATATCATATTCTTGCTTTGATCTTTTTTGATGTCTAATAATAAGATAGGAAAATCATTATTTATGATAATTATAGATACAAATTTGAAGTATTATATTCATTTGACTCATTTATAAAAAAACGTACCTAAGCAATAAATTTAAAATTGAATGCAAATATCAAAGATAACGAATGTGATAATGGATTTTACACAATTTGACTTGGTTTAGTTATAGTGCTCACCTAATAAATTAAAGACATCAATCATCATCATAAAATAACAACAAGAAGTCAAATATCGAACATAGTCCAGCTCAAGAAATACGAAATCCTTCTTAAAGAGGATGAAAATTACATTAAAGAAGAGCATGTTCTAATAGGAGAAGGATTTTTTTTGTTAACAATTGTATAGTGGTAGATAAACAATGGCTTCATAATGTAATTGTAAACAATGCCTTTGTTCCATTTGCTAGCGATGGATGCACTTTGATCAAAGACTTAGATTTTGATGGGCCATCCTCACCATTAATTATTATTTTTGGTCGTTTTCTATAAAGACATCAAATTGATATAATGTTAAGGAAAATGATTGCTCTAACACTTGATAATTGTGTCTTTTCTATCAATACATAATTTGACGAAGAGAGCTAAAAAAATATTTTCCCAAGCTTTGCATGTAAAGCATAAAAAAAGGAGCAACCTTGTCTATAGATGCTTCATGCATATAGAATAAACCTGCTAAATGAGAATGATATCAATATTAGGTGTAGAGCACACATGCAATAACCTTTTTGTCCATAGATATCATTACAAATATACTTTATGTTATACCATTTGCAGTGATGATCACAAAACCAAGATTATGTATTTACTAATATCTTATTAAGTTTAGTGTTATTTCAGTAATCTAAATTTGATGGAGTGAAGACAATTGTAATATAAATAGTTAATGCAATTTAATGACTCAACCTGGTGACTTTGGAGTTAAAGACAATGGTATTTGTGGAGTGACTAATCAACAAAGAATTTTATTTTTAATATTTATGATTAGCTTGTTAAACATTTAAATTCTTTTCAATTGTGGCACATAAGACAATCATTCTTCATGCATATGCAAATTTGAGTTTTTGAATATACAATTTCATTATTAAAAATAAATAAAAAATGCATAAGCACACACCGCTAAGCTCGAAAGGCTCGAGCTAAGTTGCCAAGCCCAAAGGCAACATGGGCCGTAAGGACCTGCTTGCCAGGAACTCGAACGAAATCAGGTCAAGCCCAAGTAATAGTTAAGTCAAATCACTATTGCAGTCATTAGGTGAGCAAGTTTAGGGCATCACTTTTGAACCGGCTTAGGTGAAAAAAGTCAAGGCAGACTCGTTATTTAATTTATGTAAATAGGGTATGGTTGGACCTCATGCGCATGCTAGTGACCCAGGTCATGACGTCACGAGAACACTAGAGAGTAGTCAACCCCATTAGGTTGATAATAAATAAGTAGTACATGTATTATAAGCACAAAATAGTTGGATCATTTTGTAATATGAGACTAAAAGTAAGCTTTGCCAAACTTGAGATTTTTGCACCGATTGATCGCACATTTTCATGATCAAACAGTGAAGATCACACCCATATTTGTGACATTTTTTTGTCTTCAATCGTTCATTCATAATGCTTAATCAAATGACAGAGATCCTCTCTACCTTTGTGAATAATAATCTCATTATCATTATCGTCCATCAGATATTTTAATCCAATGCTTTGGATCTTATCTCGCTGTGATTACATCTGGACCCTTTATCATTTAAGCAGATCCGACAAATATTGCTCCATCTATAAACATAATTGGACGACAGCTGTATATTCTTCTCTATTATGAAGGCCAGCTTTTTGAAAAGCCGATTCTAACCATTGGAAGAGTTATTTTTTGTATTTTTATTTTAACTATAAATAAGGATTATTAACAAAACATAAGAACTACTGAATCAAACTTAAAAATTTTCATATAAGTCCAATTGAAGCTTAGACTGTGAGCAACAAATTTTACACAATTATAGGAGCTACGTATTTATTCTTGTCTTTATTCTCTGTTTCTATTCATAATCATTTATGTAGTTCTTGATAACATCTACTTCATTCATCAGTAGTGTTACTCTTATTTAAAAAATTAAAGGTATAAGGATTTTTGTAAGCAAAAATTTATAAAGTTTCAAATTTTTTTAAATAACCTAAATTTCTTTTATTTTGGTGTCTCATTGGAGCACTGGTGTGTATTTGGTTTACCTTTATTGGCTTCAATAAAAGGGAGTGGTTAGTGGAAGCCTGATCGTCAATCGGGAGTGGATGTAAGCACGGGTTTTGACTGAACCACCTAAAAAAATCTTGTGTGCATTTTGTTTAATATTGGGCAATTTTATTTCATTTATAAAAGAAAAATATTTTAAACTTGAAAATTTTTCATCTTATTTTTGGAATCAAAAAATTTTTTAAACGTACAATTCATCCCTCTCCTCTTATTAATTTTGCTTTGGACATGTTACAATGCTTTATGCTTCATCTCCTTCTTTACATGCAACTCATGTCTAGATGGAGATCAAGTTAAATAAGATAATCATTTGATTTCCTAATTCAATGTGAAAGTAAGCCATATCAAGACATGTAATGTCTTAAGAAATATCATTTGCATGATTTTCATCTAATCACCACTCTTAATTTCATATTTGTTAATGTTTGATTATATTTTCAAAGTATTTCATAGATATCTTTTCTTTCTAGTAACGTTGTTAAAATATTAATTGTTAATGGATTAGATGACCATCCTTTCATAAGATTTTGCATTCATATTGGCCTTATAAATGCATTATAAGATTATTATCCTTTCAATAATTGAATATTAATGATAGACATTCATTGATTATTATTTTTCCATAAGTTAAACGATAGAACTGTCAATGGTTGACAAGGATGAAAATGTTTGTGATTAAATTTGTATTTGATTAGAATTCCATCAATGATTAACCTAATTATGGTCTATGTAGTTGTTCTTTTCCTAATCCCTTTTCTCCTTTTGTTCTCATCTTGGTAATTATCGATAGTCAATGTGTCAACTCACTACTAGCATTCACCATCCAAGGTCATTAGATATCCAAAGTGATTAGTTTAAAGTTTAGCAATGCCTCTCCTTTTAAATTAAGCTCCTTTTTGTTTATTATTTTAGTCAAGTTGCTTTCTTACCATCGACATAACTACCTGTTGGCCAAACCTCTACTTTCTTGTGCTTCTCCTCTCTCCCTCCACTATCTTTAATGCTTATTGTTAGACAACCCACTGTGCCTTTCATTGCTTTTTGCTCTTGCTAAACGTGTGCATTCTTAGACCACCAAGTACTATGTGTAATGTTCTTGTGGTCATATGGTGAAGCGACATTAAATTAACTTATGAACAACACATGTTGTGCAAAGGGTGACATGAGTCATGTATCATGTGAAGTGTGATTTGAGTCATGTGGCTTGCATGATGTGTGGTGTGCCATGCACAGCACAAAATGTGTCATGCATTGTATGGTGAGTGCAATGTGTAGTACACAAGAGCTTGCTATATTTCTAATTGAAGTCTTATGGAAATTGATTATTTTTATTTTAGCTTTTCATATTTTGTATGATATGAACAATTAACTTTACATTTTCAAAGTTTTTACATCACACTCATTGACACAAGCATGGCAAGGGTGTGTTCATTGTTAAGAGATCCCAATTAATGCATGTAAATATAATATAAATACTTTTAATAACCATATCTTATTTCTATATAATAATCATATGCTAATATATTAGTGTGATGATTAGGCATTGAATCAATGCTATGTAGATCCCTTTGCCTACCAAAGTTTTATATGTGGTTTTTAGTAGTTTACCAAAGACAAAGCTTTGATCTTATGGTTTTGAAATTGTACATTACCATGCATTCATTATAATGCTATGCTTGTCTTTGTGTTAGGAAAGGTTATTATGTTGTTTCACTTTTTTCATATCTTTAATTGTTGTAAATATCATAGTGCTATAATTCTATGACTTTCTTGATGATGATAGAGCTCATATTAGGTTTTTAATTTAAATATCATTGTTTTACAAATTAAAAAAAAATGGAAATTTGATTTTTTTGCTTGCTAATTGTATTTTGCAATATGTTTTCTACAACTATGATATTTCTATAATTCTATTGCTTGGTTTAATGCATTTATCAATACACATGAAGGTTGAAATCTACGAACCATTCCTAACCATGGTTGTTATTTGTTGTAAAAAAAGGAAAAATGAAATGATGCTTTCACTTGCCTCCCTCTCCTTGTAACACCTCTATCTTGAATAGGTTAATCATAGAACAACTACAATAGAGTCTAAGAATGGAGGGTATCAATTTGTTAGGTTGTTTTTCTCTAAAACCTCTTCTAGATCTTGCTAATAAATTGGAAATGAGGGAGATATCAGAAGAGATGGAGATTAAGGAGGGAAGGCTATGAAACTCCTTTTTACCTTGGAACTTTCTATGATAATGTCAGATGGATAGTAACTACTTTAGCATCAATGAATTTTTAGGACTTGTACTTTAAGAAGTGTGAGAATTAGATTGGACAAACACAAACTTTCTAAAGGATGACTTAGGCTAACCTTAATACAACACTAGAATGTTCTCAAGGAAAGGATCTCTTCAATGTCATCAAGGTAGGAGAAAGTTGGCACCTTTTCTCAAGGGGCTGTTAAGGGAGGGGAGAAATGAAAGGGAGAAGGGGTTCTCTCCCAACTCTCTTAAAGCTATCCAACAAAAAGATGATTGGTTATGGACACACCAAGAGAAGAAAAGTTGTGTCTTTAGGCTTAGATATTTTTTATCTTCAAGAGGGTATCGAGGAAAGAACTTAATATGTTTTATATGTTCTTGAGATGTTGGCACGGGCAATGGTCTACACTATTGGTACTAGATTATGTTGATTAGCCATGGATAACATAGCAAATTCAAATTCAAATAAACATGAATAGCCCAAAGTAGCTATGATTAGAAGCATATTCTTGAAAAAAATGAGAAGGTTTAATTCATTGCCATGTCATAAATGCATGAGAGAAGGACTTAGAATTCTTGTTTGAGGAACATAACGTCTTTCTCAAAATAATGTAATGTTGAACCTTTGATAGAAGAATTCTCCTGTCAAGTAGGTGAGTAACCTAAAGTGCTTGATCAACATAGTAAAGGTCGACAATTGGCATTAGTTTGGGAGATAATTGATCATACTTAAGAACTAAGGAATGGAAGATTTTTTGGAAGAGTGAGAGATTCAAGTGGGTTATAGTTTATTAAGGAAACACTAGTTGTCAAGCGATCAACCTAGTGCCATTTGCATCACTTTTTAAATGAAATTTTCAAAAGTTTCTTTTTACTACATATATTTCTATCACATATTTTTTTAACAAAAACTCTATTCCAATCAAAAAAAAGTTGAACCCTCAATTGAAGAATACACAAGTCAAAGTTAAGTGAATGAGCAAAAAAATTTCTCGATTGACTATGTAAATGACTTAATATTGGGCATTAGTTTGAGAGATAGATAATCATAATTAAGAATTAAGGAATGAGAGCTTTTTTTGGAAGCATGAAATTTAAAGGGGATTAAATCTTATCAACAAATTACATGTGATTAAGAGATCAACCTTGGGTTTATCTACATATCATTTTTTTAAAATTTACCCTCTTCAATCGCTATTTGTAATAATGTTTTTATTAAAAATCTATTGTCATTCCCATATAACACATTTTTTAAAAGCTCCTTTTCAATCCCCTTTCTAAGTTTGCAAGTTTTTCTCAAAAAGAGCTCTATATTAACTAATATGGTGTAGGTTGAGTATTCAATTGAATTAGCTGAATCAAACTATAACCACCACCCTCAACTAGCTTAGGATGCTCAACCATGAGAGAAGTTAAGGTCAAGGGGAAATAATGTTACAACCCATTAGACTCAACAAGCTAAACAAATTCATTTGGGAAGGAGGTAGAGCATCCTTTTACTCAAGTAAGGCGAGGTGAGTTTTACAAGAAACAAAGACCAATGCTTGAGGCCAACTCAAGTAGAGATCTAGTGCCATAATTCCAAGTGAAACTCAAGAGAAGTGTTGAAGGGATGATGTTGAAGGACTTGAAAGTCTTAGTCGTAGGATGTTGACAAACACCACGACTTGTTTGAGGATATTCTAGGTATTCCATAAATGAGGATGGGCAAAGCTTATTGTTCAATTAGAAAAGCTACACAATGCAAATAAGGATGTAATCTTTATTTGCAACTCATGGGATTTTTCCATAAAGAAAAATGTTTGGAAAAGCAAGAAAAGTGATATGGAAAGGTGAATGCAACAAGAAAATTAAAGAAAAGAGACAATAATAAAGGGAAACCATTTTGTCAAAATCTTTGTGTTTGGAGTGGAAGGATTTGGTGCTCCTCTTGTCATGAGAATTGACCTTACAATTCTTATTTCTTAATCTCTATAATTTCCTTTTCTAGTTTTTTCTTTTGTACATCAGTATAAGTGCACTAAATCATTAACAACAAAAGTAGACAATCATTAGATGAATGTTGGAGATTCGGTTTAAAAGCGAGAACTTTAGGAATTAGGGAAAGCCAAGCACAATGGGCTGTATCCAAGGTTTCTACCATGTGATTAAGTTAGCATTTCTCTAAAACCTTTTTTAGTTTCTATTGATGAGTTGGGGATCGAAGAGGATATAAGAAATGAGTATAAAGAGGAGAAAGATGGGGAAACACTCTTCTCTTAAAACTTCACATGAACTTATTAGATGGATATCTAATGAGGAGATATTGGAAAAAGTTGCCAATTTTGCAAAAAGGCATTTTGGTTTGATGTGCACCCACTTGGAATCAAATATGAGAACTATAGTATCAAGAACTTTTTTATAACCCCAAAATTTAGGAGAATGGGGAGACTAGAAGCAAGGGAATTCATATCTTTGTATGACAAGAAAGAGAAAAAAATAGATGATTTGTTGCAATTTGCTAAATTGGACTTCATATTTGTACAATCAATCCACTTGGAAGAACTTCAAAGTATATTAATGTAATCTTTGTTACATATAATACATGCATAGAGAGCATAAGTTGTAGAATAATTAAAACGAAATATTATCTATGAGATTGTTCCCTATTTATCATAGCATCTAAAAATTGTGTTGTAATAATTCATAAATCTCTTTAAGAATAAAAACTATACAAGAAATTTGACTTTTATTCTTTTAAATGATAGATGGAACAAAAATGTTGGCCTTGCAAAGGATCTTCCATTTAGAAGCGATAGACTAGTGGAATTAAATTCTTGGAGGGATGGAGTATTCTTTGAGCCTTTTTATTCATATGCAAGAAAATGTCCACAAAATTATTAGTATTGACATCCATACTCAATTATATTTATGATTTATATGGAACATTAAAAGATCTTCAATTGCTTACTGGCATAATAAATAGGTGCATAATTACTAAAAACATGCCTATAATATCTTTAACAAGTGTTTATTTAACCACTATTCATTAGATTCTTATAGTTTTTTTTAATACAAATCTAAAACAGAATTTTATGAAAGAAGGTTTTTTAGTTATTGTTGGGTTGGTTTTTGTAGGTGGGAAATTGCTGAAAGAGTTGACTAGTTACCAATCTATTTTCAAAAGTTTATAGTTGTTCTTTACAAAACTTTTGAAGAGTTTGAAGATGAACTTGAATTGCGCCAAACTACCTATAGAGTTCAATATCTTAAAGAAGAGTTTGGTGTTGTAATCTTCAATGATTCTCATTACATGCAACTATGACATAATTGCTTAACTACATTGCTGTTAGTTTAAGTTACAACTATAGGTGCATTAAAAGTCTTAGTATTTGGATTAGCCATGTCATGTTTTTTATTTTGTATCTTATGCAAGAAGCATACAACTAAACACAAACTTACAATAAAAAATGTTAAAAATCATAGAAAATCTATGCAAATTAATAAATTTTGCTAGATTGTTATATTTGGATGATGCATAGAGAGTATAGGTTGTAAAAATAAGTAAAGCAACAAATTGTTTATTAGATTGTCTTAGTGATCATTGTTCTGTTCAGTCATCACATCAAAAAATATGCATTGTTATAATGCAAAATTCTATATAAGAACTAAAACTGTATGAGAAATTTGACTCTTATTCATTTAACTAGAGGATGGAACAAAAATGTTACCCTTGCAAAGGGCTTATTATTTTTGAGGGATAGAATTGTGGAGTAACATTTCTAGATGATTAGAGTATTCTTTGAGCTTTGCTTTTCTTACAAAAGGTTATTCACCACAAGGTTATCAATATTGATATCCATGCTCGATGACATTTACGACCAACATGGGACACAAAAGAGCTTCAATTGTTTTCTAACACAATGAAATGGTGCACAATTACTAAAAATATATCTTAGTTTTAACTTATCCACATTTCATTATATTCTTTTAGTTTATGTAAAAAATTTATGTAAAGAATTTTACAAAATAGTTTTTTGTGTTATGTTTGTGATGCCTTGTGTAGGTGGGAAGTCAAGAAAGGAATTAGGCAATTACCCATATGCTTGAAAAAGTATATAATGGCTCTACATAGGACTTTTAAAGAGTTTAAAAATGAGATTTTATTGAAGAAAAATTCAAATAGAATTCAATACCTTAAAGAAGAGGCAACTTTAAATAGTTCTTCATGCATATCTAACCTTGAATAATAATGCTCAGAGGTGTGATGCTAGTCTTGTTGCTTTGTTATGTATGGTTTTTTATGTTATAACTACAAAGAAAATAAAGCCATCACTATTTACTATATATATGGACATTGTTTTACACATAACTTTATCATGATAGCTAACTTATTAAGCAATCTACACATTCATGTGGGAATTGAAATGGTTTTGTTTCAAATAATGTGATTTATATCTTAATATCTTGAAAGAAATAAAAAAACTTTTGACACTGCAAAATAATACATACAAAAATCAGAAACTTGAAAAATAAGTAGTTCGAACCCTTCTTTATGCATATGCTAATGTTGTTGATCGATTCTTACCATATAAACCTATGATGCTTATCTTATTGCTTTGTTGTTTATGTTTTTAAAAGAAAATAGAACTATCACTATTTACTTTTTCATGATCATGTTTTTAATGCATAAATTTATCATAGATAGCATACTTATTGACCAATTTACACAACCATATGAGAATTGAAATGGTTTTATTTCAAATAAAGTAATTTATATATTTATATCTTGCAAGAAATAATCAATATTATGCATGTAGTTAATATGCATGTTGAATAATATTGTAGCATCATTTATTTTCTTATTTATAAATATAAGTATAATATCATAAATCACAATTTAAAAATTGATTTTTTTTTTATTTTGAAATGATTTTACTTGTTTTAGTGTTTAGAAAACCAAAATACATGCATATTAAAACTTTCCCAATTTCTACAATGAAAAGAATAAAAACTTTTATATCATAGTAAAAGAAAAATTATATTTTTGAAACCAATTATTTCTCAATTATAATAAAAGAATAGAAAATACATTTTTAAATTAAAACTACAACGCCTTCTAGAGCATGACAAAGAAAATATAAAAATTTATCTCAAAATGGACTAGCTATTATAATAACCTTATATAACTAAAAAAATCTAATAGAGGATATCTATGAAGCTAGAGAATAAATATCCATAAACTAGGTCTCCCCTTAGTTTTTATAATAAATCGTTATGGATACACTAAGTCATTTCCTAAAATAAGATAAACCTAATAATTTTTTTCTATTGTTAAACTATACTATTAGGCCTTTTTTTGGTATGAGATATAGCTAAATGTTAGTCTTCATAATTGTGTTATACCATCGAAGCTTTCTTTGATATATTTTATACATTTTCATAGGCAAACCAATGACTAGATTATGTCATGTTCTTTAAATAGACTTTATTCCTTTTTTTTCTTTTTTTTATTTAGTTCCATGTAATTAGTTTTGTATGTTTATTATGGTATACAAAATAATAAAATCGTTTTAGATAAAATATCAAGATTCCAAAATTTTATGCTCTTTTCATAACAAAATATGCACCACATTTCATAATATAAAATATAACCTTTTTTTCAATTTTCTAAAATAGTTACAATACACCAATCAAAGTATCCTTATTTTTTAAAAATATCTTTCCTTGAAAAACCGTCATATTTAAAGTACAAATTTATAATTATCAAGTATTAAATATCAAATCAAATGCATTTATATTACATAAAAAATTCTTAATCAAAGACTTAAAAACGATCTTGCATTGTAGCAAAATGCATACCAAATTCAATATCATAAGAAAAGGTAGCTTTGAACATTTTTTCTTGCTTTGCTATACAAGTACTTTTAAAGTTATAAATACAAAGAAACTAAAACTATTATTGTTTCTGTTATCCATCATAATGTTTTTTACTCATTAGTTTATCATGGGTAACTAATTTACTAATCAATTTACACATCCACATGGGAATTGAATTGTCTTTGTTTTAAATAACCTAATTTATATATTAACATCTTGAAAGAAATAATTGAACTTTTTACATGACAAGTAAAAAAATTGTCACAAGCATTTTTGCAAGAAAAAGGGTGTGAATGCCAGGTTATGTTCTAAAAATAAAAGTTCAATTGAAAATCTAAATGTTATTTCAATGCACTAAAAGTTTTCCTATGATTGTCAAAACAACAAGCATACAATAATGAATGACATTCTCTTTAATGAAGCATGATTTACAACATTAGATCATTCATGTTTTTTTGGGAAGTTATGTATTTTAATTATTTAAATAGGCTCTATATAATAAGATTTCAAGTCTTGTACCCTTTGGGCTCAGCTTATACATTAAGCCTCATACATATTAAAGATTTTTAATTAATACAATGTGTTTTATCACTTACAACCAACAATGTTAAACTTGCTTTAATATTTAGGTAGCATGAGCAAAACAAGAATCACATGGCTACCATAGTGCAAAGATACATGAAGGAACACAAATGCACGATGAAAGAAGCATGCCAAAAGCTCATGATAATGATGGAGAATGCAATGAAAACTATGCACCAAGAGAGCTTCTTCTACTTACCAATATTCAAATTTTTTTTGGCCAACCTTTCATAAATAATTGAGCTCTTCTATGAGTATAAAGATAACTACACTTATCCCTATGACACCATGAGATACAATATCAAATTATTAATTTTGAAACTTCTTATTTCGTAATTATCACACTAAAGATCTTTATCCAAAATTTTGATAGAAGCATATGGTTTTGATATGTATCTACTTGAAAGAAAATTTGAATGCTATGATTTCAAAAGCTTCAAGAAACCTCTTTTTTACCATAATGATGAGGTGGGAAGCAAGGAATTTCATATCCCATTACATTTCTCAATCCTTCTTTAACCAGACTATTTTTTGTTGAAATTTTTTTCACAATCATGATTAACATAAATATTTTATTATATTTTATTTATTTATTCACCATTAAATTTTCTTTTATACTTAGATATTGAAAAAGCTTACGTTACTAAGAATATTTTTTGTATCATACACATAGCTTAGCTATAAAAATTTTTTTAATTATATAAAGAAGTTTCTACAAATAAAAGTTTGATAATTTTTCAGTGAATATTTTTTATATTTTATTTATTAAAAGAAATTTCTTGTTTACAAATTATAAAAAAAAGTTGAGCATTTTTAATATATGTTATTCTTTCTAAAAGAAAAAATTTCAAAATCTTCCAATTTAAATAAAATAATATAAATATGAAAAGGAAGTAATTATGGCTTTGGCACATTGAAAATATTAAAATGTTTTCAAAATTTTTTAAAATTAAATTTTCCAAATATTACACTCACGGTGAAAAAGCATGTCACATCTAAGAAAAAGTAAATGTAACAAAATTATATTTCTAAAATAATAATAATTTTTTTCAAAATTATATACTCCAAATTTTGACCTAGTTGACAAAACTTATATACATAAATATAACTCTAATTTCAAATTCATCGTAATAAAGTAGAAAAAAAACTCATATAAATAGATAGATATCTATTGTTATATGCAATAGCAAACTAAATCTATAAAACAAATTGACTACTTTGATAATTTTAATTCTCTTGATAGAGATTTTATTTTATTTTTCATGTAATTTGATTTGTTGTCACATTCATTGATGTGACTATTATTAAAACAAAAATCTTAAGCAAAGATTATTATTTGATTTGCTCACTAAATCTAAGATACATATATCTTGAGCATTGTTTGATTTGTCTTCTAGATCTAATATAGAGAATGAGTACACTTGCTTTTTGGATTATATCTTGATAGTCAAATATTGAGTAAGCAATGAAAAAAATAATTAATAATTTTAATATTAAAATCTCACCTAGAATTTAAATATGTATTTTTAAAACAAAATTATAAATCTCATAATTTATATTTTTTTAAACATAGTTTCTCAAAATAGAACACATATTAGTGCATATCGTGGTCACTTTATGAGAATAGCAATTAATGCAATCAACAAAATATGTTAAATAAAAAATAATTGAGTCTATTAGCACATATAAAATCACTCTCTTTATTTTTCATATCCATTCACATTCATAAGTGTTACGTGGCACTTTAGCAGGGCCTTGAAACTATTTTGATTAGGGAGGAGAGTTTTAGCTTTTAGATCACTCTCTCATTGACACATGGAGCTCGAGAATGCTTCATATCTTGCAAAATTACTTGGTGTACTAGAACAAATCGATTGACATGTCAACTCTGATATATATGTCTACTCATGTCTTTTAAAGTTCTTCACCTTGATAGCTATAGCTAATTTTACCATAACAACAAAGGAAGAAATATAAATGCCACTTATTTAAAAAAGAATTCTTGTCTATCAATTATATTAAGCATTTGGAAAAATTATACTATCTTCATACATTACAAATACACCTCTAAGACTCAAATTTGGTGTTTCAATAAAAATGGTCCACTTTAAAGAGTTTGCTTAAGTATACTCATTGTTTGACCTACGTTACCATATAATCTTTTAATGAAGACTATTTTTCTTTAGTTCTACTTATTTTTTTATCTACCTTGCCATATAATCTTCTTGATGAGAACTTTTCTCTCTTTCTTATTATTTATCATACTTTAGTTCTTTTCTCAAGGAGATTTTTCCTTTATTATAATCAACAAATCCTTATGAAGAATAATTACTTTTTTAATTCTAAGAACTCACAAATTTTCAGCATTGTTTTTATATTACATGCCTTTTCATCACTATCCTTGAATTTTTTGTATTACTCCCTTACTCTTACCATTACTCTTGCCCTTCGTTCTCTCATCTTTTGTTTTTAATAAGTGTGAATTATTCTATAATGATAGATTGTTAGTAAGTTTAGCATTTTGTTAAAAATAGTGGCATTTCATAATTGTCTTGGTGGTTATCTATGTTTCATAGCAATTAAAACAAAAGTGGTTTTTTTTAATTTCAACAGACATCTAAAGTTATAACTAGAATTGCTATCTTATTCTAGCATTAATCTTGTTTTGTGTGTAATAATAAGATGGATAGACCATGATATATGATAATTATAAATACTATCTTGGTGGATCCTGTTTTTTTGACTCACCTTATCTCTAACTAAGAGGTTTTAATTTTTGCATAAGTGATTTATAGTAACCCACTTAATTCTATCTCATGGGACCATTGCTTGGATTTTGAATAACCATAGAGATCAAACCTTTATAAAAATAGCAATGCAATCTTCTTAAGTCGTATAGAAATCATTCAACTTTCAAACTACAAAAACATTATTGAATTAAAACATAGGTACATTATTTATAGTTCAATAAATAATAATCCTATGATAATCATAATGAAAAAGAAATATTACCTTAGATAAAAACTTTTGTTAATTCTTCCTTATTAAAATCCATAGTTTACCAACATCGAGCTAAACTCCCTTAGCTACTTGGATTATGATTCCTCACATTAAAACTCCTCTTCACATTAAAACTCCTCTGCACTTTTCTTTCCTTGACTGCAACGTGCATGTAAAGTAAAGCGAAATACAATATCTTCCTTTGCATAGACTGCTCACCCCAAACAACAAAATTTATTAAAGAACCTTACCTTATGATGTAGTAGAATCCAATACATCAAAGGTTTCACTTGAAGATGTAATACTCCTATTTAGATTCAAAGTCATACCAAGGTTAGTCTTACTATTTATAATTAGTCTCCATTACCAGTATTGTTGTAAGAGTCAATTACAATTGACTTTTTTTTGTTATGCATGTCTGTTTACTATCAATTTGTTAGGTTATTTATTTTAGTAATTTTGTTACAATTATTTGAAGAACAATTAGTAAGTTTTTGAATATTTATATCTTTAAATTCAGTATCGATCATCCCTTCAATAGTCTTGTAATTTTAATGATGCAAAATTTGGTTAAAAAATGATTTTAAATGAGGTAAAATTAGAGTTTTGGTTGTTTCCACTTTTGTCTGCCATCGTACCATCACTATTAGATCAGGTACTGTAGCCTGCACCGACTTGTGCACCTCTCGCATCGAAATGTCAATCTGATAGTCTTTGTTGACCCGCGTGATATGCTCGACCTACACTAACCTATCAATAATTTCAAACCAACTCCATGAACATGCTATACTCAAAACATGGGCATCAACCCATTAATAAGAGCTTATTTGTTTTGTCTCATGCTAACCCAAAAAATTTTGCAAATTTTAAGTTAGTTTTTAGGTTAAATTAAAAATATTTATTTTGTAGTTTGTGACAACTTTTGAAATTCTAAAATATCCTCTAAAATTTGAAAATTATATCATTTAGTATTCCAAAATATTCTTTATATTTCTAAGTTAACAAATTACTATTATACCCTTTAGGTCTTTATAAATTAGAATACTCACTAAGTTTTAAGTGATATATATTTGAATAAAGTAACAAAGTGCGATCCCTAAGCATGCATGATACAAGTGTGTTGTGTGCAAACAATCCAATAGTGTGATTCTGGAGATACGTTGGGAGGGTGAGCGAGAGACTTAAAAAGAGAGTTAGGTGGTGATCCCTTATTCTTGAGTGTGCATTATTCAGACCACGTTTTCTTAGGTGGTGATCCCTTATTCTAAAAGTTAGTTCACATTATTGGCTTCTCATAAAGCTTTTACTTACTTGGCAATCCTATGATTTTTTATTATAAACTTATAACATCTTTGGATAGGCTCTTGTACGAATATAATGCTTGAACCTAAGTCTTTCATAATTATTTATGAGCTGAAATAAGTTTTAGCATGTTAAACTACATTTCCTTAGTTGTCATAAATTATCAAATCCTCCTCCTGAATTCCCCCTCATGGCTTCTCTCCTCTTCTCTTGACTGAGCATGTGACTAAAAAAACTTAAAAGCTTAACGAGAAGCTGTTCTAGAAAAATCCATAACCACATTGTCAAATAATCAGAATTAAAAAGTAATGATGATTTATAAAAACAAGTGTTGGTCATAAATCATACATAATTCCCATAATAATTAATATTTTAACAAAAATATATATGATTTATGAGAGAGCACATGTCAAAACAACTATATGTAGGAAACAATAAGACTAATAATTCATGAGTTGAAGCACATGTTGAGCTAAGCCCTAAAAGAAACAACATATATACTTTAGTCTTTGGAATAAATTGACATAATTCAACACTTGAGAATAGCGTATCATTTAGAAATAGATTTTAATGAAACATTAAAAATAATACATATTGTTGGAAATGAACACACTAATTATCTCCATAGTATTGCCCTTGAATTCTTACTTCTCCAATAACAACAACTTCCAATATTGCTAGGCCATTATTCTTTTACAGATTTGCATTAGCAAATACTTGAGAAATTTTTTAATTATTTCTATGATGTAAGAGATTTTTTTAATAGCTTCTTAGACAAAAAATGTGAATGCATGGCTAGCTTTATAGATGCTAAAGCTTTGCTAAATATTTATAAGGCAGCTTATCTTGAAACACCAAATAAAAAGATATTGAATAAAACTATCAATTCTACAAAGAGGCAAATGGGTTCGATATGTACCTAATGTGAACCAAAATTGAAAGCAATGATTTTAAGAGGTTTAAGAAACCCAATGTTTACTAGATTGGCTAGTTTAGAAGCAAGGGAATTTAAATAGAAGATTTACTATAATTTGCTAAATTTTATCCATATATATATATATATATATATATATATATATATATATATATATATATATATATATATATATATATATATATATATATATATATATATATATATATATCATTGTTTCTTTTATCAAACTATTTTTTGTTAACCTTCTTTTCACAATATTGATTTTCTTAAAAATTTCATTATAGAATTTGTTTTTTCACATCACACCCATAGTTTGACTATTAAAAAATTTTAATTATCTAAATAATTTCTTATAATTAAAATTTTGGTAATGTTTTCTCTGAATATTTATTAGATTTTAATTATTAAAAGAATGTTTTCTTAGAAAATTATAAAAAAAATTGAGCATTTTCAGTTTTTGATGTCCATGTTCTAAAAAAATTTCAAAATATTCTAATTTAAATAAACTTATATAACAAGAAAAATTAGGAAGTAATTATGGCATTAGTATTTTGAAAATATTCAATGTTTTCCTAGCTTTTGAGAATTAAAGTTTCTAAATATTACAATCTTGGTAAATCTACTATTGTAAATTAAACAATTAAATAGAAAGATTATTAATAGAGAAATAAAAATTATTGTACTTTTAAAACATTTAAATATTTTTGTAAATATGTTATACGAGTGTCATGAATGTAATACACATAATAAGCAAAATAGTTTTGGTGAAAAAGCAATCAATAATATATAAAATTTCGTCAAGATACCTAAATTTAAAAAATAAATAGCAACAATCTCAAAGCAATTTCAAATTATAACATTTAAAAAATCTCAATATTAAAAATATGGATAAAAGTTAAAATAATGAAACATAAATTAAAAATAATTTGTCAATTAAAGTAAATATAACTTTAAAATGTTAACCAAACCAAGTAAACAAAACATATCTATGTAAGCTCAACCATTCCAAATTCATCTATAAATTATCACTTTTGAGATAAAGTCAATATTGATGTAAATCGTGTGAGAACAACGCACAAGAGGGGAGGGGTGAATTGTGTTTTTCACTAAAATTTAGATTTTGAAAATTCTTTCAATTAAAAACGTTTGTAAATAAAATGTGAAATAAAAACGAAAAACGCAATAATAAAACAAGCAAAAAGGGAGACAAAGATTTTTAGGTGGTTCGGCCAAACCCGTGCCTACATCCACCCCCGATCAACCCGATCGGGCTTCCACTAACCACTCCCTTTTGCCGAAGCCGGTAGGGGTAAACCAAGTACAACCGGTGCTCCAACGAGACACCAAAAATCCGAACAAATCCGGCTACAATAACGCATACAATTTTTACAATAGCAATGCATACAAAAAACCCTACACCTTTAATTTCTCAAAGCAAATTGGCACAACTAAATGTTACCGAATGATGCAACGAAATGTGGAAGAAAGCTGTTGAAATTTGAGAAGAAGGTTGAGCCCGTAGCTCCCACAAGTATGCCAATTGTTGCTCTCGGTTTTGGCATTTTCCTTAGTTTTTGAAGCTTTTTGCAAGTGAATTCATCAACTCCATAAATTGTAAAATGTCCTATATATATAGTCCACCAAAAAGCAATTCCAAACGGCTAGAAAAACGGTAAAAAGAAATCCGGAAAATAGCCGTTGCCAGAAGCCCGAAAAGGAAGAAGAAGAGCAGCAGCCGTCCGATCCCACTTCACGAATGGACGGCTGGATGGACTTCACGGCTTGATCATCTCTAGACCGTCTGATCCGGGCGGACTTGATCTGAACCATTGGATCCCATGCGCTGAACGAACGGCACTGATTAAACAGCCGTTCGAAATTACTCTCGCCCGTTGGATCTGGGCGGGCTTGATCTGAAACATTGGATCCTGCCGAAGTTATAAGGTGGGATTTTTTAGTCCCACACTGCATAATGAAATTTGGCACACCGATTTATAATAGACTTGCGCCGTTTAACCTGCGAGCCACTTTGGGGCTGGCTCCCCCCTTCCTTGACTGGGATTTCATCACCCGGTTCAGGTTGACTTAGCCATGCACTGTTCTTTGACCGTAGACCGCGCTGAAGTTAGACTTAGCCGAGCTCCTCTCGGCAGGCTTGGCTTAGCCAGGCACTGTTCCGTTGACCGTTGACCAGCGCTAGCCGAGCTGCTCTCGGCGGTCTTTGGGCGGGCTTTGCTCGCCCCTTTCGGGTCAACCAAATTTTTTATTTTTCTTCTCTTTTTTTTATTTCTAAAAGGCCTGGACGGGCTGTTTTGGCGCCGGGTCGACCCGCCCATGCTACAGTGCTTTTTCTCGAGACTTTTGCTGTTTTAGCGTATTTTTGACGAATTTTTTAGCCAAAAATTTGAATATAAGTGTATAAAAATAATTTTATATTCTTATAGTATTATAAGTTAATTAAGTGGCTATGAAAAGAAATTCGTAAAAAATGATTCTAAAATAATATTAAAAAATCAAATACCCATGTCTATACTTTTTGTCAAATATGCTTGGCCCAAAAATGAAAATTCATTATTAAACAATTTTATAATATTTTAAAATATTAATACTACTAGTGTGCCTCATAATCTCAAAGTTTTGACATATCAAATTCAAGAGAAATAAAAAGAAATTTAATTATAAAAAATCTTGCGCATATCTCAAAAATTTCTTGAAGTATGCCATGACCTCAAGGCCCTTAGAGACCATTATTTTAGACATCTAAAATACATGGCTTGATTTAATTAATTATTAATAATTTTACTTCAAAAAAACAAGCCATCAGTAATAAATAGCTTGGTTTTGTAATAATCACATCAAAGGGTACAACAATCTCCCCCTTGATGATTACAAAACCAAAGCTCAAAGACAAATAAAAAGACGAAGCATTAAAGTAAATAAAAAGATGAAGCATTAAAGTAACAATAAATAACAATCATGGATTATAATATAGCTCCCCCTGAATCCTAGCCTATACTCCCCCTGAATCCTAGCACATCACTCTCCCCCTTTTTGTAATCACTCAAAGGGGTTAATGACACCTAAACTCAAACGAAGTCTATGAAACACATTCGTAGGCAATGGTTTGGTAAAAATATCAGCCATTTGAGCGGAAGATGGGACAAATGACAGTTGAATTTCTTTCTTCTGCACATGCTCTCTAATAAAATGATATCTAAGCTCTATATGTTTGGTTCTTGAATGTTGAACCGAATCCTTTGATAGACAAATTGCACTTGAATTGTCACAGAAAATTGGAATCTGACTAAATTCTAAGCCGTAATCTAAAAGTTGTTGTTTAATCCATAGTACTTGAGCAACACAACTACCTGCAGCAATGTACTCTGCCTCTGTTGTTGATAATGCCACACAATTTTGTTTTCTACTGGCCCAAGAAATTAGTGAACCACCAATCAATTGACACATGCCAGAGGTACTCTTCCTATCAGTCTTGCTGCCAGCAAAGTCAGCATCTGTGTAGGCTATTAAATCAAATCCAGACTCACATCTAGGGTACCATAAGCCTAGAGTCTTAGTACCTATAAGATACTTAAAAATATGCTTGATTGCTTGTAGGTGTGATTCCTTAGGATTTGCTTAAAATCTTGCACATAAACCTACACTAAACACAATATCAGGTCTACTCGCTGTAAGATATAGTAATGATCCAATCATTCCTCTAAATAGTTTTGTGTCAATGGACTTCCCAGTTTCATCTTTACTTATGATAGTACTTGTGCTAATAGGAGTTTTTCTTGACTTCATGCTTTCAAAACCAAATTTCTTAAGCAAACCACTCAAGTATTTGGTTTGAGAAATAAAAATTCCTTCACTTGTTTGCTTTACTTGAAGTCCAAGGAAGAAGATTAATTCTCCCATCATACTCATTTCAAACTCATTCTTCATTAAATCTGCAAATTTCATGCACATCTCTACATTAGAAGCTCCAAATATTATATCATCTACATACACTTGACATACTAGTTAACCTTCAGTTGAATTCTGTACAAATAAGGTATTATCTATCTTACCCCTATGAAATCCATTTGAAGTAAAAAAAATACACAATCTTTCATACCATGCTCTTGGAGCTTGTTTTAATCCATAAAGAGCTTTCTTAAGTTTGTATACATGATCTAACTTATCATGTATCATAAATCCAGGAGGTTGCTCAACATAAACCTCTTCATTTATATATTCATTCAAAAATGCACTCTTAACATCCATTTGGTATAATTTAAATCCTTTGTGACATGCATAAGCAAGTAAAAGTCTAATAGCTTCAAGTCTTTCCACAGGAGCAAATGTCTCATCCACATCTACTCCTTCTATCTGACAATAGCCTTTTGCTACTAACCTAGCTTTATTTCTAATAACTTCACCATTCTCATCTACCTTGTTTTTGAAAACCCATTTTGTACCAATGATTGTTTTGTCATTTGGCCTTGGTACAAGATCCCATACCTGATTTCTCTCAAATTGTACTAACTCATCATTCATTGCAGTAATCCAAGACTCATCTTCAAATGCATTTTCTACAGAACTTGGTTCAACATTTGACACGAATGCTGCATGATTAAATGAACTTCTAGTTCTAATATTCTCTTTTAAATCTCCAATAATCAATTCACTAGGATGATCCTTAGAATATCTCAATTGCTTCTCAATCTCACTATCATCTTTTATTGGTTCTTCAACCTTAGCTATATCATCCAATTTATCTTCTTCAAGACATAAGTCCTCAAATTCATCAAGTAGATCTATTTGATGATGACTATGAGATGCCTCACTAAGAGATTCATCAAACTTAACATGAATTGTCTCTTCAACAACTAGTGTTCTCTTGTTGTATACTCTAAACGTTCTACTAGAAAGTGAATATCCTAGAAAAATCCCTTCATCAGACTTGGCATCAAACTTATCAAGGTCTCTTTTTCCATTATTCAAAATGTAACATTTACATCCAAACACATGAAAATGAGCTACCTTGGGCTTCTTGCCATAAATCAACTCAAAAGGAGAAATTTCTAACAAAGGTCTACATATGACTCGATTAAATACATAACAGGCAGTGTTAACTGCTTCAGCCCAAAAATATTTGGGAACTCTATACTCATTTAGCATGCACCTTGCGGCATCAAGCAAGGTCCTATTCTTTCTCTCAACTACGCCATTTTGTTGAGGAGTCCTAGGTGAAGAAAAAGTATGAAACACTCCATTTTTAACACAATATTCATCAAATAATTCATTCTTAAATTCTCCTCCATTATCACTCCTAATAGAGATTAACTTAACTTCATGTTCTTTTTCAATTCTTGTAATAAGACTTACGAATTTTTTAAATACTTCACTCTTCTTTCTAACAAAAAGAACCCAAGTAAATCTAGTAAAATCATCTACAATTACTAACCCATACTTGCTTCCACCTAGACTTTCTGGATGAATAGGACCAAATAAGTCTAAGTGAACAAGTTCTAAAGGTTTACAAGTAGTGATGTCCTTAAGAGGCTTAAAACTTTCCTTTGTTTGTTTTCCTAATTGGCATGGGCCACATAAATGATCACTTAACTGACTAAGTTTTGGTAGACCTCTAACCACATCAAACTTCATGATCTTTTTAAAAGATGACTTTCCTAAGTGACAAAATCTTCTATGCCATAAAGTAGAATTACTGTCTTGTGAAGTAAGACACTCAAGTCCACTATTCTTGACCATGTGTAAAAATAAAACATAAGTGTTATCTTTTCTACATCCTATAACAAGAGGAAGATTATCCTTGCTAATGATGCATTCATGTTTATTAAATAAAACTGTAAAATTCGAATCACATAATTGGCTAATACTAAGAAGATTGTACCTTAAATCTTGAACAAGAAGGACCTTTCTTATGGATGTATGTGAGTTGCCCACGGTTCCAATTCCAATCACTTTCTTCTTGGAGTTGTCACCAAGAGTAACTTCACCACCATCATAGCTCTTCAAGTGGATGAATAAAGATGCATCTCCAGTCATGTTTCTTGAGCATCCACTATCCAAGTACCACATGCCTTCCCCGGTCCTTGAAGGAAAGCATGCCTACACCACACAATTAAACGTTACATTTAGGGACCCAAACCTTTTTGGGTCCACTTGTCTTAATTTGATCATTATGTAAGCTACTCTTTCTAACCCAAACAAAACTAGAAGATTTGTTATTTATAGAATTTCTAAATTTACAATAAGAAGAAATATGTCCAAACTTCATGCAATAATTACAAATAGCATTTTGTGCATAAGAGGAGGTAATGGTTCTTGCATAATTTATTTTTTGAAAAGAAATCCTATAATGAGCATGCAAACTTTTCAAATTATTTAATTCCCTAACTAAGCATGTATTTTTGACAATAAAAGAAGCATTCTCATCTCTTTCTTTCTTAATTTCTTGCAAATAATTGACATTCACTTCATTCAAATGTTCACACAAACCTAAATAATTTTCATGCTCTTCTTTTAATTTAAGATACTTAGATGCTAATTTTTTATATTTGGTACAAATGGCTATGTATTGCTCTTCATAATTTTCCATACAAGAAGATGAAGAAGAGGAGGAATAGGAACATACCTCATCATCTGATATTGCTTCTTGAATGTTGTCCTTTGCCATAAGACAAATCAAGCTCTCCTTCTTGTCTTCAATACTAGAAGAGGAGCTATCTGAATCATCCCATGAGATCTTCATAGCCTTCTTCTTCTTCTTTTGGTTTTGATATTTTTCTACTCTCTCTTTATAGTGAGGGCAATTTGGCCTAGTATGCCCAGGCAATTTGCATTCATAACAAATTGTTTCTTCATGGGAAACAACTTTGCCCTTTTGCCTTTTATTCTTCTCAAATCTTTTTCCTGCATTTCTTTTGTTATATAAACGAGATAAGCTTTTAGAAATAAGTGCTACCTCACTTGAGATTGATACATCTGAATCTGTGGAGGAATCGACTACAAAAGCAATTGTCTCTTCCTTCTTCTTTTTCTTTTCTTTTTCTACCGCATGCTCTTCATTCTTTCTTCTTGCAAGCTCAATTTCATTTGTTAACAGCTCACCCAATAGTTCATCTAGTGACATAGCTGAAATATTCTTTGCTGCTTTCAAAGCTGTCACAAGTGGATCATATTGTTGAGGAAGGACTCGTAGAATCTTCCTCACCTGTTCACCAGTAGAAAACTCCTTGCCAAGGTTAGATAGACCATTAACAATATTTGTAAATCTAGTAAACATAGACTTAATGGTCTCATCCGAATTCATGCGAAATAACTCATATTCATGAACAAGCATATTGATTTTGGTCTCTTTAACTTGAAAAGTTCCTTCATAGGTAACTTCTAATTTTGACCAAATCTCATGCGCTGTTTTCAAATTCATAATTCGGTTATATTCCGAAGCACCTAACCCACAACACAAAA
The DNA here is from genome assembly GCA_023846275.1 of Vanilla planifolia. Classification (NCBI taxonomy): domain Eukaryota; kingdom Viridiplantae; phylum Streptophyta; class Magnoliopsida; order Asparagales; family Orchidaceae; genus Vanilla; species Vanilla planifolia. The sequence goes on from CM043877.1 coordinate 2,051,045, forward strand.
TGTTCATGGCCCGTGAGTTAAGTTGGACTTTAAGTTTCTCCTCGGGAGTGAGTTCACCAAGTGGTTTTCTCACTTTTTCGCCATTGACCATTTTAATTGGAAAATCAAATGAATTTTCAACAATGTCCCAAATTTCTAAATCAACGGATTCTAAAAATAAACGCATCCTATTTTTCCAATAAAGATAAAATTCACCCTTGAACAAGGGTGGACGGTGTGACGATGCTCCCTCAGACAAGATAGCATTGTCCTCAACACATGGAAGAGCCATGAGGATCTTGTCTTAGAAATTTCTTTCTCTTGACAAAACCTCGCTCTAATACCACTTGATGTAAATCGTGTGAGAACAACGCACAAGAGGGGAGGGGTGAATTGTGCTTTTCACTAAAATTTAGATTTTGAAAATTCTTTCAATTAAAAACGTTTGTAAATAAAATGTGAAATAAAAACGAAAAACGCAATAATAAAACAAGCAAAAAGGGAGACAGATTTTTAGGTGGTTCGGCCAAACCCGTGCCTACATCCACCCCCGATCAACCCGATCGGGCTTCCACTAACCACTCCCTTTTGCCGAAGCCGGTAGGGGTAAACCAAGTACAATCGGTGCTCCAACAAGACACCAAAAATCCGAACAAATCCGGCTACAATAACGCATACAATTTTTACAATAGCAATGCATACAAAAAACCCTACACCTTTAATTTCTCAAAGCAAATTGGCACAACTAAATGTTACCGAATGATGCAACGAAATGTGGAAGAAAGCTGTTGAAATTTGAGAAGAAGGTTGAGCCCGTAGCTCCCACAAGTATGCCAATTGTTGCTCTCGGTTTTGGCCTTTTCCTTAGTTTTTGAAGCTTTTTGCAAGTGGATTCATCAACTCCATAAATTGTAAAATGTCCTATATATATAGTCCACCAAAAAGCAATTCCAAACGGCTAGAAAAATGGTAAAAAGAAATCCGGAAAATAGCCGTTGCCAGAAGCCCGAAAAGGAAGAAGAAGAGCAGCAGCCGTCCGATCCCACTTCACGAATGGACGGTTGGATGGACTTCACGTCTTGATCATCTCTAGACCGTCTGATCCGGGCGGACTTGATCTGAACCATTGGATCCCATGCGCTGAACGAACGGCACTGATTAAACAGCCGTTCGAAATTACTCTCGCCCGTTGGATCTGGGCGGGCTTGATCTGAAACATTGGATCCTGCCGAAGTTATAAGGTGGGATTTTTTAGTCCCACACTGCATAATGAAATTTGGCACACCGATTTATAATAGACTTGCGTCGTTTAACCTGCGAGCCACTTTGGGGCTGGCTCCCCCCTTCCTTGACCGGGATTTCATCACCCGGTTCAGGTTGACTTAGCCATGCACTGTTCTTTGACCGTAGACCGCGCTGAAGTTAGACTTAGCCGAGCTCCTCTCGGCAGGCTTGGCTTAGCCAGGCACTGTTCCGTTGACCGTTGACCAGCGCTAGTCGAGCTGCTCTCGGCGGTCTTTGGGCGGGCTTTGCTCGCCCCTTTCGGGTCAACCAAATTTTTTATTTTTCTTCTCTTTTTTTTATTTCTAAAAGGCCTGGACGGGCTGTTTTAGCGCCGGGTCGACCCGCCCATGCTACAGTGCTTTTTCCCGAGACTTTTTCTTTTTTAGGGTATTTTTGACGAATTTTTTAGCCACAAATTTGAATATAAGTGTATAAAAATAATTTTATATTCTTATAGTATTATAAGTTAATTAAGTGGCTATGAAAAGAAATTCGTAAAAAACGATTCCAAAATAATATTAAAAAATCAAATACCCATGTCTATACTTTTTGTCAAATATGCTTGGCCCAAAAATGAAAATTCATTATTAAATAATTTTATAATATTTTTAAATGTTAATACTACTAGTGTGCCTCATAATCTCAAAGTTTTGACATATCAAATTCAAGAGAAATAAAAAGAAATTTAATTATAAAAAATCTTGCACATGTCTCAAAAATTCCTTGAAGTATGCCATGACCTCAAGGCCCTTAGAGACCATTATTTTAGACATCTAAAATACATGGCTTGATTTAATTAATTATTAATAATTTACTTAAAAAAAACAAGCCATCAGTAATAAATAGCTTGGTTTTGTAATAATCACATCAAAGGGTACAACAAATATGACTAATTTATATTTTCAAAATAAAATATTTTTTTTAAAAAATCACATAAGTACAAATCTATCTTCAAATTCATCATCATAACATAGAAAGAAAGCTAACATAAATAGATTGATATACATTATTATTTATAATAATAAACTAAATCCATAAAACAAATTGATTGTTAAAATTATAGAATTCTATTTTTTTATTTAATTTTATTTATTGTCACAATCTTTGATGTGACTATATTATTAAAAAATAAATTATATATATATATATATATATATATATATATATATATATCTTGAGCATTGTTCGATTTTTTGTCTAAATCTAATATAGAGAAGAAGTACATTTAATTTTTAAGATTATATCTTGTTACTTCAACTTTGAGTAAGCAATAAAAAGAAATAATTAATAACTTTGATGTTCAAATTTCACATCAAAGTTATATTAGCATACTTCGTAACAAAATTATAAACTTCACAATTTATTTTTTAAAAAATATAATTTTTCAAAGTATAACAATTGTTATCATATATTATAACGAGTCTTCAAAAATATCATTTCATGTATTCAACATGTTATGTTAAGTAAAAAATAGTTGAGTGTAGTGGTAAATATAAAATTTCTTTAAGTGTCACTTGCACTTTGAAAGAGCATTGAAACTATTTTGATTATGGAGGAGCATTTTAGCCTTTAGACCACACTTTGATTGATAGATGGAGTTTGAGAATATTCTATATGTTTGCAATGTTATTTGATATATTCATAATTTTTTATTGTCTTTTAATTATGTAATTGTGTTAAAAAAAATTAAAAATCTCATAATGCTTTTGAATATAGTTTTTCATAAGTGAAATATGTACATTCTTTTTGTTTTTGAGAAGGCCGCTAAAGACGATGATATAATAATAACTAAAGCAACACATAACAAGCTCATGCTTAGCAGTTTTCGAATCATCACGTCAGCTACATGTCTTTTATTTATGAACCAAATTAGGACTAAAACCTAACTCTTAGAATATAATAAAGGGTGACCCCAAATCAATGGCCCAAAGAAGCAAACCAAGAACTGACTTCTTCTGAAGCAATCTTCAACAGAAAAATGGCAATGGAAGATACTCAATTTACAGACCCTTTGTCCCTCATAGAATGTCACAACCCTTTGTAAGGGTTTCAACTAAGTATTTGGGATGATTACTTCATCAAGCATACACCTATGTCTCTATTAGACTTGGTACTACATATCATAGTCTTTGGCTTTATGCTTTCATTATTTCAATGACTAGAAAAAAAATATAATGTACTTTGACTCATGTAAGTACTCAATTTATGGATATGTGGGCTTTGAAGGAATCTATACAGCTAAAAATTCATTAATTGAAGCCAATTTTGAGTAAGCTCTAAAAGATACAACAAATAGACTTCATTTTTTTGAATTTATTGATAAAACTCAATATTTGGGAGTAGCTTATCACTTGGATGTAGAGAACAATGAGACATTAATCATAATACATAAGGCTGGATTTGACACACCAATGATCTCCACGCTATTTCTCTTGGATTTGACTTCTTAGACAACAACAACTTCCAATATCAGTAGGTTATTATTCTTCTTCATATGATTTGTAATAGTAATATTTGAGAAATTAACCAACCATTTTGATTGTTTGATAGATGTTGTTGATAGCTTCTTAGACAAAGAATGAGAGTTTAAGAAATGCTTAACAATAAATGTGCAAGGTTTGCGGAGCCTTTATGAGGTAGCTTATCTTGAAACACCCAATGAGGAGATATTGGGAAAGCTACCAATTTTGTAAAGAGGCATTTGGGTTCGATTTGTGCACCCTCAGAACCAAATTTGAGTACAATGGTCTCAAGAGCTTTAAGAACTCCAAGGTTTAGGAGAATGGAGAGATTGAGAGCAAGGGAATACATATCTTTACAAGAAAAGCAAGTGAACAAAAGAGAAGAGCTATTAAAATTTGCTAAATGTGACTTTCTATGGATGCAATTAATTTACTTAGAAAAACTTTAAAGCATATCCATGTAAGCTTAACCAAAAAAAATGTATTGCTATAATTCAAAATTCTTTTAATAGTTTTAGCTATATATGAGATTTGACTTTTAATTATTTTTCTTATAGATGGAACAAAAATAATGGTCTTACAAAACAGTTACCATTTGTAAGGGATATACTTGTAGAGTTATATTTTTGGGCATTTTGAATATTCTTTAAACCTTGTTATTCACATGCAAGGAAAATAACCACAAAAGTACTTGTATTGACATCCATACTTAATGATATTTATGATCAATATGGAACAATACAAAAGCTCCAATTGCTTACTAACACAATAAATAAGTAACATCTACAAAAAAATGTCTATAATGTCTTTAACAAGTTTTCATTTATTCACTTCTAATTAAATTCTTATTATTTTAGAAAAAGAATTAAATATGAGAATTAGGGTTTCAAGAGCTTGAAGAACTCCAAGGTTTAGAAGAATGGAGAGGTTGAAAGCAATCGAATTCATATCTTTGTTGAAAAGCAAGTAAGCAAAAGAGAAAATCTATTGCAATTTGCTAAGTTAGACTTTTTATGGGTACAAGAAATCCACTAAGAAGAACTTTGAAGCATATCCATGTAAGCTTAATTAAAACATTTTTTGTTATTATTCATGATTCTTGAAACCCTAATTCTCATATTTGGTTCAAAATTGGTACACATCGAACCTAAATGCCGTTTTGCAAAATTGGTAGCTTTATCAATATCTCCTTATTGGGTGTTCCAAGATAAGCTGCCTCATAGAGGCTCAACAAAGCTTCCACATTTATTATCAAGCTTGTCCAAAACTCTCCCTCTTTGTCCATAAATCTATGAAAAACATCTGCAAAAGCATTAAAATGGTTAACCAATTTCTTAAATATTTGCCAATGCAGATCATATAAATAAGAATAATGACCTACTGATATTAGAAGTCATTGTTGCCCGAGAAGTTGGAACACAAGAGCAATCATGTGCAAATCATTAGTGTATTCTATTCCAACCTTGTGTATGATGATTAATGTCTTGTTGATCTCCAATTCAAATTGATAAGCTACTCCCAAGTGTTGAATTGTATCAATGAATTCTAAAGATTGCAATACATCTGTTGTGACATTCAAAGCTTGACTCAGGATGGGCTTTAACTCGTTAAGTTTTAGCTCTATCAATTCCTTCAAAACTAAGAAGTCATTAAATTGCATGTGATCCTTTACATTTGGCACATAACCTTGTGTTCCCGATTGCTTTACTTTAAAATATGCTTGTGACAATTTCTTCATCAGACATGAAAAAAGGTTTTGTTCATTTTCAAAGTGTTATTATATAAATCGTGTTATTTTAACTAGTAAATAAAACATTAAATCTAGTATTGGTGTCATTTGGTTAGAAAAAATTAAAAATATACAAGAATTGTGAATCCCATGGTACATCTAACAAAGTATAGGAATCTAGCATACAATTGGAAAATATGTTTTCATTAACTTTTAACAATTGTATTTGCAAGTTTATGTATTGTAACATGCCTATCACATAAAGTTCCAAGCCAACAAAATGACCATGCCTAAAAGAAACATAACGTTTGAAATATTTTGATCATTGTATTCGATATTCTAAACTTCTATTTTAGAAAATATGTCACAGTTAAATGTTATTTCATTATAATCATAACAATAAAAAGACCTAGGAATCTTATATCTATATTATGAGTTATGTTGATCTTCTTTCAAATATCCACATAAGTGTTGCTTATAATCATTTTTATATGATCCATGTTAAAAGGTTTTTAAAAAATTATATAATGTTTTTCATGAGGATTATATGATTAATGTGGTGTCATCAAAATTTATTAAATCTATAAAAGAATGATCATATTATATAACCAAGACTTTATTCAATTACTTTTTAATGAATACACTTAAAATAAAATAACTTAAAGATATTATATTCTTATCCATTATAAAAATTATTTAAATAATATCAAATGAAATGTGCTCAATGCATGTTTGTAATCGACTTGACATGTTGTATACCCAAGAACACAACATATTATTCTCCAGATTGGCACATAATATGATAGGGATTAGTTCATATGTCTTCTCTTAGTATTGATGGTTGAAACTCAACTTTTCCTTTATTTTATTGCTTCAACTTATTCCAGACTTAGCATAAGATAATCTCTTAAAAACTAATAATAATTATCATAATAAAAGTGACTGTCTCAATTCAAAACCTTATAGTTAACATCAATCCCAATCTTACAATTCTAACACAAAGCTTTCTTAATTCAAAACCTTATAGTTAACATCAAACCCAATCTTAGAACTCCAACACTGAGCTTCCTAGCTATTCAAGCTTCTTGAAGCTTGTTATGTTGAAACTCATGTAGTCCTCTTAAGAAACATCATGTAAAACATTTCTTGCTTTATTTTCTCATTCTTGTAGTAATTTAGAACCTTCCTCATTGATTCCTCAAGGTTTCAATGACTCGCTTGCTATAGTTATCCTATTCTTTCTCATTGATTTCCATGTTTTTCTCTTTTATTCTAGCAACCATCCAACTCCTTAGTTACAATCAATTCCTCTACCCCTCATTACTTACCTACCTAATAATGTGACAACCCCTAACAACAATTATCTTCTTGGTCTAAAGCTCCCAACTTTCCTCAATTCCCTCTTAAGCTCCCTCTCTTATATAGAATTTTATTTAAACTCAAATATTTTGAACATTAATTAACATCTTTTTTTCAAATAATAAGGGCCCTAGTTTCAGTTATTAGCTCTTATCTTCTGGATCTCTATCTCTTCCTTTCTAGAATCTCGTTATATCTACACTTGATTGCACAATAAGAGGTGGTCGTTATAACACACAAGTGATATTTATAGACTTGCATTTGTTACATTATGGGATAAGGTTAGATAGGAAAGACAAATTTAACGTTAATTTTCTTTTATTCCTCATAAGATCTTAGACTCAAAGCTTGAATTCTTTTTTATCACTTTCATTTTATAGTATTTATAATATCACGTGAAACTTTTCTTCTGTTAGGAAAGTTATTCTCAATTTTGTGAACATATATATATAATTATACTCATCATTCATGAGCATGTTGATATTTCATATATTTAATCTTTTATCATAAATATTCAACACTTATGCCATGTCATCTATGTAATACTACTCATGAAATGATATAGTATGCATATACGTGTCAATAATCCCTTACTACTCTCATCATGCAAATCAATGCATAAGATATAATGGAATAGTAATTCATACCACAATATCTTGGTATAACAATTGTATAAAAAAATCACTTCTTACATTACTGTTAATTTAGGTTATCTACTTAGATTCTTCACTTCTTATCTTTGTATATTTGTTCAATAACTTTTTAATTACTACAATGCACCAAAGATAATAAAGTATGAAGTTAGAGGGTTTGACACCATATGTAGTTTTCCAAGTAGAGCTAACATAAAACAACAAGATCAACTTATAACAATTCCTTAAACCAACATCAAGCCAACATTAAATTTCTTTCTTAAATCTCAACTATGAAACAAGGTGTCATTAATCTTATACACACCCTTAATAAAAAATATTATACCTTAAGTCAATTTTACTATTCTTTCCTTTTATGGTATAGGGTTAACCATTATGGATCTCTTTTAGAAAGTTTTCACATAAATGTTACAATAATTTGATTACTTTTACCATTTATATCAAATCTTATTTCTTGATTTCTAAGAATCTTAACTAGAATAAATACATAAATAATCCATAAATTGAATGCTTACCCTCTTCTTTTATTCTTCTACTAGGCAACTCATAACCAAGGCTTTTGAAGCATTCTTTCTTCACTATTCAATAACAATGCCATTCATCAACTCCTCATAGAGGGATTATCACTCAACTTCCTTCCCTTGATTATAATAATAACCTTACATGAAAAAAAGAAATGAAATGATGTAAAGAATGGCTATGTTTTTTCAAGGAATCTCACCTTATTCAAACGATTTGCTTGCTTGAGGAATTAAATGCTTTAAAAGGATTCACCATCATCATCGGAGATTATCGAATCCCTCAAATTCCTTTGCACCAATTCAACTTGCCCAAAGAGAATTTCGAACCTCAAATTAGGCCTCTTCATCTCATTGTTCCTCTCTTGCGACTTCTCCCTTCCTCAAATTTTTACAACTAGAACTCCCTCAAGAGATTAATCCCAAAGGGGGTTGAGCGTGTTAGGAAAAGAGGAGAAAAAAATAAGGCTGTAGCAAAAATAATTAAATAAATAAATTAAATTTCTAAATTAAGTATACTTTACTCCTTTATCTTCAAAATTTGAAAAAATTTCTAAATTAACAAATTCTTTGTGATGTGTTTTTTTCCAAAAATATAGTCACAAGAAAGTTTTGGATTACTTCAAAATATTCATTTTGATATGTACAAAAAATATTATTTTATTTTAATCAAAATAAATTTAAAATACTAACAGTGAGCATCCAAGTTTGGGATAATATTAGAACAAAGGAAATGCAGGTTGACACGTAAATGATGTTATTTCCATTAAGCCAGGCCTCTTAGACATGTTAAATTTTCACAAAAATAAAATTACTGAGCTTTAAATAAATTATAATATTTTTAAAAATTTGCAAATTATTCAAATATCTTTTACTAATTTTCATTCATTTCCAAAAAAAATATTTATGAAAACATCTTTCAATAACTTTCAATAAAATCACTGAGCTTTTAATAAATTATAATATTCTTTAAAATTTGATCTTCTTCATTTAACATTGTCTTCCATCCTTAAAACTCATTTCTTTCTTATCAAAGATGTACAAGATTTCACAAAATAGCAACAATTAACAAAAAATTATTAAATTTCATAATATCATTTTCTAAGAAAAAGTTATTCCTTTGAAGATAGTAGTATATCTCCTCCCTCTTTTAAGCAACTAACCATTACCTAATAGACATAATTATTAAATTTTATTATTGATGTTAAAAGTTTTCCTAATAAAATTTAATTAAATATTATTCACATTTATAAGATGTTACAATATCTATATGTATACAACAAGAACTAAATCATATTACTATCAAGCACAAGTACCCAAAATCAAAAATAGATAAATTATTTGACCAAATTCAAGAAGCAAATTTTTTTGCAAGGTTGATCTATGATTTACTCACCATCAACTCAAATTCAAGAAGAAAGATACACCTAAGATATCTTTATAGATTAATATGATTGTTATGAATTTTTGGTACTTTCTTTATAATTAATTAATGCACCAAAACCATTCTTGAACCTAATGAATTAGGATTTTAGGTAATGGCTACACAATTTTGTCATCAAGTTTATTAATGATATTCTAATGTATTTTTGAAATTCTAAAGATCATACAATGCATGAGGATATGTTATTACAAGAATTAAAGGAGAATTATTTATATGCAAAGTTATCCAAGTATAGTTTATGATTATTAATGTGTCATTCTTGGGACACAAAACCAATACCAAAGATTTGTTAGTGTACTCATTGAAGATGGAGATATTAGTTAATTACCCCATAACTATTTATGCTATAAAAACAAAAATTTTCTTAGGACTAGTTAGTTATTATAAGATGTTTATTAAGGCATTCTCATAGATTGTAATTCCCTTAACTAGATTAACTTAAACTTTAGTTTTATTTTGTTTGGTATCAAAATTGTCAGAGTAGCTTCCAAACTCTCTAAAAAGTTGAAATCAACATAGATATTAACTTTACATAAGAATGGTTAAGAATTTATACTCATAACAAGTCTTTTTCTTAAAGTTAACACCAAATCTCGTAAAGCCTTAGACTAAGATTTTATAGCATTTATAAAAGGAAAAATTAAAGCTCACAATTCTCACACAGAGTTGATATTATAAAACTTTCTAGATCGATAATGAGTTGGCTCATGTAATGAATAAGAAAAGTAATAATAAAATGCTTATTAAATGAAGCTAAAAGGCAAAAATTTTAATATCGAAAGATTCACCCAAGGTTGCAACATAAAGCCTCAGTAGATCAAAGAACTTTCAATAAATGTGTATATCAAGTGAAAAAAATTATTAGTTTGAGCTATAAGGTGAGGCTTATTCATAATGTTTCCAAGGTTTTCATCCTCTGTAAACCAACTCAAGAATTCATGCTACATGTCCTTAATCTTTCCTAATTATTTAAACATTGAAAACAATGCTTAAATCAACTTAATATCCTCAAACATCCAGAAAGATATTTATATTTTATAGTCATTATAATTCGTTGAATGCTTCAATATTTATTATTCTTAGCTAGTCAAGTTCATTAGGCCAGTCATTGAAAGGTTTAATGAACTTTTAAGAAAGACTTATTTTTTATTTGAACTTATAAACTTCACCAAATAGCTTGATAGTATTTTGATAAAGACACAAGTTCTAGATGAATTTCAAGAAAATTTATTGGACAATCTTACTAAGCATCAAACAATGCATCAAATGATAATCATATTGTCTAATGGTCAAGTGCTACAGACTTCAAGTTTTACCACATAAACTCATCTAATTAGATAATAACCTTAGATGATTTGATTCATATTAGGCAACAATTGAACTAGGTGCCAGATGATTTGATGGATCTACAAATAGATCAACTAACTCTTAAAGCTACAAAATCCTACTTCCTTATGAATATATTGATCATAAAAAACTAGTAGCTATCTCATGTGATTGATGTATCCATCTAGTAGTGATCCATAACCAAATTTAAAATTATGGATTAGAAGAGACTAGCTTAGTTAGAGTCTTTATGTGAGTGCATATTGTGGTTTTGAAATGTGTTAATGCATATTTTCTTAAAATTTAAAAACTTGAACGGAAATGCACAAATTCTACATCCATTTTACATAAAATATTGGCAGAAAAAATTACCCAATATTAATCTTGATTATTGTGGCTCAATTGGGTCCATTAGATTAGCTCTACATTATATGAAAACAAAAATCAAAAGGATAACGCAGAGTCAATCTAGTGGACCCCATATAGTTTTTTCTTAATTTAGTAGATTTTCTATTTTATTTGGATTATAATTGGTCATATATAAGGCTCTTATAATATTTTTAAATGTTTGACATATTTTATAAATTTTAAATCATTATATTAGGGTGGGGTATTTTCATCATTTTGCATGCAATCAAGGCTAGTCTTCGTATCTCTAATAAACATTTTTCTATTGAAAAAAAAAGAAAATTTTTTTTGCTAGCTTTGTTGTTTAGAATACATAGTTTTTATTGTATATGCATTGTATATGCATCCACACCCTTATCAAAGTGTCTTCTTCTTCAAGTTGTGATCTAAAATTTATTTGAGTTATGAATCATATCTATCTCTATCATTGTTATCCTCTTCATCCTCACCACCTTCCCCTTATCTATCTTCTTGTTTCAATCTCATTCACACTTATTCAAAATTTGGTATTAAAGCTTACTTTATGATACCTAGGTGATTACAAAAATTTAGGATGGTGTCAAAACTATAATCTTGACCAAAGGAAACCCTCATCCATCATTGTAACTTGTGATCAATGGCCCATATTGTCTCTATCCAAATTAATGCATCTTGAGATCAAAGACCTTGCTAGTGTTCATCTTATCAATGCTTTCACTTTCATTTAATTAAAACCTCACCAAGAAGCAACATTAAGTGCCATCCCAAATAGCAACATTAAGTGCCATCCCAAATACCAACCTTTCATCAACCACAATAATCATGTAATAATAGATTAAAGTGCCCAACGATGTCACACTAGACACACGTTTTGTAACCTTAATATCTTCAAATAACATGCCACCTACAATCAATGTAAAACAAATCAATCCAAGGCAGACCAAGCCACCAGTGGCTTGGATTAAGCTAGTTTCTCTTAATTATTACCAATCATTTTGGGAAGATCATTTTGAGGAATTTGGTTAAGATTTGAAATAGTTTTCACCACATGAGTGACTTATTTTGTAGCATGAGGTATATTATCAAAAGTTTAGATTTATAGATATGCTTTTAAAATTAGGTTAATAAATCGATATCTATCTCATTGCTATTTTTAAAAGAAACATTATGTTTGAAATATTTTGATCATTATATTCCATATCCTAAACTTCTATTTTAAAAAATATGTCATAGTACAATGGAATTTCATTATAATCATAACAATAAAAAGACTTTGGAATCTTATATCTATATTATGAGCTATGTTCATTATCTTTCAAATATCCACATAAGTGTTGTTTATAATCATTTTTATATGATCCATGTTAAATTTTTTCTAAAAACTTATATAATTTTTATTCATGAGGATTATATGATTAATATAGTGTCATCAAAATTTGTTAAATCTATAAAAGAATAATGATATTATACAACCAAGTCTTTATTCAATTACTTCTTAATGAATACACTTAAAATGAAATTACTTAAACATATTATATTCTTCTCCAATATAAAAATTATTTAGATAATGCCTAGTGCAATGTGCTTCATACATAGTTGTAATCGACTTGACATGTTGTATACCTAAGAACACAACATATTGTTCTCCAGTTTGGCACATAATATGATATGGATTAGTGTATGTGTCTTCTCTTAGTATTGATGGTTGAAACTCAACTTTTCCTCTATTTTATTGATTCAACTTATTCCAAACTTAGCATAAGGTAATCTCTTAAGAACTAATAATAATTATCATAATAAAAGTGACTTTCTCAATTGAAAACATTATAGTTAACAACAATCCCAATCTTCAAACTCCAACACAACACTTTCTCAATTCAAAACATTATAGTTAACATCAAACCCAATCTTAGAACTACAACATAGAGCTTCTTAGCTATCCAAGCTTTCTAAAACATGTTATGTTGAAACTCATGCAAACCTCTTATGAAACATCATGTAAAATAGATCTTGCTTTATTTTCTCATTCTTGTAGTAATTTAGAACCTTCATAATTGATTCCTCAAGGTTTCAATGACTCCTTTGCTATAGTTATCTTATTCTTTCTCATTAATTTCCATGTTTTTCTCCTTTATTGTAACAACCATCCAACACCTTAGTTGTAATCAATTTCTCACCACTCATTACTTACCTCCTTAATAATTTAACAACCCCTAGCAACAATTATCTTCTTGGTCTAAAGTTCCCAACTTTCCTCAATTCCCTCTCAAGCTCCCTCTTTTAAATAGCTTTCGTTGAAAAACAATCTACCTCCATTTCTTTTTCTTCAACTACTTATTTCATATTTACTTAAATGAGTATTAATCGCAAACTATTTACTATCCTACTCTTTAAGAAAAATGTCATAGTTATTTAATTTAAAAAATAAGTTTTGATTTACTTAAACAAAAATATTTGAAACAAATTAATTAGATTTTTAAAAATTACAAATCAAATACAATTAGATTTTTGTCTATAAGCTCATTCTAAAGATATGTTCACTTTCAAATAGTAAAGCATTTTACAAATTGACACATTTTTTGAAACAAAAAATATCATCATTTTTTTTGCCCATTAAATTTAAAAAAATAACAATCTTATTAATATATATATATATATATATATATATATATATATATATATATATATATATATATATATATATATATATATATATATATATATATATATATATATATATATATATATACATAAGCTCAAATGCATAAGTTTTTCATTTACAATGTACTACAAAACAAAAATCTTTAGATGTTATATTTAAATTGGTATTAATATTTTGTTTGTTCAAGATCATGAAAAGATTTAACTAATTTATATACTTTATTTTCACAACTAGGTATTATAAGCCTTTTAATTTTCATGCATAAATCTCTTCTTCTAAATCACCATATAGAAAAATAGTTTTGGTGATAAATCATATATAATACCCAAAATAATGAATATTTTAACAAAAATATATAAGATTTATGAGAAAGCACATGTCATAAAAACTCTAAAAAGGAGTAAATAAGGCTAACAATTCATAAGTCAAAGCACATCTCAAGTTAAGCTCTAAAGGAAGCAACACATATCATCAATCTTCGGAATTGATTGGTGTAGTTTAACACTTGAGATTAGATTATCACTTAGAAATACATTTCAAGGAGGCATTAATAATAATACATATTGTTGGATTCCAACTACCCCATTAACAACAACTTCCAATATTTGTAATTCATTATTTTGAAAAGGATTTGTACTAACAAATACTTGAGAAATTTGTTAATTACTTCTATGACATAAGAGATGTTTTTAATAACTTCTTTTACCAAAAACGTGAATTTAGGGATTGTTTTATAGTAGATGTGAAAGCTTTGCTAAACCTTTTTGAGGCAACTTAACTTGAAACACCTAATGAGAGGATATTGAACAATGCTATCATTTTTGCAAAGAGGCTTATGGGTTTGATATGTTCCTACTTTGAACCAAATTTGAGTGCTATGATTTCAAGAGCTTTAAGAAACCTAATGTTTACTAGAATGGCTATACTAGAAGAAATGCAAATCAAAGAGAAGATCTATAACAATCTCCAAACTTTTATTTATTAGATTATTGCTTTTTGGATATTCTCTTCATAATTGGATTAACTTAAACCTTTTACCATATTTTTTATTTTTATTTCTTCACCCTTAGATTTTCTTCTATATTGGCATATTTACAAAGCTTACATTACAAAGAATTATTTCTCATGTCATACACATAGCTTGATTATTAAAAAATTAAAATTTGCTAAAGACTTTTCTACAATTAAAACTTTGATAATTTTTTCAATGAATATTTATTATATTTTAATTATTAAAATAAGTTATTGTTAGAAAATTAACAAAAAATTGAACATTGTCAATATTTGATATACTTTTTGCAAGAAAAAAATTCAAAATATTGAAATTTAAATAAAATTATATAAATATAAAAATAATAAATAATTATGGCATTAGCATATTGAAATTATTAAATTATTTCAAAATATTTTAAAATACATTTTCCAGATATTACAATCATGATGAATATGCTATTGTAAATTAAAAATTACATAAAAAGTTTAAAAAAGAGAAATATAAAATATTGAACTTATACAATATTTAAATATCTGTGCAAATATACAATAAGCAAGATATGTAAGTAATACACATGATAAGTAAAAATAATTGGGACAAAAACAGTAAACAATAAAAAATAAAATATTACCAAGGTATCTAAATTTAGAAACAAATAGCATCAGGCTCAAAGAAATTTCCAATTATAATATTTTAAAAGAATATCAATAACTAAAATACTAATCAATGTTAATAAAAAATGAAACATAAATTCAAAATAATTAGTCAAATAGAGTAAATATAATCTTTAAAATGTTAACCAAACCAAGCCAACAAAACACATCTATGTAGGCTTAACCATTATGAGGTTTTAGTACTATAATTATCCCAATATGAAAATGCATTGAAATAATTTGAAGGTCTTTTAAAATTTTTAAATGCACATGGAATTTGACTCTTATTCAATTAAATTGGAGATTGAATAAAAATGTTAGCCTTATAAAACACATAATTTGTAAGAGAGATCAATAGAGTTGCATTTTTTAATGATCAAAATATTCTTTTTGCCTTGTTATTTATATGTAAAGAAAATAGTCACAAAATGATTAGTATTTACATTAATATTCCATTATATTTATGTTCAATATGACATATTAGAAGAGTTTTAGTTGATTACTAACATAATAAATAAGAGCACAACTATTAAAAATATGCTTATGACATCCCTAAAATGGTTAATGATTGACTAACATTAATTATGTTCACTTCTTACCATCTAAAAATTTTTTTTGCTTCAAAATGACCAAAGGTGAAAAAAGTGACTTTTTGTTATGATTCTTTTATCAAGTTCATCTATAAAGTATGTCAATTCTAAGATAAAGTCAATATGACTAATTTATATTTTTAAAACACTAAATTCTTTTTACAAAATTATTTACACTAAATTTTGAGCTAGTTGACACAACTTATATACATAAGTATAACTCTAATTTCAAATTCATAGTCATGATTTAAAAAAAAATACTCACAGAAATCAAATGATATCCACTGTTATTTATAATAGCAAACTAAATCCATAAAAAAATTGATTACTTTTATAAATTTAATTTTCTTGATAGAGAGTTCTATTTTTTCGTGTAATTTGATTTGTTGTTATAATCCTTGATGTGACTATATTATTAAAACATAAATATTAAGCAAAGATTATTCTTTGTTTTTTTTAATAAATCTAATATACATAAATCTTGAACAGTATTTGGCTTGTTGTCTATATCAAATATAGAGATTGAGTATACTTGATTTTTAAAATCATATCTTATTAGTTGAATTTCAAATAAATATTGAAAAGAAATAATTAATAATTTTAATGTTGAAATCTCATATAAACATTACATTAGTATATTTTATAACAAAATCATAAACCTCATAATTTATTTTTTCTTAAATATAATTTTTCAAAGTACAACAAATATTATTGTATATTATAGCGAGTCTATGAAAATATCATTTCATGCATTCAACATGATATGTTAAGCAAAATATAGTTGACTATAGTGGCACATGTAAAATCTCTCTTTTTATTTTCAATATCCATTCATTTTCATAAGTGTCATATCGCACTTTAAGAGAGCCTTGAAGCTATTCTGATTGGGGAGGAGCATTTTAGCCTTTAGACCACTCTTTGATTGACACTTGAAGGTCATGAATGCTTTATATATAGCAATATTACTTGATACTAGAATCAATCGAGTGACATGTCAAATTTGATCAGTATGTCTACCCATGTATTTGAAAGTTTTTCATCTTGATGGTTGTACCTAATTTTATAATATGAAGAAAGAGACAAATGCAAATGCCACTTATTTCAAACAAGAATATTTGTATGCCAATTATATTGAGCACTATGGAAGTTTGCATTATCTTCTTCCATCTCTACCATCCCTTACAAACACACCTCTAAAACTCAAATTTGGCATACCATGAAGAAATAGTCTACTTCAAAGAGTTTGCTTAAATATACTCATTTCTTGACCGACTTCACCACATTATCTCTTTAACAAAGACTATTTGTTCTTTTTTTCTACTCATTTTTTGGCATGACTTACCATATAATCTTCTTGATGAATATTTTATCCTTTTTATTTATCTCTCTTTAGTTATCATTTCTTCCATCATAAAGTTTTTTCTTCTATTATAATCAATCAATCCTTATCAAAAATTAATATATTTTTAATTCTATGAATCTACAAATTTTTAATATTATTTTAATACTATATGTCTTTTCATCATCCTTTGCGATCATTTTGTCTTACTCTTACTAGTAGTCTTGCTTTTTTTATCCTTTCTTTCGAAGTAGTGTAAATTGTTCTTTAATGGTAAATTGTTACAAATTTTGGAATTATGTTAAAAATAATGAGATTTCATAATTATCTTGGTGATTGTTCATGTTTCATAGCTCTTACAATAAAAGTAATTGTTTCTTAATTTAAGCAAATATCTATAATTATAAATATAATTATTATCTTATTCTTACATTGATCATATTTTGTGTGTATTGATAAGATGGATAGACCATGATTTAATGTAATTATAAATACTATTTTTGGTTCATATTTATTTAACTTGCACACACCAATAGTATGACATCTTGCCTCACTATACCTAAGTATTGTCTCCTCAAGGGTCACCCTATCTCAATCGAGCGGGTCTTAACTTTTGCATAAGGGATTTGTAATAGGGCACTTAATTAATCTCTAACATTTTTCAAAGCAAGTATTACATATGCATTGTAAATCTAGAGCCTATTATTAAGCATTTCGATAAACATGTCAAGTTAGTTGTGACTAGATCACATATTTAACTCTACCATGTGAATGTCTTATCATGAATGAATGTAGTTTGTATTTTTTTAAAGTGATTTGTAATTTATGCAAATTTTTAAAGAATGAATGAATGAAATATATTAAATTAATCATCTTATTTAATAAAAGAAAAAACTCTCACTCTTAGATCATAAATGATTTGCAATATTTGAAAACTTTAAGAAAAAATAGAAAGAGAGATGGAGAGAAGAAAGAAGCGGAACCCAATCTTCCCTTTAGGGAAACTTAAAAAAAACTAAGAGGAAGGAAGAAAAGCTTATGGAAAAAGAAGTATTATCACCTTCTTATCATGGGAATCATAATAAAGAAAGAGCATTGTTACTTTATGTATAAATGGTTTATGGATTATATGGAATATATAGAAATGAAAAATAAGAAAACAAAGCTAGATTGCATAACAATTGGGCGTTGCTATTGATCTCGACTATAGTGATCATACATAAATGATTGCATGATTGTCTGATATGATCTATATGAAGGGGTGGCATGGGCTATCTAACTAATGTGCAAAGAGTTATTGGACATTTTGTTATATTAGTACTATGGGGAGGTTGGATTGGTACATTAACACATAGAATTCCTGTCATTAATGATTGCCAGTACAATTTCTTATACAATGAAGTGTTTAATATTGATCATGCATGTACTACAAGGGTACTAGACTAGTATGATTACCTAATAAAAAGATTATACTTTGCTCATACTGAGCAAAAGGAGCATTGGATTAGTATGACTAATTTGTGGAAATATTATATTAGATCATCAAATTCATCTCTTATATGCTTAAATAAAAAACATAGGATTACTTCTAACACATCAACCATGTCAAATTTGTTTTAGATCACATCAACATAAAGAAAAAATGCATAAAAAATAAAATAAAATGAATCGCTATAATCAATTCAAGGGGATCATTGAAAAAAAACATTTTTTCAGATGAAAATGCTAAAATTATATTAAATAATATTCATACTTTATTTTCAATATGGAACATTAAATTATCTTCAATTGCTTATTGGCATAACAAAAAGGTGCACAATTATTAAAAATATGCCTATAATATCATTAACAAGTGCTTATTTAACCACTCTTCATTAGATTCCTATAGTTTTTTAATACAAATCTAAAAGAAAATTTTATGAAAGAAGTTTTTTTAGTGATCATCGTATTGGTTTTTGTAGTTGGAAAGTTGATGAAAGAGTTGACCAGTTACCAATCTATTTACAAAAATTTATAATTGTTCTTTATAAAACTTTTGAAGAGTTTGAAGATGAGCTTGCATTTAACTAAAGTACATATAAAGTTCATTCCTTTATACATTACTCAACCTATTAGACTTCAGTTTTCATTCTTATTTTATAATGCTAGTATGATATTTCTTTTCGTACTTATGTGCTATACTATTTCCTATATAATATTTAACCAACTTTTATGTTTATTCATATAAGATCACTTCACTCTCTATCTTGATTGTATCATATGATTTCCTAATATTGTATTATATGATCTTAAATTTTCTCTTCCTTACCAATCTATCTTAATATATGATATCAGAGATGAGGCCTCAACATGTCAATATCCTCTCTCTATGAACACTAGATGTTGGTTATTATGATGGCTATGTGATGGGTCACTTTACCTCTCATGTTTAAATACTCATAAGTGATGCCATGGCATTTTAAAGATTGATGCTAAGTGATAATATTGTATGATATAAGATTCTTGAGAGTAGAGATAGAAGTTCTAGAATGGAATCCAAGCCTAAAAGAGAATAAAAAATAAAAAAAGAAGAAAAAAATAATAAAATACTAAATGAAATTGAATATGAAGAAAAGGAAATATGATATATGATTATTATATGATAATATATATATACTTATACATATAAGATAAGTATATTAATATTATTTTATTATTTACATATTACTATGCAATGTTTCATTTATTACTTTATGTTACTTCTTAGTTAAATAATTATCTTTTTGTATTGCTTTATTACATGTAGCTATTAGTTTATCTACTAAATATATTGTACTTATTTCCTATTACATTAAAGAATAGATGGCTCTTAGATGATAGTATAAGGCTTTGGGTGAGAGTTTATTATATTTTGTAAATATGAGCAATATTATATGTAGATAAGAATATATGTATCTTATTATCAAAGTTCTATATCAACATTAGCTTACAAATTTTCATACTATATGATAGCTATTATTGTAGCATTGAGATTATCATAATTTTTATATTACCATCACTCTTTTATATTGGCATGTGTTCTCATTTTTTTATTGTAGACTCTAATTAATATGAAAAACTTATATTATGGATGTAATTTATATATTTGTGTTGATTTATATTGAGAGGGGTATGATAATAGTAATACAATAAAATAAGAACATGTAAATGGTATCATATGAAATAAATGAGCAAAATGTTGTAAAACACATTTCTAGTAAAAGCTTAATTATTCTTATCTTTTTCATCATCTTTATGTATTTGTTTATTTTCTTTCTTGTTCATTTTCTTTTGGATTGTTATAGGGCTATACTTCATAATGATTAGACATGTTTAGCAACCTATTGTTTCAACTTAAATCACCTAGATTAAATGACATATATGGCTCATCTCAAGAATAATCATTCTAAAATACGAGTGACTATTTTAGACAATCATTCATCATGTCATCTTTTGATGTTTGCCCTCTATTCATCAAATCATGTTCCTTTTGAATTTTTATACTTTGTTAGATGCGTATCGTTTTCTTTTCTTTTTTGGTTACCATTGTAGGTAATAATTTACATATTTGATTTTCCTTTTTATATCTCTATTATATTAATAAGAAAAATAAATGTAACTTAAGCAAATCACATATAATATATTCTAATTTCATGTGAAATCAAATAAGTGGCAAAACATTACAATACCAAAGTGAACAATCATCTTCAATATATCATATAAGATCATCATCTTAAGTTCCTATTTTTCTAGCATGCAACGTATATCAAACATCAAACATGAGTATGGACCTCCTCAACTCAATATTTTGTCAATCATTAAGGCATTTAGCATATAGTACATTATACGTCAAACATATATACATTGTACAAGCTTATCTATTTTTCAAATCCTAAGTAATGGTCTTCTCCAATTTTCCAAAATTTGAGCTCTAGGTGTTATAGTTCTCGTGAGCCTTTCCTTGGTTTTTGCCTTTATCATGCACCTAACTCCTCTCAGATTTCTTTCAAAAGCTTGACAGATCTTCATTTCACTCTTTTTTTCACTTTGTCACACTTGGATTAAACTAATCACACTGGCTTTTTCCTAGAAAAATCTTTCCTACTTTTATAAACAACTTATGACCTTTTGCATTCCAAACCATTTAACTCATATTAATGATTGCATTTGATTGATTTAGTGTATCTTAACCTTCATGTCCAACTTGACAAGAATGGGTTCCCATTGGTTGAATGCTCCCCATGGTGATTAGCACAATCATTCACTATTTTAGTTTTTAAAACTTTTTCATTTATTTGTATTGTACTTACAAAATATATTAATTCATATTATATAATGAGTCAAATCTCTCTTCATTTGTACTTATCGTACTTATATAACACACTTAATTATACATGTATGATAAATTCTAATTTATTCAACGCAAATATTCTCTTAACATTGTATTGTATGATGTCTTTTATCATACTATATGATATCCTTTATTATACTTGTACTATCAATTTTACTACATGATCTTATTATGTGATAACTAACGATTCACTATAGTGTTGGCCTTATTATACTTATACGACTATGCTTGTTGTACTATATCATTCTTTTATACACTACTCAACCTATAAAATTTCTATTTCATTCTTTTTTTATAATGCTAGATCGATATTTTCTTTCATATTTATGTGCTATAATATTTTCTATATAATAGTTAACCGACTTTTATGTTTATTCATATTAGCCCACTTCACTTTCTATCTTGACTGTATCATATGATCTCTTTATATTGTATTATATGATCTTAAATTTTCTCTTCCTTACTCATCTATCTTAATGTATGATATCGCTTATTATATTGTATAATCTATGTAACTATGTTCCACCTAACAACACCTTGAATTGTACCATATCATTTAAGCATTGTACTATGCAATCCTTGTTTTCAGAGATAATTTAAGAAAAAATTCTAAAAATCTTAGAATTTATATTTAATTCAAAATATCTTCATTTAATAATGTAGAATGTTACAATTTCTCCCTTTTTTAAAAAAGTTTGTCCTATAAAATTAAAACATGGAATGATACTTTTTCATCATCTATTCTTTTAATTCATATGTGGTTTATCTCACTCTATATTTGATTTGTTTATAATATTTTTACCATTAGAATTTCTTTGTTCCTTAATTTCTTCACTCCATTTACCAAAAACTTTGTGTCTTTTTCATCATAAATCTGATGTATTTGTAGCTCAAATAAATTTAAAATAAAGTTTTGGATGTTTTTTGGATCCTCCACATGCTTCCTTAATGAAAAACATATGGAATATATTATAGATATCTTTAGGCTTGTTGGTATGGCTACTTTGTACGCAACTTCTTGTGCCCTTTAAAAAAATTTTGAAGGATTTAGAATAATCTAATATACCTTAGATTGAGCTTTTCCCCTTAAGGAAATCTTGTAACTCATGTCATGATATTTAACCTTCTTGTGGTTGGAATTGTAGACTTCCTTTATTAATCTTGAGCCTTTAATATATTTTCTTTGATCTTCTTTACCAATTATGTAGTTTTTGAAATAACATCCAACCTAAGATATACTTTTTATTCGCTTCATATTAGCATATAAGAGATTAATATTTCCCCTCTATAATGCTTCAAATTGAGCAATCTTTATATTCAATTGATAACTATTACTTTGAGAAAATTCTATCAAAGAAAGATTTAAGTTCTTAACATATCTTCCAACTTTTTAATTGTTCGTTTAGTTTTCACATGAGTTTGTAATAGAAAGTGATACTAAACTTTAATTGAATTCTAGATGTCTCTTATATTTTTTTCTAAAATTATGAAGTGAACTTAAAGTCTCTGTTAGATATAGACTTTAGCACTCTATATAATCTTACTATTTGATCCATGCATAGTTAAGCCATTTTTTTGTGTAATTTATTTTAATGGGTAACAAATGTGTCACTTTTTTTAAATTGCCCACCACAGTGCATATAGCATCATTATCTTGATTTGTCTTTGGCAACCAAATTATGAAATCCTTAAATTTTTTTTCCCTCTTTTGCATTAGTTTGTGAAGATTTGTTGAAGTTCCATTTGGCTTTTAATGCTTTTCTTTGGCTATTAACATATTAAATATTTTTTAATAGACTCTTATATGCTTTTCTTAAAGTAATACTTGCCTTGTTTACTCTTAATTTAGAATATGCAATATATTCTTATAATAAATGATTTTATTCTCCTGATTGAGTTGAAAATTGGTTTCTTTCCCTTTTAAAATTTTGGCTTTTACCTTATGTAGTTCTTCATCTTGAACTTGACATTCCTTTTAATCTTTAAGTAAATCCTTTAATATTGAAACTTCATTAAAATTTCTCTTTTAGCTAACTATATAGCATTGAGATATAACTGGTTCATGTCAATACATAATTGTGCACTTCAACTTTTGAGTTACAATTGATGAAATTTTCACTTTCGCTAAAGGTATCTATCATACCAACATAATAGTGATTGTTACTTTCTTTCATATAATTCCTTGAACAAAGATATTTCTTTAGTTGATTAGTAATTATTGTTTTACACACAATTTCATACCCTGCCTAAACCTATTGATATATTATTTTAGATTAAGATAATTGAATAAAATTAAGTATACTTTTTAGGAGGAGAATAATGATAAGATAATTCCAAAATTATATATTCTTACAAACTAATAACCTTTGAAATCACAACATATATATTTTTTTCAATCAGAAGGCTCTTTTAATATTTGAAAAATCTAAAGTAAATATCTACAAATATCAATCCATAACATAAGAAAACATAATCAAAACCATAAGATACATGTATAATTCTCAACATCTACATAGTATAGTCATAAGATATGTGTTGTACCTTTGCATAGCACCACCTGTTTGAAAACAACAAAATGTTACGCTAATTTTTCTATGATGTTTCTCGAGTGTATTTTAGGTTATGCATCTCAAACTCTTACAGGATTAATCAATTAGAGAGTTTTGATAAAATGTCTAATAGAACAATCTACAAGTGAAGTAATATTAAGTAGTGGTGGTGGTCATGCGGCAATTGTGGCTTAAATGGCATATCAAGGAGTTGTTGATCAAACTCTTAGTGGAGTAGCTAACCATTAAGAGTCCATTTTCAAAACATCTATTAGTTTAATTATTCATCTTATCATTTGTAAACATATGACACAATTAGTTTGTATAAAATCATTTATTCATATACAATACTATTCATTTCTTACATATTATTATTTTAGATATAAAAATATTTTATTATTTTAATAACTATAAAAATACTCTAATAATAATAATAATAATTAATATATGAAAGATGGTTTTATAAAATAAAATAAAAAAAATTTCCTAAGAACCTAATACACGACAAAGCCCAAAGGCTTGGGCCAAGTAGCCCAAAGTGTTGGGTAATGGGCTTAAGGGAGCCGTTGGTAAGAAGGACGAGTGAATCGAGTTTAGTCAAGCCTGACTTTTATCACAACACAACCCTATGCTACTTGGATTAAATTAGGCCAAGAAATAACTCCTGAATCAGCTTTGGCATAATAAGTCGGGATGAACTCATGAATTTTTAAGTAATGGGTCATGTTTATTAGACCCATATGAGATGAGAGTAAGTATTATAAATGTTAAATATCATACATAAGCTTGCAATGTGGAACTAAAAATTGGCCTTGTTTGCTACCGAATTGAGGTATTGAGGTGAACCGATGCCTTCTACTCCCACCTTTTTGTGATCGAATGGTCTAGATCACATCAACTTTTGTGAACAGTAGATTCCATATAACTATGCTTTTCACAAGCCTAATCGAAAGGATGATATTTGTTTTGCTATTTTGACCAATAATTTTCATCTCACTATCCATTCGAAAAGCTTGATCGAACATGTGAGATCATTTTGGCCTCTGTGAACAGTGCTCTTGCTTAACACCACTATCCATCTAGTATGTAGGATCTAAAGATTTAGACCAAATCCTATTTAGATTAGATCTGGATCCTTTATTCAGCATTCTGGTCGAGCGATTATTATTCTGTTTGCCAAGATCATATGACGATCATTGTTCCCGTGCATAATTAGCATTCTAAAAAGTTGTTTGTGTTTGTTTAGAATACCAAAATGTAACGATTCTTTCAAGTGACCATTTCTAGTTGTTAAAAAAAATTATTTTTAGTTTAAAATATTTCTAATATAAATAGAGGAGCCTTTGGAGTAGAGGATTAGGGATTTTATCGTCATCAATATTTTGAGAAGAGAAAGAGCAAAGCCAAAAATTGTAATATGATGACGACATCCTTGTGGGAGTCATGTTTGCTACTCATTTTTTCTCATTTTTGCTTTAACATTCTCTTTGATTGCACATCTTACTTATGACTTTTTTACAATTGATTTTTTATTTATTCAAAAAGGATCATATTAATACAAGATCTGTGTTGATCTATTTTCTTAATAACACTAGCACACATCGATAAAACTTTTGATTTAATATTTCAAAATTAGGTTATTTAGGTTGTAAATTGTTTTATATTTGCACTCATATTTCAACATCATAATTTATAGACTTGTGTCATATATACTTTTACAAGTAAATAATAGAATATTAATGTTATATATTATTTATTATTATGCTTCAATATTATAAGTTTTTACAATTAAGATTGTAAAGGTGAAGACCTACTTGCTATGGCAAAAAGGTATGGTTTGTAAAAGTTGCCATTAGTGCTACAATGAAAGATAGTGATTTTGTCAGTGGATCCTAGTTGGGTTGATTGGTGGTAGATATAGGCACGGGTTAGGACAAATCACTTAAAGATTGTTTGTCACTTTTATTTTCTTTATTATCATACAATTTATAATATTTTTCTCATTTAATAATATTAAATTAAAAATATATATATATCAAAGAAATTTATCAAAATTATTTTTTCAGGAATAATATATTTTATTAAAAATATTTTTAAAATCATAAAGCTTTTATTTTTTTTTCAATTTTTATTTACCAAAATTTTTAAATCAGTTATTTTATCATTATCAAATTTTCATTTAAGAAAAGATTTTAAAAATAGTAAATAGTTTAAAACATAATTTACCCTCTTTCTTGTGCTTTAATAAGGCATAGATTCATCAATATGGTGCTTATACAAAATTGTATGAGTGAACATCTTCGAAGACTTAAACCATTTGAATGGCCCATTGTTTGTGACTACCATCATCAATCTCTCTGATGTTCGCCTCTCATCATGACATGGAAGTATACTCCTATGATGTAAAAACTAAATGAGACTCTTAAAAGTTTAACTAATAAATTAACAAGGTAAAAAAACATGATTTGTCATAACTATAGAAGGCTTAGTTTTTTTTACTACCAAGGCTTATGTTAGTAGGTAGAATGGTTCCAATTTGTAAAAGATTAATGAGAAGCCTTGGATGCGATCATTGCAAAACCATACCTCTTTAAAGAAACTTCAAGATAGATTCACAAAAATTTAATTTAATCAAAATCAAGACACAAAATGCACTTAGTCATTGCCAATGTTGTGCATAGCAATATGCTTCCTTTAGTAAAGAGAAAATTGATCAAGTAATATAAAATCTAAATTTTAATTTGAATACTAAAACTCTTAATTATTCTTTGCTTATACCAGTAGATAGTCTTTTGTATATTTCATAGCATTTAATCTCTCCCTTAGTCATCGATTCAAGGCTTTTAACCACATGACAAGCTATCACATTAATTCCCTTCATAACACTCCTTGCTACAGTCATGAATAAATTTGAATTGCAAATGTAAGTTTCTCTTCTATTGTAGATCTATTTGAATAATGAGCATTGGATTCCCTCTAAAAAGAGGAAAACACCAATTATTATTTTGAACATGCTATTTTGGGCTAAGCATTGAAGAAAGGGAAAATAGAGAGAGAGAGAGAGAGAGATCAAAATCACAATTAAGAAAAACTACAATCTCTTAGGTAATCTAAAAATTTCATTGGAACTTGTTTAATTACAAAGTTGAAACTTCCTTGAGTTATAAAGATGATTAGCAAAAAAAGGCATGAACATAAGTTCAAAGGCATAGGAAACAGTGAGAATGGATGACCATGCAAATTATATGTTAGAAGTGAATTAATCATAGAGCACAAACTTTTACTTCTTGGAGATCATTTTATAGAAGTGCAATAGTTGTCATTATCTTCATAACCTTGCACAACCTCAAAGGCAATATGTAATTTGAAACAATAAGTGACAAATATCATCAAAATGTTTGATTTAATTGATATGTTAAAGAACATTTATCTAGAGTTTATCTATCCCAAATTGTAAGACTTGTTGTTGACATCAATGTGTGCTGCAATGTTATTTCAATACATTTCTGATTTTTTGGTTTTTTATGATCGAACTATTTGATGATGAGAAGGAACAACCACTATTAAATATGAAATAACAAAAGAGGTTGGGTTGGGAATACAACTATTTGAGTCAAACCCTCTTTTGAACTTTAAAAAATGGGACACTAAACCATATGAAGTTGTTTTACCAAAATTGTATTGAGCACGCGATGCACTTTAACCAATATCTAGAGTTTTCTTTCCTAACAAGTACATGTGGTTAGGTTAAATAGCCTAATATGATTAAGTTTGAATTATTCATATGAAGTGATTGGTGTCATCCAACCACTTGATAACATGATCCACACAAAAATTAATTGAATCATCTTTAATACATTTGAAATCCATAAAATTATATTCAACACATAAGTCATACCAAGTAAAAAATCAATCATATTCATATCAAAATCATCAATGAAGGTTACTGTTGAAAATAATGTATTATATTCTCCAATATTACATTTACTTAACTTCACTACGAAATGGATGAGATGCAGAGGAACATGATGGAAGAAAACACCTTTAATGTCATAATCAACCTGCACACTATCCCAAAGATTTATTATCGATTGTGATGAATATTAAATCGTGATGAATATTAAGTTTGAAAACTTTCAAACTATAAAATATTTTAAATACATAAAATTATTTCGACACTTAAGATTCAAAACTGAAAATAATTTAGAAATGTTAAAATAGATGCATACTTTGCATCAATAACTAATTTGCAATTTTTGTAATTTGATTTAAAGTGTGAAATAGTGCAAACATGAAAAATTGAGGAATTTCTCCTTTTTAGAAAGAGTTAATCCAAAATTCTCATGGTTAAATATAAGAAATAAGATGACAAAATATAAAATATTAAGCTATATGAATATTAGCATAACAATTAAATTTGATACAAAGTTTGATATGGTAATGAAGGTTGGCACTCAAAAGATCTTAGATGAGAGTTGGCAATGAAGGTTAAAGAGCATTATAGGAAAATAAACAGGGGATAAATTATAGTATTTGTTTTTATGTGGCTCTATGTTAGGAAAATAATAAATAAACAACTATTTTATAAAGGGAAGACTATGAAAAGAAAGAGTAAGGGAAAATTTTAAAAAAGCGCTAAAATTTAAATTTGGATAATTTCACAAAATAATTTTGGATGAGCAAGAAGTGTTTGATAATAATTCAAGCACTAGTTTGAAGGTTTTTATTAATTTAAACAAAATAGTAATCAAGAAAAAAATTTCAAAAAGGTACTTAAAATTTAAACCTTGTTAATTTAAAAGAATAATTCTGATTGTTTAAGAAGTGATTTGGTAGTGGTTAAAATACTACTTCAAAGGTTTTTTTAATTTGAGAACAATGCAAAACAAAGAATATGTTTTTACATAGCATTTTAGGTTGATGAGAAACATAACTAAAATGACATCAAAATAGGAAGTAATATGATTGAAGCTTTTTAAAAGAATGATTGATTAAGGAGCAAAGTTTTGTTTTGTCATCAATATATTCAATAAGCAAACAATTCTAGCAAGATGTTTAATGAACATATTAATTAGCAACATTAACAAAGAATTCATTACAAGTATAATTAAATTAGATTTAACTATCATGTCCTTCCTATCCTTTTTTATCTAATAATACATATAACAGCATATAAATCAAGATAAATTAGAATATAAACTTAAATAGAGGATAGAAATCTATTATGATGGTAAAAATCAATTTTTAAAACAATTTCCCATAGTTAAATATAATTATCACTTAATATAAAATAGTAATAACAACAAACACATATGTTTAAAATCTAAAAAAATTTGAAATATAAAAATTAAGACTCGGCAACAAAATATATAAAGATACAACACAGATTATCTGATCTCATAACATTATTTACTCACATGTCACTCTATTCTTTCTCTGCTTGTGCCCATAGAATAACTTATCATGTAAGTAGTAAATTTGATAAAACTTTGTAGATGAATTTCTATCTATGAACAATAACTAGCATAAATGATAACATAATATTGTAAGAAAACATAATCTTTATATAGTATTCAAATACAAGTAATTAAATAATGTGCAAATTAATATTTTGTTATTTCTTATACATATATGCAAACAAATATCTTCTACTTTTCGAATATAATAATGCTTCATATTGCATAATTATCATATTTTTAATAAAATATGCATCACTAAGAAAGGAATCATGATTAAGACCAACTTTTAAGTAAACTAAATCAAATTGCTGTTCGACTACCAGTGCATAAGAAATCAAATCCAGTAAGAAAAATTGTAATGAAAAAGAAAAACTTAGCTAAAGCCAAACCTCGAGTAGAGGATAATGTATCCTTAGGGCCAATCAATCTAAGTAGTTTGCGGTCAGAATCAGTATAGCATGATGCAAAGGTCCAGTATGCTCCTTTGGCACCTCCTCACTGGAATTGTCAGGTGGTATTGTAGTTGAAGACATGAATTATATTATCAGTCTTAATCCCTAATTTGCTTCTGTAGATGCTCATGGAATGGTGATTTAAGTGCAAGCTAATGTGCCTGCCTCAAGGATGGGTGCTCCTTACCAAGTTAATTCAATATGCGAATGGTGGGTTTAAGTTAGAAATTATGGAAGGAGTGTAAGGGCTCTTTTCCTTCTATTTTTTTAGGTTTTTTGCTATTTTATTCATGTGAATTTTGCTCGGTGCTGGTGTGAATTATTATTACTCATCCCATGAATTTATTGTCGCAATATTGTGTGTTTTTTGTTTTTGGGTTTTTCTTATCAAGAAACTACTATATCATTGGTGGTGCGTATGGGTTGCTTGGTAACCACTATTTTGGTAGATTCCATGCATGGTTGAGATAGATTTCGTGTTTATTACTTTCACATGCTAATATCCATTAGAACAATAGATTTTACTAGAGCTTGGCTATTCAGTGGTGTTGCTGGGTTGTTGGTTGTGTGTCCCTTTGTTCTCCACTATTTTTTTTATATGGTTGTAGGAGCTATTATTTTATCATGGAATATCTAGGGTATTAAATCAACTAAATCTCAAACTCACTTATAAAATCTGGTCAAGGACCACAAGTTTTTTTGGCAGCAATATTGGAAACTTATGCAAGTACTATTTTTCTCAGAGAAACACTGATAAATTTTTGGGTTAGAATTAAAATATTTTTGTTCAAATGGCTATGGGGTATTTAGGTAGAATTGTCCTATTATGAAAGAATTAGGTGTCACTAGAGATGATTGAGGCATTGGGTCAGGTTATTACACTTTAAATCACCTTGGCTGACGATATCTTTGTCAATGTTGTGTGGTAAATACTTCAAAAGATCATTACACTAGATGTAGTACCTAAAACCAAATTGAATGGGCGGCCATGTTTGGTGGCCCATTTCTAGTTTTAGGAAACTTTAACATCACTTTATCTCAAGATGAAAAGAAAGGAGGAAGATTTTCTGGTATAAAATTTCATATGAAGAGTTTGCTAATCTCATTCATGATTTTAATCTCTGTGATTTGGGATTTGTTAGTTTGCATTTTACTTGGTGTAATAACAAGAATGGATCTGCATAGATTTATGAAAAGTTTGATATATCTTTTTTGAATTTAGAAGGCATGTACTCTTTTCTTGACACTTTTGTTACTTATTTATAATGATTGGCTTTGGATCACTGCCCTTTTCATGTACAAATGCAATAGAAGCATTTAGGAATAATGAAACATAGACTACAATTTGAAAGTGGTTGGCTTTCTTCACCTCGTTCTTTTGAGATAGTTTTGTTTGCTTGACAACGTACAGTTAGAGGAAAATCGATAGATGTGCTTGCTACCAAGTCAAGCAGGACCTTGCATGCTTTAAGAGCCTAGCATTCTAGGTAAATTGACTACATTATTCATAAATCGAGGTAGCTTGAAAAGAAATTTTGGGATCTCTAAATGTAAGAAGAAAACATGGGTTTGAGCCAGAATGCAAAATTGGTAGGGAAAATCAAGGAATACTATTCTATCTTACCTTTTGAGGAGGCATGGTGGAGGCAAAGAGCAAAACTATCTTGGGCCCACCTTGGGGAAAAAATACTCAATACTTTCATGCTATAACAATGACTAGGATGCGTGGAAATTATATTCACACATTAAAAGATGATGATAGCTAGGATCTTCACTCTTTGGAGGAAACTTAAGACTTTTTGCTATCTTTTTTAAGGAAAAATAGTCCCTCTCCCTACTGGTAGTTGTTCAAATTTCTCATATGTTATTTAAGAGATATTTGTTGATGGAGTAGGCCTCACTTCTTATTGCCCCAATTTTACATGATGAAATTAAAATAATCACCCATTCTCTTAAAAATAATAAATCTCTTGGGGCTAATGGCATTTCTAAGAAATTCATTACAGGCTACTGGGTTATCACTAATAGAGACTTGATCATTATAGTGAGACAATTCTTTGAGGAGATTCACATGTCAAAGAATTGGATGGATATGTTGGTGATCCTTATTTCTAAATTTGTCTACACATGTAAGCTGAACTAGTCTAGACCCATTAGTCTGTTTAACACAACTTACAAAATTATCACCAAAATTATGATTATGAGACTTAAGGAAGTGTTACCACTTTTGTTTTCTCCTGAATAAGTGGCCTTTATTCTTGATAGATTGATGATGAAAAGTATGAGATTTTTTTCACTATTTTGCAAATGTATGGAATATTGTATCAAAGGTTTGAGATTTAGCATCTTGTTTAATGGAATTAAGCTTCCCTAGGTTCAGAGTACTCGTGGCTGGACAAGGTTGTCCACTTTTCCCTTATTTATTCATGATTATTACAGAATATTTTTCTTGTCCATTTACTTAGTAGGTGGGAAGGGGTATAGATATTGGATTTAACACTTGTAGAATGCCTCCTAAAATCTATCACCTTTTATATTCAAATGTTATAATTATGTATATGCCTACTACACATGCTGCTACCACCACTATGAAGTGTACTCTCATTGACTTCTCTTTATCCAATGATGTCATGGCAAATCTTTCTAAGTCTTGTATCTCTTTTAGCTGTAGGATGGCTAGTAGAAGGAAGCACATGATTACTGAAAAACTTCATATTAAGCAAGCTAAATTTTTTTTTCTCTAGGTATTTCAATTCTGACATGAAAGTCAAGAATGCAAAATTCTTTTATATTATAACTTGTTGAAAATAGAATAAATAGGTGGGTGGCACGTGCTTTATCCATGACTAATAGCCTTTAATTAATTAATTCAATTTTATTATCTATTCTAGTATATTACCTCATTCATTATGTCATTCTAATGGGCATGTTTTTTAATCTTAAACACTTGGTGAGATCCTTTCTTTGGAGTGGAAACATAAGTAGAATTACTATTCATTATGTGAACTGGGAAATGATCACTTTATCTAAGGATCAAAGTGGACTTAGTATTAGTAATCTTCATTTTTGACAACAAACTCTCATTTCCAAGCATTATCTTTGCATATTGGCAAAGGAAAATACTCAATGGTGAAGGAGTTTCAATATGTAGTACAACATACGTTTGTTGGATAGTTCTTATTTGTGTGGTGATTCTATCACTTGCAAGCTCCTTCATATCACTGCTCCATGCATTGTAAATCATATGGTTTGGTGTATTGCTTTAGGGCATAGTATTTCTTTTCTAGAGGATAATATGATTGGTCTTGTATCTCTTGCAAAATGGCCAATTTTTAAACATGTTGGAATTTCCACATTCCACTAAATACTTTGTGCTAGATGAAAATAACTGGAATCTTTAAATGTTGCAGGAATTCTTTTGAATTTTTTTGACTCATCGAACCATGCATGCTTTTTGTGTACATGAAGCAAAAAAATAAAGCATTGTTATGCCCATTTGTTATGGATTCTTAGTCTATTTCAAAGCTAGTTTATACTCGATTGCTAAGTGAATATGAGGACCTGCATGCTGGCTAAACATTGTAGTTTTTCTTGACTTAAGAACTTCCAATTCAGCCCCGTGTGCAAGTTTTTCTTTGGAGATTGCTTATGAATGTTTTGCCAACTCAAGAATTTTTATATAATTGACACATTGGACTTCAAACTTTATGCCCTTGGGGATGTTTGGAAGATGAATCACTGCAGCACATTTTTTGGGGCTATTTCAGGATGTTTGTTGCTCAGAAATGCACCCTGTAGTGGTTTGGATATGCTTTGGATCAATTTTAGTATTGGGATGTTAATTTGTTTTCTGATTTGCTTAACTAGATGGTTAAGTACAATAAAGTTCATGCCATGGAAGACATTGTTTGCTGCATTGCCTACTCATTTTACTTTTCTTGGTCTTGTCAGAATGGGAAGTTACATAATAACAAAGTCAAGTTATATACTGCAATTGTGGATCTTGTATATTATATGCATTTGGTTTATGCTAAAATTTTCAAGTTGCATTGTGGGAGTTTTAACCACACCTTTGAGTGGAATATTACCCCTTCTACGCTGTGGTCTCCATTCCCCAAGAGTTAGATTAAGCTTAACTGTGATGAAGTATTTGGTTAAAATGGTGTTGTGTATTGCTATAAGGGATGCTTATGGGAAACCACTAAAGATTATTGGCCAACAAGTTTTCTTTGGTTCCTTTTCACATGTTGAGGAGGCAATTTTTTATGCTTTGCGTTGTGCTGCTCAACTTGGCTTACATCATTCTACAATTTGGTGAGTTCGATTCCATGGAGATGGTCTCTAAACTCCTCAAAATATTGGTTTTGTCACATCGCAGCCAATGATATACTTCTTTTGCTTCAAATGCCCACTCGTTTACAACTTTCAGAACTTTTCATATTTTGCAAGAAGGTAACTGTGCAGCAGATTTGATGGCTACTATATGCTTTCTACTGATTATACATGGGATTGAGGTATGCCCCTTCCCAAATAGTTTGTTTTTATTTTACATTTTGATTATGTGTACAAATCTCCATAAGGAGTGTATTTTGTAGGCATTGACTATTATTATTTCAAAAGAAACATTATAGTGGTTATGCTAATGAAAACATAAAAAATAATAAGAAACATTTCAAATCTTACATGACTGTAACAAACATAAAGAAAAAATATGGTTGATCATATTCACAAGGTAGGATATGCTCTAAGTATTATGAAAGTGCATTTGGATATATGTTATGATGAAAGGTTAATGAAAATATTGAGAAAAATGAACAATTGAGAAAAAAGAAATTCTAATGATGAAAGTATAGCACACTAATAAAAAAAAATAAGCTACTAAGTATAAGAAATTGATATGCCTTCTTAAATTTTGAGAATAAAATTCTTCTAAAAAAGGTAAATATATAAAATCTAAAAAATAATGGATGAATTAAAATTATAATTTTGAAATTTGGTTTATGTAGTAAATTATTGTTAATAGATCATAATAAATTTGGTATGGGAAATTTAAAAAAAAAGAAAGATAAATGTAAAACATGAAAGAGTAAATTAAAAAAAGAATCTAACATTATTGACTTAGTCAAAATTAGATCATTATTGGACATAAATAAAACGGTGGGATATATTAGAAGATTTACTAAAAAAAATTAATATAATGACTTAGTTGGAATAAGATCCTTATTCGTAAAAAACAAAAGAGAAGAATATATTAGAGAAATTGCTAAAAATATTAAAAGAGGTACAAAACTTATGCAATTTAATTGAAACAAAGAGCCTTAAAGATAATTAATTTTAAAATTTATCTAACAAATATTGGAAGCTTTGTTGAGGCTATGAATTAAAGAAAGGAACATAAGAGAGAGGGGGAGATATATATGTATGTATGTATGTATATGTATGTATGTATGTATGTATATATAAAGTCACATGCATTGGCAAAACTATAACCTCTTAGGCAATGTAGAAATTCCATTAGTCCTAAGCCAATTAAAAGATTCAACCTTTTGATTAGTAAGAAATGTTAAGGACATAGTTTTTAAGGAATAGGAAATAGAGAAAATGGATGACTATGCAAATTACAAGTTGGAAGCTAATTAATATTAGAAGGCAAACTTTTTTGCCTCTTGGAGATCATTTTATTGGATTGTTATAGTTGGCACTATTTTCATAACCATGCACAACCTCAAAGGCAATCTATAGTTACATACAATAGGTGACAAATATCTTCAAAGTGTTTGATCTAATTGATCTACTAAAATGCATTAATCTAGAGTTTAGCTATCCTAAAATATAAGCTTTGTTTGTAGACTTTAGTTTGGGATACTTTGTAATTTCAATATAAAACTATCTGATGAGGACAAATAACCTGTGTTGAAAACAAAAAAGTAGAAGAGGATGAGATGGGAATATAGGTTTTTGAGATAGAGTCTTGTACAAACTTATAAAAATAAGACACTAAATAACGTAAAATTATTTTACAAAAATTACATTAATCATCTGATACAGTCTAACCACTATCTAGAATTGTCTTACCTAATCACTAGAAGTGATTATGTTGAATAGCCCAATATGATTATGTTCAAATATTTATTGTGATTGATGGACCACACGAAGAAATTGATGTTATCTAGTCACTTCACAACATGGTTCACACCACCATTAATTGTACTATCCTTTTATTATTATATAATGCAATTGTATGATTGAATGGTACTATTTGGCTGACAAACAATTTTTACAACTATTGTAGATCAACCCAATGACTCAAATAAGATATGTAAATGATATAATATTTAAAAAATATACTAAAATATTTAAAAAATATAATTGATACACAAAGTGATTACAGTTAATCATTGTAGTGAAAATAAAGATACATGCATCATGGTTCCTTTAAAAATATAATTTTTTATATAGTAAATTTTACTAATTTTAAATATCAATTATTTAAAAATTTGGATAGCAATATAACACCTATTCATCTTGTTCATTTTTTAATCGTGGAGTCTTGTTTATGAAACAAAGACACTCAAAGAACATATATAATTCCAACTTTAAAATACAAATCATTATAATAGCAAAAAAAAGTTATCAATATTTTAGAGTACATGAAAATTTGTCCACATATCAAACAAAGAAATTTTAAATATGTTAACTTAGTTTAAATATTGCTTACAAAATGTGTTTTAATTAATTTTTTAATTTTTTTAATTAAAATATCTTTACTGTTGAACTTTGAATATAAAAATCATCATGACACAAATCGAACATATCAAAATCTGAATATAATATAATTTTTAATTAAAATTATATTCACCACATGAGTCATATCAAATAAAACACAATCGTATTCATATCAAAATCATCATGCCGTAAACTAATTGACCAACTCCCATGGTTAGATATCATCCATTTTCCGACACAAGATTTATCATTTTTTTATTCAAATATTATTATATATATTATTTATTTATTAACTAACGAGTATGTTATGAAAAAAAATAATAAAAAATAACATAACACCCAAGGCCATGTGTAACATGCTCATAATTTTTTTTAATCATGACATCACACGCATGTATCAAATAAGGGTAAAAAAATAAAATATTTATAAAAGATATTTTATTCAAAATAGTTATGATATGTCTTCTTAATTCTAAATTCAATTCTAATAATCTAAATTTTAAAAAACAAAACTTGTAAAACTCAAATAAATCTTTTTGTATTGTAATTTTTTAAAAAAAAAATATTTGCCTTCTGTTGTGATGAATATTCAGTATAAAAACTTTCAAACTATAAAATATTTCCAATATATAAAATTAGATTTGACCCATAAGATTGTAAAAAAAAATTATTTCAATCAAAAGTGTTAAAATTTATTAAACAATATTTATAATTTATTATTTCTTTTATTGATATAAAGTTTTTTTTTTAAAAAAGAAATCATTATTTAGCATATTCTCATTTCCACACAGTAATTGAACGTCAAGGATGTCGGGAAAATGGTGTACATAGCACGTGCAAGTCATAAAAATTACTTGGTTGTTATTATAAAAGGAACATTATAGTAAGCAAACCAATAAAGGATTGTGTGGTGACTTCTTGTGGTGTGGTGACTTCTTGTGGAGCAATCTTTGAGATAACAAAGGCAATGAAAGATGCTCACTTAAGAAGAGCTTCATCCCTTATAGAATGTCACCACCCTATGCAAGGGTTTCAACCAAGTGTTTGGGGTGATGACTTCATTGAGAACAAGCCTATCTCACCTTTAGAATTGGTATAGCTTATCATTGTATTTCATTTTATGATATTATTATTTCAATGATTATAAAAGAGTTTGATGTAATTTAAGTTATGTAAGTATTCAATTTAATGATTTCTTGACTTTGAAGGAACTGATTGAACTAAAAATTTACGAGTTGAAGCCAGTCCTAAGTCAAGCTTTGAATGACACAACAGATGTATTACAATCTTTAGAATTCATTGATACAATTCAACACTTGTGAGTACCTTATCACTTTGAATTGGAGATCAAAAAGACATTAATCACTATACACAATGTTGGAATTGAATACACTAATGATTTGCACATGATTGCTCTGGCATTTCGACTTCTCAAGCAACAAAGACTTCCAATATCAGTAGGTCATTATTCGTATTTATATGATCTGCATCACCAAATATTTAAGTAATTGGTTAACTAATTTAATGCTTTTGCAGATGTTTTCCATAGATTTTGGACGAAGAGGGAGAATTTAAGACAAGCTTGATAATAGATGTGGAAGCTTTGTTGAGCCTCTATGAGGAAGCTTATCTTGGAACACCCAATGAAGAGATATTGAAAAAAGCTACCAATTTTACAAAAAGGCATTTAGGTTTGATGTGTACCAATTTCGAACAAAATATGAGAATTGGGGTTTCAAGGGCTTTAAAAACCCCAAGGTTTAGGAGAATGGAGAGGTTGGAAGCAAGGGAGTTCATATCTTTAAATGAAAAGCAAGTAAGCAAAATAGAAGATCTATTGCAATTTGCTAAGTTAGACTTTCTATGGGTACAAGCAATCCACCTAGAAGAACTTCGAAGCATATCCATGTAAGCTTAACTAAAACATTTATTGTTATAATTCATGATTTTTTTAAGATTTTTAATTATACATGAAATTTGACTTTATTTATTTAACTTTTAGATGGAAGAAAAATATTGACCTTACAAAACAACTATCATTTGCAAGAGATAGATCCGTGGAGTCACATTTTTGGACAGTTGGAATATTCTTTGAACCTTGTTATTCACAAGCAAGGAAATATTGACATCTATACTCAATGATATTTATGATCAATATGGGACATTAGAAGAACTTCAATTGCTTACAAACACAATAAATAGGTGCACATTTATTAAAAATATCTATAATATCTCCAACAAGTTTTCATTCATTCACTTTTCATTAAATTCTTATATTTTTTCAAAAAAATCAAATATCGAATTTTATAAAAGAGTTATTTAACTATTTTTGTAGGTGGGACATCAATGAAGGAGTTGAGTTGTTACCTATGTATTTGCAAAAGTATATATTGGTTCTTTATAGAACTTTCAAAGAGTTTGAAGATGAACTTGTACTAGAGAAAAGGGCATATAGAGTTCAGTACCTTAAAGATGAGGTAATCTTTAGCTTAAGTTAGAATTACATTGGCAATAGTACATCAAGCACATAGATTAGACATGGTCATTTTTTTTGACATGGAACCTTTTGTGATAAGCATGTTACAGTACATAAACTTCCAAATACAATTGTTAAAAGTAAATGAAAACATATTTTGCAATTGATAAATTATGCTAGATTCTTATATTTTGTTAGATATACCATGGGATTTCCAATTCTTGTGTTTTTTCAATTTTTTTGAACTAAATGACCCCAATCCTAGATTGAATGTTTTATTTACACGTTAAAATAGCACGATTTATATCATTACACTTTGAAAAGGAGAAAAACCTTTTTTCATGTCAGATGAAGAAAGTATCACAAGCATATTTTCAAGTAAAGCAATGGGGAACTCAAGGTTATGTGCCAAATGTAAAAGATCACATGCAAGTCTCACTAAAAAGTTCTGGATACCAATTGCTAAGTTGTTGTTCTTATGTTGGCATGATGGAAATAATTCCAGAAGAAATTTTTCACTGGGTTAAAAGTTTTCCTGAGATTGTAAAAGCAGCATGCATAATTTGCAGAACAATGGGTGATCTAACCTTTGATGAGGTATGCTTTATAAAATTAGTTGAATATTATTTTTCTACAATTGGCTCTTAAAAATAAGATCACATATATATCTCCACACACTGTCACATTCATTGAATAGCCTTGGATAAAGGTACAACTTTTTGTGTGATCTTTACTTGGGCTTCATGCATAAGGGAGCTTTCTTAGCATTGAATTTTTCTGTATCTCCTATAACTAACAATGCCCACATGATTTGGATATTTTTCCAGCATGACCACAAGGTGAATCATTTGGCTATTCTAATGGAAAGCTATATGGAGGAATATAATTACACAAAGGAAGAAGCATGCAAGAAACTGCTAGAAATGGTGGAGAATGCATGGAAAACTTTGAATCAAGAGCTTTTACAACTTACCAACATTCCATTGTCATTGGTTCGACCAATCATCAATCTTTCAAGAGTGATAGAGCTTTTCTACAGAGATAAAGACAACTATACCCATCCTCAAGGAACCATGAGAGATAATATCAAATTAGTTATGTTGAAACCAATTTTTGCCAAAACAGGTATCTAGAAATATATATAAGTAAGAAAAAAATCATTCTTAAGGTTTTGATTATATTTATTCATCATTTAACATGAGCATTGAATGTTTTGCAAAATCATTATCATAACTATTTTTCTAAACTCACCTTTAAATGGGTCAAATAAGATTCTTTATTCTTCCTCTCTCCCATTCTTTTTTCCAAGGCAACTCCAAATAAAACTAGAATCTCTCCTCTATGTCACTCTTTAAAACTCCATTGATTATTTTCATTCATTGCTTCTACTCAAGACTTCAATATCCATTGCTTTTCAAAGCTTCTTAGTTGCTTTCACCCTATCCTCCTTTTGAACTCATTACCCTCAATCTATAACTTCCTAAAACCCCTAGCCGAGTATTGTAATCTTGATTAAGCTAAATGAGTTACTACGATGGCACTACTATACAAGATGACACATGTGAGTCATAAGTAGATATTAAAGTAAAAATTTCATAATAATCGATATATATAGAAAGTTTTTAAGGGAGGGAGATAAGCACTATTTATGGAAGGTTGTGAATTAAGGAATTAGTGATAATTATTTTTATTATGCTTAAATATGACTTAGTCATAAAGCCAAATAGCCAAAACATTTGGAGAAAAATAAAATATACTGATCATAGGATGAAATATTAAAACTAATATATAGCATTAAAGTATTAAGCTTTAATATAAAAAAAGAAGTGTATTTGGATACCTCATTTTAAAAATAGACTAAAGAATTATTGAAGTCATTTAAGAGAAAAGTGTGAAAAGTAAGAAAGAATATAAAGTTTTAATTAAATTGAAATTTACTTATATAAGCTAGCTAATAAAAGAATATGTGGAGGTGAGAAAGATGAAAAGTGATTAGGTGTTTAGCTAAGGGAAGATTTTATAAGTGGGTTTGGAGAAAAGTTAGAGAAGAGAACCATTGAGAAGGAGTGATGAGATCATCTTAGAATGACTATCATAAAAGTCAAGCTTGATTTGAAGGAGAAAGGCAATCTTTCTAAGTGATTTTGATTTAGTTTTATGATGATTTAAATAAAAGGGCTAAAATTGCTAGAATAATGCATGCATATGAATATAAAAAGCTTTCCATGAGCTTGAAGTCCTAGAAAGTTGGTATGCAAAATTTAGAGATTTGTAAAATTTTATTCATGTCGATTTAAAGCTCAACATGTGTTTTAGATGGTTCAACCATAGAATTGGATTGTTCGATCATCTTTTTGTGAAAATAACGTTTAGCCTCTCTTTGTTAGATGTTAGACTTACTATTTGACCTATGTAAGATGCCCTTTGAACAATCAAATGGAGCAATTAGATGGTCCAATAACTTTTTGCAAAGCACGCTTGAGTCATTACAAGTGTATCATGAAATGATTCAATATCTATCAAAAATACAGTAAACAATGTGATGGATACCTAGATGATATTAATCAAGATTTGGACAAGTGCATGTTGTATACTCCAAACTCTACATAAAGCATATCTGATAATTTGGCAAAGGGTATCAAATTGTTTTATATATTTATAAATAGCAAAATGATAGTAAAGGCTAATTAGGGGAAATTATATCCCAAAAGTTGAACAACAAGTGTTAAACACCAATCATGATGTGAAAAGAAAATGAATGCATATTAAAGTATGAATTATGTTAAACTAAGTCAAAAACAATGTAATGTGTGTGTGTGTGTGTGTCTGTTTGCAAGTGTGTGTGTGTGTATGTTTGTGTGTGTGTGTATAAGTGTGTGTTGTCTGATTACAATAAATGAGGAAAAGAAGTAGAAGAATGAAAGTATAACATTCTTATAGGGTATGGATAATCTAAATTTATAATTTAAAAATTTATTTTTTTGAATTTTTCTTTTGTAATATAACATTGTTAAACCATTATAATGATCATTGTATTGGGTAATTCCCAAATGGATGGAGGTAAATACCAAACATAAAAGAGTAAATTAAAACAAAAAAGTGATTTTGTTGGGTTAGATACAAATTAAGCATAAACAAAATGATGATCTTATTA
Organism: Vanilla planifolia; assembly: GCA_023846275.1. Classification (NCBI taxonomy): domain Eukaryota; kingdom Viridiplantae; phylum Streptophyta; class Magnoliopsida; order Asparagales; family Orchidaceae; genus Vanilla; species Vanilla planifolia. The sequence goes on from CM043877.1 coordinate 2,093,609, forward strand.
ATAAAATTATTAAAAATATCAAATGAGGTAAAGAAATATTGAATTTATATAAAAACAAAGACCATGATGATTAAATTTTAAAATTTATTGTATAGATTTTGGAGACCTTATGGATTGGAAAAAGCAAAACAGAAAAGCCTTTATGAAGTTCTTTTAATTACAAACCTTTTTTAAATTACCTAAAACCTTTAAGCATTAAATATTAGTCAGGAAGAGGACGTGATCTGGTAAGGAGAGATCATATCCAGGACTATGCTAATTATGGAAAAGATATAACAAATAATTTTGCAAAATAGTAGAGGAAAAAAGGTTGGATTTTTTTAAGGGATGTGGAGCTGAGATTAGCATATTTCTCAATTGTAAGACACATTTGTTTTCTAATTAATGAAATATAAAAAAGCTTTTTACATTTGGATTGAAAGTCATTGGTTAAGTATTATTTGATAAAATGGTTTAATTGAATCTCTATTGGTTATTATTCTTGTAATCCTATTTTAAAAAGTATTTTGGTAGTGAATAGGGGCAAACATGATTTGTATGAAAATGGTTAATTATAAAATGATCATAGATTCCATTACTATGAAAAATGAACCATTAAATAAGAAACCTAATAAAATAATGATAAGAGTCTAAGGTTTATTTTTCCTAGAATAAATTGTGCCCAAAAAGGGTGTATGTCTAGATGGGTATGGGTCGTTAAAAAAACACCTAAATATAAGAATAATCTAATAGCTTAGCCCAAAATACTAGTATTGAGATAAACTAGATTATATGATAAAAAAAGATTCATTAGATATTAAATGACCTCAAGAGCAATAAGGGAGCATATAAAAAATGATTTTCTTATAAAGGAAAATAAAGATGGTTCATAAGGGGTTAAAAGAATATCATTACATGGCATAATTATTAATTTTTATTTATATCAATGCTTGTCATCAAGTTTCTTGATTGAAAGTGCCAAAGACCTCACTCGTAGCATAACCCAAAATTGTTATAAACTCCATGTATGATTATGTAGTTTTGCTTGTTAAGCTTACTTTTGGCTAACATTTCAGGTACAATGAAAGTACAACATAGGACTCCATTGGATTAGTGAGATGAGCTATAAATTTAGCAATGTTTATTAGTTTGGCTTTTTTCTCATTGGAACTTATGCAATATGTATTGAGAAATTGTTATATGCTATAGTAATAAGTTGTGGTTACAACAAGTTCAGTTTTTATTTGGTTGTCTTTTACTTTATAAAATGATAAAAGAGAGATATTGTGATTTATTTTAATTATTTCTATTAAAATTTTATATTAGCTTGAAAGTTTGAAATACTTGGTAGAAAATTGATAGCTTATAAGGGACTAGTGTTGTCACAAGGCATTAAGTAGGACTACAAACCTACAAAAGTTAGGAAAGAATGAATAAAAATGAAAAGGGCATTCTTATGAAAAATTTGGTAGAAAATGAAGAAGATGGTTTCATCAAGGTTTAAAGCTACAATAACTCAAGCTAGAGAGAAACTAAAATACTATACATGTAATCAAAAGAGCTTAGACGAATGCTTTTAAGAAGAGGATTGTAACATGTTTTGTTTGTGATGAAGTTGGACATATTGCAAAGAAATTCCCTCAAGTCACAAGTCCAGTGATGGTGGCAATGATAGTGGAAGAGGTAATGAACATGAACGTTGTTCTGAAAACAATGTAACCAATAAGGGAAAGAGACTAGTTTGACATCTCAATCCCCAATGGCTTAACCTAGGATTTATGCAATCACCTAAAGGGAGGTCCATCACCTCCAAAATCCTTCATATGTACTTCATCATTGTTACATAGAACTATGGAGGTACACTTTGATTGTAGAGTATCTTCCTCTTTCTTTTCTATTATATTGATTTCAAGCACAATAGTTGGTTTATATACATTAGAGTAACCTTTATTAGTTACTTTGAATACTAAGATAATAACAAAAGTAAAAAAATATATAAGACAAAATTATATTATCATAATTATATTATCCTAGTGATGTTCCCAACCATATTCTCATAATTCTATTATCTTGGTACCTTTAAAATCTTCCCAGCTAGAAATTTAAAAAATTATTATGAATTTTTTCCAATCCCAAAAGTCAATGCTCACATGATATTTTTTACATGCCAAATATGTGATATGATATAATAAAATTTGTCAGAAATAAAATAAACATGTTAGGAGTACATAGCATATAAGATATCATCAAAATCCAAGCATCCAACATCATTAAAATGTTGATTTATAATTTAATCCAATTTTGGATGTTAAGAGCCACTGACTTACTCTTCATACCTATCAAGCAAATTCATAGTTACTTGCCTCAAAATTCCATGTCATTGTCAACTTTGAGTGAAGTGTTTGTATGATCTCCCATGAGCTTCTTTAAGATTAAAGCTTTCTTTCCACCTTGGTTCCACTTTCTAAATTACTCAGATCAATAAAAGCCTCAATTTTAGGATTTCATGAAAGCACAACCAAATGATTCTTCAAAATTCAAGTAAAAAAGCCAACAACCTCTCCAATTCTTTAATAAAAATCTAAAAGTGTACTTCCATGATTAAATTCATTATCTTATAGTTTTTATTTGAACTATTTGCATTCCTAAATATTTTTATGCAATATAATTCCCAAATAGACAAAACTATTGATTTTCTCCACCTCATTGCATCAAACTTTCATGGAGAGGAGGATACCCCATAGTCAATGTTCTTTTAAAGTCTCTCGATGTTTCCAAGATCGACAGTGGCCATCTAGTGATGTTTCAAATGTCAATTCCACAATTCCATTAGATTAAATTTAATTAGGAGAAATTTAAAAAACCAAATAATTACTTGATTTTTAATTAAAACTTAGCAAAATTTTAATTTATTTAATCCTTTGATCCAAATGACCTACAAAAACATTCTAATAAATTTTAAAATAAATTACACATAAACCTTTACATCTTTTTCATAATATTTTAATGTCGTTTAATAATTTTAAGAACTTTAATATTTTTTTTCAAAATTTTTTTAAATAATCATCCATCACCTGATCATTATCTATTATTTTCTTTCCATTTAAAAAATATTTATGGAAAGAATAGTCATAGCATATTAAGAGGACATCAATCACATACCTAAGTGAAGAATAATAGTTAAAGGCACACTTCCAGTCAACCCTAATCCTTTATTTTTTCATAATTTAATTAACAAGGGTTTCAAATTTCAAAACATAATTAGATATTGTCTCCCCTAAAAACTATCCATTTACTCATATACATATATTTTAACTTCACAACTATATCAATAACAAAAAAATGTATAATGAATCTAACCATAAAACCATAATGCCGCATACAAAAGGCACATCACTACGATAAAAACCACATCATAGGGTTTACATGGGGACTTTTTTTCTCTCTCTATATATAATACATAAGAATCTACATTATCAAACAATTATCTATATAATAACCTGCTTTTAGACGTAGGTAATTGCTCATATGTCTCGAAATATCCTCACTTAATCTCATGTCATGCTCTATAATACAAATAAGAGAATAAGTATAAAAATCTCAATAGATAAATTTGTAGTTAAAATAAAATGTAAAAAATGGGTATGTCATGAAATAAACTTAGCCTTAAGCACTTTATAAAGGTATATAACATCTAAAAGTGAGGCATATATTTAAAATTCTTTGAAAATATAAGAGTACTTTTTTAATGCAAATGCACACCATGCAATAACTCTTAATATTTCAAATATGACCATTTTCACATCCCTTAATATTGACAAATATATATATATATATATAAATATATATAATTTTATTTAGACTCATATATTTTGAACATTAATTAAAATTTTTGTTTCAAATAATAAGGGCCCTAGTTTCTACTACTTATCCTCTAGATCTCTATCTCGTCTCTCCTAGAATCTCGTTATATCTACACTTGATTGCATAATAAGAGGTGGTCATTATAAGACACAAGCGATGTTTATAGACTTTCATGTATTACATTATGGGATAAGGTTAGATAGGAAAAACATATTTAACATTAATTTTCTTTTATTCCTCATAAGATCTTAGACTCAAAGCTTGAATTCTTTTTTATCACTTTCATTTTATAGTCTTCATAAATATCACATGAAACTTTTCTTCTATTAGGAAAGTTATTCTCAATTTTGTGAACATATATATATATATGCCATGTCATGAACATTCAACACTTATGCCATGTCATCTATGCAACACTACTCTTGAAATGATATAATATGCATATACATGTCAATAATCCCTTACTACTCTCATCATGCAATTCAATGTATAAGATATAATGGAATAGTTATTCATACCACAATATCTTGGTATGATAATTGTATAAACAAATCACTTCTTACATTACTATTAATTTAGGTTATCTACTTAGATTCTTCACTTCTTATATTTGTATATTTGTTCAATAATTTTTTATTACTACAATGCACCAAAGATAATACAATTTGAAGTTAGAGGGTTTGACACCATATGTAGTTTTCCAAGTAAAGCTAACATAAAACAAAAAGATCAACTTATAACAATTCCTTAAACCAACATCAAGCCAACATTAAATTTCTTTCTTAAATCTCAACTATGAAACAAGGTGTCGTTAATCTTATACACGCCCTTAATAAAAAATATTATACCTTAAGTCAATTTTACTATTCTTTCCTTTTATGGTATAGGGCTAACCATTATGGATCTCTTTTAGAAAGTTTTTACATAAAGGCTACAATGATTTGACTACTTTTACCATTTATATCAAATATTATCTCTTGATTTCTAAGAATCTTAAGTAGAATAAATACATAAATAATTCATAAATTGAATTCTTACCCTCTTCCTTTTTTCTTCTACTAAGCAATTCATAGCCAAGGCTTTTGAAGCATTCTTCCTTCACTATTCAATAACAATGCAATTCATCAACTCCTCATAGAGGGATTATCACTCACCTTCCTTCCCTTAATTATAATAATAACCTTACATGAAAAAAAGAAATGAAATGATTTAAAGAATGGCTACGTTTTTTCGAGGAATCTCACCTCATTCAAATGATTTTCTCGCTTGAGGAATTAAATGTATTAAAGGGATTCACCATAATCATTGGAGATTATCGAATCCCTCAAATTCCTTTGCACCAATTGAACTTGCCCAAAGAGAAATTCGAACCTCAAGTTATGCCTCTTCATCTTATTGTTCCTCTCTTGTGACCTCTCCCTTCCTCCCTCAAATTTGTACAGCACGAACTCCCTCAAGAGATTAATCCCAAAGGGGGCCAGTATGCTAGGAAAAGAGGAGAAAAAAAAAGCTGCAGCAAAAATAGTTAAATAAATAGGTTAAATTTCTAAATTAAGTATACTTTACTCCTTTTATCTTCAAAATTTGAAAAAAAATCAAAATAATTTTCTAAAATCATAATAAATGTATCAACAGATTCTTTATGATGTGTCTTTTCCAAAAAATATAGACACAACCAAGTTTTGGATTACTTCACAAATATTCTTTTTGATATGTACAAAAAATATTATTTTATTTTAATCAAAGTAAATTTAAAATATTAATAGTGAGCATCCATGTTTGGGATAATATTAGAACAAAGGAAATGTGGGTTAACACATAAATGATGTTATTTTCATTAAGCCAGGCCTCTTAGACATGTCAAATTTTCACAAAAATAAAATCACTGAGCTTTAAATAAATTATAATATTTTTAAAATTTTCCAAATATTCAAATATCTTTTACTAATTTTCATTCTTTTCCAAAAAAAATATTTATGAAACATTTTTCAATATCTTTTAATAAAATCACTGAGATTTTAATAAATTATAATATTCTTTAAAATTTGATCTTCTTCATTTAACATTGTCTTCCATCCACAAAACTCATTTCTTTCTTATCAAAGATGTACAAGATTTCACAAAATAGCAACAATTAACATAAAATTATTAAATTTCATAACAACTTTATTTAAGAAAAAGTTATTCCTTTGAAGATAGTAGTATATCTCCCCCCTCTTTTAAGCAACTATCCATTACTCAATAGACATAATTATTAAATTTTATTATTGATGTTAAAATTTTTCATAATAAAATTTAATTAATTATTATTCACATTTATAAGATGTTACAATATCTATATGTATATTGCAAGAACTAAATCATATTATTATCAAGCAAAAGTACACAAAATCCAAAATAGATAAATCATTTGACCAAATTCAAGTAGCAAATTGTTTTGCAAGATTGATCTATGATTTACTTACCATCAACTGAAATTCAAGAAGAAAGATACACCTAAGATATCTTCATAGACTAATATGATTATTATGAATTTTTGGTACTTTCTTATAATTAATTAATGCACCAAAACCATTCTTGTACCTAATGAATTAGGATTTTAGGTAATGACTACACAATTTCTTCATCAAGTTTATTAATGATATTCTAATGTATTTTTCAAATTCTAAAGATCATACAATGCATGAGGATGTGTTATTACAAAAATTAAAGGAGAATTATTTGTATGCAAAGTTATCCAAGTATAGTTTATGATTATTAATGTGTCATTCTTGGGACACAAAATCAATACCAAAGATTTGTTAGTGTACTCATTGAAGATGGAGATATTAGTTAATTATCCCATAACTATTTATGCTATAAAAACAAAAAGTTTCTTAGGACTAGTTGGTTATTATAAGATGTTTATTAAGGCATTCTTATAGATTGTGATTCCCTTAACTAGATTAACTTAAAATTTAGTTTTATTTTGTTTGGTATCAAATTTGTGAGAGTAGCTTCCAAACTCTAAAAAAAGGTAGAAATCAACATAGATATTATCTTTACATAAGAATGGTTAAGAATTTATAGTATTCATATATGATATTTATAAGAATTTTGTATTATTTTAATGAAAAATGGTAGGATTATGACTTATGCTTTTGAACAACCATTATTGCACAAGAAGAATTATTTTATTCATGATCAATAGCTTAGCTGTCATAATCTTTTCTTTTAAAATTTATAGATACTATTTATATAATATTAGAACTTAAATATGATAAGATCTCCAAAGTATTAATGCATATTTACTTAGAAGTTAAGCTTGAGGTAGAGGCAATGATTGGAATAAGTTAAGGATTATAATATATATGTCAATTATCATAAAAAAAAAAGACAACATAGTGGCAAATGCCTTAAGCAAAAAAACTTCAACCTTCATGATTACAATGTAGAAGAAACATAATTATGAGATGGATAGGTTTAATTTAAATATTATATCAAGAACAAATAAAATTTTTAATCAATTGTTGACTAAACCAAATTGGTTACAAGATCATAAAGAATTTCAAAATGAAAATAAAGAGATGTAAATATCAAGGCGTAACTCTTGAGCGGACAAGAGTCTGATTTTAATTTGAATGAAGATAATGGTACTCTATACTTCAAGGATAGAATTTGTATACTTATTTAAGAACATACAAAATAGATTTTTGTTGTATGAAACATATAGAATGAGATATAAAATATATCTTGGGATGACTTTGATATATCATGATATGAAAAAAAAAGTTCTTGCTAGACTAGAATGATAAGAAACATTAAAGAATAAGTACTTAATTTTCCAACAAGTCAAAGAAGAATACCAAAATCTTAGTAGATTACTACAACATCATCTTACACTTATCTAAAAACTGAAAAAGATATCTATAGACTTTGTGGTTGATCTTATTAAAATACGCTAACAAAAAGATGTAATTTAGGTAATTATAAAAAAATTGATCAAGTATATCATGGCTCTATATTATCTTTTACTTAATTATTAAGAAAATAAAAGGTTTAAATCAATACGTGAAGACACAAATAAATCCCTAGTAAGGGCCTAAGGATATAACAAAATCTAAATACTAATCTTTTTTACTATATAGATTAAATAAAATATCAATATAAAAAGTGATCTCACAACAAAATTATATATAAATCATCTAATCAAAAATAAATTATATACCAAATCTATACATATTAAAATATGTGCATAATATAAGAATTTATCAAAAGATAAAAGACTAACCCACATGCCAACTAATAAGTAGTATTCTTATCCATAATATTTAAGTCTATATCTTTCAGTGTAGTGGATGCACCACATGTGATATAAATACTAAGAAGATTTTAATAAGATTAGCGAGTAAACTAATAAGGTAATAATATATATATATATATATATATATATATATATATATATATATATATATATATGTATGTATATTATAACTAAATAAGTATAATCATGCCTTAATAATAGAAAATCAATGATCATGTTTGTTATGTTTTATTTATTTTATTTCCACTGTATTTAAATATATCTCAAATTTCATCTTTTAGATTATTATTCTCTGAAGTTAATATAAGTAACCTAAACTTCACAGAAGAGTATCCTTACCTTGATGGGCAATCCTTCTATTATATCATAGATATCAAAATCTTATAAAAATAGATTTTTGTTCTTACCATATATCATGTGTAATAAGACAACCTTGAGATAAAGTCAATGACTTAGGAAAGAGTTATTCAATGTATATGCCCAAATCAATACATAAATCAAGTTGAAATTGTCCAAATCAATGCATAAATAAAGTTGAAATCGACAAGAAGGACATTTAGTCAAGAAAATTTCTTAAGACAATTTGACCATGTTGGCTCACTAGCATAATTAATAAGAGGGTTAAAATGGGTTATACTTTTTGAAAAATAGCACATTAAAGACAAACCAAATTTGCAACATAGTAGAATAAAACATTAAGTGTGCTATAAGATAGTAATTGTAGAATTTAATGTGTAGGAAAGAAAGATAATGAAAAATGAACACCCAAATGAGCTTAGATCCACTCTCAAACAAAATATTTTTGGGCCAACTCTCTTTCTTACTCTCATTTGCCATAATCAGTGCAAAAATTACTCTTAGCTCGTCTTTTTCTTAAAGTTAACACTAAATCTCATAAAGCCTTTGACTAAGATTTTATAGCATTTATAAAAGGAAAAATTAAAGCTCACAATTCTCACACAGAGTTGATATTATAAATATTTCTAGATCGATAATGTGATGGCTCATGTAAAGAATAAGAAAAGTAATATTAAAATGCTTATTAAATGAAGCTAAAAGGCAAAAATTTTAATACTGAAAGAGTCACCCAAGGTTGCAACATGAAGCCTTAGTAGATAAAAAAACTTTCAATAAATGTGTATATCAAGTGAAGAAAATTATTGGTTTGAGCTACAAGGTGAGGCTTACTCATAATGTTTCTAAGCTTTTAATCTTCTGTAAACCAACTCAAGAATTCATTCTATATGTCCTTAATCTTTGCTAATTATTTAAACATTGAAAACAATGCTTAGATCAACTTAATATCCTGAAACATCTAGAAATATATTTATATTTTATAGACATTATAATTCGTTGAATGCTTCAATATTTATTATTCATAGCTAGTCAAGTTCATTAGGCCAGTCATTGAATGGTCTAATGAACTTTCAACAAGGACTTATTTTTCATTTGAGCTTATAAACTTCTCCACCAAATAGCTTGATAGTATTTTGATAAAGACATAAGTTCTAGATTAATTTCAAGAAAATTTATTGGATAGTCTAACGAAGCATCAAACAATAATCATATTATCTAATGGTCAAGTGCTACAGACTTCAAGTTTTACCACATAAACTCATCTAATTAGATTATAACCTTAGATGATTTGATTCTTATTAGGCAACAATTGAACTAGGTGCCAGATTATGTGATGGATCTACAACTAGATCAACTAACTCTTAAAACTACGAAATCCTACTCCCCTGTGAATATATTAATCATCAAACACTAGTAGCTATCTCATGTGATTGATGTATCCATCTAGTAGTGATTTATAACCAAATCTAAAATTATGGATTAGATGATACTAGCATAGTCAGATTCTTTATGTGGGTGCACATTGTGGTTTTGAAATGTGTTAATGCATATTTTTTAAAATTTAAAAACTTGAATGGAAATGCACAAATTCTACATCAAGTTTACATAAAACATTGACACAAAAAATTATCCAACATTAATCTTGATTATTGTGGCTATATGGGATCCATTAGATTAGCTTTACATTATATGAAAACATAAATCAAAAGGATAATGTGGAGTCAATCTAGTGGACCCCATATAGTTTTTCCTTAGTTTAGTAGATTTTTTATTTTATTCGGATTATAATTGGTCATATATAAGGCTCTTATAATATTTTTAAATTTTTTACATATTTTATAAATTTTAAATCATTTTATTAGGGTGGAGTATTTTCATTATTTTGCATGTAATCAAGGCTAGTCTTCGGATCTCGAATAAACATTTTTCCATTGAAAAAAAAAGAAAATTTGTTTAGCTAGCTTTGATGTTTAGAATACATAGTTTTAATTGTATATGCATGCACGTCCTTATCAAAGTGTCCTCTTCTTCAAGTTGTGATCTAAAATTTATTTGAGTTATGAATCAGATCTATCTCTATCATTGTTATCCTCCTCATCCTCACCACCTTCCCCTTATCTATCTTCTTGTTTCAATCTCATTCACACTTAGTCAAAATTTGGTATTAAAGCCTACTTTATGATATCTAGGTCATTACAAAAATTTAGGATGGTGTCAAACAATCATCTCGACCAAAGGAAACCCTCATCCATCATTGTAACTTGTGATCAACGGCCTATATTGTCTCTATCAAAATTAATGCATCTTGAGATCAAAGACCTTGCTAGTGTTCATCTTATCTACACTTTCACTTTCATCTAATTAAAACCTCACCAAGAAGCAACATTAAGTGCCATCCCAAATAAGCAACCTTTCATCAACCACAGTAATCATGGAATAAAAGATTAAAGTGCCCAAAAATGTCACACTAGACACACGTTTTGTAACCTTAATCTCTTAAAATAGCATGCCATCTATAATCATGCAGCCAGTGTAAAACTAATCAATCCAAGATAGACCAAGCCACCAGTGGCTATGATTAAGCTAGTTTCTCTTAATTATTACCAATCATTTTGGGAAGATCATTTTGAGGAATTTGGTTAAGATTTGAAACAGTTTTCACCACATGAGTGACTTATTTTGTAGCATGAGGTATATTGTCAAAAGTTTAGATTTATGGATATGCTTTTAAAATTAGATTAATAAATCCATATCTATCTCATTGCTATTTTTAAAAGAACCATCATGTTTGAAATATTTTGATCATTATATTCCATATCCTAAACTTCTATTTTAAAAAATATGTCATAGTACAATGGGATTTCATTATAATCATAACAATAAAGGGACTTAGGAATCTTATATCTATATTATGAGCTATGTTCATCTTCTTTCAAATATCCACATAAGTGTTATTTATAATCATTTTTATATGATCCATGTTAAATTTTTTCTAAAAACTTATATAATTTTTTTTCATAAGGATTAGATGATTATATGATTAAATCTATAAAAGAATAATCATATTATACAACCAAGACATTATTCAGTTACTATTAAATGAATACATTTAAAATGAAATTACTTGAACATATTATATCCTTATCCATTATAAGAATTATTTAGATAATGTCTAGCGCAATGTGCTTCATACATGTTTGTAATCGACTTGACATGTTGTATACCCAAGAACACAACATATTGTTCTCTAGATTGGCACATAATATGATAGGGATTAGTGCATGTGTCTTCTCTTAGTATTAATGGTTGAAACTCATCTTTTCCTTAATTTTATTGCTTCAACTTAATCCAAAATTAGCATAAGGTAATCTCTTAAGAACAAACAATAATTATCATAATAAAAGTGATTTTCTTAATTGAAAACAATATAGTTAACACCAATCCCAATCTTCAAACTCCAACACAAAGTTTTCTCAATTCAAAACCTTATAGTTAACATCAAACCCAATCTTAGAACTCCAACATAGAGCTTCTTAGCTATCCTAGCTTCCTAAAACATGTTATGTTGAAACTCATGCAAACCTCTTATGAAACATCATGTAAAATAGATCTTGCTTTATTTTCTCATTCTTGTAGTAATTTAGAACTTTGATAATTGATTCCTCAAGGTTTCAATGACTCCTTTACTATAGCTATCTTATTCTTTCTCATTGATTTCCATGTTTTTCTCCTTTATTGTAACAACCATCCAACAACTTAGTTACAATCAATTCCTCACCACTCATTATTTACCTCCTTAATAATGTAACAACCCCCAGCAACAACTATCTTCTTGGTAGTTCCCAACTTTCCTCAATTCCCTCTCAAGCTTCTTCTTTTAAATAGCTTTTGCTGAATAACAAACAGCCTCCATTCCTTTTTCTTCAACCACTTATTTCATATTTGCTTAAAGTAAGTATTAACCCCAAATTACTTACTATGCTACTCTTTAAGAAAAATTTCATACTTATTTAATTTAAAAAATAATTTTTGATTTACTTAAACTAAAAAATTTAAAACAAATTAATTATATTTTTAAAAATTACAAATCAAATACAATTAGATTTTTGTCTATAAGCTCATTCCAAAGATATGTTCACTTTCAAATAGTAAAGCATTTTATAAATTGACACATTTTTTGAAAGAAAAATATCATCATTTTTTGCCCATTAAATTTCAAAAAATAACAATCTTATTAATCAAAATACTAATACACACACACACACACAAACACACACACACACACACACACACACAAGCTCAAATGCATAAATTTTTCATTTACAATACACTTCAAAACAAAAATCTTGAGATGTTATATTTAAAGTGGTATTAATATTTTGTTTGTTCAAGATCATAAAAAGATTTAACTAATTTATATACTTTATTTTCACAACTAGGTATTCTAAGCCTTTTAATTTTCATGCATAAATCTCTTCTCCTAAATCACCATATAGATAAATCATATATAATACCCAAAATAATTAATATTTTAACAAAAATATATATGATTTATGAGAAAGCACATATCATAAAAACTCTAAAAAGAAATAAGGCTAACAATTCATAAGTCGAAGCACATCTCAAGTTAAGCTCTAAAGGAAGCAACACATATACTCAGTTTTTGGAATTTATTGGCATAGCTTAACACTTGAGATTAGATTATCACTTAGAAATAAATTTCAAGGAGGCATTAATAATAATACATGTGGTTGGATTCCAACGACCCCATTAACAACAACTTTCAATATTTGTAATTCATTATTTTGAAAAAGATTTGCACTAACAAATACTTGAGAAATTTGTTAATTACTTTTATGACATAAGAGATGTTTTTAATAAATTCTTATACCAAAAACTTGAATTTAGGGATAGTTTTATACTAGATGTGAAAGCTTTGCTAAACCTTTATGAGGCAACTTATCTTAAAACACCTAATGAGAGGATATTGAACAATGTTATCATTTTTGCAAAGGGGCATATGGGTTTGATATGTTCCTACATTGAACCAAATCTGAGAGCTATGATTTCAAGAGCTTTAAGAAACCCAATGTTTACTAGAATTGCAAGACTGGAAGAAATGCAAATCAAAGAGAAGATCTATAACAATCTCATAACTTTTATTTATCTAACTATTTTTTTGCGATATTCTTTTCATAATTGTGATTAGCTTAAACCTTTTACTATATTTTTTATTTTTATTTCTTTACCCTTAGATTTTCTTCTATATTGGCATATTTACAAAGCTTACATTACAAAGAATTATTTCTCACGTAATACACATAGCTTGATTATTAAAAAACTAAAATTGTTTAAAGAATTTTTTGCAATTAAAACTTTGATACTTTTTTCATTGAATATTTATTGTATTTTAATTAAAATACGTTATTGCTAGAAAATTAACAAAAAACTGAACGTTTTCAATAGTTGATATACTTTTTGCAAGAAAAAAATTCAAAATATTAAAATTTAAATAGAATTATATAAATATAAAAATAAGAAATAATTATGGCATTACCAGATTGAAATTATTAAATTATTTCAAAATATTTGAGAAATAAATTTTCTAGATATTACAATCATGATGAATATGCTATTGTAAATTAAAAATTACATAAAAAGTTTAAAAAATAGAAATATAAAATATTGATCTTTTAAAATATTTAAATATCTGTGCAAACATACAATAAGAAAGATATCTAAGTAATACACATGTTAAGAAAAAATAATTGGGGCAAAAACAGTAGACAATAAAAAAATATTACCAAGATATTTAAATTTACAAAAAAAATAGCATCAGATCAAAGAAATTTCGAATTATAATATTTTAAAAGAATCTCAATAACTAAAATACTGATAAATGTCAATAAAAAATGAAATTTAAATTAAAAAATAATTACCCTAATAGAGTAAATATAATCTTTAAAATATTACCAAACCAAGCCAACAAAACTCATCTATGTAGGCTTAACTATTATGAGATTTTAGTACTATAATTATCACAACAAGAAAATGCATTGAAATAATTTGAAGGTCTTCTAAAATTTTTAAATGCACATGGAATTTGACTCTTATTCGATTAAGTTGGAGATTGAACAAAAATGTTAGCCTTACAAAACACATAATTTGTAAGAGCGATCAATAGAGTTGCATTTTTTAATGATCAAAATATTCTTTTAGCCTTGTTATTTATATGTAAAGAAAATAGTCACAAAAATTACTAGTATTTACATTAATATTACATTATATTAATGTTCAATATGGCATATTAGAAGAGTTTTAGTTGATTACTAACATAATAAATAAGAGCAAAGCTACTAAAAATATGCTTATGATATCCCTAAAATGGTTAACGATTAAGTGACATTAATTATGTTCACTTCTTACCATCTAAATTTTTTTTTGCTTCACAATGATCAAATGTGAAAAAAGGGACTTTTTATTATGATTCTTTTATCAAGTTCATCTACAAAGTGTGTCAATTCTAAGATAAAGTCAATATGACTAGTTTATACTTTTAAAATACTAAACTCTTTTTACAGAATTTTTTACACTAATTTTTTAGCTATTTGACACAACTTATATACATAAGTACAACTCTAATTACAAATTCATAGTCATGATTTAAAAAAAATACTCACCGAAATAAAATGATATCCACTGTTATTTATAATAGCAAACTAAATCCATAAAACATTGATTACTTTTATAAATATAATTTTCTTGATAGAGAATTCTATTTTTTTCATGTAATTTGATTTGTTGTTATAATCCTTGAGGTGACTATATTATTAAAACATAAATATTAAGCAAAGATTATTCTTTGTTTTTTTATAAATCTAATATACAAAGATCTTGAACATTATTTGGCTTGTTGTCTATATCAAATATAGAGATTGAGTATACTTGATTTTTAGGATCATATCTTATTAGTTGAATTTTGAGTAAACAATGAAAAGAAATAATTAATAATTTTAATGTTGAAATGTCACAAAGACATTACATTAGTAAATTTTATAACAAAATTATAAACCTTATAATTTATTTTTTCTTAAATATAATTTTTCAAAGTACAACAAATATTATTGCATATTATAGCAAGTCTATGAAAATATCATTTCATGCATTCAACATGATATGTTAAGCAAAATATAGTTGACTATAGTGGCACAAGTAAAATCTCTCTTTTTATTTTCAATATCCATTCATTTTCATAAGTGTCATATCACACTTTAAGAGAGCCTTGAAGCTATTCTGATTGGGGAGGAGCATTTTAGCCTTTAGACCACTCTTTGATTGACACTTGAACCTCAAGAATGCTTTATATATAGCAACATTACTTGGTATATTTGAATCAATCGAGTGACACGTCAAATTTGATCAATATGATTGCCCATATATTTGAAAGTTTTTCATCTTGATGGTTATAACTAATTTTATAATATCTACAAAGAGACAAATTAAATGCCACTTATTTCAAAACAAGAATATTTGTATGTCAATTATTTTGAGCACTTTGGAAGTTCGCATTAACTTCTTCCATCTCTATCATCCCTTACAAATTCACCTCTAAAACTCAAATTTGGTATACCATGAAGAAATCGTCTACTTCAAAGAGTTTGCTTAAATATAATCATTTCTTGACCGACTTTACCATATTATCTCTTTAACAAAGACTATTTGTTCCTTTTTTTCTACTCATTTTTGGGCATGACTTACCATATAATCATCTTGATGAATACCTTTTTCTTTATTATTATTTATGTCTCCTTAGTTATCATTTCTTTCTTCATAAAGTTTTTTCTTCTATCATAACTAATCAATCCTTATCAAGAATAAATATATTTTTAATTCTATGAATCCACAAATTTTTAATATTGTTTTTATATTATATGTCTTTTCATCATCCTTCATGATCATTTTGTCTTACTCTCTTACTCTTACTAGTAGTCTCTCTTTTTTAATCCATTCTTTCAAAGTGGTGAAAATTGTTCTTTAATGGTAGATTGTTACAAATTTTGCAATTATGTTAAAAATAATGAGATTTCATAATTATCTTGGTGATTGTTCACGTTTCATAGCTCTTACAATAAAAGTAATTGTTTCTTTATTTAATCAAATATCTATAATTAAAAATATAATTATTATCTTATTTTTACATTGATCATATTTTGTGTATATTAATAAGATAGATAAACCATGATTTAATATAATTATAAATACTATTTTGTGTTTCATATTTATTTAACTTGCACACACCAAATAGTATGACATCTTGCCTCATTATACCTAGGTACTGTCCCCTCAAGGGTTGCCTTATCTCAATCGAGAGGGTCTTAACTTTTGCATAAGGGATTTGTAATAGGGCACTTAATTAATCTCTAAAGTTTTTTAAAAGAAAGTATTACATATGCATTGTAAATCTAGAGTCTATTATTAAGTATTTCGAAAAACATGTCAAGCTATTGTGACTAGAGCTCATATGAACTCTACCATGTGAATGTCTTTTCATGAATGAATGTAGTTTGTATTTTTTAAAATGATTTGTAATTTATGCAAATTTTTAAAGAATAAATGAATAAAATATATTAAATTAATAATCTTATTTAATAAGAGAAAAAAACTCTCTCTCTCAGATCATAAATCATTTGAAATATTTGAAAACTTTAAAAGAAAATAGAAAGGGAGTTGGAGAGAAGAAAGAAGCAGAACCCAAGCTTCCCTTCAGGGAAACATAAAAAAACTAATAGGAAGGAAGAAAAGCTTATGGAAAAAGAAGGATCATCACCTTCTTATCATGGGAATCATAATAAAGAAAGAAAATTGTTACTTTATGTATAAATGGTTTTTGGATTATATGGAATATATAGAAATGAAAAATAAGAAAACAAAGCTAGAATGCATAACAATTGGATGTTGTTATTTATCTCCACTATAGTGATCATACATAAATGATTGCATAACCGTCTGGTATGATCTATGTGAACGGGTGGCAAGGGCTATCTAACTAGTATGCAAAGAGTTATTAGACATTTTGTTATGTTAGTACTATGCAGAGGTTGGATTGGTACATTAATACGTAGAATGCCTGCCATTAATTGTTGCCTATCCAATTTCTTATACGATGAAGTGTTTTAATATTGATCAGGCATGTACTACAAGGGTAGCAGACTAGTATGATTAGCTAATAAAAAGATTATACTTTGCTTGTACTGAGAAAAATGAGCATTGGATTAGTATGACTACTTTGTGGGAATATTATATTAGATCTTCAATTTCATCTCTTATATGCTTAAATAAAAAACATAGAATTACTTCTAACAAATCAACCATGTCAAAAGTTTTAGATCACATCAACATAAAGAAAAAATGCATAAAAATAATATAAAATGAATCACTATAATCAATTCATAGGGATCACTGAAAAAAACATTTTTTCAAATGAAAACACTAAAATTATATTAAATAATATTCATACTTTATTTTCTTTTTTTACAAAATTGTTTTTATAAAAAAATCATTCTAAACCATATTATTTTTACTACAGAAAAAGTGAACTTTGAGAAGATTGCTAAAGAAGAGGATATAAAAATAACTAAAGCAACATATAACATGCTCATGTCTAGTGGTTTTTGAATCATCACGTCACCTGCATATGCTTGATTTATGAACCAAGCTAGGACTAAAACGTAACTCTCAGAATACAATAAAAGGTGACTCCCAACCAATGGCCCAAAGAAGCAAACCCAGAACTGACTTCTTTTGGAGCAATCTTCGAAATAAGAATGGCAATGGATGATTCTCACTTCACGGACCCTTCATCCCTCGTAGAATGTCGCCACCAATTGCAAGGGTTTCAATCAACTGTGTGGGGTGATTACTTCATCGAGCGTATGCCCATGTCTCCCTCGAATTTGGTATTGCATATCGTAGTATTTACCTTTATTCTTTCATTGCTTCAACTATTAGAAAAGAGTCTAATATACTTCAAGTTGTCAGCATTCAAAATATTGATTTGTTGATTTTGAAGGAATTGATAAAGCAAAGAATTCATGAGTCAAAACCCGTCTTGAGTCAAGCTCTAAAAAACACAACAGATACACTTTAGTCTTTAGAATTGATTGATATAATTCAACACTTGAGAGTAGCTTATCACTTTGTTGTGGAGATCAACGAGACATTAATCACAATACATAAGGCTGGAATAGAACATACCAATGATCTTCACATTATTGCTCTTGGATTTTGACTTCTTAGGCAACAAGGACTTTCAATATTAGCAGGTCATTATTCTTCTTTAAAAGATCTATATTACTAAACATTTGAGAAAGTGATTAACCATTTTTATGCTTTGATAGATGTTTTTAATAGTTTCTTAAACAAAGAGGGAGAGTTTAGAACAAGCTTGACAATAGATGTGCAAGGTTTGTTGAGCCTCTATGAAGCAACTTATCTTGGAACACCCAATGAGGAGATATTGGAAAAAGCTACCACTTTTGCATTTGGGTTTGATGTGCACCCATTGGAACCAAATATGAGAACTATAGTATCAAGAGCTTTAATAACTCCAAGATTTAGTAGAATGGAGAGACTAGAAGCAAGGGAATTCATATCTTTGTATGACAAAGAAGAGAATAAAAGAGAATATTTGTTGCAATTTGCTAAATTGGGCTTCATATTTGTGCAATCAATCCACTTGGAAGAACTTCGAATTTTATCAATGGAAGCTTTACTACATATAACTACTAGAACATAAGTTTGTAAAATATTTCAAGCAATCGATTATCTTTGAGATTGTACCTAGGTATCATCACATCAAAAAACTATGTTGTTATAATTCATAATTCTCTTTAATAATTACAACTATACAAGAAATTTGACTTTTATTCTTTTGATTGATAGATAGAACAAAAATACTGGTCTTGAAAAGGATCTTTCATTTGCGAGAGATAGACTAGTTGAATTACATTTCTAGATGGTCAGAGTATTCTTTGAGCCTTGTTATTCATATGTAAGGAAAATGTCTACAAAAGTAATAGTATTGACATCCATACTTGATAATATTTATGATCAATCTAGAACATTAAAATATCTTCAATTGCATATTGGCATAACAAATAGGTGCACAATTATTAAAAATATGGCTATAATATCTTTAACAAGTGTTTATTTAACCGCTCTTCATTAGATTCTTATAGTTTTTTAATACAAATCTAAAAGAGAATTTTATGAAAGAAGTTTTTTAGTTATCGTTGTATCGGTTTTTGTAGTTGGACAGTTAGTGAAAGAGTTGACCAGTTACCAATCAATTTACAAAAATTTATAATTGTTCTTTATAAAACTTTTGAAGAGTTTGAAGATGAGCTTGCAATTAACCAAAGTACATATAAAGTTCATTCCTTTATACATTAGTCAACCTATTAGACTTCAATTTTCATTCTTGTTTTATAATGGTAGTATGATATTTTTTTCGTACTTATGTGCTATA
Organism: Vanilla planifolia; assembly: GCA_023846275.1. Classification (NCBI taxonomy): domain Eukaryota; kingdom Viridiplantae; phylum Streptophyta; class Magnoliopsida; order Asparagales; family Orchidaceae; genus Vanilla; species Vanilla planifolia. Next base: position 2,113,639 of record CM043877.1, read on the forward strand.
CTATTTCTTATATAATATTTAACCAACTTTTATGTTTGTTCACATAAGTTCACTTCACACTCTATCTTGATTGTATCATATGATCTCTTAATATTGTATTATATGATCTTAAATTTTCTGTTCCTTACCCATCTATCTTAATGTATGATATCAGACATGAGGCCTCAACATATCAAAGTCCTCTCTCTATGAACACGAGATGTTGGTTGTAGCGATGGCTATGTGATGGGGCACTTTACCTTCTCGTGTTGTAATACTCATAATTGATGTCATGGCATATTAGAGGTTGATGCTTAGTGATAATATGGTATGATATAAGATTCTTGAGAGTAGAGATAGAAGTTCTAGAATGGAATCCAAGTCTAAAAGAGAATAAAAAATAAATAAAAAGAAAAAAATAATAAAATACTAAATGAAGTTGAATATGAAAAAAAAGAAATATGATATATGATTATTGTATGATAATATATATACTTATACATATAAGATAAGTATTTTAATATTATTCTATTATTTATATATTACTATGCAATGTTTCATTTATTGCATTATGTTACTTCTTAGTTAAATAATTTTCTTTTTGTATTGCTTTAGTACATGTAGCTATTAGTTTATCTACTGAATATATTATACTTATTTCTTATTACATTAAAGAATTGATGGCTCCATGACTTTAGGTGAGAATTTATTATAATTTGTAAATATGAGCAACATTATATGTAGATAAGAATATATGTATCTTATTATCAAAGTTCCATATCAACACTAGCTTACAAAGTTTCATACTATATGATAGCTATTATTGTAGCATTGTTATACTTGTGATGATTTCAGATTATCATAATTTTTATGTTACCATCACTCTTTTATATTGGCCTGTGTTCTTATTTTTTATTATAAACTCTGGTTAATATGAAAAACTTATATTATGGATGTAATTCATGTATTTGTATTGATTTATACTGAGAGGGGTATGATATTAGTAATACAATAAAATAAGAACATGCAAATGGTATCATATGAAATAAATGAGCAAAATATTGTAAAACACATTTCAAGTAAAAGCTTAATTATTCTTATCTTTTTCATCATCTTTATTTATTTGCTCATTTTCTTTCTTTTTCATTTTCTTTAGGATTGTTTTAGGGCTAAACTTCATAATGATTAAACATGTTTAGGTACCTATTGTTTCAACTTAAATCACCCAGATTAAATGACATATTTGGCTCATCTCTAGAATAATCATTCTAAAATACCACTGACTATTTTAGACAATCATTCATCATGTCAACTTTTGATGTTTCTCCTCTATTCACAAAATACTTTTTCTTTTAAATTTTTATGCCTTTTTAGAAGCTCATCTTTTTCTTTTATATTTTGGTTACCATTGTAGGTAATAATTTACATATTTGATTTTCCTTTTTATATCTCTATTATATTAGTGTAAGAAATAAATGTAACTTAAGCAAATCACATATAACATATTCTAACTTTATGTGAAATCAAATAAGTGGCAAAACATTACAATACCAAAGTGAACAATCATCTTCAAAATATCATATAAGTCCATCATCTTAAGTTCCTATTTTTATAGCATGCAACGTATATCAAACATCAAACATAAGTATGGACTTCCTCAACTCAATATTTTTTCAATCATTAAGACCTTTAGCCTATAGTACATTATACAACAAACATATATATGTTTTACAAGCTTATCTATTTTTCAAATCCTAAGTAATGGTCTTCTCCAAAATTTCAAAATTTGAGCTCTAGGTGTTATAGTTCTCGTGAGCCTTTCCTTTATTTTTGCCTTTATCATGCACCTAACTCTCAGATTTCTTTCAAAAGCTTGATAGATCTTCATTTCTCTCTTTTTTTCACTTTGTCACACTTGGATTAAACTAATTGCACTGGCTTTTTCCCAGAAAAATCTTCCCTACTTTTATGAACAACTTATGAACCTTTGCATTCCAAACCATTTAACCCATATTAATGGTTGCATTTAATTAATTTAGTGTATCTTAATCTTCATGTCCAACTCAATAAGAATGGTTTCCTATTGGTTGAATGCTCCTCATGATGATTAACACAATCATTCACCATTTTAGGTTTTAAAAATTTTTCATTTATTTGTATTGTACTTACAAAATATATGAATTCATATTATATAATGAGTCAAATCTCTCTTCATTTGTACTTATCGTACTTATATAATGCATTTCATTATACATGAATGATAAAATTCAATTTAACTTACTCAAATATTCTCTTAACATTGTATTGTATGATGTCTTTTATCATACTATATGATATCTTTTATTATACTTGTACTATCAATTTTACTACATGATCTTATTATGTGATAACTAACGATTCAATGTAGTGTTGGCCTTATTATACTTATGCGACTGTGCTTGTTGTACTATATCATTCTTTTATACACTACTCAACCTATTGGATTTCTATTTTCATTTTTATTTTATAATGTTAGTACGATATTTTCTTTCATACTTATGTGCTATAATATTTTCTATATAATAGTTAACCAACTTTTATGTTTATTTATATGGGCCCACTTCACTTTCTATCTTGATTGTGTCATATGGTCTCTTAATATTATATTATATGATCTTAAACTTTCTCTTCTTTACCTCTCTATCTTAATGTATGATATCCCTTATTATATTGTATAGTCTATGTAACTATGTTCCACCTCACAACACGTTAAATTGTACCATATCATTTAAGAATTGCACTATAAAATCCTTTAATATTTTCATAGATAATTTAAAAAAAATTCTAAAAATCTTATAATTTATATTTAATTCAAAATATCTTCATTTAACAATGTAGAATGTTACAATTTCTCCCTTTTTGAAAAAGTTTGTCATATAAAATGAAAACATGGAATGATAATTTTTCATCATCTAATCTTTTAATTCTTATGTGGCATGTCTCACTCTTTATTTGATTTGTTTATAATATTTTTACCATTAGAATTTCTTTGTTCCTTAATTTCTTCTTTCTTCATGCATCTGATGTATTTGTAGGTCAAACAAATTTAAAATCAAGTTTTGGATGTTTTTTAGATCCTCTACATGCTTAATGAAAAACATATGGAATATATTATAGATCTCTTTAGGCATGTTGGTATGGCTACTTTTTACGCCACTTCTTGTACCCTTTTAATGATTTAGAATGATCTAATATACCTTAGCTTGAGCTTTTCCCCTTAAGCAAATCTTGTAACACATTTCATGATATTTAACCTTCTTGTGGTTGGAATTTTAGACTTCCTTTATTAACCTTGAGCGTTTAATATATTTTCTTTGATCTTCTTTATCAATTATGTAGTTTTGGAAATAACATCCAACCTAAGATAGACGTTTTTATTCTCTTCATATTAGCATATAAGAGATCAAAATTTTCTCCTATGTAATGCTTCAAATTGAGTAATCTTTATATTTGATTGATAACCATTACTTTGAGAAAATTCTATCAAAGAAAGATTTAAGTTCTTAACATATCTTCCAATGTTTTAACTGTTCATTTAGTTTTCACATGAGTTTGCAAATAGAAAGTGATACTAAACTTTAAGTTCTTAACATATCTTCCAATATATCTTGATTTTTCTTTGGCAAGCAAACTATGAAATCCTTAAAATATTTTTCCCACTTTTGCATTAGTTTGTGAAGAGGTTTTTAAGTTCCGTTAGACTTTTAATGCTTTTCTTTGACTTATTAACATATTAATTTTTTTTTAATCATCTCTTATATGCTTTTCTTAAAGTAATACTTGCCTTGTTTACTCTTGGTTTAGAATATGCAATATATTCTTATAATAAATGAGTCTATTCTTTTGATTGAGTTGAAAATTGGTTTCTTTCCCTTTTAAAATTTTGGCTTTTACCATATGTAGTTCTTCATCTTGATCTTGACATTCCTTTAAATCTTTAAGTAAGTCCTTTATTATAGAAACTTCATTAAAATTTCTCTTTTAGCTAACTATATAGCATTGAGATATAACTGGTTCATATCAATACATTATTATGCACTTCAATTTTTGAGTTACAATTGATGAAATTTTCGCTTTTGCTAAAGGTATCTATCATACCAACATAATAGTGATTGCTACTTTCTTTCATATAATTCCTTGAACAAAGATATTTCTTTAGTTGATTAGTAATTATTGTTTTACACACAATTTCATACCCTACCTAAACCTAATGATATATTATTTTAGATTAAGATAATTAAATAAAATGAACTATATTTTTTAGGAGGGGAATAATGATAAGATAATTCCAAAATTATATATTCTTACATACTAATAACCTTTGAAATCACAACATTTATTCTTTTAAAATCAGATGGCTCTTTTAATATTTGAAAAATCTAAAGTAAATATCTACAAATATTAATCCATAACATAAGACAACATAATCAAAACCATAAGATACATGTATAATTCTCAACATCTACATAGTATAGTCATACGACATGTGTTGTACCATTGGTCATAGCACCACCTATTTGAAAACATCAAAATATTATGTTAATTTTTCTTTTCTCGAGTGTATTTTAGGTCATGCATCTCAAAACTCTTATAATATGAATCAATTAGAGAGCTTTGATAAAATGTCTAATAGAGCAATCTATAAGTGAAGTAATATTAAGTAGTAGTGGTGGTCGTGCGACAACTATGGCTTAAATGGCATATTAAGGAGCTGTTGATCAAACTCTTGGTGGAGTAGCTAACCATTAAGAGTCCATTTTTAAAACATCTATTAGTTTAATTATTTATCTTATCATTTGTTAACATATCACACAATTAGGATGTATAACATCATTTATTCATATACAATATTATTGATTTCTTACATATTATTATTTTAGTAGTTGTAAAACTATTTTATTATTTTAATAACTATTAAATTAATATTAAAATAATAAAAATAATTAATAGATGAAAGATGGTTTCATAAAATAAAACAAAAAATTTGTCCTAAGAACCTAATGCACGATAAAGCCTTAAGGTTTGAGCCAAGTGGCCCGAAGTGTTGGATAATGGGCTTAAGGGTGCTGTTGGTAAGGAGGATGAGTGAATTGAGTTTAGTCAAGCCTGAGTCTTGTCACAACACAACCCTATGCTGCTTGGATTAGATTAGGTCATGAAATAACTCTTGAATCAGCTTTGAAGTAATAAGGATGAACTCATGAATTTTTAAGTAATGGGTCAGGCTTGATCAGACCCATATGAGATGAGAGTAAGTATTATAAATGTCAAACATCATATATAAGCTTGCAATGTGAGACTAAAAATTGGCCTTGTTTGGTTCCAAATTGACGTGAACTAATGCCTTCAACTCACACCTTTTTGTGATCGAATGGTCTAGATCACATTAACTTTTGTGAATAGTAGATTCCATATAACTATGCTTTTCACAAGCCTAATCGAAAGGATGATATTTGTTTTGCTATTTTGACCAATAATTTTCATCTTACTACCCATTCAAAAAGCTTGATCAAACAGTTGAGATCATTTTCTCCTTTGTGAACAGTGCTCTTGCTTAACAACACTATCCATCTAATGTGTAGGATCTAACAATTTAGATCAAATCCTATTTAGATTAGATTTGAACCATTTCTTCAGCATTCTGATCGAGCAGTTATTATTCTATTTGCCCAGATCAGATCACGATCATTGTTCCTTCTTGTAATTAGCATGCTAAAACAGTTGTTTGTGTTTGTTTAGAATACTAAAATGTAACAACTCTTTCATGTGACCATTTTTAGTTGTTAAAAAAATTTTATTTTGGTTTAAAATATTTCTAATATAAATAGAGGAGCCTTTGGAGTGGAGGATTAAGGACTTTATCTTACTTCATCAATATTTTTGGAAGAGAAAGAGCATTTTTTCTTGTTCTTACTTTAAAATTCTCTGTGATTGCACATCTTACTTGTGACTTTTTACAATTAATTTTTTATTTATTCAAAAAAGATCAAATTAATACAAGATCTATGCTGATCTATTTTTCTTAATAACACTGGAACAAATCGATAAAAATTTTGATTTAATATTTCAAAATTAGGTTATTTTGGTTGTAAATTTTTTATATGTATATTCATATTTCAACATCATAATTGATAGACTTGTGCCATATATACTTTTACAAGTGAATAATAGAATATTATAGTTATATATTATTTATTATTATACTTCAATATTATAAGTTTTTATAATTAAGATTGTAAAGGTGAACACCTACTTGCTTTGACAAAAGGGTGTGGTTTGCAAAAGTTACCATTAGTGCTACAACAAAAGAGAGTGATTTTGTTAGGAGATCCTAGTTGGGCTGATTAGTGATAGATGTAGGCATGGGTTAGGACAAATCATTTAAAGACAGTTTGTCACTTTCATTTTCTTTATTATTATACAATTTATAATATTTTATTCAATTAATGAAATTATATTAAAAATATATATATATAATAAATTTACCAAATTTATTTTTTTCAGGTATTTTATTAAAAATATTTTTAAAATCATAATTTTTTTTTTAATTTTGATTTACCAAAATTTTTAAATCAATTAATTTATCATTATCAAATTTTCATTTAAGAAAAGATTTTAAAAATACTAAATAGTTTAAAACATAATTTACCCTCTTTCTTGTGCTTTAATAAGGCATAGATTCAACAATATGGTGCTTATACAAAATTGTATGAGTGAACATCTTCCAAGACTTAAACCATTTGAGTGACCTACTATTTGTGACTACCATCATCCATCTCTCTGATGTTTGCCTCTCATCATGAGATGGAAGTATACTCCTATGATGTAAAAACTAAATGAGACTCTTAAAAGTTTAACAAATAAATTAACAAGGTAAAAAACATTATTTGTCATAATCTATAGAAGGCTTAGTTTTGGTTACTACCAAGGCTTATGTTAGTAGGTAGAATGGTTCCAATTTGTAAAAGATTAATGAGAAGCCTTGGATGTGATCATTGCAAAACCATACCTCATTAAAGAAACTTCAAGATTGATTCACAACAAACTAATTGAATCAAAATCAAGACACAAAATGCACTTAGTCATTGCCCATGTTGTGCATAGCAATATGCTTCCTTTAGTAAAGAGAAAATTGGTCAAGTAATATAAACTCTAAATTTTAATTTGAATACTAAAACTCTTAATTATTCTTTGCTTATACCAGTAGATAGTCTTTTGTATATTTCTCAGCATTTAACCTCTCTCTTAGTCATTGATTCAAGGCTTTTAACCACATGACGAGCTATCTCATTACTTCCATTCATATAACTCCTTGCTACAGTCATGAATAAATTTGAATTGCTAATGTAATTTTCTCTTCTATTGCAGAAAAGTTAAACCTTTTTGAGAGTATAGATATTAAATATCTATGCCATGTTCCTAAACTTATGTATGACCTCTTAGTTGTCACAAATTCTTTAATGATTCTAATTTTTTCTTACTCTAGTTGTGGTTTTAAGGATGATTGAGAATGTTAGAGAGATGAACAAATTTTTTTCTTTTAATGAGACATCTTTTGATATTAAAAAAGCACAAGCTTAAAATAATGTGAGTTCAAAATATATTCTATAACAAATAATGCTATGACATCTTAGGCTAGAACATTCTAGTTTTGCTTATGTGAAATATTAATTTCTTTCTACATTTAAACAATTAAATCTTTCTTTGATTTAATGTAAAATTAATCTTCTATCAAAAGTTATCTAAAAGAGTTTGTTTCAAAACCATATTTTCTTTTAAAATTGTTTTATTTAATCCATATGTTTAGGAACTTTAAAGAATAATGTTTTACCTATCAAAAGGTGTTTGATTGATTTTATTAAGGATCATGCAAGAATATCTTTGATTTGTCTCTTGAATAAGAAATTTTAGTTTGCAAATCATTTTAAGAATTTTTACAATATGATTAAAGCTCAATTTAAAACAAAAAAAAATGACATTCTTAGACATAATAATAGAATTAAGTATTCTAATAAATGTTTCAAAGTCCTTTTAATTAAAAACATTGTTCATCCATCTATATGTGAAATCAACAAATATGATAACTAAAATGAAACATAGAAATTTATTTGAAGCAACTATTATCATGTTTTCAATGAATTTTTCAAAATATTTTTGGGAAGAAGAGTTTTTGTAGACATCTTATTTAATAAATTGAATGTATACTTGTATTGTAAACTATATAACATTTCTAAATAAGTTAAAAAGAAAATTTTACAATTTTGTAAACTTAAATATTTCTTTTATAGTTTTTAGATACACACAATTTGTTCATACTTCATATTTGTTTTATTCGAAGTTGGATCTTAAAGTAAAAATGCATTTTTGTTGGATACAAGTAAGAATGGTATACACTAAATTTATTATTCATAGGAGCAAGACTTATTCCTTTAAATGAAGCTATAGTAAAGAGCACATACCAATCCTTCAAGATCTATTTGAACAAGGAGCATTGGATTCCCTCTAAAAAGAGGAAAACACCAATTATTGTTTTGAACAAGCTATTTTGGGCTAAGCATTGAAGAAAGGGACAATATAGTGAGAGAGAGAGAGAGAGATCAGAATCACAATCAAGGAAAACTACAATCTCTCACGTAATCTAGAAATTTAATTTGAACTTGTTTAATTCCAAAGTTGAAACTTCCTTGAGTTACAAAGACGATTAGTTAAAAAAGGCAAGCACACAAGTTCAAAGGCATAAGAAACAGTGAGAATGGATGATCATGCAAATTACAAGTTTGAAGCTAATTAATGATAGAAAAACTTTTTCTTCTTGGCGATCAATTTATAGGAGTGCAGTAGTTGTCATTATCTTCATAACCTTGCACAACCTCAAAGACAATATGTAATTTGATACAATAAGTGACAAATATCATCAAAATGTTTGATCTAATTGATGTGTTAAAGAGCATTTATCTAGAGTTTATCTATCCCAAATTGTAAGTCTTGTTGATGACATCAATGTGTGATGCAATGTAATTTCAATACCTTTCTAATTTGTTGTTCTTTTATGATTGAACTATTTGATGATGAGATGGAACAAACATTATTAAATATGAAATAACAAAAGAGGTTGGGTTGGGAATACTACTATTTGAGGCAAACCCTTGTCTGAACTTTAAAAAATGGGGCACTAAACCATGTAAAGTTGCTTTACAAAAATTGCATTGAGCACGCAATGTACTTTAACCAACATCTAGAGTTGTCTTGCCTAACTAATAAATGTCGTTAGGTTAAATAGCCTAATATGATGAAGTTGAATTATTCATATGAATTGATTGGTGTCATCCAACCACTTGACAACATGATCCACACAAAAATTAATTGAATCATCTTTAATACATTTGAAATTCATAAAATTATTTTCAACACATAGGACGTACCAAACAAAAATCAATCATATTCATATCAAAATCATCAATAAAGGTTACTGTTGAAAATAATGTATTATATTTTCGAATATTGCATTTACTTAACATCACTATGGAATGGATGAGATGCAGATGAATATTAAGTTTGAAAACTTTCAAACTATATAATATTTTAAATACATATAATTATATTTGACACATACGATTGAAAATTGAAAATAATTTAGAAATGTTAAACTAGATGCACACTTTGCATCAATGACTAATTTGCAACTTTTGTAATTTGATTTAAAGTGTGAAATAGTGCAAAAGTGAAAAATTAAGGAATTTTTCCTTTTAAGAAAAGGTTAATCCAAAATTCTCATGGTTAAATATAAGAAATAAGATGACAAAATATAAAAGATTAAGCTATATGAATATTAGCATAACAATTAACTTTGATAGTAATTTTGATGTGGTAATGAAGATTGGCACTCAAAAGATCTTAGATTGGAGTTGACAATGAAGGTTAAAGAGCATTATAGGAAAATAAATAGGGGATAAATTATGGTATTTGCTTTTTTGTGTCTTTATGTTAGAAAAATAATAATTAAACAACTATCATATAAAGGGAAGATTATGAAAAGAAAGGGTAAGGGAAAATTTTAAAAAAGTGCTAAATTTTAAATTTTGAAAATTTCACAAAATAATTTAGGATGAGTAAGAAGTGTTTGGTAATAATTCAAGCACTATTTTGAAGGTTTTTATTAATTTAAACAAAATAGTATTCAAGTAAAAATTTTAAAAGTTACTTAAAATTTAAACCTCTTTAATTTAAAAGAATAATTTAGATTGCTTATGAAATGATTTGGGAGTGTTCAAAATACTAATTCAAAGGTTTTTATTAATTTGAGCATTATTAACAATGCAAACAAAGAATATGTTTCTACACAACTTTTTAGGTAGATGAGAAACATAACTAAAATGACATCAAAATAGGAAGTAATATGAATGAAACTTTTTAAAAAATTGATTGATGAAGGGGCAAAGTTATGTTTTGTTATCAACAGTTTCAATAGGCAAACAATTCTAGCAACAAGTTCAATGAACATATTAATTAGCAACATTTAGAAAGAATTCATCACAAGTATAATTAAATTAGATTTAACTATCATGTCCTTCCTATCCTTTTTTATCTAATAATACATATAATAGCGTATAAATCAAGATAAATTAGAATATAAGCTTAAATAGAGGACATAAATCTATTATGATGACAAAAATCAATTTTTAAAACAATTTCCCATAGTTAAATATAATTATCACTTAATATAAAATAGTAATAACAACAAACACATATGTCTAAAATCTAAAAAACTTTGAAATATAGATATTAAGATTCAGCAACAAAATATATAAAGATACAACACAAATTATCTGATCTCACAATATATTTTTCTCACATGTCACTTTATTCTTTCTCTACTTGTGCCAATAGAATAACCTATCATGTAAGTAATAAATTTTATAAAACTTAATAGATGAATTTCTATTTATGAATAATAACTTATGTAAATGATAACATAATATAATAAGAAAACTTAATATTTATATTGTATTCATATACAAGTTATTACATAATGATTAAATTATTTTTAATGCATTTATCACATAGAATTAATGGAGGCTTATCGATGAATAAAATACGATCAATAAAATATGAAAATTAGGAAGAAATTAAGGTAAAGTTCTTTTCAATCCTAGGGAGGGTTCAAGAATGTAATGACTTCTAATTTAGAATCACAATGATCACAACCATTTATATGATTAGAATTAGGTGAAAATATTAACTACAACGCTTGTTGCAAGTATCACTGGGGAGTGTACAATAAGATTGAAAAAATGAAATGTTTTACATATGATCAATATGGACACTTTGCTTGGGATTATCCAAGGTTTATGTGAAGATCAATAGGTGTTGCTGATTCTTGTGACACAATTTACATTACTTAAAATTTAATAACTCGAGTATCTAGATATAAATCTCTATTCAAAGAAAAATAATAGGTGTTTATAATGCCAACTCAAATGACTCAATCATGGTTTTTTGAAATTATGTAAAGAGAGGATTTAATACATTTATATGTGATCATAGGCATTTCATTTATGCGAAATATACATGTGAAAGTTTTATTTAACTATTGTACATCATATTCTTCTATATCTAATTAAATGATTGCTGGATAATAGTAGAATAATTTACTTTAATTAATTCACTTATAGTCAAAATGCTTATAACAAAAGAAGTTAAAGTGAGTGAGGTGGTGATTATCCAAAATGGTCATGGGAGCTTAACCAAAAGCTTCTTTAGGTTATCATCAACATAGACCTCTCCGTCTCCGTCCGAGTTGGGGAGTTTTAAGAAATCCTTTTACAAGGCCTGTCGATGATGGGCGGCTAGTCTATCTATTGTTTATGCCCAGTCTTCCCCTTCTACATGTTCGATTGCTCACGATTTTGGTGAAATTGCTCAATGGACTCGAAGCATAAGAAGTCTCATGCAGTCACCATTGTCGCATCAGTTATACATCGTAGTAAAGTTGCTCAGGCTGTTCAGCTTCGCCTTACTCATCCGACAGTACAAAAAGAGGAATTATTAAAAAAACACTTCTAGAATCGTGTTTGTAATAAAAGCACCAAATATGGCAACTAGAATTATTGATATTGTTTATGATCCTAAGGAAAAAAGAATTGCCACTAATTCTGAATCATCTGAACCATAGTAAGATAAGGTGATGATGGACTCTGGTCCTGACGAGGATGTTGTGCATGAGAAGAAAACGTTCATGTTTCAATCCAATGTGATGAATACTAAGGTTCAACATTCTTTGTTCCTGATATTAGGGCTTAAAATTCTCTATTCTAGTTTTCGTTGGGTGCTAGTCTCCTAGCTCTAACAGCACGCCTTGTAACTATTTGTCTTAATGCCATTGCGAAGTCTATTCCTCTTGCCTAGTCCTTAGCTGGATAGAAGGTGAAGAAGATGATGAATGGGAATGGCATGCATCTTAATTCACAAGCTCAATATTCTGGCATCTATAGTCTAAATGTTTCCAACTAACTGAAATCATTCAAGGATACACTTTCTTCCAAAAATGGTAATTCCACAGCGGCTCATCAAGCCTCAACTTGGTTGAGTTGGTCGGCAATTCGCCTTCTGAACTTGGATGTTTCTTCTGTTGCTCTCACTAATAAATCATTTATAAATGGAACTATGGTTAAAAAGTGTGATGAGACTATTAAGTGACAGATTGAATTTCATAAATTTGACTTGGTGCAATGCCTTTATGGAGGTAGGTTTTCCTTCTTCTGGCTTTCTCGTGAAATATATTGCAAATGGTGACACATTAAAGGATTTAAAGTTCTTGATATGAGTAAGGGTTGTATATGTTTGCACTTTGTCAATGTAGCTGATTAGGATCTTGTTTGGCATGGACGGCCTATGACTTTTAGTGGGCATGTTTTGGGGTTGGATAAGTGGATTCCTGTGTTTGTCTCTCACTTTTTTGTGATTCTTTCCACCCTAATTTGGGTGTGTTTATCAGAGCTCCTCTTTTTTTTACTAGGATATGGTGAATCTATTACACTTCATATTGTCAATTAGTAAACCTATGTAGATTGATCTTTTGGCTCCTCTTTCATTCAGTATTTGGCTTGATGGTTCGATATGTCATAGTTTTCAACATTTTAAGCATGAAGGTCTACCTACTAATTTTTTTATTATGGATGGGTTAGCCACTTTACTGGAGCATGTAAATCCCATCAGGCTGCCCCTTCTTTTTCCCTCGAAGAGAGTCAACGTACTTCTACTCCTTGTGTTACCCCACAATTGGTTCCTTCAAGAGTCCCTTAAATTAAAACTAAAACCACCTTTGCATTTAAATTGTCAACTGTGAGTGAACGCCATGAGAAGAATGATATGACAGGCTTAGGTCCTTTGATGATTGTTTAGCTGAGATGCCGTCATCAAATTGCTGTTCAACCGCTAGTGCATAAGAAATTGAATCCAGTAAGAAAAATTGTAATGAAAAAGGAAAACTTAGCTCAAGCCAAAACCTCGAGTAGAGGATAGTGTATCCCTGGGGCCAATCAATCTAAGTAGTTTTCGGTAAGAATCAGTATAACATGGTGCAAAGGTCCAGTATGCTCCTTTGGCCCCTCCTTGGTGGAATTGTGAGGTGGTATTGTAGTTGAAGACGTGAATTATATTATCAATCTTAATCCTTAATTTGGTTTTGTAGATGCTTACGGAATGGTGATTTAAGTGCAAGCTGATGTATTTTTGTGTGAAGTGCCTTAGGGATGGGTGCTCCTTACCAAGTTAATTCAATATACTAATGATGAGATTAAGTTAGAAATTGTGGAAGGAGTGTAAGGGCTCTTTTCCTACTATTTTTTAGGTTTTATGCTGTTTTGTTCATGTTAATTTTGTTCGGTGCTAGTGTGAATTATTATTACTCATCCCATGAATTTATTAACGCTATATTGTGCGTTTTTTGTTTCTGGGTTTTTATCAAGAAGCTACTGTATCATCGATGGCTGCATATGTGTTGCTTAGTAATCACTATTTGGGTAGATTCCATGCATGGTTGAGATAGATTTGGTGTTTATTACTTTCATATGCTACTATCCATTAGAATAATAGATTTTACTAGAGCTTGGATGTTCAGTGGTGTTGCTGGGTTGTCAGATTGTGCGTGCCTTTGTTCTCCACTATTTGTTTTGATTTGGTTCTAGGAGCTATTATTTTGTCTTGGAATATCTAAGGTATTAAACCAACTAAATCTCAAACTCACGTATAAAATCTGGTCAAGGACCACAAGTTTTTTTTGGCAGCAATATTGGAAACCTATGCAAGTAATATTTTTCTCAAAGAAGCGCTAATAAATTTTGGGTTAGAATTAAATTTTTTTTGTTCAAATGGCTATTGGGTATTCAGGAAGAATTGTCTTATTATGAAATAATTAGGTGTCACTAGAGATGATTGAGGCATCAGGTCAGGTTATTACACTTTAAATCACCTTGGCTGACGACAATCTTTGTCAATGTTGTGTGGTAAATACTTCAAAAGATCATTGCACTAGATGTAGTACCTGAAACCAAATTGAATGGGTGGCCATGTTTGGTGGTCCATTTCTAGTTTTTGTAAATTTTAACATCACTTTGTTTCAAGATGAAATGGAGGAAGATTTTTTGGTATAAAATTTCATATGAACAGTTTGCTAATCTCGTTGATGATTTTAATCTCTGTGATTTGGGATTTGTTAGTTTGCATTTTACTTGGTGTAATAACAAGAATGGATCTGCATAGATTTATGAAAAGTTGGATAGATCTTTTTTGAATTTAGAAGGCATGTACTCTTTTCTTGACAATTCGATTACTCATTTATCATGATTGGCTTTGGATCACTACACTCTTCATGTTCAAATGCAAAAGAAGCATTTAGGAAATATTGAAACGTAGATGACAATTTGAAAGTTGTTGGCTTTCTTCACCTCGTTCTTTTGAGATAGTTTTGTTTTCATGACAATGTACAGCTAGAGGAAAATCGATGGATGCACTTACTACCAAGTCAAGTAGGACCTTGCATGCTGTAAAAGCCTAACATTCTAGGTAAATTGACAACATTATTCATAAATCAAGGTAGCTTGAAAAGAAATTTTGGGATCTCTAAATGTAAGAAGAAAACATGGGTTTGAGCCAGAATGCAAAATTGGTAGGGAAAATCAAAGAATACCACTCTGTCTTATCTCTTGAGGAGTCATGGTAAAGGTAAAGAGTAAAACTATCTTGGGCCCATCTTGGTAAAAAATACTCAATTCTTTCATGTTGTAACAATGAGTAGGATGTGTAGAAATTATATTCACACATTAAAAGGTGATGCTAGCCAGGATCTTCACTCTTTGGAGGAAACTTAAGACTTTTTGCCATCTTATTTAAGGAAAAATAGTCCCCCTCCCTGCTGGCAATTGTTCACATTTCTCATATGTTATTTAAGAGATATTTGTTGATGGAGTAGGCCTCACTTCTTATTGCCCCAATTTTAGAAGATGAAATTAAAATAATCACCTATTCTCTTAAAAATAATAAATCTCTTGGGGCTAATGGCATTTCTAAGAAATTCATTAGAGGTTACTTGGGTATCACTAGTAGAGACTTGATCATTATAGTGAGAAAAATCTTTGAAGAGATTCACATGTCAAAGAATTGGATGGATACGTTGGTGGTCCTTATTTCTAAATTTGTCTATGCATGTAAGCCGAACTAGTTTAAACCCATTAGTTTGTGTAATACAACTTACAAAATTATCACCAAAATTATGATTATGAGACTTAAAGAAATGTTACCACTTTTGTTTTTGCCTGAATAATTGGCTTTTATTCTTGATAGAATGATGTTTGATAATATCTTTTAGGCCCATGAGATGGCGCACAAGATGTATCGTTCCTCTTCTATGGACCAGAATATGTCTGTCAAACAAGACATGAAGTAAGCATATGATTGAGTTGATTGATATTTTCTACTATTCATGATGAAAAGTATAAGATTTGCTTCACTATTTTGCAAATGTGTGGAGGATTGTATCAAAGGTTTGAGATTTAGCATCTTATTTAATGGAATTAAGCTTCCCTAGGTTGAGGGTACTCATGGGCTGGACAAGTTTGTCCACTTTTCCCTTATTTATTCATGATAATTACAGAATATTTTTCTTGTCTTATTACTCAATAGGTGGTAAGGGGTATAGATGTTGGATTTAACACTAGTAGAATGCCTCCTAAAATCTATCATCTTTTATATGTAGATGTTATAATTATGTATATGCCTATTAAACATGCTGCTACCACTACTATGAAGTATACTCTCATTGACTTCTCTTTATCCAACGATGTCATGGCAAATCTTTCTAAGCCTAGCATCTCTTTTAGCTTTTTTTTTTTTTTTGAAATGGATATATCATTATATCAAAAGTGGCGAAGCCACACAAGTTTTACAGTAGATCCTCAAGGGAGATCAAACAGAAAATCAGTTAGCAAGAGTTGAATGAGAGGCTGAGGAAGGGATTCCCCAGGACCCCAAATAAACTCATGAGTACAAGCTCTGCGAGCAACCCAGTCAGCAGGCTCGTTTCCCTCCCTGTGGATATGGGAAAACTGGCACGCCTCCATGGCCCTAACATACTGCAAGGAAACAGCAAACATCCCCTCCCCACTCGGTTTGGTAACCATATCCCGAGCCTCCAGAAATGCAGCCATCGAATCAGACTGGAATTCAACTGCACGATGCTGGGGGAGAAACTCCCTCAGGAGATCAAAGGCCATCATTATAGCCTGGACCTCCATCATATCGACAGCCACAGAGAACATCCTCCTGCCGGCCACCACAAGAGGTTTGCCAGAGCAGTCTCTAATAACGACTCCAAGACCAGCTATGGAATCCCCAACCGCGGCATCACAATTGACCTTGATCCATCCTGTAAGGGGGGAAACCAACCGTTCGTAACAAGCAAATCCGAGGACTTGCCAGGATTCCCGCTGGACAGAGATGAATGGATAAGATGCCTCCTGAGGGTTGTGCTTACCTCGAACCTCACCGTCCGAGACACCGAGCAAAGAGTAGGCACGAAGCCATTGTGAATAAGGGCATTCCTCCTCGACCAGATGTAATACAGGGTGGTAGCAATTGTTGCCACATGCTGTGCCGCACCGTCGCGCCGCGCCGCAGAAGAGCTTAAGAATCCACATAGCTTTTCCAAAATTTCAAACCCGGGCGCCACACCCGTGGGCCAGCCCAACTCGCTCAGCGCAAGGCGCGCGTGGCTGGTCCCCCACACGTCCCGGGCACGTGGACAGACCCACAGCGCATGCTGCAGGGTTTCCTCCTCCATGCAACCGAACGAGCACAGGGGATCACGGCTAATTCCCCGGCGAGCCTTCCATGTCGCCGTAGGCAGAAAATCGCCGGTAGCCCGCCAAAGGAAAATCCGAACCCGCGGCAACACCTTTAGCTTCTAGATTCTCCCCGTAGCTTCCTCACGTCGCCGGTCGCCGCCTCCAGCAAGGGACGATTCGCGTTTGATCTGTGCATAGACGCGGCCACTGTGGACCTTCTCCTTTTCGGTATGCGTCTGGACCAGGCAATCCTGGGCGGAGTTCCGAGCACGCGGGAGGTGTCTGATTCTTTCAACAAGCTCCTCACCCGCCCAGCTGGAGATAGCTTCAAAATTCCACGCGCCGTCGTCCCTGATGCACTCGGCAACGCTTACCGGCCACCTTGTACAGACATTGATGAACGTGGGCCAGCAGCAGATAGGCAGAACCCCGATCCAATTGTCCTCCATAAATCTGTCCCGCCGCCCATCGCCGATGCGCCACACAAAGCATGAAAACGCCGTCGGCATGGCTCCCATGATCATTTTGCAGACGACCGAGGCATTCCGGGGTGTCTTCATCAACGGGTCGTCGAACCCGTACTTCCTTCTCATCAAATCGACCCATAGTCCGCCCTCGCGCCCAAGGATGCGTTTACAGTTTGCCATCTGCAGGTCTTGGTGCCAAATACGCAAGTCCCACAGCCCGAGCCCGCCGGCCGCCTTCGGCGAAGATACACAGTCCCAGGAGGCGTAATGCAGCGTCCAAACGCTGCCAGTGCCGCCCCATAGGAACAGCCTGATTCTGCGTTCAATTGCTGCCATGGCTCCCACCGGCACCCAGCAGTGGCCCAAAATGTGGTTGGGGATTGCACAGAGAACCGAGGACGCCAGCACCGCCCTTCCAGCGAGCGACAGAATCCGTCCGCGCCAGCTGATTACTGTGTTGTCAATTCTTTGGATTAAGGTGCTCAGCTCTTCCTTAGTCACCCGGCGCGCAGTAATGGGGACCCCCAAGTACACCAAGGCACGGCCAGTAGTCATTCCGAGCTTCCGTGAGATTAAGCTGGCCCGCTTCTTGCTGAACCTGCTGCTGAAGTAGACCTTAGATTTGGACAGGTTAGCCTTCAATCCAGCGCTGCCCTCAAACTCCCACAAAATGCGGCGAACTGCCCCCGCAGCCGCCGTGGAAGCTGGTGCAAAAATCAGCACATCATCCGCGAACAGGAGATGGGAAACCAACGGAGTATGCATACCCGGCCTAAATCCGAGCAGCTGTCGGGATTCATAATCCCATATCATGCACGACAAGTACTCCATGGACATGACAAATAGGAAGGGGGATAATGGGCAGCCTTGCCGGAGACCACGACGCGCCGACACCCAGGGAAGCCGCGCTCCATTGATCAGTACAGCGTACTTGGGACCAGAAATACATGCGGTAATCCAGTTGCACCAAATGTCAGGAAACCGCATAGCCTTCATAGTTTCAAACAGAAAATCCCAACGAACCCTATCATAGGCCTGCTCCATGTCAACTTTCACTGCCATAAGGCCGGAGGCAGCGGTGCAAGATCGCATTTTCGATACCATCTCCTGGGCAATATTTATGATATCTGATATACTCCTCCCTGGGACAAAGGCCGCCTGTTCCTGAGACACAAGGCTTGGCAGCAGCGACTTCAGCCTGCCAACAAGAATTCGAGCCACTACTTTATAGATTGTGTTACACAGGCTAATCGGCCTAAAATGCTCCGGGCGGCAAGCACCTTGCTTCTTCGGTATAAGAACCACAAGAGTATCCTTCCAACTCTCCGGCATACTACACCCCTCAAAAAATGCCAAGACAGCCTTGATGATGTCCCGATGCGTGACTCTCCAATACCCATTGACAAAATCCATAGTAATGCCGTCAATGCCAGGGGCGCGGTTCCTTTTAATGCCCCGCATAGCCACCAAAATCTCATCTTCCGTCACTCTGCGGCAAAGACCGGTGCCAGCCTCCTCACTGACAAACCCGGAGAGCGGGGTGATCGGAGGCAGTGGTTCCATGTAGCTATCTCCCCATTTCCGTTCAAAAAACTCGAAGACAAGACGTCTAATATTGTCGGGAGAGTCCACAATATCACCGTCAGCGTCCCGCAAAGAAGTAATGCGGTTCCCCCTATTACGAGCCGATAGCATC
The DNA here is from genome assembly GCA_023846275.1 of Vanilla planifolia. NCBI lineage: Eukaryota > Viridiplantae > Streptophyta > Magnoliopsida > Asparagales > Orchidaceae > Vanilla > Vanilla planifolia. The sequence goes on from CM043877.1 coordinate 2,133,159, forward strand.
TCTTTTAGCTGTAGAATGGCTAGTAGAAGGAAGCACATGATTGCTAAAAAACTTCATATTAAGCAAGCTAAAAATTGTTACTGTCTTGGTATTTCAATTCTAACATTAAAGTTTATAAAGCAAATTTTTTTTATATTATAACTTGTTGCAAACAGAATAAATAGGTGGGTGGCACGTGCTTTATCCATGACTGGTAGCCTTTAATTAATTAATTCAATTTTATTATCTATTTCAGTATATTACCTCATGCATTATATCATTCTAATGGGCATGTTTTTTAATCTTAAACACTTGGTGAGATCCTTTCTTTGGAGTGGAAATATATGTAGCAATACTATTCATTATGTGAACTGGAAAATGATCACTTTATCTAAGGATCAAGGTAGACTTAGTATTAGAAATCTTCATTTTTGACGACAAGCTCTCATTTCCAAGCATTATCTTTGCATATTGGCAAAGGAAAATACTCAATGGTGTAGGAATTTCAATATGTAGTACAACGTACAACTGTTGGACACCTCTTATTTGTGTGGTGATTCTATCACTTGCAAGCTCCTTCATATGACTACTCCATGGGTTGTAAATCATATGGTTTGGTGTATTTCTTTAGGGCATAGTATTTCTTTTCTGGATGATAATTTGATTGGTCTTGTATCTTTGCAAAATGGCCAATTTTTTAAACATGTTGGAATTTCCACCTTCCACTAAATACTTTGTGCTAGATGAAAATTGTTGGAATCTTGAAATGTTGCAGGAATTCTTTTGAACTTATTTGATTCATCAAACCATGCACACTTTGTGTGTACATGAAGCAAAAAATGAAGCATTGTTATGCCCATTTGTTATGGATTCTCAGTCTATTTCAAAGCTGGTTTATACTCGATTGCTAAGTGAAAATGAGGAACTGCATGCTGGCTAAACATTGTAGTTTTTCTTGACTTACAAACTTCCAATTCAGCCATGTGTGCAAGTTTTTCTTTGGAGATTGCTTATGAATGTTTTGCCAACTCAACAATTTTTATATAGTTGACACATTGTACTTCAAACTTTATGCCCATGGGGAAGTTTAGAAGATGAATCACTGCAGCACATGTTTTGGGGCTATATCAGTACGACTGCTGCTTGGAAATGCATCCTGTTGTGGTTTGGATATGCTTTTGATCAATTTTAGTATTGGGATGTTAATTTGTTTTCTGATTTGCTGAACTAGATGGTTATGTACAATAAACTTCATGCCATAGAAGACATCGTTTGCTACATTGCCTACTCATTTTACTTTTCTTTGTCTTGTTAGAATGGGAAGTACATAATAACAAAGACAAGATATATAATGCAATTATGGATCTTGTATATTATATGCATGTGGTTTATACTAAATTTTGTAGGTTGCATTGTGGGAGATTTAACCATCCCCTTGAGTGGAATATTACCCCTTCTATGCTATGGTCTCCATTCCCCAAGAGTCAGATTATGCTTAACTATGATGAAGTATTTGGTGAAAATGGTGTTGATGTAATGTGTATTGCTATACGAGATTCTTATGGGAAACTACTAAAGATTATTGGCCGACAAGTTTGATTTGGTTTCTTTTCGCATGTTGAGGAGGCAATTTTTTATGCTTTGTGTTGTGCTGCTCAAGTTGGCTTACATCATTCTACAATTTAGATTGAGTTCGATTCCATGGAGATTGTCTCTAAACTCCTCAAAGTATTGGTTTTGTCACATTGCAGCCAATGATATACTTCTTTTGCTACAAATGCCCACTCGTTTACTAATTTCAGAATTTTTCATATTTTGCGAGAAGGAAACTGTGCAGCAGATTGGATGGCTCACTATACGCTTTCTACTGATTATACATGGGATTGAGTTATGCCCCTTCCCAAATATTTTTTTTTATTTTACATTCTAATTATGTGTACAAATCACCATAAGGAGTGTATTTTGTATGCTTCGACTATTATTTTTTCAAAAAAAATTGTTATAGTGGTTATGCTAACGAGAACATAAAAAATAATAAGAAACTTTTCAAATGCTACATGACTGTAATAAACTTAAAGAAAAAAATATTTTTGATCATATTCATAAGGTAGGATATGCTCTAAGCATTATGAAAGTGCATTTGGATATAAGTTATGATGAAAGGTTAATGAAAATATTGAGAAAAATGAATAATTAAGAAAAAAGAAATTCTAATGATGAATGTATAACATACTAATCAAATAAAAAAAAGCTACTGAGTATAAGAAATTGAGATGCCTTAAATTTTGAGAATAAAATTCATATAAAAAAGGCAAATATATAAAATCTAAAAAATAATGGATGAATCAAAATTATAATTTTGAAATTTGGTTTATGTAGGAAATTATTGTTAATAGATCATAATAAAAGTGGTATGAAAAATTTAAAAAAAAGAAAGATAAATGTAAAACATGAAAGTGTAAATTAAAAAAAGGAATCTAACGTCATTGACTTAGTAAAATCTGATTGTTATTGGTCATAAATAGAACGGTGGAATATATTAGAAGAATTACTAAAAAAATTAATATAATGACTTAGGTGGAATAAGATCCTTATTCGTAAAAAACAAAAGAGTAGAATATATTAAAGAAATTGCTAAAAACATTAAAAGAGGTAAGAAATATATGCAATTCAGTTTAAACAAAGAGCCCTAAAAATAACTAATTTTAAAATTTATCTAACAAATATTAGAAGCTTTGTTAAGGCTAAGAATTGAAGAAAGGAATATAAGAGAGAGGGGGAGAGAGAGGGATATATATATATATATATATATAATATGCATTAGACAAAACTATAATCTCTTAGGCAATGTAGAAATTTGATTAGTAAGAAATGTTAACGACATAGTTTTTAAGGAATATGAAATAGAGAAAAAGGATGGCTATGCAAATTACAAGCTGGAAGCTAATTAATATTAGAAGGCAAACTTTTTGCCTATTGGAGATCATTTTATTGGAGTGTTATAGTTTGCACTATTTTCATAACCATACAAAACCCCAAAGGTAATCTATAGTTACATACAATAGGTGACAAATATCTTCAAAGTGTTTGATCCAAATGTTCTACTAAAGTGCATTAATCTAGAGTTTAGCTGTCCTAAAATATAAGCTTTGTCTGTAAACTTTAGTTTGGGATACTTTGTAATTTCAATATAAAACTATTTGATGAGGACAAATAACCTGTGTTGACAACAAAAAAGCAGAAGAGGATGAGATGGGAATATAGGTTTTTGAGATAGAGTCTTGTTCAAACTTATAAAAATAAGACACTAAATAATGTAAAATTATTTTACAAAAATTACATTAATCATCTGATACAGTTTAACCAATATCTAGAATTGTCTTACCTAACCACTAGAAATGATTATGTTGAGTAGCCCAATATGATTATGTTCAATTATTTATTGTGATTGATGGACCACACGAAGAAATTGATTTCATCCAGTCACTTGACAACATGGTCCACACCACCATTAATTGTACTATCTTTTTATTATTATATAATGCAATTGTAGGATTGATTGGTATTATTTGGCTGACAAACAATTTTTACAACTATTGTAGATCAACCCAATGACTCAAATAAGATATGTAAATGATATAATATTTAAAAAATATACTAAAATGTTTTAAAAATATAATTGATACACAAAATGATTACAGTTAATCATTGTAGTGAAAATAAAGATACATGCGTCATGGTATCTTTAAAAATATAATTTTTATATAATAAATTTTACTAATTTTAAATATCAATTATTTAAAAATTTGTATAGAAATATAACACATGTTCATCTTGCTCTTTTTGTTAATTGTTGAGTCTTGTTTATGAAACAAAGTTATCAATATTTTAGAGTACATGAAAATTTGTCCACATATCAAACCAAAGAAATTTTAAATATGTTAACTTAGTTTAACTATAGCTTACAAAATGTGTTTTAATTAATTTTTTTAATTTTTTTATTTAAAATATCTTTACTGGTGAACTTTGAATATAAAAATCATCATGACACAAATCGAACATATCAAAATCAGACACAAGATTTATCATTCAAATATTATTATATATATTATTTATTTATTAACTAAAGAGTACGTTATGAAAAAAATAACAAAAAATAACATAACACCCAAGGCCATGTGTAACATGCTCATAATTTTTTTTAATCATGACATCACACGCATGTATCAAATAAGGGTAAAAAAATAAAATATTTATAAAAGATATTTTATTCAAAATAGTAATGATATGTTTTCTTAATTCTAAATTCAATTTTAATAATCTAAATTTTAAAAAACAAAACTTGTAAAACACAAATAAATCTTTTTGTATTGTAATTTTTTTTTAAAAAAAAATATTTGCCTTCTGTTGTGATGAATATTCAGAATAAAAACTTTCAAACAATAAAATATTTCCAATATATAAAATTATATTTGACCCATAAGATTGAAAAAAAAAATTATTTCAATCAAAAGTGTTAAAATTTATTAAACAATATTTATAATTTATTATTTTTTTATTGATATAAAGTTTTTTCTTAAAAAAGAAATCAATATTTAGCATATTCTCATTTCCACACAGTAATTGAACGCCAAGGATGTCGGGAAAATGGCGTACATATCACGTGCAAGTCATAAAAATTACTTGGTTGTTATTATAAAAGGAACATTATAGTAAGAAAACCAATAAGGGATTGTGTGGTGACATGTTGTGTAGCAATATTTGAGATAATAAAGGCAATGGAAGATGCTCACTTAACAGGTGCTTCATCCCTTATAGGATGTTGCCACCCTATGAATGGGCTTCAACCAAGTGTTTGGGGTGATTACTTCATTGAGAACAAGCATATGTCACCTTTAGAATTGGTATAACTTATCATTGTATTTCATTTTTATGCTATTATTATTTCAATGATTATAAAAGAGTTTGATGTGATTTAAGTTATCTAAGTATTCCATTTAATGATTTCTTGGCTTTGAAGGAATTGATAGAACTAAAAATTAACGAGTTGAAGCCAGTCCTGAGTCAAGCTTTGAATGACACAACAGATGTATTACAATCTTTAGAATTCATTAATACAATTCAACACTTGGGAGTAGCTTATCACTTTGAATTGGAGATCAAAAAGACATTAATCACGATACACAAGGTTGGAATTGAATACACTAATGATTTGCACATGATTGCACTTGCATTTCGACTTCTCAGGCAACAAAGACTTCCAATATCAGCGGGTCATTATTCTTATTTATATGATATGCATTGCAAAATATTTAAGTAATTGGTAAACCAATTTAATGCTTTTGCAGATGTTTTCCTTAGATTTTTGGACAAAGAGGGAGAGTTTATGACAAGCTTGACAATGGATGTGGAAACTTTGCTGAGCCTTTATGAGGCATCATATCTTGGAACACCCAATGAGGAGATAATAAAAAAAGCTACCAATTTTGCAAAAAGGCATTTAGGTTCGACTTGTACCAATTTCGAACCAAATATGAGAATTAGGGTTTCAAGAGCTTTAAGAACCCCAAGGTTTAAAAGAATGGAGAGGTTGGAAGTGAGGGAATTCATATCTTTATATGAGAAGCAAGTAAGCAAAAGAGAAGATCTATTGTAATTTGCTAAGTTTGACTTTCTATGGGTATAAGCAATCCACCTAGAAGAACTTCGAAGCATATCCATGTAAGCTTAACTAAAACATTTTTTGTTATAATTCATGATTCTTTTAAGATTTTTAACTATACAAGAAATTTGACTTTATTTATTTAACTTGCAGATGGGAAAAAATATTGACCTTACAAAACAGCTATCATTTGCTAGAGATAGATCCGTGGAGTCACATTTTTGGACAGTTGGAATATTCTTTGAACCTTATTATTCACAAGCAAGGAAAATAACCACAAAAGTGATTGTATTGACATCAATACTCAATGATATTTATGATCAAAATGGGACATTAGAAGAGCTTCAATTGCTTACTAACACAATAAATAGGTGCACATCTATTAAAAATATCTACAATATCTACAAAAGTTTTCATTCATTCATTTTTCATTAAATTCTTATATATGATTTCAAAAAAAATCAAATACATAATTTTATAGAAGAGTTATTTAATTATTTTTGTAGGTGGGACATCAATGAAGAAGTTGAGTTGTTACCCATGTATTTGCAAAAGTATATATTGGTTCTTTATAGAACTATCAAAGAGTTTGAAGATGAACTTGTATTAGAGCAAAGGGCATACAGAGTTCAGTATCTTAAAGAAGAGATAGTCTTTTGCTTAAGCTAGAATTACATTGACAATAATACTTTATGCAGATAGATTTGATATGGTCATTTTTTGGAACTTTATGTGATAAGCATGTTACAATACATAAAATTCCAAATATAATTGTTAAAAGTCAATGAAAAAATATGATGCAATTGATAAATTATGCTAGATTCTTATATTTTATTAGATGTACCATTGGATTTCCAATTCTTTTATATGTTCAATTTTGTCTTACTAAAAGACCCCAATCCTTGATTTAATGTTTTATTTACAAGTTAAAATAACATGATTTATATTGTAACAATTTGAAAATGAACAAAACCTTTTTTCATGTCAGATGACGAAAGTGTCACAAGCATATTTTCAAGTAAAGCAATGGGGAACTCAAAGTTATGTGCCAAATGTAAAGGATCACATGGAAGTCTCGCTTAAAAGTTGTGGATATCAAATGTTAAGTTGTTGTTCTTATCATGATCAAAATAATTCTAGAAGAAATGTTTCAATGGGTTAAAAGTTTTCTTGAGATTGTCAAAGCAGCATGCATAATTTGTAGAATGATGGATGATCTAACCTTAGATGAGGTATGCTTTATAAAGTTAGTTGAATATTATTTTTCTATATTTGGCTCTTAAAAATGAGACCACATATATGTCTACACAAACTTTCACATTCATTGAATAGCCTTGGATAAAAGTTCAACTTTCTTTTGTGACCTTTACTTGGGCTTTATGCATAAGGGAGCTTTCTTAGCATTGAATTGTTCTATATCTTTTATAATTAACAATGCTCACATGATTTGGATATTTTTCCAGCATGACCAAAGGGTGGATCATTTGGCTACTACAATCGAAAGCTATATGGAGGAATATAATTACACAAAGGATGAAGCTTGCAAGAAACTCTTAGAAATGGTGGAGAATGCATGGAAAACTTTCAATCAAGAGCTTTTACTACTTACCAACATTCCATTGTCATTGGTTCGACCAATCATCAATCTTTCACAAGTGATAGTGCTTTTCTATAGAGATAAAGATGACTATACCCATCCTCAAGGAACCATGAGAGACAATATCAAATTAGTTATGTTGGAACCAATTTTCACCAAAAGAGGTATCCAAAAATATATATAGGAAAGAAAAAATCATGCTCAAGGTTTTGATTATATTTATTCATCTTTTAACATCAGCATTGAATATTTTGCAAATTCATTATCATAACTATTTTTCTAAACTCACCCTTAAATTGGTCAAATAAGATCCTTTTTTATTCCTCTCTCCCATTCTCTTCTCCAAGGCATCTCCACATAAAACTACAACCTCTGCTCTATGGCACTCCTTAAAGCTCATTGATTGCTTTCCTTCACTGCTTCCACTCAAGACTTTAATGTCCTTTTCTTTTCAAAGCTTGTTAGTTGCTTTCACCCTATCCTCCTTGGGAACTCGTTACTCTCAATCTATAACATCTTAAAAGACCTAGGTGAGTATTGTAACCTTGATTAAGCTAAATGGGTTATTATGATGACACTACTATACAAGATGACACATGTGAGTCATAAGTGGATATTAAAGTAAAAATGTCATAATAATCAATATAGATAGAAAGTTTTTAAGGGAAGGAGATAAATATTCGTGGAAGGTCAAGAATTAAGGAATTAGTGATAATTAGTTTTATTATCTTTAAAGATGACTTAGTCATAAAGCCAAATAGCTAAAACATTTGGAGAAAAAGGAAATATAGTGATCATAAGACTATTAAAGTAGACGAAATGTTAAAACTAATATATAACATTAAAAAATTAAGCTTTAATATGAAAAAGAAGTAAAAATATAACGTGTGTATTTTGGTTTTTGCGCACGCATGTGTATATGTGTGTGTGTGTGTTCTACGATTACGAGAAATGAGGAAGAGAGATAAAAGAAGGAAAGTATAGCATTCTTATGGTGTGTGGATAACTTAAATTTATAATTTAAACATTTATTTTTTTGAATTTTGCTTTTGTAGCATAACTTTGTTAAAAGGTCATAATGATCATTGTATGAGATAACTCACAAATAGATGGAGGTAAATACCAAAAATAGAAGAATAAATTAAAACAAAAAAGAATGCAAAGATAATGATTTTGTTGGGGTTAGATATAAATTAAGCATAAACAAAATGATGAACCATATTAGTAAAATTATTAAAAATATCAAATGAGGTGAAAAAATATAGAATTTATATAAAACAAAGACCATGAGGAGTAAATAATTTTAAAATTTATTCTATAGATTTTGGCAGCCTTATGGATTGGAAAAAGCAAAACAAAACAAGTCTTTATGAAGTTCTTTTAATTATAAACCTTTTTTTAAATTACCTAAAATCCTCAAGCATTAAATATTGGCTAAGAAGACGACATGATTGGGTAAGGAGAGATCATATCCAGAGACTAAGCTAATTGTGGAAAAAAATATAACAAATAATTTCTCAAAAAAGTAGAGGAAAAAAGGTTTGATTTTCTTCACGATTTGGAATTGAGGTTAGAATATTGCTATATTGTAATACAAATTTTTTTTATAATTAATGAATATAAATATGCTTTTTACATTTGGATCGAAACTCATTGGTTAAGTATTGGTTGATAAAATGGTTTAATTGAATCTCTATTAGTTATTATTCTTCTAATCCTATTTTAAAAATATTTTGGTAATGAATATTGACAAACGTGATTTGCATGAAAATGATTAATTATGAAATGACCATAGGTTCCCATTATTAAGAAACATGGACCATTAAATTAGAAACCTAATGGAATAATGATAAGAGTCTAATGTTTATTTGTCTTAGAATAAATTGTGCACCCAAATGGGTGTATGTTGAGATGGGTATTGGTCTTGTAAAGGTACACCTAAATATAAGACTAGTGTAATAGCTTATCTTAAAATACTAGTAATGAGATAAACTAGATTATATGATAAATAAAGATTCATTAGATATTAAATGATCTCAAGAGCAATAAGAGAGCATATAAAAATTGATTTCTTATAAAGGAAAATAAAGATGGTTCATAAAGTGTTAAAATATTATCATTGCATGGCATAATTATTAATCTTTACTTACGACAATGCTTGTCATCACATTTCTTGATTGACAGTGCGAAATAACTCACGTGTGGCATAACCCAAAGTTGTAATACCTTGCATGTATGATTATGTAGTTTTTCTTGTTAAGCTTACTTTTGGCTAACATTTCAAGTACTATGAAAGTACAACATGGGACTCCATTGGAGTAGTGAGATGAGCTATCAATTTAGCAATGCTTATTAGTTTGGCTCTTTTTTCATTGGAACTTATGCAATATGTATTGAGAAATTTGAATATGCTATAATAATAAGTTATGGTTACAACAAGTTCAGTTTTTATTTGGTTATGTCTTTTACTTTATTAAATGCTAAAAGAGAGATATTGTGTTTTATTTTAATTATTTCTATTACAATGTTATATTAGTTTAAAAGTTTGAAATACTTGGTATAGAATTGATAGCTTATAAGGGACTAGTGTTGTCACAATGCATTGAGTAGGATAAAAAACCTACAAAAGTCAAGAAAGCATCAATAAAAATGAAAGCAGCATTCTTAGGACAAATTGGGTAGAAATTGAAGAAGATAGTTGGATCAAGGTTAAAAGCTACACTCAAGCTAGAGAGAAACTAAAATGATGTACATGTGGTCAAATAAGCTTACAAGAATGCTTTTAAGAAGAGGATTGTCACATACTTTGTTTGTGATGAAGTTAGACATGTTGCCAAGAAATGGCCTCAGGTCACAAGTCCAGTGATGGTGGCAATCGTAATGGAAGAGGCAATGAACATGAACGTTCTTCTGAAAACAATGTAACCAATAAGGGAAAGGGACTAGTTTGGCATCTCAATCCCTAATGACTCAACCTAGAATTTATGGAATCACTTAAAGGGAGGTCCATCATCTCCTAACATCATTATATGTGCTTCATGATTGTTAAATAGAACTATGGAGGTACTCTTTGATTATAGAGTATCTCACTCTTTCTTTTCTATTATATTGATTTCAAGCTAATAGTTGATTTATATACATTAGAATAATCATTATTTGTTACTCAACATAGTAAGAGATTAACAAAAGTAACAAAAGATATATAAGACAAAACATAGAGATTAATGAATAAAATTTTATTCCCAATTGATTATAATTAATCTAAAAGAATTTGATATAATAATGCGTATGAACTAGATGATAACTCATAAAGTTACTTTAAACTATTGTAAAAAGAAGATAAAGATCTTTCTATTAGATGGTTTGAGGGTGATCTATTTTGGTAAGGGCTTAGAAGATTCCTTGTATTTTAGATTCACTTGTTGAGAAGCTAATTAAGAAAGGGTGTGAAGGTTATTAGTCTTCAATACAAGTGATTCACAAGGGAGAGTTATAACTACAAAAATAGTCAATGGTATGTAATCATCGTACGATTTTTCCTTATGATATAATTGAACTACCTCCTAATTAAGAGATCAAGTTCATTATCATTCTAGTACCTAGAATAGAACCCATATCAAAGTACCCTAAAAGATGGCAACTTCAAGAGATGAAGATTCAATTATAAGAAATCCTTTACAAGGGTTTCATCAAGTGAAGTGTTTCTCTATTAAGAGCATTAATTCTTTTTGTCAAAAAGAATGAACGAAGTCTAAGCATGTGATTTTCTCCTATTTATTTTATTTTCTCTATTTAAATGTACATGTATAAATAAGGGTTCTATGTAATTTGTAAAATCACTTTTTGTAAACCATTTAATATATATAATCTATAGCAAAATGTCTTTGTTGTGGAATTAAACCCCATAAAAATCTCATTTTATATAGTTATAAAAATATAACTATATAGAAATCATATCAATGAAAAATCATTAACATTATCTCTTTTAATATAAAATTTCTTACTTAGACAAAGTGTTCTCACTTTTTAAAGCATTTATCATATAATTTTTCTTTACAATGATGTGATGCAATCTTTTCTTCAAAATCACAAAAGAAATTAGAATTATATTAAGTTGATGAAATCACAATTTTATTATCAACATAAAACAAATTCCAATTATGTTTAACATTGTTGAATCATTATAAGATATTGTCTCACACAGCTTTTGATATTGAAATAATATCACATACATCGCAAACAAGTACATTCTAAAACATGACATAAAACATGATTGATTAAGTCATCTTTCTACTTTTTATCCCCTTGACTCTTGTGAAGTGTATTAATGTGACATGAAATTTGTTAATATGAAAAGGTCAATAGAATTGTCATTAGTTTAATAAGTAATTTACTTATGCATGTAAATCAATATAATATTTGAGTCATGCCATCTGTGTGATTAGTATCAACATAAAAGACAAATAAAACAAGTAAAAATACAAAGACATGAATGCACATGAAGTAGGAATGTTATTAAACAAATTTCACCAATTTTCTTACTTTTCCACTTTATTGTTACCTTGACCCTTATTTCTTTAATTCTATAGATCTTAGGATATCATCATCAAGTTAGCAAGCTAAGTCAAATCTCTCACCATCTAATTGTACTCCTCTAAAAGTTTTCTTCTATAGGTTAAACCTTTCATGAGTCTTCTTGCCTAATCAAGCCCTTATAGACCTAATCTTATTTTCGTAATGATGTTCCCAACCACATTCTCATAATTATTATACCTTTGTACCTTTAAAATCTTCCAAGCTAAACATCACCAAAATTATTATGAATTTTTTCCTATCCCAAAAGTCAATGCTCACATGATAATTTTTGCACACCAAATATGTGATATGATATAATAAAATTTGTTAAAAATAAAATAAACATGTTAGGAGTACATAGCATATAACTTATTTTATAGTTTTTATTTGAATTGTTTGCATTTCTAACCATTTTTATGCTATATAATTTGCCAAATATACAAAACTATTGATTTCCTCTACCTCATTACATCAAACTTTAATGGAGAGGAGGATACCCCATAGTCAATGTTCTTTTAAAGTCTCTCGATGTTTCCAAGATCGACAGTGGCCATTTAGTGATGTTTCGAGTGTCAATTCCATTAGATTAAGATTTAATTGGGAGAAATTTAAAAACCCAAATAATTATTTGATTTTTAATAAAAACTTAGGCAAATTTTAATTTATTGGATCCTTTGATCCAAATGACTTAAAAAACTTTCTAATAAATTTTAAAATAAATTATACATAAACCTTTACATATTTTTCACAATTTTTTATTGTTTTTTAATAGTTTTTATAATTTTTTCTTCAAAATTTTTTTATTAATCATGCTTCACCTGATCATTATATTTTAATTTCTTTCCATTTAAAATAATTTATGAAAATAATAGTCATAGAATATTAAGAGGATATTAATCACATACCCAGGTGAAGAATAATAGTTAACGACACACTTCTAATCAACCCCATTCCTTTAATTTTTAATAATTTAATTAACAAGGGTTTCAAATCTTAAAACATAATTGGATAATGTCTCCCCTAAAAACTATTCATTTACTCATATACATATATCTCAAATTCACAATTATATGAACAACAAAAAATGTATAATGAATCTAATAACCATAAAACCGCAATACTGCTATAAAAAAGCACATCACCACGCCAAAAACCACATCATAGCGTTTACATGGGGACTTGCTTTCTTTCGCTTTCTCTCTATATATAATACATTAGAATCTACATTATCAAGAAATTATCTATATAATAACCTACTTTAGACCTAGTACTCACTCATGTGCCTTAAAATATCCTTACTTAATATGTACTTATGTCATGCCCTATAATATAGGTAAGAGAGTAAGTATAAAAATCTCAATAGATAAATTTATAGTTGAAAAAACATGTTAAAAAATGGGTGTCATAAAATGCACTTGGTCTTAAGCACTATATAAAGGTATATAACATCTAAAAGTGAGGCATATCTTTAAAATTCTTTGAAAATGTAAGAGTACTTTTTTAATGCAAATGCACACCATGCAATAACTCTTAATCTTTTAAATATGATCATTTTCATATCCCATAATATTGACAAATATATATGTATATAGAATTTGATTTAGACTCAAATATTTTGAACATTAATTAACTTTTTTTTAATAATAAGGGTCCTAGTTTCTCTTATTAACTCTTATCCTCTAGATCTTTATCTCATCTATCCTAGAATCTCATTATATCTACTCTTGATCACAAAATAAGAGGTGATCACTATAACACACAAGTGACATTTATAGACATGTATATATTAGATTATGGGATAAGACCATATGTGAAACACATATTCAACATTAATTTTCTTTTATTCCTCGTATGATCTTAGACTCAAAGCTTAAATTCTTTCTCATCTCATTCATTTTATAGTCATCACAATATCACAAAAAAATTTTCTTTTATTAGGAAAGCTATTCTCAAATGTGCAAACATATATATATAATTATACTCATCATTCATAGGCATGTTGATATTCACATATTTAATCTTTTATCTTAAACATGCAACAGTTATGCCATGTCACCCATGCAACACTACTCATGAAATGATATAATATACATAAACATGTCATTAATCCCTAACTACTCATATCATGCAATTCAATGTATAAGATATAATGGAATAGTTATTCATACGACAATATCTTGGTGTAATAAATTATAAAGAAATCACTCTTACATTACTACTAATTTAGTTTATCTACTTAGATCCTTCACTTCTTATATTTATGCATTTGCTTAGTAACTTTTTAATTACTACAATGCACTAAAGTTAATACAATATGAAGTTAAAGGGTCTGACCCCATATGTAGTTTCCCAAGTAAAGCTAACATAAAACAACAAGATCAACTTATAACATTTTCTTAATATCATCAAGCCATCATTAAATTTCTCTCTTAAATCTCAACTATGAAACTAGGTGTCATTAATCTTATACACACCCTTAGTAAAAAATATTGTACCTTAAGTCAATTTTGCTATTCTTTCCTTTTATGGTACAAGGCTAACCATTATGGATCTCTTTCCTAAAATTCTCACATAAATATTACAATGATTTAACAACTTTTATAATTTTTATCAAATCTTATTCATGATTGCTAAGAATCTTAATTAGAATAAATACATAAATAATCCATAAATTGAATGCTTACCCTCATCTTTTTTTCTTCAATTAGGCAACAAATAGCCAAGGCTTTTGAAGCATTCTTCCTTCACTATTCAGTAACAATGCTATTCATCAACTCCTCATAGAGGGATTATCACTTACCTCCCTTCCCTTGATGATAATAATAACCTTACGTGAAAAAAATGGAATGGAAATGATGTAAAGCATGGCTAAGTTTTTTTTGACGAATCTCACCTCATTCGCACAATTTTCTTGCCCAAGGAACTAAATGCATTAAAGTGACTCACCATTATCGTCAGAGATTATCGAATCCCTCAGTTTCTTTGGCACCAATTCAACTTGCCCAAAGAGAATTTCAAGCCTCAAATTAGGCCTTTAGAGTTGTCAGATTTATCTCATTTTTCCTCTCTCCCTTGAGAGATTAATCCCAAAGGGGTCGAGCATGTTAGGAAAACAAGAGAAAAAAATAAGACTGTGAGAAAAAATAATTAAAAAATAAATTAAGTTTACTTTACTCCTTTTATCTTCAAATTTTGAAGAAAATCTTAACAATTTTCTAAAATCGTAGTAAATGTATCAACAAATTCGTATAATGTGCTCTTTCAAAAAATATAGTCATAACCAAGTTTCTGATTACTTCACAAATATGTTTTTGTGATGTACAAAAAATATTATTTTATTTTAAACCAAATAAATTTAAAATATTAAAGTTAAGCATCGAAGTTAGGGATAATATTAGAACAAAGGAAATGCAGGTCATTACATAAAAGATGTTACTTCCATTAAATGAGGCCTCTTAGACATATCAAATTTTCACAAAAATAAAATCATTAAGCTTTGAATAAATTATAATATTTTTTAATTTTTCTAAGTTATTCAAATATATTTCAATAATTTTCTTTTTTTCCAAAAAAAATATTTATGATAACTTCTTTCAATAACTTTGACCTTTTTTGCGAGCAATTTAGGTTCAAATTTACAGCATTGCTCTAGTGGGTTCTTTAAAGTTTGATTTTCATTTAACATTTTCCTTCATCCTCAAGACTCCTTTCTTTCTTATCAAAGATGTACAAGATTTCACAAAATAGCAAAAATTAATAAAAAATTATAAAATTTCATATCATTTTCTAAGAAAAATTTATTTCTTTGAAGATAGTAGTATATCTCCTCCCTCTTTTAAGCTATCATCTATTACCTAATGGTCATAATTATTAAATTTTATTATTGATATTAAAATGTTTCATAATAAAATTTAATTAAATATTATTCAAACCAATATGATGTAACAACATCTATATATACATTACAAGAACTAAATCATATTACTATGAAGCACAAGTACGCACAATCCAAAATAGAAAAATCATTTGAGGAAATTCAAGAAGCAAATTGTTTTCCAAGATTGATCTATGATCTACTTACCATCAATTCAAATTCAAGAAGAAAGATACACTAAAGATATCTTTATAAACTAATATGATTGTTATGAATTTTTATACTTCTTTTATAATTAATTAATACACCAAAACTATCCTTGAACCTAATGAATTAAGAATTTAAGTAATGGCTAAAAAATTTTGTCATCAAGTTTATTATGACATTCTAATGTATTTTTGAAATTCTAAAGATCATACAATGCAAGAAGCTATGTTATTACACAAATTAAAGGAGAATTATTTTTATGCAAAGTTCTTCAAGTATAGTATATGATTATTAATGTGTCATTGTTGGGACACAAAATCAATACCAAAGATTTGTTAGTGTACTAATTGAAGATGGAGATATTATTTAATTACTCCATAACTATTTATGCTATAAAAACCAAGAGTTTCTTAAGACTAATTGGTTATTATAAGATGTTTATCAAGACATTCTCGTAGATTTCAATTCCATTAACTGGACTAACTTAAAATTCAATTTTATTTTGTTTGGGATCAGAATTGTGAGAGTAGCTTCCAAACTCTAAAAAAAGTTGTCATCAACATGGATATTACCTTTACCTAAGAATGGTTAAGAATTTATAGTATTCATAGATTATATTTATAAGAATTTTGTGTTATTTTAATGCAAAATGGTAGGATTATAGCTTGTGCTTCTAAACAACCATTATTGCATAAGAAGAATTATTATATTCATGATCTATAGCTTGGCTATCATAATCTTTCCTTTTAAAATTTACAGATACTATTTATAAATATTTGAACTTAAATGTGATCAGATCACCAAAGTATTACTGCATATTTACTTAGAAGTTAAGCTTGAGATAGAGGCAATGATTGGAATTAATTAAGGATTCTAATATATATGTAATATATCATCCAAAATAAAGCCAACATAGTGGCAAATGCCTTAAGCAAAAATAAAAAACATCAACCTTCATGATTACAATGTAGAAGAAGCATAGTTATGAGATTGATAGGTTCAATTTAAATACTATATCAAGAATAAATAAAATTTTTGATTAGTTGGTGATTTTACCAAATTTTCTATAACATCATAAAGAATTTCAAAATGAAAATATAGAGGTGCAAAATATCAAGGCCAAACTCTTAGAAGGACAAGAGTTTGATTTTAGTTTGAATGAAGATAATGGTACTCTATACTTCAAGAATAGAATTTGTATACTTATATAAGAACATACAAATAGATTTTTGTTGTATGAAACACACATAATAGGATATATAATATATCTTGGGATGACTTATACGTATCAACATATGAAAAAAAGTTTTTTCTAGACTAGAAAAAAAAAGAAACATTGAAGAATAAGTACTATATTTTTTAGCAAGTCAAAAGAGAACACCAAAATCCTAATAGATTACTGTAACATGATCTTACACTTATTTAAAAATTTAAAAAGATATCTATAAACATTGTGGTTGATCTTATTAAGATTAACTAGCAACAAGATATCATCTAGGTAATTATAAACAAATTGATCAAGTAAATCATGGCTCTACATTACCATTTACTTAATTATTATGAAAATCAAAGGTTTAAAACGATAAATGAAGACACAAATAAATCCCTAGGCAAGGATCTAAGGATATAACAAAATCTAAATACTAATCTTTTTATTATATAGATTAAATAAAATATCAATATAAAAAAGTGATCACATTGCAAAATTAAGTATAATTATCTAATAAAAAATAAATAATATACCAAATCTATACAGATCCAAGTATGCACATAACATAAAAATCTATCGCAAGATAAAAGACTACCCTATATGCCAACTAATAAGTAGTATTTTCATCCTTAATATCTAAGTCCATATCCCTTAGTGTAGTAGATGCACCACCTGTGATATAAATATTAAAGAGATTTTAATAAGATTAACAAGTAAACCAATAAAATTATATATATATATATATATATATATATATATATATATATATATATATATATATATATATATATATATATATATATATATATATATATATATATATATATATATATATATATATATATATATATATATATTATAACTAAATGAGTATAGTCATGTCTTAATAATAGAAAATCATTGATCATATTGAAATAAGTTATGATATAAATAACATATATATTATTGCATATTCTTTTATTTTCTTATTTTTATTTCTTATTATTTATAAGGCTCAACTATTTATTACATATAAAGATAAGTTCATTATTTTATATTTATTTTATTTCCAATATTTTTAAATATATCCCAAATTTCATCCCCTTTAGATAATTAGCTTCTATAGTTAATATAAGTAATTGAAACCTCATAGAAGGGTATCCTTACCTTGATGGGCTATCCCTGCAATATATCATAGATATCAAAATCTCATAAAAATAGATTAATTGTCCTTACCATGTGTCATGTATAATAAAACAACCTTGAGATAAAGACAATGTCTTAAGAAAGAGTTATTCAATGTATATTCCTAAATCAATATATAAATTAAGTTGAAATTATGCAAATCAATACATAAATCAACTTGAAATTGACAAGATGGATAATCAGTCAAGAAAATTTCCTAAGACAATTTGACTATGTTGGCTCATTAGCATAATTAAGAAGAGGGTTAAAATGAGTTATAATTTTTCAAAAATAGCACATTGAAGATAAACCAAATTTGCAATATAGCAAAATAAAACATTTAGTGTGCCATAAGATAGTAATTGTAAAATATAATATATAGGAAAGAAATACAATAAAAAATCAACACCATAATTTTAAATGGTTTGGCATTTACCCAAATGAGCTTACATCCACTCTTAAGCAAATTTGGGACAACCTTCTTTCTTCCTCTTATTTGTCATAGCTAGTGGAAAAATCACTTACAACTAGTCTTTTTTCTTAAAGTTAACACTAAATCTCATAAAGCCTTAGAGTAAGATTTTATAGCATTTATGAAAGGAAAAACAAAAGCTCACAATTCTCACACAAAGTTGATATTATAAATATTTCCAGATCGATAATGTCTTGGCTCATGAAATGAATATGAAAAGTAATATTAAACTACTTACTAAATGAAGCTAAAAGGCACAAATTTTAATATTGAAAGATTCACCCAAGGTTGAAACATAAAGCCTTAGTAGATCAAAGAGCTTTCAATAAATTTGTATATCAAGCAAAAAAAAATATTAGTTTGTGCTACAAGGTGAGGCTTATTCATAATGTTTCCAAGCTTTTAATCCTCTTTAAACCCACTCAAGTATTCATGCTACATGCCCTTAGTCTTTCCTACTTATCTGAACATTCAAAAGAATGCTTAGATCAACTTAATATCCTCAAACATCTAGAAAGATATTTATATTTTATAGTCATTATAATTAGTTGAATGCTTCAATTTTTATTATTTTTGGCTAGTCAAGTTCATTAAGTCAATCATTAAATGGTCTAATGAACTTTTAACAAAGACTCATTTTTCATTTGAACTCATAAACTTCTCCAGCAAATAGCTTGATAGGATTTTGATGGAGAAAAAAGTTCTAAATCAATTTTCATGAAAATTTATAGGACAATCTAACTAAGCATCAAACGATAATCATATTATCTAATGGTCAAGTGCTACAGACTTCAATTTTTACCACTTAAACTCATTTAATTGGATTATAACCTTAGATGATTTGATTCATATTGGGCAACAATTGAACTAAGAGTTAGATGATTTGATGGATCTTCAAATAGACCAACTAACTCTTACAATTACCAAATTCTACTCCCCTATGAATATATTGATCTTCAAACACTAGTAGCTATCTGATTTGATTGATGTATCCATCTGGTAGTGATCCTTAACCAAATTTAAAATTATTAATTAAAAGATACTAGCTTGGTCAGAGTCTTTATGTGATTACACATTGTGGTTTTGAAATGTGTTAACGCATATTTTTTGAAAATTTAAAAACTTGAATGAAAATGTACAAATTCTAATTCAATTTTACATAAAACATTGACACAAAAAATTATCCAACATTGATCTTGATTATTGTGGCTATATTGGCTCTATTAGATTAGCTCTACATTATATGAAAAACTGAATAGAAAGGATAATGTAGAGTTAACCTTATGGACCCCATATAGTTTTTCCATAGTTTATTAGTTTTTCTATCTTATTTGGATTATAATTTCTCATATATAAGGCTCTTATATTGCTTTTAACTTTTGTACATATTTTATAATCTTTAAATTATTTTATTGGTTGGGGGTATTTTCATCATTTTGCATGCAATCAAGGCTAGTCTTTGTATCTCAAATAAACATGTTCCCATTGAAAAAAAGAAAAGAAAATTTGTTTTGCTAGTTTTGTTGTTAAGAATACATAGTTTTTATTGTATATGCATGCACAACCTTATCAAAGTGTCTTCTCCTTCAAGTTATGATCTAAAATTTATTTGAGTCATGAATCAAATCTATCTCCATCATTGTGATCCTTTTCATCCTCACCACCTTCCCCTTGTCTACCTTCTTGTTTCAATCTCATTCACACTTAGTCAAAATTTGGTATTTAAGCCTACTTTAAGATATCTTGATCATTACAAAAATTTGGATGGTGTCAAACTTATAATCTTAACCAAAGGCAACCCTCATCGATCACTATGACCTGTAATCGGTGACCCATGTTGTCTCTATCCAAATTAATGCACCTTGAAATCAAAGTCCTTGCTAGTGTTCATCTCATCTAGGCTTTCACTTTCATTTAATTAAAACCTCACCAAGAAGAAACATCAAATGCCATCCTAAATAGATAACCTTTCATCGGCCACAATAGTCATGTAAGAATAGATTAAAGTGCCCAACAATGTCACACTAGACACACTTTTTGTAACCTTAACCTCTTCAAATAGCATGCCATCTATAATCATGCAGCCAATGTAAAACCAATCAATCCAAGCAAGACCAAGCCATCAGTGGCTTGGATTAAGCTAGTTTCTCTTTATTATTACCAATCATTTTGGAAAGAGCTTTTTGAGGAATTTGGTAAAGATTTGAAATAGTTTCTACCTCATGAGTGGCTTATTTTGTAGCATGAGGTATATTGTCAAAAGTTTAGATTTATATATATGCTTTTAAAATTAGATTAATAAATCCATATCTATCTCATTGCTATTTTTAAAAGAAACGCCATGTTTGAAATATTTTGATCATTGTATTCCATATCTAAAATTTTTTTAGAAAATATGTCATAGTTAAATGTGATTTTATTATAATCATAATAATAAAAAGCCTTAGGAATCTTATATCTATGCTATGAGCTATGTTCATCTTCTTTCAAATATCCACATAAGTGTTGTTTATAATCATTTTTTAAGATCCATGTTAAAATTTTTCTCAAAACATATATAAATTTTATTCATGAGGATTATATTATTAATATGGTATCATCAAAATTTTTTAAAACTATAAAAGAATAATCATATTATATAGCCAAGACTTTATTCAATTACTTTTTAATGAATACACTTTAAATGAAACTACTTAAACATATTATATTCTTATCCGTTATAAAAATATTTAGAAAATGTCTAGTACAATGTGCTTGATACATGTTTGTAATCGACTTGACATATTGTATACCCATGATCGCAACATATTGTTCTCCAGATTGGCACATAATATGATAGGGATTAATGTATATGTGTTCTCTTAGTATTGATGGTTGAAACTCAACCTTTCCTCTATTGTATTGCTTCAACTTATTCCAAACTTAGCATAAGGTAATCTCTTAAGAACTAATAATAATTATCATAATAAAAGTGACTTTCACAATTCAAAATCTTATAGTTAACCTCAATCCCAATCTTAGAACTCCAACACAAAGCTTTCTTAGTTCAAAACCTTATAGTTAACATCAAACCACATCTTAGAACTCCAATATAGAGCTTCTTAGCTCTTCAAGCTTCTTAAAGCATGTTATGTTGAAACTCATGCAAACCTCTTAAGAAACATAATGTAAAATAGATCTTGCTTTATTTTCTCATTCTTGTAGTAATTTGGAAACTTCTTCATTGTTTCCTCAAGGCTTCAATGACTCCCTTGCTATAGCTATTCTATTCTTTCTCATTGATTTCCATGTCTTTCTCCTTTATCGTAGCAACCATCCAACTCCTTAGTTACAATCAATTCCTTTACCACTCGTTACTTATCTCCTTAATAATGTGACAACCCCTAGCAACAACTATCTTCTTGGTCTAAAGCTCCTAACCCTTCCTCAATTTCCTCTAAGCATGCTCTTTTAAATAACTTCATTGAAAAACAAACTGCCTCCATTTCTATTTCTATCACTACTTATTTCATATTTACTTAAGTGTATACTAACCTCAAATTATTTATTGGCCATGTGTACTAACCTCAAATTATTTATTGGCATACTCTTTAAGAATAATGTCATAGTTATTTAATTTAAAAAATAATTTTTAATTTACTTAAACATAAATATTTGAAACAAATTAATTAAACTTTTAAAAATTACAAATCAAGTCCAACTAGATTTTTGTTTATAAGCTCATTCCAAATATATGTTCATTTTCAAATAGTAAAGCATTTTATAAATTGACACATTTTTCGAAACAAAAAATATCATCATTTTTTTTGCCCATTAAATTTCAAAAAATAACAATCTTATTAATCAATATATATATATATATATATATATATATATATATATATATATAAGCTCAAATGCATAAAGTTTTCATTTACAACATATTACAAAACAAAATTTTGAAATGTTATATTTAAAGTAGCACTAATATTTTATTTGTTCAAGATAATAAAAAGATTTAACTAATTTTTATACTTTATTTTCACAACTAGGTATTACAAGCCTTCAAGTTTTTATACATAAATCTCTTCTAAATCACCATATACAAAAATAGTTTTGGTGATAAATCATATATAATACCTAAAATAATTAATATTTTAATAAAAATATATATGATTTATGAGAAAGCACGTCATAACAACTCTACAAAGGAATAAATAAGGCTAATAATTAATAAGTTGAAGCACATCCTTAGTTAAGCTCTAAAAGAATCAATAAATAAATAAATAAATAAATGTATATATATATATATATATCATTCTTTGAAATTAATCGACATAGTTTAACACTTGAGATTAGATTATCACTTAAAAATAAATTTAAAGAAGGAATTAATAATAATACATATGGTTGGATTCCAACTATCCCATTAACAACTTCCAATGTTTGTAATTCATTATTTTGAAAACAATTTGCAATAACAAATACTTGAGAAATTTGTTAATTGCTTCTATGACATAGGAGATGTTTTTAATAGCTTCTTAGACCCAAAAAGTGAATTTAGAGACAGTTTTATAGTAAATATGTGAAGAAAGCTTTGTTAAACCTTTATGAGACAACTTATCTTGGAACACCCAATGAGAAGATATTGAACAAAGCTATCATTTTTGCAAAGAGGCATATGGGTTAGATATGTACCTACTTTGAATCAAATTTGAGAGCTATGATTTCAAGAGCTTTAAGAACCCTAACGTTTACTAGAATTGCAAGACAGGAAGAAATGCAAATCAAAGAGAAGAACTATAACAATCTCCTAACTTTTATTTATCTAACTATTTTTTTGCGATATTCTTTTCATAATTTCGATTAACTTAAATATTTTACAATTTTTTTATTTTTATTTCTTCACCCTTAGATTATATTGGCATATTTACAAAGCTTACATTACAAAGAATTATTTCTCACGTCATACACATAACCTGATTATTACAAAATTAAAATTATCTAAAGAATTTTCTACAATTAAAACTTTGACAATTTTTCATTGAATATTTATTATATTTTAATTATTAAAATAATGTTTTGTTAGAAAAATAAAAAAAATGAACATTTTCAATATTTGATATACCTTTTGTAAGAAAAACAATTCAAAATATTCAAATTTAAATTAATTATATAAATATGAAAATAGGAAATAAGTTTTCTAAATATTTGAGAAATAAATTATTTAAAAATATTAAATTATTTCAAAATATTTGAGAAATAAATTTTCTAAACATTACAATCATGATGAATATGCTATTGTAAATTAAAAATTACATAAAAAATTTTAAAAAAAATAGAAATATAAAATATTGAACTTTTAAAATATTTAAATATTTGTGCAAATATGCCATAAGAAAGATATCTAAGTAATACACATGATAAGAAAAAATAACGGGGCAAGAAAAGTAAACAATAAAAAAATATTACCAAGATATCTAAATTTAAAAGAAAAATAGTATCAAGCTCAAAGAAATTTCGAATTATAATATTTTAAAAGAATCTCAATAACTAAAATACTGATAAATGTTAGTAAAGAAATGAAACATAAATTCAAAAAAGATTAACCAAATAGAGTAAATATAATATTTAAAATGTTATCCAAACCGAGCCAACAAAATACAAATAGAGTAAATATAATATTATGGGATTTTAGTACTATAATTATCACACTATGAAAATGCATTGTAAGAATTTGAAGGGCTTTTAAATTTTTTAAATGCACATGGAATTTGACTCTTATTCACTTAAACTTGAGACTGAACAAAAATGTTAGCCTTACAAAACAAATATCATTTGTAAGAGATAGGTCAACAGAGTTGCCTTTTTCAATGATCAAAATATTCTTTTCATCTTGTTATTTATATGTAAAAAAAATAGTTACAAAATTATTAGTATTGACATTAATATTCCATTTTATTTATATTCAATAAGATATATTAGAAGAGCTTCAGTAATCAACTAACATAATAAATACGAAGACAACTATTAAAAATATGTTAATGACATCCCTAAAATGGTTAATGATTAACATGAATTATGTTCACTTCTTACCATCTAATAATTACTTAGCTTCGAAATGATCAAGTTCATTTATTAAGTGTGTCAATTCTAAGATAAAGTCAATATGACTAATTTATATTTTTAAAATACAAAAAGTTTTTACAAAATTATGTACTCTAAATTTTGAGTTAGTTGACACAACTTATATATGTAAGTATAACTTTAATTTCAAATTCATAATCATGATGTAAAAAAAAATACTCACAAAAATCAAATGATATCCATTGTTATTTATAATAGCAAACTAAGTCCATAAAAAAATTGATTACTTCGATAATTTTAATTTTATTGATAAAGAATTTTGTTTTTTCATGTAATTTGATTTGTTGTCATAATCCTTGATGTGATTATATTATTAAAACATAAATATTAAGCAAAGCTTATTCTTTGTTTTGTTTTCTAAATCTAATATACATTATTTAGCTTGTTGTCTATATCAAATATAGAGAATGAGTATATTTGATTTTTAAAATCACATCTTATTAGTTGAATTTTTAGTAAACAATGAAAAGAAATAATTAATAATTTTAATGCTGAAATCTCATATAAACATTACATTAGCACATTTTATAACAAAATTATAAACCTCATAATTTATTTTTCCTTAAATATAATTTTCAAAGAGTACAACAAATATTATTGTATATTATAGCGAGTCTACAAAAATACCATTTCATGCGTTCAACATGATATGTTATGCAAAATATGATTGACTGTAATGGCACATATAAAATCTCTCTTTTAATTTTCAATATCCATTCACTTTCATGAGTGTCATTTTGCACTTGAAGAGAGCCTTGAAGCTATTCTAATTGGGGAGGAGCATTTTAGCCTTTAGACCACTCTTTGATTGACACTTGAAGCTCAAGAATGCTTTATATATTACAATATTACTTGGTATACTAGAATCAATCAAGTGACACATCAAATTGGATCAATACGTTTACTTATGTATTTGAAAGTTTTTCATCTTGATAGTTATAACTAATTTTACAAAATCAATAAAGAGACAAATGTAAATGTCATTTATTTCAGGAAAGAATATTTGTCAATCAATTATATTGAGCACTTTTGAAGTTTGCATTATCTTCTTCCATCTCTGCCATCACTTACAAATACATTAACATAAAGAAAAAAAATGCATAAAAAATAAAATAAAATGAATCATTATGATCAATTCAAAGAGATCATTGAAAAAAACATTGTTTCAAATGAAAACACTAAAGTTATTTTAAATAATATTCATACTTTATTTTCTTTTATCTAAGTAATTCTTTTAACAAAACCATTTTAAACAAAATCATTTTTACTACAAAAAATTAAACATTGAGTAGACCGTTAAAGAAAAGGATATAATAATACCCAAAGCAGTGCATTACATGATCAAGTTTAAGAGTTTTTGAATCATCACGTCAAAGGCATGTGTTTTATTTATGAAACAAGTTGGGGCTAAAACCTAACTTACTTCAAAGACCCTTCATCCATCTCAAAATGGCAAAACCCTTTGCAAAGGCTTCAACCAAGTGTTTGGGTTGATTACTTCATCGAGCATAAGCCCATGTCTCTCTTGAATTTGTTATTTCTTATCATAGTGTTAGGCTATATGTGAAAGCCTTTTATCAATGCAAAAAGTATACAAAATTTAGTTCCTTAAAGAAGAGGTTCGTATAATAAGCTTGAATTCATTGCATGCAATTGTAATATTTCGTGTAGCTCATAGTTTAAGTTATGACGACAAAGACAATAAAACTCTTAGCATTTAAATTTGCTATGGTCATATTTTTTAATTTGGAACCTCATGCAATAGCCAAATCACTATACAATCTTATAGATTTATAGTATTGTCTCAATCTTTCTTGTAGAAATTTTACTAAAAGATAAAACTTGAGCTAAAATTATTGTTTGCTTTGTTATCTAAATCTAATATATATAAATCTTAAGCATTGTTTTCTTTATTGTCAAGGTCTAATATCAAATATAACGAATGAGTAAAGTAGTTTTTTCGGATTAGATCTTGTTAGTCAACTTTGAAAAAACAACAAAAAGAACTAATTAATAGTTTTGATGTTGAAATCCCACCTAAAAGCAACACAAAAATGGAATAAATATTATTATTTTGTTTTTAATACCAATATGTTATGATTATTTTTTTAATATCTATTCATTTTCTTGAATGTTGTGCTTCACACACCATGTCTTTTGATCTTAATTGGTTTGCTTGAACTAATCGAGTGACACATCAAATTTGATCCATTGGTTTACTCATGTCTTGAGAAGTTCTTTATCATGATGGTTACAACTAATTTTGTTGCATCAATAAAGGGATAAATGTAAATACCACTTAGTTTAGGCAATTATATATGCATGTTGATTATATTGAACACTTGGAGAAACTTTTGTCATCTTCTTTCATAATTTATTACCTTTTGTTTACATAATTTTTTTTTAAAAAATCATTATAAAAAAAATTATTATCACTAAATAAATTGAACATTTAGTAGACCACAAAAGAATATGATATAATAACAATCAAAACAATGCATAAGAAGCTCATGTTTAGTGGTTTTTTAATCATCACATCATCTGCATGTGTTTTGTTTGTGAATGAAAATAGAATTACGTAATTCTTATAATACTATAAAAGGCATCCCCAATAGATGGCCTCAAGCAACAAATCGACAAAGGTACTTGGAGATTTCTTCTGAAGCAATCTTTAGGCGAAAAGGGCAATGGAAGATACTCAATTCACAGACCCTTCCTCTCTCATAGAATGTCGCAACCCTTTGCAAGGGTTTAAACCAAGTTTTTGGGGTGATTACTTAATCAAGAATACACCTATGTCTCCATTAGAGCTGATACTGCATATCATAGTCTTTGGCTTTATGCTTTCATTGCTTCAATGACTAGAAAAAGTTATAATGTACTTTGAGTCATGTAAGTACTCAATTTATTGAGATGTGGCCATTGAAGGAATCTATATAGCTAAAAATTCATTAGTTGAAGAAATCCTGAGTCAAGCTCTAAAAGATACAAAAAGTATACTTCAGCCTTTAAAATTTATTGATACAATTCAACACCTAGGAGTAGCTTATCACTTTGATGTAGAGATCAATGAAACATTAATCACAATACACAAGACTGGAATCGAACACAACAATGATCTCCACTTTATTTCTCTTGGATTTCGACTTATTAGACAACAACTTCCAATATCAGCAAGTCATTATTCTTCTTGATATGATTTGCAATAATAAATATTTGAGAAATCAGCTAACCATTTTTATGCTTTGA
Source organism: Vanilla planifolia (assembly GCA_023846275.1). Taxonomy (NCBI): domain Eukaryota; kingdom Viridiplantae; phylum Streptophyta; class Magnoliopsida; order Asparagales; family Orchidaceae; genus Vanilla; species Vanilla planifolia. The sequence goes on from CM043877.1 coordinate 2,161,274, forward strand.
TAGATGTTGTTGATAGCTTCTTAGACAAAGAACGAGAGTTTAAGAGAAGCTTGATGATAAATGTGCAATGTTAGCTGAGCCTTTATGATGTAGCTTCTCTTGGAACACCCAATGAGGAGATATTGGGAAAAAGCTACCAATTTTGCAAAGAGGCATTTGGGTTTGAAGTGTGCACACTTGGAACCAAATATGAGAACAATGGTCTCAAGAGCATTAAGAACTCCAAGGTTTAGGAAAATGGAGAGATTAAGCAAGGGAATACATATCTTCATACGAAAAGAAAGTGAACAAAAGAGAAGATCTATTGCAGTTTACTAAATTGGACTTTCTGTGGATGCAATTAATTTACTTAGAAAAACTTCAAAGCATATCCATGTAAGCTTAATTAAAAAAATGTATTGTTATAATTCATAATTCTTTTAATAGTTTTCGTTGTATATGAGATTTGAATTTTAATTATTTTACTTGTAGATGGAACAAAAATATTGGCCTTGCAAAATAGTTACCATTTGCAAGAGATAGACTTGTGGAGTTATATTTTTGGGTAGTTTGAATATTCTTTGAACCTTGTTATTCACATGCAAGGAAAGTAACCACAAAAGTATTTTTTGTACATCCATACTTAATGATATTTATGATCAATATGAAACTGAAGAGCTTCAATTGTTTACTAACATAATAAATAAGTAACATCTACTAAAAATGTCTATAACATCTTTAACAAGTTTTCATTTATTCACTTTTAATTAAATTCTTATTGTTTTTGAAAAAGAATCAAATCGATAATTCTATGGAAGAGTTATTTATTGGTATGTTTGCAACTATTTTTGTAAGTGGGACATCAATAAAAGAGTTCAACAATTACCCATTTATTTAGAGCAGTATGTATTGGTTCTTTATAAAACTTTCAAAGAGTATGAAGATGAGATTGCATTAGAGAAAAATGCATATAGAGTTAAATACCTCAAAGAAGAGGTAACTTTGAGCAATTCTTCACACATATAACAATCTTGAATAATTCTCAATGCATGCAATTATGACACTTGTTTTTATGCACTATTATGCAAATTTTAGCTTATCTTATAATTACATAAACAATAATAGTCTAAACATTTTGATTAGTGATGGTCAAGTTTTTAACTTGGAACCTGACGTGATAAGAATATTATTATACACAAACTTACAACAACTATTAAAAATCATTGAAAAAATGTTTTGCAATCAATAAATTATGCTAGATTCTTATATTTAGTTAGACATACCTAAAGATTTTCACTTGTTGTAGATTTTCAATTTTATAGAACCAAATAATTTCAATCTTAGATTTAATACCTTTCATAGGAACTAACCATTTTTCATGTCAGATGAAAAACTATCACAAGCACATTTTAAAGTTAAGCAATAAAGAGCTCAAGTTCATGTGCCAAATGTAAAAGAACACATGGAAATCTTGCTCAAGAGTAGTGCTTATCAAATGCTAAGTTGTTGTTCTTATTTTGGCATGAAGGGAGTAATTCCAAACGACATATTTCTTTGGGTTACAAGTTTCCCTGAGATTGTTAAAGCAGCATGCATAATTTCTAGAATGATGAATGATCTCACGTTAAATGAGGTATGCATTATAAAGTTAGTTGAATATTATTTTTTTACAATTGTCTCTTAAGACCATATATATATCTACTATAACATTCATTAAATAGCCTTGGATAAAGGTAGAGCTTCTTTCCATAATATTTTGCTTGGTTCTCATGCATACGAGAGCATTCTTAACACTAAATTTAATTACCCCTTATAACTAGCAATGCTCACATGATATGGATATTTTTCCAACATGACCAATGTGTGGATCAGCTACCAATTATAATAGATAGCTATATGAAGGAATATAATTACACATAGGAAGAAGAATGCAAACAACTCATAGAATTGGTGGAGAATGAATGGAAAACTTTCAATCATAAGCTTTTTCTACTTAACAACCTTCCATTGTCATTGGTTCAACCAATCATCAACCTTGCATGAATGATGGAACTTTTCTACAAGGATAAAGACAACTATGCCCATCCTCTTGGCTCCATGAGAAACAATATCAAATTAGTTATGTTGGAACCAATTTTTCTCAAAAAAGGCATCCTAAAATGTATAGAAGTATAAAAAAATCATCTTGAATGTTTTGATCATAGTTATTCATGCAGTTAAAAAGAAGCATTGAATATTTTGCACAATCAAGCTAATGACTATTTTTTTAACTTAACTTTAATTGGTCAAATAAGATTCTCTTTCTTTGCCTCTATAACTCTCTTCTCCATGGCTTCTCTTAATAAAACCATAGGCTCTTCTCTTGGGCACTCCTTAAAGCTCATTGATTGCCTTACTTCTTTCCTTTTAACTCAAGACTTAAAAATAACCTTTACTTTTTAAAGCTTGCTAGCTACCTTTATCTTATCCTCCTTGGGATCTCACTAGTATAACTTTGTAACATCCTAAAAGCCAAAGATGAGTATTTTAAACATGATTAAGCCAAATAGTCAAAATATTTTGAGAAAGAACCAATATTTTAAGCTTCAATGGGACTTGCATTGTCGAAAGTTGTAAAGTTATTATAGAAGAAGAATTATTAAAATTGTTAAATAATTATAAAAAATTAAGATTTAGTATGAAATTGAAGAGCTTGTGGTGAACTCATTGTAAAAGCAAACTAATGAATTATTAATGCCCTTTGAGGACAAAAATGTGAGTAATATGAAAGAGTATAAAGTTTTAAATAAGTTGATATTTACTTCTATAAGCTAGCCAATTAAACAATAAGTGGGAAGTGAAAGGTAGAAAGTGATCAGAATGTGTTTTATTGAGAGAAAGTTTGAGAAACGAGTTTGGAAAAAAGTTAGAGAAGAGGATCATTGAGACGGAGAGGAAATCATCTTACAAAGATGATTGTTGAAGCAAAGCTTACTATGAAAGAGAAAGGAAACCTTTCTAAGTTCTTTCAATTTGTTTTTATTATGATCTAGTGAAAGAGCTAAAAACTATTAGAGTAAAGCCATAGTAAGGGTTACCATGAGTTTGAAGTCATAAAAAGTTGGTATGTAAAAGTTGGAGATTTGTAAAAGTGCATGCATATAGATTTGAACCTAAAGGAAGGTATTAGATGGATAGAATTGGATATTTCAATCATTTTTTGGAAAACAAAGTTAAGTCATTATTGGATGCTAAACATGCCATCTAACCTATGCTAACATGCCCTTTGAATAGTCCTATAGTTCCATTAGATGAGTAGATGAATTTTTTCAAATTGAGTTTGAGTCTTTATGAGACTAACGTTAGACAGTTTGACATCAATTTTTAATGCGTTAAATTGTTTAATAGGGAGCTAGATTGTATCAACTAAGGTTTTGATAGGTTCTTTAGTCCAACCTCTACTAGTACCATATCAAATGATTTGATAAAAAGCTTCAAATAGTCCTTGGTTTGAAGTACATCGAATGAGGGGGAAAATAATTAGTCCATTAAAGAATATTGAAGTAGGAAGTAGTTTGATCTAAGTGAAAAAAAATATAATATATATATATATATATCATGATTACGAGAAATAAAAAAGGAAATTGAAGAACCAAAGCATAACATTCCTAAGGTACATGGATAACTTAAATTTATAATTTAAACATTTGATTTTAAATTTTTCTTTTGTAACATAACATTATTCAAAGGTCATGATGATCATGATGTAGGGTAGTTTTTAAATGGATGGAAGTAAATACCAAATATAAAAGAGCATAATAAAAAAAGAATACAACGATAACGATTTTGCTAGAATCAAATGTAAATTGGGCATAAAAAAGGGTTGATCATATTAATAAAATTATTAGGAGGAAAAAACACGGAATTGTTATCAAAACCAAGACTTCGAGGATTAAATAATTTTACAATTTGTTCTATAAATTTTGGAGATCATATGGATTCAATAATGCAAAAAAAAAAAAGTTTTTTTAAAGTTCTTTTAATAATAAAATTTTTACTAAATTCTTTAAAATACCCTTAAACCTTAAATGTCAACTAAAAAAATGGGTGAGGGGAGATCAAGACTAGGAGCTTGTGCTAATTGATGAAAAAATATACGAGAAAATTGGAAAAAAAAAAAAGGGAAAGAAAGGCTGAAGTTTTCCATTGGATTCATATTGGAATCACTAAGTAAGCAAAGAAACCCAAAAAAGTATATAAAAAGAGGAGACAAATACTACATAATTGAGGTAAGCATATTGCTCAATTGTAATACACAATGTTTTGCTAATTAATGAAATATAAATATGCCTTTACATTTAGATTGAAACTCATTAGTTAAGTATTGTTTGAAAAAATGATTTGATTGAGCCTATATTAGTTTTTCTTCTTATAATCTTTTAACAACACATATAATATTGGATTTCATAATGTTTATGGTAAATCATATATATATATATATATATATATATATATATATATATATATATATATATATATATATATATATATATATATATATTAAATCATTTTATGTAAATAGTATGGGAAAAATATTTTGGTAGTAAATAGGAGCAAATGTGATTTGTATGAAAATGGTTAATTATGAAATAATTGTAGGTTCTTATTATTAGAAAAAAGTGCCATTAAATAAGAAACCTTATGGTGTAATGGTAAGAGTCTAAGGGTTATTTGTCATAAAATAAATTATACCTCAAAAAAGGTGTGCACTAAGATGGGTATGGGTTTTGTAACTAAACATCAAAATATATGAACAATTTGATTGTTTAGCTTCAAGTACTAGTAATGAAAAAAACTATGTCATCTGCTAAATAAAGATTCATTAAATATTAAACGATCTCAACAGAAGCAAAGGACCCACATAAAAATTTATTTCCTTACAAAGAAAAAAACGATGGTTCATAAAAGGCAAAAAGCATATCATGGCATGGCATAGTTATAAATCCTTATTTATAATGATGCTTGTTTATCATGTTTCTTGATTAAAAGTGCTAAAGAACTCACCTATGGTATAACTCAAAATTGTAATATCCTTTATGTATGGGTTTGTAATTTTGCCTACTAAACCTATTTTTGGCTAACAAATCAAATATTATGAAAGTGCAACATGGAACTCCACTGGAATAGTGACATGAGCTAAAACCTTAGTAGCGGTTATTAGTTTGGATTTACCTTAATGGAACTTACGTAATATTTATTGAGACATTTGAATACGATGTAATAATAAGTTGTGGCTACAATAAATTTGGGTTTTATTTGATCATTTCTTCTACTTTATTAAATGATAAAAGAGAGATGTGTCATATTTTAATTATTTTCATTACAACATAATATTAGTTTAGAAGTTTGAAATCATTGGTATCTCTCTATTTGTGCGATAGTTATGACAAGGTGGTATCAAAGAATAATTTTTAATAATCTTAAAACCTTAATAAATGGATTAGATAATGGATAAATCATATGTTTGTGTGCATGACCATAACAAGGTGATATTAGATCAAGTTAGATGCCTATCATTATAATGGAATCAATTAAGGGTAGTAACATAGGAAAAAGAGCAAGTTAGTTACCTGTCATTGTGGATTAACTTAAAAAATAAGACACCCTAGGCCATGTGAGTTAAGTAGGCTCTCATAGTGGAGGTACACACTTATTTAATAATGTTGAACTTTTTTTCATTACATGTACTATATTTGATTGCTATGTGTTATGTGTGTATTATACAAATATATAAACACACATATACACTTATTTGATAATGTTGAACATTTTTTATTGTTTTTAGAATTTCTCACATTCTACTTGAAGGTAGCTATGCAGCATATTGGACGGCTCACTATGCACTTTCCTCTTATTGTACTTGGGATTAGGGTATGCCCTTTCCCAAACAGCTTATTTCTATTTTACATTCTGATTATGTGTAGTAACCTCCAGAAGAAGTGTATTTTGTAGGCTTCGACTATTATTATTTTAAAAAAAGAAGTCAAAGTTGTTATGTTAATAAGAACATCAAAAACAATATGAAACATTTCAAATCTTGCATGATTGTGATAAACATAAAAAAATATATGGTTGATCATATTCACGTGGTAGGATATGCTCTAAGAATTATAGAAATACATTTGGATATATGTTATGATGAAAGATTAATAAAAATATTGAAAAAATTGAATAATTAAGAAAAAAATAAATTCTAATGGTCAAAGTATGTAGTGCACTAATCAAATAAAAAAAATAAACTATTAAGTATAAGAATATGCATTATATTTTTAAAATATTTATTATATTTTTTAAATATTATGTCATTCACATATCTTATTTGAGTCATTGGGTTAACCATTGTTACGAAAGTGATTGTAGTTAACCATTGTTATGAAAATAAAAGATACATATATCATGGTACCTTTACTAATATAATTTTATATATAATAATTTTATTAATTTTAAATTTCAATTATTTAGAAATTTGTTTAGCAATATAGCACTTGCTCATTTTTTAAAGTCTTTTTTATGAAACAATGACACTCGAAAGACATATATCATTCCAACTTTAAAATATAAATCAATAAACAAGAAAAGAAGATAACAATATTTTATAAAGTACACGAACTTTTTTCCACATATCACCAAAGAAATTTTAAATACGTTAACTTAGTTTAAATATTGCTTGCAAAATGTGTTTTAATTAATTTTTTATTTTTTTATTTTTTAATCCATTCGTCCTTGGTCAATTACAAGGTTGAACTTTTTTATTAACAAGAAATGGTAAGGGCATAGTTTCAAAGGAATAGGAAATAGAAAAAGGATGGCGCTGCAAATTACAAGTTTGATGCAAATTAATATTAGAATGCAAACTTCTTTTGCCTCTTGGAGATCAGTTTATAGTAGTGTAATAGTTACCACAATTTTCATGACCAAGCACAAGCTCGAAGGCAATCTATAGTTAGATATAATAATTGATAAATATCTTCAAAATGTTTAATCTAATTGATGTGCTAAAGAGCATTAATCAAGAGTTTATCTATCCCAAAATATAAGTCTTTTTTGTGGACATTAGTGTGTGATCCTATGTAATTTTGATATAGAACTATTTGATGAGGAGAAACAACCTGTGTTGATTACAAAAATAATAGAAGAGATTCAGATGAGAATATAGGTATTTGAGATAGAGCCTTGTTCAAATTGATAAAAATGAGATACTAAATATTATAAAATTATTTTACAAAAATTACATTAATCATCTAATATAGTATAACTAAAACCTAGAATTGTCTTACATAACCACTAAAAGTGATTATGTTAAATAACCCTATATGATTAAGTTAAATTATTTATTTTGATCGATGGTCCATATGAAATAATTGGTGTCATACAGTCACTTGATAGCATGGTCCACACCACTATTATTTTTACTTGATAACATGGTACTACTTGGTCGACAAACAATTTTAAAAACTATTGTAAATTAACCCAATGGCTCAAATAAGATATTTAAATGACATAATATTTTAAAAAATATAATAAAATACTTCAAAAATTTAATTCTTACACAAAACGATTGTTGTTAATCATCGTTGTGAAAATAAAAGATACATATATTAGAGGAATTCCTAAAAATATGCAATTCATTTGAAACAAAGAGCTTGAGAAATAGTTAATTTTAAAATTTATCTAAAAAATGTTGGAGGCCATATGGAATTGAAAATGTAATTAATTCATGTATTTATAAAGTGTTAATCAAATTATTATCAAATATTGTCATAATCAATCTTTTACTTAATTACCTAAAACCCCCGTAAACCCTAAATGATGACTAGGAGAGGGTGAAATGGGTGAGTGGAGGCAATGATATGGAAGGTAAATCATTTGAGAGAAAATTATAAGATTGAATCTCGCAAATGCAAAAAATAAAGGGTTGGTTTTAATAAAAAAATAGGGACATCTACTATAGTAATCAACATAGACATAATATTTAGTTGCAATGTGCATTTTCTTAATAATTTATTAGATATAAATATTTCTTTTACTTTTGGATTGAAACTTATTGGTTGAGTATTTATTGATGAAGTTGTTTGATTAAACCAATATTGATTATTTTCTTATTCTAATTGCCTTAATATATAATATTATATTTCATATTTTAAAAAAAAGTTATATATATAAATAGATTGTCAAACTATAATACACTAATAAAATAGAAACAGAAGTCACATAAGTATAAGAATAAAAGATGCCAAAAAAGTATGTGAACCTTCTGAATTTTGAGAATAAAATTTTTATAAGAAATATTAAATTTCTAAAGTCTCGAAGGTAATGGATAAACCAAATGTATAATTTCAACAATTAATTTTGCAATTTTGTTTATGTAGTTCAATATTATTGATAGATCATAGCAATTGTGATATGACAAAATTTTGAAAAGGAGGATAAATGTTGAACATGAAAGTATCAATTAAAAAAAGAATCTAATGGTAATCATTTAGCTAGAATAAGATCCCTATTGGTGAAAAACAAAAACATAGAATATATTAGAGAAATTACTAAAAATATCAAAAGAGTTAAGAAACACATGCAATTTAGTTGAAACAAAGAGCACTAAAAATAACTAATTTCAAAATTTATCTAACAAATATTGATGGCTTTTTTAGGATAAGAATTGAAGAAAGGAACATACAAGAGAGTGGGAGAGAGAGGGAGGGAGGGAGGGAGATAGACATATATAAAAATATAATAAGTCACATGTATTGGACAAAACAATAATGTTGAAATTCCATTGGTCCCTGTTCAATTACAAGGTTGAACCTTTTGATTAGCAAGAAATGTCAAGGACACTTTCTAAAGAACAAGAAATAAAGAAAATGGATGGCCATGCAAATTACAAGTTGGAAGCTAATTAATATTAGAACACAAACTTCTTTTGCCTCTTCGAGATCATTTTATAGGAGTATAACAGTTGCCACTATTTTCATAACCATGCACAACCTCAAAAGCAATCCATAGTTAGATACAATAGGCGACAAATATCATCTAATCACTTGACTACATGATCTACACCACTGTACTGTCCTTTTTTTTATTATATAATACAATTGTAGGATCCATTGGTACTATTTGGCCAACAAAAAATCTTAAAAGCTATTGTAAATTAACCTCGTGACTCAAATAAGATATGTAAATGACATAATATTTAAAAAATATAATAAAATATTTCAAAAATGTAATTGATGTACAAAGTGATTATAATTATTATCGTGTGAAAATAAAAGATACATATATCATGGTACCTTTACTAATATAATTTTATATAAAGTTAATTTTATTAATTTTAAGTATCAATTATTTAGAAATTTGTCTAACAATATAGCACTTGTTCATTTTTTAAAGTCGTGCAAGAAATGTTTTCCACGTATCACCAAAAAAATTTTAAAAATGTTAACTTAGTTAATATTGCTTACAAAATGTGTTTTAATTAATTTTTTATATTTTAGAAATAACCTATGTTAATTACAAAAAAAAAATAGAAGAGATTGAGATGGAAATATAGGTATTTGAGATAGAGCCTTGTTCAAACTGAAAAAAATGTGACACTAAATAATACAAAATTATTTTACAAAAATTACTTTAATCATCTAATATAGTCTAACTAATACTTAGAATTGTCATTCTTAACCACTAAAAATGATTATGTTAAATAGCCTTGTATGATTAAGTTAAATTACTTATTTGTACGATGGGTCACATGAAATAATTGGAGTCATACAATCACTTGATAGCATGGTCGACGCCACCATTATTTGTACTGTTCTTTTTTATTATATAATACAATTATAGGAGCCGTCAAACAATTTTAAAAACTATTTTAAATCAACCCAATGACTCAAATAAGACATTTAAATAACATAATATTTAAAAAAAATATAATAACATATTTCAAAAATATAATTCATACATAAAATGGCTGTTGTTAACTATCATTATGAAAATAAAAGATACATATATCATGGTACCTTTACTTATATAATTTGATATAAAATTAATTTTACTAATTTTAAAAATCAATTATTTTGAAATTTGCCTAACAATATAGCACTTGTTCATCTTGTTCATTTTTAATCGTTGAGTCTTGTTTATGAAACAAAGACACTCAAATGACACATATAATTTCAAATTCAAAATACAAATCATTAAACTAGGTAAAGAAGACATCAAAGAAAACTTGTCCACATATCACCAAAGAAATTTTAAATATGTTAACTTAGTTTAAATATTTCTTAGAAAATGTGTTTTAATTGATTTTTTATTTTTTTAAGTAAAAGGTCTTTATGGGTCATTTACCCTGAGTTTTTTATTTTTTTAAATTAACGAATTCTTAAATCTTTGGAGGGTAAAATGCATTTCTTTTCAGTATATTTTGTAATTTAAATAACAACCAAAACAATATAAAATTTTAATCTTTTAATATATTTTAAACCCTTCAAATTACATTCAACACATGAGTTATATCAAATAAAACTCAATCATATTCATATCAAAATCATCATTTCATGCCAAAAACAAATTGAGCACTATCTCTCATGGTTCGAAATCATTCATTTTCAGGCACATGTGTAACATGCTCATAATTTTTTTTAATCATGACATCACATGCATGTATCAAATGAGGGTAATATATATATATATATATATATATATATATATATATATATATATATATATATATATATATATATATATATATATATATATATATATATATATATATATATATATATATATATATATATAAGATATTTTATTCAAAATAGTTATGATATGTTTTCTTAATTCTAATGTCAATTTTATATTGTAAATTTAAAAAAAAAAGTTCGTAAAACTCAAATAAATCTTTTTGTATTGTAATTTTTTTAAAAAAATATTTGCCGTCTGTAATGATGAATATTCCGTATAAAAACTTTCAAACTATAAAATATTTCAAACATATAAAATTATATTTGTCCCATAAGTTCTTTTATTCAAATATTTTTATAATTCATTATTTTTTTTACTGATATAAAGTTTTTTCTTAAAAAAGAAATTATTATTTAGCATATTCTCATTTCTACACAATAATTGAACATCAAAGATGTCTAAGAAAGAGATGAACATTATAACACGTCCAAGTCATGAAAATTACTTGGATGTTACTATAAAAGGTGAACAATATAGTAAGCAAACCCATAAAACATTGTCTTGTGACTTCTTCTGGAGCAATCTTTGAGATAACAAAGGCAATGGAAGATGCTCGCTTAACAGGTGCTTCATCCCTTATAGAATGTCGCCACTCTATGCAAGGGTTTCAACCAAGTGTTTGGGGTGATTACTTCGTTGAGAATAAGCCCATGTCACCTTCAGAATTGGTATAGCTTATCATTGTATTTTATTTTATACTTTTATTATTTTAATTATTATAAAAGTGTATGATGTGATTTAAGTTATGTAAGTATTCAATTTAATGATTTCTTGGTTTTGAAGAAATTGATAGAAGAAAAAATTATTGAGGTGAAGCCAGTCTTGAGTCAAGCTTTGAATGACACAATAGATGTATTACAATCTTTAGAATTCATTGATACAATTCAACAATTGGGAGTAGCCTATCACTTTGAATTGGAGATCAACAAGACATTAATCATGATACACAAGGTTGGAATTGAATACATTAATGATTTGCACACGATTGCTCTTGCATTCCGACTTTTCAGGCAACAACGACTTCCAATATCAGCAGGTCATTATTATTATTTATATGATCTATATTACTAAATTTTTCAGAAAGTGATTAACGATTTTTATGCTTTGACAGATGTTTTTAATAGATTCTTAGACAAAGAGGGAGAGCTTAGGACAAGCCTGACAATAAATGTGCAAGGTTTGCTCAGCTTTTATGAAGCAACTTATCTTGGAACACCCAATGAAGAGATATTAGAAAAAGCTGGCACTTTTGCAAAATGGCATTTGGGTTTGATGTGCACCCACTTGGAACCAAATATGAGAACTATAGTATCAAGAGCTTTAATAACCCCAAGATTTAGGAGAATGGAGAGACTAGAAGCAAGGGAATTCATATCTTTCTATGACAAGCAAGAGAATAAAAGAGAAGATTTGTTGCAATTTGCCAAACTGGACTTCGTATTTGTGCAATCAATCCACTTGGAGGAACTTCGAATTTTATCCATGTAAGCTTTACTACATATAACTATTATATGTGCGTAGAGAACATAAGTTGTAAAATATTTGAAGCAACAAATTATCTTTGAGATTGTATCCTAAGTATCATCACATCAAAACATTATGTTGCTATAATTCATAATTCGATTTAAGAATTAAGACTATACAAGAAATTTGACTGGTATTCTTTTGATTGATAGATGGAACAAAAATATTGGCCTTGCAAAGGATCTTCCATTTGTGAGAGATAGAATAGTGGAATTGCATTTCTGGATGGTTGGAGTATTCTTTGAGCCTTGTTATTCATATGCAAGGAAAATGTCTACAAAAGTATTAGTATTGACATCCATACTCGATGATATTTATGATCAATATGGAACATTAAAAGATCTTCAATTGCTTACTGGCATAATAAACAGGTGCGCAATTACATAAAATATGCCTATAATATCTTTAACAAGTGTTTATTTAACCACTCTTCATTAGATTCTTATAGTTTTTTAATACAAATCTTAAAGAGAATTTTATGAAAGAACTTTTTTTTTGGTTATTGTTGCATTGGTTTTTGTAGGTGGAAGGTTGATGAAAGAGTTGACCAGTTACCAATCTATTTACAAAAATTTATAATTGTTTTTTATAAAACTTTTGAAGAGTTTGAAGATGAGCTTGCAATAAACCAAAGTACATATAGAGTTCAGTATCTTAAAGAAGAGGTTGGTATTGTAATCTTCAATATTTCTTATTACATGAAACTATGATATTTGTGTAATTGCTTAACTATATTGTTCTTAGTATAAGTTACAACAATAGGTACATTAAAACTCTTAGCATTTAGATTAATTAGGTCATTTTTTTATTTGGTACCTTATGCAATAAGCATACTACTAAACACAAACTTCCAACAAAAAATATTAAAAATGATAAAACAAATGTACAAATTGATAAATTTTGCTAGATTGTTATATTTGGATGATGCAGTATGACATTTTAAATTCTTGTGAATTTTAACTTTGTCCAACCAAATTATCTTGATCATAAATTTAATAATTATTTGCAAATAACACAATTTATATCGTAACACTTCGAAAAGGAATTGAAATTTCTTCATGTCAGATGAAGAAGTTGTCACAAGCATATTTTCAAGAAAATTGTTGGGGAACTCAAGGTTTTGTGCCCAACGTAAATGATCACATGAAAGTCTCTCTTATGAGTACTGCATATCCAATGCTAACTTGTTGCTGTTATGTTGGCATGGAGGAAGAAATTCACAGAGATTTTTTTCAATGGATTACAAGTTTTCCTAAAATTGTTAAAGCATCGTGCACAATTACTAGAATAATGAATGACATTACATCTGATGAGGTATGTTTTATCATGTTAGCTTTTGGTTATTTTTCTAGACCTAACTTATAAAAGTAGGATCATGTACATATTTGTATATATCATATTTATTTTTTATAACAAATGATGCTCATATGATTTGGATATTTTTTTCAGCACGAGCAAACAACGAATCACTTGGCAACTATTGTGCATAGTTATATGAAGGAATATAATTGCACGGTGGAAGAAACTTGTCAAAAGCTCATAGAGATGGTGGAAAATGAATGGAAAACTTTGAATCAAGAGCTTTTGTTGCTTACCAACCTTCCATTGACTTTGGTTCGTCCAATCATCAACCTTACACATGTAATGGAGATCTTCTACAAGGAGAAAGACACCTTCACGAACCCTTTTGACACAATGAAACACAATATTTCTTTAGTAATGATTGAACCACTTTTCCCAAAAGGATCTATCCCAAAATGAAGTAGTATGTACCTTATAATTAATAATTGTATTAGTCATAGCTCATGACTCCTTAGGAGATGGATAAGTCCTATTCTTAATATTAAATTATATTTTATAATAAAAATGGAAACCTTGGGTTCCTTTTAAATCAATGATTTTGATTATATTTAAAAATACATTTTTACATTGATGATATTAATATATTTTGAATCAAATATTAAATTATTTGAGATATTTTTATTTTAAATTAAAAATTATCAAACAACCCTATTTTTTAAAAAAATTAAAAAATAAATATTTTAATAATATATTTTTAAAAAATAAAATTAATATTGTTAAATACTATAAAAGTCTAAACAATATCGTTATCTTTTAATAATTATAACTAACTTTTTTACATCAACAAAGGACAAATATAAAATTTACTTTTTAATATGATTATATCTACATGTTAGTTTTAAGCATGTGAAAAAAAATAACATCAACTTCCTCCATCTCCAAATTACTAACAATTCAAGATTCAAATTTGGGCCACCATGAAGACACTGGTTATTTCGAAGAGTTAGCATGAATCTATCTTTTTTATTTTTCATATTGTATAATATTCTTAATGGAGATCTTTTTTTTTTCTTATTCTTTTCTCTTTTTGGTTTTTCTTTCTTCCCTCAAAAAAATTTTTCTATCATTGCAATCAACTTGTCATTATTAAGAATAAACTAATTTGTAATTTTTTTAATGCATTTAGCACTGTTTTTGCATAACATGCATTTTTGCCCTCCTCGCTCATTTTCTATTACTTCTTGTTCTTACCACCCTCTTCTTCTCTTTTTTATCTCACCCTTGTTGGTAATTTTAGCATCATGTTAGAGGCACTTGCATAAGATGAAGAAAGCGATTACATCTTTTCTTATTACTTTAGTAAATGTCTATAGTCGCTATAGGAATTAATATTGTATTCTTGCATTGATCTTTGTTTATGTCTAACATTAAGATAGGAAAATCATTATTTATGGTAGTTATAGATACTAATTTTAAGTATTATATTTATTTGACTCGTATATACAAAAAAAGTACGCATGCAACGAATTTAAAATAGAATACAAATATCAAAGATAATGAATGCGATAATGGATTTATCACAATTTGACTTTGTTTAGTTATAGGGCTCACCTAATAAATTAAAGACATCAATCATCATCATAAAATAACAAGAAGTCAAATATCAAACATGGTCTAGCTCAAGCAATGAGGAATCCTTCTTAAAGAGGATGAAAATCACATTAAAGGGGAGCATGTTCTAATACAAAAGGATTTTTATTTTTATCAACAATAAAATACTGGTAGATAAATAATGGCTTCATAATGCAATTGTAAACAATGCCTTTGTTCCATGCGCTTGCGATGGATGCACTTTGAACAAAGACTTAGATTTTGATGGGACATCCTCACCATGAATTATTATTTTTTGTTATTTTCTACAAAGACATCAAATGAATATAATGTTAAGAAAAATGATTGCTCTAATACTTGATAAGTGTCTTTTCAAACAATACATAGCTTGACAAAGAGAGCTAAAAAAAGATTTGCTCAAGCTTTGCATGTGAAGCACAAAAACAAGGAGCAACTTTGTCTATTGATGCATCAGGCTTATATAATAAACCTTATAAATGAGGATGATATCAATATTGGGTGTAGTGCACACATGCATTAACCTTATTGTCCATGGATATCATTGCAAATATATATTATGTTGTACCCTTTGAGGTGATGATCACAAAACCAATGTTATATATTTACTTATATTTTGTTAAATTTAATGTTATTTTAGTCATCTGAATTTGATAAAACAAAGACTATTGCAATATAAGTAGTGAATGTAATTTAATGGTTTAATCTACTGACTTTGAAACCAAGGACAACGATCTTTGTGGAGTGGCTAACCTACAAAAAACTTTATTTTTAAATCTTTATGATTAGGATGTTAAATCTTTAAATTCTTTTCAATTGTGGCACATAGGACTGTTATCTTTCATGCATATGTGAATTTGAGTTTTTGAATATATAATTTTATTATTAAAAAATAAATAAATAATTGCATAAGAACTCACCGGTAAGCTCAAAAGGCTCAGGCTGAGTGTCTGGCATGAAGGCAACACGAGCGATATATGGAATATCTTGAATAGCCTGAATTTTTCTTATTTTAGTGTCTCGTTAGAACACTGGTGTATATTTGACTTACCCCTACTGACTTCAAAAAAAGGGAGTGGTTAATGGAAGCTCGATCCGAGATCGTGGGTGCATGTAAGCACGGGTTTTGTCCTAGCCACCTAAATACTTTTGTGTGCATTTCATTTATTGTTGAGCAATTTTTTTGTCGATAAAAGAAAAACATTTTAAGCTTGAAAAATTTTTCGTCTTATTTTTTGATTAAAAAATTTTGTTTAAATGCATAATTCACCATTCCCCTCTTGTTTGTTTTACCTTACATGTTTTATGATACGTTATGCTTCATCTCATGCTTTACTCTACATGCAACTCATGTCTAGATGAAGATCAAGTTAAATATGACAATTGCTTGACTTAAGACGTAATTCAATGTCAAAGTAAGCCATATCAAGACATGTAATGTCTTAGCAAAGGCCATTTGCATGCTTTTCATCTAATCACCACTCTTAATTTCATATTGGTGAATGTTTGATTATATTTTAAAAATTGTTTCATAGATGTCTTTTCTTTCTAGTAGCATTTTTAAAAATATTAATTGTTAAAGGATGAGACGACCATCCTTTCATAAGATTTTGCAATCATATTGGCTTTATAAATTTATTATAAGATTATTATCCTTTCAATAATTGAATATTAATGATAGACTTTCATTATTCATTATTTTTCCAGAAGTTATAAGATAGAATTATCAATAATTTACATGGGTGAAAACTTTTGTGATTAAAATTCTATTTGATTAGAATTCCATCAATGATTAACCTAATCATGTTCTATGCAAGATGTTTCTTTCTTAATCCCCTTTCTCCTTGTGTTCTCATCTTGGTAATTATTGACTAGTCAATGTGTCAACTCACTACGAGCATTCACCATCCAAGGTCAACAAATATTTAAAGTGATTCCTCTAAAGTTTAGCAAGGTCGCTTCTTTTTTTAAACTAAGCTCGTTCTTTTAGTTTATTATTGTAGTCAAGTTGGCTTCATACCATAAGCATAGCTATCTGTTGGGCAAACCTCTATTTTCTTGTGCTTCTCCCCTCACCCTCCACTATCTTTAGTGCTCAATGTCAGACAACCCACTATGCTTTGCATTAGTCGTTGCTCTTGCTAAATGTGTGCATTTTAAGATCACCAAGTACTATGTGTAATGTTCTTGTGGTCTTATGGTGAAGCGACATGAGATTAGATTATGCACAACAAATTTAGTGCACAGGGTGACATGAGTCACACTACATGTGAAGTGTGATTTGAGTCATGTGGCTTGCATGATGTGTGATATGTCATGCATAGCACAAAATATGTCATGCATTGTATGGTGAGTGCACGATGTGTAGTACACAAAAGCTTGCTAGATTTCTAATTGAAGTCTTGTGGACCTTGATTATTTTTTATTTTAGCTTTTCATATTTTGTATGATATGATCAATTAACTTTACGTTTTCAAAGTTCTTGCATCACACTCACTGACACAAGCATGGCAAGGGTGTGTTCATTGTTAAGAGATCCCAAGTAATGCATTTAAATATCATACAAATACTTTTAATAACCATATCTTAGTTCTATAAAACAAACATATGCTAATACATGCGTGTGATGATTAGGCAATGAATCAATGCTATGTACATCCCTTTGCCTACCCAAATTTTAGCCTTAACACATTGTGGGAAGCTATTGATGAGTTGAGAAGTGCATAATATATGTCTTTTGCTTGTACTCTCATATTATAGTTTTGGCTTCTCGTTCAGCCATGAATGTAACATTTTAAGGTCAAAACATTTGCAACTATCCTAGTATGAGCTCCCACAATTGGCAATGGAGGCAACATGAGTATCCCTTGAGCCTTACCTATAACAATGGTGAAAGAAGAGCCAATAAGAGTTTTGAGAATAGTTATTATAATAAGTGACTGATTACTTTATTATATAATATTTATTACTCATAAGTCTTAAGAACCATTATCTTTTCATAGGTATATTTTGTTTTATAATAGTTTATTTTTTCCTATTACTTGTTTATACTATTTTGTAGATTGTTGAGGTGTACATTTTTATTTAATTAGTCTTATAAAGTTTTATTAAGAGAGAAACACATAACTTTCATTTTACAAAAGTAAACATAAATTATATAAGCAAAATTGAATGTAATGTAGAACATGTCAAACTAATAGTAGCAACATATGCAATGGATTTGTCATCAAGTTTGACCAATTGCTAATATAATTACCCAAATGGCATCTAAAATAAAAAAAATCATCAAATACTAATCAATCTCTATCTAGCTAAATGACATGATGCTTTACAAAATTTGTCATGACAAAAACCTTATTTAGAAATGGATTAATGTTGAAGTATCAATTAAACATCTTGTTGGAACAATCAATAAAGTGAATGCTACTCATTTGTCATTAATAGTTATCAAATATTTTCAGTTACAAAATATTTTGCAATAAATTTATTGAAATCATCTCACAATTGAAATCATTGTCAAATGACATAATCTTTGCAATTGCTGAAAAAATGTGACAAAAATTTGGCTAAAAGCCCATTTTTGCATAATTACATTCTTTTGTTAGCAATTTGATCAATCATTGATGAATTATATTCTTCTGGTGTTAAACATGTCGCATCTATTTACATTAATGATGTTTGGGTATGAATTACACTATAACCCATCATTTGACTACTACAACTCACAACTCAAAAACATTTGATGAAAGGAATGCCTAGTAAAACTATTTGGTTTCCATACAATTTGCTCACTTCAACATGGGCCAAGTTGCTTCACAAACATATTTATAATATGCTTTCTCTACTAGGTCTTTTACAAGTGCAATTATGAGCATGAATTTAACACTAGCTTCTATGATCATGTATATATCATGTATTGATTGGTTGTTTTTTCTTATTAAATCATTGGGATTAGTTATAAGTACTCTTTACAAGATATAGAAGCAAGCAAAACATTTGTGCACTTATATACATTTAGTTCTTTTGCTATAATGATCTATTTTTTAAAGTTGCTTCTACCTAATGCAAAAATGATGTTAGTAGAGTTTTCATATATTAGAAGTTGTATATGTCAATAATTGGTTTATATTGGGTTTTTGTTAACATGTTTCTTAATTATAGGTCGACTCTACCTTTTTACTTATTTTGATGATAAATCATTAGTCAACTTGCGTTATAGTGTATTTAACTTTTTATTTAAAGGTTAAATCATTTGAAAATCATATCGTCCATGTCAAATAGCCAAACATTTGGCTATGACAATTGTATGGATATTCATTAGAATGGATGATATTGATCATGTTGGTATGGTTGGAGTGGCATTAACTCGAGAGAAAATTTTGATTGTTTTTTTAAGGATACATGAGAAAAGGAGAAGCATGATTCATTCTTCATGTATTATGTTATATGTTAAACTCATTGGGAAGAAAGCAAAAAAAAATTCCCCTAATCAATGTTTGCCTACCCTAATTTAAGAGTCATGCTACCATACTTCAATAATATCACTCATGGGTCTACTTATATTGATTCGATGCCATCTAAGCAACCCACTACATCTATTTAAAGGTTACAATAGAGCCTAGTTTGATGATAGTTATTCTTTAGACATTAGTTATTCTATCTATTTATTTCTTGTGCAACTTACTTATGTATTATTACATGTGAAGCACAAAAACAAGGAGCAACCTTGTCTATGGATGCTTCATGCTTATAGAATAAACCTTCTAAATGAGGTTGATATCAATATTGGGTGTAGAGCACACATGCAATAACCTTATTGTCCATAGATATCATTACAAGTATACTTTATGTTGTACCATTTGTAATGATGATCACAAATCCAAGACTATATATCTATTAATATCTTATTAAGCTTTATTTTAGTAATCTGAATTGGATGGAACAATGATAGTTGTAACATATACAGTGAATGCAATTTAATGTCTGAACCTATTGACTTTGGAGCCAAGGACAATTGTATTTATAGAGTTACTAATCTACAAAGAATTTTATTTTTAAATCTCTATGATTAGCATGTTAAATCTTTAATTTTTTTCAATAATGACACATAAGACTATCATCCTTCATACATATGTGAATTTAAGCTATTGAATATAAAATTTTATTATTAAAAATAAATAAAAAAATTTCACAAGAACACACCGCTAAGCTCGAAAGGCTCAGGCTTCGTGGCCATGCCTAAAAGCAACACGGGCCGTAGGGACCTGCTGGCCAAGAACCCGAACGAAATCGAGACCAGTCATGCCAAAGTAACAGTTATGTTAGATCATTATTGCGGTCCTTAGGTGAACCAGTTTAAAGCATCACTTTTGAACTGGCTTAGGTGAAATGAGTCATGGTAGACTCGTCATTTAATTTATGTAAATAAGGTCTTGTTGGACCTCGTGCATACGATAGGGACACTGGTCATGTCCTCATAAGAACACTAGAGAGTAGGCAAACCTATTAGGCTGATAATAAATAAGTACTACATGCATTATAAGCACAAAATAGTTGTATCATTTTGTAATGTGGGACTAAAAGTAAGCTTTGCCAATCTTGAGATTTCTGTACTGATTGATAACACATTTTCATGATAGAATAGTCGATATCACACCCGAATCTGTGGCAATTTTTTGTCTTCAATCGTTATCCATAATGCTTGATCGAATAACCGACATTCTTTCTTCCTTTGTGAACAATAACATCATCATCGTTGTCATCCATCCCGTTTTCGAATCCAATTCTCCAGATCTTATCTTGTTGTGATTAGATTTAGACCCTTTATCATTTAAGCCGATTCGACGACTATCGCACCATCCATTAGCATAATCGAACGATCATCTTCTCCGTTGTAACGGCTAGCTTTTTGAAAAGTAGATTCTAACTATTAGGAGAGTTATTTTTGGTATTTTTTATTTTAACTATAAATAGAGATCATTTATTAAACATATGAACTATTGAATCAAACTTAAAAATTTTCATACAAGTCCAATTAAACTTCAAACCATGAGCAATAAATTTCAACACAATTGCAGGAGCTATGTATTTTTGTCGGTCTTTATTCTCTATTTTCGTTCATAATCATTTATGTAGTTTCTAGTAAAATCTACTTCATTCATTAGTAGTGTTACTCTTATTTAAAAAAATAATGGTGTAAGGAGTTTTGTAAGCGAAAAATTGTAAAGTTTCAAATTTTTTTGAATAGCCAAAATTTCTCTAATTTTGGTGTCTCATTGGAGCATCGGTGTTTATTTGGTTTATCCCTGCTGGTTTCGAAAAAAAGGAGTAGTTAGTGGTAGCCTAATCGAGGATCGGGGATGGATGTAAGCACAGGTTTTGATCGAACCACCTAAAAGATATTGTGTGCATTTTGTTTATTGTTGAGCAATTTTATTTCATTGATAAAAGAAAAATATTTTAAATTCTATAAATGTTTCTTCTTATTTTGGGAATTGAAAAATTTTTCTAAACATAATTCACCCCTCCCCTCTTATTCATTTTGTCTTACACATTTTACATTGCTTAATGCTTCATCTCTTACTTTACATGCAACTCATGTGTAGATGGAGATCAAGTTAAATAAGACAATCATTTGACTTCCTAATTCAATGTCAAAGTAAGCCATATCAAGACGTGCAATACCTTAAGATAGATCATTTGCATGATTTTCATCTAATCACCACTCTTAATTTCATATTAGTTCATGTTTGATTATATTTTCAAAAGTTTTTCATAGACATCTTTTCTTTCTAATAGCGTTGTTAAAATATTAATTATTAATGGATGAGATGACCATCATTTCATAAGATTTTGCATTCATATTAGCCTTATAAATGCATTATAAGATTATTATCCTTTAATAATTGAATATTATTGATAGATTTTCATTGGTCATTATTTTTCCATAAGTTAAAAGATAGAATTGTCAATAATTGACCTGGGTGAAAACTTTTGTAATTAAATTTTTATTTGATTAGAATTTCATTAATGATTAACCTAATTATGGTCTATGCAAGAAGTTTCTTTCTTAATCACCTTTCTCCTTTTGTTCTCATCTTGGTAATTATCAACTAGTCAACGTGTCACCTCACTGCTAGCATTCACCATCCAAGGTCATTAGATATCCAAAGTGATTAGTCCAAAGTTTAGCAAAGCCTCACTCATTTTTTTGTTTATTATTGTAGTCAAGTTGCCTTCTTACCATCGACATAACTACCTGTTGGCCAAACCTCTACTTTCTTGTGCTTATCTCCCCATCCACTATCTTTAGTGCTATTATTAGACAACCCACACTGCTTTTCATTGGTTGTTGCTCTTGCTAAAGGTGTGCATTCTAAGATCACCAAGTACTATGTGCAATGTTCTTATGGTCATATGGTGAAGCAACTTGAGATTAGCTTATGCACAACACACGCTGTGCAACACGCAACATGTGAAGTGTGATTTGAGTAATTCTAGTTGAAGTATTATAGACCTAGATTATTTTTTATTTTAGCTTTTAATATTTTGTATGATAAGAACAATTAACTTTACGTTTTCAAAGTTTTTACATCACACTCATTGACACAAGCATGGCAAGGGTGTGTTCATTGTTAAGAGACCCCAATTAGTGCATTTAAATATAATACAAATACTTTTAATAACCATATCTTAGTTCTATATAATAAACAAATGTAAATTGTTGAGGTGTACTTTTTTATTTAACTAGTCTTATAAAATTTTATTACAAGAGCAATGCATAACTTTCATTTTACAAATGTAAACATAATTATATAAGTAAAAATGAATGTAATGTAGAAAATGTTCAATGTAAATCATGGTTTTTAGACAAAGAAGACATGACGGAGAAGACTGAGGAAACTGGAATTCTGGAAACATTCAAGGCTTCTGCCCTTCCGGTGTAATTCATTTCTGCCTTCTTTGGTGCCATTGTTTCGTTGTTGGAGCTCCTCAACTCAGATTAACATCTTGCTTACGTTTTTGACTTGGATACAAGCTTGCCCGTCCTGAGTTCAAGAGATGCATTTCATCGAGTGTATCTGAAATTCTTGCAACGTTCTAGTTTCTCATAATTGTTGTTGATTTTTGTTTTTTGGGGTTTTGGGTCGATTAAAAATCTGGTCTTATGCATGTCTTGCAGTGGTTTCGTCCTGAGTTAAGCTTCTTCTCTTGTGCTGGAATTGTAGGATATTTAAGGATCCAAGAATTGCTAAGAGTATTCAAAAAGTTAACAACCTTCTAACTGCTGAAGTATAAGCATGGGCCAATCTTCTTTGAGTTCCAGCTATAACAAAGATACGTCCTAACAGCGCTCTGCTTCTATGGTTGTGAGGAATGGACATGACAGTGAAAACTCATACCTTGTTGCGCCGTATGTCTTTGCCTTCTTTTTAGTTGCTTAAAAGTTTGTTTCCACTCTTGAAGCTTGGCATTTTTTGAATTGATGTTTTATTCTTGTTGGGCATCAATGGCCATTGAATTCTTAAGGAGTGTTGGTGATGGCCAACAGTTTAGATGTTTTTGTCAGCAACGTCAAAATTAGTTTAGTCTACAAAAGTTTTCATTATAATATTTCTTCATTATAATATTTCATTATAATATCTCGTACTTTATTTTACAAATGGAAACCATAATTTATATGTGGTTTTTAGTAGTTTACCAAAGACAAAGCTTTGATCTTATGGTTTTGAAATTGTACTTTACCATGCATTCATTATAGTGCTATGCTTGTCTTTATGTTAGGAAAGGTTATTACGTTGTTTCACTTGTTTCATATCTTTGGTTGTTGTAAATATCAGTGTTATAATTCTTTGATTTTCTTGTTGATGATAGAGCTCATATTAGGTTTTTAATTTAAATATCATTGTTTTACAAATTAAAAACTATAGAAATTTGAGTTTTTGCTTACTAATTGTATTTTGTAATATGTTTTCTACAACTATTTGCATATCACTTTTTAAATAAAATTTTCAAAAGATTCTTTTTTTTACATATATTTCTAACAAATAATTTTTTAACAAAAACTCTATTCCAATCACATAAAGTTGAACTCTCAATAGAAGAATCCACGAGTCAAAGTTAAGTGGATGAGTCGCCAAATTGCTTGATTGACAGTGTAAAGGACTTAATATTGGGCATTAGTTTGAGAGATAGATAATCATACTTAAGAATGAGAGTTTTTTTGGAAGCATGAAATTTAAAGGGGATTAAATCTTATCAACAAATTACATGTGATCAAGTAATCAACCTTGGATTTATCTGCATATCATTTTTTTTAAATTTACTCTTTTCAATTGCTATTTCTAATAATTTTTTTGTTAAAAATCTATTGTCAATCACATATAACTCATTTTTTAAAAGTTCCTTTTCAAACCTCTTTTCTAAACTTGCAAGTTATTCTCAAATAGAGTTCTATATTAACTATTATGGTGTAGGTTGAGCATTCAATTGATTTAGCTGAATCAAACTATAGCGGGCACTCTCAACTAACTTAGGATACTCAACCATAAGAGAAGTTGAGGTTAAGGGGAAATAATATTACAACCCATTAGACTCAACAAGATAAATAAATTCATTTGGGAAGGAGGTAGAGCATCTTTTTACTCAAGTAAGGCGAGGTGAGTTTTACAAGAAACAAAGACCAATGCATGAGACCAGCTGAGGTAGAAATCTAATGGCGCAATACCAAGTGAAACTCAAGAGGTTTTGTAGGCAAGATGTCGAAGGAATTGAAAGTCTTAGTCGTCGGATGTTAACAAACCCCACGACTTTTTTGAGGATATTCTAGATATGCCATAAATGAGGATAGGAAAAGTTTATTGTTCAATTAGAAAAGCTACACAATGCAAATAAGGATGTAATCTTTATTCACAACTCATGGGATGTGTCCATAAAGAAAAATGTTTGGAAAAGCAAGAAAAGTGATACAGAAAGGTGAATGTAACTAGAAAACTAAAGAAAAGAGACAATAATAAAGGGAAACCAATTATTCAAAATCTTAGTATTTAGAGTGGAAGGATTTGGTGCTCCTCTTATCATAGGGATTGACCTTATGATTCGTTTTTCTTAATCTCTATAATTTTCTTTTCTTGTTATTTCCTTTTATACACTAGTATAAGTATACTTAATCATTAACAATAGTAGTAGACCATCATTAGGTGCATGTTGGAGATTACGTTGAGAAGGGAGAACTTTAGGCATTAAGGAAAGCCAAGTATGATTGTGAGATAGCATATCAATGCATACAAATGATGCTCTTAGAACAAAGTCGCAATGGGTTGTATCCAAGCTTTCTACCATGTGATTAAGTCAGCTTTTCTCTAAAATGTCTTTTATTTTCTATTGATGAGTTGGTGATGGAAGAGGATATAAGAAATGAGTATAAAGAAGGGCAAGATGGGGAACCCTCTTCTCCTAAAACTTCACATGATCTGATTAGATGGACACTCAATGAGGAGATATTAGAAAAAGTTGTCAATTTTGCAAAAAAGCATTTAGGTTTGATGTGCACCCACTTGGAATCAAATATGAGAACAATAGTATCAAGAGCTTTAATAACCCCAAACTTTAGGAGAACAGAGAGACTACAACCAAGGGAATTCATAACTTTCAATGACAAGCAAGAGAATAAAAGAGAAGATATGTTGAAATTTGCTAAACTGGGCTTCGTATTGGTACAATCAATCCACTTGGAAGAACTTTGATGTATATCCATGTAAGCTTACTACATATAACTACTATACATGCGTAGAGAGCATAAGTTGTAAATTATTTAAAACAACAAAGTATCTATGAGATTGTGCCTTAGTTATCATCACATCTAAAAATTGTGTTATGATAATTCATAATTCTCTTTAAGAATTAAAACTATACTAGAAATTTTATTTTTATTCTTGTAAATGATAGATGGAACAAAAATATTGGCCTCACAAAGGATCTTCCATTTACAAAGATAGACTAGTAGAATTAAATTTCTGGATGTTCAGAGCATTGTTTGAGCCTTGTTATTGATATGCAAGAAAAATGTCTACCAAAATATTAGTGTTGGCATCTATACTCGATGATATTTATTATCAATATAGAACATTAAAAGATCTTCAATTACTTACTGGCATAATAAATAAGTACACAATTACTAAAAATATGCCTATAATATCTTTAACAAGTGTTTTTTTTAACCATTCTTCATCAATTCTTATAGTTTTTTAATACAAATCTAAAGGAGAGTTTTATGAAAGAAGTTTTTTTTAGTTATTATCACTTTGGTCTTTTTAAGTGGGAAGTTGATTAAAGAGTTGACTAGTTACCAATCTATTTACGAAATTTTATAATTGTTCTTTATGAAACTTTTGAAGAGTTTGAAGATGAGCTTGCATTGAGCAAAGTGCATATAGAGTTCAGTATCTTAAATACGAGGTTGGTATTGTAATCTTCAATGATTCTCATGACATGCAACTATGAAATAATCGCTTAGCTACACTGCTCTTAGTTTAACTTATAGCTATAGGTACATTAAAACTCTTAGCATTTGGATTAGCCAAGTCATGTGTTTTATTTGGTTCCTTATGTAATAAGCATACACTAAACACAAACTTACAATAAAAAATGTTAAAAATCATAGAGAGTATAAGTTGTAAAAATAAGTAAAGAACCAAATTGTTTACTAGATTGTGCCCTAGTTATCATTGTTCTATTTAGTCATCACATCAAAAAATATTTATTGTTATAATGCAAGATTCTCTACAAGAATTAATACTATACAAGAAATTTGACTCTTATTCATTTAACTAGAGGATGGAACAAAAATGTTAGCCTTGCAAAGGGCTTTTTATTTGTGAGAGATAGACCTGTGGAGTTACATTTCTGGATGGTCAGAATATTCTTTGAGCTTTGCTTTTCTTACAAAAGGATATTCACCACAAGGTTATCAATATTGATGTCCATGTTCGATGATATTTACGACCAATATGGGACACAAGAAGAGCTTCAATTGCATGCTAACATAATGAAAAGGTTCATAGTTACTAAAAATATATCTTCGTTTTAAGTTATCCACATTTCATTAGATTTTTAGGTTAAGTAAAATTTCATATAGAGAATTCTACAAAAGAGTTTTTTGTGTTATGTTTGTGAGGCCTTATATAGATGAGAAGTTGAGGAAGGAGTTAAGCAATTACCCATATGTTTACAAAAGTATATAATGGTTTTACATAGGGCTTTCAAAGAGTTTAAATATGAGATTTTATCCGGGGAAAATTCAAATAGAATTCAATACCTTAAAGAAGAGGTAGCTTTGAATAGTTCTTCATGCATACTTTAATCTTGAATAATAATGCTCACACATGTGGTGCTAGTCTTGATGCTTTGTTATGTAAGGTTTTTTTTATGTTATAACTACAATGAAAATAAAACCATCACTATTTACTTTATATATGAACATTTTTTACACGTAACTTTATCATGGATAGCTAACTTATTAAGCAATCAACACATCCACGTGGGAATTGAAATTGTTTTTTTTCAAATAATATGATTTATATTTTAATATATTTAAAGAAATAAAAAAAAAACTATTGACATTGCAAAATAATACATAGAAAAAACAGCAACTTGAAAAATAGGAAGTTTGAAAAATTCTTTATGCATATGCCAATGTTGTTGATCGGTTCTTACCATATAGACCTATGATGCTTATCTTGTTGCTTTGTTGTTAAAGTTTTTAAGTTATAACTCAAAAGAAAATAGAACTATCACTATTTACTTTATCATGGTCATGTTTTTAATGCATAACTTTATCATGGACAACATACTTGTTGACCAATTTACACATTCATATGAGAATTGAAATGGTTTTATTTCAAATAAAATAATTTATATATTAATATCTTGCAAGAAATAATCAATATTATGCTTGTAATTAACATGCATGTTGAATAATATTGTAGCATCATTTATTTTCTTATTTATAAATATAAGAAAAACATCATAAACCACTATTTAAAAATTGATTTTTTATTTCTTTTGAAATGTTTTTACTTGTTTTAGTGTATAGAAAACCATAATACATGCATTTTAAAACTTTCCCAATTTTTCCAATGAAAAGAATAAAAGCTTTTTTATCATAGTAAAATAAAAATTATACTTTTGAAACCGATTATTTCTCCTAATTATAATAAAAGAATAGAAAATACCTTTTCAAATTAAAACTTCAATACCTTTTAGAGCAGAACAAGGTAAATATCAAAACTTATCTCAAAATATAATAGCTATTATAGTAATCTTATATAATTAACAAAACCTAGTAGAGGACATCCAAGAAACTATAGAATAAATATCCATAAACTATGTCACCCTCTTCCTCAGTTTTATAGGAAATCTTGTGATGTACATCGTTACTACCAAAATATTTTAAGTAAAATAAAAATAGCTAAGCCAATATTACATCCCCAATTCCTTATTCAGAATCAGGATTGCCAAAATTTCCTTTTTTTATATTTTTTCTAATTAATTTAAAAATATTCCTTGATATTTTAGACTTATATATTATTTTTTTTATTTGTTTAATAATCATTTATCTTTTAAAACACATATTTATCTTTGCAATATCGAAACGGAATATAAAATCCAACTTAATTATCACTTTTCTTTCAAAACAATATAAGTTCACATTAATATGCTACAGAAATAAAACCAACTAATCCAAATGAAATAAGATGTCAATATAATGCATATTGCATTTCCAAACCTTTATTCTGAAGTGCATCTTTAGTACCTATAGTTGTTAATGTTAAAGAAAAATTGAGCCACTATTATGAGCTCAATAGATGAATATTATATAATATAAATACAATAAATTATCATATAAGATTTATATCTTAAGGTTCAAATAACAAACAATTCTTATAAACTAAAAGCTCAATAAAATAAAAATTATGCATGTTCATGCAATGCATCCAACCCTTTATTATGAAATTCCTGTTCTTACTACCAACATTTTAATTCTATTTTAAAATTTTTCTTTTTGAATCCATGAATCTTTTATTCTTTTATTTTTTCTTATTTAATATATTATTTCTCTTTTTTAAATTCATTCAAAGATACACCAAGTCATCCCCTAGGATGAGATATACCTAATAATTTATTTCTATTATTAAACTATATCATCGAATTTTTTTTTGGTATGAGATATTCCTAACCATTAGTCTTCATAATTATGCTATACTATTTTTGTGGATCTTATTTATTTGACTAATGCACACGAAAGGTGTGACATTTTGTTTTACTAAGTTTAGGTATTACCAACTTAAGGGTCACCCTATCCCGACCCGATTGGGTTTTAATTTTTGCATAAGTGATTTATAGTAACCCACTTAATTCTATTTCATGGGACCATTGCTTGGATTTCCAATAAGCATAGAGACAAAACCATTATAAAAATAGCTATGCAATCTTCTTAAGCCCTTTAGAAATCATTCATCAACTTTTAATCAACAAAACCATTATTGAATTAAAACTTAGGTACATTCTTTATAGTTCAACAAATAATAATCCTATGACAATCATAAAGAAAAGTAAATATTAACTTAGATAAACACTTTTGTTAATTCTTCTTTATTACAATCCATAATTTACCAATATTGATCTAAACTCCCTTAGCTACTTGGTTTATGACTCCTCACATTAAAACTCCTTTTCATATTAAAACTCCTCTGAACTTTTCTTCCCTTGACAACAACCTTACATGACAAGTAAAAGGAAATACAATATCTTCTTTTGCATGGACTACTCACTCGAAACAACAAAATTGATTAAAGAACATTACCTTATGATGTCGTAGAATCCAATATATCAGAGATTCCACTTGGAGATGTACTAGTCCTATTTAGATTCAAAATCGTACTAAGATTAGCTCCTCTACTTATAATTAGTCTACATTATCAATGTTGTTTAAGGGTCAATTATAGTTGGCTTTTATTTGTTACATATTTCTGTTTGAAGAATAATTGGTAGCTTTTTTGATATTTATGTTACACCCTTGTGTTTGATGAGTCAAGCATAAATGTGTATATTTTATTTGGGCTTGATTTTAATTAAAATTATTACTAATTAATTAAATCAAGCCATGTATTTTAGATGTCTAAAATAATGGTCTCTAAGGGCCTTGAGGTCATGGCATACTTCAAGGAAATTTGAGACATGCACAAGATTTTTTATAATTAAATTTCTTTTTATTTCTCTTGAATTTGATATGTCCAAACTTTGAGATTATGAGGCACACTAGTAGTATTAACATTTAAAAATATTTTAAAGTTATTTAATACTGAATTTTGATTTTTGGGCCAAGCATATTTGACAAAATGTATAAACATTGGTATTTGATTTTTTAATATTACTTTGGAATTGTTTTTCATGAATTTTTTTTCATAGCTATTTAAATAACTTATAATACTATAAGAATATAAAATTATCTTTATACACTTATATTCAAATTTTTGGCACAAAAATTCGTCAAAAATACCCTAAAACAGCTGAAGTCTCGGGAAAATGCACTGTAGCAATGGGCGGGTCGACCCGGCGCGAAAACAGCCCGTCCAGGTCTTTTAGAAATTAAAAATTTAATTTAAAAATAAAAATTTGTTTGACCTGAGAAGGCCGAGCCAAAGCCCGCCGAGAGGAGCTCGGCTAGCACTGGTCAACGGTCAAATCAACAGTGCCTTGCTAAGCCAAGCCCGCCCAAAACCCGCCGAGCGGAGCTCGGCTAGGTCAAACTGCAGCGCGGTCAACAGTCAATGAACAATGCTTGGCTATGTCAACCCGAACCAGGTGATGAAGTCCTGGTCAAGGAAGGGGGGAGCCAACCCCAAAGAGGCTCGCAATGTAAAGAGGGTGGATTTCTTATATAGCGCTCCAACAGTTCTGCATACGCAATGTGGGACTAAAAATCCCAGTTTCAGCCTTCGTGGGATCCAATGGCTCAGATCAACCCCGCCCGGATCCAACGCACAGCATTCATCCCGTAAGGTAAAATCTATGTCGTTCATCTTTGCGCCCGGATCCTACGCACGGGATTAAATCGCGTAAACGATAATCGCGAGATTTAATCCGTGCCGTTCGATTACGCGCCCGGATCCTACGCATGGGATTAAATCGCGTAAATGTTAATCGCGAGATTTAATCCATGCCGTTCAATTACGCTCCCGGATCCAATGCTCTGGATTAAGCCCGAACGGTAAAATGCGTAAATCAATCTGCGCCGTTCGTTTTTGGGCCTGGATCGGACGGTGGCTGCTTTCTGTCCGTTGCCCAAACGGCTAATTAATTTTTAGAGCCGTTGGGGGTGTTTTTAGAGCTCAAATTTGAGCTCTATAAATAGGGAAAATTGATGTATTTTTCAGTTTAGCCTTTGCTAAATTTTCCAAAGATTTCAGATCTCAAAATTCGAGCACTCAAGCAAAAACGGTGCATCCAAGCTCAAAAAGCAAAGCGACAAGAAGGCTATTGGAATTAGAGGTTTTTCAATTATTTCTCAATTTCTATCTCTCTAATTTGTCGATTGTGTGTGCCTCCTCTTTTCTCCTATTTCTCTTAAGTTTTTTGCCAATCGTTGTACTTTTCATTTTGGGACAAGGGCATCTCAGCAGTAGTACTAAAGCCCCGGGTTTGAGTTGAGCCCGGTAAAAACTCAAGTAGGTTTGGGATTAGCCGTAGTAAAAATCCCAAGTATGTTTGAGGTGAACCGTACGAAAAACCTTACTTGTAATCGGTGCATTTAGTGGATTTTTCTCGACATCGGTTGGGAGTGGACGTAGACTCGGTTTTGAGTCGAACCACTTAAAAATTTGTGTGTTCAACTCTCTTTACTCTTGCTTAAAGGTTTTTAAGTTTAATTTCGAAATTCATAAAATTTTAAATACACAATTCACCCCCCTCTTGTGGGATTTCCTTAGCACGAAACACTTCAATTTATAGCCTTAAATTTAGTATCGGTCATCCCTTCAGTAGTTTCGTAATTTTGTCTATGCAAAATTTGGTTACAAAATGATTTTAAAAGAGCTAAAATTAGAGTTTGGGTTATTCCCACTATAGTCTTTCGTTGTACTGTCACTATTAGCTCAAGTGTTGCAGCCCACACTGACCTATGCACCTCTCGCATCAAACATGTTGATCTGCCAGCCTGTGCTGACCTCGTGACCTATTCAACCTGCACCAACCTATCAACACTCGTAAACCAAATCCATGAATGTGCTAGACCCAAAACATGAACATCAACCCATTAACAAGTTTTGATTTGTTTTAACTCATGCCAACCAAAAAGTTGGACCCGAGGCATCACACGCCTCTTTGCTTATGCTGTTCGCGTCACCCGCTACCTCACTGCTACCACCGCTTGAAACCTATATGTTGCTTAGGAACTAATTAATTCAATTGATTTTGTAACTTTGAAGTCAATTTTTAGGTTAAATTTAAAATATTTACTTTATAATTTGTGATTCATTTTGGAATTCTAAAATGTCCTCTAAAATTTCAAAATTATGTCTTTTAGTATTCCAAAATATCTTTTTGTATTTCTAAACAAATAACTATTATTTACTTGAGATTGTTATATATTAAAATACTCACTAAGTTGTAAGTGATAAACATTTGAATGAAGTAACGAAGTGTTACCGCCAAGCATGCCTAATACAAGTGTTGTATGAAAATAATCCAATAATGAGATTTTGGGGATACCTTAGAAGGACGAACGAGAGGCTTAAAAGGGGAGATCCCAACCTATTATTTAACATCTATAAAAAGCAACAAATCACTAGAAAAGTACTTAGTTATTTTATTTTATATTTCAAAAATTTTATTTGTCATGCCCAACTGTCATTTTAGTACACATGATCGTGTGATACCTTATTTGACATTCTGCAAACTCCACTTATATGTGTGTAATGCCACTTTACCACCAACATGAGTACTTGAGCGTGAATTATTCATACCACTTTTTCTTAGGTTATGATCCCTTATGTTCAAAGTTAGTGCACGTTCTTGACTTCTAAGAAAGTTTTTACTTGGCGATCATAAAGTTTTTTATTATAAACCTATAACACCTTTAGATAGGCCCTTGCATGGATATAATGCTTGAACCTAAGTTTTTTTTAGATATCTATGAGCTAAAAATAAGTTTTAGCATATTATACTACATCACCTTAGTTATCACAAATTGTCAAATTCTCCTCTTAAATTCTCCTTTATGGCTTCTCTCCTCTTCCCTCAGTTGAGCATGTGACTAAAAAAAACTTAAAAACTTATCAAGAAGCTGATCTAAAAGAGGTTCTAAAAAAATGCCTAACCACAAAGTCTAATTAGGAGAAATAAAAAGTAATGATGAAGTAAAAAATAAGTACATGTGAATTTCTATATAATCTATTATTTATTATATTTATCTTCAAAAATTCATAAAAAATCCAAATCCTTTCCAAAAATTACAATATATATACTGTTTGATTTCTCGTGACAAGTCTTGTCAAAAAACATATTAATTGCAAAATTTCATATTACTTTGTTGAGCATGCATTTTGAGATGTATTGAAATAATATTATTTTAATAGGTCCAAGAAAATTTTAAAATGCTATTATAAAATAGTCATATTAAATATAATATTTAAGAATAGGAAAAAATCATAAGTAACTTATAATCTTAATCATATTATCTATACTTACCAAGATCTACTCAAAATATTAATGATATCAAAACTAAGCTCATCAAACATAAAAATTTATTGGTAATAGCCAAGAATGAGTTCTTGATGTCTTATTATAGCATGGTCCACAAGCCATGTTCATGCTAATAGTCAATCATATAAGCTAGTAATCATGGGATAATATTTTAGGAAAAAATAATATCATATTTGTATTTTATATCATATTATGGTATCTCATCAAGGCAAATTATAACACAAACATACATCACATGCACATAAGGCTTATGTAATCTAACCATGTCATCTTTTCTTTCTTTTGTTTTCATTATTTTTTCCCTTCTATACTTTATCATCTTTCTCTTTTTTTATATACTAATATTTCTATCAAATAAAATATATTACATACATGTAGATATCTTAGTGCTCAAAGCATTTCTAATATTATGTCACCTAAGGGTTACATTTAAGTATCAAAATTTAAATGTATAATAGAATGATGTTATGTTAACTTATGCAACCTAATGTATTTTAATGGATATAAGCAAAAACTTATGTTATAGTTAATTTAATTTACTTATCTAATTTTTCTAAGATTGATTATTTTTCATTCTCTTCTTTTTTAATTTTCTACATAATTAAAATTATGTAGAAACCATCATAATATGATCTCTTTTCTATTAAAAACATGCTTTATTCCCTTTTTTTTTTTAACAAAACAACATATTTCACAAAACCTCTCTATTTAGATGTACCATATGTCTATCCTTATTATACTATAACTAGACTCGACATAATGTAGACTTGAGAACATAACTTATTGCCTGCAATATTGGTATATGGTTTGTTAGGGACTACTTTAGTGTATACCAATACAATGTACCTTATGTCTTCTCTTGAAATGGATGGTCAAAACTAAACTTTTCCTCTATTTTATTGCTTTAATTAATTCCAAACTTTGCATAAACTAATTTCTTAAAAACTAATAATAATTATCACAATAAGAGCAACTCAATTAGTTCAAACTACCATAGTTTGCATCAAACCCAATCTTAGCACTCCAGCACAAAGCTTCCCTACTACTCAAGCATCCTATAGCATGTTATGTTGAAAATTAAGAAAACCTCTTAAGAAACATCACCTAAAAAATATCTTGCTTAATTTTCTCATTCTTGCAGCAATTTAGGAACTTCCAAATTGATTCCTTAAGGTTTCAATGACTCACTTACTATAGTTATTTTATTCTTCCTCATTGATTTTCTTCTTTTTTCCCCTTTGTTGTAGCAATTATTTCATCTCCTTAGCTACAATCAACTCCTCCAATACTCACTACTTCCTTGCTAATCATTTTCCTCTCAAGCTCCTTCTCCCAAATAGCTTCTTTCACAGCTCTAAAACAAACTATCTACCTTTGCTTAAGCTAGTATTAAACTAAAATTACTTTTACTAGCCTACTCTTTAAGAATAATCCCATAGTTATTCAATTTTAAAGTTATTTTTTATTCCAATAATCCTAATATTTGAAACAAATTAATTAGAACTTAAAAAAATTCAAACCAAATAACATTGCATTTCTATCGATAGGCTCATTCTAAAATTATACATATTTTCAAATTTTGAAATACTTTGAAAATTAACATAGTTTTCAAAACACAACAAATATCATTATTTTTTTTCCTCATAAAATTTTTAAAATAATAATTTTATTAATCAAAATGCTATTATATATAAACTCAAATTCATAAGTTTCTCATTTACAACACATTACAAAAATAAAATCTTGAGATGCTGCTTTTAAAGTGACATAAATTTGATGTTTGTTCAAGATTATAAAAAGATTTAACTAATTTATATACTTTATTATCATCACAAAGAACTATAAGCCTTCTAATTTTTAGGCATAATTCTCTTCTTCTAAATCACTCTATATGAAAAAATATGTTGGTCATAAATCATACATAATTTCCAAGATAACTAAAATTTTTTAACAAAAATATATATGATTTATGAGACAGCACATGTCAAAACAACTCTATGTAGGAAATAATAATTCATGAGTTGAAGCACATCTTGAGCTAAGCTCTAAAAGAAACAATATATATGCTTCAGTCTTTAGAATTGATTGACATAGTTCAACACTTGAGAATAGCTTATCATTTAGAAATAGATTTCAATGAGGCATTAATAATAATACATATTGTTGGAATTGAACACACTAATTATCTCCATAGTATTGCCCTTGAATTCTTACTTCTCCAATAACAACAAATTCCAATATTAATAGGCCAATATTCTTCAAAAGATTTGCATTAGCAAATATTTGAGAAAATTTTTAATTATTTCTATGATGTAAGAGATTTTTTTAATAGCTTCTTAGACAAAAAAGGTGAATGCATGGCTAGCTTTATAGTAGATGTGAAAACTTTGCTAAATCTTTATAGGGCAACTTATCTTGAAACACCAAATAAAAAGATATTGAATAAAGCTACCATTTTTTCAAAGAGGCAAATGGGCTTGATATGTACCTAATGTGAACCAAATTTGAAAGCAATGATTTCAAGAGGTTTAAGAAACCCAATGTTTACTAGAATGGCAAGGTTAGAAGCAAGGGAATTCAAATAAAAGATTTACTATAATTTACTAAATTTTATCCATATATATATATCAATCTTCCTTTTATCTAACTATTTTTTGTTAACATTCTTTTCACAATATTCATTATCTTAAAAATTTTATTATAGAAATTTTTTCACATCGTACACATAGCTTGACTATTAAAAATTTTTAATTATCTAAACAATTTCCTATAATTAAAATTTGGTACTGTTTTCATTGAATATTTATTAAATTTTAAATTTAAAAGATTTTTTTGTTAGAAAATTATAAAAAAAACTGAGCATTTTCAGTTATTGATGTCCATTTTGTAAACAAATTTCAAAGTATTTCAATTTAAATAAACTTATATAACAACAAAAATTAGGAAGTAATTATGTCATTGGTATTTTGAAAATATTAAATTTTTTCCTTAACTTTTGAGAAATAAATTTTCTAAATATTTGTGCAAATATGTTATACAAATGTCATTAATGTAATACACATGATAAGAAAAATAGTTTGAGTGAAAAAGAAATCAATAAAATATAAAATTTTGCTATGATATCTAAATTTTAAAAAAAAATAGCAACAAGCTCAAAGCAATTTCAAATTATAATATTAAAAAATTGCAATAATAAAAGTATCAATAAATGTTAAAATAATGAAACATAAATTAAAAATAATTTGTTAAATAGAGTAAATATAACTTTAAAATGTTAGCCAAACCAAGTAAACAAAACATGTCTATGTATGCTCAACCATTAAGAAATTTTAGTACAATGATTATCACATTATGATAATGTATTGTAATAATCAAAAGTTCTCTAAAATTTAAATGCACATGAAATTTGGTTGTTATTCATTTAAAGTGGAGATGAAACAAAAATATTAACCTTACAAAGCACCTATCATTTGTAAGTTATAGATACGTAGAGTTATATTTTTTGGATGATTAGAGTATTATATGAACCTTATTATTTATGTGCAAGGAAAATAGTCACAAAAGCTTTAGTACTAACATTAATATTTGATTGTATTTATGATCAACATGACATATTATCTTTGATTGACCATTAGCATCATAAATAAATACAAACTACTAAAATTATGTCTATGATATCCCTAAAATAGTTAATGATTGCGTGACATAAGTTATGCTTTCTTCTCTCCATCTAATAATTACTTTAGCTTCAAAATCAACAAGGGAGTTTGTCATAGTTCTTTTTCCAAATTCATCTATAAATTATTACTTTTGAGATAAAGTAAATATGACTAGGTTATATTTTCAAAAAAAAATAATTTTTTTTTACAAAATTACATAATTTAAAGTTTGAGCTATTTGACACAACTTATATACATAACTATAACTCTGTCTTCAAATTCATTATCATAACATAGAAAGAAAAACTCATATAAATAGATTGATATATATATATATATTTTGTTGTTCACAATAATAAACTAAATTTATAAAAAAAAATTGATTACGTCGATAATTTTAATTTTCTTGATATAGAATTTTGTTTTTTTAATGTAATTTGATTTGTCGTCACAATCTTTGATATGACTATATTATTAAAACATAAATTATAAACTAAGATTATTATTTATTTTATTATCTAAATCCAATATATATATATATATATATATATATATATATATATATATATATATATATATATATATATATATATATATTGAATATATATATATATTGAGCATTGTTCAGTTTATTGTCTAAATATAATATAGAGAAAAAGTGTATTTGTTTTTTAAGACTCCAATTTTGAATAAAAGATGAAAAGAAATATTTAATAATTTTAATATTAAAATCTCATCTCAAAGTTATCTTAGCATATTTTATAACAAAATTATCAACCTCATAATTAATTTTGTTTAAAAATATAATTTTTCAAAGTAGAACGAATAGAAGTGATTCTATAGTACCTATGAATCGTCATATCAATGATGCTTTTGATACCCAAATGGCCTTTGATCGAAGAGAAACAAGTGCTACAATATATAATCATGGTTTTCATTTCTTTAGGACGTAGGATTGGCCGTCCTTTGGCTAACAAGTCGACAATTTAAGCGAGCATTTAAGTGACGCGCTTGCTTCATTTAAAAATTCCGACGGCTCTCTTTCTTCCAAGCTCCGTTGAACGCTTGGAAGCCGTCGTGGAGAATGGACAAAGAAGACATGACGGAGAAGACCGAGGAAACTAGAATTCTGGAAGCATTCAAGGCTTCTGCCCTTCCGGAGTAATCCATTTATGCCTTCTTTGGTGCAACTATTTCGTTGTTCGATCTTGTCAACTCAGATTAACATCTTGATTCAGTTTTTGTGTTGGATGCAAGCTTGCCCGTCCTGAGTTCAAGAGATGCATTTCATCGAGTGTATCTGAAATTCTTGCAACGTTCTAGTTTCTCATAATTGTTGTTGATTTTTGTTTGTTGGGGTTTTGGGTCGATTAAAAATATGGTCTTATGCATGTCTTACAGTGGTTTTGTCCTGAATTAAGCTTCTTCTCTTGTGCTGGAATTGTAGGGTATTTCAGGATCCAAGAATTGAATGGAAGGAAACTAAAATATCATATTCTATGATGTTGTTTAAGGGGGTGGAGAACGATGAATACGTGGATCTATTTCGACAACAAAGGGGAAAGATAGAAGAAGGATTGCTAAGAGTATTCAAAAAGTTAACAACCTTCTAACTGCTGAAGTATGAGCATGGGCCAATGTTCTTTGAGTTCCAGCGATAACAAGGATACGTCCTTACAGCGCTCTGTTTCTATGGTTGTGAGGAATGGACATGGCAGTGAAAACTCATACCTTGTTGCACCGTATGTCTTTGCCTTCTTTTTAGTTGCTTGAAAAAGTTCATCGTAAAACTTTCTTGTCTGTTTCTTCAATACAAAGATTTGAATATTGAACGTTGAAGTTTATATTCATCAGGTTATTCCTTCACAAAACCACCCCTATTTAGCATACCAAAATCTGTGTTTGTTTTTAGACATGACTTTATCTTTTTGGCTGTTCAGTTATGACAAAGGATCAAAAATGCAGACCTTGAACCCTAACTACCAGAATTCAATGTGAGTTTGCTTTCCTTTTTTGGGCTTTAGTTGGAGGAACTAATTGCAGTCATGTAGTAATGATTACATTTCCAAAGTTCTTTCCTAACAATTTTCGTATGCCCTTTTTTTTTTTTTTTGAGATTAATAAATCTGATGTGTGATGAAGCACTAATCTGAAAGGAGATCTTTTTGAATTTTGTCTTTGCAGCATGCAAACTACATCATTTACTTTACCATCAGAGACTATAGGTGCCATTTCTATGGTTGATAGATTTCAGGTAGTCAATGCAATTTTGGAATTCAATAGATTGAAACTTCTTACAAAGTAATCCAAAACTCGGTATTTGAATTATTGATTCCTTTGAGATTTACATTGTCTATTATAACACATAATAAAAACAAAGGACTTCATTTTATCATTTTGGGTATTTATTACCAAGAATTTTGTTTGGATCTCCTTTCTAAAGAAGAGCTAAGTTTTATGTATTATTAGCAAATTTTGTAATTATTCTATTTTAAATGTGCAAAAAGTGTTATTCTAATATATTGCTGTTCTTCCTTATCTCTTATCTAAGTTTTTGTGTTGATGAATCCATTTGCTATTATATTAGGGCTAATGTATAACCTCGATTGTCGACTACTGAATTGGTGATATTTGAGTTGATGGCTATGCATTTGTTTGGTAATTTTGATGAGGACACTAGGTTTCATTAATTCAAGCCAAGTTTTGCTAGACTATACCAAGGTTTTCCTAATTTGACAATGGTGTACTGGTTATGTTTGGAGGTCTACTTAAAGCAAGCTTGACATATAATTGGTTAGATACTTTTTTAATCATTTGTGATTTTGACTATTGTTTTGAATTAAGAATTGCTATTGTGAATGATTCTACTATTTTTTTGAGATAAATGTTTTGAAAGGGAGAAGGGGTTCTCTCCCAACTCTCTTAAGGCTATCCTAACAACAAGATGATTGGTTAGGGACTCACCAAGAGAAGAAAAGTGGGGTCTTTAGGCTTGTATATTAGTGATCTTCAAGAGGGTATCGAGGAAAGTACTTAATATTTTTTAAAGGTTCTTGAGATGTTGGCACGAGTAATGGTCTACACTTTTGGTATTAGATTATGTTGATTAGCCATAGAGAACATAGGAGATTCAAATTCAAATAGACATAAATAATCCAAAGTAGATATGATTAGAAGCTTAATCTTGAAAGAAATGAGAAGGATTAATTCATTGCCATTTTATAAATGCATGAGAGAAAGACTTTGAATTCCTGTTTGAGGAACATAGTATCTTTCTCAAAATAGTGCATAGTGTTGAACCTTCAATAGAAGAATCCTCCAGTCAAGTAGGCTAGTAACCAAATTTGCTTGATCAACCAAAGGAATCGAGATTGGACATTAGTTTGAGAGATAACTGACCATACTAAAGAACTAAGTAATAGAAGATTTTTTGGAAGAGTGAGAGATTGAAAGGGATTATAGTTTACTAAGGAAACACTTGTTATCAATGGTCAACCTTTTGTCTATTTGCATATCACTTTTTAAATAAACTTTTCAAAAGTTTCTTTTTTTCTACATATATTTCCAGCAAATATTTTTTTTTAACAAAAACTCTATTCTAATCACATAAAGTTGAACCCTCAATAGAAGAATCCATGAGTCCAAGTTAGGTGGATGAGTCACCAAATTGCTTGATTGACTATGTAAAGGACTTAATATTGGGCATTAGTTTGAGAGATAGATAATCATACTTAAGAATTGAGGAATAAGAGTTTTTTTTAGAAGCATGAAATTTAAAGGGAATTAAATCTTATCAACAAATTACATATGATCAAATGATCAACCTTGGATTTATCTGCATATCATTTTTTTAAAATTTACTCTCTTCAATCGCTATTTCTAATAATTTTTAAAATCTATTATCAATCACATATAACTCATTTTTTAAAAGCTCCTTTTCAAACCTCTTTTCTAAACTTGCAAGTTTTTCTCAAATAAAGCTCTATATTAACTATTATGGTGTAGGTTGAGCATTCAATTGAATTAGCTGAATCAAACTATAGCCACCACCCTCAACTAGCTTAGGATACTCAACCATGAGAGAAGTTCAGGTCAAGGGTAAATAATATTACAACCCATTAGACTCAACAAGATAAATAAATTCATTTGGGAAGGAGGTACAACATCTTTTTACTCAAGTAAGGCAAGGTGAGTTTTACAAGAAACAAAGACCAATGCTTGAGACCAGCTCAGGTAGAGATCTAATGACATAATACAAAGTGAAACTCAAGAGAAGTGTTGAAGGCAAGATGTTGAAGGACTTGAAAGTCTTAGTCGTAGGATGTTGACAAACCCCACGACTTGTTTGAGGATATTCTAGTTATGCCATAAATGAGGATGGGCAAAGTTTATTATTCAGTTAGAAAAGCTACACAGTGCAAATAAGGATGTAATCTTTATTGGCAACTCATTGGATGTGTCGATAAAGAAAAATGCTTGGAAAAGCAAGAAAGGTGATACAGAAAGGTGAATATAACTAGAAAACTAAAGAAAAGAGACAACAATAAAGGGAAACCATTTTGTCAAAATCTTAGTGTTTGGAGTGGAAGGATTTGGTGCTTCTCTTGTCATGGGGATTGAACCTACAATTCTTATTTCTTAATCTCTATAATTTCCTTTTCTAGTTATTTCCTTTGGTACACTAGTATAAGTGAACTAAATCAATAACAGCAAAAGTAGACTATCATTAGATGAATGTTGGAGATTATGTTTAAAAGGGAGAACTTTAGGAATTAAGGAAAGCCAAGTATGATGGTGTGACAGCATATCTATGCATACAAATGAGACTTTTAGGACAAAGTCACAATGGGTTGTATCCAAGGTTTCTACCATGTGATTAAGTTAGCCTTTCTCTGAAACCTCTTTTAGTTTCTATTGATGAGTTGTGGATGGAAGAGGATATAAGAAATGAGTATAAAGAAGGGCAAGATAGGGGAACCCTCTCTTCCTAAAACTTCACATGATCTGATTAGATGGACAATGGTTGGCTGTCTTCACATAATTGAATGATGAGGTATTATGTTCTTGGAAGTGTGAGAATGTTGCAGGGGAAATCTCCAAGCAATTTCCTTTAGGGGACTTGGGTAACTCCATAATAATACATACCCTTAGAAAAAGGGCCTTTTAAGCTCAAGCTAGAAGGAATAAAAGAAGAAGATTTTATCTTTTCTAAAGAAAATTTAAGGGAAGGTATAGATGAAAAAGATGATGACTTTTGTTTTTTGTGTTCTTGTGACCATGGTGATGGTAAGATGATAGATTGAGAGCACACAAAAAAAGAAAAGTAAAATTTGTATGCTTGAAGATCATTGATCTTCAAGATGCCTAGAGAGGGTGTTGGCTCAAAGTGTTTGGTATTCTTCAAAAAGTTAAGACGAGTGTATGGTTTGTAGCTTACAACTATGGATTACTAATCATCCTGTAATTGGTTTGATTGTCCAACCAAAGGCAATGAAGGAGTGTTGCACGATTCTCACTTTTTATGTGATAGCACTTTTATCATTGTCTTAATGAATAGATGATTTGAATGGAATACTTTCTAAGGAAATGTAAACGAAATGAGATTCCTTAAATACTTCATTAGGATGGAATTGGGCAGTCTAATAATTCATTCGGTGTTAAGCTTGGTTTGTAAGTTAGCTAGGTTGAAGTTTACCTAGCTGCTTTCCATTTTAGAAAATATTGATTCCCACTTTGCTTTGTTAGATTGATTATTTCCAAAACAATAGACACCATAGGTCCTATTTAATCCATTGTGTTCTTGCATTGAGAGATTCTTGATATAACAAATTCTCTTAATTTTTTAGTCTAGTTTGTTTAAGTTGCATGAATAGATTACAATCTTGTAGTAGTTTCTCATCATTTGATGGTATTGAAATGCTTTCAATGGAGAGGGGAGCGATGATAAAGAATGGGCAAGTGTTTTCACTTGATGGGAGAGTATTGATATTGGTGATAGTTATCTTATGTCAGACATGCAATAATTTTGGGCCTCAA
This sequence comes from Vanilla planifolia, assembly GCA_023846275.1. Taxonomy (NCBI): domain Eukaryota; kingdom Viridiplantae; phylum Streptophyta; class Magnoliopsida; order Asparagales; family Orchidaceae; genus Vanilla; species Vanilla planifolia. Next base: position 2,204,932 of record CM043877.1, read on the forward strand.
TATCTTGTGATAGTCCTTACTTATTACCTATTAGCTTAAGTTATTGTGTGGATTTGTGTTCATTCCCTAGTGCAAGATACTCAACTGAGTTTTCCATTGATCTAATTCTCCAATGTAGGATGTAGGTGTTTATGCAAATTGTTTACTCAAATAGACAGAGAACATCATATAATCTATACTATTTTGGTTGTTTCATTTGTCTAAATGTTTTGAAAGGATTATTATCATTTTTAGTAGTTGTTTCATAGATTTCAATACTCCTTGTATGTGAAAATATAAAATGGGTCATAAATATGGCAGCTTAACTCAGATTCTGAAGCATATCCTTTTTTCAGATTCCAAGAAATGATATGGCAGAAACAGTGGGGGTCTGATAAACAAATGCCTTATCCTGAAAATGTGGTGTTTCAATTTACTACTAGTTAATGAAATGCTTGAAACCATGTGAAGTATTGAACTATAATAATAATTGTTTCATCATTAGCATAAATTCTTGTAATTGTTATTGCTAGATGTTTCTTTTGCCAATAAAAGAATCCTTCAATTTTTCCCCCCTTGATTTTATTGGTTCTATTGTTGTCAGAAAACATTAATTTAATTTTCTACAATAAGATTTATACAAAAGCTCTGTAAGATTCACGAATGGGGATGCAGTTTTTTTGTTTTCTTAGCATAAGTAATTTCCCTTTTTTAGTTTCCTTTGAGTTGCTTCACTTGGCTAAATGTATTTGTATAAGCTTCATTATGAGGGATGTGCTTATTTTCTTTAGGTCCTTAGTCTTTTTTTTTCCCTAATTGGAGTTGCTTTACGTAGATACTTTTTAGTTTCCTCTTTAAGGATGTTCATTTACGTTGATGCTTTCAACTTCACATACTATCAAGTTGCTTCCTAATATGGTTCCTCTGTCATTTACAGGTTGATGCTTTTCAACAATCTTTGCAGAAACAAGTTAGTTCTGGAAAACGGGGTTTTTTCTCTAAATATTCGACTGTTCCTCCGACACATGAGAAGTTTACGGTGGAAGAAATGTTATGCTTTCAGAAAGTAGTAATCTTTCGTCTCATAAAATGCTAGTACTGTTTCTTTTGATATTAATCATTGCTTGTGGCACATTGTGCTTACAAGTAGCAAATCTAAGAATGCTTATGTTTCTCTTTTTTCAACTAGTAAAATGCAATCAGTTTACCTATTGTCAAAATGTTTACTGTTCAATTTATGTTGCTCGTTTGTCAACTAGCAAAATCTAGTTGGCTTACCCATTTTTCTAAATATTTACTGATCGTGCTCTATCATAGTATGCTAATACAAGAATGCCTTCAGAAACTATATCTTTGAAGTTATTCTTTACGCTTTATGTGCAGGATCCAATTCCAACTTCCTTGCTTAAGATCAATGGAAACCTTGTGAGACATTCGGTTAAGATGTTCAAATTGATTTTGAAGTATATGGGAGTTGATTCATCAGGCAATATTACCCCATTGAGTTTGAATGAGAGAATTGAACTTACTGCAAAAATTTATAAAAAGGTGTCAAAGCGTTCTGCACTTCATGATGAGCTCTTTATGCAAATTTTAAAGCAAACGCGCAGCATCCCTTATAGGTATTTGTTCATTCAATGCATGGAAAATAAAATGACTAATTCCTCTTCCTTCCTTTCATTTTCTAAGGGATATATTGCATTTTGTAGGACCTGCTTAATAAATGCTTGGGAACTTATGTTCTTGTGTGCATCTTCTCTATCTCCAAGCAAGGACATTGAGGCATATGTGACAAAGTATACGCATGATGTAGCTCATGGGGTTAATATGGATCCACAAGTTCAGGCTGTTGCATCGAACACATTGAATGCTTTTAAACACTCATTAAAGGTTGGAGCACGACAAATGTTTCCTACTCATGAAGAGATAGAAGCACTTTATACCAATAGAAAGCTGAAAACTGTGATATATTTCCTGAACAACACATATGAACAAATTATATATGACATAACAACCACAGTTTCTGACTTAATCATGGTATTTTATACACCTTGTTCTTGTTTCTTCACGTCCATTGTTTTGTTTCTTTTTACCTATTTCTTGCTCATTAGAATTTTTGACTCAATGTTATTTTTGGTCTTTTAGCTCTATCTACTTGTTTTTATTGTTGTACTCTATCCTTTTCGTTATCAATTACAATATGATGCAAAAAAAATACAGATGAATTGTTTTTCAAATTTGTTTGTAGTTAAGAATTACATAATTTTTTTGTAAAGGAATTTGTACAACAACAACAAGCCTTTGTTTCATTAAATGGGGTTAGTTAATCATTAAAGTGTTCATTAACAACTTTTTTCTTAATATCACAAGATGCTGTCATTTCTAATATGCTTTTACCACCTTTTTCATCCATCTCTTCTCTTGTTTGTAAGTGGAAATTCCAACAATTTATATTATAATAAGTTTATAAAGTAGTCTAATTTAACATATTTAAATCATATAAACCAAATCTTCATGAACTAATTCTCAATTGATGCTACATCAACCTTCTTTAAAATTATAATCTTTTATAGTTTTTCAACTATCTCAATATCCTTATCTATGCAATGTTTTTTTTTTATTTATGTTTGAACTTCACAAACCAACTTTTAATAGCATATATTGTTAATAGTTTTATTGTAGTTTTAAAAATTTCTTTTATTTTAATGGAAGATTAAGACATACAGTAAAGTAAAAAATACAAAAAATTATGATTTACTAAATAATATTTGAAAATACATGATTGACAACAATAATAAATCTTAATTGTTTACATGAATCATCTAATGTTTTTGAGTTTTATTCATTCTCAACATTTCGCTATATTGATGCTTGTTAAGTCATTTTTATTAGCCTCGTTTTACAATTTCTTTTTACCTTCTTTGTTAATCATTGAAAAAAACTCCAACAATGCTTCTCTTAATATGAGATTAGGTGTTAAAGTTTAGCATGCCCAAACTATCTTAATTTATCTCCCCAAGCTTATTCTCATTTAAAGATATGTTAGTTTTATTTTGAATGTACTTATTTTCATATTGCCTTTTTTGAATATAGCTATGCATCCATGTCAGCATCCTTACCTTTGTAACACCATTGCATCTTATTTTAGACTTCACAAGCCAACATTACATATCATAATATTATTAGTTTATAGTCTTAAAAATACTTAACTTTAATCTTAGGTAAGATATTTTAATTACATAACATACCAATAGTACTCATATCTTCTAATATGTTTGAATCCTATTACGTTTATCAAAGTTTATTCATTATAGATACAAGATTTGAGATCTCTTAATCTTCATTATTTTATGATCTATAATGGTAGTTATTGTATCATCAATATTTCTACCACTTGTATTCTTTATATTTGGTTCTATATTTATTAAGATAAAATTCGTAAGACTCCATAATTGATCTCCGTTCATCTAAGTCGGTTTAGTGTTGTCACTGAAGTTCAATATCATAAACAAAAAAGAACATACTATGGTACTTCAACTATGGAAAAATCTTTATAAAATCCTTCTAATGTCAAGACATGTGTGTCTTTGTTTTATTATACATGTTTTTATTGTATATGTAATGCTATCTTTGTTTTAATGATTTTCACAAGTATTTCTTTCATCACTCTTTCATGTCTTTTCTAAGTCAATAAAAATTGAATAAATATCTTCTTTTCTTAATATAAATTTTTCCATTAATTTGTTCACGATGTTTATGACATATATGGTTGACCTTTTCAACATAAAACGAAAAAATTTTATTTGAATATATTAGTTTCATATAATAATCTATGTTTAATCATTCTTTTAAGAGTTTTAAAAGATGTCTTGTCAACCTAATTTTCTTCTAATTTGTACAATTTTGAATATTTCTTTTATTGTTATACATATTATCAAATCATTTTTTCTCACTTGTTTGACATTTTTCTTGTTTTTAAAAGAAAGGGATGTTTTGGGATGTTTCTTGTCTTAAAAAGAAAAGGTTAATATTTTAGCAAACAAAGTAATACTCGCTTCTCTCATATATTTTCATTTATTATTGAGAATGTCATATTGACTTACTACTTTTTGCATTCATCTTGTTCAATCTTTTTCCAACTTCCTTCTATTTTATGGACACAGTAATAAAATAAAAAGTTAATATATTTCTTTTAAACAAGTAAGCTTCTTTAAAGCAATTATCGTTTTACAATATTCATTAAAAAATTGTGAAAATAACCTATTCATGTACAGTTAGCATCCTCATTATTGATTGGCATGTTTTAATCATCATTCTTAATATTTTTATTTGTTGAGGTCTCTAGTTGTTTCTTCCATTGTTTTTACAAGTTTATACACATAAATGTCTTTGTCCTTCTTTAGTATCTAATTCTTTATGTAAATTTTCAAACTTGCTTTCTTAGTATCACTAGCTAATTTTTACCTTTTTTGTTGTCCTATTTTATACCTCTCAATCTTTTGAATTATTACGATCAAACACATTTTATAGTAAACTTTTCTTTTTAATCTTATCTTATACTTGTTCTCCCTTATTAAACTTCTTGGTAATTTTGATCATGTTTGAGCACAATGGTTATCAATCAGAAAAAAAAAGTTCAAAATTTAATTTGCACTTGTGATAGTTCATAATTGGAAATACAACAAGATTTTTTATTGTTATTGAACTATGAATTTTTGTAATGCCATTGATATGCAATTTTTTCACTGGATTATTATATTAAACTGTTAAATCTTTGTATTATTGATTTGGATTGTCTTGCAAATCTAAGTATCCTATTACTCAAAATGTTATGTACATGAACATTTCATGTAATTTTTAGAAATACATTGGTAAACATATTTATCTTTATGTTGAGAGATTGGTATGATGGAAGAATTAATTAGTTGATTCTAGAATTCAAAATGGTATACAAATGTACCTTCTTGTCACTTTATTCTATGTTTAATACTGGTTTTTGGAAAATTTTTAGAGAGGTGTCTAGGGATTATAATGGGAAAATAGAGACTACAAGAGGTAATTGAAACTCAAAACATGTAAAGGGTGATGATATGACAAAAGATAAGCAATCAGAATGGATGTTGGAGAGAATAAGCAACTAAGCCAGGCATGACAAAAACTATTCAATAGAGAAGATCTTAAGTATCACTGAGGTCAAGAGGACACTCAAAATTAGTTGACCAGGTGGAAGATGAAATGGATGTCTTACTCTTCCCAATAATCTCTTAAAGAGGAGTTGCCAAATGTAGCTATTGGATGGTGGAGTGATGCGAGTCAGTAATTCATTGTGTAATATTATAGGCTTTTCAATTACTAACGTAGAGACACAATAAAAGAGTGATTTAATGCTACAAAATCTCTAGCATACATGTGGTTCTGTAAAGAATTTTTTAATATTAACTTAAGATCATTTAATTGTAATATTTGATTGACAAATTATTTTAAAATTGACTACAACCGACGAAATGAAGTCATATCATCATAATCCAATTGTATGATTAGATGGTTCTATTGGTTTTGATCCAAGAAACCAAGTTTTGTCATCAAAAGTTCAATTCTATGGTTGGTTCATCCAATCAATTAGCCTTCATAAATGTTTGAACATTTACTATCATTAGGGTACAATTTGATGAATGAATTATCGAATGAGTTGTAAGATAGCAATGCATGTACAAAGGTTTTAATTTTTATGAGATGATTGAACATAGGGTATTGCCTTGTCTGATTTATGGATTAGATTGTCCGATCTAAACATACTCATTTTTTACTGTTTTTAAATATAAAAATGGTTTTGAAAAAATATTCAAACAATGTAAGATTGACATTTTAAATAGAAAATTGTATTTCTAAAATGTTTTACATATGATTTTGGAAAGATGATATAGTTTTTAATCTTTAAGTCCAAAAACTTGTTTATTTGAGAAAATAATTTATTTAGTTTGAAAAATTCAAGATAAATTTATTTTATTTGCTAAAACTTGTATGTCGTCTCAAGTTGTGTTCTAGAATAGTAATCTTGATATTCCACACCATGATTAATACTTGACTTGGAAACTCGAGCATACATGTCGGTGAGTCGTCTTGTTGTCCAAGCTATCGTCACCAAGTGATTTTGTTATCCTCATCTTGTCTTGACTAAAGTATGTTTCCTGAAAAACATGCAAGGCAAGTTATGAGAAACTACATTCTTAAGTTTGCTATCAATATCTTACTGGGCTTATGGCACTAAGACTATACAAATGGTTCTTTTAGTAAATTTGAATGCTTGCCTACTTGTCTTATGACTAGAAATTTGATTAGAATTGAGAGAATTCTGAGGTAATCAATCTGCTGCTGTGTTTATGATTTTTTGTTTTTTAATGGTGGAGATGTAAAAGAAGAACAACGTGAGTTAGATAGTCAAATCATTTTGATCTTGTTAAGAAAATGAAATTTAAAATATGATGCACGATTTCACATCGTATTTAGTGTTGGCCCAAATTGAAAAATAGAACAATTCAGCTTGCTACCTGCAGATCTTTTGTTGGTGCTGTTCAAAAGGCTTCGAGTGCTTCATAGTGACTATTCTACAATCCTTCATAGCAAGTGCTATGATGTTTGGACATGCTAGTATGTGGATGATACTTGACAACTTACTTATTTCATAAATTCATACTTTCAGGAAAGCTATTGTTGAAATTTTTGGCATATTTATTTTAATTTTCGGTTAGACAAACTTAAGATTCTTTGCCTTTGTACTTATGTCTTTTGGAACATGAATTGCAATTACTTTGATCTAGTGGTTAATTCAAAATACAATAGAAATATTAAGTTTTAAAATGAATCATAGTTGGCTATGTTGAAAATAATTTAATTAATATGCTTTGCATTTCTGGTATTATATGCTATTTTACTTTTAAGTTTATGCATCTTTTCTTGTCAATTAGTCCTGTTATTTGGCTATTTCATGCTAGATGTTTTAAAATAAATGCTAGCAATATTTGACCTTTAAAACATTATTAGTACTGTTCCATATTCATTTCTTTGTATTTGATTATGGTCTTTCATCAAATTGTTGTCATTATTTTATTTTGGTGAGGAAAGCTTCTGCTCTTTATTTCCGTCTGCTCTGCTCAAGAACATATACTTTTGTGCAGGCGCTTGCAAGCTCAATCAAGCTTTCATACTATTCCAGTTTCAGTCTTTTTTTGCATAGAAAAGTCGGGCATGGTTCAGATTCAATGAACTTTTGTAATGGTAATATTTTAGAAGTGTTGTATCAGACCTAACCATCCTCCTGAGAAACTTATTCATTTTGTTTTTATTGTTTTGTTTTGTTTTGTTTTACTTGAAGTAAGTTTTTGTGCTTTAATTGCTCTTAACAAGCTGGTTATGGTAAACAGAGGAATTTATCCGGTTAGATGATAACAGATATATTGGCGATGTCCTAGAGGAATTTAAGGTCAAAACCCACAGCAAGGGTGAAATATTGCTTAGTAAACTTATATTTAAGCGGAGATCATTCACGGAATCAGATGAAGCTTTTGCAGATCCAATATTTGTGCAGCTGACTTATATTCAAGTATGTCACATGAGTTTCCTTTACTTCATGCACATTCAACATGTAATTTTCTCCTATTGTTTCCTGCTTTTCAATGACTTCTCTTAACATTTTGGCAGTTACAACATGATTATGCCATGGGAAACTATCCAAGTAGTAGGAAAGAAGCTGCAAAGCTATCTGCTTTGCAAATTTTAGCCGAAATTGGATTTGTTGATGATCCTGATTCATGCGTGTGAGTTCCTACTAAGAAATTTGCTATGGTTGGTAGACATGTTGCACTTCCCATTTTATGATCAATTTCTTTGCTTTGCTTCTTGCAGCCATTGGATCCCACTACTAGAAAGGTTTTTACCAAGACAAGTTGCAAGGGCAATGGCAAGGAGGGAATGGGAGCTTGATATTCTCTCCCATTATAATATGATGGTAATGATAAAGTAATACACTTACAATTAACTATATCTATTCTTTTGGCAAACGTATTTTATGCTACTATTAAAATCTGATTTCTAAACAATTTATTTTTCTCTTGAGTTCACCTTGGAGGATAAAGTTAGCTGTCTATGGTTAACGTCCCACACTAAATTTTGCCGACTCCTTTTTGGGTTAAGCACTTGTCTACTTATCTGTGTTTTATATGAATTATTATCAATGTTTGTTCTTGAGTGCATGCTCTTTATGCATCTAACACCATGTATTTTTTTTCTGTTCTTTTGCTTTCTACCTTCACATTGTCCTACATTTTCTTAGATTGGTCGAACTCATGTTTGTATGGCTTTTACGTTTAAATTTTTTATGCATATTACAACTTAACTGGTGATGAAGATTAATTTAATGTTTCCATTTTAGCTAATGTTGACTCTCTGTTTCCATCTCATTTAAGCATGCATTAGTAGTTAGTCAACTAAAATGCTCAGTAAAATTTGTTTTGTTGCTCCTCTCCTAACATTCCACAAATACTTCATAGGATCATTTATCGAAGGACGATGCTAAACTGCAGTTTCTTAGGATTCTTGGGGAGTTTCCTTATGGTGGAAACTCCATATTTTTCAGCATGCAGACGATAGTCGATCCACTTGGTCTTCTACCTGGAAGATTAATTGTGGGCATAAATGAGCGTGGGGTTGGTAAACATTAAAGTGCTTTTAGCTTATACAAATAAATCTTGGAAACACTTTTAGATGTGATAAATTCTTCCATTTTACACCATAGGTTCATTTTTTCCGCCCAGTTCCAAAAGAGTTGTTGCACTTTGCGGAGATTAAAAGTATCTTGCAGTATGGTACCAGTAAGTCTTCCTTTTCCATCAAGATGAGGATTAATGGCACACTTAATGTTTTCCACTTCGAAACTAACCAGGTTTAACATTTATCTGTGTATGCCCCACTTTGTTTTCCGCTCATTCTTTTAAAAGGATTATGATTTCTTATATTAATCCTTGTAGGGAGAGGAAATTTGTTTGGCTCTTCAAACACATATAAATGATGCCATGATTCGCAGAAACTCAAAAGCCAAAAATGTTGTGGCAGAATACACTCAAGAAGATGTTTCTCAAGCTTCTAAGCACCAAAGCCATGATGTCCATGAAAACCATGTACAAGAATTATCAAAAACTGTTCAAAAGACACTTGAGTATGCAAGCAAGGTGATACACTTGAATTCAATTTTTATCAGTGATGTAGTTTTTAGTTTTTCTGCTTATTGTACTCCTGTTTAGTGAAGGCAAAATGATTACAAAGATTGATCATACTTTGCTTGCAGCCCAAATTCTACTAGGAAAATGACCAAACTTCTTTTTTTTGGGTTAGCCATGCAAAGAAAATAACGTTGCATATAACGTTGAAAAGAAAATATGGTCTAAATTGAAGAGATTGCATCTTTTCTTCATTTTAAGATTTGTCCTCATTTCATGCAATAATGTTCCTGTGCTTTACGTTGTTACATGCATTGTGTGTCGTTATTTCAGTTCAGTGCTTAGCCTCTTTTCTGCTTATTTCCTTATCGAAGGACACATCAAGTTTATATCAAATTGATTTATATGTTTTTCCAAGGACAATATGATCTAATTGATAAGTTCTTCACTTAACACATAGTGCCAGCAATTCCAGAAGTTCTTTATTTACTGTAATTTTGCTTCAAACTAACATTATCTGTGAGAGGACTTTTTTAAAGGTAAAAATGATTCTCAAAAAAGGGAAATTTGTAGTAAGAATGAGGGTATTGCTAGGATGATGATTGTATCCCTGTTGTCACTAAGCATACCTATGAAGGGAGCACGGGGTGCGGGGGAATTGCGTAATTGATGATTTTTTTTTCTATAATTTTGAAGTCTGTAAACAAGTGTAGAAACTAAGTAAAATAAATGAACAATAAAATAATAGCATGCAAAGAGAAGTGTTAGGGTTAGTAACCCAATTGCAAAATGTTAGATCAAGCTATAGAAATAGAATGCTTGGGCTTTGCTCGGTCGAACTGAACTGGACTAGATAGAAGATTTGCCAGAGTGAATTTGTCAGGATAGCTTCAGACCAGTGTAATTTGGCAATTTGGATGCACGCAAAAGAAATTGGCCAAGCCCAAAAACTGAATCGTACTTGGGGTTCTTTTGAGAGGGGGTTTGCATTAAGAAATAATAAACAAATTTTAAAGGAAATAAAGTAAATGAACACTTGAAAGATCATCAAAAGTTTGAAACACTTGAAGAAATGACCGCACTAAGTTATGTAGCATAATCCTTAAAGCTGCCCACTCCACTCCTTTAGCTCCTCTTAAATGGAATTGTACTTATCCAAACGACTAAATTTAGTTGTGCTCAAGCCTAATACACGTGGTAAACCAAACCCTTTTTTACCCTAGCTCAAGGTTTTGAAGCAAAATATTTTAACACAATGGAGAAAATCTTAGGTTATTTTACAAGCTAGAATTGCAGAACAACCCTCTGTACTTTACTTGGGAGGTCAATAACCTTGAATTGTATAGTGTAAGAGATGTTTTGACACCACCCTTGTTCTCTAGCCTTTATTTCCCAGTTAAAATTGTAAACAATAGAATTTTAGGCAATGTCCTCACTTCAAAAAAAGTTACAAAGTTTAAATTGTAAACAATTTAGAATCTAATATAAGTCATGACACATTTTTTTATTATTCAAATCCTCTAAATGCAGGTTTTTTGATAGTTGGTAAGCTCAAGATTCCCTACAATACTAGCCTTTTCCTAAACAAAGAAAGCTTACTAATCTCACCTCCTTGTCCAAAAGGTAAAGGACAACAACGTTGATCCTTTTTTTTGGTGTAAGCATGTTAAAGATTGCCTTTTCTAGGCAGTTTTAGCTCGAATATTTCTCAAAACAAAGAATTTGAAACTATCAGGTCACCAGTAAATACAACTTAAAGTAGAAACTAGTACTAGAGAAGCATTGGGCACAAACATGTAAGCCAACCCATGACCAATGCAAGGTAAACAATTAGAAGGAATGCAAATTTTATGACTTACAAGAAGAATAGATCAAAAATCATGGCTTCTAGGGATGTCAATAAAGCTGTACGTGAAGTTGAATATAACATATTTGAGAGCATTTCCTGAGGCCATATTTAGTGCCACTATTTGTAAAGAGATGGCGCTTTGACTATGGGTGAAGCGACACTCTTGATAAACGTTTCAATGTACTTTGTAGCTAAGATTGCCTGTTTATGCAGTTCGTTGAGTCGGGGCTCATTAATGAACTGGATGATGGTTACATTTGGCTTTTATGTGTATTACATGTTAATAATTTATCTCTTGCTTCATCTTTTCTTGGCAAATAACACATCGTTATTTGTATAGTTGTTAGAAGAATTGCATGCAAAAGAGAAACATGAAATTGAGATGCAGAAGGAATTGGACAGATTGAAAGGTTCCATAAATTCTGAGAAGGAAAACATACGAGAACTCATTAAAGAATGCAATAAACTGAAAAAATTATTTGAGGAGAAGGATTCAACCTTTCAGGTAACATTTCTATATTGATAATTGGTGATATTTGTTTCAGTTCTGTATGCATCGTCTCTAATCTTGTTTTTTCTCACGCCTGCTTTAATATAATGGGGTTTTTTTATCTCATGTTCGATTATGGTAAATATGATTTACTAGACCGAGGTTATGGAAAAGCAAAATGGTGAAACCAAACTAGCAAAGCTGCAATCTCAGCTAACCCTATCTTTCAAAAATGCTAGACAAGAATACAGACCTGAGTTTAGTATTAATGATGAAGCGGATTCTGGTTACGTTATAAATGATCCTCAGGTATCCTTCTGCATTTCAATGCCTTTTAGGCTTGTTTTCTATTTTTCTCTAATTTATAATATGACATGATTCAAAGCTTCCCACCAGAAGAACATGTTTGGTTTCTTTTTCTATTTCAGTGAAATGCCATGGTAATTTGTATTGATATGCTAATGTTCGTTAATCCTGACGCAGAAAATAAATGAACTTGAAGAGGATATGAAAATATGCATGAATGAGTTACATACATCTAAAGAAACTCTCAAGATGCTGCAGAAGGAAAAGTTATTGCTTGAGCGGAAGATTCTAAAGCTTGAACAACAGAATGACGCTGAGGTTATTTCTGTTCCTAGATCATCTAGTAGAAGTTCTTATGTAAATTCTTCCTTTCAATAAATTTAAGATTGGCCTTAAAAATGCTAGGTTTAAATTAAAAGCTAAAAAAAATTCTTCTCAAATCTGTCATATTCATTACATGCAGGTTAGTATTCTGGTGAAGAACTTTGAAGTTGAAGAACTGACCTTAAAATTGCGCGTCTCCGAGTTAGAGAGGAAGCTAGAAAGTGTTAAAGAATCATTAAATATTGCTGAATCCACTCTTACGGTTAGAACAGCCAAATTAGACACACTGTGCTGCAGTTTAGAAGAGTTGGAAGAACTGCGAGAGATTAAAAAGGTCAAAACTGAATTTGAAAGCATTTTATAATATTATAAACATGCTCAAATTCGCTCCATATCTATACCTATGGTATCAACAGAAAATGATCTTTTTTAATTCTGCATTTCATTGGTGAGGCCTGCATTGATGCAAAAGTGTACATTGTTTTTAACCGTTTTTTTCAATATGGAAGCATGAGCATGTGTCAAGTTTCTAGGTCACAAGATTTCCATTTAATAGTGTGCATCAACATCAACACAAAAAAAGACGTTGCTTTGGATTTATTCCATTCCATTCTGAATGACAAATAATTGCTTCTTATTGAATTCAAAATCTGGTTTATATTTTGATAGGATATTGACAGGAAGAATGAGCAAACAGCTGCCTTATTTAAAAGACAAGGAGCACAGATATCTGAGCTTGAAGCGCTTTATAAAGAAGAGCAAATCTTGCGAAAGAAGTATTATAATGTTATTGAAGGTCTTTAGTTGTAAAACAGTTTACTTTCTTTTTCTTTAACCCATTTTCTGTAATTACTTTGGCCATAGTTCTGTTAACAATTTTTTCACAATTTTGACTGTAGATATGAAAGGTAAGATACGAGTTTTTTGTCGTTTACGTCCACTAAATGGCAAGGAGATTGCTGAGAAGGAGAGCGACATATTAATTGCTGTGGATGAGTTCACTGTTGCACATCCTTGGAAAATTGACAGAGTAAAAGAACATTTCTATGATTATGTTCTTGACCAAAGTGCTTCACAAGATGATGTATTTGAGAGCACGAAGGTAAGTGATTTCAAGCATCAGTTGTGAAACTGAAAGCTTCTAGATTTGCCCACTGAATTTTTTGGTGCTTGTGGAATTACTTGCTTGCATTCTTTTAATAAATAATCTTATCAACATTAGGTTGAAATATATATGTCAGGGAATAATTCTTTATAGTTATTTGCAGTATCTGCTACAGTCTGCAGTAGATGGATTCAATGTCTGTATTTTTGCCTATGGACAAGCTGGATCTGGTAAGACTTTCACAATCTATGGCTCAGAAGATCATCCTGGACTCGTCCCTAAAGCATCTGCTGAACTGTTCAACATAATGAATCATGATAGAAACAAGTTTTCTTTTTTGTTGAAGGTACTTATCAATTTAACTTGCTTGTCTTTCGAATAAAAATTTAAAATTGTAACTAGAAACCTACTGGTTTGTCTTATGTTATTATATTATAATGTAGAAGCATAGAATTAAATTTGCATATGATTATATTCAATTTATCGAAAAATGCAATTCTGTTAAACTAGTTTTTGGTTTGCCTAATGTTATAACATTGCACTGTGCATGAAATTAATTTGATATATAATTATGTTTAATTTATCATAGTATACTTTTTTTTAACTAGTATTAGTCTTATTGTAACATGTGTCAACTTATGACATATTCAATGTGGCTGTTGTTTGTCCGTCCATTTAAGTTGCTATTTTATAGTTGCTGCATGAATGCCTTATTGTTGTTTGGTAAAACATGAGATGCTGATGTGAAGGGTAATATTTTGGGTTGTGGAACAATTTTTACCATGTTATCAACTATCTGTTAACCAATTTCCCTTTGCTTTCTTCGTCAGTGTGATTATATTTAACTCTATCAATTTTTATTCGTTGAATGTTATATCGCTTCAATAGTCAAGTAGGAAGTTTCAAAAAGAACTATGATTTCAATTTAAGCAACACCAACTTTCTCATCTATTCATACATCAAATACTATCTATAATAATGATCACACGCAAACGTGCTGTTTCGTAGTACTACATGTTCTTATGTACAAGGAAATATTAACAATGCAGCCAAAACAAATTGCAACATACAAATAAAAAGTAACAAAACAGTAGCTCATGAAGTATTGAGTGGGTCAACTTGAATAATGGGATTGTATCCTCTTAGCAGTCCAATCACTTCATCATGGTGCTCTTTCCAAGCATTGAAAGGTTGATGCATGAGAAAATAATCACAAAGACATAGTTTCCTATATCATCATCAGTGGTCAGCTATGAGCAATTATAAGACAAATGATGTCATAATTGCATGATTTTAAAATAAATTAGTTTACTGACATTCTATAGATTTATTTCTACATGAAATTAGCTATTAAATAAAGCATAAACTCTGTTCCCTTCACAACCTCTTTTAGTGAAACTTCACCTTGCTCATCATTAACCTCCTTCCTCATAGAGGTATCCTAGGCTAATGTCATAAGAAAATTGGCATGCTTGATGAATTCCTTGATAGTCATTTGAATAAAAAAGAGTTATGCTCCATAATTTGGATAAATAAACTGGATTGAACTATAAATTTGACGAATAGCATAAAGCTTGTCAAGCCAACTTGATGTAAGTCCTTTACTACATTACTAGGCCTTGAAGGAGTCCCTTAGAAAAGGTTTGCTAAGATTACAAAAATAGCAATGTTATTCCTAGGGATTAGTTTTCCACATTTTTTAATGATGTAGACAAAGAGCAAAGAAACAAATGAAAAAAGCAAGACAAAACAATGCCCTTCAATTATTGGTGGGATATGAAAAGATAAAATATAGTCAGTGTTAAGAGAATGTTTTAGAGCTTGGTAGTTGGCACCTCCATAGGTTACTTTAATGAGACAATTGGAAAATCCTTATTCTAATGAACATGTTGCAATTCATAACAATACTTTGTGCGCAAAGACAAACTAAAAACAAAAAGGTTATAGATGTAAGATTTGTTTTAAGGAATAGCATAATTATAAGAATATTAGAATTTAAAGAGAAGTATAAATTAACATTAGTTCAACAAAGACATTAAAGTTGCAAAGGTTGTGATTTTTGAAGAGTTGTATAAAAAATTGGATGAGAAAAGACACCTAAACCATGAAAGAGAAAAATTCAAATAGCATGAGTTCTTGATATTTTATTCCAATCGAAGATCATGGCTTCACATTATGTAGGATATATGTTATATAACAATTGGGAAAGTAAAGGCAATCATATATTAGTCTGAAAGAAAAAAGAGAAATAAAGAATCAGGTTTTCCTAATATTATTTATAAGATTCTTATCGAACTTAAAGTAGTAAAAGAAACTAACCTCTTTATTTCTTCAACATTTCTCGAACTATGAGTGCTTAAAAAAATTATCATGTTTTACTATGTAGTATATTTTTAGAATAGTTTTAAAAGTTTTAAAATTTAGACTTACATTATTAGTGTAATTAGATGACTTGATTTTATAAACTTTGATTAGCATACTTATAAATAATTAAAATCACATCTTAAAGGTGATAATTTAAACTTCATGCCTTTTATTTAAAAAATGAAAGACATTTTTTGTATATGACAATATTTAGATTAACAATTATTGTCATGTTTAATTACCATATTCTAATACATCTGACCTACTTTTTTGGCATTTTTGATATAATCATATATTATATTTGTATTGTATTTAAATTTTCATATTTTACTAATGCATCATAACCTAAAATTTGAATGAAGTCTATTAAGAAGAATGATAAAATAATAAGAATCAAAGAAGATTATCATGAACTAGATGAAATGTAGAAAACTAATAGTGCTGAATTATTGTTTGTGATATTCATTGTTTACCATGATTTTTAGACCAAAAGGGTGCTAGGTGAATGAAGAAAAGATATATTGATCTTCATTTAAGGGGGGCAACATTGCTTAAAAGTTTTCCTTATAGAGGTTTACATTGACATGCTTGATGCTTGGAAAGTAAAGGTAAGAGTTTGGCTCAAAGGTCAAAAATTACTAGAAGTTGAAGTGATCAATCCAAACAACAAACCAAAAAACTTAGCCTAGATCATATTGTACTCGATTGCAAGCCTTGGTCGTAGTGGTTTAACATAGCTCAAAATTGGATAATTGTGTGTGTGTGTGTGTGAATTTAAATATTATAGCTATGCTAATATAAGAATAATTATTTTATGGATTCCTTTTAATACATATTTAGCATGGTTTATGTGTTATATAAGTACAATATAGTAAGGTTAGGGTGAAAAAGTAGATTTTTACTTGTGTTTATTGGATTTAAAAATAACTTGATTGAGATTTAAAGGAATTGCTTATATAAAAAATAGTTTTTTGTTGCTTATTATGAAGTTATTAGATAAAGAAAAAGGAAGGGCATCTAAAGCATAAGTTGACATACCCCAATAAGGAAAATTATCAGTGGTTATCCAACTAAATGTTAAAAAAAAGGACAAAAACTGATGGAGAACTCTAAGAACTTGCCAATTTATGGACTAATAAGAAATCATCATTGAATAAGTGCTTTGAAGAAAAAGGATTCGTGCAATCAAACATACTTAGTGGTCCTTGATGTTGTTAGCATCTAAGTAGCATTCTTTTTAACACTAGGCCATTTGTTTTTTGAACTTATGTTTGAATAGGTCACTCTTGTTCTCAAAAAAGTCAAATAAAAACCCACAGTTTTGCTAATATAGCAATTAAGTCCTTAAATTGTTTTGTTCCTAAATTACTCTTTTTATGTTGAAACCTATTTGCACAATTGTAAGGACACATATGAAAACTTTTTGTAGAACAATTTGGACCATTCAAAGATCAACCTTTGATATTAAGCCATTTGTTTTTTTTTTTTTTCCTATGTTCAAATACATCCCTATTGTTTCCAAAATAATCAAACAATAACTTAGAATTTTCTTAATATAACAATTAGATCCTTAAAATTTTTTGTTCCTAAATTATAAGGATATATAGCTATTTTTGAATGATAGTTTAGGAGCTAAAATAATCTAAGGACTTTGCTGTTACATTAGACTTCTGTGAAAATTGAAAATATGAGGGAATATTTGCACATAGGACCAAACTAGAGACATTTATCTACTAAAATTACAGTCCAAGGAAACTATGTCACTTCATGGATAGGCAAATAAAAGAATTGAACCCTTTTTAGCTTTAGATTCATTGGATTGCTAATACTTGCAAGAGTATGAGGATCATGAACTAGATCTTTGAAGAATTGCAACATTTAAAAGCAATACTATAAAATGTTGCATAGGGAATTGTAGCAATTCCATTAATCACCTTTACCCTCTTAGCAATGTATTTATCCTAGTAACCATAAAGATTGTTGTGATGTCTAAGTCTATGATTAATGGAGTTATTTGGTTACACATGGCTGTGTAATCTTCTTCACTTGTATCCAAAGTGTTGTACTTTCCATTTATTTGAATTTCTTAACTTGGATTGGATAAAGATTGGCTTTTTTTCTCTGAAAGATTTAATGTGCTTGAATGTTTTGATGGTGATTTTAGGATTCTCTCTTTAGTATGTCATCTTAACATCTGGATTTTCTTCATGGCACATTATTCCAGTTGCATTCATTTATGTTGGAAAATTCTTTTGGGCTTATGCTGCATTATAGGACCTCTTTGAGACTGATATTTTGATATAGTTGTTAGGTTATTTGGTTAATTATTAACACTAGAATTGTTGATATTGAAGTTCAGAAAAGTTAACAGTATGATTCCCTGCTATTGAGGGTCGGGCAGCTAGCTGGTTGTCTTGCTTTTTGGAACCAACCAGTAGAATTGCTAGCTGGAACGTAACAGCTAGCAAACCTGTTTGCAATCTGTTTGATCAAATCATAATCAAAACAAGAATGATTTATTAGGGAAGTGTTATACTTCTCTGATTCTTTTAGCATGTTTTCGTATGATAGATAATTGTATTGTCATGCAGGCATCTATCATTTCTGGAACGAATCATTTTATATGTGCTCCTTCTTTTGAATAAGATTAAAAAAAAAAAAGATTATTCTCCGGTTTGTACACGGTATTGTAGCTCTTGCCTTATACCAATGATCCATATCCTGGCAAACCCCTTTAGGAGAATGAAATCAACATCGACAATAGTTGTGGTGGGTTGGGTGAAGTAAACGGAATTCCTGCAACAATCTTTAAACAAGCCTACCTCTGTATAAACATTAATCATCATGGCTCTCTTCCTTTTTGCTGTGTTGTTCTCAGAAGTTTAGATAAGGTAGCTAAATGCACAGAGAAAAACCACATGGAAAATGATGCAAGGAAACTCCAATCATCTCTTATTAGAGAAATCTCAATATCTCTCTATGTACAAAAGTCAAACTCAGCTTTCACACTTGTTAGTAAACACCATTGCCCCTCAGTTCTCAAGCATAACCCCCCAAGAATCAAACTCTGATATCTGCTAGGAACTCTGATATTTTCTATGATCTCTCTAAAATCTCAATCAGATTCGTAATGGGTTACTCTAAGAATGATCTCTTTTTGCTGGATGATGTCTTAATTGGATGATTCCTCTTAATTCCTTGAAGATCTTTTTATAATTCAAGGGCTGTTCAAACAAATTTTGAAAAAATTGTAACCAATCCCTGTATTAGAGCAAATCCTATGGATATCATCTAAGCCTATCATATTAGATGAATTTATATACATAAAATAGTACTTGATCTTCAGAATTTGAATTTCCAACAAATTTCAAACTCTCGCTTTCAAAATCAGAATTAAAGTATTTGGAATCGCTCTGTTTTGCCCTGATCAAACTGTTTGGCCGCAAGATTGGATTGTCCAATTAACATAAGCACGTAGCTCCTCAAATCCCTCATAATACCATGGTCTAATCCTCCTGATTGGACGGTTGAAACTTGCAATACAATTAGTTCATTTGTTCTTGAATGCCTATTCTATCACCAACTTTTGAACTAGAAATCAGGCTGTCCAATTTGATCCACTATTCTTACTTTTTATTTATGTCCCCTTGAGATCTTTATGCTATTTTCATCTTCCAAGCATGTTTAGTCCTTTGATCATATGCTAGTTCTTTAAACGGAGGAGCTTTTTGTGAATCTTATGCTCACAATTGAGGAAGCCTAAGAGTTCACAACACCTTTGTCTCTTTTTTTGGCATTCATTGTCAACTTGTGATTTGCACCATTTGCTTTGGTGATTCTTCTTCCAAAAGTTGTATTTTTAAATGGTTATCCTCCACTTTCTTTTATCCCTCATCACATTTTACCACCTCCTTGGTGGTAAGTTAACATATCCTTTGCTCTATAGAATGAACTAGCATGCTTCCTAGAGATTCCTTGTACAGCCCTTGTGGCTAAGCAGCTTAATCTTCCTCAAGAATGCAATTTCTCCTGTCTTTGTAAAGCCTCATCCTTTGTTGTCATTTAAAGTAGATTTCATTTCACTTTCACATGTAACAACTACAAAGAATCATTTAACAAGTACCATGTGGTACTACATCATATATCACATTGTCAATGTGCCCACTCATAGCAAATTTTGTCTGGCACAGCTAATCCACCTATGCCTCAACTTGGCCATGAATCCATCTATATAGGGGAAAATTGTGACATTGTCTTCAAACCAAGTTTGTAGCAATCAAGTTGATTTGACATCCAAAATTGAAGATACCGTACACCAACTCCTAACAATTTGCAAAACAAACAACTCCACCTTTGAGCTACAGTAAGTTTCTTCTTTGTGGCCATCTTGCCTGTCTAGCTATCCTTCCCATGAGAAATAAGCTATTCCAAAGGAACATCTCCAATAGTGAAACCAACATCCTTTTCTCCCCTCTACATCTTTTTTCTTGTTCTTTAAATCCAAATATCAAACCCAACATTATCTCTTCAAATGTCTTGATTTCTTGCAATGATGGCAAAGCCCCAAATCTGATGTTAAAGGGAAACTTGAAGTACCTGCCTTGACAAACGCATTCTTGTTTTTGTTCTTGGAACCACCATCCTTCTTTCATGATTACTTCATTTAATCTTTTGATGCTTTTAAGTTTTCTATAAATGTTTTTTATCTACACAATTGGAAGAGGAGGTTGAAGTTTTGGATTCTAGTTTGGTAGCCTATTTTTCATGCTATAGATAGTCTTGAAAGGCATCCTAATCTTCCTGCATTGAAGTTTGAATTACTTGGTCTCTAGAATGGTGCTTGCAATGTATCTGGTACATCATGAACATTTCAAATAAAAACTTGAATCCTACTATTTTATGTATTTTTTTAAGAACTCACTTGACCATTGGAAGTTGTTCAGTAAAACCTTCTTTAGCATTTCAAAAATCTTTACTTATTTCAATTTGCAGGTTTACATGGTTGAGCTATATCAAGATACTCTAGTGGATCTCCTACTTCCAAAAAATGCTAAACGCTCAAGACTAGATATTAAAAAAAACTCAAAGGTAATATTTATAATTATTTTTTGTGAATTGCATCTTTTTTCTTTTTAAAATGTTCATTCGCTGTCTTTTCATTTGGTTTCATGAATTTTTAAAACCTTTTTAAAATGTTCATTGGCTATCCTTTTCATTTGGTTTCATGAATTTTTAAAAGTTCACTCATACAATAATCATGGAATAAATAATCGTGAATTGTACTGTGATGTTTCTCATCACGTTGAAGAATTCGAACTATGACTTTGGTAAATAGTTATGTAATTCTTTGTCGGTTATTCACAGCAGCTAAAGCACTAATTAGCAGTGTGAGGAGAAGAAACATCTAAGTTAGCCATTATCTTGTAACATAAAATTCTTCTTTAATACTATTGATGTTCTATCTATGTTTAAAGTAACTTATTATTCACAATAGAGTGCAAAACACAACAGTCTGCCATTTCATACACTGAATTTTGCTTATCCAGTGAGTTTTAATCTCATGATAGAAGAACAACCTTTTTTTTTTCTCCACAATTCTTTCCCTTCTACTTTTTTCTTGCTGTGATAACACTGTAAATGTTTGTCTCTACTGCTTTTACTATTGGACTTGCATATGGTCGAATTAAAGCTTCTATATTCATTGATTTTCTTAACTCATATGTTTTTACTTCATAACCACTTCAAATTAAGTTTTTGTGCGATTTTAAGGTTAGTTAACTTCAAGGATTGTTGTAGGTGCTATGGGTGTATAGCTGGAATTGAACTTTCCGTACTTTCTTGGGGTTGCTTAGCTAACAAGTTGATATTAGTCTTTCCCTTTAAAATATCTGCGTGGAGAATCTATACATTGTTTGCTCTGCTGTTTGCTTAGTATTACGCCAATAACATAGCTTTGCTAACTGTTCTCTTGTCTAACAACAAGTCCCTGCTTTGGCTATGAGAGACCTGTAAACCTGGTTAGGATTCCTTTGCTGCATCTATTGTCAACTATGTTTTACTTTGAGTTGCTTAGGGTTAATTGTTGGCCAAACATGAACCAAATAGATGTTATGATTTAGAATATCTAAAATATGGCAAATAAAATTATGAATGCTCATATAAAATATAAAAATTACATGTTTTTCATAGTGAGAATCTCATTGAAGATAAGCATATGGAAACATACAAGAGCGATTTGAGCGTCTATGGCCAAGGCTAGATGACAAATCAAATTTATGGAGATAAAATCGATGTAAGAGAGGATTAGAAAGTATATGGCAGATAAAAAAGAAATACATGAACAATAAAAAGTGCTTGAAAAGAGTGAATATAAAGGATATGTCCAATATAGCAAACCCTTGATAGTTGGTGTACCTCGATAATGATTAAGCTTTAAGAGGTGTTCAGCTACTTGTTATAGTTTCAGGTTACTGTTAGTTCATTGTTTATGAGTTATGAATTATGAATTATGATTTGATTGCTTTTACACCAATTGTTTGTTAGTGTTGTGCAATTTTTGAAAAACAAACAAATTTGAAGGATTTTAGTTATGAATGTGCTTATAAAATTTGAAAACTAGTTCTCAGAATGTTATTCATGAATTTTTGATTGTTCATTCTTTTTCAAAAAAGGTAAATAAGGCATTTATAAATGTATATATAAATGATCAAATACAAATTTAATGTTCTTGTCTAGGATCGTAGCAAAAATAGGATGAAGGGACATGATCTTTTCTCATCTAAAACCAATGTAGATTGCTCATGGGCACTAAAATTATTTATACTATTCATGGATTTTCATATATATATATATATATATATATATATATATATATGTTTATGTATACATATAAATGATTAAATATAAAATTAATGTTCCTTATCTAGGATTGTAGCAAAAAAGGATGAAGGGACATGAACTTTTCCCATTTAAAACCTATGTAGATTGTTCATCAGCACTAAACTTGGTTATATTATTTGTGGATCTAAATACATAAGAGACGAGCAATCGAAAATAGATATATGTAGGTATAATCTTAACAAGAGCAGCATCATGGCATCAATAGGACACATTAACGTTGCCCTATGAATATACAGAATCATTAATTACACCTTTGAGCCAAAGCCCAACAAAAGCCTTGGAAAGGGGAGCCTTGTGGCCTCAACGGTAAACTGGGCGAAGGTAAGCATCTGATAAACAATGATGAAGCCCTCATCATCCTGAATGATTGCAACAGCTTCAATAATATTATCTTTGGTGATCAACTCATTGCATTTAACGTTGAACCAACTTAGAGGAGCAAAAATTACACCTAGATAAAAGGGATGTAACTGAGCCTAATGGGCAAAGTGGATCCTAGGCCATTGGTTTGGAGGGAATGGTTTTAATGCAAGGCTATGGTGTTAAGAGTCACCATCGACAAGATAGGTCTACGATAACACTTCACATTCTTGTTCTTCCAAATATGGTTAGAGAAGCAACAATAATATATAGCTTATGTGCTTACAATAATTTGTTTTATTGTTTGAATAGAGCTTTGTGACACATGGTGTCTTTGAAGTGATTAACTCTTAGCATGCATGATATTGAATGATGTTGATAAGCTTTTTAGCCTCCCTTGGGATTCATTCTATTAATCAATGAATGACTCCCATGATTAGACCATTTTTTGGTGGGATAATTGAATGTAATCAATACATGATGTGAAAATGCTCAAGTTTTTTAGATTAATGAATGTCAACTTAAAGATATATTAGGTCTAACTTTAATGCTCATTTGATATCAAAAGAACTAATGTAAGCCAAGTGGAAATCCTTTAGAAAGAGTTGTGATATTAATTAGGTGAAAACTTGTGATGCTCATAGAATTAAGGACTTTCTTGCTTTGAAGGAGCTTGATTTGATTCATTGGTATTTTTAATGATTGTAGTCAATTTAAGTGTCTCTAAAAAAGTTTAGATTAATGATCATTGAGAAATGAGTAAAAAATTAGGTTCCAATTCTTTCTTTCAGAAGATCAGTAATGATGTTATGCTGATTTTTTTTAAGGTTTTCAAAACTTTGTACCGAAAATGGTTTTGAAGTAGTTGCTTGATTTATGGCTTATTATGTTCAAACAAATCAGGATTTCAAAACATTCATCCATGAAATTATTGTCACAAGAATCATAAAAAAGGCATGCAATTATTAACTATTATACTTTTAAAATTCTTATGAAAAAGATATATTGTTGTGTGTGTGACTATGATCATTTGGGGTGATTTATCCATTGTATGATACATTCCAAAGAGAATGTTAAGTTAACAATGCTCGGTTTCATTATATTATATCTCAAGGATGGTTGAGTCTATGGAGAAAACGAGAATTTGACTAGTTAGTAAAGCAAAATCTTTTGCACACAACCCCACACAATTGTAATATGGAAATTGTCAAGTTAGAGATCAAGATGTGGAATTATGGTGATTGGTGTCACAAGTGATGATGAAGATGACATTAGTGTTGACAAGTGGCAAGGATCCTTCAAACCCAATTTCTTTCACCCCTCCATGAATATCAGCATCTAACCTTTTGGTTCTCACAAAAGCACTAGCAAATTGCATTGCCATAGCGGAAGAGATTAATTGAAAGTTTAATGTAGAAGCAATGTTGCAAGATTAAAAGCCCTAGCTTATAAATAGAGTTCTTTCACAATTAAAAGGCTCTTTTATAACAAAATTATGGAAAATCTTGGTGCAATCTCATTTCTATCATGAAGTTGAATAGTAGTTAAAATAAAAGGCTTCAATCTTGCTTATTCTATCATTAAATTGAATGGTAGTTAAAATGCAAAGAAATAAAAAATGTATCTCTTATATATCTATCATATTATTCAATGAAACCTACAATAGTTTGCATGTATCATATGATAAAATGCCAATATGCATCATAACTGAACTCAAAGGTACATCATAATAATGAGCTAATGATGGAAACCAAGACTGAAGAAATGAAACAAAAATTAGTAAAGTGAATGTACTAGATTGGAACTAAGTAATGGCAACATAATGATGAATATCTTATCCATAAATCTATAATTGAATTTAAAAATCATCTATCCAAATGCATGTATCATATGATACAATGCCAATATGCATCATAACTAAACTCAAAGGCACATCATACTAATGAGCTAATGATGGAAACCAAGACGAAGAAATGAAACAAAAATTAATAAAGTGAATGTACTAGATTGGAACTAAGTAATGGCAACATAATGATGAATATCATATCCATAAATCTATAATTGAATCTGAAAATCATCTATCCAAATGGAAGTTGTCTGAATCCTAGTAGCCAGTATGGCTATGATCATAGTGTAGATTTGATGTATTGGTATTATCACTAAAGACCTTACAAAACCTTAAGCAAAGATCATTTTGCACATGTTCAAATGGCCCACATATAACACCTGAAAGGTTACATATTTCATGCATGCCTTTTGGGGGTTTTTAATACGTTTGAAAATTGTTTGTGGTGGAAGCCAAATTGTTTTTTTGACACCAAAATGTTGTTTTGACACTTTCAATAAACCAGGACTCATTGAATGGCTCTCTTTCTTCCATCTTTTCCTTTCAATCTGGCTACTACTCATGTTCATTAGTCTCAGAGATAAAAGAAAGATATAGTGATTGTTGGCAACTTCCTATGCTACTATCTGATTTGATGTGGTTGATTTTTTTTTGGTTTTTCTATTATCTTTTCTTCATCTAATCTTTTGAACTTCTTGTGATCCCATCTTCTAGTCGGTCATTGTATCATTATTCTAGGTTGCTGTGGCTTGATTTTTCAATTAGCGTACAGTTGACTGTTGAATTGCATCAACCTTCCCTGGTGTTTACTATCATTCTGTTTGATTATATGTCTTTCATTTGCTCAATTTAACAATCATGCTGACTACCATTTGACTTACAGAGCCCATGTTCCCTTCCATATTTGCATGTATGGAAATGGTTATTGGCATATCTTCATACATGTGCTCATTTGTTATATTCATCTGCTTTGATCATGTAATTCTGTCCAAATATTTCTGAGGTCATGACTCCATGAGCTCCATTTTGTGTTTAAATGTCCCTGTAGCATGCATATGAGTATTATATATGCATGCTTGTATGCGTGCCATTTATATTTCTCTCTTTTCACTTGTGTGAAAGACGATTTATGTTTTTGTACATAAGGTGATGCAGTTGATCAATTATTTCTAATTTATTATTCATTCAAAACTTTTTTAAACTGGTAATTTTCCAGCCTTCAACAGCACTGAACTTATATATGAAAAGTTGCATGATTGAAAGCACAATTGGGTTGAAGTTTTCAGCTAAACAAAATGCATATCCATGCTATAAATTCTAAGATTTATTTCGTTTGATTGTATTGAAAAAGCTGATTGAGCTGTTTTGTTGATATTGTCCTGCTAGTTGCATTTGAAATTTGTTTGAACAAGTTCACTCTAGCAAATTTTGGCATTCCTTGAAGCATGTTTGCTTATTTCGTAGAACATTCTTGCCTCATTTTATAAATCACAATTTAAACTTATTTTCGTCTTCATCTTCTACATTAGAGTAATGGATGTTTGCAACTTCCTTGGAAAGCTGGGATAACACTTAGGTTCCTCTAGAATCTAAAGCCTTTGCATTAGCCGAAGTTGTTTTACATTTCCAATGCAAGGGCAGAGATAACAACTTAGGCTCCTCTAGAGTCTAAACCCTTTGCTTCATTTGCCATTCATTTTCTCTATTCTAGCGTGGCATCAATTCTAATGTAAATGTCACATCCGCATGATGCCTCAACTAGGGAGGTTAATAGAATGACAACTTGGAGAATACTTAAGGTGAAAAATACCTCATTTATCTTAGCTCTATAATATGTATAATTACAAAAAGTTATGTTCAAACTAGCATTTAACAGTCGATCAACATTGTATAAATTGTCTACCATGCTAATGTACCAGAAAATTGTAACACTAAAACAAGTCTCATTCTTGATATGCAATAGTGGACGTCTGAATATGGTGGACAAATTCACTTGATGAAGCTTGTCATTAAATAAACAACAATGAAATGAGTCTTGGGAGATATGTTTCCCTGCATCGTCTGAGGAGTCATCTCTTGCAGATGCTGTACTTTTTTTATTTAAGGGTTAAGGGCAGCCAGAGTAAGAGAACTCTACATCCAAGATCTCTTGGTTGAAAAGGGACAAAATGCCTTTTTTGAGAACTTGGGTGTAGAGTTCTCGTGGAGTATTGTCCCTTTTTAAAAATAATACCAAATGCTTACCTTTTATGACTTAACTTATCACATAAGCATTACATATTTTCTTTTAGATGTAGCAATTACTCATGCCTATCATTTATTCTCTTGCCACCAGGGAATGGTTTCCATAGAAAATGTCACAGTTCTTCAAGTTTTAAGTTTGGAAGAATTAAGATCCACCATTCTGAAGGGGGCTGAGCAAAGACATATTGTTGGTTCTAAATTGGATGGTGAAAGCTCACGATCACATTTAGTATTATCAATCATAATTGAAAGTACCAATCTTCTTTCTCAATCTTTTTCAAGAGGAAAGGTGAGTCTGTGATATTAAAATTTGATAAAACACTTTTTCTCATCTTTTTGTTGAATATGTAATTAGTCTTGTGATTTATGGCTATTACAGGACTAGTAAAAGCGGCTTTTGCATCATGCATTGAATTTCCTTACTCTTTTCCTATCAAATACCACACCATGCCATCTTCTCACCAACAACGCCTCATAGACCTTCGACATTTTACAAAAATAAGACAAATGCCTACTTCTCCCTCTCTCTTAATTGCAACAGATATAAGTTTTTATTTGATTTGGAATATCACAAAATTTTGTCTTTCCTCTTCTACCTCTTAATATTCATGTTAACTGCGTATGGAATTTGCGAATTGTGATGAAATATTCTGTATCAAATGCCTAATGATTTCATCCATGGTCTACTAATCATTTGGAGTTAATGTTTTTTTTGAAAGAAAGGTTTTGTTCTGCTTGTATATATTTTAAAAGAAGCTTTTGAAAATGGGGTATGTGAGTGAATATAGGGCCTTTGTAATAAACGATTTTTAACTATTCAATTCAGAAACTCTTAAAAGGTACTCAAAAATGATGTTGACAAATGCAACCATGTTTTTTCAGTTATTGTGCATGCATTTAACTCGCATTTTATTGCGAATGTTATTGATGTTGTTTTATGTGAATTTTCAGCTTAGTTTTGTTGACTTAGCTAGTTCAGAAAGGATTAAAAAGACGGGCTCTTCAGGAAATCAGTTGAAAGAAGCCCAAAGCAATAATAAATCTCATTCTGCTCTTGCTGATGTGATAAATGCATTGTGTTCTGAAGCCCAACACATACCTTATAGAAATCATAAGCTGACGATGCTTATGAGTGATTCTTTAGGGGGCAATGCCAAGACCCTCATGTTTGTGAACGTGTCTCCTGCAGAATCAAGTATAGATGAGTCATACAATTCTTTAATGTAGGTATCTCTTTCTTTATGTTTTCCCGTTTTATTTGCTAGAACTTTATACTTGATCTCTTTTGATTGACATGGTCATAAAACCATTGTTTCATTTTCTAGGAGAATATTACTTGTACTATTCCATTCTCCTTTGAATGCTACACTAACTTTTTTAATCCCATTTTGGGTGCTAATTTATCTTTCCATTCAAATGAAATGATGGATTAGTATTACCTTTGATAAGCTAAACTTGATTTATGTTGTTTACAGCTTGTTTGCTAGGTGCTTTCCTTGTACCTCTTTAGACAAAATTCTAAAGCCAAAACTTGAACACAACTTTCGGAGCTAGTGTCATAACAAGTCAAGTCATAAGATGACAATTGTGATCCAAACAATAATAGTCATCGAGGCATTTTAGATCTATTCAATAAGATAGTATGCTTTGTTATTAAGATGATTCAGGTATGATGAACAAGATGAAGTATCTGATGTGTTGCATTATAGAAAACAATGGTGCAATAAAACTAGCAAGTTTTGTCATATGGTATTCAATATATTTAACAAAACATGAGCATACAAGAAAATATTGTTTATTGAGACAAAAAATTAAGATAAATAACAAATAGGTCATTATATTTATCTTATGTGAAGATAACTCTCTTGTATTTTCAAAATATCCAAATAGATTCTTGGAACTTTGTTATTGTAGCAACTGTCTTTTATTCTTTTTGTATTGTAGACTAATATTCAAAAAAAGTCATATAAATTCATATGTATAATTGTATAAATAGAAAAGGTAATTAGAAACAAAAAATTGAAGGCCAAATTGTTATATCAATGAAATTATAAAAAGTGATTGTATTGTAATATTAGGATTAGAAGTGAGCATATATATAATGATGCATGATTTACATTTATACTTGATATTGTTTTGCTTTAGAAGAACTCTTATCAACTAAGTTGTCATATCTATATGGAAATGAACATCATGCTTACAACCATTTCTCTGCTGTATTATGTAGGTATGCATCAAGGGTGAGGCACATTATGAACAATCCAAGCAAGAACATCTCTTCAAAGGAGATTGCTCATTTGAAGAAACTTGTTGCCTATTGGAAGAAGCAGGCGGGAGGAAAGCAGGAAGACGATGAAGAGTTGGAAGAGATTCGAGAAGAAAGACAAACACATAGGAGTGATAAAAATGACGAGTTTTCCAGATGAAATTGCGACGAAAAGTGCTTCTTGATTTCGAAATGTGTCGGCCAGCGCATCCGAAATCTGTATGTTACTTTGAGGGCATTCAGAATAGGAAGAATCATGCATATAAAGAATGAAGAACCCTTGTTTGGCACCGGTTTTGTAGCTTGAAAAGCTTTGTACACATAGGGGTGCTGATCTTTGCATTGTTATAACAATCTTCACATATAAATGCAACAGTGTTGTGCTTGGGTTATTACATTTAGGATGAAATACTTTGATTTGTGTAATACTAATCATATTTACCAGACAAGTTTCAATGAGTGAAATATGTTTCTCTTAGCATATTACTTAATTGAGCATTTGGTTCACAAATATTTGGTGAAATCCTGTTCACATGTTCATTTAAAAACAAGATGGCATGCAAACTTTGTTTAAGTTAAAGGTTAAATTTTGCTCTTAGAGTTCATAAAAGAAACTTCACAGGTAATGACATGTATTTTAAATGAAAGAAGTAAAACAAAGTTGAAGGGTAACCTTTTTGGTACATTATTAAGCATATTAATTTTTACTAAATTTTTTTTATTGTAGACACATTAGATCTGTAGGAACCTTCAATGCCTTTTAAAAGATGTCAAAATTAAAACAAAATGGTAGCTCTGAAAGAAACAAAACGAACTTCAACAAACTATGGACATAAATAGTATAATTGAATTTAAAATGCTTTGTAATTATCTATAATTGTTTTATCTATAGTGGAGTTTAGATTTGAGATGGAGCATCTCTTGAAGTATTTGGACTCATGAGATGGGATATAACCTCTTGAACTATTTGCAACAAAAATACTTTTGTAGAAATATTCTCAAGGAATATCAGAATCTCAAACTATACCTAAAGATGATTTGGACTTTGGTGAAAAAGTCATAAGAATAGATGACCATGAGGATGATGGACTCGTGGAAACTTTGATAAAGAGGACATTGAGAAGAAGATTGATAAGGGAATTATGGTTTTAAGATGTTCTGAGAAGCTATTTGTAAGTCTCAAGAAGCTTAGCTTGAGAGAGCCTTAAAAAGGAATTTCAATGAGCAAACAATCACAAGAAGCTATCTATAGAAAAAAAAAAGTTGGTCTAAAGGGGAGATTACCATTATGTGAAAAAGAAGAGATCCTAAGAGGCTTATTATAACATTCAAAAAGGAATGATGGGCCTCATGGTTGGTCCATGGTGGTCTTGAGATGACTATTACAAGTTTTGAGTGTCCTCCAAAGCTATTAAGGTGAGCACAAAATTAAGATTGAAGAAGTCATGCATTGTAGATGATTTTTGAGCTAACATGGTATGAGTTTGGAAAAATATTAAACCAAAAACTTCTACATAATTTGTAAGGTTTCCAAAATTTTGAATCATAGAATATCGTGATAGATGGAGAAAGTTACGTTATATTACTTTAGTTAAGTAGGAGCAATCAAAATAAGTGGAAATTTGAAGTTAAATTGGGATTTAGTTGTGATTTGAATTTAAATGAATGGGATATATGCTTGACTTGTTTCTTAATATGTTGATTGGTTTTTAATGCATGCATATCTTTCCTTAGGATTTAGTTGTGATTTGAATTTAAATGAATGGGATATATGCTTGACTTGTTTCTTAATATGTTGATTGGGTTTTAATGCATGCATATCTTTCCTTATTGTTCTACATGCTCTTAGACTATAAAAGGAACCCTTAAGAGAGGGATTGAGGTGTGAATGAATTGCATGACATATCACATTATCACGAGGCATGGGGATTGGGAATAT
Organism: Vanilla planifolia; assembly: GCA_023846275.1. NCBI lineage: Eukaryota > Viridiplantae > Streptophyta > Magnoliopsida > Asparagales > Orchidaceae > Vanilla > Vanilla planifolia. The sequence goes on from CM043877.1 coordinate 2,236,116, forward strand.
TAAGGATATTTACTTTAGTGTGAGGTGTTTTGGCATTGGGTTTTTTTTGAAAGGTTTGAGGATCTAATGTATATTAAATTGCTTTGAAGTTTTTATTTTTATATTTTTATGATTAGAGGGATTGAAGTCTCTTATACTTCTTGTTTCTTTTTTTATTGTTTTTGTTGTTTATCATACTTGTTTTTCATCTTGCCACTTTTTGTTGGAGGATCGAAACTAGTCCATAGTTGGCTATCAAGAATGCTTCTAAGACTTATTAAATAATGTTCGTTCCTCAACTTTAGCAGTTGACCAAGATTGTGACTCTTTCAAATATCTCGTCTATAAACTCTTAGTCTAATAAGCTTATTTACTATTAGAACTTGTTCCATCAATACATTGTTCAAAGTAAATAATAACCTACTTACCTTATAATTACTTGAATTACCTACTTGTTCTTTTGGGATAACAATATTCTCATCTTGTAAAACTTTTATCTCAAAATCTAAAATAATTCTAGATGTTAGCTTCAACTTCTCATGAAGCTTCTCTTACAATTTGATTTTGGCATACACTTAGAGCATGAGAAATACTTGATTTCTTACCATTTTAATTTATTTATTCAATATTTTGGATTTGACCTCACTAATATGATAGCTTGACTAAATCTAAATTTCTTTTAATAAGGCTTAATGGATTTAGATTTCTTATATTATGTTAATGGAGATTTATTATGTGCATCTTAATGTGCATGAAGCTAGAGAAATAAGATTATTATTGAACTGTGTTATTTTGATGAAGAAAAGAGACTCCATTGATAAGAACAAAACTTAATTGAATTAGAATCCTCTTCAAAATTTTTGGAATGTTACAATAATTTTAAGGCTTATGATTTTACATACAAAATTTAGAATCTACCCTTCTATAGTTGGTATGAGATTTATTCATCATTGTATCTTAAGAAGCCTTGCATATGAACCATGCTTTCTTTAGTTCATTTCATCATGCTTTCACCAATGCAAATTCACCATAAGCCTTCATTTTATAAAATTGGGATGATATAGAGAAGATTAGCCTGGCCCTAATGCAAGGATGACTCATAAAAAGGGAGCAAGAGTAACTTTTTCTTATAACATCTATTAAGGGTGGGGAGCAAACACACATAGGTGATAGTGTGAGAAAATATACTAAGGAAAGTGACATTGAATGATATAATAAAATCTATATTTGGCTCATAGACAATAGAAAAATGCTTATATTCAAGCAATATACTCGTACAAGGGCATATCCAAAGTATTATAGATTTGGAATCGAAAATGCTAAGATTGCTGGGCAAGCAAGAATTTTTTCAAAAACTAAGGACTTGCATAAACCTTTAACATGAGGAATCTTAATCCTAAAAAGATAGTGGTTTAGCAACTCACATCCCAATGTATTCAAGTTGTTGGTGAAGTGGTAAGGTACACACAAGTAAAGTTCTTAGAATACAAACAAAAAAACACACGATCACTTGCACAAACTAAAGAATTGGACATTATGATTAATTTTTGCCAAAATATGAAATAAAGGGTAATAAGGTTAAGCATTTTCTTGGCTTTGATATTCTTGTAGATAATGGGTTAGGATAGCCTCTCACTCACCTTTCCAATGACACTACTACATCAACCTCCTTAGATAGGAAAGAGCTTAATTCTATGAAATTATGGTGAAATCTCTAACATTGCTCTAATATGTCTGAGTTTAGGCGATGAATATTTTCCTAAAAAATTTAAGTGTCATCAAATGCATGGCTCCTCGTCAACATACCAAAAGTCTCTGTTGTGGTTAATCTTATGTGGAACTTGTTTAATCATCTAAGATTTGCTTAACTTGATCTCTCAACTTATCATATAATGTTAAAGGTATTGATGGGATAAGTTCACTCGACACTAATAGTGAAGGCTCAAAAGGCTCATTAGGTATTTAGATATGGTTTCCTATAAGCTATGAGATCCTTAACATTAAAGATAGCCCTGATTCTATACTTTGTAAGTAAATCTAAAACATAAGCATTAATACCTAATTTCTTTATAATTCTAAATAGTTTAGCCTTATGGGCATACAATTTCCTAAGGATTCTTAATGAGAATCTCTAAGATCAAACGCCTCAGCAAATTCCTTTAGTTTTTTATAAGCATATATTAGTTGTTCATATATGTCATTATTTAAGTTAATTTATTAATAATATATTTATGTAATGATGAAATTCATTAAGTAAAAGATTCGATAGACTTAGAAGTATGAAACTTATGAGGCAAGGGAATCAAATTAATAAAACTCTTGAGGATATTTTCAAAACAAATTTCTAAAGGACTCAAACATATTGTTAAATTAATAAAATTTTTGTAAACAAATTCAGGTGCAATAATGAAAGATCCCAAACCAAAGTATATTCTTCTAATAGGCTACAAAGAAGATTACCTTAGCTTTAATTGACTATTTTTATTTGTTTGTTTGTCTAAGGATGATAAGCTGATAAAAACTTAAGTTTTATTTCTATTAAGTGTCAGAGTATTTTTCAAAAGTAACTGGTAAATCTAACGTAATTGTTCATGATAAACCATGTTGTTTCACAACTTTATTGAGAAATAGACTGTGATATGGGAGACATTAGATGTCTATCTTTTGTATTAAAACTAGTCTTTCATTCATCATCTAGGAATATTTTAACTTGATATTATCTAATTTTTAAATCTACTTTAGAAAATATAATGGCTCCAACTATTTGATATAAGATATCTTTGAGTCTAAAAATTGCAAAAATATATTTAGTTATTATTTTGTTAATGACATGATTATTTATACACATGCTTCAAGTTTCATCTTTTTTAGGAGTCAAGAAAGAAGGAATAGCACATGGACTAATATTTTTCTTAATAAATTATTTTTGAATGAGCTTATTTTCTTATTGAGCAAGTTCTAAATGACTTAATGGATTTAATTAGTGATATGATAAATGTGATAGTGAGGTGTCAAAAATTAAATCTATAGTATGTTAAATATCTCTCAAAGATGAGAGCATGTCTAGCAGGTCATTAAGAAATATATTAGAAATTTCTTCTAACAAAGGTTAGACTATGGGTGATGGGATGGGTATATTAGTACATGCTTCTTTAATTGTCACAAATCAGATAACTTCATCTCTAGCCATTTCTCTCTCAATCTCAACTAGCGAAATGGTATTAACTAATTTTGTTTTTATTTTATCTTTTTTCTTTATTTTTTTAGGGAGATGAAGGGTATAGCTTGATCTTCTTTTATTTATATATGAAAGTATATATATTAACTCCTTCAGCTAAGATAACATCTTACTCATATAACCATGATCTTTCTAAGATAATGATACCTATGTGCGTGGGATAACATCACACCATAATTTCTCAAAATATTAACCAAAATTCAAAGAAAATAATACCTTTATTACATAGAAATTAAGATTTTATCGATCCAAAATATGGTGTATAGATGGGGATGATCTGTGAGTGTTACATTTATCCTTGTGATAACATTTTGTGTTGTGGTATTGATATAACTATCGCTATATATAATGATCTTATAGGGTTACTCTTTAATTCGAATAAAGGTAATAAAGATGATAGTTCATCATTGATCTTCAAATAGTTCTAATGTAGTCAAAGTACATCTCACAATAATTATGAGTAATCAAATATAGTAAAGACCTTCACCTAGTACGATTAATTCTTCTTCAGCCTCTTTCTTTGACTGTATAATTTACTCTTTCTTAACTTCAATACTTTTTTCTATTTATTCTTATATGTCTATATGTAGAGTTCACTTAGGATATTAGGTTACGACATGTCCTACCAGTGAAGATGGTAACACTTCACTCTAGAACTAGTAGATGGTTTGTCTGAGAGATTCAACTTGTTGATGTATGAGTAGAAAGGCATATGTTTCTTGTGGAGTAGAAATAATATGAATGGTGAAAGTAATGATGTAAGTTTGAGGGTGTAAGGTAATCAAAGGAACCTCGCTCTTATGGGCAATCAATCATCTAATTTTTTCCACATCTGAGACTTTTTATATGTATTTTCCAAACTTGTAACATTTCTTAGGTACAACTTAACTTGAAAAAGCTCTCTGATCCCAATTTGAAATCAAGATACTATTACTTGATCCAGCCCTTTAACAACACATTTGAGAGTAATCCTCAAATTAAGCAATATATTCAAGAAAACCTTTGAACCTTATGTTAGATGTTGCCATTTATCTAAAATTTCACTTGAATAAGATATGTGTATATATTTAACTCATAAACAAATCTTGAGTTTCTCCCATTATTAGGGTAATGCTTAATCTTTGTCAAGTTATCATTTTTCTAATGAATAAATAATCTAGCATATAAATAAAAATAGTTTTTGCAAATAGTTAGTTTTGATACTTATTAAGAGAATATCAATCAAAATAATTCTTTATTCCCATTTCTTAGTCTTACTAAGTTTTAGGGTCTAAACATCTATCAAAAGTTTTGACTTTTATTTTAACCATATTAACCTAATGATTACCATCCCTTCCATGTCTTTTACCATTGACACATAGAGTCACTTGACATTATATCAATTTTTCAATTGGTTAGGTTTATTTTCAAATGACTATTCCTCCACTTTAAAGTTGCTTGTCATATACCTATTTGATCTACGAGTTTCATTATATCTACTATCTTTATGTTGCTCTAATCACTTTGTGTTCCTAATGTTGATCTTAGTTCTTAAATTGAATGAGTTAGTTCTAAAATTATATGTTGTGTTATTGGGTCTATTGAAGGTCATACTAGTCAAGAATCGAGCATTCTATATTATTTTCTAAACCTGATGGCCACAAACTATCAAATTGAAAACAAAGTTTTTAATTAAGATCATAAAAAAAATTTCAAAATATAATAACAAATGAACATACAAATATAGAAATGTTGTAACATCAAACTTAAAAAATAAGATTTTATTTATTTATTTAATAATTTTTAGAAATTAATAACAAATACATAAAATTAAAAGATGCTTGTTTAAAAACAAATTTGAAATATGTAAGTTTCTAAAGCTAGTCATGCTCTATACTAAGTTGATGTATGATGATAACTTAAAATCTATCTTAAGCTCATATGCAATAAAACAAGTGTTTAGGTTCAAATAATGTATTCATATAAAGGACTACCCAATCGTGGCAAGCAATGAGTAACACAATTGGGGTTGCATGAGGAGAGAGCTGCTGCAATGCCTTGGGTCTGGTTACAGGTTGATGTGGGTCAGTGCAATTCAAAACAGACTGATGTGACTTGACAAGTCAAAGCGAGTTCATGGATCTGTCAGGTCGATGCTAATCAAAATGGATCAGCAAGGGTTAGCGCAAGTTGACAAGTTGATGCAGGTCAAGCAAATATATTGAGTCGACACGGTTGGAGAGGGTCGACATGAGTTAACGTGTCAGTGCAAATCAAGCAGATCTACACAAATGAACACGAGTTGATGGGGTGACAGGGGTTGAGAGGGGAAACAAGCTATACTAGTTAATGCGGGTCAATCTAGTTGGACGGGTCACAAGGGCAATGCAAGTTAATCAAGTGAGTAGGCTGCACGTGGTAGAGTAGTGGTGGCAGGTAATGGGGGATAGTGATTGGCAGTAGTAATAGCCCAAAAAACTTAATTTCAAGTCATTTTTTACCAAAGTTTGTACCAACAAGACTACTAGACTACTTCATGGATGTCCTTGATTGAATTTAATGTGGTATCAAAGTAATATCTCCTTTAGTCTAATGTGTCTTGAGGTTAAACCAAGTAAAATCTAATATGCTTGAAACCTTGAAGAGGGTAAACCACATAAATGCATGAAATGCACCAAGAAAAGTGTGCTCTTATACAATGCTTTTAAGGGTATAGGATGAATATGTCTCATATCGACTATAAGAAGGTAAATCTTGAGTTTTATAAGTAAGATCATAAACCTTGAGATGGTGAGATGTTTTTTAAGGGTAATCTAAGTTTAAATCCCATGAAAAATCAATAATTAAATATAATAGGGTTGGAATAGTTTTGAGATGGTGACCAAATTAGAAAGGTCTCTTTGAATAAGAACAAAACTTATTAGATTAAGACAATACCTTATAAGGAAGGTTGAAACATTACACATAGATTTTAGAGTCTATCTCTTAACATTTGATACATGATCAAGAGCTCTTATAACTTCATATCATAGAGTTAAGATTTATAGACATAATACTACTTTGTTTTATATTTGCTAAGTTCTATTTTAGAATATTATGGAAGCATCCTCTTTTGTTTATGAGATATCATATCATAATTTGGCAAATTTTTTTAAAAAAAAATTATATTCAAAATATAGTTTTAGGTTTATGGAATTTATTTGAAAAATATTTTACTTTATTGATTATAAAATTATTTAAATGAATGATGGTGAACTTAGGTTAGTTCGATTGAATGCATAAATTTTTTGTTATAAACTAACTCAAGCTATTTATATGAGTATTTTTGCACTTAAATCTTACTTTGAGACAATGAATGACTTAAATAGGTTATTTAGAATAACATCTCAAAAATTTGAAAAGGAGAAGATGAAAAGAAAGAAAAAGAAATAAAAGAAAAAGAAAAAGAGAAGAACATCTCCTAAGCACATAGGAGCCAACTTGCTTGGTGAATTATGATCTAGAGATATACTCATAAGATGATGAAGCAAATTCAAATATTTTATCTTGTAATGAGTTATCATCCTGCTTCGATGAGTTTAAAGACAAAGTTGGTAAATGAAAATATTGGCTATGATCTCACTATATCTTATGAGAATTTGAGAAAAAAATGAACCTTTGTCTCAAAAAATGAAAATTTAAAATGAATAGAAATGAACAAATTTCTTTTATTGATTCTTTGAAACTAGATAATACATTCTCAAACAATGAAAATTTAAAATTAAATAGAGGAATTGAATTATTTTAAGGCTTAATATGAGGTTAAACAGTTTAAATAAAATTTAGAATTATTTAAGGTATTAATCTTTATCTTTGTAGAAGTGATTTTCACTTGCCCAATCATACTCTATTCACCTTTAAAACACTAAATTATTTATACAAAATAAAATTTCAAAATTAAAATATAAATTCACTCATAAAAAATAAAAAATAAGAATATTACTTGATGACATTACATAATTAATTACTAGATTATACAAAGTGGGTTGACTCAACCAGTAATAACTAGACTCAACACACATGGCTCCTCCGGCGGCGCCACCTCGACCCGCCTTCTCCCCGGCTCTCCGCCGCCCGCTTCATGGCCGCGCTCGCTCTCATCGCAAGCGCCGCCATTTCCATTCCGCCGAGCCGCCGCCGGAGGTCGGAAACCGGAAGGAGGAAGTACATCTGCCCCGGCCCCAGCTGCTCCCCCTGCGCAACCGCCGGCGGGTAGGCGTTGAAGAACAGCTCGTCTGTGTTGCAGAGAGCATAGTCCCCTCCGGTGGCTCCCATAACCTCGGCGGCGGTCATGCTGTCCGCGTACTCAAGGAGGATGCCCTCCGCGGATACGACCATCGCATTCAGAGGCCGGACCGCCGCGACGGCAGCCGTGGACGGCGACGAGAAGCAGCACCCCATCACACTCTCCAACCGAGCAGGAAACAGCGGAAAAGAGAGATCAATACATAGGTATAAAGATGGAGAGAGAAAGCGCGTTGGGTTTATTTGGAGAAGTTATGCTCAGTTTGTTCTAGCGTTATGCTCAGTTTGTTCTAGCGTTTACAAAGCAAATTATTGATAGAACTAGATTATTGCAGTTTATACAATACACTACAATCCTAATATTAAAAATTACCTTATATTTTATTAAAAAGTTAGAAAATATTTTTATTAAACATAATTTTTAAATAAAACTTAAAGATAATATATTTAATGTTTAATGATAATTACGTTATAGAAATGCTTTCGACGACTTGACGTGAAGACGGAGAAAAGGTTAAAAAAGCTCCTCTCTATGAAGCTTCTGTATGTTTCTGCTTTTAGAAAGCGTGTTTTAAACGTGTTTTGGATGACACCTGTCTTGGTTTTGGTTCCTTATTTTTTTAGTAAAAAGTTTAATATTTTTGACATTTTTTGTGGCTCTGACATTAGTTTATTTTTTTTAGTTCAATTCAAATTCTGAAGAAATAAATAATAAAGAATATTATTGATGTAAAAATGGTTGAAATTGGGAGTCAATACTAATTTAAAATTTTTAAAATTTAAAAAATTCCTAACTAGAGGAAAAATACTTATTTAAAAGATTTTGAAATAGAAAACTTATAAACTAAGAAATCTAAAATTTTGTTTAAGGAAATATGTCTTGTGTTTTATCTTTAAAGATACTATACCAGTTATCTTATATAAAAATTAAATATAAGAATAATTATAAAAAAATATGATGATAATACATTCTAGATAAAGAATAATTAAATAATCAAAACAAAAAATGTGAAGCAAGAGACAGAGTAGTTTGCATATTTAGATAAAGAGAAATAAATGGAATAAAATTATTAAATTAAGGTGAAATTAATAAAAATTAGTTCATAAATACTATAATGTTAGTATTATTTGATTTAACTTAAATTTTAATATTTCCAAGTTTCATAAGCATAGAGAATGAGAAAGTCTAATATTTGATTTCAAGATATATTTTATAAAATTCGTAAACATGAAACTAAAATTCACATGAAAGACAAATTGTTAAAATGAATAATAATAAATAATAATTAAATGAGTGAAAAATAAAAAAATAATATGCACTGAAGTATATTCTTGGTTGACTAACCTATCAACCCACTATAGTCTCTACAGCTCCTTCTTTGAAGATACCTACTAAAGTTTAACTTAAATAAAAAACATTTAATCAAAAGTACATGATGCTTTTTATAAGCTTAAACTCTCCTTTCAAAATAGACATGATCTTAAGTAAAGTTCATAAATAACAGTACAAAGGACATTTAGTTGAAGACTTGATCATTTCAACACTAATCCATAAGTAAAAAAATAAAAATATAAAAATATTATAATTTAATAATTATCATAAAAATAAGATCTTATAAGCATGTATTGATTAAATAATTTCAAACTTTATATTATAAAACTTCATTTCAAATAAACAATTTTTTATCGATAAAAAGATGTATAAAAAATAGAGATTACTAAAATCAAATCTCAAACAAAGAAGAAATAATATTTTTAAATGATTGATTTGAACAAAAAAAAGAACATATGAAAAACAAAATATGAAAATAAAAAATAAACTTTCTAAAAGGAAACTTTCTTATAAACTTAGGACATGAATTTGAGAGAACATAAAAAAAAAATAGTGGCTTAAAATGAAAAAAAATATTTATAGTCTTGAAAGACATTTAAATTTTATTAGGACGTATAAAATATATTACAATAAATTAATATAACTTAGCTATGTAAAAATTTTATTATGGATAAAATGAATAACAAAAACGCAAAAAAATAAAGAGAATATTATGAAAGCATGAATAATATCATTTTTTTTATCACATCAATCATTAAAGAAAAGAAGAAATAAAAATATAATAAATTCTAATAATATGAATGATGAACTTTTTTTTAATAACAAGTAGACTTTTCTAATACTTCATCAAGTTAATAATCTTTATTTTTATTAAATATGTAATCATTTATTAATTTAAATTCAGTTATCAATTCATAACACAACCACATGACAAGCATTTGGCAGTTGACTAAAAGTCCTTAAGGTTTAGTCCGAGCAATTAATATGCTTAAGCTCAAGTTATTTGAGATTAATTTCATGACGATTAGTCTTCAAAAGAATGCACATTTTACATAAAAAGCAATAATGATAGCATTCATATTAAATCATTTTATTATTAATCCTATGTATGGAATAAGATTAGAGTTTTTGTTTTGAAAAAAAAAACATGATTAAAATTTGAAAAATTTTAATCAATTAGTTTAATTACTATTTTATTATAATTTTTTCATTGATTTCATTGAAATTAAAATAACAAATTAATTTATAATTTCAATATTTAACAGATTTGTTTTTTAAACTTCTAAAAATTGATCAAATCCAAAAAAATGTTTTCATCTATTATTCTAGTTTATATTGCAAAAACAATACAAAATAATAACATTAAAAAAGGCTATTTAAAATAGTAAAAGAAAAAAATAAATTCAGGAAATAGAAATCTTACAATTATGAAATTGAAATATCACACCATGGTTACAAAATTTATTTGGTAATTTGCTGAACATTTAATTGAAAATTTATTAATCTTAAAATTAAAAGAAAAATACATTACAAAAATTAATTTTAAGAGCGCACACGTCCATTAGAAAGATAGCCACGTGTCTCTAAGTCCATGTGGCGTCCGTTCGTTTCGTTGGATTCTACCGCGTGATTCAGTGAAATGGCGCGCGAACCGGTACGCCTTTTCTTCTCGACCTCCGGCGGTGGTCCACCACGGGGACGTTCGCCTGACGACTAAAGTCCCCCTCATTGAAATCCTCCAATCCAACGCCGTGGATGTCCATGGCAGAACCAGCAGCTGTAGCCGCAGCCGCCGGAGCGTTCACACGCTTCCTCGGTCTCGACGTCCCTTCCGATTCCGACCACCGAACCTTTCCGCAGAGCGAGAACGCCACAGTTGGGTCCTTCTTCATGGCGTGAACCTGAAAATTCCGGGAAACGGAAATAAATACATCTCTTCATTCTTGGAAAGACGGAAGCTTTTGCGGCGGAGTAATTCAAATGTCGAACCTTGCAACCAACGGAGCAGAAGCGGTGAGAGTCGGGCAGACCTCGGAAGCAACTCTCGCAGGCGTTGATCAATCCCCTGCAGGGCCGTGGCTGCGGCCGCTCGTTGAGGAAGACGACCTTGGCGCCGTTGATGACGTAGGTCTGCAGCCCGGATATGTCGAGGAATTTGGAAAGCTCGGAAACCCTAATCACATTGTGGTAGGATGACTTCCGAATCTGCAAGAAAGGGACAATGTAAATGAAAGTTCCTCAAAAACACTTCTTTCGGTTGCCGACAGACCTGAACAATGTGGTGGCCGGCGTGACAGGGGAGGCAGGAAGAACAGAGGGGACGGCAAATACAATCGAGGCAGTAGAGATTGCATTCGCTCTTGTTGCCGGAGATGTGAACTGCACAGGGAATGAAGAAGCTCGCGCGCAGGAGAGGCATCAGCCATGGCGGAACGAGGTCTTCCTTCTCCATTGGAAGCACAGGACTCCCATGTTCCGAATGCCGAAAGAAGCAAGAGGGAAATGGAGCGCTTACTATGTTGTTCTTCTTCCTGGACTCGATCAAGGAAGCCCTTTCTCCGTCGTAAATGGCCATCGGAGAACAGAAGGGCTGCAAGGAAAAAAAGATGGAACCCTTTGATAGGAAACGAGACTTGCAAAGAAAGGGATTGCTTTGACGGAGAAATATACTTACGGAGCCGGTTGCCGGATGCAGAGTTCGCCGGGGTTGGAGGAGAGAGATGGACAGATAAGCGGGTTGTGCTTTTCGCATCGGTCGCCGTCGATTTATGAATCAACGAATAAAAGCGAACAAGAGGCGGCGGCCGCATCCGCTAGAAATTAATTCCTATTATTCTGTGAATATATATTTAAATTCTATATATATATATATATATATAATTACCAAAAATAAGAGAGATTACATGTGGGTGCATTATTTAGGTGCAATAAAAGTCAATTTTTTTCAATGTTTAACCTTTACTGATTTGCCGAGAAAGGTCTACAATGAAGATATGGATCGAAATTGGTTAATTTGAACATTTTGTAAAGTCTTGTTAAGAAAATTTTAGTTTAGTAATATTTCAAATGTGCGTCTATTGTTATATTTGAACATTCTTGTCTTAATAATCGACCAAGTTCGATTGATTTATTAGTAATAACTATTGTTGTTTTTGTCTAACATATAGGCCAAGCACATAAATGTTGATTGTCACGTTTAACCTTTGAAAAGCAATTTACAAGCATTTTAAAGTTTCAATTTAGGATTAAAAGAATTACTATAAAACACTTTTAAGTTATTAAGAGAATTAACAACATAGATAACATAAACATATATAAATTGATATACAAATTCACAAGTATTAAAATATTTTTTTTATAATATTTTATCATTTAAAATCCTAATTCTTATATGACTATTATTCTTGTTCATAAAAATGACACATTTCATAGCTCTAAAACTTCATTTGTATGCATCAAAATCTAATATAATTAATATCAAATCCAAAAAATGTATCTCGAGTAATCATGCTCATCTTCTTGTATAAAAACATTAAAGATGAATCTACAAGAGCAAAGACGTGATTATGACCATCGCCTGTTACCTCCTAACTAAGAATTAGTAAAGATTTACAAATAATCCAAAATATTAATCATCATTTATGAGATATCTTAAAAAAACTGATTATTTTCAAATCAAATATTATCCATAATATCATAATATTATACCAAATTCTTTTTATTTTATTTTTAATTATTTTGTCTAAATATCTTATCATTCTTATTATCTTATGTATATATTTAGAATATATCAAATAATATCAAATATCACACATATTAGAATAGTAATAAAAATAATAAAATACACATAGTATAAATCATAATAATTTTTTAAAATATAAAATATATCAAAAGATAATATATTAATAATATATTTACATCATAATTATCAAATTTATTTTGATTCTAATAAAAATATTTTTAAACTTATCTCTTTTTTTACTTCTTCAAAATGAGATTATACAAACTTTATTATAATATATTCATTTTTCAATATCTTCTTATTTTATTTGTCTAAATTTATAGAAATTTACAAATTCTAAAACATCTTTTTTCAAACATACTATATATCAAATCACTATATATAACACATCAGAATCTACTTACCTTACATCACTTATCTCTCAAATCACCTAAGTCAACATACTATACATTAGCTTTGACATACCACACACAGTTAAGACGAACACAAGAACAACATTTCTTTCACTATTTTCTCTAAACTTTAATATTTCTAATACAATTTAAAGCTTACATAATGCTTTTAGAAATTAATACTTATTAAGACCATTATTAGATGCAAAGAGTGTCAATTATATACTAATTAATCTTAAAATTCTTTTTCCCAACTTCACTAACCCACTTCCTCCTTGCTATTTTGATTCCAACAAACTTTCTTATACTTCAATTCTCAAATTTGAGGAGCCCCACAGCTCTTTTTTATTCAAATTATTCTTTTATGGTGGGGAAAGAATAGAGCATTCAAGGAGACATGTCCTTTTTGAAGTCTATTTCTCCAAGAAAAGTTGTGGTATGAAGCACAATCAAAAGCTTTTAAAAAGCTTACACAAACAGATCCTAATTCCTAATTGGTAGCCTAATAGACTAGCCATCATGAACGGCCAACTTTAATGATTCTTTTATTTATTATAAATAATATTACTTTAAATTTAGCTTTAATATATATGATTCTTTAAGATGTAATACATACACAATATATTATAACTTTTCCTATATCATAAACATCTAAGATTAGCTTAGATTTACACAACCAAATAACATATTATTTTTATTTTTCATTATCATAATAAAGTCTTTATAATTTTTTTTATATTATACAATCAACTTCTCTAACTTTATACAATATCTCATGTTTATTCGAACCAACATTCTCTCTAACTTCTAAATAATTACATTATATGATAAATTTATCATACTATATGATCAACCCAACAATCATACCATAACACCCTTAAGATATCCAATCCTCTCGCATTTACTGTTTACCCAAATATCATATCATTAGACTCATCATACAATACGATTGAGAATTATTGAAAAAATAATCATAAAATAAATTAAAATTAAGATTTTATTACTCTTTAATTTATCTTCTAAATAATCGTCATTATTTTTCTTCTTTCTTAAACAAAATAATTAATTTAACCAAGTCATAAGTATAAATAAAAGATAATGCCAACAAAACCCATTCCAAATGACAAATATCATTCATTAATAATAATAATTTAAAACCATCAAATCAAATAATAATATTAAAAAAATAAGTTTCAAACTAACATAACAAAAAAACTCTTAATAACAATAATTCTCAAATATATTTTCTATTAATCAACTTAATATTCAAAAGTAATTACAATAACAATGATGTCAAAAATGACAATTAAAATACTACAGATTTGATTATCATGAAAAAAAAAATAATGCTATTTTATATTTTCTTTATTTTCAAACTCATGATGGATTCATCATCAATAAATACATTTCTATAGTTTCATTAACATAATAATTATGTTAATAAACCCACAATTACAACATAATTATACAAAAACTAGGTTCATCATGAAATATATCCCCTAGCACCCCATTGCAAACACTTCATGACATACATACACAAGATAAGACAGTGAAGGCAATTCAACAAATAAGCAAAACAACACTCTCCCAGCCAAGATGCAGATCTATTAGAATCAATAACATCAGTTAGGTAGAAGAAGATGGCCTCTCACACTCAAGGACCCACCCCATGGCCATTATTGAAGCCACAAGGTTCAGGAAGACAACAAAGTGGCCAAATAGCCAGGAATCAATTCCTCTTATTGAAGAAGAAAGAAGACTTAGAAGAACAAATCTACAGTTATATGATAAGAGTATATCTTGACATGATAAAGTAGGTATGAACAAAGAGAGTACTGTACAACGAGATCAAGGCTCTAACCTTCTTCAACCTCCGCATATGTGCATATCATTTGTCACGAAGATCTCCAATCGTTTGGTCCTCGAATCGCTTGATCTTGGCGGCCAAGCGCTTCATGTTGTCGTCGTATAAGTATGGGATGTTGTCGTGCCAAGTCGAGTCGTCTCTCTTGGGCATTTGCACAAACACTTGGCAGGGCTCGCTGAGGACATTGATGGAGTTGTGGTAGTGATAGTATCGGATCATGGATTCCGTCTTGTGGGTGGTCGGGCCGACGACGTTCTCCGACATGTGCACTCCGGTGGCAAAGGAGTTCTTGGCCTGGATTGCGTACTTGCGATCTCTCCTCAAGCCGGTGATCGAGTTCCTGAATACCAGCTTCTCGAATCCCCATTCCCTGGGAATAGAGCCGAAGATGTCACCTTTACGATGATAGGAAACAAATTGTTAAACAAGAAATAGGAAATTTTGTCTCACCTGTTGTAATGGTTACTGGGTTCCTTGAGGCAAAGAGAGCTTGACATGGGATTTTGCTCAATGGTAAACTGTGTGTAATTGGATAGCTGGGCAAGAACAGCCTCCAGGGTTCTACCATCAGGGAGATACATATACTCGTCCACATCGAAGAAGAAAGTCCAATTTGCGGCATGCCGGAAATGGTGAAGGCAGTCGTTTACCACTAAAAACTGGTTATAGTAATATCCATCATACTCCGCCTGCGCCGTGATGTCCTGCACCGTAGCCCGGCCAAGTTTCACCCATGGCTCGAGTGTTAGCAAACTTTAAGTTTTTTAAATGTTTGGTTAGCACTTTTTAAGTGCTTATTAGCATTTTTTAAGGAGTTGTTAGTACTTTTTAAACATGGTTAGTATCTTTTAAGTATTTTGAGGATTTTTAGGGATTAGAAACAAACTTTTGAATTATGAGAAAAGATTTGGGAGATTAGATATGTTTTTTTGCTATAAATAGATGTAAGTGTTGTTTTGTGATTATGCAATTTTGATGAATAAAAGTTTCTTAGCTATTCTCTTCTTCTTCCTTAAGTCTTTCTTTGCAATTTCCCAATTTCTCCCTTCTCTTTTATTTCCATCAAAGTGGTATCAGAGCTAAGGAAGTAGATCGAACGCCGCAGCGTCGAAGGGAGAAGAGCAAAGTTTTCTTTAAAGAGTGTTGTTCATTTACAATGTCGGGAATTATGCAACAAGTCATTCCCAGATTGATGAACGACAACTATGATAATTGGTGCATCCAATTTAAGGCCCTTCTTGGCTCGCAAGACCTTTGGGAGATTGTTATCGATGGCTTTGATGAATCAGATGCTACTGAAGCGGAGAAGAAATTGTTGAAAGAAAATCAGAGAAAAGACAAAAAGGCATTGTTCTTGATATATCAAGGACTTGATGAAGTCACTTTTGAGAAAGTTGTAGAAGCGACTACAAGCAAAGAGGTTTGGAGTAAACTCAACACAATCTTCAAAGGTGTTGAACGGGTGAAGCGTGTACGACTTCAAATCCTTAGGGGTGATTTTGAGCAAGCAAAGATGAATGAAAATGAGACTATCTCAGATTATATCTCACGATTGATTGCTATTGTGAATTTGATGAAGAGAAATGGAGAACAAATTGACGACGTACGTGTCATTGAAAAGGTACTTCGTTCTTTAACTCCTATGTTTGAGCATGTGGTAACCGCAATTGAAGAATCTAAAGATATATGTAGTTTATCTATTGAAGAGCTAATGGGTTCTTTACAAGTGCATGAGCAAAGACTAAAGAAAAAAGCTGAAGTTACACCTATTGATCAAGCATTAGAGTCAAAACTAAATTTGAAGGAAGACAATACATTGAAGAAAGAGAATTCAAATTCAAGAGGAAGAGGACAAGGTTCATATAGAGGACGTGGAAGAGGTCGTTTCCAAAACAGATCTCAACAGAAATTTAATCAATCTTACACTCAACACGGGCATGGAAGAAATAATTCTTCTCGAGGTCGAGGACAAGGTAGAAATATTGAATGTTACAATTGTCATAAATTTGGTCATTATGCTTCTGATTGTTGGCATAAGAATAGTCAATCAAATTATGTTGAAACATCGAAAGAAGAGTCAATATCTTTATTGGCTGAAAAAGAGGGCAACGAAAAAGAAGATGTATGGTTTCTTGATTCAGGAGCAAGCAACCATATGTGTGGAAAAAGACATCTATTTGAGTCAATTGAAAATATGCAAGCAAGTGTGAGTCTTGGAGACTCATCAAAGTTGAAAGTTGAAGGCAAAGGTAATATAAAACTTTACAAAGAGAATGGGTTTCCAATTATTATTTCAGATGCATATTTTATTCCTGATATGAAAAGTAATATCCTTAGCCTTGGGCAATTAATTGAGAAAGGATATATTATACATATGGAGAATGGTTATCTTTTTTTGCAAGATTCAAAGGGAAGGAATATTACCAAAGTGAAGATGTCGACAAATCGCATGTTTCCTCTTCAATTAAAATCAACAAGTGAAGTTTGTTATCTTGGGCATCTTTCAAATGATTCTTTGAAATGGCATCTAAGGTATGGTCACCTTAACTTTGGAGGTTTAAAATTATTGGCAAAAGAAGGAATGGTGAAAGGTCTTCCTTTATTGGATGATCCAAACCATATATGTGAAGCTTGTATACTTGGAAAGCAACATCGTCTACCATTTTCGAAGAATAACACTTGGAGAGCTAAAAGGCCATTACAGCTTATTCATACAGATATTTGTGGTCCATTGGTGCCATTATCAAATGGAGGTAACAAGTATTTTATTACTTTCATAGATGATTTCAGTAGAAAAATGTGGACATATTTTATTAAGGAGAAATCTGCTGTTATCTCCATATTTAAAGAGTTCAAATGCAAGGTTGAAAAAGAGAGTGGGTTATTTATTCAATGCCTTAGATCTGATAGAGGTGGTGAATACACTTCAAATGAATTTATTCAATTATGTAAGCAAGAAGGCATACGACATCAATTTACCACTAGTTATACTCCACAACAAAATGGAGTAGCTGAAAGAAGAAATCGTACTATCCTTGATATGACAAGGACAATGATGAGAGAGAGGAATATGCCAAAAGAATTTTGGGCAGAAGCAGTTGCATGTTCAACTTATCTGTTGAATCGATGTCCTACTAAAGCTGTGCGTTATATGACTCCACAAGAAGCTTGGAGTGGATATACACCAAGTGTTTCTCATTTTCGAATATTTGGTTGTATTGCATATGCACAGGTACCTAATGCAACAAGGAAGAAATTAGATGATAAAGGTGAAAAATACATATTCATTGGGTACAGCGAGGAGTCAAAAGCCTACAAACTCTACAATCCTTTAACCAAAAAGGTATTCATTAGTCGTGATGTTGTGTTTGTAGAAGAAGATACTTGGAAGTGGACGGAAGAGAATGATGATAAAACTATCACGCTTGGGCAAGAAGAAGAAATTCAAAATCAACAAACTCATGATTTGAATTCTCCAACAAGTTCTCCCTCAAGATCAACTATTATGCAAAAGAAAACACATCCTATTGACTCAAGCAAAAAGATGAAAAGTTTACAAGAGATATATGAGCAAACGTCCCAATATTCTAACTTATTCTGTTATTTTGCTGATTATGAACCTATTTTTTTTGATGAAGCAGTGCAAGATATAAATTGGCAAAAAGCTATGGATGAAGAAATAGCATCTATAGAAAAGAATAATACATGGGAGTTGGTTGAACTCCCTCCTCAAAAGAAACCCATAGGAGTTAAATGGGTTTACAAGATCAAGCATAAAGCAGATGGAACAGTGGATCGATACAAGGCAAGACTTGTGGCAAAAGGTTTTAAACAAAAATATGGTATAGACTACAACGAGGTATTTGCTCCAGTTGCTCGATTTGATACAATGAAGTTGATTTTAGCACTTGCAGCACATCATGGATGGAAGGTATGTCAACTTGATGTTAAATCGGCATTTTTGAATGGAGTTTTAGAAGAAGAAGTTTATATTGATCAACCTGAAGGTTACAAAATTGTGAATAATCCACATAAAGTCTATCGTTTGAAAAAGGCTTTATATGGATTGAAACAAGCACCAAGAGCATGGAATACCAAGATTGATGGATATCTTCAACAACAAGGATTCCAAAAATGTCCATTTGAGCATGCACTTTACATTAAGACAACTCAAAATAATATTCTTATAGTTTGTCTTTATGTAGATGATTTGCTTTATACAGGAAATTCTTTTGAATTGTTTCAAGAATTCAAAAGAACTATGCAGTATGAATTTGAAATGACAGATAATGGTGAAATGTCATACTTCCTTGGTTTGGAAGTAAAGCAAATGAAAATTGGAATCCAAATCTCTCAAAGAAGATACGCTACTGAACTTCTAAAGAAGTTTAGAATGGAAGATTGTAAATCAGTGGCAACACCACTTGATGTAAGAATGAAACTAAGTAGAGAAGGAGAAGGAAAAAATGTTGACTCTACTTTATTTAAAAGTCTTGTAGGTAGTCTTCGTTACCTCACTATCACAAGACCTGATATTTTATATTCTGTTGGACTCATTAGTCGATATATGGAAAATCCAAAGGAAACACATTGGATGGTTGCAAAAAGAATACTAAGATATATTAAAGGAACACTTGATTATGGTTTGTATTTCACTAACCAAAGTGGGACAGATTTATGTGGCTACTCTGATAGTGATTGGGGAGGTGATATAGATGAAAGGAAGAGTACAACTGGTTATTGTTTCTTCTTCGGATCATCAGCATTTATGTGGAGATCAACTAAACAAGATGTCATTGCTCTTTCGTCTTGTGAAGCAGAGTATATTGCAGCTTCATCAACAGTTTGTGAAGCAATTTGGTTACGAAATTTATTACAGGAGTTACAACATCAACAAGAAGAGCCAACAACTATATTTATTGATAATATGTCAGCCATAAAATTAGCAAAAAATCCAGTACAACATGGGAGAAGCAAGCATATCGAGACAAGGTATCATTTTCTTCGTGATCATGTCAACAAGGAGACTATAAGATTGGTACATTGCAATACTGAAGAACAAGTAGCTGATATTTTCACTAAATCGCTTGGAGTGAAGAAGTTTGAAGAATTACGAGATCAATTAGGGTTGAAGATACTTCAAGTTTGAGAGGGAGTAATGTTAGCAAACTTTAAGTTTTTTAAATGTTTGGTTAGCACTTTTTAAGTGCTTATTAGCATTTTTTAAGGAGTTGTTAGTACTTTTTAAACATGGTTAGTATCTTTTAAGTATTTTGAGGATTTTTAGGGATTAGAAACAAACTTTTGAATTATGAGAAAAGATTTGGGAGATTAGATATGTTTTTTTGCTATAAATAGATGTAAGTGTTGTTTTGTGATTATGCAATTTTGATGAATAAAAGTTTCTTAGCTATTCTCTTCTTCTTCCTTAAGTCTTTCTTTGCAATTTCCCAATTTCTCCCTTCTCTTTTATTTCCATCATCGAGCACCGCCCTCACTTCCGCGCTAACGCCGCCGGCGTCGTGGAAGACAAAATGCGAGCTTGGGCCGAAAAAGTGGGCGTGATAAGCGATCCACTCCCGGATTCGGCTGGCGCTCAGGTTTCCGTAGAGGGAGGAGCCGCAGTAGAGGTATTCGTAGTTGAAGGGAGGGTGGAAGCGGGATTCGCTGAAGGAATTTGGGGCTTCTTCGAGGCCGACGAATTTCTCGTACCGGCGAGGGGAGTGGGTGTAGTACGCGTAGAGGAAGAGGCGGCCGCCGGCGTTATCGGCGTTGGGGACGATGGGGAAGGTGCAGTTGACGACGACGACGGTATATACTCGGCCCTAGCCCCAATCGGGGAGAAACTTGTAGGCCTTTGCGCGGACGGGAGACGAAGGGTTGGAGTTGGGGACCCACTCGCACTTGAACCACGGCTTGCCGAAGACGTGTGTGGGTTTGGAAGCGAGGCCAACGACGGCGAACGTGTTGGCTCCGCCACGGTAAGCGCCCATCTGGACGAATAGCGCGGCGGCGCTGCCGTAGGAGCGGAAGGTGCGAAGGTTTGGGCTGGAAATGGAGGACGAGGAGAGCAAGGAGAGGTTGGAAGAGGAAGAGTAAAAGGATGAGATCTTTTTCTTGAGAAGGGAAGGGGAAGAGTTGGGAAGAGGGCAGGGAGGCGAACAGAGGAGGAATTCGTACGGTTGGAGTTGCCAAACGGCCATGAATAGGGAGAGTATAACGAAGGCGGCGAGAAATGGCTTTACATCTATGCAGTAGAAGGACAGCGACGAAGGGGCGACCAAAAACCCTGCTACGCCGCCCCCGCCGCCGTCCTTCCTCATTTGCAAGCTTCTCTCTCTTCTCTGATCAATCTCCCCTCTTTACGCGCCACTTCAGCTCTTTTCTTCTGTCCCCTTTCCTTTGCTGCGTCTTCTAGCAGGAAACTAACTGTACAGGAAAAAGTGAAGCAGAGCTTGAAAGAGAGACAATGAGATGGATAGACAGAGAGAGAGAGAGAGAGGAGAGTAACGGCGGAGGAAGATGACATTTGAGGTGAGAGCATCAATATGCGTATTGTAGAAGCGTATGTCTCCTTTTATATAGTAATTTAAATCTACATGTATTAATTATAATAAAAAAATATTAAAAAGTGACATATTATATTGATGTTTCGTATATTAATTATTTTATAGACATAAAGACTAGAACATGAAAAATATCTCTATCTTTATATTCATGTAACCCTACCTCCTTAAAGTGGTAGCCATAACTAACTATGACAATGTTGAAGGGCAAATTAGACTTCTACTGGTTCAAAAAATTGCATTAGATAGAGAAGAAGTTGATGGATAGAGGAAGATGAGGTTCGATGATATGGATGTGAAATAAGTTGAAGGAAGGGGATTGTTATAAAAGCAACAATTTATGAAATTATCAATCAAGAAGTTGGGGACATGGTGTAACGATGATTGATTAAAGCAGTGACCAAAGATGCCTTTTAATAGGGAATTGTCGAGGGTTCAGCCATTTGGAGGAGTCGTTGGAGTAAAAAAAAAAAGTGCAAGTAGTTATAAGGATTGATGATGACGAGGTGTTACAAGAAGTTAAACATAAAGAAAAAAGGATTGCATGTATTGGAGGTAAGAAGAAAATACCACTTCAAGGCCAATAAAAAGACTAATCGATAATGGAACACAATTTGATAGATAGTGAAATGTTGTTCAAGAAGATTAGAGTGAAACTCAATAAAACCTATTGAAGAAGAATAGTCTATTTTTTATCTCTATTTACAAAAAAAATATTACTATTAAATATTATTAAAAACATTTAATATAGGTGATATTAATAAATAAGTAATGAAATAATTAAATAATCTATATCTTTTTGGTATAATATAAAATACTTTAACAATATTTTAAAATAATAAAATTATTTCTTGCTCATTTAATATTATCTTTTATATTATTTTAAAACAAGGGAAAAGACTATTAAATATCCAAAGCATGTTTGTATCACCAAAAATTGTTATCACAATAATAATACTTACAAAAAGTGTTACAACGTATTTTTTTTTTTTTGTTAGATAAATAACTTTTTCTATCAAAATTATTAATCATTTGACATGATTTTGGATGCAAGAGTAATACTAAGTGTAAACATGATTAAAATTTAGCCCCTCATTTAATTTCTTATAATTTTTTATCAAATCAAAATCCAATCTCTTCTTAATAATATTAAGCATTTTTGATAATTTTTATACTTAAAATATTAAAAAAAATGTTTAATTGTTTTCCTTATAATTTTCTTATGGCCTTATCCTTTTGAATTAAACAGCTTCTTTAATAATTTCTTGTAATTGTTTATAATTTTCTTACGGCTTGAAAATGTATTAATGCAAACTTATATTCGGCTTTAAAAAAAAAGTGTTAATTAAAAAAGTAAACAAGTGTTTTTGATGAAAAAAAGTTTTTATATAAATAAAGAGAAACATGTATAGGTTTTAAAAGTAAAGAATAGATATCCTCTATTAAGCTTGGTCAATGAGATTAAGCTTTTATAATTACTAATCTATTTTGAGACATGCTTTTTTTATTTACTTTATTCCACTCAAAGACCTTGTAATTTTAATTTGAAGTTGTATTCTCTATTCTTTTTCTATAATTACTAGAAAAAATTGGTTTTAAAAAATAATTTTTATGCTACTATAATTAAAAAGTTGTATTCCTTTCAAGTTAAGAAAAAAAAAAGGGAAAATCCAAACATTAGAAAAGCTTTAATTTATATGTATCATGTGTTTTTATATTAAAATAAGTAAAAATATTTTAAAATAAGAAAAAAAATAAATTTTTAAATAATTATTTTTTTATTTTCACATGTGCTTGTAAATGAAGAAATCAACGATGCTACAATTTATTCAACAAACATCTTAACTACATGTATATTATTCTTCAATATGACTATTTCTTGTGTTTACACATTTTTAGATTACTTTTGTTGGACTAAACGGCTCTAACATTACTAATTTGATGTTGTCTGTCATAGTGTCATGAGGATTGGTATAGCTATCTTTATCCTTATAAATAAGCTCCACCATACATGAAAGGTTGATGATTGGCCGAAGCAAAGACACTGGAATATCGGTAAAAAGATGAAACTCTTGATTCAATGTTTTCCATGCATTCTCCACCATTTCCATGAGCTTTTGGCTTGCTTCTTCTTTTGTGCATTTGTGTTCCTTCATATAGCTATGCATTGTAGTGGCAACATGATTCTCCTTTTGCTCATGCTACATAAGTATTAAAACAAGTTTAGCACTATTGATTGTGAGGTAAAGAGCAATGCAATGCTTGAAAAGCTTTAGTATGAACAAACTTTGTAAAGCATACCTCATCAGAGGTATTATCATTCATTATTCTACAAATTATGCACATTGCTCTGACTATCTTAGGAAAGCTTGCAACCCAATGAAAGATCTCTTCTGGAATTGTTTCCTCCATCCCAACATAAAAGCAAAAAACTAACAATGGATATGCACAACTTATGAGAGACACTTTCAAATGATCATTTACGTTTGGAACATAGCCTTGTATTCCCCATTGTTTTTCTTCCAAATATGCTTGTGACAGTTTCTTCACCTAGCATGTAAAACATTTAGTTATTATATGACAAAAAATTATAACTTCGTAATAAAGCCAATTCAATTAACACATGTATGTATAAGTTGCTTAATAAGACATCTATCCATGATAAAGTTTTGAATAAAAAGCCTAACCATGGATAATGTAAATAGTGATTTTTATTTTCTAAATAATTATGACTTTAAAAAAGACTTGAATAGCAAAGCAACAAGATCAACTTCATAAATCTATACATTAATAATCATTCAAGATTAGTATATGCAAGAAGAATTGTTTTAGAGCTACCTCTTCTTTAAGATATTGAATTCTGTATGTATTTTTCTTCAACTCAAGTTCATCTTCTAACTCTTTGAAAGTTTTATATAAAACAAGAATATATTTTTGTAAATAGATGGATAACTGCTCAAATCCTTCCTTGAATTCCCATCTACAAAAACAATTGCCAACATGAAAAAAAACTCTTACTTGATTTGTTGTGTATAATATAAGAATCTAATGAAGAGTAGATAAATGAAAACTAATTGGATACATCTTTAATAGTTGTGCACCTCTTTATTATGTCTGTAAATAATTGAAGCTCTTCAAGTGTCCCATATTGATCATAAATATCATCCATTAGGGATACCAATACTGATAACTTTGTGGTCCATATCCTTGCATAGGAAAAGCAAGGCTTAAAGCATACTCCGACTATCCAAAAATATAACTCCACTAATCTATCTCTTGCAAATGGAAGGTGCTTTGCAAGGCTGATATTTTTGTACCATCTATCAGTTAAATGAATAAGAGTCAAATAATATATAGATTTAATATTTTAGAAAAATTGAATTATAAAAACAAATTTTTTAATGCATTGATAAACTAGGCAGAATTTGAAAAATTTGATAATTTACTTATATCACGAATTTGTTCCTCGACACATATATGACAGTTATATATAATAAAGCTTACATAGATATGCTTCGAAGTTCTTCTAAGTGGATTGATTGCACCCATTGAAAGTCCAATTTAGCAAACTGTAACAAATCTTCTCTTCTATTCTCTTGTTTTTCATATAAAGATATGAACTCTCTTGCTTCCAATCTTTCCATTCTTCTAAACCTTGGGGTTCTTAAAGCTCTTGCAACCATAGTTCCCATATTTGGCTCCAATTGGGAACACATCAAACTTAGATGCCTCCTTGCAAAATCAACAGCTTTTTCCAATATCTTCTCATTAGGTGTTCCAAGGTATGCCGCCTCATAAAGGCTAAGCAAAGCTTTCACATTTTTTATCAAGCTAACCTTGAACTCACCTTCTTTGTCTATGAAGCTATTAAAAACATCTGTTACATCATAGAAATGGTTAACCAATTTCTTGAATATTAGCTAATGCATATCATATGATAAATAATGACCTGCTGATATTGGAAGTCGTTGTTCCCTGAGAAGTCGAAATCCAAGAGCAATGGTGTGGAGATCGTTGGTGTGTTCAATCCCAACATCATGTATTGTGGTTAACACCTCATTGATTTCTATTTGAAAGTGATAAGCGACTCCCAAGTGTTGAATATTATCAATCAATTCCAAAGACTGAAGGATATCTGTCGTGTCTCTCAAAGCTTGGCTCAAAACATACTTTAGCTCACGAATTCTTAGCACTATCAATTCCTTCAAAACTCACAAATCATTAGTTTAATGCTTACCCAATTCAATACACATTACTTAAGAAAAGCATTATACCAGGTCTGAGGAAGACATGGACGAATATTTGATGAAGTAATCACCCCAAACACTTTGTTGAAACCCTTGCCAATGATAACCACATTCTGAAGAGGGTGAAAAATCAATGAAGCAAGTATCTTCCATTGCCTTCTTCCTCTTAGAGATTGCTTAAAAAAGAAGTCACCAGAGAGACTTTCGCAACTAGTTGGTTGGATGCTATTTATAGCAAGGGAAGGGCCATGTTTTTGTTATTTATGTTCTCAAGCATTCTTGCATTTGCATGTGTTTCAGGCCTGCAGAATTCGAGGTGGCATCCGATACAAATGCGATAGAAGGAGCCATAGCATATCTAGTTTTTCACAGGTCTTTGGATTCCGGTTAAGGAAATGTTGTTATTTATGTTCTCAAGCATTCTTGCATTTGCATGTGTTTGTTTCAGGCCTGCAGAATTCGAGGGGGCATCCGATACAAATGTGATAGAACGAGCCATATCTTATCTAGTTTTTCACAAGTCTTTGGATTCCGGTTCAGAAAATGTTGCAGAAGATCCAATGTGGTTCACATCACCTTCAAACGTACATATCTCTTCCAACTTAATTCTCCTTCCTTCATGCATGCATCCATATGCTTACTAACATACAACATGCATCAATTTGAGTAGATCCATGATGCTGTTGGGCACTAAAGGTAAGTAATCGATCCATGCTGTTTAACACAAACGAATACATTCCATGATATTTTAGTAGCAATAATCGTACCATTAACTGTCAAAACAAGCTAATATGTTATAACAAAAAGTAATTACAAGTTAAATTGTGATAAAAAGATTTATTAAAAATAAAATTTGAATAAAAAAAAGCTTGGAAAGTGATACACAAATAGATCCTAAAGCTAATGTGAAGAAAGAGACTTTATACAACTCAATCCTCTATTCTACATCTCTGTACAGAAACATGCGTTAACCTTTAACAGCAGGAAAAGTTGAACCATGAAACCAAAGAGCCATTTGACAAGTTCTCCTGCATAAGATTAAAAAGAAATACATGAGTTTGGCTATTGATCTCAATATTATCTAAATTTTGATAATATTATATTATACAATAATATCATTAAAAAAAATGCCTTACAACACAACAGTCTGAAGCAAATTACTGAAGCAAAGAAGTAGGCATCAAAGCAATAACTACATTAACTCTTACACATCTTCATGATGCTTGAAACGAAGCATCCCAGATTTCCACGTATGAGCCCGACTGCTTGTCGAAGGAGTACCTGTCGTAAAGTTTTCATCAAACATGGCCTTGTTTTGCAAGTTCAACTTCTATTTGGGGAAGAAAACATTAGGCAAACAGGCAAACAAAAGCCTGGAGGAAGAGTGTACTACCATATCCCTGCTGCAGCACAGCAATATAACTTCGATGAAGGGTCATAATAATATCCCAAGTTGCTGCTGTACTAGTAACTACAACATTAAAAATGATTAAAATGCATAATGTCTCATATTTACATTAAATATATATATGAAATTTACATAGTTGAATACTATGATGTCCTTTTATAGTTGACATGCAGTATGATTCCTTATATTGTGGTTTAGATTGTTGAGTTTTATTTGGATGTGAATGCTATAATGTCTCATATTTACATTTTGTAGTATTTTTTATTTAATCTGTGATGATGTCATAGCCTTTATTTGATATAAATTATTAGAAATATTAATAATACATTTTAAAAGAATATAGCAAAGAGTTAAATTAATGAATTGAATTTTAATATTTTAGAGGTTTTTATCTTAATATCATGTAATAGCAGATAGCTTTAAAATGTAATAAGCTACTATGTCAACTAAATTGATATCTTTATTATATTGGACTAGTTGATATTATTTTTGCAAAGTATTAATATAAATTATATTTTCTTTCATAGAAAAGCGATAATTAGATTAGGTTTTATATTCCTTTTGATATTAGAAAGGAAATAAGTGTTTTTAATAAAAATAATAGTTTTTACATAAATTAAGAGAAACATGAATAGATCATAAAAGTAAAGAAAAGATTTTTAAACAAGAAAAAGAAAAATAAAAAATTTGGTGATCACAATTCCAAATGTGGAATAGGCTGTGCTACATTGGCTTAATTATTTGTTTTGCTTAAAAAATTATAAGTAAAAAAAAACTATAACATAAGTGTCATGGAAAAAACTAAGAGAGAAGATGTCAAAATATTTATTTTTATCTATATTACAATAGCTTAGATATCTTATGTTAGGTTTTGTTAATAAGATTAAGTTTTTTCAAGAACTAATCTAATATGAGAAATGTTTTTTATTTACTTTACTCCACTCAAAAATCTAGTAATTTTAATTTGAATAATTATTCTCTATTCTTTTGTAATAAATAGCAGAAATAATTTGTTTAAAAGATTGATTTTTATTCTACAAAATAAAAAAGTTATTATCTTTCAAGTTAAGAAACAAAATAAAGGGAATTCAAACATTAGAAAAGTTTTAATATATATATATATATATATATATATATATATATATATATATATATATATATATATATATGTATCATGTTTTTTATATTAAAACAAATATTTCAAAATAAAAAAAAATAAATTTTAAATAATAATTTTTTATTTTTAACTTAAACTTATAAATAAAGAAATCAACAATACTACAATATTATTGGACAAGCATGTTAACAACACATATATTATTCTTCAATATGATTATTTCTTGCTTTTACACATATTTAGATAACTTTTGTTGGACTAAAGGGTTCCAACATTACTAATTTGATGTTACCTATCATACTGTCATAAGGATTGACATAGTTATCTTTATCCTTGTAAATAAGCACGATCATGCATGAAAGGTTGATTATTGGCCAAAACAAAGACATTGGAATAATGGTAAGGAGAAGAAACTCTTGATTCAATGTTTTCCATGCATTCTACACCATTTCCATGAGCTTTTAGCATGCTTCTTCCTTTGTGCATGTGTTATCTTTCATATAGCTATGCATTATAATAGCCACATGATTCTCCCTTTGCCCATGCTATGTAAATATTAAAACAAGTTTAGCATTATTGATTGTGAGATAAAGAGCAATGCAATGCTTGCAAAGCGCTAGTATGTAAGAAGCTTAAGGTATCAACTTAGGCCCAAATTTACATGACATGAATTCTTATGATACCAAGTTATTTAAATGCCTCAAATATGCATCCTCTAATAAAACATGAATGAACTAACTTTGGCAAGCATAACTCACTAGAGGTAATGTCATTCATTATTCTGCAAATTATGCACATTTCTCTAACAATCTTTGGAAAGCTTGTAACCTAATGAAATGCGTCTTTCGGAATTGTTTCCTCCATCCAACCATAAAAGCAACATATTAGCAATGGATACACAACTTATAAGAGAGACTTTGAAGTGATCTTTCATGTTTGGCATATAGCCGTGCATTCCTCGTCGCTTTTCTTCCAAATATTCTTGTGACAATTTCTTCACCTGGCATGTAAAAAATTTAGATATTTTATAACAAAATCCTATTATTTGTAAAGAAAAACCAACTCAATTAACATGTGGATATATAAGTTGTTCAATAAGACATCGATCAATCATAAAGTTTAAAGTAAAAAGCAAGACCATGGATAATGTAAATAGTGAGTCTTATTTTCTCAATAGTTATGACTTAAAAAAAGCTTGAATAGTAAAGCAACAATATAAACATCGTAAATCTGTGCATTAAGAATACTTCAAGATTAGTATATGCACAAAGAATTGTTTTAGAGCTACCTCTTCTTTAAGATAATGAATTCTATATGTATTCTTTTTCAACACAAGTTCATCTTCAAACTCTTTAAAAGTTCTATGTAAAACAAGTATATACTTCTGTAAATAGATGGGTAACTTCTAAAATCCTTTCTCGAATTCCCATCTACAAAAACAATTGCAAACATCTAAAAAAAAACTCTTTAATTGAAGTCTTTCTGATTTTGTGTAAAATAATAACATCTAATGAGAAGTAGATAAATGAAAACTAATTAAATGCATCTTTAGTAGTTGCGCACCATTTTATTATGTCTGTAAGCAATTGAAGCTCTCCAAGTGTCCCATACCGATCATAAATATAATCGAGCATGGATATCAATATTGATAACATTGTGGCCAATATCCTTGCATAAGAAAAGCAAACCTTAGAGCATACTCCGACTATCCAAAAATATAATTCCACTGATCTATCTCTTGCAAATGAAAGGGTGCTTTATAAGGTTGACATTTTTGTTCCATCTATCAGTTACATGAATAAAAGTCAAATAATATATAGATTTAATATTTAAAAAAAAAATGAATTATAGAAACAAAATTTTTAATGCATTGATAAATGAGGCAAAATTTGAAAAAAAAATTGTTAATTTACTTATTTAACGGTCAGATTGCATAGGGTGGTTAAATTTGTCTCGTCTAATATTTATGTTGTATAAAAGATATTCTTAGTTCTTATGAGGGAATGAATGTGTTTATATTCCTTGTAAAGATTTTGAATCTTCTATAGTTGATAATAAATAATTAATTTTTCTTATGATCTTATCTCTTAGTATTTATTGTGTGATCTAGTAACAATTACTTGCCTTGTGATCTGACAGTGTTTAGTATCATTGACATTTGATTCAATGATTAGAGTTATCAAATATATGATCAATAGTTTTGGCTTGTTGCGTAATCTAGTAGTTAAGGTCAAGAGAGATGGTCGCTTTGTAATCTAGTGGCTAATATGACAAGATTCGAGTTGATATGAGATAAGGATCTTAAGATAAAAATCATTTGAGAAAAAAGCCAATAATTTAAAAAGATAAGAATGTATAAACAATGTGTGGATGATATAATAAATATAAGTATGTCAATAATGACAAAGAGAAACATTCAACATATTGGTATGAAAAATGCTTATATACATAAGAATAAGAAAAATCTCTTAATATTCCTAAAATATTATAAAGATATGATCCTTTATGAATATTGCTTAATTGTCATGCACTTGATGTGATTTCTTAATATCATGTTATATTTTTTTATTACATTGATATGTTTTACATACTTTAATTTTTACTTTATATATTGAGTTTATTATGATCATTCTTTTACTTGTGTTATAAGGCATATCATAAATGCTTATTGATTAGAAGAATGTTATGTTCATATGTTAAGTTCCTCATAATGGGTGGCAAGATATTTTTGAAATATAGATTGGCATAATATGAGTCTTAACATGTCAAAAAAAAGTACAATGGACAGTCATGGAGCTCACCGCCTATGGGAACATCGACAATGAGATTGAATAGACGAAAACGATAATAAAATAAATTCCTATTAAGATAACGAAGGGGAAAAACTAGCTAGTGATAACAACAACAATAGATAATTCAACACATGCAATGGAGCTCCCCATGAAAGAAACCTTGATGATATAGTTCTTGGCTCATTACTAATCATATGGCAAAATAGGGTGGCCTAGAAGAAGGCCATATTTAGCGAAGGCTTATATAAGGCGAACATGAGCTTGATATGAGATGTAGCTCTAAGCTAATGTTAATTTTGATGATAAAAAAAAACACATTAGTTTTTTGCATACTAACTATTGTATATATGTATATAATTGGGCTATAAAAACATATCAACATGGAAAAGTTTCCTACTCGAATATTATTCCATCAACTCTCAAAAGTCTTCTTATTAGAGTTTGATTGACTCGCCCTATTAGATTATTTGGAAAATGAAATCAACCAAATTATGAATTTTGTTATATCTTTATGTTCTATGAATATTATGTTGATTTCTTTGTCAGATAATTTCAAGATACAATCAACTTTAACATCGACTAATGTCCAAGAGGGTGAGAATTGTTTGCATTTTTCAAACTTTTTTAACTAGATTATCATTTAAGCTAACAAATGACAATAATATGATGACTTGAAATAACTTTATACTTGCCCTTAAGATGTCCTACCCTACCCTAAACCATCTTAAAACACATCAAGATACATAAGTGCCCTTATGCAACATCAACTATGCTTTATCCCCATCACTCTTTAATCCTTCAACTTTCAAAGTGTGTTAGAGCTAGCTTGAAAGTAATTCAAGTTCTTCACTTCTTTGTTCAAAAGGTTTTATTTTGTAACTTTTTCTTAAGTGGTATACTTTGGATTCAAGCAATATTTAGTTATCTCAATTTCTTTTTTATTATATAAGCTTTTCTGAACCAATGTTTTGTGCTTTATTACTTTTAAAGTTTTTAGTTGATAAGATTAGATATATTAAATATTTATCTTTATAAGTTTCTTTTAGAAAATTAGAAACAAAGTACTTCTTTTACAAAACTTATTCTCTTTTGATATCTTTCATCTCGCTTTAAGTGTTTCCATTTCTCAAATAGATAATATAAGCTTCAATATCTCTAAAGGTTTTAATGTTGTGAAGTAGGTTTGAATCTAGTAAATATTTATCTTTGTGATTTCTTTCACTAGATCTGCCATAAAACAAAGGCTTTCAAGTTGATTTACTTGGATGCTCATCATCATTGAGCTTGTTGTTACATGCTATAGAGCTTTCATGATAACATCCTTTTGAGTTTTCCCTTTTCAATATGTTGACACCAACCCTTTTGAATTATGTTGAAGTGTTTGTAAGCTGCCCTAGACCTGTAGTTCATTAAACACCCTAGATGATTTTGCTTCATGTTGGAGTCATCATGGGCTGTACTAGGCTTGGGGTATTTAAGCATTGAGCTTGAGAATAAGGTGGATATATATCCTTGTCCTTGGCTTGGTTTGAGTAACAAAATTGGTTCAATAGAATTTTCTAAAGAGAAGCTAAGGCAATGGAGTAGGGTAATTTGAGGGCCAAACCACTACGTACCACTTGGACCAAACTCATATATCTAACTTGTGTTCTTCATTTTGCTTTTCTGGTGCTATGTGCACGTAAACTCATTGGATGGTTGGACATATTAAAGGCTAGAATTCTTAAATGATCCAAAACATAACAATAGTTTAACTTGACTTTTAACACAATATAGTTGAAATTCATTGCATATTGATATATTAATCCCTTTGTGGGATGAAAAGGATTGCAAGAACATCCTATTTCTCAAGACAATTTTATATGAATGAGATTAACACTCATTGTCTAACTAAAAATCATACGTAAAGATTTTAGCAATATTTTATACAAGAATGTCATGAAACTTTTGGTTTCTAATCATATATTTTGCTTGGGTTACTTCGACTCGAGAAAGGTTGATACAAGACAACCACATGTCGACTGTTACATCGGGCATGCCAGACATCAACAATTTTGGGATATGCACGAGTTCAACTAGAAAATATTGCAAAAATACATACAAACTAACTATGATCACAATCACATTTTGAGGTGATTTGACTACAAGTTGATGATGTCTCTAACATGTACATAATTGTGACACTAAGAAGGAGTAGGAGCTCTTCAACTAATCATCTTTCTTTGATGCAAGCCAAAATGATATTGGGTCTTCAAGAACAATGTTAGACTAACATGCATTACTCTAATGCAACAAATTCACCAACACATCTTTCCTAACACAATAGACATGTATACAATGCATAGGAATGTGATATCATATAAGAGAAGGCCTCACAAATGATCAATGCACTACATTACTATAACATTTAATTTAGATAATATGTACCACCATCAAAATATACAGATTATTCTGATTTTACGGTGCCTGTCCAGTTTTTGTGAAATTTAGATTCATAATAATATTGTTCATATTTGTTTATGATAAATAAAAATAAAAGTAGAAAGAAATCTCTAAACATAATCATTATGTCCACTTGATGCCCTTATCAAAGCATGTGCATACCAAGGAAGATCACTTTAAGAATTGAAATTCATAATGACAATACAATTGCTCATGTATAAGAAAAAAGTGATGACCTACAAGAAAATGGTTGGGCACATGGCAAAGGCAATTTGCCAAGACATTTCATAGCCATCTTGTATGAATTCAAAGTCTTAAAAGCAGCCTACAAAGGATGAATTAATGATATAAACTTGGTTAGTTGGCTAAATAGAAGTTGATTTGTCATATCAAACTAACTCGCAAGTGATCCAAATTTAAAAACTCCAAATTATCACAACTAGATAAAATTGCCATGTATAACGATTACGAATGTCTTAATAATTCATAAAAAACTAAACTATGTTACAATGAATGAGACGGGATGCAAGATCAGTTCATCAATAAAATAAAAATTAGCATTACTTCACTAAGTACTTCATGTTGTTTGAACATAGTCTACGCAAAAGTGCACTTAAGAGTTAAAAATCCGCTAAATTGTAATTTGTTTTTCTTACAGTTTATGCAACAAATTTCACAAATATGTTATACATTAATAAATAAAAAGATATTTCAAATAATCTCAATAGGGTTTAGGACACATCCATTTGTATTAGGGGCCCAAAAACATATAACCGTTCAATATCTCACTACTCTTCGTAGAAATTGACCCGACACAACAAACGACAAACTTTAGAGAACCAATTCATTTGTATACTGAATTACAAGTCGAGAGATCGTAGATTTCATATGAAATCCACATATGACTCTAGCCATGAAAGTTATCCAGTAGATATTGTATCCATCTCTGTTTAAAATGTGAATATTCAAAGGCCATGAAATTAATTTGCTTACAAAATAACATATGAATTGCTACAATTATCAACCAACCATAAGAAAACATCAAATTGTAACTATTATGCCCAAATTATAGGAGTCAACGTTGACCTTCATCAACTGAAATGAGTGAAAGAAAACAATAAAGATGCTCACAAAAAAATTTAATAAAAATACATTCCTCCATCAAGAAAAATTATAACAATACATTGCAGTAATCAAATGTTCAACTTTCAAGAAATTCCAACTTTGAGAGCTCCTATTATTTTTTTTCCTTTAAATTTCTGTTTTTAATTGTTGAAAAAAAATCATATGTTGAAAAAAAATCATATTTGAATATTTACCCATCAAGAACTTAGATTGAACACAGGTAAAGAAATGAATTAAGCCAAAATAGATTTGACAAACAACAGAATTACAGGTTAGGAACAACCTGCCTTATCCATGTTTCATCTCTTAAACCAGCAAATTCTGGTTTCAATAAACCTAACCCATGAGCCAAAAAGATTAAAGTAGCAAAATGTTTGGCCAATTTAGCTTATTTATTAGCCAAAAAACATTTATTTGACTAATCAACCAACATCCTGAGTTTCAAGAATCTATATATTATGAATAAAGTTCAGTTCATTGTTTGCCTAACAGTTTAGCTGTATATGCATTCAATAGAGAATCTATTTTTGGTTTGTTTGATTGCAAGACAGATACAATAAATATATTTCTTTCTTGCATTTAGAAGCAAAAACAAATAAGTTGTTTCATAAGCAACAACGAATATTAACAGAAGCACAAAAATAAAATGAAGTCACCCACAAAACAGTAAAAAGTTTGAGCATACAGACTTCACAAAAAAAATTCAACCTTTTCCTAACCAGCATATTCAAAAAACAGGAATTTTACAATAACAGAACAAATCAGAAAACAAAAAGCAATTAGTTCTTCACCTTGAGAAAAACTTGAAAATAATAATGAACTAGTTCTCCAAAGCCTTAATCTTCTCCATGTACTTTTTGGTCTGTTGCAATCTCTCTGGTGTAAGATGATGCCCAACATCAAGCTTGTATTGTTCAAATTTCATTTCTTCACACTTCAAGGCAGCAGCCTTGCATGCTTTAATTGTTCCTAATTACATCAGGATTTCAATTTTATTTTTTTGGAAAAGAAATGTCAACAAGGTAGCAAGAAATAACTAAATTCACCAAAGAAAGACCTCAATTTCCAGCCATGAAAGTTCTTTATCATGCAATTGTTATTCAACACATATTGATATTGAATACAAATTACTCACCACTTAAATCCAGTAAGTTGAGAGTTACAGAGCACTTCCCAATACTTGTCACCATTGCCATTGCAGACCATATCTTTTGATAGTCAGCACGGGAAGCTTTTATAATACATAGCTTTGTTGCAGGGTTGAGATATTTAACTTCAATAAAGAAGGAAAAAAAAAAAAAGAAAACAAAAATCAACAAATGACCAAAACGCATCCTAAATTAAACTTCAAGATTAAGTTGCCAAAATTCATAAATGAAGGACAAAACAGCCTTACCCTGCAAGGATCCAAGCGATAGAGCAAGGCCACATTCCCCAAAGTTTAACAAAATGCTGTCTTTGATTGCTTTCGAAAGATTATACTCTGTGACAATAATTGGATCATTTCCAGCCGAATCCCTGCCGGCATTTACTATAACCTCAATCACCATGTATCTGTTCTTAAATTGCACCATGATATGAACTTTATGGTTCAGTTTCAAGACAGCCACCAAGAGGACTGTAACGAACAACAATTTAGCATTTTTACATCGGAATATGCTACAGAAACGACAAAAACAAGTATTAATCTTACTAAGTGGGATCTTTCCCAAGAGCAATCGTTTTCTTTTTCCCTCTCAGGAACTTTTCCCGTCCTCAAGGCTGATCCCTCGAAATTGTCTTCAAAGCCGAGTGTCCCGACCAAGGGTCGCTGCTCTCCTTTATTTTACTCTTCCCGCAAGGGTCTCGCAAAGCTTCCCTCACGGTCGAATCTCCACCCCACCTAAGGCTCCACCCAAGGGCTGCTCCGCAAACCGACTCTTCGCCGTCCGGAAGCTAACGAATCCGTTCCGATTCGCAAGCGATTAGGTTATAACAAAAGCTTTCCTCCGCCGTGCAGCGCTCAGAGTTTTTTTAAGAATAAGGTGGACCCTAATAATAATATATAATAAGAATTAGTAATTAATTGAAAAAAAAAACTTAATTAAAACATAGAACCTCGTTTAATTTCTTATATTTTTTTATCAAATCAAAATCCAAAAATGTTTTAGCTCTATCACCAAATCTTATCTTTTCTTAATAATATTAAGCATCTTAAATAATTTTTATACTTAAAATATTTAAAAAATTATTTTTTTTCCTTATATCTCTCTTTTGGCTCTACTCTAAAAAAATATATATATTTTTAAGACCTTATCTTTTTGAATTAAAACTTAGCCCCTTTATTAATTTCTTATATTTTTTTACCAAAGAAAATTATTTAATAAATATTATTTAAATCTATTTAAAGAGCTCAACGAGTTTTCCAAATATCACTTTTATAATATTTATTAATTTTAATAATTTTCAAAATTAAAATTCTCAAAAATATTATTTAATTCTTTTCATTATATATTCGTTCTATTCTACTCCAAAATGTCACTAAAAAGAATTAAATATTTATTTTAAATATTATATATATATATATATATACACACACATAAATTTGTAATAACTAACTAATTTTTTTTACTATTTTATCCCTTACTGTTTGTTGTGTCATCTAGTAATTATTATTTGACTTTGTGAGTTGACGGTATTTTGTATTGTTAGCATTTGATCCAATCATTAGAGTCGTCTAATATATAACCAATAGTTTTGACTTTTTAGGTAATATATTAGTAGAGGTCAAAAAAGATGATAGGAATCACTTGCTTTGTAAATTAGTAGTTAATATGACAAGATATAGGCTGATATGAGATGAGGATCTTAATATAAGAATCATTTGAGAGAATAAAACCAATAATTTAAGAAATATAAGAATATATAAATAATGTATGGATGATATAGTAAATATATGTATGTTAATAATGAAAAAGAGAAACATTTATTATATTAGCATAAAAGATGCTTATGTGCACATGAGTAAACAAAATCTCATGATATTCTTATATTATTGTAGATACATGATTTTTTTGTGAATATTTTTTAAATGTCATGCACTATATATGATTTTTTTAGTATTATATTATATATATTTTTATTATATTTATATTATTTTACTTTTTTAAAAATTATATTATATATTAGTTTATTATACTCATTCTCTTATTTTTAATATAAGACCTGACATAAGTACTTATTGACTTTGTAGGAAATGTATATAGTTGAATACTATGATGTCTTTTTATAATTGACATGTGATATGATTTATTATATTTTAGTTTAAAATATTAAGTTTTATTTGAATGTAAATATTATAATATCTAGTATTTATATTATATAATATCTTTTTAAATCTATGATGATATCTTAATTTTTCTTTGATATAAAAAATAAGAGATACTAATTATGCATTTTATAAGAATATAATAAAGAATTGAATTTTAATATTCTAGAGCTTCCTATTATATTATCCTGCAATAGGAGATGGCTTGAAAATGTAATTAACTAATGAGTCAACTAAACTAGTATCTTTATTCTATTGAATTAGTTATTTTTATTTTTTTTAACGTATTAATGCAAATTTATATTGGGCTATCAAAAAAAAATGTTAATTATATTAGTTTTTATATTCCATTTGATATTAAAAAGGTAAACAAGTGTTTTTAATAAAAAGAATAGTTTTTAAATAAATAAAGATAAACATGTATAGGTTTAAAAAGTAAAGAAAAAATTTTTAAACTAATAAGAGAAAAAGAAAAATAGAAAATTCCGAACAAGGAACAGGCAATGCCACATTGGTTTATATATCTTTTGACATAAAAAGTTGAGTAAAAATGATATATATCATGAAACTCTTAAGAAAAATGGAGAGGCAAGATGATAAAATTTTTATTTTTATTTTTATTTATTTTACAATAGCCTAGATATCCTCTATTAGTCTTGGTCAATGAAATTAAGTTTCTACAATTACTAATCTGTTTTGAGACATATTTTTTTAATTTGATTTATTTTACTCAAAGACTTTGTAATTTTAATTTGAGAATGTATTCCCTATTCTTTTTCTATATTAGTAGAAATAATTGGTTAAAAAAATTAATTTTTATGCTACTATAATAAAAAAAAAGTTGTATTCCTTTCAAGTTAAGAAAAAAAAGGGGGAAATTCAAATATTAGAAAGTTTTAATATATATGTATCATGTTTTTTTATATTAAAATAAGTAAAAATATTTTAAAATAAGAAAAAAATGAATTTTTAAATTGTTATTTTTTTATTTTCACTTATGCTTATAAATAAAGAAATCAACGATGCTACAATTTATTCAACAAACATGTTAACTACATGCATATTATTCTTCAATATGATTATTTCTTGTGTTTACACATTTTTAGATAACTTTTGTTGGACTAAATGGCTCCAACATTACTAATTTGATGTTGTCTGTCATAATGTCATGATGATCGGTATAGCCCTTATAAATAAGCTTCACCATACATGAAAGGTTGATGATTGGTCGAAGCAAAGACATTGGAATATTGGTAAGAAGAAGAAACTCTTGATTCAATGTTTTCCATGCATTCTCCACAATTTCCATGAGCTTTTGGCTTGCTTCTTCTTTTGTGCATTTGTGTTCCTTCATATAGCTATGCACTGTAGTAGCCACATGATTCTCCTTTTGCTCATGCTACATAAATATTAAGACAAGTTTAGTACTATTGATTGTGAGGTAAAGAGCAATGCAATGCTTGAAAAGCTTTAGTATGAACAAACTTTGTAAAGCATACCTCATCAGAGGTATTGTCATTTATTATTCTGTAAATTATGCACATTGCTATGACAATCTTAGGAAAGCTTGTAACCTAATGAAAGGTCTCTTCTGGAATTGTTTCCTCCATCCCAACATAAAAGCAAAAAACTAACAATGGATATGAACAACTTAAGAGAGACACTTTCAAATGATCTCTTACGTTTGAAACACAGCCTTGTATTCCCCATTATTTTTCTTCTAAATATGCTTGTGACAATTTCTTCACCTAGCATGTAAAACATTTAGCTATTTTATGGCAAAATCTTATAACTTTGTAATAAAATCAATTCAATTAACACATGTATATATAAGTTGCTCAATAAGACATCTATCCATGATAAAGTTTTGAATAAAAAGCATAGCCATGGATAATGTAAATAGTGATTTTTATTTTCTAAATAATTATGACTTAAAAAAAGACTTGAATAGCAAAGCAACAAGATCAACTTCATAAATCTATGCATTAATAATCATTCAAGATTAGTAGATGCAAGAAGAATTATTTTAGAGCTACCTCTTCTTTAAGATATTGAATTTTGTATGTATTCTTCTTCAACTCAAGTTCATCTTCTAACTCTTTGAAAGTTCTATATAAAACAAGAATATATTTTTGTAAATAGATGGATAACTACTCAAATCCTTCCTTGAATTCCCATCTACATAAACAATTACCAACATGAAAAAAAAAACTCTTTTAAGAAGTTTCTACTTGATTTGTTGTGTATAATATAAGAATCTAATGAAAAGTAGACAAATGAAAACAAATTAGATATATCTTTAATAGTTGTGCACCTCTTTATTATGTTTGTAAATAATTGAAGCTCTTCAAGTGTCCCATACTGATCATAAATATCATCCATCATGGATACCAATACTGATAACTTTGTGGTCAATATCCTTGCATAGGAAAAGCAAGGCTTAAAGCATACTTCGACGATCCAAAAATATAACTCCACTTATCTATCTCTTTGCAAATGAAAGGTGCTTTGTAAGGTTGATATTTTTATTTCATCTATCAGTTAAATGAATAAGAGTCAAATAATATATAGATTTAATATTTTAGAAAAATTGAATTATAGAAACAAATTTTTTAATGCATTAATAAATGAGGCAAAATTTGAAAAATTTGTTAATTTACTTATTTCACGACTTTGTTCCTCGACAAATATATGATAGTTATATATAATAAAGCTTGCATAGATATGCTTCGAAGTTCTTCTAAGTGGATTGATTGCACCCATTGAAAATCCAATTTAGCAAACTGCAACAAATCTTCTCTTCTATTCTCTTGTTTTTCATATAAAGATATGAACTCTCTTGCTTCCAATCTCTCTATTCTTCTAAACTTTGGTGTTCTCAAAGCTCTTGCAACCATAGTTCCCATATTTGGCTCCAATTGGAAACACATTAAACATAGATGCCTGCGAAATCAACGGCTTTTTCCAATATCTCCTCATTAAGTTTTCAGCTGCCTTATAAAGGTTAAGCAATGCTTTCACATTTGCTATCAAGCTAGCCTTGAACTCACGTTCTTTATCTACAAAGCTATTAAAAACATCTGTTACATCATAGCAATGGTTAACCAATTTCTCGAATATTAGCTAATGCACATCATATGAAGAGTAATGACCTATTGATATTGAAAGTTGTTGTTCCCTGAGAAGTCGAAATCCAAGAGCAATGGTGTGGAGATCGTTGGTGTGCTCAATTCCAACATCTTGTATTGTGGTTAATGTCTCGTTGATTTCCATTTTGAAGGTGATAAGAGACTCCCAAGTGTTCAATATTATCAATCAATTCCAAAGACAGAGATATCTGTGATGTCTCTCAAAGCTTGGCTCAAAACATACTTTAGCTCACGAATTCTTAGCACTATCAA
Organism: Vanilla planifolia; assembly: GCA_023846275.1. Lineage (NCBI taxonomy): Eukaryota > Viridiplantae > Streptophyta > Magnoliopsida > Asparagales > Orchidaceae > Vanilla > Vanilla planifolia. Next base: position 2,277,335 of record CM043877.1, read on the forward strand.
TTCCTTTAAAACCCACAAATCATTAGTTTAATGCTTACCCAAGTCAATACACATTACTTATGAAAAGCATTATACCAGATCTGAGGAAGACATTGACGAATATTTGGTTGTATGCTATTCATTCAAGGGCAGGACCTTTTATAGTGTTTTTATTATTATTTGGTCCATAAGTGAACCTCATGCCTATGACCTGATGATTAAAAAATAAATAAAAATGAACATTAAAAGCATTCTTTGGTTATTATTTAATATTCTCGTTTTCCATCCCCTTTTTATAATGGTTTCTTTGTCTTATCCTAAAGAGATCAAATAGTCTTCTAAGATGGTATATTCCATCATCTTCTTCCTTTCAGGTGCTCATGAAAATGTAATATAAAAAATAATAAATTATGAATATTTTGTAATAAATTTAATCCTTTCTTTAAAACAGCAACTTGTTTTCAAGATATTGTCGGATCAAAGATTATGCCAAAAATTAAATTAGGAGAGGAAGAAATATTTCCATCAATAAAATATTCAATTGGCTGATTTTTTGTTAAAAACTTGATATTAAAAAAAACGTTTTTCACAATTTATTATTTAAAATTAGAATTAAAAACAAAATTGAGTTGTTTCGTCTATTTTGTCACAAATGATGTATCTCATCTTTGTATTTTTCCAGCTTTAATCTGAAATTGAAGAAATGTCCATTTTGTTATTTCTTTTTAAAAAAAATATCTATTAAAAAACTTGTTTTCATAATTTATTATTTAAAATGAAAATAATTCAAATAATTCAACATATAAAAACAAGATTGAATTCTTTTGCCTATTTTGTCACAAATTATTTATCATTTTGGTATTTTTCTAACTTCAATATTTAAAATGGAGTAATGTTTTACTTTCAAATGCTTTGAAAGTCGAAAGTTTTATGATTATTGTATTTTGAATTAGACAAAAGCTTGTCCAAGGGATTATGAATTTTTTATTGGTCATTTGAGATTGAGTTATAAGTCAATTGAATAGTTCTATGCAATTTTACAATTTCTTTGTATGATCAATGGAAAGTTGTGTAGCTAATAATTGTTTGGAACATATTACCAAGTGGCTCGATGACACCAACTACTTCATTAGGTGCATCGATTACATTAGATAGCTTAACTTGATTGTATTGGGATGTTTAACCTAAAAATATCAGACAACCCCAATCCTAGGTTAGATTGCATTGGGTGGCTAAATATGTATTCTCTTTATCATTTTTATGTTCTATAAAAGATATACTTGGTTCTTATGAGTGAATGAATGTGTTTGTATTCATTGGAAAGATTTTGGACCTTCTTATATAGTTGATAATAAATAACTAATTTTTCTTATAATCTTATCATTTAGTATTTGTTGTGTGATCTAATAATCATTAATTGTCTTATGATATGATGGTATTTGGTACCATTGGCATTAGACTTAATGATTAGAGTTAATATATAATCAATAGTTTTGGCTTGTTGTGTAATTTAATAGTTAAAGTCAATAGAGATGAAATGAGTCATTCTTTTTGTAATTTAGTGGTTAATATGACAATATTGAAGTTGATATTAGATAAAGATCTTAAGATAAAATTCATTTGAAAAAAAAAGATAATAATTTAAAAAAGATAAGGATATATAAATAGTATGTGGATGATATAGTAAATATATATATATATATATTGTTAATAATGAGAAAGAGAAGCATTCAATATATTGGTATAAAAGATGCTTATATGTATATAAGTAAGCAAAAAAAAAAAAAAAAAAAAAAAAAGAAAAAAAGTAAGCAAAATCTCATGATATTTTTAAAATATTATAAAAATATGATTCTTTATGAATATTTTTTAATGGTCACGCACTTGATATGATTTTTTAATATCATGTTATGTTTTTTATTGCATTTATATTATTTTATATACTTTAATTGATACTTTATATATTGAGTCTACTATGTTTATTCTTTTATTTGTATTATAGAACATAACATAAGTACTTATTGATTAGAAGAATATTTATGTTCATGAGTTAGGTTTCTCATAATAGGTGACAAGATATTTTTGAAATATAGATATTTGTTATATTATATCAAATGATATATATATTTAAGAAATTTATATAGTTGAATACTATGATGTCCTTTTATAGTTGAAATTCAATATGATTCCTTATATTTTTGTTTAAATTGTTGAGTTTTATTTTGATGTAAATCTTATAATGTCTCGTATTTACATTTTTTTAGTATTTTAAATTTAATCTGTGATGATATCTTAGCATTTCTTTAATATAAATAATGAGAGATACTAATAATGTATTTTACAAGATTATAGTAAAGAATTAAATTAATGAATTAAATTTTAATATTTTAAATCTTTCTAACGTAATATCATGTAATAGTTGATGGTTTGAAAATGTCTAAATTGATATCTTTATTCTATTGAACTAGGTAGTCTAATTTTTGCAAAGTATTAATATAAATTATATTTGGCTTTCAAAGAAAAGTGATAATTAGATTAGTTTTTATATTCCTTTTGATATTAGAAAGGTAAATAAGTGTTTTTAATAAAAATAATAGTTTTTAAATAAATAAAGATAAACATGTATAGATCTTAAAAGTAAAGAAAAGATTTTTAAACAAGAAAAAAATAGAAAATTTGGCAATCATGATTCAAAATGTGGAACAGGCTATGTCATATTGGCTTAGTTATTTTTTTGGCTTAAAAATTTATTAGTAAAAATGATGTATACCATGAGAGTAATGAGAAAAATTGAGAGAAAAGATAAAAAATTTGTATTTTTATTTATTTTACAATAGTCTAGATATCCTCTGCTAGGTTTTATTAATAAGATTAAGTTTTTCGAGCTACTAATTTAGTTTGAGACACATTTTTTATTTACTTAATTCCACTAAAAGATCTAGTAATTTTAATTTGAAAAGGTATTCTCTATTCTTTTGCAATAGTAAGGAGAAAGAATTGGTTTAAAAAATTGATTTTTATTCTACTAAATAAAAAACTTATCATCTTTTCAAGCTAAGAAAAAAAAGGGGAATTCAAACATTAGGAAAGTTTTAATATATATATATATATATATATGTTATACCCAGTAAAAAAAATTTTTATATTAATCTTTAATAAATTAATTTTTGGCTTGGATGATTTCAGATCGACAGTAGGATGAGCCAGGAGCTCAATTAGAGGCTATTGGAATTTCTGAAATTTCTGGGGATTTTTCGGAGCACCGAGGTAATTTTTAAGTAATTTTCCTTGTTTATTTGGATTTATTGGATTTTTGGAAATTCGAAAATCAATTATGATCGGTTATTTTAAAACCGGAAATTTATTTTTATCGCGCGTGAATCGGACCGGAACGGTTCAGCGGAGGCGGAGGCGGTTCGCCGAGTTAGTTTGCGCGTGCGTTCTGATAAGCGGATCGGACGGTCGTGATCGACGGTTGGGATTGAACCGGCTGATCGGGTGCTTACCGTGTCGATAGCGTGTCGACAGCGCGTATCGGGTGCTTACCGTGTCGAAAGCGTGTCAACGGTGCGTAGTGGATTTTCACCGTGTCGTCCAGAAATATAAAACCCTCGCGAAACGATTAGGGTTCGTTCGACCGACCGATAGAGAGATTTTTCCGGCGTACAGCGCGTGATTCCGGCGGCCTGGCAAGGGGCTTTTTGTGCCTGGAGATTCACAGGAACGCGGAGAGTCGATTGATACCGGATTCGTTCGGTGAGGAGCTGCGGCGAGCTGCGGACGAAGTTCACCGTCGCCGGCGTCGTTGAGGTAGGAAATTCAGATTTAAATTAGTTATTTAATAGAAATTAAAAGCATGGAATATATTGCAAATTGCTACCTGAGCATGCAAGTTGTGGTTTTTGGAATTGATTTATGCAAATTATCGATTTTAGCATTTTAGGTTTTTTTCGGATAAATTGTACCCGTCGAATTCGGAATTTTTCCAAGCATATGTTGATTTGATTATGTGCCTAAATCATGTTAAGGTGTTTTCAAATGCTTAAATATGTTTAATTTCATAGATTGTCAAAATGGGGATCGGATGAAACTTCGGCGGAAAATTTTGATTGAACCTTAGAATTAGTGACATTATTGAAACATTAGGATAGTATGAACATCGGATTTTGCTTCTCCTTGATCTCGGTCACCGGAAATCGACGGGGAAAACGAAATTTTCCGGAGGACTCGTCGGCTAGGGTTTCGCGGGCGCCGGGCGGAGGAAGGAGACGGATTAAGTAAATTCGGTTTAATTATTTGAGTAATTATAATTATATAATTTTTATTAATAATTATATGCGGCGCGGAAGAAAAGAAATGCGGATTTTTAAATTCGGAAGATTAATCCGAATTTTTCGGAAATGGAAATGTGGGAAATTTAATTCGGAAATTAATCCGAATTTCGGAAAAAAAAAGATATGCGGAATTTTAATTCGGAATTTTATTCCGAATTTTTGAAAAATGGAAAAAGGGGCGGAAATTGATTTTGGAAATTAGGAAAATTCGGTAATTGAATTTCCGGGAATTATTAAATTATGAAAAGTCAGAAAAAGGAAAAAACTTGGAATTTAAAATTTCCTGAAGTGTGAAAATGTGATTTTTGGAAATCACGTAGCCAAGTTGAAATTGACTGTTGGAAATTACCAATGAATTCAGTACAGCTGAATTAGTTGGAAGGAAGTGTGACACTTAGGTGCTGCAGAAACAATCAGAATTTTGGTACAGTTGTGTTACTTGTATGACAATGGCATGGATTGAGTCAGTTTACTCAGTGTGGGCATATTTTATGGATTGGCATACTGGACCGGACTACTATAGACCTTATATGATGTTTTAGGGTAGTTGTGGTAGGTAACTGTGCGGTTCAGACTTAACTTTCACAGTATACATGTGGACTGGTATGCGCCTTGTTGTATCTGGACACATGTTGCCGAATCTTGGAGTTAAAGCTTGGCAATGACTGTAGGGGCGTGGCTTCTATGGAAATTGTTGGGAGAGGACTTCTTGGGACGGTGGCTGAGTCGACCTCTTCTGGTCCACGAGTGTAGGCCTGCGTGCCTGAGAGTGGCAGCGGCAGGGGTGACTCGCCGTGGCTAGCCAGGGTGTCTCACGTTGGCTAGAGATCTATGTGACGGGTTTGTCTATAGTCTCCAGAAGATTGATTGACGAGAGACGCTACGGTGTCGAGTGCTAGGCGCCATGCGTGCGCAGAGATGGGCGTGTCCCGCTGGCATGCTACCTGGGAGCACAGAGGAGAGCTACTCTGTTGTGACTGGGGGTGACTGTGATTGGTCGGAGTCTGGAACTGAGAGTGCCTATCCACCATATATTGTTATGCTGTATTCTTATACTCTTGCTATTATCCTTCTCTTGCATGTGAGTTTTACTAGCTGTCTTTCCTACTGGGCGTAGCTCATTTCCGTATTATATATTTTCAGTGGCTCGGCAGACTTGACGCTACCAGATTAGGTGGGATCGTGGTCAGCAGACTTGTGGAGGATATCTGATCGGTGATTATCTGAGAAATTCTGGTTAATAAATTGTTGCTGTTGGATGTTGTCAGTGAGACTGTTATTTTTATGTCTTGTATTATGTGAGGGTAATTCTGACTTATGTATCTAATTGGATGATATTGTATTTGTTGGACTTGGATCTTATTTTTGTGATGCAGTTTCCATTCACTGTTTTACTTTATTATCTTGATGGTATAGTGTGTGGAGTGCTATATTTTATCTGAGGATGTTATGTATTTTATTTTTGATGGTGAGGTCATTACATGACTATGGAACTTAATATTGGGGGTTCAGACTTCTATTAGACCGGTTCTCCTATCGATATGGGTTAGGAGTATTGGGTCTAGTAGGAGTAACATTGCGCGAGTCCATCTGTTAATTCAGGAGTCATGAACCTGATTTGACGGTGTACCCGGGAGATGGGATCCACATTGTTAAGGAAAGTAGGTGTGTAATGATGTGTTATATCCTATGTTTTTCGTAGGCTACTCAGGTTGGTATGGGACGACCTGAGCTGTCTATATGCAAAAAAAAAAAAAAAAAAAAAAAATTTTATGCCAAAATCAGCCTAGAAAATATGGGGTGTAACAATATATATATATATATATATATATATATATATATATATATATATATATATATATATATATATATATATATATATATATATATATATATATCATGTTTTTTTATATTAAAACAAGCAAAAGTACTTCAAAATAAAGGAAAAATAAATTCTTAAATAGTAATTTTTTAATTTTCACTTATACTTATAAATAAAGAAATCAATGACACTACAATATTATTCAACAAGCATGTTAACAACATGCATATTATTCTTCAATTTGATTATTTCTTGTTGTTACACATTTTTTGATAACTTTTGTTGGAATAAATGGTTCCAACATAACTAATTTGATGTTATCTGTCATGGTGTCATAAGGATTGGTATAGCTGTCTTTATCCTTGTAAATAAGCTCAATCATGCATGAAAGGTTGATGATTGGCCGAAACAAAGACATTGGAATAGTTGTTAGAAGAAGAAACTCTTGATTCAATATTTTCCATGCATTCTCCACAATTTCCATGAGCTTTTGGCATGCTTCTTCCTTTGTGCATTTGTGTTCCTTCATATAGCTTTGCACTATAGTAGCCACATGATTCTCCTTTTGCTCATGCTACATAAATATTAAAAAAAGTTTAGCATTATTGATTGTGAGATAAAGAGCAATTCAATGCTTGCAAAGCTCTAGTATGTAAGAAGCTTAAGGTATCGACTTAACCCAAAAGCTACATGACATGAATTCCTATTATACCAAGTTATTTAAATGGCTAAAATATGCATCCTCCAATAAAACATGAATGAACTAACTTTGAAAAGAATACCTCATCTGAGGTAATGTCATTCATTATTCTGCAAATCATGCACACTGCTTTCACAATCTTAGGAAAGCTTGTAACCCAATGAAATGTCTCTTCTGGAATTGTTTCCTCCATCCCAACATAAAAGCAACATATTAGCAATGGATAAACACAACTTATAAGAGAGACTTTCAAGTGATCTTTTATGTTTGGCACATAGCCTTGCATTCCCCATCGTGTTTCTTCCAAATATGCTTGTGACAATTTCTTCACCTGGCATGTAAAAAGTTTAGATATTTTATAACAAAATCTTATTATTTGTAACAAAATCAACTCAATTAACATAGGTATATATAAGTTGCTCAATAAGACATTGATCCATGACAAAGTTTCAAATAAAAAGCATGACCATGGATAATGTAAATAGTGAGATTTATTTTCTAAATAATTATGACTTAAAAAAAACTTGAATAGCAAAGCAACAAGATAAACAATCATTCAAGCTTAGTATATGCACGAAGATTTGTTTTAGAGCTACCTCTTCTTTAAGATATTGAATTCTGTATGCATTCTTCTTCAACTCAAGTTCATCTTCAAACTCTTTGAAAGTTCTATATAAAACAAGTAAATACTTCTGTAAACAGATTGGTAAAAGCTCAAATCCTTCCTCAAATTCCCATCTACAAAAACAATTGCAAACATATAAAAAAACTATTTTATTGAAGTCTACTTAATTTATTGTGTACAATAATAAAATCCAATGAGAAGTAGATAAATGAAAACTAATTAAATATATTTTTAATAGTTGTGTACCTTTTTATCATGTCTGTAAGCAATTGAAGCTCTTCAAGTGTACCATACTGATCATAAATATCATCGAGCATGGATATCAATATCGATAACTTTGTTGTCAGAATCCTTGTATAAGAAAAGCAAGGCTTAAAGCATACTCCGACTATCCAAAAATGTAATTCCACTGATCTATCTCTTGCAAATGAAAGGTGCTTTGCAAGGTCGATATTTTTGTTCCATCTATCAATTAAATAAATAAGAGTCAAATAATGTATAGTTTTGATTTTTTATAAACTGAATTATACACATTTTTTTGTGAAATGATAAATGGGACAAACTCTAAGAATATTCTTTGATTTATGCATTTCACAACTTATTTTCACCACACATATATAGTAGTTATATGTAGTAAAGCTTACATGGATATGCTTCGAAGCTCTTCTAAATGGATTGATTGCACCCATAGGAAGTCCAATTTAGCAAACTGCAACAAATCTTCTCTTCTATTCTCTATTTTTTCATATAAAGATATGAACTCTCTTGCTTCCAATCTCTCCATTCTTCTAAACCTTGGGGTTCTTAAAGCTCTTGCAACCATAGTTCCCATATTTGGCTCCAATTGGGAACACATCAAATTTAGATGCCTCATTGCAAAATCAACAGCTTTTTCCAATATCTTCTCATTAGGTGTTCCAAGGTATGCCGCCTCATAAAGGCTAAGCAAAGCTTTCACATTTTCTATCAAGCTAACCTTGAACTCACCTTCTTTGTCTATGAAGCTATTAAAAACATCTGTTACATCATAGAAATGGTTAACCAATTTCTTGAATATTAGCTAATGCATATCATATGATGAATAATGACCTGCTGATATTGGAAGTCGTTGTTCCCTGAGAAGTCGAAATCCAAGAGCAATGGTGTGGAGATCGTTGGTGTGTTCAATCCCAACATCATGTATTGCGGTTAACGCCTCATTGATTTCTATTTGAAAGTGATAAGCGACTCCCAAGTGTTGAATATTATCAATCAATTCCAAAGACTGAAGGATATCTATCGTGTCTCTCAAAGCTTGGCTCAAAACACACTTTAGCTCACGAATTCTTAGCACTATCAATTCCTTCAAAACTCACAAATCATTAGTTTAATGCTTACCCAATTTAATACACATTACTTAAGAAAAGCATTATACCAGGTCTGAGGAAGACATGGACGAATATTTGATGAAGTAATCACCCCAAACACTTTGTTGAAATCCTTGCGAATGATGACCACATTCTGAAGAGGGTGAAAGATCAATGAAGCAAGTATCTTCCATCGCCTTCTTCGTCTTAGAGATTGCTTCAAAAAAAGTCACCACAGGGCCTTCCACAACTAGTTGGTTGGATGCTATTTATTGCAAGGGAAGGGCCTTTTATAGTCTTTTAAGAGATACTTTTATATCTAACAAACTTGAATAGTCCATGGTTTTTATTATGTTTTGGTTCATAGGTGACCTCATGCATATTACCTGATGATTAAAACGCTAATAAATGAGAACAAGAGATGCATTCTTTGGATATTATTTAATATTATCTTTTCCATGGCCTTTTTATAATGGTTTCTTTGTCTTATCCCAAAGGGATCAAAGGACCTTCTAAGCAAATATATTCCATCTTCTTCTCACCGGACACTCCTCAAGAAAAAGTCAAATAAAAAAAATTAATTATAAATTTTTTTTAATATAAATTTAATCCTTTCTTTGAAACATCAACTTCTTTTCATGATATTATATCATAAAATATTATACCAAAAATTAAATTAGAGAAGAAGAAAATATTTCCATCAACAAAATATCCAATTAGTTGATTTTTAAAAAAAAATGATATGGAAAAGAACTTGTTTTCAAAATTTATTATTAAAAATAAAAATATTTCCCATAATTTAATATATAAAAAAAATTGAATTGTTTAGCCTGTTTTATCACAAATGATGTATCGTTTTTTTGTCACGAATGATGTATCATCATTTGGTTCATTTTTAAAAGAAATGGTATTAAAAAAATCTTGTTCTTACAGTTTATAATTTAAAATAAAAACATTTTCAAATCATTCAACATATAAAAACAAAATTGAGTTCTTTTGCCTATTTTTTTTAACAAATGATGTATTATCTTTATATTTTCTAACTTTAAAGTTGACTTTGAAAAAGTAATTTTTTACTTTAAAAATACTTCCAAAGTCAAAAGTTTTATGATTATTGCATCATGAATTAGAATAGAGGTTGGATTTTATTTTGATCATGTTGGGTTGAGTTATAGGTTAGTTGAACAACACCATGTAGTTCTACAATTCTATTGTATGATCAATAGCTATCAATGGATTTGACCATGTTGCCTAATGGTTTGATGACACCAACTACTTTATAAGGTGCACCAGTTACACTAAATTGTTTAACTTGATCGCATGTGGCCTTTTAACTTAATTGCATTCAGTCGTTACACAATATAACCCTAGATCTTGGTCAGATTGCATTAAGAGGTCAATGCAATTTTTGTGAAGTAATTTTACATTGTTTAGTATATCATCTCTATGTCATCCTTATCCTATATAAAATATATATTTGATTCTTATGAGATTGTATGTGCTTGTATCTTGGTCAATGCAATTTTTGTGAAACAATTTTCATTGTTTAATGACTCATTTTTATGTGATCTTCATTCTACATAAAATATATATTTTATTCTTATGAGGGAATGAATGTATAGTTGGTGTAATCCCTCTCTCTTCTTTTCTCTCATGTGACATAAGAAATCTCATTCATTATGTGAAGTGAAGTTACAATAAAGATGATGACTAAGTCTTAGATTATTCTATATAGGGATCTTTAGAAATCTTTAATATGATGTTCGAACAATATAACAACTTCAATTTGGTTAAGTTGTAACTTTTGCACTTCTTTTTCAAAGCTATATTCTAGTTTTGACTTTAATGCATTCTGTTATGATTCAAAGCTCCATCATCTTACACTATCATTATCACAATTGAAATTCATATGGTCTATTCTATTGGGTTTTTTATGCAAACTTGTGGATGACTATTCTTTTGAAGTTTTGGACCTCATGAAAATAGTATGTTCTAAACAATCTTTTAAATTTTAATATAACTAAGAATAAACGTGTCATTATATATTCATGAATATCATGTTTATGTCTTAGTTATTGAATTAACAATAAAAGAGTAATTTTAATTTAATCTTTTATTTTTGTTTTTTTAATTGCAAATATATATGATACATGTGCAAGCACACCAATTAATAAAGTTTTCAACTTGAAAATTTACACACCATGTGATGCATTGCTTTGGATGTTTTTATATTCAAATTTCATGAACATTTCTGTTTCAATAATTGTTAGGAAAGAGAAGATGCTTAATAAAGATTTTTTTAAAAAAAATCATTTTATATGAGTAAAAAAATAATTATTATGAATATTGCATAATGTAATTTAAATATTTGCATTTGCAACGAAAACATTACTCTTAATAGTCACTAGCATCAATCACTTTGATAAAAATGTGATTTAAGTTTTATATGATGTAGTTGATGTGTCAAAAAATGATCTTATGGATTTCAAATATTTCATTGATTAAAACTTTTTAAGTTTATTTTTTTGTTATAATTGATAACAAACATCTTTAAAAAATTTGTAAGATAAACTTGTAGGTTTAAATGTTTCTTTATTTGTATTTTGAATTTGAATTACACAAAATCCCAAAAAGAATTATATTTCTCTAAAGATGCAAGAATTTATTAATTAAATCTCAATCATTGGTTCATAAAATAATCACATGACAAGCCTGAAGATAGGTTGTTTGAGACTAGAACCTTAAAACCAAAGTGCTCAAGACCTATTCCTTGAGATCAATATGTTTGATTCAAAATATTTCAATATGAGTCATTCGTGAATATGATCTTTAGAGTTTACCAATAAAAAAACCCAAGATTGATAAACTTATAAGTTCTATGAGTAAAGATACTTGTACAACATTCATATAGCATGTCTACTACATATCAGATGTTATGTTATTAAAAAATTTTAATAGAATATATGCAAAAGTTCTTGGAACAAGATATAAGAACAAAATAAGAATCAGAAGAAATTCAACCTTAGAATATGAATATAAAAAAGATTAAAACAAAAAATTAGATAATAAGAATATTCAAATACAATTTGCATCATCTTCTTTTTAGCTATTAGATGAAAGCTTTTTTAAAGATAAAATGAATGAACAATTCCATTGCATGTAATCTCATCATTTTGTTGGCAGATTAGATTTCGTAGTAATAGAGCAGGGTAAAATATTATAAATAAATTTTTTATTATAAGCACATCACATAATACAACAATTCACATATGAAGGGATTAAGCAAGTATCTAAAATATATCCTAGAGCTATATTTGAGATGATTTTTGTATCTCTTACTTTTTTATGCAAGACAAGAACAAGCAATTGAAAAAAGCATATAAATTATAAAATACATGAAGAGCAAGTATAATTAGGATTAAATTATATAAATAAAATATTTTATTATAAGCCCATCACATGAATTAAAATAAGAAAAACTAATCATGACTTAAAAAGTGCTAGTCATAGATTAATCAAAGAGGAATAAATTAAAAAATCACGAAAAAAAATATTAAACAAATTTTTTTAATTTAAAATAAGATTTATAAAATAGTTAGTTAGCTAAATATATAAAGTCAAAATAATAATTTATAACCCATGATTAATGACTCATAATATGTGAGACATATTTGATAATTAATAATAGGTTCGAAGTCATTAAAAATATGAGCTTTCAACTTGTATAAAAATATCTAAACTAGAATGAAAGCACATAATTATTTGTTTTGAGTTATTGTTATTGTATTTTTGTCTTGTAACTTGAGTGTTTTGAGTTATAAGTTTATATATTTTTTTTATTTTTATCGTTTTAAAGTATAATTTTTTTTTATTTTTGACTAAAAAATGAAAAAGGAATGCAATAAATTTGGTGCAAATTATGTTTTATTTAAAAAAAAAAGTTATATTTAGGTTTTTCTCATTAAATTTCATGAGTTTTTTTAATATTTTAAGAATTCTAGGCCCTCTTTATTCCTTCTAGATAATAACCTTTTTAAATATTTTAATATTTGTTCTTTATGGGTGACTTGGATATTTTAAATAAGTAATTATCCGAATACTAAAATTGATATTATAATTAAAAAAACATGTTATACGTCATTTGAATAAAATGTCTATAATAAAGCGGATAAATTTGTAAATTAAAGAAAAAACATACAAACATATTACTAGTCCACAAAAACACTTCTAAATCTCGCTTTTGCTAGTGAGGATTCTAAAAAGATTTCATATTAAAAAATGTTACTTTTGTGAGAAAAAATTTTAAATAAATAAATCGATCAAAAAAATTATTAAATATATTTTGCAAATTACAAAAAATATAAACTCATTTGAAAAATGGTTATTAAATGAATCCTAAATTTATTGTAATTGAACAAAATACATCTATGCAAATCTTAACTGATAGCCTCTAAGTCCTTAATAGAAAATTTAATGCATTTTCAATAAATATTGAGCTGTTTAATGACAATCTTATTAAGACTTAAGACCAATTTGCAAAAATTCATTGATCTTCTAATGGTTTGTTAGAATATTCAAAGGGCATCCCATTCAGTAGAAACTTAAATTCTTTTTCAAAAAATAATAGAATCATTCGAGTTTGTGTTTAATATATCTAATAACTTAAGCTTTTAGATCAACATGTATGTAGTTTTATATATCTCCAACTTTTACTTACCAACTTACTATGACTTCAAGCTCATGGAAATCCTTACTAAGACTTTACTCCCAACACTTTGTAGTTATTTTATTAGATCATCATAAAACCACATTGGAATCACTTAGAAAGCTTGCCTTTCTCCTTCACTACAAGCTTGACTTTGATGAACATCTTTCTAAGATGATATCTTCTCTCTTTCTCAAAGATCCTCTTCTCCAACATTTTTCCAAACCCATTTCTCAAACCTTCTCTTTAACAAACACCTTTTAATCACTTTTCACCTTTCTCTCTTCACTTATTCTTTTCACTATGTAGCTTATCCAAGTAAATATTATTTTAACTAAAAATTTATACTCTTTCTTATTTTTCATATTTTTCTCACCAAATGACTTGAATAATTCATCATTCTATTTTTAAAATGAAGTCTTCACATAATCTTCATTTTCATACCAAATCTTAATTTTTTTAATATTATTTAATAATTTTAACAATTCTTCCTTCGTAATAGCTTTATGATTAAATTTTTTCTCTCAAAAAATTTTAGCTATTTGGCTTTATGACCAAGTCACCTTCAAACATGATAAAATAAATATCATTGGATTTCTTAAATCATAATCTTCTATAAACATTATTTATCTCCCTCTTATGAACTTTCTATATACATAGATCATTACAATTTTTTTATTTTAATATCCACTTATGACTCATGTGTGACATCTTTTATAAGATTATCACCATAATAACTCATTTAGCATAATTAGGTTCAAAATACTCAACTTGGTCTTTTAGGATGTTATAAAGTGAGAGTAGTAAGATCCCAAGGAGGATAGAATGGACATAGCTAGTGAGCTTTGAAAAGAAAATGGTATTGAAGTCTTGAGTGTAAAGAAAGAAAGAAGGCAATTAATGAACTTTAAGGAGTGCCACAGAAGAGAGGCTATGATTTTTTTAGGAAAAACCATAAAGTAGAAATAAAAAAGAGCAAAAAAGAAGAATCATATTTCACCCATTTAAGGGTAAAATTAGAAAAATAGTCATAAGAATGATTTTGTAGAATATTTAATGCTCATGTTAACTACATGAATGATTATGATCAAAACCTTCAATATGAATTTTTCTTTCTTCTATACATTTTAGGATACTTCTTCTGAGAAAAATTGGTTCTAAAAAAATTAATTTGATATTGTCTCTCATGGTGCTTAGAGGATGAGTATAATTGTCTTTATCGATATAGAAAAGCTCCATTACTCGTGCAAGGTTGATGATTAGTCAAACTAATGACAAAGGAAAGTTGGTAAACATAAAAAAGCTCTTGATTCAAAGTTTTTGTGCATTCTCCTCGTTGTTTGCATTTTTCTCCATTTGTGCAATTATATTCCTTCATATAGCTATCTATTTGAAATAGTCATATGATCCACCCTTTGGTCATGCTAGAAAAAAAAATCATGTGAACATTGTTGGTTATAGGAGATAAAGCATAATATAGTGCTAAGAAAGCTCTTTTATGCATGAGGCCCAAGGTAGGGATCATAAAAAAAGTTTTACCTCTATCCAAAGCTATTCAATGAATGTGACAATGTGTGGGATTATATTTGTGGTCTTACTTTTAAGACACAAATGTAAAAAAAAATGTTATTCAACTAACTTTATAAAACATACCTCATCTAAGGTGAGATCACGCATCGTTCTTCAAATTATGCACATTGTTTTGACAATCTCAAAGAAACTAGTAGCTCAATGAAATATATATTTTTGAAATTTTTTCCTTCATGCCAATATTAGAACAACTTAATATTTGATATGCGCAACTTATAAGCGAGATTTTCATATGATCTTTTACAACCATTCATTGATTTTTTTTAATTTTTTAATATTTTAAGATATTGAAACCCAAGTTATTTCATCTAGATAACAAATTTTTAATATTTTAATTTTAGTTTTTGTGGGCATTTTAGATATTTTAAATTAAAAAAATTATTAGAACATTAGAAATGATATAATAATTAAGAAAACATATAATAAACAAGATATATTTGCTAAGAAAACAAAAAAAATCATACAAACATATTATTAGTTCATAAAAACACACTTAAATATCACTCACTCTTAAACAATTTGAGAGTTTTAAAAAACAAATCTTAATTAAAAAATTTTGATTTTTTTGAAAAAACTTTGACATAAATAAATTAATAAAAAAATATTTATTAAACATAATTTACATATTAGAAATTGAAAAATAGTTATTAAAAATCTTAATTAGACAAACAAAATTATAATTTATAAAATCTATTATATATGAGTTAACTGACAATAATTAGACAAACAAATCTTAAAACTCTTATTTAAAAAGACAATCATTCCATAAAATAAACATTTTAATAAAAAAAAAATCAAACCTATCTAAATTGACAAAAACCTTGGATTTTTGATAAAAATACAATTTTTCTAGACTAATTTAAGATCAAAATCAAACCATTTTGACCAAAATTGCAAGTCTTGATCTTTAAAATTTGAATTAAAAAACACAAAGTAGATAAAAGGACATTCAATCCTTCATATTCCCATGATAAATTCAATAAAAATTGAATACCACCTAATATTAAAATTTCATTAATAAATGAGAATCATTTTTATAAAAAAAAAAAAAGACCAAAGCCAAAACAAACAATCAATTTTTATTCAATCAATCTATAACTTCATCCTCTTCACCTTGCTCCCAAAGCATCGCAACTTTTCCATGACCTCTCGAAGCTGGTCAGAGATGTGAGCATATAGCCACCTCTGAGATCCCTCACTTAGCCCATCAAGGGAGGTTTTAGGCCAACCAAGGTCTTGAGAATTCTCGAGAGACATCACTTTAGCTTTTTGCCTCAAGCTTTGGACATCAAACTCCAAGGGCTCCCCAACTATTACTTTTATGTGCTTGTTGATGAGAGGAAACAAGGGTCTTCTATCAAACATATATTTCTCAGGCATTACCTAAGAAAAGAGTTCAATAAATTAGTTTAAAAAACATTAAGTATTGCAAAAAAGTTATGCATTTGATAATAATAAATTATCGACAAATATTTCACATTATTTTCAAAAGATAATATCATCTTTTTCTTTGCCAATTTTTTAGATAGAAAGAATGTATTTCGAAGTGTGATCAGAAATATGTTTGACAACGTTTCACATTTTGACTTACAAAATCAATTTTGACATGAAACCAAATGTTCCATGTGATTTGAAGCTCTTATGGGTCTCTAATATTCTATATCATGGTTGAGGGTTCACGAGGTTCAATGACATAAATAAGTTTCGATGTGAATTGGTGCATGATACTTGGTAGTGTAAAAAGGCTTTCATTGAGCTGCTTATGCTCAATTCGATTAACTGATACTTGGCTTTCAATGATTGACCTCCATGAGTAGCAATTTTCATAGTGTTTCTAAAGGAAATCACGATCAATGGCATGGTCGAGAGAGTAATTAGAATTATTGATATACAACATGGGACTCAACTAAGTCAAAAATCTCAAAGTTGAGAAAAAATGGACAAGCAGAACATAATATGAAACTTGATAATACAATTAAGTATCGTTTACTTCAGATATATTAGACTCAAATCTAAATTCTCAAACGAATTTACTGTCCTTCACAATACAAACTAAGCTTTGAGCATCTTCCAATTAAGCAGTTGAAGATGATTTGTACTACCTACTTTATCTCTTATAGCTAGCACACCAATCATTATGATATCTAAAATAACATATAGATCTATCTTAACAAGACCATCAAAGCTTAATTTCCTAAGTGCTTTCTTCACATGAATCCTCAAAATTCACTACCACATGGTCACACACAAAAAATGAAAGCATGTTGTAAGATTTTGATGAATGTTATGTTTTGAAGCACCGAAAATTCAATCAATTAGAACGAAAAAGCAAGAGAAATTTAGCATACCTTATCGAAGCCACAATGTATGATTGGCAAAACCAATGGGGTGATCGGAGCTCGAACAATGAGGCTGGCCGTTCCCCATTTCAAGCGTCGAATGGGTCCGTTCTCCTGACTTATTTTGCCCTCTGGAAAGGTATGCAACTGTACCTTAGAAGACAATGGTCAATCAAAATGAAATCAAAGCTACAACAGCTATCTACATATTAAAGAACTCAAGGATACAGCTTATAAAGGGCCTACCCAGCCTCCACTGGCCAAAACCTCAAGAGCTTCATTCATATGTTGTTGATAAATCCCTCCTCCCCTTGTGATTGGTATGCATTTTCCTAAATTGTTTTTTTATCTTTAGAGATAAAGATAAAATAAAAACACAATAATTATATAAATAAACAATAAAAAAGTCTTGTTAAAATTTGAAATAGAATACCTTACAAAAAAGAACACAATACTCAACATAAGACCTTAATCTTAACCACTCAAATCTTTGCATAAACAGCTAGAGTATTTCCTACTTAATGCAAGGTTTTAACAAGCATTAACTTTAAAACAAAATGTGACTAACAACAAAAGAAAAAGAAATAACCGAGAGACTACAAATCGATGAGATAGCAAATATTTCGTAAGGCTAACAAGAAGTTCATATTGGCAACAAAAATGTTCTCGAGAAAAATAGAGCTCAAAATGTCAAGATTGTACATAACTGAATGAACGTGCAAATTAGCCTTCCTGATAAAGCTAATAGCATTCTTGCTCCAAAACAAAAATCGACCATGCAATTTAACAAGCACTTTCTCTAACTTAAATCATCATAATTATAATTTAACAATGTTAAATATTCACCACATTAATCCTAAACAAACTGCACCTTAAAAGCTTCATTCATCTATTGTTGATAAATTTCTCCCCTACTTGTGATTGCTATGCATTTTCCTAAATTGCTTTTTAATCTTTAGAGATAAGGATAAAATAAAAACATAATAATTATATAAATAAACAATAAAAAACCTTGTTAAAATTTGAAATAGAATACCTTACAAAAAAAAAACCCAATACTCAACAGAAGACCTTCATCTTAACCACTCAAATATTAGCATAAATAGCTTAAGTATTTCCTACTTAATGCAAGGTTTTAACAAGTATTAACTTTAAAGCACAATGTAACTAACAACAAAAGAAAAAAAATAACTTGAGAGAGACTACAAATCGATGAGATAGCAAACATTTCGTAAGGCTAACAAGAAGTTCATATTGGCAACAAAAATGTTCTTGCGAAAAATAAAGCTCAAAATGTTAAGATTTTACATAACTAGACGAACATACAAATTAGCCTTCCTGATAAAGTTAATAACATTGATGATCCAAAAAAAAAAAAGGACAGGTCAATTTAACAAGCAATTTCTTCAACTTATATCATCATAATAGCAATTTAACAATGTTAAATATTCACCACATTAATGCTAAACAAACTGCACCTTAAGAGCTTCATTCATATGTTGTTGATAAATCCCTTTGTATGTATATTCCTAAATTGTTTTTTAATCTTTAGAGATAAAGATAAAATAAAAATATAATAATTATATAAATAAACAATAAAAAAACTTGTTAAAATTTGAAATAGAATACCTCACAAGAAATCCAATACTCGACATAAGACCTCAATCTTAACCACTCAAATATTTGCAGAAATAGCTTGAGTATTTCCTACTTAATGCAAGGTTTTAACAAGCATTAACTTTAAAGCACAATGTAATGAACAACAAAAGAAAAAAAATAACCGAGAGACTACAAATAGATGAGATAGCCAATATTTTGTAAGGCTAACAAGAACTTCAGATTGACAACAAAAATATTCTTGAGAAAAATAGAACCCAAAATGCTAAGATTTTACATAACTGAACGAACATGCAAATTAGCCTTCCTAATAAAACTAGTAACATTGATGCTCCAAAAAAATAAGACCGATCAATTTAACAAGCAATTTCTCCAACTTATATCATCATAATAGCAATTTAAAATGTTAAATATTCACCACATCAATGCTAAACAAACTACACCTTAAGAGCTTCATTCATATGTTGTTAATAAATCCCTCCTCCCTTTGTTATTGGCATGTATTTTCCTAAATTGTTTTTTAATCTTTAGAGATCAAGATAAAATAAAAATATAATAATTATATAAATAGACAATAAAAAAAACTTGTTAAAATTTGAAATAGAATACCTCACAAGAAACCCAAATACTCGAAATAAGCCCTTAATCTTAACCACTCAAATATTTGCATAAACAGATGAAGAATTTCCTACTTAATGCAAGGTTTTAACATGCATTAACTTTAAGGGAAAATGTGACTAACAACAAAAGAAAAAAAAATAATCAAGAGACTACAAATCAATGAGATAGGAAATATTTCTAAAGACCAACGAAAAGTTCATGTTGGCAACAAAAATGTTCTCGTGAAAAAAAGAGCTTAAAACGCCAAAATTTTATATAACCAAAAGAGCGTGAAATTGGCCTTCTTGATAAAGCTAATAAAATTCTTGCTCCGAAAAAAATGACTGAAATTTAACAAGCAATTTCTCCAACTTATATCATCATAATAGCAATTTAACAAAGTTAAATATTCACCACGTAGATCCTAAACAAACTGCATCTTAAGAGCTTGATTCATATGTTGTTGATAAATCCCTCCTCTTGTGATTGGTATCCATTTTCCTAAATTGTTTTTTAATGTTTAGAGATAAATATAAAATAAAAAAAAAAATTATATGAATAAACAATAAAAAAACCTTGTTAAATTTTGAAATAGAATACCTCACAAGAAACCCAATACTCAACATAAGACCTTAATGTTAACCACTCAAATCTTTGCATGAACAGATGAAGTAATTCCAACTTAATGCAAGGTTACTTCAAAGCAAAATTTGACTAATAACAAAAGAAAAAAAATAATCAAGAGACTACAAATCGATGAGATAGGAAATATTTCGTAAAACTAACAAATTCATGTTGGCAACAATAATGTTCTCAAGAAAAATACAGCTTAGAATGTTAAGATTTTACATAACTGAACGAAAGTACAAATTGAACTTCCTAATAAAGCTAATAACATTCTTGCTCAAAAAAAAATGACCATGTAATTTAAACAAGCAATTTCTCCAACTTATATCATCATAATAGCAATTTAACAATGTTAAATATTGACCACATCAATCCTAAACAAATTGCACCTCGACCCCAACTTTCAAGAAACAAAAATTCAATTTTTCTTTATTGTTAGTAGACCAACTCATAAGACTTCAAGCTCAAAATTTACATGGATTGATGAATCTTAGTGCCCATTTAGCCTAGAATTTTCTAAGTATATGGTACAAATTTCTAAATATTCAACTAAGCTCTATATAGGAGAAACCACATAAAGAAATTCTAATTTCTCTACAATATATAACAGTGCAAGAAAGAAAAACTTTGCAAACAAATGAGCCTCACCAAGTCTAAACAAGTAGGAATAAAATGCATTTCGGAAGCATATATCCTCAGCAGCAAGTACCCATCTTGCTAGTTGTGCATTCATCGTAGGGAAACCTCTGAATCCCCACATAAGTGGATCATCCAACCTGCTTTGCCAAGTAGAAGTTACCTATGACTTCTTTTGGTATCACTTTACATTCGATCATCTAAAAATCAGTCTTTCACTCCAAAACAAAATGAATGAAGCATTCAACAAGTGCGATCAAAGTGGTTAAACCATAGAACAGATCGCATTTAATATTGGAATTTCTATCATTCTAGATTCAAAACAGGGCAAGCTTGTGTCATCTGCGAAAGCCAATAAATTGAGAATATTTTATTACAAGATGTAGAAATCTAGAAATAAAATGAATAAATCAATGAAAAAAATTAGGGTGATATTGTTTTTCTGAAATGCACATAGAAAAAGAAGATAAAATTTTCTGGTTTTTTTTTTTTTTTTTTGATTAGGGTCATTGGAATGGGAATTGGGGATCTAAAATATGCACAGATTAGGAGAATACAAGAGCAATAATTAGCTGTTTATAAAACAATCTACAATGAACAGAAAGTAAAATAAATTCTCTTGTTAAGTAAATTATAGGCATTGCATCAAAAGGGAAAGGAATGTACTTTGAGTTTTCAAAGGAGAAACTTTGAAAAAAACATTCCAAATTTAACGTGTGCTTAAAACAAATATCTGCTAATTTTATGGAATATATAATCAATTAAAACTTCACTTACTATCCTCAAGTTTACCTAAAAGACTTCAAAATCAAACATTCAAGACATCATTAGGAAAATCTCCTAATTCATGCATTTCAATCCAAAAAACCCAACTTATGTCTATATATCATGTAGCAATGTCTAAAGGACAAAATTCTGATTGCCAAGTCCAAAAAACAAGCTTGGCAAACCACAAAATTGGCAACATAGTTCGCAGAGAGTCATACATATCATATATAACAACAATAAAAGACAATAAAACATATGTTAAGAAGACACAAAAAAGGACTCAAAGCTGCATGTTGGGTGGAGTAGAGGGCAATAGCAATACGGTCCACAACTTGGGAGAAGTCCCCCTCCACCATAAAAACAAAAGCCTATTCAATCCCAAGGGTGATGATGTCAGCAATTAGAAAGGCCTCAACAAGCTTGACAGCATCAACAAAAGTAGTAGAAAGGTGACAACCAGTGGCAACCAATATGTTCCATGATGATCATGAAGAAATGCATAATATTGGACTACTCCAACCCTGACCAAGCCATCAAAATTTATTGTAATCCAACATAGGAGAGGAAGATCCCATTGATGATGAGAACTGCAAGCTAATAAAGTGGCAAAGGAAAACTCAAGTCCCTATATAGTGGATGCAATTTTCATGGAGCGATAGAAGAGATGAGACCCAATAAAACCCCCTATGGACTCTAGCAATGTGGGCCTGCAAGATGAGATAGCAAGTAGCAACAAGGGAAGTAGCCTCGTTGTCCCGAGTGTCTTGTGTGGTAGCTACCACAAGAAAGTTTGACAATCCCTTAAGGAAGGTAGGATAAAAGGAATTGCAATAACTGAACAAAAGTAATGTAATGTAGCTTTGGCAAACCAACCAAGTGAACTGAACATGTTCCAAACCCTTATCCATTTAATAACCCCAAGGACACCTTATAAAAATAGACAGGGAACATAAAAGCAAACAAAACCCCTCTATTAATCCACTATAAAACATCTTAAACATAAGCTAAGCCTTAATTAGCTAGCACCATGAGTACCCTTATGGAGAATCTAAGAAAAAGTTTGAGCATATCTTTGTAGTTGGAATCTGCTCCTCTATCACTACCTAGATTAACCTAAACACACACCCCAACACTCCTCTATTTGAATGAAGAATATGATCTTATAGATGAGTGCCAAAATACAAAGGAAGCTAGTTGACATCCCACCAGCTGTACTCCTTAAAAGGCTTAGATTGATGCTCAAAGAGTCTGCCAGGTTGGTGATCTGTTACCAAAGGTGGACTTAAGACAACAAATCCAAATGCAAAAGTTCTCAAACCTTCAAGTAAGTTTGATCATAAGGGCTTGTAGTCAAAGCCTCAAATCATGAATCTCAAGACAAACAAACTCCTCACTCTGCAAACATCCTATTAGGAAACATAATGAATCATCTTGAAGGAATGATCGTCACTCCAAAGGAAAGTGCAAGTTAGTTGCTCAATTGTCTAAATCACTCTAATAGACATGGAAGAGTGGGATAGAGCATATATCAACATCAAGGTGAGAGCATTGCTTATCAAAACAAACTAACAAGACAATGCGCCTAGGTTCCTGAACAAGAAAAATAAAAAATGGAATAAACACGAAACAAATCCTACAAATAATTAGGGATGAATGCCTTTCGAACCTTACAACAATTCCATGAATAGTTCTATGCATAAGGGTACCAAGGGGAAGGCAACTAGAGAGAGCTCCTCCCACCGTTGCCTCAATGGAGTGGAACTTGAATCTAGAGTAAGGAGATTAGTAATAATAGTCACCCCTTATCCTCCTCCTTCTTGCACTTAGATTGGCTCATTGTATTTGTTGTACTTTGCTTCAACACAACAAATGGATTGATGGTGGGGATCCAAGTTGACTCATGAGTAAGGGGAATCCACGAGGTGCTTAGATTCCCCTTGGAAGATTTGGTTGAGATTGCCAAATATTAGGAAGGCTGTTAGTTGCATAGACATAGGAGCATTATAAACTAAATCCTTACCATGTTTGAATGCTAATTTACGTGAATTCTTACGATAACAACGACAAAGGACAACCCACAGTTCGATATACTCTACTGCATTTAATGAAATTTGTATGATAACAAGGAACCATTGTGTAGGAAACTCTGTAATGGAGTCTCAATAGTTTGCATCAATTGCACGTACTATAGTTGAAGTTGCAAGGAGACCTAGAATCACTGTTAAGCCTATTGTAGAAACCAAGCAATGATCATTAACAATAGCACTAGCGAAGAGCTATGAGGGGACTTTGAAGGGGCCACAAAAGCCACAAATGCTGGATCAACCTACAAGTCTACAAGCCTCCACCCTACAATTGATCCTACCACAAACGAAACAAACAACGGATAAACCTTTATATGATGTTCTATGTTAGAATTGATCATATTTTTCTTGCATGCCAATTCCAATCCCACAAGGCTTTGTCAAATTCACTAACACACACAAAATATGGATAAATCCATAGGGGTATGCCTAGATGCAAGGATAAATGTTAGATTATTCGTAAGCCAACATTACACCAAAAGGTATGGAAGGTGCATAATGGTGCAAACAATGGATAATAAGGAAAAGAATTGTGACTAACAATCCAATCCAAGAACCTAACTAGCCATCATCCAGGACCCTTTGAGGATAACTTAGACGTTAACATCACATCTATTGCATTAACATATAAAACAATCATTTCACATCTCAAAAGAGTTTAAAATTGGCATATTTCCATCATCTTGTTAATAACTTTGAGGAGAGAAAATGGTATGGCATACATCTCTAAACAAATGTTCCACCATGGGATTATCAAATTTGGATAAGTATTCATCAACTTCATCGTCTACGAAAACTACATCCCTATGAGCAAAAACTTCCTCCAATGCAAACATTTCTCAATAAATTCAACATAGTTCCACTTACCTCATACCAAAAGAAGTTGGAGATACCAAAAAGAACCAAAAGAGTTGATGTGCCATAGAATTCATGCTTGAACGAACATTGTGTCCTTGCTCCCAATCTTGTAGTAGTTGGTGCTATTTTGCTTATAGATTGGGAGCAAATTTAAGCTTTATTGTGGCATTCACAAAAAGATAGGGTCCAATGATTTAGGAACCAACAAAGGGAGAGGAGGAATAAAGAACTCTAAAAATAGGTTGAGTAGGAGCTAACTCCTTGACCCTTGTCACAAGCAATTCCATGAACATGTGATGTGCACCTTCCTCATCTTGACTATTGATATACATAGCTTCTGAAGGTCCCTTTTATTGAAATGTTTTTCAAGGTCTCTAGCGTCACCCCAAGGTCTTTTCTCATTAACCACGAAAAAATCATGCACCGGTTTCGCCCCAGGGCATCTGCAGCTCTGCCTGAACTGCCCACTTGAAATACTACTTCGCTCTGCTCCATGTTGAAACCTTTCAGTTCAAAATAGTGTTTAAACCCCACAGCTAGATTTGAGAGCAGTGAAGCTCTTTTGCAGGAGTCTCAAGTTAGCTTTCACGGAAAGGAAGAAACCTTACTCTAACATATCACTTTCGAAGCAGCTGATATATCTTTCTATACGCTGTTTGTTCCTTGAATCACCATTAGTTAATCTAGTCAACTATAAATGCATTACAGCAGTACGTACGAATCAAACAAACCTCATAACCCAAATTCAGAATCACCGAAAAATAAAAAATATTTCCTATAAAGACAAATTGCGACGGCGGGTGGTAGAATCGCAACTCACGTGGACATGTGATTGCTGACTGTGATAAGGGGTCGGCCGGGGGAGCGAGACTGGACGAGGCGGAGTAGAGTTTCGCCGTTGTAAACCTGAGTTGAGTTCAGGAGGGACGTGAAAACCTTAGCGAAGGCACCCACGGCCATGATGACGAACGCGCGCGGAAGGCCTCCTAGGTGATCAGCCTTCCCCGCCCATCGCATCACCGAGGCCTCCGCCGGTTTTTCTCTTGTTGCTGAAATCGCCGCCTTCCATCCCGCCGCATCCGTCGCCGGCATCTCGCCTCCTTGGGGCATTGACCGTCCGCCGTGGCGATCCAAATGAAGGCCGAAACGTATGAGAAGCGGCGGATTACTGTCTCGAGCTCAGCGATAAACCGCCGGTCGAACGGTCGCTTTATAGGCTAGCCGGCGCTAGCAATCTTAAGCATGACTCTTAGGGAAATGAGCAATTCAACCCCCTCTTGATCCAAACTAACATAACTCCAACGATCAATGACTTCTCGTCGTCAACAAGAAGAAATCCTCTACTATTGTATCAGTTATGAAGCAGTACATCATCTTTGTGGCAATGGAACTAGTGTCAAAGGGCTTTGACTTTTCTTCCAATTACAAACCATCTTACCCCCTCTCTTGCTCATAAGGATCAATGTCGCTTACTTATTTCTTAAATAGCTAATTCGATGATAAATTTTATTGTAACTTTTGATTAAATGTTATCAGAACATTTCTATTTATTGTTTTCTAACATTTATTATTTGTTTGAATCATTTTAAGATTAATTAGTTAAAGATTTTCTTAATTTTTTAGAATTATAAGTTAATATTATAATATATAAAAAGAATAATCTTATAGATAAAATAATTTTGTTAAACACAATACTTTAAATTTTTAATAATTATATACTTAATAAAACTCAATTTAAACTCCCAATATATTGTCATAAGTATCAATATTTGATATTTATATATATAAAAAAGAGATGAATTATAAAGAATATTTTATCTATTAGAAATCTTAGATTTGAAAAAAATAAATAAGTTCAAATAATTTTATGATCTAAAATTTAGATAATAAATTTACATAAGAACGTTACATCTAGAGCCCATGAGACAACTTCTAAAAAAGAGATGTCATACATCGAGGACATTACATATAGCATATTGACATCTTCAAGACCTATGTCATCAACTTGTACAAGCTTTGAGACACATCCATGACAATGAGGGAGAAACATTGGAGATTTACACGAAATAGCATCGAACTCGAGCATGCCTCATATTTTCTAAGGATCTTCTAGTTAGCCTTCAACATGAGACGACATTAAGCAACACATGTACGATACACTAGTTCAATCATCAAGGGAAGTAGCACGAGCTTGCAAATGTAATCACAACAATACTAAGTCATCAAGCTATCTAACCTACATACCAAAGTTGAGTGTGTTATCAAAATGCACCAGCCTCAAACAACAATGCATTTCCACATCAAAGAGTGTCATCAAAAGCTATTACTATTATTTTTTAATGCTTATTGCTCTATCCTTTGATATAAATTCGATATAAACTTTGCCATACCCTAAACCCATAATGCATCAATATCATTTGATATTTTTTTCATATTAAATCTATAATTCATGGGTGCAATAGGGTAAAATGCCTATGTTGGAACTATACAGATATACAATTGATATCTGCGTAGATATATAACATATATCTAGCTTATTTTAGTCAAAAAATATATATATATAAACACAGCTTTGTGCTAAAAAGAATATGTACATGTTACAGCCGCTTCACTTAGTAGAGATGAATATAGAGAACTTTGTCATATCCATTAAAGCAAAAAACAAGAAACAAAAATAAAATAAAATAAAATAAAACTTCTCCATCATACTCACCTCTTGTGGATCGTGTAACCTACAGTTATCTATCTCTCCTGGAAGCTGCTCTGGGCCATCTTCCCAGCTTCCTCGTCGCCGGCATTCACCGACGAGGAGGCGGTTTGGAGGGCGCAGCGGAAGACAGAATTGAGCTGTTTCCTCAGCATGGCATTGTCTAAAAGAGTACCCATCAGCAGCCTCCTCAACTCCGCCATGCCCGCAGCCGAACCGTCGCCGTTCATGGCAATGGCTTGTCCTGTGGGTTCATGGCTTCTTCCCAGGTCAGAAATGGCTGTTTCATCATTTTGGGCAAGAAGCTGTGCCCGAAGCAGGGAAAGTTAAAGATCAAAGACTGGTAAGAGACCATGAAATAAATTCACCTAAAGACAACCAATGAGGCATCTTCTACATCGAAGTCACTCGAGGAAGAAAACAAACCACATCAATAGAAGTTTGATATGATGAGCACACCAAAGTAAAAATAATGTTATCGATGTGTTGTGGATTAGATGGTTCATAGTTTTAAATTGATGTTTATTGATCTGTGACAAGTTTGCTTGTCTATGAACTATACTTAGCTTCGACAACACATTTATTAGTAATAAATGAGCGATTATACAAATGGATGGTTAATATTATACTAGTCATTTTTTGGGTTAATTACATTAGTTTCTCCTAATTAATAAAAATTGGTATATTTAATAATTACTATTATCTCGTCTTTAATAACACTAGCTTGATTTAAGGGTAAAGATCCCCAACAAGCACAGATCAGAATACCGAAAGAACTTCATAGTGGAATCGACTTGGCCAATCTCATGCATTAAAATAAAAAAGATCATAATAATTTTTAAGGTAAACTAACCTATCCAATAGTCCTTGCTCACCCAAATTCTCCTCTCCCATCCATCACAAATAACAAACCCTTATATTCATCAAGAGTTGTACATCCCTTCCCACATATAGGCACAAGCTTCTTTCCCATCATCAACATAACAGATGACAAGCTCGTGCCCTCCTTTAACGAGTGGCATAACCCTCTACCTCTGCCACTATTTGTTGCTCCCTCTACATCCCTTCGAAACCATGCATTATCATCCGCGCTTAACACACCCCTACTTTGCATCTCCTCACCCCTAATGCATTGCCCATCTCAATCATAACATTCCATTACTCACTTCTTCACAAACCTCTACCAACCTGTCCTCAATAAGACCTTTGCACAACTCCATGCCACAACATTCCCACAACGAGTTCCTCATAGCCATTGTGGCATCATCTAACACCAATAATTGCAATGTTTCTCTTCCTCTTATAGCTCCCATACTGCTATAGCTATATAGGTAATACTAGTAGTCACCAATTTTGCTTCTAAAAAAATTTCCTATGTATTTTTATAATAGCAAGTTGTCTAAACTTTTATCATAGATATGCAAGAATTCACTTATTATTCATAATCAATTGTCTATCTATCATTTATTTTTTATATATCATGATATTCAATGCAAACAAATTTATTTTTAATATGAACAATAAATTGATTAATCATAATTACTTCTTAATGTCAAACATTTAAAATTCTTTTATCAAACAAGACAAATTAACTCCTCTATGAAGCCCTCCCTTATATATTAAGAACAACAATGCTACTTCTCACAAAGAATGACAAAAGGATGACTATATATTCAAATCTTAGCTTAGAAATAACATGAAATCATCTATTTCAACTATTGTCTTTCTCGACTTTGCTATGATCCTTAGCATATACTCCAGGAGAAGAATTACCAAGAGAAAAATATCCCTAAAAAATTTTAATTATATAAGAAGATTTCTAATTTATATCAAGAAGAATCTTAGTTTCTCTAAAAATACTTCAAATAGATGCCTCTAATAAATTACTTTAATACTATTTGTTGTTTGTTGATCCCCATAATGCCAGGATCAATGCAAAGAATTTGTTGTTTTAATATTCCTTTTTGGCCTCAAGAGATCCATACAATCCATTTGACATCAAATCATTACTAATGAACATGCAACGCCTATTTCAATAGCCTTCCTTAGGGTATTCAATATCTTCAATCTCCAAACCTTCCAAAAGAAACTATAACAACTTAGGCATGATTAACACCTATGCTCCAGCTTGAGAAAGAGCTTCAAATATGAAATATTTAGTCCCATAACTATCAGAGTAAAAATAGTGGGCCTAATAAATGTGTAATAATTATTTTTTTTCAAGATCTTTTCCATGTGTATCCCTGGGCTTTGCCTTCTATAAAATGTATTAAGTTCTTCCCTCTTTCTAACACATAAAATAAAACCAAAACTAGATATAACACAAATAAAAAAAATATGATATGGGATGAGCTACAACCAGGGAAGAAATTCAACGGGGAGCAAATCACGAAAAAGCAACACCTCAAAACTGTTGAAAGGCAAATCACCAAAAAGCAAAAACTTAAAACTGTTGAAAGGCAAATCACAAAAAGAGCAAAAACTTAAACTGTTGCTAAGCATGTAGTTACGAAAAAAGTAGTTTCTTACTTCTGCCATGAGGTCGTCAATTCTGTTATCTGAAGTTGCCAAAAGATCCAAAGCACCAGGAAATGATGATAAAGTCACAGTAAACTTATTTTCCACTTCAGAAAGAAAATTAACACTGCATTCCCGGAGACACTGGCGAAGAATTTCACACTGGTTAACAATCTTCCTTACAGATTTTGCATGGGCAGCAAATTTCTCCTCATTTTGAAGAACATTCTAAAGATAACAACATTGATTAAGATAATTTGATTATGGAAAGAAAACAAAATAAAATGCATTTCAAAACACATCTCTACAAATTTCAGTCATGCATTGCATAAAATATGTTGAACATGACTCCTTATTGTGCAAGACCAAAGCACAACTACCACAAGAGAGTTCCTGCCGTAAAGAGTTCAGAAAAGGGTGATACATGAAGTGCAATGTCCAGCATTGAATAAAGAATATTGGACATAACTTGTGAGCTTCCAATTCACAAAAATGCAACCAAGTTGTTTCTTAAGGCCAGCATATTTATTATGTGACTGGCAAACAATAATTAGAAATGACACCATTTTTCACCAATTTCACGTGTAACATCACTTGAGCATTGTAATCACAAAAATAATCAAGCAAATAGGACCATGACCTTATACGAAAGGTTTGGGAATGTTCTTTGATTCACACCTTCATAAAAACATAACCCTTGCACCAAACACTTCTCTAATCTAAAACATGAGTGCATTACTACAAAAAGGAAAATTTTCCAATTTAACCTAAAATTATGTGAATATAAAAAAAAACAAATGCTAAAAAAACATATTACCATGGTCAAATCTATCAGTTAGTATTTTTAATATTAAGTTTTGATAACACTCCAATTCAAAAGCAAAAAAAATAAAGAAAAAAAATTCTAGATTAACCAAAAACTACCAAAAAAATATGAAAATATACAAACATAAATCACTATTCATATGGAAAAAGATGTGTTTCAAGTGTCACAGAATTCGGATTTGAAACCTTATTCTCTACAAGACAACTACCAAGCAACCTCAAAATTATGTTTCACATGAAGGTGGCTATCAAAACCATACACAACATAAATTTGCTTTGAATGGAAGCTTCTAAATACAACTTACAACTTGCTTGAATGGTAATATGTATTTATAGGAATCTCATCAAGTAGTAGAATTGCTTTTGGTAACATTGCTGTCTGAAATTGTGTATTTCAAAAACTACTGCTATTGTAGGTAATGGAACGTTTTCTTACTCATTTACAAAGTAAATAAATTTACATACTGAATTTTGACTCGTGTTAAACTACATTTAAAATTCTTACTAGCAATACAATGTTGGTATGACAACAACGTTATGATTTGTAATGTGTTTTGGATCTTTCTCACCTATTGCCAAAGTTTGCTTTAGGTGCAACAAGAGAAATACATAGTACTATTTATAACTCAAAGGTTGCATTAAAGAATGATATAATACAACTAAAAGCTATAATAGCACAAAGTATCAAATGGCTTGATTTAAGTATCATATTTAGAAAATAGATAAATAAATTGATAAGTGATAGTCTAGATGTGTTGAAACAATCTCAATATTTTCTCCTAGAGGATAAATATGCTAGGATATTAAAATTCAGCATTTCCTCTATGAGTGTACATAAGGGGGCAGAAACATCTCAGAATGACATCAAACAAGCAGCTTTAAAAAAGTATGCATGAAGAATGCATGACAGCTTATATGGAAGCATGCTAAAATAACATCTTATGCTGATTGATTCCTACAGCAATTTAACTCATGAAAAACTTTATTAACTATTGTTGTATCCACTATATTAATCAATAAAAAAATATACTATATTGTCAGATTTTGGAATCAGTAATTTGCCATACCTTTAAACAATTTTTATATTCTATCCACCCTGCTAACAACTCAATGGCTTGTCATTGCTGTTTAGTCAAATACATCTATCTATTGTTCCCCTAAAGAAAAGAATCCAACTAATTGTCAGTTTATACATTATATTGTTTACACATAATGTGCCTGCTATTACTAGCTTTCACATTATTACAGTTTCTTAAAGACATTGTATAAAAACAAATAATGAAGTTGGAGACTATATGGCACACAGCCAAAATGAACCATATTGTCAGTGATAAGCCTAATATTAAGGAAATCAATACTTGCCTCAAATTCAGCCTTATGTTTTGTAGAATGGTTTAGCCTCTCTTTCAACTCTACCTGAGATTTCCTAAGAAGCTTAACCTCTTTCACGAGAACTTTAACATCTGCTTTGGATTTCTTCTGCAGCTCTTCCAGATGTCTTTGCAAATTATCTATTTGATCTTGTTTGGCAGCAAGCGCCTGCTCCAACTTTTTATCATTACTTCCGCTTGTAATCTCTGAATTAACAATAGTTTGTTCACTCTGGAACAAGAACAAAGCAGCAAAATCAAGAAAAATGGTTGCAATTACAAGGAAATATACTCAGTTAAATGTGATCAAAAGTAGAACAAGAAGGAAAAGCAAACCTGCTCAAGCTTGATTTTGGACTCCAACTCAAGATACTTCCTCCGAAGTTCATCAATCTCCCATTGAGCTTGTGTGAACCTTTCTCTTTCAAGCAAGATAGCTTGCTGAAGATTTTCTTTGCTTTTCTGCTTAGTGACTTCAAGTTCTGCCTCTAAATCTTTTACCTAAATATGGAGTTTTTAAAATATGAATCAATGCAGCATGCTTGTCACTTTAAAGGCTTCAATATGAAGGGTTATGAAAGAAAACAGAATTGACTAGCAAAATCTAAAATCAAACTAAGCATTTTTAAAATTGATCTTAATCATCATTTTCGGTTTATTCAGTTTGAAGATGAAGGATAGCAATTCTTTCCAGTGGATTTGTTTAGTTTAATTCAGGCTCAAACCAGATTTGTTAAATTCAGTTCAGATTCCCAAAAATTAAATGACAAAAAGGTTTGTATACAATCAACCATTGGTTTTAATAGTGTTAGGTTTTACTTCATGTCCTTGTTTGGTTTAGTTAAGTTTAATCAGGTGATTAAAAACCCCAACCCTAAATCAAACAAAAAAATAAACCAACTTAATTTAAAAGAAACTAAAACAGGTACCAACCAGATACTTTCATGTATTGGTATGATCGGTTTACAAAACCGATGAACATTTCAATTTTCAAAGGCATCTTGTGAGAATTAGTTTACCAAAACTAAATAAAGGAATAAAATGCATATTTAGGTAGCTATCCAGAGCTCCCACCAAACTCAGAATAGCTGAAACAATTAGTAATACAGTTATAGAGAAGGTATGACACACAGCTAAAAGTTGCCAGGAAAATCTGGAAGATTAAGGCAAGGAAGCTTACCCTTGTTGTAAGATATTCTTTCACTACAATTTCTTGGTTTAACCGTGCTATAAGATCCTCCATATCTGTTCTTGCAGCCACTAATCTACGCTGCATTGTGACAAGAACTCTATTTAATTTGAGTTGCTCATCAATAGGAAGAATAATGTGTTCTTCACTGGCTGTCTGTGTTTTTGTGCTACGTAGAGCTTCCATAGAAACAGGGAACTCAATGCCGCCAGAAAAATCAACTGGCCCATCCCAAAGTAGACCTTGATTTGACAGCTCACTACCTCGTATAGAACTTACATCACTCCCTATACTCTCACATGAAAGCTTTCTGGAATGACCAGAAAGCTTGTCGAGATCCAGATCCGAAGAGCTTATTCTGTTTCTGATGAGTATATCTTTTGGAGTAGTAAACGATGCACCAACACCTGCACCATTATCTCATTTATTGAGAGCATACCACAGGGAAGACCTCTGGATGACTAAGGATTACATGCATGATGAAATTACCATTATTAATAAGACAAATCTAAAGCAGTAAATCATCAACTAATAGCACAAATAATATGCTTATCTATATAGTATTTAGTTATTGTAGTGCCTATGAATACCATCATCATAAGTAACACCAGCGATCTCATTTGTGGCATCTGAGGTCACTGATTGGGACTTGGAAGCTTCTGTTGAGCATTCAGCAGAAGCCCCTGAACTTGATTGCCCAGCAAGAACAACTGTCAATGATGTCATCCCAGAAGCATCACCAACAGTGCTTGTTTCTGGAGTAGCATCCTGAAAAACTGAAATAATGGTTCACAATTAAACATGAATTTTCCTATCCCATGAGGACCAATAGATTTATGTTTTAAGAAGAATGTCGATATGATGCAGTGCTTTTCAACTAACAGATATAATACAAGAAATGTTTTCAAGTACAAAAAAACATATTTCATGAATTCAATAAGGTAGATATGTGAATCAACTACTATAAATTCTATAAAAAGACACCTACATGACCGTGCCGCTACTTCTAACTCAAGAAAAGCAGCAACAGGAGCACTTCTTGATAGTTCTATGTCTGACAGAATCTTCCCCATCCATTCTTCCAATGCACGCCTTCTCTACAAAAGACTAAGGTTGTGATTGAGACAGTTTCAATACAAATATATTATGCAAAAGCAGAAAATTAAAATGATTACAATTTTTATAAATTTGAATAAATTGCTTCATAAATAGGTTAACAGTATTAGTTTCCATAAAAGGTATATAAAAATTTGAAAACAAAACTATAAAGGTTTTGCCAAACACAGCCTAACATTTTGAGAACAGTTAATTATTCAATAAGTAAATAAGCAGAAGGATAAATATAAAATAATAACTTCAATTTAATCCTAGCTTTGTGCTTCCAATGGTAACAATGCCTTATCCTTGAATTGTCCAATCAACTGTAATAAAATAACAAATTCAATATGGCCTTAAAGATAAAAGACTGCAACCATAACAACTAAGCAGATCTGGAAATAGGCTTGAGATTTGCAAACATCCCATATATCCTTTAAACTTGAGTGACTCCAGTTTGTTTTCTACTTCGCAATGTCCTTATAGGAATTCATCTATGGGGAATGGTTGGAAGATGACTCTTTTGCAAGCATTACCAGAATAGCCATAAACACACCACATCCCAACATCCAGAACAGCCCAAACTATTCAGTAAAATAAATCTATCCCAAAGCAAACTCATAACCATTCCAGATCCTTGTAAAAGGCAACCCCCATACTCCTTCAACGATACTTATAACATTTTCTTCCCATCTTGCAAGGCTTCTTTCTCTTGTACAAGCTTTAGACTACCTTGTAAGAAAGTGCAACTAACGAAATCTTTGCACTATCAAGTGCCAATAGTTTTTCCTCTATTCTCGGTGTTTTTCATGTAGAAGGTTTGTATGGTCATTTTTTTCCTAGTATTTTCTTTTTTTCTCAACATTTCCTTATTCTCCAAGAAACTTCCAATCCCTGAGAGAGCAAACTAATCGCTAGTTACTCTGTAAAGTCTCATACATCACTAAATTCCGAAAGATACAAAGCCTTGAATTAACCAAAATGGAGGGAAAAAAATACCTCATGTATTGAATAAGAAATAAAAAAAATTACCTGATCCTGGCATAACTTAACCTTTTATTTCATTCTACTATAAAGCACAATGAATAAAAGACATGACTTTGTACTTAAACTAACATGATAAATGTCTGTCTCCATGGATAAGCAATTATATACAAAAGACTAGGCATGAAAAATAGGAAGCAATTTTTTAGATAGAAAACATGTAGAGAATGCACAAACAAATCAATTGGTAACATTCTTCTATGCATGCATACATCTCAAAGATAGTTATTTCCATATCATACGCATATCAACCTCATATAGCTACTTAGGTATAACAAGTGTTCAAATTAAAACAGCTTAGGCCTTTAGCGACTGCTACAAGGACCAGTTAAACCCAACTACAAATTTAAAGACCAATTCGTGGTATCAAATCATGGAGAAAAAAGCAGCAATAAAGAGTAGTACGAGGAACCTAGATTTATTTTACCCTAGTAAAATTCTAAAAGGCTCTTTCTGAATTTATCTTTGAATCAAATTCAGCATTATCTAAGATAAATAAAAACGCAAAAATAGCTTCCAAATAACAACTAACTTAAAATATGGTATACCAACCTCCTCCAAGAGTTGCCGACTAGAATTGATTCGCAATAAAGCATGCTTTGGTGGAGCTGGGGGAATTCCTTTCTTTGGGAAAACTCTTTTAAGCTATAAAATAAAAGCCAGATGAGCTAAAAATAATACACGTATTTTAAGGATTACTTCTAATCACAGATTCATTATGTGTATAATACATCAACAATCATATCAAAGGCATTCATGAAGCACAAATTATTCCATACATAGATGCAACAAAATGAAAACAAGCCCAAGGAGAGTGATTAAATGTAGCTTAGGGCTGCATGAAACCCAAGCCTAAAGTGTTCTCCTCATTGGTGTGTGAAATGTCCCATCTATATTGAAACAGTTATCAAATTAACAATTTTTTTTTTTTGCATTTGACCACATAGCCACACATTTGCAACATAGAAAGAGATCTTTACATTCGTATAACCTCATAAATCGCTAGCCAACACTTTGTAAAATATCTACGTTAGTCGCATTCTATAGATTCGGATGAAACACCTCTTAAAAATTCATGGAAAGAGACCATCATCCAACATTTATCCTGATAGTTTCCTATATACAGGATTATCTTTTTTTTAATTGAGGTATTGATGGAAGAGAATACACTTACAAGACTTATCAATGATAATCAATAGAATTCAATGAAAACTTTAAAATATTACTAAATTATCTAGTAAAAGTTGCCCTTATGCAACCTAGGGTCACAAGTTCGTGCCATGGAGATGATCACTCATAAAAGTTATTAAAGCTTTATACAATAGACCGCATGTGTCCAGCCCTATCTGCAGACACAGTGTGCTCAAGCTTTCAACCAGCGGACTGTTATTTTAGTTTTTATGGATCTGCTGAATGCATGAGAAAACAGTTTCATGATATTGCCACATCAATGCATAGAAAATAAAAAAATACCTCCTATTTGCTGACTTAAAAAAGGGAGTGGAATAGACTGATGCTCATACAGTTGGAGTGCATGATAAAGACCAAAGTTGCAGCTTATAAAGTAGTTTAAGATATAATTTAAATCTAGAACCTAAAAAACATTTAATTCAAATGTTACATAACAATACTATCAGAAATATAATCAATATCTGATGCATCTAACACTCGAACAAAAAAATATATCTCTTAAACCTTTCCCACTTTGTCTCCTTCGTCATCCCTTTGAGAAGTGCTATACTCTGTTTGCCAAAACACCTCTTCCTTCAGCAACTGCTCGCATTCATCCAAGTATTTTCCACCTATGATTGCTTTTCAGATCCATACCAACTATGTGAATAAATTAACATTTCTGATGCACCTACCTCCTAGTTTAAAGGCATAATATCCCATTTCCCCTTCAGCATATTGTTGTCAAAAACATTAGCACAGTCTCCTTCCTCCACAACAGATCCTTCTCAACCTTCTAAAAGGTGTTTTATGTATAACTACCTCCAACAATACTCCTCTTTGCCAAGATTTCAAACATCTTGTTACAGGCTGACAACGGTTAGCCAGCTGGTAGCCCAACATAAAGATATTCCAATGCAATGCCCAATGGAAATAGGCCTTCAGTTCTATGAGGCATTTTGAAGTTTGATAAGATGTTTAAGGTTCTCTCACAACTCCTAAAGCATGGGAATGGTGTCAGGCTTCATTATTTTAAAACATTACTTGACTGCAGCCTTCAGAAACGAAAAGGTTAGTGTTCTACAAAGTTCCCATTATAATAATTTCTCTTCTACTCATTGCTCAACTTGTCTGCAAATTGACTTCTTTTCTGACAACTTTTTAAATGCCCCACAAAATTAACATTTTCTACAGTAATGATCACCCAAGCATCCCATAAGTTATTAACCATATCCAATTTATTTAATTAAAAAATTACAATTTAAAACATGACCTTTCAATTCAATAAGAGCCATAATTCCTTGTCCAAAGAAAGCAATTTGCAGGCAACCAAAACTCAAAACTCAAATGTTACAACATAATCAATATTTCATTGGACAATCTAGTCTTTCAAGGCAATGCTTATTCGGAAATCAAATCATACGAGCTTTCTTGAGCCATTCGAAAGGCCTATAGTGTTTTTCATTAAAAAGAAATTTAAAGACTTTGAAGTGCTAGCAAATCAGAGTTTAGCCATGTCCATCAATGCCCACATGTAATCGAATGCTGTGGGCGCTTGTGTGTGCTAAGTACATTATAAGGCTAAGGTATGAATACATTTTATTAGCAATTGGTTTTAGGAGAGTTGATAATGCATAAAGTCCTGCCAATGGTAACAAAGCTAAGCTGTATCCAACAAATTTCACATATGCTCAAATGCCATGGGCACTTGCGTGTGTTAAATGCACTATAAGACTAGGATATATGCATTTTTTATTAGCACTTGTTTTTAAGAGTATTGATAATACCCAAGGTCCTACACAAAACTTTATAACACTAATTACAACTAGTTCAAAATTATGAGTGCAACTTAAAGCATAATGCATACCACAAGAATGCTTATTCAAGCATTCAAGAGATAGTTAAATGCTTAAAGGAGAAAGAAAACTACTAGCAAAAATAGATATATTTTTGCCTCTTTTTTTTCCTTGATCTTCATAGATCATTAGTTTGGGAAGATGCTCATGATGACCTACAAAGACTTTGTTGCTTTGCTTCGCATGCAACTTAAGATTTGCATAATGGAACACACCATGACGAGCATTAGGAAAATAGTTTAGGGTTCAATGAATGAAGGAAAGTTTTGACATTTTATTATGTACTCTATTGTTGTATTTAAGTTGCATTATTCATTTATATTTACTTTTTAAAAGGTTTCATTATTTTTATCAAACCCTTGTAGTTGTAGAACCATACATCATAATATAGTTCTTCTGTTTTGCTGTACAGTATAATTCATCAATATTTTCATTGAAAAGAATGAGCTGATATGCAAAAAGGTTGCTCATGAATCATGAAACCACAGGAGTTGGCACATTTTTTGGAAACTTTTCAGTGTGCAGCCTAAGACTTTTAAAATGTTACAAAGCAAATTTTCAAAAGTGAAAAAAACTAATTGGCAAAGGGTAAAAATGATGAGCAAGCAAACCCATTTTCACATGCATCTATGTGAATTAGCTTTGAAGGTTCCTTTCATGACTATTGACAATTTCATAACTGAATTTTTTCATGTATAGCCTATCCACAGAAAAAATAACTTAATTGGCTTTGCCATAATACAAATCATCCTCTAAAACATATATAGATAGGGATATTTTTTGTTTCATTTTTTGCATAAAATTTATTCTAATTTCTTATTTTAGTTAACTTTGGAAGTAGGTTCTTTGACAATCATCTTAGTACTGTGTGATATACATATCTTCAAGAAAGAATAAACCGTCCTTTTTAGCATGCACCTTCGGCAAGGAAATGATAAAAAAAAAAGCTTAAGTGCTTTCTTTTGCAAGGTTCACCCAGTGAAATATCAACAGCGAGCACATTTGGATCATAAAAGCCAGATTACTTACGAACCCTCACCAATTTACTAAGCAGAAAATTTAATAAATAGCTAGAATTAAAACCTTGCAGTGGACCTAGAAAACTCCTTTATATTTCAGAAAAAGAGGAGTTATCTCCCCCTTTGCTATTATTGTATAATGAGGATCAGAAACTACTGCAAAAACCAAGGGTACCAATCTTCATGCATCACAAGGGGTTAAGAAACTATGAAATTTAGCCTTTCCATGAGTAAAAAGGTTTGTCGTTTCATCTTGGGCAATTGAACTGGATCAGTAATATATCATTCTTAAGATCAGAAATATTGCAATCAACACCAAGAAACTAATGCACATCAAAACAAGAAACTTCTATGTAATGCAATACAAAGGATTTTAAAAAATATACAGATAAAAAATGTTCTTACAGCAGAAAACAACTTCAAGAAGTCGTTGAACCTACGTAGTATACCATGGCTGCTGGTAACCCCTTGAGGAGATTGCATACCAACTTGGACCCTGTACAACTGTCCTTTAAGTATGTTAATGGCAAAATAAATAATTAACAAGATAATAAAAAGAGATATTTTGTGTTAAAGCTATAACCAGTAAATACAAGATATAATTTGTTGATGACTAAATGAAATCAAGGTTTTGGCAAAATTGAAGTCAAAATCGGAATAATAGAGAATATGATCAAATTTAGATAATTATTGATTTTGACCTTTCATGCATGCAGTGAATTTTTTTATCATAATAGACAGGAATTGTTACTTAGAAATAACTTGCATAAATAAGTGCATCAATAAGCAGTAAAAGTTACTACACTTCAAAGACAAAATAAATAAATATTGTCACCAGCAACAGTCAATTCTCGTATTACCAGAAAATACTT
This sequence comes from Vanilla planifolia, assembly GCA_023846275.1. Taxonomy (NCBI): domain Eukaryota; kingdom Viridiplantae; phylum Streptophyta; class Magnoliopsida; order Asparagales; family Orchidaceae; genus Vanilla; species Vanilla planifolia. The sequence goes on from CM043877.1 coordinate 2,317,629, forward strand.
ACTTGAAGTGACAATATTTCCACAAAACGTAAACCTAATCCTAACACTACTACCAAAATTCACTTGACAATCTCTTTTCATAGGAAAACTTGCAGTCATTTAATAAAACAGCAATTTTAAAGTTCAAATCTATAATCTGATCATCATAAAGCAAAGTTAATATTAAATTTATTTAAAAATTACCAAACTTAAGAAACTGGCAAAAATAGAGGAAAATAAAATTCTTTTGTAACAATCAACTCTGAGATCAAATGGAACTTTAATTAACTAATGGAAATGTCAAATGTTTAAGAAATAATTTAAATGGAAATTGTCTGCATATTCATGGCAAAAAATTCAACAATCTTTCTCTCATCGTTTAAGCTATCTGCAACCTTGAATTTTTTTTTTTATTTAGTGCAACTGTTAGATGTCATATTTAGTATAGTATCTTATCCAAAATTCAAAAAACATCAAGTACCAAACATGCACTTTAAAAAAATATAAGTTATATTAATGTACTTTTTCACATAAAATCATGCAACTCATCATATCCACACCAAGTGTATCAAATCAAGAAAATACAAATGGATATATCCAAGCCAAGAAACTATAATCTTTTACATAAAAAAGGCAAGTAAACAATAGTTAAAACATTTGTTCAAAATCAACCACTACACTTTTGCATTCTCATACTTTTTTTGCAAAACTTTTAATAATCAAACTCGGAAATGAAGTTCTATTTAATATTGGAAACAAAAAATAACCACATTAAATACCACAATTATATTTAATATTGAACTTCGTAAGTAATTATATTTAAATTACCTTATCACCAATGAAGACATAACCCAAAACAAATGGTAAAACTTAAAAAATGGGCTATTCATGCTTTGTGGCTATTCAAAATTAGAAAATAAATAAATATCATTTAGATAGATCAAATAAATATTTTTTTATTTTTCAAAAAAGTGGAACTATATTTGAGTTTGAAACTTCTGCTGCCTATTTGGAGGACAACAAAAATGTCACTCAAATGCATCTGTGACCATACAAATAGTTATAAAAAAATATGAAAGGAAAACAAACATAATCACCATACACAAAGAATATAAAAGTAAAAAAATAAGTCCAAGTAGGCAAAAACACCAATAACAAATAAATTTAAAATTTACAATTTAATGTTTAAACTATAACTTCTATAATAAAAATCAAGTAGAACACATCATGACTAAAGCACTTTATTTATGACAACTAAAATATTATGAATAAAAGCAAAAATATTGCTTGTTAAGAAACAACCAAATAAGATTAAAAAGAAAGCTAAAAAACATGTGTAAGGTACAAAACAAGCAAAGAACTAGACAAATAAGCATACTCTATACATGGTCTAAATTACCAAAAAAAAAATTGAAACAAAATCTTTGAAAATTTTCATAATAATTTAAGTTCCTAAATGATTTCTTCTGTAAATAAAACTAACACAATTGACAAAAAAATACAAAGTAGCATACCAACAATTTACTATGAAATCATGTATATATTAACATATGTGATTGCTCACATTGCTCCTTCAATTCAAACTCAAGTAAGTGACACAATTAATTCCACCCTCTACCTAATTGACAACTTAGGCCAAAGATTTCGTTAACATGGACAGTTGCCCCTCCAAAAGACTTGGCTTAAGGTTCAATCAAATGGCTATATATTATAGTTAACAATGCTTAGTCTTTTGCATTAGTTTTTCATAACATCTTGCATGCAACTCGAAAACATATCATTCCTACTGAGTTCAAGCATACCAATTGCCATGACAAGACAGTAATATAATAGCAATGATAATAATAAGATCTAATCCCACTAATTAGGGTTGACTATAAGAATACTTTGAGAGCATTGTGCTAAAAAATGTCTAGATTCTATAAGATTCACACATATCAACTCATTTCTAATAACCTTTTGCCCCTTCTTTTTTGGTTTTCACCTATCATTCAAGGACATAATTCAAATAACTAGCCTATCTTTTTATTGGGGTATTAAATGGTTTATATTTAATATACCAAATCATCTAAATTGACTCTTTCTAACATTTTCTGCAGTTGATGATATACCAATCTTCTCCTATATGCATCTAATTTTACTAATATCATTTTAAATACAATCACTCATCTATTTCATTACATAACCTATACAACAACCATTTTATTTGCACGCTTGTAGTTCATAAACATTCACTCTCAAATAATATTGTTAGTATCACTAAATTTTTATAAAATTGCCTTAATCTTTATTAAGATATTATGATCACACAACACACTTAAAACATTCCTTCATTTCATTTATCCTACTTCACTCTTAATAATCGTAATAATGAAATCCCCACAAGTCTCAACATCATGATTTTTAAATTAAACCAAAATAACCTCTAATTCTTCTACATTAAAAGATCACCAATTGTTGCATTTACATCCTTTATACTCCTACCTGATTAAACTTATGTTTCATATTTAGGTTTAAATATACCAAGGAAAAATGTCTTATTCTTTAAGTTGGTTATCCATAACCCCCCCCCCCCCCTCCTTTCTTGATTTTATCAACAATTACAATATATTTAATTAAAAAACATGCATCATGGCAATTCTTCTTAAATTTAACCAATAAAAACATTGAAAATAATCCAAAAAGATAGAGCTCAAAGTAGCCTGCTTAAGCCAAACGATAATAACGAAACATCTAGTCAATCCATCTTTAATGCATACATGCATCATTACTTCATCACATCTTTAAAAGGTTTAGTAATATGAAATACGAACTATTGTGTTCTCTAAGCTCTTCCAAAGTACTTATCTTGGGACGCCTTGTTAAATTAATACAAATTAGATAAAAGCCTCTTCTTCTATTCTCAACAAGTGTACATGTATGAATAGACTTAGATAGAAAAAAAACCAAATTAATTTATTCTATAAATGTCATATATTACAATCTATGTTTATCATTCTTAGTTGCAATTTTAAAGTATGGTTCACCAACTTAACATCCTAAAAATTAGCACAATTCTAGTATCCTTTTTGTTCTCATAATGGAAACAAAAGCATCGTTCTTCCACTCACTTAATATCTCTTTAATTTTAAAATGATATTGGATAATCTTATAAGCCAAGAAATATACTCTTCTCACATTCATTTCCACACTTCCGTAGAAATGGCAATTAGTTCACCCACATTTTCATACTTCATTTTCGTCAAATCATTTCATTTCTTGAATTTGTCAAATGAAAAGAAAATTTTCTTTGAACTATGCTCCACTAAACCAATCACCTGGTCCCATAATTCATACAATAGCTTAGGAAAATAGCTCACTTATTAAATTTAATATCCCCATAACATACTAGTATACTCAAACCATCATCCTTGACCCATTTTATTTGAGCCTTCATTTTATAATTTCAAACTTTGGAAAACTAATGAGTTTTTCTCCCTCTTCAATATCAAATTTCCATAATAAACTTTATCTTTAAACTTGTTAAACTTTTTTTGTACCAACATACCTCTCCCAATACTCCATTTTTTTTAAAATTGAACCAAGTTTTATAAGATAACTTAGTTCTCTATAAACATTCAAAAATAATTGTTTTTAATACTTGTTTCCACTACCAAGCCTTTTTCTTATTTGGAAAATGCCTGCCAAATGTTTTATGCAAATCTCAAAATTAGCAATACTATTTCACATAGGATTGGCTTCCCATCCATATCATAATCACCTTGCTCAAAGAATATTATTGAATAAAAACTTATTTTCCTATTTAAGATCCCACACTTAATCCTAAGACACTTTTTTAACTTTGTTTATTTGCAAACAACTATTAAAACAGACATCTAAGACCATTAGTACATGCTAACTAGTTAAACGTTCTCATAGAATAATCTTATAACATTGATAATCCCAAATAACCATTTAAACCGAGACCATTAGTACACACTAAGTAGTCAAAAATTCATATTGAATAACTGTTGTTGTCATCTTGATGATCCCATTTCCTCATAGGGAAATACTCAATCTATATTCTTAAAGATCTACAAGTGCATAAAGTTGGATTACTTTCTTTTGATCATTTTCTTATGATAAGTTTAATAGTATAGTTACTGCCTAAAGTTTTTGAAAACACATGAATTACTCAAGTCACTACTTGTCATTAATGTCTCCTACAAATTACTTCTCTTTCAAATATCTCGAAGTACTGATGCACCAAAAGTAGTTCTAGCAGCCACAATACCACAGCATTAAAATAGCAGCATCAATGATGTCATGCATCAAGGCAGGCAATTGCCTTCTCATCAGTAACAGTTTTCTGCATTGCTCCTTAGAGGATAGACCTTTATAACTTAAGTTATTAAAATAAGGAATAGAAAAAAACTTGCTAAAACAAAATTATTGATGTGATGTTAAAATCTGTGAAAATAATTGTACAGCTTTCCAGGATGGCATAACAGGCGGTACTTACAATTAACTTGCATAGGATGCAACCATAAGAACGAATTATGTATTCAATTCAGTTGACTTGGGACCACAGGTGACAACCCACATTAAAAAAGGCATCCACAATGATTCATAGCAAATACCACACTGAAAGACTTCTATACAATTATTGTGACCATTGCTGTCACATATTCTAAAGGTAGGGGCAAATTTCTACTAGAAAATCAAACATTTGTGCAACAGCTATGGCATAATGAAGAACAAATTTCTACTACCAAGTCGAAAGTTTGTGCAAGTGCTACTGCATAATCAAGGACAAGAAATTCACTAAGCATGAGTTCATTATTCAACAAACAAATGTACCCAATAATACACTATGCTAATGTACTAAAAATGCATATAATAAAAATATGACTTATTTATCAATAATATTGTTTCATAAGTTCATTTTTTATACAGATACTGCTCTTGTAAATCCTTAATTTGATATTCAAACCACCTCCGCAACTCTCATGACTCCGATGCCAAGATTGCAAAGGTTTTCTAGTAGAGCACCGCTCATCTCCCACTAGACTCATGCCGAACCTCTCTCTCTCTCTAAATCATTGTAACTGGGGTGACTTTCTCTCGACTTTGCCGAGTCTTCGCATTTCGTGGAGCATTTCCCTTAGCGTTTGCATCTCGTCGCCATTGAAGTTGGCTTCGCCGGCCCTGTCACAGTCCTTTTCCCTAGGTACTTGTTTTGATTCCTTTGAAACCTATTTCATCTCATACATGCCTGCTTCTCCACTAACCTCTGTTCCTTCTCCTCCAACTGCAAATGTCTTGTTCGCCCCAAATGGATAAAGGGGTTTCGGCCTCTAATTTTTTTTCCAACACCAGCCCCTTGTCTGCCCTATTGAAGGATCAACAACGAACTCAATATGATCATTTGCGAATATCACTCAGTTGCACCCCAAGCCCTTGACTTTGCCGACTCAATTGAGAACAAATGCACGTTCATTATTAACCAACATACCATTGTGAAGGACGCCACCACTTACAAAGACAAAACGGTAGTTTTATTCATTGCAAAGATGTATATATGCTTCCCAACCCCTTTAAATTTTCTTTGATTAAAAAATATATCCATGCCACCCCAACATAAATTGACTACACAAAATATTTTGACAATTGGGTTTGGAGGTTTCTTCCTAATCAGACTATTAAATTCATAGCACATTTTAATTCATTTCGAATATGGAGAGGATTTCTTCAGGTGTTGACTGCATATAGTATGGATCTTTCAAGGCTTCCCCATAAGAATCTTCAAATAGTCACCCTTTTTCTCCACTAAATTGAGTCACCAATTGTGCCTATTTGAGTTCACTTTCTCATCTACCTGTACACTTTATCAAGGGTCCCTACTTCTCTACAAATCGTCTTATTGGAGAACCTCTTAAGATCAATGCATGAACTGCTTCTCTTGTCTGATCTAGGTTGTCAAGATATATGTTAAAATTAATCTTCAAAATAAATTGCCAAATAAAATATGAATTAGTGATGATCCAGTTGATTCTTGACAGACCATGGAGGATGAAGATCTCCCGCATTTCTACTCTATTTGTCACAAGCTTAACCAAAAGAAATCAAATCTTTGGACAGAAAAATAGAAAATATGAAAACAAAAACCTCCTCCCAAGCAAGATGCACTATTGCCACACATTTCTAAAGCATTAGATACACAGACCAATAACAATCGAAATATTGCTCCTCTTCAAATTTTTGTTGATCAGAATATTATTACTCGAACTCTAGCCACTTCTAAGAGTGTACCTACTAATCAAAATATTGTCTCCAAATCATCCATTGATTCTGCTAGTCCTAAGCACTTCATCTTTGACCCTCTTCCCTTGATACCAGATTTTTTTGGGAGAGTTGATTTCCCTTACTGGGATAACATCTCCATTAAGTAGAATCAAATATGGCTTCCTCAACTTTACCTCCCTATCTGTGTATTACCATCATATAAGCTTATAAAGAAAGTACTCAATTTGAGTATCAACCAAGGTTTCGTCAGTGTATTACCATCATGTATGAAATTACTTATAATCTATTAGATGAGTAATAAAATATTTGTTTTTTTAATCAAAAAAATCCCTTAATTTTAAAAAACAAAAGTTCCAATAGTCATCAAAGAAATAGCAAGTTTATAAACATATATCTATGACATTATATCGAATTAGCCTTATCATCAAGAGTAGGAGTACATGGAAACATTTTCTTAATTTTATATCAAATAATAACAAGTAGTCGATGCAATCAATTTTGTTAGAATGCAATTTAGCCCCAAATTATTTCCAAATTTTTGACATTCTATTTTGAACACCTAATTGAAGAATAGCAATAATTGAAAAACCTTTTGGGCTACATTTAGCCCATTTCTAGAAGCATGTGCCTATATTGTCCTTTAACATATCCAACCATAAATCTATTTCCCCTCAAAGCTCTCTCCATAAGAACAACCATGCTCCAACCAAGTTAATTAAACAAATTTGACTTCTTCAAAAACTACAAGATTTTGGCATATATAAACTCCATTCTTATTTTACCCTCCTTGAAAACTAGAGTAAAAGTTTAGATTGATAAGCATGGAGCACTAAAAACAAAAGCTTAGATTGAAAAAAGCATGAAACCCTAAACCAAGGTCTACTATTTGAAAGCACCATTCATTAATACAAAAAAATAATATGCATCATTTCCTTTTGTTCCTTCCATTATAAATTAGACATGAAGAAGTTTTCTATTATGGACATTATTTTTATGTTCTATTGTCCTAATAAATTTGGAAAAGAGGCAATTATAAATAAATATATCATTATTTTTATTTGTTCTTGTTCAATTAAGACTAGATAGCACTTGTTCGTTATAAAAAAAAAAGGAATTGTAAAATATCGGATGAAAAATCCAAAACAAAATAAAAAACATAATGTAAATTCGAAAAAAAATGGAGCCATGTAACAAGTTTTATTGATAGCTTTATAAACATATAAATGGAATTGGCACTTTAGTGATCAAAGGTTGATAAGATTTTTTAAAAACTGTTTGTACAAAAAATGACAAGAACTGCACAGTTTCTGATTTAAAAAAACATTCTTAGGTTCATCCAGCAGAAAAGAAATTTAGAAATTTATCTTAATAGACTCTGGTTATTCATTATTTCCTATGAGGTATCACTGAAATTAATTCAGAAGCAATAATGCAAATTTGATTAAGCAAAAAAATACAAAAAAACATTGATAATGACCAGTAAAACTGCCCTAGTTAGTCGGATTGTAGTATTTTACATTTCTATAGAAAATAGTTAAAAAAATAGTAATGACAAAGATTAAGAAAAATATTTTATGACAAAACATTCATATTTCATATGTAAATAACTTCCAAATACATAAAATAATAATAATGAAGTACATGATATCTTACAACTAGAGGGTTTAATAAGTTGTCATTTGATGCTCCCGATCTAGCTTGGACAACCCATGATGGAATCATGACACAGTAACTCCACCCCGTCTTAGGGTCATGAGGCCAAACAGTATTCCTTCCCTCCTGCAATTTAAATGGTTCGTGGACATGTTAAAGAAGAAAAACACAAAACTTGAAATACACAAGTTTAACCTTTCAACATTAAAAAGCAACTTTATCTGTACACTTTTTTTCAAGACAAAGTAGAGAATTACTAAAACAACTAGCAACATCTGATGGAGCCAGCAAAGATTTTTTGTTAAGAATATTGAAGAATTAATGCAGCTCATTTAATAACTCTTTAACAAGGAATCTACAAATGAAGTTTGGGCCAACAAGTGGTAGTAAAAATATGTCATGATGTAGAATTACTCTAGCAAGGGTTAAAGAAAAGCTGAATGGTACTATCAAACTTAAATCTGTGTTTGGTCAAAGTTAATTAACAGACATCATTCAAGACCAATCTATGTTTAATTGAAGCTATTGCTTTGAGGGGAATTCCATCTTTTATCTTTTAGTTGATCCAACAATTCAAGGATACCAGAGAATTTGTTTGTCTAAATGATGCCCTGATTCTATAGCAGTAAAAGCCATGTCCAGTGATGACCTAAGACATATGTTCTCCATTTTGTATTTTTCACATTCAAGTTTCAAGAAAGTCATAGTTTGTTTTGTTAATTTTCAAGAATTAAGCTTATTGATCAAGATCATTCGCAATTTTAGATAAATTCCATATTTCAAAACTTATGACAGAGGCCTAGTGGAAAATTATTAATTCTGTGTAGTAAGATGTGGCCAAGGAATGCTGGTTCCAAAAGTCATCTTACATGATTCCAATATTACGATTTGACTCATAAATAAGCCCCATTGCTCCAGAGTACATCTGCCTGTTAAAAGAATAAAAAATGTCTTGTAGGTGAATTCATGGTTTTCTAAATGTTTGAAGGCCAGATGACAGATCAAATTATAAGCTCAAACTTTCCAAATCAATATCGTTCCTTCTTTTCACTTTGATCCCTATGAGCAGTTTGCAATACTTTACCAGATTTTGTTGGTTTTCTTCTTGAATTCAATAATGTTTTGTTTAAATAATGCTCTAGGTTAAACTAAAACCGTTGAATGTATCAGAAAAATGTTCTATGGCATCCATTTTTCAGATTTCATGATAGTTCTATTTGGACAATTTTATTTTGATGGTTTGAGGTTCACGATATGTTTGATTCTACATAATATATGCCTGTAGCTATTTTTGTTTTTGAAATCTTGTTTGGATGTAGTTTCCATGTGTCCTTATTTTAGATTTGTTTAAAATCAAATAGAATGGTTTGCAGGTGGAATTTACCCTTTGTCCTACATCGCTAATCATGGTGAGTTTGCTTAATAAATAAGAGCATATAAATTAATATTCTCCTGTTAATGTGGAGCTCACAGAGAAGATCTGAATGTCACTTGCTTTATCTAACATTCTTTTCTAGTCTATTTCTACCTATGAATATTTTATTTTTCTTCTTATATTGCATGATCACATCTCTATGTCATGCTTTATGACTTCAAACCAATTTAAACCATAAATCTCAACCTTCTAAGCAAACAGTCAAAACTTGCAGCAGATCTTACAGTTCTATCTCTATGTACAACCCATTTTGTACATATGAATGGCAGCTAATAAGGATTTCCCAATTGGTTATTTTATTCTCTAGTGCATCATCATGTGTTTTTCTCAGAATCCTAATGACAACTAGCAAGAATCTCAAACAAAAGAATCAGACTGGCCTTTCAAATGCATGAACCACTCATTTTCCTACATTTTTTGGAAATCGTATGATTTTCTTTCCATTAGCAAGCTTGGCAAGACAAATCACATAGTTTTATGATATTATTGTAGCACTTTTCAATATCGTTCCAGCAATCAGTAACTAAGCAAAAATAATTTGATTCACTGAAGAACAGGATTAAGAATATTTGTAAAATAACAATGTGAATCCATATTTTGCAGTCATCAAAGCTAGAAAATGCATTGGGAGGTAGTCAACAGATATACAAAAAACAAAAATTACATTTGGCACTACAAGATGAAAATAAAACAAAGGGCAAAGCAACATCATAAGGGTATCCACCTGAGAGAATGTTTATACTAACCCCTAGCTAAAAGAAGCTGCTACTTTCTTTGGTGACATTGTGATGCAGAAGTTTTGTTCTTTACCATCTGAAGTATAAACCATCACTATTCTCAGAAAAAAATAGGTGACGAAATGCATTGACTATTGTTAAGTAGTCATAGAAGCATGCACACAGAATGTTAGACTCTTCACAATGCATCAAGAATACAATCATGAATGATTGCAGGCTAGTTATTAAAAACAAAGTTAATAGATAAGCTGAGAAAACCTGGACACATTAAACACAGAAAATTGATTTCTCTGTTGAAAGGAAAGAACTATGTGGAACTTGTTGAAAAAGGGAGAGGAACACATTAAGAGAAAAGGCATTGGCACTAAAGCTTGTGTAAAAGTATGCTATATTGATAGATTTTCCCCAGCTTGTTTATATTTTTACATCTATTGTTTCTTCAATTAGAGAATACGGACAACCATTTTTAAGTGTATTCCCAATCCTTCTAGTTCATTCCCTTCTATTTATTGTTATATAGCTCACTTCTTTATAGGATTGATTAGATTCTCTTTTTTTTAGTTCTTTTGCTCTACATTTATACTCATGTATGCTACTCAGAATGAAAATTTCTCCATCTTCTTATAAATAGTGCAAAGCCTTTCCATTCTCTAAAAACCCAGCCTTCACCAAAACTGAAGCCTTTTCTCATCTGAAAACATGGAAACCAAGCTTCCAAATGGCCATCAAGAAGGGAATTTCAACCTTGGAGATCATTCTCAATCCTACCAATAATGTAGGAGCCATAGCACTTCACACTCTATCAGCCATCATAAATTGCTGAGACATAACTACTTTCAATGGTCTCAATCGCTGGTTATGTTCATCCACAACAAAGGAAGAATGATTATCTAATTGAAATCAAAACTCAGTTGGAAGATAAGATCCAACACTAAAGTATTAAATTCCAAGAATAACATTGTCATACCTTGTTTTATTAACTAAATGACCAAGAAAATTGAAGAGTACTTTTTTACTTATATGAGATTATCAAAGAGATATCAGAAGCTGCATGAGAGTCAAGTTTATTTACATTTTGAGAACACTTCTAGGCTACTTGAAATCAGATGTGTATTTAATGACTAATGTTGAGGAGAGCTTTCTGTCAACTAGTATTTCAACATAATCAATAATGTCACCAAGTGGATATGTTTGAGGAATGCCAGTGAGATTGCCCTAGACAAGAAACAATATACAAGAAAGTGGCCAAAAAATAAACTGAACAAATTATTGTTTATATTAAACATGAACTTAAACAATGCTTGAAGAAAAATCCTGTCAATGAAGCCTAGTCCAAGCCTACAAGAGGTGTTTGTCAAAGTTGGAAGAGAAGAAGGAAGTCTTGTAAATGCATACAAAGTCTACCATCAACCATGAAATCCCGATGCATGATGTTTAAATATAACAGTAAACCGAAGAAGGGGCACCCAGAGTGCAACTACTGTCACAAGGTTAACCATATAAGAGACAATTATTGGAACATCCATGGTAATCTTGCTAATTAAAAACTAGTAAGCAACGAGAAAGTACGGTAATCTTGCCAATTAAAAACAGGTAATCAATGAGAAAGTAAATATAATATAGAAAACTGTAAGAAGAAATACAACTAAGGGTGTCTTTTGTCTCATTACCTGTTCATCCTTTGCTCAGAGTATGTGTCCCTCATCCAACAGCACATTGACAAGGGGGCAGCATTGGGGATCCAAGCTTGCCCCTCTACAACTCTAATCTCCAACCTCCTCTTCACTAACAATATCATCCTCTACAAGCCAGCCACCTGTGCCTTTGTCACTGAGTTTAGGCTACTACTGGATTCTTATGCTACAACTTCGAGGCAGCTTGTCAATCAAAAGTCTACAGAGTTCTTCAGCACCCCTAAACAACACAAAATGTTTGCAGGAAAACTTCATATGTGGTCGGCCCAGACTAGCAAACACTTGGAGATCTCTCTTGTTCCTGGCATTCTGGAGGCCAGTAGTTTCAACCATCTACTACAATCTGTATTTGACAGGATTTCTATTTAAGATGCTCATTCCCTCTCTTTTGTTGGGTGTCTGGTTTTGGCCAACTCAATCCTTACCACCATATGTACAGCATGACCGATGCACTTGTGCCTTCTAGTATACAATCTTCTATCAAAAGCATGATTCACAACTTTAGTTTGAGTGCAACCAACTCTTCAAGAGCTATGCACTACATCTGCAAGGATTGCGTCATGAAGCACAAGTAGGGTGGTAGGCTTGACATTCATCGTTTGACGCTATGACAAAAAGTTCTTGTTGCCCAACACATTAGGTGATGATTCCCAGTGGATGCAACTCCTTCAAGTAAAGAATGGGGGCAGGGGGCTCCTCTTATAGTGCATGGTAGGAACTCGACAGTCTAGAAACTCATTTGTTCTGATGGAAAATTGGTCCTCAGCAAAACAATTTGGCCCTTGCATAATAGGCTGCATTGCTCATCTTTGGATGATAATTGGATTTGGTTGGGGCCTTTATCATGGTGGCCTACATTTGCAAACACTAACTCTCCTCTCCTAGATTCTGTTGCCACCTTCTCATCCTCTAGATTGGAAACTGGATGCACTCTAGGCCTATTTTGGGAATCACCTTATATGCAATCTATTTTGCAGACCATTCATGCTTCTCTAACAACTAATAATCATCTATTTTGAAAGGCTATCAAGACCATCAAGGGTAGCAATCCGACTCTTTATCATGATTGACTAAATGTACAAAGCTCCAACACTTAGACTTGGCAAATTCGTGCACAACCATGTCTCATTGCCTTCCTTTGACAGCCTTGCCACAGGCAGTTCTAACCCTTGCTTGACTTGCGGGTTGTGTTCTCTCCCCCTATCACTCATGAGGATGCGGCTTCACTATCAACTTAGACCATGCTTTCCTTCACTACAATCAAGTGCGGTCTATTCTCTCGTTGCTACTGATGGTGCTCCTTACTAGACTCGATTGCTCCCCCTATCCACCCTTTTCCCATCCATGGATAATTTGTATTGTTGCTGACCACAACAACTTTCATGTGGCTCTCCTTACCTATACATTCTATCAACTATAAAGGAACAAGAATTCTATGACCAATTCTCAAATCTATCTTCTACATTTTGACCTGATATACTCTGCTCAATTCTGCGTTTCATCAACGTTCACTCTTCCCCCCTAGATCCACTTAACAATATCTTTGTCTCACAGGCTTCCCCCACTCTAGGTATGTTCAAAGAGATCTGCAATGGCTTGGCCTGCCCAATGGCCAAGCTGGTATAAGCTATGTTATTAGAGATAATGACATAATGATCATCGTATCTAGGTCGTGCGGTCTCTTATATTGCCCCCTGACCATGGAGAACATAGCTTTATTGGATGCCATCCTATTCACACATCAAAGCTATATTGTCGTTATCTACTAAGCTCTTGTTCGAAAATAATTCATCCACTTCGATTGACAACATCACTACTCCTAATGTTACCATTGATAGTCACTCCAAGCACTCATTGCCTTGGAGTATTTTGCAGCCTATAAAATCACCCATGCATTGCATGAGGATAACCATGTGATTGACTGGGCTGCCCAAGTTGCATCTTTTGGTGATGTATGTGGACATGGGATATGCCTATGTCAATTGATCTAGCTTGCATTGTACAAGATTAAGGATTAAGGATATGCCCATGTCAATGGATCTAACTAGTATTGTATAGGAGGATGCATGCTTTAAGCCACCTTAGTGCTTTATTAAAATATAGATTGCAGCCACACCTTTTGCAAAAAAAGTCAAATTATTTAACAAAGAGAAAATGTGCTTCAAAAACTAATCACATGACTAAAGATTAGAATATTCATCAGCTTAAATCTATATAATGATAAGTGGACTATATGTATTACTAATGGTACTCAATCCCAAGTATTCATTCAATGCCATTAACTAAGAACAGACTCTTAGTTAAGTTCCTAACTTAAATTGCAATTTATTATCATTAGTAAATATACTTAAAAATGCAACTATGTCTTAGATTTTTATAAATGTAAAATTCAAGATTTATATTTGGAGAGGATGACTGGTAGAGCTTGTGTTTTTGCCTCCTCTAAAGCAGTGGCTTTTTATGTAAATTCATAAAGTTGGTAATTTTGAATCTAGATATTCATTTTAGAGTTCTGCCTACTTATACCTCTCTTTATAATCATAATAATCAAAAGACTAAGGCATACAAACTTTATTTATGTTGAAACATTGTTCCCATTATTATTTGCTAACATTTTACCTCCATTAGAGGATTAAGCCAGTAATGTTTTCTAGTTTACCAAACTTTTTTGCTATTTGTTTCTATGTTTTGATAGCTTCTTATTCCTAGGATTGATTAGGTTTCTTTTTTAGTCTATTGCTCACCCTTTACAACCAAGTGCATAAACAAAAGTTTAAATCATATTAATAAATCCTCCTATCTTCTTCCATAGGGGCATCTTGTTTAGTTAGAATTTAATTAGAGTCGTGCTTGAAAAAGCACAAGGGCAACAAATTATTCATGAATTGGAAAATGTTTTGAGATTAAGGGTTGCTCTTGTCAGCAACTTAGTGTTACACTCCAACAATCAAGCATGCAAACACAAGAACGTTGATGGAAACAATCAAAGTATCTCAGTCCCAAGGACATAAATCAAGGAAAGAATGTGTTGGAAAGATCTCAATTAAGAAATTAAGAATGACGACGACATAGAAGCAAATAATGAAACTTGATAGCACCATCATAACAATTACAGTAGCCTCACAAAAAAATAATGAAAGAAGAAATAAAAAAAATATTCAAATTGTGCATAGATAATCTTTCAAATTTGAAACCATGTTTAGTTGAAGGCATAACATAAGTTTTCACTAACTAAAATAAATTTATTTTGACAAAGTATAGATACTAATGAAACTAGAAAATGGAACCACTACTAGCTTGGTGCAAGAAACAACCATGAAAATTAACAAATCAAGTCAAAATAAAATAAGATAACACTAATGAAAGCGAGACGATAAACCTTGCATAATATACAAACCTAGAAGGCAGATTTTTTGTGATTAATAAAGCATGCAAAGAAGTGTGCTAAGTTCAATAGATTATGATATCTCACGTTAGGGAATCAACACAAAACAACATTCACATAGCCCCAATAATAGCATCATGATTTCCCTTTTAATTATTCTTTTAATAATTAGATTATGAAACAGACTTTGATCAAGAGAAAGCATAATGCAAAATAACAACAACAAAGCAAAATCCATCCACACGATGAAGCACAAAGATGACAAGGGATGATAGTTTTGAAACAATTCAGAAAAAAAAACAAATGCTTAGCTCTTCAAGCTTGATTTCAATCAATTTTGGCATTTGATCTCACGACCCAGAAGATGAAATAATATATCTACTTAACATACTTTATAAGTAATATTTGAGATAAATTTGGTGATCACTGAACATAGAGTAGCTTAGAAAAGTACTCAAATAAAAATATAGAGAGATTGACCCTAATTTAATCATAGAAAAACCTTGGAAACAGCTATGTCTTAGCCTAAACAAAAAATTAAAGTGGAAGACGTTTCTTCTCTTTGCTGCAACAGAATGAGTGAAAAAAGAAGGTAAGCTCATGCTAGTTTGTTTGAGAGTGGATATAAACTAATTGGGCAGGAACTGAACCACAAGAAAATCCCTTGGTTTTTCTTTCTACGTAATTTATTTTCTTGCACTTTTAGGTTTGCTTGCAAAATGCTTTAAATCCATTCTTACGGTGGAAATTTAGAAGTAGAAATAATAGAACTTAGATTAAACTACAAAAGTTTAAAAATACCAATTCATCCCTTTCTTGGTATGACGTGTGGACCCAAGAAATTTAGTACCAACGTCAATCCTGAGCCGAAATAATACAAAACACAAAAAGTATGAACACATCATGCAGAACCCAGCTACCAGAGCATAAAAGCCCAAAAGAAATCGCCAATAACGATAATCTATGCAGCAATTAACATAAAATCGGATCCAAAGTAAATTTCATTCCAAAGGAGCGCGGGGAGGTACCCATTTCTTTGGGGGAGGACTCCAGTCCATGCTGAGGGGAAGCGGCGAGGTTCCGTCATGGCGGTGCTTCGGCGGACTTGTCTTTGGCATATCTAACGAGCAAATGCACAGGATCGAACGGTGGAGTGCAGATAGGGAAGATCGCGCCGGCGATCCGATGGCTGATGCGCCGCCGGAGCCGGCGGTGGAACAGCAGAAGTAGAAGCTATGGGAAAAAACCCGAATCGCCTCCACCGAGAGCTTCGATTCCTCTCATCGCCTTTTCCGGCCGCATTACTCTCGTTTTGTGCATTTTGCGAAGTAGACAAACATACGTAATCGTGACAGATGTTACGTACGATCAATATTATACGATAATTACTTTTATATACAAATAATAATCATACCTTATTATTTTAAATATTAATTAACATGTTTATATTCCTTTTTAAAGCAAAAAAATTTGGCTGAACTTTTTTAATAATAATATAATTTATTGATTGAAATTTGTGAATCATGTCCTAACAAAATAAAAATATATATTATGCATGATTAAATAAATTAAAAATTTCTTGACTATATTTAATATATCATTTTCAAATTTAATTTTTAGTAAAAAATAATTTTTGAAATATCATTTTCAAATTTAATTTTTAGTAAAAAATAATTTTTGAAATATAATTAAATGTTTACATTACCATATTTTTAAACATATTTTAAATCAAAAAAGATAATTTTATTATTTTCAAAATAATGTAAAAACATTTTATTTTTTAATAAAAAAATAAATATCCCTTTTAATCATTGTGAATGCAATTTGTTGTGAAATATGCAATTATTTCAATATTTTATTTCGAAAAATATATTAAAGGAGTGATACTTTGGTTGTAAAATGAATTAGTGGCAATAATATAAATTAAACTATTTGTTATAACTTTTGCTAAAATATTAAAAAAGAATCCAAAATATGATGAATTATTGGGCCACATATATAATTCATTCAAAACATGTTATGAAAAATAGAAATGTAATAAATCATTACAATCATTGTAATAAAAAAAATTCAATAAATCAACTAATTAATCATCATATAATTTAAAAATATTTAAAATTTTATATGATCTATCTTTAGTTGTTTTCACCACAAATCCCTCATTAGTAGATCTTTTTTTTAGATAACAATAATTGATGTAGAAGCAAGAAATGGTGAGAAGCAAAAGAAAAAGAATAAATAGAAGAAGATTCCCTCCAAGGGATTTTGAATTCACGAAGTTTAAATTTAAAAGATTCTCTAAATTCCTTTAAATTCATTATGAATTCTTTTGAATTATTTCATACATCATTCATACTCTTTTTTATAGTGATTAGATACATTTTTAATTATAAAGTTAAAAAATGCATGTGATTTTGATAAGAATTAAAAATTCTCCAACTTTCGCGAATTCTACGCTTACTCGTGCCTATTCGCACATACCACCCCATGTCACACATTTGTACTATAGTGCTAGGGGGGCTGTCTACATGTGCGAGTATTGTTCTCGCATGCTAGCAACTTATCACGTGCATGAGTACAATGCATACAACTGTTTCGCCAGAATGTGCATGCCTTGGCATGCCTACAATGCTTCTCTACCTGCAACTCAACATGCGGGTCCTGGAGCTTCAAATTACATCATCATTTTTTCGTCTTTTTTGATGTTGTCTCTTTTTTTGATCCATTATGAATTCAATGAGTTTGAAAGTAATCTCATGATCATTATAAAAAAAGCATTAAGTTAATGATAAAAAAATAAAAAACTTTGTAAAATCATTAAATTTTAATTTAAAGATTATTTATCATTTATTTTTATGAATGTTGTTAGTATTTCTTTTCACAAAATAACTAATTATATATTTTATAAAAAGAATAATTATTATTTATCAAAGCAATCTTCAAATTTATGCTCATTATATTAAATAAATAAGAAAAAATATTTAAAAGATAGAATATTTGAATCATATGTATACAAATATATCTTTTATCAATTTGGTTAATTAGATCGTAAGACTTAACTTGATATTTTATTATAAGATAACTTAATTTTAGTTAATTTTTTAATCAAATATACCATCTTTTTATTTTATTCTCTAAATAAATCACTTTATTAGGTTTTCCTAAAAGAAAAGTCAAGAAAATATGACTTGATGTGAATGAGAGAACGATAACAATATGATTTGGTTTGAAGGAGAGAATGATAACAATGGGATGACAAGTTATTGCTCTAAGGGCAATTTGGAAGCATGGGATTGAAGTGAAGAGATGCAAGAGGAAAATTAATTAGTAGCTAAGAGGTAGCATGTTTGGAACCAGGTTGATCAATATGGTTGCACAAATGATTATCGCATCTTGCATTTAAGTAGTGAGTAGGGCAATTGTAAGGACCAAGGCATTAATCAGTAACGAAGTGAAAATAAAAGGTGCAATTGATTAAAGAGTGACCGGACAACAAAATGTGGCCGAAGGGAGAGATGGAGATAAAGGGAAGAAAGATGGTATCAAATTGCAATTTGGATCAAATGAAGGCCAATATACGTATTCTCAGAAAAATTCTCTTATACATCATATACCAAAATCTCTCAAAGGCCTTGAATTTTTATATAAATAAAATATGTTTTTTATTTAAACCTAAAACTAATAAAATAATAAGAAAAATAATTAAAAAAATCAATACTATACTAGTGCATAATGCATAATAAGAAACAACATTTGTTCTTATAAATGATATCTTATAGTCCAATGACTAAAATAAAATTAATTGGTCTCTATTACTTAATTTTCTTTTGCCCTTGTTTAAGATCTATTTTATAGTCTATGATAAACTTTTGTCTTTTGCATCTTAGAACATTATTGGATCCTCTTGTTGTATTTCATCACATATCATTTTATTTTTATTTTTTAAATACATCCTATTAATATAAGGAAATGTAATTGACTTGCATCCCCTTATGGTAGGAAGAATTCAATAAAAAATACAATGTAATATTTGCTAAAGTTTATTTAAGTTAATTCAAATATGATGTTAATACTAGCAAAGCTTAATATATTAGATGAAAAAAAAGTTCACTAATGTTCCCATTAAGATAACAAAATTTTTGCTTACATGGGCAGCCACTTAATTGCATTTAATGGTTTAGCTTAATTGATTTAGGTAACTAGCTAATCATGTTGAGCAATTAAGTCGGATCAAACAAGGCAATCCAATTATGATAAAGGACAATTTTACCTTCTTTATCCTCCTCTGAGTATTTAATCCCTCATTTTGAGGGTCCACGTCACTCCTCACTTGGCCACTCCCAATATTAATACAAGATCATACATAAAAGTAGCAAAAAACATTAGATTACAACAGAGCACACATAAATCTCAGTGACAACCAATAACTAAGAGAGGGTGAATACAAAAGCATACTTAAACCCAATTTTTAGCACAATACTAAGAAAATAGAAATTATAACACTAAATATGCATGTCTCAAAACTATCCACAATCATCACACAACTAGCATATATTCAGATACAACTCTAAATAGGTATAAAATACAAATCACAAAATTATCCCATACAAAACTTATTATATAACATAACATTAATTCACTCACTCTTTATTATTTATGTCACATGTTATAAGGTTCTCTTAGTATTATGTAACAGCCTTACTTTTTCTTTATTTTATTTTTTGTTGAAGGAGCTCTTTAAGACGAGTCTAACGGTGTTTAGTTTGTAATTTTTTGAGTTCTAAGGAATAAATTATGAATTTTTAAAGATTTGGGATAGATTTGTAATATTGAGGATATATTTGTAATTTTTTAAATGTCGGCATAGTTCAATTCATTTTGGCGGAAGGTATATGTGTAATTTTAAAGTTGTTGGCTGCCCGGGTATATATGAAATTTTAGGAATTTCGGCGCAGGTTTATTTCTCCGGGCGGAGGATATATGTGCAAATAAAAAATTGGGAAGGGGTGTTATGCAAAATGCTGTTCACAAACCTTCGGGCAAGTCGGTTTCGATCGAGGTTATTAAAGTCGAAGCAGGGTGCATTTGAAAAGCACTTCTGCTAATACCGACTGCGGGAAAGGGTTGCCAGAGCACGCATAGTGCGAGGATTTTCATAAGTGGCGGCTAGCAAGGATTTCATAAGGCCTTCCGAGAGTGTGTGAGAGTTTCAGTAGTCTCCGCCATGTAGAGTTCTGGCACGTGACAGTGACGGCCAGCGAGATTCCGTAAGATAAGGTAAGAAAACGCGATTTTTGCTTCGTCGGGGATTGTGTAAGATTTTTTTGGTGAACGGCGAAGACCAAAAGGGAGGAAGTCGAGTGGGATTCAATCGGTTCAGTGCGTGAATCGACCAGTCCAGCATCGGCGAAAGGTTTCGTTTCCGCCAGACGCATAGAAGAGAGAGAGAGAGAGAGAACCAGTTCAGGCTTTAGATCGGGTCGCGTTGAATCGGTTGTGCTAGGCGCAGGCGGTCCAGTGTCGACTGAAGATAATTAGAAAACAAGATTTTTGGCTGTTTAGGAAAGCTTTTAGAAAACAGAATTTTTAACCGTTTGGAAATAATTTTTAGAAAGCAACTTTTGGCTAATAAACATATTTTAACTTGATTATGTTTGCATTATGGGCTTGTAGGATATCAAAAAGAATAAGAAGTGGGCAATACAAATTGTACAACAAATTTAGGTGGATAAATTCCTAACCCTGTGATGTTGCACATTATATGTATTTTTATATGTTTTTCTCACTGTCATAGTATTTTGATTGTTGCATATGTTACACATTAATATTGTTGTATATGATAAAGAAAGAAACAATATGATACAATATGGTAAAATAAAAAAGAGAAGAAGTAATATGGAATGAAAGGTCTTTTAATATGGATAATTATTTGGATTGATATTTGGAAAATGGTAAATATATAAAATGGGATTCCCAGAGAACGTTATCCTCACCATTAGGCCTAGCATGTGTTGCAGGGTATCGATCTTCAAATCAGATATCTGCTTAGTGTTATATGTTATGTGCTATGTGCTATGACTCCATGATGATTTACACCAGGCCCAGCATATGTTGCAGGGTATGGTACCATACCTGTCTAGTGGCACTAGGCCCCAGCATGTGTTGTAGGGTATCGATCTTTGGATCAGATATCCGCCTAGTGTTATGTGTTTGGTTGGATGCCAGTTGGAGGTCATTTATTGATGATGAGTGGATCCAGAGGATAATGCGTCAAAGGGAATTGGGCTCGGTAATAACACACCTAAATAAGGAACTAACATTTCTTTATGATTTTTATTTGGAATTACCTTATATATAACATCTTGTGTGATTATAGTTTTAGGATTCACTACACATAATATGCCTTTTCATTTGATATCTCTTTCATATTTGGTTATCTATTGTGGATTTATCTATTGAGATATGTAAAATCTCATTTAATGCTAACATCACAGGTCATACATCTCATGTGTCCACAACACCAAGAGCTAAAAAAGATGATGCTACAGGAGATCCTTTTTCACGAGATGTGTGAGAAAGGGAAGGGTTTAGTATTAGTAAATTTGTTCAAAAACATATTTTGTTTATATATATATTGGATTTTTTAGTTGGTGTTTGTCTTACCGTCGGGTCCCCACCTTGGGTTTGGTTCTTTGTCCTCACTAGATGCTGTAACACCAGAACAATTTGATGTTAATTTTGTTATCTAATGGTTTAGTGAGGTGGGGGCTTGGCATATTATATATATTTGTTCTAACTTATATAAAAATAAATAATGGCATAACAAACTCCATAAGTAAATTGATAACTACAAGTAGTAAAAACAAGATAAAATATAATAAATAACTCATAAATAATGAATAAGAAATTAACAAATATATATGAAATTTAAAAAGTACTTATAAAATATGTCAATAATGTTCACATATATATATATATATATATCATATATCATGCTTATTTTATATGTTTTATATTTTTTATGTTATAATATTTCTCATTTTGATCATACCTTCTTTTTATCATTTTTCATATTTCTCATCTTTTTATATTTTTTAAATGATAAGATCTTAATTTCTTTTAAATGATCATTAGCACACACCATAAGATCCCATATCATCACATATTTATTGGCATCATCAAATATCTAGATTTCAACTCATAAATAGCTGGTCAGTCATCTTAATCATATCTTAACTTATTATCAGCTTATATAAAAATACTAGTTGTAACAGAGCCTAACTTATCAACTATTGCTAAAATTATAGCGCTAATTAAGAAAGCTTGTATGATCTTCCACTACTGATCATTTATTTTCTTTTTATTCATTTATACTTTCTAATTTTATGTTTTAGTACTTATAATGATTAAAATGCAATATATAAATATATGTGTTTTGTTTTATTTGCACTCAAATACATGGTGCTAATAATATGTTGTATAAAATTAGAATATGCACACATAATTATATGATATCATGTTATCATCCTCAAGATAATGTATTTTAAATGCACTTAATAAAAAACTACTTAAATCACACTTACTTTAGTTTATCTATATAAGTTTTCTAAGGTAACTTCTCTATTATTTTTCCTTTATCTTTTATTTTCTACACAAATAAACAATATAAAACTCATCATAAAATATTCTCTTTTTGATCCATAATATATTTATAATTACTTAATTTCATTTTCATTACCTTACTTCTTTTTTATTTTCTCTCCCCACATATGATATGTCAATCCCATCGTGCTATACATTAGATCCAATGTACTTTACATCAAGTCAGACATATTGTATGTCAAATTTTGATGCAATATAAACGAGTTATGGGCATGGGAGGCATTGTAACTCTCTTCTTTTCATCATATATGATACATCAATCCCAATATATTGTACATTAGATACTATGCATACACGAGTTACTTGAGGACATGTGATAACGACTTTCTTTTGATTTTTATTTTTTTAAAAGTGAAGTCAACTTCAAGCAAAGTAAACACATAACCTTAAGAAGTTAAACAAAAGAGATAACATTCTCAAAGCCATTCAAAAATACCTCTTATATTTTTAACCAAAAAACAAACTTTAAAGTCCGTTTTTTATTTCTAATATAATTAGAGCAAAAACAATACAAAAATCTAAAAAGAAGTTGTAATTTTTTATCATCAAATTATGTATGAATCAAAATATCTTATAAATCATGTCAAATTCTAAAAAATAAAGTACTCTAAAATATAAAAATGAATATATAATTAGACAGAGTTGGTTGAGACAAATATAATGACATTCGTTTCATCTCAATCAAAGTTCATTTTTAATTTCTATCAATTATCAAAGTTAATAAGTGTGTGTGTGTGTGTGCATATATATATATATATTACATGTTTTTAGTTTTTCAAAAATAAGGACTATATCTCCAATTCTAATGCCCGACAAAACCCCAAGGATTTTTCAGCGGCCATCGGAACCTTTGTTGAAACTCATTCCATTAATGGCGAAGACTATGAGAACTATTGAAACATTAATAGAAAACATGGAGGAGTTTGGTGTGATGACGAGGGTTCATGAGTTCTGAACCACCATTTGTGCTTCTTGCTTTTGATTTCTCTTATTTTTTACAATATAAGTAGAACATGATTCTAATCAATATCTTATTTTTCTATTAGGTTAATGGTATAATGTATCCCTTAAATTTCATAATTTAGGGATTCGATTAAATAAAGGAAAATTTTGACAAAAACAAATTGCTTGAAGAGAGAGAGAGAGAGAGAGAGTAAAAATCAACTAATTTAAAGTAAGTTTTTGTAGTAAAAAATTGCAAAATCTTACCAAATTAAAATTTTATAAACTTTTATTAAATTGAGACATATGTGGCATGACAAGCTAAAAATTAAGAAATAAAGAACTTGACTAATTATAAAGATAAGCACAAAAAATAAGAAAAATTTAAGATATGCTCTTTAACCTAATGTGTTACTGATTATTGAAATAAAGATCTTGCATGTGAACTTTATATAAAATAAGTGATTTTGATGTATTGATGTCATGTCATTATATGTAACTATACCAAATTTATACTTATAATTAGATATATACTTTTAATGTTAATAAAGTATAAACATAAAATTATTTAACATGATTAGTTATATAAGCATTATTTTTTATGAGCTGATGCATAAATACAATAAAAAAAATAAAGATTTTACATGTAAAACTAAATTAAGAAAATAATAGTTAAAGATATATTAAATGATATGAAAAAAAATGAATCCTTTAAAAATTTATGTGTTTTTTTTGTGGCTAGTAACCAGTGTGTCATAAGATTAAGATATTATCACTGTGACATGGCTAAATGGCCAGTGTGTCCAATTATTGATATTTTCATTGTGAAGTGGTTACTGACTAGTGTGCCACATAATTGGTATTTATGACGGTAAGTGACGAGTAGATAGGGTGCTACAAGATTAAAATATTATCACTGTAAAGTGCTAGTGACATTGAGATTTGCCACTATGAGGTAGCTAGTGGCTTATGGGCCACACTATTGAGATTTGTCGTAAAGATATGTGCATCAAAAATATGACAAGAATATGCATGATTGTGAATAAGAATATAAAAATAAAATAAAAGCTATATGTTCTTGTTATTTCTTTTAAAGATTGTAACATATTCTTTTATAAATAGTATATCATATTTTTCTCTTTTATATTTTAACATAAATGAGACTTTGCTTATTTACATACTATAGTTGATATTTGTGATTATCCTAAATTATTACTAATTTTATATATTTATTTATTTTTAAAGATAACCTGCTAATCTAATAATGGTTAGCTTAGCTTTTTATTAGTACTAATATTTTAGGTACATTAAAATCTCAATAAAAATCTACTTATAAGAATAACCTATAAGAAAAAAAAAGAATTGAAACTATGAAGGTTTTTGTTACAAGAGTTAATGCAAAAAAATTTATTAATCGTGTGATAAACTTATTATTATTATATATATATGTGAAAATTAATTAAAATATTATAAAAACTATAACATATGATTGTTGTGATAGTTTTATTACTTATAACTATTAGATTTAATTATTTATAATTAAAAGTTGTATATATAAACTATTTGATTATGATATTATAGATATAAATATTATATTTTTGTACTTACAAATTATAAAATGACAAAATTTAGGAGAGTTTTTATCTATTTAAGATCTAAAGTTTGAGATAATAAATTAAATATGTGACAAAAATAAGAGATATCATATTTGTGATATCAGAGATGATTTGATTAGGAAATAATCAATGCATAAATTCAATTTTAAAAAAGGAGTTTTGTGACGAGAAAAAAATAAAGACATCACATTGTTAGTATCAAAACATTAATTAAATTAAATGATAATTTGAGTATTTGAAAAAAAAATAAAAAAAATGTCATCACATTATTGGTATCAAAATAGTTAAAGTCCTAAAGACCAATACTTTAATAACATTTTCTTGAATTGTTGAAATACTATTAATTGAAGTATGTACAATCACATGCATTACATATTAATGTGGTATTTGGAAATGTTTCTTGAGTGTAATATTTTGTGATAAAAATATTATAATCAGAAATTCCATCTTTGTATTCAGGATGGAATCGAGGGGTGTAAATCCAAGTGATAAGACTTTTAGTATAAATAATAAAGGTAGGCCTCCTCCAAAGCTTGGAGTAAGGAGGGAACATTTATTAGATAAATAAGTTGAATTCCTATTATGAAGGAGAAGTGTAATGCTTGCAAAGTAATATGGGAAAGGTTATCACATAGATAAATTAGTTGAACAATTGCTTAAGCTACATCGACCTCCTTTTTTAGATGCAGAAGATCCTATATAAGCAGAGGATTGGCTTGATAATATTGAAACACTATTTGATAGCATGTTTTTCCTTTCAAATAAGAGAGTTTCTTTGGCAATCTTTGTGATAAAAGGTGTTGCAAAGGATTGGTGGGTAGGCCAAAAAGGCTAAAGTTTGAAAATAAATCAAATTTGGAAACATCTTGACAAGATTTTTGTAAAACTTTTTAAGAATAATTTATTCCTCCTTTAGTAAGAAACCAAATACTAGAGAATTAAGTAAAATATATCAAGAGAGCTTGATTATTACAGCTTATGAGTAGACATTTTCATCACTTATCAAATATGTTCTTGAGATGGTAGCTACAGAAAAACAAAAATGTTATATGTTCAAAAAGGGGATGCAAGATTCTTTTAAAAGCATTATAGGTCCTTTGGATTTTTTTCATATAAAGAACTAGTAAAGTCAATTCATAACACAAAGTAGGATGAAGTGACAAGTGAGATAAGGAGATAGATATCTAAAGAAATAAAGGAATAAAATTTTGCATCTAAAAATGGCTTAAAATTCAACAAAAAAATTACAAATAAATTAGGATCACAATCTCCTACAACTCCTCTCAAATCAAGAATCAACCAAAAATCATAAAATAAAATATGGGCAAGATTTCACTAGGGAGAGTAGCTCAAATAAAAATCAATTAAATACCACAATTATCAAAAGGTTGGCCACATTACTATATATAATCATTCAAATATTGAAGGAGAGAAAGAAAGTCAATAAGCTACTAGCATAATGAAAACCATCACAAGATCTATAGTAGCAAGACCTAGCAATGCACCTCAACGTGCATATAATACTAGTCAAAGACAATCTTTCATAGCTCTACAATTGATTGCATAACCCTACATCTATGTCACCATAAAAAAAGAGGTTAATGTATCACCTGACGTTATCACCGGTACTCTTATGTTGCAAGATATACCTCTATCAGCTTTATTCGATTGTGGTGCATCACATTCCTTTATATTAGTTTTACAATGAGGGGTGGGATGGTGAAACATGGCCACCATGCATCCCTAACAATTACCCATTAGTAATGCTATTAACATTAATTCCAATCTCCTCTCTCAATTTGAAGAGTTCTTTTTGCCTCACATTAAAACCTCATTTTCATAAAAGCTTAGAAAAAAAAAAAACACACACACACACACACACACACACACACACACACATATATATATATATATATATATATATATATATATATATATATATATATATATATATATATATATGCTTTTGATCTTTCTTAACTCTTCTTTTGCATCCTTACATTCTCTTTTCTATTCCTCTTTTATTATTACAAGTGACCTTTGTTTTGTTTACCTATCAAAATTTATATTTTAACTTAGTTTGTTGTTTTTCATCCATCTCTTTAAATAAAAGGCCCTCAAAATCCCATGAAAATTTAGATCTTAAAACAAATGAAGTTCTAACAAAACTTTTAGATTACTTCAAGGTTTTTAAAGATATCTTTTTTTATCACATGGTTAAGAGTGACTAAATAATTTCTTTCATAAAATATTATGTTTGTTGTTCTTGAGATTCATCCCCATTCCTCAAAAAAAAATAGCACAAATTGTTATCACCTTATTTCCTTTAAAAAATTAATATTTTTTATTTTGATTGTTTTAATGTTTGAGAGTATTTCTTTATATATAAGCTCACCATGTCCAACCACTTTTAGCATCATTTGTTTCTTTTCCAACATAACCCCACCACACATATAACATTGTCTACATCACATATAATGATCATTAAGATCATCATCATCATTATCCAATTTAAGGGTAAGTGTAACATCCCAAAAACTTTTTAAATATAATATATATAATGAGAAACTCTTGTATATGTGCATGTAATCATGTGTTACACTTATAATTGAAGGAAATAACTAGTGAATGTATGGTGATGTCTCAAGATAAGAATCATTAAATAATTAGTGGCTCTTAATAGACTTATAGGTAGATGGATACATTGATGAATTGTCTCCATTAACTACTAAGGAAGTGATTCTAGTGTTTATGTAAAATATTATAGTCTTAAGATGTTGAGGCACCTTTTGGAACAATCGAGACTTAGATCCCATGAGATTGGTGACCAAGCAAAAAGGGACCCCCTAGATAAGAGAAAAACAAATTAGATTGAGATACTATCTCAATATAATAAGACTAAAATGTTATATTTGATATCTAATCTGACTCTCTATTATTTTAATATGATTTGAAGATGAACCAAACAAAAACTAATAGACATATGACACCAATGACCAAATAGGCAAAGAGTAAATACATAGTGATATTTTAAAAAAAAATCATTTATAAGGAGCATCTCTAACAAGCTTCTAAGTCGAAAGGTATATGGATGAATTATCCTTTATTAGTTAACTATCAGAGTTATTCAAATATTTATATGAAATATAACGATCTTAAGATGTTAAAGTATTTTTTAAGGCAACCAATGCTTGAAACTCATGAGAATTTCATGATTAAGCATGCTATAGTTGAAGTAATTTTATGATGGACGACAAAGCGAGAAGAGAAGCTTAATAAGGCAAAACTCAATTACATTGAAATAATGTCTCAATATAATGAGATCAAGTTTTCATATTATGTATATGTGATATATCAAAGTTTTTTTTATACAATGTAAAGAATTAGAATAATAATAATAATATATTACTTGCATCTTCTAATGTATGCCAATTGGTGAAATAGCTCAAAACTTGAAATTGAGAATGTGATTAGAAAAAGCTCAATGCAAAGAATCCAAAAACCATTATTTGTAATTTTTGGAGTCATAATTAAACATTGTCGATTTTCAAAATTAGAAGTATTAAAGTACTTTTTTATAAATAGCTTTGGAATTCCTTAAAACAAGAGGGATAAATGTGAAAATTAGCATGTCTATCACCTTAAACAGATTAAGCTAAACATAAGGTGAAGCTTACAAGATAAACCTGATGTAGTGGAGTGAAAAAGAAGATATCCAAGAGAGAAATTAAGAAAGAAAGAGGGATTAAGGAGATTATAGTAGTAAAAGTTGTCATAAAATACTATTGATAGAAGGATGAAGCTTCAAACAACATGAACTATGTTGTTACAATGAGACTTATTAGAACCTTAAAGAAAGAGTTTCCCAATAATAGAAAAAGGCTTCTAACAAAACAAGAGCTAAAGTATTCTTTGTAGTTGTTCCAATTGAAGAAGAAGAAGACCACGCAACTAAAAAAAGAGAAAAAGAAGGTCAATTATATCTGGAAGAGGAAGAGTAGAGGAAACTAAGAACAATAAGAAAGTAAAGAAATTTTGGTGCCAAAAGGAAGCTTACAAGGTGCTAACAAGACACTTGTGTTTGTTTAAATCTTTGTAGTTAGGGTAAGGAAGCATAATAAGGTATGCTTCTCCAATAGTTTTGTTTGTTCCTTTGGCTCCAACTTCAACACAAATTTAAAGTTGAAATGTGAGAAGTTGAAGTTATCTTAAATCTGAATGGGTTTAAACATGTATTTAGTGAGTTTGGATCTAAATAAAACTGTTGGCATATTCTTTGACTCTTTGTATTTCTTTGTGATGTATTGCAATGGGGATTTGAATGAAGATTTGCAACAATTTAAGTTGACAATAGAGAATGTGTTGTTTCTTGCATTCATCCCAGGAATTATATTTTGGTACTTAGGTTTTCTTGACGTATTGTATGTCAACCAATGAATGACACATTGAAGTTTGAGAGTACTCGACTAAGCAGATGATCTGTTGAGATAACAGATGTAAATATGTTGTTAATGTATGATATATTTGTAAATAATATACAACTTAATAAAGGCAGCTTGCAATAAGACAAAAAATACACATATTGGAAATTCTAAGTATTTTACAAATTAAATCTATGTGATTAAGGGAAAATAACACTAAAGTACAAGAATTATGATAACTTATGCATGATGCTCTTTTTAAATATAAAATTAAAAGAAGAAGAAGAATGACAACAGAGTAATCTCCAAAAACTCAGTAGGTGAATTTAAAATTAATTTTAATTTAACTATTTTTTAATTATAATGCCTAACATGACATCATTTATTTATGCATTTGTTCTAATATTAATTATGAAATGCAGTTGATATAATACAATAGATGATATAAGTATGTATATATATATATATATATATATATATATATATATATATATATAATATTTTGTGAAATAGAGTTATTAGAACATAAGAAATGAGAAACAAAAGATAAATAAAATAAAAGAGAGAAAAATCTAACATCTCACAAATAAGGATGATAATTTAAATAATTATTTAAAAATTTTTAATTCATAAGACATCTATATTAAAAAAATTATGACTGTAAGGTTTATTAGAGAATCCTAAAAAGGAAGAATTTGTAATATCACAAATGTAATATAATGGAGATTTATAAGTAACTTTTGTGTTTTTTAATGTTAGAATTATTTTATAATTATTTAAAAATTATATATCTTTATAAAAGGGTTGTATAGTCTAATGAGAGATGTGAATATCAAATTTAGAGTTTTTAATTATTAGAAATTTTATGATACTAATTTTATCGAGTTTAGATTTGAATCAACCTTATTATGGAAGGTCAAAATTATATTATAGTAAATATTTTTGAAGAAAGAAATTATTAAATATTTTTAAAGAGGTTAAGAATTTTAAAAAATTGAATTTTATTTAGAGTCTAATTATATTATTTTTATAAAAATTTGACATATTTAGGAGGCCATATTTATAAAACAATATATTATATTTTAAAAAATATTAAACATATTAAAAATTAGCAAAAAATAATTATGAAAATTTTAAAAATTTTATGAGTAATTTATTTTAGAATTTATTATAATTTTTTTTGAGATATTTTTTAATCAAAATATTTAAAAAATAAATATAATATGTAGTTTTAACAAAAATTTAATAATTTCCTAAATCTTGAGATTTCTAACATAATTTCCCAAATAGACAATGATCAAAATCGTGCAAAATGGTCATCATGAGCCATGGAAATATTAAGAGATTTCAACAACTTTAATTGTGAAAAATTTGTCAACCAATCTCAGCATAGTAAAAAAATTCTAAACTCTATTAAACAAAAAATGTTCAAGAGAGCAATAAATTAATATAAATAAAATTTTAAAGAAGTGTTATATATGACTTAAAATTTTTTATTCCTTGTCATTATATTAACCAAGTATTATATATGACCTCAAATTTTTGTTAAATTATATGCATAAGTAGTTGCTTATTAAGCTTAATGCTAGTGACTTACTTTTTCTTTGACACTAACAATTATAAGTTTAAATATTAACTTAATTTGTTTGTTTTTATTTTGGCTTAAAAATCATATAATATGAATGTTATAATATTATATAACACTATTGTGATAGGGGGACATCAAACTTATTTGGTTACTTTTCTTTTATTTTATATTGTAATAGTTATTACATAAAGTTGGTTTTGAATAGAATATAATAACTTATATGTAATTTTAATTAGATTTTATTATTTGGTCATATGATTAAAAATGGTCCAATAAAAAAGTCTTAAAATTTGTGTGATGCCAAAGTTAGAGTACACAAAAATAAAATAAAAAAATATATGCTTATCACCTACAATAATGTTATAGTATTATATGAGATATAATATAATTGATATCATTAAATGACAAAAAATAATGAAATATGATATTTCCAAAATAGTATTCTATAATTTTTATTATATATGATAAGCTATTAGCACATAATACTAAGTTTAATAGACATTTGTTATATATTTGTCTTATGAGATGACATTAGATATCTCATTTTTTGTTCACTAATACTTTTGTATAAGGTCTAAAGTGTGAAGATAGTATGATTAGAATATCCTTAAACATTTTTAACATTTTATGCATGACCTAATGTGTTGAAGACATGATATAAATGATATAGTTGCTTATCTATAATGTGCTTATAAGATAACATCAAGATAAG
The DNA here is from genome assembly GCA_023846275.1 of Vanilla planifolia. Taxonomy (NCBI): domain Eukaryota; kingdom Viridiplantae; phylum Streptophyta; class Magnoliopsida; order Asparagales; family Orchidaceae; genus Vanilla; species Vanilla planifolia. The sequence continues at coordinate 2,349,738 of CM043877.1, forward strand.
ATATAATGAGTTGCTAGATAGAAATGAGTTGAGAAGTGATTATATATAGAGGTTGATAGTAATTTAAGAAATATAAGCCTTATATTATTCAAAATATGAAAAGTATGAGTGATGAAAATATGATTAATATATAATCATAAAAGTTGGATTTATGATTTTATGAATAATGAAAATTACTCATTATATATATATATATATATATATATATATATATATATATATATATATATATATATATATATATATATATATATATATCATTTATATTCTTTTTATATTATATTTATTTATGTGTATGCAAAAATATTATGTAATTATATTTTTATTATTGTGTGTTATTTTTAATTTATATTAAGATATTATCATATATAGAATTCACACATTAAACATTGTAAAGTATATTTCTTATATTATAGATTATGTCATATAAATACATTAAATAGGATGAATAGGTTGATATGTAAGATGAGCAAATTAATATGTAAAAACATCTTTGAGTAATATTGCATCTAATATATTCTGACATCATATCTAGTATGTCGATACTGTTATATTATTCTAGTAAGTATTCATTTAGTATGATAGTTATTACTTCATTTATTAAAAATGGATTTTAAAATTTTATTTTTAAATTTATTTTTAACACTAATATGGTCTAAATTTTAAAGTCATATCCTCTAAATTATGTAAAAACTCTAATTTAACTTATGTATATATGATTATATATATCAATAGATATAAGCATAGATAGGGCATGATAATAAGAATCACACCTCCATCAAGATAATCATCATCATCGTTGACATAAAATAATATAAATGGCTTGATGATAGGACTTACACTTACATTATAATAATCATCATCATTATCTAGGCCTAAGGATAAGAATCACACCCTTTCTATAGTTATGACTATCATCCCCAACCTAATTCATCGTTATGCCTCCACTTTTAATTTTTTTTTGCCATAATTTAACTTTCAATAAGCATTGAAATGATCTCTTGATCAATCAATAACCCATAGCTTTTTGTAAAATGTACCAAATTTATTAAAAAAACATACATCACGATTTTTAAGAATTTGCATTTCATAAAATATTCAAGAATATTCAAAATTTTAAATTTGATTTTTTTATTGAGAGTTTCTCTTTGTTTCCTTTTTTATCCATTTCATCATTTTTTCAATTAAATTTTATTTGGAATTTTTATTGCAAATTGATGCATCTAATTGCCCAATCAAATAATATGATTTACCTAATCAAATCATCATTTACTTAAGTATACTATTTGAGTAATGATTATATGCTCTTTTATGTAAAGGTTCAAACAATCTAATAAAAATAATGTTGGATTGTCCAATTGCTTTATATAACCAATCCAAAATTTCATAATTTTTCTTCTCCTTTTTTTTCTCTCACTAATAAACAAAAGTGGTAGGATCAAATAATGGAAAGCAAAGTGTGATGAACATAAAGATTACCAAACCTCTTTTCATAAGTCGATAAATCTTCATGATGTTTCAAGATGCTTTTTCACTCTTTGCTTTAAAATCTAATTGATGATACTCGCAGCTCCACACAGAGAAACTGCTCTTTTCATTTCCCTCTCTTTTTCTCTTATATCTTATCTTCTCTTCCTCTTTTTATTCTTTCTTTTTCTTCTTTTTGCTTTGTTTTGTATTCCCCTCCATTTCTTTTTCTATGCCCTCTCCTCTATACCTTTATCTTGTCTCACTCTACCATCAATTCATGCCTTTCTCATGCATTGCATGGCTTTATCTCCACCACATAAGCATGGATGGTTTTCTTTATATTTGTTGTCCTAATAATTATTTATATACATCTTTAATAAAATATTTTGAAAGATCAATTGTCATCCAATTTTTAAGAAAACAATGTAATGCACTAAAAAAATTATAAATTTGATAATGTTTACTTTTTAATTTTTAATTAATTTTAATCATTTTAATCCTTTTTGTTTATCCCTAAAGAATTCTAAATTTGATAAAATCATAAATTCATATCTTTCAAATTCCTTAGATATTTACTCAATTTTATATTTCAAAAAACACACTATGTTATATCACCAATGTATTATTTATTTATTTATTTATTTATTTATAAATTTAAAATATTAGCATATTTATGTAACCTAAATTTCAACAATAACAATATTAACATTAGATTCATTTTGATGAATATTTTTTTATTGTCATTTAGAATTTTAAGATCTAAATTCATATGAATCTCAACTCAACTTAAATACTTTTTTTTATTCAATAAATTATTACATAAATTATTTTCCTAACTTTATTTTATCGCAGGCCCTACAAATGAGATCCAATTTGGAAAGAAACGATAGGTGTTCTATATTTATGGGACAAACATAATTTAATTATTTCTTTAAAATCATAAAATAATTATTTTAGGCAAATTTCAAGATATCATAACACTAAAATGCCTTGGATGTTGCTTAACAACAAACTAGCATAATTAATATTAGCTATAAGCAATTATAGTTTGGATAAAGAAACAATTAATGTTTTGTGTTTTTTTATGTGATATGACGTATTACTCAATTTCTTGCCAAAATAAACTAGAAAATGATTATTTATATTTAAAAAATTCATTGAAATAAATATAATCATAATAATTTTGTTGAAAAGAAAACCCTAAATTAAACATCATTTGAATAATTGAAATTTGATTAAACAAATAATTAAATAACAATAATAATAATTTTTTAATATAATATTCTTTACCACCATAAGAGATGAGGGGTTATTAATGTATGAAGTGGGAGCTTAGAAGAGGGTTGAGTTTACATACTATTTTTATGAGATTTTATGAGATAATAGTTTACATAATCTTTTTTTTTTTTTGAAGAGTTTTATGTTTATTAAAAAATCATTTGTTAAATTGACATTTTTGAGCCCTCTGGTTTAAAGAAAGGATACACCAATGGTGTAAAAAAAGATTCAAAAAGCTTAGCCCTTTGATCATGAAGATTGGTCTCGAGAAACCTAACTTCGCCTTAAAAACTCAACTTGATCTAAACAAATACAATTAATAGACTAAGGGAATGGGATGACCAATTTTATTAATTGATTGGATGATCTTACCTAGTAGATTAGACAATCTCATCAAAAAGACTAAAACTATCAAATATGAAAAGCTTTAAAAACAACAAAAAAATTCATTATTATTTTAAATAAAAAATGTTATTTCAATAAAATTTAAAGTTTGAAAAGTAAAGATACCAAAATGATATACTAAAATAGATTGAGATAAAAAAGGAGAGTAACAATATGCAAACTTGAAGGAATTTAGGTTTAGTATATTACTATATTTATTAATTTATAATGCTAAAATAATCATTATTTCATATGCGAATATATTACATGCTATGTACAATGATTTATTCAATTGTGGTTTATCTTTAAAAATTGGTCGTGACTAATATTTAATAACAATTCATGGAGGTTCATATATAGCATCTTGCTCTAAGATACAAGCTAAATTAGTGGCAAGGGGTATTCCTTTTGCTCACATATAGTCAAAATAAAATACAAAAGAAATAATATAATCAATTACACAATTTTTATCACTAAAAACATATGTAAGTTTATGCCTTGAGAATGAATAGAGAGTAAAAAAATTGTTAGAATTGTCAATCACAATTTACTAACATCGATGCATTGCAAAAATTCTTAAATAGCTACAACGATGTCACACTAGTATCATATAGAGGATCCAAGAGGAAGGGAACAGCGTACCAATAAGAAAGCCTCATAGATAGCCCACTCCTCCATAATTGAGGCGCTATGAAAAAGCACCCAACGTATGCCAATCATCAAGGTCCCCAAGATATTTTGGATATAATATCAAGAACAAGAGACCCATGATCATTGTATTAGTCATCATAATTCACATTGCACAAGCTATGAGAAGCAGGGAACCACCAATCAAGAAAGAGTAAATGGGAGCCAAGTAACCTAATGAGCTTCAAGGTCTCTCAGATTGAAGTAAAGTAGCTAACCATACTAAGAATAATAAAGTGAATGAGAGTTGTAAAAGAGATCAATCATGCACCTTATAGTTCTTGTTGACATAAAAAGGAGAAGTTTGTTCCAAAAAGGATCAAATGGCTTATCCCTACATTGAAAAGATATACATTATTTCATCTTAGAAATAGTTGTGCAGATAAATGATGTAAGAAGCAAGAATGAGTCCTCAATCACTAGAGTGAGAGAACCAATGATGTAAAAGAATGTGATCAATATTCTTAATAGGGTGGTCACTTGAGAAGCAAGTACTAGATTAAGCAAATGACTTATGAATAACTAATCTAAGGTGGGGATTATCCCATAAGAAATTCTTTAAAAAAGCAAAATGACACAACTAATCAAGGATATTTTAGACTTAAGGGATATTATAACATCTTAAAATATTTTAATAAAAATTTTGAGAGATTAAAATTATAAAATAATAATATTAAGATTAATTGAAGGTCACAAGAATAAAGCTTTGTAACATGAGAAGAGTAAAAAAAATAAATTTAAATTTATTTTTGACTATTTAGATTTTTTGAATTTTTTTAGAAACCTTTAAAAATTATAATATTTTTTTCTAGGAAAATTACACAACACTAAAAATATAAACACCTTAAAGGAGGAAGTTAAGCGAGAAAATTTTATTTAAATAAATTATTTTAAAGTGTAGAAAACCAACTTTGTGTGAATATGAATTTTAGAGGAATAAAAATGAAGGATTTAGAATTTATAAAAAGTTATTTATAAATTTGAAAAATACTAAAAATCATAAAAATATTATATGGACTAAAAAAATTATAAAAGTTTATTAAGACTTATAACTTATTGTGGCGATCTAATAAAATTTTTTCAAACCAAAAATCCAAAGAGAAGGTGTGATGAATATAAACCTAAAAGGTGAAGAGGATTTAGAGAATTTTATAAAATAAAGATCTTAACAATGACAAGTTTGCAAAATCATAAAAAAAAATACTAAATTCCATTCAAAAAGATAAAATTTGGCTAACGAACAACACTCATCAAAACGATTCCAATAAAATTAGTCCACAATGTTTTGGAAATGGAATTGAAATTGCAAGGAACATCATATTTTCTTGAGTTTTTATTTATTTAGACATTTAATTAATTCCTAAAAACTATAGTTTTCCTAAATCTATTATACATAAATGACAAAAGAACCCGATTATTGAAGACACGAATTGATAAAAAATTGTTGGATTTCATAAAACAGGAAGACAAGGAAGTATTCATATGAAAAGGCATGACTGTTAAAGTATCTATATGAAAAGGATCATGACCATGCAAGATTTTTGACTTTGAGAGAAGTATCAATCCACTCGAGAACTTAGAGAAAAGAAGGAGGTGTCATCAAGTTTTGGATGAAATTGCAAGATGAACTTAGCAAGAATTTCTATAATTTTTTGGAAAATCAATATGTTGGTACTATAATAGTATTATAATAGTATTATAAAAATATTATAACACTTGGGAAGCAAAAGAAATGAGAAGAAGTTATGTATTTCAAAATTCACTACAATGTAAAAAAAAAGAGATAGACAAGTTTTGTACCATGTTATATATGTTTGATATATTATTAAAATAATCACTAAGGGTACATGTCAAAAAAATATTACAAAACAAAAAAATTTTGATGACGATTGATATTATTATATTGTAATGAGATGTTATATTTCATGAGCATGTTAATATTGATGCGAATGATTTAAATAAAATACTTAATTTCATTGTTCATTAACTTAATTGTAAATAAAAATAAAAAAATAAAAGAGTAAGAACAAAGGTGCTAAATATTGTTAGGCATGATTTTAAATTTGAAACAACAATGATTTTTTTAAGAGGTTAACTTATAATTTGAAATAATATATATTCGAAGGTTGGTGACCTACTATTTGGATTAATAGTTTTTTAAAAAAATAAGATTATTATCTATAATAAGATGTTTTTATAAATAATGCCAAAAAATATATCATTAGGATTATTTAGAATAATATGTTTTGGATAAAACAAATTAATTCAATAAATATTAAAAACCCTTGTTATTGATTCAACTTAAAGAAATTTACATGACTTTTTAAAAGGAAAGAATGAGTTTATAACAAATTAAAAAAGAAAAGATAATATTTTTATTATTTATATAATTATTGTTTTATATAAACCCAATATACAAATGACCCAAATATGTTTGTCTTACATTCATGTTGCATAGTTTTTGCACTGAATTAATGATGATTAGTAGTTGTTTTATAGCCTAATATGTCCTGTCAAAATGATAAACACAAGACTTCAAAGGATTATTGAGAAAGTAGCTCATGGATAATTTTAGCTAAATCTTGTCTATTTTTTCTTTATTATGTATAAGTTGTTATGACAATTATTTATATTTTTAGTAGGGATTACGTCAGTTGAACATAGCATATATTCATTTTAGTTTAGTATTTATACTACAATGTGTGAACTCATACTTCGAAATAATGTGAAATTTTGTTTTTATGATTGATTTCATTATTATTTTCAAATGATAAAGATTTTATGTTGCTTTTTTATGCTTTAAAAATGGTTTTCAAAATAGAGCATAGAATTGGGTTTGAAATAATTTTTTTTATAAAAAAGAAATATTTTTCAAAATCAAAGAAAAGACAAAGACAATTAGACAATGCAACACCTAACATGAGAAAGGTGGACAATGTCACACTAGTCGCGTCATGTTTGAGACGTCCAAGCAACTATGATACAAGATAGAATTTTTTGCCTTTCTTTATTAGTAGACTTTAAAACCAAGCTATCTTAAGTAACAAGTTTGGATCAACTCATTCTTAATATGCTTTACACAATGTCTTATTCATAGTAGATAACACATCTACATCCCAAGCAGTAGTAATTCCAATAAAAACATAAATGATATCAATAATAAGAACCTCTATACTGATAAAAATCAATCATCTAAAGATAGATAAACTAATTGTTATACCCGGTAAATATTATATGTTTAATCTTCAATAATTCAATTGTGGCTTGGATGATTTCAGATCGACAGTAGGATGAGCCAGGAGCTCAATTGGAGGCTATTGGAATTTCTGAAATTTTCTAGGGATTTTTCGGAGCACCGAGATTTTTTTTAAACCGAAATTTGGTTTTTTTTTACGCGCGTGAACCGGACCAGAGCGGTTCAGCGAAGGCGGGGTGGTTCGCCGAGGTGCGTTTGCGCGTGCGTTTGGATAAGCCACGGATAAGCGGATCGGACGGGCGAGATCAGCGGTGGAGATTAACCGGCTGATCGGGTGTTAAGCGGCGTTTTTGGAAGGTCAACCGACGCTTAATGGGTCTTAACGGGTCATTACCGGTTTAAGCCGTGTATTTAACCTAAACTGTTCGGCTGTTAGGGTTTCGAACGGCGGCTAGAGGCGAGGTGTTCGCGGCGAACGGCGGTAATTTCCGGCAGCCTTCCAAGGGGCTTTTGGTAACCGGAGGTTCGCGGGACAGAGGCGAGCATTTTGGTACCGGTTTCGTTCGACGAGGAGCTGCGGTTGATCGCGTGCGAGCTTCACCGTCCCCGGCGAGCAAAGGTAGGAAATTCAGATTAAATTAGTTATTTAGTAGAAATTAAAAGCATGGAATATTTTGCTTAATGAACACAAGCATGTGGATGAAAAATCGGACTTAATTGAATGCTAATCTGCGTCTTTCACAAATTTTGGATTTCTGGAAAATTTCCTATTTCGCCGAAAAATTTAGTTAATGCTTAGGAACATGTTAGGGATTTGGATTATCAGTGTTGCCATTGAATTAGTTAATTAATTGTTGGATTAATCTTAAATCTCACAATACGGCAATGGCATACGGGCGAACTCCTTCGACGGAAAATTTTGAATGAACCTTAGAAATTGGTGGCATTATTGAAACATTAGGATAGTACGAACATCGGATTTTGTTTCTCCTTGTTCGCGTTCGCCGGAAATCGACGGAAGGATTGGATTGGGCGGCGATTGCGTCGGTTAGGGTTCGCGGGCGTCGGACCGAGGAAGGAGAAGGGTTTAGATTAATTACGAATTTATTTAAGTAATTAATGGTATTTATATAATATTTATTAGTAATTATATTATTTAAGCATCGACCGATTAACGGATTATTAAGGAATTTGGTTCGGCGGTGTCGCGGTTCAGCGCGAGGTTTCCGAACCGGCAGCGAAAACCGGTTCAGCGGGATTCGGCGCGGACGAACGGCGCGGAGGAAAATTTAATTCGGAAATTAATCCGAATTTTCGGAAAAAAGGATATATGTGGAATTTAAATTTTATTCGGAAATTTATTCCGAATTTCGGAAAATGGATAAAGGGCGGAAATTGATTTTTTTTTTTGAATTTAAAAACTTCCTGAAGTGAGAAAAAGGTGATTTTTAGAAATCACGTAGCCAAGTTGAAATTGACTGTTGGAAATTGCCCATAAATTCAGTGCAGTTGGATCAGTTGGAAGGAAGTGTGACACTTGGGTGCTACCAGAATAGTCATAATTTTGGTACAGTTTGTGTTGCTTGAATGGCAATGACATGGATTGAGTCAGTTTACTCAGTGTTGGCATATTTCATGGATTGGCATATTGGACCGGACTACTATAGGCCCTATATGATGTTTTAGGGTAGTTGTGGTAGGTAACTGTGTAGTACAGATTTAGCTTCCACAGTATACATGTGGACTGGTATGCGCCTTGTTGTATCTGAACACATGTTGTCGAATCTTGGAGTTAGAGCTTGGCAATGACTGTAGGGGCGTGGCTTCTATGGAAATTGTTGGGAGAGGACTTCTTGGAACGGTGGCTGAGTCGATCTCTTCTGGTCCATGAGTGTAGGCCTGCGCACCTGAGAATGGCAGTGGAAGGGGTGACTCGCCGTGGCTAGCCAAGTGTGTAGGCCTGCGTGCCTGAGGGTGACAGGGGTGTCTCACGTTGGCTAGAGATCTATGTGACTGGTTCTGTCTATAGTCTCCAGAAGATTGATTGACGAGAGACGCTGCGGCGTCGGGTGCTAGGCGTTGTGATGCGTGCGCAGAGATGGCCGTGTCCCGCTGGCATGCTTTGCCTAGGCGCCATGCGTGCGCAGAGATGGGCGTGTCCCGCTGGCATGCTGCCTGGGAGCACAGAGGAGAGCTACTCTGGTGTGACTGGGGGTGACTGTGGTTGGTCAGAGTCTGGGACTGAGAGTGCCTTTCCACCCTACATTGTTATGCTGTATTTCTATACTCTTGCTATTATCCTTCTCTTGCATGAGAGTTTTTTTTACTAGCTGTCTTTCCTACTGGGCGTAGCTCATTCTTTTATTATCCATATTTTTCCAGTGGCTCGGCAGACTTGACGCCACCCAGCTTTAGGTGGGATCGTGATCAGTAGGCTAGTGGAGGAGATCTGATCTGTGATTTTTTGAGACTTTCTGGTTAGTTGATTGTTGCTGTTGGATGTATTGAGTGAGACTGTTATTCTTATGTCTTGTATTATGTGAGGGTGATTCTGACTCATGTACTCGTATGGATGATGTGGTATTTTATGGACTGTGATTTTTCATATGAGTTACATTTTTATACACTATCTTATTTTCTATCTTGACGGTATGGTGTGTGGAGCGCCATTTCATATCGGTGGATGTTATATATATATTTTTTGTTGATGGTGAGGTCATTACATGACTATGGAACTTAACCTTGGGGGTTCAGACTTCTATTAGATCGGTTCTCCTACCGGTATGGGTTAGGAGTATTGGGTCTAGTAGGAGTAACATTGCGCGAGTTCATCAGTTAATTCAGGAGTCATGAACCTGAATTGACGGTGTGCCCGGGAGATAGGATCCACATAGTTAAGGAAAGTATGTGTGTAATGATGTGTTATATCCTATGTTTTTCGTAGGCTACTCAGGTTGGTATGGGACGATCTGAGCTGTCTATATGTAAAAAAAAAATTTCCTTTTAAAAAAAAAACTGGGGTGTAACAAGAGTGGTATCAGAGCCCTAGGTTAAGATAGTGGGGCTAGACATGTATAGAAGTTCAACCCAAGGTGGGGAGAACTGTTGGTCATTTTATTATACTACGGTAGTCTGTATGCCAAATACCAAATGACGACTCTAATGCCAGATTAGTTGCTTTTGACAGTATGGCTGGTACCAGGAGACTTTCCGTTAGTGGAGCAGCTAGAGGCAGACCTATATCTGCTACTCCTACCCCAGAGACGATCCCAGCATTGCCAGTTGAGCCAGCTGTGGATCGTTGGATCGATGCCTTTATGCGGTTGCGTCCGCGGAGTTTCAGTGGGTCGGCTGACCCAGCGGTGGCAGATGACTGGATGGCTCATATGCTTGAGCTGTTTGATGCCTTGGGATGTCCACTTGGCAGGAGGGTAGTACTTGCTGCTCTAGTATTGGAGGGAGAGGCTGCTACCTGGTGGAGAGGCCAGCGGCGCGCTGTGTTTGGGGAGGTCCAGAATAGCGAGATAGCTTGGGAGGACTTTGTTGAGGCATTCAGGGAGTGCTACATTCCGGCTTCTGCCATGTCTCAGTCCAGGAGGGACCTTATACACCTCAGGCAGGGCCAGATGTCAGTGAACGACTACTTATCGAGATTCACATATCTGGCGAGGTATGCCGTAGAGCTGGTACCATCTGAGGAGCGCAGATGTGAGATGTTCTTGGAGGGACTTCGTCCTATGCTGCAGTGTCAGTTGGTTGTGAGCTAGTTTGCCAGATTTCGTGACTTAGTGGAGGCTGCGAGATCCATTGAACTTATTAACATCCGGATGGAGGCCCAGAGAGAGGCTCACAACAAGAGGAAGGAATTCAGAAATGCCCAACATAACAAAAAGGACAAGAGACACAGAGATCACCGTGGTACCCAGGAAGGCGTGGTCCAGCCACGACCTATTTCCGAGAGGCCAGTGCAGCAGACAGGTACTCGGACTGGGGGGATTATTTACTACCACTGTCAGCAGCCAGGACACAAAAGGTACGACTGCCCGATATGGAAGAAACAGAGGATCACAGGACCGGTTGGTTCGTCTGGGGGACAACCCAGAGTATTTGCATTGACTCGGCAGCAGGCTTCAGAGTCACCAGAGGTGATCACAGGTATGCTTTATTTTGGTAACATACAGTACGTGACTTTGTTTGATACTGGTGCATCTCATTCTTTTGTTGCTGAGAGGATATGGAATTAGATATCAGGATCCAAGGGTTATTTAAAAGAACCCTTACTAGTTAGGCTTCCTGATGGGAAAGAGATTCCCACTGTTCAGAAGACTGATGAGTTTATTCTGATTAGTGGACACGAATTCGTGACAGAGTTGATATGTGTGCCGCTAACAGAGTTCGACATCATTTTGGGAATGGATTGGTTGTGCTACCATGCAGTGGTTCTGGATTGTTGCGAGAAGAAGGTTAGGATCAGGGTGCCTGGTTCAGAGGATGTGATATACTTTGGTCTGAACAGGCAGATTCCCCTGATCTCAGTTCTTCAGGCAGAGAGGCTAGTGAGTAAGGGTTGTACTGGTTGGTTGGCTTATGTGGCAGATAGTCAAGCCACCACTACCCCTATGTCAAATATTCTAGTGGTGAGAGACTTCCCTATGGTTTTTCTAGAGGAGTTGCCTGGACTTCCACCAGCTAGGGAAGTGGAGTTTTCGATTGATTTGAGGCAAAGGAGATGGTTGGAATTGATAAAAGACTATGAGCTGGTGATAAATTACTGCGAGGGTAAAGCTAATCCTGTTGCTGATGCTTTGAGCAGGCACGCCGTTATGCATACTATGTTAGTCTGTGACTCTATACTAGACTTAGATTGGGATGTTGAAAGATGTCAGGAACAGTTGTCTGTTCAGAGACTGGTTCACAGACTCAGCTCGTTGACTATTCGGGCTGACTGGTTATCTGAGATGCGTGATCTTCAGCTTTGTGATGAAGAGCTGAAGGAGAAGTTTGAGTTGGCATCGCAGGGATTGGGAGGAGACTTTGCTCTCAGAAACGACATTTTGACTTTCAGGGGTCGCTGGTGTGTGCCATCACATCAGGAGTTCAGGGAGAGGATCCTTCGACAGGCTCATTATGGAACTTTGGCTATGCACCTTGGAGAAGTCAAGATGTACAGGAATTTGAGGAGTGTTTTCTGGTGGAGAGGTTTGAGAGCAGGATGTTGCAGAAAAGTGGCCGGAACTTCTTGCTGAATTTCGAGGGCGAAATTCCTGATAAGGTGGGGAGATTGTTATACCCGGTAAATATTATATGTTTAATCTTCAATAATTCAATTGTGGCTTGGATGATTTCAGATCGACAGTAGGATGAGCCAGGAGCTCAATTGGAGGCTATTGGAATTTCTGAAATTTTCTGGGGATTTTTCGGAGCACCGAGATTTTTTTTAAACCGGAATTTGGTTTTTTTTTACGCGCGTGAACCGGACCGGAGCGGTTCAGCGAAGGCGGGGCGGTTCGCCGAGGTGCGTTTGCGCGTGCGTTTGGATAAGCCGCGGATAAGCGGATCGGACGGGCGAGATCAGCGGTGGAGATTAACCGGCTGATCGGGTGTTAAGCGGCGTTTTTGGAAGGTCAACCGGCGCTTAATGGGTCTTAACGGGTCATTACCGGTTTAAGCCGGGTATTTAACCTAAACTGTTCGGCTGTTAGGGTTTCGAACGGCGGCTAGAGGCGAGGTGTTCGCGGCGAACGGCGGTAATTTCCGGCAGCCTTCCAAGGGGCTTTTGGTAACCGGAGGTTCGCGGGACAGAGGCGAGCATTTTGGTACCGGTTTCGTTCGGCGAGGAGCTGCGGTTGATCGCGTGCGAGCTTCACCGTCGCCGGCGAGCAAAGGTAGGAAATTCAGATTAAATTAGTTATTTAGTAGAAATTAAAAGCATGGAATATTTTGCTTAATGAACACAAGCATGTGGATGAAAAATCGGACTTAATTGAATGCTAATCTGCGTCTTTCACAAATTTTGGATTTCTGGAAAATTTCCTATTTCGCCGAAAAATTTAGTTAATGCTTAGGAACATGTTAGGGATTTGGATTATCAGTGTTGCCATTGAATTAGTTAATTAATTGTTGGATTAATCTTAAATCTCACAATACGGCAATGGCATACGGGCGAACTCCTTCGACGGAAAATTTTGAATGAACCTTAGAAATTGGTGGCATTATTGAAACATTAGGATAGTACGAACATCGGATTTTGTTTCTCCTTGTTCGCGTTCGCCGGAAATCGACGGAAGGATTGGATTGGGCGGCGATTGCGTCGGTTAGGGTTCGCGGGCGTCGGACCGAGGAAGGAGAAGGGTTTAGATTAATTACGAATTTATTTAAGTAATTAATGGTATTTATATAATATTTATTAGTAATTATATTATTTAAGCATCGACCGATTAACGGATTATTAAGGAATTTGGTTCGGCGGTGTCGCGGTTCAGCGCGAGGTTTCCGAACCGGCAGCGAAAACCGGTTCAGCGGGATTCGGCGCGGACGAACGGCGCGGAGGAAAATTTAATTCGGAAATTAATCCGAATTTTCGGAAAAAAGGATATATGTGGAATTTAAATTTTATTCGGAAATTTATTCCGAATTTCGGAAAATGGATAAAGGGCGGAAATTGATTTTTTTTTTTGAATTTAAAAACTTCCTGAAGTGAGAAAAAGGTGATTTTTAGAAATCACGTAGCCAAGTTGAAATTGACTGTTGGAAATTGCCCATAAATTCAGTGCAGTTGGATCAGTTGGAAGGAAGTGTGACACTTGGGTGCTACCAGAATAGTCATAATTTTGGTACAGTTTGTGTTGCTTGAATGGCAATGACATGGATTGAGTCAGTTTACTCAGTGTTGGCATATTTCATGGATTGGCATATTGGACCGGACTACTATAGGCCCTATATGATGTTTTAGGGTAGTTGTGGTAGGTAACTGTGTAGTACAGATTTAGCTTCCACAGTATACATGTGGACTGGTATGCGCCTTGTTGTATCTGAACACATGTTGTCGAATCTTGGAGTTAGAGCTTGGCAATGACTGTAGGGGCGTGGCTTCTATGGAAATTGTTGGGAGAGGACTTCTTGGAACGGTGGCTGAGTCGATCTCTTCTGGTCCATGAGTGTAGGCCTGCGCACCTGAGAATGGCAGTGGAAGGGGTGACTCGCCGTGGCTAGCCAAGTGTGTAGGCCTGCGTGCCTGAGGGTGGCAGGGGTGTCTCACGTTGGCTAGAGATCTATGTGACTGGTTCTGTCTATAGTCTCCAGAAGATTGATTGACGAGAGACGCTGCGGTGTCGGGTGCTAGGCGTTGTGATGCGTGCGCAGAGATGGCCGTGTCCCGCTGGCATGCTTTGCCTAGGCGCCATGCGTGCGCAGAGATGGGCGTGTCCCGCTGGCATGCTGCCTGGGAGCACAGAGGAGAGCTACTCTGGTGTGACTGGGGGTGACTGTGGTTGGTCAGAGTCTGGGACTGAGAGTGCCTTTCCACCCTACATTGTTATACTGTATTTCTATACTCTTGCTATTATCCTTCTCTTGCATGAGAGTTTTTTTTACTAGCTGTCTTTCCTACTGGGCGTAGCTCATTCTTTTATTATCCATATTTTTCCAGTGGCTCGGCAGACTTGACGCCACCCAGCTTTAGGTGGGATCGTGATCAGTAGGCTAGTGGAGGAGATCTGATCTGTGATTTTCTGAGACTTTCTGGTTAGTTGATTGTTGTTGTTGGATGTATTCAGTGAGACTGTTATTCTTATGTCTTGTATTATGTGAGGGTGATTCTGACTCATGTACTCGTATGGATGATGTGGTATTTTATGGACTGTGATTTTTCATATGAGTTACATTTTTATACACTATCTTATTTTCTATCTTGACGGTATGGTGTGTGGAGCGCCATTTCATATCGGTGGATGTTATATATATATTTTTTGTTGATGGTGAGGTCATTACATGACTATGGAACTTAACCTTGGGGGTTCAGACTTCTATTAGATCGGTTCTCCTACCGGTATGGGTTAGGAGTATTGGGTATAGTAGGAGTAACATTGCGCGAGTTCATCAGTTAATTCAGGAGTCATGAACCTGATTTGACCGTGTGCCCGGGAAATGGGATCCACATAGTTAAGGAAAGTAGATGTGTAATAATGTGTTATATCCTATGTTTTTCGTAGGCTACTTAGGTTGGTATGGGACGATCTGAGCTGTCTATATGTAAAAAAAAAAAATTTCCTTTTAAAAAAAAAAACTGGGGTGTAACACTAATCCAATTATATGCATAGTGTCACAAAAGTATCCATTATTATGCATAATGTCACAAAAGTATCCATTATTATGCATAATGTCACAAAAGTATATATTATTATAGAGTCAAATGATATGATCCATAACTAAGTTGCTAAAAGGGTATATAAGTTTCCAAAAATAGGAGTCACCAAGAAGACCAAGGTAGCACTATTGACATCCTTAACCTAAAGAGTTTGTACCCCGAGAGAATTTTCATAAGAAAGTGGCAAACATGATGCACAAGAAAAGTACCCCTTCACTCTTGAAAATGGGGAATCCTAAGGCCTCACTTAGCTTTAGGTTTTGAAATCAAGTTCCAAGGGAGCCAATGTAATCCAATGGGAGATGAATCCCCTCCATAAGAAGGACCAAATGAGATGCTCCATCCTCGAGAGAATACTTACCAAAACATTCAAGTGAGATAAGTTATAAACTGGGATCATTAACAAAATAGAATTGATAAGGATCACTCTCCTAGCCATAAAAAGGACATGCATCACCAATAAGAGATTATATCAAATTATCTGCGTATGCTACAATGATGTTGTGATAAGTATTCATATGTTTTTTATTATGCTTCTTTATTAAGATATGTGATGATATATGAGCTTTACAATTGGTTATTAGTACAATGAATATGATGAATGCAATAATACAAGAAATATGATAAGTATACAAGTATAAGAAAATGAACTTTAATTGAAATATCATGTTATAATATGAAATAAATTATAAGAATATGAGATAAGATGCAAGTTTTCTATATTTGATTATTTATTCTTAAGTTTGTGTGTTTTGTGATGTGAAGATGCAACATATATGATGTGCTATATGCCTTTGGCTAAGGTCTCAAGTTATTTGGGTAGATGCATACCTCGGTGAAAATTCAATATAGTTGAGAGTTTTAAACCATCACAAATCAAAAATGTCAAATAAAGGGTTAAAAACATCTCAAACAATAAGCTTTCTAATGAAAGACTACAAACTATCTAATAATCATCTAAAAGGCATAATACTAACAATATAGAAACTTGGTTGAACACTATAAACCAAATAGAAGTTGAAATTAATTGTTAAAAATACACTATTTTGTTTTTGTAACATGTTATTATCTCTATTATACATGAGGTTATTTTTGTTACACTTAAACATAATTCTATTGTTCATTTTTTGCTCTAATGCATGTTTATGTTCATGTTGTGTTCAATAATTAGTTCACATCATATTATCTATCATTTTGAGTTATCCACATGTATTATTGTGAGTATTTCATAAAGTCATGCATGTGTGAGATTAGCAATTAGAATGTTTTGATAGTTACATTCATAGATATTCATGATTTTTATCTTTAATATTATAAAAATATTTATGATTTTAATGTTTCATATTTAACTACATAGGATTTCTCTACATAGATCATTGGCTTTTACTGTTTCAGAAAGCTGTCTCCATGTCTTCTTCAATCAACATCCCTTCACTCATGCATCAAAAGTACAGCTCTCCCTCTCCTCGTTGTTCCTTCACTGAAGAACAGGTCAAGGTTGAGACATGCACGGGTACAGTTCGTGTCAGTGGGTCGTCTTCCATCAATCAAGAGAACAAAGTCATTATTCAGTCACTCTATGGTCTTTTTTTTTTTTTTTTTAACCATCTTTGGCTCCTTTGAATGCCCAAAAGAGGAGAATTTAAACCCAAAAAAAAATCAGGAATTATGGTTTAATATTTTACCTCTGTTTAGGTTTGGTTTGATTGTTTAGAATGTGGTGTTATGATCTTAGTTGATGGGTCACCTAAGAAATATTGGTTCAATATTTGTTTAATATAATAGTTTTATTTTTAATATTATTTTTTATAATTTATCAAATCTCATTATCTTTTGATTATGAATTATAATTTTACTTTGTTTTTATCATACTACATTTTTATAGTAACTATCAAAACAAACAAAACATCTTTAAACTTAATATTTTATAATGAGTCATATACGAATCTTTGATTCAATATTTATTTAATATAATAATTTTATATTTTATATCATTTTTAATTATAATTTATCAAATACAATTGTATTATAATCGTACTTTACAATTTCATTTTATTTCTATTATATTACATTTTTACAGTAACTATCAAAAATAAACAAAACATTATTAATATTTTATAATGAGTCATATGCAAATTTAGTTTAATTTTGTTTAATATAATAATTTTATTATTACTATCACATTTTGATTACAATTTATCAAATATTATTTCTTTTTTATCATATATTTTAATTTTATTTTGTTTCTATCATATTGCATTTTAACAATAACTATCAAATACAAAACAAGCATCATTCTTAAACTTAACATTTTATAATTAGTCACATAAAAATCATAGTTAAATATTTGTTTAATATTATAATTTATCAAAAATCATTACAGTTACATTTTGATCTTACATTACAACTTCACTTTGCTTACATCTATAACATTCTTTCAACAACTATCAAAACAAACCAAGCATGTTGATACTATAAGTGAACAATGATCATATATAAGTCTTATGAGAAAAAGGTCGAGAAATCGAAGGATGTATCATTCGAGGAAGGGGCGTGCGGTGGAGCTTTTGGTGTCACAAAGGGCCCTCCGTCGCACGATGATTGCAGCATTTGCATAACACCCAACTATGTTCAGTTCCTCCTTGTGATTTCCCACAGCCTCATTGAACTGCATTTGAGCTTCAGCTCTTCAGTTAAGAGGAGCAGTTCAAGAAAGCTGTGGAAAACTACAGAGAGAACCCTTTTGCTGAAGCTCAACCTGCTCTGAAAGAAGGGTATATGTAGGAGAAGAGGAAGAAGAAGACATGGAATGGTGTGGTGAGAATGAGCTCAGGAATAGTTAACAACATGAAGTGTACAGCAACCTGCGTGGCCTAACATATCCTTCAGCTTTTCTTCCTTCATTGATGCCTTTGAAAAAGGAAATACCAGCTTTTGGCCCTTTGGTTTAGAATTTCGCATGAAGTAAGATAAAGGCATTCATTTGAGAAGTTTTTGAGCTTTTTTTAGTTCTCTTGCATCAAAGAGGATCGAAGAAATAGTTTTAATGAATCAAGCCAACCTAATTAATCTCAAGAATGTTTCCCTTACTTTCATTTAACTCTAAAACTTTTGAAACATCGACACAGATGTCGTGCATTGTACTCGACAATGAGTCATATGTCATGCACTTGTTAGAAGCCTAATGGACGTATCCTTAAATATGTTAATGCAAGATGAAGATGATTTGAGCAGACGATGAAGATGCATTTTGTGTGCGAACTAGTTGTGTAAGTAAAAATGTGCTTGAAGTGTACTGGTGTAGCTATACTCTATGACTCTGAATTTGTAATTCTCTATGTAAATCATACGAAAGACATATCATCATGTGAGACGAGCACTTGTAGGAATATTAATGTGTTGTACACTATGGTTTAATTTATTTCAATGATTGTGGTAAGAATGCATTGAGGTTGATAAAGGAGCATTGGTCAAAACCAATGGTGTTTGATAAAATGTGGTTAGAACATAATTGGAAATAAAGTTGAGTTATAAAGAACAAATTTTTCTTTTGATGTTCGGAATTGTGTGTATAAAAGATTTATAATAATTGCATCAATAAATAAATAAAATCTTTAAAAAAAAATTTATTTATCACTCAAAATATGACTCACTACTTGAGATGAAATTTAACCTTGAAACAACATTAAATTTGTTTGTAATTTGAGAAGTTAAAATACAATGATTAACTATGCCAATATTCTAAAGAATAATGCTTAGCATTTAGCATAAATCCCCCTTTGTCGAACTTGTTATTTCCTTTGTTTATTTATTTATTTTTTGAGTTTTTTTGTGTTTATGTTAATTTTTTATCTTGCACTTTTTATATCAACAAATTTTGATTTATCCATATTTAAGTTTTATTATTAAGTATCATAATGTGATAAAATTGACCTCTCACACGATTTATTTATCCATTATCATTCTATACTTCTGATTTTGAAATTAAAACCCTTTGCTTATTTGTGTGTTGAAAGAGATAGAGATTGATAAAAAGAGAAAGGCCCTTAGCGGATCGATCGACCTCTATGGCTTTGCTTGCTCCTCTCCACCTTATTATTTTTCCTTGGCTTTGCTTTCGACAAAGTTAGATTGCATGTGAATGTAGAAGAGAGAGCATTGGTTTCTCTCTATCATTCCTCTTATAAAATCAAGTGTTCTTCACTACTTAAGCTATTGATCCTATTCCCACCCTTATAGTTGGTTTCAACACCACTTCCCAATGCTCAAGCAAGAAAAGCTAGACACAAGTATGCACATGACCCAAAAGTGTCTTGATGAATCCATCACATCAATTCTCGATGGTGCGAGTAAATGGTCTCTCTTCTACTACGCAATTAAAAAAACCCTCTCCTACAAGGCTCAACAACAAGAAAAAAAACTCAAATACTCGCTCTGATAAAATCAAACAAACCTCATCAATCCCAACTTGTTTCACTTGCCAAGTTTGGACTATTACAACTAAAACAAACAAAACCCACATGGTCTGAAGTTGTAAATGATGCTTCTTTTATGAAATATTATGCTTATATTAGACAAGTTATAGTTTATTATCTTTTTTGTTATTTATTCGATCTTATCCCAAAACCAACACTCTCTTTAGCTTTATAAAATATTTTTCTAATTAAAACTTTACTTCTTTCATAAATATAAATACATATGTGTATTAAAAGTTATAATGAATCACAATGATTTATGACTTTGTCTATTTAATTGAAGCATATTAGATAGATTTTAGGGTTAAGCATCATCTAATCAATTATTTTCTTAGATCATATATTGATTCAATTTTAATTAATATTTAATGTATTTTTATCGTTGGAGTTTTTAAAAATATTTTAAAAAAATTATATGAATAAAAGAATATTGATATAAGAAAATATTTTTGAAAAATATTTGAGCAATAATATTAAAAAATTTGATTAACAAATTTGCGAAATATCAAAATAGATACAAAATATTTAGGTTTTAATAAAGAAAATAAATCACTAGAAATTGTAAAACAGATATGACAAAAATAGTTGGATATTATTAAACAAATTATTAAGTTTAATTTTTAATTTTATATTAATTATCGAAGAGCTTAACTCATAAAAGAAAATAACTAATAATCAGAAAAATCAGGAAAAAAAAATTATACAGAAGGTCGCGGTCCTTTCGGCTCACCGCCATCATTTGACGGCAAGCAAGGCCCGGCCCTTAAAGCCGCGGCCTTTTCCTCTCTTCCCCTCCTCGTCTTCGCTTCTTTCTGTGGACGCGTTCTTCGTCTCTGATCGGTGGTGATCTTAAGGTATGCCCCGTAGTCTTCTTTGGTGTCCCCCGGCTTCAGATCCGTTATTCCGGAGTTTCATTTGAGAGAACCACCTCCGTGAGTTTTTTGGGTGTTTGAGATTCATGGAGTTTCGAAAGGCATTTTTTTTAGGGTTTTTCTGATCGACGTTGATGATTTGTTTCTAGTTCTGGTTCTATACGTGTACTTGTAGCGTGACGTTCGGGGCTGCCTTGTTACATCGGTGTTTTCTGGAGGGGCGCTGTTTAGATGGAATAGAATAGTTGTTTTCTGAATGATCGGGGAGTAGTGTCGAGGTGTCGTGATCGCCGATCTTTTTTATAAGCAGGATTCTTTTTAAGATTAGTTTTCAGGTCGTGATGTTCACGAAGGGATTTGGAGGGTTAGCTTTTGATGGTTGCTTATTGTGGATGGTTTTGTTTTGTTCTTTAGATTTTGTGTCATGTGTGTATATAACTTGATCCTACTGGCATTCTTGTGTGATTTTCATTGCTTCTGGATTATCTCTCAGGTTTTTATTTTCTGGAAGAATTATGGAACTTTAGGTTTTGATGGTTACTTATTATGGAAGATTTTATTGTATTCCTTTGGATTTTTGTGTGCCATGCTTGTGGATAATTTGATATGGACATTCTTTGATGATTAGTACAATTTGTGGATTGGCATCCGGTAGTAATGTTCTGGAAGAAGTATGGAACTTGTGATTTTGATGGTACTTATTTTGGATGGTTTTATTTTTTTATTTTTGTTTTTCTTTTGTGTTATGTGAAGAACAGGAATTCTTATGTGATTAGCACTGCTTGTGGGCTAGCTTTCAGGCCATGATGTTCTGGAAGAAATATGGAAATTTAGATTTTGATGGTTACTTATTTTGGATGATTTTGTTTTGTTCTTTTAGATTTTTTTGTTTAGTGTACGGATAATTCGATCCTATACTTTAAACTTCAAGGATATGACCTAAGCATGCTTGCTTTGCAGCGGAGGTCTTCAAGTTCATACTGTTTTTATGGATGATGACTGTTCCTATGGATAGCTCGTCGGCTCCCTCTTCACAGGAGATTGTTCAGCGCCTCTTCAAGAAGGTATGTGATCTTTATCTTTGCATAAGTTATTTTTTGTTCATGACCTCATGGTTCAGCAAATGCATGGAACTTCAGATTCAAATATCTTGCATAGATCATTTTGTTATGTATAATATTCCTATTTATTGACATAACTTTAATACTTGTTTCTGAGAAATTTGTGTTGCTTTTACATCTTTATTGGCATTCTTGTTAAATATTATTAGTTATGACAGTGCATTGGTTACTTCTGCAACACTTCATGTGTTTCAGAGAGTGATATCTAACATTTAGTTATCTATTTTATAGCTCACGGCTGTAGTTGTTGTGATTAGAAAAAGTGTTGATATATGTGAGTTGAAAAACACCGTTTGTGGAGATGTTTGATGCAATTGTTTGAAAAATTTGCAATATGCAATTTGCCAAACACATTCATTGTTGAAATTGAATATTTATAGACCGACTAGGCTCTAATTTGAAAATTTTTATACAATCAACTAAGGTTCATGATGTCATCCTACTAGTTAATCTTATGTTCTTTGTTTCATTTTCAATTGATTTTTTATAGTTTGTATTGAATTGAATATTTTGTTTCTTTTCTTCAAACTAGGGTCTATAATGAGTGCTTGATATATCGATACCAATGGGAAAGGAGTAGTTTTTGGCAAGTTTCTTTATTGGTTGGCTAGCTGCTATATTTTAGGCATTTGCATGTAGAAATGTGGGCGAGTCTTATTGTTTATTTATGTTGTATATTGTCTATATGTTTTTTGAGGACCTTTTGAGGATAAAATAATGAACTTTTTTTGATGATAAGGTGGCTAATGCTCGTTCATTTTAAGTCACATAGTGACAGAAGGGATTCTTTGTAGTACCTAATGTTAATGTTGGCTGAATGAAGGAGGACTTAGTTTCAGTTTGCTATATTTTTTGCAATTTTTCTTTCGAAAAAGATGATATGTAATGATTTGAATTGTTTGAAACTTTTTATAGAAAGCTTAATATTTATGTCCATCGCCTTAATAGAGTTCCAATCGTGATGTTGTGTACTTATTAAACAACTTTCCCATCTTACGAATGCTATAACTCTTTCTGTATTTTAGCACTCAGTTTAAACAAATATGCCTTATTACCATGTGATATTTTGATTATCATGAGGTAGTCGGTCAGTTGGTCAATAGAGGATTTAAAAGACAAGATGTTACTTCCATTAGGTTTCTATTAGAGGCAAACACTCACAATATGAAGTTTCTTTTAAGCGGCACAAACTCCTAATGATTCCTTTGTTTTCACACTGGTTAGTAGACAATCATTTTGCTCAAGTTCTTAGAAAATTGTCTTAGAATAAGACATCTTTTGAGGACATAGCCTTTTGTTTTTTTGGTTACTATGAAAAATTCCATTCAATATTTTGGGCTAATGTATGACAATATGTATGATTTAAGGTTCACTTTTATTATTGAAAATGAAAATTTCCAAGTATCTGTTTTCAATTGCAAAAAAATGGAAAATGCCCGAATCAATTCACAAAATAATCAGGGGATTAGTTCATGGTTTAGCAAGAAATTGAACCATTAAACATCGAGGAGTCATTGAAGAAGAAAATGATATTTCTATAAAAGAAATTGGCAAAAGAACTATCACGCACGTCAAGAATATCGAAACGGGGCACGCGATACACCTGTGACATATGCGGTAGATTGTGCGCTTGCCCCTTTTGGATGTCTTCTTTTGTTTCAAAGGCATTGATAATATGTATTATGATGTCTTCTTTTGTTTTAAAAGGAACTTAGAAAGGAACATAAATAGAACCCAAAACGAAAAAAAATATTGCCAAATAATGGCTCATTGATTGTTTGCTATTGATAGTATGTTTTGTTATACTCTTGTTCATAGGTTTTATTTGTTAACTGTATTTCCAAAAAGTTTTTTTATGTTTCGATCAAAAAGGCATCAAAAGTCACAAACAAACAATTTTCATAATCTCTTATTTTCTTATTGCATAAAATATTTGTTTTTTAAAAGCTCCTTTTAAAAATATCTCCTAAATTTTTTTAATGACATCACTACTGACTAGAGCCATAGTTAAAAGGTGTTCTTTATTTTTTTTGCCAAATTAATTAATTTGCCTTGTTTGATGGCCAAGTTCTTGTTTATTTTGGTTGACTCTTGGGCACGAATAAATGCATTTCCTTAATTTTTTGTCATGCAAAGAGAAACGTGCTTTCAAGAATTTCACCTTTGTATTATTGTGTACTTCAGTTTTTGCTATTGAGATTAATGTGTTAAGAAATGTCATTGTTTTTGTCAGAATATTGAGTTAGAGAATGGCCTGCGTAAGGCAGCACAGGCGAAGATCCCATCAAATCCCAATGTCTGGCTACAAATGCGTGAAAACTATGAAGTGATTGTCCTTGAAGATTATGAGTTTTCAGAAAAGCATGAGGTAGAGTTTAAGCTTTGGCAATTGCATTATAGAAGAATTGAGGAGTTCAGAGTGCACATAAATGCTGCAAAGTCTTCAGCATCAGCAGTAGCTCTAGGTGCAAAGGGTCCAGCAAGAACTGATCACTTGAAGAAGATACGTTCTGCATTTAAAAGCTTTCTTTCGGAGGCAACTGGGTTTTATCATGACTTGATGCATAAGATTCGAGCAAAATATAGCCTTCCTTTGGGATATGTTCCTGATAGCCATGTTCTCTCGAAGGATGAGATGAAATCAGCTGAAATGAAAAAAGGACTGATATCTTGTCATCGTTGCCTAATATATTTGGGGGATCTTGCTCGTTACAAAGGCATGTATGGTGAGGGAGATTCTATCAATCATGATTTTACTGCTGCTTCCAGTTACTATCTGCAGGCAGCTTCCCTTAGCCCTTCAAGTGGCAACCCACATCATCAGGTTTGCAAATTCTGTATGGTTTACACATTTATTATTGTAATGGATAGCATGCATTTTGATGCAATAACTTATTAAGCTTTTCTCATTGTCATCAGCTTGCTATTTTGGCATCATACTCGAGTGATGAACTGGTCACAATATATCGGTATTTCCGGAGCTTGGCTGTGGATAATCCATTTTCAACAGCAAGGGACAATTTGATTATAGCTTTTGAGAAGGTATCTAGTTTTGCTACAAACTATATATGGGATGCTAGGATTGACATTTATGTATTTTTTAAGTGGTTGATTCATTCTTTTAACTCTGATTCTTTCATTTAATCTTTTTCATGCATTAAATGTTGCATTACAAAGACTGAGTTGAAGTTTTGTTTGTTGAACTTATTAGTCTCAATGCTTTTGTTTACCTTTTTTCACCCACGTCAGCTGAACGTACAAACAAGAAGGTTCGCTATTATCATTTTACTATTTTGCCATTTGTCTTACTTGGCAAGCGATTATCAGAATAAACTTGAAATGCTCTGAGTGTTTGCATTTGAAGTCGGAGTTGCTAATGGATAAAGTGTGCGGATTTTAGAGGATCCATGTAACCATTTTTATGGGATTAAGGTTTAAATATATTTACCTAACAAACTTTGTATTTTTGTAATCTTATCTATTTCCCTGAGTTTTATATTTATTCTATGATATACTTAGTTCATGAAATTGAACCCAGACTTGCTATTTTAAGGGCTACAATAACGTTTCTAAATATAAATCTATTTTGCTGATGCAGCATTTATTCATCAGCATTGATTAATTTATTTTAGGAATATTCTATTTATGCTCTATTGATTATTTGGATGCTAATAATAATTTGATATTTTGATTAAGTGGAGAAGTTCTTTATTTACTTGCACCTTTTACATTGAAGTTCTACAAAGTGTTTTTGGTTCTGTAAGCAATCTAACCAATTCCTGTAAAGCACTCTTTTGAAGAGTTTGTTATGAGTCCTATGGAGAAACAATGTAAGTGTAATAAATTTATCTTGTATTATCTTTTACTTGCTTTACAAAGCAGAATACTAAGGCTAATGGTTTGAACTTATTTATTGTCTATGAAGGTTGAATACTGCTTCCATTTGATGCAATTACACTGCACCTAATGGGTTGTCCCCTTGGTGGATCTGTTTTGCATTAGCATAGCATTTGATTCGAGATATACCTATATTTTTTTAGTTCTGAGGCACTATTGTTCTTAGTGTTTTGGGGAATCAGACGTATCTGAGTTGCTTGGTTTTACGAATGCATTTGGAGTTGATTAATAAGATTGTTGGTTTTAAAGTTTTGTAGTCAGTTATCCATAAGTATACTTAAACATATCACACACTGCTGTCCCCTTTGTTTTATTCCTAACTTTTCTCCACTACTTTTAAGTTTTGTAATTATCTTTGTTACTAATTTGACCCATCCACAGAATCGTCAAAAAGCAGCACAGCTTACTACTGCTAAAGCTGCTTCCTCAAATGGGTTGCCTCCTCGATCAACCGGTAGAGGCAGAGGTAGAGGTCGGGTTGATGGCAGGTTCCCTGCCAAAAATCGATGCATTGATTCCTCTATCAAAGATCAGGAACTTAGCATTCCAGAAATTTTCAATGCCTTCTCCACTCGCTTTGTGAGACTTCAGGGGATTCTATTTACTCGGACTAGGTAAAGCATTCAATCTTCTTTACTTCATGTCATGTGTGCAGGTTTAAACTAAGAAATTTGTTTGTGTTTGTCAGCCTGGAAACTTTTGAAGATGTGTTATCTGTAGTTATCAGTGATCTTCTTGCACTTTTGTCTTCTGGGCACATGGAAGCATTCAATTTTGGCACTGATGCAGCTGAAAATGGTCTTGTTATCTTGAGGCTGGTATCTATGCTTATATTCATGGTACATGATTTGAATAGGAGTTCAAATGGCAATTCTTCTTCTGAGATCTTGCAGCGGTCTGTTCTACTCCAAAATGTTTGTACTGCTTTGTTCTTGTTTGCTGGCCACATCGTCAAGCGCTGTGGTAGTTTGCATGATGTTGCAGCGAGCTACCTTTTATCGGGTATCATGGTTTTCATCGAGTGGTTGGCGTGCCATCTTGATATTGCCGTAGGATTCGATGTTCATGAAAAACAAGCCAGTGCAAGGTCTTTCTTTTGGCATGAGCTCATAAGCTTCATGAATGCGCTTCTTTCGAGTGGCCATGGCTACATCGAAACCAGTGAGGATGAGTTGTGCTTTTCTGATATGAGCTGGTATGATGACGAAGAAGGTGGAAACAGGCTTGCACTGTGGGAGGATTTTGAGTTGAGGGGATTCCTTCCTCTTGTACAAGCACATCTCATCTTGGACTTTTCGAGGAAGCAATCACTCGGTAGCACTGTAACAAACAAAGAAAAAAGGGCCCGTGTTCTAAGGATTTTTGCCGCTGGAAAGACCTTAATGAATGTTATTCGAATCGAAGAAAAGGGAATTTACTTCGACCAACTTCTCAAGAAGTTTGTATGTGGTGTTGAGCCTCGCTCAGTTATGGGTGACATGGCTGATGTCTTCACAGCCAGTTCAAATGGCCAAAAGCATGCTAATTCAATAGAGAACAAGACCCATGTTATTGGTTTGGATCGCATCGAAGCATATTTGGAAGGTGAAGATGATGAGGAAGAAATTGTTTTCAAGCCAATAGTTTCAGAGAAATATCCCAGTTTTGTGCACTCTGTTTCAAAGGATGAAGCTCTCCAACCCTCAAATGCCTCCCATGTAGCTCAATTTGTAACAACCAGCCGAGAAGTGTCTCCTCGACCTTGGAGAAGCTTGAACTTAAGCACTTCAGAATTGCTTTTGGAGAAAGAGGTAAAGCTGTCTGATGGGTTGAAGAATATGCACATGGGAACTGGTTTGAGCAGTTATCCTAACACAATCAGCTCCAGTAACCCACCATTAAATCATGTAAAAGCAGCAGATGTGATTATTCCTTCTCCATTAGATTCCATAATGCCATCTGAAGCAATGAATACTGGCTTACCCATGAGTACATCGGCAGCTTTGCCAACCATGTTGAGGAAAGCTCCGGTTAGTCGTCCAACCAGGCACTTTGGCCCCCCACCAGGATTTGGCCAAGTTGCTCCACTGGATGATCACCAGGAGATTGATGACTACAGTTGGTTAGATGACTATAAACCATCCTCAACTAAAGTGAAAGACACCTCCTTCAGTCCCCCAACAGTTAAGAACCCTTGTGCCGAGAATAATACCGAGAATAATAATCTATTCAGCAGTCCAATAAGCTTTCGTCTTCCTGGAAAACAAACCCCATCTTTGCAGAGCAATGTGATCGACGAACAGTGGCAGGAATTCAAGCTTTTTGAGCAGTTGAAGCCATATGCCGAACGTAACATTGCACGGGCAAGCCTGCGACGAGCAATACTGCCTGAGAAGCATCATGTTCAGTCTCTGTGGCCTGGTCATTTCTTTGTGTGAAATGCTTCTGTGATCTAGTCGAAGGTAGATTCTAAAAACTATGATGCATATTTGCTCAAGTCTTCATATGACTCTGTTGTCCTGTTTAATAGGCTGCAATGCAGTAACCAACCTGCAACTTGGTGACTATGACAATGGTGTGATCACCCATGTTGTCCTTTGGAGAAGTTAAATCCTTTTGGAGTATGAAAGATCTTTGAAACGTTGCTACGCTTGTCCCTGTTTCTGGTAAGGTTTTTCTAACTTACCATGTTAAATACAATATCTACATCTCCATTGATCATCTTTTTTGTATGGATTGTTTTTCTATTAAGGATGGTTTTGCTCATTTGGTTAGATAACGTCTTTAAATGTACTACCCTATAGTATTAGATGACATGTTAACCAGCTTCATGCAATGGGTTTGATAACTTACCATGTTAAATACAATTCCAACATCTCCATTGATCACCTTTTTAAAAAACTATTACAAAATTTTATAACTTCGGTTTTTCTTTTGTAGGTGTTTGCCAATGCTTGAAGACTTGAGAAATGTGGACCAGTATGGAATTTTCTCGACCACCCGATTGCAACTGCCGACTACCACTACATCCTGTGCTGTTTATCCAATTGTCTAATCCATAGGCCATTCTCGTCGCCCAACAAGAAGTTTTTGCACTTTTTATAAAACAAGTTTATTGCAGGGTCTTTAGATGGATATGCTTCTCTCTGTTCCTCAAGGATAAGAGATCTGTTGAAATTCTCGGTTCTGGGCAATAGAAAAGCTGCTGTTGAACATCTTCAGGTCATTCTTAGTAGCTGGTATTGGTCGGCGACAAACTGGAAGATTGTAATATTATGAAGTCGAACGTAATCTTTTGTCGTTGATGTTTTATGTGTTCTGCTAATAAGGATTTGGTTTAGTTGTGATGCAATTTGGGTTGTG
Source organism: Vanilla planifolia (assembly GCA_023846275.1). NCBI lineage: Eukaryota > Viridiplantae > Streptophyta > Magnoliopsida > Asparagales > Orchidaceae > Vanilla > Vanilla planifolia. The sequence continues at coordinate 2,378,825 of CM043877.1, forward strand.
TGAGATTCTGTAAGTGTTTTGATTTCATTCTCACGTAGTTCCAGTTTTCTGTTTCTTGGATCATGTTTGGATTGTTGAAGTTGTGTTTTATTGTCTTTGATGTGGATTGTTTACTTATGTTCATTTTATGATGTTTGCATTAAGTTTGTTTTTGTTGCTTATTGTTGATGGTTGATTTGATCCAAGTGTGTGATTGATGTGCTCCATGGTCTCAAATGTTCTTAGCTTGTCGGCATGGTATACATCATGTGTAAAGATTGATACATAACATATTAAGAAAAACGTTATTGCAAATTTACCAATGTGCAATCGATGTGCTACTTGGTCTTGATTGTTCTAGCTTGTTGGCATGGTGTACATCATGAATATAAAGATCGATGCATAACATATTATGAAAAATGTTATAGCAAATTTACTTGTGTGATTGATGTGCTACTTGGTCTCGAATGTTCTGAGTTTGTAGTCGTGGTGTACATCATGAATGTAAAGATTCATATTAAGAAAAATGTTATTGCAAATTTACTAATGTGCAATTGATGTGCTTTCATCTCTAATGTTCTTAGCTTGTTGGTATGGTATATATACATCATGAATGTAAAGATTGAAGCACAACATATTAAGAAAAATGTTATAGCAAATTTACTAATGAACGATTGATGTGCTACTTGGTCTTGAATGTTCTGAGCTTATTGGCGTGGTGTACATCATGAATGTAAAGATTGATACATAACATATTAAAAAAATGTTATTGCAAATTTCCTAATGCTCAACATTTGTTTTAGAAAGAGTAATGTGATCATAATTACAATGATCATGCATTTGTTTTAATACATGAAGATCCACAAAGGCTTTCATAATGTTTATGGAACCATAAAGGAATGACAAAAAGATGATTAAGTTCATCTTCATTGTCTTCCTAAATAAACACAAGGCTTGCCAATACAAGGTTGTGCTTTTAGAAAGGGAAGATGCTCACAAGTTCTATGATTTGTGCAAGATGATAAAGGAAAGAAAGACTTGTGGATGTATTAAACGAAGAACGATTTTGCGATGCTCATAATGCTACTGCATGGGTAGACCGAGTTTTTGCAGCGATGAAACTATTTCGTCGGAGTCGAAGCTTTGATTGGTATGGAGGATGTTTGGACTATTGAATGCAACGACATCCTCAAGGGCATAATTTATGATCGAGACTGGTGGATTTGGGGGGTCACATGCTCCTTTGAGTATCACAGTTTTGTGAACACCTCCGAGTAATCCCTCATAATCAGTATCTCCGCTCTCACCGACAAAGACCACCATGTTCGATAAGTTGATTTCCCATCGCACGTACAAATACCTAAAGAGAAATCAATTAGACTTAAAACAAGCATAACAAAAAAAAAAAAAAAAAAGAGTAAATACCTTAACATTATTCGTTTAATTATGGATATGCCTATATAATGAATAGATCATAAACCCACCAAACAAACCAACTTAAATCAAACCATGCTATCATACAAAAAGCTTTCAAAATGCTTTAAAACTAAAGAGTTTATTTAGTCAAATAAAACAAAAACAAACATCTAAAATCAAGAAACTTAGATCAAACATGATCATAACAGAAAACAATAATGTAGTTTACTCATAATTAATCAAAACTACTTAAAAAATTCAAGGATACTTAAGGTAAGGAGGATTAGTTTGAATCCAAGTATATGCAATTTTAAGCAATTCATCTCAACATTGCATTACAACAACTACGTGAGAAACAGAATCTAAAAGATTCATGTATCATGGCATCAAATGTAAGTAGCGAAGGGGCATTTAAAAAATAAAAAGGATCTCCTTTTGAGGTTATTCCTTGAAAATCCCAGTTTGGAACAACATTTTGCACCCTAAGCAACCCAAAAATCGTATTATACCTAATTGAGGAATACTTAACGAATGATGTCGTAAAATGTGTAATCTAGCTTGAAGAGAACTAAGATTACTTGAAAACTATATCAACAATTAGTAGGCCTATCAACATTCAGATAAATCCAAAACCATGACTTAATTAAACTAAAATAATTTACCTTAAAATTTTTAAAAACAAATTCAAAAGAGTTTTGATTTGGCCAAATTGAAGCTTTTCTATCCAATTCATTGGTCTACACTTGTCTAATTAGATCACCTATTTGCAAATCCAAATACATTTCACACAAAATATTGTTATATAAGAAATACCAACATAATATAGTGGTTCATACTAAATTATTTTGGTCATTTAACCCTTGAAAATTATACATCATTTTTTTATCCCATTTTATAGTCTTTTTTTTTTCTTTCTTAACAAAACAAATCTTATAAAACATATGCCATCCAGTTGACCCGAAAAATCTAACCTAATACCAATCATTGGTTGGATCCAACCAATATCGATTAGATCAAAATTTTGTTCCGACCAAATTAACAAAAGCCTAATCTAGAATGCACTTAAATATGTAAGCCATTTGAACCCAAACGAAAAAAAATAGTAAAATTCCAAATAAAATTCACATGATAAGAACAATATCATGTCAATGTTGTGATATTGAATGACTGCATGAGCAAAAGCTTAAAACTTGTTACCTCCTTCCTATATTTTACAAGGATATGGTAGCTGCTTCTATACATTATTATAAGAGTTTCCCAACTTTCTTGGCAGGAAAACATATATTTACTGACCAGAAAATTTATAATATAACTTTACTCAATAGCACATAAAACATGCACATGCTCACTAAACAGTAAATAAAGTAAGCCAAGTAGATCAAATTTGTTTAAAATTCAATTGTTTATTAGTATTATGGGTTTTAAGTACACAAAACCAATAGACATTGGTTCTTTAACAGTGAAACTTCGTAGTCTGTAAACAAAGAAATTGTTTATACACACACACACACACACAAATACAAATATATATATGTTATGCAATTTTAAAATAATGATGAAATGAAAAAAGCAGATTTCAAACATACTGATCTCCCCTTAAGCATTGTAAGAAAAAGGAAAATATTCGTAAAAAGACTTCACGTTTTAGCATAAAAGAGCAATAAGAGTACATACTGCCTTATTAGTCATCTCCTAATAAACTCTTATTCTATAATTTCATTGTAGTTTATCTATCATATCACATTATTATCAATCATAACAAACTGGAAAAGAAATTTGAAGGAAAACCAAGATCTTGAAAGCAAATCATCAGTTTAAAAAGCATAACTTAGCAAAACTTCATTCCAACCGGACTCAATCATATAAAAATGAACACACTAAGATTAGTACCTTAGTGCTTGAGAGCGAGAAGCCAAGATAGGAACTACATGTAGCTTTCTGCCATCGTGACTATACAAAACTCGACAACGAAGCGCTTGAATCCTCATCAACTTACGAAGCTCCTTTACAGAAGGAACCTTGAAAAACAAACCCAACTTTTCAGAATCATAAAACAGTAGTTAAAGCAATCTTAGACACCAAAACTAAACAAACAAATACCAGTTCTGGGTTCTTCACTTTGAATGCATAACAATAGGTAGAGGACCTTTCTTCATCTTCCAGAACAGCTTGTTCTTCATTTGAACCATCCCTGTAAACAACAGAAGCAGCCCATCGAACAAAAGTCTTCCTTAACCCTTCTCCACCCCATCTATACTCAATCTGTGAATGATAATCTAAATCAAGTTCAAATGGCAGTTCAGAGGTGTTAAGTGTATCCTCAGAATTTGAAATTGGGTAATACAGATCACTGCCACTATTGCATACAAAAGCATCAAAATCACTACTTGCTATTCCTCCAGCCTGCAGAAGGGAATAAATTTCTGAAATAGTTAATGCAGTTGACAGTACAAATCCTATAGAGCCACTAACCCTTTCCTTATGTACTGCATCAAAAATCTTATGGATGACTTCAATAAGATCTTTCTCCTCATCACAGTCAACAGCAATAACAAAAATATGATTCCTCCTCCGCAATGCAGGTAACTTACTATTGCTGCTGTTTTGATCAGCTTTCTCCCCAAATCTTGTCTTTCGAGTTACTTTTTGAACACCCTTGGAGAATTTTGAGAAGGCCTTTTCCAACTTGCTCTTTCTATCGGTGATGCTTTCTTCCGAATCCAGTGTATCCAGGTTACCACTTTCTGCAACTTTTTCGCCTTCTAATGAAAGTGTAAGATTCAATGATATATCTTGAATATCTCGCAAAGAATCACCCGGTGAATCTGTGTCTGATTTGTCAAGCCCATCATCACTCCTTTTCCATTGAGGATGTCTTGGCCTGCAACTAGCTATTCGTGATAAGTAAGTCTTGCAATGTTCTGGCCATGAAAATAGGTGAATGTTTTTCAATCCATTTTGACGACAACGAGCCCAAAGTTGCTTATCCGAAACAAGTTTATAAAGTGCATCAGCAATGCTGTTTTGATCATGAGGATCGATTAGGAGTCCATTATCAAGCACCTGAAGCATTAGAGAAATTGAGCAAATTGAAGCGTTAATCTAAGCCATAAAGTACTGAAAAAGTAACTTGATACTTGATGAACATGCAAATATTGACTAAAAGACAATAGAATGGATGGTTACAAACCCGAATAATATCCACTGGACCTCCATTTTTGGTGGCTACAATAGGAAGACCATGTGCTGCAGCCTGCACATATAAAGGAATCACTCATCATTTAATTATTTCCCTCATGGAGGGGAAAAAAACCTGGAGAAAACAAAAAGGGGATGAAATAGGTAACTAGTTCAGGAATCAACCTCTATCAATGTAAGTCCAAAAGGTTCAATGAATGCAGGGTTGATGAAAACACCCTGCAATAAAATGTCAGTTCAATGATATACATGAAGATAACAGCAGGATCTCAAAATCTGTCCAAGATGTGGAAAGTTTATTCTTTTCTACACAGATAAAGAGTGAAAGTGCTTATGCATTGACATTAAAAAAAAAATCATGCATGTTGTAATAAGAAATAGAGGGACGTGTTTATGTCTACCAGGTTTCTCTAACTCAATCCATGCCCTAAATCTATCCTATTATTATTTCATGCTAATGCATCAATTACTTGATTCTCCCATCTAATCATGGTAACCATGCACATACTTTAAATTTATGTCATATTGTTCAAATAGAATTCTGAACAAATTTCTTTTTTCTAATTTCTTTTACACACAGGCTCTACTTACTTGGTCACTCCAAAAAGTCTTGCATAAGAGCCATTTCTTATCCAACGATTGCTCACCTTAGGATGTCATCTGACAACCACTCCCTGCACATTTTGAGTATTATAAGCCCACCAATTTCTGCTTATTTCATATTTAAACCACATCAGACTAGTAAAGGGGATCGGCTCTAATACCAAATTGTGATATCCCACTTTCTTGGTAATGTATAGTCCAATCCAATTAGGTTTTATCCTTCGCATATAAGACTTTCCTATTTGATCACCCATTTCAACACTATTATAACCTAAGTATGCTTAATCAGGGTGTATTATTATTTCATCTTTACCCTAAATTTGTTGCATTATTATTTCATGCTAATGAATTGATTACAATATTCTCCATGTTCAATCACGATAACTAAGGACACGCTTTTGATTTGTCCATCATATTTTTTGAATTGTAACATTGAACATACTTCTTTCTTCTACTTACCCTTTAAGGGCCATAGAAACAAATTAAATCTTACTTCTCTCATTCTCACATTTCTTTGATATTCTATGTAATTATAGAACCATGATGTAATTGTTAGGATTCATATTAAGATAGAGACGTTAGTTTGGCCATCTTAAAGTTCTATCATTAAAATTATATATTCTTTTGATGTTTATACAAAACAAATTGAATTTGGCTAATTAAAGTTGAATTATAAAAAAAAACAATGAATTTACGTATCAATAGCTTTTCCTTTTCTTTTCCTTTTTTGTACATTTGGAGTGTATTTGGATTAAACCAATAATATATGTCATTATGAGACTAATGAATTAGTGTGTTATACACATGCATGTTAAATGTGAGTAAAACACAATGTTACGTATAGTTAGTTGAATCAATCTTTGAATGGCATGTCTTAATATAAATTAGTTATTAAAAGTAAATTTTTGGTACTTGTCATATTACATGTAATCTTGTCATATTAAATGTAATTATTCACGCACATCAAAGTTAAACATGAATAATGTCATGATTTCTTTAGAATTTATTTATGGCATGTTGTGATTATTATCACATACTATACTTTTTTCATTCTAGTTGTTGCCTAATCTAATAGTAGACCTATTACTGATCATATGTTGTTCATGATTATATATGCAAATTTTGTTTTTTATTACATAGTAGTTCACAATTTTCGCTATTTTTAATAAAAAAATTGAGCATTTGCCTGCTTGCTCAGTTGAAAAAGCGTAAGCTAGTGGATTACATATTAGACTATAAAAAATGAAAACGATCTAATTAGTGAAAAACTTTAAAAAAAAAATTAGGGTGACCACGAAATATTGACATGGTGATTGCATTACCTATGATTCTAGTTTCACCTGAAATTAGTCTTAATTGCTAGTTTTGAAGCTTGGCATTAGCATATGACTTCATAAGAAGGAAAATTATTATCATGAAACTTATTCCATATTGATTCTGCCAAAATGCTTGTTTTTATGGTTATTCAATCAAGTTTTATAAATTTTAAGCTTCATGTCACCCTTGAATGATAAGATATAAATATTAGATTATTATTTACTTATTAAAATGAAATTGACTTCGTGCATGTGAATGATCTACTTGTATATTACTATTGACATCCTTATTTGTTCCAAAACACTTGCCTTGTATCCCATAATTAGGATCCTAGATATGTCATACTAGGAACGATCAGGGTGTTACTACTAAGTTTAGGGCCCTTGCCCATGACACCCTAGAACTGGTTCCTATTAAGGAACAACGATGCTATCTCTTTAGTCAGGGTGTTAGGGACTCTATTAGCTCCTTAATGATACTCGACATGGCCTACAGTAAATTAGTAGAGGCTAAGGAAACGAAAAGGTACTAAAGCATTAAAGGAAGAAAGAAAAAACTTTTAGTGAGAAAAACATACTCAAATTCTCACAAAGAAGCAACCTTTTTTAAAAGGCCATATCAACAAGAAGATTCGTTTTGTGCCCATTTTGTAATTGTTATGTAATACTTTATGTTATTTGTATGCATTTTCATATCTGATCCCTATGATTTATGTTTTAACAAGAAAACATAACTTTTGAGGTTTGTCCTACAAAATCATAACTCATATATTCCTAATCAAGGGAGGTTTATCACAATAATGTAATTAAAAGATTTGTTTTTTTATAGGAAAATATTCGTTTCTTTATTTCTATTAATTTAGAATGATTTAAAGTTAGATATTGTCTTAGATTTTATTATTTGATTAATGCTTCTTTTATCTTCCTTTAAGAATTCTTAATATTTACTATTATAATAGAGAACTATATTTCTTAACCTAGATTCTAACCTCGGTGCAATTTGATTTAAATTTCTAATCAAGTTGCTAAGGTAATGTAGTAGTCTTTGTCCCTAATGTGCAGTAGAATTATTTCAAAGAAGTCTAATTTATTGTAACAAATTTACCATTTATAAACTAAAAATTTTTGTTACAACTTACATCACCTCTCAACAAGCCCTTTTATAATATCTATCAATGCCTATTCATCTAGAAGCTCTTAAAAGTGCAACAATTAATAATTGAGAGCAGCATATTTTCATTTGATGCTATGAAAATAAAACATTAAACTCAATAAAATTCATCAAGCGATCAAACCAAGCTATCATTTGTTAGATCATACCTTAATGATAAAATAGAGAAGGTCTCGAGCAAGTAGTATTATGCCTTAATCCAAGTAGCTTTCTATTCTGAATTCATTCATCACTTGATAATATGCTAAGGAATCGCCCAAGAATACTATTTAATCCTGGTACACTACATTGAATATTGTGTCTCCATTTCTCTTTACAAATCCTACCTTAGCTAAAAGTATGAAAGTGCCCAATCTTAAAATTGCTTTTCAATCATCACTTTTTTTTTACAAGAGAAAATTTCAGACATTCCTCTTTTTGCTTAAGTACCAATCCAATATATCATTATATGTAAGCAACTAAACTGACTTTCAAATAGAGCTACTACAACCTTCTCATAGATGCCTTGATCTATAATTTCATCTGTTTGTGCATAATCATCTCCTAAACTCCCCATCTCAATTACATTCAAATTGTATGTTTAAGCTTCAAAAGCTAGTCTATTATATATATGCACTCCATTTCACTATTTTGCTTCACCCTGCAAGTGTGATTACCATATGTATCATCATTGGCATGTCAACGGCAATATTTTTTTTATAATAACTTCATTAAGAATTGACATCTCTAAATTAGAACTTCTACTTTGACTAAGATTGTATTCCATTACTTCAATTTAGATGCACCAACAAGAAGAACCTTAGACAATATATGCTCCTAGAACTTCAATTCCAATGCCTTTAACCATGTTCTAATATTAGATACACCAAAGAATTCACAAATAAAAAAATATATATCATAACAAATCATCTTGAATAAGACTAACATGGACCTCCATCACTGAAGAAAAAACATTGGATTGAAGTTGAGAGGAAAACCAAGACTAGTCAACTCTTGCATATGAACATGCTTTTAAACTATTTTTCACGTCAAACTTGGCTTGAAGGTAAATAATGCATACTTCATTTTTTTTTTGTACAAACTCAATTTTCTATATCGACTATCTCATAAGACTAAACTAATAAAACTCAAGTTCTTCACTTTTCCTTAACTTTTCCACCAAACATCTTGCCTAATGAAAACAAGTTTTTTTATTGTTTTTGTCATTAACTAAAGTTGGAGTTATTTGATGTCCAACACCATATGAATTTTGTATGACATTCTAGTTGCACTTAGGGAGAAATACTAATTGTTTTATTCTTGAATTATGAATTCCCTAGGCCCAAATAATCTTAAACAAGCCTTGAAGAAATATTTTTTTGAGTTAAATTAATCATTAGTTCATTATGCCCATTTCAAGTAATTTGTCCTTATTTACCTACAAAATTAAGCTTCGAAAGACATGTAACTAAACTTGGACAATTCGTTTGAATTTCATTCTAATTGCCCTACATTTCTTTTTGTAAAATTTATCATTAGTCATGTGTTGGATTGCCAATAAGTTTTGTGGCTATGTCAACACTAGCCTAACTAATTTGAGCATATTCTTCAAATTTTACATTTAGAGTGCATTGTTTAAACCTTCACAACATTGTTTTTACATTATTGGTTTACATACAAAAGCATGTATCTCAAATTTTGTCTAACATATAACTCAGGAATCTACCTTAAAAAACCTTTGTGAGTCATTCATTTCCATATGAGGTTCATGTTGCACATTATTTCTTGAATTGGCTAACGAGTTGACAGAGATTTGTTAGCAATGTAGGTTATCATTCTATTCTAAGTTATACCCAATGTACAACTTTTTTTGAAGTTTTACAACGCTAGAATGAGATTATATCCAATTTATTTTATGTTAATATGTCGATCACAATTTATTGCATGTTATATATGTGAATCATGCTTCACAAATTTGATTCCTTGTATAAGTATGTTCATGATTAACCCTAACAATTTAAAGGATCATTTACAATAACAGTCAACAAATTGTTGACAAAATACAGCCGATTTGGGCTTGGCATTCATGGTATACTACCAAGTTTTAAATGGTGATCAGAGGTAAACAAATCCCAGACCCTTTTCATATGTTCTTTAAGCTACTTCTCATATTTTTATTATCTCTCTATTATGTTGTCCCTAACTTCTCTTTTCTGACTTCATTAACCTCTCTTTTTTGCTGTCCCTAACTTTTCTTTTTGACTTTATTGCAAAGAAAACAAGTGATTTTTAAAGAAATTTCTCGAAACATGACCCCAAAAAATTCCTATGACATGCAAGAGAACAACAGCCATAAACCAAATCCTATACAAGTTAAAAAGAAGATGAAATGCCAAATAAAACAACACTCTTACCAAAATAAATGATTAATGACATATGCAAGGAAACAAAAGGAGCAACACTACAATCACAAGAAGGGTTGGAAAAGTAGCCAATCAATCAAGGTTGGTGCAAGATTAATTAGCAAACCAACCATATCCTTTTTATTAGGGCCAAGGTGGCCTAGATGTCACCAAAACCATGCCCAAAACTAAAATCCATCCCATATTAATTGAAACTATGACTAAGTGCTAGACAACATTGTCTACCACTGTTTAATCAAGTATTTGAACATCAACTGACTCTAAGAACAATATTTTTTGATAGACAAAGGAAGGACTTGAGTATTAGCAAAGAAAGCCCATAATAGATCCTTAAGTCTAGGGCTTTTAAAGGAGTTGAGTCTCTAATTAATCTCATAAATCCACTCATTTAACAGCCATTGTTACTAGGGTTCAATAAATTGGGATTTAGATGGGTGAAACTTTACAAGATTATTAATACCACTTAAACCTATTAAAGTTCTAAACTATTTAGCATACTAAAATATAAAACAAATGTCATCAACGTTAGGTGATTAGCAATTTCTAAACATTTATGTTTATAGATTAGACAGGAATTTTAAATAAACCCATCAAATAATTGGGATTACCGTTTAAGTCTTTTAAATGTATAAATTTTTTAAATGACAAAACGAATTTGAACATCTCATTAAACACAATTCATTTTTTAAGTCCTCCCATAAGAATGTACCAATTAAACTATGCCCTAGAGATTAAACGTTGGTCCATTACACCATCGAAGGACTTGATAATTATGGACAACTCAATTTTTCACTAACTACTAAACTATATCATAAATATTCTAACATTTTAGAACTATAATATATGGTAGAACACAAATTGGAACTCCTTGAACATTCATCTTATAAGATCTAAGGTTATGCCAACTTACTCTAACTAAAGATGTAATAGCATTTCAAACATTGTAGTTCCTTCACGCATCTAAGAACATCACAAAAGATAATAGAAACAGAAATAATATTTCCTATTCTACCATTACTATCAATTGAACTATTACCATCAATTGCCACCACATGAGCAAGATACCTTTGTTTTTGCTGCCAAGCGATAGATGTCAGCCACGTCTGATTGTCTATGGTGTTTAGGGTATGCCACTTGCCCATACAAATCATATTTGTCAATCAACTTCAAAACTGCGACAAGTACAGCTGCATTTGCACCCGACATCTCGTCAATAGCATCTCGGTTACCCATTATCAGTGTCTGAAGTAGCAAAGAGTGACAAATAAAATGAAAATCTACATGAAAATTTAAAGGTAAAATCAATAATAAATAAAGATAAAGCAATTTATCCTAAGGAAAATAAGCATAGAAATTATACATAGATCTATACTATGGCTAAAAAGATGGATAATAGTGACTTACAAGATTAGCAAGTTCCCTTAAAGGGCGGAGTTCACCAAATGCTTTTACAAGTGTCAAAATATTCTTTTTGGGGTCAGGTCGAGCAAGAGCAAGAATCATAGGTTTGCGAGGATTAGTAAAAAACCTCATTATCTGCAAAGTATGAAAGCATTGGATCATGTCCATACAATATCAGGAACAAGGAGATCATAAATACTTCCAGTCAATATGGTGAAGAAATTTCTTCTACTGCATTTCAAAAAAATTGCTCATGTCAATTAAATTACAATCTACCCACATACCTCTGCCCAAATAGGAGGATCCAGTGAAGGTGGATTATCTTCATTTCCGTCAACATCAACATCAATGTCCCCATCATGGGCAACTATATGATAGAATTCCATTCCTGGTGGAATAACCTACAAATAATCAAATTAGTTTCTTAAACTAAACTACAGAAATTAAATACAATAAACTATATTGCCAACACATCAAAGGGAGAAGTTAAACAAAAAAAGAAAAAAGCACAAAGCACCATGTATTGGTTATCAAATGTTTAAAACAATGTATACTTACAACCATTCGAGGCATAAAACGACCATAGCAACTGACACCTCGCTTAATTCTAGCCCGTAGTTTCCTCTCAAGTATGACATCAAATCCTTCATATAAGCACCATTGCTCTTCTATTTCCTGCCTAGTGCTCGTAACAACAATTTCAGAAGCATCAAGAGCCAATTCCTCTGCTTCAATCCTTCGGTTGATCTTATAAGTTGCGTTTATTTCATCTCGTGTCATGCGCCCTTGTTTTAGGAGTTGTTCAAGCTTATCTCTGCCTAAAGAGTGACCTGTGAAAACCATGGGTACATTCAAAGCCCCAGAGATCAGAGCAGCTGAATTACCAGCATCGGCATAATGACCATGGATTGCAGCAGGCCATACAGGTTGTCCTCCACCAATTTGCTCCCCTAAGACTTTGGACATGTGCATAATATGGCTTAGTGCACCATCAACAAATTCTTGAATATATGGCCAGAGAAGCTCTTTGGAAATATATTTATTTCTTGGACCAAAAGGTATTCGTACGATATATGCACCACTGCTCTCTCCAATTTCATGTAAATTTTCAGAATTTCTTGGACTTAACATCTCTGTGGGCTCTCCATAACTCCAATCTACATCTGGTGCTGATATCTGCCTGGTCAACAGATCAACCCGATAAACTCCAGGCATTGCACCTAACGCCCTTGCAAGCTCTACGACGTATTTGACCTGTTTAAGAAACAGAAGAATCTCAATAAACATTGTGACACATCTAATCAGCTAAAAAACATACATCTAAATAACTCATCTCAATCTTGGATGGCTTTATCAATCAGTGCATTATGTTATGTTTTTTCCTTTTTCCATTTGAAAAGCTTAAGTTCATTTCTTATAGTTTAAAACACATCAATAATACCTGACCACCTGTATCAGAATCACGACCAAGCTCCATATTTTCACCACGTATTAGGCCATGTATGCTGCATCCAAAATAAGTTATGTTGCAATTATTATATAACATACTACAAGACTTTCCAATATCATCAATAAGAAGAGGCTATCTATTACATTTCAAAAAAGTTTTGATTCTTTTGCCTCCACAAACCCTTTCTTTGAAGAAGATATTACTATTCAACGTTTAAGTAAAGATAAAAACAAGAAGATCAAGAAATTTGTAGCTCATTTCCTTGGTTGCAAGACTATGGAAGAAGAGCATGGTCAATGAACAATATTGTGTAGCATTTTCCATGTAAAATTTGAAAGAGGGTTGTTGATTCATGCACCACATCATAATAGGGCACATATTTATCATGAAGTCAAGTAAAGGCACCACAAGCCAAGACTTCCTAGCATAATATGTATACTACTCCTCTATAAATTAGTTCTTAATTATATGTCTAGCAAATTAAGACCTGAAGGTTTTTGAAGATGTTAAGCAGAATTTTTGTGTATAGAAATCGGAATGATAGATCATGCTTATATAATTTTACAAAAGTTAAGAAATATAAAATAAACTGCCATCTATTTATTCTTTAGTGATGAATATAGGTAAATAGGCTAACCAAATTATCCTCAAATTGACATGAAGGAGGAACAACATATTTTTCAACCATTAGAAGCACAAGTAGATTAATTTCACATCTGACGTCATGCAAAATCTCAACTAAAGGATGTTACATTGGTAGACATATAAGATTTCCATGTGAAACAGCACAAACTATCCCTTAACATGAATGAGAAAATCATGTCATGGATACAAACAAATCCTCCAAGGGGTTGCAAAAGTTGAATGATAAAACCATATGCATTGGGGATAGAAAAATAAGCTCATAACATTCCTTTTTGTGAATACATGAAGCAGCACTCAAGCAATTAAATCCTATTTTAAGTTTTGAATTTATATGCTTGACCTATTTTACATGATACACCTACTCAATGAAATTGGTCCAATAACTAAGGTTGGGCACAGATGAGTCAAAACAATAATAGAAATAACAACACAACCTTTCAGGTGGGTACTATGCTCTAATGTTCAATTAGAAGACCATATGCATGACATGTCTGAACAAAATTCAACAATCTAGCCTTATGTGATGCACGTGTAGCACAATAGGAGGACCGACATTTGCCAAAATCATGGCATCGATGCAAATAACACCATTTATCAACAAGAAACTATGAACTAGTGTAACTAGTAAGATCATATACATAAGAAAGCCAGCACATAAATGATACCCCAAGTGTCTAGCCTTAAGAGTCACACTTTCCTCCATGGGTGTATGAATCAATTAGGCACTTCAAACAGTGTTTATGCCAAAATTAATTTGCCGACCTAGTCCAATAATACAATAAGATCGGTCTAGTAACTAAGGAGGAACAAAGAAAAATCATTCTTAACAGCTAGGTCTTATGTCGTGCACTCTTCTTTATCAATACACAAACATTGTACTTAGGTGTCCACTCTCATTTATTGTAATACAAAAGTTGCAATATGTAATCTTGATCCTCCAATTTGAGTCATATAGATTAAATTAAGCTTCTTTGTCTTAAAACATGTTGCTACAATATATATAAATTCTGAATAGTGTACACTTATCTACCTTATGCCATTTATATCCATCTAATGTTCCATTTCTTCAAATTTGCAAGTATGTGTTTAGTTACAATCCAACATGAAAATTTGTTGATTAGCAACATTGTAGAAGTCCAATATTGGAATCACTTTTGCCTAATTCTCAATAATTGATGGATGTACCTTATTAGCACTATATACAGCCTTTTATCTTTAAGCTGGCTCGCCCAAGCATCAAGAGCATCAATTGAGCTAATTCTAGGCATTCTACCCCTTATGCTTTCTCCATGGGAACTTAGCTCGCCAACATGATCTCCTTTCTCTCCTTCAGATAAATCTTCTGACATATCTGCAGTGGCATCTCGTCGACCTCTTTCGCGTTCTAATCGTCGCTTAGATAAACGTTGGGCTTCTTCTCCTTCGATCTAAAAAAATTAATAACAAGATTAGTTTAATGAAACGTCAAGGATCTGCAAACAAGCAACAAAATGATAATATTCTAATGGAAGTACATAAGCCAAAGGGCAGAACAAAGCTTAGGTACGAACTAAAAGTCAAAAAACAGGGCAATAAGCAAGATTTCCAGTAGCTTAGTGTGACATGAGAGTACAAACGCACACATAATACAAGCAACATGATTAAGAAAACCCAATGTTGTTCATGTTGACAATGATCATCAAAAGCAAACCAATATGCTTAACATAAAAATTACCAAACATTTCAATATTACAGTAAAGAAATATAACATTGAAGGTAACTATCCGAACAATTCACAGCTGAAACAAGGAAGGTACATATCATCTACACAAGATGTAAAAAGACCAATAAACATGCAAGACTACCAAAACCAAACAAGATTTTTCATCTTTGTGCCCTTTTGCCCAATGATCAAAACGCCTCCACATTGTGTTTCCCAAAACCAGAAAAAAGAATCAAACTATTAGCACATAATCTAAGCAGCTGGATCAGAAGAAGAGCTTGAAGACCAAGTAGAATCCAGTTTTTTACTATAATTAGTACAAGACGTAATTGAATTCAACAGTACCAGGTTCTACTTCACTAAAATGGTAGACATAGCTAAAGTAAACCAGTGAATTCTAAACCCCATTGAAGCAAAAGATTGAAGCTTTAGTAACTAAAAAAAAAAAAGGAAAAACACCGACCTGCTTCTTCTTCCTGGCAAGGTTCCAAATCCTCCAGCACATGTTCTCCATCCTCGTATTCCTCTCCTGCGGACTCCTCGTTGCCGCTGCCTGAACAAGTTTGCAGAAACCAAAAAGAAAGTCGATTAAGCTCAGACCCCCAACTCAAATCCATTCCTTCCCAAATGGAAATCGAAGATAAGGGAGAAGTTCCAATACCCGAACCCACGACTTGTAAAGATCGGTCTCATCGAAACCAGTGATGACCTCCTCGACGAAGTACCTCGTGGGGCTGAACCTCCCTCTCTCGCGCAGCAGCAGAGAAGACTTGGAAGCGTTGATTCCCGGCTCGGCATCCAGAATCGCGTCCAGATAGCTATGTATCCAGTCGTTCCCCGCCATTCCGGCGAAGACAGCAGGGAGCGAGAGTCGTTCTTCTTCCCTTTACAGACTCCTCTCGCTTTGTAGCAGTGTAAGTATGCCCGACACGGCGCGTGCCTACGTTGTCCAGAGGAAAAGATGGATGCTTGGCAAGGCAAGGTATGGGAAAGGTTGTAACTTTATAGTGGCAAAAAAGAAGGGATGTGGTGGCGAGAGGAAGGAAGAATGAATTCGTCCTCACCCTTTCTCAACGATTTCACTATGGAAGGAGTAATATTCCTGGTTGATGCTTGCTTTGAGCTCAAAAAATTGAAAAAAAATCATTTTTTTTTAAAATTCATTTAAAATTTACACAAAAGAACATTAATGATCACCATCAAACAGCATTCTAATCTAGAAAGAAAAGACATACCTTTAGCCTATCTCAAACTTCTTGAAAAATCTATTATATTTAAAAATAATCTAATACATTAACAGATAAGTAATAAGAGAAAAAAAAATCTAATTAAACGTCAAGAATACAATAATTAATTTTCTCAAATATAATAAACTATCATCGACTTTAACAATATGATGGATAATAAGTTAGTTTGAAACTTTTTGAGAAGATTAATATGTATAAAAATAAACTAATGTATTAGTAAAACTATAGACAAGAAAGACGATAATTTGATCAAAAGTCGAGAGCATTGTGACTAATTTCTTCAACTACAGTGAATTGCTATCATCTCTGACATATGATAGATATTAAATTTACTTGATGTCTTAACAAAATAACATTAATGATCATCATCAAATATTATTATAATCTCAAGATGGATGATATATTCTTAACTCTTAAAATTAATTAATGTTTTAACAGATCTGCAAACAAAAGAGAAGATAGACTAGCAAAAACTCGAGAGCATTGAGACAAACTTTTTTCAATTTAGCAAACTGATGTCACCCTTAACAATATGAACAATATTAAAGGTAAAAAAAACTAGGTTATAATCTAAACAAATAACTGTTTATCCTTAATCATAAAAACAATAATATATTATTTAAAAATATAGATTATTTAAAAATTTAAATGATAAATTATTATTTTTATCTAACACATTTGTGAAAAAAAAATTTAAAGATTGCTCGCATATCACATTTTAAATTATTTTTTAATTTTTAAAGATCTTTTAATAATTATTTTCTTATTAAAATCATATTTTTATTTATATAAAAATAAATTCACTTCATGAGAAAATAATCATGATTAAATTAGAAGTCAACAAGTTACCACAAACTAAGTTTATTAAGTAATATTGCATCAATGGTTCAATAGTTTAAATAAGTTAATGTTATTCAGATAATAATGAACTTTTAGATTAAAAAAAACTAAAAACACATAAAAATAAAAAATATAAACAGCTTTCTATTTTGACCAATTAAGCAAACACTTTTGAGGAATGATCTCTTTAGTAACCTCAAAAAAATCTAAACAAAATACACATGATTTGCATCTTTTTATCACAAATTGTTTGGATAAATTATGTGATATGTCAATAATAGATTAAAAATTTTTTTAATAAATTATCTTTAAATTTAGTTTTAAGTTTTTTTTAAAATATAATTCTATTAAACTTGTTTAAATATCAATAAAAACCTTTTTTTTATGAATCTAATCATCAAACATCATATGACACTATGTCGATGTAATGTATTTTACAAGACTCTACAAGATGATTAAATTATTGTTCAAATTTATGTTAATGAATTTATTCTCATTTTAAAAAAAAAATCAATACATATAATTTTCTTGCTTAATTGTTACATTGTTGAAATCAAAATGTATCAAGTAGGTTCAATAACCCTGGTTTAAGACAATATTGATGATGTTCAACGGTTTTATGGCAAATAAACATGAATTGAAAAAAAAAAATAGTTATATGAAAAATAATTAAAATAGTTTCTTGAAAAGATTTTATCACATTATTTTAAAAAATAAGAAAATGTGTTTTTATTTTTGGTTATATTAAGGTTTATATTTCTATTTCTCATATTATGATATAAATAATTTTTTTTTAATATCTAATTTTTTAAATTTAACTCACTAAATCAAAATGATCCCCCTAATAGTTCTTTGGTTAGACACGAGTTTAGTGTGATTAAAAATAGTTTCATGAAAAGGAAATGGAAAAGTTGATTAATAGTAATTGGACTTGTATGACAAGCTTATGGTCAAATTGGTTGTATAGATTGTTCTAATAAGGTATTCAAAATTGGATTTTGGTGTCACTATTTTTTAATATATATATATTATTCATATGTTTAAACAAATACATACATTAATTTATTATACAAAGGAAATAACAAAGATTATAAGACTTTGTTCGAGATTTCCACATATTCCAATTGAATTGATGCTTGGTGTCCTTATTTGAAGACTTGATAGCCTTTTTCTTTACCAATGTTATGCATGCAACAAATCGATCTTGTGAGATCTATTTTTCTCAAGAACTCCATGGAATGATTGATTAATAGGATAGAGAATGTGGTTCCATCTATGGTAGAAAGAAACACTATATAAGACAGATACACACAAAATAATATAGATAAAAGATCTAAACTTTCGAGATAATAATTATATATTAGAGAATTAATTATTATTTTTACACAAATAATAAAATCTTAGAGGACAACAACCATGAAACTCGTAGGATATCAAGTCCTTTGACAATTAAAGACTTTCAAGACCATCTAAGTTTTCTGTGGGCCCTACTTAGAAAATCCTAATAAACTAAACATATACAATTTGAGTTTTTATTTGATGACTCAAATTACTAAATAATATATGAGAAATTTTCTAAATTGTATGCTTAAAAGTTTCATAAAAGGTATTCTCTATGACAAATTAGTGAAAAACAAAGAGATATTTGATATTTAAAAATCTATAAAAATAGTATGTCTTTTAAAATATTCATTTAGTAACTTTTAAAATATAATAATATATATCAATAAAATAAACTTCAATCTTTTCTATGTGACATTTAAAAGAAAATAGATTCCTTATTTGACCTTTTAAAAAAAATAAATTAGTTTATCTCTTGTATTTTAGTTGCTTAAATTATTTATTGCTATACACCGGATCACTATCTCATGGATAACATTATCTAGTCTACAACAATAGATATACCTTATTTTATTACATAACTACCTTCCAAATGCAACCGATTAAGATTTAGGATATGATTAAATATAAAAAAAGGTAAAAAAAAATAAATTATTTGGATTTGTTTGAATAAATAATTGTTTATGAAATGACAACTTGTGCACATTAATCAATATTTAGATTTTATTGAAAAAAAAAGAAGATTCACATACTATTTGATATTATCTATTCAAAAGGTTTGAAAAGAAAGAAAAAAAATAAAAAAAAATATATTATGATTATTTATTTATATAAAAATAATGTTTATTCATTAGAAAGTAAATTATTTATTTTTGACAGCTTCTTTCAGGATGCTTGTCTAATATTAAAAAGGATATTTTTTTCATAGGTTGAAAAATAAAAATAATTTACTTGCACCAAATTTGATTAACAAAAATATGTTTAATTGAGAAAGAAATATGCCAACCAAGACTTCATATGTAAAGAAATTAGTTTGATGAAGAAGATTAGTTATAATTAATATTAAAAATATATATATATATATATATATTGAAATTTTTTTAAAAGGGGTTGACATGGTGAAAAGATAAAGGTTTGCTTGATTGGAGTGTTTCAAATGCATGTTTGGCACATAATACATTCCCTCATTTGTTTTTTTTTTCAATTCACTTATTTGTTAACGCATGAGGTCGTTGGTTTTGTACATAAGCTACACAAGCCCCGAATTCACAAACATTGTCGAGAGAAGAAGTCGTGTGATGATATGACATTTCAAGCAATTATGGATTGCACACAATCATTTATTTACCAATAATTTTGTTGAATTTCAACTATGAGACATTTGAATTATTATTAAATAACTTTTTCATAAAAACACATTTATTTTAACATCAAAATATGGTCTGAATAAGTGTATATAATCAAGTTGAATAAATATCCAATTCAAGAGTGAGAGAGGGATCAAAAGATTGTTCAATTATGTTAAGAGAGAAAGAAAAGAATTGAGCAATAAGTTTCATCAAAAATTTTATTGTTTAAGAACACTTGAGGTCAACATCAAAATGACTTAATATAAGAATAATACCCAAAGACATCTAAAGGAAAGCGAAACTTGTTGAGTTATGAACAATTTGAGTGAGTTTCTTGCTAGTAACAATGATCATTTTATAGCCAATGATAATGGTCTTCTTCGATCCTTTTGATTGTGTATCATTGCATGTTCTATTGATGAATTATATGATGAATGTTCCTTTCATAGCATAATACTTCAATCATAAATTTCATTTCTTAAAAATACAAGATAATGTTGTGAATCCATGTCTTATTGTAATAGTATCACATTAAAGCATCATTATCATGGTTTATAATTGTTGATCTGTATTATCAACTTGTGTTAATTAAGTTTTCCTTCAAAGTTGAACCTATTGTTGGTTAGTCACAAGAACTCCTCAGATAGTTGTGAGTTATTATCTTCATGAGTAAAAGTTTTGCTTGAAGATTGAAGATTGTTCTAAGTTCAAATCAAAATTTGAGTCAAATCTAAATGATTGAGTATGAGCCAAAAATTAACTCAAAATCATATTTTGGATCAATTTTTAGCTCTATTAGATCAACTTGGCAAGACTCAAAATTGAATTTTATATATATATATATATTACATTTAATATAAATGTACTTGTAAAATTGTTTTTCACCACTAATTTGAATAAAACATCAAGAATCAATTGAAAATAAGATAATTTTTTTGCTCAAAACATGCCTAAAACTATTAACAAAGGAACCAAGTCTAACTTAAGTTGAGATTGAACCCAATCTTTCTTATCTTAAACTTAGATTGGATCAAAACTAGATCAAGCATCAACATGCCAATCTTGAGCCATGATGAGATCAATAAGAGAAAATAGATCATTAGCAACCCCAATTACCATCATGTTTGAGACTCTTGTCATGAGATACTATAGCTACCTTAAGTGGGACTTGTTATCAACCAAGGTGACATATTAACAAAGACGATCTTTCATCATTTGGATAATAATCTTTAGAAAATTTTTCAAGAAATGAAGGATTCATTTATAGAGTCAAAGTAGATTTTTTTGAGTTTTAATAAAATTACAATTTGAACATTTTTCAATTATTTAACTTCTAGAATGTTAAAAATTAAATTTATTTAGATTTTTTATACTATTTTTTAAAATTTTATTAATTTGAAACAATTATTTTAAGTAATATAAAAATTATAATTCAATAATAATTATAAAATTCGAAAACATTCTTTCATTATAATATATATATATATATATATATATATATATATATATATATATATATATATATATATATATATATATATATATATATATATATATATATATATATATATATATATTACATTCAATATAAATGGCTATAAAATTGTTTTTCATTACTAATTTGAATGAAACACTGAGAGTCAATAAAAAATCAGATAATATTTTTTGCTCAAAACATGCCCGAAACTATTAACAAAGGAACCAAGTATGAATAAAGTTGAGATTGAACCCAATCTTTCTTATTTAAAACTTAGATTGGATCAAAACTAAATCAAGCATCAACATGCCAATCTTGAGCCATAATGAGATCAACTAGAGAAAATAGATCATTAACAACACCAATTACCATCAAGGTGGAGGCTCTTGTCATGACAGATTATAACTACCTTGAGGGGGCCTCATTGTCGACCAAGGTGACATGTTAACAAGGACAATCTTTCATTAATTGGATAAGAATATTTAGAAAAGTTTTCAAGAAATGAAGGAACCATTTATAGAGTCAAGTAGATTTTTTTGAGTTTTAATAAAATTATAGTTTAAATATTTTTCAATTATTTGACTTCTAGAATGTTAAAAATTAAATTTATTTAGATTTTCTATATTGGATCTTTAAAATTTATTAATTTGAAACAATTGTTCTAAGAAGTAATATAAAACTTATAATTAAATAATAATTTTAAAATTCCAAAATAATTTTTCATTTTTATTCATATACTTTTAAATTTTTCACTATTTTATGAATTACACAATTTTAAATTAAATTAAATATATTAAAAACGATTGAAATAAATACTAAAACTATCATTAAAACCAACTAAATTATTGAAATATCATAATTGATATTCTAAAGAAAGAATCAAATAGAAAACCAAAACAAAAAATACCACAACAAAAGATATATGGTACTAAATAAAACTTTCAATGAAACATCAATCATGCCAAACCTTGAATATTGCATACATGTTTAACCTATCAACAAATTGTAAAAATTAACATGCTTTTAAACTTATTTCATATGATTATGTCTCTTGTAAGAGAAGTTTTACATCAATAAATAAACATTTTAAACCCATCTTTCATATATATATATATATATATATATATATATATATATATATATATATATATATATATATAAGGCTAAATATGCAAAAGGATTCAATTTACATTCAAAGTTTTGTTAGCACACTTTTTTTGCATGATTTCTTTAGAAAAATTACACAAAGGAATGATAAAAAAATATTTGTATGCTAATAAAAATTCTCTTTTGTCACAAGTATAAAGGGCTTCCCTTTTTTAAGCAAGATTCAAGGAAAAAGATTGACTAGTTTTTTATCAAAATCACTTTCCAATGGTTTCACATATATTTTAATAACATAATTTATTTTTATTTTTTCTTATATCATTGCTAAATTTATTGTATATAATCAAGAGTCATCCTACTTAGAAATTCATGTAAAAGACTTCTCCTTGGTTAGGATTTTCCTTGTTTCACAGTTTAAACCATCCTTCTTTTTTACGACCTGTCATGCTTTTCTCTTTGATATCCCTTCAGTTGGCTTCTACAAATTATTCTTTACAATAAGGTTTTTCTAAAATCCTTACAAGCACATCTTAAAAAGGTAAATAGCATAATCTATACCTCAAATTGGAGATTTGCTTTCAAAAAAATTGGTTTGGGTTGGTTTAAGCCACAATTTACCCATTCAAGTTAAACCTATTCTAATTTATCCATTTTAGATTACCATATCTATCTCTTAAAATTTAGAAATCTAAGATATGACTTAAAGATATTTCAATATTTATTCTTCTTTCTCATATATTATCTCTTAAGATATTTCTAAATATGTCATATTTTTTTTCTTTTAATCCTCTTAACTTCATCCACTAACTCTTAATTTTTAGGAATCTTATTCATATCTTTATTATGTATTCATGGTTAGATAAGAATAAGAATGATGGCTAAATTAATAACATAAATAAAATTATAAGCTCATTTTAAAGTATTATGCATTCATTTGAAATTATAAACACATTCAATTCAAATTTTAAAATTGAATTTATAAGAAAAAACACACCTTGCCCAACTAAATTGTAATAATATGACCAAGAGTACCAGATATAATAATATCATTTTGTATAATTCATAGAATTGTATAGTATGATAAGATGAATAAAGAAGGAGCTATGTGAAATGAGATTTGTGTACAGTATCACATAATTATATAGTATAACATAAAGAGAATAGATTAAATGAAAACAAAATTCTCAAGTTTTAGATTGCAATATCATATATTACAAAATAAGACTATCATACAATACAATAATATAAACAAAAAATGAATTAAGAATATCATATAATATGATATGATATTATCATATAACACGATAATTTGAGTGTGTTATGTAAGATGAATTGTATAAATTGTCAAATAATATGAATGGAGAAAGAATGGAATTTAAGCAAATAAGACTACTACACAGTATGATATAGATAATCATATAGTATGACATGTAAACAAAAGATGATTAAGGAGAACCAGACAAACCATTATATGGTACGAGCAAAAAAGAAGGAAGAGAAAGAGAAAATGAAAAAGCTTAGGTCAAATCAAATGGTCCTAGGAACAAAGAGTAACATGAATTTATTATGTATAAAGATCACAATCATACAATATGATATATATAAAAAAAATTCAAAGAAAGATGCAATTAAGAAAAGATAAATTACAAAAATAATTTATACCATCTGAGAAACTTTTGAGATAACAAAGTGATGTATGATGATTTGACTTGTTTGAAAATCATAAGGATAGTATGATTTCTATACCTAGAATGATGTTATTATTATTTTATTTTAATTGAATTAAAAAGAATTAAAAAAGAAAGGCCTTGTCTTTTGTTGATGCAAAAAAAGGATTTAGAGAATTTAAACAGAAACTTACATAAGACAATGATGAGGATGCCCAAATAGATGAAATTATATTATTTGTTGAGGAGAAGACTTGAGCATATCTTTAAGGCACCTTGATGTAATGTGACAAAGTTCTAGTAGAGTGGTTTTAATTTGAGTAGTTTCAGATATGTGGTACTAATAAAAGATGCCTTGATGATGTAGAATGTGGTCAAATGTAGCAATCACTCGGTTATAATTGATGATGACTCATTCAAGTTTGGCAATAACTTCCTGGGACCAACAACGGCTCGATCGCGACTGACGACGACTTGGTTTGGATCAATGGTGAATGGGCCAAGAGTGATGAAAAATCAATTAGAGTGGCAAAGAATTAGCCAAAGTGATGGTGAATTGACTAGAGTGGTGATGAATTGGGTGTGAATGGTACCAAATTGGCCTAGACCTGTAGTGAACTAGCTGGATTGGTAGTGAATTAGCAAGCTCATGCCAATGTGGGTAGCTGAGAGTCAACTTCGATGGGCACTGGATGGCTTATTTATCCACGAGTTGAAACATAATGGATCGGGTCGATGTGGGTCGAGTCAGGTAAGCACAGCTTGATAGGGTTGATGCATGTCGGTGTTGTCTTCATGTGTCAAAGAGTGTCAGCAAGGTTATTGTGGTTAAACAAGGTCAACGCATGCCAGGACTATCCTCACGTGTTAGAGCGTGTCATTGCGGGTCGACATGAGCATCTTTTTAGAAAGCAATGGTCAAATGCTCTCTTAAATCCTTAATTACCTATTACATGTTGCCAAGTGTAAGGAAGACAAGAATCTTCAACTATGAAGAAAGAAATGCAGTGAGGGAGTTTGATGACTTGGGAAGTGATGAAAATGTGGGGTTTCTTCTAATGACAAACGAGAGAAAATCATTAAGTCTTTTGGTTAAGTCGGGATAGTGGATGATGAAAGAGGAAGCTTGTTTGGAAGCAACTTGTCCTTCGATCAACCTCTAGCGATGACTTGAAGGGCTTCGACTATGTCGGAGGGGGTTCCCAAAGCTTTCTCCTCTTTTGTCTTCGATGTTCCTTCTAATCTTCCTTTACCTCCACCTTTTGCAATCAAAGGGAAGAGGGGTTTTATAGCGATGCTTAACAAGTGGTGCAAAGACCACATCAGATTTTCTTTTCCATTCTTTAAATGGGTGTGGTGGCTTTTCCCGAGGAATTTGACGAAGTGTGGTAGGTCATCCACACTATGTGTTTTGTGGGCTTTTCCTACTTCAGCTTTGTTGTGGTCAAGTTATAGATACAGAGTTTGAAAAATGTAACTAATTTGAGAATATTACATCAAATGCCAACAACATGTGAAAGGTGAATCATTTAGAAAAAAAAATCAAAATGAAATGATAATGGGAGATGTAAAAATTACATTGGAAATAAAATCAATAACAAACAAAGAACCAAAATAGTTATATTCTTGAAAAGGGATAAAGGACTAGTTTAGAAATATTCTACTTAAAAAGAGATATTGATATTAGCCGTAAGAAAGAACAAAAAATTTGAAGAAAATGAAATAAATAATTATGTCTAAAAACATGTACAAATGCAATTATACCAGGATGTTAGAAATAGAAAATCAATACATCATTCGAGTAACATTAAAATATGCAATATGCAAGAAAGCACATAAGAATGAATGCAATAAAAGGTATATTAATTGCTTTGTTTATAATCAAATCAAAGATATTGCTTAAGAATGTCTACTAGTAATGAGAAAACTAACCATAGTTGATATTGAAGATGACAATAATAAAATGGAGCATCAATCAATAATGAAGGAACCATAAAAGGCTATAGCATGTAAGATTTATGGAAAATTTCATTAAAAAGAATGGAGGAAAATGGTTCAATGTTACAAATGTGGAAGCATTAGATACTATTCTAGGGTGTAACCACAAAAAACAAAAAGGTACTTATGAATGGCAAAAGCCTTAACAAATAAATAATAGCAATCCCTTTAGTTAATTTAGGAGCAATATGAATTATCTTGAAAAATAAATATTGATGGGCTTTAGCATTTTCGAGTATTTTATTCTCTTTGGGGGGCAGGATTAATGATGATAAGATGAGACACTTCACTCCTTGGTGTTGTAGTACTCAAAGGTGGGGCTATGGTATGTTAAAAGTTAAGATTTATGATAATAAAATATGATATATGAACCATAAATGTTAAGATAGGGATTATAAAAGAGTCTAAGCCCAGACTAAGAATGGATATATAAAAAAAGGAATTAAAAAGAAAAATAAAGAAAAGAAATGACATGAAAATGAAAGAAAAGTAGACAAAAATATTATAGGCTTATTATGAGTTCAATATATATGTATATGGTCATTAATGTATTATTATAGTACTTTTTATATAGATTATCATTTATTCTTTTATTTATTACTCTATTTTATTAATCATCTATTTTATTTTCTCTTCATACTACTTTATTTCTTATAAATAGAGGTTTATTTGGTATGTTATATATATTTTTTTATTTATATTATAAGACTTTGATTTTGATCCTCATTATGCTAAGGGTTTTTAGATGATATCTTAAGACCCAGGAATTAAGATACTAATGAATTTTGTGTAAAGATATTTATATCTAATTTTTAGTACTAGTTTTTAGATTTTCTTATAGTATGAAAGTTGTTTACTATGCATTGCTATTTTTGTTAAGATTTTACAAGATTATTATGATTTTTTGTATCACTCTAACTCATTTTTAGTAATAATGCCTCTTTTTCATATTAAGAGCTCTAATTAATTGGGTAGGCTTGTATTATGAATGTATTTCATTGTGTTATATTAACTGATATTGGATGAGATGTGATAGACAAGCTAAGAGAGGATTATATCATATAGTATGACCAAATGATGTCTTATGTTATAATCCAATAAGTGATAAAATAAACTTGACATGCGCATTAGCAAAAGAAAGTTGGCTAAATATCATACAAAGAAGACTAGGATATCATCTAAGGGTGTTAATACACAAGAACAAATAGTCAGTAAATGTAATAAAATATTGTATAATACAAAAGTAATGTATAAGAATTATCATTTGATAATGAAAAATTTACTAAGGCTAATGTATTGAGTAAAGGATGGACAAATCATACAATAAAATGAGCAATAAGGTAAGAGTACGATGAGGTGCACAATATGATTGCATAAAGGAATTGTTTTACTTTGACATAAGAAGGATGATATATTGTATAATATAATGAAGAATCATATGATATACATATGACTAGTGTTATATATCAATATAATAAGGGTTAACATGGAAAGACAATATGAAATCTAACTATGCATACAATATAAAGATGGGTATCATATAAGCATAATTAAGTAAAAAGTATTGACATAAAAGGAAAATCATCTATTTGACATAAGATAAATGTGAATGTTGTACAAATATCATATTAATATCATGGTATGATAGAAAAAACTTAAGATAAGTAAAAAACAAAGTTGAGAATTATTTAATCCAAAATTGGTGATCATGCATGTATGAATAGTAGAATCTAAATAGATGGGAAACCACCCAAATGAAGCTGGATAGAAAGTAAAAAAGTCACTATATTGAAGGACTATGATTGTTTAGAGAAGTTGAATAGTTAAGAATGAAATTGGATGTGAGCATAGATATAAAAGATATTAAAGTAAGACTTAGAGAGATTTTTTTGGCAAAATTAAGAAGTTCAACACTTAACCAAAGCAATTAGAGAAAGAAAAAGAGAAAGAGAATTTGTCTCTAAGTGATTTAGAAAGGCAATCATATACTAGTTAGTGCTATAATCAAAGGTAACTCGAGAAGTTGAAAGAGGGATTTTGCAAAGATCCAAGCCTTGGTTTACACACTATAAAGAAAAAACAAAAGAAAGATAATCTTGTACCATGTGTATATGATTTGATGTAATATGTAATGTAGGTTAAAAGCCTCGATGATTTGAGAAAAGCTAACTTAAAGATGAGTAGGTAAGCTTTTTTAATATGTATATGTTTATTGTTTGATTCTTATAAGTTATGTTATACCCATCGGTCAATGCATCACTTATTTGATAATAAAAAAATCATTGTGATATTTTCAAGTATTTTTCGTAAGTGTTAATTTCAAATCATGTATCTTAAGAGTAATTAAGATAATCATGTGATTCAAGGTTATATTAAAGGTGCTTGGGCGTTGACCATAATTGGCATCAAGAGAAACACATGTTTGAACAACACAAGAGAATATCTTTGTTTAGTCTCGTTATTTTAATAATTAGAATGTCAAAACCTATAGCAATTCAATTATAACATTAAAGATTACCTAAGACATTACATCTTGTTTTACATATATTATCTATGTTAAAACATTATATTCATAATAAGTTACATGATGCGTTAAGGATAAATCATGTTAAATTTGAAAAGAGATTAAATTGAGTAACATTTTTATTGGTTGAAATAGTTATCTTTTTATGATAACCCATCACATAGTATAATCAATTAATAATTGAATTAGATAGAGCATTGACCAATGGTGGTCCTAAGTAATCTGGTTTTTTACACTTATTGTAGTAGCATGATACTCTTATTGTATAATAATTTTATTATTTATCTTAAAAGACTAATTAAAAGTTTAGTCATTTTAACTTTTGTATAATATAATATTAGCTTTCACACTATATAATACATTTATTAAGTGGATCAAATAAGAGATCACACTAAGAAATAAGAAAAATTAGAATTTGTTATCCCAAGTAATGTGAGGAGCTAAAGGGTTTTATACAGTATAATGATATTCATTATAATAGAATAATCTATTTATCTATTTAGTGAGAGTTTAAGACTTAGGCTATGATCATGGCAATGTTTTTTATATTTGTATAATATTACCTTCATACCTATATAATATTATTTTACCCAAGAGCATAATTTTAAGATTTAGTCATATATTAAGTATACTTGTATTATAATAATATGATCTCTTTATTATACTAATATAATACCTTATGATTAGTATAAATGAACTTGATGTAAGACTTATTATAGTGTACAATATCTTTGAGAGCTCAAAATTTAATATTTTAATTGTACCATATTGTGTGACCATCGTATTTATATGATCCATTTTGCATAAAAAATGACCTAGTTGGGTGGCAGAGATTGATTAGATGATGCTAATAGTGGTTCATCATACTTGTACAATCCATTAAATCTTATATTATGATCAATTTAGGATGTAAGCAATGACTAATTTTATTGGTTTTTGGCATAACCATTGAAAAGAGTTTTGGAGTTGCTTAAGATCATTTAAAAGTATATGAAGGCATCTATACATGGTAGAATGAAAGACTAATTCTTAATTGAAAAATGTATTATTAGAAAGCTTGATTTGATTCTTTATTTCTAAGAAGAGCAAAGGGTAGGCTATAGCATTTAGCTTGGAGCACTTATCTTAACTTTTTTTTTCATCCTTGAGATAAGTTGCATAATATTTTTTCAAGTTACATCTATTATATTCTCTTTTGTATGAGCATTGATCTTCATTACATATCTTATATTGATTTAAGTAGTGTGTCTATTTCTTAATTATTTATTGGTTATAAAAATTATTGTATTAAGTTTTTACTTTGTTCATTTATCTCATTCTTGAAACTTTTACTTGTTTATTTCATTGTCTTTTATTAAGTCAATTGTAGGCTTTTATTAAGATAGTGTGTTGTCTTTTACTAAGTTTATATGTTGGCTTTTATTAAGCTAGTTGTAAGCTTTTATTAAGATACCATTGTAAGTTTTTATTAAGCTAGTATTATAAGTTTTTATTAAACTAGAGTTGTAGGCTTATATTAAGTCAATGTTTAGTGGATTGTTTAGTCTTTTTGTTAGGGTTAGATATAAATCTAAGTTTAGATCAAATTAATTGAAACTTTTTATACACTTAGATTACAACACAAATTTTTGCAAGCCTAACAATATTTTCTAAAAACAAGTATTATAATAGCCAACAATATTAAGAATAACAAATTCTTCTCTTGTAAAGAAAATTGAATTATTTTAATTTCCTTAAAAAGTTGAATTTGAATAATTCACCCCCTCCACCTCTTATGTACACTACGCTCCCATGATTTATAATAAGTTAGAGGCCATAAAATGATTTTATTTTTTTTGTAAAATTGGAGATGCTTGTATAGAATTGCTATTGCCATGATTGATGAATAATATAAAGTTAATTTAGTAATGCATTATAAGGGTTTTGAATTGTTTCAAACAAAAGTTGTTGGATTCTTTTGGAAATAAAAATGCTTCTATATATGTTATGTTTTCATGATGTTTTCATTATCATTGAGCATGATACATTGGTATTTTATTTATAAGTTAATTCTTTCATGTTTTATACATACATGCTCCCAAAAAGAAAGTATAAGAAAAGAGAATGATATAATATTAATTTACAAAAGATAAGAATATATAAAAGGAAAAAAAGATAAAGAAAAGAGAAGAAAGATTTGGTGAAGGAAAGAAAATATTAAAGTTTAAGGATGCTTCGATTTTCTAAAGTGGTGGTAAGTATTCCAGAACAACATATTTTGAAGATGAACCAATGGAGCCAATTATTTGAGCTTTTTTAGGTTGGAATGATGGTTCTTAAACATGTTCAATCATTTATGATGCTACATTTCCCCAAGTCAATTCTTAAAAAGATAAAAGAAAAAAAATAAAAAATTGTAAAGTAATAAAAGAGAAACATGATTATAAGTCTTCATATGAAAATTACTTTGCCATCTAAATTTCATTGACATGATATTCTCTTATTATAATGTTAGTATTAATCATGCATACAGTTACACATAATATATTTGTTTATATATTATACATGCTTTTGCTAGTAAGTCTTATTGGTTGGCTCATACCTCTTTTATCTTAATACTTTCATGTCAAATTGAGGTACTACATGAGGTTAAAGGATTGTGCATATTATGTATCGAAAGTAAGCATGTGTAATAGAATTAAAGTCAATGAACATTGATGGAACAATGTTCTTGTAATGGACAATTGAATCTTAGGGTTTTAGTGCTTTGTTTAAATGTTAATCTTATCAACAAAAGTTTATATTTACTTTGTAATTGATTTTGAAGGATTTCATTTACAAGGAACTTGATTGTAATAGATGTTTTCACTATTGATTCAAAAGGATTAAAAGTTAGTTATAGTTTTTATAAAATGCGATTAATAATTTTTATATGTTTTCAAATTATTAAAGAAAAGAGAAAGAAACAAATATCATGGTAATAAAATTTGAGAAAGCTAATGAGAGGTTGCCATAGAGAAGGAGATGATGTCTTTTTTAGGATAAAGTTTTTCGTATTTCTATATTTAGTTATTTTTATTTTCTTGCTTAAGAGTCATGTAATAACTTATTAGAAAACTATATTTGTTGAGGTTTTTTTTCTATATTTGGTTAGTTAACTAATTTTAGTTGGTTATTTATTATCTTTTTTTACATTAGGTTTATAAATAGCACGACAACTAATAATTAAGAGAGTTTTGAAGAATATGAAATGAATTATTAAAATGTTCTAGAGTTTAGAAGAGCTCACTAGTACTTAAAAGAGCACAACCCTACTTAAAAGAATAGGTTTTATCCCCATCTATCTCTTTTGCCTTTTTTTATCATCCCTCTCCACCTTCATCCCATGACTCAAAAGAGTAAAAAACCCTTAACTGAGGGTATTCATTGCCTTCACAACCCCATGTCATCAACAAATTGTTAACTATTTCCATATATATATAATTAGTTTTATATATATATATATATATAATCTCTTCTTTATTCATGATATAATTTATTTATTTTCTCTTTTCTCTTTTCTTTTCCCACTTTTTAATATGTTCAGGTTTTTATTATTTGGGTCTTATTTCTCCTCAATATTATTATCCTATTTATTTCATTTTTCATTCCTATTTTTTATTTTTATTTTAGCATCTTATAATCATTTAGACATCTACCCTTAAGCGTATTATAATTGTCTAACATTTATATCATATTATATTCTATTTGCAATCAAGATTTTATTAAAAATATTAATGATAGTGATCATTGTACATCCAAACTACATAAAATATGAGTGATGCAAAAATATCATAAGCTCATTATCTCTTAGTATATTCACCTTATATAAAGCATGAATGATGTCTAAATAATATAATCTCATCACCTCTTTATATATCTACCATACGTGTTTCTTGTACCACTTAGTTAATGACAACATAATCATTATATTCTTTTATTAATATATTTTTAAGTATTTTAGATCATATATCTCAATATTAAATAGGTCAATCAATTAGAAAATTTAATCACTTGAATCAATGAGCTTAATAATGATGTTTCAGTGTTAATCATAACTAAAACTAAAAACAACATAAGCTTGAGCAACATAAGAAAAAGATCTTTTTGAGTCATCTTTTTTTTTTATATAAGACTTACAACAACTTACTTTAGGTAATATGACTTGATGAGATTTTAGTGTGAGAGTTAAAATCTTTTAAATATATTCTTCATTCATATAGATTTTTCTTAAGATATGCGCCTTGTCTATATTGTTTTAAATATAAAATGTCTTGAAATTGAGCTAAGTTAATAGCTTGTAACTATTGATATAACTCAATCAAGTAGTAGTTAAAAAGTGAATGAATTAAGTAAAATTTACAAAATCTATACTAATCATATTTATACAATGTTCTCATTATACAATATAACTAAAAAAGATTGAGATAAAAAATATAATAAGACTTTGGCAATCAAAAGTTAAGTTACTAAATAATATATTTTTACATGACTAATATCCTTTATGTAAAAGTATGACCATGTTTTCTAAAGAGCTATTAGCTAAGCCATAGAACTTATGTGCTTTGTACAATTTGATGCTTTATCGTACTCATATGATTCATTCTTTAGTTCGATTAGATAAAGCATTTAGATTAGGCTATGAAGTATGAATAATGGTTTGCTTTGTTGTATATGTGCAATTTAACTTTCATAAATATATGATATCATTTATTAGATATTATAATTGAGGACATAGATAATGAGTGAGCTGATTTTTTTCATACAAGTACAAGTCTCTTATTGTACAAGTATAACTGTTGATTTATAGAGGGTTCTACATGAGATGGGCTTAGTACAAGTATAATCCTTATCATTATATTATACAATTCTTTGAAAACCTAAGAAATGAAACAATAGATTTGAAGAGTTACCTTATTTGTAAATGTGTGAAGGTCTCATTACACAAATATGATAAGTTATTGCTTAATGAAAATAAATTAATCAAACAAGTTTGGTGTTAGACAATCATGATATTATACAATCGTACTTGTATGATCCTAGGTCAGATAGTATGGTAAGTTTAGAACTATTAATGATAGATAGTGTTACACCCTTGTGTTTGATGAGTCAAACATAAATGTGTATATTTTATTTGGGCTTGATTTTAAGTAAAATTGTTACTAATTAATTAAATCAAGCCATGTATTTTAGATGTCTAAAATAATGGTCTCTAAGGGCCTTGAGGTCGTGACATACTTCAAGGAAATTTGAGACATGCACAAGATTTTTTATAATTGAATTTCTTTTTATTTCTCTTGAATTTGATATGTCCAAACTTTGAGATTATGAGGCACACTAGTAGAATTAACATTTAAAAATATTATAAAGTTATTTAATACTGAATTTTGATTTTTGGGCCAAGCATATTTGACAAAATGTATAGACATTGGTATTTGATTTTTTAATATTGCTTTGGAATTGTTTTTCATGAATTTCTTTTCATAGCTATTTAAATAACTTATAATACTATAAGAATATAAAATTATCTTTATATACTTATATTCAAATTTTTGGCACAAAAATTTGTCAAAAATACCCTAAAACAGCTGAAATCTCGGGAAAATGCACTGTAGCAATGGGCAGGTCGACCCGGCGCAAAAACAGCCCGTCCAGGTCTTTTAGAAATTAAAAATTTAATTTAAAAATAAAAATTTGGTTGACCCGAGAAGGCCGAGCCAAGCCCGTCCAAAGCCCGCCGAGAGGAGCTCGGCTAGCGCTGGTCAACGGTCAAATCAACAGTGCCTGGCTAAGTCAAGCCCGCCCAAAGCCCGCCGAGAGGAGCTCGGCTAGGTCAAACTGCAGCGCGGTCAATAGTCAATGAACAATGCTTGGCTTAGTCAACCCGAACCAAGTGATCAAGTCCTGGTCAAGGAAGGGGGGAGCCAACCCCAAAGAGGCTCGCAATGTAAACAGGGTGGATTTCTTATATAGCGCTTCAACAATTCGTATAGGCAATATGGGACTAAAAATTCAAGTTTCAGCCTTCGCGGAATCCAATGGTTCAGATCAAGCCCGCCCGGATCCAACGCACAGGATTCATCCTGTAAGGTAAAATCTGTGTCGTTCATCTTTGCGCCAGGATCCTACGCATGGGATTAAATCACGTAAACGGTAATCGCGAGATTTAATCCGTATCGTTCGATTACGCGCCCGGATCCAACGCTCTAGATTAAGCCCGAACGGTAAAATGCGTAAATCAATCTGCGCCGTTTGTTTTTGGGCCTGGATCGGACGATGGCTGCTTTCCGTCCGTTGCCCAAACGGCTAATTAATTTTTGGAGCCGTTGGTGGTGTTTTTAGAGCTCAAATTTAAGCTCTATAAATAGGGAAAATTGATGTATTTTTCAATTTAACCTTTGCTAAATTTTCCAAAGATTTCAGATCTCAAAATTCAAGCACTCAAGCAAAAACGGTGCATCCAAGCTCAAAAAGAAAAGCGGCAAGAAGGCTATTGGAATTAGTGGTTTTTCAATTATTTCTCAATTTCTATCCCTCTAATTTGTCGATTGTGTGTGCCTCCTCTTTTCTCCTATTTCTCTTAAGTTATTTGCCAATCGTTGTATTTTTCGTTTTGGGGCAAGGGCATCCCGGCAGTAGTGCTAAAGCCCCGGGTTTGAGTTGAGCCCGGTAAAAACTCAAGTAGGTTTGGGATTAGCCGTAGTAAAAAGCCCAAGTAGGTTTGAGGTGAACCGTACGAAAAACCTCACTTGTAATCGGTGCATTTAGTGGATTTTTCCCAACACCGGTTGGGGGTGGACGTAGACTCGGTTTTGAGTCGAATCACTTAAAAATTTGTGTGTTCAACTCTCTTTACTCTTGCTTAAAGGTTTTTAAGTTTAATTTCGAAATTCATAAAATTTTAAATACACAATTCACCCCCCCTCTTGTGGGATTTCCTTAGCATGAAACACTTCAGATAGTTCAACCAATTCTTGGAAAATATTGATTCAATCATTATGGATTGTTTGGAGTTGTTAGAGAATATATATATAATATATATATAAAGGGGTCCAAACATAGAAGAGGTTAACAACCACATGTATATATTTGTGAAAAGCTACTCTTAAAAATCATCACATACTTAAAAGAGGATTTGGAGAAAGGTGATGTTGCAATGTTGATCATCTTTCCTCATCATTTTTAGCCATCTTTTTTATTACATTATATTGAGCTAATTTGGAATGTCCTCTCTATTATTTTATTATATTTTTAGTATATCCCTTAATTGTATTTGGATTATAAGATCTTATATTTGAGCTTTTTACATAGTTTTTTTGTCCTATTATAGGACTTTATATTTATTCTTGTATTATCTTTTGATTGTGTTGTTGACTCTTTCAAGCCAATATGTAAAGTCCATTAGTTTGATGATCATAACCTCTTTTAAGATTGTGTGTAAGGTTTTTTGGCCTAATATTAGTCTATCTATTTTTGTAAGATACATTTAGTGTTTTTACATAACGTTTTGGTTCATAGTGGATATAGATCCAATTAGGTCGAACTACCTAAAATTTTTTTATGTATCTTTCATTATTGCACTCTCTCATAAAAGTTTTTGAAGTAAATATTTTATAAAACTAATTTTTTATAAAAGCCATTAAAATAATAAATTTTTTTCAATATTATGTATCTTGTATTTGAGTTGTTTAGCTTAATAATTTTTATAATTCATCCTCCCTCTTATGTGAATAACATACTCATCAATTCTTAACACATAAAGCATAAATGATATTTGTATATTATAATATTTTCGTCTTTTCATCTTTTAATACATTTACCTTATATAAAGCATGAGTGATTCTTAAAAGTTATAATCCAATTATCTCCATATATTAAGGTTCTACATAATGTGCTAGTGGTGTAAGAGAAAGAGAAATCTAAAGACAACTCTTGGTTTGTAATCAATGCCTCATCATAACCTACATCAAATGCTAGGGTCATATTTCTTTTTTTATTTAATCACTAAAATAATGTATTTGGGGATATTATATTTTATTTATTATTTTTTTATTCACACACATTATATATAATAATGAGGTATAATAAGACTTATTTAGCATTATATAACATGTGTTAGTTTAATCAGAGCAGGTAAAGCATTTAACTTTGCTACCACAATATTTACTTTCTCATTTATTACATTTCATATATATATATATATATACACACACACACATATATATATACATATATACATTCATATATATACACATTCACGCTTTATAATATTATATCACCTATATATATTGTTCATTCCAATCTCATAACATATTATGCGTCATACAATATATATGAATCATTATGATATGTTTATACACATAATAATATATTCTTCTTACAAATCATTCTTTTCTAATTATATTTTCAATATAAGATTTTTATCTACCTAAACTCTTAGGGTTTAATTGTAATCAATTCTCTCTTTTTTCAATTTTTAACATCACAAATCATATGCAAATTAATTGATAATAATTTATTACATAACTTTATGCATTCATATTAAATTCTTTACTATTTTCCTTTATTTCTTCTCTTATTATCCTTGTCACATATCATACATTCTCTTTTATTATATGTTCAACATTTTTCTTTCTTTGCAAATAGTATAGCATATTGTACATTAATACTTTAATTTAATATTGCAGACCGTTTATTTTTTTGCTTACAAGATGCCCACAAACTACTTAACATATTGTATGTTATTTATATTGTATTATACATTAACCTCAAAATTATAGTTTCAACTAAATTAAAAGTTCTTTCTTGAAGCTACACTTATCTACTTTGCCTTAGCAAACCAACCAATATTAAAGACATATTGTATGCTAAGGTCTAGCATCCTTTTTGTTCCAACCAGCATACCATATTATAACAGCCCACATTATTCCTTAGTATTATGTATAATAATAGGAGTTGATTTTTTGTATATTTTTTAATTTACATGGAATCAAATAAAATAATATTTTTATTATATCTTAAGAAGCATGTTAAGTGAGGTAAATTTGAATTCACCAATAAACATATTTTTGGATAAAGCTCGTCATGAGGAATTTATTAACATATATATTATTTTTTAAAACCAATTCAATTATATAGATATAGATTTTTAGTGTTATGCAATTTCTTCCCTACTCCTCGATAAAGAAAGGAAACTAGGATTTTCTTGTGCATCGATGATTCGAAGAAGAAGAAGTGGAAGAAGAAGAAGAAAGAGAAGTAGGAGGAGAAGAAGAAGAAGATGATGATGATGATGATGATGATGATGAAGTAGAAGAAGAAGTTTGCCTAGAGATTAAGTCATGGACACAAATGAACATAAAAGATAAGGTTGAAAGGCCCCGAAGAAGAAGAGTGGCATTCTAGAATAGAATATGCACATAAATTTTAACTGAGAGCATAAGTGATTCTCTAATGCAAATGTCGACAATTCAATTGAATCGTGGACCCTTGACTTGGAAAGTTTATTTCACTCTATGTAGCATAAAGACTTGGTACAACCTTTTTCTACAGAAAATTGGCTTAAGTTTTCTTGGTTGATAACAAATTTCTAGTGGTTATAGGGAATGGAGACATGCAAATTATGATTATAAATGATAAATGATAGACTACAATATAATCTAGTTTTGAACAAAAGTTTTATCTCATTCTGTTGGTTGATAGTATGGCTATCATACTATATTTGAGTATAACTTGTGGAAACATTGTGAAGGTTCTTACGTCCACTATGTAGGTGTCCAAAGTTAGAAATCTCCATTGGTTGAACAACCATAGGATACAATACAATCATCTTCATTGGGCTTCAAAATTGATTCTTAGTTATGGGGTAACTTGCTTGTCAATAGTAATGAGATAAGCATAGAGGTTATGGTTCAAAGAAGACTCCTAATTAACCTTAAATCTAATAACATCAAAGAGTTTTAAGACTTCTTCCTTGGGAAATATAGGTTAGTTTTGCAAAGATTGGCTTATGAATTATAGTCAGGGAAACTTGACTTATTTCAAACAAATATTTGGGTGCCAATTCAGTTGGAGGATCAAATTATTATATTACATTTATTTTTGACATAATAAAATTTTGAGTCTTCTTAAAGAATAAGTCAATTGTTTTTGTTACTCCAAAGTAACAAAAGACAAAGGAGATTGAGACTAGTTATAAAATTAAGACATTACAATTTGACAGTATTGGTGAGCATGTGATATGTCTACGAGGTGTTCTTACTCCAAGCTTTTATCAACAGACCTCATTTTTAGTATATTAGCAAAAGTAGAAGCATGATAATTGCTAGGAATAAAGGAAGAAGAAGAAAAAGAAGAATGTTTTATCACAAAAGAGATTGAATTTCTAAGAATGTTTCTTTCAATGAATTCTTGAATTTCATGAAGTTTTGATTTTTAGAACTCTCTAAATTTTTTTGAATTGGTTATAATATATTCTTCTCACTCCTTTATATAGAGGTTGAGATATAATATTCAATTAGAAAAAATGCATTTGCTCTTTGATCAAAATTTGAAAATTCAATAACTTAAGCTCCCTCACTAACTTCCCCCATGCACGTGCAATAGGTGGTACCTATCGCACGCGACGCCAACCCTCAGCCCACGCCCACTTATGTAGGGGTCAGTGCACTTATCAGTCATGTGCAATGTATGTGATAGAGTTAATGCCACTTGCGTTTAGCGCTCAAAGTTGGGCACAAGTGGTAGCAACTTTGTGCGCATGTGCAACGGTGTTTGATTTTTTTCTTTTTTTCTAACATTTCTCTTTTGTGCCTAAATCTCCCGAGGGCCCGTCCATACCTCCGCACGTGGTACTTGACCAACATATTGCAGTGCTTGCTTCGATATGCTTGTAGCAAATCTCCGTACTCAATCTAGCTCACAGCCCTATTGCTTTGTGAAGTGCGTCGATTTTTGTCTTTTTGTCTCTTCCTTTGATTTTTTTCATTTTCGATTCAATGAGCTTAGAAGTGATCTCCAATTATATATCATTTTTTTTAGATTCAAGTCCCATTGAATCTTTTTTGTTGAATTGACTCTTTGATTGATCTAGCTCAATTGTCTTTTTTAAGAGGTTGTGACTTCCATTGGTCTCATCAAGTAGTTCTTTTGATTTTATTAGCAACACATATGTTTGGTATGTATTCACTAACCTCTTCAATTATTCAGCACCAACAACACTTTTTGGCAATGTAGTTTTTAATGATAACAAACTTTACTTTGCATTATTTTTTAACTCTAATTTTTGAGTTTTTATGAACCTACTCTAAAGAATAAAGTCTTGAATGTGGTGTAGTCTTTAATTTCAGTCTTTACACAAGACTTTCAAATATTAGGTTCTTTTTGTTTCCAATGTCGACGATAGCATTGATAAGTTTTTTTTTTCACTTGTTTTTTTATTATGAAGAGCTCTTTTTGCTTCATTTCATGTAATATCTCCTTGGTCATCATAAGAGATAATATTTTATGAGCTTGTAAAGGGGTTTGAAGTACTGTTTTAGTCTTTGTTATAATGAGTATTATTCTTTTCGAATTTCCTTGGAAAAGTTTTGGATGTAATTTTTAGTATTTCTTTTGTACGTATTCTATCTTTTTGTAGTGATCACAATACTTCTAATTTTTGTTAGTAGATTGCATATTGTTAGTTGAGGTTATAATAAATTTTGTTAGAGAATAATCTTCCTTTTGTCATCAATTTTTGGATTTATCTCAGATTTTTTAATATTTTATTATTTTGATTTTATCTTTTTGCATTTATTCTTCTTTTCAATAGCCATATCATATATACTAATTTGTTCCAAAGATTGAATAGAAAAAAAGGGTAATTTAGTAGCAATAAGATAGTATAGATCTGTAATATATTTTGACAGAGTATGTGTCTCTTCAATAAGTATTTCCAAAGTCACGGCTTGTCATCGAAATTCTATGATATATTCTTGTATTATTTTTCATTGTCGGTATTGTAGACTATGCTACTTTCTCCACTTTTCATTTATATAACCAATGGGGTGAACTTTTTCTTGGATTAAATCTTAAATTGGCTCTATGTCACTTCTATAACTATGTCATTTCTTAGGTGAGCATTCTATTAGACTAGCACATGACATGTCATTTTCAATCTAGCATACATTATTTTCTCAGTTGATGAATATCATAAGAGAGAAATATGTCTTCAGTTACATCAATCAAGTATCTAATTTATCTGCATCTATTATACCATCATAATTTAGTAAATCAAGTGTGACATCTATCTTGAAAGGATCTTGTCGACTCTTGTGCGTTGAAAAAGGAAGATTGATGTCTTCTTCATCTTTATCTCCAATTAATTTATGATTACTACTTAATACAGAATTCCTTTGATTAAGATTATTTTTTTGATAGATTTTTTTTATTTGTCGTAAGAAGGGGTTGGGATTTTAGCACTACCTCTATTAACATTTACATTTGTTTGGTTAATAGATCTACATGTGTCTCCAGGCTTGATGCTGAAGTAGTCTGCATAGTCATATCGATTGAAGCCTCCTTAGTCTCTTAATTCCTTTTTATATCTTGTTTAAATCATCTCCTTTGCACTGCTATCGATGTTGAATCGGAATGCTTCAATACAAAAAAGAATATGATCTATCTGTATGGCGTTTTTACCCCAAGCCCTTTAGTAGACCTCTATTTTAGAGTAACAACGATGGAAGTAGAAGCATGATAATAGCTAGGAGCAAAAAAAAAGGAGAATAGTATTTTTTACAAAAGAGATTGAATTCTTCAGGAAGATTTTCTTTAAAAGGTTCTTGAATTTCATGAAGTTTTGATTCATCAAATTCTTTGAATTGGTTCATACATTTTTTTTCACCTCTTTATATAAAAGTTGAGATGTAATATTTAATTAAAAAAGATGCATTTATCATTTGCCCAAAATTTGAAAATTTTTCAAATTTGTGCCATTTGGCCCAAAGCCTGTGCGCGAAAGCTCAGCTTTTGTGCGCCAACTTCCCCCGCACGCATGAAGCACGTGACATTGACCCCCAATGCGCGCTCGCACTTCTGGTGGTTGATGCACCTATTGTTCAAATGCAGCACACGTGATCGAGTAACACCATGCGTGCAGCTGCTATTGACTTTTATTTTTATTTTTATTTTTTTTTTCCTTTTTTTCTAACATTACTCCTTTGGGTCTAGATCTATCGAGGGCAGTCCATTCCTCCACACATGGCACTCGACCAGTGTGTTGCAGTGTGCTCTCCAATACAATTGTAGCGAATCTCCATACGCAATCCAGCTCTCGACTTTGCTGTTTTGTGCTG
The DNA here is from genome assembly GCA_023846275.1 of Vanilla planifolia. NCBI lineage: Eukaryota > Viridiplantae > Streptophyta > Magnoliopsida > Asparagales > Orchidaceae > Vanilla > Vanilla planifolia. The sequence continues at coordinate 2,421,013 of CM043877.1, forward strand.
CGCATTGATCTTTGTCATTTTGTCTCCCTTGATTTTTTTTATTTTCAATTCAGTTAGCTTAGAAGTAATCTCTTGATTAGTATGAGAACAAAAAATTTCTCAACTATTGCAAAACTTATTTTTGAATGTAAAGTTCATTTCAAATTGACAAGAATAGAGTGTATGGATTTGCTAAACGAGTGAACTAGATTTTTAATAATCACGTGGAGATCATGAGATGGCACACTACCTTATCGAAGTTTTCCAAGCCTAACATTGCAAATATGTCAATGTGGCTGCTAAATTGAGGACCCTTTATGCTATGAATTTCAATTTATTGAAAGAAGACTGGCCAGGAAATGAAGTTGAGCTAGAACACCATAGAGTATTTGGATGTTAGTTTTATGCTTGCTAAATCAAAGCATAAGGATAAACTTTATATCAAAAGTGTAGGTCTTACAATTTGATATAGCATTGATAGTTTTTGGATGGTACTTATAGAATGTAGAATGTCAAAATATTGTCAGATCAAATGATGTGTTGTTCAATAAATAGCAACTATACAAGGTTGAGTATGTCGTACAATTAGATGAAGAAGAAAGTTGCAATGTAGACACGAACTTGAAGGATTGTCATATTGTGATCGTTGATGCATCAACATCCACAATTATGAAACAATATCTGAATATGAATACACGCAGAGTTCCTTTTTGATTGTACAAAATTTAAGTCGTACGTTGAGGCTGATTCAAATATACTTTACTTCATTAATTTTGACAAATTTTGGGAAACCTGGTTATTTCCTTAAGATTCATGCAGTGGAAAATACAATTAAGTGGAGTTTGGCAATGCAAGATGTAGTTATGTTACTTGAAAAGAAATGAAGCATGAGAAGTAATCTAATTGTCAAAAAAAATTCGTCAATAAAGTTTTTATAGGTGAAGGTGAGCTATCGTTAAGAAAAAGTTTTTTGGCAAAAAAAAAAAAAAAAAAATTCAATAAGAATGGTGGCAAAAATGAGAGGCAAAGAATCCAATTGACATTATCAAGCATAGTAATCTAGATGTGATCATTTTCTAAGTAAGGGTTGTTAGAATATAAGGCTTGATTATGCGTTAGAAGGCTTATGCAAACCTAAACAAGTTGATATGTTAGGTCATGTCATAGCTCATAGTATGTAGATATATTGTTATAGGAAGCATAGGGCATGCCCATAATATGTTTCTATTTGTAAACTTATGAGCGAGGTTGAATCGTAAGACATATGGCTATAACAATGGGCTTCAATTGATGACTTGTATTATGAAGAAACTTAGAACAATCATCTGATACAACATCCAAAAAAGCAAAAAAACAATAGATTGTGGCACAGAATTTGGATCAGATGATGGCTGCGGCATGCTAGTAGAAATTACTCTATTGGCAATATGTAGTATTGCAAGATGGTTATAAAAAGGGAGAACTTCAGCTAATTTAATAGAAGGTAATTGGTGTCTACTTATTGCAAAACCTGAAGTTGTGGGTTCTTCGCTCTTGAATACTATTGAGAAACATTACAGGTTTTAGTTACTAGGAATTTGACAAAGCTATGAGAGAAGCTTGTATTTTTATGTAAAATTGAAAGATCCTTTTAGTGAGACCGTAGGTTTTTTCTTTAAGTTTTGGTTCCCCCATAATTTCTTGGGTTGCCTCTCTCTATGTTCTTGTGCATTTTCTTCTTCCTTCTTTGTGTTTTTCAACAATCAATTTTAGAGTTGGTTGAGAGGTTTATTTACAGAAAGTTGAGTGTAAGATTATTTCTCCACGAGCATCTTTAATTATCTTATGTGTGCGCCACCAATCCTAACACTCTTCCTTATCTATAAGGGATAGTTAGGCTGCACGTCCTAACTCCTGGCAAGGTGAGCAATGATAAACCAACTTACTCGTTTCAACTTGAGATGGAGGTTTTGCTTTTTTCTATGAGAACCCAAAATGAGTTTGTCCTAAAAGAGGTAACCTAAGACAACCTATGGAAGTTTTGTGCCCACATACTGCATAATCATTTCCCAGATTGTACATATCTATTTCCCCACACATTAAAAATGTATTTTGAAGCATTTTGGTGGAGTGACAATTTCCAGTATTGTCTATTGTATGATTTGCAGTGGACTTCTTCCAATCTTTTTTTGTTTTCTTTAAGCTTCTTTGCAAGTCGATTCTGTATGAAAACATCTCTTCCCTTTTTGTTTTTCTCTTATCATTAATGAAGATGATCTCATTATCTTTGACCTTTATGGTAGTTTATCACATGGTGCAGGGCAGCTACTGAATTAGCTCATGTAAACTGGGATGGCATTGGATTTGGGCTTGTCTCAACTGACTACATCTATATTGCAAAATCTCTCCTTATGTCACTCATGCTTTTAATAAAAATTACATAGTTTATTAATTGGCACCTAATTTTTTCCTCTCTGCTGTGGTTATTTGCTTATCCTACTAGATTAAGTATTCATTGAACCCCATGTTTTTAATGAATTGAAAAGAGAATTTTATAAAATTAACCCAAAGATGTCAAATTCATCAATTATTTTCATTACTGAGTGCAGTAACTTGTTTGAGCTACTGCATAAACATAAGAATAAACTGTGATAGATCTTTCTATTTGGATTTTTTTACAAGCAGCTTCCTTAAGTTTACATAATAAGCATATTAGTTTCTCTTGTTTAATGACAGTTGCTACTATGCCCACGTCTAAATGATATTATGTTAACGGTGAAATGTCTTATCTTCTCATCTTTTTCATGCAGTCTCAAGCCCCTGCTTCCCTCAGCAAATGGAATTTTTTCTCTATAAATCTTCGAAGAGTTTGTCGAATGGTGATTGCACTTCGGTGGAATTCTGTGCTGTTGAACAATCCTCAGCTGTCTCTTGAATCTTGCATGTCTCTTTTGCTTCTGCTTCTTTAATCTGCTTGATCGTGCTCCTTTATGTGACACAATAATAGGGAATTTTTTAGCAAAATCATAATAGGAGAACAATGCAGCAGCATGAAATAGAAGAATACTTGCCTTCGCATTCAATGAACCACAGCTGCATGGAGGTCTTAGTTGCTCTTGAAAGGATGTTTAGCTTCACGAAATGTTACAAGCGATGTGTATTTGAATACAACAGCAGTTACTATATATTATAAGAGTAATTCACGTATATAAGATTTATTATGTTAAAACCCATGCATGCTAGCTTAAAAAAAGAAAAAAAATGTTAAGTTTAAAACCCTTGAATGAAGTACATAATTGTAACTAATTTGTAAATAATAAGAGGTACTCTTATTTTGTAATTTTGACTAGCTTAGTTATAATAAGATCATCATTAATTGGATGTATCTACCATTTGTTCAACTATTTTAACCGACCTTTTTTAAAACTTGTGTAATTGTTGCATATGAGACTTTGCATTGTAATTTTCTTTTTCAGGGACTATTTGAAAGTTTGAAAGCATACAGAAGAGAAGATGGATCAATTCTTCTATTTCGTCCCGAGGAAAATGCTTCTGGGTATTGTCAAGTTCTACCTGTTTTGCTAAGTTCTTTTCTTTTGTGCAGATCCCTCCTTCAGGTAAAGGATGCTTGTATATATGACCTTTACTCATGGGTACTGGGACCGTGCTTGGCCTCGCACCAGCTCCTGAATGCACATTTCTAATTTTTGTATCCCCTGTTGGAAATTATTTCAAGGTGTGTCAATGGCTCTGAGGACTTTGTTTTAAAGGTTTAGGTTGGAATCTGAATTGTATTTATGAATGGAAATCGATTCTAGTTTCTTTGTAATAATCCTCAAAATGTTTACCAACTGAGCTACTTGGCATTAGCTCTCTATAAAACTTATTCTATATCCTATGTGGTCTAAGATATGAACTAAGAAACTAACTTAAGCATCAGAACTTAGTAGATGATAATGATAACACACGGTAAATGCAAATCAATATGTACTAATAGCTAGAATTCTTTGCGGAATACATTGTTTTTATTGATAAATCATGTGATTGGTGAAGTCATTTCAGCTTGATTTTAGAGATGTTCATGGCTTACCATAAGAACCAAGTCTGTTTGATTTGTTTGCAAACTGTGCCTTACTAATTTTCATTAAGCTTTGATCAGTTTTAAGTCTATGAGGTTATCATAATAGAATGATTTCACCAATTGTTGAATTTCTTTACAGGAGGGTTTAGCTACTATAAACTTAATAGTTGAAAATGAACTGGAGGTGTGAAGACTATTGGAAATTATGCTGCGGTATTATTTATCTGAAAGCTTTTATTTTGCCTGTCTGGTTTCTTTAATGCATCCTGTATGAAGATGTCATACATGACTGCAACTTTGTTTCTTAACATTGTGTTAAATTCAATGAGTAGAAAGCTCTAGATGACAAGATTATTAAATTTTGATAGATGAAATGAGTTATTTTTATATTTTTTATGAAGGTTATGTCTAATATTAATTAGTTTAGCTATTCAAAGAAAATAGTTTTTTGTCAATGTTGAAACCATAAAGTGAAAAGGGTTAGCTTTGAAAAATATGTTTTACGAAAACAATATGTACAAGTGTCATTATTGTAGATGTGTAAAAGTTTATGTTGTAAATATTTGCTTGTTTACCAAATTGTTCAATTTTATTTTGAAGTTTAAACGATAAATTAAAAGAAAATTCATTTTGGTTCTAATTTACATGAATGAATGGATACCAAGAATTGTAATAATTGCATAAAATTAACTTGATTAATCATTCTCTAAAACTTTAGGATTGAATATTCAAGTGTTAATAACGATATGATGAGAATATATTCCATATTTTTATTCTAGAAATTTTTATTACAGTAGCTATATGCTTGAGATTCAATGGAAAAAAAATGAAAAGAATGGTTTTTGCTTAATTTTTATTGACTTAGAAAAGCCATATAATAGCATTAAGATTACTAATTTGTTTTTCTTTTTTATCGATTTTAATTGGGCTCAGATTTTCTTACAGAATCATATCCCATATTTCTATCATATCTTATCTTATTTTTTTATGGCATGTAATCACATTATTTTTAGATTTTTATTTACAGATGTATCATAGTTAGTCAATCATATCAATCACTTCATATCATTTTCATACATTTATCTTATATAAAATACTGGTGGGAATAGACAAGATTTCTAATGTTATCTTATGGTTTGATATAAAGTTAATATCTATCGTGCTTAGTATTATGTCTGTGAGCTCATCATATATCATAGAACCATTGGATAAGGCCTAAGAAAAATTTTATTTTTAATTTTATTTTCTACTTTTAATTAAGTTATTTGATTTTGTCATACTTATATAATATTGTTTCATTTGCTTATCTTTTTATCTTTCATTCTATGTTGTTATATTATGTTAATAATAAATCAAAACTTGTAACTATGAATCATGTATGTCATATTTCAATGTTAAATTTATTTTCATTACTTACATTACAAATTATTTAAATTTTTCAACCCGAGTTCTCGATATTTGTTACAATTTGATGACTTTTAAAGCTAAAGTATTGTTGCTTAAACCTGGTTTTTGCCATACTTTTTTCGAAATTCCATTGAAAACAATACAGTAGAGATTAGTCTTTTCCTAAATAGAATCTTTCCTCGCTTCAAATAAGCTTGATTGATCTTCAGAAGGATCTCTTTTGGCTTTGGTTCATTAGAAGCATATCGGTTAGATGCCCATGAGTGAAGGAGACTGATCTATCAACTCATTCCTAGCTTCTACGACACTTCGTGCTGGCAACCAGCTCTTACTTTGGAAGCCTTGCTATGCTCAGCATAGGTAAAGGATTGTTTACTGTTTTTAATTCCTCGTTTACTTTCTTTCTTTATAGGTCTACGACAAGACAAACCTCTATATCTCCTCGCATGATCTCTTGCTCTAGTTGCTCTGGCTTCCCCTTATAATACCTAAATCAATTAGAGCAAAACTTGGGACATTATAATCTCTTGTTCTTTAAGGAATTGTCTTGAAATTTTAAAATAAATTCTAGATATTAAGCCTTTATTTTTTGATTTATCTACGAGATGTTCTCGCCTCAAGTTCTTAGCAACAAACCTTCTCATTTGTGTCGTAGCAGTGGAAGTTGAAACGTGTGAATGGCAAGGAAACTAAAGCAAAAGAAAAAGAAAAAAGGGTTTTGTTATAAGAAGATTGAATTCTTCAATAAATTTTTCTTCAAAAAGTTTTGAATTGCTTAATTCGTTTTTCTTAGGTTGTTATATGGAGATTTAGATATAATATTTTATTATAAGATATATAATATTTTGATGTTTTGCATAAAACCTATGAGTTTGACAAAAATATAAAAAGTTCATAAATTTTTCACCTCGATTTGGTCCCGGCTCGCGTATGCTCTGCTCACTTGCGTGCAGTCATTTTTCACGGTGAAGAGTACTATTCCTGTAGCGTACAAGCCCTAAGCGCATATGTTGGTGGCGAAAGAGCAGTAGATTCTCTTATCGCGCTCGTGGTAGTAGGTGGCCTTCAAAATGCACAGTCTCCCATCCACACGATTGCATGCCCCATAGTGCATGCTAGTGTCAAGCTTATTGCGCCCTCCTGGGTGCACGCTCAGCACCTCACTAACACGAATGCCTTTTGTCAATGTTTCTTTATATCGAGTTAGAAGGAAGTGTTATTCATCTTTCCCAAATTGATATCATTGCGTTCGTCGATAGTAGAATGCATTTCAATCCCTTTAGTATGGATTTCACCCTTTATTATTTTTCAACTCTCGCATTGAAGTTTTTATGAATTTTTCCCAAGGAATAGTCTTGGATATGGTTTAGTTTTTAATTTTAACCTCTTTACAAGACTTTCTGATATTAGGTTTTCTTTACTTTTATATCTATGATGGCATTGGTAAGCTTTTTTTCACTTAAATTTTGATGGTGAAGATTTTTTCTTTTTGTTTTGCTTCATGAAATGTTCTTTGAACTCACCATAATGATAAGCTTTCAACTTGAAGGGGGGTTTCATGCACTTTTCAATTTCAATTGTGGTAAGTATTTTATTCTTTTTAAACTTTTTTGAAAATAATTTGGGATGTAATTTTCAACATTTTTGTTGTATGTTTCCTGTTTTCCTACAATGATTACAATGTTTCTAATTTTTGCTGATAAGAGTATTGTTAGTTGTGGTTATAATAAACTTTGTTAAATGATACTCTTCCACTTGTCATCAATATTTAGACATATACTTAGATTTTTTGGTATTTTGTTTTTTGGTTTTGTCCATCTACATTCATTACTCTTTTTGAAAGTCATTGCGAATATATTGGCTTGTTTCAAATATTGAATAACGAAAAAAGATAATTTAGTAGCAATAGGACCGTGTAAACTTGCAATATATTTTGACAATATCAAGATTTCTTCAAAAGGTAATATTCCCAAACTCATAACTTGTTGTCAGAATTATGTGATATATTCTTGTATAGTTTGTTCTTTTCAATGTCGTAAATTATGTCATTTTTTAATATTTTTTTAATATAATCTAGAGGATAAAATTCTTCTCTAATTAATTTTTCTTAAATGGTTTCATATCAATTCTTCAATTATACTAGTTTCTAAGTGAGCATTCCATTAGGCTAACACTTGATTCAACACTTTTAATAGAGCATACACTACCTTTAGTTGCTCTAATCAGGTATCTAATTTTTTTGCATCCATTGTGATACCATAAATTGGTAAATCTAGTATAGTATCTATATTAGAAGGATGTTGCTGATTCTCGTGTATCAAAAGGATGAGATTTATATTATCATTTTTATCTTTAATTATCTTGGGATAATTATTTAATCTAGAATTTATCTGATTAAGTATATTTTTTTACGGATTGTCTTTTGAATTTGTCATAATAAGGGATTGAGATTTCAAAGTCATCTCCATTAACATTTACATCTGTTGGATTAATAGAGTTGCCTATGCTTTCAGGGTTGATGGTAAAATAATTGGCATAATCACCTCGACTAAAGCCTTATCAATCTTATTATCTTTTGCGACTTACCTTTGAACTTATCTTTTTTTTACTTCTATCATCCGAAGTTCTCTGATAATAAAAATAAAATGATGTGTCTACAAGGTGTTATTGTCCTGAGATATCACCAACAGATCTTTTCGAGTTGTAACAATAAAAGTTTAAGTATGACAATGACAATGAATTAAGGAAAAAAGAAAAAGAAAAGGGTTTTTGTCATAAGGAGATTGAATTATCTAAAACGTTTCTTTTCAAGAAATTATGAATTCCAAAGTTATGAATTTTAGAGTTTGAATTGTTATTTAACTCTCACCTCTTTAGATAAAGATTTGGATACAATAGTTTATTATAAAATATATAATATTTTAATTTTTAGCATGAAACATGTGATTTTGATAAAAATATAAAACTTTTGCAAATTTTGCATCTCATTGACCTAGACTCGTGCATGCTCTGCTCACCCGACAAGGCATTGTTCACGTGTGTACACTTTGATCGTGGTAGAGCTGTAGGTAGCTGACAGCTTGCACATCTGGCATGCAGCACTCTCCTACGTGTATGCCTACACCTCCACACGTGGCACCTGATGAGCGTGTTGCAATGTGTGCTCAGGTGCTCCTACAGCTAGCCAGCATGCACAAGTGTACGTATAGTTCTTGTTGCCTGGTGCTACTATTGTGATTTTCATCGTTTTATCGATTTTCTTGATTTTTTTTTCAATTTTTAAGTTTAATGAATCTAGAATTTAACTTTTGATCATATCTTTTTTTACTTCTTATGTGTCTTTTTATATTAATATGATTTTGTAGCAATATTGTAATCATAAGAATCATTTTATTTCTTAATATATTTTCTTTGTTATTTAAAATCATAATTGGTTTTTCTTGATAACTCATATTAGATTGAATTTCAATTTTTTGTATATCGTATTAATAATATGCAATGGATCAAAGATATTTTTTTCGCAAGAAAGATACATGCAACACATTATATATTTTTGTATTGATAAAGCAATTTTATAACTTGTCTTACCATTTCAATAATCTAAAAAACATCAATATACTCGAGTTTCAATTTTATAACTATATGTGCACAGGTGTATGTATAGTTCTTGTTGCCTAGTGCTATTACGACAATTTTCATCGTTTTATCGGCTTTCTTGATGTTTTTCCAATTTTTAAGTTTAATGAATCTAGAAGTTAACATCTGATCATATTTGATTTTACTTCCTATGTTTCTTCTTATATTAACATGATTTTGTAACAATATTATAATCATAAGCATCATTTTGTTTCTTAATGCATTTTCTTTGTTATTCAACATCATAATCGGTTTTTCTTGATAAGTCATATCAGATTGAATTTCAATTTTTTTGTATATCTTATTAATAATATGCAATGGATCAGAGAAATTTCTTCGCAAGAAAGATACATAAAACACATGTATTTTGGCCTAATGCATTGATAAAGCAATTTTATAACTTGTCTTACCATTACAGTAATCTAGAAAGTATCAATATACTCGAGTTTAAATTTTTTTGTTTTATCGAATTTGAAAACATCTTTCAAATAATTAACCTCTATAAAAACATTATCATCTTTCTAAAATTTAATATTTTTGTACTTTTTATCAAAATACTTTTTTTCTATCTTGGATGACTCAAAATTTTTCTTTACTTAGCTTTATTTTTTTTATACCATCATCAACAAAATCAAGCCTAATTAATTGTCCTTCTTTATCTTCAAATTAGTATAATGGAGATCAATATTTTCTTCTTTGAAGAGCTTTATAATGTTCCATCTTAATATTAACTTGATAAATACTATTGTATGTAAATTCAACTAAAAATATATTACTATTTCAATCTTTTTCAAAGTCTAAAAATCATAATCTCAATAAATCTTTTAAGACTTTTATTGTTTTTTGTTGTTTGGTTATTTGTTTGTGGGTGAAAAGTTGTATGAATTTCAATTGGGTACCAAAAGTTTGAAGCATTTTTTTTTCAAAAATGATACGTAAACGTTCGATCTTTGTTTTTGCATGCTCAAGAATGATTATATCATCTAGATAAACAATCATAAGCTTTTCAATACATAACCAATATATAAGTCTAATGAAAGTAGACGGTGCATTGCATGATTCGATTGGCATTACCAACCACTTGTATGGATCTTATTGAGTCATCAAAAATATATACTAGGCATCTCCTTGAGTATTTTTGTACCCAATGATATCTTGACTTTAAATTGAGTTTTGAGAAGATCTTGGCATAATGGTGTTGATTAAGCAAGGTCTTTATGTGATGTAATAGATATTGATTGTTTATAATAATTTTATTAGTGGTTAATAATGATGTAGACATGTCAGCCTGCTTTCTTTGGCATTATAACGACTCGTGAATCACGTGTGGAACCATTTGTGTTCAATGCTTTTGTGTTGAGCAACTCTTTTATTTTCTTCTTATTCTACTCACTCTCCACGTTTGAATGTTGATACATTCCTCAGCTATGTAATGTGCATCAGACATCTAATGAATCTTGTGCTTGATAACTCTTCTTAGCAATAACTGTAATGATTCATCTAATAAGTCTAACTAGGACTTGATAAGTTTTCTAAGTGATTTGTTTCCTTTGATAGTCTCCCTGACATCTTTATTAGGTTTTTTTGTGTTGTAAGAACAAAAGTACTTAGCTTTGACTAACATTAATTAAACTTTTCAATCGGGTTGTTGTTGCACATTCCACTAATTTCTTGCCAACATCATGATTCAACGTACATTTATTGTCATCTTTAGTTGATTGATATTGTTGAGAATGTCAATAGTATACAATTTCTTGACCCTAAAGGTATGGGTATTGTCACATTACTTAGCATATACTAAGTGGAACCACATTGTAGAGCCTCAACTTTTCCCCGATCCAATCCTAAATTAAGTAATCCACCAAGCTAATACATGGTGAGATAATTTCCATGTAAGCATAGTCATATGGAAAGAAATAAGTTTCTAATTGTTCAAGCCAATTATCTAGTAGCTTGACATTGACATCTCCATCATATGTTGTTACATCCAATTTTGCTTCCACCTTTAATGACTTTGGTCGACTAATCAACAATGATGAGATTCTTAGCTATCCTCATCCTCACCATCTTCCATAATTCATTAAGACTATAAGATAATTTAAACTTCCCTCTTTAATTAAGGAATTTCTTTTCCTTGACGGACTCTCCTCCATTGTAGTCAGGGATTAGCTTGATTCTTTAAGGTGATTTTGATTAGTATTTGAGCTTATTGTGATAGTTGAACAGTTGTTGGTTGATCAAATTGTGTTCAATCTCTCCTTAGATTCTTCACTAAACTTTTTATTGCTTCTCTATTTTTTTATTTGTTTATATCATACTCTAAGTTGCCTTGATATCAAAAATAATATATGGTTTGTCTAAAAGGTTGATATCTTCAGTTGATCACCTAATTTTGTAGACTCTATGTATCTAGGCTTCAATTACACCTAAATATGTTAAACCCAAAATAGTTTGTATTGTCAAATATAATAATTACAATTTAGTATACATGTAAATTTTGATGAATCAATTTTGACAAAACAAAGCAATATCAACATAGATGATGAGCAAATCAGATTTGAGAAATTAACCTTGAAATACTCAAATGAAATAGATAAGGGAAAAAATAGTTGAAGAAAACCCTTAAAATTATTAAGAATCATTTAAAGAACAAGTTATAAGTTAAATTATAATTGATGTTAGAACTTAATATTATCATAACCATTAAGCTTTTGTGTAAATTTTAAGTTAACTTTAATACAATATGTCTTAAATAATGTGTTTAAAATAATAATTGTGAAAAATGAGGCAAATCAATTTAAAAGAAATTGTGTCAGTTGAATCCTAGAGCATTACATAAAGGTATAGTTAAAATAGGATAAGCTTTAATAAAAATTAGATAATCAATTGTTTAATAATTTCAAAGAATCTTAAGTTTGTGAATAATTTATAAAATTTAAATTGAATCCTTTTGAGTGATAACAAAAATAAGGAGATAATAAAAATTGAAGATTAAAATAAGCATAAATTAAAGGAGAGCATTAACCGAGTCATGACATATATGTAAGTGGAGCTTATCTTTAATTATTTTGTAAATTTCTTTTATAAATAGTTTATATCTTTATCAATTTCATTAAAGGTTTTGTTGTTATCAAAAGGGAAAGATTGTTGTGTTGTTGACTCCTAGTCATTGTACTTTTTTTAATGATAACAAATCTTAAGTATTTCTAATAAACATCACAAAGACCACACATTCAATCGTCGGAAAGGGAATCCTGTGTTGGAATTCTTGTGGAAAAGGCTGGGGACTCAGACACAAACTTTGATAGAGTTAATGAAGCCAAGGTTACCGCGGGGAAGACGGAAGCCGATGAACACGAGATAGAATCGTCGAAGGAGGACACTGCGTCCTCAGGCAGCCCTGTGCTGGCGATTGAATCAGGGGAGGTCACAGCAGTACTGAATAAAGGGAAAGCAGCGATGGGGGAGGCTTGTGGTCACGAAAGACTATGCCTGGGTGCGCCGACTGAGCTGGAGGGGAGAAGGAGGAAACAACAGGAGCAGGCTGAATGCTCGAGAGCGCAATAATCAAAATTTACTGATCAGAATGCAGGGGACAAGGAGGACTACGTCTCTCAGTTATTGGCTAGAGAGGAGGAAGCGAAGGTGAACAAAATCAGCTTCAAGGAGGCTTTAACATCTAATAACAACAACTCCAACGGACGGGCTACCTCATTTGTGCGGATGGCCTCAATTGACGTAAAGGAAAGAGCTGCAAGATTACCATACCACGAGGACAATGAGGAGGTTCTCATGTCGTCGGAGGCTTGTTACAGACGGATTGAATTCCATAAATATGACTTGGTCGGGCATGTTTACGGTAACAACCTCCCGTTTTTTGTGATAGCTCGTGTTCTGCAGAAGAGATGGGGGAACTACTGCAATTTCAAGGTTTTGGATCTGACGAATGGGTGTTTCTGCCTTCATTTCGAGTCCATGCAGGATAGGAATAAGGTGTGGTTGGGTGGACCTTGGCAGGTGGTCGGTCAGGCCATGGGTCTGGATGTCTGGTCGCATGAGTTCTGACCGGACGACAGGATGACTATGTGAGCACCAATTTGGATTCGTCTTCCGGGACTTCCGTTGATCTACTGGGATGTGGAAAACATCCTCCTCATTGCCAAGGCAGCGAGAGAGCCTTTCTTGCTGGATGACTGGACAGCGGACATGTAGAGGTCCGCATTTGCGAGAATTTGCGTCCGCATGGACCTCTCTAAGCCCCTGAAACCTGGAGTTTGGCTGAGGGGGGAGTTTGGGAGGCTATATCAACCTTTTGAGTATGAGGGTTTGCCTCGTGTTTGTTTCAGCTGTGGTCGGGTGGGACACTTGGCGGAGCAATGCAGCTTACGGGAGCCAATGAAGGATGCAGATGGTAGTGAAGGCGGGGAGGAACCAGAGAAGGCACCATTAGCAAAGGCCTTAACGCCAACGATTACCAAAAATACTCCAAGGAAACTCACGGCAGGATCCACTGAAGAAAGGGTGACTGAGGACAAAACAATGGAAAACGCGGGACAAAATGCTTGCTGTGTGTCTAAAGAAGGCTTTGAGAACCCCGGGATTCAAACGCAAGTGGGGAGGCCGGAGGAGACCGTAAGACAGGGAACCCTTGGACCATGGATGCTTGTCGCTCCTCGACGGAGGAGGCAGGGTGCCTGGGCGGCTGTGCAGAACCGAAACACCTACCCGAGCAGTCTCTCAAGAGGAAGGTCAGCCAAAAACATGAACCTAGGAAGGAATGGAAGGTTGAGAAGCATATCCGTAGCCAGTGGCAGGGGATTGTCGAGGGCAGACTGGATGCCCAAGACTCAGGGGAACAGGGACAGAGACCTTCAAGGCCATCAACATGGGATGAACTAGGAAGTAGAGGAAGCAAAAACAGAACAGGCGGATGGCAACAGGGAGGATGGTGGATGTAAAGTTGATGGTTGCATTAAATCTTAGTAGATGGAGGGTTCCTACACTGCGTTTCGTGGAGCGCAGACAGATGGAGGTAATAAATGGGATGGCAAAGTCACAACATGATTGTGAGTGTCTGAGTTCCCTCCCTGTGGGGTGGAAAAAGCAGGGGATCCTAACAGGTGGCAAATGACAGCAAGATTAATGATATGGAATATTAGGGGTGTCCGAGACAGAAAGTCGAAGGGTTACTTGCGAAGAATGGTTCGTGGCAATAGCGTTGAGGTGGTGGCGCTCATGGAAATTAAGGCAAACAATTTCAAGAGGAAGGATGCATATTGGTTGCTCGGGAGGGGCTGGAATTTTGCGGTGCAACCCTCGGAGGGGATGTCAGCGGGAATCATTATAATGTGGAGGAGCTGGGTAAAAATCAATATCACGATAACCACGTTACATATGGTGGCTTTCCAAATAAATCTGGAAGGAAGAAAGGTGATGAATTGCTGTGTGATCTATGGCCCAAAGGATCACTGTAGGCGGCGGGAGGTTTGGGAAGAGGTAAGGCGCATGGACACGGGAGGAAATCCACTCATGGTGGCAGGGGATTTCAACATCATAATGTCACAAGAGGAAAAAAGAGGCGGGAGGAAATTCAGATTTGGGAAGGAGCAGCAGGAACTCGCAGACCTAATGCAGGACATGCAGTTGACGGATGTGGGGTTCATTGGGAATATTTTCACATGGTGTAATGGGAAGACGGCGGGTGCTCGTATTCTAGAGAGACTCGACAGGGTTCTCCTTAACTCTGTGGGATTGCAGGATTTCCCGAATTGCGCTGTAACACACCTCGGCAGGCTGGGCTCTGATCACTGTCCCCTGTTGATTGATATGGGCTGTCGGCGAGCTAGAAAGCGCATCTCTAGAGCTCAATTCGAAATTGTTTGGCTTTAAGGCAATCGGTGTTGTGCACCATGCATGGAGCAGAAGTGTGAGAGGTGATCAGATGGTGGCGCTGTCGACCAAATTCCGTCGTTCTTTAGGTGCGCTACGACAGTGGAGCAAAGAAGAATTGGGAAACATTGTAGATATAAACAAGAAGCTGGAGAGTTGCATTAATACATTGCAGATAAAAGAATCCTTGGAGGGTTTGCTGGAGGAGGAGAGCGTTCAGCTTGGCCGCACAATTACGGCATTTCACCGCGGGTGCACCCTGGAGGAGAAGTGGTGGTGGCAGCGGGCCAAGCTTCATTGGGCACAGCTTGGGGATCGAAATACCACGTTCTTCCATGCTGCTGCTTCGGCTCGGTCACGCATGAATCGCATAACTATGCTGAAGGATGAGGAAGGGAAGATGATGGATACGCCGAAGGAGATTGGCAATGCACTGTTGGGTTTCTTCAGGGAGAAATGGAGTAGCGAGGGTCGCACGCCTCCGCTGTTAAACTTTGTGTCGAGAGCCACTGTTAATGAAGATATGGCCTCTCAGCTATGCAGCAAGGTTACTGAGGAGGAGGTTATTGACGCCATCAGGGGGATGAGGAGAAACAAGGCGCTTGGAAATGATGGCATTTCTGCTGAATTCATCCATGGTTTCTGGAAGATTACTAGTAGAGATATTACCCGCGCGGTGTTGGCATTCTTTGATGCTAAGAAGATGCCGAAAGAATGGAAGGAGACTTTGGTGGTACTGATTCCCAAACGGAAGGGCGTTTGTATGCCGGCTCAATTTCGACCCATTAGCCTTTGCAATACAATTTATAAGGTAGTGGCGCGGGTCTTGGTGGAGCGGCTTAAGCCCCTGATGCCTCTCCTCATATCGCGGGAACAGGGAGCTTTTATCCCAGGTCGCTGCATCTCAGACAACATTTTCATTGCGCAAGAAATGGAGACACGCATGCACTCTTGCTCATCTAGATTTGGTCTCATGGCGGTCAAGCTTGACATGATGCAAGCGTATGACAACATTCGGTGGGATTTTTTGATTGAGATGCTGAGGATCCTTGGGTTTCCCCGGCTTTGGTGTGATTGGATCTCTGCCTGTATCATCTCCCCCTCTTTCAGTGTACTTGTTAATGGCGTCTGCCTGCCCTGGGTGCAGGCTCATCGCGGTTTGAGGCAGGGCTACCCTCTCTCACCGTATCTCTACGTCATTGCGTCGGAATACCTCTCGGCACTTATGCATGAATATGAGACCAAGCAGCTATTGGGGTTCAGACCTGGGCAGCACGCATCGCTGATTTCTCATTTGCTGTATGCGGACGATGTCATTATCTATGCCAATGCAACGTACACGGCTGTGCGCTCAATTCGCAGAGTAATTAAGCTCTTCAGCAAAGCAGCAGGCTTGCAGACTAACCTCTCTAAATCCAGTGTTTACTTTAGCAGAAGGAGCAGTAGGATAAAGACTATGAAGGTTGCCAAAAAGCTTGGTATGGTGCGCGGGGGCTCCCTAACCTATCTTGGAGTACCAATCTCGGCGAAGAGGCTTAAGAGGGCTGATTTAAATTTCCTAATTCAGAAAATGGAGGCATGCATTGCAAGTTGGCGGATTCGTCCCCTGTCTTTGGCTGGCAGAATCTCACTTGCCACCTCGGTGCTCAACGCTATTCCCACTTATGTACTCAGACATTGCACTGTGCCGGCGGGTGTCATTGACGAGATGGAGAGGCGTGTGAGGAGCTTCCTGTGGAATGGAGCAAGTAACACTCACATGATCCACTATGCACCATGGAGGTGTGTTACACTTCCAAGGAATGCGGGCGGCTTGGGGCTGAGGGACTTTCGTGTGTGGCAGCGCGTTTTGATGATGAAGCAGTGCAAACGGCTGCTGTGTCGCGAGGAAAGGCCTTGGGTTGACATCCTCAGGAGAAAGTACGGGGGCAACTTGGTGACTTCAAGGACTCCGTGGAATATATCCCAATCTGGCAAGCTGGTGCTCGAGGTAATGCTGACTGCAGTGGCGGAGTTTGTTTGGAGAATTGGTGACGGGAAGGAGGCGAGATTTGAGGAAGATAACTGGCTTGGCTTCCTCCCTATCTGTATGTGGCCGACGCTGATCAATATGGAGACGGTCTGGCCGGCGAGGGTGGCGGATTGTATCAATGAAGAGGGCGAGTGGGACGTTAACAGCATTCGGGCTTGGGCAAGTGCTCTGCTCCTTGACAGAATCCTTCATTTGCCTAGGGCGAGATCCTCTGCTCGTGACATGCTGGTCCAGGTGCACACGGAGGCGGAGGAGGTGGACAACGGTAGAATTTATTGGGACCTGAAGTGCAAAGAGGGTGACGACCTCCTCACGGCGAGCTGGCGGAGTTCAGAACAGTTGAGGGGTCTCTGGAAGATAAAAACACTGTCGCGGGTGCGCCTGTTTCTTTGGCGGGTGGTGAGAGACTATCTCCCCACGACGACGTGGCTGTCGCGGAGGGGCATGGCTGAGAACCGAGGCTGCGTGTGGGGCTGCGAGGCGGAGGAGACAGCGTAGCACGTCTTCTGGAATTGTCAGCAGGCCCAGGCTCTCTGGCAGGATTCCGCTGCACGTGACGCCGTGGCTGCAGTATTGTTGGCGAGGGACGGGGCTCCAAGCGATGAGGAGGTTAACAACGCCGGTCGCAACTTCATCCGGCAACTTATGGACTTCATTGGTTCGTCGGCGGCAAGGAACGGGGTCGGGGCTGCGCACGCTGCATTTCTAGCTACGTCGTTATACTATATATGGGGGAGGAGGAACGCGAAGAGACATAATGTCCCACTTGGCAACCTTGCAACTTTATTACGTAATGTTACAATGGAGATCATTGCTGTAGCTGAGCAGCGTAGCTTACATACATCCATGTCCTGCGGGAACCCGTACAGTTCGCCCGAACTGCCTGTAACCCATAGTTGGGTCCCCCCCACTGGATGGATTAAAGTGAACTGTGACGCTGCTTGTGGACTGGATTCTGCAGGCATTGGAGTGGTAGTGAGAGACCATATGGGGAGGGCGCTCCTGGTAATGGGTAGGAGGTTTGTTTCTCAGGCATGTGAGGCTATGGAGGTCCAGGCAGTACTTGAGGCCTTTCAGCTACTGCGAAAGTTCCTGTCACAGTTCCGAGCTATTGAGATGCAGACGGACTCCATGACGGCGGTGTTGACGATCCGGAAGCTTATTGCCAACGCACCTGTGGTTGGACCTATTGCTGAGATTATACGTTGTGCTAGTGATCTGGATGCCCTTACTATAACACATGTATACAGGGAAGGTAATCAGCCTGCCGACTGGGTGGCACGTGCTGCTTGTCGTAACGACTTCGTTTGGGATAGTGGGACCTCATATCCCAAGCCGCTCATCAAGCTGTTGTTGTTAGATTACATGTTCGATCCTCCGTGAGGATAGCACTCAAAATGTATTTTACTGGGCTTATGCCCCTTTTGAATATAAAAAAAAACAACTCTTTTAGCCATTATTTTGAGCCAGATTTTATAATTTAATTATTAAAAACGTATGGTAGGATTTTTTAATTAAAATGGTAATAACTAATTAGTCATTTTGGTTAGTGTTTTTAATTATTAGAAAATACATTGATAAGTGAATCATTGGATAAAATCAATTGATAAAATTTTTACAAGATCTAAAGAAAGTGGCAAAATTCTAGCCGTTAACAATCGGTGTTCATTGTCAAATCCTTATTCTGTGTCGTTTAGTCTTCAAACTCTTAGTTTCTCCTTCCTTCTTAATTCAACTAAGTTCTTAATTTTCTTTATTTCTAAATTCAATTAAAACACTTATCTCATCAAACATTTCGTCATGTATACGATTTTTGTTTATATTAATTTTGATTTTGTACCTTCGAATTATTTTATTTTATTATCAAGTTTATTTTGTTATAAGATCGTAATAGCTTATTTTTTGTTGTTGTTGTGAGAGTTTAGGCTATTCATTTTTGGCAAAAGACTTATATTGATTATGTTGTGAAATAAAAAACTTATTAATTATCTTGCCTTTTTTATGTTCTTTGTTCCTTATATCTTGTATTCTTATCTTAGTTAAGGTTTGACTTAAGACTTCGTTGTGTGGTCTTTGTGATGTTTGTTGGAAATATCTCATTATCTTAGTTAAGCTGAAAGTTGTTGCCATTTTGGGTAGGTTTTGAAGGCTCGATCTACAGCGAAGGCGAAAGGATACTCTGATGTTCTATATCTTGAATCCATGCACAAGAAATACCTGGAAGAAGTGTTCTTCGTGCAATGTTTTTGTTGTGAAGGTTGTCCTTTCAAATTGCAGACAACCTCTGATAGTTAATCTTTATTCATTTTAAGTTTATTCATCTTTTATTGGTTTAAGTTAGCCTTTGGCTCTATTTCTTGGTTAAACTAAAGCAACTGTTTATAATCTTAGGACAACGTCAAATCAACTCCAGCTATTAAAGGAACAAATATTTCTTGTCGACTTGATGGATTATGAGCATGTGATGGAAAAGACTAGAGCAAGAACAAAATCGTAATAAAAGGAAGAAAAACAAAAAAGCTAATGATTAAAATTATTAATGCAAAAAATTTTCAAGAGAATGATTGTGATCTTAATGCATATAAAGATTCTATTATTTCACAAAATTACAAGATTGATAAATAGAATTTTAGCATTATGAATAGTAAAGAGCGAGTAGTAAGTCTCGAGTGTTTGGGAGTTGAGAAGTTTTGATGTTGTAGAAGGGATTTTTATTTTTAGATAGAGATGAACTTATATAAGGGCAAGATAAAGTTTTATAGTATGATTGATAGATTTGACAAGTTAGTATAACAAATGATTGGTTAGGATAGGCTTAAAAGGTGGTGTATGAAAGAGACATCAAACAATCTTAAATAATTCTTAAATAATTAATAAATAATTTTGATTTTAAGAAAAGTCTTAGATAATTAGTCAATAATTTGAATTCTAGGGAGATATTAAAATAACATTTAAATGGGTGAGCAAATGAATGGAGAGTTAAGGATAAGAAATAAAGTTGAGGGGCAAGCTAGACTGATGATTGGCCAAGGCTTACGTTCAGGTGAGGTGTTTGGTCTAGATGTGAACCAAAACAAGAGAGAACTTAATTGGATTGGTGATTAAGGTAGTTATATTTTCGAGGGTTAAAGATATGGGCAAAGTAATAAAAGAATAATGGACTTCATAGATTAAAAAGTTCAACAAAAATTGGGATGATGACCACATTGGAAATAAATGATAGGCATAACACATATGTCATTCCATTGAAGGGAAACAAATAATTGGCAATCATAATATCTTTTTTCAATTAACACAAATATTTATATAGGCTCACTAAAAATACAATTATTCCATTTAAGAAAGTTACCAAAAGAGATGTGTAAGGCTTGCCAAAAAAAATGAATGACACCTAGCTTTTATTACCTCCAAGAATGATAATGGATCTCACTAAGATGAGAGAAATATTTACCAACAAACAATTGACAAAGAATTGGAAAAAAGCTCACAACTCTTTCCTTAGCCACAATGCAAATAAAAATCATGTTTTAAAGAACTATTTATTGTAGTTCATAATATAGAGAATCATGAAAAACAATCCAATAGAGGAACATTTGATAGAGGTATTATTATATGAGATGTCTAAAGTATGGTTCAAAAAAAAGAACAATGAATTGTTATAAATAAAAATTTTAATTTCTTAAAAAATATTTAAAAATAATTTTAAAATTATTTTTTTAAAAATAATTATAATATATATTTCGTAGAAGTTATTTAAGTAATATTTTTTTGATATGATTGAAGATAAAATAGTTCTCAAGATAATTAAAAAAAAGATTGATCAAGTTTTTGAAAATTTAATTTTTTTCAAAAAAAGATTAATTTAAATGAAATTTAATTTTTTTAGTTTTGTTAGAATGATTTGAATCAGACTTAATATTTTAATAAAAATTAAAATAAAATATTTAAAATTAAATTTAAAATGCATCTCTTGGTGATTTGTTATTTCAACTAAGATGATTGTTATAGGATCTAATATTTATTTATATTTTTTTAAGTTCTTCCATGAGCATGAATATCAATTTTCTAAATTCTAAAAATTTATTCAAATTATTTTATTAGAAATACTTATGATTTGTTAATATTAAGTAAAGCATAATGATTAAAGATCAACAATACAAAAATGCCACCATTAACAAAGTGCAGCCAGTCCTATACTACCCCATTCGAGAATGAGGAATACCAAGGGAGCAATAAACCCAATGATTTGTTCCCTTTACGGAGAGTTAAGGCAAAACATATGTTATACCCGGTAAAATATTATATGTTTAATCTTCAATAATTCAATTGTGGCTTGGATGATTTCAGATCGACAGTAGGATGAGCCAGGAGCTCAATTGGAGGCTATTGGAATTTCTGAAATTTTCTGGGGATTTTTCAGAGCACCGAGATTTTTTTTTTTAAAACCGGAATTTGGTTTTTTTTACCGCGAGTGAACCGGACCGGAGCGGTTCAGCGAAGGCGGGGCGGTTCGCCGAGGTGCGTTTGCGCGTGCGTTTGGATAAGCCGCGGATAAGCGGATCGGATGGGCGAGATCAGCGGTGGAGATTAACCGGCTGATCGGGTGTTAAGCGGCGTTTTTGGAAGGTCAACCGGCGCTTAATGGGTCTTAACGGGTTATTACCGGTTTAAGCTGGGTATTTAACCTAAACTGTTCGGCTGTTAGGGTTTCGAACGGCGGCTAAAGGCGAAGTGTTCGCGGCGAACGGCGGTACTTTCCGGCAGCCTTCCAAGGGGCTTTTGGTTACCGGAGGTTCGCGGGACAGAGGCTAGCATTTTGGTACCGGTTTCGTTCGGCGAGGAGCTGCGGTTGATCGCGTGCGAGCTTCACCGTCGCCGGCGAGCAAAGGTAGGAAATTCAGATTAAATCAGTTATTTAGCAAGTTAAAAATATGGATTATTTTGCAAATAGCTACTTGAGCATGCGGATATGGGTTTTTGGAATTGATTAATGCAATTTATTGATTTTAGCATTTTAGGGTTTTTTTTTATGAAGAAGAATATATATATATACTGCCGAATTGGAATTTCTGTGCATAGAAGCATGCCTTAGGTTTTGATATTATCATATTGCCATTATTCAGGTTATCTGAATGGTAGAATGATTTTAATTTCATGAATTGGCATAGTCGGATCGGACAACACTTCGGCGAAAATTTTTGCATGGACATCTGGCTTCGCGACTTGATTATAAGAAATTTTTAGGCTAGTACGAGCTTTAGGCTAGCGTCCCCTTGCGTTCGGTCGCCGGAAATCGACGGGGAAACGGAGATTTCCGAAAAGTCGACGGTTAGGATTTCGCGGGCGACGGGCGAAGGAAGGGGATGAATTAGGGCTAATTAGGGATTATTCTGATTATTAAGTGAATAATTATATTAATTATTAATATTTATATGTTAAGCGTCGGCCCGAATTCGAATTATTAACTTCGGCCGGCGGGGTTCTCGGCTCAGCGCGTAAGGGTTCCGAACCGGCGACGAGAACTGGTTCAGGGGAAGTGCGACGCGGATGAGAGAGAAGCGGAAGAAAAAAAATTAATTCGGAAATTAATCCGAATTTTCGGAAAAAGGATATGCGGATTTTAAATTCGGAAATTTATTCCGAATTTCGGAAAATGAATAAGGGCGGAAATTGATTTTGGAATTTAAAATTTCCTGAAGTGAGGAAGAGGTGATTTTTGGAAATCACGTAGCCAAGTTGAAATTGACTGTTGGAAATTACTCATAAATTCAGTGCAGCTGGATTAGTTGGAAGGAAGTGTGACACTTGGGTGCTACCAGAATAGTCAGAATTTTGGTACAGTTTGTGTTGCTTGGATGGCAATGACATGGATTGAGTCAGTTTACTCAGTGTTGGCATATTTCATGGATTGGCATATTTGACCGGAATACTATAGGCCCTATACGATGTTTTAGGATAGTTGTGGTAGGTAACTGTGCGGTACAGACTTAGCTTCCACAGTATACATGTGGACTGGTATGCGCCTTGTTGTATCTGGACACATGTTGCCGAATCTTGGAGTTAGAGCTTGGCAATGACTGTAGGGGCGTGAGCTTCTATGGAAATTGTTGGGAGAGGACTTCTTGGGACGGTGGCTGAGTCGATCTCTTCTGGTCCATGAGTGTAGGCCTGCACGCCTGAGGGTGGCAGGGGTGTCTCGCCGTGGCTAGCCAAGTGTGTAGGCCTGCATGCCTGAGGGTGGCAGGGGTGTCTCACGTTGGCTAGAGATTTATGGGACTGGTTCTGTCTATAGTCTCCAGGAGATTGATTGACGAGAGACGCTGTGGTGTCGGGTGCCATGCGTGCGCAGAGATGGGCGTGTCCCGCTGGCATGCTGCCTGGGAGCACAGAGGAGAGCTACTCTGGTGTGACTGGGGGTGACTGTGGTTGGTCAGAGTCTGGGACTGAGAGTGTCTTTCCACCCTACATTGTTATGCTGTATTTCTATACTCTTGCTATTATCCTTCTCTTGCATGAGAGTTTTTTTTTACTAGCTGTCTTTCCTACTGGGCGTAGCTCATTCCTTTATTATCCATATTTTTCCAGTGGCTCGGTAGACTTGACGCCACCCAGCTTTAGGTGGGATCGTGATCAGTAGGCTAGTGGAGGAGATCTGATCTGTGATTTTCTGAGACATTCTGGTTAGTTGATTGTTGCTGTTGGATGTATTTAGTGAGATTGTTATTCTTATGTCTTGTATTATGTGAGGGTGATTCTGACTCATGTACTCGGATGGATGATGTGGTATTTGATGGACTGTGATTTTTCATATGAGTTACATTTTTATACACTATCTTATTTTCTATCTTGACGGTATGGTGTGTGGAGCGCCATTTCATATCGGTGGATGTTATATATTTTTTTATTGATGGTGAGGTCATTACATGACTATGGAACTTAACCTTGGGGGTTCAGACTTCTATTAGATCGGTTCTCCTACCAGTATGGGTTAGGAGTATTGGGTCTAGTAGGAGTAACATTGCGCGAGTTCATCAGTTAATTAAGGAGTCATGAACCTGATTTGACGGTGTGCCCGGGAGATGGGATCCACATAGTTAAGGAAAGTAGGTGTGTAATGATGTGTTATATCCTATGTTTTTCGTAGGCTACTCAGGTTGGTATGGGACGATCTGAGCTGTCTATATGTAAAAAAAAAAAAAAAAAAAAAACTAGGGTGTAACAACATACCTTACCCAATAAAGGGTTTCCAAGGTGAATTATGCACCCAAAGAAAAGGAGCATAAGGCCTAGGCTTAGAGTTTGTGCCTGAAAACTAAAGCAACATGTTGCTCGATAATGGCTCTCCATCTATCTTTAACGATCAAGAGCTCAATAATAGGTTCATTAAACTCAAATATTATGAAAAAAATCAAGAGGTGACAAAATAACAAAAATTATCATAACAACAACATACAACAAGAATTACACGTGCTTACACATAAATGGCTTATTGTAAGCACTTTGGTGGGCTAGCTAGGTGTCGTGTGTGGAGGCATAAGAACACACGTGGGAGGGCATGGAAGCCAGATGCCTACCCACATTGGGGGTGCATAACTACATGGGATTGGCACACGTGTAGTGCTTGTGCACACGTGTCGACCACTTACTACCCATGTGGTCTACATGGCACAATAAGTGAAATTACTATGCCTTTATGGTCAATGCACATGCATAAGGATTGTCCACATAAGGAAAAGTACTCTTGCCCATGAATAACACCTTAAATTAACAGGCAACACTTGTGCGTGATTAGGTAGCTCGAGTGCAAAATTTGTAGAATTTATAAAAATTCTTTTTTGTTAAGAAAATCACGTCTTTCATGCAAAAATTAAAATATTATATATTATATAATAATATATTATATCCAAATCTCTATTAAAAAATAGGAATGATAAAAGAAATAATGTAGAACTTTGGAATTAGGAACTCCTTAAAGAGAAATTTTTTTAAAAAAAATTCAATATATTTGTAACAAAAATCTACTTATTTCTTTTCTTTATTAGTTTCTCGCCATTTCATGCTTCAACTTCCACTATTGTAAATCGAGAAAAAGGCATACTATCAAGGTCTCAGGACAAGAACACCTCATAAGTAGATCATATTATTTTTAATATTAAAGAACTTTGATTCAATGCTGATGGCTAGAGTAAAAAAAGGAGATGAAAGGTAAGCTACAAAAGAAAATTAAGAAATTAAGATGGCTTTAGTTGTGGTAATTATACTAACCATTTCACCATCAAGCTTGGAGATACTAGTAGTTCTATAACCACAACAAATATAAGTATTAATTGAGATGGTGTTAAAGCCTTAATCCCTTCCTACAAGGAATTCAAAAGAGAAGATGACATCAATCTCACCCTTTCGATACATGGGAATCCATAATGTCTTTTCAAGGTAAATGATACACTTGATTTACATATTTATGATGATATAATATATATATAGTAATTATATACATGATTGAAATAATTAGAAATATATTTTTTTATGATTATTCATCAATTGATGAAGTGGCGTATACTCAATTAAAAATGATAAGTTATGCATTAGCTATGTTAAATGCTCACTTAAGAATTGATATAGTTATAGAAGTGATGTGGAGTTAATTTAAGAAATTAATCAGAGTAGAATTTTATATCATGAGTTATATGAAAATAATGTAAAGAAAGTGGTATAGTCTACAATACCAACAAATGATAAAATAATATATCATAGAATTATGTAGATAAGTTGAGTTTAGGTATACCTATCGATGAGATGTGGATGTTATCAAAATATATTATAGATTTGTACTATCCTATTGTTATTAAATTATTGTTTATCTCACTTTAATCTTAAAAAAAGCTAGTATATTCATGATGATTATTTAAACGAAGAATAGATGCAAAAGAGTAAAATTAGAAGGATAAAATACTAAAAAAAATCTGAATATAAGTTTAAAAATTGGTGACAAAAGAAAGAGTATCATTTATAAAATATATTATATCCACAACTAATAAAAATAAAAAAAAATTATGATTACTACAAAGAAAATAAGACATATCTAACAAAAATATTAAAAATTGTATATTAAAATATTTCTAAAAAAGTTCAAGAAAACCAAAATAATTATTATAATAGGGACTAAAAAGTAATTGAAATATTAGTTCATGTTGATAAAAACTTCTCTTATAGTAAGTTCAAAGAAGATGTCTCATAAAACAAAATAAAGTAAATAACTTTTCACCATAAGATTTCAAGTGAAGGAAGGGCTTATCATTTTTATTATTGACACTAAAAATGATAAAAACCTAATATAAAAAAATGTTGTGAAGAAACTTAGGGATTATATTATATCTAATACATTTTTTGGGTGGATTTATAAAGACTTTAATGTAATAATTAAAAAACAATGCAAAGTGAAATTGGTCATCATCAATGACTATATTGAAGAAGTTATATATGAAATGGTACTTCTAGATATTTGTTAAATTATATTATAAAATTCATACTTATGAGATTGAGATTTCATCTACTATCAACGAGTACAAAATGTATCAATTCATAAAAAATGGATGACACTTTCTTTTAATATGAAAGAAAAAAGTATTGACAAAAGTATTGTTGGTGATGACCATGTGAAGAGGCTCATAAATAGTTGCCAAAGTTAAGTCTTCCTTATAATAAAGTTAAAAAAATAACTTGACCTGGATGATGAAAGTCTTAATTTCCTGAATAAGATAACTAAACTAGATATTGTAAAGAATCAATTTAAAAAAGAAGATTTAATGAGACTTAAATCATTAAAGAAATAGACCTATGATGAGCAGCTCATTTCTAGATTCATCAAATTCAATATTGTGAAAAATTCAAAGGAGATAACAAAAATCGTCATTGCAACATAATATAGTAAGAACCACGCCCATGCCCAAACGAGATAGCTCGTTATAGACATGCTGGTCAACTGTCCCATGCATTTATGTGGGAAAGCACTTCGTGGGGGATGCTCAGGTGTGTTATTGCTTAAGACAGGTGCATGGGTCGGCTACCTGCTTCATATGTGGTTCGTACGTCCGATAAGTGAACTTAATCATGGTAGGGCTTGTAGGGAATAATACCCACGCAAATAAATAGTGCTTTAGCTCGGGTAGGCAATGCATGTGTGGGCCACTCTACTTGGGGCATGGAATTTATGGAATTTGTTTTAGTATCAAATCATATGTTTCATGTAGACATTAAAATATTATGTATTTTATAATGACATATTATATCCAAATTTTTATATAAAAAAGATACAAATAATATATGAAATAATTCAAAACTACATAAGATAAATTTTTTTAAGAAACTCAATCTTTTTGTGACAAAAATCTTATCTATTTTTTCTTAACTCCTTGTTATTATTACACATCAACTTTTGTGGGATTCACTGTTGTTGGATCCTATATTTTAAGCCTTTAGAAAAAATGTCATATAAAAAAATAATACCTACGCGAATAAATAGTGCTCTAGCTCGGGCAGGCAACGCATGCGTGGGCCAGTCTACTTGAGGCATGGAATTAATGGAATTTGTTTTAGTGTCAATTCCATGTTGAAATTAAAATATTTTGTATTTTGTAATGAAATATTATATCCAAATTTCTATATAAAAAAGATACAAATAATAAATGAAATAATTCAAAACTCCATAAAATAAATTTTTTTAAGAAACTCAATCTCTTTGTGATAAAAACATTCTCTTCTTTTTTAACTGCTTATCATTATTATGCATCAACTTTTGTGAGATTCTTTGTTGTTGGATCCTATACTCATACAAGTTTAAGTGAATACAATATTTTTAATCTTATAAGATAATAAACTTAATTATTATTATGAGATCAATGTATAAATATGTGAGATGTCTTATTAAATATGTTAAAATTAACATAAAAAACTATTTTAAAATATAAAAACAAAAAAGTTAATGAATAGAAATTGTTGAGATTTGACGACATTTGTTTTTGTTTTAATTTATATTATTATTCGAAATGCCGCTCAGCACTCGCTCCTAGGTTCCGGTCTATCTCTCTTTCGTCGGTTACTCCGTCCATGCGAAAACCCCTAGCCTTAATCTCTCCCTTATCGCCTCTCACTGCCGCATCGCTTGCCATTGGAGCCGCCGAGAGAAGGAAGCCGCGGACGTCGTAACAAGAGCACGATTCGAAGATTTCCGCCTTCGCCGTCGTTCCGATGTCACTGTGCTGTCGATCAGGATGTGCGTCGGCGGGGTATCGGGAAAGCGAGAGAAGGAGAAGCCTAGGTGGATGTCGGTGGGACTGATTTGAGGAAGTGAAGCCGCCGGTGCTACCGGCAAGGAGTACGGTAACAGTG
Source organism: Vanilla planifolia (assembly GCA_023846275.1). Classification (NCBI taxonomy): domain Eukaryota; kingdom Viridiplantae; phylum Streptophyta; class Magnoliopsida; order Asparagales; family Orchidaceae; genus Vanilla; species Vanilla planifolia. The sequence continues at coordinate 2,449,404 of CM043877.1, forward strand.
ATGTAAGGATATTAAAAAGGAAAAAGAAGGGTGCAAGAGAAGAGGAAATTGTGGGAGTGGAAGAGGAAAACGGAGACCGAGATTTTTTTACTTGTATGAAGATTTTTGCAAGATACGGAGCTCTACATTTTGATTTGTGGTTGTGGTGTTTTGAATTCCATAGTTCTTATGCATAACAAATTCTGTTGTTTTCCATTAGGTTGAATCCGAGGAGAAAGAGGTAGTAGTCGACGGAGATTTTTAAAAATTTGGGCACAAAAATCGAAGAACAAGAAAAGAATTGGGAACTTTGAGATAGGTATTTTTGACACTTCTATAAATATATTTGTTTAACGTATTGATGAATACATAACATAGCATTAGGTTAATATATAACATCTTTATTTGTGCATATGTTTGATATATCAATGAATAAACTTGTGTAGCATGTAACAACTAGGCTTCATGTGATATAGTATTTTGTATTAGTATGAATTAGTTACATGATATGTTATTATATTGTATTATTTTATATATAGTATTAATTCATTATTATATGATGAGTATGATGTATATGTTGATTGTAGAATAGGTATATGATAGCATGTGAATAGTTAAGTATTAACATGATGGATATATATGATATGTGTCTTGATAATATAAATATATGAATATGTGATATACAATTAAAACAATAAGGAAGTGGCTTTTTCATATACGAGGACTAAGTAAGTTTTGTGGGATGAAAGTGACCTTATTCATATAAGAGGACTAAGAAAACTCCGTGAGATGAAAATAATTTATCTATAAAGGGAGTTGAGAAATCCCTATGGGATTGAGGTATGACTTGCTCATGGGATTTGAGGATTTTTTGTGAGATTAAATAGATGACTTGTCTATAGGAAGAGTTAAAAATAATTCCTTTGAAATGAGATCAGTAGTCTATGAACATGAAAAAGAAATATTTTTAGAAGTGCTAATTAAATTGAAGTAAATGAAAAATATAATAAACATGTGAATATGTATGTCTTATAGTAATATATAAATAGGTATTATTTAATTGTGACTCTCATGGGATGTGGCTCCAAATAATGTATTGCTTTGCATATTATTATTTTGTTATTATGTTTGTTGATTTTGTGATAGTTGGCTCAATCTTTGTTTGCACTCACAATTTTAGGTGCATTAGATGAATGTATGGACACACAATAGTTGAGATGAGATGCATGATAATCACAAGAAAGCGTTGAACATGTTATATAATTTTATTTTGAGATATGTCTAATATATATTTTGTTATTTTTTTCTAAACTATAAAATTGTTGTTATTTTTGTTGTATCTATTTTTAAATTGTATGAAATGTTATGGTTAATTGTATTGATTGAATAATAGATAATTGCATAGACTGTACATAGGTTGTGAATATTACATTTGTTTTATATATGAAAAATGATCTAGATATTGGAGATCTTGTCCATTTAGAATGTGAAAATTTGGTTCAAATGATATCAAGATTGTGCAAAATAGATCCTAAGCTCTCTATGTAAGGAAGAGAACGTCACATAGTGACGTCGGAACATGTTATGAACTTGTGGTAGGATAATGTGAGAGTGGGAAAGGTGGACATAGTGCAAAACTTCACATATACTAGTACTATTATATTATGTAACTATCTATATTGATTGTTACATAATATATATTGCATATGAAATGCAAACTTGACATGTATTAAACTATTATGTAATAGAATAAACCCAAGAGATCAACATGGTAAGGAAGATTCCAATATTAACAAAAGGATCAGTCTCAAGGAGCAACCCAGCCCAAAATAGGGTGACTTTTCTTAGATGAGTTATTATTGAGCAAAATCTAAAGAAACCTCGTCTAGTGATATTACTTGTTGGAGGGAAAGTGGGAGTGAAAAAATATGTAGGTCAAAATATAGATATCAAAAAGGAATTGTACTAGTCCTAATTGATCATGATTGATTCGATAGAATTGGATATGATGTTAGATATATATTATTTATCTATCCATTAGGTCAACTATAGAAGATGCTAAAGAAAGGATTCATTTGGTCAAATATATTTGCATTGGATGCACTAGTGTTATTTATAAAGAAGAAATGTAATAATCTTATAATGTATAGTTGAAAAGAATTAACAAATATTTTTTGTTTAGAATTGATAAACTCTTTGATCAATTATGAAGAATTAAAGTATTTTTAAAGATTGATCTATATTTAAATATTGGAAAAAAGAATATGCCAAATACAACTATTAGAACTATACATGGGCATTATGAATTTCTTTGATATGTTCTAATAACTTTTATGGACCTAATGCATTGAGCATTCAGGAAATAATTGGATTATTTTGTCATTGTTTTATTGATAACATATTGATTTACTCTAGGGATAGAAGAACACATGTTGAATATTTGAGAAAGACGTTTTAGAAATTAAATGAATATTAATTGTATGTTAAATTATTTTAGTGTATCTTTTGGTTGCATAATATATCATTCTTTAGACATGTGATGAATGTAGAGAGAATAATTGTAGATTTCTAGAAATTGGTCATTGTTGTTGAGTGTTTTAGACTAATTAATGTGACTAAAGTCAAAAGTTTTCTAAGGTTAGTTGAATATTATAGAATGCTTATCAAAGGTTTTTCTTAAATTTTAATTTCTTTGGTAAGACTTGCTTAGAAAGCAATTTCATTTGAATGTAAAGAGAAATGTGAAATGAATTTCAACACTCTCAAAGAAAGGCTCATTTTTGCACTTGTCCTTTGTTGAAAATTGATACTAATTTCAAATGTATGGTGATGCTTTGTTATAAGAACTAGGGTGTGTGTAGATGTAATATGATATGATGATCACTTATGTTTTCAAGTTTAGGTCACAGGAGAAGAATTATCTAATACATGATCTAGAGTTTATTATTATTGTGTTTACTTTAAAGATTTGGAGATATTATCTCTATGGGGTGAAAAATCAAGTATTTACTGATCATAAAAGTCTATAATATCTCTTCACATAAAAAGGTCTGAATATGATTAGGGATTGCTTGAATCAAATGGAATATATTGCACTGTTTTCATTGATTTTGATCACTTCAATTATTGGAGTCACTTGGTACTTTTTGTTCTTACATGTTAATAAGAACTCTTTCTAGATTGTAGAAGTTCCCTTTGAATGGTTAAGACACCTTCAATGCACGTGGTGAAAGGCAGATGAAATGATTTATATTCTATTAAGAGTTTCTAATTCTTTTTTTGAGATAGAGGGGACTTGTAGAATGTGATTTTTTTTAAAGATATTGTGATAAGAAACTCAATTATAAATTTATTAAATCATTAATAAATCAACAATTGAGAAAAAAATCAAAGGGATGAGACAAAATGATGAAAATTATTAAGCGGCATAAGGCGATAAGTACTGCATGCGAGGCAGGGTGTGGAGGCTAACTACAAGCACACAATAACATGCCTTATAGCGCGTAGGTTGTGCGATTGCACATGGAGGCACTGGGACGTGGGATCGCCGCATGCGTGGAGCACTTGTTGCAATGGTATACGAACAACGGATGTGCGGCATGTGTGAATGCTCGGCACCGACTGCCTTATGCGGTTTGTGTGCATAGTCGGTAAACCCATAGTGCCATGCGATTCGCCTGTGTAGTTGGGCATCGTTAGCGCATGTAAATAGTACCCACTTGCGTGAATAGTGCCAGCTGCATGGTCGTCCATGTGTGTGCAACAGCTTGTGCGCTCACGGATAGGCCTTATGTTACACAGATTTCGTGATGATGGATTTTTTTGTCAAAAGCTCATATAATATATGAAAAATAAAATATAGTATTTAAACCTCATAAAAAAGATTGAAAAAAGGGTTATTTGCATTACTTTCCCACAAAAGTTGATTAGTGTGTTATTGTTTGTCATTAATTGTGTCATGTCCCATCACTCTAACACCGATATTATCGCTTAACCGAAGGCAGATTAGAGTCTAAGCAGTTAATTATGAGAACATAAACCACTATGGATGGGGGTGACGGAATAATAAAACAATAATGTTACTTTAATAACAATTCTAATAATCACAGCAAATAAAGTACATATATGTCTGTTTTGTTCTGTAAAATTTTCAAAAACATAATAACAAATAATATTAACATATATAAGGGTGTTCATACACCTCACATATCACTCTATGTATCTTTTTTATATAAATTTGTGATATATCTTATAATGTAAGTAAGGAGGAACATAAAATATGTAGTAGATGAATTTATATGAATAAATAACAAATATATGATAAATATATTGTAATAACATGATATCACATAACATATTATGAATGCTTAAAATATAAAAACATGAATAGTAATGTGTTGTATACTCATTAAATACATACATATATATTTTTTTTTAATTTAATGTTATTTTTTTCTTTCTTTCATTTCTTTTCTCTTATTTTTCATTTCGTTCATTTTCTTTATTTTTGGGTCTTAAATAATTCCCATAGAAACTATATGCCCATATATCAATCATGTGTTATCTCATCTATGACATCTCATCATCTCTATACCTTTGCTCATAGGCGTGCCCATAAGCATAACTAGTTAGTCATATTTATCACATATCATCTCTATCCTTTGTCCTTGCACTAAGTGCCAATAGTATCAATAGAGATCTTTGATGTCATATCATCTGATCTCATAGCCCAGCATCAATCCAGTGCTCTATGATACTCAGTATCTTGTGCTGGTACTCATCACATCTTGTATAATATCATAGTCTGGTATTAAACTAGTGTCTATGATGCCTAACATCCTGTGTTGGTGCTCATCTCGTCATTCCCAGCATTTTGTGTTGGTGCTCATCCCGTCATACCTAGCATTTTGTGTTGGTGCTCATCACATCTCAAGGGATCATAGGGACAAATCAAAAAAAATTTCACGTTTTATTTGCATTTCTTTTTTATTAGGGTATTTAACCTTGTTATCTTTATCACACAACACACATTATATCATATTCTTATTTTTTTATTCTCTTTTCAAGGTGTATTATAATACTGATTTGTGCAACTTATGCATCATGAATATTGTCATATATAATTTAAATCAAATAATATTTACTTAAATTATAAATAATTAAATTAATCTACCTTTGTTTTAGATACTCTCTTAATTTTTTTATTTCATTTTCTGCAAGCAATTAGACATCTAAATCAATTTTTGCTGTTGTATGTATCAACATCAATTAAATACTGGAATTTAAATTTATTTCTCTAAGTGTATTCTTGCTAACAGAGACCGTCTTCCTAGTTTATTGTCTTCGAAGCAACTTTTTCTCTACATAAAAGAGTCAATCAATTTTTTTTTTTGTTTTTTTAACTAGCAATAATCTATTTCAAAATAAAATGCAACATTCCTTGTCTATATATATAATTTGTTTTTCCCTTGTAATAATAGTTGTAAGACTCTTCTTCTCTCCAATTTTTTTTTTACCTACAACTGTTTTCCTCTTTTTCAGATTTACCCCCTTTTTTTTTCAGATTGTATTTTTCTTAGAGTTTTTTTTCCATTGGCTGGCGATGAAACGATTTTGCATGCTTGTCGACGAGAACCTCGTCTAGTTCGAAATATCGCATGCAATAGGAAAAATATGGAAAACCAACAAAAATTATATTTTCTATTTTTTCCGTTTTGTACTTGAATCAAGGTCATAACACTCTTTTTTCCTAATTTTTGACAATGGGAGACTGTGCGGCTCGCTCGATTAAGGTTTTGGTCAAGCAGTCCCGTCGGATAACTTTTCCCTCGCATTCTCTCTCTTGATTGTCACTTTTTTCCTTCACACCGGTCATCCGGTTATCGGATCTTGTAGATTCACCTGAAAATTCCCATTGATTCTCCCCTGGAATCGCTGCGAAATCACAAAACCCTAACCACGTTGGGAAGAGTATCCTGAGCGAGGGGGGTTTCGGGATACCTAAATCCCGAATTTTGTTTTTAATTAATTGATTTATTTATTTAATTTAATATTACTTTAATGTTATTTATTAATAACTTCAAAAATTTATTAAAAATTATCTAGGCTTCCAAAAATTATGTGATAAGAACCAAAATTTGTCTTATTTAATTTTATATTCACATTGCAATTCTAATTGTTGGAAATTATTTTACAAAATGCAGAAAAATTTGTACTTTTAAGTGATTACAATGATGAGTCTTTATAAATTGACCTTTTAATGCCCCTATTTCATCATATGCGTGCATGAAGAGTCTTGCATTAGGTGGATGATAGCATCATCACATGGATTCCTTTTCGGAGGCATATGTGCATGCAAAAATTGATAGCATTGTGATCGATGTGTTCAAAGAGAAGTTTAAATAGATTCCAATTAGCAAAGATTGAAAACTTTTGATTTAGGTGGTTGACAATTTGTGATCACATGTCACATTCATTTGCAACTTCTTGTTGGTCATTGAAGAGGTTTTTGCTTTGGTTGGTTTGGTCGATACTTTAAGACAGTTTTTCAAAGTTACTTCAAGATAATATCAAACTTTTGCCTTGACTCATCTTTTTTTTTTGTTCATAAATCCTTTAAAAGCCATTCATTGAAGTCCTTTGCTTATACGATTTAGTATCATGACCTTGGGTCTCATTTCACATGCAATATTACTTATGATTCCACTACTCAAAATAGTTCTAAGGGTAGGAGGATGCTAATTCAAACTTTCTTTATGGTCACAAGTATTTCATTGTAGTGCCTTGTTTAACATATATGTTTAGCCTACCTCATTGGTCTTAGAGGTTGTTTTCTTTGGTTATGAGCTCCGAATTTATGGTTGATCTATACCAACTTGTCATTTTGAGTGTTTTACATTTCTTTTGCTCACAGAGGGGAAGCCAATTTGTTTAGAAAGACATGATGAGAATTTTGTACAATCTGTGGGTTGGATGGCTACCATTTGCACCAGTCTTAGATCGAATAGTTTCACAAGCTCATTGTTGAACTTATGTAAGAACCATTAGAATCTGATTGCTTTTTCTACTATTTGTGAGACATTGCTTAGGCTTTCTCAATCTAGTAAATGCAAAAACACTCTTAAAAAAATCTAGAAATTGCAAATGGCTTGGATTATTAAGAAGTTTGTAAGGTTCATGCCCTTAAGAAAAACCTGTAAAGTTTTGGCAATTGACTTTGTTGGTGATGTGCCTCAATGCAAATGGGTTGTTGACCTCCTCGATGAGCACATCATGTTCAAAGTTTCTATAGATGTGCCATTAAATGGACGTTGAGCTTTGATGGATATTATCTCTTTGACGAGCAAAGATATATTGTTTGTTATGTCATCCAACTATAGTTGGGTGTATGACTTTTCCTTAGGTTGATTCCTCTTAACCAGTTTGTTGATTTTGTTAGCAAATGTTAGATGTGGCTCTTACACCAATGATCCAATCTAAAGAGATTTTAAGAGTTTATTTACCAATGATCTAATCTAAGAAAGTTTGAGTGCTCATTGCTTGAATTGCGATGAACAATTTTTATTACATTTGATAATAGTTTTGATAACTATTACTACTTGTGTGTATGACTAATCATTAGTCCTAATTTTTGTTGTTTGGTATTAGATATTGACAAATATTATGTATGCATATACATATTTTTGTCTTATTGCAAAAACCATCTTTTGTCTAATTAATATGTAAGAAACATATTTTGATGATAGGTATTATGGAATTGATCCAATAGAAGATGTGGGTTTAGAGAACCTTGATTTAAAGCTCTTGTATAGATTACACCTAAGAGAGGAGGTGAATTATGTAAATATTGTCTTTTTAAATTCTTTTTCATAGTATAAGAAATCATGGCTTTGATGTGATTAGGTTAATCTAAGCTTCTACTCTTAAGTAAAAATGGCCACATAAAATAAATAGCAGGAGTTTTTTTGAGTATTTTGACTCTTTGAATCTGCAGTTACCCTTGAGCTAATAAGCGTGAGCCTAGCAATTTCCTTTTCACTTTTCTCTTGCAGTTGGTGCAAAAATTATTACAAGTGTCTTTATTTTGAGGCTTAATTACATTATTTTGATCTTTTTCTTGGGTTAAAATTTAACTACTCTTGGGTTTTCATAAGACTCTTAACATTTTTTTAAAATTTTTTACAATGCTGAAATATAACGTCTTGAGGTTTTTTAAAGGTCAAATCTAACATTTTTTGTGATTTTTTTGTAGTATCAAATCTAATTTGTGATTTTGTTTACTCAAACTTAATCTAAGTTTTTCAATGCTCATTTTTAGCTTCATCGTATTACTTTATGGGCACAAACATAACCTTCTTGAGATTTTTGTGGGCTTAAACATAATCCTTAGAAAAATCTTACACAAAGTAATTCCTAAAATACAACTCAAAATACTTGAGAAATAGTACAATTAAAACCAGTATGTGGTATTAAACCAAGTTACCTAAAATTAAGCAAGAGCTTGTATGTGGAGAGGGTGTATTTATGAAAGTAGAGTGTGAATGAAGCCTTCCCACCAATTGCACCTTCTAGATTTTGTAAATGTGGATGAGGCTTACACAACAATTGGAGATTAGAAACTTTAATTGCTCAATGAAATGGTGAATGTGAATGCTGCATTTACTTGAAGGATTTTGTTGAAACGTTTATCTTAGATCATTAGCTTATTAGATTTGTTTGTGTAAGTTTAGAGTACTTATAGAAGTAGATTCGTAGTTAGAAACTTTCTTCGACCTCAATTGAATGTTGTTAAAGGCCCAATATTTATTTGTTTGTTTAAGATTAAATCAAACAAGCAATTAAAGTATGTTGTGAATTCTAGTACATTAAATGTATTTTATGTTAATTAATATGTATAGTATGTTAGTATCTGATTTAGGCAAATTTATACTACATATTAAATATCTGTTGCACATACCACTACTTTTGAACTAGGTGTGTCATATGTGTAAAAAATCACATATCATACATTAATATCTGATTTAGGCAAATTTTTATTGCGTATTATCTGTCTGTTTCACATACCACTATTTTTGAACCAGGTGTTGCCATGTGTGTAAAAAATCACGTATCATACATAAGTCTTGCGTAGGCGCTCCTTGACTAATTTTTGTTTCATGTACCGTACATTTAGGCATATGTACTATACATGAGTCTTTATCGAGGCTCATTATCCTCAGCATACCTTACGTTTCATGCAACATTCTCTCAAAATGTGCTTAGTGTATCGTACATTGGATTTGACATATCATATATCTTATGCAAAATTTCAGCTTTTCAAAATGTTTTCAAATGACTTAAAGCATCTTATGATAATGCATAAATTACTTTTAAAAACATATGTTAAAACATGCTTTTTAAGATTTAAAAATAATGAAATCAAATTTGTGGTAGTGTAGCATGATCAACCAATTAGATTAAATACATTGTATAATTCATGCAAAGTATTGCATGAATAAGCATCCTAGTGCATTCTATTTGAATTATCCTTCTTGAGATATTTCTTTGAGTACATTAGATTAGTCTATGCATTCTTATATAGATTACTTTAGCTATTTAGCTAAAACTTTAAAATACATGAATTGCCTTCACATAAGCTTGATTAACCTCGATATAATATTCTTTTAATTACCATTGGGTTAATAATTGCACTCTTAATCTAGGCTTTAAGATAGCTTCTCCAAAGAATGCCTAAATGTATTTTAGTGGGATAACATGTGTATGCATTAATGTAAGAGTATAAATGCAAGTTTAGCTCCTGAGCAAATAAAAGTAAGAATAAAGTTTTACTTTTATATAAGTCATTTTGAGTTTATGTTTTATGTATTCTTTGGTATTTCAAATTATGTGTTTCATTTTTCTGAGCTAATATTTGAATGTTATACTCTAGTTTTCTTTGATTTCATAGGATGAAAATATTTACCTTTTATTTATTTTATTTTTCACTTAAAAATTATTTATTAAACATAAGATCAAATCCCTATATATTACAACTTAAATATTTTATTATTTGAGTTCACGGGATTCAATAATGTTTTTCATTTTGATAACAAAAATATCTAAGTGTAAGAAAATATTAATCAATAAAATTTTTTTGCAATGAGATAAAATATTTTCTAAAATATAAGTATTTAACACATGCAAAATATAATAGTAGAAGTAACTTTGCATGTATATTTTTCCCCCTTCATTAAATTATCCCTTTTATTGTTGTATATGAATATGAAAGTTGTTGCACTTTCATTTTTTTGTTATCATCAAATTAAACTTGCACACTCTCTTTCCCTTTAGCATTATTTAATTGATACTAATTGTTAAAAGTCATGTTAGAGATGCCACTTGTAAAAAAAATGTACGATTAGTCATAATTAATTTGTGGTACCAATTATTAAGAAGGTATGAGGGAATAACATGTAATATCACGTGTTATGATATCAAGTGTTATGGATAATCAACTATTGATTAAGGTAAGGATCTAGAAATTCTTCATACCAACTTTTGATTAACGTATTCAGGAATTAAAATGTTAAAGGTCTTCTTCTCATTTGGAGTTTTGATAAAGTAAGAGTTTGTTATCAAATATAAACTTAAGATACCTCCTTTCTTTAAGCTTTTATATTTATTCTTTATTCTTTTACATACTATGTGTTATCAAGAAAAATCATTAGAAAAAAGCTCTAATTATCTTCAAAAGGGGGAGTTTTAGGTTTCAACTTCTTCCCCACCCCTTGAATGTGTCATGGGACCACAAGGTTCATGATCCACTTATCAACAATGTATGATGGTTTTGTTTGATCTAGCTAGATCATATTTATAAAGCATGCAGTGTATCAAGTATTTAAGGTCAAAGCATGCCAAACACTAAGTTTAAACTTCTTTAAGGTTGCAAAATGATGGATCCTGGAATGAAACAACTACAACAGACCCTTGTCGAGGTTGAAACAAATGCAGAGCATCTGATTTTAGCACGACACAAGGTTAGTGTAGTCATCTTCATTTAGCAAATTTATTTTACTTATAGGTAGTACCATTATTTATGCCTAAAACTCCTTATTTGAACAGCTTATTGAAAATGACAAGCTAAGAAATGGTAATAGAGAAGCCTTAACAGCATTGCGCAAGAGAGCCCGCACAACAAAATCAAGTATCCGATCTCCTTTTGAAAAAATTATGAATGACCTATCTGGGGCAGATTTAGTACCATTAGTGAAGGAGATCTGTTGTACGTGTGGAGATCATGATCCGAAGGAGCTGACCTGGATGATGTTTCCAGGATCTGACATTTTTGCTCGGATACCATTTCATGCAGTTCATACAGTCTTAGATAAAGGTAAGCTAAATGTTCGGTGAGTTACCCTGCTTAACAAATTTCTAGCTTTTTTTTCTATTGATATTAGATTTTTTGAAAATTTGTTCACCGGACTATTTTTAATTAAAAAATCTGCTATCCATATGCTCTTTGAATAATGATGGCAATGTTGAGGTTCATGTTATTTGACAAATATTGGTGTCATTATGTTTTCGATTATTGCAAAGGGAGCAAGTTGTTTTGTTTTATGAGTTTGTCACTGACTACAAGTCATTTTGCTTTACTTTGGTAGTATAATTCATTAAAAATAATAGGAAGTTTAAGTTGAGAGTATCTGTTATTCTTAGTCGTGAACACCTTGTTAATTAATTTTCTAGGTAATATTTGACAAGAACTTAAGATTGCTAGGTGCAGGTATTTGTTTAATTTGCTTGGAAGCTTTCTCAATAACTATCTATTTTGCCAAGCATGATTAATACAGAAACACTATTTGCTGATCTAAGTTTATGTTTGAAAATAAAATAATTTAATTTACGATGTCATAGTTGTGTTGAGTGAATTGAATTTTGTTTCAATTGGATTCATTTGCTAAATTCATCAAGTTATGAGTTTTAATTTTTTTTGGTTTGCAAGTAAAAATATCTTAGAACATTTATGTTCTTTGGATATTTTTTTTTTGTGAGAATATCTTTGGTGTTGATTTGAAATTTGAGAATTATTGTTTTGATTTTATACAGTAATTTTTTTTGCTACGTGTTAATGCAAGATTTGATTTTTTTTTTGTTTTTTGTAGGGTTGGGAGAGACATGGTATAGGGGGTGGGGGAGGGATTGAAGGTAAGATTTACTTGTCTTTTTGACAATGTGGTGGGAATTTATATAGGGTAAAAAGATTAGAATGTTGGGGGGTGGGAGGTAGCTCTCTTGCAATTAGTCAATGATGAACCATAGAATTGTACTAAAAGAACTCTAGTTGTTTTTACGTGTTTTGGAGGAGTTGCTCATTTATGGTCAAAGAATCAGGTCTCTCTAACATAGGACACTTTGAATACTTTAAAGAAAGCTCCCTGCATTTTGTTAGCCCAAAGTTTAATGTGTCATGTCAATATATTTATTTTAATGATAATTAAATCATGTATTTTTCATTAAGTAGTAGACAAGTAATGTACAATGTTGTTAAAATATAATGACAAATCCTTAAAGATGTAATTATGCACTTCAAAATTGATTAATAGCTTTTATGTACATGATGTTAAAAACTTATTGGTGGAAGAGGTTGTTCTAGTACATTTTGTAGTTAAGAATATCACAATAATAATTGATAGTAGGATATCTAATGTTGGGAAAAATCATGTGAGTTTTTAGCTCTTGAACGTGGTCGACACATTGGATTGACAATAGAGCATAGCTAACTATTTGTAGAAGTCATTTTTTATTTTAGGCCCATCATGCACTTGTCATGGGCTTACATGTAGATTTAGTGTTAGCCACTTTGGGAGTTGATCTTACATACATCAAGCTTGTCGTGAATCTATGGTATCAGAAATTTATACTTGATGATAATGTTGTTGATTGTGTGATTATCTAATCTCATACGAGAAATTTTATCTTTGTTTTGTTTCATAATTTAATGATGCCACAAGAGGGAACTTTTTTTAGTATAACCCTTCAGTGTATCATCCACTAGTCTTTTTATCCTAAATATTTTTTTATTGCTTCATTTTATAATCAGTCAAGGATGATTTGATAACAAGTTTGATAAACTTTTGAATCTTATAAAGGGATGTTGTTAGGAAACTCTTTAGACATGGTTCCTAGAATTTATGAATTTTTTAGCCCATGTTATTAGATTGATTTACAAATAAGTTATGACTTCCCCTTTTATAGTGGTTTTGTTATCACCTTGTTACATCATCTCTCATTTCATTGTAGGTGATCACCTTGTTGCATCATATCTCATTTCATTGTAGATATAATAATCACATTATATTGTAATGATGGTCATCATTCTTCTTAAGTAGTACTATATCTTTACATTATATGTGTAGGAATTCCATCCTAGGTAATAATGGTAATTATCATCTTGAATCAGGGTATGGGCTTACTTTTGGCTCTCTAATTTCATCAAAGTTAGGGTGTTTAGGTGCATGAACAAGTTAGCGAAGGCCAGAGGATATCATTTGCAGTGGTGTGGATGGTGCATTGAAAGGACCAATTGACACCAAGGTTCATCTTCATGCTTTTTTTTCTCTATAAAACAGTTTTTTGTCTCTTATCTTTTTCCTTCTTTTTTTCATCTGCACCCTTTAAGCATTTGGTAATATGAAAATTCATGTCGTTATTGAAAAGTCATATGGGCCATGAATGGGATGAAAATGGAATTATATATGCATAGGCAATTTGAGGATATATGAATATATGTTGATGGTTTGACTTGCTTTAAAATAGGTGGAGATAAAGGAGAGTAAATAATATGACTTGGATTTGTTACCAAACTGATGGAGATAAAAAAGAAGTTAGTTTGATAACTTGAGCAATAAATTTGAAATTTAGCTAATATATATAAGAGGCAAAAAATACATTTGAGATACAATTTGCGATGGAAAGTTGTTCCCTGAGCAACACAAATCTGAAGCATAAGTCGGTGAGCTTTTTCAAACATGTGTGTGGAAGCCTTTGGGATGGTATAAAATTTGTTCATGAATATAGAGTTCATGTCAAGCTAAGAAAAGTTTTTGTTGCTTAGGGATTTGGAGGTTTGTTCATGAATGCTTCTTAAATTCCGAGTTTTTGTACTTTCATGTTTCGGTGAATTTCATGAAATGTTTGAGGTTTTCTTTGACATTAGATCGATGCAAAATAGAATAAAAGTTGTAGGGGTTGTTGATAATTCTTAGTTGCAAGTACTATAAATGTCAATGTAGGATTTTGAGTATAATGTGAAGATTAATTTCAAGCCTTAGCAAAAATTAAATCATACTCACACAAGTTAATCAAGATTTTTTCAAATGTTACTCTGTTTCTTGTACTGTTTTTACAAAGCTTACTCTGTTTCTTGTACTAACCCTGAATTAACCACATATTAATAAGTTTTCAAGCATGTTGTGAGGAGAAATTTGAATCTAAGCATGTGCTAAAATTTGAAAGAGCAAGTTTAGTGTTAGATCAATAACCGTTTGGTTGGGTCTTATTGTTGAGTGAGCAAATGTTTTGTCATGAAAAATTGAGTCATTGTGAATTAGGAAGTATATTTAGACCATATACGTGCTTTGATTTGGACCAGCTTTTTTTACATGCATTTTCCTCTTCTTCTTTTTTTTTTTCTATATGCAAATAGAGATTTGATGAAAATATATAGAAGCACTTTCCTGTGTTAGGACCTCCTAAGATATTCACCCCCTCTCCATATAAACAGATGTAAGGATGGATATAGAATTTTGTTCATTTCAAGAATGATTTGGGTAATCAACTTTGTTTTTTTTGTTAGCAACCCCACTCTATCATGAAGAGATTTATGAGAGTTAGATCTAATTCTTAAGTTTAAATGGAATGAAAATAGTACTAGCAAAAGAGCCTTACACTTTTTCTATAGAGATATATGTGCAATCAAATTCATGCTCAACTTACAAGTGACCATGGTAAGAGGGAGGAAGTTGATTAGCATAATTTGGAGAGTTTGAGTGAAGGAACTCATTACAAATAAAGAGAGACTTTGCAGTTGAGAATGAGTTTGCATGTTTGGAAAGTTCAATTATTAACTTTTTTGTACTCAACTAAGCAACTTCTTTCAAAAATAGACAACTAAAGAGAAATATGTGACGAGAAATAGAAAGTCGAGTATGCATTCTATTTTTGTTTCATTAATCTTCTGTTTTCAATATCTTTGAAATTTATAACAAAAGACTCGTGGGTTTGGATCTACTGAATGATAAGAATGTTTTTGTGTGCAATAGGGCAAACCACAAATCCATTTTCATCTCATTCATTTCATTGTTCGCCCTATTCCAGCTTACCTCGACTAAATTGAAACCTCTCCATATTTCCATACGATAGGAGATGGAAATGTCAAGCGAGGGCTTCGCCATATGCTCTATATGGAACTTATCTCTTTCTTTCGCTCTTGTTTAGAAGTTTTATTGATGTTATCAAGAAGTCCCCTAGATGGGGCAGAGATTGTAGAAGATGTATTCAAATTATGAAACTTTCTTGTGATATCTATATTTCTTTCATATATCACCTGTGAAGCTTCTCCAACTTGACGTTTGGGTAACATGGGAACCCAAGAACATACTTTATTTTTTGGATTCAATTGAACCAACCACCCATGCAACAGAAGATGTATGGACCAAATTATCCTATCATCATTACCAAACTTGGTTAGAATGTTGTCTGCTATTACTTCTACATCATAATTGTCTTTGGCTGGTACCATTATAGAAAATTGAAGGGGAAAAAAAAAATATATATATATATATATATATATATATATATATATATATATATATATATATATATATATATATATATATATATATATATATATAGATATATATATTTGTGAACTAATTCAAAATATGCAAGTACATATTTATATATAAATATAATTTTTTTTTGGTTATTACTGTTATCATGTAATGTAGATCAAGAAAGACTGGAGCATGAGACCAAGAGCCTTCAGAGTTATGTAAAGGAGAAGTCCATCACAATATCCCAAACAGGTGCTCTAGCAGATCGAATTAATCCTGTGATCCTCCAGTCCCTGGTGTCCTTAAAAGATGAGTCCAAATGATGATGCTTGGGGAGTCCGGGCTGTTCGATTAGACCTAAGGTTTAAAACGACGAACTTGTAAATGATTCAATATGGAATTGATCTGATGTTTCCCTTGTGATTGGTTGTATGATGTTTAATTTGATCTTGATTTAATCAAGGTTTTGTATAAGAATGGTTCTAGTTTCAAGTAATAATTGATCTTTTTTTCTTTTTTAAATTTTGTCATTTCCAATCAAATCTTTTATGAAAAGTTTGTAAACTTTGATATAATAAAATACAACATGAATTTTTTTTGTAAATTTTATTTTAAAATCATGTTTAGTTGATTTTGATTATGATACGTGATTGGCTCATAATATAATTTTGGTCATTTTTGTGATTTTTAACATGGCAATTCTTTATTTTGTTTTAAATTACTTGTTGGTGAAGTTAGAATGATGTTCAATCTTAAAGAAGACTTTAATATAGGTATTATTTTTAATTCTTTACTCGTTTCAATCTAAAATTTATAAAAATAAGTGATAAGTTTTTAAATAATTTCATAATAAAAGAAAATTAGAAATGGATATATCTATAGAATATCATACGATACAATCAAGTAAAAGAGAATAAACTTAAGAGAAGTGTGAATAAATATAAAAATGGGTTAAGAATCATACAAGATGACCAAGTTATTGTATTAAGATATTAATATAAAAGAATAAATAATTGATATAAACATGCTACCATATATTATGAAATTGAGAAGAAAAAATTGACTAAATTTTGAAGGGCTGAATAAGAGATAGACAAATCATACATTATGATAAGCATTATGTATAACTACTATGATCATCTGTATCAAAGACATAACATTGGAAAATACTCGCATTTTGGTATTAGAAGGAAGATATATCATAAAATAAGATTTAAAACCACATAGGTACTAGAAAGGGTAAATTCTTTAGCTTACTGAGAAGGAATAGATTGTATGTATGATTAGGGTTTCATATCACTACAATTAATGTTAATAACCATAATAATAGGAGATTTAATTAAGCTTATAATATGAAGATGGGTATTGTACAATATGACATAGGCTTAATGGCATATTGTTCTAATATAACAATGAGATAGTAACGTATGATAAGACGAACTTAAATAATTTTTATCCTTGCCTAAACCTATATTAAATAATATTAACATATTCTCTTCTAATTCTCATATAGCATCTCTTTTTGTATGATTTGTCTATTGTATCTTTACAAGAAAAATTTTCTTATTTCATAATTACTATACGTCTCTAGTGAGAATCTTTATTAGTTTTTTTTATAACTGAAACTAAGTTAGTACCTAAGTCATATTCCATTTTATGTGAATGGTCAATAGTTCGCATTGTAAAAGTTGGTACATAGAATATATCATGAACTTGGAGGTAGAACTACTCTATAAGTAGCTTGTCCAATTCTAATAATTTGTCTTTTAACAATCTATCTTTAATCAACTAAATATTCTTTGTAGGTAGATCCAAATGAGAACTCAAATATCTCTGAATGGTAACAAGAAGAAACTTAATTTGTAGTCTAGGGAGGTCTAACATGCATAAAAGAAATCAAAATTTCTAACAAGAAGCAATACTAAGCAAACAATCTCTCTTCTTTTTCATTAATGATAGTTTTAAATATATTAAAATACTAAATCTAAGCTCAAAAGTAAAATAATAAAAATACCCTTCTTAATAAAAATAAAAAATAATAAAATATATAAAATGATAAAAATACTATAAACATCTTATATATATATGACCCATTAAAAATTACAAAAAAAAAAATATATTAAAGAAGAAAAAAAGATTTGAATAAAATTTACTAAATTAGTTTAGTCATCATCTTATGCATCCTATCTCACATCAATCTAACCCACCAAGAAAAACTGTCCTACATAATTATACCTTAAGCGAATTTTCATTACACTCGTGGATATGTATAGGTCATTCTTAAATAGATATGCTCTATCTACTCAACTCAAGATAAATAAACTATATGAAAAGTTTTTCAAGTTTATAAACAAAACTAGTGGCCTTAAAATATTAGATGAAACACTTTAGCATAATAAAATTAGAATTATTACAAAATTTATATGTAAGTAAAAAAAATATTTATGTTTAATAATGAAGCTAAAATTAAGGATAAAGAAATTTGTAAAAGTAACTCAAACCCAATTTGTTACTCTTTGGACAATGTACTTTGTTTAGGCTTAGGAGATATAAGCTTAGATGAATCGAAGTTGAAGATTCAAATTCAAAAGTTGATTCAATTTCAAATGAAGTAAACTATGATTGATAGAGTTAGAAGGTTTCAGATGTTCAAATATATATGAAATAAATTCATCAATTTTTTTTGTATGACATTAGTGATTGTTTATAAATTTAATAGATATAAAATACAAATTTGATCATTTGATATAACAATAATAACTTAGTTAAAAAACCAAACTCTTCTTAACATCTAAATTTGATCAAGTATTATAAAATCTTAATATGACATATTAACTACATCATATCAAATATTAAATAAATAATTTTCATAATAGATAAAAATAGAACAAGTTTAATAACTTTAATTTGAATATCATTATTAAAAATGACTAAATATGATTTAGAATATATCAACAAACCAAGATAACACAAGATTAATCATAAAATCTTCATAAATAAATTTTATAAATTTTTAAAGAATTATTAATAGTCATATACAAGATTTTAAATCATATTTACATAGATATCTAAAAGAAGATTGACATAATCTATAAATAAAATGTGATGAATATATTCTTGTATGCGATATTAAATTATTAAAATACCAAATAATTATAAGATATTTGTCATAATAAAAGTTTTGGATATAAAATATAGGAATCACCACATTTCAAAAATGACAGTTTTGTAAGATAATATTAAAATATATATGAATTTAATAATCTAATTTTTAAAAATATTAAGTTAAATCTAAACTTTCAAATGTGTACCTCATATCTTTATGATGAGTGTCACAAGATTTGGTAAAAAAATCTAATAAAAACTTTAGAAAGCACATTTGAAAAGTAATTACCAAAAAAGATTCTAAAAAAGCTGAATGTTTAGTTTGGGTTCATGATGTTGACGATTTGGTTCAATTGGGTCGGTTCAGCAGCGGTTCGATCTTGATAGACTCAGTCTTGGACTAACATGAAAAACAAGTGCCAAATCTGGTTGGTCCGGTGCTGAAGTGGTTCGGGTTGGCTAGTGGGGAGGTTCAGCCGCGTTAGGGTTTGTTCTCTGTACTATGGCTCATTGCTTTGGATGTATGCGTGGGAGAAGCGGTGGCGGTGGCGGTGGCGGTGGCTTTGGCTAGGGTTTATGTTCAAATAATGCGGACGAGATGGATAGTGCGGTTGGGAATTTGGCTATTTCACGTGCGTGTACTGTGCTGGTCATGTAGAGACTACCTTGCGTGGGCTGGTTCAGGGTTACTGAGTGTGCGAATTTGGAAAAGACGCATGTAGGGGCCAAGCGTGGGTGGGCGATTACAGGCACGTGCGACAAGTTGTGAAGGCCAATTGCCATGGGGAAACAACGACCACTGGTCACTAACGATGTAAAACCTAGGGCAACTTTTTCAAGTAACTAGATGATAGTCACAACTCCTTGTGGTGATGGATGTATGGAAATCAAGGAAAACAAAATAGCTAATAACGAATCATCGTGATGGCTAGAACACCATAATAGATGCCTTGATATCAAAATGATAAACGATGAGATGAGAGAAACTCTTGAAACTAGATCTTAATAAATCTCTGATACCAAAATAATAGAGAAGAGATAGTATGAATTTTATAGTAAGATTTAAGACAAAAGATGATAATATTAGTAGAGATAGATTCGAATCACATCTTGAATAACTTCATATTTTAACTAAAATGAATATAGATTGAAACATAGTGATATGCATACTTGCATGATTAAATGGAATCATGGTTTTCAATAAGAAGAATGTAAAACAAATGATCCTTCATCCTTTTCACCAATAGTATGATTTTAAATATGTTACAATACTAAATCAAGACTTAAAACAAAATAACAAAAATATCTTTTCTAGTAAAAATATTAAAATGATAAAATATATAAAAAAAGATAAAAATATTACAAGGTTATATATATATATGTTAATACATCTTATCTTAAATTAAAAACATATAATTTGAGCATATCTTCTAATATTCTCATAGCTCTTTTAGTTTTTTCAGATGTCTGTTAATAAAACATAAACTAAATCTTATTCGGTGCCAAAAACTTGTATTCTTCTCAAGAGTGAGAAGTGAACTTCATATCTCTACTTGAAAGTGTTGCTTTAAGGACTCCAAGTAATTTGATGATATGATAAGCACACAACTAAGCTAACCTTTCTACATGACACATTATCTTATTAGGCAAAAAGTGTATAGATTTTTTCAACTTATCCATCACATCTACTTGAAAATTCCACAACAAAGTCTATGAAATCTCTTCTCGTCTTAACATAAGAATAGAGAGTGGTTGAATAGTTTAGGTGGTTCTTGTTGTTAACTTTTTATCATTGGCACACCATGAAATTTCTTAAATATTCAACTATATACCTTTCCATACAAAGTCACAAAAACAAGTCTTGATATATTTTTGTCATATCGAGATGTACTGCATATTTTGTACCATGAGGTTCATGTATTAATATTTTCTTTTAGTTAGATCCATCTAGAGCATACCACTTGTTCTAAAATAAAAGACTATTTTTATTAATATTAAAATTATCCACTTTTCTTTTGATGACTCTTATTTAATTTTTTGTATCTTTTCCTCTCTATCTTGAGATTCTACTTGCATCCAATTTGTTGCAATTATTAATTGAGAATTTTGTTATTTTATTGTCGAGGATATTACATTTAGTTGAAATCAAGCCATTTCCATATTCAATTAAGTTTTTTAAGTGATAAATATCGAGCTATTCAATGTAGTTTTCGTACTCAATGCTTCTACTACCACATTTGTTTTTGCTAGACAATAAATCATCTTTAGCTCAAAGTCTTTAATTAGCTCCAACCATATTCTGTGTTTGAAATTAATTCTTTATAAGAAAATATATCCTTTAGGCTTTGATCATCTTGTCATTTATAATTTAGTGTAAATATAATTTTAGCCAACACTAGTGTATTAGATAGTTCTTTTTACATGATCTTGATCTCTTACAAGCATAAGCAATCAATTTCCCTTTTTGAATAAACACATAGCTTGGCCCTTATAAGAATGCATCATGATAAACCTAAAATTTAATACCATTTTTCGGTAAAGCCAAAACTAGTGCAAAAAATAGCTTTGCCTTTAGAGTCTAGAAACTCCTTTCACAAGCTACATCTTATTCAAATGTCATTGCCTTTTGATAAGATTTGTCAAATGTCCTACAATATGTGAGAAACCTTTCATAAATTTCTTGAAATAACTTATAAATCCTAAAAAGCTTCTAATTTTAGTAATATTTGTTTCCTTAGCCATTCAACAACTATAATTACTTTACAAGGTTCTACAAAAATCTCTTATGCATTTATTACATGTCTCAAGAAAGTGATTTCAACCAAAAGCTGCACTTTAAGAAGTTTGCATACAACTAATGGTCTCTCAGTCATTACAACACAAAGTTCATATACCTTTTATGCTCCTTTTCTTCTCTTGAATATATCAAGATGTTATAAATAAAGATGATCATAAACTAATTCAACTATTGCTTGATGAACAACCGTCCATCCAAAATGTAGCACTAAAAATGCATAATGACTATGCCTCATTTTGAATGTAGCATTTAGAATGTCTTTCTTTTGAATCTTTAATTGATGATAAAAAGAACTCGTCTATCTTAGAAAACATAATTGTCCTATACAATTGATCAAATAGTTAATCAATTCTTTGTGATGGATATTGGCTTTCAATTGTAACCTTATTCAATTTTTTATAATCAATGCACATTCACATATCACCATCTTGCTTCTTAAAAAAAACATTGAAACTCCCTATTGGGACACGAATAGCCTAATGTACCTTTCTTAATAAATTCTTGTAACTAAGTTTTCATTTCTTGTAGTTCTATGGGCACCATTCTATATAGTGTCTTTGATAAGTTCAACACCAAGAATCAAATTGACTCAAAACTCAATTTATATGTTAGATGAAAACAATTGCAATACATCTAAAAATACATTGGAGTAATTGCACATGATAGGATCATCTTATAATTTCACTTCCCTCTGCTCAAATATATGTACAATTGTCAAGAAACACCAACAACATTTGTGCCCCAACATCCTCTACTTCAATGTAGATATTAATGGAACGTTTTGGTCTTCATTGAAAAATATGATTTTAATTCCATTAGTTGTATAACTTTCTTCTCTTCTCCAAATAGATAATTGTGATCT
The DNA here is from genome assembly GCA_023846275.1 of Vanilla planifolia. Classification (NCBI taxonomy): domain Eukaryota; kingdom Viridiplantae; phylum Streptophyta; class Magnoliopsida; order Asparagales; family Orchidaceae; genus Vanilla; species Vanilla planifolia. Next base: position 2,471,959 of record CM043877.1, read on the forward strand.
AATGAGTTGTGAGTTAGTCCATATCAAGAATAACATCAAATTATTTTTTTAAAAGATAGATGTTATTACATTTTGGATGAATTACAAAGAAGTGAGTTTGTTATAGAAGATGATATAAGATGTAAGCATAATTCAAGTAGATCTAAGCCTTTGATTGGATTTATCTAGTCTTGTATGTTTCTCTTAGGTAAGGAAATTTGATCATATCCAATAAGATTAGACCGTCATAATAATCTTACTTGAGCTTCAAACATAATGGATTCAGAGGTGTTGGCTATTTAAGCAAGAAAGTTTAAGATACATTGTTACTATCAAATTCCTCAACTATTTGATTTGTTAAATACTACCATGCATGTTCCAAGAAGTGGACACTTTGCCTTATACCATACCCAAAATTATTTAAAAATCCAACTCCACTTGAATGTTGAAATCACCCAAGTTTTTGTGAAGTTGAAGACCCAATAGTAATGTCAATTTTTCTACTTCCACATCAGTTTTTGAGACATATGTAAAGAATTTTCTTATTATTCTATTATGTTATTAACCTTAAGGATTTCTAATGAATTTGTTTAAGTAAATTTTTTAATTTAGATAGTCGATACCTTTGTTTATGGGAGAACTTGAAAAAGAAGAGAAGCAAAGATAAAATCTTATAAATATCATCTTGATTAGAGTGGTAAACCACCAAGAGATATATTTTAAATATATTTTAATTTTATTTTGATTAGAATGTTAAGCTTGATTGAAACATTCATTACAAAGTATAAAAAATAAATTAAAATTAATCTTTAAAAAAATTAGGCTCTCAAAAATTTGATCTATCTTTATTGATTATCTTAACCAACATTTCATCCTAATCGTATGTTTGAAAATTTTAATTAATTTATGGAAAAAATGTCATAATAATATTAATTAATTAGTAAAAAAAATTCACACTTATCTACCCCTAAATGGGTTTGCAATAACTGCTTTAAGTCAAGGAAACCTATTTAGTACAATAAATAGGTTAAGAAATCAAATCCTAAACCCAAATAAAAGTGCATCAAATTAGGTTGTTAATCATATATATGTAAATCAAGTATGATGTATCACTAGCATAACACGAGTCACGACTTCATCAGTAGACTAGGTGTAGCCAACCCTAATAGGCTGAATTAGGGAATCTTGTAAAGCCTTAAAAATAAACTTTGATTATTTACCTTTGTAATGTTGGACTAAAACTAAACTTGATTTTTACACGACAAGCTTCCGAATTGTAGGACTAACCAGAGTCATTTGATCATGCAATTTCATGATTGAATGATCCTAATTTCATCAATTTTTTATAATACCTGATTATATCCTCTATTCCTCTATTCGATCATGCAATTCCATGATATCACGATCTATGTTTATTCCACATGTAAGATTAACATTCAGCTATTTAATCATGATTTAGATCTAATGGTTTTGATCAAATCTTATTTCTAAATAATACCAGTTAAACGTTAACCATTCGATTAAGCATTTTTCTTGATAGAACGGTCCCGAATGCTTTCTAGTGAGCAGCTCCTGTTAAACAGCTCTTTTAATCATTATTTTGAGCCATTAAAAAAATTAATAAAAATAATAATTTCTTAATTAAAAAAATACAAATGTTGTAGAATTATAAACTTTATTTGGTGTGTTTGATTAGTACTTTGAGTCGTTAGAAAAAGTCTATAAATAGGAAAATTCTTGAATGAAATTAATTCATAAATTTTTACAAAATCTAAAAATATTTCAAGCCATAAAATTCAAATTGTTAGTAGCTCATGCTTATTATTACTTCCATATGTTGTGTCTTTTAGTTGTTAAACTCTTAAATTCTATTTTCTTCTCAAATCAACTAAACTATTAATTTTTTTTATTCTTAAATTAATTTAATTAAAATATTTATGCCTTATTAATTATTTCATCAAGCATAAGATTTTATTTATATTAATTTTGATTTTATATCATCAAATATTTTTCTTTTTTATCATTTTATTTTATTATAAGGCCATAAAACTTGTCTCTTATAGATAAGCCAACCTAACCAACCCTCTAATGCTCTTGAAAAGTCATGAACCAAGTCACATACATTTATTTACATGGGTTTGACTTAACCTAATCTCACTACATGATAATTTTGAGTCTGATTCAACTAGATAAGCCTAAGAGAGTTTAAGAGTGATGCCCTTACTGGATTTAACCCAATATGATATAGAATTCTATTATACTTGAGACTTAGGCCTAACCCAACTTGATTACAATAGGTCTCTTAACTTTTAACTCCCTAAAGATTAGTGCAAGCTTTGGGCCACTTGGCTCAAGCCTTCTTTTGAATAACTTTTCTTAAAGAAAACATCAAGAAAAATAGCTAACTTTTTTCGTAACCATTAGAAATTAGGAGCCATTTGGCATGCCCTAAGGAATTTAATTCTTTTTAAAGTTGTAATAATAAATATAACAATCAATAATTCATGCAAAACATCTAAATAAGAGTAGCTTCATTTGCATTATACCACCATGCAATTATAATAAAAGAAAAAAAATACATTTTTTATCTATATCTTTCATAAAAGCTTCAATAACAAAGTACATAAAGTCATATATAGAGAAAGGTAAGTCGAGCAAACTATAACCAGTGAAAAGTTAAGGACGTACGTCATCCATAGAAGGCATTAAGAACCTAGAGTTAAAGAGGTTGAAAAGGGAATGCTATGTTCATATAGTTTGTTATGGTTACATAGAGTGGCAAATTGTTATTATATGTGTGGATAAAAAGGCGTAGTGTTGATATGACACTAGACAATGCAATGTAATTCAACCATGAACCAATAATTCCTTATAGAGAAAGATCACAATTAGTTTGCTACACAAAGTATGCAATGGTTTATCAACTTCTTTGCAAGAGCATTTAGGACACATGCGTGCAAGCACACATATTCTTATATTTTTTTATATCATATTCCACTAAATCAATTATCGCATCTCTTAACCAAAATCAATCTTAGATTTAATAAATTCATATATTCTGATCTTCCCCAATTCCTTTATAATTGATATTTAACTTCTTTAGCAAACATGTTGATCTCCCATTTCTTATGTTGAACTCAATCCTATTCTACCGTTTGCATCCTTCTATCTCTCAACCCCTTTATGCTTTCCCTTTCCTCTCTATGCTTCAAAGTAACCCCTCATCCCCTCGATTGACACAACTACTTCATCCATCTTCGATCACCACCTAGTCATTATTGTCATCATCACAATGAAAGTAAACCTCACAATCAAAAAACACAACATCATCCCCTCTATTAGCTCCCAGGGACAACACATCTCCCTCTACCTTATAGTAAACCCACTCATCCAAAGCCTCCCTTATTGTACCTTAGGTTATGACAATCTATGTTTAATACTTTTAAATGATTGTCCACCTTTGCCAACCTCTCATGCATCTCATTTAAGTATGATGGGAATAAAACAATCCTTAGCAAGGGAGGGAAAAAAAAGTATCACCTTAAATGATTGTCCACCTTACCAACCTCTCATGCATCTCATTTAAGTATGATGGGAATAAAACAGTCCTTAGCAAGTGAGGGAAAAAAAAACTATCACCTTTATTGAACCAAATCAAGTTTGGCCAAGCCCAATTAGGCTTACTAAACAATACTAGAACTCAATCATACCAATCTAAATATGGGTTAACTCAAATCATACATAAGTCTAATTTAGTTCTAATTGAGCCAAATTAGGATTTTAATTGAATTTATCTAGCCCAATTCAAGTTATGTCTAACTAAATTGAGCCAATTCAAGCCTAATGGGAAGCTAATATGTACCTAAATCAAGCCAAAGTGACTAGAACAAAAATCCAAGCAAGCAAGATCTTCAAAATTAGCCATATCAAAGCCAAAACTTGAGCCAATGAGAGAATCAATTGCACGAGGATTACATTCATTCTTGAATAAATTCTACTAATGCTATGGTTAGGTCGAGCAAATGCCAAGTCATGAGCATGATTTTGTTGGTGAGCTCCACTTAAACCATAAGATAGGTCACTCAATGATCAACATCCTCAAAACCCAACCTAAGGGCAAATTGGAAGCATTTCTTGGTTGATTTGAATGGCATAGAGACAAAATTGCACTGAAATAGCTAATCACGAGCTTAATTAATCAAAATAAACAGACTCAACATGGGCCAAACCACAATCAAATCAAACTCAATTAAATGAAAAACAAATATTTCCAAGTGTTACTACAAGAATTCAAATAAAATAAATAAACCAGGTAAGCTTCACATGAGATTATGGAGTCTCTATGCTTTAAGACATTCAATACTATTCTTTATAAGAAAATGAATAACTAAGAAATCAAAAAAAGTACAAACATGCAAACAAGCCAAGATGATTATTTGGTAGAACCATGTCTGTGTTAAGAATCAAACTGAAGAAAAAAAAAAAAAAAAAAAAAAAAACTGAAAGGTAAGCTAAGAACTTGGCTGAAATCCAAAAGAAGGAAAAACAATGCACAAAACAGACATGAATACTATTTCAGACGCTAGTAAAAGGAGGACAGTGTTATAGCAGTTAACAATTAGGAGCTGTAATACTTTTAACACGCCAAATTCATTAGCAGATCACAAAAAATAATTTACAGGTGGAGGATCACTAACAAGTTAATGAGTTCCGGCCGCCACCAACATCTCAGTGCACCGTAAAATTGCAGCTTCTCCGTCGCAGTTCCGTTGTTTCAGCGAGGCTAAAGACTGAATCTTCCTGCATGTTTAATCATTTTTCTGGAAGAGCCATTTCGAAGGGCCAGATGAACTAAGTTAGAAATTTCTACCTCTGTAGGCCACATCCTGAAGCCAAGAATAAAAGTAAGTTGTGATAAAAATCAAGGAGAGGGATTAAAGCATTTTTTAGCTAAGTTGGCATAAGGCTTGTCACTTTTTTCTTGTAAAGGACCATGAGATGGATGGTTTATCGACATTAATGCATCAGATCATAGGATCAGTTCTACCATGGATTTCTCATTATAAGAAAGTTATGGAAGTTAAGCAAAAGTTGCAGTAGCTGATGGCTCATGTAATGGAACAAGTTACAGGAATTTTGTATTGATTGTTTAAAGATTAAATTAAGATATTTATATTAATTTGCCTTTAATTAGTAAGATGATTGAGGACATGAATTGTGGTTTGACATTTTCCTTCTGTGAATTTTAAGATTTGTCATAGGGTAAGAAGATTGGTGATGTCGAGTAAAATGATCTCTATTATCTATCATGTATGGGCTATTTCCTTTTATTCCAATGTAACAGTTCATCAATATAGATTAGGACATTATAGTTTTCAAGATTTTTCTGTACCCACAACTTTTTAACAAGAAAGATCTTTCATCCTTTTATTGGGATCATTTTATATGTGCAAAACAATCCCAGGTACATCATCCTTACAAGTCTACTCTTATCCACGTGAATGTGGTTCAATTCCATATAAAATACAAATCCATATGCACTCTTCTTGTCACTTGCATTGCTTATCCAATCACCATCCATATAACTTGTAAGTCTAAACATATCAAAGTTAGAACAAAGAAGACAATACAAGATGGTTCTTTTTATATAATATAGTTTTGGATACATTCCAATGATTTTTCGTTGGCTTCTCACGTATCAACTAACAAGTCCCATATGCGATGTCCATCTTTGTGCAGCTTACATATCGTAGAAATCCAACTACAATCTTATATAAAGTTGGTTCAATGAGCATTCCTTCTTCTTCTCTTGTTAACTTTAAACTAGTTTTTACTAGCATGTTGACTGAGTTACAATCTTCCATGTTGAATCTCTTTAATATTTCTCTAACATAAAACTCCTAGTTGATAAATATCCCTCCATCACCTTGCTTTATTTCTAACTTGAGGAAATATGTCATTTCTCCATGTCTGTCACAAAATCTTAATTTCCTCGAATTTTTTTAATCATTTCTCCAGAGCTCCCTGCAATAATTAAATCATCAACATGTAGGAAAACATATAAAATATTTCCATCAAGTTCCTCCACATATAGAAGTGCATCATATGAACATTGCTTAAAGTTTTTTTGTTTAAAATATTCATCTATTCATGCATTCCAAGCACTAGGTGCTCATTTTAGTCAATATAGTACTTTCCATAATCATAATACTTTATTCTCTTGTCCCTTCCTTACAAATCATTGTAGTTGTTCAATATATACTTATTTTAAATTACCATTCAAGAATGCTGGTTTGATGTTCATCTAGTAGATTGTCAGCTTCTTTTGAGCAACGATAGCAAGCAACAATTGTATGATTTCCATTCGAGCTATGGGCACAATTACTGCTTTGTAATCGACTGCAAACTTTTGTTTGTATCGTTTGGCTAAAAGTTCGGATTAATGGTTTTCAACTAATCCAACTGAATTTTTTTAACTTTGTATACCCATTTTACCCCCATGGCCTTGTGACTTTTAGGTAGGTTAGCTAAATCCAAGTTTTATTTTTCTTCGAATGAGATCATTTCTTCTTTCATTGCTTTCCTCATTTGGATCCTTTATTGCATCCTCGTAAGTCACCACTTCTTTTTTAGCATATAGGAAAACCAAGTTCATGGGAGTAGTTACCCTACACAGATCTTGTAAAATTCTTGTTCTTCTGGTAAGACTGTCTTCGTTCGTGCATTCCTCACTTGTTTTCTTACTCAAACCAACTTCAGAAAGTGAAAGCTACCTATCTTTGTTCATTTTTTCTTCATGCTCCTCTACTTGATGCATGTTCAAGTTCATGATTCCTTTTTTTTGGAAAGTAACATCTCTAATTATGATTATTCTTCCTGCCTTCAGTTTGTTGAGCATGTATGTTTTCTATTGTTAATCATATCCAAGAAAGATGCATGTCATTGCTTTATCATCCAACTTCTTAATAAGGTTAATGTTATGGGCATATGTGATTTATCAATAGTGTGAAACTTATCTAAGTTTCATATGGCATTATATCAACTAAGCCTTTCATTGAATATTGTTTGAGCATGTACCTCACATGGTTCACTAATTATCCCTAGAATTCTTTACATAGGATCTTCGTTTTAAACATACTCTAACACATGCCCATTATTGTCCTATTCTTCTCCTCTGTCACTTTGTTTTGCCATGAGGATTGCTGTGTAGTTATTTGTCTCCAAATCCCATTACCTTTATAGTAGTTAAAAAGTTCTTTAGAATTAAAACTCTCATTCACTATTTCATCTAATAGTCTTAATTATTTCTTTTGCCTACTTTTCAACTAGCACTTTAAATTGTTTAAAACATTCAAAAATATATGATTTCTCATCAATAAAAATAATAAAGTAACCCTTTCCTCCATAATTACTAATATCATCGGACCAGATATGTTTGCGTACACCAATTCTAATATCCTTCTTGCTTTGGTGTTGACCTCCTATGGAAATGACGTTCTAAGCTATCTTCCCAAAACACATCCTTCACAAACTTCATTTACTTCATGGATATGAGATAGGTCTACTCACCATTTTTCTATTTAAAAGTATTTTAAATGATCCAAGATCTAGATAACAGTACCTTAGGTGCCATAACTAATCATCGTCCTTTACACATGTTGCTAGACATCTTGTGCTTTGTGATTCATGCTTTTAGACAGAAAATCTAGTTTGAGCTTATAGGTACATGTGCTATAGTGTGGTTTCCCTTCATTAGTGTCGATCCTTCATTGTCATTGTATCCCTTCTCCAATAGTTGAACAAAACTAATAATATTTGTCTTTGTGTTTAGCAAATAGTATATATTTAAAATATATTATTGAATTTCATCCTTCAACTTTATTAGAATATTTCTCATTAACTTGAGCCATTAAGTTGTCTCTAAAAGTACCAGAGCCCCTAACCTTCCCATCTAGATCAAAAAGTAGTTTTTTTCATCTTGTCATGTGGTTACTAGCACTAGTTGAACAAAACTAATAATATTTGTCTTTGTGTTTAGCAAATAGTATATATTTAAAATATATTATTGACTTTCATCCTTCAACTTTATTAGAATATTTCTCATTAACTTGAGCCATTAAGTTGTCTCTAAAAGTACCAGAGCCCCTAACCTTCCCATCTAGATCAAAAAGTAGTTTTTTTTATCTTGTCATGTGGTTACTAGCACTTACCACATACCTTTTCCTGTTGCATCTACATCTTTGTTTACCATTATCAATAGATCTTGATCATTTGTGTGATTTAGTTTTTCACTTGTTAAGGTTAACCCAACCAACACTTGGATGCATAGCATCCAAATTTGTAGTTGTAACATTTGATGTTACTTTTGTCCTTCTCTTTTTGATTACAAGCCCTCTATTCTGGTGAGCTTTTCCAACATGATTAAAGTTTCCATGGCCATGATCACAAACACCACCATCACATTTGCTACAATTCTCTTGGTTATTTGTCTCTTCTTTCTTTTCTTCCATTGAAAGACTAAGGTTAGTTTTCAAATTTTGCTCTAATGGTTCTCTACTTCTCTTCTTCATTCTTTGCTCATGAGCTTGAACTGACCCTATCAACTCTTCGATTTTCATCTTAACTAGATCTTTTGATTCTTCTGGCTATTTGACCTAATTGAACTTTGGATATGAAACGTGCAAAAACTTCTCTACAAATTAGTTGTCATCCATACTTTCTCCATTACACTTCCTTTGATTTATTATAGTTTGTACACGAAGAAGATAGTTGCTAACTTCCTCAATCTCCTTCATTTGTAGAGATTTAAAATCCACTCTTAAAGTTTGTAAACTAATCTTTTTTTACTTGTTCATTGCTATTTTACATCTTCTTGAAGATGTCCTATACTTCTCAAGGAGTAGTGGCCTATTTAGCTTTTTTGAATGTGGCTCATCTAGCCCTTAATACATGAAAAAAAGTTGCTTCTTATCTTTCTTCTTGCATCGTCCAATGTAATTCTTTCAATTTGTGTAAGGATGGCACTTTCAACGGCTTCCTCATTCTCGTTGATTACTATATCCTAGATCTTAGCTTCTGAATATTGCCTTCATTTGAATACTTCAATTATCATAGTTCTTTGTCAGTTGGGGAATAGGGAGTATGTTGCTTGTCATCTCTGAACCTAGGCCTCAAATACCACTTGTAGCAAGAAAAACTCTTAGCTAATAATATGACTTGAAAAGATAAATAACAAAACAAATAATTTACTAAATAACTTCAAATACAAAGAATTTTCTTGCCAATACTTAGCTACACCAACTTCTAAGGAAAAACCTCTTTTCAACTCACATTTTTATTTGCTACTATATCATCATTGATACAAATATGTCTACTGTCAGTGGAGTTCAAAGTGACCATTCATATAACACATTAGGGGTTTTTTGACTTTTCAATGATAACCCTAGCATTCCTCATCAATAACTTCATTAAATGTTTGTCTTTTCAATAATTTCATTAATTATCCTTATCATTCCAAGAACTTTACTAAATATTTTTGTCTTTCCATGATCATCATCAAATGCTTTTGTACATTTTCAAAACCACCTCTTTGGTTTTTCATCCTTCTTAAATTAAAATTTATTAATTGCATCATATATTGAACTAATAAAGAATGGAAGCAAGTCAATAACCAATTTGATGGCAAATTTCTGCAATGTGAGGTGCAAAAAGGTAAAATAAAAAAGCAGGGGTGTTCAAACTGATATCAGAGGCATCAAACTCTTGGTCCTTGTATAATTTCATGGTTCGGTTTAATCCTATAGCAAAGTCCTGCAAGGGATCCTCGTCAGGCACAACTTTAATAGATGATAGAAAAAAGGTTTACAAACTGATTGTGGAGGTACCAAACTCAAAACGTATAAACATCTTCCATGCAGGTAATAGCAATGCCTTTAAGGTCCAGAAAGTGAGCATCAGAATGATGCAAACAAATTTTGTTCATGGTATGTAAAACTTCATCTAATGAAGCTTTTCCAATTTCAAGGTTCACTTGTTTCAGGTTAAGCAAACGTGCTTATCTGCTGATTTTTAGTTTCAAATGCAAATAAATGTCCGCAAAGAGTGCTATAACTCATTCAATAAGTAGCCTTTCAACATCAACTTCCATTAGCTATTTTTTCAAGCATAACTACACCAAACAGACCCTCTCATTAATAACGTATAGTTTTTTGTTTGAATAAATTAAAAATATGTTCTAGAAAAATTGACCTAATTTTTAAATGAGTTCACTCAAAATAAATCTCTTCGAAAAAAAAATATCCAAGAAAATCTCTTTAAATGAATTGTGTTGGAGCTTTAAAAGAAGGTATAGGCGTTTATTGTGCTCGATAAATGCCTCTCACCATAAATTATATATATTTTTTAACCACTAGGCATTGGACCAGCTCTGTCTGAAGCTGTAGGATCAAAATAAATTGGTTTTGAATGGAAACTTTAAACCATAATGATAGAAACAAGTTATATGATAATGGAATTCACCTTATGGATGTGTCATACAATGAGAATAAATTATTAAACAAGTAAATTAGGAGATCAAAAGGCTGTCTACGTCCACTTACAGATGGATAAGTGGGCACATAGTAAAATGGTCGAGGCTGTCCAACAATCATCTGCTGGCCATATGGCAACTGCAATGACATTGAGGTATAAAGAAACAAAATTATTAAATAAGCAAATATCCTAAGTGCAAAGAATAGGGGCAACCAAAAAACTTTAAATGGTCATCTTGTACTTTTCATACCATGTGACCATTAGCATGGATGTAAGGCTGGGGAGGCTGTAGTTGAGGGGCCTGTGGATTGTAAACAGGTTGGTGGGTGCCAAATGGCGGTCCAACCTATAAAAACTAATATTAAAGATAGAACTTGAAGTCATGAAATAATGACTATATTAAAAAAAAAAAACTAATATCATGCCATCATGCTTGATGGCAATGAAACCATGAAGTGCATGCAGCTTAAATGATGCTCATCTAAAATGAATATCAGTTGGCAGATCAATCTTGCTTTCGATTTCTTGAATAAAGGACAGCTCCCCCAAAAATGCCGAACATCTGAACTTTCAAGTCATCAACACATAACATAATGACACTTGTTTTGTAATGCTGAGATGACTTGTTTAAAATAAATCTATTGTCACGTCAACAAAGAAATGCACAAATTTCTTAGCAAGTATTGAATGGTTGATTGATAGCCAAATCCCATTAGAACTAAACACCAGCAAATTAGACTAATAAAGATTGGGATTTAAAAAACAAGTATAACAATGTTTTTAATTGCAATTTTTAACTCAACAGATCGTAGAATAGAAAAGGCCTTATTTCAGTTGATATAAGAGAACTACTACCATTTATGTAAGGATGAACCGAAGGATATAAAACAAAAGAAACTGCCAAAGAAAACACAAATTAGGCTTACAATTTATGTCCTAATATTCATAGGGCAGCCTTATATTTCACACTAATTCTCTCCCTGAAACTGAAATATAGGTATTAATCATACCTAGCTTGCTATAATTTTCTTGGAAGGGTTTAGAGACTAAACCTTAGTAAACATATCAAATGGTAGTTTTGTATAAGAGTGAATAAAGTACAAATCTGTTAACTCATGATAGCTTCTCTAATAAGCTGACAATTAGGTTCACCTGTGAAGAACTAGATTACTTGATTGGATTGCTTGCAAAGTGAATAGTGGCCTAATTGTCACAGTGCATTGCACATGACTTTGGATACAAAAACATCAAAATTACTTAATCCACAGGATCTCCCAAGCTACGAGTCATGGTTCAATGCTCAACTTTGGCATTGGAGCATGCTGCCACCATTTGTCTCTTGCTTCTTCAAATGACTAGGTTTCTTCCCAAAAAGGTGCAATAGTTTGAAATGAATTGTTTATCATTTGAACTAGCATAATCAACATTAGAATATTTCTCAATTTACAAATGACCATGCTTTGTGAATAGCAATCCCTTTTTGGGAGCGCCATTAATAAATTTTACGATTCCTGTATTAGTGGTGAAATTGCTTAACCATATACTAGCTAATAAAATTTACACAGAGATGTATGGTTGATAGATCAATTTACTTATCAATTATTGAAAATGAGACCTGCCACTTATAATATTCGAAGTTTATGGGCTTGGCACCAAATAGACCTACCTGTTATAATATTTTACTAGAGGTAAAGAATTGGATGAAACTTTGCTGAGAAGATTGGAGTTAATTCAAAAAAGGATATATCAACAGAAATATAGAAATCACAACCAAATGGACAATAACAACAAAACTTCTAGGCACAAGAGTTCCATAATAAGATACATTTAATAGCCCAACAAGACAATTTGTCAATAGCAACAATATAGAGACAAACAAAAGTGATACAATCAATGATTTTAAGAGTGATAGAAAAGAGAAGTTTATCAGGATACCATTGATGAGAATAGCACCATCTAGAATAAAGGAAGACATTTGATTGATAAGATAGCAAGTAACGAGAACATCCCCATTGAAGTTATTAGGCACGCACATCTAAATTAGAACAATACCAGCAACACAAAATATGTGCCAATGCTTGCATTCGGCCACACAATTTTCAAATATGAATAAGGGCATAATGTTTGGTTTATGATGCCCTACTAAACTAGAAAAGTTAGAAACAATTTTTGAACAAACTTTGGAACATTGTTAGATGGAACAAAACCAATGAAAGTAGAAGAATAGGTCTTGATTTCATGAAACCTGGTATTGATTTAATAACAAAAGCATTGTATTATACATGGTATTTTAGGTCTATCTTTTAAAATATAAATTTAGGTAGGGAGCTCAAAAATAACCATTAACAAAGATGATAAAATCATCATATCTATTAAGAGACCCCACTCGATAGGAAGCCCAAATGTCAAAATGAACTAAGAAAAGCTCTAATTATCAACTCAAAAAGCATAAGAAGCATGAAGATGCCATCTTTACTTAAACTTAAAAATCAAAGCACTCAAGAGAAAGAAATTGTTTTACAATGAAGAATAAACACACCTTGGAGAGAAGAGTGAAATACCAGTATCCAAGAAATAGAGGCTGTCATGTTCAGGACAACCACTAATCCGCATCCTCGTGGTCAGACCTTGAAAAATACTATATTTCGGAGAACTGGTTGCATATGATTCCTATTCTCTCATTGCAAGGTAATGATACTAGAAGGTAATGATAAAAAGCAAAACCAACACCTATAATGAGAGAATAAGAACCATATGCAATGTGACTAGACGTTAACGATTGAAATACAGTAAAAAAATAGAACTATTATCAATTTTTTAAATGTAACACCAAAATCCAATTTCTAGGACTCTTTGAAAGCAACAACACTGAGGACACTTGAGTAGCAAACAAATCTTGAACCAAGGAATTAGAATTCAATGTTTGTTGTGATTGTCATAGTTGCTTGAAATTGTCATAATTATTTCGAGTCAAAGTGACACCACTACTTCTTGAAGGAGGTTTGATAGATGTTGCTTCACCAACAATGATATTGGTCCATTCAACACTTTTGAGAGACATGGTTGGTGCAACCATCATGAGAGCAACGATGAGAAGACAACAAAATTTTAGAACTATGACAACGTCCACTTCGACGATCATGTCCAAGAGCCCTATTACCACCATGTACACAATCATGAATAGTTTAGAGCAAAACATCTAGTGGATCATGTAGCAAGGCTGTGAGATACTAATGGTGACACTAATTAACTTAAAGAGGCAAGTGAGACATTCCTCAACTAGCAATAACTCGAGACCAAAAATGAATTTTGTAACAACAAACTCTTCCCAATGTGTCTTCCATGTTGGGGATCAATGATTAACAAATAACACACAAGTAATGCATTAAGGACACCTTAAGCTCCAAAGCATATTCTTAGAGATTGATTTTCTCGAAATTAAAAATCTTCTCACAAAATTGAAACACGCAAGAAATATTCTTCTTTCAAGAAATCATCTCATGAAGCATATCCCATATCTTCTTAATAGAGGCAAGAAAATTTAAGGCAATTTGGAACACAACATAACTGTGCAATTGTTTATTTGCCATTACATGCAAGAAGTAGAACTTGTGCACTTGTTTGTATAGCCATATCTAAAACTCCTTTGTAGAATTTGTGGCAAGAAATTATATACTTTGACACAAAAAACCCTTGAAGTAAATTGCTTTAAATTGGTAAATCAATTAATTGTCCTTGAGGATCTGACATCAATCCTCTCATACCTACTAATTAATGTATTTGAGATATATTGCTTTAGCCCAATGCACGAGGATCTAAACAAAGATGATATAATTTGTCCTAGCTAACAACAAAAACTTTGAATGCTTAGCACCATAGGAGGTAGTTAGAACAACCATCTTCATGGTTATGCTAGCAATAAATTTGGCTTAGATGTCATAATAAGCAAAAAGTAGACGACAAAGACCTGGCAAATGATCAATCACAGGTGAATTCTTACATGTGCATGATAAACGTTTACATAGCTAACCAATGCAAAAAAAATAATATAATGCATGCCATAAATTGTTTTTATAAGAAAATTGTTGACATGCAAGATTCATTTTTATGATGACAAAGGAGGCATAAAAGAAAAGGAAGCACTGTAGCCAGATAACTCAAAAATGGAGAAGTGAGTAGTCTCATCATGGAGGTGTTTTGATGTGGATGGGTGACAAGAAGGGGTGTAAAAGAGAGTGGCAAAGGGCTACAAAGGAGAGGTGTGATGCAAAGGATGTTGGATGGCTACAAAGGAGAGGTGCAATCACGAAGTGCTACAGAAGGATACAAAAAGAGTTGTAGATAGTTGAGATGGGAGAACAAGCGAGGGGTTGTGGCTAATGAAGATAGGACCAATGTCTACGTCTTTTGAGGAGATCAGGAGAGAAGGTTGGAGGCAATTGTTGTGGGTAAGCAAGAGAAGACTTAAGGTTGTAGGTGTGTGAGACGAGAAAGGGTTAGAGATGTGGATAGGTGGTATTGTAGGTGAAGGTTGTTAAGAAACAAGGTTAAACAAGAGGAAAAAAAAGCTGACTAAAATTGGGCCATTGCGAAATGCTTAAGATTTAGGATTACATTACTCTAGTAAAACAAAAAGGTCTTATTTCATCTAACATTAGCGGGGCAATTTGGCACACTTTATACTGGGACCAATACAAACAAATGAACAATAATAGAAAACCTAGCATGAAACATTAATAATTATAACAAATATTAGGCTTACTTTTTATATCCTAGTATTTATAAAGCTCCCTAAAATTCTATATGTCAAGAGGCAGAATTTTATATGCAAGTGTCAGCAACAAGCTAATGAACCATGTTGTTATGTTAAGACACTTCCTAGAAAACAACAAGAGATGATGGATTCACTATCCGAGAACTAGGAATGTGATATCAACAATAATATGTGGCCTACAACATCAAAAATAACAAACTATAACCCATCAAGAGTGCTTCATTATACAAGTCTATTGAAAAAATTCACTTTGGGTTTAAGAGAGTTCAACTTAACTCAAAAACAAAAACTTGATTGACTCAAACTCAATTCCAACTTAAAATAATTTTAGTTGGAGCTAGCTCAATTTAAAGTTACCTCAAGTTTGAGCCTTCGTAAATTGATATCAAATCTGAAACAAATTACCAAATCATGGTACTTGGTCGATGCTACTTTCAAAAGCAAGGAAAGCAACTAAAGCACAAACGAAGGATGTAGGTATGATCTTGGTTACCAACTGATTTAGGAAGTGGCTTGAATATCTAAAAAGGAAAATAGATGATTGGAAGTTCATACACCAATGCCTTTCCTTAAACCTAAACCAAAACAGAGACAACTACACAATAGAGAATAGGTTAACAAAGATATTTTTCATTTTTATAAAAAGAACTAACCTTTAAGTTTACAAGAAAAGTCTTAAATGTACTAACTTAGGAGTCTATTTACAAAAAATGCTAAAATTAACAATAAGAAAATAAGAAAATTGCCGATTAGTCAAAAAAAATCTTAAAATTAAACCAAACGGAAATGTATAAAAAAAATTAATGCAATAATTTGACCCAAATAATTTATTGGCTAGTACATCAATCCCCTCCTCGTAAAGGAACTCAAAAGTTGAATTAAGTGGAAGCTTTGAGGGAATGAACTTCTAAAGATCCTCTCCAAGCTAGGTCATGTAACCATCAACATTTGCCACCAAGAACAAAGGGGACAAACATTCCAAAGAAAGGATACGATGCAAATAATGGACCAATCCAAAATTCTAAAATAAATTGTAAATGATAATTTCAAGTCAAGCTACAAACAACTAATTTAGTATGAATACAAACTCAAATGTGCCCTATGTTGAGTTGAGGCATGATGTTAAAAAATTGGTAGAACAAACTCAAAATGATTTTCAGCTAATCCCAAGTTGTCAAACTAAAAGGTGAACTTCATAGCTATTAGATTGACAGCATAAAATGAAGCACTAGCATGATTGAATGTTGTAAAGCTACAAAAGATAGAAGTGGAGCATCAATAGATATAACATCATGCATTTTGCTAAGCTCTTCAAACACAAGCTCAAAAATATGACTCTAAGATAAAGGATTAATACAAGACAAAAATCCCAATTCAAACTGTTTTAGCATGTTAAACTTTCCACAGCGTAAATTACAGTTTCTGGAGTTTTAGTGACTTCTCCTGCACTAGAAAGATGGATCAAAAACAAGATGATAGGCTTTTACCAAAAAATAATAATAAATAGTAGATGTGCCATCACATCACACAAACAAAAATTCTCTAAATTTAACAGGCACAAGAAATCTTTTAATAAATTTTGAATTCTTTTAATGAATTTCAAATAAGGTTCATCATGAAAAATAATTTTTAAAGTCTTCACAAAGTAAGAAGCTTCAAAGAATGCACAACTTCAAAGAAAACATTTACCATGCAATACTCGTAAAATGAGAACTAAGATAATACTTTCCATAATTTTCACAATAGAACAAAAAAACTCTAGCATCTTCAACCCCAAGTTATTATTTCAAATGAGATAAAGCTTTAATATAGGATTGTAATGTTTTTCACAACTACACAAGAATAATAACAAGCTTCAACCTCATGAAATGAGCTCAACTACAAGAATCCCCTAACACCATTTTGCCTATCACTTAGTAGACCTTACTAAAATCCTAAGCATGCCATGTCCTTCCACATGATATTGCATACCTTTTTTTATCTTTCCCTTCACTCATTCAGAGCAAAAAAATTTTCACAGCTTAGCTCTCCTAACAAGATCATTAAATAATATAAGTTTAACATGTCTAAACTATATAAGATGAACCTCCCTAAGATTATCCTCCATTTGGTGCCACAAACCATCTTGTGTATATGCTCATTTCTAATCATATTCATTATTATGAGTATCCAAGCATATTCAAATCATACTCCAAATTTCATATACACAAGAAATCTTTTGATGAATTACAAGTTAATTCCATAGTAAAAGCCAATTCTTAAAGACTTAGAATGGCATATTGTTTGATGGTTCAAGAATACATGACATTCATGGTGAAAAGGTTTGCCATGCAATAACCATAAAATCAAAACCTCAAAAGATATCTATGAAAATTTTCATAATAGAGAAATAAATTTTAGCAAGTTCATCCACAACATAATCATTATCAAAGATCCAATATGGAACTCCAAAGTCCTTGACAACCATATAACAAACAATAGCAGATCTTAGTCCTATTAAATAAGACAAACTACAAAAAACCTCAAATGACATTGTACTTTTTCAAACCAGCAAACCATCCAAAAGACTTGAGCATGCCATGTCCTTTCTTACAAGGTTACACACATATTTTGAACTTCCACATCAATAGCTCAGAAAAGAAATTTTCAAAACTCACCTCTAGTAATAAGAGCATTAAGTAGTAAATGTTAACATGACCAAATCATCTAAATCAACTAACATTATGTTTATCCTCAGTTAATACTACATTTTCACCCACGTGCATTCATTTACAATCACATCCCTTTGAGTATGTCACCCATCCATATGATCATTAGTAGTGTAACTCACAAGCATATAATCAATAACATAATACTGCCAATCGCATTGCAAACTAACAAAATTTACCTTTAACCTTGAAGGAAGAGTTTCAACTACACAACACATAAAAAGTACTCCATTTCATCCACCTTCTTGATCATTTTAGAGCAAAAAATCGAGAGATATTATAAGCACTCATTTTTAATATTTAAGATCATCAAGTATCATATCTATATTATTTGTATAGTTAGCCTAATTAAATTTACATTTTATATATTTGATTTTAAAACTATCAAGAGACAACTTTTGTGACCATGTTTTAGGACTTTATTAGGTCACCTTGGTCTTTACAACGAGACAATGATAGGTCAACCCATTATGTTACTTCGTATTCTATAATAGTAAACCTTCTAAATATGGTACATCTAACAAATATTCATCTCAATATTTAGATCTCCATTGAATGACACCACATCATTTTATCATGAATTTGATTAACAAAAA
Source organism: Vanilla planifolia (assembly GCA_023846275.1). Taxonomy (NCBI): domain Eukaryota; kingdom Viridiplantae; phylum Streptophyta; class Magnoliopsida; order Asparagales; family Orchidaceae; genus Vanilla; species Vanilla planifolia. Next base: position 2,490,546 of record CM043877.1, read on the forward strand.
AAACTATTGCATATCAATAAAGACTCATAAGAGAGCCTTAACGAAGTTCAATTGCATTAGCAAAATTATTAATCCTCGACTTAATGTCACTACTCTTTATACATGTATTTAATTTTTATATAATTAGCACTATTCTAAATATCTATTTTCTTCTCAAAAAATAAAGTATTGTGATATTTTTGCTCCACTTTATTTCCACTCCATTGTATCATCTTTTAATCCTCAAAATGACTTTGAATAATCTAATAAGTCATGGATGCCTTTTTTCCACTCATTTTCCTAAATCTATAAAAAAAGTATCTTGGCCGATTGCATTAGCAAAGTTAGTCAACTCTCAAGTTAGGACATGTGCATTGTTTATTATGCATGCCTTTAGTTTTTATAATTAGTATTGCTCAAAACATGGGAACTAGGATGTCCACGCAAGAGAAGAATGAATCATAAAACTGGTAAACTCTAAATTAAATAGTAAAATAACAGAAGACTTATATAATTATTAAGTATAATTGTTATTGAACCTAATTTTAAATTATATTAACTTTAAAATCTTTTGTGTGAGAAATATGATAAAATATATAACATAAAGATTTTAAGAGTTTTAATCCAAATACGAATCTATGTTCACCTCTAGCCAAAAGTTTATGAAAAAAATTGTAATAAACTACTTCCACTAATGCGGGTAGATAAAAACTCACACAATCGCCCAAAGAATTCTATAACACTAGGTGAGAACATTACAAATCACTAGCCTAGATAAAGTTATACTCTAAGTTAGAGGACCTATAATCACCGGCTCAAAGGAGCCTACAAATCATCGAGTCAAAAAACCCCACAAATGTGGCCAAAAGATCGAATAAAAAAACCAAACGTAAAGTCTCACAATGGGTTGAAAAGAACAAAATAAAACAAAGACAATATCCTATAATCTCGTAATAAGATTAAAAGACACATTAAATCATTATATAAAAGCTTAGGTATGATATCCTACTTAGCTCAATGCAACTACATGACAAAAGGTTGAGAACGAATGAAAATGATACTTTTTACTACAATTTTACTGTTTATCCAAGTCTTCAAGCAAAACATCATTCTTCAAGTAAAATTGCTCCTAAATGATTCGCAATTATTCATTACTCATTAAACTATGTTTGAACCCCATTTATAGCTTTTTATAGTGCTTGTCAATGGCTTTAAATAGTACCAATGGCTCTCAAATGACTACATTGGAAATTCTAAATTCAGATTAAACTAGTCAATACTCAATAAAATGTACTAAACGTATCATGTATTAGGCTTCAAATGTACAAGATGTATTGTATGTAAAAAATTCACACATCATATGATATCCTTGTTTTAAGCCTCATTACTACAATAAAATTACTCAAATGAACTAAAGATACTATATACTAAAATTAATGTACTGCACACTTTTCTCAAGTTCTAGGTTTTTCTCAATGCACTATTAACGTTCACTTACGGTTTTACAAATTAAAAGTGAGCAAAGAAACTCCATAAATTTCTTCTTCAAGTATGCTCAAGCTTTATGTCTAATGTTTGTTATGTTCTCACCAAACACCTTGCTAATAAGCCTTTTGAGTTAAATATTAAACTCCCCAAAGAGTTCACCAATTAGCTTAGAGATGCATGAACTGAAAATACTCGGAAGAAAAACATTAATAACACTAAAAAATAATTTTATTGTTATTAAATAAATTACATATGAACAAAATATTTAACAAGCACTATTCTAAATATCCACCTTTTTCTCAAAATAAAGTATCTTCGTATTTTCACTCCACTCCTCTGTCATCTTCTTTAAAATGGCATTGAATAATCTACTAAGTCATGGATACCTTCTCCATTCATTTTCACAAATCAAATGGTATCTTGGTCAATTGTTGCTTTACTTTTTCATCTTCTTCATAGCTTTTGTCAATCCCATTTCATAAATTTTCTACTAAAAAGAAATAATTGTATTTTTTTCAAATTATTAAACTCCATAAAATAGATCATTTTGACAACTTTTATTGAAAAGCTTCAAATAACAAATCAATTCGAGTTTAATATCCTCTTCATCCTTTAAAACTTCTTTTATCACCACTTTCAAATACAGTCTACTGGAGTAAAATGATAATGACATGTTAATGACAATGAAATTCAAGTAAAGCCAACAAAAATATAAATGTGAATTGAAATATGCATTTATTAAAGCATGGTCATTAGTATATTTTTCTATAATTTTTGCAACCTTATTTACATATATAAGTGTGTTTCCCCTCTTTAATATCTAGTTTTTTATAAATCAAAATTAAGTGCCCTATAAAATCTAATCATATCTATGAAATATTTTGTACTCATAATTGCATTGAACTTTATAATATATCTTCTTCTTTTAGTATTTTCTTGAATCTATAATACATATCAAGTCTCTTTGTTATTGAAATACTTTGTTCATATTCTCCAAGTGCATGCTTGGTGCACCACCATTAGCATGTTCAATTTAATTCATAATATCACATAGAACTTTTTCAACTACAATAAGCAATATTTTATTTGACTCCTAATATAATGTAGCTACATTTGGTAATTTCTAAAACCAAAAGTAAATCTTAAGTTTATTTGCCCCTTCTAGAAATTAAGTGAAAAAAACAAAAAACAAATTACATTAAGATTAACAGTTTGATGTGAATGGGTTCAAATTTTAGGCTGTATTTGCAAACAAGTTTTCAAACCAACTTTTCAAAAAAAATTGCTATTAAAATTCTAAAATACCAACATTCTAATAAATATTTTTCACCAAAATTTCACCTCTCACATAAAACATTTTTCCCAAAATCTCCTTTACAATACTTCCTTTTTAAAACAAAAAGGCACAAGCAAACAAAACCATGGTAATTTTTGAAATAGAAATTGAGTTAAGAATGAAAATATTTTTAAAGGCATAAAGGATAAGAGAAATTGAGATAGATATAATCTAATCTTTAAATATTGTCAACTACCAAGCTATCAATACTTCTAAAGTTTATGAGATGTTATGCTGCAATAAAAGAAAAGTTATAGTACAATTTGAAGGAATTATTCTAAAACATTTGATGAGTGAAGAGTATGCTATAGGGGGAGGAAAAATAAAAAAAATTAAAGGTTTTCTTTATGTTTAAGCATTTAAGAAGACAAATAAAATTGGCAAAACTATTTTAGAGATTGTTTTAGCATATAATAAGATGATCACTATTATTTCCTTTAAAATATAAGACTTTTTAAAAAAACAAAAGGACTTGTATATAAGATGATCACTATTATTAACATTGCTGAGAATGTTAAAAGATGCCAATGCACTGAAAAATTCTGAGATGAGATTAAAAAAAAAAAACACAAGTCAAGGATGGAAGCATACAAAGTTCATCAAACCAACAAAAGATAGACATTATCGAGCTTGTCAGGAATGTTAAAAGCCTTCAAAATCGATAATCCTAGCCTCACTACAACTAGAAAAGGAAGTTAATTAAAATAGAGAAGGAAAGTGAACGATTAAAATTTTCATAATGTGAATAAAAACAAGAGAGGACACACCAAAAGAAGTATGACAAGGCCTAAGATGCTTGAGAACGCTAGTTAGGACATCTCAAAGAGTATGATGATGAGAATGAGGGATATAGAGCACCATAACCAAAGAATACAAGAATTACTCCAAGTTACGCATGTGCAGTTTACTGGATGATACTTATTTTAAATTGATACATGAAGAGGCATAAAAATTCACCAATAACGATGATGATATAAAACTAAAATAAAGTCAAGGATAATTTCCACATTCAAAAGGAGCACCCATGCCTTTTCCTAAAATAACATCAAAGACTAGAAATCTATGTCGTAGAGGAAAATTATTGAAGTACATAAGCTACAAAAAATAAAAAAAATAATTAATCAATTGACAAAGAAAAGCATAACAACATATATAATAAAAATTAAAATGCCAAAATTATCCCAAATAAAATGAAATTTACCATTTTGCATAAAATAACTCAAAAATGACCTAAAAGGAGAAATGCATAAGGATACAAATTATAAAAAAAAACTTAATTGAAGTAATTCTTTCAACCTAGCAAGACAAGTGCTGTATTTGAAATCCATCTATAACCTAAGTTAAATGCAACAACACATAAAACAATATCTTAAATACAGTGTCCATGTTTCAATGAAAATGGAAGTCATATCAACATGGTAATCAATTATCAAATATATAAAAATATATGCAACCCTAGTAGGCTATCAAATAAATATTTTTAAAACTTAAAAATTGTCAAACTTTTCCTAATATTACATGTCTTAGAAAGAGCTTAACAATATGAATTCAATGAAATTTAGTTCATTAAAAAATGGGAATCATTAAGGATATTACTCTCCGAACAAACAACTTAAAAAACCATAAACAACCTAACAATGTGCAGTAGGCTTTTTTATATTTTACAACAATGCCTTAAGAGGTATCTTTTCTTTCATAGTAAGGGTGGTAAATGGTGGGGAAAAAATGGTAAGGCAATTATTCAATCTCCATACCAGCTTTAAAATAACAGCAAAGATGAGTCAATTCGAATAGAAAAACAGATAATCATCTATTTAAGACTACAAGTGGTACAACTTTCTGCCACAATAGTGCTCACGGCCACTGCATAAATATGGTGTTTAGTAAACAGTTCAGCTGGGCCAAATGGCAATTGTGCAGTTATAACAGATTTCACTGCTGCAAAAAGTGGCTGACACAGCCACAACAGACAAAAGCTATTGCAAGAAAACCATGCAAAGTAGCCTAAGTTCAACATATTACTAGAACATAGTGATCGAAACAGGAATCCAAGAAATGAAAGCAAATTTCTAAAATATTAGTAACTTTATAGATATGATAGGATTAGAAGGAATCCCAAGAAAATGGAGCATCATAATTAAGAAGCCTACTAGCTTCAATATTTTAGCTTATACAAACACAAGTTAGCATGTTGCTTCAGTTCATTGTAAATGCCATGTATAATAAGAAGATAGGAGGTCTAGTTGGAGCTGCCATCCGTGGACAAGAAGAAGACAAAAAAATGTTGGCAATGAATAAAAATAACATTGCCAGATAAGATAAATAAAGAATAGAACTTGAAAAAGAATTCAAATCTCAAATAATGTGCCTTTCGGTGGTCAGTTGCATGATAATATTCAAAGAAATTAACAAGAGTTCCTAGGAAGAATGCCACAAAGACAATGTCATTACGAAATGCTTTTAGCAAATTTTAATTGAGTTTAAGAAATTCAGCAGATCTGGCAACATAACATTCAATAGAATGATAAGGACATACAATGAAATAAGCATCAATGTCATTCCAATTCAACTTATAAATGATATAGCAAACCTGGAAACAAATAATTTAGACTAGCCAACAAACTAAAAAGTAATGCTGGAAAAAGTTTGAATTCTAAGATCTTACCCCAACGCCCATGGGAAGGTTTTGCATGGCTGGGACAGCCGGCACAGTACCAGTATAATAAAAAGAACCTTCAGACATAGGCACAGAAGGCCTAAAAGTAGATGGGGTGAAGCTCTTGGCATTAGGATTGAGCTTAAACTCCTGAATTAACAAAAGAGAAACATAAGAAAGTCAAACTAAAAAAAGGTAGTTAAAAATAAAAAAAACTTGTTCAACTAAGAAGCCTGGACAACTGAACTAGCTATGTTATTCAGACAAGTTAAAAACAGACTTCTAATGAATCTAAGACACATGATGGATAACAATTTTTTTATTCATCCAACTTAAGGACATTCCAATGATGTGGCACAATACTTCGCTGACATTTAATCTTGCACTATTCATTTTCTTACTTTCGTATCTCATTTTCTGATACCTTCTCCAATGACCCACCTTCCCCCTCTTGCAAATATTTTCAACTCTCTCCTTGCTATCTCTTTTTCATGACTAAAATATTCCTGTAGCTTTCCATCAGTTATATCATATTGGACTAACATTCTGTACATAAATTTACCAAAGATGCATTTAATTTCATGTGGATCTTTATATCACTTTCATTAGCACATGCTAAGAATATAAATTTTTATCCTGTTAGTCAGCTTTGTCCTCAAAGCAAGTCTGTTTGCTGCTTTTTGAATTTAGAGTTGTTACTACATTCATAAGGTTCCCATGATCCAGTCATGCACATGCTACCCCTAAAAATTCACAAGTGATGACTGCTGTACCTACGGACGCAAAAAATTGAAAGCATGTGTAAACAAAATTTACCTTGGCATTTGGATTAAGGGTTGACTTTTCTGAAGACAATGAGCCCATAGATGAACTTGGTGACAAACTAGGGCCACTAGAAACAGAACCAGCAGAAACAAATTCCGATTTGATTGATGTAGGAGTGACAGGATACTGATCAACAGTCTCAGCACTAGAATGCATTTTGCTAGAATTTACATGCTCTGAAGATTGACCATGGTTATCCGTTTTTGCTGAGACAGAGGGAGCATCCGATGGAGAAGGCAGCCTTTTCTTGTCGACCAAGACTTTGTCATCTGCAAAAACGAATTGAATACCTTATCACTTACCATAAAAGATACATTACACAGCTGATTTAAACAGGAAGTAATCACTTTAAAATCAAGAAATAAACAGCTATCTCTAAACATTCTAAAATGTAAACAAATTGGTTTAAAATCAGGAAATAACCATCTCCAATCATTCTAAAAAATTGATCAAATGAAGATGTTTAGACAAAAGGTAAATGAAGGAAACCAAAAAGGATCTGGACTTCAATAACTTCATTTTCCTTTCACTTATGATGACCACCATGGCAAAAGAAGACTTAGCCTCTCAGAGAAAATCAAAAAGCTAAAGTTTATGTGAATCATGGTCATAAAGCATGAAAATCAAGGAATTAAAAAAAAAAACACATGGCCACATAAATCATTAAGATTTTTTTCCCAAGAAAGCTGCTCAAATAGAGCCAACACAATTAGAGGTGAGCATCTTGGTATCTGCTGCTGGTATTTAACATAATTCATGACAGCTTAGCCTTAAGAGCTTTAGCGAGGACAACATAATCTGAAGAGACATGATATTGCACTCATCAAGTAATTTAACCAAACAGTTTGAACTCGCAGAAGTTCCTAATATGGGAGCAAAAGAAATAGATTCATCAGTACAATTAAATATGAAATAATGCAACCAAAATGGCCTGCTTAACAAACAAGAAAAAAAAACAATTCCTCATAGTAATGAAAAGTAGGTCATTACTCAACAAATACATTTTATCTGACAACTTGACACAATCTTCAATTCAAGTTCAAGCCACAAAAAACAAGGATTTTGACAAATGGATAACAATCAAACTACTGACCCTCACCCATCGGAATATGAGCATCAACTGAAACCTGCATAAGGATATAAACCAAACAAATAAAAGAAAGTCAAAGGTCCAAACTCATAAAAAATTTATTCATCTTGAGTAGTGACAGTTTTCAAATTAATCATCACCTTACTGCTGTTCTCATTCAAGAACTTGCTTTCGATCAGATCTTGTGTTGCCTTGTTGGCATGCATGTGACTCGACCTGCAGGCCAGATTAGCATTAGTTTATAATATTGCATTTGTCTCTTCAGCATATAAGAATCAACCCATTTTAGTCAAAAACATCAAGTAATAATAATCAATAAATCAATATGCATAACATGCTTGAATTTCCAGCCTTTAGAACTCACGTGCTTGTATCATCAGATGTAGATGAACTACCACGCTTGTTGCTACTAAAGCCGAATGCAACTTTATCAGTTGAACAAGTTAAGTCCTCATCCTGCAGCCATATAACAATATATAAACCAAAATGCAAAATGAGAAAGAACCTTTTTGTGGCATATGAACCTTTTACCAGGTCAACATACAGTCGTCCAGAGATGGGCTGGCAAAAAAAAGATCAGGCTGAAAAGATATAAACATATAAAATGGTATAAAATGGCATTTCTACATGTCATTTGTTCACATATTATATTCCTAAGGGTGTCCAAATCCTTTAAATTTAAACAACCCATGTCTAAGACAGTGCGATATTAGCTCCATAACAAACAGCATACTGCCAAATAAGTCAAAAACCTTCCATCAAATACAAACCATCATACAAGAAACACACACATGTACCAAACATTAGGAGAATAACAAAAAAATAACATGTAAATGAAAAATCAAGACTGTGTTATATTATTACTCACATATACATATGCTGGATACAGGATGCACAAAAACGCAAGTGTTTGACTTCAAAATAGGTACAGGTAAAAAACTAAAGAACAAGGTGAAACTTAAACAACGAGCTAAAACTAGTTTATGCTGATACGAAATGCATTTCAAGTAAACAGCCTTGTAATTTAGTCACCAAAATTCTCAGTTTTCTCTTGGGTCAACAACCTAATACCACATAATAAAGTACTTTTGTTACAGAGGATGCAACGTGTCCAACAAGAAATAAGTAATAGATGGGGGAGACTGATGCAGTAGCATCCAATATTATCTTACATCAGAGACCTTCCAACAGGCTGAGGGCCAAGAAGTCGAGATGGAGGTTCAAAGTGTAGAACTGAAGCAGTGGAGAAAAATTAAATATAGTCAATTATTGCCACGAATTTGCTAAACTTTCAACGTGTAGGAGATGAGCTTCATGTGTGCAGCAGAAAATTAAAAAGTAAAATGAAATAGAAGTGCTGATAGATAGATATATGACTTTCGTCCATAGGTCAACTATTGTTAGAAGGAGAACTAATCAATTTTTTTCAATTTAGGAATAGAAGGGAAGATATGATATACTAAAAATAAGCACTGCATAAAAAATAAACCTGATTGTCAAACACCCATGACAAGCTATACATCTTAGCATCACAAAAGAACTACTATCTAAGAAATTAAGAATGATGATTTCAGAGGTCTATGTCAAAGGTTGCTGCATCCATCCAAGATTATGCCAAGTAATAATAACCTAGCATGTTATTCCAACATTTTGGTAGATATGGGAAATAATGTTGTCCCAAGGAATAAGTGAAGTTTTAGAAAAGAAAGCATTCATGAAGAATGGAGATAGGCATATATAATAACAACGAAAAAAGACTAACTGTTAAAGCTACATCTATTCATCCAACTAGCTTTGATAGTATACTTAAAGAATAATTGTAAACAATGTGCACCATTGACATACCTTAAAAGTGAGGTCAATTTTCTTGCGAGAGGAGCGGTAAACTTATATTTGCAAGTTTAAAAAGAAAAAAAAGTGCATTTGTCAAGGAAATACCATAGTTGGCTAAATCATAATAGCTAGACAAGGCCATGTGGAAGCAGCATTGCAAAAAAAAAACAGTAAAACACTTGAACGTTGCATCATGGACTGCACAAAAAACTTCCTTCTGTGTAGCATAGTTCAACTAAGATAACCAACAAGCATTAGGGCAAAGAAAGGATAGGGCAGCCTTTGTCTCCATACTGATTCATTCCATATGTTGTTTCTATCTGCATTACATTTGAGATTATTTATATCCTTACCTCAAATCCTTTTAGGAGATAGACTTTGTGCCAAATAAGATCCTGGGGGCAGGGGGACAGGCTTGGAGATTGAAAAGGAAATAACAATAGAAAGCTCACCAAAGATTCCGTAATTCTCCAAATATAAGAGTTATGTTTGCTGTTCACTGAACAAGAACATCTTGCACTTCAATGAACGTTCTTCTTCTTCTTCTTGATCCTTTCTCTCTTGGAAGTGCCAAACTTAGATAAAGAGAAGGAGAGAATGTGAAATAAAAAAATATATGAGAAAGAACTATATTTATTTAAAACCCCTACAAGAAATACACAAAGATGAAACTCTCAAGCTTGTAAACTTTGCAAAATTTACCCTTAGTAGCTCTCAATGTCTTCCTCAGTGTCTTGGGTGATCAAACTTATCCCTCAAAAATCCCTTTAATAGCTCTAAGAGCCCTCGAACAAATTTCATGAAAATGAATAAATATATTTCTAACTCATGCCCAATCAAAGAATGAAGAACTCCAGATATGGAGAAAAAGATAAACCTCAATGAATCCCATATAATTTCTCACTTATCATTAAAAGATAATCATCTAAAGATCCATCTACAAGTGCAAAATTAAAAAATCCCGAAAAGGCTTGATAAACAAATCATATTAGTGCACACAGCTCTGACTTAATCAAATATAAAATTCTGATTAGAGATTAAACATTTTGATTTGCTCCAACTTTTTTGCACTTCTCAATTCTTCAAGCGTGTTGAAACTAAGAGAGAAAACGATGACTTTTAATCATTAGAATCCATTGTATATACACAAAATGATTTATACTATAAGGGAAAGTATTAACCTTCTCATATTTCAAGTGTAAAGAAATCTGAATAAAAATTGAATCTCAAAGTTAAAACAAGGTTTCATTATATCTAATCACCTACAATTGTAACTATAGCTAAAAGAATAAGCATATAAGTATCCAACTAAACATTCAACTATAAGCATCCAGATTTCATATATTGTCATCCATTTGTAACCACTTATAACTATAAACATTGAATTTTCAATCTAGGAAGATAACAAATATAAATACACAAAGATTTCTATTCCATTATGCTGCCTTTCAAGCTGATGCATAGAAATTGTATATTCTTAACTTGGAAATTAACGTTTGGAAGGGTGGATTATTAAGTCATTTTATGAAAACGTCTATCAATTTAAAAGTACATGGGAAATAAGATATGCAAGTCAACTAGATGTTGATCTTTCCCTTCATGGAATGATATCAAGGATGCATTTTGTTTGATCATGTTGCTGTTCAGTATTGATTAGTAACTTGTCCCAATAGAACTTCTCAGATCATTCTTGCTTTACCTTTGAAGAGTCCAAAATGAACTTTGACCATAGTAGTTCACATATCTTTTATGCTATTTCCTAAAACTCAAACTGTACTTCAATACTATATTATATTTCTTATTCTTCCAAGAAATGATATTTTCCACAAAAAAAGTACAAAAACTATAGTGGATATCCTATCCACTATTAAACTAGCATGGTAAGCATCCATTTAAGTCTTTAATGTAATCCTTCGACATTTTTGAAATAGAATCCCTTTCCTCAGAGGGCCTTTTTAAGTAATGTAATATTCAATGCGTTATTTGAAGATAGAATCCCTTGAGAATATGCATGAACAAACTATAACAATAATTACATAGGGAATTATTTAGTCATGTTTGTAAGAAAGATAAACCAACTAAACCTTAGATACAGTTCTTTAGTGGTAACCATATCATCTTCCATCTCTCCAAGCTTATGATTTGGGTCCATTGATGAGCTAATTGGTTTGCATGGTAATTGTTCGACATTTTTTAGGAGATCTACAATGTCTTTTTGCTAAGAAACATAAAGTCACTTGTTTTGACTATGCCAATTTAATTCTTATGAAATAATTTCATTCCTTAATTCTTTTATTACAAACTCTTTGATAAAACATTTCTTAAATTCTACTTTTCTTATACACTAAAATATCATTCACATACTTAATAAAGTGAAACAATTACCTTTAAGGTTGAAAGTTTGATCGAAGTATATGGAAACCTCGGCTTTAATCATATCTACCAACCATTATTGCTTTAGCAATTTTCCAAAACCAAACTCTTTGTGATTCTTTTAGCCCATAAAATGCCAATAGCCAAGTTCTAGTTGCAACCCGGTAGGAATTCCAAGTATATATCTTTCTTAATAATGCCATATAGAAAAACATTCTTCACATCAAATAATAGAAATGGTCAATCATAATCAGCAACTATGGATAGACACGCATTTATTGTGCTCATCTTTGCAACAAGAGCCAATTGTTCCTAGTAATTTAACCCATACATTTGTGCATATCCCTTAGTTACCAACCTTTAGGTCTTTTTATTGAGACATGTTTTATAATTCACAATAAACACAAATTTTCTCATTAGACATGAGTTTTGGCAAATCAACCAACTCCCATACATTATTGTTTTCTCATGTTAAAGCCTCTAATAGAGTCGATGGGATGGACAAAATGTTTAGGCTTGTGAGGACTATGATGTAATGTAGTGCACATCTTTTAAATGACACAAACTCAAACATGAGATATAGCAAGTGTTTAGTGCATTTTCCTAGTACCTTTTCTTATTGAAATCAATAAACCCATGTCAGATGTGGAATCAATCAAAGGAAGATAGATTAGGATTATTTATCTTACTTTTAGATCTTGTCATGCTAAGGACACTTAAAAGAATTAGCTTCTAGTAATTATATTATCACCTCTATCTTTTGTAACCCAAATTATGGCAAAAGCTAGAATTCAATGGCATTAAAAAGCTTAAATTGTGATCGAAGTTTGGGCATTGAAACCTCAGATTTAATGGCATAAGAATCCTCGGGTTTTAAACTGGGTCAAAAAAGAAAAAAAATCTTATCTTCCACAATGTTTTGCCTCTGAAAATAAGATTGAGTGAAATATAAGTAAATTTTGACAAAGGTGAGAGATCAATAGAGACAACAAATTTGTTGGTAGATGTATTCCAACATTTGTATCCTTTTTGTACTAAAAAATGTCCAACAAACACTTAGAGCTTTTGCATCTGACATCCCTCTATTTTGACTATAAATGTGAAAAATAAAAAAGCCAAGTATTCTAAGAAGTTGCACTCAAATTTGGATAGAATTGAGAGAGGACATTCATGGAGATTTTAGGAATTAGCACCAAAATTGACAATTTATTTATAAAACAAATAGTATAAAAACTATTTTCCCCACCACACAATAATTTTTGCAACATTTCTTTGAAACAACTATGCTTATGTTATCAAAAGTAGATAACATGTTTTTTCTTTTATGACTAATTTTGTTGAAGGTGTAGGCACTTAATAACTCATAGACAATTCACTCATTTTAAAAGAAGCTACTATTTGGTTGGAATAATCTCTTACATTATCTAACCAAAACTTCTTTATCTTTACCCAAACTAATTTTAAGTTTTGAGAGACATTATTCACTTCTTTCTTAGACTTAATCAAAAACACCCATTTAACCAAGTACAATCATCAATAAAAGATAAATAATCTTGCCCAAAAATACTTTGAATTGAGTAAGGCCCACATGTCTCAAAATGAATCAAATAAAACAAAATAGAACAACTCTTATTAATGGGAGAATAGATTGCACACTTAATTTTTACATGTTCAGCAATATAAAAACCAAAGGGTCTACCATCTAGTCCTTTGAACAAGATTTGAAACACAAACTAAATAATTTTACCCAAGCATGAAGTGGTGAAGCCAAATCATAGCTTTATTGGGATGATGCCTTTTATATTAGATAGTTAGCAAACAATTCCACTAGCTAATAACCAATTCCTCAGGATTTTCAAGATAATACAATCCATCCTCTTTGGCACGTCAAATCATCACTTCTAAATCATAGCCATAACATAAATAGTGTTAGGAAGAAATTTACTTTTCAATTTAAATCACAAGAAAGTTTGCTTATGAGCATATGATTTGAGATCAGCTTTGAGATGTGAAGAACATTTTTAAAGATAAGTTTGGGATGATTTTAAAAATTATAATTCTACCTAAAATATCTAACAAAACATCTTTTATGAATTTTTTTCAATCACTAAGACATGGGTTGCAAGAATTAAAATTTTAAAATGTAACATAAAATCTATGACTATTCAATCAATAATGTAAGATTTTTTTAAAAGGTTATTTTGAAGTTTTTACACCATAAAAAATTGAAAACTTGCTAAAAATGAATCAACAAATAGGTAGCTCAAATTTTTTCAAGAGTAGCCAAAATGCTTTTTAGCTACCAATTTCTTCCTTGGTTTTGACTAAAGCATCACAACTCACCAACTTCCCTCAAGAAAATTGAAACAACTTTGTTTTTAAGGGATGGTAAATTATCTATGCCTAAGATTCAAACTCTCAAAAAATCATAAAACGTTGAGAACTACTAAACAGTTATAAGTTTTGTCTTTCTCCTTGTAGACCTTCAATATTGTTGCACCATCACTATTTTTCATATCTATATTACTTTAGTAATCAATTTCCTATCATAAATCATTTTGTCTTTAACTCATAGATTTAATCTTCATTTTTTACTTTTTGCTAAGCTTGTTGAACAAACTTCCAAATATCCCTTGCCATTAGTAAGAACAAACAAGAATCACTTATTTCTGTTATCATGATATTTCAAAGCAATCTTATTATTAAAGAATCTTCACCATCCCATGTTATATTACTTGGGCTAACTTAAGCCCAATTCAAAGAATGTGGCCAATCTTATCTTTCTACTTTAGAATGATTTTAACCAATTAAGACCATTTATGTAAATCTTCCCATCTAGGTTTTAGATAACACTAATTTACAAGAATTCTCCAATTGACAAAACACATGTAACCACATTAGTTTCCTCAATGCTATCAAAGCTTTCATCTATGATGGTGATAAAGATCTTTGATGATGAGAAATAGACGGATAAAGGAGATAAAAAGGACTAAAAAAGAATTGGCTATCATAGCCACCAATATGTTCAATTGGCAATCAAAGTAGAAGAAGATTATCATAGTGATTAAAGCCAAAAAAAATTCCCAAGGTTTTGTGCCTAGGGAATTAATAACATGTTAAAATTTAAAGGGGAGCAAAACATGATGATCATCTTTTGTTAGAATCAATTGTACATATACAAAACATAATTTACACTTCAACAAAATGTATACATTTTCCCATATTCCCAATTTCCTCCACGAAAACAACAAAGATGACAGAATCCCTCGATTAAAAAAAGTTTGCATTATACATATAGACTACCCACTATTGTAAGAAAAAGCATGTAAGTATTTAGTTGTATATCCAGCCATAAGAATCAAGATTGCATTTATTGCCATATATCAAGACAAAACAACTATAACTGCAAAAATTGGTTCTTCAATCAGGGAAGATACAAAATACAAGTACAAAGGAATGTCTAATATCTGACAACAAGTTCCATTAGTGCATTTTTCACCTTTCTGATTAAGACTGATTCCACAATCGGCAAATCCAAGTTGACCCATGCATGAGATGTATAGATAAGCCTTTGTAGTAACACTAGCTTTTTTGCTGGTGAGTACTTATGATTTGCATAGTAGATAAGGAGAATATTAAGCAGGTAAACCAAGTTCCATGGTATTATTGCAGCTCACAAGGGCAGAAAATTCTTATCCTTCTAATTTGGTAGCTCATTACACTCATTGGATATAACAAAACCCATTACAATCATGACTTCCTCTAGTTCTTCTGAACTTCAACCTTTATGTTGATCAAGCCTACTTATTAATCTCAAATATGGCTTCATCATATCAATAGTTTTAATCTAGAAATCATGATTATGGTAATGGCATGAATTGAGCTGCCAAATATCCAACTTTGTCATCTAATGTCTAAAATATCAAAACATTAATCCTTAGCCACAAACCATGGACGTACATTTTAGTAGCAGTTAGCTCATGTTGAATGATAGTTGCAAGTGAGCAAGAAAAAAAAAAATCCAATTGATCTCTCTAGGTCCAGAGCAATCCAACACCTAATGACATGCTTGGGGATTGCCTTCTTTCTTCCACCCATGTTCACTACCTTGTTAGGTGACCTCACATTGTTTGGTGGTGATGATTGACATAAAATTCTTTTATGGCCTATTTGTGTACTTAACTAGTTATGACTTTCTCAGGCTAGTAGTTCACAAAGTGCATGCTCTAATAGCTTATTCCTGGTGTTGAAGTTGCCCATTATGGCCACACTTAGATGCTCATCATCTAATTAGGTCAGATCTCCCGTTTTCTTTTAATTTAAACTTGTTGAAATTCCTCCCCTTGGTGTGTCCTCGAAGGAATTAACATCAACTTCCAAGTTGACGATAAGTCATGTACTCCACCCACGCCTTAGCCACTCTTAATCTGATTAACAACAAAGCTGTTCCATCACTAGTGTTCTATGTTCACCTTGGAAATTCCTAATCCCATTATCAACAAACCTCTTGGACAGTGAAATGGTATTAATGAGCCCATTGGCTATACACCAACTCTCATTCCCATAGATAACCACTCCAAAGAACCTTTGAGAAACATCAAGGAGCACTCATAGCAAATCACCTCACCATTTCTTTCTAAGTGATAACAAATTGACCTTTTTGCACCATTCTTGAGTGCCACAACTCCAATCCACACATTCACAATGAACTCCATCCCAAAGCCAAGTCTTTCAACAAGGCTTACTGAAATTAGATTATTAATATAGATGGTAGCACAGATTGCACCCAATATCTTCAGCTCTACTTGGATTCAGACAATAAAGAATTCCTTTGTAATCAAAAATACTTGATGAAACCTCCTTGATCACCTTTAACCCTAGAATTAAATGTAGAGTTGAGATTGATTCTTCTAGTAGTTCAAAGATGGCGGTGTATCACTTTCAAAATGGGGCTTACAACCATAGTTTTTTCTCATTTTTTCTTCAACACATAAAAAATTGGCTCCAAAATTTCCAACACTTCTCTTCCATAGGTTTTGAAATCTAACAATATTTGCAAAACTTAAAAAGTCAAGGAGCTATAGACCTTCACTACAAGATACTTCCACTTAGACTTGTTATTTCCCAATCATTACCTTCTGTTTACATTATCGATGATTACTATTCTCCTATTATGAATGTAAGATCTGTTCCAATAGCTAGCAATTTCTCCTTCATTAACATTCTTTACGCTTCTAAATCTCCTGTAAGCCTCTCATCTATTGGCCAATTTACAAACAAAAAAAAATTCATTGTATTGCAATTTCTTCCCTCAAATACAATGTTTTACAAGATTTGAACATGAGGATACAAATAGGTGCCATTCATGAAAGTAGATCTCTAGTTTTTTAATACTAGTATTACACCTATCTCTCCCATGATATTATATGTTTCCATGTCTCCTTTCTTATGTCATTGTTATTTAGGCTATCCGTCTCTTCTCAAGATAATGTCGTTTGTTACTCTTAAGTTTTCTAACTTCGATTGTATGTTTGAGTTAAGAATGCCTTACAATGCTTCCCATCCTCGCGTTGAAACTAAAAGCTCTAATATATTCTTGTTCATTCTGGCTTTTGGAATTCTTGTCAAGAAGAGTCTCTCAATGGTTCTTGTTATCTTATGATATTTGTTGATAATTATTTTCAAGTTGTCACGATTTGTCATTAAACAAATAAATCCCAGGTATCAAGAACAATACAATCTTTATCGAATGAAATAAAAACCTAGTTTTTACAACCATTCATGCACCAAAAATCCTATTCTTAGACAACTTCATAAAATAACATGTAGAATGCAAGCACCAATGCATATTTGGTGTCACACACTTCTAGTTTAGATGTATGTGCTCAACAAGTACAAGGAAGATGTTTACTCACCACATGTAATTATCAATCAACTATTTTGGATGATCCTATTCCCTTCAATTTAATATATCCTAAAAAAATCCTCTTATCTATCACAACTAGAGTTTTTGGTTGTACAACCTTTCCTTATCTCAATAATCTTAGTCATGACAAGTTATCTCCTCAAGCAATTAAGCATGTTTCTCTTAGGTCTCAAACACAGAAACAGTACCGATGTTATGATTGTGTTGGAAGTTGTTTCTATACTTCTGCAAAAGCCACTTTAGACTTAACCAAATATTTCTCCATGATAACATCCTCCTCTATTCCTTTACCTCTCTAACCAAACCTTACTACTTCCATTGGTTAGATCATTCCCACTCCTATCCAGGTATATTGTAAACAAAAAAGAGAGTACCATATTACTAACTATTGCCAATACTACATCTACTTCCAATACTCCATCAAATCTTCCACCATCCCTTGACCTTGACTTCCCTAGAGCCTTAAGGTGGGATAAACACTCCACTGCCAATCTTAAACATGCATATGTCTATCTTAATAACCATAGCCCATCATATTGTGCCTTCGCAACCTCACTCCCATACTTTTCTATCCACATGATTTACAGGCATATCCTAAGTGATAGTACGCGATGATCATGGAAACGTATGCCCTCGTCTCTCACAATATATATAAATTGGCACAAGCATCCCCTAATACAAATATTGTTATTTGTCATTAGACATTTATTCTTAAGTAAAGGTTGGATAATACTATTGACATGTACAAAGCTTGTTTTGCCAAAGCTTTCACTTAGACATACGATATTGATAATCATGAGATTCTCTATCCAATAACACATCTTAATTCAATTTGTATCTTGTTATCAAAAATAGTCTATATTCTCAATATCCCAAATCAAGTCACCACTTAGAGCCATTACCCATGCACTATATCAAGCCAATCAAATACATTAAAATTGATTATCACTTCACTAGAAAAGCTATCATATGTTTCAAGACTTACACTCCCTACACCATTCTACGAAACAACTGTTTGATAAATTTAATAAGGCTTTAGTCTACAAACCCTTCAATAAAAACTATGAAAAAAGTGTACATGATTGATATCTATGTTCCAACTTGAAGGAAGTATTAGAATATAAAATATTAGACAACAGAATTAAAGTTAAACAAATAATAATTTTCATGAATACACAAATTTATGCTTTCTTCAAGAGATCCATTCCTCGCATATTTTTTTGGTCAGTCTTTATATAAAGAGTGTCAAGTCATCTTCTAAGATTAGGTGAAATAAAACCAAATTTATTTCTGAAGTGGGCATACAATTAAATTAAGAAGGTAATTAATTAACTTATTGGTTGTCACATAAGTAGTCATAGAAATGAACATAAAAGAATGGTGCCTTAGCACAGCAATAAAGCTATCGTCATTCGACTTGGAAGCCACATATTTGATACATGCAACAAACCTCTTAAAAAAATGTAGGGTTGATGTTAAAGTAGACTCAATGGATCTAACAATATCCTAAACCCACACCTGGGAGCTCTGTAGCCAAGAGATGACCTTTTTGTTATCAATAAAATAGAAATGATACTTGCACACAAAAAGCAAATAACCAATGGGTTTACCACATTTCACATAATGATATTGGCAATCTTAATGTCAAACAAACATGCCTAAAAAATGCAACTCGTACAATTGAGGACCTCGAAAGAGTCTATCTAGTAGGGTGTATGATGCATAGCCTTACTAATTACGAAGTAACAAGAGCACTTCAGTAACCAATCATTATAAATAAAATACAAGTTTGTTCAACTATAGAAAGAGCAACATATATATATACAAGTCTTATTAGATTGAAATTGTACTGCTCCAATTGCATGTCGTGACTTAAAATATAAAGGCCATTGAAAGGTCAAAAAAATATTGTAGCAAAGATAATACCACAGTGGCATGAGTTGATGATGTCAGGCCTTCACCAAATTTTTTTCCTCTTGAGATGTTTGGATGAATTATAGGAATTTCAGAACCAATAGAAGCACCAAAAGTTTCGACATTATAATCATCTGAAAAAGGGCCATCATTTTCTTCAAATCTTCCATCATCAGTTTGCCTACGCACAGCTGAGTATCTACTTTCCTCGTCAATATCAAAACCTTCAAGAAGTTTAAAACCCCTTTCCTGTAAATGTATATCAGAATCAGCAGAAAATCTTAACCATTAAAAACCATGAAAAAACAGAAATATCAGAACGGAAATAAATCACCTCAGCTATATGAAGGTCGTGACTTTCCTCCCCTTCAATTTCTCTAGCTATTCTAGAAGCCTCTCTTTCTCGATCTCGCGTTTGTGGGCCTCTCTCAAGCTTTGTTGTGTAGAATTCCTCATTAAAGGTGCTCTTTACTCCAAACAGAGTTTCATTAGTTTCGAACTGATCCCAATTCCTAAACAAAAACTTATGTGACAATCCATCAAATAGAACAGCCCTACAAGAAAGATGCAATTGGCCTTTATGCAATTTGGTAAGTTGTTCTTTTTCTCTCCAGAAATTAGTATGGCTCCACCTCCTAGAAGGATGGTATCTAGACATTCATATATTTCCTTACTACCAACAATCTATCATCATTTTCCAAATGGAATTTTTTCATGACAACTTCAACGTGTTTTATCATGTGCTATTTGTTGAATTATAATTGTAATCAACATGGCTGCTAGAACATGCTTATACAATGATTGATTACATAGCTCATCAACTGCTGACAAGAACTTAACCATACATGCCTTAGCCCATGACAAATGAGAAAATGCTGTCAAAAAGGCTTAACATAACGACATGACAAAATTTCAAGCAAGAGTAAAATATTTTTCAGTATGAATTGAAGGAAAAATTTTAGCATACATAGACAAGACATTGATGTAGAAGCAAGAACAAAATTAGTACTAATAGCTCAGGCAAAGCAAGCAAGCATTGTATTTTCCGATCCTATGACCATGAAAACCAAGTCCTTCCCATTCAAAGTGTTATCATAACTGATGAAACCACATGCAAATGCATTTCCAAATTTCACAAAAATTAAGTTAAATATCATCCTTCCTTCTTCTTTCGACTTAGCCTGAAACAACTAAGACTTGTGAACTTCTTGCATTCTTGCCGTCATCCTTCTTCAGTTTTATGTCTGCTTTGTGACATCTTACCATCTTTGTTATTAGAGGTCAGATTTAGGAATCCTTCCTACTGGTCTCAATAGGGCTTGTATATGTAGGAATCTTTCATTGTCACTAGACTGTGCCGCTATCCACTTATACTAAAATTAATGATCACATATGGTCTTATTTAAATTTGGCTAAACCTCATTGAACAGGTTCAACTATGCTAACTTGTCTAACCACCATCTTCCCATTACTCTGCAGTAATCAAGCAAAGCCAGATAGACCATTAAATATCAATCACACAATGGAAATTCAAACAAAATTCATTAAATCCAACTCTCAAATAACAGGTTAACAACAACAAGAGATTTCTTCAGTTTGCTGAGTTGTTCATATCATTATGTGAAATGAAACCGAAGGATGTAAGAGGTGTTATAGGACCACACAGTTTGTAGAACGTTAACGAAACAATGCACTGCCTTTCTTGCCAGAACAATCTCCACAAACTATGACAAATATATGAATGTAAATATCTCAAGAAAATTGCAATAACAAAAGACAATCATAGATAAATTGGCGCTTTAGCAAGGAGATGGAAAAGGAATCCAGTAAAAGAGATCAAAACAAATAAATTCTTCCCAGCAGAAATTTTGTACCAACCTATTCCAGGTGCCATCAAATATGTTGTCTAGTTCAGGACATTCAGGATCATCAACATCAGGAGTCCAGCGTTCCAATTCCCTCTCCACATCAACAATATTAGAACGAGAAATAACAGAATCTATCATAAAGTCCTTTCGCCTATCACGTGCATTGGAATTGGAGAACTCATCGCTACTTAATGGCACATTCTGAAATACAATTATTTTCTCTATTTTATTAAGCATCAATAAAATGTGATACAAATAACTCAAAATATATTGATGCAGGAAATATCAAAAGCAGACCAACACATTAAAATTTGTGAAGAAAAGAATGAACGACCTAACTGGTGGGAATTAAAAATAAAATGAACTGAAACCTTTGCTATAATTTGAACAAATTCTCTAGCAGGTATGATTATAGTTTGAGGCCTTTTAAGTGTCTCCGGTATACTCTTTTGTTCTCTGGTAGAACCATCCTTAATTAACTGAGCCATTTTCAGAACAATTCCTGCAAATATAGATTACAAGTAAACAGAAGAGCTATAACCATATCCTAAAATTAAATGATTCTGCTTCAAAAGAAAGAACAAATGACTGTAAGCAATTGAAATAGTCCTACAACACAAAAAACGAAGCCTTTTACAAGGAAATTGATGCATACCAAAATCTTTTGAGTTTACTGTACAAAAAATCCCTGAGAATACAGATCCATTTCTAACATGAACCTCGACATGAAGGCCAATAAGGCAGGATGAAATATATGTCAAACGATCACGTGATGAACTGCTAAGTTGTACAGTCTTGCCTCCATTCACTAAATAAAGAAACAAGATGATCAATCATTCTGTAAGGTTAATAGCTAATAATTCTTAACCTTACCTATACCAGCAAAATTGTTTGAACTTGACTTTCCAGGGTGCACCTTATTATCTGGCCTAGCTCCTCCATCTCTATCAAATCTACGCCGATTAAATCCATTGGCAGATGCCCTTGACTGCATACCTTGTTGCGAACTCATTTTGAACTTCTAATAATGAACAAAAACAAACCAATCAATGCCATATAACATCCAAAGAAACACATACTATAAAGAACAGATATTTTAAGCATGCTTTGAAATTCAGATAATAAATGTATGCAGACCAAACACATTGGCAACTTTCGAAGACCATGAGAGCAAAAGTTCTATAATCACATGAAGATGACCAAAAGCTTTAGCTTAACACCCCCCACCCCTTCTCTTTGCCCTACCCACACTAATGAATTCTTCAATGTTACTGCCAAGAAACCCTTTGTATAACTTAATATAATAATAACATGCATTAACAAAATAAAATGTAAGTTTTAAGAAGAATTTAACAGGCAAACCATGATTCCAATCTCACCATGCATAATCTTCTCCTCAATACATCCTCCTAGACCACCATCCTACATGCTCTATAATCATCAACTCTTTTGTTGTCCTTTCCCTCGATCCTATTCCTCCACCCTCAGCTACCTCTACTATCATTGCCTACTTTACTATCCTCCCTTATTATCCTCTCCTCTTCCCTCGACCATATCCATTTTTGTCACCTCGCCCAACATACTCACTCTTCTATTGCTCAATTTGTCTCCAATCCCTTACAATTGCCATCACCTCCTTTCTCAACCATTGTTGTCACCTATCGCACGCCCCTTTCATCGATTGTCGCTATTTGAAACCAAGACCTCATCTTAAGTACTCAGTTACGAGTCATGTAGATTCAAGATTTGTTTCCTATATCTTTAGAACCACAATAACCATGTCAATTTCTAGATTCAATGGGAATCAAGAGAATGCAAAAGTCAATCAAATACCACATGGTATCGAAAAATGACTTATATTCCTGATTTGATCCTTTATGTTAAAAAACTATTATGTTTGTCAAGAGATGTAAACTCAAATCAGATATTTGTCATACTAGTTGAAAAATAATGAATTTGGTCCATTTGACCTCTTGAAACTCATTAAAAAAAAATTTGTAGAAATTTTTGTCTAATGAAGTTGTGACAATAATGGAAAAGTGGTAAAAATAATAATTGTAAAGTTTAAGCTCCAAACTAAAAAGTTAACATCATTAAATTTTGATACAAAAACCTACCATACATAAACAAATACCAAATGCCAACACAATGCTATTGTTACCTATGAGATTAGTGGAAAGCAAATCCAATAGTTAATCATTGTAAACCTATTGAGTTTTGTTGTTAAGTATAATAAATGCAAAACCCATCCCTCATTTATTTTAACTCAAATCCATCACTCGTACAAAAAGTATAAGCACATGTTCACATTATTTTGCTTCCACAACACTGAAATAACTGATGGGATTAAAACAAAGAATGACAAATTCTTCCACATTAAGAATACGATCTACAATCCATAATGCAATCACAACATTACTTCACTATTCTTCCATAGAATGGCTTAAATTTCTATATCCAACACTGTTTACTGAAACTAAGACTTGTTATTATTATATTAAATAGTAGAAGAGATAGCCTAACAATAGCATTGAAGAATTCAGCTACAAGCATGCCTCAAATAAATAAAAGTCTCTTGTGTTGTTAAACCCATTCCAGCTTCTAATTGATCAAGTTTTGCTAATGCAAGAGGAAAGTGACAGGTCACTCGGCATGAACAACCAAAACTACAAAAACCATCTAGTAGGATGAAAAACAAAATGACATAAATTAACGATTCAAAAGCTGCACTCTACACAGGATTTAGAAGACCTCGAATAGAAGTTTGGATCGTAGGCTTTCCTGCTTCGGCTCAGCATTGGAACATCTCCAACGACCGACTTCTTTCAATATTACTAGGGACTAAAATGTAATTACCCTATTCCACCATTGTACTTATTTAGATTGTTCTGTCCAAAATGGTTCTCAGTTTATAACTACTCATTAAACCTTTTTACAATATTAAATGAATTGCAACACCTCTATGACTCGAATACATCATGCATATTCCTCTCTTTCTAATTCCGATTCACTTCCAGCTCTGTGTTACTTTTTCTCTCTATATCTCTTGCAATCAAGCTTCATCATACTCTAACCTTTCATTAATCTAAAGATTCGGCTCCCTCTTTTAAGACTTAAATTAATACATTTCAGATTTCTATTTACATCTTTTAACCTAGCATAGATTCATCTATAATATGCTAGAATCAACATAACCAACCTTGAATGGTATTGACTTCTTCCTACGTTCAAGTTCATCAACTTAAACTACAAAAGATTACCCCTTTTTCCTAGTATTTTAATATTTTTAATGTTTCAAAAAAAAAATATTTGTGTATGTACAATAAAAAAACTCCACAATCTTTTAGAACATAAAGAATATACTCAGGCAACCACCTTTGTATATAATACATAACTTCTACTTTTATATAAACACTATACATACATATATAAACACAAACATACACACACACGCATATCATAGTCAAAAGAAAGTTAAGAACATTAACTAAAATAAAGACTTTATATAATGTATGATCAAAGAGGACTTTGGTGTACGAAACAAGTTTTGGAGATGATTTTGCATACCAAAGAGGAAAGAAACAAAAAAAATTAAAGAGGATGGAGACAAGAAAGGAAAAGCATAAGAACAACAGAGAATAGAAGAAAAAGAAGAAAACGAGCAAGGAAAAAAAACAATCAAAGGGCAGAGAAGAGGAAAAAGTAAATAAGGTTCAAAACTTACCTTGAAAAGGATAAAGGATTTAGGATAAAAGCTTGAACAAGGAAACTGAGATAAGCATACATAAGTAGGAGATGCCTGAACTTCGAAGAAGGGAAGTTTAGTGACTAAACATTAATAACAAGCAAGATCATTTGAGTGGAGCATAGTGATACCTATAGGCCCTTTTAAGAATGGGTTAAGTTAAATCTAACCAAGCTAGCCTAATCTTGCCAATAAGACAACAAAGTGGTGGTATAATCCAAGATTATGTTTGATTACTAACATAAATTTGCAATTATTAAGCTAGATTTATGTTCATTTTTTAAAAAAAACTAACCTGGATAAAAAAGGAGACCATATTATAACTCTAATTGGAAATTCCTCTCATTGGAAAGGCCATCTTGCAATTAACTTTAGACAAAGTAGGAGCAAATCTTTCGAACTATATCAGTCGAACCACAATGAAATCAACTGAAGCCAAGTGAAATCGTCCAAAGCTGGATAAAATATTCCAACATGAGCCAAAATGGCAAGAGAAACAACCCAAGTGTAACAGCAATGCACTATTTGGTGTTCAGAAGGAGCATTGCAATCCCAAAATTAGCATGTGAATCAAAGAGCAGCAAGAACCCAGATCTTTATTTTCATTCCTAGAGCCTCATGGGATGGCCTTTGTTGTGTTGTCTTATGCTTGCACTATGCAATAAATTGACTAAACAAACAATATCTAAAGATTACCCTAGAAACATCATTAAGTTTACCCATTGTTCCCCCAAATGCCTTTCCAGATTTTTGATAAGCAAAAGACAATGGCATTCTTCAAAAAACTTCAACTCATTAGAAGCATCCATTCATCAAATATTGACATCTAGTAATTCTATCACAATGAAAAGATAATGGCTCCACTATTTCGTGGTTGAGAAAGTTATCTAGCTTTTCACATCATGATTAGCGACTTTGGAAACTAATAAAACACCAACTGACAAAACCAAATCTATGTTATTCACTTTTCTTTTAGATATTTTTTCAGCTTTAATGCAATAAAATAAAATCCTTAAGAGATAAATATTTCATAGCTATCCCAAACCATTTCAATCCTAAAACACATCAATGTAAATATTAGTAAAAGCATACTTAGGATTCAAAAACATGTTGTTAAAGGAGTAAAACCATGTAGACTCAAATTGGTACCAAACCACAAGTGGAAATCATATACTTAAAAGCCTAAACTTTTTACATTAAGGATTGTTTTATATCAAAACTATAACTTGTCAAACATCCAATGTGAAACCATTCTTGATGTGTATCTAAATAAATATTTCCCTCATGATAATTCAATTAACATTAGATCCACTACAATACCAATAAACATCACATACATGCATCATCAACTTTGCCCATATCATCACAAATTGTCTCTAGTACACCATATCGCCCTATCAAACTGTCAACTCTAACAATTGACAACTCTTTCACATCATCACAAATTAGCCCTCCCTCACCATATTGATCCTATAGAACTATCTATTTCAACCCTACTTCACCACTTGATCCCAATCATACCATACTTAACTCTGATAACATTTATTAGAGTAACTATGATTTTAAATTTCTCCAAAAACAAGTTTGGATTACCAATTTTCCTTAGGTTTTGGATAACTAGAACGTCAAAGTTTCTAGTTCCAACTCTATCACTAACAACACAAGTAACTTTTTGTATAAATTTCATTTACTAGTGTTTTTTAAACTTCTATGTGCAAAAATTAAATCACAATAATATAGATCATTTAGATATATCTTTAGCTCTTCGTAGTTAGCGTTAGGATCATGCAGCAAGCTCCCATCATCTTTATTTTCTATAAATCATAATTTTGTTTGCTTTAAATTTTTAACTTATTTTTAAGCAAAAACAAAACAAAAAATATTTAGCTTTTGTGATAAAGTTATTCATTGTTTTATTAGAGTTGTTGAACTAAGAACTTACATATTATTTAAAAAATTATATTATTTTATTAAATTTATTTTGGAAGTAAACATTAAGCAAAGGCAAGCTTTTCATCTATCGAATTATGCACTTCAACTTATTAACAAATATTTAATTTAAATATTAAACTCTATATTTTTATTTTAAATATATTTTATATAATATTTTAATCAATATTAATAGAATCAATCTAAATAAAAACTAAATATCATTACTTGACCTCACTATATTGAAGTATTATCTTCAAAAGATGTTCTAACATCTCAATATCATGATATTACATATACGACCCAAAATCATTCCCTCTTTGATTAATGTGGGACTAATCATATATTTCATCTAGAAATTTGGTAAGAGTCACTTCTTGTCTAATGATTTCACCCATTAGACATCACCCAACAATCACTTCAAATCCTTTTCAGCCTCACATGTCACAAGCGTACCAACTTTTACTTTGTTTGTCTTCAAAATACATTATATTAAAAAATGTACTTATAGCACTAGGGATTGAAAAGGGCGATGAGTAATTGCCAAGTAATATTCTAAAGGTGAAATCAATAGGTAATAAATAACTCATAATAGGCTTTTAAATAGTGTGTGAGAATGAATAATCTTACATCAATTAAAAAAAGAATAACTCAATACTATATAAAAAAGATCATAGTCTTAAGATATCAATGTGACTTTGGGGAACAAAGTTTGGCTAGTATGGAACAATCAAAGAAGGATGGCATCTTGAAAAAATTAAATATGATCATGATATTATTATGATGTCAAAGCCATACTTCTTACAATATAATATGGTTCAATAATGAATCGAGCAAAAACTAGTAGGCCTATAACAACAACATCAAAAAGGGTAGAAAGTGATAGATGATGTGTTAAGAGGTAGAATCATAAGATAATGAACTGATTTTAGCATACTTCTAGATGGAGGGATATTAAAAAAATGATCCCAAATCAACCAAGAGAGAATGATTTAGGTTATACATGTAAAATTACGTTCTTAAGATGTCAATATAGGATAACCAAAATTGGAAAATATTTCATCATAGTAAGGTAGGTCATGACAAGCAAGCATCAAAAAATTGAAGCTACCAAAACTCATACTAAAAGAGAAAATAAAAAAGATGAAACAAATACTTAAAATCTTAAGAGTAACACCATGAGGGTCCAAATTGGGGAATATATGCAAGTAAAATTGGCAACCAAAAAGCCTAAACTTTCTGGGGATAGGCAGCTACTTTGTATCAATATCACGATTTGTTGCTTGATATCTATTATAGAATTATTCTCCATGTGTATCACAACACATCTTTCACTTGCAATTAAACAACAAAGTCCTCTAAAGAATGAATATTCAGTGACTCTACCATTTACATCCATTGAAGAGACTAAAGGTAAAAGTCCAGACATGCATGCCACCATCAACTCAGCTTAAAAACATTACAAGATCAATAGCACCACAATATCCAAACAGATTTAAACGAGCGTTTCCAACCACTTCGTACATCAAGTATAACTGTGAATAAATCCACGCATCAACTAAATGAAAACATCATCCTGAACACCACCTTGATTAGACGAGTCCCAAACTAACCAAACAATGGAAAAAATCTTAACAAAAAGCACAAAAGGAATCAGAAACAACAAATTCATGTTCAAATTTTCCTTAAACAGTCTTCCAGCAACTTTCATCTGTCAACAACTAACCCCAAGTTCATTCCAACCAAAAATAGAAGAGAATAAATTGAAACAAAAAACAGTAGTTACAATATCCAGGAAACGATACGAATGCCTATTAGCAGGAAGAGGAGGACAAGGAAGAAAGTAAGATGGCGAAGACTAACCCGCCACCGGCAAACAGAGAAAGTCGCCGAAGTGATTCCTTGGAATCTACCGTCCTGGCTCGTACTTTGCCGGAATCCAGCGGCGATCAGAGCGCTTTTGGACGGAAGATGGCCGGTGATCTCGCTGCGTTTGGAACCTGGTGCAAGCGAGGGCAGATCGAGAATAATGGTTTAGCTGCCGCTCAAAGGGCGTTAGATTGTCCTTTGTGCCTCTCCACGGGAGAGTTCCACGTGCACCAGTAGAACCATAACCCAACCCGGCGGTTCTTCCGGTTCGGCTCCCTGGGCGGCTGGCCGAACTTAAGTCGCCTATTTGAATTTGGAATATATATATATATATATATATATATATATATATATATATATATATATATATATATATATTCTTTGGTGTTTGGTTGTGAAGTGGAAGTAAATATTTAGAATATTATTTTCAAACATTTTTAGAAAATTCAGTTATTAATATTTTATTTTAATTAAAACTTTAAAGTTTTTTTTAATAGCTATTTTTCAAAACTTCTTGTATTGAACTCTTTTCTAAATTAATATTAATCAAATATAATCTTAATTTTTAAGACTAAGTATAAGTTAAAGAATGTTAAAGATTAATCCAAACTTAAATTGACTAATTAGATGATGATTATTATTGTTATTATGTTAATTAAAATTTAAACTCTTTAACTCTACCAATCAAGTATAATATGGTCAAATTGTTTTGGTATTAAGTAGATAATGCAAATAATAACAAAGGTCATTGTAACATCCAAAAAAAAATAGAAAAGAATATTCAAATAAGTACTTTTGGAATTTAAAATCTATTGGATACCTAAATTAAACAAAAAACATGATTTTGAAGTCGATCATAAATTTAACAAACAAAAAGAAAAATTAAAATATCATTGGAAATATAGAGATAAATAGATGTGTGAATTCAATACCTCGTTTTTTTTTTAATAATTTATTTTATTTTTTAAAAAACTCATAAATTAGACAAAAAAACAACAAGACTTATAAAATGAAAAAGATAAATTAAAAAAATAATAATAAATTATTAAAACCCATAGTTATTAAAATTATGAAAAATTAAAATATTTGAATATCAAAGATTTTTAAAAATAAAATAATAGTTTTTTATTAAAAGAATATCATAAATTATTTAAGATATAAAATATATTAAAAACAATAAAATTTGATTGGGATATAAAGTATATATAGATTGTTTAATAAAATTATCTTGCTATAAAAAGAAGAGGTAAAAAATAATCAAGTATTAAAAAAAGAAGTAAAAGAATAATTTATATAAAAATTTTTGGATTTAGAAATTTATTAAAATAATTAAATGGTATTAAAAAATGTACAAATTGAATAATATGTAATCTTGTCAATTAAATTCAAACAAAATTGGTTATAAATTTTTTGAGATTATTTGAATCAGAATATCTAAGAAATTAAATTAACTTAACATTTTAATTATATTATAAAAAATTAATTGTGTCATTAATCCTAAATTCTAAACCAAATGACAAACTAAGTGGCAAAAACCATTGAAAGAGGATGCAATGCATCCATTCCAAGGCAGGCAAGGTTGAAAAATAGAAAAAGTGGTATTAAGTGAAGTATTAAAAGGAACATGAATAAGAAGTAGCATCAAATGTTTATCTAAAGGAAGATGAAAATTTTATAAGTGGGAAAGAAAATTGAGCAAACAAGAGAGGAGATAAGAGTGAGCTTGATTATTTAAAGATTTTTTAAAAATTGAGAAAATTTCATTCAATCCAATAGCTTAGAGATAATAGATGAGAAGATGTTTTTGCCAAAATATTGAATGAAATTTAAGTAACCAAACAAATAAATTATTATAACATCTCAAAAATAAAGCCAATTTATTAAGAATACTAATTGTCTTAAGGAAGGAGTTATAAAACATTGATTTGGATTAAAATATATTTTTAGAATTTTTATATTTTGTTTTACATTTTTTTAAAGAAATTTAAGATTTTAAAATATGGTACAATACAATATCATAAGATTGTTTGATATTATCAAATTAAAGAATTAATTTAATAAATAAATTTATAAGATTTGATTGTATTATATAAGTGCTATAATATAATCATATAAGAATGACAAAATATAGTCAATGCATAAGTTATATAATAATATAACTGTACAACACAATCAAATGATAACATATGATATAATAAGATAAGAGAGAGAGACGTATTAAATTGGTGAGAAATATGAATAGTCACAAAAATTGGCTAGGAATTATAAAAAAAATAACCAGAATGTTGTACAAGGCTATCAACGCAAGTAGGAATTGTTGATACAAGAAATATATTATGAAAGAAAATAATGTACAAGCATAATCAATTGAGAAGATAAAGTTTGTTGAGCTTAATAATTTTAGTATTAAATGGTTAATCATATAATATGTTAAGTATTTATAGATAAATTATTAAATATATAATAAACATAATACACAATAATTGTAGGATTATGACATAAGAAGAAAAGATATATCATAAGTACAATGAAGATAACATATAAGTATGAGATAGAGTGAATGTCTTAGCTGACTAAGCATGAATTGATTGTATATGTATGACTAATAGAATGTATTGATATTAGTTTTTTTTATTAATGTGTTGTTTCTTATAGCTTTAATGACCAAATAGGAGTTTTGATTTGTTTGTAGAATTGGAAGGTGAATAATAATATGATGTATGACTTGATATGTAATGTAAAATTATTGGTTTTCTTATGATACATGAGTATTTTGGAACAACATGTTTAAGGATAAGTAATTGGTTGACACAAATCATGCTTTATTGCTTATTGATCATCATCTTACAAACCCAAATATTTGCTTTATGATTTTTATGTTATAGGCATATGTTAGTGCACATGTTAATGCATATATTTAATATGTTTTTATTTAAATTTATTATTTGATTATGTGAAAAAAAAATTGAAAAAGTTGGTGATGCCAAAGCATTTTGGGTTATTAACATTATATAGGCACTAGCTTGCAAAAAATAATCATTATTTAAACTATTCAGTATCAAGGGGGGAAAATGAATAATCTAAGCAATAAAAAAGGCATGGGTGAAAACTTACCAAAAAACATAACAAATATATATAATAAATAGTAAAAAAATGGTATGTGGAAACTCCAAAAAAAGAACACAACCCAATCTAAAAATAAAAAGTTTTTTCTTTCTCAATAAGCAAACAAAACTTCATCATTGAATTATGTGACTCTCTCTCTCTCTCTCAGTATTAGGAGTAAAGAAAAAGCCAAATAAACTAAGGAAAGTGACTGATATGGAACATATCGAAGCATCAAGTTATTCTTATAACTAAATACTTCAGACAAGTTCATGAGTTACTTGAAAGCCTATCTAAAATCCTAATTCATGCAAGAAGAGGTTTTATAACTAGCATATTGGATCAAAATAACTAAAGAGGTCATGCAAGTCATTAAGAGAATTCATTGAAACTTTTCTATATATAGTATGTGACATTTTGTAGGTATTGATGAGGCACTGTGTTAATAGAATAGGAGCATGTCAATGTATATGCTTTGAATAATTTTTTTTTTGAGTTTAAATTTAAATAATATTATATAGAAACTTATTTTATCATACTCTTCTTGACATCACATCATATTATCATTCTTGATAGCTTTAATAACAAAAAATTAATTGTTTTAAAATTGCTAAAGGATATTAACGATATAACTAATATAGGAATGATAATAAGAATTAATTTTTATTTATTTTTAAACAATTTATTATTGAAACTTTGACTAAGAAAGTTGTAAATTTTAAAAATCAAACAAATAAAATCTCCTACAAATTTGTCCATATTTTTATTATACATGCCATAACATTGCATCACACACTTATTAATTTTCATTTTTAATCTTTAATTATTAATACTGATTATGGTTTAATTAAGTACAACCCTAATAGAATATATGTGATTTACATAAATTTTGGTTATCATAAATTGGTTCTAACTTATAACTATATTCAAGGATTGAAATTTTTTGGAACTAATTGGATATTATTAAAAATTTATAAAATGATTATCTCAAGTAGCTTATATATTGAATAAATTAACTAAAGAAATAATTAAATTCAAATGAGATTCTACTTATGAAAAAGTCTTTAAACTTTAAAATATAAGCTAATAAATATCTTAATCCTAATTTACCAAAAAGAAATCATGCGTATGAAAAATTGAATGATGTATTATTTTAATGGTTCGAATATGTAGTAACATAAAATGATGGTGTGCTGGTGATGGTGCACTGTGACGGTAAGCTGGTGACTGGAGACGGAGCGCTGGTGGCGGAGACTGTAGGACGGTGTGCTAGTAACGGTAGGCTGGTGGCAGTGCGCTGGAGATGGTGAGCTAGTGACAATGACTGGAGACGGAGCGCTGGTGGCGGAGACTAGAGACTGGAGATGGTGATGGTGACTGGAGAGCCGGTGATGTTGACTGGAGCCCTCTCGAGTTGCAGCCCGAAAGGTGAGTGCTAGTGAGCCAGTGACGGTTACCAGAGACGGAGAGTTGGTGGCAGAGACTGGAGGACGGTGTACTGATGACGGTGTGTTGGTGACGGAGACTGGAGGATGGTGGGCTGGTGGTGGTGTGCTGGTGACGTCGTGCTAGTGACGGCGTGCTTGTGCCGGTGACTGGTGACGAAGCACTGGTGGCGGAGACTGGAGGACGGTGTGTTGGTGACGGGTAGCTGGTGGCGGAGACTAGAGGACGATGGGGTTGGTGACGGTGTGCTGGTGACGGTGCACTGGTGATGGTGAGCAGGTGACGGTGACTAGAGACGAAGCGCTGGTGGCGGAGACTGTAGGACGGTGTGCTGGTGATGGTGGGCTAGCGGCGGTGCGCTGGTGATGGTGAGCTGGTGACGGTGACTGGAGACGAAGCGCTGGTGGCAGAGACTGGAGGACGGTGGGCTGGTGACGGTGTACTGGTGAGGCTGTGCTGGGAACGATGAGCTGTTGGCGTACGTGTGCCTTGTTTCAGGCATATGCATGTGCCTGTTTCGTTGTGGAAGACAACCCGGAGACATGGCCTCCTAGAAATTCAAAATTTGAATTCCTTGGAAGCTGGTTTCTGCGCTGTGGCGCTGGGACAGGTTTGACAACTAGGACCCCACGCGGCGTAGGATACCTCCTTTTCTGGTGGTGGTTGGCTTTGCGCACAAACTGCATGAATTAGGGTTTGGTGTTACCTACAGCCTCAACGATGGAAGATACACAGTATGGCGGGAATCAAGGGGAGGAAGAGTAACAAGAGAACTAGGACCTTGGAGAGCAAATCTCAGGAAAGAGAATGCTATCCTATCGCAACAAACAAGATGAAGGCGGACACTGGGAAGAATGACCAGGCACCTAGAGTATGGGCAGATGATGCGATGAAGGGTACTCAATGCATGCGACAGAGCCATCAAACGATTCTACTACTTCTTCCTGTAGCCTTGTGAACTCGATGGACTCTGTGGCGAGTCTGGAGACCTTAGCAAATGGTGAAGAAGTGCTTGTTGATGTATCTGAGCATCTGGTGTGGGGTGCTGAAGCATGGGAGCATGATGATGCCTATACCGCGAAGGCCAGAATGGCTAAGCTGGGGGACAAAGTGAATATGACTGAGGAGCATGCGGGTTGCGCATGGTCGGAGGGGACTTTGTGTCCTTACCAGGGTGCTGATGGGGGGACGGCGTGTAGGGCTCCACTGCAGGAGAGTAAGGAGGTTCAACTGAACAGAGTCAGCTTCAGGGAGGCTTTAATCTCCAAGAACAACGTTTCAAATGGACGTGTGACTTCCTTTGTGTGATTGGCTACCATTGACGTAAAGGAGAGTAGCGGGCATGCCTAACTATGTTGATAACGATGATATTTTTGTGTCCTCTGAAGCATGCTACAGAAGCATCGAATTTCACAAGTTTGTTTTGGTCGAACGTGTGTATGGGAATACTCTCCCATTTTTTGTTATCGCAAGAGTGCTACAAAAATGATGGGGTCATTATAAGAACTTTAGAATTTTGGATTTGTCCTCTAGATGTTTATGTCTACATTTTGAATCAATGCATGATAGAAACGAAGTCTAACTGGGTGGCCCGTGGCAAGTTACTGGCCAAGCCACGGGTCTAGATGTGTGTATGCCTGACTTTCAGCCAAATGCCAAGACGACGATGTGTGCACCAGTGTGGGTGTGATTCCCTTGCCTCCCCTTAGTTTACTGGGATGTTGAAAACATTCTGAGAATTGAAAAGGAGGTTGGGCAGCCGATCCTACTGGACGGGTGGACCGTTGACATGCATAGATCCACGTTGCAAGGGTGTGCATCAGAATAGATCTATCAAAACCCTTAAAACCTGGCATGTGGTTGAGAAGGGAGTTTGGAAGAGCTTACTAACCATTCAAGTATGGGGGGCTGCCTAAGGTGTGTTTCATCTATGGGTATGTGGACCATCTTATAGGGCAGTGCAGTGTAAGGACAACTCAAAAGGCTTTGCTTGAGTACACATCTGGGATGATGAGCAGTGGAGAAGAAGCTGGGACGCGTGATAAAGTGTCGATAATTGTTGTGGCTCGTGGAAGCAATGAGCCTAGACGAAGTCCGCTTGAGGTTTCTGAGGCAGACACACATGGTGGATCTGCCACTAAAGTTAAATGCTCTAGTATTCTGAGAGTGCTGGGTCGACAGCGAGAGTCCTACGCACGTGATTCGAAGGGGAATACAAAGTAAGAGGGCCTAGGGCTGTGGATGCTCGTTCAACCTCAACGCAGGAGGCAGGGCATAAACGCGTGAAGGAATTCCTTTAGTAGGCCAAGCCATAACTCACGCAGAACCTCAAGGTGAGTAACTGGAGTTGGGGTGGATGCGAGAATGTATAACAAGGAGAGAAGTTTATCCAATGATAGAGGGAGGGACATGGTAAGGCGAGCATGACACCCAAAGGCCAGGGAGGACAGAGAGAAAGAATCACATCCAAAAGCTCTGATGAAGGAAGCGAGAACAGGACAGAATGTGCAGAAATGAATAATTAAGGGGAAGAGGCCAATGTTGGAGGAGGAATATGTTATGGAGGGGAATATACATATTGATGGATCTCACACTGCCAAGAAGTAGGAGGGCATCTCCTGAGCTGCACTTCGTAGGGTGCAGGGGATATCAGGATGGACACTTGAGGCTGCCTTCCGCTTCACTGTGGAGGAAGTGTAATGTTGTGGCTATCAGCACACGATACTACTATACATTTGATGTCAAAGCAGGTGCGGCAACCACTCAGCATATGGAGGAATGTGGTGCGTGTGTACATTATCAAGGGTGCTTTGTGCACTGAATGGCGTAGAAATTTGAGGTAGTGGGATGGAGACCTTGCTGTCCCGTGCTGACGCGGTGAGAGGTGTATACATGTGTGACGGTACAAAGGCACTTACATGGGGTGGAGGATGCTACGTCATATGATGAGCACGAGTTTTGGTGCGACAAATCTACGTGCTTAAGGACTCCTTCCTACACTCATCTATGCAGGAAGCAGTTGGCACGGGTTAACGCGATTGTGCCTGTGCTGGCGTGGGCTCACTGCTTGAGCATAACTGTGCGTGCTTTCATGGTCGCTCGGGGAGTCCTACTTCGCGATGGTGGCTATACTGGGGTTATCATAACATACCTTAAATGATAAGATTTGCTATTTGGAACTTTAGGGGTATCCGGGATAAGAAGTCCAGGTGTTATCTACAAAGATTTATACATGATGGAAACATAGCTGTTGTGGCCCTTGTGGAGACGAGAGCTCAAAGTTTCCAGAGAAAGGATGCAGATTGGCTTCTTGGAAGAGAATGAAACTTTGCAGTGCAGCCTTTGGCTAGGAAATCAGTAGGAATCGTTTTGTTGTGGAAGAGCTGGGTTGACATTAAGGTCACTACCTCCTCTCTGCATGTCGTGGCCTTTTAGGTCAGGTTGATAGGCGTGGTTAAGCTTAAATGTTGTGTGGTGTATGGCCCCAAAGAACAATATAAGCAACAGGGAGTCTGGGATGTCATGAGGAAGTAGTCCAGCAGTGATGATCCTCTTGTTGTGACAGGAGGTTTTAACCTCGTTATGGCGCAAAGTGAGAAACGGGGTGGAAGAAAATTCACTTATGGCAAAGGGCAGTAGGAGTTCACGGATTTCATACAGGAGCTGCAACTAGAGAGACTTGATATGGTGCTTATGAACAATGTGGGCATGCATACATTCCCTGAGTGTCCATCACGCACCTATGGCAGCTAGGGTCGGATCACTGCCCTCTGCTTGTTGATTTGGGTGGCAGAAAGTTATTGGGGGACAAGGCAAGGATTCAGTTTGAGAGTGTCTGGTTGACTTCCCTCAGTCTATCAAGGTTGTGCATTAAGCGTGGTGCAGGCGCACAGAGGGCAATCATATGGAGGAAATAACTATAAAGTTTCATCACTCTCTGGTTGCGCTGTGGAAGTGGAGGAAAGTCAAAGTGAGAAACATTACTAACAACAATGCAGAGCTGAAGAGAAATATTAACGAGCTACATATTAAGGAGTCTCAAGAGGGGCTGGATGATGAGGAAAGCTCCCGTCTTGGTCGCATGATTTTGGCTTTCCATCGTGGATGTGCTCACGAGGAAAGATGGTGGGAGCAGAGAGCGAAGATGCATTGGGCTCGATTAAGGGATCGTAATTCTCGATTTTTCATGCAGTAGTGATTGCGCATGCTTGTAGGAATTAGATTGCTCAGCTGAAGGATGTCGAGGGTAAGGTGGCCAATACTTTTGAGAGCATCAGTGCTATCCTCTCGGCCTTCTTTGAGACGAAGTGGCACTGCGCGGGGCGCATGCCATTCCTGATGACGTTCGCGTTGTGCGCTAGCATCGGTGAAGACCAA
Source organism: Vanilla planifolia (assembly GCA_023846275.1). Lineage (NCBI taxonomy): Eukaryota > Viridiplantae > Streptophyta > Magnoliopsida > Asparagales > Orchidaceae > Vanilla > Vanilla planifolia. The sequence continues at coordinate 2,528,305 of CM043877.1, forward strand.
GCTACTCAGATGATCTACAAGGTGACCGAGAAGAAAATCACCATAGCTATTAGAGGAATTAGAAGGAACAAAGCTCTGGGCATTGACGGGGTCACTACAGAGTTTATTTAGGGATACTGTGTGATAACTCACAATGACATCATCGTGCAGTGCTCGCCTTCTTTGAGGAGAAGAGGATGCCGAAGGAGTGGAAATATACGCTGATTGTCCTGATTCCTAAAAGGCATGGTGCATGTAAACCAGAACATTTTTGGCCTTTCAGCCTCTACAATGCCATATAAAAAGTGGTTGCGAGAATTTTAGTGGAGAGACTTAAGCTGGTGATGCCTTTTATTATCTCACGTGAGCAAGGTACCTTCATCCCTGGTTGTAGCATTTCAGGTAATATATTCATCGCACAAGAAATGGCCTCCAAAATGTACTCCTACACTGCCAAGACTGGGCTCATGGCTGTTAAGATTTATATGGATCAGGCATATGACAACGTAAAATGGGATTTTGTGCTCAGGATGCTCAAGCTTATGGGTTTCCCTCCTCTGAGGTGCGACTGGATTGAAGACTGCATCACCTATCCGAGATTCGGGGTTCTTATTAACGGTGCTCAACTCCCATGGGTTGAGGCGTAGCGTGGGCTCCAGCAGGGTTGCCCTCTCTCGCCTTACCTATATGTTATAGTGACAGAATACCTCTCCGTGCTGGTGAGTAACTATGAGACTAGGCAATTGCTCAAGTTTCAGTGCAGACAGCATGTGCTGTTGATCTCGCACTTGCTTTACGAGGACAATGTCCTTCTGTATGCGTCTGCAACATGCGAGGGCGTGCGCACTGTGCGTAGAATCATGAAGGACTTTAGCATTGCTGCGGGGCTACATATGAACTGCTCTAAGTCCAGGGTTTACTTCAGCAGAGTATGGGTAGGAAGAAAGTGAAAATAGTTGCGAAGAAACTCAGCATGAAGCGGGGCTAGAATCTTACGTATCTTGGGGTTCCTATCACGGCGAATCGTTTGAAAAAGACTGACTTCAACTTCATGATTCAGAAGATGGAAGCCTATGTTGCTAATTGGCGGATTTGCCCTCTTTCGCTTGTTGGTAGAGCTGTAATGGTAACCTCTATTCTCAACGCTATCCCGAGCTACATTCTATGCCATTGTGTTGTGCCAAAGGCATAGACGAGATCAAGAGGAGGATTAGAAATTTCCTGTGGTATGGGGCTAGCAGCTCGCAAACGATTCACTATGCGTCTTGGAATAGCGTCACCCTACCGAAGGCTGTGGGTGGACTCAGGCTATGGGACCTGCGTATTTAGCAATGCGTTCTACAAATGAAGCATTGCAGGTGTCTGCTGAGCCGTGAGGATAGTCTCTTGGTGGATATTATGAGACGAAAATATAATGTGGCACACACCACTTCGAAGACACCTCAGAGCACTTATCATGCATGCAGGCTTGTGCTGAAGGCTATGCTGAGCGCTGTGGCCAACTTTGTGTGGAGAATTACCGACAGAAAGATGGCGAGGTTTACCGAATACAACTGGATTAGTTTCCTTCCTATCTGCAGCTGGCCTACATTCATTAATATGACCACGGTGTGGCCGCCGAGCGTGGTCGAGTGCATTACAGCGGCTGGTGTATGAGATGAGGGAAAAATTCGTGCATTGGCTAGTGAACTTCTGTTTGATAGGATGATGCACCTTCCCTGGGCCCGGATGTTCGGACAGGATACTCTGCTTCAGTTACACACGGAGACTATGAAGGTTGATAACGGGAGGTTCAACATGCACCTGAGATGCAAAGCTGAAGACGACACCAGGAGAAGAACCAAGTGGGATGCGGAACAGATGAGGGGGATATGGAAACTGAGAGTGCTGCAGAGGGTGTACATCTTTCTGTGGCGCTTGGTGGGGGATCATCTCCCTACGACTGTTTGGATGGCACAGAGAGGGATGCTTGAGTACAGCAGGTGCACGTGGGGGTGTAATGCGAAGGAATCCTTGTAGCATGTTATTTAGGATTGCCCCCGCGCACAGGAGCTCTGGGCTGACCGTTAGGTGCTCGAGGCCGTGGCTGTGCTTAGGCTCCCTCTGGGGGTGGGTGCTGGGCTGACATTTCTGCAGCGTTTCCTGGATTTCATGGGTTCGTCGGCGACGAGACGTGGGGAATGCGAAATGCATGCCACTACCCTGGCTACCATTATGTACTACATATGGGAGAGAAGGAATGCTAAGAGACACAATGATTTTGTGGTCAACTACTGCACTATGTTGCACAAGGTAAAGATCGAGATTATTGCAGCATCAAAGCATTGTAACTTTTACTCATCAATGTATAGCGGGAACCCTTGCAACTCCTCCGAACTGCTTATAGCCCATATTTGGGCTCCCCCTTTCTGGATGGATAAAAGTGAATTGCGACGCCGCTATTGGGGAGGATATTGTTGGACTTGGCCTGGTGGTGAGGGACTACATGGGGAAGTCGTTACTGGTGGTTGGAAAAAGGGTTATCTCACAGGCAGACGAAGCTATGGAGGTTCAGGCAATGCTTGAGGCTCTTGATTTTTAAGGGACACCCTCTCCCAGTATCACTTAGTGGAGATTCAAATGGATTCGATGTCGATGCTACAGGAGGTACACACGCTCATTTTGTACCCGCATGTGGTGGGTCCCTTTTCTGAGGCTATTAAGCGAGCACGGTGCCTTGATGCGCTTAGATTATCACACATTTATAGAGAGGAGAATGCGCCAGCTGACTGGGTTGTGCGCTGCCTGTTGTATTGATTTTGTGTGGGGGTGAGGGGTGCCCATTCCCAAGCCCCTCCTTAAACTTATGTTGTCAGACTTCATGTTTGATCTTTCGTGAAGACCATCCGTTGTGACATTTTGTAAGGCTTATGTCTCATTTTGAATAAAAAAATAAAATGAAAGAATAATTACTTATGATTCTCATCAACTAAGATCACAAAAAAGAATTATTTATTTTATAATGTAGGACTAAAAGCTATTATTTTTGCATTGTAAAATTTCAGACGATTTTTTGAATGTTAAATATATAAAAAAAGTAAAACCAATGATATAAAAATATTATTGATATTATGAAAACTTGCAATTAAGATGATATTTCCACATATTGTAAAGACATACAATAAAAAAAAAAATAATTTTTTAATTATTTTTTTTATCATTATGATGAAAAAATATTCACATTTATTGAGAAAATTAATATAGTTTTAGTATGTGGATAAATTCATTATGTATTTCAGATTTATAAAGTATTTGACGGCCACACAAGCTGCTGTATATCGAGATGCTTCGGCGGAAACCAAGCGGAATCGAGTTGACTTCCGACGACAGGGAGGAGCTCGAAGAAGTCCGTCGCCTCCGCGCGCCTTCAGTCAAAACGCCATCATCCCATAACCCTGCCTCGTCGTCCTCCTCCTCCCTGCTACACCATTTACTCGATCCCGTTGATCCCGCCTCTAAGGCTCAGCGCATCGGCCTCAACCAGCCCTCGAATCCCTAATCCTAGGATGGAGGTAGAGGTTAAGCTCCGCCTTCCAGACGCCTCGGCTCACCAGCGCCTCGCCGATGCGCTCTCTCCGTTCCACCTCCGGACCCATCTTCAGGAAAACGTCTTCTTCGACGGAGCCAATGGTGAACTCTCCGCTCAATTTGCTGTCCTGCGAATCCGTTTCTACGATGATGATGCTCGATGCGTGCTCTCTCTCAAGGCCCGGGCCCGCCTTGTCGATGGGATCAGCAGGGTCGAGGAGACGGAAGAGGAGATAGACCCAGGGTTGGGCCGGGCTTGTGTCATTGAGTCTTGGCGGCTTGGAACCTTGGCCCCATCCTCGAAAATCATGGGGAGGATTAGGGATGAGTTTGGCATCGGAAGGGAAGGGTACGGGGAAGGGAAGGAGAGAACAGGAGACTCCTTTATTTGTTTGGGGGGATTCAGGAATGTCAGGTCGGTGTATGGATGGAAGGATGGTCTAACGCTGGAGCTTGATGAAACTAGGTACGATTTTGGCACAAGCTATGAGTTGGAGTGCGAGTCTGTCGAGCCTGAGAAGACCAAGGACATGCTTGAGCGGTTGTTGAAGGAGAAGGGGGTGGAGTACTCCTACTCGGAAGCATCCAAGTTCGCTGTTTTTCGAGCAGGAAAGCTGCTTCCCTGAGTGAGTCATGTTTTCATCTTGTTTTCTTTATCTTTACAGAATAAGTTTAAATGCGCTGGTATGGATGTTTCTAAGCAAGTAGTGTTGTAATATTGTTTACACAGAGGATGCTAATGGCGGAGATTGTTTTTTTCTTGTATTGTTGCCATTTGATAGTATAATGTTTAATGGCACGTTTGATTGAGTTTAATAATTTAGTAATTTTCTATCCAGTTCGAAACAGTCATCTTCCTTGGACCTGTGTTTTCTTTTATGACTAACAGTTCTTTCTAGGATGAATTAGAGTTGGCCTGAATGTTTCTGTATGAATAGCTGTTCACAGTTTATCCTTTGATGGTAGAGGTCTAATTGGCAATCAGTTCTGGGATCTCCTTGATTTTTATTTTTCCTGTCAAGGGTGATTATTTTAAGCTGGTTTTGATGATGTCCTTAAGACAAGAAACCTTCCGCAGAAGTGATGATTTCCATTTGCAATTTTCTTTTCCTGATATCTGTGTATTTGTTAAGTCAGTTCTTTGTTGTGAGAAATTCTTTATTGTAGATGAAATTTGTTGTGGTACTCAGAAAATGGTCAAGCAATCAAGCATGATGCATGTTACTATGAAGGTTATGTTGGTCTTGTTTCACAGTGATCACATATCTCAAGTAGTAATCTAAGGCTAGCTTGTTGGTAAATTGTCTGTCAAAAGTGATTATTTTAAACTGGTGTTGCTCATGTCATTAAGATAAGAAGTCTTCCTCAGTCATTATGATTTCACTCTGCAATTTTCTTTTCTTGGTATCTATGTACTTGTTGAGTTGGTGCTTTGTTGCGATAAATTCTTTATTGTAGACGAAAATTGCTATGGTACTAAGAAAATAGTCAAGCAATCAAGTGTGATGCATGTTACTGTGAAGGTCATGTTGGTCTTGTTTCACAGGGATCACATATCTCAAGTAGTAATTCAAGGCTAGCCTGTTGATAAATTGTCTGGTCACAAAAAATTGTCAATGAATCTTTCAAGAACTGTTAAGGATTCCTGCACATTTTGTATAGGATAAAAGTTCTAAAATGGGGGGGGGGGGATGTTAGTCAGTTGTATGACGTCTATGACTATGTGATTGCAGTGAAATCTCACCTTCTTTGGAGTTCCTTGATCTTCTTCTTTCCTTGTTCGGCTCTGTGAATTTTCTCTTCAGATCGATATGGAAGCTCCATGGAATGGCAGTAAGACTATTCAGGAACCAAGGATTTGGCAGTTGTAAGGTGGCTGGTCGCTCTTGATGGCTAGAATCTGCATTTCTGGAGTTTTCTTGTCATTGTGTTCCCAATTGGAGGTGTTTTTGATGGCTGGAGGGGCTGGTTATTAAATGGGTTGGTAACAACCCCTTTGTTGAACATGGCGAGGAGACTAGAAGGGAAAATGAAGGGTTGTTTGGTGGAATTTTATGAAATTCAGCACTTTATCCTTTTCCATCTTTGCAGCTCACTATTTACATTGATATGAACTTTAAATTAAAATTTAGAATAACTTATAAACCTACTCCCGAAAGTTAATCTGTAAGGTAAATAAAAAATATTATCTTATTCTAGATTTTGCCTACCTTAAAATGATTTTCTGGTGGTCTGACCCAATGACAACAAAAATATTACCTTTCTTTTAATCTTCACCTAGTGATGAGACTAGATGTGCTTTAGTTGGACTCTATTGGAAGGTTGGTTTTCACTTATTCCTTTGTGCTGACAAGGGATTTCATCTAAATAGTGCAGTGTGGGATTCCAACATCATTGATGTGATAAATCTGGTGATTACTCATTAATTTTTTTATCCACATTGTTTTTTTTGTCTATTATTAGTTCCAATGATCTTGAGTGATACAAAACCGATATGATGTGACCCAAATATCATCACTTTCCTTTATGAAGTAACACTTTTGTGGAATTAGAAGTTCAATCTTAGGAAGTCTGCTTTCCTAATCTTCCCTGTGAACCATTTTGCATAGTTTGAATTCTGCCTTACTCTGTCATTGCTAAGAAGTACTAGTTGTAGCAATAAGCAACAAAAATTTTTTCTTTAGTAGATTATATAGCTTTAGAGTGCTTCCTACTGGATTGACAAATCATCAATGGTAGGAAACTTGCCAATATCTGGCATTGATGGCTTAAGCAGTGCAAGTTTGTTAATGATTATCATATCATAAATCTCCATGTATTGTGATAAATCCAATAAAGCATTATCCTTTATATCTTTGATGATCTTTAAGGGACAAAAAAAATTAGATTCACTTTGGCTTTTGTCTTCTCTTTTAATCTATCCTTGCTTATCTAAAGTCAAGAAAGTTCATTTTGAAAATGTTTGACTTGGTGACAATCATATTCTTCTTTTCCCCTTGTGTCACGTAGGTTGTTCTTTGATCGATCTTTGTTTTTTTAGATGTTTTCCAAATTATTCTGTGCAAGCGCATCTATGAAGTATCCTGCATAGTTGTTCTTCAATCAACCAAAGTTTTTATTTTTTGGGATGTTTTTCAAGTTCTTCTATGCAAGTCCTTTATCAACCTTGCTCTTGGCATCGAGTGCTAAGGTAATTGTGTAGTGGATGTCAATATTTTTGGGAAAAATTAGCTTAAAAAAACCTCAAACGACTGCACAGCTTAGTTGAAAGCAAATTTAGGTATGGCAAACCCTTGTAAGATGTTTTTGGATGTTGGCTATTGTGGCCCCATAAGAGGTGTTCTATTTGATTATGAAATATTTTTTTTCAATCTTTCTTTCAGCTAAGGACCATTATCTTTTGTATACAAGTGAATTGGGTTTTTGAAATGTGCTCCAACTCGTGGATAGAAAAGAAAAAAATCCTTTCCAAGAATGGGATTCTTATACAGAATAAGAATTATCCTTTTTTAGATGTGATTTGTGACAAAAAAAGATGATTGTTGCCTTTTATGTTGTGATGTTTTTATTTGTGTGGATCAACCTTTTTCTTAGGAGGTTGCCATGCTAGTATTTTAGATGCATAGATATCAACTTTGATTATATGCATAGTTAACTTTCTATACTTGTGATATATTTTAGTGGTATGCGATGAATCTACCATTGTCCATTGGTGCCTTTACCATTTCTTATCCATTTACATTGGTATCTAAGTCACAAGCTTAGATTAGGCAATTAAAACTTGTGAATTGCTTATCTTCCTCTTCAGGGTGAATTTTTCTACATATTTTTGGTCCCATTGAAATTTGGTGTTGGCTTCAATGAGATAGTGCATAGGAAATGCCTAGTTTTAAGTGACAAATGAACTTTTATACATATTGGTAGGTGGTGAAGATTCTCTAAGTATCAATCACATTGCTTGTGAATTCATCGAGTTGATGTTAATCTCTCCACGGAGTTGGTGAAGCAATCAAAGAACAAACAAGACCTAACAATGTGACTAATGCTTGGAGAATCTTTGAATTGATGTTAATTTCCCAATTGAGGTGGTGATCATTGTTCCATTGTTTCTTAGACTTATTTCATAGATATTCCAAATTTTGTTGTGATTTGCTTGCTATGTATGTATTGTTTAGCTATACATTGGATGTACCATTGTATGTTTTTCATTATTTGCATGAAGGTGGTAAAAGTAGTTGTTAATTTCAAATGGTATGGAATTTATTTGAACAAATGAGTCTTGGGCTTTTCATTTGCTTGGAATCTTTGTCATAGATTATTGTTGGTGGTTGTCAAATTTTTGGTCTAAGTTTAAATGCTCATTCTGCTTGAGTTGATCCAAATAGTTATTTTGATTCGAGGTAGTGGGTAGTTATTTTGATTTGAGGTAGTGGGTAATAATTTTGCGTAGTTATCTTGTGCCTAGAAAAGCATGTCCCTACTAGTAGGACAAGAAATTATTTTGTAACTAGAAGATATATTTCTACCAATAAAGTAAGAAAACTTCTGATAGAGAAGGAAATTATTTCCCTTTTTCTTCTTTTAACTATAGGATTTTAATTTTTCCTTTTTACTTCGTCATCATTTGGTATCTAAGCATTCTTTGTGATGTTCCACCATAATGATTCGTCACATCTTCCCAACCTTGTTGTGTGTGCACATTGCGCCTAATGCATGCATCCCTTTCGTGACCGCAACACTAACATGTGCGATTCTATACCAGTTTGACAAAACTCTAATATAAATCATTTGCCTTCATGAAATCATCAATAGCATATTATTGTGCAATCGAGCCTTTCAAATCTTGCTTGTTCATTTCCCTAACCTCCATTGAACCTTGTTACATGCAGTCTCGAACTATCAACCTATACAAACATCAACACTGCATTCACCCCACTGTCTTTCCCTCTCAAAGCGACGAACCAAACAAAGGTGGAATAATGTAGTAGACTTGATGCCGACCTGGGATGGACCTACATCGGCACACAGTACACACGTGGGGACCCCCTTGGCCCATGCCATGCCTTGAGCCAATAGCAAGTTAATTGGTCGGCTCAACTTAAATGACCCACCAATACTTGAGCCAGGCCCAAAATCTATCCTATTTTAGTTTAGTTTGGAATTATATTTCAAAGTGCTTACCAAGAGTTTTTTGATGGATTCTATTATGATGTTGAATATAATGATTATCAATGGGGAGCACAACTCTGCTTAGTAGAGTTTTTCTTGATAAGGTGGATTGATGTAAGATAGGTTGGATCAAAAGGCTGATTTCATTCTCTTATAAATTTTTTTTCTTAGTTTTTTTTAGAATATTTAGATTTTATACATCTGTATTGGGTCACTTATCAGTCTTGTATCATATTTTGATCTTTTTTTTTGTACATTTGGTTATGTTTGAATCATTTTTGTCATCTTTCTTTTGATTAATGTTAGACTTTGTATTTTTATAAATATATTTTGATATAAAGAAATTAATATGTGTTTTGATTATGAATTAGCTTTGTGTTTGGAAGAGGATGTTCTTACCAGTAGAATAAGAAATCATCTTTATGTCTAGAAAAGTACACCTTTGACAATAGAGTAGAAAATTCTTTTAATAGGTTAGGAAGTTATCTTATACCTAGAAGAGCATATCATTACCAGTTGAGTAGAAAATTATTTATACTTAAAAGAGATTATCTCTATCAGTAGAGTAGGAAAGTATTCCTCCCATTTTTTTCTCCTTTGTTTTCTCCAATTGGAAGATTTTAATCCTTTTTCTCTATAGTCACCACCTTTTTGTCAGATTCTGGTAAATGCTTCTTTTGCTTTGTTCAACATAATTGCTAGGGTTTCAATCCAACACACTCAACAAGAGAGATTCAAAGGGATAATTTGACTCACCATGTAGTCAATAGTGATAGGAAGCTTTTATCAACAAAGGGATTCAAGGGGAGATGGTGATTTAATCACCAATGAATGTTCAACTGGCAAATGCAATTCAATAATTGAGGATAACAAGAAGTGCTACATGAGCTGTTGAAGTTGATTTTTTGAAGATCAGAGATTGAAAATGGAATTGCGCCCATCGTCGGAGTTGCGCCAATCGACGTTGTGGATCACTAAAAAAATTGCTATGGCTTGAGACATTTTTAGAGGCTAGGAAAGGACGTCTTCTATGTAGTGTGAGTGAAAAGTATATTCATTATGACATTAACTTATAAGGCAAGGATATACTTGTTTCAAATTAGAGAGATCAAATTATGTTTTTTTTCCTTAAATGAGATGATTGTAGTCACATAGACCCAATCTAGAGGGATCTACTTGTTTACTTTTTTGTATTTTTTTTGGAAGATTTTGAGGCCATTGCCTTGGACGTTTATTGATGTTATATATGAGAATTATAGGAGGAAGCTATAAATCAATTAACAAAAAAGGAAAATTACATCCTTAAAATGTGCAATTAAAACCATTCAACTATGCAACAATGTTGTACAACCCCAAGCAGAGATACTAGTTTAGAGTTTAACAATAAGAGTGCAACTTTTGTGTGCATGGTCCAATTACATATTATCCAATGTGGCTATAGGTCATTGTGGTTTGAAAATATTAGTATGACTTCATATAGTACAAGCATACCTTTAAGATATGATCAATGTGGAAGAAGGATCACAAAATAATGAGCAATATGTTTGGGATATTATTTGCTGAGTTGTTTTTACTCATATCATGCCATATAGTCGTGTTGATATTGTCTTGCTAGTATGACCCTATTTTGGTTTAGGCAACTTCATAAGTTACAATCCATGATGTAGTATGATTAAAAGAGAAATGAGTGGTTCATTGGTATATGATTTGATGAAGTTAATTTCAATTTGTTATTAGTTAGTATTGAATGCCATTATTGAAACAAATCAATAATGTTGATTTTGGGTTTTAGTTCCGCTTAAGGTGACCAGTGTAAGTGCTGAAAAATAAAGGAGGCATCGATCTCCATAGAAATATTGGTAAGAGCAAGATGAGTATTAGAAGCTATTTGCTGATCCATCATAATAGGTTTACTAATATAACTTGTTAGTCTCAAGGCACTTAGGCCTTTGTAATTGGAGGGGAAGGCTAAGAAACTTGTCTAAGTGTGGAATTTAGTCCAACCTTTCTTTATAGAGGCCAAGGTTTGCTAATCATTTTTTTATGATGACTACTCACCCTTGACCAATTTCCTTCTTAGTGTTTTTTGTTGGGAAGAAGAAACCTTTTGGCCATCCTCGATGAGGATTTTGTTTTTTTTTTTTTACTCAGTTGATTGATATACACATATAAATGCTACGATTGTTTTTCAAAGCAAAAACTCTCTGTAATGTCAAAAAGAGATCTTATCCAAATCAAACTCAAAAAGGGAAAAGCCTTTTTTGGATTTTGAATATGTCGTTCTTTGATTTCTAAATATGTTAGATATTATCTATTAGTTTAGTTTCAGTTGATGTTTTGCTACAACAATGACCCACACAGTAATTTGGTCATATGGATGATAACATCACAAGTTCATCATTAGAGATGTCCGTGGATTCATTAGAGTAGGGGAATTAGTTTAGAAGTTATGATTTCTCTTCACTTTTAGAAAAAAGGTTCACCATTATGAGGGTGTTTGATTTGGGATTAAAATAATAGGATATCGTAATTATAGTATCAAGTTATGTTATTAGTATGAGATAAGGGATTGGTGTTTTAGTAAGAGTCACAAATAGTTTGAATATAATTAGAATATATTGTAATACAAATAGGAAGGGATTATGATTAGAGGAGTCCATAAATAGAATTGAGGTCATATTTCAATTAGATGGATTTGTAATAAAAGTAAAATTATAAGTATAAGGTCTTTAATAAAGATGAGATTTTAATCGTTTTATAAAAGATGGATTACGATCAAAGAGATCTGTAACCAGGATGGTTTACGAAGGGCAAAGGAGGCATAAAGTTTAAATTAGATAGGGCAATTTTAAAGCTTCCCAAGCCCAATGTGCTAGGATTGAGTGGTACTCAGGATATGAAAATATGGACAAAAAGCTAGAGGCTATGAGCCAAATTAAAATGTAGGTCCTATGACAAAACGAGACAGGTCCATAAAGGAAGGTAAGCAAAATAGAGATAGCATTAACTTACGAAAGTGATAGAACCATTGATAAGGGAATCCTATGTGATAAGAATGGGAGGAGAGGAGGGAGTTTTGTTAGTTGAAGCGGGAGATGAGGAACAAATGTAAGCAATAACATCAATAATATATAGGTTTACCAAAGTAGAGGGCAGCTCGACTAGGTTATTTTTTCAAGCTGGATGGTCAAGGGAGCTTTGGGAAGAGGGGCGCAACTAGATGATCCTTTCCCTAGTCCCCTTACCAGTTGAAAGGCAAAAAGGATGAAAGAGTGGATATGGGAAGTTAGTAGTTAAGACAAGGAGAAGTGGAATGGTTTATGGATTGAAGGGGAGGGGCTGAGAGAAGCGATGACTATTGTATGAAGTGAAAGGTGACCAAGAGTCATCAACTATGGTAGAACTCGACTAGAGCTCTTCGAAGTTTGATTATCTCAAAGGCCACATAACTTTTGAGATTCTTCAAAGTATGGCTTTGGTTGGCCTAGAAATCGAGATCCAATATTGATATCAAAGCAGTCCAATGACCCATGACACTCCATAAATTTGTAGTCCTATCTGCACCCAGTGAAGCTCATTTACAAGCTAGCTAACACTTTTCTAAAGCTTTTCTAAACTTAGGTCCCTCTAAACTACCAAGATGCTATTACCCACAAATGATTAATCTCCTCGAACCACCACTTCCCTCTCATTAGGGACTCAACCTCAAGATACAAAATTTCTAATCTAATTTGAGAAAGTTTTCCAGCAACCTCGTAGTTCAAACCTCAAGGGCCAATAGGTCTAACTTCTATTGGAATGTCTATGGCTGGCATGAAGACATTAATGTTGCATAGTACTGGGATCTATGTAGATTGCACATACTTGTCCTTGTTGCACTTGTCAAGACTAAGCTTAGAACAATTTAAAGATCATCCTTGTGTTTTTTGAATTTTAGATGAAGAGGGAAATGCTCATAACTTTAACTCCCATTTTGGGTGTTGGATATTTATGCTTTGGAACAAACAAAAGATTAATCTACTCTCCATTTTCATCTCCCCTTAGTTTATTTATTGTCAAACCATTGATGTTTTTGACCACTCTTTCAAGAATCTAGTAACACAAGCAATCCAAGCAGAATATGAAGTAAGGCTATGCGAGCAAAGGTTATGATGTATGAGGACACATCTGGAGATAGAAGTAGACTAATGAGATGCAATTCTTTGTGCACTTGGTGTTTCGATGAGATATTAACCGATCATTACAAACAAAGTAGTTCATTACTATGACAAAGACTATGGCCCATACAAATATGTCTATAAGCAAGTTCAAGGGATTTGGGATGGAACGACATGAGTTGAAGATGAGGTTACTTTTGAACATTCTTGCTTGTCTTTCCTTCTAGAAAAAGCATGCTGATATAACCACGAGAGTTTTGCTGGAACATGAAACCGTTTGGTGTTGATATGCCTTTCTATGCAACCGGAAACCATTTTTTATCCAAGGAACCATGGAGGACAAATCTGCAGCAAATGCTATTGATGGTGAGAACACCAATGGGGAGGGGAAAAGCTTGGCACTAGAATGCAAAATCTTAGCTAGGGTGATTTGACGAGTTGAAGTCTGACTAAAGGCAAGAGAATCAGATAAACCCTTTCAAGACGAGGGGTTGATTGAAGCTAATTCATTTTTGTTGATGCTGTTGGAGAAAAAAAATAAAGTTTCTTGCAGCATTAGTATCCAACGGAAGGTTAGAGAAAGCTTCTAAAGAATCAATGAGAGGGTAGAGATAGATTGCTTGTCTGTCTTACCGAACGCCATTAAGCTGTTAGGACATATTAGATGAGTGATGGGAAGAGTATTCTTCTTTATGGGCTTGTATTCATCAGCTATTGCACTATGGTTGAGATCATAGGAGAATTAAGAACCAAGACGAAGAGTAGAGGGTAGAGAGAACATCCTTGCCCTGTCCCTCGAGATGAAAGGGAAATATCCCTCTAATGCAACATCAACAAATATTGAGGAAAAAGTTCTATGAATGCAAATATTGTTACAGTTTACAAAGTAGTTTAGCCAACATTCTGTGAAGAAATTGCTCTCTATTAAATGAATCAAATACCTTGAAAATGTTAATTTTTGCACAAAAGGCTTTACTGAATTTTGAACTAAAATTGCTAATCAGCTGATTGTCGAGGTGAACATTATCACTAAGGGGTCTTACTTTGATGAAGATCAACTAAGACTTATGGATGGTTGATGTTAAAACCTGTTGAAGATGTGATTTAGGCATGAAGGAGGTGGGATCAATGATGGCAGCAGTACATCGACCTCAGTGTCTATACAAAATAATTGTATCATATGGGATATCGATTTTTTGATTCTTTGAAATTTGGATGAAAAGCATTTCGCAATTCACAAGAATTTTTATACCATCATATTATTGAAATTTGGAAGAGTGGCGAATACAAAAGTTGTATTTCTATGGGTCAATAGTAACACCTTAATTTCATGCAATCAAGGGCGATTTGGTTGTTAAAAACCACAAATAACTAGGCTTAAGCTGGATTGTCTTGGTTCTAGATGGATTTGTTTCTAGCTAAAGATTGTGATCGAACAAGAAAGGACTTTGAGACTAGCTGAACTAAAAAATTGTAGAACTTCAAGTGTTTATTCCAGTTAAGATTTGGTTAAATTTCAAGAGTGTTTTGTGTGTGAATTAGTTTGAAAACGAAGAACAATTTTTCTATTTGCTGAAAGTGGTTTATGAAGTTAATGGAATGAGGAAAAATCGCCATACCGAATGTGAAACGGATGATAAAAAGTAAAACACATGGATGACTAGCATCTAACTCAATAAAAGCTCACAGTGACACTTCTGGTTATGTATGAAAATCAATGTTTGGCTTCAATGATAGAGTAGACACATTGTCCATTTTAGTCATGACCAAAACCACACCAAATCATTTGAAAATGCAAATGTTTCATGCTGAAGTATCAAAAGCTTTGTAGAAATTCATAAAAATTAGTGAAGGATCATTTTAATGAGTGGCATACATGTGAAGAAAAATTAGACATTGTTACAAACCAAACTGGATGAATCAGACTGATTGCCTTGGGGCATTTCATCAGGATCATCATATAAACTAGCATAACTAAAGCTTCCAAAAGTGCCCTTTCACATATCATCTATGAAGCCTTGTCAAAAAAATGAATGGGTACTACATAATATGAAATTAAAGCAAAGATAATAACAAAGATAATCATGACACTACAAGATAAACCAACAAGTTGGGTTTATCTCCAAAACATGTGAGATTAAAAATACAAGTATTAACCTAAGAAGAGAAAAATACTAGTTATGAAACAATTGATATCTAAATAGAATAAGACCCAAAATGTAAACTAGACAATATTACAATCTAATTGGTATCTTGAGTCATTGTTTGAGAATGTGCCATCCCACAAGAAGTTCAAAAATGAGCTACAGTGATGTACGCATCCTATACTTGACTAGCAACAAAGTGACCATTAAGTGCAATGCTACGGTCGACCTGATTAAGTCTAAATAGACTTGAATCTGGGTTATAATTAGGTTACATTATAATCTCTGGAAGATTGGAGCGTTTCTACACCAAAAGTTCAGCTCGTTTTGAATTCTGTGAAGAAGAGGGAAGTAGTCTTCAAGGAAAGTTCAACATTCAAACAAGATCATAGTAATTATTCACACATTAGAAAAGAAAATTTTGATATTTTTTTTTATTTATTGTCATGCAGGTTAAATGAGTAATTGGAAGCCCATATCCCTGGATTAGTTTGTATTTATCATTGCTTGTGGAGGCATCAGCATCAGAACACATGGCATCCATAACAGGTAAACTATACTGTAGAAGTCGATGGAAGAGGTGAAGAAATCCTCCAGGTGAATGCAAATGCAAATTTAGTTGACAATTGTGAATGAAAAAACTGTGATTCATCTAATGAAGGAAGTAACTTCTATCAAAAGTCAAATGCATTTGAAATGCCAATTTTAGCATAGAAAGATTTGGTGGAAGATTTGGAGTTGAATTTTTAAATCGGATTATTGACTACCCCTTCATAAACCATTGGGGTAACAATCTCAAAGCAATTAGTTAAATTTTTCATAATTATTTTATGCTTGAAGGTGTAGAGTGAGAGGTTAGTGATTAGTAATATGGGAGGCATTTTTAGATTTGGGTTTGAAGTTATGATGATGGTTTGAAGTTATAGATTGATTCATTAGCTACGAGAACATTATTAGATAGCTCTCATTAAGCAAGGAAGACCTATGATTGATAATCTACAAGTCATTTTAGACTTGAGAGTAAAGTAATGATGATGATTAAGAGCATGTAAGGATCTTGCATGTAGAAGATAGAACAACTCGGGTATGGTCTACCATTGATGTACTAATGGTCGACAAGGAGCTCAATTTTAAACCCTTTCATGACTCAGTTTGATGAGGATTTCACTTAGGGTTCTCATTTGGATGCATCCTTGAGCAAGGTATTTCATCATAATAATGTCTTTTATGTATTTGTAATATCGAAAGGAGGGTATTTTTTCTCTTTATGTGGATGATTTTATTCCTTTTGAATGTGTTTTAAGTTTAATTAACAAGAAAATGGATTTTAATCAAAATCTTTTCTAACAAAGTGCATTACTTGAAAAACAAAAAGCTTATCACAAGTTGTAATCAAATGATACTAATGCGTTATATCTCTATAAAATTTTTGCTCATGAGATCAAAAAAATATTATGATATTCAAATAAAAATTAAAAATTGCTCTTGTAATTTAGATGAACTCGTTTCATATAACCAATTAAATAGTAATTTTATTTTTCTAATGAAAATTAAATAATTTTTTTTTGCCAAGCATGAGTTTCACAGGTGTGTATTGTTGGCCTATAAATTGGTTAGGTCCTTTTTCCTTCATTGATTTGGTTTGATCTTAGGCTTACAAATACTATCAATTAGATTTTTTTAGAATTATTAAATTCAAAATCTGATTGAAGTTTAATATATATATATATATATATATATATATATATATATATATATATATATATATATATATATAAATACATATTTGGGCTAAAAAAAGATTATCTATAATAAACTAATCATAAGTAATCTAATTTCAATAGTTTTTTTTAATTAGAATTTTATTATATTGAGATATAATTATTCAAATATGTTTGTCTTTATAACAAGTAGTTAATCTAATATGAGATTTCTCACAATGTTTTAAAATATTAAGAAAGTTCAAATTATTATTTAATATTTTAAATTATTATATTCTCATTTAACTTTAAAATTATAAAATAATAATACTATCTTTATAGACATATTTGATTTAAATATCATATTTTAAGCATAATTTATCAAATATATTATGTTATGATTTGTTATAATATTAGTACTTAAATGAATTCAAAACAGTAGAAAAAGAATGAATTTTTCAAATTCTAAGTTGAATGAATCATGTGAACCAGTATGATTTTAATGAATAATATCGAGCAAATATTTTCTTATATGTATATAATAAGTTTAGATGTATTTAAGAAAAAATATTTATAAAAATATGATTATTTTTAAAAAATAAAAAATAAATTATTATATAATATTTATAATTATTATATTTTTATTCAGTCTTTAAAATTATAAATAATAATTTTATATTTACATATTTTGTTATACTTTTATCTTATTATTTTGTTTTTTATTTCAAAAACAAAATGTATGAATCTGGTTAACGGTAACGTCACCGGGTTAACACCATAACTCGATCGCCGAAGTCTGACGTTCTCCCTCTCTCTGTCTCTCTAGCGATCTTTCTTCTTCGCTTCTTGCATATCCCGCAGGCCCAGTCAACCCAGTCTCTGCTTGCAAATCCTCCTTCCAAATCCCTTCCATCTGAACTCGCTTTGTTTTCCCTCTGCGGCGCGGCGGAATTGGTTGTGCCACGCCGATGGTGTCGGAGATCGAGGTCGTGGAGGAGGTCGATCGAAGGGAGGTCACGCGCTCTGGCATCGCTTCATCCTCAGCAGCGGAATCCCCCGCCGCTGCGGAGGAGGAGGCGTTGCGGAACGATGTCTACACGGCGGCGGCATATGGCGATCTCGAGAAGCTGCAGAGGCTTGTGGAGACCGAGGGTTGCTCCGTCACCGAACCCGACGGTGGCGGTTATTACGCTCTCCAGTGGGCCGCGCTCAATAACCGTACCGCGGCAGCGCAATTCATCATCGAGGTGAATACTTTTCTTACTTTCTTCTTTTCGATTGGGCGGACGGTGCTGCAATAATTTGCTATTGTATCTACGCTGATGTAAACGATTCTGATTTTTGAACAGCATGGAGGAGATGTCAATGCAGTGGACAATACGGGGCAGACTGCTCTACATTGGAGTGCAGTTCGCGGCCACATACCGGTTGCCGAGCTGTTGCTCAAGGAAGGCGCACGAGTTAATGCCGCTGATTATTACGGTTATCAGGTTTGTTTATTTATTTCGTCTTACTGTTGTTTCGAACCAATTATCTTTTTGCTTGATTGAGAGAGTTGAGTTTCACTTGTTTTTGAAGACTTTTGTGGAAGAGAAAACCATTGAATCAATATTTACAATCCAGATTGAAGAAGTTGGATATTGATGCATTTAGCTTTGACTGTAATGGAACTTTGAGCTTTTTTGAGCTCAAGATAAGCTTTAAAACTTCAAGGCAAAAGCAATTCTTGGGGATGTGGTAATCCTACTAATTAAATGTCTTAGGTTTGGAAGCTTACTAAGATTAACATAACTTTACCATTATGTCTAGTATCTCAATGTCTTGGTCCTGTGAAACATTAAACACAATCTGCATCAGGTTTTTGTTAGACGAGGTTTTTGTTATACAGGTGGATTGAGGTAACTATGGTCATTGTAGGTTTCTTTCCAATTCTAACTGGATTCTAGTTATCTTTACCCATCATGATTTCTTCCAATGCTTTTGTCTAATTATCTGGTTTGTTTCTTGTTGCTCTTCGTGATTCATCTTTTCCTTTTCACTTTTTCTCTATCCGTTTTCACTCTCTCGTTTTATATAGTTCAAATTCTCAAACCTGAAAGATAATGTTTCTTTTGTATACAAGGAAATGGAGAATTATAGATGATAAAAAAGGAGATGATAATTGGGACAATGAGGATTTGATATGGTGATTGCATGGATCCTACAAAGTCTAAATGAATTTTAATGCAGTAAATGATTTGTTTGTGACGTGATTGTTAAACTCTTAATTCTATTAACATAAAACATGGGTTTTTTTGGCTTTCAATTTGGATTTGGAATGTCAATGTTATGAGCTTATTGGGTCAATTATTAGATTTTTCAAATCAAATTGTTTTAAGCTTTTGAAT
Source organism: Vanilla planifolia (assembly GCA_023846275.1). Taxonomy (NCBI): domain Eukaryota; kingdom Viridiplantae; phylum Streptophyta; class Magnoliopsida; order Asparagales; family Orchidaceae; genus Vanilla; species Vanilla planifolia. The sequence goes on from CM043877.1 coordinate 2,547,408, forward strand.
TCAAATTCAAGAAAGTGAACACTCTTTTATGGTGTCAAAACCATCCTTTTATAGCATGATAAACAAGGGTTTCATTTGTCAAATGATTAGATTTTGAAACAAGATTAACATAGTGGTTAGGCTTTGTGATTTTTGGTTTCTTTCCTATGATTTTCTTCCTTAGCATATATGGTTGCTTTTGCAACAACTCAAGTTCAATTACTTTAGTTTGCACAAAAAATAGAGGAGCTCATCGTCGTTAAAAAAATAGGTTCAAGCAAATTCCACAATGATGGAAGCAATAATAATGCAAGAACAATAAGAAAACAATGCCACCAAAGCAAGAAATAGCCAAATCATGCAAGGAGGAACACTTGTTTTTGTAAAACAAGAAGGAAGAAATACACACATTGATTTAGAAAGAGATGGAGCATAAAAAATGCACCATAGTCATCACAAGCTCAAGATTATTGAAACACAAGGGAGCCAAACTTGAGAGTTGAACTTATCAACTACATCTAGTAGAACTTGCTAACATTCGTTTCATCTTGTAGCAAAAGAAATACACAGTTATAGAAGCCTTCTCTTAACTAAGCAAAGAAGGGAGTGATAAAATTAATAAATTTAATTTAAGATGAAAAGGTGGCATTAGAAAAACAAAAGCATTTAATGAAGGTCTTGGAAAGACAAATATTTAATAAAGTTTACTTAATGAAGTTATTATCGACGAAAGTTAAAAGTCATCATTGAAACGTCAAAAAAAGTCTTTAATGAACTATATGAAAGGTCACTTAAACTTTATAAATAGTAGACATTTTTGAATCAATAAGGTATGGTGGCGAAGAAAAGTGGGTGAAGAGGTTTCTTCTCAAAAGTCAATGTTACTAAGTATTGGTAAAAAAATTCTCCATATTTGAAATTATTTAGTAAGTTATCTCTTTCTTTGTTTATTCTCTATATTCATATTGTAGTTGGGAGTTTTTATTTCTACAAGTGATATTTGAGTATCGGGTTTAAAGATAGCAAACAATATACTTCTTATTCTTTAATTAGCAAAAAAACTATGATAACCAAATTATACAAATGTAGGCAATGTTCATAAGCTAGGATTTATAGGATGTAATAATCAACGAGTTTGCGAAACTCGTTGAAGGCACCATGCTCACACAAAAATGAGAGAACTACATGGGCCGTTGTAATGAGTCTGCATTTGATAAAGTAGCAAAGGCCACTGCTTGAGAAGCATGACATCCTTTTTAATGAGAAAAAAATGTTTGTTTGTTGATGTTAAGAGGGGAGTTTGAATCTCTCCAAATGAAGGAGGCTAAAGAGGTTGGCAACTATCTCATTCTTGTACAAATTATGGTAAATCAAATGAATAAGAATGGAGAAATTATGGATGAAAATAGAGTTATAGAGGATTTTGCACTCATTGGGTCCAAAGTTTGATTCAGTGATAGTAACCATAGAAGAATCAAAGGATCCAAAGAAGATTGAAGAGCTGATGGAGTCACTTTGGGCTTACAAGCTAAGAATAAAGAAGAGAAGTAGAGAACTATTGGATTACATTTTGAGAACTAACCTTAATCTTCCAAAATAGGAAAATAAAGAAGAAACGTGTAACCATGGGAATTGTAACAGAGGTTGTGGTTATGGTCATGGAAGAGGACAACTTCATGGTTGTGATGGCTATGTTGGTCTTGGACGTTGTCATGGAGATTTTGATCATGAGAAGCAAAACTCACCAGAACAAAGGTGGGAAGAATGACAAAGGCATCATCAACTGCTACAACTACAACAAGTTTGGACACTGTATCTGAGTGTTGGTCGAGTTAAAACCTTAGCAATACAAAAATGTCAAATTAATCTATGCAAAGGTCAATATCAATTAATGTAGGTGAGCAAGGATGAAGATGCATTAAGAAAGGTATGGTAACGTAGGTGCTAGTAATCACATGACATGATATAAAGAATTGTTATTGATTTAAATGAGAAGGTTAGTAGCTCTATTACTTTTAGAGACAACTTTAAGTTCAAGTGAAAGGAATGGTAAAGGTTTTGCTAGAAGGATGGAATACATTCAGCTTTGGTCAACTGCTAGAGAAGGGATATAATATGATATTAGTGAACGAAAGTCTCATTATGACACGTGTACCCATGAGTTCAAATTAGATGTTTTATTTGAATGAATTATATAAGCACGAGACATCTAGCAACATGTGCAAAAGATGACACTTGATTATGGCATTTAAGGTATGGTTATCTATATCTTGGATCATTCAAAATGTATTTTTAAAAAAATGGCGAGTGAATTACCTCATATTCATGAAGTAAATGAATAAAGTGGACATGTTTTGGGGGAACAGTCTAAAACGATACTTCCATAGGAGACTAACAACAAAGTAAGAAGAATACTAGAACTGGTATACATAGACATATGTGGTCTAATCACATCAATAACCTATAGAAGAAAGAGGTACTTTTTATTTTACTTTTATGAATGATTTTAGAAAAAAAAATTTAAGTTTATTGAAAGAGAAATAAAATATTTTTGAATGTTTTAAACATTTTGAAGTATTGGTTGAAAATTAGATAGGAAAAATTAAGATTTTTAGATCAAATGGAAGAGGAGACTTTAATTCTAAAGAGATTTTGAACAACTATAAAGATAATGGGATTTAGAGATAATTAATTGTACTGTAATTCTTACTGCACAATAGAGTGGCAAAGAAGGGTAGGATAATAGTAGACATGTGTAGGAATATGTTTAAAATGGACTTACCTTAAGAATACTAGGGAGAGTCGGTTAATTATGTAGCGTACATGCATGACCAATGTTCGACAAAGGGCATAGCCATGATAACACCTCAAGAAGCTTGGACAAGTTTTAAGTCATATTTAAACCACTTCAAAATATTTGACTATGTAGCTTATGCCCATAATACTTATCATTCTAGGGAGAAGTTCGATGATAAAGCAGTGGCATGCATCTTCCTTGGATGCAATCAATGATTGGAATCATACAAGCTCTATGAACCAAAAGGAGGGAAGACTAATCATAAGTAGAGATGTTACTTTCAAAGAGGAAGGAATGTTAAACTTGCACATGTATCAAGTAGAAGAGCATGAAATAGAAATAAACAAAGACAGACAGCTTTCATTATCTAAAGAAGTTACTATGAGTATAAATATGAATGCAGAAAGCACTAACAAAGACTTTCCTGTTAAAAGAACAAGCATACTATAAGATCTGTTTGGGACAACTACTCCGATGAATTAGGTTTGTTTATACGTCAACAAGTAATAACTTATGAGGATAGTAAAAGATCCAAAATGGAAGAAGAAATGCCCTTGATTGAAAAAAAGCATAACTTGGAAATTGGCTAACCTACCTAAAGAACACAAGACAATTCGAGTAAATGGGTGTACAAAATAAAAAGAATCCAAATGGCTCAATTGAAAAAATTAATTGGCTATGAATAAGTATTTGATCTTGTAGCTTAAATGGAAACCATAGATTGTTGCTTGCTATTACAATTCAAAAGAAGTGGATAGTTTACCATTTAGACATCAAATCAGTATTTTCACATGATTATTTACAAGAAGTTATATGAAATAACCACAAGGACTAGTAAGGGATAGGAGATTAAGGTACTATGATTATGGAAAGCATCATATAGACTAAAATAGGCAACCATAGCTTGAAATGCAATAATAGATGAATATTTTAAATAGAAAAATTATAAGCAATTTTCATATGAAGCAATTCTATATGTGAAAGAACTTAATAAAAGTATTATGTATATTTTCTTATATGTGGACGATTTAATTATTGTAGGGAGCTCAAGAGAAATGATTCAAAAATTCAATGACGAAATGAAGAATTTGAAATGATGGATGACGCATGTGTTTCATCGAGTTGAAAGTAAAGCAAAATAATGGAGAGATTTGCATAAACTAGGATAATTATGTTAGAGAAATATTGAAAAGATTCAACATAGAAGATTATAACTTAGTCAATGCACCAACCAAAATTAGTTTAAAGTTAAGTAAAGAAAGAAAAGGAAAACTTGTTGACCCAATTTTATGTAATAGTTTGGTTGCATGTATATGATATCTAACTTGCATAAGGTTGAATATTGCATATTGGGTCTAACATGTTAGCATATGCATGGAAAAGTTAAAAGAAAATTATTGGAAGACATCCAAAAGAGTTTTATGTGATATAAAAGGAATTATTTTGTATGACCTTTATTTTAGCTCTAATATGTTTAGATTTAAAGGTTATATAGATAGTGATTGGGGAGGAAATGTAGATGGTAGGAAGAATACATTTTTGTTTACATTTTATATGAATAGAATCATATTCACATGAATATAAAATAACCTATAGTTACACTGCCTACAAGTGAAGTCGAGTATGTTGGAGCTTTAGCATGTGTTAGCCATGTCATTTGGCTCAAAATATTGTTGTCTAAAGTTGGAGTAAAGCAAGAAAGATCCATGAAGATATTCATAAACAAGAAGTCAATAATTACACTTGGTAAAAGTCCTGTTAACCATTAAAGAAGTAAATATATTGGCATGCATTACTACTCCATATGAGACATGTGAACAAGAAGCATGTGGAACTAATATATGTTATGACATAGAACAAAGTTGTAGACATCTTTATCGGGGTTTTGAGAGTTTTCTTAAAAAATCTATGAAGTTAACTTGGAGTTTTATTAAAAGGAAAATTAAGTTTGAGAGGGGATGATGAAATTAATAAACTTAATTTAAAAATAATGAAAAATCAAAGAGGTGGTATTAGAAAGACAAATGCACTTAATGAAGGTCTCGAAAAGACAATGTTTAATAAACTTCTTAGAAAGATAAAAGCACTTAATAATGAGGAAAACTAGGGGCCATTATTGGAAAGTCAAAAAAAGTCTATAATGAGACATACGAAGGATTAATGAAACCATGTAAATAGTAGACATTTTGGAATCAACAAGACAAGGTGGTTAAAAAGTGTGAGTGAAAAGAGCTTTTCTTAGATGCTAGCATAGCCAAATATTGGCAAGAAAATTCTATTTTTGTATTTTAAACTATTTAGTAAGATATTTTTCTTTTGTTTATCCTCTATATTCATATTAATAGTTAGTGTTTTTCTTCCTACAGTTAAGAGAGGTTATATCTAAGAAACTAATCGTGACTTCCCGTATTGTGCAATTGGTTTAATTGTATGGTGCATGTAAGCAATCACTCCCATCAACGTGGGATATACCATTGAATGCATATTTTCCTTATTTTATTATCTTGGCTGATATGGTATCTGCATTGCATAGAACGATCTAAGTGAAACCCTAACCTTTTGGAAAAACCTCAAATAATACTCGAGTGCATCCAATGGGACAAACAATGCACCTAAACAATTAGAAATGTACAAAATCTATAAGTTGAAACATGCATACTTTTAAGGTGCTGTTGTGATATGGCCATATTTCATACAAACCAAAACTCTCCTAAAAAAGTACGAAAAAAATATAAAAGGACATGAAATGTTAGGAAATGTTGAAGATGAAAATGAGTATTTGTGTGATCTTTGAGATGCCGAACTCTATAAATTGATGAATGTCAACTATACAAAGCAGTCAAGCTATCATCGGGTATGGTGGGATCTCCTAAGCTTTGCATCATGGTTTTAAGCCCTCTCCATCTAATTCTCAATACCTTTCACGTTCTAGTTTTTGATTGTTTTGTGATCCTTTCTATATATAGTTTCAATATAGGTAGAAAAAGAGGTTGGTAGTCACACTGGTTACTATAACATTCCACTAGACATGATTTAGATAGGATTCTGTTCATTTTGTAATTTAGAGGCACATGGGTGGGGAACAGTGTATTGCTATTTAATGTGCCTGTTGTATATTAACAAGAAATGCTTATGTTTGCATCTCTCCTGCTCTGATAACTCTATCAATCTTGAAATATAGATTCTGATTGATGTTTTAACAATGAATTTTAGTATTTCGGAAAAGCTGTAATTAGATTTCATGAAGTGATTTTACTGCTTCTAATTTGATTGAATCTAAGTTTAATGGTGCAGATAAAAGTAGGATTTCCTCATATCCATTACATTTGCATGTTTGGTTCACTAAGCTTTCATCATATGTTTTTTTTTTTCATTAATTGTGTGCTTTTCTCTTGAAAGAAAGTAGTGTACTGTGTTTCTCCCAAAAAAAGGTTTGGGATCGTCTTTGTTATTGACGATGCATTGATTTGTTTTATCTTGAGAAAATTTACGATATTACAATTTTATTTCGTTTTAAAGCTTTTCTTTATGGATAAACCAAATACATCTTCTGTTTGTCCACGTTTCATAACCCAAGACTTAGTTTGGCATGAGCATCCTCTGCTCTTTGACAATGTGCTTCATCTGTAAACTGTAAGTTTAGTGTTGCTCATAAGTGTATGGTAACAGTTGTTGTTTTTCACTTCTTGGTATTCCTTTCCTCCAGGGTTCTTTCTTTTAACTCAGCTTCATATATTTGCAGACAACCCATGTTGCAGCTCAGTATGGTCAGACATCATTTCTCTATCACATAGTTACAAAATGGAATGCTGATCCTGATGTACCAGACAATGATGGAAGGAGCCCTCTGCATTGGTATCAGCCTTTTCCTAGAAATTTTACAGGGTCTTCATTTAGGTTAAAATGAGAATGTGTTGTTTTCATTATTGTAACTTCTTACCATACCATTTATACACTCAACTCTTTGTTCCATGGCCTTTTACTTGATGAGATAGGTGTTGTCATGTTTAGAATAGAAAATTTTTACATTTGGTTAGAGGTATGACAATGAAGGCTAGTCAATTTAGCTACAGCTTAAACAACATTTTGTTATATTTTGATCTCTACCACCTGTTTTATTTTGCAGGGCTGCCTATAAAGGCTTTTCTGATTGCATACGTCTTCTCTTATTTTTAGATGCTTATAGGGGGAGACAAGACAAGGAAGGTATGATTACTTTCATTGTGCCATGCATTCTTCCTGCTTCTTTGTTGTACTTTTTTTGCAAATTTGATTGGCTAGCAAGTAGAGTGATGGATTTCCGTTGGCTTTAGGAATGAATAGTGGAGAGAGATATGTGATGGATGGTGAATGGTTATAAACTGTTTGTAGATAGAACCTTTTAGCATTTTTTTCCTTCCACATGCTCTCTAAAATTGTTACTCTTCATTGTGCTTCCATCCCGGAAAATTTTCTAGTATGCACTTGATATTGACAAAGGGAGGATTTCAGCTTTAGAAATGGTTGACGACCAGTAGAGATAGAGCTGTATCATAGAGGATCGGGAGAGGAGCATGGGATGAAGGCAATGGGCAACTAAAAACAATCTGAAGTTGCACTTCTCTTTATTGCTTTATCTCTATATACTATATATTGCAAGTGCTTTGAGGACACCCTTCCTTCCACAGCCTGTTTTATCCTGTTGCTCTCCTTTTTGTGGGTGCATTCTGCTTGTCAGTTATTTCATCTCCTTGATTTACTTGTGACCACTTATTCCCTTTCTGTCTTCCTTGTAGGCTCCTTATATATAAACCTATATTTCCGTTTAATACATTTGACAGAGCCTAGGATATCCACCATCCTAGTCCAAAAGAGTTTTCAGGACTTAGGTATATTCTATAGCAACAAATGCAGTTTTTTAAATTTTTGGATCCATTGAACTATTTTGTATTGACATTGTATCGAGCCTAGTATTGATATACTAGTTTCTCATCTTCATCCATTTAATTCTTTTTTCATTGGTCTGCTATCATGGAAATTTGGAGACAGGCATGTGGGAGAGAGAGGGGATAGTTGTGGCTGGGGTCCTTCCTTCTAACTGTGTACACTTCATTCTATGTAGTTTTTTGTTTAATTTTTTTATCCATGATTCTTTAAATTTCCTTAGTTTGGTTTCCTAACCTATGTTATGTTTATTGGCTGAATCCTTGTTGGGCTGTCATTATGACGGTTATTCTTAAGGAAAGTACCATTTACAGGGCATATTTCTCTTTATGCATCTTTTGTATCTATTTTATATTACCCAATTTGATGCTATACCTAATGTATTCGCCTAACCTATCACTGCGATAAGGTTGTACTCCTCTTCATTGGGCTGCTATCAGGGGGAATTTGGAGGCATGTACAGTACTGGTTCAAGCAGGCAAAAAGGATGATTTGATGGTTACAGACAACACTGGTTCCACTCCAGCGCAGCTAGCCGCTGATAAGAATCATCGGCAAGTTGCCTTTTTCCTTGTAGGTTTTCTCTTTGTGAAGTAACTATTAACTTCAATTATTCTTGGAACATTAAGAGATTGATTTAAGTTTTTCTGGCAGGCATAACAAAAAATTGTACAAACAATTTCTTAGAATTTCTGCTCTCTTAGATTTTTTTTTTTTTTTAAATTGTTTACCTTATACTTCCATGTTGTTTGCTTCTACAAGAATTCTCAAAAGATGGGTATCTTCTAATATTTGCACTATAAAGAGAGATATTAATGTATGCTTTGTTCAGGTTTGCCTTAATTTTTTATTGTATGTGCCTTTGATTTAATTTGTTGTGATATTTTGTAATTGAACGTGGTGTATGTTGATTTATATGTTCATTTTCTGGCTTGCTGATAATATAAGTTTAAAATTGGTTTATTTTAATTGGAATTCAAAATCTTGTGAACCTAGCTTGACTTAAAATAAAGAAGTGGGTTAAGATATAGTTCACTGCACAGTTTACTTGTTATTTAGGTGCTGCCATGCCCAGCTAAACTTATCCAACCTGGCCGACTCAGCCATCTTTAAGGTCTTCTCAGCAGTGTACTGAGTTTGATCTTGAAGCCAATAGGGTATTTGCAGTAAAGGGTATTCTGTTACTTATTGTGGATTTATGGAATGTTAGCCTTGGTAGCTAAATTGATAAGAAGACCTACCTGTTTATGCCAAGTGCTGAGCACCCACTTCTTGTATAATATTTGTTTTCTTTAAGAGCTATTGTTAGATTCTTACTTTCTGTAAAGGCCAAATGTGATGTGCTTACAATGCTGTTTTGCATGCAGATAAGAATTTGGCCTCTGGTTCATAAAATTTTCCATGCTTTATTTCATTACTTGGCACCAAGTTCAACAAATGCTTCATTAATAAAAGTCTTCTGTAATTATTAGCATTCATTTAAATAAAAATACTGCAGAGAGTAAATTGTTTTCTTTGCTATGTTGGTGGTGTCCAGCCACCATATTTGCATGTAATACATAATCTATTAAAGTTTTGAGCTATCCAATTTGTTACTTTGAAGTCACTTTCGAACTTGCATTTGAAATCTAACTAGAAGATAATCAGCGAACTTTCTTCTATGGTCCATATTTCTTAGTAATAAGCTCTCTTTTTTTTTTCCTAACACAAACATAACTTGAAATAAACTGTCATGAATGCAATAATTCTTGTTTCTACAGGGGAATGCCAGAAGATTGTTTGATAGAAGATGTGGAGACAACAGCTGGTTTGGAAAGTTATCAAAATTAGGACTTGCGCCTATGCTTTGGTGCATCATAATTTCTCTACTAGTTACTTTTATAAATGCAGTAGTAGCAGGTTATGATCACTACCTACTCTTTTTGTTCCAAAAGAATTACTATCGAGTTTCTTCTTAAATATAAACATATTCATTCTATATTCAGGATCAAGTTTTCCAAGTTTGACGACTGCTTTTGGGCTTGCATCGTTGTTGGGTGTGCTCCTTGCAAGTTCAGGCCTAGTTATGTTTTATAGGTGTAGCAGGTGAGATGCTTTACATACAGTGCTCTGAGTCATTGCCTGCTTCCATTATATAAATTTTTACTAAACTTATGGAAGAGATTTATCGTGTTGTCACAAGTCGAGTAGTTTTTATCTTGAGATTATGACATTGTTCTAATCTAAATAGAATAAGTTGTAGAGTTCAACAAATGATTTTATTATAGTTGGTTTGGTTTCTAATTATTTATTACTGCTTTTGTGAAAATATGGCAAAAAATAACCTCAATTGTAATTATTCTACTAGGCATACTATTGTGTTGTACAACACTAAGAGTCAAATTATGTTTTAGCAGCCAAAATGCAAAACTTTCTTGCTGATTTTTGTTTCTTGCCGAAGGATGGAGGGGATCAATTTAGGTGGATGTGATATTATCATGAATTGATGAACTAGATTCTTTGGAAGTCTTAGTATGCTTTGAATTATATTGATAAAAGATGATAATTGATTTGCTTTGCTTGATGAATTCCTCATCGAGGAATTATAGAAGTATGTGTCTTTGGGAAACTTCTATGAAAAGGGTATATGTACTAAAAACCGACCAGTTAGGTACGTAGAGAATACTTAGGGTTGTGAGACAACTTTCTTTAGCGAACTCAACAAAATAGCTTTGGAGTGGTCAAAGTAGGAGACCGAGAAACTATTTATGATATTGCTGAGATTGTATCAGGAATCATCCACATATGTTAGCTAGTTGTTGGATCATTGGAGCAGGTTTTAAAAGACACAAAAGGATCATCTTATAAAAACATAAAGAACAAAGGAGTTTACGTTTTTTTACCTATTTATTTGTTTCATTAGTTTATATTCTTATGTACATTTTTTATGTGCTTTTACTTTCATTGTAGATTTTTGTCTTCTCTATTGTGTACATATATGCATTTGGAAATTGTTGTTTTGTATCTAGTTTAATTTTATATTTCTTTTGTGTTGTGTTGGCTTTATTGGTGTGGATTATACTCTATTTCCTTGGTTGTTTTAATAGCATTGATATCGATTGATATTTAATTTTGGTGCTCTTGTTTTAGTTGCTGTATTTTCTTGAAAGCATGGTTCATATTTTTTAAAATAGATCTATTCTTTATCTCTTCTTTCTCTCTCTTTCTCTTTTCATCTTTCTGTGTATTTGTGCATGTAATTATTAACAAAAACCTTAAATCTATGTGTAGGAAAATGTTTGAGTTTTTTATTCTGTTCGATTTTTAGCATCAAAATCAAATAAGACCATTGTTTCTGATTTGCAATTTTTAAGATTGGTTGATGATTTGGATAAGATCAAGAATAATATGATAGGACAAGTGCTTATTTATTGATGCTAAAATGCTAATTTTAAAGATTATGGCAAAAATATTTAAATCATATTGTTTGATGTAATTAAGAATTTAGGGATCCTTAATGAGTTGGGTTTTGATTTAATCTCATGATCTTAATTAAAATCTATTTAAAAATTAAAATTCATCAAATATGGTTTAGATGAGAAAGTTTTCATAAGATTATTAGTATTATTTCTATTATTTTTCTGATCAATATTTAAAATTCTCAAGTATAAACAATGGTGAGTATTACTTGTAAGACAATATCTTTCTGTTTAATTAGATCTATAATGTATATAATTCCTTCAAATAAATAGGATAACTCAGCTTTCTAAAATATCTGTCACCTTAGACATATTTTATACATACATTTATCTTTAGGCTTATCTTTGTACCAATGCAACTTCTAAATCATAAACTTTTTCACATGCATTAATGTATTATATAAAAACATTTGCTTATCTTTCTGAAAATTATATGGCATTATATCTAAACCATTTCTGTATCATGCTAATCAATGATCAAACATACACTAAAGTAATTATTTTGTTGCTTACAGGAAGGATCCTGGATATATTAGTAGGAATGTTCGGGACTTGCAAAGCCTTAGGGATGATGTAAGTTATCAGATGTTTTGCTCAATTAACTTTCTTTTAGTTTCTATAATTCTTTTAGGATATCACAAAATGCTTTGATATGGATGATGAGATAATATGTTGCTATCACAATATACTTCTGGAAGTACTTTTCCTCTCTTTAGTTGTTGGATCAAGTGATCAGATCAATAACATCTTTTCTAGGTTTCTGTAGTTTTTTCTTCTTTGATGTTTTGAGGACATTTGAAGTTGATGTTCTTAAGTTATATGGCTCAATTTGCAGGAACCATTATTGAAGTCAGACCTAAACGATCCTGCATTAATTTCTGGAAACTGGTCTCAGCTATGTGCAACTTGCAAGGTGGATCATCTATCAAGCTTTGTTTTTGTATTAGTTGCTTCGTTGAATCATCTGAGGTTTTTGAATATTGTGGCAATGTCATCATCATTTAGATAGTGAGGCCTCTGAGGGCGAAGCACTGTTCGACGTGCGATCGATGTGTCGAGCAGTTCGATCATCACTGCCCATGGGTTTCCAATTGCATTGGCAAGGTGCGCCCAACTTATGCTTTACTACTTTTGCTTGCATTTTATTTTTCAATTTATCATTTTTCGCATTGAATGAGAATTTTGTGCATTTCATATTCTATTGTTTTATATTAACCTCGCATTGAAATAGAAACTTTTTTTCTTTTTTAGATTTAGGATTATTTATTTTTATATAAAAAAAAATTGTTATCAGCTATTTTTTGCATAGTTGATTTTCCTCTGGGGATATCACTCGTCTTTTTTGGCTCTGGGTGTCAACATTCTAGTACGAGCTATTAATGATTTGATCCTAAGTTGATTCAACCCTAACCATAATTTGATTGAATGTTTTTCATTTGATCTCTATCTTGTAGCTCTTTTATTTCAAACTCAATCCACATATATAAAATATTAAAATTTAAATGTATTATATGTTAATTGTATCAACATATGTTCTTATAATTTCATAAATTTATTATTTTATATATTTAAAATTTTCTATTTCGATTTGATTTAGATTCTAATTGTAATTGGCTCGGTAGAATTTCAATTCGAGCTTGATTCAAGCAACAATAAAATTTGATTTTTGATCGTTCTTTGATTCTTGAGCTAATGTTAAATTATTATTAATAGGTAATCATTTCATTCTTCTATCTCTTTCATAACGAACTACTTAATGCAGAGAAACAAATGGGATTTCTTAATGTTTCTTCTCCTCGAGGTGTCTGCCATGGCCATTACTGGTGTTGTTAGCATTACAAGTATGCATATCTCAGTGAGAGATCACCTTCTCCATTTTCCAGTCTTTCTTTTACATCAGGACTTGATAAAAGTACTGCTTCTTCAGGAATTGCAGCAGATCCAACTGCTCCATCTTCTTTCGGTTCATGGCTAAGTTACTCGGCTACCCACCATCCTGGTGCAGTGGGTTTTCTTGCAGTCGTCTTCTTCCTCTTCTTTGGAGTTGCAATGTTAACCCTAGTACAGGCACAGCAGGTAACAACTCTAGAACTTCCCTTTGTTTCCAAAACTCTTATCCGTTCTTATGAGTTTAGAAAAAAAGTTTTACTACCTTAGAACACTGGAATGTATCTAAGCTAACGAGCCTTACCTACATGATGTTTTGTTTGCTTTGCAAAGATTTCTAGAAACATCACGACGAACGAGATGGCGAACTCAATGCGGTACGGTTATCTGAGGGGACCGGGGGGTCGCTTCAGAAACCCGTACGACCATGGAGTTCGAAGAAATTGTTCAGACTTCCTCATAAAGGGCTATAATGAGGACACAGAAGTCGCGGAGGCGAGCTCCCGATCCGAAGACATGGGCATGGTTCAGATGACAAGTTTAGCATCACGGAATGGTGAGATGCAACCCAACCTTACAAATGGTGCCGGCCATGTTTCAATCGACCTCGATTCTAAGGACTCCTCCCGTGTTCATGGACATGTGCACTCTTTGAAATGTAGTCATGGCAACAATAACAACAATAACAATAGAGGTAATAGGATTCCATTTGGATTGGGTCTAGGTTTGGGTCTTGGTCGAAACAAGAACAACGCTCGTCGCGATTCACGCTCGCTTCCTCTCCCGTGACTTAGCTTCTCCTTCTACCTTCAATTTGGTCGATTAGTGAGTAATTTATTTGAAGTAGAACTAATATGATGCTTGATGCCCTATATAGTTCAATTTTTTCCTCCCTGTATTGTTGAATGAATTTGGTCTACTGTGGGGGACCTTATGTTTTTATCCAACTTTTGTATTGAAAACCAAGAGTTCTTCTGGCTATAGCTAGAGAAGATTAGAGAAGATTAGTATTGTTTGTGCTTTTGTAATAATGATGATCATTGGCTTGATAGAAGTATTTATTTTGTTTGATTTATTTTATCTATTGTTGTTACATGTTAATGGGTGATTTGAAGTGTTGTTTGATGACAAACTATAGTTGCCTGAATCTCTACCTTGCCTCTGATCGATGGAACCCAACACACCCGATTGAGCAATGTGTCTTTCAAACGGATGGAACATACTTTTGCAAATGGCATTGAAAGAAAACATAAGATATACATTCAACCTATGTTTTTATATTAAGTGATGGAGATATAACAAAAGAAATACATCAAGCATCTTGAATGCATGTTGAAGTTAAAAATTTAGTTCAAGATGATGGAGTGTGATGGAGATATGGGTATGAGAGGCACAACTTAGTCTGGAAGCAGATACATGAAAATAGTTACCGTTGAAACGGCGGCCGCATGAAGCGGATGGGTATGCGCGCGCGGCTAATGCAGCGAAGTCGTGGGCAGGCGGAAGGAGCCGCCGGCGTACAGCATGCGGTAGACGGGCCACGTCCGGACGGTGAGGACGACGCTGAGCACGCATCCCAAGACGCAGGTGCCGGCGAGGGCGAGGAAGGTGGGGCGGAAGCAGTCCGGGCCGAGGCAGGTTCCCCCGCCCTGCCGAGCGGCCTCCGCGTCGTACACGGAACCCGCGAGCAGAGCGGAGAGGAGGAGGGCGCCGAGGGGGTTCCCCAGCAGCACAAAGTTGTAGATCATGCCGAAGTGCTTCAGCCCGAAGAGCTCCGACGCGGTGGGGACCATCACCGAGAACTGCATCCCATAGCAGACGCCGAGCATCGCGGTCGAGGCGTAGATCGTGCCGTTTAGGCCCACGGCGAAGAGGACGTAGGTCACCACCATGATCGCCTGCGTGCACGCCATCCACGTCGACCGAGGAAGCATCTTTGACCTGCAAGGGACCTCCGTCAGCGTCCCCGCGCACTCGCGTAGGTTATCTCATTTCTTCCTTACCTGACGAAGTGTTCCGAGAGGGAACCCCCGCCGACACGGCCGGCGAAGTTACAAAAGCTGAGGATGCACAACAACACCGTGGTGTCGTCCACCCCCGAGGCGATCCCGATCTGCGCCAGGTTGTTGAGCACCGTAACTCCCGAACCGACACCGAGGAAATACGCCAAGAACAGCAACCAGAAGTCCGCCTTCACCAACGCCTCATGGAATCGAAAATCCTCTCCTCTCTTGGGCCTCCTCTTTCGCTTCACCGACACAGCTCCCTCCCCTTCCGCCAAGAGTATATCCACATCAGACAAGTCATCCGACTCCTGAAAACTGCCGAGATTCGTAGCCGAAGAAGACACAGCGAGCAATGGCTCCGATTTCTCCTCCTCTCCCAGCGGCACCTGCTCAGACGAACCGGACTGGTCGGCCACCGCAGATCTCTTCTCCCTTCTCGGATACAACGTCATCTTAATCGGGATGGCCAGCGGGGATAGCAGAAACAAGATCATCACCCCGAAGGAGGTGTACGTGGCTGCATCGCTTACTGGTATGAGGTTGCCAAGCAAGGTGGAAGCAAGCAGGTAGACGCCAAGCAAGACACTCGCCGTCTGCGTAAACACGAAGTGGCCGTGCTCCGACGAGTCGTCTTCCGAAGCCGGCGCGCACGGCCGGACGAAGTACATCATCGCAAGGCAAACGGCGGGGAGTCCCAGAGTGAGGAACAGTAGCAACTTCGTGGAAGAGCTGTGTAGAACGCCTGTGTAGATAAGAGTGTACACTGCAGCACTGAGGCCGACGTATCCCTTGAGAATTCCGGCCACCGTACCTCTGCTGAAAGGGAAGTTTCTCATGTTGGTGACCAGAACTCCGGTCCCTAACCATGCGCTGCTGTTCGTGGCGATGCACAGTGCAATCCATAGCTGTTGAGCCTCATAGAGAAGGAAATGAGTATAGCAACATATGAATGATCTAAATAAAGCATTTCAACTATTAGTCATTTCTTTTATACACAATATTGATTATTTATAATACCTATAAATGATTAATTCATGTCATTCTCAGCATCACACTTGAATTGTAGAGTAAATTTCAAAGTTTTATTAATCATTTCTTTTATATAATTGTCATTTTTAGTCTTATATTAAATACGAAACTATAATATACAATATTGATTCTTTATAATATCTATAAATGATTGTTTTTGTTTTTTCAAGATCTAATATATATAATAAAAAGACAATTTAATAATATTGGATATATATCATTGAGTAATAATTCATCAGACTAAATTGAGAAGTATCAATATCAAATATATATGCGATATGGATACGAAAGTATAAAGAATTATTTGCTTTTAATAGAAAAGATATAACATACTCTAATATAGATTCAATACAATGACTTAAGAATGATCAAAATCAATAATTTCAACACATTCTTAGTATCATACCTGAATTACAAAGATACTATTTCAAAATTTTATCAATAATCTTTTTATATGTCATTTTTAGTCTTGCATTAAATATGAAATTATAATATATGATATTGATTTTTTATAATATCTATAATTAATTGTTCTTACTTTTTTCATTTATATTATAAACATAACATATATAATAAGAAGATACGATTTGATAATATTGGATATATATCATGGAGTAACAATCCATCAGACTAAATTGCGATGTATCAATACCAAATATATATTGGGTTTGATAGGACATCATATACTTGTGGCATAATACAAGAATATAGATTCAATATGACAAAAGAATGATCAAAATCAATAATTTCAAAACATTCTCAGCATCACACTTGAATTGTAAATGAAAATATTGAAATTTTATTAATCATTTTTTTTATATATCCATCATTTTTAATCTTGTATTGAATATGAAACTATGATACACAATATTAATTCTTTATAATATCTATAAATGATTGGTTCTTACTTTTTCATTCACATTAAAAAACCTAATGTATATAATAAGAAAACATGATATGATAGTATTGAGTATATATTATAAAGTTCCATCAAATTAAATTGACAAGTATCAATATTAGATATATATAAATAAATAAATAAATAAATACATACATATATATATATATATGATATAGATGCATAAGCATAAAATATTATCTGGGATTGATAAATGAGAGATTGTATGTTTATAGGGTGGGTTTATGATCTTAAGCTTAGACTACTTATCTTGCAACTTAGGAAGGATTCTACAAGAATGGCAACTTTTGTAGTAAAGATCAATTTCATTGTGCTGATAAAAATGATTGAACTGACAATTCAATAACTCTAAACAAATAATAAATAAATTCATGTAATATGCAAATTAACAAAGTTGAAACCTAAGATATTATTGATTCAAGAAGGGAGGACATTCCCAATCAAAACATAAAAAGTAACATCAATTGCATATGAATCCATTGGTCAAAACATGTCTAAACAACAAAAATGAAGTGGGCAACGAGCAAAAGCACAAGGAGCAACATATATATTAAATTTGATGGCTTCCTGATAACCCAAAAAACCCATAAAGGGTGCATTTAGAAAACTATAATTGACTCACAAATAAAGAAGTTGAATAAAATAAAAATATTATGAAAAAAATAAGAACGTGAATATTGAATACCTTTCACGACCTACATGATAATGTTCACCAAGAAATAAAAGAGTAGAATGAAATGTAAACAATAAAAGAAACATTTAAAAAACTCAAAGATACCATCATGTTGACTACAAAACTAAGTATGGATTCATTCAGGTAAACACAATTCACATTTACTCAAATATGATGCATATTATTAAGCATAGGGAAATTAAAAAATGCCCTCAATCAAGGATGTGGAACAAAAGATAGTAAACATCATGTTGATGATTCGCATAAATAGTTGAATTAAAGTTGTATTCTTTATAACGCTATAAAGGAACAACTTAGCACAAAAATATAGCACAATAACGAACTCTAAATAGGCCTAATTGGAGGGACATTATAAAGTTTGAAAAAGCAATGAAAAAGTCAACATTTTCCAACAATTTGACAATGGTATTCTCAAACCCTAGTTTGAAACTAGACTTGAAAGTGGTTGGTTGATGAAATTGACTTCCTTTTCACGACAAGCTATCTCTAAACGAAGAGGGTCATAAATTCAAAATTTGAGACAACCTACAAAAAAATCTCAAGAAAGCCAAAGATCAAAGCAATCTACAAAGACACACCCTAAGATAACCAATGAAAATATATCATAACTACAATTTAACCTACAAATCTAGCTTTGCACAAGATAATCCAAACATATGATTGCTTCGACTATCCCGTGCAAAGCAAGAAATTGTGGTTGAGGATTGTGAAGACAAGGCTTGCTCTGACAGTGCTCGACATAAGCAATTCATCGTCTTCTTCAAGGGTTATTTTGTTTTTCTAAATCTTTGCAAGCTCACTTACAACAATGAAATCCTCTTCTACAATTCAGAGCAAAGGCATTTCCCCCTCTCTAATGGTTAATCTCCACCGCATGAAACATTGAAAGAGGACTATGTGGCAACAATTGCAACATTCGCCAACCCTTTCTCAGCATCTCTAGAAAGGAATACAAACCCTAGGTTGTCAGAATGTGACCCATCCATATATTAAGTTTTAATCATCTATTTGTGTCAGTATCTCTCGAATGTTCATTCAGAAGCAACTACACCTGCCATTATTGGCCATTTCTAGGGCATTTCTGTTTTCTGAACATTTCTCCTTTGTATGACCTTCAATCAGTCAAAAACCTACATGATCATCAACCTTACCTAACAATCAAGGAATTTCTTAAAACATCTCTTCAGGAGCTAACCTTCCATAGCTCTTTCCGACAACAACCAAACCAATATCAGAGCAGATCCGCTTCAACAAACTAGAAAGAACAACCAAAGAACCAAACGCACAGAGAAAGGAAGCTAAACGATGCTAAAAGAGGAATTGATCGGACTCACCACCCAGTAAGGCAAGGGGTCCACTGTCTGGCTAACGGTAAGCCAGACAACACCGTAGCCGGCGAAGCAGGAAGCTGCGCCTATAAGGAGAACGAGCCACGGGGGCCAATGGTTGCATAAAACGCCGGGAATCATGCCAAAGTTTTCGCCGATGTCGTTGGCTACACCCAGCATGGTGAGCTGGCGCTGGTTATAACCCAGCACGGATTTGAGCGTATGCGAGTATAGGGGGAAGTTATAGGAGGAGCCGGCAACAATTTGGACCCACACCGCCGCCGCCAGCCCCACCCAAGGCGGCCTGCTGCCGTACTTCAACGCTGGCATCTCGCCGGAGCAAAACCCCTCGCTTCTCGGATGCCGGACAGCCGGAACACGAGCTACCTTCGAATCCCTCAAAAAAACTTTCTTGTCTGCGCCTCTTTTGGAGCGGGCCGCGCCGGTATTCATTTATTTGCCACGTAGCACAATTTATTTTTCTATTTTAAAATAAAATTTTATATAATTAATAAATAAATAAAACATGCATATGACAAAGTCTTTATTAAAAAAAATATATAAAAAAATCATAATATTGATATTTTGGTTCAATAATTTATTTTAAAAAAATTTAATAGAACATACAAAAATAAGAAGGGAAGATTGGGCATGCTTAAGTTGAAATTTATACCAACAATAAAGTCATATAATTAAGATAATAGAAAAAATAATTACTAAGTTAAAATAAACCTTTTAATGCTATTTTTATTAATATTCATTCATGGCATGTCAAATATAATTTTAAAGCATATTGATGTTATAAATATAACTACATCAAATTATATTTGAAAAATAAGTATTAAATAAAAGGCTTTTAGAAAAAATTATGTGATTTAAAATAAACTTTTGATAAAAATGAAAATTAAAATCTTTATTTGTGATATAAATTAAATACAAGATCATAGAAGAACAATGTACTTTACATGAAGCTTTTGTTTTTTACAAGTTAAATAATTTTCAAACATTAAAATAATGATAAGATTAATCTTGGCAATTGGTATAAGTAATTTAAATAAGAAAGAAAAAAGATGAAAAATCTCAATGAAAAACATCCTTTAATATCTCTGAGCTTTTAAATGATTGTTCTTGATAATTAAATAAAATATAATATTATTTTATTTTTAAGTTTAATAAATTTGTTAATATATAATAAATATTTACTTTTGAAAAATATGTTTTTATTTAGTATGTAATTTTGACTTAAGGTGTATCAAAAAGATGTTTTAATACAAACATGAATAATGAAATTGTTTATAAATGACACGAGTTTGTGAAGAAATATGTTAAAAATATGACATATATGAAAACAAACTTTAAAGGGGTTCTTAATTGTTAAATATGATTATTTTAGTATTATAATTTTTATTTGTTATCTTCATATGTTATACAAAATTAATCTTTCTTGTGATATGATTCAATTATGTAATGATTTACATACATAAATATTTGCATATTGAGTTTTGTATTAATGATTTAGTCATTCTTTGACATTAACTGTAACAGTCCTAGTTTTCTCTTATTTGTATTTTTATATGCTTAAACGAAAGAGCTTTGTGAGACGAATCCAACGATGTTAAATTTGTAATTTTTGGAGCTCTAATGAATAAATTATGAATTTTTGAAGATTTGGGATAAATTTGTAACATTGAGGATAGATTTGTAATTTTTAAATGTCGGTTTAGTTCAAATCCGATTGGCGGAGGGTATATTTGCAAATATAAAATTTAGAGGGGGTTTTCTGCAAACATGCGTTTCACGAACGTCCCTTTAGTCGGTTTCGACCGCGGCTATAAAAGCCGATTTTTGCGCGTTTGAAACAGCCGACTTTGTGCGTTTGAAACGCTTTTCTGCGAACACGGCGGCGAGGAATTTTCGTGATTTTCGGCACCCGACGACGACGGTCAACGAAGGTTAGAATTTTATTTGCTCTGTTGTTTTTATAAGCTTTTTGGGAAGCGGCGGTCAGTTGGCCGGCGAGAGACGCACGAAATTTCTAGGTTCGCCGGCGAAATATTTCGGTTTCGCCGGACGCGAGAGAGAGAGAGAGAGAGAGAGAGAGAGAGAGAGAGAGGTGGCGGCGTGAACCGGTCCAGGCTTTGGACCGGGTTACGCTGCTGAACAGGATGCCGAGCGCGCGCGGTCCAGCGCCAAGCGCGCGCTGTCCAGCGTGCCGAGCACGCCCGGTCCAGCGCCGAGAGCACGCGCGGTCCAGCGCCGAGCGGGCGGTCCAGCGACGGCGTAAGAAATTTGGGAATTTAGAAAGCTGTTTGGAAAAGCTTTTAGAAAGTTTTTCTGCACGGGCGGTTCAGCGACGGGCGCGGGCGGTCCAGCGCAGACCGTGGCCAGTCTAGCGTCTTTTGGGATTTATTTTGGGGTGTGTTTGGGAAAGCTTTTAGAAAGCGCTGTTTGGCTATAATTATTTTTGTATTTTATGGGCTTGTAGGACATCAAGAAGAATCAGAAGTGAGTAAGACGGGTGGTACAACAAATTCAGGTAGATAAATTCGTAACCTGTGATATAGCACAATAGTATTTATTTATATTTCGATACATGGTTTCTTATGGGCTGCATTACAGTTTTTCTTTACATGACTTTTATCTTATGGCTTGATATATGTTTTATGATATTATTTTCTAATTGAACTGAAAGCATAAAAGATGACAAAAAGGAAATTGAAACAAAAAGCATAATATGACATAAAATATAATTGGTTGGACATATTGATATGGTTTTGGCATATTTATCACATGTGTGACATGGTTGGAAAATAAAAATGAAAATTAGATTCCTGGAGACATTATCCTCACCACTAGGCCTAGCGGATGAGATCGCAGGGTATCGATCTTCGGATCAGATATCTGCCTAGTGTGTATGTGTACCATGACCTCCGTATATATTGATGACACCAGGCCTAGCGGATGTGATCGCAGGGTATCAGTACTATACCTGCCTGGTGGCACTAGGCCTAGCGGATGAGATCGCAGGGTATCGGTCTTCGGATCAGATATCTGCCTAGTGTTATGTACTGGATGGATGCCGACTGGAGGGTCATTTGATATGATGATTGGATCCAGAGGATGACGATTCAAAGGGAATCGGGCCCAGTAAGTATATAACATATAAAATAATGGAAATGGAAATTTGGTATACATGTTTATCTGGTTTACTTTTTATACTGCATGACATTTGATATGAAGGTATTCATATGGTTTATTTTTCACTGCTTATGAGATGGATTTTGTTTTATCATGTTTCACGGCTTGTCTTTTATATCTGGAGATTTATTTTACTTGGTTACATAATGGATTTATCTGCTGAGATATATATATGTCTCATTAGTGTTTCATCACAGGTCATGTATCCACTACACCGAGAGCTGGGGATTATAATGGTACAGGAGAGGACTATACTCCTGACATGTGAGAGGGGATAGATTTTTGGTGAGAGTGGATTTGGTTTCATTTTGGTACTTTTTGGTACTTCAGTTTTGTGGTTTATTGTATATATATACAGTTTAATATACACATGTTTTCATTTCAGCTTCATGGTTTGGATTTGGTTAAAATGTTTTAAAAATATATGGGATTGGTTAGGGGGTTAGAATTGTCTCACCGTCGGGTCCCCACCTAGGCATGGTTTGTCCTCACTCGAGATTATTTCTTATGCAGCATCCTTAATTTACTGTAGTTGGTAAGGTGGGGTGCCTGACATTAACAATACTAAGTGAAAATGATATATTATACAAGAATCTAGAGTATTAATATGACATAAGTATTGACTCATTTATTAGTTTAATTTTATTTTAACTTAGTAATAATATATTGTAATTATTTTAAAATTATATAATACTATTATGATAATTGGCTTATCAATCATATTGTAATATTTTTATTTTTTTTATTTGTAATGTGATAGTTTTTAAATGAATTTATTTTGAAAAGAATACAATAACTTTTTTTTGGATTTCAATATTATATTTGATTAAATTAAACAAAAATTGGTTGACAAAATTGGTGGCAATAAAATCGAGGTGCCACAATACATTTAAGAGTTTGTGTTTTTTGACTTTGTTGTTTTGGTATTGTCTTTAGTTTTGGATTATTTGTATTAAGAATGTTATAAAGAACATAAAAACAATTATTCATGTAATTTACTATTATAAATCAATATCCAAAGTCCTTAACTGTTTTATTATATTTTCTATTTTAGAGAATTGCTTAAAGCTAAACCTAGGTTATACAAGTATTGCTTCTCTAATGCAAAAAAACCAACTAAAAATAACTTTATGATATTATTTAGCACTTATTATCTTGAAAAATTCTATGAATAAATGTTATAAGTAATATTCATAAATATTTAAAAAGGATTGATGATGTGATCTAATGATGCCATGTGGAAAAAATTCATTAAAGATGTGCTTATCATGATTATGATCTAAAAAAGATATATAGCTTTGATTTATGTAGAAGATAAAATGATAAATTATAAATACTTGAAATATATAATTCATCATAAGTACTTTGGTTGTAAAAGTGTGTCAATCTTATGATAATATGTGTTTTTCAAATCATCAATATATTATTGAGTATAAAGTAATATAATAATTGATTTGATACTTATCAATTATTTTTAAGAAAATAAATTGTCTAGGGCTATTTCTTTGATAAAACCATAACAAGTATGTCACAATTTTTTAAATGTTTTTTCTTCCACTTTTCTCTTTTTTTTTTATTTTTTTATCATTTTTCTTATTTATTATTTGTTTATTTGATTCATCTCTCTCTCTCTCTCTCCTATTTTCTTTTTTTTCTTTTTCTTATTCTTTTCTCTCTCTCATTTAGCCTTTTTCTCCTTCTGATGCGATAAATTCTCATGACACTCGTTAAAATGGCCACTTTTTACTATTGAAAACTTTTATGATGTCATTAATTATTTTTTGCTATAAACACTTTCTTAATGTATGCTTTATTTAAAAAAATAATATTTTTATTTAATTATATTATTTCTTAATTTTATTTAATTGATTTTTCTCTTATGGTTACTTGATTAAAACAAAATTATAAATATTATACTCATCTCAATGAATACTTTCATAGCATTACAATTCTCTTCTTTTTAACAAAACATGAAAATTAAGTAACTCTATGATAAGTATATATATATATATATATATATATATATATATATATATATATATATATATATGTATCTGTGTGTGTGTGTGTGTGTGTGTGTGTGTGTGTGTGTGATATTCCTATAATGCTATTATAAATATCTTGTTGTATAGATAATTTATTTTATTTTATTTGATCCAATTATCTTAACACTAAATGTTGAAACTTCAAGACAAAAATATTCTTCTAATAGAAAAATATAAGTCATCTTATTTCAATTTTAACTTATTATTTTAGTTTTGAGTTTGAAGTATGAATTTGATTTTTATAAATATAGTTTTTTCAATAAATATATTTTAAAATTTAATGAGACATTTGTCTTATAATATTTTGAAAATTTTTATTTAAAAAATAAGAAAAAATAAATTTATTTTTAAAAATAATAATTAAAAATATTTTATTATTTTATCTTAAAGATAAATTATATTTTAGTTGTTCTAAGTGTTAACAACCTATCTAACTAGACCATAATCAACAATAATAAGCAATGGTTAAAGATAAAAGATACTAGGCATATAAGGACTTATTAATCTTAAGTACAAATCTAATGGTGAGGCAAAAATATGGAATCCAACTAACAAAAAATATTCACAATAACACATTCAAATTATAAAATAATAAACAAAAATACTAAATGTAAAATTGTATGTAAGATACAAGAAAATTATATAATACACTAAACTAAGTATCTGTCAAACCCATTTTGTGAATAAAATTTAGAAAATTGAGTTCGATATAAACTCTTATCTCTTAATGTCATTAATGCATCTTCTATAATATAAACACTAGCAAGATTTAAAAGAGCTTAGAAAATAAATAAAATAAAATAATGAATATAAGAAATGCTAAACATGATATTGTTGCATGAAACATTATCATTAGGGTAAAAAAATAAGAGTTGTTATAATCTTTCACTCTTGTAGAACTTTTATCCCAAAAATTTATAAAAGCTCTATATGTTGATTTCTCAAATTTGTCTCTATTTTTCAAATAGCTTATCTTTTTGTTTGACTTTTTCATAAAACTTTAACCATTAAAAGATTTTACTTCTTAGCCTCTTCTCATGTTTATCTAATATTATTACTAATATCTATTAATAAATTAGATCTATTTGGTATCCTTGTTTGATTCCATACAGCTAATCACATTAGAGAATTTTGAGATGTATCTTCTCAAAGAAGAGACATGAAACATATTATGCACTTCTACCAAGTGAAGAGGCAAAGCAGTTAAATATGCAACTTGTTTAGCTTTTAAAATTTGAATTAGACCAATAAATTTAAATTTTAACTTTCCTCACTACCCAAAACGTATGATACCTTTTGTTAGACTTACTTTAATGACGACAAGCTCTCCTTCTTAAAAGTCTACGACTTTGTGTTTTACAGCATAGTACTTCTTCTAATTATCATAGCTTACTTCCATTCTATTTTGAATACTTTTAATGTTCTTAATAGCTTCTTCAACTAACTTAAGACTTAGTAAAATCTTTTACTTACTTTTAATATAGAGGTGACAAACATTTTTTTTCTATAAAATGCTTCATATAGTGCCATCCTAATGTTGTATAGTAGCTTTTATCGAAAATATATCTATTAATAGTGGGTGATTTTCCTAATTTACATCAAAGTTTAAGATGTAAAACCTAAACAAATCTTCCAAATATATTATGGTTTGTTTTATTTGTTCATCCATGTTGGGTTGGCAAGTTATGATGAACTTTAAACTTATGCTAAAAGTCTATTGTGCATTTCTCAAAAAATGAGGAATAAATTTAGAATATTTATGAGACATAATGACATTTGGCAATTTATTCAACATGATAATTTCATTCAAGTGTACTCATGCTAGTTTCTCTTTTGGGTAAGTAGTTTTAATAACGAGAAAGTTAACATATTTTGTTAGCTTATCTACAATTATCCATATAAAATTATGGTTTGCATGTGATATAAGAAAACCAACCTCAAAATCTATTACCCCTTCCTCCAATTTCTATTACAGAATGAGTATGGGTTACAATAATTTCCTAGGCTTTTATAGCTCTATTTTCATGTATTGACAAATCAAATACTTCTAAACCAAATTGATAATATTTTTATTTAACCCTAACCACTAATATCGCTAACTCAGCTCTTGAATGTTGGGTGTTGGGAGCTTCTTTTAATAATAATTTCTGAAGTTGCTAATGTGTTGGTATACATAATCTATCATGGATCTGATTATGCTAAACTGATCCAATTGAAATTTAGATTTCTATCATCCTTGCATGCTTTAGATTATCCTTTGTAATTTAGGTTTTTTGTCTCATCCTCCTTGATAGAGGCTAACCAATTAGGTTGTGCAAACAAATGTGTTTGTAAAATAGTATTTTTTTCAAACATCTACTTCCAATTGTAACTTATACATCTTGGAGATTAATTAGTTTAAATCTTTTATAACCAATAGGCTTTTAGTAATAGTTTTTTGGCTTAGAGCATTTATAACAACATTTGATTTCCCAAGATGATAAGTGATTTCTACAATGAAATCTTTAGTAAACTCTAGTTAGCTTTTTTTTATCAAAGATTCAACTCTCTAAAAATATGTACTTCAAACTTTGATGATTAATAAGAATCACACATTTAAATCTATATAAATAATGTCTCTAAATTTTTAAAATAAAAACTATAACTATCAGCTTTATACCATATATAGGATAATTCTTTTCAATATGGCTTGGGTTATTTAGATGCATAGACAATCACCTTCTTATGTTACATTAATACATTGCTAGTCTCTTGTAAAGATGCATCACTATACACTTAATAATCTTTTGTGCGTTCATGTAATGTCAAAATTAGAGTTGTAGTGAGTTTATTTTTAAATATTTAAAAAGCTATTTTCATAAGTTGCATTCCACTTAAACTTGGTTGCCTTTTGTTAAGTTTGTTAATGATGAGGCTATTTGGAAAAATCCCTTCACAAACTTCATATAGTATTTGATTAATCCCAAGAAATTTCTAATCTCTATTATAGATGTAGGTCTTAGCCAATCTATAATTGCTAAAATGTTTTGTAGATCAACAAAGATTTTCTCAATACTGAGCATGTGCCTTAATAATATGACATCTGATAGCCATAATTCACATTTAAAGAATTTGACATATTAATTTTCTCTCAATGTTTATAATACTAAATAAGAGTGCATAGGTTGTTCTTTTAAGAATTTAGAGTATATCAATATATTATTGATAAAAATAATAATAAATTAGCTAAGATATTTCTTGAATACTTTGTTTATTAAGTCCATAAAATATATCAATATATTTGTTAATCTAAATGACAATACTAGAATTCATAATACCTATAACTAGTCTTAAAAATAATTTTGGGAACATCTTTTGGCTTGAATTTTAGTTGGTAATATGCAGACTACATATAAGAATATCGCTTCTCCTACCATTAATAAAATAAATCATCAATTTGTATCAAGGGATATTTGTCTTTAATGGTAATCTTATTGATTTCTTATTAGTAAATGCATATAGAAATACTACCATTTTACGATAGCCTCATACTTTATTCGTATTGTCTTTACTACTTTAATGCAGAATAATGATAGGCATAAAATTATTATCATTATTATTTTGAAATAGGGTAGGGACATGCCAAAGAGATCTTTTTATGAACTAACTACCTGTTAATAGAGGTGGAGAGATATAATTGATGCCACATATCTATGATATGAGATTTTATAGAGTGAAAATAATAATCATTAGAGAAAATTAAGGCCCAAGAAAAGAGAAATGATGAAAAAATATGAAAAGCTAAAAAAATATGGGAAATAAGAAAAAGAAATATATGATGTGAAAAGAAATATTGTGATATTAATATTATATGATATAAGATTTACATGATGAGTATGCATGCATGAGCATGATACATATAAGCATACATGTAATGATTCTAGCATATTGTATGCATTTGTTAGATATAGCTTTTAATCTCTTTTTTTTATAAAAATTGATAGGAAAAACTTTTAAAAGTCAAAACAAAATGACCCAAAATAATAAAAAATAAGAAGGTTAAAATAGCTAAAAAATAGTAAAAGTATAATAATATGAAAACACAATAAAGCTTGTATATTGAACATCAAACTACTCTAAATTTAGTGAGGCAAAAATTATTGTAATATTGAATTGGCTTAGAGTTACCAATTTCATCAAACATTGGAGCTTGTGATAGAGGAAGTTAAAAAATGGAAACAAAAAGTGAAACTCCACACATTTCAAATATTTTTTCTTGACTTAAAAAAATTGAAAATTGGAGATCAAAGAGTATTCTAAAGTTTGACATTAAGTTTCTATTTATAATCATGGAAGGATTAATGCCTTAGCAATAGTTATAAAGTTATTTGAGCAATTAAATATGACATGTAAACACGTTTTTGAGAAACTAGGCTACCTTTACAAATTTTCTTGAGAAGGTTTGAAGTCTAATCATGTCATTTTAAGACATCTCAACAAAATTAGATTCTTTGCTAGATGATCTGTTGACTAATTTGATAATTATCAAATTATCAACTGGATGGTCTCACATCCATTATTGACTTGATTTTTAGCAACCTCAAAACAAAACAAAAAGTGAAAAAATGGATGAGTTGATCACTTATCGAACCCTATGTTAGATGGTTCGATGAAGATTTGATGGATACTCTGATTTTGGTACCTTAGCAGATGACTAATATTAGATCCTTAATTGAATGGTTCAATAACCATTGACTAGATTGTTGGATAATCTAATAACTAATTGATAAATATCCCATTTTAAATTTTTGTTTAATAGATCTATCCATTAAATGGTCTAATAATCATAAAGAAAAACTATCAAACAAATTGATAACTATTAAATTAAGATCTTAAAACTTTTTTCCAATTACTTTCATATCACATAGTATATCAAATAGTTTGATCACTATTCTATAGAACTTAAATTTTATAATGCACATATTAGATGATACATTAGATTGCTCAATGGATATCCAATAATGGTTGAATCAATATGTTCAAGGGAAAAGAAAAAAGCTTTAACAAATGATTTGATACATTTGAATGATGTTGCACATAAGTTCATAAAAGATCATACTTGTTTTATAAACCTTTGTGTGACTCTTATATCTTATGGATCATAATTATTTGTGCTTGAAGGATTAAATCATAGGTTTTGATATTCTATTTTTTAAAAAAAGAGAAAACAATTCAAGATTTTTTTGTGCCAAGATGACCATCACATCATGCTATAATATCTTCCCAATGAGGTCTATGGTATTGCTAACATGTGCTAGACTAACCAATGCCTTATTGTCAAACTTTCTTCTACTCCAACTAACTTATGAAAATCATTTGGAGAGAAATATGAATAAAACAAACATGATTTTGTTGTTATTACTAACTCATACATAATCTTAAGATTAACTCTATAGTTGAATTATTCAATATTTTCAAGCCCTCCAAATATCTACTAAATTCTTGATATATTGGAATTCGTAAAAATTCCCAACTCTTATAACATTGTTTTTCATGCATTTTAGATATTTGTTTTATTTTGACATATTCAAGGTTAGTTATACAAGGAAACCATCCCCTTTTCCGTTTCTTTATCTTAAAAAGTGAGCTTAGATATATCTTCTCTTCCTTCACATTACAACAATTATAAGGAGCACCAACAACCATCAATATTAGTGTTATCATAGACGTCATTAATGTTTGCTTATAAGTGACACTCAATTGTCGACAGAGAATCTTCTTAATGTAATTGTGACTTGTGATTTTGCATTATGTCATTCTTCTCAGGAATCAAAGATCCTATTATTTTCATTCTTTGAAGAAAGTGATGGATAAGGAGGAGAGAAACTTATTCCATAATGAATCATCATGTGATATATCCGAATTTAGCTTCCAAATCTAAATTTTGTCGAAATCTTACCAATTAGAAGTTTTTTCCTATTGATGAAATTTTCAAAATCCTCATCATATGCTATAATCAATTTAGAGGTAGAAAATAAAGAGAAAAAAGTGAAAAAGCATATGAGAAGTTAAAATAAATGGAACTACATAGGTGTGGTTTCATGTGATTGCCATATGTGCTGATGTATGCTATCAAATAATGAAATGCTTTCAATATGTTTTTAATTTATGTTATAATTTCAAATAATGTTTGAGTAACTTGTGAAATTATAAACGATGTTTTATTTTACACTACTTACTTATTTCATAATGGAATGATTTCAATATGTTTTTAGTTTATGTTATAATTTCAAATGATGTTTAAGTAACTTGTGAAATTATTAATGATTTTTTATTTTACACTACTTACCTATTTAATAGGTGATTGTTGTTTCTTTTATGCATGGATGTGTCATTAGTATGTAGAGCCATGTAGTTTTTTTAATGCATCATAACTTGGGCACTAAGAATATAAAAAATTGATTAATATACAAATAATAATAAGATGTGGAAAAAAAGTGGCATGCAAATAAACAATATTAGATGATATGATATAAGATAAGTTGTTAATTTGTTACACATTCCTCAATAGTGTTACTAATCATTTATGATAGTAAATTTACTCTACATAAATCATATGCTGACTATTATATTGATCATAGGTTAACTCGCACTAGCTTTAAGAAGTAGATTGACTTCCATTTTAACCATAGGTTTGATTCCCACTTGAGACAATGAATGGCTATATTGTGTTACAAACTTTAAAATTGAACCTTATGAGACAAAAAAGAAATATAATAAATGACTGAAAAGCATTAAAATAATAATTGTGGATTGCATAGCATGTTCATTTCATAAATCTAGTTTTGCTCGTTGTTCCTGCATGATCTAGTGGCTCAACAGTGCTTGGTAGGTATCATGGCTCTTTTTTTTTGCTTCTTTACATAGCATGTTCATTTCATGCATCTATTTTTATTATTATATTTATTTTAAGTTATAACTTTATAGATTTTATCCATTGAGTCAATTAATTGATTCAAACTTATATTATTTAATAAATGTCATTTATATGTGATTAATGTGAACAATTATAATAGAGACCATATCCAATTAGGTTTGGTCATTACAAACATTGTATGGTATATATAAATTACAAAACAATAATAGTTAGTAAAGTTTTGAAATAAAGAAGATTGTTTTTGTGTATAGCTCATGCACTGCTTTGATGTACAACATATAAAACCCCTATACAATACATCCCTTGATGACATATGATGCGTTTTAGTTTGATAAATTTTTCTAGTTTTTTTAAAAAATAAAGATATTGAGTTCAAACAATGATTTTGCTTCCATTTAAGGGTTGGAAAGTTCATTATTTGCTATATAATATTTTACATGATGAGAGATCTTTGAAAGAATTCTTTTGCAAGTTTTTAAAGGAATACAACAACCCATCATTTATATACAGTAGCGCACTCATGACACTCTTAGTAATAATTAGTAATATTTTAACTTAATCTATAAAGTTCTTCATTATAAATTTATCTTTTACATATTAGATTTGTTTTTTCAATTTATTTTATAAATAGTATTGTTTAAGTCATCCTTTTAACTCTCTTTGTACTTAATGTGTGTTAAATAATCTTTTACAAAAATATTTGACATAATATTATCTTATACATGACAAAAGTTCTAATTGGAAGTATACTAATCCTAATTAGACACAGAGCCATGCCAAGACTAGCTTCCCCGTCTAAATAGTTTCTATTGTTATTATCAGAAATCAATTATCGTTGACACTTATTTATTGCACATGACAGTTTGTTTTCATTACTTCATTAGTTATTTACATCTATATTTTATTTTGAGTCTTTTAAAGATTACTTAGCAGTTTTTTGAATCTTTTTAGCTTTACATCTAGTCTAAGATATCCCTATAACAATCACATAATTTTAATGATACAAAACTTGGGGAAAATGACTTGAGTTTTGGGTTATTTTCTCGATTATTGTAGCTGCCCTTATCGCCATCGTGTCGCCTATGCCTCGTTATTCTTGCTCAGCTAGTACCAATTGCTTGACTTGCTCTGTTAGCTTGATTAGTGTTGACCCATCAAATTGCTTCGACTTACACTGATATGCTCCAACATGTGTCAATCTGCGATCAAATCCGCCACTAATTGGATCATCTTTCACAACACAAAATCTACTTAAGGACTATTTTTGCATTCAATTTTACAACTTTCTATGGAAATGTTTTTGTAAAATTAAAAGAATTTTTTATATAATTTGTGGTCATATTTAGAATTCTTAAAATGTTATTTAAAATTTCATAATATGGACATTAGTATCCCCAAGTGTCATTTCATACTCCAAAGTTAACAAATTATCATTATACAATTGAGTTCTTTATAAATAGTATACTCATCGTGTTATAAGTAATAAAATTTAATTGAAATAATGAAATACTACCACTAAGCTTGTTTAATACAAGCGCATTGTGTGAAATTAATTTGATAGTGTGATTCCAGAGATATCTTAGAACGGAAGCTCAAAAAGAGAGATCTTTGTTATACCCTTTGATGTAATGATCACAAAACAAAGACTAAGTGTTTACTAATGTCTTGTTAAGCTTAGTGTTATTTTAGTTATACTAATATCTTGTTAAGCTTAGTATTATTTTAGTTAAATCTTAAGAATTATTCTAATATTTTAAATTTATTAAAACAATGACTGTTGTAGTATAAACAGTGAATGTAATTTGATGGCTTAACCTATTGATTTTAAGCCAAAGACAAAAGTCTTTGTGGAGTGACTAATCTACAAAAAGTTTTATTTCTAAATCTTTATTATTAGCATGTTAAATTTTTAAAATTTTTATAATTATGGCACATAGGACTATCATCTTTTATGTATATATGAATTTGGTTTAAGTTATACTTTATTTGAAGGCATTTGAGCTTTTTAAATATTCAATTTTTTTATAAAAAAATTATTATTAAAACAAGAATATGTTTTTTTCCTAAGCACCCCACTGCTAAGCCTAAAGGACTCAGGTTAAGTTGCTCAAAAGGGAACATGGGCCTTGAGGACCAATGGGCCAAAAACTCGATCGAAACTGGGATGGGTCAAGCTCGAGTATCAGTTAAGTCAGGTTACTATTGTGGTATTTAGGTGAGACAGTTCAGGGCATTACTTGTGAATGGTCTTAGGCAAATAAGTTAGGATATACTCGTTATTTAATTTATGTAAATTAGGTCTGATTAGACCCATATGAGCATGCTGGTGACTCGAGTCATGGCTTCCCGAGAACACTAAAAGGTAGCCAATTTTATTAAGCTGATTATAATATGTAGTAGAGATATTATAAGAACAGAACACTTGAATAGTTTTGTAATGTGCGACTAAAGATAAACTTTGCCAAACTTGAGATTTATGTATCGACTGATCACACATTTTCTGGATCAAACGATCCAGATCGCACCCACATTTGTGAACAGCTTTCTGTCTTTAGTCGTTCATCTGTAATGCTTGATTGAGCGACTGAGAGTCTCTCTGCATTTGTGAACATTAACCTCATCATCGTTATCATCCATCCAACTTTCAAATCCAATGCTCAAGATCTTATCTCACTATGATAAGATATTGCCCCTTTACCATTTAAGCCGCTCCGATTGCTATCATGCTCTGCTTGTTTTATCAGAACGTAGTTGTGTCGTCTTCTCTATTTGTAACGGCTAACTTTCTAAAAAGTATATTATTGTCATTGGAGGAGTTATTTTTTGAGTTTTTTTTATTTCAATTATAAATAAGAATCATTTTCCAAAACATAAAGATTATTTAATCAACTTTGAAAGTTTTTGTATATGTCCAAGTAAAGTTCAAACCATGAGCAAAAAATTTATGTGTAATTACAAGAGCTGTAGATTTTCATCAGTCTCTATTTCTTTGCTTTTGTTCATAATCATTTATGCATTTACTAGTAACATAGACTTCATTCATTAGTAGTGGCACTGTTGTTTAAAGAATTAAAAGTATAGAGATTTTTGTAAGTAAAAAATTGTTAAGTTTCGAATTTTTTTCAAATAGCCTGAATTTCTCAGATTTTGGTGTCTCATTAAAGCACTGGTGTGCATTTAGTTACTCCTATTGACTTCGACAAAAGGGAGTGGTTAGTAAAAACTAGATCGAGGATTAGGGTTGGATGTAAGCATAGGCTTTAGCCTAGCCACTTAAAAAATCCTTTGTATATTTTATTCATTGTTGAGCAATTTTTATTTTGTTGATAAAAGAAATTTTTTTTAAGTTCAAAAATTTTTCTTCTAATTTTTTTAATAAAAAAATTGTTAAATGCACAATTCACCCCTCCCCTATTGTTCGTTTTGCCTCACACTTTTTACAACAATATTAACTTATCATCTAGCATTTATAAGAGAGTCAAATCATTGGAAATTTTTTTAACCCTTTTATTTCAACTTTCAAAAAATTAATTGTTGTATCTATTTTTTTAGTTTGTGTAAGTGAACATGTGATTTTCTTTGTTTACATTTTAAAAATTTGACTTTCGTGTATACTTTAATATTTTACCATCAATGTAAGTACATTGAGTATAAATTGTTAAATCATTTTCTTTTATGAAAATATTAGTATAAGTCCTTAACTTTTAAGAAAATTCTTACTTGTATAGTAATCTTAAGACTTCTGATTCTAAACATACATCACATTAGGTAGGCCATTGTACTAATATATTGATTGAATTTAAATATTTATTAATAATCAATGAACGAAAGATAGGTTTTGACATATCATTCTATATTAGTATTGTATTGGTGAGAATCTAAATATTTGTATTAAAGTATAGTAACCAAATGATCTAAATATCTTTTGTTTAATTTTTTCTTACATCTAATATATTTTTTTATATGCATAAATAAAATAATAAGAAAAATAATAAATATTTAAAATAATAAAAAATTGATTAAGTCCAATACACATTTATTTAGAGCATGCTTATGAACTAACATTTTTTCTCGAAAATATCCCTCTAATCAAACAAAGAATATCAATAATTTTTAAATATTAATTATATCTTTATAACATTAATATTTAAAGATAAAAACTATCTATAACTATTAATCAAATGGGTCTTTAAGATTTGAAAAGATTGCTATCAATGAGTTGATAATATCTATTGATGTAAACTTAATTTAGAAATTATGTCATTTGTCATTATATTTATTAAATGCTTGCAAATGTTTTTCCTTAATTTAAAAAAATGTATCAAAAAACATTTGTAAGTTTTCTCATAAAATTTTAATCATTTTTTATTTTAATTTTTTCATTTTTTCTTTATAAAATATTAATATTTTAATATGAAATCTATCAATCTTGAGAATGGGTTTTTAAGATTTTTTCATGTTTGCTAAACTAAATGTTATTAAAATATTTCATTTGAAAATAAACACTATTTTTTAGATGAATTTTCAACTTTACTTTGTCTTTTTCCATTCAATTTATTTAATGCTAACAAAAAGTATTTTTTTTCTCAATTTTAAAAAATAAAAAATGTATCAAATAAGATTCATATTTTTTTTTACTCATAAAATATATATTTTTTATTTTTAAGATCTTCTTGTCCATTTCTTCTTTTCCATCACCGCCCTTAAAGCCTCGAGCTTAGCTCAACGTTTCGGATTTCCGCCGGCTTCGAGATATTCCACAGCAAACAATAATCCAGCAAGCAAGCAGAAGCGGCAGGGCGGAAGTCAAGAGGAAGAAGGAACGGACGAAGGAGAGGATAGGCGGGGTGCGCCGCAGAGCTTTCTGGAAGATTTCCCCTTTGTCTTGTTCGCAATCTCCAGCTCCTTCAGGTCGGTAAACAAATTCTATCTTTTGCGTTTTCTTATCCGTCCGTGTTTCTTTCCTGATCCACTGAAAATGGAGTGATTATGTTGGAATCAATCCGTTGGAGTCGGGTGTTGTTTCTATTGGAATCGGATGTGTGGATAAGGAGGGGTTTGGCTAGGGTTTGCTCCGAGTTTGTGGATCGGTGGCTTTCGGTAGGTTTGGGGCATGCGGGAGGGAGGGCAGAGAGTTTGCGAAAAGAGTTGTTGCGACGCTGGAAGAGCAAGTCCGAGTATGAATGATCAATTTTCCGGCAC
The DNA here is from genome assembly GCA_023846275.1 of Vanilla planifolia. Classification (NCBI taxonomy): domain Eukaryota; kingdom Viridiplantae; phylum Streptophyta; class Magnoliopsida; order Asparagales; family Orchidaceae; genus Vanilla; species Vanilla planifolia. The sequence continues at coordinate 2,583,789 of CM043877.1, forward strand.
CATTTGAATAGCAATTTCTTTTGATCTTATTGTGGTACTCTTGACGTGGATTATCTTACACTAGTCATTTGTACGACATCTTCTTGGTTTCATTTGCTTCTTATTTTGAATTTCTTTATTGGGTTTGGTAGGGGTGAGATATGTGGAATGGAGGGTAGATGGTTTCTGAAGAATTGGTGTTGAGCTATAAGAGCCAATATGAATACAACTGATCAATTCTCTGCTACCATTTGAATAGCATTTTCTTTTGATCTTATTTTGTTAGTCCACCAGTTGGTTACCTTCACAACTCTTGCCATGGATAATCTTGTTGTCATTTCTGTGGCATGTTCTTGTTTTCATTTGCTTCTTGTTTTGAATTTTTTGAATTTTTGAGTAGATTCAAATGTTGGAAATGAAAGATTGTAGTATTCACATATTGTTTCTTTGTTGGTATAGTAACTACAACTTATGTTCTTTGGTTGCTTTTTGTATGTTTGCAAAGTAATGTTTGTCAACTGTACATTAAGTTCCCTTGAACTTATTAAGCTAATTGACTAACAACTTACTTGAAAATTTGTCAATTAATCTTTTTTGTTTAAAAGAGTTTCTTGCAGTTTGGTGCTAAGTTCATTTGTGTTTTTTTTTCAATTGAACATTAAGTTACCTTGAACTTATTAATCCATTTGACTAACAACTTACTTGGAAATTTGTGAAGTATTGTTTTTGATTGAACGAGCTTCTTCCAGTTTGTTGCTAAGTTCATTTGTGATTTTTTGAGCGTGGTGACATGCATTCTTCTTGAATTATGTGCTTGTGCTTAAGATGCATTAATAACTGCTTTGTAGCTTTAAGGCTAAGAATGTTTCTTTCCTTTCATTTCGACTTTCTCTTTTTCGCAATTTAATTCTGGGCATCAATCAAACATCTATTTGCTAGTTTTAAAGTATTAGATCTCCATTTTCTGAAAAGGGCTTTTTGTTCTACATGGTGCTTTGCTATTTGGAGTCGTAAAGGGGATGAATCTGTGAGTTTGTGTTTGGTCTATTTAGCAGATAACTTTTAGGAGATATTGTGGTTGTCGAATTCTTTCTTCTTTATTGGATGCATCTGCTTTCCATATCTATCTTTGTCTATTATGCCATTCAAAATCCATCAAAGGTGAAATAGAACTGCTTTTTTTGTTTTATTTTGACTATTCATCTGTTTAAATTACTTAATTAAATTTACCATTATTGCACACATGCACAGTTGCTATATCTTAAGTTGCTGAGGGTCATTATCTTAAATTGCTTTTATGACTTGTAAATTTATTTGTGTCTACTCGTGTGGTAAGTTTGCATTCTTCATTCAAGGGATTTTGTGGGCAATGTGAAGGAGCGAAGTTGTCCTTTTTAGGTTATAACTAGGGTATGAGGTTGATGCTTGTTAACTATTCAAAGGTGTTTTTTGGATGGTATTGGGAGACTGTTTTTTTTTTCTTTGCAATCTTGGTATTTTGTTTGGTGAAGTGTGATAGAACGATTATTTAGAAAATTGATGTGAGATTTAAGATAGATACTTAGAAGAAGAGACGATTTTTTTGAGTTGCAAACATTTTGGAGAATGGTTAGACTTTTTACATGCAAATTATTTGCAAAATTTATAGAACTTGATTAACATTGAAACCCTAAGCTGTTTTTCATAGTGAACTCTGCATCTGTTCTGTCTTTCTCAAACTGTGTACTCCAGTCTTTACCAATCCTTAATGATAACTGGTCTTGATTTTTTATGGTCAGGTTATTTTATTTCGGTGTATGTTTGATCATTTCTTGTTCCTTTTCCTTGCAGAGTTCTTTCCTTTTTGTAGTTAGTCAAACTTTAACCCACAAATGGAGACTAGTGGTGCAGCCAAAGTTCCTTTACATGATGTTGATGTTGCTGAAAATTCTGAAACAACCGTGGAGATAAAAATTAAAACTTTGGATTCCCAAACATATACCTTAAGAGTTGACAAATGTGTAAGTGTTTATTGTCTTTTCTTTTGCTTGTTATTTTTTATTTTGAAAATATTGTTCCAACAATTGAGCAAGATGTCCCTAGCCTATTTATTTTGTTACCACATATTTTGGTAGGACTTCATGAGCTTTCCTTTCAGCTTCATCGATTGTTGGTTTATATGTGAAAGCTGCAACTGGGAAAATAATAATTTTAGTGGCATCTTTTTTATAATTCATGTTTATCATTTCTTTATATGGTTTCTCATATTACCAACTTTTGTTTATGATGTGCTATGCTCTTTTTCTTTGTTTGGATGTTTTATTTTATAATCTATATTTTAACATACTTGCATTTTTGATAGAAGAATGTTGATGGTTATGTCTGTTTTTGATCTTTTAACCTCCTTTTTTGGGGACAAAACCAATGCAACATGAGTTACAACTTGCCGGGTGATTTGATATTTTTTCGTTATGCATTTTTAAGAAGCAATTTTAGCGTTTGAGTTTTGCCAAATCATTTTATCCTTATAATGTTGCAAATTTTGTAAGCATGATCCTACATATATATGGGTTGGTAATATTTTATCTCTTTTCTTGTGATGGAATATGCAACTCAGTAACATTTTGATTGTTCAACTGTTCAATGTCTATGACTTGTTCAACTGTTCCTCTTTTAGGCAAGTGCTTTCAACCACTCCCACTCCCACTCCCACATCAATAACATTTTGATTACCCTCTAGCTTTTGCTTGTCAATTACCAATTTCTGTGCTGTCATTGTCATGTATTGGTTCTAAATCATCAAAATATTGTTTACTCTGGCCCACATGGCTCGCAATTTTGTACTTGAATTTGAGTTTGTGCCTAAGCAGTTTTTTGTATGCAACCTTTACCAATTCCTTTTTTTTCATTAGGAGATTATTTAGTTTTGTTTTTGTTGGCCTAGAAGTCTAGCAGGTTCCACATATTGTTAAACGAATCCTTTTTTTGGCAGCACATATTGACAAATGAATCCTTTTTTGGGCAGTAACTCAACTATCACTCTACTCTTGTGACATGTAGTATTCTGCTGTTGATTGTTTTGTGCGTCTATGTACTTGACTGTATTTAGCAGAAATTGATCTTAGATTTGGTACTACCAGTTTTTGGATTGGTGTTCTGGAAACTTTAATGGAACTTGGTTATTGTTAATAAACTAGGTTTGCTAAAATTTGATATTCTTTAAATTAATTAACTAGGTTTTTCTGTGATCTCTCTCTTTCTGAGCTCAATATTGCAGTTCATTGAACTTTGAGCTTTTGGGATAAAAAGGTGTTGGTTTGGGCTGCCAAAAACTAAAGGCAAACTGATTATCATTAATTGGATCATATGTTTTCAATCAGGCCTAACACTGTTAAAACTATTTTCACTTATGTGTCTACAGCAGCATGAATCCAAACTTGTTCACAGAGATCAATACTAGCTTTGCATGGCCATTTGACATGTATAATATGACTATGCTATTTGGTAATAATGCTGATGTATAGAAGGAATTTCTTGAAATTTTCATTAATTTTTCTATGCAGGTACCCGTCCCAGCCCTCAAAGAACAGATAGCAACTGTGACAGGAGTTCTATCAGAACAACAACGTCTAATATGTCGTGGCAGGGTTTTGAAAGATGACCAGCTCCTTTCTGCTTATCGTATCCTTGGATAATATTGTTTATCTATGTTATCATCTTTATCATTTCATGTTTTGAGGCATGAAAGTCTTTGTCATGTTGGAGTTGATGCAAGATGTTGTGCTTTTTACTGATTGATCATGCCTGCAATGTGATGTCATTAAATTTTCATTCACGCATCTTTATACTTTCATTGTTTATTAGGTTGAATGCTTTGAAGTTTGACACTTGAATTCAGCTTTTAATTGGCTTTTCATACAAGGGAATGCTTGTCCTTAATTTAAATGCTTGAAGATGTTGAAGATGGGCATACATTGCATCTTGTTGCTAGACAGCCTCAACAGTACCCATCAGCATTTAATGGTTTTGACGGCATATCTGGTAACCCAGGTTCCAATTGAATATATAATACATGCTTTCATTTTACAAATTTCGCATCATTCGTGAGTTGTCCTTGGACTATCAGTGTATTGGAACTATAATACATGTAACCAATTTTGTGAAACAAGAGGTTTCTTTTATGTTGGTGATAGTATTGTTCCTTGTTACAACTCTTATAAAACAACAATTTAAAAGGCAAGTCGTACCACATTAAGTAGTGTCAGATTACATGAATTCCATAATACCTCTATTCTCTATTAAGTGTCTATTATATAAAATCTTGATTAATAGCTATTGGGTTATCCATTTGGTCCTCATGCCTTATTAAGTCAATTTTTTTTATTTATTTCTTCTCTACTTATTTTCTTTTCTTTTGTATGATTTGTATGAAATAAACCACTACCTCTATTGAATTATAGTTTATGGATTTACATGTTTTGATTCTTTTGTGTGTCAATGTATTTTTAGGTGCAATTTTATTATGACGTCACTTACCCTATGCATAATTATGCTGGATACTACCTTTCTAAGCTGTAAAGCAATACTGACCTTTGTATTGAGACATGTATTTATAAACTTTTCTACACTTCATCCGATAAACTTGTGTTGTTTTTTATTTCTGTTAAATTTGAGCAAGTTTTAGCTTTTTGGCTTTCTGCCAAAGGACATTTATCTTGAGCGTTCAATGTATTTCATGAACTTCACCGATTGGGAGATATTGAGCAAGCTTTGGCTTTCTGTCATCTCATCAATGTTATAATCAAATTGGTCATCAAGCATTAATATGCTTGTACCAACAATGCATTGTACAGAATTAAAGCCGAATTATTATAATTACAAGGACAATTATTATAATTACAAGGACAAATCAAGAGGAAACATATCTTTGAATAAAAACATTATAGCAATCTCCTTTATGAAAGCTGTGGCATGGTACTCAGTGGGGCTGTTTTTGTTTTATATTTTCATCTTTAATATGAGATTCCTTTTGGAAATATCGAATTTACACAGTTTCTCCAACTGAGGATCTACCCAAGTTAATTCATGAAGCAATGAAGGAAAAAATGGAAATGCACATGTATAGTAAAAAAAAGTAAAGACCAACACAGGTAACAGACTAAGTTTCAAATAAAACTAAAGCTATTGAATTAATTAAATACAAACTTGAACTTAAGGGAAGGATCTACTTTTTTGGATAATCAGATGTGTTCATTTGATTAATTCAAAGTTGACAGAGAACTAACCAATATACTAAAATTTTCATCATTGTGTAAAACCTTACAATATACCACAAAAGGTGTTGTCTTTTGGGAGAATAATTATAGAGCATTTTATATCTACATATAAAGTATGCATATAGTAAAATACTTATCATTTTGGAAAAAAAATAAGGCATGGTGTTGCTTATTTGTTGATCTAACGAATGCAAAAGTATATGATAATGTAGTCTTTCTTCAGCTTGATTGTTCAATTCTTCATTTGCTTCAAAAGCTAAATTGATTGAAAGTTTGAAGTACTATTTTTTAACTCCACATTTTATTTAGTTATTTAGTAGAAAAACTAGTTAATGTATTTTGAGTTCCAATGTTATAATATAATTTTAGCCTAGAAATTGAACATAGGTATTAATTTGGAAGCTAACATTTTTATGCATGCAATTTTGATTGCATAGGTGAATTGTGTCATATGGAATTTCATTTTATTATGTCAGTTTTGAAGGAGGTGGGTTTGAATTGTTGTGATATTGGTAAATCAGAAACACTTAATATTACTATGTCAAAATTTGACTATCAATTGCATTTGCTTTTAGTATCTTATGAGTTTATATCCATTCCTACTAGTCATTTTGGCATATTCTTGTATGCTTTCTTATCCTTTATAGCAATGAGGTTTTATGCTTGATAAATGTTGTAGGAGATTAACAGTTTTCATGCTAGTGCTAGGTAGAGTATTTTTGCCCTTTATAGTTTGATTGAGTAAATTTATATGCTAGGTGCTTACTCATGGTGTGTTAGTGGTTTTTTGTGGTTTTAGTGTTACCTTTGTGCAAGAGTTGAGGATGGAGAGAGGGCAATGTTGTTACATTGTGCATTAATTGTATCATTATTCACTTATTACTTGATAGTTCTCCACTTTTGATAAAATGTGTTTTAGTGATTTTTTGGTGAGTTTCAAATTATTGCCAACACAATCTCTTTTATTTGTCTTAACAATAATGATACTTTTCAATTTTTTCTTTTTGATTAATGAGATGCATAATGGAACAATAATGTGTATGTATTTAAAATAGAGGATAGATTAAAGATAAACTTTGTCAAGGGACTACTTTTGAGTCATTGACTTTTTTTATTCGGTATTTATGTTCTTAGTTCTCAAATTCAAGACGAAGTGTTTGTTGTATGCTTGTTGTTGAAGCTATACTTGTTTATAAAACTTGCCAAGGAGCTAAAAATGAGCTAGTATTATGGTGACTGACTTTAGAGTTTTAGTGTTTTGTGTTATTAGATATCACTAAATTTATGGAATGCAAATTTAGTGCATTAGTCATGCAATTGGTGATCATAAAAAGTTGAAAAATGAGACAAGATTTTTAGTATAGACTCCAAATTGGAATTTCAATAATATCTTTTAAGAAACTTGCTTAGATGAGTACAAAATATTTTTTTGTGATCAAAATGTTCATTCTGAAGTGTGGTTTAGCAGGAGGCGGGTGAATTGTTAAAAATAAAAATTTTGATTTCTTACAAAAATATTTAGAAATATAGTTTAAAAATATTTTTAAAGGATTAAGAAAATCTTTAAAATTGATTTTGTACAAATTTTAATTTTTATAAAAAGTGTATAATAGAAAAATCGACAATAATTTAAATTGTATACTAAAAATGTTTTGGTGGCTTGACTTAAAACCAAGCCTACGTCTACTCTCGAAAAAAACAAACATTCAATACAAGTTTTTCAACAAAAGATAGGTTTTTTTCACCAAATGATAGGTAGGTTAAACCCCCACAGCAAACAAACAAACGAGATAAGTTATTATGGCTGAATAACAAAATTAATGGGACAAGCTACAATGGCCTTACAATGAAATGACAATAAAAGAAAAACATTCGACGACATAAAATCGAAATTAATTTGAATAAAATCTTATGCTTGATAAAATAATTAAATAGACACAAATATTTTAATTAAATGAATTTGGAATAAAAAAATTAATAACTTAGTTGATTTTAGAAAAAACAGAATTTAAGGAATTTTGACGACTGAAGTGACGATGGGAACGGGCTGTTAATAGCCTGAATGTTTTGGCGTCAAACTTTTGTTTAAATTGCATAAAAATTCATCTCCTAATTTTTTTTCAAGATTTATCTTATTTATAGGTATATTCTAATGGCTAAAAACACTTACTAGACGTACCAAAGACCCGTTATTATTCTGTCATGTTCATATATGCTAATTAAAAAAATTATTATTTAATGAAAAATTCCAATGGTTCGAAATAACAAATAAAAGAGTCGTTTCGTATGAGCCATTTGATTGGAGCGATCTGTGACCACTTGATCGCAAAAATTGAGCAATCGAATGAATGAGATTGAAGTGGTGTTTAGAAATAATATTTGATCAAGACCGTTAGATTTGAATCTGGATCGGACAGTTGGAGTTTGATCCTATGCACAGAAGAAATGTAGACTGTGCGATCGTGAAAAGGCATGGTCTAACAGAAAATATAAATGTGACATAAAAAGGCAGAGGAGATTAGGATCGTTCAATTGCAAAAATGGTGATCGGATGGCTATGGTTACTCCCACAATTTGAAGATGGTTCTCGCGAAAACAAGGTTTTGGTTTAGTCCCACATTACAAACAAGAACAACAATATTTTTTTAAAGCTTTTCGTGATTACTTAAGGCAGCTTTTTCGGGGTTGGCAGCCCCCTGATTCGCTCGGGAGGTCATGATCGTGCGGTCAGCGATACATTAGACATTACTTGCTGATGCGAGATTGAAGACCCAATTTGAAATACAATTGTCTGTTTAGGATTGATTACGGATATTGATAACTGGCTCGTTCATTAACCCGAAGCGATACTGTAGCGAAGGGGTCAACGGGTTTGATAAGTTAAAAATTCTTTTTCCTAATTAATTAGTATTATTATAACATACTTTTTGCAATAGACTAATTAAGATTTTTAAAGAAATGATTAAGCCAAAATGACGATTTAGATAAGATGGATTAAAAATATTAAAAACCTAAATATTTTTTTAAGATGATTTATTCTAATTTAATTTGTGTACCTTGTAATAAATATTTTAATCAAATTTAGCATTTTAATCAAAATAAAATTAAAATACCTAAAATTAATTTCAAAATATATCTCTTATTGGTTTATCACTCTAATCAAGACGATATTCATGAGGTTTGACATTTACTCATCTTTTTTTTTTAATCTCCTGTTAACACTAGTATCGATGCCTAAAATCTGAAAATTTGAAACAAATTTATTAGAAATACTTAAAATTTGTTATAATCAAACAAAACACATTATTAGGAGTCAATAATATAACACACTCAATCTTAATGGTGAGTTTATGTGATTATAAGGTGACAATTTGTGTTATGTAGTGTTAAAGTTGAGTTATGAAATACAAATATGTACATATACTAAATATTGTAGATATGAGGATATTGATATGAATGATCTTATTATACTTAAATGGAGATGGTTGTAAACAAATTGATATAGGCAATGGTTGGTGTGGCATCGATTGAGTAAAGCTAATGGGGAATTGGCTTATGTGGTTTGGACTTTGTTAAATTTGGTTTCTATTAGAAGTTTCAGTTATTAATATTTTATTTTATTAATAGGGAAGAGGAAAGCTAAGAAGATGCAATAAGAGATTATTAGAAGTGATTGGCTTACGTGGATATTGATGAAGTGTTATTAATTGATGAAATGAAGTAACACCATAGGGTTTATTTCACTCACCACTTATTTGGAGAAGGCTAGTTTTACTATTAATGAGTGCACTTGGTCATTGTTGTCCATCATAATTGCCCTTTGTAGAACCATGACACACAATTGGCTCATATGATCTAGTTTGTTCTAGTAAAATAATTGCCCTTGAAATTGCAGTTGCAATGATGTGTTTCCAAGATATGTTACTTCTGAATGATTTTTTTTTAGATATTAGGATTTTTTTAATCCATTGAGCAGCTAATGTGTCATACTGAATAAAACATATACTCTGTAAATAGTCCATCATATATATTTTTATCTATGTATTTATGTGTATTTATTTGTTGGTTTTGAATTAATGATCATGACATTGATATCTTCATCACCTTATTTCCCTAAAGGCATTCATGTTCTATTTAGCTTTTGATTGTAATAATATCCTTATTACTAACTTGTTTCTGATCTCTTTGGATCCTTTTCAAATGCAAAACTTAGTGTTTCATCTTTCTTGCAGAAGTTAGTTCTACTCAGGACATGCCTAATCATGCCAATCAAGTTTCTCGTACTGTTGTCCTTGAAACTGTCAATGTAGGTCAAGGGGATATTGATCCTGCATTGCTTGGTCGGGTGAGTATGCGAAGCCCTTATTTGTTTGATTAATTGATAGTCAGACGTTGCTGTTTTGCTTGCTTTAAAGTTTTCTTATGAACTATCAAACTTAATATTCAGATTGTTGGAAGTATCCTTAGTTCTTTTGGGGCAACACATGCTGGATTCGCAAATTTAAGGGCTGATCAACGGGTAATCTATAACTGGCTAGAAAAATTTGTTATCTTTGTTTTGTTTTCAGAACAATCATTGTACATTTTTCTGTCTGATAACTCATGCTTCTCCATGCTCAGTCAGAAAGATTTCCGAGATCATCTGCTGATAGTGAAGTTTCAAGTTCTCAAAATCAATCAACTAATTCTTCTCAACGAATAGGTTCAAATTTGCAACAGAACAATTTCAGATTTAATTCTGTTGCTTCTTCAGGGCCTCATAACTTAGTGGTATGTCAGGATATCTTGTTCCTATAGTTGTATCACATCTTACCATGGTTATTTACCTTAGCATGTAGATCAGAATTAATGAAATGCGTAATATGTACATTATGCTAGATTATTTTCTGGCTATTTGCAGGAAATTCCTCATTCGTTAACTACATTACGTCAATGTTTAAACCATCTGAAGAATGAATTCAGAAGACAGATTCCTGGCCCACATGGTATTGGCATGGTTTTTTTATGATATGATCATCTTGTGTAACAAATCTGTCTTATAAGCTTGTAGTTTTTTTCCCACTTGTAAATTGGTGATAATGCCTGCTTCCTTGCAGTTAGAGATGATACCAGTGGTGGTGATTCTTGTACTGTGCATCACGATGAGAGAGAAATCTCTATATCTCAATCTTCAAGTCGAGGTGATCTACCTGGTCCTACTGCTTTGGCTGAAATATTTCAATCGACAAGGCAACTGCTAGCAGAACAGGCTGAAGCGTGTCTACTAGTATGTTTAAATGGGGCATTTTTTCATTCTGATTGCTCTACTTATTTGGATATTGTTTTCAATTTTCTAATATTTTATTACATTTCTGAATGTTTGATACTACAATGCTAACTCAAATCAGTTACTAGCCTTTCAAGGGAAGCTGATTCTACTGGCATATTATTGTATGTAGCTGATTATTCTAATTATACTAATCCTATCTCTTTTTTTCAGAACGTTGGTTTCCAATTTTAACAGTTCATAGTGATTATTTTTAAGCCTCTATGTTTGCTGTAATACTTGACTAAATTTATTTTGTTCACTGTCTTAAACTATGGAACCAAAATGATTGGATATTGCCAAGCTTCGGAAGGTTATATGTTGTTGACAATGAGCAGAGCATTTTGGAATGGTTACCCCTGGATGGAGTGATGCTTCAACCAACATGAATTAATTATGGACCTTGTATTAAGTAATGTAGAGAAGAGATTGTGTGCTTATGTTAAATAGTAGTGATGCTTTAATTGACATGACGTTCTGGTTAGATGTGATCCATTTCTGTTTGGGTCAAATGCAAGCAATTCTTTTTGGTTTGTCCAATTGTGTGAATTGGTCTCTTAAGCTTCATTAATAGTAGGTTATTATAGTTTCTTTAATGTAGCAACTAGGTCTATAGCTATTTTTTTTTTCTTAAACCATTTTTCCTTAATAAGGAACTATTTGCACAATTATACAAATAATAGGGAGTTCTATGATTGTTTTGAAGATTAATTTAGAAATAGAAAAATATTCAAGGGGTTGATTGTTCTATTAACTGAACTTTAAAGATTTATCTGGTTGTTACTGAAATTTAAGGTACCAACTCTTATGGTCGGGAATAGGGCCTCTTTGCAAGTAACCTTTTTTTTTAATGGCCAGGTTTAATAATTGTTGCTCGAGCTTTTGAGATAACTGATTCTCAATATTCTTTATGCTTAAAACTTGTTAGAGGGCTCAATTCAGTTATTTTGTTTTTTCTATGCTAGGTTGGCTAATTTTTGTGGAGGATTAACAGGTCCTTGAACCTCTGCTGGTCCACAAGTCACTTATAACGGTTGCTCAACAATAATTCTGTTAGTTTGGTGTTTCTTGCCAAATTTGGACAAATATTTTTGTTCAATATTTTTCTTAATAGAATGAAATATTTATTTGAAGGAATTTTGCTAGCTGCTGCATGAATCAGAGATAAGAACTGGTATAAATGCCATCTGAGACAATCTAATTAGGAAGTTTATTGAAACAATATTATTTTTCTAGGTCTTAGATTTTTTAAAAGCAAGTCTATACTATGTAATTGAAGTATTGGAATCTTCTTATGAATCTTTTTAATATTTTTTTAAGACGTGCAGCAACTTAGGAGAGGTGGGTTTTCCTAGTTTAATTACTTAAAAACTGGTTTGACAACTCAAATAAAATGAAGTTTTGCATGGTAGTTGTCATGCATCTTCAATGGTTTGTTGTCAAGCTCTAATGCTGAAATTAGCTTGTGGTTAAGAGCATTTTTATGCAAACTGTTTTGCTTCAGTAGGTAGTTTTTACTCATGTTGCTTCTCTATCTAAGGATTCTGTGTGCCATTCTTAATAGCAATGTTGCAACCACTTTATTAAACAACTAGTATTTTGTTTCTACTTGTTGCTTGTGAAGGTGTATTTTTTACTCATATTGCTTCTGCTTCTCAGGCTTCTGTGTACTACCCTTATGGCAATGTTATGGCCTTTTTATTGTTGAACTCCTAGTTATCTGATCTGCTTCATTTGAAGAATTTTTATTTGTATCTTAACTATGTCTAATCCTTTCCGTTCTTTCTTTTCTGCTATAACTTGTGCTACAAATTGATTTTGGGTTTGTATACAAGCATTTACAGAGCATGTGATTATCCTTTTCATCATTCTCAAAGTTTGTGATTCTGAATGGCATGGCCTCGTTTGTTAGCTCCTGTTATAGGGCCTTGAAACAAACAAACCTTGGTGCATTTTGAGCCATTCTGATCACTTTGTTCATTATATAGGGTATTTGCATGGCCCTTTGTCATTTAATAGCAAATGGTTTGATCACTGATTTACAGCAGCCCAAATTGATGAACTCTGCAGGCTTTGAGGGGCATGTTCTTGTGCTATATGTTCATTAAAACTAACCTTCACCAATAGTGGCATTGTTAGTACATTTTTAGCTTTTTTTTTTTTTTTGATGCTGATTGCTTTTTCCAATGAAGTACAAATGTGCCTGTTCCACCTATAATCTCAGGTATCTGCTTGTTGTTGAAGAAATACAACATTTCCCAAACAACAGAAGGAGCTCTTATTATGTTTAATTCTGGTCTAATAATCATTTTTTTAAAATTTCTCCTTTCCCTCCGAGTACCATTGTTTGAATGGTGGTTTAACAAATTTGAATGCATCTTCTCCCTCTTATAGAGGGGTTCAGATGCATTTGTTTTCAAATCATCTCATCATTCGACCACCAAGCTTTTCTTCTTTCACTTTGACAATGCAGTTATAGCTTACTGTGAATGAGAGCTCTAGAATGTCGCTAAAGAGTTCTGTCAACCTTTTTGAATGAGAGCTCTTGGATATTTTACTTGATTTGAAGATTCAGTTGCAGCATCCCTTTTTAATGATCTCTAGCTAATGTTTGCAAGTAGTTCTTTTTAGATCTGTTTGAATTTTACATACCTTTTTTTTTTTTTTTACTTCTCTTATACATTATGAAAGAGCATATAGTTGTTACACTAAAGTTTGCTAAACATTGTGATTTTTAACCTTCATGTATTTGTCCTTTTTAATATTTATATATATTCTTCTTGATCAGCATTGCGTCTAGATTGTAGTTGTGCTTCTATTTAGGTTTACCCTACATTATATGTGTGTTCTGGACTTCCAATGACATGACCATTCTTCGCAAGTTTGTTTTTCAGCTTTCCTTTTCCATTTTGTACTATCGTGGACGGGACTTCACCGTTCTTTTCATCCCATTTAATTTTCTACTGCAGTGATTCTACTTGTTGGATATGCTAAGACTCATTTAGTTTACCTTCTTTTTTCTTTAGAAAATTTTAGTCATATTGCAATTTTTTTTTAGTATGTTCATAGCATTGAACTTTTGAAACTGGAAACATTTGTTAGAGATTTATGCTAAACAGATTTCACAATTTTGTTTTTGTGGGTAGCCTTATTGTTGAGTTTTGGTTGGTTCAGTGATTTGTCTTATGACTAGATTTATTTTGGTCACTTCTTGGAGGTGAGAATTAATAACACCTTTTTTACAGAAACTAGCTACAGAACTGGAGAATCATTCAAGTATAACAGATACTCTATTGAGATCAAATGTTCAATCTAGTGCAATCGGCACTGGTATTCTTCTGCAGGAGCTTGGTTCACTACTTCTTGAGCTGGGACGGACGACTATGATGCTGCGCATGGGTCAAATACCAGTATGTTTCATGACTACAATATATGATTTCCTTCTTTAAATATGAATGCTCTGAACTTACTTGGTTTTTCAGTCTGAAGCTATTGTTAACTCTGGGCCTGCTGTTTTTGTATCTGCTTCTGGACCAAACCCTGTGATGGTTCAGGTTGTATTCTTCACCATGTTTAGCAATGGACCACTTTCTATGTGTTGTTTACTCTATAACCGGATCTTTTGTTGCAGCCCGTTCCTTTCTTTCCTGCTCCAAGTTTTGGTTCACGACACATGGGATCTACAAATTCTGCCCATGCTCTTGTCAACGAAGGAGTTGGTTCGGCATCTTTACCTCGGAGCATTGATGTTCAAATTCATGCTGGTACTACAAATAAAATTGTATCGAGGGTTACCTGCTTCTTATGTAGGGTACAAGTTTTTTGAGCAATTTCTTTGTTTTTAGTAGGTCATCCAGTTCCCATGCCTGGTTCGGCCCAGGGTGGACCGGGTGGTTCACAGCAACAGCAGGAAAACACAGATTTAACCAGTGCTCCTAGTGGTGGATTTTTCCTTCGTCAAGCAGTTCCGACGGCCAGTGCTTCTTCAGGGAGAGATTATGGAGTGAGAGTTGTACCCGTAAGAACGGTGGTCGCAATGCCTGCTGGAATTAGCAATTCACAACCTAATTTACCTGGCAATTCTGTTGCATTGCTGTATCCTTTACTGGCTAGAGCACGACAGCAAAGCTCGGGCAATGTCGATGATGCATCAATTCTTCAGACATCTTTGCAGAATCAGAGCAGTGAGGCCGGTCAAGATGCTGTTCCTGATTCAGTAAGACAGATTTTAGAGTCATATTTTAGGGGCGGTTCGATGCAGGAGGAGACTCAACCTCCGTCGTCTTTTCAAGTTGTTTCTGTTTCAAGTAGGATACCAACTGCACCTGCTGAAAATCCTGGTGAGTATGATTGATGGTTTCATCTTCTAATAATTTTTATCTAATTTTTAACCTGTCTTGTATGTGCAAAGTTATACATTTTTTTTTTAAGTTGCTTATTGTTTTCTGTTTAGATTGCTTTGTTACAGCGTAGTCTAAATATTAAATCCAATTGGGCAATTTCAGCTTGTTTGTTCTTGTATTGTGTTCTTTTTATATTGTGGCTATAAGTCTTCTCCATGTGTATTCCCTTAATGTTTTGTCTTTTGTTCATGTGAAACACACTACCCCTTTGTATCTTTTCTCATGGTTCATGGAATTCTGCCAAATCATATGTATTTATTTTTAATATTGTTTTTTATATAGTACATATTATAAATAATAGCATTTACTAGTTATTTTATTTGGCATATCAAATGAAGTAATGAACTAACTTGTGGGTTCTATTGAACACTTTGTCATGTCAATTTTGTACAAGGTTTGAGCATTGCTGGGATTTCGATCCTATCATGTTCTTTGTCTTTCTCTCATTGAATCTCTATGTTGTCTTTACTTCTTCTATGTTATTTCTATTAATGCTTCTTTCTTAGATATATATTTGTTTTGATTTCTTATTTTATATTTTGTATCTAGGTTCTATTGTTCTTTAGTTTTTTTTAGAAATTTTATGTTTTATTTTCTAAAAAATTGATAAATTTTAAATTTTAAATTTATTTGAATTTAAATTTACATTCATTTAGATAAGATTGATATTGCCATATGATATTGAATGTTAACTTTGAATAGACTACTAGAAATGATTTGATAAGCTTAAATATTAGACAAGAATTGTTAATTTAGTGAGATAAGGCATGCTTCTCTATTGATTTAATTTGTTGAGGAACACTTTCTTTTCAGTGTTTAATATATTTATTTATTTTTCTTGTGAATATTTTGTGGAGTTTTTATGTTTGGCAAGAGCTTTATATGTTGTGTCTTTGTTTATAGCAGACCCCATTTTTGTATCCAACCAGCAAATTGCTCATGATGGGTTGGTTGAAAGGAGTTCTCATGTAGTTGATGAACAAGATGTTGTAGAGGAGGTAAATGCTATAAGTGAAGAGCAAGAAAGCACACCCGCAAATACCGAAGTAAACGAGTCATCAATACCTGTCGATGATCGAGCGATGTCATTTGCAAACTTTCTTCAACATCTCGTTCCATTGATAACACAATGGACATCGAGCGATGGGCCTAATTCGTCGAACTTAGAGGTATGAACATACTTTTTCTAACTTATTGAAGATTTCCACTGCAACTTAAGTTTTCTTGCAGGCTCAAAGAGAGAGTTCAAATGATCCAAGCAGTTCCCAACATCAAAGAGATCCTTCAGAAGAGCCAAGTACGAAGCGACATAAGGTATGGTTGTCTGCTTAAACAAGGAATAGCATGTTGAATATTAATCAATAGCTAAGGTTAGATTAAACATAAGCTTTAGTTTGGTCATATCTCTGTTTCTTCACCTTTTATAATCTTATAACAAAGTTTGTATTGCTCTATGGCATTTAGATTGCAATTGGTCATGACCACCATTCTCATGAAGCTTCAATCATATATATCATCTTTCAATCAATATTTCTTTAGGTGACCTAGGGCTTGGCTCTTCCCTTCTTTAGCCTTTTTCGACAAGTTTCGTAGGAGATTTGAATGAGATCGAGGGGTTTGTTTGTTTCGACAGTTTCGATCGATGACATTTGAGTGATCTTTCCTATTGTGTGCAGGGAGAATGAGTTGGTGAAGGGCTTCTTGATGAGAGTTGGTTGGTTGTTGAAGAAGCTGCAAGCCATGGTTTGGATTCTTAAGTGATTGCATTCATATTCTTCCTTTGATTGTTCCATATATCTCTTTTTATGTATTAGGGTTGTTCTTAGGGTTTTGTTGTTGAATCGGATAATTTATGTCTTCTATAATCTGCACTAAAGAAACAGATGTGTGGTTCTAAATTGATCTTCAATTGATCGAGCACGAATCTTCAAGGTGACATTGACAAACAGGAGTATGACTGAAGCTCGACTTGATACAATCGATGTCATGCACAGCAGTAAGATGGAACTGAATGTATTGTCAGGTGCAGTACAAGTGAATGATAGCTTTGAATATATATATATATATATAATTTTTTAATTTTTTTTATTATTTTGTAGTATTTTTTTTTGCTTTTAAAATGTTTATAAATTTAAAGAAATAAAATAATTTTAAAATAAACAAAATTGTTTAAAATATAACTAAAATCTAAATGTTATTACACAAAAGGTAGCATGAAGGTAATCTGTTATTAAATAAGATGATTTATAAAAATTATTTATTTTATTTTATCTTTTAATGTTGTTGAGGTTTTGAGTATAGATAAAAATATAAAAAATAATAGCTTTTTTTTCTTTTAAAATGGTTATAAATTAAAAAAAAAAACTGTAAGAATTTCAAAATATACAAAATTATTTAAATGATACCAAAAAATATACTTAAGTTTAAAGCATACCTGTGCATGAAAACAATGAATTATTAAATAAGATGATTTATATGAATTATTATATATATATATATATATATATATATAACCTTTTAATGCATTGATGGTGTCCTAAAAAAACCTTTTTAATTTTTTAATAACAGCTTAAAAAATAGATTAATTTTTTTTGATAAAATATACATTATTTGAAAAATAATGCAGAGCGACCAGGGCCGTTGGATGCGGTAGAAAGCACTGTCAGAAAAAGTCTTGCGTTTGGAACGCAATGGTTCCTCCAACTGAAGCGCTCAAAAGGAGGGGTTTGAAAGCTGACCCCGGCACGGAGATCATCGCGCCGAAAAGCCGTCGAAGAAGAAACGGAAATCAGTGAGATTCCTCTTCCACAACGCGATTCAGCTCTTCTTGCGAAGGTACGAATCGTAGAAAAATAAACATGATGCATATACATTTGTCAATCAAACGCCGATATCGAACACAAATCAAACGAATTGAAAACGAAACGCCAACGAATCACTTAGACACGCACAAATCCATCCATGCGTTGGTTGTTCGACCGACTAACCGCAGGCATCGGCGGAGTTGACGGGAGGCGAGAAGCGAAGTCCCGGAACCGGAAACGTTCCTCGTCGGCGGAGCCGTCCTCTCCGCCTTCGTCGAAATTGCGAGCGTAGCTCATCGGGTCGTACCTGAACTCCCCCTCGTAGCGGCGCGGCGGCCTTCCGATCCTCGAAATAAGAGCTCTGCACCGCTCCTTCACCTCCGACGACCGGGGCGGGGCCGGGCCGTCGCCTTCCCCGCCCTTCGCGCATCGGAAGCAGCGCGAGAAACAGATCGCGGATTGGATCTTCCGTCGTGAGGTGGTCGGCGAGGGGAATGGCTCGTCGTATTGGTGGCGGCACGGCATCTCCAGTTCTAGGGTTAGGGTAAGGGTTAAGCAAAGGGCATTCGAAGTCGCAAGGGAGTGGAATTTATCGGAGGTGATGAGTCTCGTATTTATAGTTTCCGACGTAGCGGCGGTTTCGGATGAAAAAACCGCGTTTAGGGATTACTGACCTATTAGAGTAGTTTATGATCCCCTGCGGTACATTGAATAACCGAATATTTCCAATCACCGCTAGCCCTGAGTTTATTTGGAAATTTTTGTTTTAAAAAAAATAGATAATTGCTTATATAAAAAATATTTTAAGATCATATTAATGTTTTGATTTGTTTATTAATGTACAAATATATTTATTATCTATCAATAGTTTTTGTTTGATTATCTCTTAAAAGTTTTTCTTTTCTAATTGAGATAAATTCTTATATTTAGCTTCACACAAATTAAATAAATAGATATCAACCAAAATGAATTTTATTTTCAAAAAGAATATTGATGTCTCAAGTAGGAGATCTTAGATATATAACTTATAATTCATTCTCATTTGTTAGATAATACTTTAATTGAAGTAAAATATTATAAGCATTTTTTATTATAACATATAATATTTTCTCATGCATTTTTTCAAATATAACCAAAATTTATAATTGAAATTTTGGCATATTAACCACCAAAGATATTAAAAATTATACAAAAAAACAACAAAAAAAATCAAGAAAAAAAAAAGAAAAATGACAAAAAAATAAGAAAACAATAACAAGAAAATAAGAAAAGATTGATAAATTATTTTTCAAAAGTGTTCCTAAATTTTTTTTTTATCAACTGGCTATGTGGATAATAATTTTTTTATTGGTGAATATATTATTAATTATTTTTTAATAAGATGAAGATTTATAATTTTATAACTAGTCCCTATATTCACTTAAAATCAAATCTAACATTAGAAGCTATTTGCTCATAAACCTCAAAAGTCACATTTCTATTTCCAAAAACGCCATTCAACTTGATTTTTTAACATTATTATTGAATTATAATTTTCATATGCATTAAAAAGTTTTATTAATATCTTCTATTTATATTCTTGGTAAGATTATTCTTTTACTTCTTTTATTAATAATAATTCATGACTATAGTTTGTGTTGATTCAAAATTGATAGCAATTGATAATGACCAATAATGATTAATAATAATGACAATTAATGAAGACAAACATTTTCAATAAGTGACTTGATGATTAGAACTAAGTGATTAACATCACGTGACAAGAGGCAATAGTATTTGACACATTCTACAATTGTGCTCACCAGACAAAAGTTGGCAAGTTGCTAATAGTACAAAGCTGATGACGACAACAATTCGATATGATTGATCACAATGATGATCGACAATAATAGCAATTTTTAACAGAGGTGATAAACAATAGTATGCACTACTTGCGATGCTTGTGATATTCTATAATGAGGGTGGGGTGATGAATTGAGACAATCAACAATAGCTAGAAATGTTTAGGCAATACTATACAATATTCAATAGTGATCAACAATATTGATAATGATCATTAAGAGTAATAAGTAATGCCCAAAATAAAAATTTAATTTAAATCACGCAAAAATAAAAAAATTGAACATGAAATAAGCAACAAAAAAATAATATAACTAAACTATCAAATCAAGTTTGGTCAAACATAATCTCAATATAATTCAAGTAAAACAAAAGTAAGAACTCCAAGCCATTGATAGATCCAAAACTCAATTGAAAAATGAGTTTATTTGCTTATACCATAACTAATTGGATTTTTTTTTTTGTTAGAAAATTTGATAATAAGGTAAAATATAAAATTTCTTAAAAAAATTTAAACCAAAACTCCTACCTAAAACCAAACCCAAAATCCCAAATCATATAATGAATAACAACAATCCTAAAACAAATAAACCAACAATACTATTGTGAAGCATCTTATTTAGCTTCCTTTCACTCAACCTTAAACAGAAACGTACACTTCAACTCAAATACCATTCTCCAGGAAATCATCGAGTTTTTCAGGTCAAGACATGCATTTACCAAAGAAAAGCCCAA
Source organism: Vanilla planifolia (assembly GCA_023846275.1). NCBI lineage: Eukaryota > Viridiplantae > Streptophyta > Magnoliopsida > Asparagales > Orchidaceae > Vanilla > Vanilla planifolia. The sequence continues at coordinate 2,604,109 of CM043877.1, forward strand.
CACAAAACTGACAAATCTAGAGAAAAACATGTAACAAGCTTTCTGATACCTCTATGATGCAGAAGAGGAAGAAGATGAACTATAAATCAAGACTTTGTCCAGAGGAAAACCTTACCTCCAGCTGTGGAACAGGCAAGTGTTCCAATTTGGAAAGGATGAGCTGCAAAGCGGCAGGGGATGGAGGTTATCTCGGGGCTTTCGAGAGCTGTAATGGTTCTGTTTGAGGTCGAGATGATATCCACAGTCCTTTCCATGTTTCCAAGGAACAGGAAGGAGTCATCCCATCCCCAAATAGCCCTGTAAAATCACATCACTGGGTTGTAAGCTTAGCCAAGAGGTGATCTGTTACATATACATGGTAATATTGCCTTGCAAGTGAAATATGTTATAGCAAATGCTCAACGAAAAACTCGTTCCAATAGAACCGCAACGTTACATAAATATTAGAACAAATGAACCATCGAAACCACCTATAAAGGTACACCCTCAAAATATGCCTCATTAACTTCCCACCTTAGAGGTCAATCTATGTTTACTTGCATTCAACACCTAGTGTGATTGTCCAAGGCAAGTCTCTATACGTGCTTAACATACAAGATAATTGTATGTTATGAAGATTAAAAAATAATGAATATAATATAAAAATAATAATTATTATCTATAATTTAAGTTTTATTTGTTACATTGTTTTCAAACTTATGATTTTCAAACATACTTTTCAAAATGCAATCGAATGTTTGCATGATCATATTCTGAAATATAAGTAACCTACAACCTTTTAAAAACGATTTATCAGTTTTTTTTTCAATTACAAGTGAAATATGCCAGTAAATGCTTGACGTCAAACTCATTCTAGTAGAACTACGTCACATAAATGTCAGAACGAATACCATCAAACCCACCTATAAAGGTATACCCTCAAACTATGTCTCATTAACTAGCAAGCTTTGAGGTCAATCTATGTTTAGTTGCATACAACACCAAGTTTAATCATCTAAGGCAACTCTTTATGCAAATGCGCTAAAAAAACAATGCCTTGTACTCCATGAGGTCCATTGGATCTAGGTATATATAGGTGACTAAATCCAAAACTGATGCAGTAGCTACTAAACATATAAGATAATTGTATGTTATGAAGATTAAAAATCATTAATGTAACATAAAAATAACAATAATTCTCCATAATTTAAGTTTTATATGTTACATTGTTTTCAAACTTATGTTTTGTAAACAAATGTTTGTGTGATCATATTCTAAATTACATTATTTTAATGAAATATACATAACCTACAACCTTTTAAAGACAGATTTTTCATTTTTTTCAAATTTTGGTTGTGGTTTAGAAACTCAAATGTTTAACTATAGTTAATTTTTACCAAACAATGTGATCTAGAAATATTAAGATTTAGAGGATGTAACTTCAAAGATTGTATACCAAAGGTTACTATAATACTGCATTTTTCAAAATTAACTTTGGATTAGTTTTCACTGTAGTCAACAAAAAAGTGTGGACAAAACTACAGAAATCAGGTTTTTCGCATGGTGTTTGATAGGCATAATAAACTTAAGGAATACCACAACTTCGATTTCAACCCAACCTTAAGACCGCAGATGCAAGCAACAACCAATGCAAAAGAAATTAAGGAATGCATTCATTAGCAAACTCAAATAGATGGAAGTTTGCATGTAGAACAAAGTAAATTGCAGAACAAAAACAATTGATGCAATTTGGAAGACTATTATCAAAAATGATAGTATTACTAGCACATCATGTTTGTCTAATAGCTTTTATAAACTACAGTTCTCATGCCTAATAGGGCCCAGATCAAGCATAACAGTCATTCCTTGTTTACAAAATTGGAAACTACCATAATCATACCCTTACAAGTCACTCGCCAAATAACTTATATTCAAAACAAGCATCATTTTCAAGCTACTATTAATAAGGTTGCACTAAATAAAAACCTAAATCACATACAATATAAACATAAGTAAGCATCTAATAATTCAAAAAATCAAATCTATTAATAAAATTTAATATTAATTATGTAAAAAATTCTGATATCAAATTTATAATATAAAAGTAAATGTAATCTAACTTATACTCAATACTTGCACTGAACAAAACAACTTAATTGCAAGAATACAATAGTGGTGACATGAGCTTTGATACTAGTATCAAAACATACCTGAAGGAGGATAACCATCTGCCCGTCTGGTTGTTGTGCCGAACCATAGATAAATCAGTGGGATCAGAAACACTAAGAATTCCAATTCTATCATCGAAGCTGCATCATAAATACATTAAGTCATAAAATAGAGGCAATATTATGTCATTTGGAATGTGTATGTAAGTGTGTATAAAATTCTACATGAAAAATAGAATTGAGATATTAGAGTCATCTCCATTTCAAAGCAATAATGAATAGTTTCTATTTTAAAATATGTTATATTCAAACAACATGTAAATCAAGAATACTAAAAATTGCATTAAAAATATATAAATAGGTAAAAAAAAAATAAAACAAGGTATTCCAGTTATGCTATATTGTAACTTTATTCATTCCAAAGCAACGAAAGAGAGAATTTGCTATAAAAAAATTTTAATCTCCTTTGTTGAACCTAATGTTTAGATTTCCATTAAATAAAAAAATCTCCAAAATGTTTTGACATAAAAAAACAAAAAACAAAAACGAACACCAACAAAAGCCAAATATCCCATATATGATAGAGCAAAAATGGACCAAGCAAAAAACTCAATGTGGCCAACGAGACAGAATGCCTTGGGCAAAAGAAACAGATTTGCTAGTAGAGACAATGCACACCAAAGCTAAATTATCCCAACAAGATTTTCCATTTTATCTTCTCAACCAACAATAAATTTCCTAAGACCTCTACCTTCTTCCCAAATCACCAAAATATCAATTGATGATGGCTCCATCAATGCCATTTTCACCTTTTCTCTACGTGTAAAATACCCCACAATATCTTGATATCGCATTCAAAAGTCCAAAAACATTGCACAAATTGTTGATTACAAGCCTATATCTTTATGTACCTTGATATATAAAGTTATTAAAATTCTAACCAATTGCCTTCAAATACATTTCTCCACTCTTGGTGTATCCTAGTTCGGGAGTTTCTCCCCTTTTCATTGTGATATATGAAGTAGCAATATGATTGAGAGCCAAAGAAATAAAAACTTGGTTGTCAATGGTTCATAAACTCAAAGAGAAGATGATACAAAATACTTGTTATGATTGTCAATGTCACCAAGTTGTTGAAGAAAAGGTGGTTATGATTGTATGGGATTAAGGATTACATGTCAACTTTGGATTTTGAAGCTAACACTCAAATTTTCATTAAATCAATTTACAAATAAACCTTTCAATCTTTAAGATGGGGCCTCATACAAAAACAAAACAAAGTCAACACCCACAAAAGCCAAGTATCCCATATATGATATAAATTGGAAAAAAAAAGGTTGAAAGAGAAGCAATAGTTAATTGAGCAGAGTACTTGGTTTGGCCAAATGAAACAAGGTGCCTTAGGCAAAAAAGAAAGATTTGCTAGGAGAAACAACAAGACAACTTATTCATCTTGACATTATTTTACATTGTCTTTGGCCGGTCCACAAATAAATCCCCCAAACTACATAGCTTCACCTGTGCATTCTTCTCTAACTTATAAGATGTCAACAATAACTTTATCAAAATAGAGCTCCACCTCTTCTTTACGTGTAAAATACCACAAAAGATCTTAAAGATTGCATTTGCTCTCATTCAAAAGTCAAAACAATTGCACAAGTTGTTGATTACAAGCCTATATCTTTATATACATTGATATATAAAGTGATTGCCAAAATTTTAACCATCTTTAATACTTTTTTGTACTCCTAACACATCCTAATTTGGGAGTTCCTCACCTTTCAAATGAAATATATGAAGATAACACTTGCAATTTTATTCATCATAGTTGCAACATGATTGTTGCAAAACCAATAACATAAACATTTGATGGTTAGTGGTTCATCAAACTCAACGAAGAGAGGATATAGAAATACTAGTTATGATTGTGAATGCCAACAAACGATAGAAGAAAAGGTGGCTTTTGATTGCAAATGATTAAGGATTATAGATCAAATTTGGCTTTTCTATACATATTTTCAAATTTAAACCTTACAATCTTCAAGGTGTGGACTTATACAATAACAAAAATCAACACCATAAAAGCCAAGTATCCATGCATAACATAGATAGCAAACAATTGGTTAAAAGAGAAACAAAAGTCAAACAAACATAATACTCAATTTTCTAGAACAAGGTGTCTTGGGCTAGACAAGAAAATTTGCTAAAAAAACCAATAACACAACCTAATCATCTTGACAAGATTTTTCATGTCTTCTTATCATTCAAAAATAAATTATTGAGCAAAATAGCTTCATTGTTGCATTCTTCTGTTACTACTAAAAAGCATCATTGATGGCTTCATCAACGTTTTGCTCCACCTCTTCTTGAAATGGAAAATACCATACAAGATCTCAATGATTGCATTTGCTCTCATTCAAAAGTCCAAAAAAATTGTATAGATTGTTGATTGAAAATCTACATCATTATGTCCCATGGTTTCATTAACGTTATGCTCTACCTCTTCTCTATATGAAAAATATCACAAAAAATCTCAATGTTGCATTTACTCTCATCCAATAATCCAAAAAAAAAGTTGAACAAATTATTGATTACAAGCTTACATCTTTATGTATCTTCACACATAAGGTGGTTGCCAAAATTCTAGCCAACCACCTTCAATACATTTCTTCATCTTTGACACATCCCACTCTAGGATTTCCTCTCTTATCAGATGTGACATACGGAGACTACAATTGCAATATTATTCATTGTAGTTGAAATATGATTGTTGGTGAGCCAAGAAAATAAGCATTTGCTTCTCAGTGGTTCATCAAACACAATAAAGAGGGGATATATATTTGTTATGGTTGTCAATGTAACCAAGTAGTTGAAAAAAATGCATATTTGCTCAAAGACCAATAGCAACACATTCATCCCGACAAGATTTTCCATGCAATCTTCTCCTCTTTCAAAAATAAATCTCCTGAGCAGGATAGCTTCACCTTTGCATTCTTCTCTAACTGCTAAGATACCACCAATGATGCTTCATCAATGCTATGCTCCACCTCTTCTCGAAGTGTGAATACTACACAAGATCTCAATGATTGCATTTGCTCTCATTCAATAGTCCAAAAGCATTGTAGAAGTTGTTGATTGCAAGCCTATATATTTATGTACCTTTATATATATAAGATGGTTGCCAAAATTCTAGCTCAACACCTTTAATAAATTTCTCTACTCTTGAGTTCCTCTCCTTTCAGATGTGGTATATGGAGATGACAATTGCAAGTTCATTCATTACAACTACAATATGATTGTTCGAGAACCAAGAAAATAAGAATTTAATTTTCATTGGTTCATCAAACTTGATAATAAGAGGATACAAAATACTTGTTATGATTGTAAAGGATTAGGGATTGCAGGTCGACTTTGGCTTTTGAAGCTAGTTTCTAGATTTCCATTAAATTAATTACAAATTTTACAATCTTCAAGATAATGCCTCATTCAAAATAAAACAAAACTCAACACTCACAAAAGCCATGTACTCAATACATGACATAGATCATATAAAAAAAAGTTGAAAGAGAAGCTCGAATTGGTCTAATGAGCAAAAGTCAGGCAAATAGATAACTCCATTTGGTCAAATGATACAAGGTGCTCTTGATCGAACATGTAGATTTGCTAGAAGAGGCAACAAGATAACCTATTCAACAAAATAAAATTTTTTATGTTGTCTTATCCTCGTCCACAAATAAATCACCTAAGCTATATAACTTCACCACTATATTCTACTCTAACTATTGAGATCATCGATGTTGAGCTCCACCTCTTCTCAATATGTAAAATACCACACAAGATATTAATGTTTTATTTGCTCTCACTCAAAAGTGTTAGAATAGAAACACTATGATGTCCACACAAGAAAATGGGTGAACTACACAAATCTTAAACTTAAAAATTTCAAGTAAATTAGCAAGTCTTTTAAACGCTTGAATGCTCTTATACCTTATTCTTAAAAATCTTGTTAATTATCAAACTTGTTCTTATGAAAGTAATATTGTATTGTACAAAACCATTATGAAAGTATACAAATATTATTTTGTATCATACTCTCAAACATACAAATTGTCCAATTATATCTGATCATATTATATGACAGTAGCATGCCAAACAGTATGATCATTTTGCACATAATGATAATTTTGCATCATAAATATTTTGATAATATTTTGTTGATACAAGCCTATACTTTTAATCTTTAATAAGCTAATAATATGTAAAAAAAAGTATACCTAAATAATGAGATGTGTGCAAAATATATCCCAACAAGATTTTTCATGCCATCTACTCATCCAAAAATAAATCTCTTAAGCAAGATAGCTTCACATTTGCATTCTTCTCTAACTACTATAATGCCATCAACAATGCTTCATCAATGTTATGGCTCTTTCCAAGTGAGAATACCACACAAGATCTCAATGATTGCATTTGTTCTCATTCAATAGTCCAAAAACATTATATAAATTGTTGATTACAAGCCTAAGTCTTTATGTGCCTTTATGTATATATAAGATGGTTGCCAAAATTCTAACTCACCACCTTTTAATACATTTCTCTACTCCCAATGCATCCTAGTTGAGAGTTCCTCTCCTTTCAGATCTAATACATAGAAATGACAATTGCAAGTTCATTCACTACAACTGAAATATGATTGTTCGAGAGCCAAGAAAATAAGTATTTGATTTTCATTGGTTCATCAAACTTGATAACAAGAGGATATAAAACACTTGTTATGATTATCAATGTCACCAAGCAATTTAGGAAAAGATGGTCATGATTGTAAAGAATTAAGGATCGTAGGTTGAATTTGACTTTTGAAGCTAGTTTCTAGATTTCCATTAAATTAATTACAAATTTTACAATCTTCAAGATAAGGCCTCATTCAAAATAAAACACAAATCAATACTTGCAAAAGCCATGTATACCATACATGACAGATCATATAAATAAAAGGTTGAAAGTGAAGCTCGAATTGGCCTAATGAGACAAAAGTCAATCAAATAGATAGCTCAATATGGTCAAATGAGATAAGGTGCTCTTGGTAGAACATATAGATTTGCTAGAAGAGCCAACAAGATAACCTATTTAACAAAATAAAATTTTTATGTTGTTCGATCATTGTCCACAAATAAATCACCTAAACCACATAATTTCACCACTACAATCTTCTTTAACAATTGAGATTATCAATACTGTGCTCCACCTCTTCTTGACACATAAAACACTACACAAGATCTCAATATTGCATTTGCACTCATTCAAAAGTGTTAGAATAGAAGCACTATGATATCCACACAAGAAGATGAATGAATTGTGAAAATTCTAAACTTAAAAATTTTGAATAAATTAGCAATAATCTTTTAGACTCTTGAATACCCTTATAATCTTATTTTTAAAAATCTTATTAATTATCAAACTTGTTCTTATGAAATTGATATCATACAATATGAAATAATTAAGAAGGTATACAAATATTAGTTTGTATTGTACACTCAAACATACAAATTGCCCAATTATATATGATCAAATTGTATGAAATTAACATCATACCAAACAATATAATCATTTTGCACATAATTATATTTTGCATCCAAAAATATTTTGATAATGTTTTGTTGATAAAAATCTATATTTTAAATCTTTAATAGGCTAATTTTATTTGCAAAAAATGCATACCTAAATGGTAAGATGTGTACAAAATATATCTTGAAAAGTTTGTCACATACACTCAATTCCTCAATGTTATTCAAATGACTCATAAATATTGTTATAAATCTTAGCATTCTAAAACAAGATGACTCTAAAAATATTATTCTTTTTGTTTGCTCAAATTACATGTTTGATGCAAATTACATTCTCACCAAATAATGTCAATTAAAACTTTAAGTTAAAACCAAGCTCTCCAATTAAGTTCACATAATCATTCTTAAGACGCATAATATGAAACACTTAAAGAAAAACATCAATAAAATAAAATAATTATTTTGTTGTCATTAAACTAATCACATATGAATCAAGTATTCAACAAAAAGTCTAGCACATAGATTATTGATTAAAAGACTATATATTAATGTGCCTTGATGTATAAGATGATTACAAAAGCACTATCAACCATCTTCAATACATTTCTCCATTCCCAACATGTCTCAATTTGGGAGATTCACTCCTTTCAAATGTGATATATGGAGACAATAATTGCAATTTGATTCACTGTGATAGCAATATGATTGTTGGATGGCTAAGAAAAAATAGCATTTCATTGTTAGTGATTCATGAAAACAAGGAAAGGATATAAAATACTTATTATGATTGTCAATGTCACCAAGTAGTTGAAGAAAATAAGGTCATTATCACCAACCCCTTGAGCACACGTGACAACTCAACCCACTCTCTTCTCCCAAAACCCTTATCCTCTCCCTAAATGCCCTCTTTATGCCCCATGTTGACCTTTAACCTTACATTAGATCCCTTTTATCTATCAAACAATCAATTTATTAATATACCTATGTCCTTACACACTCACCTCACCTCAAACCAATGATACCTTCCCCTTATGTTGGTCAAGAAATGACATCTCCCTCTCTTGGCCAATTAGAAGGGAATTGATTCTATAAAACCCCGAGCACGAAGACTTCCAAAGCTGCCAAATTCATTTTCCTGACATGCCATCCCAATCTTGCTCAAGAAACCTACCCAACTATACTTGTCAAACATCCTTCTTTCAAGTTGTGTAGGCAATGGATATGTCTACATTCCATGATTTTGACATCTTTGTGCCATCCACAAACATTCCAAATTAAGATGTTTGCAACTTTGTTCATTATAAAATTAAGCAAGCATATCAAATCAGAATTTTCTTAGCAAGAAATTGCCATGGGGGTTTATCTAGGTTAAGCGAGTAAGTAAAATCAAAGGAAGAAAGAAGCTCCCCTTCTATCACAAAAGGTGACATACCACCATCGCTACAAGAAGATGAAGTTGAAATTGCATTGCAAATCAAGCATGACCTCTAAAAGTAAAAAAAGATGTTACATTCTTCCAAGTTGGTGGACAATATCCATGTTCTTATATCCTGGAATTCGGACTGTTATGTCATTCCAAGTTTACGGATTAGGTTATTATTTTACTGCAAATTTACTGAAAAGAAAATTAAAATTTTGATATAATGATACAGCAAGCTCCAAAGTATCACGACTTCAACAAGAACATCTTCACAAATTCAGGAAAAGGTGTGGCACAAATGTTAAAATAGGATATAATTCTTCATCCTTTAAAGGATAGAGTTAATGATATATTGGGTTTTGAAACCCACACCTTGAACCAAAAAAAGTACTATATTATATTCAAATATTATCAATAATCAAACTACCATTAAACTGTATATTATCCTTTACACAGTATTAACAAAGAGTTGTATTTACATTATTTATTGTCATTTCATACACAATATGATACATTACTCTTTGATCAATGGCTAAATTTCGAAGGATTACTGGTAGTTGATGTAACTAAATACTGAATCTTTCAATCAGTAACAAGTATCATTGCAATCATCAACAACTGTATATCACTGAATTATTTAATGAGCAATTATTAACTTGAAAATCTGTTGCTGACCTCTAATAAAAAGATTATTGCAACCTCATCCCTTAAAATTTTACATTTTAATAAACTAAAAATTCTGCTATTCTGCTGGCTAATATATACAACTATGTTAGTAAAATTGATAATTAATCAACATTTTTTGTCACATTTAGAATTGGAGTAAATTGGCGGGGTAACCACAGCATGATACAAGACCATATCCTGAAGCTTCATTGGTCAAGCAGGAACATATCATCCATAGGGTCAATACCCTCCAGCACTAGGGGAACTGGCCGTTCATGAAGTTGTGCAGTGGGGGTTAGCAATTCAATGTAATGGTAACAGTTAACATGGACAACATGCGTTCACTACATAATAGAAGCAGATGCATATGGAATTCAGCTGGAAAGAGAAAATAATTGGGTGACTTTGAGCAATAAAAGCCCCTACACAAATCAAAAGAATAAAAAAAATATAATAATAAATCTCTGAAACACACAAGGATGATATCACAGTTAGGTCACATATCCAAGATAATAACCAACAAGCCAAGTAGTTGTGATGCTGTAAAACTATTTATCACATAAATATCTATTTCTCAAAAAGCATAGAGGTCACAATTTCTTCTAAAGAATTAGCTAATGGCTCAAATTCTTTGTGAAATCAATTCTTTGTGCAATCTCTTCCGTCACAAACAGATCAGCATTACACTATTTAAAAAGAAAAATATCTACTAAAAAATGGAAGTCTTCTTTCTGATAGTCATTTCACGTGATTTCTGAAGATCTTTATGTGAAATCAATATTCCAAATTTACCAATACTCTAAGCACAGTGTTGTACAATCCTTACAAAAATTAAATTCAGCTTATTTCGGACTAAACTCATATCAACTGCCCAATGGAATGAATCCATACAATCAAAAGAGTATTATCAATAAACCTTGTGGTTGCAAGGTAGACTCCAGACGGGGAAAAATATGCTGAATGAACAGCCCTCTTATGTTGGACCATCTTAAGTTGCTTTGATTGATATTTTTTTATACTTCTCAAGTCCCATATGCAGGCTGTTCCATCTGTTGAGCTTGTGGCCATCAAATTTAAATTTTCAGGATTGAAGTCAACTGTATTGATTCTGTCTTTATGGAGGTTCCAAGACCCTGAGATCTTACCAGACCTTTCATCCCAAAGCTTAACCATTCCTCCTCCCTCACCAACGTAGAGGGCATTTATATCACATGACCTTTGATGAATGGAAAAAATACAGTTCTCAGTGGAATACGTGGCATTGAAGGTTTCCTTATTAACATCCATCATTCGCAAAAAACCATCATAACTGGCAGTAAAGATCTGCAGAAATCAATCATAAATACCTTATCATGAGGAATCAAACAAAAGTAACAGAAGCTTTAACATGCAGCTTTGAGCTTAATTGTTAATAAGAACCTATTTCTGCAGTAGAAATTACTAATGACAAAAAAGCCAAATTCATTATTCATTTAAACTTTACAATATTGTCAATATTCAGAAACGAGTGAAAATAGCCCCAAAAATGATTAGATTGTATAAACTTGATAGGATTGCATCATTTGGAAAGTATGCATGAATTGGTATTAAAGGTAAAGCTTTGAGTTTTAGGAATAAATTACAGTTTAACCAAACCAAAAAGCTTATGGCAATTCAACATGGTAGACAGTAAGCTTACCAGGCGAACGATTATTATTAATGTAGATAGAATCACCATTACCTTAGTCATGCTGAACGGATGAACTGAGATTCCTGAAATCGGAGCCGAATGTGCGGCATAAATATAAATTCCATTCCCATCCCCATGTTCTTCCCCCTCCTCAAAATCCACATCCCAGAACCCAAGGTTCCCAATCTTATTTCCAACAACAACCACAGTACGATTAGAACAAGGTAAGAACTGGACACACAAAATACGTTCTGAAACGACCCTGGCAACATTTTCCGGCTTCAACTCCATCGACGACCTTGGATCAAACCGGCAATCTCCAAAATGATCCGACCTCACCTCCATGCCACCACCAGCAGCGGCAGACTCCAGAATGGCATTGAGGAGCGGGCGGTCCGTCGCAGGACCTTCAAGCACGAACGCGTCTCTCGTACCCATCTGCTCGAGCTTGCAAGCTGGTGGGAGATTAGGGCTTTGAAATGGCTGAACTTGGGACGAATCATGGGGGTTTCCAGAGGCTGCAGTTGGGGGAAGGCCGCGGGTGCGGAGGGAGCGGCGGATAACTACTGGAGACCGAGGAGGCGAGTGCTTCAACTTCTTGCTGGCGGTAGGGGAACTGAACGCCTTGGAGTATCCGCGCTTGAGGGAGGCGGACAGCGCCGAGGCTTTTGAGTGCAGATTAAGGGCCGCGATCATCTCATCGTTCCGGCGGATGTTCTCCAGCCTCCGGCGTTCATAATCCGTTAGGGTTTTCTTTGGCGCCATCTCAGTGACTGAGCTTGCGCGAGCGTGAGCGAAGTGGGAAGAAGAGGGCGCGAAGATGTGCAGAAAAAAGGCGCGCTTCGGCAATTGCATTTTCCGAACATTAATAAATTTTATAATAAAAAAATAATTTATTATTCAATATTTATTATTATTATATTTTTATTTTATCTTATTCTTAAAAAAAATAGATTTTGATATTAAGTTTACTTTAAAATATTATATTTTAATTAAAAATTATCAAATATGATTATATTCTAAATCATTATATATGCATTTTGTTTATTTATTGTAAAGGGTTCTTGATTGCATCAACTTTATTATATGGTTGATGTTTATCATTATTTTAGGATTCCTTGGTAAATGATATTACAAAAATTCATTTAAATATTTGTTAAGTTTCAATTTAACAAGACAATAAAATATCACTAAATACTTTTTCCCAAAAACTTTATTTTCATTTATAAAGGCTTTTGTCCTAAAATTTCTATTGAAAATCTTTTTTAACAAATATTTCAACTACATTCTTATGATCAAACATATCTTTTGAAGTCTTATTTACCTAATCTATGATTGAACTTTGTGTGTACAAATAAGAAAAAAAAAAGATAATTTTGACAAAAAAGATTTAAAAAATTTTTAAAAAAAGTTTTATATGATAATAAATGAAATTTTAATGAAAAAATGTTCATTAAACTTTTAATACTTTCACATTTAAAAAAAGCAATTCAAGAAGTAAGAACTCTAGGATTAAGAAAAAATGGAACTCAAAGAGATGAGGAGAGGAAACAGAAGGTCTCGATATCAAGTATAAGCTCAATAAAAGGTGTGTGTTAATGGATAGGCTTGACAAGGCCTTTCAAGTAACAAGACAAAGTCTTCAAACAACAGGATGCTGTCATCATCGTAGACTGGATGCCCTGGATTGAGCTTAGGGGTCTTCTTATAGTCGTCCTCAGTTAATGGTACAAAATCCTCATTGGACTCCTCTCCTACTTTACTCCAATATTAAAGTAGTGTCAAGATACAGATAGGCATGGTGTGTGATAATGTGTTATAGTAAGTATTATGATTTTCTCTTTTATTTTAGTATTTTTGGCTCTTCACATTGTAAAGAGAGTTTAAAGATGGTTGTGCTAGAGAACTATGATGACACAAATAACATTAAAAATAATCCAAAATCTACAAAAATGAACGAGAAGCCTTAAGTATAGTGTGATCATTGTAATAACACCACACCACGAGAAACTTGCTTGCAGATTCATGAAAAGATAGCAAATTGAAAGCCAAAACACAAAAGTTAACTTGCCAACGTTGATGCTCTTGAGCAACAGTCCACTACTTGTAGCAAAGAACATATCAAAGAACATCTGAATCTTCTAATGTCTAACCCAAACACCAATACTGTTAATTATTTCATGACTCATTCATGTAAAATTTTTTCTCTTTTCATAATCTTTAATTTATCTTCCTAAATCATTGATTTGAAAGCTTCTGATCATGAGATGAGCTTATCTTACTTTTTTAATAATTCATATGCTCATTCTAATCATGAAAACTTTTGAGTTGCTAATGAAAGTTTCTCTTTTATTGCTAGAAAAGATGTCATTGAACTTGTTGAATGTATTAATCTTAAATCTATACATGATATACACAAACTAGCATATAACTTCTTATCCATTGACAAATTCTCAAAAGATTCTAAATATCATATTGTCTTTTTTTTTTATTTCATTATGCTTTAAGACCAAATAATTCAGTGATGACATTTTGGAATACTAAAGCGATAAATAAATAGTATTCTTATAATGACTCTTCTAAGAACAAAAAAAGCTCAAGTTTAAAGTAATAATAGTTCAAACACTACACATGACAATCGATTTGGATTTATCTCATGAATAAAAAAGTTGATATTTCCAATACTTAAGGCATTATTCATAACTCTTTAAGAAAATAAGATAATTGAAAGAAAAATTAGATATTTTCTTGAAATATTTAAGACTATCACATACTTTTTCAACAATGTACATTTTTATTTATTCTTCTCTTTATTTTTCTGTTTCTTTATCTTTCTTCAATACACCTACATTGTTCTTTCTTTTCGTTTCTTTTATATCATTATTTTACTCTTTATTCTAAGTTACAACAAAAATTTCCTACAAACACAAAACATGTGCATTCGTTAATCATGATTTTTTAGGTCTATGGAGTTAGAATGAAGAAAGATATCAGAAACATCAATTTTAGATTATTCGTAGCAAATAGAACATACTAACTTGAATATGATTACAATAAACATGATATCTCAATTCAATTATTTGCAGGCAAGACTATAATTATAATACTTTTTATACAAAAAAATTAACATAAAACTCTAACTAAATATAATAAGTTAATAAATATATGGCCCAAATAGCCCTATATTATATTTCTAAAACAACTATAACACATGCCTCCTTACCTCCTTACTTGTTAACAAAGGAGGTAGGTAATAAAAAGTCTTGTAGTTAAATCTCGATCTTATCTTATATCAAATAATGAAAGAAAATGATTAAGAGGGGAGATAGCTTTCAACTCTACTAATAGGATTTTCCTATCCTATTGAAAATGCCTTAGTCTATTGAAAATATCCAATTCTACTAATATGTTCTTCTAGATATCAAAAATTTATTAGCTTCATTTTTAATTAAATCAACATTTTATATTTTTTTTATTTTATCAAAATATATTTATAAAACTCATAATAGAAATTTTTAAATAAAAAATAAAAAAAATAAAAAATAATTAAAAACTCTTAAAAATCTTATATGTGATCCATTATAATCCATATAAATTAAAAATACTAAAAAATACTCAAATCATCATCTTGAAATAGTTTGTCCTATATCAGTTCACTCCACCAAAAATACTCTATCTTATAGAAAATATCAACATTTGTCAAGCTAATCTTAATAACCAAAACACCAATGGGTCTCAATGCATGAGATGTAAAATAATCTATGTGCATCGATTGTTAATTCATATGGCAATCTAACTATGTGAAAAGTCACTACATCTAATTGAGTACATATTTTATTCTTTAAACTTATAAAAAAAAACTAATGATCTTGATATATCCCAATAAACAAATAGATTCTCCACATTGAACATTAGTTTACACACTTTATTTTAAAAAAATTAGAATTACTAAAAATCTATATGAAGATAAATAAATATTTATGTTTAATAATAAAACTAAAATTGGAGACAAAAAAAATATGAAAATAGCACAAAGTCAATTAACTCTTCTTTTAGTAACTCACTTAGTTCATGCTTAAGAAAAACAAGTCAGATGGATCAAGCTTAGAAAACTCAGGTTTAAAAATTTGTTTAATTTTAAGTGAGATGGATGCTAATAAATTAATTTTAGAAACTTCTTGAGGTTCAGATCCTTATGAAAGATATTTACCAAATTATTTTTATGTAGGATTAATGATGAGACATAAAGTTGATGAATATAAAATAATACATTTGTCATTTAGAATAGTAGTAATAATTTGGTTAAAGAACTAAGCATTTACTAAAAACATCTTAATATGACCAAATATAATAAACTCTCGATATGACATATAAACTATACATTAAATATTATCTAAGTATTTTTTTATAATGGATAAGAGTGAAATATTTTTGAGTAATTTTTACTAGAGTATCATCATAAAAAATAATTTAATATGATATAAGATGTGAAATAAACTTAATATATTCAAATTTAACAAATCTAAATGGTATCAAGTTAATTATATAATCCTCATATATATAAATTGTAAACCTTCTTAAATAACTTCTAAGAAATATCATATAAAAATATTGCAAACCATATTCATATATAAACTTGAAAAAAGATATTACATAATCAATGAATGAGATATACAATACCAAAGTTCCCTCATATGTATTAGTATAACAAATTTTCCAATATTCATAAGATATGCATTGCACTTAAAGTTTAAGACAATGAAACATAAGGATTAATGAAGCAGACATGAATTTAACAATCTAATCTTAAAAGAAAAGGTTAGATCTAAATGTTATAGAAAGAAAAATAATATGGCACAAGGTGGTATAATGTTCCCAATGTACAACACAACATCTGGCTAAAAACTTTAACGAAAATCCTCTAAAACATTGTTTGATAAGCTTATTTCCAACAAATTGAATATGACATAAGTTATTCAGGCTTACTACTACAAGTCGGTCTGATTTGAGTTGGGCAATTCAACGCTAGGGCCATGCACATGCTAATTCGATGGGCACTGGGTGAATCCAACTTATGCATGCATGTTTGATGTGTTAGGGTTTCCCTTGTACTTCATTGGCTCAACGATTAGGAGAGAATGGCATAGGTTTCAAAGGAGGAACACAGTAGCAATTAAGTATAGACACAATAAAGGGTTACGAGAGCACGTCTAATGTACAATGAGATTTTTTTAATGCAATTGAAATAACCGCGGGATGACCAAGAAACCAAAGTGATTGATAGAAACATAATGTCACAACGATTAGAATACGAAGGATGCTCTGATACTAAATTAATGAAAGAAGCACGAGAAGAAAATTCTACAATAAGGTCTCGATCTTCTCTACAATCAAATGATAAAGAAAATTTGAGGGAGGGGAAATAGTTTCCTATTCTATTAATAGCATTTTTCCCTTCCAATATTTTTCTATTGGAGCTTCCCTCATTCCTTTTATCGAGCATAATGATGCGAATTGAGCTTTAATGAGTTGTAGTCAAGGCCCTACTTCAGTTATAGGGGTGTAAAATTTCAAACACCAAAGCATTACTAGCTTCATTTTTTTAGTTAAATCAATGTTCTATATTTTTATTTTATCAAAACATATGTATAGAGTTTATAATACAAACACCTATATAAAAAAATAAATAAAATATCTTTTATAATAAAAAAAAGGAAAAAATTGAAAACTCGTAAGAATTTTATATATAATCCACTACAACCCATAATTAACACAAAAATTAAATATATACATATAAACACAAAAAAATATAATAAATCATCATCTTGATGCAATATGTCCTACATTACTTATTGTGTTTCACTTTCAAAAAAAAAACACAAATCAAATAATAAAAAATAGATAAACATTTAAGTATTGCTAAAAACACTTTAAGGTTATGTTTGATGTGCATACAAAAAAAAAGAAATGAAAAATTAAAAAGAAATGAAAACCAAGTTAAATTTGACACCATTTTTTTGTTGTCATGAGAAGTACAAATGATTTGATTATTTTAACCCAATCTTCATTTAATAACTCGATCAAGTCTTTCCTAGGTTTGTTGAATAAAAATTTACAAACAAAACAATTTCTTTCTCATGAACCCATTTCATCAAGACACAAAGAATTAAATTAAGATAAAAAATAATTATATTGTCTTAATTTTCACTCAAACTAAATCCAGCATGTGGCTGAGACAAGAGGACTTACCTTAGCCAAATGACAAGAAATATTTCCACTCCTTGATGTAATGAAATGAATAATTCTCTGGCTGTATTAGAATGGTCTTATTAGCTACTCCTCATGAAATGAATAATTTCCCAGAAGACAAAAACACCAAAAATACACCTCCTTAAGTATGGATTAGATCAATTAACTCCCTTCAGCACTGCTTACTCTGACCTCCTTCTGAAGACATACAGGCACTTCAGTTATACTGATCAAGAACAACAATCAGCTCAGCAATGGCAGCATCAAATGAGGCAAGCTCTTCAAAAATAGTAATAATGGTTTCTGCATGAGGCTTGAAATGATGTCAAAGAAGACCAAATCACCAAAAATCTCCACATGAACACAACCCATTACTGAACTTATGGAACCGAACAGCATCCCTTACAAGAATATCCCTCCCAGTTATCCTAGATATGAGCTTTGTAGCATTGTGGCAGTCAACACACACTCTTAGATTCTTGAACACTCTTATAGGAAGTTCTTTCGGCATGTAGATCAAGCCAAAGGCAATAGCAAGCTTCTCACTGTGGTGGCTTAGCATAAGCCTCTTCTCAACCTCTGTTACATCATGCAGAACAGAGCTTGTATCTGGACTATAACCTTCTTTGTCCATCTTCAAGCCAAGGTTTTCAAGCTCAGCATAGATTTTCACTGAATCAGGGTGAGATTGGTCATCAGCTGAGAAGACATGAACCTTGTTGTTGTATTTGATCCAACTACATCCAGGTTCCTTCTTCACCCCCGTAACTCTCATAAGCTTTCTGATTCGAGCTACTTCATCCCAGTTTTTATTTGCTGCATGGACATTCAATAGAAGGACATAGCTTGCAGGATTCTGGGGGTCCAGCTCAATCAGAGAATCGGCGGCCCATTTTGCCATTTTGATATTGCCATGAACCCTGCATGAGCTTAGAAATGTAGCCCAACCAATAGCATCAGGTGGGAAAGGCATCCGCTTAATAAAATCCTCAGCTTCAGCCAATCTTCCTGCTCTACTAAGAAGATCTATAATACAGGTATAGTGTTCAGCAAGCGGAGCAATTTGATAGTCATTCACCATTGACTTAAAATAAGCATGTCCTTTCTCCACCATGGCAGCTCGGCTACAAGCTGACAGTACAGCGATGAAGGTGACCCGATCCGGCTTGACACCACTTGTCAGCATTCTCTCAAACATCACAATTGTCTCCTTGGCCTTCCCAATCTGGGCATAAGCAGCAACCAATGCAGTCCATGAGACATGGTCCCAGTCAGTCATTTCATCAAACAAGCCATGGGCATCCTCAACATTACCACACTTACCATAGAGTGTAACTAACGAATTTGAGACAGTCATGAAGGATATCTGCCCCGAAACAACAGATCTGCAGTGAAGCTGTGTACCTTCCTCTAAACTCGCTATGTTTGCACAAGAGCTTATAGTACTCCCCATGGCAAAGTCGTCAGGCTTGATGTTATCTCTCTGCAGTTGAAGAAAAGTTCTCACAGCTTCCTCACTGCAATCATTCTGGCCATAACCAACAAGCATGGCTGTCCAAGTCACAAGATTCTTTACCTTCATACCCCGGAAAACTGACTCAGCCAGTCTTATACTCCTGCATTTAGAATACATATCAACAAGTGCACTGCCGACAAAGACATTGTCATCAAAGTGAGTCCTTATGATGAATGCATGAGTCTGTTTACCCTGATCCAATGCCGCAAGAGCACCACACGCAGTTAAAACACTACCGAAAGTGTACTGATCCATGTTTATGCTTGCGTACCTCATCTTGTTGACCAAACAGAGAGCTTCCAGCTCGCAACCATTTTGCGAGAGACCAGTAACCATGGTAGTCCAAGAAATCGAGTCTTTCACCCTCATCCCCGCAAACAACCTCTTGGATTCCTCTATCATGCCGCATCGGAGAAAACCCATCAACATCGTATTATGAAGAACCACATTCTTTTCGTCCACCTCATTAAAAGCCAGCAATGCCTGAGCCAAAAACCCTGCCTTTGAGTACATATCCACCAACGGACTGCCGACAAAGACATGAGACCCAAGCCCATGCTTCGTCACCAGGCAATGAACCTGGACGCCCAGCGTGGCGGAGGCCACCGCCGATGCAAGGACAAGCATCGTAGAGAAAGTAACTCGGCTTAGCACGGCGCAACCTTCCCTCAGCATAAGCTTGAAAGTATCAATCGCCTTCTCGGGCAAATCGCGAGAGGCGTATCCCGAGATCACCGAGTTCCATGAAATGCAATCCCTTTCTGGCATAGAGTTGAAGATGCGGCACATCTCGGAAAGGTGGCCTGACTTGGCGACGCCGGACAGAAGTGCGTTCCATGAGAAGAGGTTTCGGTGCGGAATTTGGTCGAAAACACGGTAGGCATAGGATAGGAGACCGGACTTGCAGTACGACGTGATGAGATTGTTGAAGAGGAAGGTGTCGCCGTAGTGCAGGGTTTTGAGGATGAAGCAGTGTACCTTCTTGACCTGGAACAGTAGCAGATGATCGGAGCATTGCTTCAGGACAGTCACATACCTACTGGACGAAGAGGTCATATCACCGTGTTTCACCCATAGTCGCGCATACAGAGAAAGCCTTAACAAAACTCACTTGATATATATATTATATATATATATATATATATATATATATATTTATTTATTTATACAAGTATTTAAATATTTTTGTATTTTTACATTTTGTATGGTAATATATGCTAATCAAAATCAATAACAAATATATAAAAAAATTCAATGAACAATATTAACAAACAGACATAAAAACAAATATCATTAATGAAAAATTAAAATAATCAGTATATAAATTATAAAATTTTCATTTGCAATAATTGTTTTTTTAATAAAATTATTTAAAGCAAATAAAACAAAACAATATTTATATTTATCAAGATATTTAAATATATTTATATTTATATATTTTTATAGCTATATATATCAATCAAAAGTATCGACAAATGAAAGAAAAAATAAGTTCAATGAACTACATTAACAAAAAAAAATATATCATCAATGACTAATTAAAAAAATTAATTATATAATTTATAAACTTTTTATTTACTATAAGTTTTTGACAAAAATAATTTAGAACAAATAAAATGAAACTATCAATATTATTTATTTGACATACTCAAACATAAACATGGCTTAAAAATATTATTGATACTAATAAAGGCTTCATAAAAAATATTAAAAAATTATGCAATATATTTTATATATATTATATATTATCCATAAAATAGACTTTCAATTGTTGTATACATTCTGTAAAATATTTATGATATTTAAATATTTTTATATTTATACATTTTATGGCAATACATGTCAATCAAAATCAATGACAAATGCAAAATAAAAATAACTTCAATGAACTACATTAACAAAAGACACAAAAACAATATCAACAATGACAAATTAAGATAAATCAGTTATATAAATTATCAAATTTTCATTTACAATAATTTCTTTTTTGCCAAAATAATTAAAACAAATAAACAAAACAATATTTATATTTATCAAGACATTTAAATATCTTCATATTTATACATTTTTTATGATAATATATGTGAATCAAAATCAATAACAAATGAAAAAAAAAAGTTTGAACATTAGCAAAAGACAAAAACAAATATAATCAATGATAAATTAAAATAATTTAGTTATATAAATTATAAAATTTCATTTACAATAATTGTTTTTTGAGAAAAACAACTTAAAAGTAAAAAAAGAAAAATCTATAATGAAACATCAACATAATCATAATCAATTGTTCATTGGAAAGGTGCAATGTAAGTACAAAAAATCAATTCTTATAATAGTTGTCCAAGAAAGTAGCAACCATTAAAGAGGCAAAATCAGTAAAACAACATGCTTAAACACCCATATTAACCACAACTTCATTTAACTTACATATACCAACCATATAACATTCACAAGAACTTAATATATCCAAAACAACAAACTAGCTTTGGATCGATGATGACTTCAGCAACCATGCTCTATTTAGCTACCTTCGTGATTGGAATGTCAATCCACTGTAGTTGAAGCTCAATCTCACCACATTCGACGTTTCTAAGCCTAAGAACCATGTCTTGAACAACTTTGTTGTTCGCCCATCGGATGACACTCTCCTCTGCAAGACAGTTCTGACGATTTGGCAACACTTTGCCTAAGACAATGCCATTCGAAACATCTCCCAAGTCTTTCTTGACAACCTCGAAAAATGGTTCTATGCTGAACTCAGCATTGCCCATTGGGTCATCTGCGCTGAACGTGTCTTTGTCATACACTTCCTGAAAATTAACAAAGATGAGACATTTTAAATTCTATTTTATGTTGTATAGTCATATGTACTTATTGTGAGAAACTAAACTCTAAGTGCAAGGTTTTTTGCACTTAAGAGTTTAATTTTTGTAATTGATCATCAAAAGCTAGTGATGGTTCAATGGCATGGGATATTCATTTCCATTGAAGACAAGTTTTGATTGAAGTCAATATGGTAAAAAAAAGACAGTATTATGTTTTACCTCATTTTTTCGAGGAAAGAGAAACCTTTTGTTTTAAAAAATCATAGCAATTTTAAATTCTTAGTGGACTTACAAATTTATTAAACAAAAAGTATGACTTTGACATTCATGCAACTAAATGACCTTCAAGGGGTAACTAACATGGAACAAATTTACTAGTGCATTCATTCTCTACAATTGACAGGTATTGAAAGACATTCGTACCAACTTGACTAGGACGGTAACATCTTCGACAGATAGGGTTAACTCTTCATCCCATTCTGGGTTGACATTCTTTTTAATTACTCGAGTCTTTAGCTTCTGTAGGAGAAAATGAAGATAGAAGCACAAATAATTAGTTCCCACTCTTCAAGCATCCACTTTGGAGGATAAGGTAACTATGAATAAGTAGAGAATTAAAAACTATCAATACATCTAGTAATTCAAAGGAATGTGATAACGAAACAAAAGAAATAGTTCAATAGTATGTCAGAAAATGTCAATTAAAGGGGCAATCAAATATCAATCACTGGCTGTCTTTTGTTTTGCGAGAGCTATATATGTATGATATAAATAAGTAAAGAAATCACTACCTGATAACAGTTGTAATCAAGAAGTTTTGATTCATTTCTATCAACTTGGAAAAAATAAGTTGAACTAATTCAATATCCCAATTCTAATGCGTAAAAGGAGTTTTCGAAAGAGGCTTTTGTAAAAAATGGCTTTACATGAGTATATATGAAATCTTGATAAAAAGTATTTGATGAAATTGAAATTTGATGAGAGATGTGAAAATGGCCTATGTCCAAGGTTCAACTAAAAGAATGAATCTAACTACATTCTCACACCTAGGACATGGTTGAACTAAACCAACCAAATTTCGAAGGTGACTAAAACTCGCTCCAAAATATGTGGGTTGTGGTAAAAACTGCATGATCATGATCCTATTTAGGTTTATTGTGATTGAGTATGGCCCTTCAGATTTTATGAAAGAAGACAATAGTTATTAATGAATAAGTGTATCTATAATTGCCTAAAATTAGTTTGAAACTCCTGACACAGTCCATTTGTCAGTTTGAACCAAAGTGAAACAAGAATGACTTTAAATTCACCAACAGTCGTACCCATCTTCAATTCAGAAGCTCAACTTTAAAGAGGAAGACCAACCAACCTCACAGAAATGATAAAGACCTGTGAATGAACAATCGAGGTCCCGAATGAAATCACTACGTAATCATACACAGTCTCCTTATCATAAACGAAACCATTCTTCATTGATGACTAACACCATGTTAATCACAGTAACAACTACAGCATGCCCAAATAACAGCCAAAGCAATGAGCTGACAAGAAACGAATAGCCAGAAAAAAGAGCAATTGTGCAACAAACAACAAAATAAACATCGATTGAACATGCATCAAGCCCAGTACTTCATTCACCTCCTGTTAACATAAAAAGGAGAATAACGACGAACTAGAGTTTGATTCCCCCTTCTTACTCACATCTAAGCTATAAAACTTCCTCAAATCTAAAACCTCTTTCGAAAAAAATTGAAATCTAGAGCGCCATCCCCCTCTTCTCAGTAAGATCTATAAAACTAGATTTTGATTCCCCCTTAGTTAGATCTCAGACATAAAACTTCCTCAAAACCCAAAAACCAGAGCTCCAAAGTCCGCAAACCCAAAACCCTTTTCGGACTAAGTTGAAATCTTGTCAGCACGCGCAAGAGAAGCTAATTATAGAGACGGAGAGACCTGCTTTCCCATTCGGAGGACAACGTAAGGGTCGCTGCTACGGACATCCCGGACGGCGAGGTTCACTCCTCGGATAACTCGAACCCGAAGAAGACCCAGAATCCGATCCAACATCCTTCCTTCCTTCTCTTGTTCCTCTCCCAATTGTGCCCTTTAAGCTCAGCTCAGGTACGCCCGCCCTGAAAGATCCTTCCCTCGAAGAGACGAATGCATGAGTCACAAAAAACACGCGGGGTGTACTGAAGCATGTGAGATCAATTATTTGAGACCATATTTTCTTGTTTGAATTTGAAAATATTTTTTTTTATTTTAAAAATATTAAAAAAATTTATTTTATTTCAAATAAAATGTCATTTTGAAGAATTACATTGTCGAGAATTATATTCCTGCTCTTTTTACTCAAATTTTTATTCTCAACATTATATAAATATTATACATTATTTTACTTAATTTAGTCTTTGAATCACTTTATTTTTAATATTATCTTAAGTTTTCACCTCATTACATTGTAGTCATGATCTTTGAGAAAAAAATAATAATTAAAAAGATTTTTGTAAAAATTAGGTCATTATATTATTATTTTATATAATACTATTTATAGTTTTTAAATATGTAGCAAGAAAAATACTTTTACTCAATTTTAATTTTTTTTCATTATATTATCAGAATGTTATGCTTCTATTTTACTCAATTTAGTCTATTTCCAACTTTATTTTTACCATTGTCTTATGATCATAATTTAGCAAGTACTTTTTGTATTTTTTTTTATTTCAAATGTTCATCTCATTAATCTTATTATATTTTCACTTCATTACATCAAAAATCGTCATCATTGAAACAATCAAAACTATTAAAAAGATTTTAGTGATATTTAGTTCAATGATATTACTGTTTTATATAATACTATTTATATTTTTTTAATATGTGTCAAGAATAATTTGCTTTAATTAGTTTTTAATTTATTTCACAACATTATACAAGTATTATGTCTCTAGTTTACTTAATTTATTTTTTCAACTTTATTTTTAATATTGTCCTATGACTATAATTTAACAAACACTTTATGTATTATGATTGTAACTTTTCTTCTCATTAACCATATTATATTTTCACCTGATTACATCATACTCACAACCATTGGTTCAACAACCATTCACAATTTTGGTCATTTATATACTTCAAATAGCTACTTTTTTTAACCTTTGTGCCTTTCAACTTTTTTTTATGCTTAATTTCAACAATTTTTTATAAATTGGGCTCTTCCTACAATTATTTACTCAAACCATTTTATCGTTTTGTTTTTAAAATCTTTTGGATACATAACATTATATTTATATGATCCCTTTATTTTGTATTGTACAATACTTGATATATAACTTTGTTTATTATTAGTTACACTAATTATTCTTATACAATATCATATTTGCTCTTGCATAATGCCTTTTTTTCATATTTTTATTAAATCATAACCAATAATGGTCTTGTACGAAACTTCTATAACTTGAATGTATATGATGCCTAATATTATACCCTACAATCCAATCTTCTCTTTTTCTCTCCTTATCAGAGTCATCTGACTTTTTTGGGTGTTGTACTATATACTAGTTGATGGTATTGACATGATGGGTTATTTTGCATTGTACATCATTTTCAGTTTATTTTATTTTAGCTTCTTATGTTATTATATTATATGATCGTCATAATTATATTATTTTATTTTATTTTGGTCCTTTTTCCTTTCCCGCGCAGCCTGGTCGCAGCCGGCATCTTGCCGCCGGCACCTCGCCGCTCGTCTCTGTTGTACCCCTTGTTTTGTCCTCCCCCCCCTCTGTCTTGTAGCTCTTTTCGTTCTGCGCCTCCGGCTCCCTTCATCCCCAGTCACCTCCCCCACCGCCCGTGTTGCCGGGTAGGATGGGCAGTTGATGGGTACGCCAAACCGATCCTTTGCGGAGGTTTTGGGGGGGGGGGGGGGGGGGGGGGGGGGAGTGAACCCTCCTTGCAAACCCCGTCGTTCATCACTCTACAAAGGAGCGCCGGAGGTGACCTTCTCGCCGGAGGAAGTCACGCGTCTGGCGGATCCCTTCAAACTTTCCCTGGTGGGAAAATTTTCTCATGGCCGACCGCCCCTTGAGGCCATTCGCGCATCGCTGGCCAAGGTCGGTTTCAAAGGAGTTGTAACGGTGGGTCTCTTGAATGCCCGTCATGTGCTGCTCCGGTTCGCCGTCGAAGAAGACTACCTTTTCTTCTGGCTCAAACCCATCTGGCACTTCCGTGAATTCCCAATGAGACTGCTTAAGTGGTCGCCCGACTTTCGCTTTGACTCCGAACCCACCACCGTCCCGGTCTGGGTCTCCTTCGTCAATCCGCCTCTCCATCTGTTTAACAAGGTCGCCCTGTTCTCTATGGCGGCGGCCATCGGCACCCCTCTCAAGCTGGACTCGGCCACGGCGGCGGTTTCCAGACCGCACGTAGCCAAAGTGTGTGTTGAATTGGACATCACTAAGGAGCTCCCGAAGAGAATGCGTATCTCCTCCGTCACCGGTGTGAAAGATGGAGGCTTCTGGCTTCCCATTGTTTACGAAAACCTCCCTCCGTACTGCTTCCACTGCAGGACCATCGGCCACTCTAAAGAGGATTGCAGAAGCCGTGCAGCGAAAGCTAAGGTCTCGAAGGCAGACAAAGGCAAACAGGTGGCGGTGGGCACCTTGCCTTCCACGGACTCGTCTCCTAAACAACGTTTCTTTGAAAACGGGCAATGCAGCTCCCCTAAATCCCCTCTGACGGTTCCTTCCCGGCCTTTGCAGGCGGCTGGTGACAGTGCTGTCGCAGCCGGCCCCTGTGATCAGGTGTATCAACTCGCCCTGAAGGCAGCACAAGCTGAACTTGCCTTGCTTCGGAGTCCTGACCGACTCCTTCTCCGTCGGCGGAAGATTCATTTGTTGAAGACTCGGCATCCTTTTTTAAGCCAACTCTCCTTCCCAGTCCCACGGGAGCCGTCTCTCAGCCAAATTCCCCGCCTTCTGCGGCCTTAATAGACTCACCCCTCCCTTCAATCGTTGAACGGAACTCTGCTCCCACTACAGAAGATCCTCATGCCCTGAAAAAAGAGGGGCAAAAAACAGAGCTTCATCGTCTGTGACTTCTCCTCCCCGTACTAGGAGCGCGGCGGGCTCTAAGCCGCCTTTATCTCCTAATGGTTAACATCCTTTCCTGGAACGTCCGGGGGGTCGCCAACCATCCCACCCTCGGACGCCTTCGCCACCTCATCCGCTCCAATCACGTCGACCTTGTCATCCTGATCGAACCCTTCTCTGGGATAGATCGCCTCCCCCTCCTCTGTCGCAATCTGGACCTACATGACGGCCTCAGTTCCCCCTCGGGTAAGATTTGGCTGCTTTGGTCCTCCAGATGTCTGGTGGCCCCTGTCAGTTCGTCCGACCAGGCTGTTACAGTCCAGGCCGCCTTTACTGGTTCCCATTCCACAAAATTCATCACTGCGGTCTATGGAAAACACAACAGGAGCAGGCGCCGGCCTCTCTGGCAGTTCCTCGCGGACTCTAAACAGGCGGTGGGTGATTCTCCCTGGTGCGTCTGTGGGGACTTCAATGTCACAATGATGGAGCAGGACCAAAGGGGAGCTGCAAGATTCCACAACAATGAAGCCAGCGATTTCCATTCGACTGTGATGGACGCTAATCTTCATATCCCGACGACTATCGGCGGACCTTTCACTTGGCAGGGCACGCGGCGCGGTGGATTGATCCTGAAAAGGTTAGATTATTTCCTTTGCAATGCTGGATGGTTGGAAACCTTCCCGGACGGCACCGTGGAAATTATGCCACGTACTGCGTCTGACCATGCACCCATTCTCTTCCGAGTCGCGCCCCGTCGCCGGCTAGGTGCAAAACCTTTCCGCTTCATTGATGCCTGGCTCAAGCACCCGGACATCGACGATCTGGTCCAGCAGTCGTGGAACGTCCCAATAGCAGCGACAGGGATCTACAGGCTTATTGGTAAACTAGCGAGGCTTAAGGTATTGCTTAAAAGATGGAACAAGGACTCATTCGGGGACCTGTTCAGAAACAAGGATTTGGCAGAGCAGAACGTTCGCGATGCCGAAGCTGCCTTGGCGGCAAACGCCTGCCAGGAAAATGTCGACAGGCTTGCCTCAGCCAATTCTTTGCTTCTTAATCGTCTGGAAACAGAGGAGGATTTCTGGAAGCAAAAGGCCGGCTTGCGGTGGATTAAAGAAGGCGATGCAAATACAAGCTTCTTTCACGCCTCTGTAAAAATGAAAAGGCATTCGCTTGGCATTCAAAAACTCAAAAATCCAGACGGCTCTTGGTCGGTAGGTGATGAGGAGTTAGCTGGCCTTCTCACAAACCATTTTCAAAACCTATTCCGGGACAATGGCTACTGCAGCTCAGACGTAGAAGGTATCCTTTGCCATTCCCCGATCTCTGTTTCGGAAAATCAAAACGATGATCTCTTGCGCCCCGCCGACGAACTGGAATTGCGCAGGGTGCTATCCACTATGCATGAATCAAGTGCCCCAGGACCGGATGGATACTCCGTCAAGTTCTTCAAAAAGTTTTGGACCCTGCTTGCACAAGACATGGTAGACGCCGCAAATGATTTCCTCATTGGCACCACGATCCCTAAGGCACTCGGGGCGGCGTGGATCCGCCTGATACCGAAGACGACGGCAGCCACTGCCCCTGCCGACTACAGGCCAATAACCCTTTGCAATGTAAACTGCAAAATCCTCACCAAGCTCCTCTCTTCACGGCTTTCAACTTTACTGCCTTCTATCATCTCGGTCGAGCAATCCGCATTTATCAAAGGACGCAACATCACAGACAATATCTTGATGGTGGAGGAAATGCTCTCTCGCCTCAACAAAAGAAGGAAATTCAGTAATGTGATCCTAAAACTGGACTTCAAGGCCGCATTCGACAAGTTGGGATGATCTTTTCTTCTGGCGGCTCTCCGGGCAAGAGGCTTCAGCGAAAAATTCTGTGATTTGGTGCTGAACGTTCTTGACGCCACATGGTTATCAGTTTTAATCAACGGATTTCCCAAAGGCTTCTTCAAGCCCAGTCGCGGTGTCCGTCAGGGAGATCCCCTCTCACTGGCACTGTTCATCATCGCTCTTGATGCACTTAGCCGGTGTCTCACTGCAACGGTTGCTTCCCGTAGCATCCAAGCGTACGTGACTCCAAAACTTAGTCGTCCGATCACTCACCTGGCGTTCGCGGACGATGTGATTATATTCACTACCGTGAACCGAGCCTCCCTTAAACAGCTATCAACCTTGCTCCAAACCTTCCTCAACGCTTCCTCCCTGGAACTTAACCGGAGTAAATCGTCGGTAATACATGCCCGTTCCCCTTCCGCAGGTGCAAGAAGAAGAACACAGAACATCTTAGGATTCCATCATGCGAAACTTCTTTCCTTCATCTTGGCTGCTGGTTGGATGTTGGAAGACCTCAAGCCTACCATTTTCAACCGCTGCTGGACAAAATCAAATCTCGTATCTCTGCCTGGCAGAACAAGCTTCTCTCAATGGGTGGTAAGAAGGTGTTGATCAACTCTGTGCTCTCCTCCATGTCAGCATATATCTCGGCATCCCGGTCCCCTCCACAAAAGGTGGTCTCTTCCATCAACGGTGTCCTTGCCAACTTCTTCTGGGGAAAAAAAAACAATGCGCAAAAGCACCACTGGGCGGCGTGGCATAAGCTGGCGCGGCCAATTAACGGACACGGAATTGGAATAATCAACCTCAGCGCTCAGATCCTGGCCCAATCGGCCAATCTTTGGTGGCATTTACTTCACACAGTCACTCCCTGGTCACGCTTCCTCATCCAGGCCTACCTGCGGCGCGGCGATGAAGTCTGGTCGACTCGCGGGGACTCTCCTGGCTGGCGTCGCTTGGTCGCTTTTTGCGATCGGCTGCCCTTCGTTCGTGCAAAGGAAGACGACGGTCTAACAAAATCCGATTCGGTCTACGGTTGCTCTCCCGGTTCGACCGGCTCAGCATCCTCCTCTCAATCCAACAGGCGGGTTCGGTCCACCCAGTAGGACCTGGTCAGCCACCTCAACTGGATTGGACTATGGCTCAGCAGCTGTACGGACAACTTGGGACACTTCTCTTTCGCCAAGGCATACGGCTTCTTCTGCGGTACATCCCTTCCCCCTATTACCAAGCGATATGACAACAACAATCTGATTTGGCATAAAAGAATTCCGGAGAGAGTATCTATACTGTTGTGGAGACTACTCAACGATGCTCTTCCTCTGCCACCTAAGATCCAATCTATTGGCATTTCCCTTGCGCCAAAATGCCCCTTTTGCCTTTGTATTGACACTGCTGAGCATATCTTCTGGCAATGTTCGGTCACATATCCCACCTGGATTTGGTTTGAACGTCGCCTGAATATCTGCAGTCAGACTCCTCACCTCGTTCGGACTTTCAACTGGTGGACATACAAAAAATCCCTCAGCTCCCTCGCATTTTCAATCCCGGCCTCGATCTGTTGGATGGCTTGGAAATGCTGGAACTCGGCTTTGTATGACGGTATCATCACAACCCCGAATAAATTCCTTTGGGATACACAGAGATTTCTGGTTCAACTTTACTACCATAGGTCAACTGGACACCTGCTTGCGGCAGAAGTCCTTACTCTTAGCAAACTAGGTCTCATGTAACTCCCGCTCTTGGTAGTAGGATCGTCATGTACCTTTCCCTTCCTAATAAAATGCTCGTTTAAAAAAAATAAAAAATAAAAAATAAAAAAAATAAAAAATAAAAAAAAATTAAAAAAAAAAATACTGTTATATTAAAAAATCAAAATTTTTATAAAACTTTCTATATTAAATTTTTAAAAAAATTTTAAGTATATAATTTATTCCAAATTATATTTATTTTACAATTAAAGATGTTACATTTTATCTTTTTCTTCTCTTAATTTTATTTATTTATAGTCACGATTTTATTTAATTTTAATTTATATCTCATAATACAATACTTATTTTTTATCCTTATACAAATCACTATTCTTTAATCATTTTCAAAATATAACATTTTTGTCTTTTTCATATTCATTAGTTTTCCTCACGTTTTATTCTTATTTATAAACCTTTTATTAATTCTCTTCAATAATTTGATCATTTTCATGTTTTTCAATTAACCATTTTTCTTAACTAAAATACAAATATGTTATACCCTATATTAGCCAAATAATATTTTACAAGTAATACAATCTTTGGATGGTACTTTTTGATAAAAAAAAATGACTTAGATTGTGATTACAACAAAGATAAGATTAAAAATAAGAGGATTTGAAAGGTGAGAAGATAACAAGCCAAAGAATATCAAAAGTAATTTCAAACATGTGTCAAACCCAACAAGGGGAGGATGATCGAGATCATTTCATACTACAATACAAATAATATGAGATACTATAATACACTTATGCCATAAGTTGAAGTTAGAACTTCATGTAACCAAGGAAGTCTAAAGGAAGTTTATGAAACTAAGTATATTGTAACACCTATGACTAAAAAGGGCGAGGAGTGACATATAACTAATGCTTAAATCAGAGGAATTCTTGGATAATGAGTGACTATTTCCTAACTTTTGAGTGAAGGGGTATAAGCAGGAATTGTCACACATCAGTCATAGAGGGGATACTCCATACTTCATAAGTGATGCCATAATTTTAAGATTTCAACATTCCTTTTAAGGAAAAAAACCCATTTGGAATAGGATGGAGTGAGCTAAGGGATAATGGTTCGACAATGGGACCTGATAATTACAAATATGATACTAAAGTAGTACATGAAAAGCTGATGGGTCTCCAACACTTGTAATCAAAGAGAACGAAGAATAATCATTTAGTGATGTCATATGAAGAAAATAAACATAAAAAGAACGACTCTTAATAGACTTATAAGTTATAACACTTTTTGTCTAACTTTTTCCAAATTTAGTGTCACGTTATCTAATTCTCATACCTTCCCTTTAAGATATTAAAAAAAACATGTAATTTTTTAACATAAATTTTTTAAATCATGTTGATCCATTTATGATGCATTTTTATCCTAAGTTCTTAACAACAATTTTTGTTTTTAGAGTCACAAAGTGAAAATTAAAGTATACAAATGACAAAAAACAAAGAAAGAAAGAAAGATTTTTTATCATAAGAAAAAGAAATTTATTAAGAAGATGAGATCATTTTATTTATCATTATTATTCTTTTATATATAGAGATTTGGATATAAAATTTCATTATTATATATATATATATATATATATATATATATATATTCATAAAAAACATGAGGCTTTGACCAATTCTCAAATTTTGAAAATTTTGCAAAAATCTACAACACTATGGACCGATTCGCATTAACATGCCTAGCAATCCAACATGTGCTCGGATGACCATGTGCTGGCACTATTTAGTGCATGGATACTATTCCTTGGTGCATACGTGCCTTATTGCATGCATGCATACTACATCAGCATGTGTTGTGGTAAGTGCTGCACTGCTCACACACAAGTGAAGTTTATAAATTGTCATAAGAAATCACAGTCATATGCATAACCTAGAAAATTGGATGCAACGATTCAATTTTTTTGAAATATGAAATAAAGTGAATAAGAACTTTGTGGTGATTTGATGCTCTTTGTTTACATTAGATAATGGGTCAATATCTCTCATTTTGGGTCTCTCGCTTACTTTCCCATGTCACGTCTCAAATCACAAGGTTGGATTGTTTGCACAAAACATACTTGTATCACACAAGCTTGATGACAACAAATCGTTACTTCATTTAAAAATTCATCACTTACAACATAGTGAGCAATCTCTATTTATAGAAACATCAAGGGTATAATAATAATTTGTTACCTTAGAAATATAAAAATGATATTTTTTAAATATCAAGAGACATATTTTTAGAATTATAAAGGATAATTAAAAAATTCCAAAAGTCACAACAAATTATAAAATAAATACTTTGAATTCTACCAACAAATTAGAAAAAAAAACAAATTAAAAGCTAGAAAATTAATTGAAATAAGCACTTCCCAAGAAAATACGTGCATTTTGGGCGGTAACGATGAGCAATAAAGCGGCGGGTGATATTGGTGGCTTAGTGCCGGGAATTGACTCACGTTGCTTCTGGTTTTAATTTGGTGGGCAACACGGTCTGAGAGGCATTGACGCTTTGGGTAAGTAAGGGTTGGAGAGAATCAGCACAGGTTGATGGGTCGACGCATTCATGGATCGAGTTGACACGGTCGAGATGTTTACTAAGTTTGAAGGTCAACTGGATCAAGCAGACTAGAGACGAGCGGGCAAGATCGCGATTGTTGACAGTGGTCGTGCAACGGGGTACAGTAGGCAACTACTATGCTAACAACTTAAACTTGATTTTTAGCCTTTTTTAAAGTCATTTTAAACAAAAGTTTATGCCAACAAAATTATGATACTGTTGAAGAGATGACTAATACTAAATGTAAGTTAAAAATGTCAAAAAAGTTAGTAATAATTTTTCAAATGACTTGAATAAAACTATATATGCAAATAACTTGATGAATTGATGAAAACAAACTAAAATGTATAATAAACAATGATCAACTTTAATTGATCCCAAAACGATAATGATAACAGAGACTAATAAAAAGTAGTTAGGCCAATCTTAACATGACTTTAAGTCCGAATAAAATTAGTACGCCTCCAAGTGGAACCTTTCTGTGATATACTAGACATTACTATGTCATCTTTCCCAGGTGGGTAACAGTTCAACTATGTAGAGTTAGGTAAAATATTTGATACTACTCTAGCATCTTTGAGTTTAAACAGTAAAGCTACTCCTCAATAATCCAAGTGTCGTCGAATGTAGGATGGATTAGCCAATGTACCAAAAAATTGTCATGTTTGATCCTATATGATAACTATTTGATAATCTAAGATTTGCTCCATTTGATTTCTTAATTTACTGGTTGAGACTAAATGTATTGGTGAAACATGTTTACTTAATAATGACAGTGAAGACTCAAAAGGCTCATAAGGTATTGAATATATTTTCCTATAAGATAAAAGATCTTAAATATTAAATGTAGTGCTTATTTCAAATTCTTTGGATAAAATCAAAACATACATATTGATATCTATTTTTTTTATAATTTTAAAAAAAGATCCAACATCATGGTAATGTATTTTCCTAAGTGTTTTTGGTGAGAATCTCTAAAACCTAATATAGATCATCACATAATTACCCTCAATAAATTATCTATATTGTTTATGAGCATTTACTAATTATTTATATATTTTAATATTTAAATTAATTTATTTAGCAATTTATTTATGTAATGATGAAATATGATAAACAAAGGATTGAATAGACTTAAAAAATACAAAAATCATGAGATAAGGGAATTAAATAGACAGGACTCCAAGGACAATTTTAAAATAAATTTCAAAAACCTCAAACTTGATGTTCTATTAACAAAATTATTAAAAACAAATTAGCACGTGATAATGAAAAATCCCTAGTTGAAATAAGTTCCCTTATTAGGCTATGAAAAAAATTACTTAAGTTTCTATTGATTACTTTTGTTTGCTCATTTGTTTGAAGATGATTAACAAATAAAAACTTAAGTTTTTTCTTATTAAGTACCATAGTGTTTTTTAGAAGTAGCTAATAAATCTAACATTATGATCTAACATAATTGTTTAATATAAGTCATAAAGTTTCACAACTTCATTTAGAAATAACTTCACAATGTGGGAGATGCAATATCTTATTACAAGATATGAAACAAGCCATTTTTGAAAACCTATCAATAACTATGAATACACATGCTTTCTAATAATTTTGGGCAATCGTAATACAAAGTCTACACTTATATCTTCTCAAGATCATTGTGGTAAAAGTAATTGTGTATTTACACATTGGCTGTAATTACCCGATTTAGCTATGGCACAAGTTTTGTGTTACACAATTTAAAAAATAAAAATTGCAGAGAGAGTGCACCTTTTTTATTATGGTGGTTTATAGTTCTCTTTGGAATTGACGTGTGGATCAACGAAGATGAAAAATGGCAATGAGGTGGAGGTTTGGGTTAGTAAGGAAGCCTTGTTAAAATGATAACAATATCGTAAGCTAGGATCTGGAGCTTCATTAAGGAGAGTGATATTAATGATTAGATTAAAAGAGTAAAATGATTGGTGAATACTTATGAGTATTAATAGAAGTAAGAATTTGTTTGGTTGCTAGCTCTCCCGATGAAAGATTTCTCATCTTTGATCAATATCTCTCATAGAGATAAAAATTTGGAATCTCTCTAACTAGAGTTAAATGCACACTCTTTGCTCACAAAGATAGAAGTGTACAAATAAAATAAATTTTATTTATCAATAATTATATTATAATGAGGGAGTCTTTTTTTATTTATAGATAAAAAAGAGCTCAATGAATAAAAAATAAGAAAATTAAATACATATTTGGAAAATATCAATAGCATAGAAAAATAAATAAGATAATTTTGTAGTTAAATCACTTGAAAATTCAAAAGAGAGCATTAGAGTTCTATGACACTAACTCTTAGTAAGTCAATCACATTAAATACAAAAATATAAAAAAATATAATTTTGGAGTTAAATTTTTAAAAATCCAAAAAAATTAGAATTCTATAACATTAACTCTAAGTCAACTATATTACATGCAAAATATAAAAATATTATGGCATAGTAGAAATTATGTAATCATGCAACATGACGAATCAAACGTTATTAATGATACTACTAGGATGCCATTGGTAGACGAGATGGATGACAGCAATCAACGACAATTGGTTGGTAGTAGTTGATAGATGGCCAAGCGATGGTGGGCAGACGAGGAGTAGTAAGCAGCCTAGAAATGGTGGGTGACCATGTGATATTGAGCAACTAGACAACAGCGATAAGGAGTAACATACAATCAAGTGATGGCGAATGACTAATGATAGTGGGGTACAAATGCACGAGAATCAATGTTGATGATGACATATTTTTACTATAAAATATGTTTGGATGATCAGAGCAAAAATTATAGAGATAACTATAAAAAATAGAGTATTATACTCAACTCCTATTGTTGATAAAAATGATTAATTAAATAAGATTTGGCTCGGGTACAACTCCGAGTTTGAATGAGATTGGTGAAATTTTAGCAAGTGTGTGTTTATGAGCTAACACAAGATGCTCCTACGTCAAAATCCCTTTTGAACGAACTTATTTACTTGTCAATTAAGTTCCATCTGTATTGAGGGATTTAATGAGTAATGTGATAAATGTGGTAGTAAAGTACTAAGAACTATATCTATATCTTGTTAAATATATTTTTAATGATTGAAGTGTATCTAATAAGTTATTGAGAAATATGTCTACAAATTTTTTTAACTAGTGTTGGATTATGAATGGAGGGATTGGTATATTATTAAAGGCTTCTCTAATTGCTACAAATAAGATAACCTCAATGGTTATATCCCTCTTAATCTTGACTAATAAAAATATACTAAATAATTTTATTTCTCTTTTATCTTTTTCTTTTGGAGTATTTGGGTTAAACATTTTCTTTAAAGGAGGTGAAGAGGCAATGGTTATTTTTGGAGTAGAAGTATTAAGAATAGTATAAGTGGTGATACTAGTTGGAGGGCTAGAAATGGATGAAGGAATCTCACTTTTACAGGCAATCAATTATTGACCATCTCTTGTCGTGTGATCTGACAGTAGATATGATGAGATGTGAGATGTGAGATGTGAGATGGAGATCCTGGGGATAAAGGCATTACGGGAAACTAGGGCCCTTATTATTTGAAAAGAAATGTTAAACAAAAAACGAGAACAACTAAGGTTGAATAAGATTCGATAAACAAATATATATATATATATAAGTATCTGTATATATTATTTGTAAAAAAGGGATATGAAAATCATTATACTCTAAAGAATTAAAGACTATACATGTTTTATATTATATTTCAAAAACTTTTATTATATTCTTACAAGTTATAAATACATGATTTTTCTCTCTCTTAGTATCATATATATATTCATAGTATTTGAGATGAAGTATATTCTATTACATAGTTATTTTTTTTACCAATTTATTTATGTGATCACTTTATCTACTGAGTCTTTATACTAATTTTTCTACTTTCACTGAAGGATATAGTACAAATACACACTAATTAGGAATATTTATAGGAACAAGAGTATATATTAAAAAAATAGTATTATAGATTCAAATATGAACTAATGTATATGAATTTTTTTGGGATTTTGTGATGTGGTTTCTCCTTAATGGTAATGTGATTGTATTGTGATTAAGTGATGTTTATCATTGTGTTGATAGTTTTCTCATAATAGTATGATTTTATTGAGATATTATGCTTAAATAATGGTATATTTGTTATATATAAAGTTTTATTAATGTATAATTGATAAATAAAATTGTATATGTATGAGAAAACAAATAATTTCTATAAGAGATTCTATCAATTTTTTTTAAAATCTCCTTATTAGTACAAAATTTGAATTATCAGAGAATTAAAAGAGTTATATCATTCTTCACCTCAATAGGTCTTTTGTATTTTTTACTATGCTAAACTTTGTTCATTTCTCAAATAAACTCAATTATAATGGAATTAGATGCTAGTGGATAAATGTGATGTTATAGTTTTCTTAATCATTCACCATTTAAAGTTTAAGAACTTCTTCTTTACATATCATCGTATTTTATGAACATTTACTTTATACTATACAATATTTCTCTTTATGTGTGATTACTAATATAATTTGTAAGTGATATTCTTAATCATTATTGTATAATCCATTATGGTTTACTTAGCTTCAATATTCTGA
Organism: Vanilla planifolia; assembly: GCA_023846275.1. Classification (NCBI taxonomy): domain Eukaryota; kingdom Viridiplantae; phylum Streptophyta; class Magnoliopsida; order Asparagales; family Orchidaceae; genus Vanilla; species Vanilla planifolia. Next base: position 2,642,034 of record CM043877.1, read on the forward strand.
TTATATTATACTTTATGACAACCAGTATCATAATTATATAATTCATATTAGTTCTCATTTAAAAAAGTCTTCATACTTATGCATTGTTACAAAATCTTATTGATATGCTTCAAATTTAGTTTTCTTATATGTTTTCATTATATCATATGATGTCTATTACTATATTTTATGATATATATACTCTCTCTCTCTCACCTTATCAGACTTATCCAATTCATTATGAATTTGCCTCATCAATAAGTGATTATACATATAATCGTACTATGCATAAACCATTCAGTATTTATATTCTATTATAGTGTATGATATTCATAATCATATTATATGATATTACTAGATGAGCACATTTCTTACTTCTATCTTGATCATACTATAAAATTTATTATTTTTATTATATGATCATACTCACAAAGTAAAAATATTTTTAAAAAATTTCAAAAAAAAATGTTAGACATCCCAAAATAAAAAAATAACTTAAAAATTTTATTTTCACAAATTTTTTGATGCTACATAAGTGAAAGTGTATAATGATAAATAATTTTACATTATTTATGAAAGAAACATTCTAGATTATATATCTGATATATTTGTTTTAAAATATTAAGAAACTTTTTAAGGATGAAACCCACTTGGGTTATGATAGGATAACCCAAGGGGGATGACACCTCAACATAATAACATTAAGTCATCAAAAATACTATAATGCAAAGATAGTTAAGAATATATACAACTTATATATATAAAAGTTCATCGTAATACAATTATGATAAAAAAAGTGATAAAAGGACCAATATCACAATATATTTTTTGTTTAGTGCAATTATTGCATAGCATGGTCTCAAGCTTTTAGTTTATTACTTAATGTGGTCACTATCTTACGATTTGCAATAAAATTTTAAAGGTGCTTGCATTAAAATTTAAAATTAAATAAAAGTTTAAAATACTTATAATTGTTAAGATTACAAGTAAAATTATTTAGTTGGAGATTTGTGTATAGTCATAAAATCAACTATTACATATGACATTAAGAGTAAATATAAATAATAAAATGTTTAAAGCAAGATAAATAACTTGCTTTATCTTTTTTTTTGGTAAATTACTCTAACAACCATTATTTTAGGTTTGATAAGTACATGTATTTCTAACGAATACCTAAAAAATATTGATGTTCAAATTATCATGATTTGTAAAGTTCATTGATACAATATTGATGTCAAACTATAGAACAATAAAGTATGAATAATCAAAGGAATAATAGTGTAACAAAAAGAAGTAACATAAACTATAAATAATAATTAAAAAACACCTAATAGAATAATCACAATGGTATATAAGGCTTCAACATGTTTTTATGTGGTCAGGAACAATGAAAGAGAGAAAAAAAAAAGAAAGTGTGCCAATAAAGATATCTAAGGGATTTCACATTATAAATGAGACATATAAAGAGTATTCAAGTCATGAGAAATAAATAAAGAGAAAATATATAAGTTAAATATTAATAATACATAAAGAAGAAAAACGACAAATCCTAACCTAAGTTAGGACGAGTATGTCAAAACAAACATTGAGATTATATAAAGAACCAATTAAAACTTTGTTACACTCAATATATGACTCTATTGATGTAGGATCTTTTTTCATAATGCATTATTTTAAATTTAAATAAAGATTTAAAATTTAAACATTCCAAAATTTGAATGTAAAGCTAGTTTGAATTTAAAATAAAACATTGAATTCTATCTCATAGAAGTGAGACAGGGTTGCTAGTTATGGTTTTATGCATTAGCTCTATTTGATTAGTTATGATATTTATTTGATCATTTAATTTGTTGATAATTTTATTCTATTATTATATTATTAAATATATGTTTTATTAAGACATGAAGATTTCCTCTTGAGCCAAGCTTATCTTTTCTTATATTATCTATAAGTATAAAGAGTTAGTAATTAATATAACATTAGAATAGGAATATCAAAATTAGTATATTAATGGATTATTTTTTATTTAACATCTTATCATATCATAATTCAAATTTTTTTTTTTTTGATATTGATGTTTATATGTTAAAATTTTATTTTAATATATTTAGTTCTCTCAAATGTTCTTTCTTCAAGATGGTAATCTCTTGGGGCAGTATACTCAGTAAATGAAGGATGAGTTAACGTAGGGATTTGACTACGTTCTTACATATATCCCAATCAAGTTCATCGAGGCAGCTCATCGACCTCACCGTTCAACGGCCATGGTGATCGAAATCAAGTTCTCGCGATCCAACCGCACCTACCGTGTTGGTGTAAGCCCTCGCCGCCTTCTTTCCTTGAGCTCTTCAATCTCGATCTCTTCTCTTCGTCTCTGGTTTTCCCTGCGCTTTTGTTGAATTATTTTTTGATTCTCCGTTTGTCACTGTCTCTTCTATCTGGCGCTGTCATCATCGTCTACCAGGAATTAGTCGAAGGAAAGATTGTAATGACGCTTACATCACCGGTTTCGTATCAGAAAATTCTCTTGTCCTTGAATGGAGCTGTCCATTTACAGGTACAAGGACTGCTCTTGATTTGGACTATGAGCTCGTGCTTGTACTTCGGTTCTTTTGTTTTATGGAACTGATCGTCTTGCTTTTGTGATGCTGAGGTGGGGGGAGGATTGACAGGAGTAATTGAGTCCCTGTACAGCGTGGTGAAGCCCATATCCATCGTGTGAGTTTAATGCTCTTTTTCCTTTTATCCATTTGTTTTTCTTGTATTCATTGTGTTGTATGCTTTGGAACTTGGTTTGTACCGTAGAGTCACTGAATTTCAATTGTGAATTCAGAATCTTTACCAACTGAATGGAACCTTTATTGCCACCATTGTTTTATCTGAAGTTGAACTCCACATCCAAGCTGTTCGAGAAAGCTTTCATGTTAGCTTGATTTAACTATAGCTTGAACATTAATATTTTACATTATAAGTAATAATTCAGAAATTGAGATAGTTGTTGGCCATCGGTGTCACTTTTTTCATAGTTTTTTTCATCCATGCAACGTTAGATATCACGTTTGCTAACTCATCCATGACAACGATGATGGCATGCGTGAGTTTGTCATTAATAGTTACTAAAAGACTTCAACCACTTTTTCCTATTCAATAGCTTACTATGGACGAAATGAGGCATCTTATTCTAACTAGTTTTCTTATAGAACAAGGATGTTGATGTGGTTGATCAAATCTATAAGTAATGGAAACGTCATGCGATGAAGGATCATATTCATTTACTCTCTCTCTCTCTCCCTCCCTTCAAAAGCGCCTTCTCACATGGAAATCTCCACCATCTTATGTTAAGCATATTACCTTACATTTATTTCTTCTTCCTCCTAGTGAATAAGAGAAGTTTTTTACTTAGTTTCTTTCATTTCTTTCATAGTGAATCTTATGTTCATCATTGCCTTCATTTTTTTTTCTTGAATAGAGGTTTTCAATGTAAATCTTGATGTCCCATTTCTTTTGCTTGTTTTTCCTTTTTTGTTATGCTTGTTTTCCCGTTTTTTTAGCTATTTTCACACTACCAAAATGTCCATGTTAGCAAAGGAACAAGCTCCTAATTTTTGTCTTGTTTGTCTAGTTTTGGTGGCTTCATTTTTCATGTGCTCTTGTTAAAAGATATATTTGTTCTTTATCTTTAACTTCAAAATCATTTTATTTTGTAATTCTTGCTTGAAATTTAATATGTAATGTTCTTACTTCACACAAAAAATATGGGTCCTATACAATTTTTCATACATAGAATGTAATAAGTATCTCATCACATGTGAAACATTATTGGATAAGAAGCTAACCCAGATGTGATTATGTGCATATAATATAAAGTTATGCATGTATAGTCCCTCGTATATATGCATATAAAAACTTGCCCTCTCATTAAGATTCGAAATGTTTGTAGCATACCTCTTGTTATATGTATACATTACTCAATATGTGTGCATAAAGAGATAGCCCCATAATGATATATTTTGTATTTCTATGTATGTTTTCATTATGCACAAGTAATATGGGGTTATGTACGTATAAATGAAGTTCACATGATGAGTATGATATGTTATGGAATTTTCTGTCATATATGATTGCTTCATGTGCATTGTGTTCAATATGTGCATGTAAAACTTAAAAGTCCTACAATGTTGCATTATGCATTGTGATCCCAGGAGGTACAATGTGAATATGTGTATGTAAATTTCTTTATCTGCTTATAGTAACTAGTTCTCGTGATAGAAAATAATATGCTGTAGGGATAGCTATGACCCACATTTATGAAATGCTTGTCTAATTTGAAATATGACATGTAAATAGCTTTGTAAAATTTTGTTGATGTTCAGTCTTTTATGCATAATGACACTTTTTTATGCATAATAATCTACACTTTCATGCATTATGATCCATCATTTATGCATCACAACTCAATTTTTATGAGTTATGATTTGTTTTTAGTACGAACTGAAGATTGGTAAGGCCTTTTTTGAAACTTTTGTGTGAAATGCGTAATTTTTAACCTATACGATGCATAAATTTTTTAAATAAAAATTATAATATTTTAAAAATTATCTCATAAACCAATTTCCATAAAATACATATTTTGCATTCAAAGACTTGTTTTGTTCCATAAAGCATATTTTCATGCTAGTTAGAATTTTTTTTAAAATATAGAAAAGCATATTTTAGAGTATTTTCACTGCATTTACATCAAGGAAATCATATTTAAGCTGTATTTATTTGAATTTTTGAAAGCATTTTAATTGAAAAATTTTTGGACATATTATGATCAAATTTTCTCCAAATAGGTTTTTTTTGCATTATTTTAATTTGTTAATCATATATTGATTGTTTTTATTATATTATATGATTAAAGATTAGGGATTAGCATATATTTTTTTTTAATTTTTTTTGTTATAGCTGTAGTTTTATTTGATTCTTGGTAATACATTATGATACATTGTATATAGCCTCCATATGTTGTGTGTCACATTATTTTGTCATGTGACATAACTTCAACTTCTTTCACTCAAGGGGCTTCAAATTAATTATTTTTTTTGCAAATCATGCTAGTATTTTCTATACATAATTGAATTATTTCAAGTATTTTGGTGCTCTGTTACGTTACTTGTGATCTTAGTCTAAGTAATGGCAAGAGTCTTTGTTGCTTGATGGTCTTCAATGGCTTTAGCAATAATAAAAGTAAAAACATATCTAAAGTCATATCCTTTAAGTATCATATCTTCAATCATATAGTCTTAAACAACATTTATAGACCCGATGATGGAGGTACCATTAAGAAGGGAAATCAATTTGCAAATAGGCTTTTAGTAATATTAGTGTTATAACAAAACTAAGTGATCATTAGAAAAGTTGACTTTTGATTTTGCATTTATTTCTATTGCATGTATTGTATCCTTTCTTTGTGATCTATCGATATTAAAAATATTCTTATTTATATTTAGTGCATAAGTATTCCATAGTTTAAACTATGGTATTCACTTAAATTAATTCACAAATCAATTGAACGTTAGATATGATTGAATGATTGAACTACAAAGTTGTGCACTTTCTTGGTTTGGTTTAACAAGTATTCATATTTTGGCATAGCCTTTTACTCCAATATGCAAATCAATTGATTCGAAAAAATGAGAGTAAAAACCTTCAAATGATTTGAATGCAACTCAACAATGATCAGCCAGTATTTAGGGGAAAATCACTCAAATGAGAGAAGTGGCAGAATTTCTTGAAGTGATGTTTGAATTTCAATTCCAATTTATCTTAAATTAGAAGTTCACCTCCAACTTTATGTTTTAGTTTGTCGGTGCTTATGCTTATGTTATAAGTACATTGTATTAGGGTCATGAAGGAAGTATTCTATTATTAATTATTGTTTTTGAAATTGTTAGACAATATATTGTTTTTTTCAATCCCAATAACATGATGATGATTCTTATTTACTCTATGGAAGGAGGGATGGCAAAGTGCAAGGGTCGTCAATGGCATACCAATTATCATGATGATCATGCCCCTCAGTTTTGAATGATTTGTGGTGTTCTTATCAAAATGGTTCAAATCATCGATGATCTTTAAATTTTTGTTTTCCTCTTTCACATAGTCATGTTATAAGACTAGATGTGTTGCACCCCATTCCTATATTGATTCAGTTTTTCTCTCAAGAACAACGTTCTATCTTCTCCATGTCACCAAAAGTATTTTAACAATCACTGATTCATCTAAAGCCATTTTTGATGGCTTAAAACCAGTACCATGCTATAAGTACATTCAAAACTATACTTCAACATTGCTTTACTAAATCAAACTTGAAGCCCCATATATGATCATAAAATGTATTAATGTACGTCAATTTTTTTTTTTGGAAAGATTTCAATAAACTTTACCAACAGTGCATGATCATGATCTATTTAAACAAGTTATTAGAGACGAGTAATCAGAATATTTCATTAGGTATATGAATATAATTTCACCATGTTTAGCTTTCTAAAGTTTGAATGCAATGGGAGTTAGTTTGATTTCAGTCAATGAAGAAGCGTTCATCCATTGGTCCTTCCTCTCAATCATCCCACTATTGCAGAAAATCTGAAACTATTTTACAGGGTCGTCAAACTGTTCATGCTTCATGGCTTTCTCTATGAAATCCCTTGAATTTCATACAACTTGATCATTTGAGTTTGTTGAATATCAACTCAAATGTTGATATTGTGAGACAAATTTTCTCCAGTTTTTTTTCTTGATGTTGACTTCACTTTTCATTTGAAACGACTTGCTGCAAAGTCCCTCATTTTTGCAAGGGTTCTCTACTCTTTCTCTTTGTAGAGATTCTGCTCTCAACCCCTCTAGCTTTGATACTAAATGGCTACAAAATAAAGCATCTGAACTTCATTCATTAATACTCACTTGAAATGATAACTTGGAGATAGGATTGTTAATGACCTGACCTGATCCGGTGTCTCACCCAAATAACCCGCTAATGCATTTTTTGCATTTTTTTTAATTTGACTTGTTTTTTAATGCAAGTTGAGCATTTTTTTTAATTTGACTTGTTTTTTAACGCAAGTTGTTTACATTCTGTGGGTTGGATTTAGATCGAGGGTGAGCCATCTGATTTATGACGCAGCTCAACATTAATGGAGCCTTATCTTTTTAAATTTTTAAGCATAAAAAAATAAGTATAATATCTTGTATTCCTATTGTTTTGCATTTAATTTTTATTTTAAAAATAATATTTTGTTAAGGATGTTGGGATTTTGGTTGACAAGGGTTCCTACCTGAAATTCTGACCCATTGTGGTTCATGTATTGGATTGGATAGACCTCGACTCAACCCAGTTTTTGATCTACCACAAAAAGAAATGGATTAGATGTAGATTTTACTAGAATCAACTTAAAAGTTATATCCTAAGCCTACTGTAGGATCTTATTACACTCCTAAAGTTATATCCTAAGCATATCTACATATTGGCAAACAAAAATATCTTAATTTAACTATATCAAGATATTGAGCAATTCTTATCCTAATAGCCAAAACTGTAAATTTATTTAAAACCAAGATGTTAACAGATTTATGAAGCAAAGGCTAAACCAAATTTTGATTAGTTCATTTGTTTTATCCTAACTCTCATGGCCTTTTTAAAACCATGGCATTTAGCAGTAGCATTTGTGTAATGGATTACTAATCCACTTAAAGCTTTATATTCTCTTTTCAGTCTGATAGTGTGATCTGTAAGTTTAATTGTACTGGTCTTATCCATTGTTTGTTCTGATTTAGTTGAGTTATGCTTGTCTTATGGCACCTTTTTTGAAGGAAGTCTTATACAGTCTTTTCTTTGTTATTTACTTGTTTATTTCTATAATAGGTTGAGATCGTAGCTAATGCTTAAGGGTTTAGCTTAATTGATTCTCCCAACTATGTTCTAGCTGTTTGATATGTTCATTTGCATCAAACAATCTATATAATGCCAATAAAAGGGTTTTTGGTTATTTTTTGCAAACCAACAGCTTTGGGTTCAATGATTAGAATAGCTGTACAATATATTGTTGATATACTTAATCATCCAGCTAAAAAGAATTATGGATAAATCTTTAAATGATGCTTTCCCTTTTAACTAACTGAGATGCTATGTATTTTCTCATGTTATGCATATTATACAGCATTATTATGTGGTAAAGATCCTCTTCATATTTAAGATGTAGGTTTAGTAGATATACTAGCCATGATATACCTTCCATAAAAGAATGATATCTAACTAGCTAGCTAGTCATTCGATGATTATTTTTTGGTTATTAGGACTCAAATGTTTCAGGAAACCTCCAAAATGCTTTGATTTCTGACTAACTAATCATTTGAAGATTGTCCTGAATATTTGTTTACTTGAAACTTTTTTTTTTAACTGAGTTTATAGACTCCTTATGCTATTTAATAAGTAGGTTCGGTAGGCATGCTAACGCTGATATATCTAACCAGTCAATCATTTGAAGATTATCTTCAGGTAATCATCTTTCAAATGTTTCAGTTAACAGGTCTATAATGTTTTAGGTAACCTGGTCTTAAAATACAATAGTAGCAAACATATGTGAGAATCAATCAGATGACTTTTTGTTTGTCATTTGAAAGTCATGAGGATGATAAATGAGTGTTGGTTCACTTTTTTCTTGTTCCTTGCTAATGCAAGCGTTCAAACCTTTCTTGATCATTATTAATTTTGTGATTTCCATCTCATTAGTGGTTGCTCTTTTTTTTATTTGACCCTTTGCAGCTCCATAGGCTCTAACTGAGAAAAAATTATCAACACAGTTCCAATCTTTAACATAGATTCTCTGCTTGGATGTGCTACAACATCGACAACATCAACAACAATGACAACAAATCTCAATTCTATTAATTGTGTCATGAGTCCTTTGGCGTGTTTGCAATTTGCCCAATAGTAACTTGATATCCAATGGGTTGCTCTTTGATGAAAATTTGAATGTTATGCTTATGTCATATATTTTGACTTTGCCTTAATTTTTATTTTTGCTGAGCAGGAAGAAGAGCATAGAGCTTGTAGCATTGCCAGGAAAATTAGTTCCTGGTAGAACAGAGGTATTGGATTATTATGTACTTTTATAACTTTTACATGGTTGATTGCAACAATAAAGGAGTATGAAAGAATTTGCCACCTAAATGTAGTAGTTAAACTTTTTGAATTAGAATTTGTGTGAAGAGTGGTCATCGCATATTGCACTTGTCTATGATAGATGGAGATTATGTAGAATGATTCACGGACATTTCATTCTTATCGTCAAGTTGTTATTTTTTGTTGTCCAGAAAGACACAGAAATAGCATCTTTTCAGGCTTTTATTTTTAAATAATCTTTTGAAAAATTTTGTGCTTGATTATAAGATTATCATTAGATATGAGATTTTACATAATTGACCCCAAAATGTTTTTTTTTGAGAGGACAGAAAGAAGTGAAATCTTTTGACTCTTTAATTTGACCATTCGATAACCAGATCTATTTATGTTTTGGCAAAGTCAGATTTGATTAAATAGAGATCTGACCTTTAATTAATAGTTGTATTGATACCTATTAAATTTAACAAAACGATATTTAGCAAAATGTCTATCCATATTTATTGCCAGTGATAAGATAGTTCAATGTTATTAACATTAAACAAAATTAATATCTTATACTCATCATTTTAATTTAATTTCTATTGCCTTAAGATTATAATTTCTTATGATGCCTTAGGGCATAGTCATTCTGGAATGACCCAAAATCTGGCCAAAACTCCCTTCCTTTTTGTGGTTATGGGCTAGATTCCAGCTTTTTCTCTTTTTGATTCAAAGCGAATAGATTCTGATCAGATTTGGTCAGGGTTTACCAGTTTTGAACTCAGCACCTTGGCAGTATATTTGGTTGTGCTTCTAGCAAATCATCGCATATTTTGGGCTGCTTTTGTTTAGGGAATGTTGCATGCCAAACAAGACATAATGTGATAAACAGACTGTTAAATATGAATTCTATATGATGAATGAAACAGCCTCTTCTCAAACTGTGGCCAATCATACTTGTGGCATGATTGCTTTCTGCTTATTCAGAGTTTTATGCATGCATGCATGTATATATATATATATATATATTGGGCTTTATTGGTTGTACAGCATTTTTAACTATCCTGATTTTTATCACAACCTTCACAAACTTAAGGTGGAGGAATGAAATTACTGAACTTTATTTAACCAGGATGAAATCTCTGGTCATGCTTGTAAGGAATGGGTTTGTGAATTTCTTGTATCATTTTAACTTCTAGAGTTTCTTAGGATAAGCTTTTTAGTTTGTTACATTCCAAGAGATTTAATAATGACACTTAAGCAACATTCTATAATAAACATGATGAATGAAGTAGTTTTTTTTCCAAAAGCAGCCAATGCTAATCATACTTGTGGAGTGAATGGTTTCTGCTTAAATAGAGATTTTATGCATATATTTATGGGTTTTGTTGTTTTTACTGCATATTCAACCATCCTGATTTTTATTACAACCTTCTTAAACTGAAGGCGGAAGAATGAAATTACTCAACCTTAAACAGGCTGAAATCACTATCATGCTTGTAAAAAATGGTTTGATGAATTTCGTGTATCATTTTTACTCCTAGAGTTTCATAGGGTAAACTTTTCAGTTGGTTACATTCCAAGAGATTTTTTGCTTCCATTGTAATTTCTATTAACATTTCTTGACTTATTTATTTATTTTCAAAATGTTCTCTACTTTGATCTTTACATTTTTCTATTTTGAAAATCTCATGCAATTTTTGTTACTCCTTTGTGATTATGTCAGATATCCTTTTCCTTTTATTTGAGCTCAGAAGAAAAAAACAATTGTATGTTTTATGAGACATTCCATGGTGGAAATATCAGCATCCAGGTAGTATTTTTGATTGCTAAATTAATTTCTTTGATCTTCTATTTGATTTGGACATCTTCAGCAAGGTTATTCTGATCAAGCTGAAATTTCTGGACATTAGTATCTGGTTACTGCAGATATAACTAGAGGCTATTTACACAAGCCTCTCTCCGCTACATTAGAGCTTATTGTTGAAATTGCCAAAGGTGAATCTTGCACTTTTGAATTTTATTTGTACCTTTCCTGGCTCATTTTTCTGGTTAAAGTGTGATAATTTATTCCGTTTGTAGCCAGTCTCCTGCAAGTACCTGTTTCACCTGAATTGGTGAGCTTCTGCATCACTCAAGACACCCAGAAACATCAATTGCTCCCTGAGTTGGTATCAGGTCTTTTCTTTTTGCATGAAATTTTCTTGCTTTATTGAGACATTTGAGCATATGATTTGTTAGTTGCTAGACTGCTTATAAACCTTCCAATCCGCCAATTCTGCCACATGTATGAGAGGAACAGGGATCCAACTATTACTTGGAGTTGTCTTTTAGTAAATGTTGCATTTATCTGACCATGCAGCTGTTATTATGTATAAATTTACAATCCTAACGAGTTGAATCTGTTTTGAGATCAATGTGTTATTTTGGATTAAAGAAGTTATAACTTGTTTTTCAAATTTTACACCCAGAAAGATTTCTATATAGATGCCCCACAATAATAATATTGGTTCTTGTCTTCGACTATTCTTTAAAAGCGCATATTTCTCTGAAGAGTTAAAATGCATTTTTCAAATTGGTCATTCAAGGCAGCTTCAAGTCATGCTATGGTAACAAACCAACCTTCCTAGCTCCCCTATGTTGCATTATAATTTTTCAAGTTTCAAAGGAATTGGCACAATATTGTAGATCTTTGCGACTAGCTAGCTATATTATTATTGTTCCTTGATCCATCACTTGAATCTTCTACCATGGGAAGATAATTAATCTGTGTAGTTACCAAGGGTTGTGAATTCTTTAATATAATCTTCTTATTATGTACCTTATATAATTATTTTTGGAACTGTATAGAACTCTACAAGTAGAATTGCACATTTCCAATTGGTCGTTCAAAGATGCTTCAAGTCTTACTGTTTTAAACGTGCAACCTTCCTAGCTGGCATGAGACTTTCTTTCAAAGAAATTGCCACTAAACTGTTGTTCGTTGAGATTAGCTAGCTGTTAGTGTGCCGTGATTTCACACTTGAACCTTCTAGCAAATTAATTAATAGTGTGTTGCTTTGGGCTGTGAGTTCTTTAATATAATGCACTTGATGTTTAGTTTTATCAGATTATTTTAGAACTTCTTTCTGTTGAATAGATGTATTTGAAGCTGGACCAGACAGTTAATATCTGGACTTGAAAAATGAAACAACTAATAATCCCATTTGAAAATGCAAGCTGTAAAGAGCCCTAAGTAATATACTCAAAGAAACCATGGTTTGTTTAGCATAGCTATTAATTCAGTTTATTTGGAACTTGGCATTTCATGCATTTTTGTTTATGAACCAGTTATAGAAGGCTTGTTTGTGAATTTGCTGATGATTAAATACGCATTCCTTTTTGCTAATGTGCACATTTTGCTGTCATTTACCTGGAGTTATCTATTTCAATTATAATAACAGTATAACTAGATTATTATTGTGTACAAAATTTATGCTATACTGTGATCCTATTTTTGTCTTGGTTGGCAGGCCGATTTCAGGTTACAGGAAATATATCAACTCAATGTTATATTTCAGATCCTATAAGTGGAGAACTAACTGTTCAGGCATCTGCAGTTCCTATAAGCTCCATTGACATAATACTGCTACGCATTGAATCCGTCCATGCTGGAGAGAGGATCATTTCTGATACGTCAGTTATTCAAAGTACACAGGCAAGTATCATGTCATTGGCTGAATTTCTTTAAAATCATAGTCTTTTTTCTTGTTTGGCATCAATACCCCTTTGCTGTTTATCATGCATGCCTTTTTCAAGTCTAGATTGAGTTGGTCCTAAGCAGATTTAATAGTTTTCTGGAGTTCACCATCATTTTGAATTCTATCCTTGTAATATTCCTACGTTCCTGATCAAGTTGATGTGGAAAATGCAAAGAAACCTTCTAAACCTTGAGATGCATACACTACTATTATTTTTCATCTCCTTAATCTCTTTATGAGAAACTGATCCATTTTGCAGTTTGTTTTTATGAGTAATTCTACAAAGGCTCGGACTAATTACGTAAACAATACTTGAATTATCGATGTAGATGCTACATAATTAGTTCTCATCTTTCAAAGACTATGAGTGTAATAGGAACATCTGTTTTTTATTGGGATTTTAGCATTTTCAAGCTCCTTGAAGGGCAAAGAATGATCTGATATAAGCTTTCGCACATTTTGACATAGATTTGTTTCTCTATTTCTATGTTTTCTAAAACCAATATTTGCTGTATGTCAGATTGCTGATGGAGATATCTGCCGATCAATGACTTTGCCAATCTATGTGATACTTCCCCGATTGTTGGTATGCCCTACCATCTTGAGCGGGTAATAAGCTAACTAGGGAAATCTATTTCATAACATATTTGTTTTCTGGTTTTTGTTTCTCCTCATTCCAAGATACGCTTCTATATATGATCTTATACTGGATTAGAAAATACTGTATGTTAATTCATGTAATGGTTCTAACTTGGTTTAAGTTACGTTTGAATCGAAAATCATGTTTTTAAAGAGTTCTATCTCTGACTATTAAATATGTTGATAATGTGGTCTCCTGGCTGCCTTGTTCTTTTCGCCCTTGTTAATTTACTATGATTGTGTGATAGTGAGGTGAGATAGACAACATAAAAATGTGTGGGCAAATAATGTAGGACAAACGGGCAAAGAGGATAAAATGATAATGGACTGAATAAAGAGTAAGTGAAAGAAAACAAATTAACTAAACATCGTAGGTATCTTTTGATTACTCTCCCAGCTGCATGCTTGGAATCTAGGATAGCTGTGATGTTCATGAAAGAAACTATCATTATTTGTTACTGATAAGTCAATAGTCAATAACACTACACCATGTGCATGATGTTATGCTCCTCTGCATAGTCATGATTAAATTGAAGCGCAGGGAACTAACATTCAATTAAATATTTAGCAACTAACAAGATCTGGTGATACCTAACAGGCACGGTAATGGAAAATTGATGTAGCAAACTGATCAATTTTCTATGATTTAGTATGACATACTCTCATCACATTGCCCTTCCCTACCTGGTGAGATCTGGTCTTTTAGTTTTTACAGTATCTCTCAGCATACATTAATATTTTCTCCTCAAGAAGGTTGAAGCTACTAAAGAATAATCACAATCTACTTATGCAATAAACATTCCATAGATATGCTACATTCTGGAAGAGGTTTCTTATGGCATTTATTCCATAATGGATAGCATTAATAATTGGTCACATATTCTTGGACAGACTTGGATTATCATTTATTAAATACTGGAGAAGAATTAGTATTTAATGAAATAGACTAATGTGGTGCAATTGTAGCTATTTATATTTCTACACATTTGTATCATTGTTTCCTTATTGGTTCTATATCTCATTCACACAATAATCATAGGCATGGTCATTCTCATATTGATATATATGAATGCAGGCTATTCTCCATTGAATTTCAAGTGTCTATTGTTATTACTTTTCAATCTGAGCTGTCCAAATTGTATCCAAAGTCTGATTTCAGAACCCTGAGGCCATGGGTGAGGAAATGCAGTTTATTTTTCTTAGTATAATGTTTTTTAACGGTTGTTTTCTTTACTATGTTTTCCTATTTTTTCAGCTAGCATCACTTGTGCTGCCACTAAGAATATTCAGAATGACTTGAGCTAATCAGTGTTACTTGTATATTATCGAAAACGGAATCCTGGTGAGAAACTTTTGCCATGATTGCTCTTCTCAAACATTTTATTTGATCATGCCAACCATTTTCTTTTAAGCAAAGCGTTGTTTCAGTCTTTGCATTACTAATGGGAATTATACTTTCTAAAAGTTTTCTTTCTTCAGATCTCTTGTTCCTTAAAAGGCTAAATTATTGTACGTCCTAGTTACTTGAATGTTTCTTTCTAATTAAATGGCAGGAAGCGTATCCAACTTAATCTGGTTGGATGGCTGTATCAAGCTTTCTCTGTTGGTAACGTCTGCCATCCTCTTCACCCTTTGCCTAGTTGTGCTTGTGCCATAATAATCTTCTTATGTTAGGATCTTCCTATCACCATATTGCCAACTGTCTAGTGTAAATTTTCATTCACTCGTCACTTAGTCGAGATTCAACAATTCACCACATGAAGCAATTAGGCTCTTCTTATGAGAAACATGAGAATTGATGATTTTTCTTTCTGATTTGCATATCAACTTAAGTGAAATTCTTTGTTTCCCAAACTAAACTATTCTATTATCTTCCTAATTGAATTGTCGTAGCTGTGGAGTGCTTCATATTCTTCCAACTGTGATTTGGCTCTTATAAGGTTGTAACAATATGTGAGTAGAAGTTGACCACAACATTGACTTGAGGAGCAGGGGCAAGTAAGAGTTGCAAGCAATGGCATACTTCTTCTATTGGAGTTAGGGTTCATGGTTTTGAATGTGCATGAAGATGATTGACTCGCTAGAATTTTGCTAGTAATCAGCTAGCCAAGTTGTTAGGCTTTACCATTAATTCCTTCATGAAAGAAAATAGATAAAGAAATATTAGAGATTTTTCTTGCATTGTAACACCATTTGGTCTGCAAGGATATACTTGCAAATATATAATAAATTGTGGGACTTTAATGCATATTTTTTTTTGTGGATAGACCAAAGATAAATCTAAGTGTTTTACTCTCCTTTTGTACTTTGTCTAAATCTTTTCTCTTAAAATTATTTTTTTGTAGTTCAATCTTCAATATAACCGTTTTTCTATAAGAGTTTTATTATTTGTTTGCTATGCTGCACTGATTGTGATAAAATTGCCATTAGTAAAATGCTGATCCATTACTATCATCTTGCATGGTAAAATTTGAAGGGACTTGTGGGTAATTGAAGTGTAGGAAAGCTTTTTGATGACATGGGTATAGTGACTTGGAGGATAGGAAGAACTTTGTTCCTTCCAAAAAAAAAGAGCCACTTGGATAGACTTCTTGTAAATTTAATTTGAGGAGATTAGGAAGTTAGCTTTGAAATGACATTAGAACTTATTTTTAATCATAAATATTGGTGGAAATCTATGCTTTTGTTGTCTTAGTTAATAACATTGGTAGTGCTAAGGGTTTTCAATATTAGATGAGTTAATTAGTGTTTCTTGCATAACATTGACAAACAAATGTTGACAAATTTTAGTCTTGATTCTTCTTCTCTAATACTTACTCTAGGGAGTGTTTAGTTTAATGGCATTATTGTCATATGTAATATTATTTATTTTTTCAATGTTTGATTTAATGACATGTTTAAATAATTTTGTCAAAAATTAAGATTTTTAATTAGAAATGACAACTAGTTGTCGCGCAACAAGGATCTTGATATTTAAAGGTACAATAGAGTTATTTAAATATTATTGGGTGTTTTGTTCAATGACATTTTTTGTGCCAAAAAAATATTATTTATAGATTTCTAGAGTTTAATTTATTGACATGTCTAAATAGTTTTGTCAAAATTAAGATTTTGATCACTCAAACATGATTTCTAGATGTCACCCAAAGGTACCTTTTCTTTTGCTAACTATGTTATCAATGTTTTGCATTTCTAGCGGGAATTCTACTTCTAAAAATTTTTGTTTCCCACAACCCCTTTTTTCTTCAAGTTAAACTATTTCTTGCCCTTGAATCATTAATTTTTGTAATAAAACTATGTGAAGTTTCATCCGAATTTATCTTTGTTTGTTATGATCGTTATGCTTGGAACAGAATGAGATTATAAATTGTCATTAAAAAGTGTTGATAAAAGTGTTGTTGGAGCGGAATATTACCTATGGTATATCATTAAATTTCATTTGAAGCTTGTTGTCATTTACTACATAACAATTTATCTTCATAGTTTATGATCTTCCAACCACTATAATTGACTCATAATTATGATCAACATCCCAAAATTTCTAGTGTAAATGTTTGATCACTTTTCATTCTAAATATCTTGTATTCATCCATAAACTTAAATCTTATCGATGACAGCAATTTATTATTTAGGTTTTTTTTCATTTTGTTGAATACAACAAAGATTTATCTATAAGCTATTTGGTTTGTCCTTGGCCAAATCATATTAGGAGAGTTATTGCTATGACACCATAATGTCATGATTTGGTCCAAAATGTTAAGATATTGTGTGCTTTAGTTCATTATGTCTCATGATTTTATCCTTAAAAGGTTCCTTAACAATTTCAGTTTTGTGATCTAATATATATAACACTAGCATTTCTCCCCTTTTTCAATTTTGGATTATTCATTCCTGTGCCTATTCAACTACAAGCATGTTAGGAGCTATTCCTTCAAGTAGAAGCATATTAGGAGCTATTTGATGTTCAATGAATCCTTCTATAGGCAATAAATGACGACTATTTGCTCTCATTGGTCTCTTGCATCTCATATTTTGTGCTAATAATCATAATGTTATCCATGGTGATTGACAAAACTTGATTCAATCAGCCAATTTTGGTATTTGTCAATTTTGGCTCATTCCTCTCAAACAAATCAAATAGCATTCAAGTTTTGACTAAAAGTCACACACAAAATAATTTTTAGCTGGAACTTCAAACTACCATCAAAAGTTATCATCACTATCTCGAAGTGCACTAATGATGGTTTTAATTGTTACTAAAGTACTTTTTATAATAAAATGATTGGTTTCATGCAACACTTTAGCCAAGACTAAAACAAAAGTTTTTAAATGGTTTTGAAAAAGGGTTTTGTTATCTAAAAGGCCCTTAATGAGCTTGCTCTTATATTAATGGCAATCAAAATAATAGGTTGTAACTTTAAAAAAAATGAATCATGCCAAAAAAAAAACAATGAATTTAATGCTTATCTTCTTTAAGAGTTTGTTTACTTTAGGAATCATTTTTGATGATTGACTATTGACCAACCTTTGTCTTCTTGTTCAAACTGGATTTAGCTCTTCTCTCTTCCTCCTTTGTGGTCATTGTCATTATGTGTTGTCTTTTTCTAGTGTGGCTTCGTTAACCGTTCTTGATGAGCATCCCTATTTGCTACCCCTTTTTATGGAATGTTATATTTTTGTTATTACAAGTTCAGATTTTGTAGTTATCCTTAACTATGGATATTGGAGAGGAAGCATAATTGGTGGTAGAATTTTGACACCTAAGCTAAATCTTGATAGTTGGCTTATTGTAACCACTAGTGTTTTCCAATGTAGTTACTAAAATTATCTCCTTAGATCATTTCCTTAGAATGATATTATCTTTCTATCAATTATATACTCATCCTATCTAATTTTGAATTAGTTTGTTCAATTAAGTCTTAACTTGATTCGGAAGTTGGTTAGGCTCACAAAGTAAGATTATAAATTTTTTATTCAAATTGAAAAATGATTTGATTTTCAAAATCAAGCTTAATCGCTCTATCAAATTTAGATTCAATTTTAAAAAGGAATAAACTTAGTGATCCTTGAGAAAGAAAAATGGCAACAAGAATATAATCTAAAGAATCAAGGGCAAATCCATGGCTCAAGTCTCGAATATTTCACTTGTAATCAAGCTTGTTTTTCTTAGATGAAACATTCTCCATGAATAAATATGAGAATTATACACAAGTTATCACAAACACAGAATTTAAGGTTGTATTATTCATTAATGAAAAGAATACTATTTTGATACCCATTTGGACACATGCCTTCTAAATTCTTGATTCAAAAAAACAATAAAGTTGATGCAATTTTATTGTTTTGTGGATTGGATTTGTAAATTCAATAAGAATTCAAAATCTAAAAGGGTATTTAAAGTCAAGATTTGTGTTATCGTTGAAAAAATGTGGATGAATTTTTTTTTTTTTTGAATCACTACAATTTTAATCAAAATTTGCTACTGCTAATTGTGGATCTCTCGATTTCGTGGCTGCACCTTTTAGTCAATTTGTCAATAGCAATCTTCTGGTATATTTTAATTTAATATAATAATTATATCAACCAAACAACATAACATGGAGTTATCATTCCATCATTTATAGTTTGAATTCTAAATTCATATGAGGTTTGAAACATGTTTTGGGTGAGAACTAAAATTATGAGCTTCTACTTGTTTTGGTTTGGTTTTGACCATTTACAGAAATTAGTTTTGGTCGGTTTTAGTTGGATTTTGATAGTTTTTAATGATTTTGATTCGTTAGAGCTTTTTTTTTTATTTCACTTGAAACCATTTGTAGAAATTGTATTGTGGGTATAGATCATTTTACATTTGTAGTTTGCATAGAGATATAATGTTAAAAATGTTTTACACTCATATAATTCATATTCTAGATATAAATTGTATTAGGTATATGTTTATTTGTATTTTTAGTATAAGTCATATGACATTTATAATTTATGTCTGAGATATAATACAGTTTGTAATTAAACATCATATAAATGTTATAAATATATGACGTGCTATTTTGTGTATAATGAATAGTTTCGATTGAATTGCGATGGACATAAATGTATAAAACATTTGTTGTTAACAATTAATCAACCATGGGAGGCTGCGATGACATGCTAAGAGAAAAACAACTTTGCAATTACACTTCATTGGGGCTAAACTTTACACCATTTGCAGCTTTCCAATATTTCTTTTGAAAACGCCTTGATTTGACCCCATAGCGAACCAATAGCATGTTGAGACCAAAAACCTATATTGCTTCTTGAAAATTTCCTAATTGTTTCAAAAAAAAGTCGAAAGAGATTCTTTAACCAAAAAAAAAAATTAGTTCAAATGTAGGATATTTATACAGAAGTTCTTTAGATTTTTACATGTATGAACAGATCTTTCCCTTTACAAGTTTATGAGGTTCAAAAGAAATGGTAGAAACAATGAGCTTTTCTAATCTTTGCTGTTCATTCCTTAGGCCTTGCTGAACCATATCACTTGCTCCTCCTTTATTAGATCTATTGCATCATAACTGCTCTAGTACCTCTTTTGAAAGTCTCCTTAAATTGAAGAAATACCATATTGTTAAGAGTGATGAAACTATACAAAAAAGCTTAAGTCCTTGCTCATTGAATGAGAAACAATGTAATAAGAAATGAAAGTCGAAAGAAATTTTCTCTTCCTTCACAATGTCTCTTGAAGTTCCTCGACAGTTTTAACTCTTGCACAAGTTCCTTCTCGACAGTTTTAGCTTGAGCACTCTGTTTTTTGGTGAAAACCTACAATTGACGTCGAAAGTGAAGCTGTCATGAATACCTTCTTGAGGTTTCATAATGAGAAATGAAATGCTGATTAGACTATGGTATAGAATAAGATAAAGGTGTAATTAATTTATGTAAAACTATGCTTGTGCATGATCATGACCTTTAGTAATCATTATGTTACGAGGTTTGGTTGAAGGGTCCATGATATGGGATGAAATCATAAACTATACCGGTGCATAACATTGATATAAACACGATCTTCGTGTCATAACCTTTGGTGCATGACCTTGGCGGTACGTGACATAGGAGAGTGGTAAGTGAGACCTTTTTAAAGAAGAGATTAAAGGTAAATGCCACAATATAAGGATAAGAACATAAATGCTAGAGGCTTCGAGCAATTGAACATGTGGGTTATTGCTTGTTAATTTCAATTGAATTTGGACATGACATCAAATAACCATCATTGGTGACTTCTTTCATGTTCCCTATTTGGTCGATTCTTGTTTCTCATTGATATTTATGTCATCTTCGATTGTGGATTTTGGGCTCCTTTTTTTCTTATGAATGTTTGTTATGCTTTGGTGATATCATTTATAAATCTTTAGTTTCTCCTTATCTTGTTATTTTTCTTTTTAATCATGATTCGTTTGTTTATCTTCGGGTGTTTTCTATCATCATAAATATATCGAGCATTCGTTGCTAACAATTAATTAGCAACGGGAGGCTGTGATAACATGCCAAAAGAAAAACAACTTGAAGTTACACTTTAAGGGGGTGAAACTGTACATCCTTTACACATACAACTCTGTCGTTTCAACCACTTATTCACCTTTATCTAGAACAGATCTATCCCAATCCAGCTGAAGTCTTTCTCCTTACGACAACACGAGTCATCTTTCTCCATAAGGATGAAAAAAACAGAGTTTACGACTCTAAATCTGAAACATGAACACTTTTGCAAGTTTATGTGGCTCAAAAGGAATGGCAGAAACTATTATTTTTTCTTCAAGAACTAGTAATAAATGAGCACCATTGGTCTTCCTATTCCAAAGGAATTCATGCTCATGTTGCATCCTTTTGAGCTTCTCAGCTACTTGTTGCATCTCTTTGTTAAGAACCAATTGATGGGATTTATTTTTTGCTGATTTAAGCTTCTTTATTTTGGACATTGCATTGCAGACGATGGAGACAGCAGACCCAACTTGTTCGGTAGATCGCAGTTCCTCTGCAAGATGCACTTGGCTTCTCAATTCGTGCAGTGCTCTACATGTGGAAACAAAATCCTGAGAAGAGCATACAGATTCATCATCAGAAACTGGGTATTGCTAGATAACTTTCTAAATTCAAAATCACCTTTCAAATGCAAGTTTTTTGTTGCATTTAGTCGAAATTAATTGTTCATTCAAAGTCCTTGTTAAGATAACCAAATTAAATGTTATAGCAACATTTGAAATTCAATCAGATTAGATCATGACAACAGAGAAAAATTGAGAGCAAATTAGAAAGAAGTACAAGCACACACAATATTTACTTTAAAAACCTACAAGATTAGGTTACAATGAGACCCTCTCTTTGAAATTCCTGTAAAACCTTTCCGAACCAACCCTTTTAAGATAAAGCCATGGTTATCATTAAATATAATGTTTGATCACGGTCGGGTTCTCTTGTTAGGATCTGATCAGACAATTTGATTATGGTTTCAAGTAATATGATGTACTTGAATTACCCAAAACTATCTATTGTTGCCACTATCCAATCGACTCGATTGGACTCTCTAATCCTGATCGATCAGTCCAATCCCAAGATTGAATGGTCTGATTTGAGTGCTTAGCCAGGGCCCCTGTCCCATTGAGGCACTATCTTAGGTAAAATCTAAGTTAATCGAAGTAGAAGTCATTCTCTTTTAAACCATCCATTGCTTTTGAATCCTCCTTCCTATTGGTCATGACATTTTGATTTGAAAATGCCATGACGACTTGTAACCAAGTAATTGCTTAATGATAGATGTAATGCGAGATGACATGAATGCTTCATAGGCAAATAATAGTGTAAATCAAAGTTATTAAAATCATTTTGGTATTTTGATTATGTTTAACAGAAATTGACATGTAATTCCAATAAACTAAACTGAACTTATTCAATAGATGTCAAGAGACCAAAAAGAAAACATAAACTAAACATTAAAAAGAATGCATAGTATGAAGATACCTGTAGCCTTGAGGAGATTTTAACACCCTCCCTCAAACTAGACTCTATTGCAGAATTCGCCTCTCCAAGAAGCTGAGCAACACCATAATGTAGTTTTGATAGAAGAAGAGCACTGACCTTCTTCTCTTCTGCTCTCTTAGCAGTAGTAGCCTGTTACACAATTAAATTTCCAGATCAATCTCCGTCGAATAGTTGTTGAATACCAAATTTAAAGTCCTTTTAAGCTCGTAAGTAAGGTTGCTTTCAAGAGATTTTAGCTTGTCAATTGAAACAATCCTTAATCTCACTAAGTGAGGTTGGTTTGTGAACCTCTAGAAAAACGAAAGAAGGAATGAATTAGTTGAACGAGGAAGATAACCTGTGCATCAGCCAAGCACAGCCTGCTCATGATGTAGCTCAAGTTAGGGTTTAGTTCAACTGGTCTTTCCTTTGGAAGTGAAGACTGTGCAGAAGCAAGCACTCCTGTAGCAAGGTACTCATAAACCCCTGAAGCTTTCCTGAACATAGTTGCTGCCTCTGTTAGATCTGCTACATTAGGCATGAAGTTACATAAAGAACTGATCAAAGACTCTGGAAAGGAGACCCAACATTATAGAAATGTACCATAGGAAAGAGCTTCAAAGGCTCTCTCACGTAAGATTGCACCATAGAGGAAGATGCTCATTCCAAGCTCAAAAGCCAAGTTACTGAAGCTAAAGAACTCCCTGCCTCTATTTTTGATGCAGCTTCCTGAACTCAGAGAACTTGTCCACTGTATCTTCACATCAGGAAGCAGCGAGGAGTTCTCTACCTTCCTCATCTGCTCTGTCAAGCTCTGCAGCAATGGCAGGTACTGCTCCAGCTTTTGTAGGATCTGAAATCAAAGCTCACAGAATCAAATCATCAAATGATAGCATAGTTTCTCTTAGAAATACCTCCTTAGATGTGAAACTATTGATGGAAGTCTCTATAGATCTTCTCCAGGAGCTCAAATCCCTTAGTTGTTCTAATGTGGAAGCATCATATGCACGGAAAACTTCTTCAAATATGATCTGTGAAGCAGAAATTAGTGTTCAGAGAAGCCTTTTTATCTTCCCTTCCATGGCTGAAAGCCTTACCTTCTTGGTCCTGAGATGTGCTGCATCCCTGAAGGAGAGGAGCATTGTTCTCCTGTGCTCTACAGGAAGAAGACAACTGCCTTATTGATGCCGTTGATTAAATAGAGGATTGAAAGTGAAGTAACAGGAGAGCTTCATTGATGAGAAGTTACAATGTAGATAGCCGTTTGGTGTTACGGTTAGGTGGGTTGACTTAAGATATTGCTCCAATGAAAAGTTAAAATAATAAATAAATAAAAATAATAAAATTAATAAAAAAATGGTTTGCATGAATTGTAGAGTTTAGTGTGATTAATGAGAGTAATAACAGGAATAAGATGAGTTGTTAACTTAAATTTTTAGTATTTTAAAATTATTGTTTTTATGATTATTATATATTTATTTATTTTCATCCTTTAATGTAGTACTTAGAATTGTTGAGAAATTTTTCTATGATTGATTGTGTTTAAAAAGTCTTTTAGAAAAGAAAGTTATTTTAGTGACTAATAGTATTCATCATCATCATAATCATCACTTGTTAATATTTATAATATCAAAAAGATAATCTCATTATTAACAAAACAAGTTAAGACAAAATTCAATTATTCAAATGAAAAGTATTATTTAATATTAATAAAACTAAATGATAAATCTTAAAATAAGACTAGTTACTTGACTTTAAAAGATCACACTCCTAAATAACTCTTTAATAAATTTAATGGTCGAACAAACCCTAGAATCCATGCTTAAAGACTTGAAGTAAGACGAAGAAATAAAGGGTTGGGGTTTTTCTATAAATATTTTTCTTTCCTATTTTTTTGAAGAAATTTATTATACAAGTAGGTGGAGGGTTTGTCAATGCATTGACATTTTGAAGTCTTGGTTGAAGATAATACAATATAAGCATTAATAAACTAGGTTAGCTAGAGGATCACATTAGAATTAGACTTCTAAGTGATCATATAATCATAAAAATTAAATTGATGTTATGAGTATAGTTCAAAATATAGTTCATTTAAATTTTATTTTATTACAATTCAAGCAAAAAATTTAAATGATTCTTAATTTTTATATATGTGTATTTTAATCCTTGATTGCCAAGCCCATGTTTGAGTAAGGTAGGAGAAATTTAGGGTTGGCTAAATATGGCTTCAAGACTAACTCGATTTCTTAGGAGGGGCAAAGGTTGATATTTAATAGATATAATCCAAATTTATTTCATTGTCATCATTATTTATATTTATGTTATAAATATATTATTTGAAAAATTATTAACAATAATAAATTTTTTTTTTCAAACATATCATCTAATTTCAAACCATTGTTAAGGTTAAGACACAACAATTTTGGGTTTAGTTGAATTTGAAACAAGACAACAATGATTCGATCAAGATGAGTTCTACCTTATTCAAATTTTGTTTGTTAGAAAGATCAAAGTTTGAGTTGTATCAAACTTAATCTAAGATGATAATTATAAAAAAGTAGATACTAAGATTTGAGTTTTATTTAAATCAATTTTATTATTATCATTATACATATTTTTTATGTAGATTATATAATATAATAATAATAAAATTATATATGCTGATCTAAAAGTTTTTTATTCCAATTTTTGCTCATATCAAAATCAAATAAGCTTTTTATATAATCTTGAATTCGTATTGAAAAACCTATTTTTGTTTATGAGAATAGTGAAAATTTAATTCATTATATTTAGATTTTTTTCATCAATTATTTTTTTATGAGATGAATTTAAGATAGGATCATCAATAATAATAATGATTAAATAATTTATCATTATGTTGAAAATAGATGTTTTTTTAATTCAAATAAATTATTTTTAAAATTTTTTAAAATATTTTTATAATAATGATTTCAAACAAATGTGATACTATTTTTTCAATATCCATTTCATTAAATTTATTTTCAACAAAAGAAACCTTACGACCAGTAAGAATTGATCAAACTTTTCGTTTGTATATATATATATATATATATATATATATATATATATATATATTTATATATTACATAGAATAGGCAACAATAAATAGATAATGCATCACTTACGTTGGAAATGAAAGCCTTCTTTATCCCAATAAATTTATTTTTTATTTAAAAAAAATCTTTTGTAGTTATGCTTTAAAGAACGTGCTTACGTTTTTTAATATTTATTTCATTTAATTTATTTCCAAAAAAAACTTTATATGTAAGAATTGACTAAACTTTTAATTTTTATTAATACATACATACATACATACATACATATATGCATACATACATACATATATACATATTGCTATGAGAATTGACTAAACTTTTAATTTTTGTTTGCAATAGGCAACAGCAATAAATAAATACTGCATTGCTGATGTTGGAAATGAAAGTCTTTAATTCAAATAAATTATTTTTTATTTTATTTAAAAAAAAAGTCTTTTTGTAGGTATGCTTTTACTTTTTTTCTTAATATCCATTTCATTAAATTTATTTCCAATAAGAATGGCCTTTTGACATGTAAGAATTGATTAAACTTTTAATTTCTATTAATATATATATATATATATATATTATTTTAAAGTTATTCTCCTGCGGCGGCAAAAGCAAGCATGGTCCACTCGAAGTGTGACAGTTTCGAGAGAGTGGTAGAAAAAGTAAAGAGCAAAGCACCGAGACCTCACTTAAGCCACCGCCGCTGCCGTTGGTGCGGTTGCCGATTTCGGCAATGAGGGTCTCCATCGCGTTGGTAGTGGTGATCTCGTCGCTCCATCTAATCGCGTTCGTCCTGGCCGTTGGCGCCGAGCGAAGGCGGAGCACGGTGTGGCTTTCTCAAGCTACAATTTCCTTTTCTAGGGCTTCAACCTGTTTGTTGGTCTACGCCTCTGATCTTTCCTTTTTTCTTCCTTGATGTGGATGCAGGGCAGAGTGGTTCCGGACGAGTACGATGACCGGACCTTCTGCGTGTACGACTCCGACGCGTCGACCGTGTACGGGCTCTCAGCGTTTGCGGTGCTGCTGGTTAGCCAAGCGGTGATGACCGGCGCGGCAAAGTGCCTCTGCTCTCGCAGCGGCCGGCCCGGGATCGGTTCCTGCGCTGTTTGCGCCTTTGTCGTCTCCTGGTAAAGCGATATCTTTTCTTATCGTTTTCTTCCATTCTCATCCCTTTAACAGAAAAAAGGAGAACGAGACTAGGTTATCTGCATATGTGAATTAGTTGCACTACGTTGATTGCTTCATCCCCATGGTTTACGTCTTGGAATCCGTTTATTGAAGGCATTTGTTAAAAGATTATGATTCACAGCATTATAATACACGGTAGATGTCGATAGATGTGTGGGATATGGTGTTTTCACCTTTGTTGTCATGTCTGGGAACAGTTAAACTACATAAATGACTTTGTTTTGTCTTGGGTTTTACTTAAGAGTATTAGTTTAGCTGCTGGTGTATTTAGTTAACTTTAATATCCCTATGGTTCACACATGTTAATCAAGTGGAGTAAGTGGTTCATCAAATTTGTGGTTATCATATGTTGAACAAGTTACAAGGTTAAGGTTGCTCCCATTGGGCATATATTTCATTGTGTGATCTCTTCCTTTGCATGGAATAATTATATTGGAACCAAGAATTTGTCTTGCTTGGTTTTGTTTACCAAACCAAATAGAGCAATTCAAGTGCTATCAATTAACTTTGTGTCTACTAGTGTGGCTTCATTGTTTGTTTCATGAATTTGGTATTGACAACCAAGTGATTATTATGAGACATTAACGCTCTGAGTCCTTTTCATGGTAACTTTGTGGTTGTCGGTTCTTTTATTTATTGTTTGAATTAAGTTGATGATATAACTTAAAAAAATGTTGTTTAGTTGTGAATCAATTCCAAGACTTTGGTAACAATTCCCAATATTTTTACTTTCAAAGTCAAAAAATTCCTTGTGAAGTTGTTCATTCAATGGGGTGGATCAAAATGGATGCTAAGAATTGCATTGGAATGTTTGCATCTTGCAAAAGTCAATGACAACTTGTTATCAACCATTTGTTAATGGTCTATATTTAGACACTATGGCCTAGTTTGCTAGTAATCTTTTTAATCTATTTCAAGAATTTCTTGTTTTCACTATTCATTACTATTTTGCTAAAATTCTATTTTTTCTTTTTATAAAACTCTTTCAAAAAATTCCTTAGAAAATATTGAGAGGGAAGGAAGATCAAAATGAAGTGTCCACCATAAGCTTTCATAAAATCCATTGCTTAAGAATAAATTCAGATTTATATTGTTGTTTTCTTTTTAATGTGATTTTTTTTTCTTTTCTTTGCATCAAAAGCAATCCAATTGTGAATTGCATGTTCAAGAATTTGAGTGGTGCATCCTTTGGCTTCCTTCCTAATTGTTAGTATATGCATGGAGAATAGTTGCATATTAGTTATTCAAAAAATTATGTTATTGATATACGAAGTGATGATACTAACATAATAGCTTATACTTTTTTGTAGGTGGATGTCACTTATGTAATGGGTATAACTTGGACCATCATAATGTTAGTCTCTTAACATTTGGTATTAGAGTTGAGTGTAATTTAATTAAGATACAATGAGATGATAGATTCTACAAGACAATAAAGCCTATAGAGTGATTGAACCAAACACAAGGGTTTGGTAAAATAGATAAGGTGGTAGAGTTGAGATGGTTTACTAGAGCCAAAAGCAAGTATTAGATTTGGTAGAGTTGATAAGTGCACTAGAACCAATAGCAAGTATTAGATTGGACCAATGTGACAAAAAGGCTTATATGATGTAGTAAAGCCGAAGGAGATGGTTCTAACAGAGTCAATTTGTGATGATTTGACAAAATTGAAGGCAAGGATTTGATAGAATTGAAGTTCATACATAGTTCAGCAAAGCCAATAAAGTGACATATTGGTGGTGTGGCAAATTTGATCGGGTTGTAGAGCTGAAAATGAAAATTTGACAAAACTGTTGGATAGATTTGTGATAGTTTAGCATAACTGATTTGCTATGGTTCGTTAGATTTGAAGGGTGGTATAGCTAAAATTGATGGTTTTGATGTAATTGATTTAAAATGGTTTGATAGTGCGGATAGTATAGAAAATAGTCTCACATTGTTTAGCATAACTGATAGTGCGGATGGTATTAGATTGGACCAATGGAGCTGATTTGTGATAGTTTAGCATAACTGATTTGCTATGGTTCGTTAGATTTGAAGGGTGGTATAGCTAAAATTGATGATTTTGATGTACTTGATTTAAAATGGTTTGATAGTGCGGATAGTATAGAAAATAGTCTCACATTGTTTTTTTACAAACAATTATAGTGTTGATATACATTTAAACTTTTGAATTGTTAGATGTTACTTGTGTATTAGGTCTAACTTGACAACCTAGACTTATATTCCCCTAACAATAACCTTAACTCACCCTCTAACATGGCCAACCCACCTTCCTAATTGCATCATGGAAATCAAATTCAAGTTAGCATTTTGAATTTGTCATCTCCAACCCTAGTTACCTTAAATCTCAATTATTCCTAGACTCTACTCCATTATCTGAATTGATTTTCTACTTATTTGTTTACTAGCCCCCACGAGGTCTTTAGAAGGTTACCTGTGTTATCACATTCAAATACTTTACTGCATTATTGTATGTTGGACAAGTGTTTGTTGTATGCAACTACTCTGAACTTGGCCAATAACTCACTTCAAATTTTGTTAGCCCGATAGCCCTTTATATCCAATGATGACAGTTTTTTTAATGTGTCTATCGATGTTATAAAATTGATCCGAAGAACATTTCGATATTTCAAAACTTCCCAACCACTACCCTTTTAATACATTGTTCTCCTTTCAAGTAATGCACTTATATTTGTTCTTTGTCAAATAAAACAAATTGACATCTTCCCTTTGAGGCTTGGAAATGAATGTGTTATGCCTCGTATGCCATTGTTTGTACCATTACTTGCAAACTTTTCAACAATATCAAGAATTAGGTACATCGTACATACCATAGTAAAAATACCCAATGTTCAATGGTCATCAATGAATATGTTTACTTGTCAATGGTCAACTCTAAAACCTTTCACCAAAAATACCCTACACTTCTCATTAGAAGTGCTTCAACAATTGGGTTGAGCTTTAGCTGAATTGTGGTTTTTTTTTTTTTTTTTTTGCCTTTGTTTGGTTTCTGATTTTTTAATTCTATTTCAAAATTTTTTTCTTGTCAAATTCTATTTTTAACAATCATTTTTCACATGAACTCCTTTTTCATTAACATAAAGTTTCTTTTCTAAAACCTTCTTTCTAAATTCACAAGTTGCTAGTTAATGAATACTATTTGGTTCTGTCAATGTTCTACTCTAAACCTTGTTCTTCACCTAAAATGCCCAAGACCTCCTCATCAAAAGTGCTTTTATGATTGGGAATCTGCATTTTATTTCTTTTGGGTATCATTTGATTTTTCTTCCTCATACTTCATTCCAAAAATTCATCTTGTTTAGAGTAAAATTTTGACAATCACTGTTTACCAAGGCTTTTTTTTTTTTCCTAATCAATGACTTTTTAAGAAACATTTTCTTACCCAAACTCCTTTTTTACTCGCATAAATTTCCTTTTCTAAAACTTTCTTTCTAAACCTAATTTCTAAACTCACAAAGTTGTTAGTCAATGAAAACGTGTGCTTCACCTAAAATACCTACAACTTGCTAGTGAAAACTACCTCGTCATTTGGCAAACTACATTTTCAACAATCATTCTTAACAAGATTCGATTTATACTCTTATAAAACTCTTGTTTCAAAAGCTTTTCCAAAATCTGTTGTTTGAACTATTCGACACGAACACGAATAGAGATTAGGGATTAGAAAACTTTAAAACCTAAACTAAAATACCCAAAACCTGTTCTTAGCTGCACTTACATCAAATTCTTTCTTCAAAACCTGCCAGCAAACAGATCTGTTTTTGTTTCAACTGGTTTGCAGGTTATGTTTCTTGTTGGCAGAAGTTTGCCTGATTGCAGGATCAGCAAGAAATGCCTATCATACCAAATACATTGGCTATTTTGAAAAGAAGGATCTCACCTCATGTACTGGCCTTCGAAAAGGGGTCTTCGCCGCGGCGGCCGCTTTTGTTCTGGTTTCTTTGGCGGCGTCGATCACTTTCTGTTGGGCCTACGCCAAAGGCGACAACGGTGGGTGGCTGAGGCACCAGAACGAGGGTGAGGGAGGTGTCGACATGGCTGAGTATGGTCCTGATAACAAAGCTGAAGGAAGAAGCTCCAGTTTGTGAAATGTTTTGGGTTCATACCTTTGCTGTGTGTTGGAAATGGTTTTTTGTTGAATGTTGAGATAAAACACCTGTGAACTGGTGTAAATGGCTATGTGAATTTTGTGAGACTTTGTGTTGCAAAGCAAGGTGAAGGTTTTGTGCTGTGTTAATGTAACAAAGCTGTAGTTTGCAAGGTCATGTGGTTTTGTTTTGTTGGGGTAGGCGGGATTTACAAAAATATATTTTTTATTTTTATTTTTTTTGTAAAATTACAGTTATTGTATTAATTATTTTATAATATCAAGTAATGAGTTTTTGTTATTAATTTTTGTTTTTCTTAATTTTCAATTTTGTTTTACTCAACTTTGCTAACTTAGAAGTTTAAAAATCAAGGAACATAAATTGTTTGCTTGTGTTGTTGTGATTTACAAAAATATATATATATATATATATATTTTAATAAAAATGTAATTATTGTTTTATTATTTTATAATATCAAGTAATGAGTTTTAGTTATTAATTTTTGTTTTACTTAGTTTTCAATTTTGGTTTAGCCAACTTTGCTAACTTGAAGGTTAGAATTCAAAGAACATAAACAACTTGAATTATTTTGGTATATAAATTACAGATAATGTTATTACTAATTAAGATTAATAATAAATTAAATTAAATTATAAATCCAAATTATGACTAATCAATTGACTAATTACAATAACTTAGATTTAGAAATAGTTCATTTAATTGGCAACACAACAATGTTCCTTTGAACATCAAAAAAAATACTTGATTAAATTCATCCAAGTGATGAAAACTTAACATTGCTATTGATAAGACAAATTTGAGAATAAATAAATAAATAAACCATATATTTTTTTAATTCAACATAATTTAATTTAATATATTTTCAAATCAACATATATCATAATGAAAAACAAACATAAAATTATCATGATATTTTATTTCTTTATATTTTTTATTTTAAAAATATTCTTATCATTGTTTTGGTCTATATTTTATTTTATAATTTTATAAATATATTTTATAAAATGAAAAAAATAAGATGACCATTTTGATAAAAATAAAATAAAATATTATCAACTTTAGCACCACTAGAATACATATCTTGTTAAGAAATAAATAAACAATAAATAAAAGATTACTCGCTGATATTAAAAATTGAGATCCAATTATAATAGTTTTCTTACCATCTTCTCTTTCATCACTTCTATTGTGCAAAGGAACCAAAACCCTAATTTGTTTTGGTAATTATACTAAAAACGATTTACATTGTCTCTTCATACCAAACAAAAGTAAGAAGAAAGCATACAAAACCACAATTAGGGCACAAATTAGCCTTTTGGTTTCCCCATTTAAAGACCAGGCAACTACAAATAAACCCTTTGGCCAGCTAAAATTACAAATTTAGGGTAAAAATAAAAAACAAAACTTACATTTCAGTCCATGGCTCCTTCATGCTTCTTTTTTTAACCTAATTGCTGTCCTGCAGCAGCCCACCTTATTCCATCACTTGAGCATAATTCAAGAGCTTTAATTTGGACATTCTTTTGTCTCTCCATTTGCAAAGTAAGCTCAAAAAGAAGATGGATTTGCTTCATCTTTGAAGAAGGTTGACATCGTGAAAAAGCTCGAAGACGAGCATCGACAAACCTCATCCATGGAAGGAAGAATGAGATGAGAAGAACTGGTAATCTGGGAGATGAACACCCAGTAGCTGCAGCCAGTTGTCTGCAGCTTGATGCAAGGAGCTTATAAGCTGGCCATCGCGTCCCAAATCTGTCCACATGAAGTCTTTCAATTTGTAGGAAGCCAACCCAAAAACCGGGAGAGTCGCCTTCGGGACGCCATTGCCGCCCTTCGAACAGGGAATGGCTGGAGAAGAGATACCAACATCTGTGTATTGAGTAATAGCACACCAACAAGCACTTTCAAACTAGTTTATCAATGGTCAAGAGAGAACATAAGCAACTATTAATATATTCATCATCACTTGTACTGTTATGAGTTAGCAAATGTTAAAAGTTCCTGATTACAAATGCTGCAAATGCATATTATATCATGAGATAACATGATTACAAGGAGGATTTGATGATCTTAGAATACTTAATGCTAGTATTGGACGAGTCGTTAAAGCTTCATGAGAATGGAAAAGGAAGACTAAAATGGGATACTTCAAAAAAAAAAAAAAAAAAAAAAAAGAGATGTTAATACATAAGGTTTAACAAAGCCACTAGATTTATGTAGTTGTTTATTATTCCATTTTGGGATTAAAACTTGATCATGCTAATGGAAAAGGAACACTAAAATAGGATACTTGAAAAAGAAGATTTTCATACATAGGGCATGATTTATATAGTTGTTTATTGTTCCAATGGAATTAAGACTTGTTATTAGTGTTGTAGATTGTACATATTTTGAGTAAGTATTTCGATACCATAAGATAAGCAAATATTAATATATTCACCATTAGTTGTACTGTTTTAAGTTACCAAATGTTAAGATCTTGATCACAAATGCTAAAAGTACGTATTATATCATGAGATATGACGATAATAAGGAGGATATGATAATCTTAGAATACTTAAAGCTCCTATTGGACGAGTCATTAAAGCTTCATCATGTGAATGGAAGAGGAAGATTAAAATGGGATGCTTGAAAAAGAAGATGTTAATACATAGGCATGATTTATGTAGTTGTTTATTATTCTAATAGAATTAAGACTTGTTATTAGTGTTATCGATAGTACATATTTTGAGTAAATATTTAGATACCGATTGGAGCTAAGATCATGCATACAACAAGCACATTCATTAGAGATAAAAATGCATACAAATCTAAGATAAAATTTCAAAAGATGTCGCAAAATGCATAGCATAGATAGAATTGCTTAAAAGGTGATCATGATCACATAGAGGGAAAGTTCTCACAAGTCAAGAGTGAAGGAAATGGAATAGATGCAGTGTCTTAAGGCATGATGGATTGTTCAGCACTCATTCATTTCATTTAGATTATTTACTTTCTTTTCTCTCACGCAGTATTGATGACACACGTCAAATTTTCTAAACTATTTTTCATCTAAATGGGTGAAAAGTGCGAATTAACAACAACAAACAATAGAAAGGAAAATTATAATAGACAACATAAGGTTCAAAATTGGAGAATTTATGGTTATGCATTTCACACATACTGAACGATAAATGTAAAGTTTTCAAATGGTATTCTTGTGTAACGGCAGTCATAAGTTTTCAAATGCTACAGTGCAATATTAAGTCAAGAAATTAGTGTTCGTTAATCTACTGTTGATTAAGTATTTTCCAAAATAATTTACATTTGAAAATGATAAAAAAAAAAAAACCTTCAACTTTTTAGTAAAATGTTAAACATGAAAGAATGATAATTTTAGTTTAGGGAGAGCAAAAGTACTTGAAAAAATAAAATTGTAAGGCCATGATGAGATATACTTGAAAAAATGAAATCATCACAAATCTTAACAAAAATAAAATTGAGATCATAAAACGAATGCTTTGTGCTTTATTTCTTAAGGAGAAACATCAATTTCTTTTAAATAAACGTAAAATAAAGCTATACTGAAATTTTTGGAAAGTACATAGTGCAAGAAACTAAGCAAGGTCCCATACTTAGAGCTAAATTTTTATTTTATTTGGTTTATTTTTGTTAATTCATTAACTTCAGAATTTGAAAAAAAAACACTTACAGAAAAAATAACTACAGATTTACTTCTTAATATCAGAGAATACTAAAAAGAAAGCACAGGGTTTTAACAGTGATTACGAGTATCTAAATGTAAGCTTAGGGATCAAGTAGGAAGTTCTTCACTCCATTAGTTTATTAGTATAACTGTGTATACCACACTATATCTAGTCATATGTAACTGCTTATATTCATGACTAGCCCATTATAATAATTTTATTACATGTTCATCACTGCATCAGGCATGATCTCTTGGTGCTTATTTCACACAATGGATTAGTTTTGCATAATAAACATACTATTAAAGCCAACAAAGCAAAAATATGCATACAAATTAGACGGCAAATTCTGAAGTATAATTGTACCAGTGTGTTTATTTTTGTAGTGACTTGTCAATATAGCTTTGCAAGACAGTGAAGCAACAACTCAGCTTGAGTGAAACAGATTAGATCAATCCAATCTTTCTTTTCTTGAAAGGGGACCAAATTCAAGTACAGATGAGATAATGACGATTCAACCTTCACTTTAAAAATAATCACAACAGGTAAAAGATGATCGTATACAAAACAATAATAGACAGTCCTTCAATGCTAATTAAAAGTGTACAAGATAAACAAGGGGAATGTAGTAGATTCTTGAGATGAGATCATGGATGAGTAAGAGGTAACTTAGAAATGGGAAAAGCAACAAAAGACTTTAAATATAGAACTAAACACATAATTATGTGATAAACCTCTTGAAGTGAAAACTAGTGCAAGAATTCCAAAAAATAAGAGTGAATTATAGCTTTAAACTATTTTTACTAATTTTTGGATTGTATTTATTTTTTAAATATTCTTTATAGAAATAATTTTATGTTAATTGAAAACCTCGATTTACCAATATATTAATTTATAATTTTTATAATAAAAATAAAAGTTGAACTGCTACACCGAAATTTTTAGGTGGTTCGTTTCAAACTAGAAAATACGTCCACGCCCAACCGAGTTCGGGACAAAAAGCTCCACTGATAAAAGTGTTATAACTTCAGGTTTTTCCTTATGGTTCACTTCCAACCTATTTGAAGTTTTTCCTTATGGTTCTCCTCCAACCTACTAGTTTTTTGAGGTTCAATTATAGCCCAAGCTTTTACAGTTTTAAGAGTTCAAACCGAACTCGGGCTTTCGCAAATGCGGGGCCACCCAACCCAAAAGAAAAACCAAAATACAACAAGAAATAAATTTCTGATAAAATCGTACAAATTTTTCTACGCTTGTTGATAAATAGAAAAAGGCACGAAGAGCTCAAAATTATGAAG
This sequence comes from Vanilla planifolia, assembly GCA_023846275.1. NCBI lineage: Eukaryota > Viridiplantae > Streptophyta > Magnoliopsida > Asparagales > Orchidaceae > Vanilla > Vanilla planifolia. The sequence continues at coordinate 2,677,895 of CM043877.1, forward strand.
AGAATTGAGAAAATGAAAGCTTAGAAGAATTAGTCTTAGCTGAAAGAATTTAGAATTTTAAGTAGTCGTAAGCCATAGATGTTGTCAGAGAAAATTTATGCTAGTAGAATATGATGCAACTCTTCTTTAAGATGTTACAATCTTATTCACATTAATTGGTTATTTCATTTATAATGGTTGTATTTATAAAAGAATTTTGGTTATAATGATTAGAAAGACAAGTAAAAGCTATTTGAAAAACTACAGCCTAAAATGCTCTTACAAATGGCTCAGAAATTATCCTAGAACAGCTGCTGTGATGACATATATAATGGCTAGTTATTTAGCCGTTAGGCAGGATTGACTAGAGTCGTTGGATTGGCACAAATGAGATCACAACCATCCGATCCGTAAAGGCGAAGTGTTCTAGACGATTGGATCAAGCTTTGATTAGATCTCAGCCAATTGATCAAGTCAGATGAGATCTGAATCGTTCGATTAATTAATGGTAAAATTGGGATGAGATATGGACCATAGGATTCAAACAGAAGAAATCTGGGCCATCTGATCAAGGATGGATTATTTCAAACAGCAGAAACAAAAATAGCCGTCCGATGAAGTCAGACAAGATCACGATCATCGGATGGATCAATCGGTTACATCGAATGAAATACTATTCATCTGATCAACTCATGAAATGGACGATTAGATCTATTAAGATCACTGTTTAAATTGCGGAGGCGATCTCCACAGTGCGATCACAAAAATGGCAATTTGACAACGCTGAGTCCTGTCGATTTTGAATGCAGACGGGCACAAAGGATTTTAGTCCCACATTGCAAGGAACAATGTGTTTGGAATTTATAAACATTAACATGGAGGTATCATGCAGAGCCTAAATGGGGCTAGTTCCTCCCTTATGCGCTCGGGAATTGATCACCTGAGCATACTCGTAGCATACAGGTTTATATAGGTCTGATCCGATCCATACGTACTTAGTTTGAGTGTTGCCCGGCTCAGTCCACTACCTTACCTCATTTGGTTCAGGAATTTGCAATAAGCCAGAACGGGCTTGACCCGATTTAATTTCGACCATTTCCTGACCCGAGGCTTATGAGTGCTTGCTCGAGCCTGCTCGGCCCAACAGCTTTGCATTCCGGCACAAAATTGGGATGGCAAGATTTATTTATTTATTTAATTATGAAAATTGTAATATAATTAATTTTTATGTAATCAAGATTTAACAATCCACTTAAAATAGAATTTGACAAGAATATAAAAATATGATTTAACTAATGAAAGAATGATTCAAAATAGAATCATCACTGAATGGTTTAAATAAGATTTGAACCAAGAAAAGAATTGAGAGATTAAAAAATTGAATTATATATTCATTTGCTAAATCAAGGAGATAATTGGACAATTTACATGCTTGAAAATGATTTAAAATTGATACGAAAAAAGAGTATCTTAAAATCAACAAGCTAACATTCTATTTCATAATAAAATAAAACCTTATCAAAACTGATATGCATATCTCCAATCCTTGAAGTTTGCTGAACACTCCAAGGTGCTTTGAAGACCATTAGTTCATCATCTTCAAAAATACATGACTTATTCTTTACATGTAAACTTATTTCATACTAAACAAATCCATTATAATCAAATACTAAATATTTAAGGTTTGACTCATCAACCATAAGGATGACCCAACACTTCTCTAGTATTCTTGCCTCACTATTAAATTTTAAAAATAAGTTCCAAAATCAAGCCCTTGCCTTTCTATAAAATAAAATATCTTTTTGACCAACAAATAAACAATAGAATAATGCACCAAGAAAATCTTAGTTTGCATATAGAATAAGTGTCGTGTTTGTATATGACTTTTTGCAATAATAAAACAAATTAATGATCTTTAGCTAATTATTAAATTCTCCTTACAATACATTATAGGAATTAATGTGCTTCTTGCACAAAACTACTCTTCATAATCTACTCAAGTTTGGGATGGACAGAACAAAGAAACTACATTCCTTAAACAAGTATTATTTTTTAATTGGTGAACAAGTTAGAGTTAAATAAGCATGTAAACCTAAACTAAAATACTAACAAAACAACAAAAGTGATAAAACAAACAACCATGATGCATCAATTGCACCTAGAAACATGATAACATGCAACTTGTATCACCAACCAAATAATTGTGACAAGGGCAGATAAACAAGAACTCTCTCTTAACCAATGTTATGAAGCATGAAAAACATATGATATTATTGATTTCTGTGATGCACTACATTTAAAGAAAGGTACCTTTCATTGGTGTTGACAAAGAATGGAAAGTGAGAAAGCAAGCATCAAGATCTTTTAGTGTTGGTCCAGTGGGTATTCGATAAATAGGGTACCTGTAAAAGTTCCCTTATCTCACAAAACTTTTACTGAAACAACAAGCAAAAATCTACATTTCTCCTGATTTAATACATTACCATGCAACAGAAAACCAACTAGAAGGAGACAAATCACAACTTCTGAGAGCCTTTAACCCAGGAAAGTTAGCAATTAGATCTGAAACCTGCCAGAATAAATTTACCATTATAAGGCAGCCATACTTAAAGAGTAAAAAGAATACACATACAACAAGCTCACCAGAAGTATCTGTAGTTAAATGGATAAGAAAACTTGCCTTGTTCGCTAGAGGTTCTCGATTATATGGGGAGTCCTGTTCAAGGAACTCAAAAAGTACTGTTCCTTCAGGATTCCAGACTTCACTACTGTCTCTTGAAAACCCATTTGTCATTGTAATGCGATTACATCTGAAGGAAAACCCATTTCTGTGAAACATGAAGGCTTTCTGACTGCAACCCTTCAAGTTCAGGAGCTTATCAGATTTATAATCAGTGATTCCAACACTATTGCAGCTTATATCTTCGCCAAGTTTACTGTTAAATGGAAATAACCTTAATTCAAATGCTAGCAAAAACAAAATTTATGAAGCGAAATTATAATGCTTCATGTCATACATAACTTCAGTAAGACAAGCCATCAACATAATACCTTTAATGCACTTAAGAAAATGTTAAATGATGAAGAACACATGAAACTTCAGAAAATAAAAATACAATTAGAAAATACTATCCATGATGAAAGTTCCAGCAAGCACCAAAAATGTTATTAATAAGTAATACTAAACGTTATAAAGAAAATTCCCATAAAATCAGCAGGAGACAACTTGCATGGACGCTCAAAGTATCAAATATTCATTTTATTTGATCAAGTCATTCCTCATTGTCTATAAACAAGCCTGCAAAGGTATTCCTCTTCATCTATTTCAAGTGTACGGAAACCACGATTTTTCCCATCACAATTTTAAGCATCCAAGGATAAAAAATAAAATATCCCAGCAATATTACCAACTGTATCTGGGTTTCCATTTACTTGCAGCTACACCAAGATTCTCCAATCCAATGCCTTAGTTAATGTTCTATGTAGGTACTCATCCAGTTTAGTACCATCATCTCCAAAGCACTCATTTGATGTGTATGACTACATAATTCTAGCTTGCAATCATTATCCTTGGACAAAGTTAATTATACAATAGTCCAACAAACAACACTTGTCCTTGAGTGGTACTTTTCCCAACCAAAAATGCTAGATAAAATCCTGTCATTTGCCTATTCTCACTAATATTGATGATATCATAATCCATTTCTATCATAAAGAAGGATAATATGGGATGGGGTCCCCTTTGACATGCCTAATGTCCAAAACAATGTAGAATGGATCCAAGAAATCTAAACAACTCGTGCTCCAAAACTATGTGGGTGTTCACCATATTAAGCACTACATGAGTCAAAAAGTTTATGAGAAATCAAATTTAGTATAAAAATTTAAAAATGTCAAAAAGCTTGATTAACAAGGCTTAAATCAGTAAAATTGTGCCAAGATAGAGTAATGTTGAACAATGAAGGCTAAGCACATGTATTAGCCACTCTAATCAAGATATGCATCACAATGAAACCATTTTTAAAGACATCAACTATTATGCTCATCAAGAGCTTAATCAACCTCACATATGCATTATGGAGTCACAAATTATAACTAAAAGACAAATGAGAGAATAAACCATAAACCATACAATCTCAATTGAAACATATGCTTTGATGCCACCTAATAAGTAAGAATTAGAGAGCACAATTGAGATAGATAAGCCCATGATTAATCAAAAACTAAACCACAAGTTCATATTTTGATGATCCAAAACCTCTCTCTCTCTCTCTCTCTCTCTCCCTCCCTCCTCCCACTCTATCAATCACTCACACACTCACTCCCTTCCTTATTCACTCCCCATGTATTCCAACAATTGCTCACTCCCCGTTTGCACTGCCATACACTCCTACGCTCCCAAACTCCCCAGCTCCATTGTGATCTCTCTCACCCTCTGTCTCCCACTTACTATCTCTTCAAATATTTTCTCACCAAAATATGTAACTAATACAACGCTCATATATGCTTTAAGAATATATGATCTATCCTTGCTCTCCAACTCGCTCCTTGCACGCTTTAGTGATTTCTCTCTCTATTGTGTGCTATTGCACTCTCTCACTCCTATATTCGCTTATGATTGCTCTAACTCTCTCTCTCTCTCTCTCTCGCTTTTATTCTCTCCCTCTCTCTCACTCTATCACCCTCTCTCTCTTTCACTTTCTCTCTTAGTGTTCACATATTTACCCACTAAAATAAAAGGCTAATCCAAGGCTCAAATATACCATAAAAACATATAGCTGATTGCGCCCATACAATTCTATTGGTAATATCAAGTCAAATTGTTTTGAGTATCAACATGCCAAGTTCTAGTTGAATGTGTCAATTTGCTCATATATGAGGTGCTTTTAATTGATAAGTAAATTTCATTAATATCTTGTATGTAGCCAACGAGCAAGAATTGATGTACCTTGTACTTCAAGTCATCTTCCATACATCTTTTGTTTCATTGAAAACTAAAATACTACAACAAAAAACAAACATCACAATATATCACATTAAATGTGACGACAAAGGACATTCCCAACTAACAAAATTTTGGTTAATATGTGCTAACCTCAACAAAACAAACCCTTAATCAGTCCCTAAAAAGTGAATTCATAGTACAAAATCGTAGAAGTATTCAATAGTAGTGACATTCAATAACACTCATCAAACTACGAGATATCTTTTGTTTTACATGTGAATGCAATATGAAAAGCCACATGCTATATATGATTTTACTAGATGGCTTAACAACAATGGTTGTTAAGTAGTTATCCATCTATTTTTCAAATCTTTGCACAAATCAAAGCATTTTAGGTCATAGCCACTCATACCTATTCAAATTTTTCCAAACTATAAGATTTGCAAGATCTCAAGGAAAATGGGATTCTATAGGCCCAAAATAAAGGTTATTTTGCATAAACAAGTTCAAAACCAGCTTAAGGTATAGGCATGATGGATGTGATCCAAAACTAATTCCTGTTGAGCTTTAACCTATGCAACAAAGCCAAATACCACATAAAATTTTAGCACAACAGGAAAAAAATCACTATGAACAAAACCAATGAAAAGGAAAAAAATGAAACACAACTTAGAACGTATTGTTATGCATTATTTTCTAACATCTATAATAAAATCTAGCTTTAACAAACAAATTTATAGCATAACTTTAAGAAATGACATTTAGTAGAAAAAAAAGTTACAAACGTGGGCATAACTTATCCATAATGAACAAAGTGAAACAAGCCATATTACACTTAACAACACAAATTTATAATTCCATATGATTATTCTCTATTTATAATTAAAAATGGGACATATAATGTTATGTTATATCTATTTAAATTACAATGAAACCAGAATCAAGAACTATTTTTCAACACATTTAAATAAAGTTACATTATGAGTATGACACTAAAATCCAAGTTTCACACCCTATCTCCATCTCTGCAAAATTACTATTGACCTTATTTATGTTATATCTTCTTAAAAGACATTACTGAAGATTTGCTCATGCAAAAGGCTGTTTCATGCATATAGAAACAAAGCTCTTGTAGGAACTGTTTTTGTCTGCTTTTAATTCTTTTGCAGTTGGGAGTTTAAAAACAAGATAATAATAAGACAAAATCAGGATGCCAAAGCATCCTAGACCACATTCCAGAAACATAATAAAACAGAGCACAACATAACAAAACAGTGTTCAAATTTGTACAATTTCTTTCATTAATGATGATTAGCTCCAAAACTAGAAGCAAGCTAGACATACTTTCATTACAGCAAAGTAATTTACACAAAATTTAAACAATTCAAATAGCAGGATGTCAATTAAAAAAGAAAATTGAATCCTCAGAACTCTATGTCAATTGATCATCTCATTGTCAACCATAATGCAAGATTCTTGTACATTCAAAAGAATATGAGGAAACAAAACAACAAAGAAGAAGCTCTTAACATGAGAAATTTCCAAAAAACGCAAGAAAATCCATGCTTGATAAATATATAGTCACAAGCTGAAAGCTATTTCAAACGCGTTCAAGGAACTAAATAGTGCTCACCACCTAGAACTGACGGATCGTTCGCAAGGTTGATTATACAGCTGAATGCCGGACAAATATGGCACATAGTACTGAACGACACTATCACTACCGTTCAGCACCAGAGGGACACCAGCCCCATATGCACTCCATTCCTTGAACGAATCCCAGAGGTCCCCCAAAGAAAAGTAAGGCGTATACTCCACATCGCATATCCTCCGCCCTCTCATCGTCCTCTGCTGATTTTACCGACAGGACAAGACCATCACGAACGCAAAAACAGATAAAAGCCACTACGGCGAAATACTGTTGTTTAATACCTTGGCGACGTACTGAACAGGAACCGACGGAGTCGTCGATTCCAAGAAACGATCCAAATTACTACACGGTACGCTCTCCGGTTCCAGAGAGGAGCAAACAGAAGCATCCGAAGAAGACGTGCATGTCTCGGAGTTTGAAACGCCTTCCCCCGATTCTGCGCACTCGGAGAGCTCAGCCTTTTCCACGGAAACCAGAGGAGGAATGGAGGAAAAGGCTGGGGAACCGCAGCTTCGAGACCTAATCACGTCCTGGTGGTGCTGATAATAGCTCCAGCGGGCCCTTGCGGGGTTGTAGAACCGCTCGTCTCCGTGGCCACGCGCAATCTGCAAGGTCGCCCCCAGCATTTCAAGAATCCCTGGAAACGAAATCCAGTCGCCCCGCCTTTCGAGACGAGAAACCCTAAGCAAGGCGGAAATCCAATCGGCTATCGGCGACAAGACGATCGGAAGAGACGATCGAACTCCTCTGCGTCCGTTGGAGTCCAAGACCGAGGCGGCGGGGGAAGAAAAAAGTAGAGGGGGGAAAATGTAATTTTAATAATTCCATTGGGTAATGCCGTGAAACATTTGGCCTGGTGGACTTAATTAAAACTTAGAATCGAACGGTCAAAAGGCTGACACGCTACCCATGGTGGATTTTGAGGGCTGAGATTGATCCATGTGAACGGTCTCATAGCGTCCCTAGTGCTCTAGAAGGATATGCTTCGAAGAATAAAATATTTACAATTTTTGTTTTATATTCACTAGAGAGCATATTGTTAAATAATAAATATAGAAAGCACGTGTTGTTAAAAGTTAAACAAATATAGAGTACAATGAAAACATAAAACCCAAAAAAATTATATATATATATATATATTATTTAGTTAAAAGATTTATTAGTTTTGTGTGTTTTCATATATATATATATACAAATGAGTTGAGAAAATTAAAAATTGGGAAAAAAAATAAATAAAGTGAATAAATAAATCATTTATTAGTGAAAGCTATCTCAATAATTTATATGAATAGATATGAAATTAAATCTTGCTCCTTAAATGATTAAATTTTAATAAAAGAGAAGATCATTCGACTAGCAATAAAGTGCTTGTGACATATTTTAATTTTTTTTTTTTTAAAAAAAAAATAATATTTTCATTTTTTTTTCCTTTTCAAAAAAAAATATTTTAATTTTTTTAATGATATAATACATCATAGTCATTTTATCGTGACAATCATTATTTTTAAGTTTGATCATATAAAATATGTTTAACAAGATTATTAAGATTTAATTAAAGATATTTTTTAAAGTTTATATTTTGTTTAGATTGTAGTTATAATTTAAGAGTGATGAGAAAACTTTTGATGGCCTTTACTATTTTAAGCAATTAATAATAACAAACTATTATATCCTATTAAAAAAATATATTTATACATTAGACATTCAATTAATTGTATCATATAACTTGGTCAAACTACCAAATTGAGTAATTAGGTTCACCATGTTTGTTAACTTGTTTGTGAATCTTAAGAATTCTTTAAACGTTCTTTTTCTCATGACTTCTAATTTTTTTTAAGTACCCATAAATGAGCATTTGAAGGATAATAAAAATACTTTAATAGAAGTTGAGTTTGGCTCTTCTGCAATAATAAAGTGTGACATATCTTTTCCTTTCTTTTATTTTTGTGATGCTTAAAGATCTTTTTAATGGCTTAAATGTACAAAGTTTCAAGGATCCAATAAACTGACTTTGTGTAATACTCAATTTTTGATGAAAGGTATCATTGAGAAGGGAGAGAACTTAAAGAGAGAGAAATCAAATAGATGCAAAGAAGAGAGAGAAAGAGAGAAATGAGTGAAAGAAATCATAAAAGATAAAAAGAATAGAAAGAGAGAGAGAGAGAGATGATGAAGATGAGAGAGACAATGAGAGAGAATAAAATTCAAGAGCAAAAGGGAAGAGTTGTGAGAAAAAAAGGATTAAGAATAACAAAAAAAATAGAAGATAAAAAAGAAAGTTTGAAAGACAAAGAAAGAAAAAAATAAGACGAGAAAATAAAAAGAGAAAAAAAAATTTGGATAAGAGAAGGATGAAGAAGTAAAATAAAAAAGAATTAAAAAAATAGATAAAAAGAAAGAGCACATCTTTAACTTCATTGACCTATCATTATTTACCATTTCATTGACTTTGTTGTACCAATAACATCCATTAACCAAAAAGGAAGCATTAAGTTAAGATCATCATTTTAAATATCAATATTATAACTAATAATTATAATTAAATATCTAATATAAAATCATTATTATTTGTTTTAAAAATATCAAACCTAAAAATTCTACAAAAATATAAATATTTATTTAATATTCAAGCACAACCTTTTTAAACAAAATCATTTGTCGCAATATAATAAATAATACATTAATTTCACGTGGTATTGATCTCATTCATGCCATTACACGTGACACACTTTAGAAAAGATTTAAATAATTTAATTATAAGGATAGGGTCGACCTCAACCACTCACGTGCAAAGGAAGAGTCACAAGAACAATATTAAATGTTCTCTATGTATATATAATGCTATACTAATGCAAGTGTTTATATTATATAATTAATTTTTATGAAATTGTATAATAAAAAAATGCTTATACACATTTAATTAACATGCACGTGCATTACATAATACATTTTTTTTTTTTTGAAAATGCATTACATAATACATATATCACTTTAGTGTAAGCATCAATTCAATTGTATAAACATTAAATTTATAAATATAATTATAGAAAAAAACAAATTATCACGTCTGTTAAGTCTATAAAAACATGTCACAAATAAAGAATAAACTTATTAAAACCATGTGTAGATTAAAAAATGTAACATCAGACGTCACAACATTAAATGTTATATATATATATATAATGTTTAAACACGTATTGCAAAATACATATATTGTACAAATCATTAGATTTTAAATATATAATTAAATAAAAACACAAATTATCACAATTATTAAGTCTATAAAAACATGTCACAAATAAAGAATGAAGTTATTAAAACCATATGCATATATCTTAAACAATTAACATAATTGTTTAAGGTATATATATAAAAAACTGTCACAAAGAAATGATTCAACAGTCAAAAATATAATATTAAACGTCACCAGAACAATATTAAATGTCATATATTATATAATTTATTTTTATGTATTGTACAATAAACAAATTATCACAACAATTAAACTATAAAAACATGTCACAAATAAATAAAGAGCTTGTCAAAATCATATGTATATAATCAAGTAATTTGCATATACTTAATAAATGAACAATCATTGAATTATATATATATATCTAAATTAAAAATTATTAATAAAAAAAAATACACAAACATAAATCAAACAATCATGTTTATGAAATTCATAACATGTCACCCCTTAATGGTACAAAATGTACTAAAACCTTCTAAAGGTTCAATCTTTTAGTTCTTTCGTTTTATGCCATTGAAGTTAATCAAGAAAAGAGCAATTGTTTGATGACAACAAAACAAATCCACGATCGAGTCTCTCATCGACGAAAAATGTCTAAAAAGCACGAAAGGGTAATGTGGTGTTGTTACATTGCTTACATATCGACAACATCTCAAACGAAGAATCATGCGAAGAAAACCGCTCTTAATATACAAAACTGAAGCAGGGAAGCACAGCAGAAATGTCACATTACAAGCAATGATAACAAAAATGACCATCTTGTTTTAGCTCACCTGGAAGGTTCAGCTGAAGCCCAATCCATGGGTGAAACGAAACGAAGGGGTTGATTCCACCATTAGAGACCTGGAGGGAAGTTGTTGATCTGTCCTTGTTCCAGCATATCTTGATTGTTCACTTTATAGGCCAAACGTACACGCATGGCCAAGGGTTTCTGAAGCAAGGAAAAATGTCCTCAGTTTTGTGGCAAGAAGAAGATGATGTGGTGGTTGTCAAGTGTGACAATGTTATTGAATGTTTGTTTGAAGCTTGAGATCGACACACTTGAGGTTTAGATTGAGAAAAAGTCATGAAAAGCATGCGACGATGTGAGGATAATGTCTATCTTTCTGAATTGTTGTCAAATAATTTAGATTTGTTGACCATAGGATAGAGAAGAAGGATTTGTTCGATAGCGATTGTTAGAAAGATGTTTTATGTGAATAGAATGTAGAAGTTATCGAGTAAAAGTTTGATGCATTTGGGGTTGAAAAGAAGAAAACAAAACATTCATTATGAGGTAATGAAATAAAAGCTGACATGATTTGAATTTTATGCATTTTGAGTTGAAACAATGCGATATTAATGATCGAAACAATGAGAGTTTGAATGATGAACTAAAAAAAAAATACTGAAATATAATTTACATTAAACAAGCAAACTATTCTAGAAAGTCATCACATTAATTGTCTCGTAAAATAAACGAAAATAGTAAAAAGAAATTATCCAAGATGAACACAAAATCATTATTTCATCTCATAAAACATTCTTTAAGATGTCCTGTAATAAAAGCTAACATGATTTGAATTTTATGCATTTTTAGTTAAAACTATGCAATATTAATGATTGAAAAAATGAGGGTTTGATTAACTAACAACAAAAATGCAAAAACATAATTTGCATTAAACAAACAAATTATTTCAGATGATCATCACATTAATTATATCATAAAATGAAAAAAGATGATAATAAGAAATCATCCTAATCAATATGAACTCAAATCATTATTTCATCGCAGAAAACATCTTTAAGAGGTGCTGCAATAAAAGCTAACATGATTTGAATTTTATGCATTTTGAGTTGAAATTATGTAATATTAATGATTGAAACAATGAGAATTTCAATAGCGAGATAAAAATACTTCTAAAATATAATTTGATGGTCGTCACATTAATTGTCTCATAAAATGTAAGAAGATAGTAAGAAAAAATCATCCAAAGTCAAGATGAACTCAAAAGCATTATTTCAACTCATAAATTTAAGTCAAATCTACCTAAAACCTTATATTTCATTTTATTTAGCAATCCACTACATTAGTCACGTCCAAATTTTATAACATAAGTTCTTTAGTTTGATCTCATGTGAAAATGAATTTCTCATGTTTTCAAAATAATATAATGATTGCTATAATTTTTGTAATAAAGCAACTAAGTTTCTAACTTTTCATTTTTTTTTGAAATTATCATTCCTAATGATCTACTTGTACAATTACATAAACAAGGAGATAAAAGGTTTGAGAATTATTTAGTAAAATGATAATGAGCTCTTTGTACATAAGGCTAAACTAGTATGTATACTTATGAGGCATTTACCCAAAATTTAATTAAAGATGCAATATGTTCCAAAAATCTCCATGTAACTTGATCAACCTAATTGAAGTTATCTATGAACTTAACTTTATGAAATTTTGATATTTTGTAAGTATAACAACTATAATAAGTATAATTATTATATTCATAATCTCAATGATGATAAGTATTGCAAAAATCAAGATCATACAAATATTCCAAAACCCTAATCACTTAAGGCTCTACATCAACAAGTTTCACCTGATCCCCTAGACACATTCATTATGGTAAGATTTTTTAGCATTATGACTTCATGAGCAAACAATTTCGCCAATGAAATGCAGGGAACTTGGCAGGCATCATGATAGCATTTGATGTCCCACATTAGAAATTGGCACCCAGATTTGTGTGCTCAAAGTGTGTTTTTGCTTCATAGAACCTCGTGAGAAGCCCATTAATAGGTGCGCCTTAATCAATTTTGAACTGAATAACTAAAATTAATAGAAAACATTTAGAGGTTCATTTTGGTTTGATTTTTAATAGAAAATTTTGTATAACCAAAAACTTGAATACCTAAAAAATCAAACCATTATTTACATTATGGCATTCAATTTGAATAGTTTAGTTCCTTGATTGTTTGCTTTAATCTAATTCGTAGTTTGGTTTTAGAATCAATTTTCCACTTTGCCTAACCAAAAGCCGATCAGTTTGGCAAGTCCACGAAACACACCAAACAAATGCTCTCTATTATATGAATTTTCTCACCTACAATGCTTTGTTACAAACTTTGAATGTCAATAGTTTTGAAGGGAGATAATTAAATGAATCGTAACCATTGCCATAGTGAAGGCCATTGATCATGATGCACAATCTGTTCATAACAATCCATCCTTACGAATAAACCCCTATCAGGTGCATATTCTTTGAATCAAAATGGCACTTCAATACTATAGGGCTTATCATATTTTTAAGCAAATAAAACAATGGTTCATGTACTCATGATGAGCTGAAAAATGAATAAATATAATGACCATCTCAAACACACTAATCACAAAAATAATCTTTATGCATGTCGAATTGATCATTTATAACATCTATTTACATATAATATCAGATATAACCAAGAAAAGTTGAGAAGATTCCATAGCATTTGGGATACATAGTCATATGTAATTAGTTATTAACAAAATGATCAAATACTATATTAGTTGAACATTCAATCTACCATTTGTCATGTATTTGAACACTGCATTGAGTGAGCAATATCTACTTCACTGAATACACATAATTTCTATGTGATATTTCAATCGCATGAGTTTACAGATCTTAATCACCATATCTCTAAGAACATTTGTTATAAGACTTATGTGTTTCCAATTTACATGTGCACCACAGGACATTAACTTACCCAGTAACAAAGATTTAGAGTTTGTGATTAATTGGTCGAGCTTTGAGTGCACTACAGAACATAGTGTTAATGATGATATTATAGTAACATTGATATGCTTTCAAGTCAAAATCTATCAATTATACTCTTATTATATGAAAATTCAACTAATAAACATCTTCAAACAAGGGACATAGTTACTGTCCATATCATTCCCTACAACAAGGGTGCTCCTTTTCTCAGCTTAGCATTCCACCATGTTAGCCTAATTATACTATCAGACAAAGAGAACAAAGGTAATTAAGTCAAGCAATCGATAACATGTTGCTGAAACAATGAAAAATAAAGGGACCTACTCTAACGGGGATTCATGTCATAGTAAAAGAAGAGGTAAATTAGATCGTGTTAATTCAATTTGAAGAGTTTTTTCATAATAATTTTCATAAACCATCTAAACTATAATTGAATTACCTGACTATATTGGCTATTCGTAACAGTCAATGTTTGCGTAATTGAACCATTGCCACTGGAAGGAAGAATGCTACTGCTAGCTGGGTCCAAATGCAACTGAATGAACTGCAAAAAATAAGTTAAAGATACAAAATGTGAAGACAAATAAATCAACATAAAAAGGTAGAATGGAAATAGGTTCATCATTCCCTAAACAATTTCTGCACAATGTCAGGAAAAAATATCCACAGAAAGTATGGTCAGCAAATGTAAACATGTCATCCAACTAAATACAGCAAGAACTAACCAGGCAAAAACTTCTGTAGTTGGATCAAAACTACTAAGTTATATGCATATTAACTGCAATGAAATAGCTTTCATATTTGGTTGCAAATAGATATTAGAATGTGATTCTTATCCTTAAACAAAGCATAAAATCATCACCCTTCTCTCTTATTCAATTTTCTCAGTGCCATCCAATCAATTTCCTTAATAAAAATGCATGTGTTGTGAGGCTATTAGATTCCCATACATCAACTCAATTTTCAGCGCCCACCCATGCAATCTGGAAAAAAGTGATTTTTGATGTCGGGCCATTGATTTTCCATCAATCTGCAGGATCCGTATAAAATAATTTCACCAACAAAAGGGATTGTAGAGTTCCATGAGAAATTCTTAAGAAGTTTAAGATGAGTTGCGGCATCACAATCATCGACCTTATCATGGTAAACGAGCTTTATCGACCATTGTTTTACATTTTGTACTAATAAATTGAGTAAGCTACAATCCAAAAAAAAAGCTTTTCTACACATTTCTCTTACTCCTAGTCTACATTTTTTGCCTCCCTTATATTGATCCTTTCTAACTAGCATACTAATGAATGCTTTATTCTCCATTTCCATGGCCAAGGTAAATGTCTTTTTCCTAAGAATTAAGGCAGAGTCTTGGTACAACGATGAAAATTCTTACAAAATGACTTGAAACTCACTAGCTCAATTTGTGAAAATAGATTCAAAATGGAAAACAATAATTTACGTGATAGATCTTTCATGTCAAGTCCTTCCAAAAACTCTGCCCATGAGAGCATTTTTGTGGCACAAGGCAACCAATTCAAGGATACATATATTATAGGCTAGATAAGTGATACTTCTTACATTTTTTTCTTCTCCACATGTTTACTCTTTTCATTTGTTTGATCATTTTGTTATTTTGGTAATTTCTTTGTTTTTATTTTAAATTTTTCCAATGGCATCTCTTTAGTTCAAGTCATTTCTATGAAACCTCCAGTTTAACCAAACTTCACAACATTTTATGATTGGTTTAAGGGTACTAATAGAAATCCTAATGACTAATCTAAATGATCCTTCAATCTTCTACAAAAAAAACCTCTCATATGATGCCTATACAAATCATCTTATCCAAATGTTAATTAAAAAATGCAAGGCAAGCTCTTATTGAAACATATATTTTCAAATGTCTATTTTGTCCCAACCATTGATCTCAAACCCACATCCTAAAAGTTAAGATTTCATTGTTAATCCTTGGTAGATATGATCGAGTTAATAACAATAGAAGTATTTTCTTATTTTGCTTAAGTTAACACCAAACAAGAAACTTTAGCACACTAGAAGATGTTATTGAAATCATATTCATTTGATTTAAAATATAAAAGCTATAACAATATTCTTGAAACAGTAAAAAAATGATGATGTTTAAATGAGTGGGCTAAGGTTTTTCAAGCCCTTTCTCCACTCATAGAGGTTGTTAAGACATATATTAAATCTATTTGTAAATGCGTTTTGATAAATATTAAAAATATAGGTTTAAATTAACGAAACTATTATCAATATAGTTAGAATAAAAAACATTAAAAATGTAGAAAAGTGAAATATCGTACAGTATGAATACCTATTATACATACGATTAATACTAATCTGATTCGGTATAATAACTGGAGCCCCAAATTTCGTATAGTATGATAAAAATATATCGTACAATACAATTAGTTAAATTATGTAAAGTACTATTTATCAGATGGTAAGATAAGTGAAATACTTTGGCATTTGAATGCATAGTTATTATACCTACTTTCAAATATCATCAATTTGAAAATATTAAAAGATGTAGATTAGCCACACCAAAAAAATAATGTTGGAACATTTTAAACCAAAATTTTCTACAAATGATTTAGAGAGATAAGTATGCTGCTTTAGTCTTTAGGTTTTTTTCTATACAACCTTTTGCCTAGGAACTCTTCCTGTTTTTAATGAAATATATTCCTTTAATTACGCAATTATTTGGATTATTAAGTTCCTGGAGAGAGTGGGTGGAGCATTTGCAAGCTAAAACCAATATCATATTTAATCAAAACATGTTTTTCACCCATAAAAACTACCTGATTACTCTTGCTATTAGGATATTGGAGCTACCACTTTTTAGTATATTCATTCATGATATACTTAATTCATTAAATTATCACAATTATGCCTTAAACCTCAAGCTTATCCTTATCTGATTTGAAAGACTTTCTAGACAGATTGCTTTAATCAAGAGTACTTATTTGAATCTTAACTGCAGCAACAGAAGAAAAATTTTTATTCTCCTCCTTGGAGCACTTTAACTTGCACATAAATGTTCTTCCTACTGCCCATTAAGCTTGAAAGGACGATTGCATACTATTAGTTGATTACAAAAAACTGAAAAAATACTTGATGTTTGAAAAGGAAAAAACCTTTAGGTTTCCTAGGGCAGCTAATTCCAATTAACTACCTAATTTTCTATCCAATGGACACAAAAGGCCATAAAAAATGATAATTCCCCACCATGCTTGAATAGAATTCTTCTGCACCACATTCAGTGAATTAGATTAACTAGTTCCTCTGCATTACATCTCATCCCAAAACAATGTGAACATTGGATGCTCATTACTCCCTTCATTCCTATACAAAAAGGTAATTCTTGAGCAACTGCAATGCCTAACAAAAGGATTCTAGGCCAAGAAATTAATTTTTTTCCTATGAATTGGCATGCATTCGAAATGCTCTTTTGATCTATTTTGTAAGCAAAAAAGTCAACATCGAAGCAACATACTAGTTAACAAGATAAAGTGTTTCTTGGGTGCCAAAGTCATGAGCGTTCATTGCTAATGTGATGTCTAATTACGTGCTTCACAACAAGAACATGAATTCTTAGGGGCTCACCCAACATTGTGTACAAATGCACAAGTTAAATATAATGTACGGATGACTACCCATTAGATGCATTATGGAAACGATCATACATCTAAAGAGTTTTGATTCCGTGGACATCTTGACCATTCATTGGTAATTTTGTTGTAGTGCTCATGCATGCTTTTAGGTTTCAGATAATTCATCCAAAATTTCTTCTTGGAAACAATCATACATCTAAAGAGTTTTGAATCCGTGGACAACTTGACCATTCATCGGTAATTTTGTTGTAGTGCTCATGCATGCTTTTAGGTTTCAGATCATTCATCCAAAATTTCTTCTTTAGTTCCTTTTACATACTTTATCTAACTAATGAAGGTCTTTTTATCATCTTTATTCACATGACTTCCTTTGTAATACAATTATTACAGTTTATTAAACCATCCAAGAGATGGTTTCTGTCACTGATAAGTCTTCTTGTTGAGCTACTATGAAACAAAATGAAAAATTATCAATATGTGATTGCAGTTGCAACTTCAATGCTATTTTTCAAAGGCTGACTGCATAAACTTTCTTATGGTAGAACAAATATTCTTTCTGGCTTTTGCGAATTGTCATGGCCTACGAACAAAAGTATGTCTAGGCCCAAAATAAATATTTACGCAGCATCAGATAGGGCTCGCACCGAATCTACCACACTATATTTGGAAGACTTCCAGAACGCTTATTGCTCAAAAGTACGATCTACTATAAACCTCTCTTCCGTAACTAAAGCTCATTAAAAAAAGTTCTTCGAAGAAATCATCGAAGTAAAGAGCTAACCAGGTAACTGGGAGAGAGGTTATTTTTATGGCAATCAAATAACAAGTTCTACTGCTAGGCAAATGGAGCTAAAACCAGCGGAGCATTCTACTTGTTGATCTCCTCATCTAAACAAATGCAATGTTTATTAAGGTGTGGATGAACTGGTCTATCTTGTACTCATCAACCTAGCACATGATTAGACCTTAAAGAGAGTAAAATGATATTGTTCAATTATCATGTTCAAATCAGTGGTTCAACACGAATTTCATGAGCTAATTTGCATAGAAAATGAGTATCTATGGTGGTAAAAGGCAAGCCAACCTCATCCTCAAATGGAATCAAGCATGGTGAGGCATGGAAATTTATTAAAATAGAGAACGATTGGATGATCTTTTAATAAAGTATTGTTGAAACTTTTTCAGTCAATGGACTTCTGAAAAGTTATTAAATCTCTTTTAGGAAATGTAATTTATCTCAGTAAAACCCATATTTGTCACATGTCATTCCACGGTATTTTGACAAAAGAAAAAACCGTCTACTTTCAACCAAAGAAATAAACATAATCTAAATGCTACTGCAGTCCCATTATGTTATTGTAAGCGATGACCAAACCAAATTCGGTAAGCGGCAAATTCCTGCATTTAGAGATTGCAGAGAGAATTTCTCTTGAACTAGATTTTTTTTCTAATATGCTGTACATTAGGATAAAGATATTCTGAAAGGCAAAACTCAAATAAAAAATAGATAATGGCACTAAATTGATGGAGCTCTACCTATATGGACCAAATTAAATATATAATTTCAAGATTAGCCAAGATAAGTGTGTTGATCAAGATCGACAAGACCATTTGTTATCAACCTACCAGGACTGTGGGTAATCCAATATCTTGATACACTTCTTTTAAAAAATTGGAATGCAGATGGTGATGTCACCTACAAGAGATAAGAAGGTTGTCTAAAAAAAAGGCATCTTAGTGTGTCGAGTAAAATTCAAACGTATACTGCATATTCCTTTATCCAAATCTAAAGAAAAGAGAGAACAATATAGTTGGTCATTGAAGTACAAGGACTTGCCTACTGATCACGATGACAAATAAAGTTTTCTTGAGGTTTGCATCCAAAGCACAAATAATGATCTCCAATTACATTACCAAATAATGGAAGAAAAAATTAAAAAATGAACTTTGCTCAAGCATTTCTGAAGTATTATGTGAAAAGGAAAGATTAAAATGCAGTGCAATTTCAATTAATCAAGCAAATGAAGACGTGTGCCTGAAAAGCCAACAGTACCTTGGGGACGGCAGCTTGAAAAATGAAATCTGTACATGGAGTGCTTGTTTTGTTTGTAAAGGTAGCTTTGATATGCGTAACTTCGAGTTTTCCTGGCTGTTTCTTGAAAGTGAACACAATCTTCAACTTATTGCTCTCAAAAGCAGTTATGGCTGGAAAATCTGATTTCTCATTTCCTGATTTAAGAAAAAACCAGTCCTAAGACCTTTCTCTTACACCAATAAAATATTATTTGGCAAAGAATACAACCTGAAATGAGTACAGTATTTGCAATGTCACCAAGTAAATCTATTACGGGAGTGGGAGCAATGGATGGAGGTGATATATTTCTTTGATCAATCCCTGGAAGAGAATCTGTAGTTGACGCTTTGGTGGCTATTGAAGCTGAAGTGGAAGTGAGTGATGCTAGACTATCTAGTGGACTAATTACTGCTGAATTCATTTGACTGGTTGAAACAGTGCTTGACAGTGGTGAATTGCTGTTAACAGAGGCACCGATTGATAAAAGATCCAATAGAATATCTGAACCTCCCAAGGGAGTAGAATCTGCAAGTGCATTGCCGAGAACAAAATTAAATTTGCCTAAAAGGTATTAAAAAAACAGGAAATAAATCATGCAATTAAAATCATTGGTTCAAAATAAACCACAATGATAGTTATAAATATTTTGCAGAAGGATTGGAAAGGTCAGAAAAACGTCGTATTTATATGACTACCGGTGTATAATCTATTAGCTTCATTCAACTCCTTCAAAGCAAAAGATAGATGAGGGAAGGTCATACAAATTTATTTCTTATTTTCACAGATGTCTGTAATAGTTAATTATCATGAACTGTTAAGGTTTATTACATTACAAAAAAGTAGATTTCAAACCTAACATTTGTGCAACAAGTAACACTACCATTGGTATGCAGAATGCTACCCAAAACAGAGTGGAGATGCATCTTTTTAAGGGATTAACTAAAATTACAATGTGAGATAAGAATAAAAAAGAAATGAATGGCAAAGAACCTACAAAGCCAAAAGAAAAAGGTGTCAAAGATATTGATAAGTATAACAGTAGTGATGGTGACAATGAGACAGGATAGCTAACTAAAACAGAAAAAGGCAGCAATTTGTGTTGTCTTCTCACATTAATAAAGACAAAGGGATATGAATACTACACGATCATGAGAAAAAACTAAATATTGTCACATATACAAATTGTATTAAAAAAAGTAAATTGAAAAATAACCTCACAAATATGTTGGCATGCTAACTGAAAAATCCATTATCATGAGAAAGAATTAAAGATTGTTACACATACAAATATTAAAAAAATAAATTGAAAAATAACCATCCAAAAATTTTGGTATATTAATTGATAGGGAAACATGATTATAAACTATAAAAATAAAGGGGTAAATTGCAAATGTGTAATTGGTATTTGGTCTAGCAAATAGGTTTTTAATTTGATAAAAAATGCAAATAGGTCCTTAAAAAGTGTTACAAATCAAAGTAAAATATGACAAATGAACAAACTAGTTGTAAATAGGTCCTTTAGTTTTGTATAAGTTGTAACTAGACCTCTTTGCTCCAACAAAACTCAGTATTGCAACCATTTCTGCCACTACCTCCACCTTCGTTTGTTGTCTCCGTTACCACACCTCTACAACTGCCTTTTCCTACTTTTCCTATTCCATTTACTGCTGCTTCCTCCTAATCATCTAACATTACCACATCTCTATTGCCACTTGCAACTGCAATTCCATCATTGTTAGCGTTTCCATTGCTCCTTCGTTGTGTAGGGAAGGGTAGTTTAGGAAAAATTACATTAAATCTATATCTTAAGAATGTTACAATAAAAATGTCCTACTTGTAGTTTTTACAAGATTAAAAGAACTACTTATCTATTTTTAAAACAAAAACATCTATTAGAGAATTAGGTCAAATATCAAGAACTTATATGCAGTTCACACTAAACAAAAAAAAATCAATATAGCTAATCCATTTATTATAACTTCCAAAAAAATAATCTACATAACTTTTTAAAACAAGATAAAAGCATATATAATTTAGCTCCTATATTTTTAAAACAAAAACATCTATTTGATAATTAGATCAAATATCAAGAACTTATATGCAGTTCACACTAAACAAAAAAAAATCAATATAGCTAATCCATTTATTATAACTTCCAAAAAGATAATCTACATAACTTTTTAAAAAAAGATAAAAGCATATATAATTTAGCTCCTATACTTTTGGGAAGTACAAAAAACAGGTGCATGTCCAAAGAAGGAAGAACATTCATTAGGACCTATCCATCATCAATAGCCCTGTTTGAATTTCTTCAAGCAAATCAAAAAAAAAAAAAAAAAAAAAAAAAAAATGAAGCGAAGTACTACAAATCAAACGTATAGAATGGTAGAATGCACATACAAGTTGAAAATGGAAATGAAGTTCCTGAAGCAAAGTTGGTCTACCAGTAGATAATCCAAGAAAATATAAAATTTTTAACTGTGTTCAGGAAAAATAAACTAATAAAAAAGCAGGTCTCCCAGTAACCAGCGACTATGAGCAGCATATTCAGTGTTTAACAGCTTTTAATCAAAGATAAACCTGAAGACAATGAAGCTCCCAAATCAACACCAAGTAGGTCTTTCAGAAAATCATTGGTTGATGAAGCAGGAGCTGCCACATCATCCGATAAATCAAGCAAATCACCGATTGGTGCAGGTGGCGCTTTTGCCACACCATTTGGAAGACTAAAAGGAGCTCCTGAAGCAGCTGGTTTATTAGGTTTAACGGAAGGGCTACTGTCTCCTGAAGAGCCTGTTCTTCTTCCTTGATAAGTTGATTCATCCAACACAGGCATACGCTCGACCAAAGAAGATCTGCACGGTTTCTCATATTTACAAGAAGAAAACATGAATACTTCTCAATTAACTAACAACCATGACAGTTTATGATTGCTAGCATACTTGATATTTTGATGCTTTTGAATAATATTATTGAATTCAATTGATCTCTGCTGCAATTCTAGCTCAATGCTTCCTTTATTATGCATAATGATACCTCTTATCCTCCTGCACAATGAATAAGTAGAAATGTAATGCTGTTTCATTATTTTCAAAAAGTTTTTAAGGAAATTGGAAAAAAGAAATTGAAATCCCAAGAAGATCAAAGACAGTAATACAAATGAAAGATCACAGTTTTATTGAAATATAAGCATGATATGAGTTCTGCAAATACTTTTGACCATCGGTATAGAAAATAAATCTGCATCTACAACTATACTTCAGAAAAGTGCTAGATGGCGCCAACATATTAACTTTGGACATAATGTGTATCCAGTTATGAAGATAATGACCTTGTGCAAACATAATCAGCATGAATGTTTGTCTTAGGTAAATGAAAAGGGATAAACAGTACTGGCCAATTAATATTGGACCTAACATAATTATATAAATAATGAACAGACATCATAACCAGCAAAGCCAAGCTTTTAATCCATCTAGCAAGAGCCTTTGACATGGTATTGTAGCACATATGTTTCACACAAAAGCAAAATTTGCTTGTTTGATTCCACTCACTACAAAAACATATTTTCCTTGGAAAACGAGGCTTTCATCTTGTTATCTTTCTCAGAAAAGCTGTCACCAATTTATGACTGTAGTCATTTTGGCAGAGAACATTTCAGACTCCACAGTTTTCATAAGTCAATAAACCCCAATCTTTATTTGATAAAATCTTTGGTACATTTGAAATTGGATCATTTCATGACAAGTGGAATGAATGTGATTTGAGTTTATATAACTATTGTGCTAGGTGCTTCTCCTGCTGGATAATGATTTTCCTACACAATGCACCTTTCACATCACTCTAGGATGAATATAAAAAAATATATATAAATTATAAACAACTAGTCAAAAATTTTGGGATTGAGCAAAAACCACTAGACATGGCGTTCCAAGGCCTTAGATTCTTGTTAATATTTCAAAACAAGACTCATGATTTGGCAGCCTAAAAATCTGAGCCAATAATTCATATATTATATTAAAGAAAGCATATATGTAAGCATCTAAGTGTTCTACCTGTATGCAAGTTTCTATGCTCCAAAGCATGGGTATCAATATTGGATGCAGAACAACAATAATTTTGAGTTTGAGGGGAGCTGTGCAAGTTCACATGATTCAGGTCAGGCTAACGTATAACATCAAGGCAACTTAATAGAAGAACGTTGGATTTAAATAAACACCAAATAAAAGATCCGACTCAGTTAAACCAAATTAATCATCCCTTGTTAAGCCTAACCTAAAAATATCAAACAACATCTTTAATTATTTATTGGAAAACTAAATAAAAAAATTCAATTGTTTTATGCTTGGAATGTTCAAATACTTTTTTTAATTTATTTTTGTGATTGGAAAGTCAAATACATTTTATTATGTCTATTTCATGTCAACAAGCACAAGACCTAGTAGAAATTTCTGAGTTCTGTTGAACCCTTGATCCATGAACCACTTGTTTTATTACAACGAAATATCATATTATTTTATTAAAATTTTTCTTTTTTAAGTGTCTTCAAATCATGCATCTCAAGAACAAGTTAGCCATACGAAAAACTTGATTAATTGACTAAAAGAATGAAGGTGTTTTGATATGAATTGCAATTGACATTAGAAGAAACACAAGCTTAAACAATACTTAGAAAAGATTTGTATTGAATCATTTTTATTGATATTAACATATTAAATCCTATAATAATTTTCTTGAAATACTAAGATTTGAATAAATTTAAAAGATTTCAAATATATTTTTACTTAAAAAGAATTTAGTTTTAAGACATGCATATCTAGATCGGTTATATATACATTCTCTACCTTAGAACATTGCATACATAATAGGTTGCATTAGTTATTATTGTACAATCAAATTAGAATTGAAACATGAATAAATTGAATAATGCATTATTTATACTAATCATATTTGTACAAAGAAATCATTATAAAATATGACTACTTAATTTTTGGATCAAACAGAGAGTCGGTCACAAGCAATCCTAGGTCAAGTTGATACAATACCTTTATCCCACAAGTACGTTGATGTTTTTCCCAAGAGAGATTGTTGAGATTTAGTGTTATTGAGCGTTGAGCAGCACAATACATAATCGTATGTGTATGATCAATTCTTCTAGAGGATCAAACATATGATAAACCGAACAATGATAGCATGAATTGCATTTTCTATTGTCGTACATGTACGTTATCACTTTCATATAACAATTATTTTTAACAAAGTATTGATAGGACTTAAGCCGTGCACAAGCCATTTTCCATAGTAACAGTACCTTACCACTTTCATACTAATACGATACTATTTTCCCAAAAAGATCTAGCTTGGAACTTATACATTGAGTATATTTGCGTCGCATAAGTACGATCGACCTATTGTACGAGTACAATAATTTATGATCTATAAGTAAACTAGTTATTGACTGCATCATAATGTATGATTGTGTATCGCACAAAAAAATCCCAAAAGCTCAAAAAATTTGCAAGCGAAAGATTTGTGCTATTCATACATGTACAATGTTCTCTTCATATAAATATGATCTTATTATGTGATGAGAAATGAATCAATCGGAGTTATCTAGTAGGTCAAACGATGTGCTTATGATCGCATCGTACTTATACAATCCCTTAAATTAGGCAATACGATAACATCAAACAGTATGATCAGTTTAGATCAGTGAGTAACAACTAGTTTGACTGCTTTTTAAGGAAGTAGAAGTTAATTATTACTGTTTAGGGTTGTTTTTAAGCCATTGGAGAGCATGTAATGTTTTTATAAAAGGATTAAAACTAAGAAGAAAAAGTTAATGCTTAACTTGCTTATCTTTGTGATAACACTAAATATTGGAATCATCATTACTAAAGATAGCAAAGTCGTGATTGCCAGCATTAGTCTCATCCTCATATGTTTTCCTCTTTCATTAAGCTAAGTTGAAATTCTCTCTTTCATTATTTTAGTATGTTTAGTGTGTCTCTTGCTTAATTTCACTTGGGTTAATAGACCATTGTATTAATCTTTTTATTTGATTTCTTGTCTCATTGTTGAAACTTTATATTTCTTTTGTTGGACTTTTGGTCATAAATTATAGGTTCCTTTGGCCCAATTTTATAGGCTTTTCCAAGTTGATGTTATAAAGACTTTTGGCCCAGTGCTTGTTGGTTACTTTGGCCTGATGTTTAGTATTTTTATTAGCCTTTTGAATAGGGTTAGATATAGATCCAATTTTAGATCAAACCATTTAAAATTTATGTTTTTACCTTCCTTATACTCTCACACAAAATGTTTTCAATATTAAATAAGATTTTGTAAAAATTATTTATAAGAGCAATTAAGATTTGCAAAAGGCTTCGTTACAAAATTACTTAAGAATTGAAATTGGCTTAAGTTTTGCTACTTACACAATTTAACCCCCTCTTATGGACATCATGTTCTCATTTTCTCAATGGGTTCTTTAGCCAAAATCGAGTTGTAATATCACGTCATGTTGGGATAATTATCCTATCTATTGAACTTCAAACAAAATTGACTTACAAACACAATTTACATACAAAATTCATCTGTGATACAATGCCAACATGATCCAGTATGTAGTAAAAACACTCATTTCATGCACTATCTACTAGATCATTGACAATAGCAATGTCACACTAGCTGAACTTTTAATGACATTGAATAAAACTACACTTCCCACTACTTATATTTAAATCGTAGACATAACTTGCCATGCTAAACTAATACCTTACGTCTAGTTGAACACCTATATTACTATTTGATGGTTGTATAATTTTTTGAGAATATAATTTGCCATATACATATACATACCATCATAAAAAAAGAATACTAAAAATAAAAAGATCACATGCAACAATGTAAATCACTCGCATTGTAAAAGCAAGTAATATTATCTATAGGGGAGTAGTATGTACCCACAACAATTTAGAAATGAGTATTGTAAGCTAATTATTTAGCACTTAAATTAAAAGTTGTGACTAAGATGAAAGAGAAATAAAATTCAGCAAAACATGCTTGTATAATTGGTAACCAGGATGAAAATTCCTGTAAGCCGTAGAAAAATTTGCAAAACACAAGAAAATAGTCGAGAAATTTTCTTTGTAGATGTTACATATGACATTAAAGCAAATTTCATTTAGCAATCACAACCCATTATTTTATCAAATAATGCCAATAGAAAGGAATAGTTCAGTAATGAAAATAATGGTTGGAAGAAGTGAAAACTCTTTGAATAAAATGAAGAAACCGAAAGTGATAAAATATAATTCAACATAATTCCTTAATCTAATGTAGGAGGAAACTGACATGAAAAATTCTGCAGAGGAATTAAAACAAAAATATAATGCCGCATAATAACTTACTCTGATGTGGGTGGGAAACGAGAAGAAAGCTTCAGAAGAGCAATTAAGGACATCGCCCTTGTGGTAATATCCGAGGAGTGATATCTCAAAGCAACTTCTACTGCATCTACGACATCTGATTCAGTTACCTGTACCAAGAAATTGCTTGAATTGTACTGTTTTATGAGGCAATATGGAAATACAATGAATGAAAAAAATACATATAGAAAAAGCACAGTACAACTCAATTTCATGACTAACAACAATTTGTTTTTAGCATTTCTTAACTAAAGTAGTAAGAAATTCGATCAAATAAAACTAAAATTACACATGTTATTTTCATTTTTACTTCTTTCACAGCATTTTTATGAGAATGCTAAAAATCAACATAAATCAAGTGGAAGAAAATGAGCTGAACTAGCTCTCAGCACAAGTGACCTCATTCCAAAAAACCTGTTTGGAAAAATTCTCATAACCACATAGCCTTCTCTTTTTAAAAAGTAGACCCAACTAGCAAATGATGTTTCACCAAAAGTTATTCGAATGCCCATCATCATTATTCAAATCTGATTATTTTATCGAAGGACTTGAGAACATTTCTTTTGGCTGAATTATTAATGCTTTCAAGATTAAATCTCACGCATCGCCCATCAAAGATTAGCCACCTAAATTAACGGAGTGGTCTTAAAACAAGGCCCCGTGAAGATAAGCTAAAGGCATAACTCACAGTAATTGGTTCTTCTAATTCAAGCATTCCAGAGCCATTAATTAGCATTTCACCATATTCCCCAAAGCACCACAAAGCTACCCGCACTAAGCTAGCCTGCAAAAGTCAAAAAATAGCTGAATAATCTGTCTAAAAACTGCAAATCGTAGTGAGAATACATAAATACATGCACCTGTTCAGAGGATGTTTGAAACACCTTATAGAGAGACCTGACCGTATAACCTTGGAGTTCTAGAGCATTGCTTATCACAACTATTAGGCCATGCCATACCTCATCTTTTACATAATTGCCAGCCTAGCAGCATAAAAACTGTTATTAAATTCAGATCAAAAGTTAATAGTACAACAAGGAAAAAAATAGGACATAAAAGTATTTTCTTCTACAACAAACAGCTAAAAGAAGAGAAAAAATGAGCCAACTAAAGAACAATAATAAAGAAAGCATCCAAAAAGAATATTTTCATTTTATTTTATCAAAGCAAACAATATCATAAAGTTAAAAGTTATAAGATACGCTAGTTTGGGTCAGCAATAGTTTGATGCATTTCATGTTTTAAATGCATAATGTAAATGAACCAAAACAACTACCCCAATAACATGCCATGTGCTAGTCATCAATGAAGCATACACCAATGAGAAACCCAATAAATCCAAGACAATAGCATGCCAATAGTATACACACATACATACATACAAATATATATATATATATATATATATATTATTGCTCACTGTGGAACCATTTAGTTAATTTTATATCAAAATAAACCCATACAGGAAATGAAGACCATTCATCTTTATCTACAATATCACTATATCTCACAATATTTAAATATGATTTGATTATGCATAAAGCAAAACAGAGATGTGCTTGAATGAACACTCGATATGGTAAACACAGTACTACTTTAATGTATAAGAGCAATAAAATTAAATAAAACATCTTTGAGTGAATGCTCTCAACTTCTCTTTAAATTAAAAAAACGAAACAGAAATCTGTTACTGGCATTAAATGATATTTAATTTTCAACAGTTATATTTTCAAAATTATATGAAAAACTACTTTTTGAAAGGGCAATATATTTCATCTATTCATTGAACGTCTTCAATTTATGGTAAAAAATTACGTTACTCTTAGAACATAGTTAAACGTCAACAGCCTTGATATTTCCTTCTTAGTGGTTTCAAACGAAAGAAAATATTTAGGAGATGCAGCAAAAGATGGTAGTACTCCTTGTAACTCATAGGCTATAATATAGATTCCACGCTTCAAAGAACAAGTTCCTATATGTCTCGTTTCAACAGACAAGGAATCATGAAAATATTTAAAATGCATGAAATAACTCATCAGTTAACCAATAAATGATCAAAGAACAGCTGATCCAAATACAATAGTCAAGCTAAATCAACTAGGAAAAAAAGAGTGTACTTCAAACAATAAAAAGGAATGAAACATGGGCCCGCCATTTAGTTGCATCAATGCCTACCTCACAAAGAACTTTCAGCATCTGATCAATGTACCACAATTTTTCAGAAGAAAATCTGGCATAGTAAAAGCCCTAAATAAAATTAGGTGAACCATATGATGTACACATAGATCAGGAGTATGAGGTAAAAAAATAAAACTACAATTAATCCTCATTTAAGTTCATGTTTCCAAAGTATGATAGGGAGACATACCTTTCAATAATAGCACAAATTTTCTCTGTAAGATCACCTTTAAAATCTTTATCGCTGACTTCCAGATAGTCAATAAGCTCTTTCGTCAACGGCTTAACATTTGTATCATTAATTAGAAGATAAACTAGCTCAAGTGCTCTTTTACGAATTGAAGCATCCGAGTCCTGGCATATTGAAGAATAAAATCATTAGCTTCGGGTGACTATTTATATATCCTTCAGTGCTCTGATATGAACAAAACTACATAACTTAGAAACTCAATAAAGGAAAAGAACAGTAAACCCATCTTTGAGAATTAGTCATGCTGTAAAACATGTCTATATGCTTTATTTGTAAAGTGGTAAAATCTTCTTAAGACACTTTGTGCTTGCAGCACATCATCATACCAATGTCTATCAACATGCTCAATATAAAAAAAGCAAATTACAAAATTGCATCAATCTGATCATAAGAATATAATAATTGAAGTACATGGAGATAAAACCTGTTAAACACGGGAAAGATGCAGAATTTGTTTAAATAGAAGCTAAGCACAACTTAATGCTGCAAAAAAATGTATTAAACGAAATATTCTCTGACATAATTATCATTTGCTTATTTGAATAAAAAGGGATTGTTTTTTTATTAAATATACCTTAACGCATTCCAAAATTGTTGATCTATGTCGCTGCACTGCTTGAGAATCAACCGAAACAGCTTTCATAAGTATATTCAGAGCAACATACCTATGGACAAAATAAAAAGTAAAAAGTTAGGGCAAAACAAAGAAGCATTCAAAGTAATATTCAGCATTATTCATTTTCATGGTAAAAATCAATAAATGTGATGTGAATTTGTAAACTAGAAAATAATGAAGCCCAATTCAGTTGGATGCATATTGCTTTGAACCTACCATTAAATTAAAAGATTTCAAGTAATAACTGAGCCTGAATTTCCTTGGATGAGAGGCCTATGACACCAAGCTTCTGAGAATGCTCTAAAATGATACAAAAACGAGAATGGTTGCTATGAAGCGAATATCTCAAGGAACTTTAGATCTAAAAAGGTTAAAGACACCTTAAATAGCCTAGGCATATTTTAATTCAATATTTGGACGAAGAGATACAAAAAAATTCATTTAGATTTCTTTACAGAGTGCAGAAGTAAACTGCACACTACAAGAAGAAGATGAAATAATGTCAAGGACAGCTTTAATTCAAGGAGAGTGACTAAGTGATGCCATAGAAGGAAACACAAAATTGGAAAGAAGAATTAAGAATCATTAATAAGTTATCTTCAATTCCATTTTCTGCTCAAATTCAACTTCGTCACTGTTACCGTACATTTGACTGAATTGCCTTAAATGTGATGCAGCTTCCTTGCTATTAAAATCAAGAAAATCTGGAGTTTTTCTTGAGATCAATCTTCCATAATCATGGGAGTTGATTGTGAATTGTTCATATTTGCTATTACTTGACTGAAACATTTAACTATTTTATTAAGATTTGATAACCAAGTTGAATATGTTTCCTAAAAGGGTCTAGCAATTATTTAATTTAAAACTACTTTTCCTCTCCAGATAAAACTAGTGCTATGAATGTTATACACATAATTTAAGAGAAAAGGAAAGTTAGATTGATTGTCTTAACACTAACACCATTTTCTCAATATGAGCTTACCAAAACAATAATATTCAATCTCAGTTTTGCTTTCAGTAATTTAATTTATTTCTCAGCTTTCAATTTACAGTTTGACTTTGTATCCAAAAAAACCAACTACCATGTACCTTGTGGTATTCAATCTGTTTTCTTGATTTCATTGGTTTAGATTATAGAAGTTCATTCTTCAGTCTTACTTCCATAATTTGATCCATTAACAAAATTCCAATTAAACTTCTATTTTGGTTTGTTCCAATTTTTTGACAAAGATGTTTTGGTTCAATTTGATTATCAAAATTTGATTCAAATTTGTTTTCATCCTTGTTGAACTCAAAATTGACCAATTGTACTAGTCAGTTAACTAAATTGGCCAAATTCACACCCTTACCTAGAGACCTGTGATAATAAAATTGAAATAAGTGTAACAAGTTAAAATGTAGTAGATTTGCGAAATTGTAATAAAAATATTAATATGTGTCAAATTTTTCCAAAATGTTTAAGACAAAAATTGGATGCCTTGTCACCCCTCCCCCCTCTCCCAAAAAACTTACTATTACATTCTCTAATAATTAAGCAACATAGAATTAAAAACAGAAGAGAAACTATTAAAGAGCACCATATTGGCCATAAACTAAAAAATAACACCATCTAGATTGTTTGATTACCACAAGTGTAATCTAACACCTTTCAATTTTCGAGAAGTTTCTACCCCCACCCCCACAATCCCCTCCACCTCCAATAAAATTCAAAATACCTCTCATCACTTGGTATTCTAAACCTATCTTAATTGAGTGCCAGAGGATTGTTGCATGAGCCCAAAGCAAATGCTACCACTTTCGCATATTTGCATCAACGATAACCAACCATTGAACAATTATCATCAAACCAAATGCTACCACTATGCATGAAGCACTTTCCCAACCAAAGAGCTATTGCCTTTGTTCCACCTTTGATTGTAAATTTCAACTTTTCTCATCTGCATCCCCTCTTACTTTTCTTTTATTTTGATCCTTCTTCCCCACCATTTCTTTTTTTTCCATAAAATAAGTTAAATCCCCATTAATTTGACTTAATTAAAGTAAGGATCATGTCAAATTTTAATCTCGCAATCTAGATTTCGTTATACAATCTAAATTATGCATTTAATATCTAACCAAAATAGCTATGAAGGTAGGGTGTACTTTAAAATGACTACTACAAGTTAATTAGTGGTAAAATTATGACATGGTTATAAATTCATATTCTAGTTTAGATCTCCATTAGTTTTTAAAACAATATGAAATCTATTAAAGACAAATTGTATACAAGTTCTCAAAGTTGGCTTAATTCACAAATGGTTTCCTTTGGTTTTCAAAAATAAGTAAATGGTTCATATGTTCAATATAACATGCAAATAACTCGACAATTTGTTTCTTGAACTATCCTTCCCAGCTAAATGACTGACCACCGATTGAGGCTATTTCATGGCGATAAAGGAGCTGTGGCAGCACCAAATCATGAATAAAGTCATTGCCAACTCCTCCCTGTTCTCTCGCTTCATATCAGAGGTTGTGAATAAAAGATCATCTCTCTCTGATGATTGAAGTCAAGAAGCCTTAGTTGGCCTTGCCACATCCTCCACCAGTGTTGAGATTTCATAAGCATGTTGAATAAAGTCGAAAGCAAGCTTGAATTCCATGTAGAATAATGTTCACTAATATTGATGCACACATTATCTATACATTGTAACTCAATATAGATTTTTCATATTCATGTACACACGTAAGTATGTCTACAAGTTTTTTATGAGAGATTGTGTGCTAACAAGTTTTCCTTTACTCATTTTCTTCCATGCTTGTGCATATGCATAAATACTTCGTATTTTAACCCTTCAGCTCACTGCATAATATTAGTGTGCATGACTTGCATATTGGGTTCTTTTGTGGGTTAAGGATAATATTATCAAATGTATAGATCCCTCCACTTACGAGCTCTACTAAGTACTCCAAGAACTTATCATTTTGTTTACATAGCCTCACGTATTTGGGCCCACTAATTATTATTTTAGTCAAATTTATAATTCTATAATGAATAAATATTAACTATAAAATATTGTTTTCTTACAAAAGAATCTTCTTCTTCAATTCCCTAGACAAACCATATTTCTTGATTTTGTGTTGCCTTAAATTATAAAAATGTTCAGAATGATTGCAAATCAGTAGAGGAACATGTTTAGTTTTGATACTGCTATAGTGAGCTTCACATACCAACCAAAATTATAGCTTGAGACCACAACAAGAAATGTCATGTGAATGGGTCCTAAAATCTAATATGTGATTTTGAAGCCAAAGAAGTAGCATGTGCTAAAGTGCAAAGATTGTAGACTAAGATTTAGATTTTATTTGCTTTCTAAGGACAATTCAATCATTTATATGCACATTAAATTTATGGTAAATAAATACAATGCATGAAAGATTAACAGGCATTGATAGGCACTAAGTATGGAGCCAATACTATTCATTGCTAAGCATCAGCAAAAGAACATAAAACACAATGATAATTAGTTGAAAGAATCAAATTAAAAGTACTCAAATGCAAAGCAACAGATGCTGCTGTAACATTCTTATGAACTTATTTTCATATGGTAACCACAATCTGGACATGAGAGAATATTTGCAGAAAGATTTTAATTAAGACATTAGCATGAAAGAAGATTCTATCATCTAGCAACTTGCTTGTTTTCTACAATTAAAACCAAATTCGAGAGAAAGAGGGAGACAATAAAAATTCAAATGATAAACATAGAGGTTAAGCTTGATGTCTGCATTAAACCAGATAGACGAAACCATAAAATAAATGCTTGCAATCACCGAGACCATGGAAGTTACATTAGCAGAAGTCAAAGCATTGTACCTTCACCTCACTCGACTGAAACTTTATGCATCCAAAGTATATTTACCTTCAATGTGATAATTTATTTATGAAAAACTCATTTTAAAAAAATACCAAGTTCTGCATCATTTACACCTTAATGTATTTCAACTCTTCAAATAATACAAGGTTCTTTCAAATAGATGCCCACAAGGAGATAGTAGGATAAGGACTTTACACTTGTGTCTGTGCATGCATATATATATGCACATTTGTTTCAATGTCCAATTTTTACCTTTACATTCATGATTTAAAATGCTCTAGAAGGCTATTTCGTGGTGATTACAATTAAAAAGATGCATACAAGTCAATGGAGGGATCAATAGCATGCTTCATCCAAAGTGTACATCCTAACAACATAAAAGTAAAATGCTTCCAATTAAACTTTTTGAAGCAATGTCATGTAATTTTATAATTGGACATACTAGTAATTAAGAACAATGAAAAATACAAGATAGAGAAGAACAACCTGATATTGTTGTCACGATTAGACAAAAACCTTCCCAAGATGTTTATTGCTAAAACACGAAGACCACTTGTGGCCTCAATACCCATTATAGTCTCTACACACTCATAAAGAATGGCATTCCCAGCATTTTTATTCGACTCAGTTTTTGTGGCAACCTGGTATGTATCATGTAAGGTCAAATAGCATATATTATACATATTATGACAGCAATTAAAGAGATATGACATATAATACAAGCAAGTAAAATGACAAAAAACATATTTTTCATGCTAAAAAAAATTAAGAGGATTCCTGTGAAATCACCACGTAACAATGAAGAGGAATGCATAAAGTCAGAAAAAAACATTTCTAATAACTCTTTCATTTGAATATAATCCACAATTGAAAAACATGAAAAAGGGTTCAAGTTACATAGCCAAGAGGAAAAAAAACAAGGGCTTAACATCTATCCCAAAAATGATGACGAATTCACGACAAATGGGAGAAAATTGTCTTCGTTGTGAGCAAACATACAATATTAAAATCTAGTGAGATTGCAAGTATGCAATAAGTCGCTCAATCATCTTCAATTATTTTCCAAGAATATTAATGACTAATATTCTGAAATTTTCAACAGAAAGGGAGAGAGATGATCAAGAAAAAAATAGTTCTATAGAATTTCAATCTTACGTAACGTAAGGTGAACGATCAAGCAGAAACATATCTCTATAGGATTTCATTCTAGATAAACGTAACCTTGGCATATATTACATTGGCCTCACATCATAAGCCATGAAGCGTACAACTTTTTGCACTTTTTTGATAAGCGATCACACAATGTTCACCTTTTGAACAATTTAGATACATGGCTACAAAATTGTCATATTTGACTCCAAAATTAGTTACTTCTACCAAATAACAATCTTTCATGGACATGACAATGATTCTAATCATAGTTGTAAGTCCTTCCCCCACTTCTCCCCCTCTTTTACAAAGATTTCTCTCATATTCTACTGGTTTCTCAAATCGTTAATTGTTTTCTTGTTTCGTTAATTTTTAAATTCTTTCCATGTGTCATCGTTTGATTTGCCATGCAATTTTTTTTTTTTTTTTGTAACTTGGAAGCTATGTATTTTTTTCTTGATTCTTCTTTATGATTCCACTTGTGCATTTGCATGATCATTATCCTTGCAGCTCTTCCATGGATGCTTGCTAAAAGATCATGAAAGCATACTACCTAACATAATTCTTATATAATTGTAATGCTTTTTTGTTACCTTGTTTATTAATGTTTTGATCACCTTAATGAAGAAACTTGCATGTTGGTTTGTCTAGTTAATACATTGATGAACATCCAATAAATATTATTATGTAAATCACATATGCATTAGTCCATTCCCAAGCTCATAAATATAACTTCAACCCCTCTCCATATCCTTTAGTTTAGGACACTAGAAATTATAATGACCATTTTGTTTGACTCTCTGATCACATTAGAGCAAAATCAAGTAGCTTACTTGAGACAAGATGTGTGACTTCAAGTCCAAATGATACATTACATGGCTCGCTTCAGAGAAAGCATTGATGCTCCTTGTGACACAATAGCAAGCATATATGCTAACCCAATTCTAGAAGGGAAAGATCATTTTGCAATAGAACAAACCCATAACCCATAGATTATTGACTTTATCAAATAGATCCCACATTTTTCAATGAACATTGATAAATTCCTAGTTATATGGGAGCATTACTCTACCCCACCCCATATGACTAAAAGGCCTATATAAAAGCTATGAGAAGGGAAGTAATTTCCCCACAACTATAAAGATCCTTCAAGGAAACTTTTGGAAGTTCATTGAAGATCCTTATTTCTGTTAAACCATGCCTTAATGATACTTGCCATGTACATCTAGTCCCAGTTGCAATGAGAATGATGAGAATGACAATATCATTGGAGACTCAATATTGTTATACTTCAAAGATAGGTTCAAACTCCCAATAATTGCTCATATATATGTGAATTAAATTTAGAAACAAGTAATACCAAATATTGCTCTTTATGAAATTAAATGATAAGACCACATGAGATAATATGATAAGGAAATACAACATTTGTATTGGCAATTCATTAGCCCTTGGGAGTAAATGAAAACTAATAATACAAAAAAATCTGCCCATTATTTATCATATTACATATTGGACTAGACTGCCATATTTATTTTAGCTTACATGAACCAATTTACAAATTTTGCTTAGAAGATTCCCCTTGTGAAAGCCAAAAGTGACACAATAATATGAGGTCATTACATGAAATAACATCAACCAAAGTCTATACCTTAACTGGGCTCCATTAACCATAGTTTCCAAGCATACCACTAGTTATGAAAAGAAATGGAGTTCACTGCTACCCCAAACATCATTATTTCCTTTACATTTCACAACTCCAAAGAAATTCAAAAAATAACTTAGTCATTATACATTACAAATAATCCCATGAAGAACATCTACATAATAGATGGAACAAACCATTTCAATGATACTTTATCATAAGCATTTTTAAAACCTAAGTTTTATTAATCTACTTAATATCCATAATAAATGCACCAAATGAACCCTAAACTTCAAGCGTATGTGCCAACATCTCTTAAATTTCAAGATATGGAAGAGAATTATCATCTTTCCCAAAATTTTTGTTCAAAGATAATCTCATTATTAATAAGAATTACATAATGTATTAAGGTAACACTAAATACAATGAAACTCAAAACTGATACATCCACATTGTTTGAAGGTATAATAAATAAACAAGAGTTCTATCACTGTCACATTGACATTCCTTGTCCCCATCAAGTTATCCACCTACACTAATGATTTGGACAAATATGCATCCTATCAATCTTGCCTATGCATATCATAGTTTTATAATCTTGATCACAATTATTTTAGTAGGTCCAACAAGTAAGTCTTCAAGTTTGAAGAAAAAATGATATTACAAAATAAACATAAAGACATACTAGTTAGAATGTTAAAAAATCATTTGATCATATCCCAAGAGGAAGCAATCCCTCCACATTTTTAGCCAATATTAGTGCAAAGGTGATGAAATCAAGTTGTGCATTCTTTAATGGTTCTCCCTCCTTGGTCTATGTTGTTCCTCAAGAGGGCTAGTTGGATATTTAAATTTTAGAATATCTATCACAAAGAGCTACCCCAAAAACTTTCCTTGATAAAACTTAACATGTTATTCATATCATCTAGCACGTTAGTAGTCTTGTCCTTAAGTTATCTTACCTAAACTTACCAAATTATAGTATGAATCTCTTAGATCATGCTAAGATCAAGAGACAAATACATAACAAGCCTCAAAAAGGCTTTATTTGGGTAAAGGGAATGTGGGTAGAGGATGGGGTTGTACAGAAGCCTAACAAAATAAAATCTAACATGTGTATAGAAGAATTTAGCTAAGAAAGATTTTCACTTCTCTTGATTAATTGAGTGGGAGATAGAGGATAGAGGTGCCAAAAAGTTCAACCTCAATTTAGACGAGCTTTTGAGAGAAAATAAGCTTAAAGTTCAATTTGAGCTATTAAGCATGAGCCTAACCAAATTCATGAGGGTGTTTGATAAGTAATAAGAAACAAAGGTATGATCTCAGTTGCATAAATATAACCTAAATTGCGAAGGCAAATACTTGACACTATAAAGGCTTCCCATAATTATCTTTAAAAATTTTAAAAATTTATTTTACTTCTAACACCAAAATTCTTTTCGATGAAATTTCATAACCTTAATTTGTCATTTCAATTTGACAAATCAATTGAAACTTCACAATATTATCTTGGATGCCATCTTGCATACTTTTTTTGACAATTTCACAAGAGTAAGCACACATTCTAGCTTAGCCAAAGTTCAAATAACAATGACTTGCCCTGAACCAAAAAACATTCTAATTGTGGTCAATAACAATTGTTATCTTTGCTCAACAACATGAGGTGATACAACATTCAAAGG
Source organism: Vanilla planifolia (assembly GCA_023846275.1). Taxonomy (NCBI): domain Eukaryota; kingdom Viridiplantae; phylum Streptophyta; class Magnoliopsida; order Asparagales; family Orchidaceae; genus Vanilla; species Vanilla planifolia. Next base: position 2,715,967 of record CM043877.1, read on the forward strand.
AGCTCAAGCCTGAAAAGTAGCAACAAGAAAAAACTATTGCCTCTCTCCTTTGTCTACAATGACTTCTTGGCAGTCTTTGAAGGCTTGGAGCCTTAAAAAGGTTTTATAATTTCTGAAACACTCAATATAAACTATGGCAAACATTTTAATCAATTACTTGAAAACAGAACGATATAAAATTAATTGTCAATGTTTACATCTAGAAACATGGCTAGCTTTCCATTAATGGCTCAAGGCCAATCAACAAATCTACTTAGATATCATTGACTTCAATAAAAACCCATTTCATATACATTCTAGCCATATAAAAATTGGATTGGGATGAGGTTGATCCTAATTCAATAGATGACTGACAACATGTTGAGGTTTTTAGCTCACTTGTAACCAATACATAAGCATATTTTTTTGATGAAGGTTGAACAATATGCCTAAATTTGAACCTTGCACATCTTTTGAGAACAAGACCAATGCTACATAACTCATTGGCATCCTTAAGAACTATTATGTTAATGAAATAGAAATTAAATCAAAAATGATAATTACTAGGTATTAAATTCATTCGAAGTTAAAAAAAACTATCAATTGCAACCAAGATTTATGTAGTTTCTTCTGAGGCATTATAGAGATGTTGTTTCTTCTAGTTCTTGGCTATGGAGAGCGGGCTTTTAATAACAATTTTTTGCCCTTAGGACTGGTGATCAAACAGAAGAGCTGGACCACATATTTGTCTAGTGAAGTTTCCTGCAATGACCTAAACAAGCTGAGATATTACAGATTTCTGGATATGTGCCTATTTCTTGTATTGAGCTGATTAACTTTTTGCAAAATGTGCCACGAGAGAGCCATCCAACGAACTCAATTTAGTTCTCAATATGCATGCATACATTTGGCATGTATGAAATGGGAAGGAGCACAGTAAGATTTATGCATCTCTTTCAATTATTGCGGTGACTATTCTAAATAACTTGGATTTGGGCAAGGGTCAATCCATTATAGAGAACTATGATCGCATTTGCCACCATGGCACATGTAACCCATAATTCAAACATAAGGACCCCTCTCCTTGGTAGTTGGTTCCAATAATCAGGCAAACTGTTATGAAACATAGCGATCACATGGGAAAGGTTATAGAGGTTGTTGAAAAGCATCTTTTCACCTGTATATTGGAGGAGCCTGAGTTGAGAAGTGCTTGACTTGCAACTAATTTGGTCAAGATTATGGCATTTCAGATCGATGGGCTTTGGCTGAAGGGCCATTCAACATCAATTATTGATGTGATCTCAAATGCATTAGGGCATTTCAGATGGATAGACTTTGGCTAGAGGGCCATTCAATATCAATTATTGATGTGATCTCAAATGCATTAAAAGACAACTTGGCCAGAGACTCCACTCTTGCTTATTATTTGTAATTTGTTTTTTTAGAGAGATTTACACATGTGCATAAGGTACATTAACTACATTGTGGATCATGTTGCACAATTGCACACATCTTGATAAAGTCTACTGGAAGAGGGAGATGTCTCTCCCAACACATTTTGCCTCTCTATCCTCGTGCCTAATAGAATTTTTGTTTTGTATTTATGACTTAGTCAATTAATATAGGCTACAATCAAATTTCAAAAAACTTAATTATCTCATTATCGGTAATAAGTAGATGAATTAAAGAATATTGATAGGTACTCAAAAGTATTAATGTCAAGCTGGGTCATAGTTGCGTCATGTCAAAATTGACTCGAATCGAGCCTACAAGAAAATAAACAGAATTGGTGACCTGTAAAGATTAATTAACTTGTTAAAATAAACCTGAGGGTTTAGCGTGCTGGGTCAAATCATCACCCAAGACATTGAAAGGCCTAGATGAGCTGCAAGAAGCTTGGGTAAGGCATGAGCGCAGCTCATCAAATCGTTGCCCAAGACATTGAAAGGCCTAGATGTGCTACAAGAAGCTTGGGTAAGGCACGAACACTGCTTAAGGGCCCTATTCGTGGCAGTTCCAACCCATTCCACTCAATAACCAAGTCTAGCAATCACCAATATAATGAACTCTAATCTTGAGTAAGAATAATGAACTCCAAAGCTTGAAGGAACAATTTAGGGTTTGAGTAAAGAACATGCAAGCCAATGCATGTTTTCTTATCATAGAAAGTTCTTAAAGACCATGCCCATGATGAAGACAAAGTGAAATAAGTGAACTAGAATGCTGGATAGATTCACATGTTTTGGCATGATTGAAAAAAATGAAATAACAAATGACATATATTTGCCATGATCTATGCTACTGCATCACATAATAGCATCTAAACAATAATGACAAGGAAATTAGCGCACCTGAGCAAGAATGTCATTCATAGATTCACTTGCATCTGCATCGCCTTGACCCAACATTCGCATGAGCCTAAGTACTCGAATATGCAAAAATGGATCAGTAATCCCAGAAATATCATACTCAGGAGCATATGGGCTGTTCAAAACATCCCTAAGTATCCGAACCAATCCTTCTGTGCTGTTCTATTGTCATGGTCAAAAAAACATTCATGTCATTGTAAAAACCAAATCAAAAAGCATATTGAATATAAATTAAGCAACATATCAAAAAGCAAAGTAGGATAGTAATTAAAGAAACTTCATGATGGGATATATTGGGCAGTTCAAAGCTAAAAGAGAGAGAGAGGTTCATAATTTTTAGGGCTAAATATAGACAGGTTCAACATTCTTGCATAATTATGAGTAGGTTTGTGGGGTTTCATTAATAGCCAAATAGGATTTATAATTTTGTCAATGTAACAACTTAGTCCCTAACTATTTTTTGGTTCTTAATCCACCTTTCAATATAGGTCTCTATTACTTGAATAATGTTGCAAGCAACTTCAATAAATGTGCAAGCAACCTAAATAATTGTGCAAGCAAACCATGTCAAGAAAGACAGTTTTTAAAAGATTAGAGATCTACTTTCTAGATTAACAAAACCATCAAGATATATATGACAATCAATAAAACCTGAGGATTCTACTTGCATAATTGAATAAATGAGAGAGAACTATATTCAATTAACTTTGATTTTAATTAGCATAGCAATGCACAAGAATGACAACATAATGATTTTGACAAGCATGGTAATTAGTTGACCTTATTATTGTTCATCCAATTAGGCAATATATTATTTATTTCTCATCTAATCATACAAATAGAAAATAGAAACCCAAAACTAGAGAAAGAGATTACAACAAAAGACCTCACACAAACAATAATTTATAAAAAAATTATGTTGCCAAACCCAAACCTAGGAAGACTACGGCTTGTTGCAATTGTCGGCATGTAGAAAGAAACGATTCAAACAAAGAAGCATGAAGCATAAAATACAAATAAATGTAGACAGCGACAAAAAATAACAATCTAGATGTTAATTATTTCTAGGTTCCAAAGGTGTTTGTATGCACACTTGTTTCAAATAGTAAAACTTAAATATTATCTACACAAAAAAATGCAGAAATGTCATTTCTAGCTTTTTATAAAATGGCCCACATTCATCCATTCTCAAGTCAAACTCCAATATGAAAAAAAAAGAGAAGGTTAAAGTGCATAAGGTTATTTGCTTGTTAAGATCATAGCAAAGATTAATAAAACTCAACGGTAGGGAACCAATGGTGTTAAAAGTTTTAGAAGGGTAACCAACGAACAAGTTTCAAAAGGATTTTTACACTACTACATTAAACATACAAGTTTTTGGAGCTTTAATGCAGATGTCAATTTACAGACAATCATTTGACTGAAATATAATTGCTTAAAATCTTACGCAATCTAGCACGACCATAGTACCTTTCTCAAGTATCCAAGGGCTTCTGAGCTAGCTTTGGAAAGATCTGTACATAGCTGAACTCCAGCTATCAGAACACCATGATGTTTCTCTTTAAGTAAAGCAGCAGCAGGAGCCATAAAATTCTCTGCCAAATCTGGAACTTTTCTCACGATTCTTATTGAACATAATGCCGCCTGTATATAATCCAAAAAAAAAGAAACAAACAAACATGAATGCTACCAAATTCAAAATAAACCACAAGAAGTTATACCCAAACTAACTTAAGACATTCTATAATTTGAAAACAAAAGTGATATAATTAGCAATTTTTTTCTTATGAAAAATGTAAAATGATGATGTAATAATTGATAAGAATAAGAATGGGTCAAGACAAAATTAGAGTCATAAAGAATGGTCTTAAGGCTATAAGGGGCTTCAACTTAATGGGAACAGAAAAAAAAATATAATAAATGAAAGTGTGGTCAAGATCTGCGTGTATATGATGTAAAGAAGGCACTTGCCTATCATAAAAAACTGAGCAATTGATTGGGTGTTACTAATGAGTAAGAAAAAGGTAATTTTATAAAATTGCAATAAAATCAACAAATTTAAACGATTTGGTATTACAATATGAAATGCAAGCATACAAAGTGAATGCTACAGAAATGAAAATTTTGAGATGAATGTGACTATACTCAAAAAGATATAATTAGAAATAAATACAAACTAGAGGAAGTTAATGTAACACAGATTGAAGATAAACTTAAAAGAGTCAACAAAAATAACTTAGGCAAGTAAAATGCAAACCACTTAAACCTCAAGGAGAGATGTGAATTTGTAAATCTTTAATAAAGGACTAATACAGGACTGGACTCATTTAGATCTTAAAGAAGAGCTACTAATACTAGAGTGCAATAATGTCAAGAGAACTCATGTATCCAATCTCATTTAGTGGTTCAAGATTTGTCAATATTATGGTAAATACATTAAATAAAAATTAACAAAAAATATGGTCAAAGCACCAATATTTTACCCTATTTATTACCAACATCATCAATAAATGGATCAAGTTAAGAATCCAAGCAACCTCAATAAAGAATGTTATGATACAACCAAACACAAAAGGCATTCCTGAAAAAAGATTAATATGAAAAACTTATATTAGTACATGTTTGTGCATAAGATACATAGAAACACTTCATGGAGATGCAAAAGCAACCATTCCACTAAGGTTATAGAAAAATGCAACTCACAGTTGTTAATACATAAAAGTACACCATACTACCATTGTACTTATAATTAGCAATAACATAAACAAAAAATGATATTTGTTATACAATAGAGGAAAATTTCAACATTCATTTTTCAAAAGGAAAATAATCCCGATAAAAGAAGATACTTTTTTCTTGATGTTGGGATCCCTGCTTTGCAATAATCGTTCAATTTCTGGTGCTAGATCTCTAGCCATTTCAGAAGAACAAATATTCCCCAAAGCACAAAGAGCGAGGCCAATTATATATTGATTTGAATGGTTAAGATCTCTGAGAACATGTCAAGGGAAGCAAGCATGAATGTAAAACAAATTGCATGGCACACATTTCACTACATAAAAAATAAAATAAAGGAAACTTAAATCTATTATAATATTCAATGAAGTAGTGGATACTGTTTTAAGGAATTTGTAACCAGCATAAGCACTTCCTGCCTTTCATCAAGAAGCAACATAAGACCAAGATATCCTATTCTCTTCTCAGGAAAGCCAGAAGAAGCAATTAGCTTGAGACATTCCATTTGACCAAAATGAGTGGGATAACCAAGCATGTGAATGAACATCAGTTTTGCAAGGTTACGATGCCTATAATCTTGGTCATTTTCACTAACTGCAGCACGTATAGCAGCACATTCTTTTCTCACAACAGCCCGTTCCTCAGCAGCAGTTTTGCATGCCCTTATAGCTCGAATCATGTCCCTGTAATGGCAAACAAGTCATCTTGAAAATGGCATTATTATGTGGGATCATTACATAAGATAGAGAACATTGAATGGCTATGTTTAGTGCACTAAATGTAATGGTCACACTTCAAAGAAAATTCAAATAGTACTCAATGTGATGCAATACAATTTGGGGCTTCAAGCTATTTTTACGACCCAACACCTCAAACATGATCCAAATTCAATTTAGAACCTTTTCAAAGAGAATATCCAAGAAAGAAAGGTTTTTAAAGTAGCTTAAAGATTTTGGACGACTTAATAGCTCAAATAAGTCAAAAAATATCAAACAAGCCATGTAAAGAACTTACAAAAGCTTTCCTAAATGAAGACTCTAAAGGCCACCTTTTTTAGAAAGGTTGGAGATGACACCTTTTTAGGAGTTTAGTCATATGTTTTACCTTTGAATAATTCCTTCATTTGAATTTAAGTTGAGTACATTTGTTAGAAGCTTTGATGAATCTTCCAATTTTTGTGGATGGAATTTAAATTTCTTTTGAACTCTTCATGAATTTTTTTGCATTTAAATGTGAATGATGGAATGAAAGAAAATTGGATCATTTGGATAAAAATTTGATTGAAAGCATGTATGCTTCCTCCTTCTCTCCTTAGCTCCAACAAGAGGTCATCATTCTTCACCTCTCTCTTAGTTCTTCTCAAGTTCCTGTCTTAATCAAGACATTTCCCCTCTTTTTCTATCTACTCTCTGTAGGCAAGCCCAAACCTTGCCCTAAATCAAACTCAAACCTAAGCAAAAACCCCTCAATTCTACACAAACTAACCCTTCATCGCCACTTCATCTTTTACCTTACTCATCCAAAACCATAGCCAACACTTTATCTCTCTAACCCAATCACCATCATCCCACAACACCAAACAAAGTCACTCTCTTTCCTTGGCCATGAGGCACCTAATGAAATCAAACATCCACTAGAGCTCACGTTCACATTCTCCAAGCATATGGAGCTGGAAGCTAATATATTGTTCCCCATATTGATGCCCATAGAGAGAGAAGTGTAAAATCCTCTAAAGGTAATTGGAAGAAATTACAATAAAGGAACTCAAACAAATGTAATAACAGTGCAAAACAGACACTGTTCAAGAAAAAAAAAAATTAAGTTATAAGTTAGAGAAGGCGGGAGATGGAGGGGAAGACGTAACACAACATTATATAATCTTTTCCTAGCATAGTCCAACTTTATGTTCTGTCATATTCTTCTACTTTGAAGGATCTCCTTCGATCATAGTTTACATTTGAAAAACCAATGTTCTACAAGACATTTAGAAGTAATTGTTAGTATAGATCAACCCTAGAAATGACCATTAACCAAGGGTTTGTACTAGCTTGTACATGGGTTGAATCCAGATTGAACTAACCCCAATCCAAATAAATACAAATCCAATATGGAACAGGACAATAGTCAATCAGATTAGGTTAGCATAGATCCGATCCAAGATACATTGTATGTGGGTAAGCATATTGGGTTTCAGATTAATTCGAAAATCTGAAAAAAGAAAGTAATGTAGAGATTGGAATTATTAAATGATGGCAAGACATACATTCAAGCCAATATTTCTCCATTTTTTTTACCTCAAATACATCTACTACATAAGTTTATGTACATAACATAAGTATATATTTTTACATTTAATAATACATAAATATATATACACATATTCTTTTGCATTTGTAGCAACATATAATCAATCAAGTTTAGTTTTAAGTAAATCAGATCAAGACTAATGTATGGCCCAATCTATTGAATTGAAATAAATTAGGCACAGATTTCAAATCGAATAAATACTTCAAAGAACATCCAATTAACTGTATTTTTAAATCAAGTCTCCGCTGAAGTCAAAACAAGAATTGATACATTTTCATATTTAGATAGTATGCATCATATTCACAATAGTTCATTTTAGCAACCTAATCACTTTGATAACCTCCAAAAGCTTCTCATACTTCCCCATTCGAGCCCAAAAACCTCCTTAAGCATCTTCAAAAAACCCAATAAGATGCAATAAAATCTTTGAGCATTTCTAGAAAAATCTCTTAAATAAGTCTGACATAATTGAGAAACTTTAAACGTCCACAAAATCCTAGCAACAACTCTGAGCATAACTGACATGATCAAAAAGAGACTTAAGAGGACTCCTCAAGCTTTATAGCACCCTAAAAACTTTTTGCCAACTTCTCAAGCAATTTTGAGGACTTTCCATTCCTAAATTAATAAAAAAATATTGTCCAATAAAACCAAGTAGAACTATAGACAAATTATTTGATAAATTACATATAACTACTTAATGTTTGGATTGATTCTCAAGTAAGCCACTTTGATTTTAAAATATACAAAAAAATAAGTTTCATAAAAACTACATTAAGGGTTATTCACTATGACATTGTCAATATGCATGTTTAACATCCAACAAGGGGCAATGAAAGCACGGGTATCAACAAATTGTTGTTGATGCGAGGAAGTGGGGACAATTGAATATAGAGATAGACGAGACTATGAAATGATATGGTAGTGGTGAAAAACTAGTAACAAAAGATATAGAACACAGAGTAAGACAAGGAGACAACGGAGAAGCGACATGTTTAATGTCCAACAATGGGCGAGGAAAGCAGAACTATCAACAAACAATTGCTGATGCAAAGAAGCAATGACAAATGACTATAGAAATAGAGGAAACTATGAAGTGATAGTGGTGGCGGTAAAAGACTAGCAACAAAAGACAAAGAAAGTAGAGTAAGGAAAGAAAATAACAGAGAAGCAGCAAAGGCTAATGATGCTAAAGATGAAGTACGCAAAGCAACAACATCTATTAACAACCATTTGTTAAGATGTCTTTTTATTTCTTGCTATAGTCCAAATGGTGATTAGACTAAAAAAGATTTACCAACAGCTTTTACAAAACTCAAGAACTTATTGGATTATTTTTTAAACCAATAGGGTTTAGAATTATTTCAAACAACATTATACCAAAAATTAATCCTATATTACATTACTATGGCACCAATTTTTCCATTCAAGATGATCTAACAAAATAAACATAGTTTGATAAATTAGTCACATTTCCAAACCTTAAAATTCCAAATAAGCACTAAAAAAAGAAGATGATGCAAATGTGTGTCATAGCCTATTATTTAAAAACAAACTATTTTTTTAAAATTTTAGTAATAATAAGATTAATCAAACTTTTAGTATCACAAAATTACAAGAGTGTCGTTAAACAATATGAATGGTTTGAGAATATTAGTTCTATGATACAAAATAATTAGAAATTGATGACTCTATGCATTCTAGACTTAAAGGCTGAAGATTAGAGTGTATAGCAGTAATTACAGGTCCCTTTTAAATTACAATTAGCCCATTAAGTTACATGAATAAAATTGATGAGCAACAAGGAAGACATTAACAAACAAATTGCAAAGAAAAGAGTAACAACAATAAGGTCACAAAGCAATAACATGATAATGGATAGAGTAATAGTAGACATAGAAGCCATTTAAGATAGATGTTTTAATATTTAGTTCAAAAAGTTGACTAATAATGCTTTTAGGTTCATTTTAAAAAAAATGAAACTTTCCATATATAACCACCAATGAAGTAATAACTACAAAAATGGAACCTACTAATTATATTCCTTGCACAGAGCTAACATGATTAGAAATACTTTAAGATTGTCATGTATAAAAAAATGTTTGCAAAATATGTAATCAGCAAAATGTCACGCAACCAAAAAAAATTACTTAAGTGTTCGTAAGTGTATCATTGGGTGCTTCTTTTGCATTATGAGGATGAAGTAGCAAATAGTTATTATATAACTTTTTTGCAATAGAAGCTATTTAAGTTAGATGTATTAAAATTCCTAAGTTAAATGATTATGCCACCTAAAGGGTTCAAAATGGAAAAATAATACATTTAGATCCATTTTTCTTAAAAAAAAATTCAGAATCATCTATAAATAACCAAGAGCAAAGTAATTTTTACTAAAATGGAACCTACTAACTAATGTTCCCAATACAAAACTAACACGATTATAAATCCCTTTTGATTGTCATGTATTAGAAAACTACTTGCCAAATATGCTAAATGCCCCTCAAACAAAAAAAATAAAAAAATCAAACCATGTGTTCATACATGTAGCGCTAGGTGCTTCTTTTACACTATGATGGATAAAGTAACAAATGGTTATTAAATAACATAGTAGAAGTAGAAGCTATTTAAGATAGATGTATTAAAACTTCTAAGTTAAATGATCGGGTCACATTAAGGGTTCAAAATGAATCACACTGCATCTAGATTCCTTTTTTATTAAAAAAATATGGCATCTTCTATATATAACCAACAAAGAAGCAATTAACAATATCCTTATACACAACTTACATGATTTGAAATTCTTTTTTATTTTCATGTCTAAAAAAATCATTTACTAAGTTATTTATCACCTAAATGTCACCTAACAAAAAAAAACAAATTTAAGTGTTCATACATGCATCAAAAGGTGTGTTGCGGTGGCAAAACAAACAAATTCAGTGCCACGGGATTATGATTCCTTGATCCTAATGTAAAAATAAGCATTTTCCTTAAACTCTGACGTAATATAGGCATATACTGCAGGAAAAATAGCCCAAACAAAGAACGGAAAAAGTTTACAATCAAGCAATATCCATCAGTAAAGCAAGTATCCCAAAAGCACAGCATTACATCCACTAATTATTAGCACAACCCCAAACAGAAGCAAAAAGGTATAGTGAAAGGGCAATGAAAAGTCAGCCTAAATCTCTTCTTTTTATGTACTTTTTTCTTCAAATTCATTTTGGACAATGAACATCCAGTATTAGGACCTCAAACCAAGCTGCCAAAGAGCTCGCATAATTCTAAGTAGCAACGTAGCAAAGAGTTCAGCCTGAATAGATTACTAATTTCTTACCCGGGTTAAAATCATGGGGTAACTACTCATCTATACTCAAAACAAACATTCCACGTAGCAGCATAAAACTTGATAACTCTTTTAATCAACCAATTCGGAGTCCAGAATTTATTTGTAAATTAAAATTTCACTCGGACTGCATCAACGCAGTGGCATAATTCGAATGGAAGGGAGCGAAAATGAGCCAAATAAAAGAGATCAATGAACAGCAGAAAGAATGAGATCATAACTCACCTCAGGCGGGTCCCAGATGAAAAAGGATTCATGACTGGAATCCTTTCCGCAATAACCCTCGCCGGCTCCCGGAATCCGGAGGACCAACGCCGTCGAAGGAGTTTTGTCGGCGGAAAACCTAATAAGTGAACTCCAAAGAACCAGATCCGGCCGGACAAGGAGAAGGACAGCGCAGGAGCTGCCGGAACGAAACGGAGATTGAGGAGACGAGGCTGGATCTAAGCAAACGTCTGCTTTGCGTTATAACTGTGCGTCGTGTGTGTGTGTAGATATATATATATATATACTTTTAAAATTATATTTTATATACTCATTATCGAATTTTTGAATATTATGTATAAATAATTTTCCAATCACGGTATGATTATATTTTTTATTAGTATTGATGCATAACTTTATATCTACCATAATAATCAATATACCAGACTTTAAAGTTTATTATAATTAATTATTTAGTTCATTTGATTATTACTTAGTTTAAGTGATTTCATATGATAATAAAACTAATTTTTTTATTGCATAATATTACTTTTAAAATTATGTTTTTATAAACATGCTATCAAAATTTTGAATAATATTTATAAATAATTTTCAAAACAATATATGATTATATTTTTTATTAATATTGATGCATAATTTTATATCTATAATGATCATCGATGTGATAACTTTAGAGTTTATTATAAGGAATTATTTGATTCAGTTCTACTATAAAAAATCGATGATTTGTGTTTAATATGATTATTTTGTATATATATATGTATATAAAGGTATGTGTTTAAGTTCAAGTTTATAATTTATCTAACATATTAGTTTAATTCAAGTAATATTTTATAAAAAAAATTATATTTTTTGTTGTATGATATTGTTTTTAGAATTTTATTTTATATACATATTATCAAATTTTTTTAATATTGTGTATAAATACTTTTAAAAGTACTATACGGTTATATTTTTTATTAGTATTAATGCAAAACTTCGTATCTATTACGATTATCATTGTACTAACTTTTAAAATTTAATATAATTAATTATTTAATTTATTTGTATTAGAGATTTTTAAAGCTTGATTATTTGTGTTTAATATAATTACATTATGTTTATATGTATATATATGTGTACAAATATGTAGATATATACATAAACATATATACTTAGTTTATCTAATATATGTAATAATAAAATTAGTTTTTTACTTGTATAATTTTATTTTTAAAACTTTATTTAATATACAGATTATCAAAGTTTTGAATATTATGTATAGAATATTTATTATTTAATTTTAAAGTTTATTATAATTAAATATTCAAAAAGTTTTATTTTTTAAATTAATGATTTATGTGTTTAATATGATTATTTTATATTATATATATATATATATATATGATAATGTAATAATAAAACTAGCTTTTGTATTGTATAATCTTACTTTTAAAATTTTATTTTATACACATATAATCAAAATTTTTAATATTACATATAAATAGTTCCAAAATATTGTATCGTTCTATTTTTTTAATATTATCATTGCATAAGTTTATATCCATCATGATTATCAATATGCCAAATTTTAAAATTTATCATAATTAATTATTTAATTTATTTGTAGTTAAAAATTTTTAAAAATTCATGATTTGTATTTAATATGATTATTTTATGTATATGTATAATATAAAAGTATGTGTAAATTTATATATATATATACATCTATATATATTAACTCAAGTACTGTTTATAACTCTTTCAAAATAATATTCATTCGCATAATACAAACTATAATGACTATCAACTTGATGAAGTTAGTCGAGAGAAATGTCATGACCAATGGAAGTTTTACATGCATTTTGAAATCAAAAGAATGCATTTGTTTTAAAACCTTAATTCAATCTTCTCGAACAAAGTAAATACTTCTTCAAAGTAATTGGGAGACAGTTACTCTCCCCAAGGACATGGGTGGGTTAGGTCTGTGTGACCTCAAGATCTGGCGTCACGCATTCCTTATGAGACATTGTAGAAGACTCTTACAGTGGGATAACAGCTTATGGGTGGAGAACATGAGGTGCAAATACCCCTTGTGCAATAACCCATGTAGGCCTCCCCGGCCTGGCATGCTTGTAGATTGGTCAATGAGGGACTTACGGTGGCTTTGGGAGGCTTTGTGTGGTATCTCTGTTTCCCATCCATCTACGTCCAGCAGGGAGCTTTACCCTTCGGGGCCTTTTGTTACCCATATGTGGCTCCCCCCCAACGGGATAGATCTTAGTGAATTGTGATGCGGCTATGAAAGGTGAGGTGGCAGGTATTGGTGTGGTGGGCCTTGATCACTTGAGGAGTCTTATTTACATCTTAGGCAAGAGGTTTATCTCTCAGGCTTGCGGTGCCATGGAGATTCAGGCTATGCTGGAGGCTATTGTTCTGATCATGATTAGGCTCAACTGTTTCTAGGCAATCGAGATCCAGACAGACTCTACTACTACCTTGCACGAGATCTTGCAGTTAGTTAGTTGTCCAAGAGAGGGAAGTGTCTACTCTGACACCCTTTTCTTTGCGAGGAGTATGTCTAACCTACGTTTTTCATATATTAGGCGGGAGGGGAATGCCCCAACCGATTGGGTTGCTAAGTCGACGTGTTTGGCTGATTTTGAGTAGGATAGAGGTATGCCCCTGCCAAATCCATTGTGTGATCTCTTGATGACTGACTTTGTTTTTGAGTCTCCATGATGAAGGTTGTTTTGTAGGCTACGGCCATTTTCTTTTATCAGAGAAAGATAAAATCTAAGTAAAAGCTTAGTCTACGATCAATATATTTAAATAAAATTATTTATCAGAAGTCGAACAATCCAATCAAGTCAAAAGCCTACACGAACCAAAGTACTTGTTCGTAAAACAAAAAGACCCAACTTTTACATGACATCTCACTCTTCTAATGAAACTTCATTTCAATCATAGATAAAGTTTTGACCAAAGCTCCATCCTTTGAAGGATAAAATATGAACAAAAATAATATCTTCATCAACAACATTAAGATATCTTATATAATAACAACATTATAAAAAAAGCTCAACAAGAAACACAATGAGGCAAAGGAGCCCTTCCTTAGTACTGTGCCTGGCTGCACTCCAACGGGAGCTGTCCATGAAACCTGTACACATCCTTGCAGTAATCATACACCAAGTAGTTGTCCCTCACCCAGCCCATCTGCCCAACCTGCGCGTAGCTGAGCTCGCTGTTGTTGCTCCCAGCGCAGGAAACGCTGCTTGCCGACTCGCGCCAGGCGCAGGCCCCGAGGCGGAGCCCCTTGTATCTCGCCACAAAAGGAGCGCTGCTCCAGTCTATCTTGTCCCGTCCACCTCTCGTTGCCCAGTTGTCGGCGTTCCACAGGCTGGAGTAAGCCCTCATTGCCTGGGAATGTGGGTAAGGAATTCCAATGGTCTCATAGTTTTTGAAGGCTCTGATGGGAAGCCCATCCACAAACCACCTGCACGGCAGAAGAAGAAGAAGAAGGTATGCTGGTCGTTTGCGAGTCGAAAAAATGGTTTGCAGAAGAAGGATCATCATCAAACGTAGTCGAACAAATTCTTAATCCTATGGTAAGGATGTGAAATTTGTTCTAATAGTCTTATGTAACTTCTTCTAATCTACTTCTTCTTTTGTTGTTTACATTCATGAGTGAATTCTGACAATATGTTTCATTTGGTTGAGAATAAATACTTAAATAATCTTAAATACAACTTAGCTTGGAATTCAAATCAAATTTACAGTGTGGGTTGGATTCCAATGTATGGTGTAGTTGTAGAAATTTGCAATAGGATCAAACCATGGGTAAATGTTATTCTTCAAGAACATGCATTTCATGACTCATTCAAGCTTTTTCTTGATCACAAATCAATAAAAAATCATGGTCAGACTAAAAGACAGCTTTATCTTCACACATTAAAAAAACCCACATCAATACAAAAATTAAATGATGTTTTGATCATTCTATAACCTTCAATCATTTCAACAAATACATCTCAACAGCAAAATACAAACAACTTTTCAATAGCACTTGACAGAAATAAGCTTTATGTTTAACAATATTCACGTCAAACCAACCTCTTAGTTCAAAAATAATGTTGTTGTATAACTTACACTATGTGTGTTGGATTCCAATGCATGGTATAATTGTGGAAATCTGCAGTGGAATCAAATCATGGGTAAATATTGTTCTTCAAAAACATGCATTTCATAACGTATTCAAGAATTTTCTTGATCGCAAACCAAGAAAGAACCATGGTGAGACTAAAAGATAGCTTATCATCACACATTCAAAAAACCCACATCAATGAGAAATACATGATGTTTTGATCATTCTATAATCTTCAATCATTTCATCAAACACATCTGGACAACAAAATATTAAATACAACTTTTCAATAGCACTCAAATGAACCACTTTTCAAACTAACCTATTCATTCAGAAATAATAATGTCGATGTATAACTTAGCTTAGAATTCAAATCAAATTTGTGCAATGCGGGTTGAATTCTAATGTATGGTGTTGTGGAAATATGCAGTGGGATCAAACCATGAGTAAATGTTGTTTTCAAAAACAGGCATTTCATGATGCATTCAAGCATTTTCTTGATCACAAACCAAGAAAAAACCATGGTCAGACTAAAGTCAGCTTTATCGTCACTCATTTAAAAAACCCACATCAATACCAAAATCAAATGATATTTTGACTATTCTATAACCTTCAATCATTTCATCAGACACATCTCAACAACGAAATACCAAACAAAACTTTTCAATGACACTGACTGAACCACTTTTCAAACTAACCTATTCGTTCAGAAAAAATAATGTTGATGTATAACTTAGCTTGGAATTCAAATCAAACTTACACAATGTGGATTGGATCCCAATGTATGGTATAGTTGTGGAAATCTGCAGTGGGATCAAACCATGGATAGAACTGCTGCTCCCTGTTACCTACCCCCCCGACAAACAAATTGGTATGGATGATGTATGGCTGGCCAGAGACATTGCCCAAGAACTCGAAGTCGATCTCGTCATGCTCGTCCCCGGTCGAAGACATCTGCAACAGAATTCTGCACCATAGATAAGATCTCTCATGCATGGCAATCTGTATCAAACAAGAACAGCAGCTTACATAATATGCAGTGACTGTTCCAGCAGAATTCCCTGCAACAAGCTTGATCTGCATCTCCATGCTACCAAAGAGGAACTCCTCCTTTGTTTGAATACCTGAGCCTGAGTCCCTATCAAGCACAAGTGCAAGGTTGTCACCATCTCCCCACACTGCATAGTTCTGATACCCCCAGCTGCAGAAAGTGTCATTATTGAAGTTGCCATGAACCAGGCTTAGCTGCAAGGCTGCTGCTGCAGCAGCCAAAACAACTGCTGATGGAAACCTGATGCTCCCCATCAAAAAATTGTATGTCTTGGCTCTGTGAAACGTGCTTTTAATGGACACATTCATTGACTTGTTTTGCTGGTTTTCATCTCCGCATGTCTTTTATAAATGTTATACGTTTTGGGTTTTCTTCTAATTAACAATGCTTTATGTTCTGTCAAATTCAAGTTCAATTTGTGCTTCCCTTCCAAAGGGGAACTTTGTGGGGAGCACAACTTCAGGAAACCAAAGCCTTGACCTTGTCAGATTTAACAAGTTGATATAAAGCTGTGAACAGCGAGGCTTTGAAGGTGTGGCAAACATGCAAGTATGAATATTCAAAACAAAATTCAGATATAAACGTGGGTTTACCAAACACTAAAGTATTCGAATTCAGGAAGTGTCATTGTAGAAGTTGGCATGAACCAGGCTTAGCTGCAAGGCTGCCGCTGCTGCAGCCAAAGCAACTGCTGATGGAAACCTGAAGCTCCCCATCAACAAAATGTACACACAAGCTGAGGCTTCTCTTTGTGAATTAGGCTTTTAAAGGACACTTGCATTGACTTGTTTTGCTAATTTTCATCTTTGCATGTCTTGTCTAAATGTTGTATATTTTTGGGTTTTCTTCTAATTAACAATGCTTTTATGTTCTGTCAAATTCAAGTTCATTTTATGCTTCCCTTTCGAAGGGAAGCTTTGTGGGGAGCACAACTCCAGTAAACCAAAGCCTTGAGCTGTGTGAGATTTAACAAATTGATATAAAATGAAACTAATCTGTGAACAGTGAGGCTTCGAAGGAGTGGCAAACATGCAAGGATGAATATTCAAAACAAAATTCAGATATAAACATTACAGTATTAGAGTTCTGATACCCCCAGCTGCAGAAACTGTCATTGTAGAAGTTGCCATGAACCAGGCCAAGCTGCAAGGCTGCTGCTGCAGCAGTCAAAACAACTGCTGATGGAAACCTGAAGCTCCCCATCAACAAAATGTACACACAAGCTGAGGCTTCTCTTTGTGAATTGAGCTTTTAAAGGACACATCCATGGACTTGTTTTGCTGGTTTTCATCTTTGCATGCCTTGTCTAAATGTTCTATGATCTGGGTTTTCTTCTCATTTCATTTTTCAGATTGAATTATTCATCTCTTTCAAAGGGGAGCTTTGTGGGGAGCATAACTCCAGGAAACCAAAGCCTTGAGCTGTGTGAGATTTAACAAATTGATATAAAATGAAACAAGCTGTGAACAGTGACGCTTTAAAGGTGTGGCAAACATGCAAAGTTAAACATTCAAAACCCAAGTCAGATATAAACGTGGGTTTACCAAACACCAGAGTTTTGTAAGCTTTTTTAAAGCTCTGTACCAATATAAAAGCTGCTGCCTTCTTAGCTACCTCTACAAGGTGACATCCTCCAAAACTGAAGAAATGAAGAACCTCAAATCCAAGGGTCAAGAATCTACAATGTTCCATTCAAAATCGCTTGATTCAACCATGTAAAGGTTTCAAAATAATTATTTTTAGAAACTTTACTACTTGGAATTCGAGTATAATGGCATGAATTTATAACGATCAACTTCTATTTGTTCATGAATGTCAAAATTTTGATTTAGGTTTCAATGGCGTCATCAACCTTGGTATTACCAAACTTTTCAAACTATTTTTTTTTCCAATTCAATCACATGATCAAATAATAAAATCCAAATAAATCAATATAAAAATTATTATATTCATTTGAAAACCAAATTTATACATAACCCGTCGTAACGAAAATTAGTTGTCATAACAATGTTTACGGTCTTAAAACAATCGTACTACATGATTTCTAAGTCAAAATAAAAACAAATTACCAAGTGCAATAACAACTATATTCTATAAATGGATTCTTGAATTCTCCTATAATACATCATTTACACTTATAATCATCCTATTTGTTAATGTGGGATAAAAAGTTTGTGTCCATTGAGCTTCATCTCCAAAGTTTGGAATTTAAACTAAAATTCTTAACAAAGACACTATATATTATGCAACAATGTATTAATCAGTTGCATAGAAGGTAAAAGTTCTTCTTTCTTCTATAATTGCATTGAGAAATTCTCTATACATTCTTTTTCTTTTCCCAAGTTGCATGATCAAACTCTTGAATTCCTCCAATTCTCTAAGAACATCTCTTTTTCTCTCTTTCATCTCTCATTTGCCCATGGCTACATTCAAGCTTCTTTCCTCATTTTTTTTTAAAAAGCTCCTACACGAATAACAACTCTACTTTATAAAAATCTCACATCTCTTCCTTTTCCTATCCTTTCTGAACCCTTGCGTTCACCGACAGATGGCCGTTTGTGCATTTTATAGATTAAAATAAGATTATACTAAAACTTTAGTCCATCTAAGCTAAACAAATTCATCAGCCAAATACTTATGATTCTCCTCGACCGGTTACACTTTTGATCAAGTTTCACATTTTTATGACTTCATCAAGCTTAAAATTTCTTATAAATAATTATTTTATTATTTTTTAGAAATCTATTTCGCCTTTTATTTTTGTAGTCATAATACATCTTTTTCATATGAACAATTTTGAGTTCACCTATAGAAGGCCATTTTGTGCATTTCATCCCTTGGAATAAATAGCCTCTGTTGGTTAAAGGTATAGGAAATTAAGGATTTTATAAATTAAATTAAGTATATGTTAAAACTTTAGCAAATTTAGTATTTTTTATATTTTTCTATCAATTTGACTTCAAAAAATTCATGGATGAATTTCGTATGATTTTTCTTAACGAGTTATATTCGTTGGCTAATTTTCACATTTTTATGAGTTCTTCAAACCTCAAATTCCTTAAAAAATTCATTTTATTATTTTTAGAAATTTGTTTCAACTTTTAATTTTATGATTATTGTAATCTTTTCATACCAAGAAAATTGCTCGAGTTAACCTTTATCTACTCTATGTCCCAATCAAATTTTCTAAGATAATTTAATTATTTTTTAATATTCTTTTAAAACTCATTATTAATTATTAAATCCTTGAAGTTTCTTATCTTGTCTTTTTTATTATTTTGATCTTAAATAACTTAATATCATTAATTTTAAATAATTTATACACTTTGTTTTTTTATCTCAGTTTCTATTTTTGCAATATTATATCTCTTTTTAGCAGTGTATAATTTTTTGAGAAATATTAAATAATTTTTTAAATATTTTAAAAATATCCATGATTTCTAAATAATCTAAATTAATTATAAAACTCCATCTTATCACATTTGACATTCTAGAAATTCTCCCTCATTATATGATTTGGATCATTCTAATCTATGATTTTTCTTTTAATTCATCGGCTAATTTCTTATTAATCTTCTCAATGAGTCCTAATGATTAGCCAAATTTTCATATTTTTATGACTTTATCGAATCTAAAAATCATTTTATATTTTTTAAAAATCTATTTTGACTTTTAATTTTGTGATTATTATACCTCTTTTATTATTGTCAATAAAATTTTATTAATTCAGTTTTATGCACTCTATGTCCCAATCAAAATTTCTAAGATAATTTAATAATTTTAAGACATTTTAAAGCTTGTTATTGATTATTAGATCCTTTGAATCTCTTATCTTCCTTTTTTATCACTTTGATAACTCTAATTTTAACCATCTTAATATTATTGAACTCCAAATAATTTAAGCACTTTGTTTTTTTATCTCATATTTCTCTTTTGAAGTATCATATCTCATTTTAATAGTATATGATTTGTTAAGAAAGGTTAAATAATTTTTTAAAAAATTTTAAAAAAATCCATACATTTTTTAAATAATCCAAAATAATTATAAAACTTTATCTCATCATATTTGATATGTTACGAATTCTTTTTTCCTATAAGATGTTTGATGTTCATAAATTCAATTTTTTTTTCATCTAAGTATCTAAAAACATTTAAAATATTCAAAATATTATTTAAATAATTGTCTCAACATTTGCAATATTGCAAAAATATATGGAATAAGATTGCCCATTTCACCGATCATCCAGATAAGTCTTCCTTTGTCATCAAATACTTGAGAATCACCACTTCAACATGAGAGTCATTTTATGAGCCAACATGTAATGCTTGAGTTATTATATAAAGAGTGTTTGTGTAAAAAATGCTTATAAATTAAGCAAAATCTTCTAGTAATATAGCATGGAATGTGCTCTTTTCTTTTTCATTACTCTGGCTAGGCAAACTTCTAATGAACTACCTAAAGCTATTATATATGCTCTATTGTATATAATATAAGGGGCTTAGAATTTCTTTAGATTCACTGGCAACAACATCGCTTTGATGTCCTTCAGGTTACCTAGTCTATCTCAACACCTTGATGCCATATTATCGATTTGACAATTTACTCAAGGATACACCACAATGTAAATAAGATAACTTCAATTGGTGTTAGTTGGACACAAACTTAAGGTCATTGTGACAACCATGCCTTGGATTTTTATCAATAATACATGGCATACCATATTTTGGTGTATGAGTGCATAATGGCATGTTGCTTGACATTCTGAAATTCAAAAGGCATCACCTTGTACCAATAGACCAAAAACATACTAAAGGACAAAATTATGATGAGCGATACATCACAGTGCAATAAGCAATTCTTATCACATAACATGTGACATTGTCTTAGATAAGGTGATGCATTGTAGGGGTGGTTTGGTTAGGCCACTTAGGAGAATTGGAAGAAGATGGGTCTATGAGTGATCCTCATAGGACTAATCAAAATAGCAATGTCTTGTGAGAGTGGTTTGGCAAGTGTGATTCATAGATTTCTAAATCCATAGGTGTAAAAGTCCTTTCCTCCTAAGCTATGCAATATGTATGAATCAAGTACTGACCTCTCATACATAGCTCATAATGAATGTCATTTTATACAACTAATTAAAACATTGGCATTATTGCTTCATCACCTTTATTTTAAGTCACACCTCACATGGAACTTGTCAAACACAACACAATGTCCACTCAAATTATTACTCCCTCAATTAAGATGTTTTCATTAATGTAATGATTGTTACTAACAATATCATGCTTTTTACTTTTTTTATCTAGCTTTTGTTATGACTCATCCCAATTCATGACAAGTTTGACTTCCTATAAATTTTGGATCATGAGACAATATGGTCAATGGGTTTTCCTCTTGAGAGGGCATTT
The DNA here is from genome assembly GCA_023846275.1 of Vanilla planifolia. Classification (NCBI taxonomy): domain Eukaryota; kingdom Viridiplantae; phylum Streptophyta; class Magnoliopsida; order Asparagales; family Orchidaceae; genus Vanilla; species Vanilla planifolia. The sequence goes on from CM043877.1 coordinate 2,737,515, forward strand.
GTCATCCCTTGTTGCTCAATGTAGTAGATTTTTCCATCCTTTCTATCAATACAAACTTCAAGATCTTGATCACCACTAGAGATGGAGCCTTCATCTTAACATTTGCATGGTGGTGTGATTGAGGTCCTTCAGATCATGGCTCAAACTATTCTTGTCTTCTTAAGCCATTGCTTTGTTATGAGTGGGCGATCCATATCACTTAGTTTTTAATCATAATAACAATCAGGAAGTCTTTATCTCTTTTTATGTGCATTTCTGGAAGGGAAATGTGGTAAGAAAAGTGTGTAAAAGTATATGAAATATGAAAATGAGTGAACGTTGATGCATCGTGGAACACATAATATGTTGCGATGAGGTACATGCAGGTGTGTATAACACAATTAAACTATAAGATAAGCTTACTTGAACTATAATATATACTCTAACTCGATTAATTTCTATATAAAAAACGATGCAAGACAATATGGCTACAGGAATAACGATTGATGACGACGTCCATTGGAGTTTAGAATGTGCTAAGAATATCAAGACTTTATTAATGTTGACTGAGTCAGAGTCATAACAATTGTTCTAATTTGTGTGGATCGCTTAAAAATCTTTAAAAAATGATTTTGATCGAGTTTAGAAACTTGTTAAATCTAGGATTCAAACATTTAACAAAATGTAGCATATTACTTAACAACTTCTTACAATAACAATGATAATAATATGATTCTTATTCAATGAGTTCAATGATCCTAAGATTTATCACAAAATAATAAGTAACGCCACAACAACAAACGAGAAAAAGAGTTACCCTAATGAGAACAAATGAGAAAATGTGAGATTGTATAAGTCACATAATTAGATTGACAAATAATAATTTAGGAGGTTTGATGTAATGATAATCACAAAGAGGAAAGTTTGTAATTATTTTTATGTAAAAGAGCTTTTGAAATGTGCATTCAAAAACAACTTTAAAATTTGACTAACAAGTCTAACATTTAAATTTTATTGAAAGAAATTGTTGTGAATAGTTTAAAATCACAACCAATTTTTTTTTATAATTAAAGTTCGATTTTTAATATAGTAATAGATATGTTTAATATATATATAACATAAAAATGTAAGAAATGCTTGTTTTAGGGGTTACAATGAGTAATTAGAATACAATAAAGTTTAATGTAAATATAGGCATGATTATTCTTTGATTTTCTAAAAATATTGTAAATAAAGTGTTAAGATTATATAATAATAATAGTAGTAGTAGTAATAATAATAATAATAATAATAATAATAATAATAATAATAATTATTATTATTATTATTATTATTATTTAGATTTTTAAATTTTATTTTTAAGAATTTAATAAAATTTCCTTGACACAAAAATTAATATATTGAGATGTAAATTCATAAACTATGATTATAATACTTATTGAATTTCATCTGATTTTAAAATTTATTTATATTTTTCTAATTAACATAACTTAAAACTTGTGGGTGATAATTAAATAAAAGTTTTATTTGTCAAAAATATTCTTAGTTTTGTTGCTTAGTTTGAATTTACTAGAAAACTATTTAACAGTTGTGTTAATATCTTAATAATATTCTTAATTGTTATTTTAAAAAATAAATTATAATTTTTACATAAATTTTTAAATATTATTTAATGTAATTTAACATTTAAAAAAATATATTTTTTTTGTATTATTATTATAGTCAGATAGTGCATAGAAATATACTCTTAATATTTTAAATGTTGATTTTGAACATCATGTCATTAGAGTATCTTGATATAGTTGATTATCAAATAAAAAATTTGACAAAATTAAACTTATAGACTATATTAAGACAAATTGACTTATTGTCACCAATAAATAATAAAAATATAAGATTTTTGTCTTATTATTAAAATAGTATTTATAAATTTGATTTTAAAAAATAAGTATTTAACTATTTTTTTTTATGTACTATGATGAAGAAATAAATCTAAAGCAATGCAAAAATAATGTTTTTTATTTATCATTTTTAATTTAATTTTATTTTAGTTTTATTAGTTTCCCTTTCTTCCTTTTTTATTTATTAGGGTTTCTTGTTAGAGATTTGCAGGCAGCACAGGAGCATCCGTGTTAGAGCCTTTTGAGCTGCGCTTTTGCACTTCATCTGCCGACCCGTGCGAAATTAGGGTTTTTGTTTTTCTCGCGGATCCGTTTGAAATTCGGGAACGAGATGGCCGATAGGTTGACGCGGATAGCCATCGTCAGCTCGGATCGTTGCAAGCCCAAGAAATGCCGCCAGGAGTGCAAGAAGAGTTGTCCTGTGGTGAAGACGGGTACTGCGATTCTTAAAATATCTGGCTTTACACTGGACACATGTTTTAGTTTGACGGAGATTTTCTGTTTCCATAGTTGTTTTATGTTCCCCGAAAAGTTGGTTTTAACTCCATGATATAGCTCCGTCTGTCGAAAATTTCTCTGATCGGATTTAAATACAGTTTCCTGACTTGCTTTTCATGATACGGATGGCAAACGACGTTTTTATTAATGTTGGGAATGATTGACGATATCAAACATGCTGTCCATGTTCTATGTTACGTTGGTGAATTTGGTAAGAGAAGTTGTGATTGTATGTTATATGGATAGTTTGGGCAATATATGGTGGCATATGCTTGTTTCCTATATCTCTTGTTTTCAATGTTTATGTATAACACAGATATGGTTGTTTAGATGGTGTTATTTGTTTCCTTATAATCTCTAGTTAGGAAATACACCATTCACTATAGTTGATTTTATACACAACGGTAGATGCTCCATCAGCGTGCTTATGGAAATGCTAACTTACATGTTATTATTTTCTTCTGTGATGATATGGGCAGGGAAGCTTTGTATAGAGGTGACACCTGCCTCGAAAATTGCATTCATTTCTGAAGAACTATGCATTGGCTGTGGTATTTGTGTCAAGGTTCATTTTTTGAGACCCGTTCCTTCTTGTGATTCTATGGATTTCTGTCCCGGATTGACAAGAAGGTTAACTCTTTTCTGTTTATCTAGAAATGCCCTTTCGAGGCCATTCAAATTATTAATCTTCCAAAGGATCTTGACAAAGATACAACCCACCGTTATGGGCCAAATACATTTAAGTTGCATAGGTATCCTCTTTTGCATAATTATGAGAATTCATAGATGTTTGCTGTTTGACTTTAGAATAAAAGAGGAGTTTGATGTAATTTCTTTTCAGGTTGCCAGTACCAAGACCGGGGCAGGTTTTAGGCCTTGTTGGAACAAATGGTATTGGAAAGTCTACAGCTCTAAAAGTACTAGCTGGAAAATTGAAGCCTAACTTGGGTCGATTTAATGTAATCTTTTCTGTTTTTGTGTTCCTTCAAAACTTATTCATATGTACATGTGCTTATTCACTAATTTTCTTCTGCAGAATCCTCCAGATTGGCAGGAAATTTTAACTTATTTCCGTGGGTCTGAGCTCCAGAACTATTTCACTCGTATTTTAGAAGATAATCTTAAGGTTTTTACATCTTTGTTTTTTAATTTAATCCAGAAACGTTGCATTGTTTTAGCTAAATTTTCCTTTTGTTGTTACTTTTTCTATGTGAATTATATTTTGCTGCTTACATTTGTTATTCATAGACCTTGACATTGCAAATTGACTATAAATTATTTTTTTTATTTTGCAAATTGTTATGACCTTGTTGATGGCTTTTATGTTTCAGCTATTTTATTGCTCTTAAAAAATATGGACAAATCTTTTATTCAGCATATTATATCAACCCTATTAATTGTTTAAATTCCTTCAAGGGTATGAAGTCATTGGCTAAAGTCTGTGAATTCCTTAATGTGACCTAAGAAACGAATTTGTGGTAGGTTCTTGGACGAGATGGTAACTAGCACTAGAAAATATGCAAAATCTCAATGTAGGTTGCATGTGAACCAGCAAATAGTGTTCAAATTTAACAGTCACTTGATACTGATACTATGGGATCCTAATTACTTTGAAGCAAATAATGCTCGGGGATGCAAAATCTCCTTTGTAAATGCAGTGTGGTTTATCCTGTTCAGATTCCATAAAAGTACCCATGCATTCTCTAAGTTTCTCTGGAATGTTCTTCAGGAATTGGTGCCAATTCAAAACTTCAAAAATTAATTACATTTAACAACCGATTTTCGATTGGTCATGTTATTATTCATATCTTAATGATGTTTTATTTTCTGCTATTTGTGCTGTATTCTTGTTAGTTTTGGTTTCATATATGAAGATGCACGTTGATATAAGTGCTTGTGATGCTATTGTTATTTTATGTTGTGTTTATACCACAAGTCCCTTTAAATGGTTTTATGTATAACTAGTAACCCATAAAATAATTTGGAACTTTTGGTCTAGATTGTGTAAGCATTTGTTTAAAATAGTTTTTTTTTTCACTGCAGACATTCACAATTGATAAACTGCTTGTTTATGTTGGTTTTGATTTTCATCTTACTATCTTCCCATGTGAATGTCTTTATTTTTTTTAGAACAAAAACCATGTTGTGCAACGTTAATCTTGATGTTTTGGCGTTGTGAGTTTGTTGCATTTTGTACTTAGGCTTGGTCTCTAAGCTTTAATATTAAACTCAAATTTCTTATCAAGTTAATCACATGTCTAAGCGATTGGCTTGGTGGCAAATTTTATCATTAACTATAGTTGATAATAAAAAAACTTGTGGTTGTTTGTTCTATTTACTTAATTGATCTTAATCATGGATTATTTTTGTCGACTTGTTATGGATCTTTATTTAGTAGTTTTTTACTTTTTGATTACCAAAGATTTGTTTTTATTTTATCAAAGAAGAACTCATTGTAATGATCAATGACGTTTTTGTTGTGTTGATGGGACAGTTTCTTGTCATGTTGATAGGGGAGGTTCTTGTCATGTTGTGAGTATAAACAATGTTAATTGCAAATTTCAATTGTCTGTTACTCACATTTCTTTGATTATAAGTGTTGCATTATTGGATAGGTGATTCATGTCTTGACATCAACTCTCCTCTTTATGAGCCATTGACTTGATAGATTGTACATTTCACCCTTTGAATTAATTATTTGAAGACCAACCACTTATTGAACTAGACTCCATCTCCAAGATGGACATAATGCACTTTAGTAAACTTTTGAGAAAGCTTGTCAATCTTGTTAGTTGCTTTGACTAACTTGACAAGAAGTTAAAGGTCACTAAATTGTTATTAATGAGTAAAAATTCAATTGGAGAGAGTGAAAATGAAGTCGATAGATGAGGATGATTTAGTATTGGATGTGACACCCCGCCACCCATAACACCAGCATTACTGCCTGATCGACGGTAATCAAAGTTTACGCAGCTAATTGTGAGGACATAAATCACCGTGGACGGGGGTGACATAATAATGATACAATAATTTCACTTTAATAACACTTCTATTGATTCATCATAACAAATAAAAGTGCATACATATCTGCTTTTTTGTAAAATTCTTAGTAACATGATAACAGATAAAATCAATATATATGAGTGTTCACACACCTCACATGCCACTTTATGTACCATTTCTGTGTAAATTTGTGACATGTCTTGTAATATAAGTAAGAGTGAGCATAAAAATACCCAATAAGTGAACTGATATGAATAACTAATAAATATATGATAAACATAATATAATAACATAGTGTTACATGGCATATCACGAATGCTTAACATATAAAAATATGAATAGTAACATGCTATACACACATCAAATATACACATACATCTTTGTTCTTTTATTTAATGTTGTTTCTTCTTTTTCTTTAATTCATTTATTTTCTCTTGTTTTTTATTTCTTTTATTTTCTTTATATCTGGGCCCAAGATAGTTTTTATAGGATTGTATACTCATGTCCCAATCACGTGTCATCTCATCATCTTTAGACCTCTGCCCGTAGGCGTACCTGTCGGCATAGCTGGTCTGTCATTTCTATCACATTATTTTCGTCTCTCGTCCCTGCACTAAGTGCAAGCGGTATCGAAGGAGGTCTTTGTTGCCATCTCAAATCATCTCATAGCTCGATATTAAACATGTGTCTATGATGCCCAGCATCCTGTGCTGGTGCTCATCACAACTTATATAATATCATAACCTGGTATCAAACCAGTGCTTATGATGTCCAATATTCTCTGTTAGTGTTCATCACATCTCAAGGGGTCACGGGGACAAGTTTAGGGAAATTTATCGTTCTATTTTTATCTCTTTTTCTATCAAGGTATTTAACTCTGTTATCTTTATCAAACACACATCATGTCATATGCTTATATTTTTATTTTCTTTTTCAAGATGTATGACAATATCGATTATGCAATATATGCATCATGAATATTATGTCATATATAATTTAAATGAAATCATACCTACTTATATTATAAATAATTAAATTTACTTATCTTTGTTTCAAATGCTTCATCAATTTTTTTTTCTTTTTCTTTTTTCTTTCATTTTTTACAAGAAATTAAATATCTTAATGAATTTCTTATATTTGCATGTATTAACATCAATCAAATGCTAAAATTTAAACTTACCCCTACAACTTTTTCCTGCTAACTAGCCTTATTGGTTTATTGCCTTCAAGGAAACTTTTCTTCTGCATAAAAAAAGTTCATCAATTTTTTCATTTTTCTAGCAATAATCTACTACAAAATGCAATACAATTTCTTCATCATTTTTTTTATTTTACATTTACCTACAAATATATATATATTTTCTTGTCTTATTTTTCTCCATATTTTATTTTTTCCCTCTTTTGGATTTACTCTTTTTTTGTATATTATTTTTTTATATATTATTTTTTTATATATTTATTTTCATTTGCCGGCGGCGAAACGACACCACATGCTCGCCAACGGGAACCACATTCAGTCTGAAAAGTTTGCATGCAATGGAAAAATTGTGAAAAATCAACAAAAATTATCTCTTCTATTTTTCTTCCCTTCCGTGCTTTGAATTGAGGCCACATTACTTCTTTTCCCCAATTTCCGGCGACGAGAGACCGTTTTGCTTGCTTGTTTAGGGTTTTGGTCAAGCAACTCCGCTAGATAACTCTTCCCATGCGTTAACCCTTTCAAATGCCGGCTCTTTCCTTGGCGTCGGCCGTCTAATGATTGGACATGGCCGATTCGCTCCTCGAAGTCACCACTCTCAGAAACCCTAAGGCGTTGGGGAAGCCGCTTGCGGGAAATGATTTTCGGGAGATCGCGAACCCATTCGGGAAATTTCGGGATATTTAAATCCCGTTTTTCGTTTTTAATTTATTTAATATATATATATATATATATATTATTAATAACTTCAAAAATTAATTACAATTTTTCCAGCGCTCAAAAAATTGTGTGACAAGAACCAAAATTCGTCGCTAAATTTGTCATATTCAATTTTATATTTACATTCTAATTCCATTTATTGGAAATTATTCTACAACATGCATAAAAACTCGTACCTTTAGTTGCTTACGGTGATGAGTTGTTACAGTGGTGGTGAGATTCGTTGTTGTAGTGCCCTTAATCAATGTGTTAGGCAGAAGAGACATGTTTAGAAGGAAAATGAGAGCTGTTAAAGTGGAGGTGAAAGAGGTAGACATCTTGGGAATTGTGTCTATTGTTGACCTTGTAACTATTATGGGCCAAGGGAAACCTCAGTTGAGGAAGAAAGATAACAATTCTTTACTATTCTATATGAGTTGAGTTCCCCTCCACGGTTGCAAAGCTTTAGTTGAATGAGCAAGGTAATTGGTAAACATCAAGGGCGATGGCATCTTGCTCAATCTATGGAGGGCGATGCCTTATCATCTTGTTATTTCTTCCATTAGATTAGGACTTCAAATGACTTGCATGCATGGAGGTTGGTGCACTCGTCACAATGGAATATAGGGATCATTGTCGTTAGGGGACATCGTGTACTCTAAGTAATTGCTCACAAGCGTTTGGGAGGTTTAGGTTATTGAAGCTCAATCTTATGTAGGGAAGTGTCACTTTGATGACATTGATTACAAGTTTACTCAGGTGGTTGAGCCTGAGAGAGTTATAATGGGCATTGATGGGGTAGAGAAGAACAGCTTGATGACAACTCTTGTTTTTGATTTGGAGAAGTTGATAAAAAGTGGACAACATTGCCATTTAGCATGATTAGTCGATGCTTGAGAAAATTGAGAAGTAGACAAGGGCCAATTTACTTTGACTTTAGCACTTCAATGAGTTATTAGTTGCTTACATCGAGCCATGAGAAATGATTATTGATTTGGAGAGTCAATAGTCGATATAGAGAGGACGATGGAGGGGAGTGTTTGTTGGCCATTGTGAAGGAAGTGCTTGTTGACTTTAAGTTGAAGAAGGTTGTGTTGCTTCAACTTGTCGAATGGGCCAATAAGAACCTTATTCTCTTGAAGAAGGCTCTTCATTGTCTAAGGCTACCAAAAGAAGATGGCATCAAGCTATTGTCTCACTTGTGTGGTCATGGAAATGAAGGCGATTGCCAAGAAGGTAATATTTAAGCTAAAGAAATACAAGTTGGCTACGACCAATGCTTATGATCTAGAGGTGAGTAGTTGGTGGATTGACTCTTTGTGTATTGTAGTGCATTGGGTTTAGTGGACTCTATGGATAAAAGATAGAATTAGAATTGATAGAGAAAGCACCGTAAAGATCAATAAGATCAATAAAGAATAAAGATCAATTAGTAAGCTATTATTTTTAGTAAACTATTATTGATTTTTCTTTTGATTTGGTCGATAAAGTTAAGAACTGCTTATTGAAACTCAATACCATGATATGGGATAAAAAAATTTAGAAATCATCAACTTATGTAATAGAGTTGATCTATTCTACTATTTCTACTATGCTACTATAAAGTATAAAGTTCTACTATAAAGAAAGAATAAATAAAGAAAGTATAAATAGTGTAGTTGTTCCCTAAGTGGTCGAGGATTTTTTTGGCTTTTAAAGAAATATGATTTTGTGATGAGTGATAATTTATGTTTAGCTGCAATCCCCATCACGGTTTGGATTTGATTTTCTTGATAATGTATATGCATGATCCTTAATTCTTTTTAGCTATGCTAGTAGTCCGATTTCATGATGTGTTTCAAATCAACTCCCTTCTTTAATGCGTGAGCTGTACAGTTTACTTGTTGGAAATGACTGTTGGCATAAAATTACGTTCTAATTAGCATGATTGCATTGTAGAAGCTTAATTATCTTGTATGTTGCATGTTGTCCATCAAGTAATCAACTTTGATTTTTTGCCTCTTTCTGCAACTTCGTAGCCTCTTGCCATCGCCTGCTTGATTGGTTGCACAAGTGTCGATAATTGAGGCACTTTAAATGTTGGCTCTGTCATGAAGAACTTCAACATTGTTTTCGTATCCCATCATCTTTATTTTTGCAACCAGATGTGCATTTTCTTCTATGAAATATTTGTAGCTGGTGGTAATTTGGTGATTTTCTTGTTTCTTAGCAAGTCAAGTTCAATGGTTGTTGAGATATATGAAATTTTGCAAATTTTTTAAAGCGTGTAAAGTATGTCTAAGAGAAGTCGAATGGCGTATAGTTAGAGATTCCTCAAAATTTAATGAAAGTGTGATACTTAAAATCTATCAAATTAGATATTTATAAAGGCAGTCTTAAACCATAATAATATAGATTTTCAAGTTTACATAAATGATGGTTGTAGAGATTGGGGGTCTACCTTTAGACTATGATTTTACTCATCCAATAACAACGTGACACTTGGCAATTTGAGGAGACATGTCAATAATGGATGATAGCTTGAATTGCCACATCGCTTGAATTTTCAAATCACACTCATTGACACGAGAACTTCTCTAGGCGGCATGACGGGAACCTCTTTTATCAAGACAATGAACTCTCATTTGATAGGAATATGGAAGCAGCTTTTGGTGATAAGATTATCATGAGCTACAAGAAAGAAGGATCACACTCAATTGAGAAATACAATCACAACAAAAAAGGGTCAAGATTAGTAAAAAAAAGACAGACCATGACCATTTGATGAAGATTGACCACAACTAGTTGATAGATACCGTTCATGAAGAGAATCACAATGAAATTGATGAAGCTATACCCACCTATAATTGCATCCAATAGTGTCCTGGATTTTTTGTGATATAATTTTAATATTTTGAATTATCCATTCACAAAATGACATTATACAAATTGAGCATTAGTTTGGAGCTTCAATGTAGAAGAGGGGATATAATTTCATGTCAACATAACAGGGATCAATGTAGCAGAGGGGAGTTTTTCTATAGAATGCATACTCTACCCCTTCTACCACATCGTCTCAACTTTTGGCTGTGTATCTTTGAGAATGCTAGATTGTAACCAATAAAAGATAGTGAATTGTTTTTTACCAAGGAGATCATGTTTTTTGCCATTATGGTTTTTCATGTAAACAGATGTGACTGTTCCTCACCCTCTTGCTTTCTTTTCACTGCATAACAACTAGAAAACCTGCATTGCTCAATCCATCTTGCACATGTCCTCTCAATTTGCTCACATAAACGTATTCAAACAATCCTTCAACATTAACATTTATCATGACTTTCAACTTTCAAAAATAAAGCACGACTAGATCTTTTGTGCACCTTTCAGTAGGCCTTAACGTACCTTAATTGTAAATACAATCCATCAAATGTTTTTGACATCCTAGTTAGTTTTAGATGGTATTTATGTTACCTGTCTTTTGTTTTTAATTAATCTTTGTGAGTCTATCCAAAGGTTAGTAAGTCTTTTAATATTTTATTATAATAACCTTGGCATATGATATTGGACATTGGTTATGCAAAAATACTAGAGTAATTGAGAACCAATCCAGAATCAAATTGAACTGAAGAAATTCAGGTTAGCTATGGTCGAGTTTGGTTTGATTTTAGTTTTTAAAACTGTGGAAACTAAGCTAGATTGATTTCTTGTTTTCAACCATAAGTAGATTGAAACTGCCCTGGTAGTAGAAATTAAAAAAAGTAACTTCTTTTGGTACTTAAAAATTAGCTTGTGAGACGGGAAGGCTACCTAAGTTGCAATTGTTTTTTTGCCCAACGTATGAGGCTCAGGCTCTTAGCACTGTTCAAGTTGTAAACCTTTTTTCTTTGAATTATTCGAACATTGTATTGAAGTGAATTTTCTTAGTTTAGTTCTAGTCGATTGCCATGGATCTCAGTTTAGATTTTGTTGTTAAATTTGAGGGTTTTGCTTAGCTTAGTTGGTGTTCAAAATTTTCATAGATACAATCTCAATCAAATTGTCTTTGAGCCAATAATTTTGATGAATATGTAATTTCCAAAGAGAAAAATAAATTTGTGTGTTGAGTTAAGTTGAATTAGTCTTACATTGGAAGTTAACTTAGGGGAGTCTTAAAATGGGATCAAGTATTTTATACTCTTGGATTAATAGGCGTCTATTTATGGTGAATTGGACCAATCTTTGGCTCACTATTTGTTGTAATTTTCTTGTGTTTTGTGTCAACTCTATGAAGGATCATTTGTGATACTGACATGAAATGATTGCCTTTTTGTGTGATATGAAGGATCTAGTGTAGCTTTTCTTTGATTTGGTAGTTGAGAGTTTTTGTGTTTCTAATCACAGAGACTCTGTGATGTACATGAAATGATCATACATGAAGTGTCTAATAATTATTGAATTTTTCATTTATGCTAATAAACGTTGAAATGCAGAATGCAATGGTATATAAAATCTTTTAGGTTGTTTTTTTCAACTACAGAAAATTTCAAGAACCTTTTTGAAATAATTTCCTTAGCAGGTTGACAAATGATGTTCAAATTCCAGTGATTCAAAGCTGGAATTCATAGTTGGCAATGTATCATTGGTAGTTCTTTATGCAGATTGTTTTTGATGTGATGTGTGCCTCATGACAAACTGTGAAGTAATATTACAAGGGATGGATCATAGCTATACTACTTGAAGCATATATTGCACAATTATGTGCTGCTTCTATGTTTTCCCCCAATTTACACTTGTATTTGTGATTAATCAGGCAATCATAAAGCCACAGTACGTTGATCATATCCCCAAAGCTGTGCAAGGAAATGTGGGACAGGTGCTTGACCAGAAAGATGAGAGAGATATGAAAGTCGAGCTATGTAATGACTTGGAATTGAATCAAGTTATTGATCGCAATGTTGGAGATTTATCTGGTGGAGAGTTGCAAAGGTTTGCAATTGCTGTGGTTGCTGTGCAGCATGCTGAGATATATATGTTTGATGAGCCATCAAGCTATCTTGATGTGAAACAGAGGCTCAAAGCTGCTCAAGTAGTTCGATCTTTGCTTAGACCAAACAGGTGAATTGATTGAATAGTCACATTGCATAGCTTTACAGAAAGAAGCAATGTACTAACTCGTCTTCTTCTCAGCTACGTGATCGTTGTGGAGCATGACCTCAGTGTTCTGGATTACTTGTCTGATTTCATTTGTTGCTTGTATGGAAAGCCGGGAGCTTACGGAGTTGTTACTCTACCATTTTCTGTACGTGAAGGAATCAACATTTTCTTGGCAGGGTTTGTTCCCACTGAGAACTTGCGGTTCAGGGATGAATCGCTGACATTTAAGGTAATACAGAAAGCAATATTGTTGATGGTGATAGCTTTAAAGCTAAGAATTGGTATGTGGAATTACTTTTCAGGTTGCAGAGACTCCTCAGGAGAGTGCCGAGGAGATTGAAACATACCAGAGGTATAGGTACCCAACCATGATTAAAACACAAGGAAATTTTAAGCTTACAGTGTTGGAGGGTGAGTTCACTGATTCACAGATTATTGTAATGCTGGGTGAGAATGGTACAGGGAAGACTACATTTATTCGCATGCTGGTATGCTCATCTTAACTTATAATTCATTACTGTGTACTTGCTGAAATGAGCAGTCTTTTTTCAGTTGATTGCCACTCACCATTGAGCCAATCTCTTATTTCCTATCACACAAAAATCTGTCTCAGCATTTCATGCAGTCAGTGATGAATTTACTTCATCTGTTATTTTTTCATCATATACCTTTTGTTTCCTTTTTATTTTCTTGTTATTGAGCCTTTTTTGCTAGCAGTACAAAATGGTATTTTCCCAAAAGGCAGTGAATTTGATGTCTATATAATGAAACTTTTTGTTATCTATATGCCTTTTTTGCCTTTGGGATTATGTATTTAGCTTCTTATAACATCACCTATACTTTGGGTTACTTCTTCCTCCATCCTCATCCATTATACAAATTGGGGAACCATTATATTGAAAACAAGTGGCAGATGGGGAAGAGTGTTTACGTATGCTTTGTGCTAAAATACTACTCCACATCTCATTCCAGTGCTTTCTTCCAGTGGCCCTTTGCTTGCTTGAACTAAATGCATTCAAAGATGGGGCAAAACCCATTCCATGGAGGAGACCCCTAGAAGAAAGCCCTTAATGCTATACCAACTGAGGAGGATGCCAGTACAGTTTACCATTGGAAGCATTAGTAGTGAAGGATCCCAAGCAGGTGTTGAGGTTGCTGCAAAAACCTTTAGCATTTGTTGCCTTACGTTTCTCTTGGTCATTCTATGCCTTGCTCTGCTGTATGAAATGGTGTCATAAGTCGCACATTTGGGTGATCGAATCTATGATTGCGCTCTCCATAATCATGAGCCCACAAAACCGGTGTGCTTATTCTTGTAAGCATGGTAGAGAATGCTTTATCATGTCTTAAAAAGTTGATGTAAGCACTTTGACCCACTAAAATATACTTTGGTTAGCACTATCATTTAAACTGCATATTTGGTGCTGCTTAATAAGAGCTCTTTTTATAATGTTATTCTTTTGGTGCATATCATTGTCTCTTTTCCTAGGGAATAAAATGTTCGTTACTGCTGAGTTTGAGGTGGTATCTAAATTTTATATGTATTCCATTGGGTCATTCCACTTCATTTTGGACTTAAAATGATTTTAGTCAACCTTTTTAAAATGATTTTAGTCACCCTTGTTTTGTATTTGTTCAACTTCAATAGATGAAAATATTGTGATTTGGGTTGGACCATCTTGAGCCTTCTTGATTTAACAAATTCTTTTTCTTGTGTGCCACATATGAATTAGGCTGACCAAAAAAACTAGTTAAATCAAATTTTTTTTATTGACTGATGTGATCTTTTTTTCGATGTAAAACTTTATGATTGAATTAGAATAGTTCCCTTCAATATCCAAGTGAGGAAAGAACTCAGTTTAGCGAACCAATTCGAGTTTTATTCTATCTAGTATTTGCCTTTCTTTTACTTCTTTGTTTCTTCTTTTTGTGTTTATATTCAAAATAGGATTTCTCCAATTTTGATTCTTGTTTTCTCCTCTTTGAGACTCTCATCTAAGTCAATATTGAACCAGTAAAACAGATTTGTAAATTGGACTCCCATGCAATTTAGCAACATCTTGCACGAGTATGCCTGCTCTTTTTGCCTTCCACTCGATTTGTGCTAAAGTTGGAACCATGGCCGTGGAGATCGCTAACTTTATTCTTCATAAGCATGCCTATTTTAGCAGGCAATTTGTATACTTTTATTTATTTTTAATTTTTTTTATTTATCACCCTTTAAACATAGAATCGGATAGCTTCTTTATGACTAATTTTTTCTGCTTATGCAACATGCAGGCTGGATTATTGAAGCCTGACTCTACTGAAGGATCAGATATTGAAATCCCTGAATTTAATGTTTCATATAAGCCTCAAAAAATTAGTCCAAAGTTTCAGTCTACTGTAAGATTGTTGCTTCATCAGAAGATTCGTGATTCCTACACTCATCCTCAGTTTATATCTGATGTTATGAAGCCATTACAAATTGAGCAACTAATGGACCAACAAGTTATTAATCTCTCTGGTGGAGAACTGCAAAGAGTTGCCTTGTGTTTATGCCTTGGAAAGGTTTGTTTGATGGTTTATATAAGATGTAGATGCATAATGAGATAAATAATGCATACAACCCAAATGTGTTCATCTTTCCAAATGCTATTTATCTAAGTGCTAGAGAAGTTCTGATATTTTTGTCTTTGGATTTTTTCCTTCTTTTGTTTGCACAGCCTGCAGACATATATCTCATTGATGAGCCAAGTGCTTATCTCGACTCAGAACAGCGTATCGTTGCATCGAAGGTGATAAAGAGGTTCATTCTTCATGCGAAGAAAACGGCATTTGTCGTCGAACATGATTTCATTATGGCGAGCTATCTTGCCGACAAAGTTATTGTTTATGAGGGAAAACCTTCTGTAGAATGTACTGCTAATGCTCCTCAGACATTGGTATCTGGGATGAATCTCTTCTTATCCGTGAGTAGCACATTTTAAATTGCATAAAGGTTCACAAGTTAAAGGCTTTGCTTTAGTTTTTGATGGTTTATTCTTCTCTATTGCTGATGTTAGTCATTTAAAGTAGCATAAAATGAGATGTTTTGTGGGAATTCATGTTTCAAGTGCTCATTAGCTCTATGTAAAAACTTACAGAATAGTTTGTCCGACATTACAGCAATGTTAGTTTCATTAGTTGAATATGAAATTTTTATTATGCTTGATTGGCTGATTGCATTTTGATGTTGTTTTATTCATTTTCATTATGTTTTCGTGTAAAAAGTTCTTACGATGTATTTGATGGTCGATGCATGCTATGAATTTCTAATTGTCATGCTGATATTTGTCTTAATAACATTGAATCCCATCTTAGTTTAGTATTCCTGCCTTATTTATGTTCTTCAAAATAATCTTTCAACAATTTGATCTGCGTGTTCTTATCTGGTTAACAACGGAGTAAGCCATTTTTCTCTTCCTCCATCATGTTTCTATTGCTTTTGCCTTCTCTACATTGTCATGGGTTCTTGGATTGGTTGATGTTATTATAGCACGAGCACGATTTACGAGGCATTTATTTAGGGTTAGTTTGCTTTGGGCTAAGGCATCGCTTTATCACCTTGGTGTCTCTAACCTCCATAACTAAGATGAGGAGAGCTAATTTTTGACATGTCAAACAAGTATTTATGGCATTCATGGGTGTCCCAAGCCATTGTTTGATAGGCTTATATTAATAGTTTGGGATACTAAGCATCATAGGTTAATAGTAGCAAATGAAATGATACCTCGAGCTTTCTTAGAAAGACTTTGCGAGTGTTATTGAGCACAAAGATGGAACATTAGTAGTGAGTATTAAGATAACCTTTTTCCAGACTTGTGCGACTAGTTTAGTGACTTTTTCCACCTTACCTTTGTTGCATCTGACATCTATGACTAAGATGCATATGATGATAGCAATATAAATGAGATACCCTTTGTTTATCACTACTTAGAAGGTATCAAGGGCTCATGAAACAAGTGATAATTTCATTCGAAGGCTGCTCGACTTTGTTTGGCTACAATTCTGAATCCAACGGTAGAATTGCCATGTACCCAACTTTGAAGGAACTCCATTTCGGGACGCTCGAAGGATAGAGCAGTTGAATTCTATTCTAGTCGTTTTTATGCTTGCATTTTATGTGAAAGAAAAGGAAGATACGAAAGTTGTTCTATCTTCATCACTCTTGGTCACTTTTCTTTTTCACTTTATGGGTGTTTCTAACTTCCATAACTAAGATAAGGAGAGCTAATTTTCAACATATTAAAAAAGTATTTATGACATTCGTGAGTGTTACCAGTCAATTGTTTGATTTACTTAGATTAATAGTTTGGGATACCAAACATTACAAGTTAAAAATAAGAAATGAAATGATACCCCGAACTTTCTCATAAAGACTTCATTGCCACTTTGCAAGTATTATTGTGCACAAAATAGAACAATAGCAATGAGTATTAATATATACCCTTTTCCAAACATACTTGTGTGATTATAATGGCATATTTCATCTTATTATCTTTGTTTATCACTATTTAGAAAGTATCAAGGGCTCATTAAACAAGAGATAGTTTAATACAAAGATCCCTTCTCAACTTGGATTGATTACAAATCTGAATCCGACGGTGGAATTGCCACATACCCAACTTTCAAGTAACTCTATTTCGTGGGCGCTCGATAGATCGAGCAATTGGTTATTATGCTTATATTATATGTGAGAAAAAAAAAAAGAAATGAAAGTTGTTATATCTTCTTGGGTAGTTCTCCTTTTTGCTTCATGTTGCGATGTTGTTCGAGCATTCCGACCGCCGGAGCTTACCTTTGCTTTTGTCGCGCAGCATCTTGATATCACATTTAGGCGAGATCCTACGAACTACCGGCCGCGCATCAACAAGTTGGATTCTACCAAAGATAGGGAACAAAAGGCTGCAGGTTCTTACTACTACTTGGATGATTGACAACAGGCTTAACCTCTCATCCAAAAAGGTGGTTTCTCTTTGCTCTTTCAGCTCCATCAAACCCTAGTTTTGGACTAAATGGTTTAACCATTGCAGGTTTTGGTGCAATGAACCCTATGGGAGAAGACCCATTTGACCTAAATGTAGAAGGGAGACTCTGAAACGTGAACCCTTGTCTTGAGGTTGATGAAGAAAAGCTGCTGTATTTATGCTTTGGTTGCAAGATTAAATCAGTTGAGGAGAAGAGTCGAGCCTTTTTTTATGCATCAGTTTCTTCCTGCATGGAAATCTAAGAGTTGCTGAGTTAGATTAAGTTGTGTTTGAGAGCAAAAAATGCCCTTTTTTGCATGTTTTATGATGTAATGTTCTCTTTTTTTTTTTTTTTTTTTAAAGTTTTAATGAAATAAATTAATGTGAAATACATCAACTTTTTAGCTTAATTTTGGCTTAATAAATAAAATGTTGCTTGGTAGAGTTTTTGCCCTTTGGTAAATTGTCTTCATTAAATTATGTATTATTATTTAAAGATTTAAAAATTTGATAAGATGGTATTAAAATAAAATAATTAAAAATGATATTTAAATTGAAATTATATATATTAGAGCAAAAAGTATTCAAATATTGGTAAATATAATTGATTTTTAGTTAGTATGAACATTAAATAACTCTAAAATGGAAATTTATGTCATTTATTGCATAATTTGCAACTATTTTGCCTTTAAATTATTTATAATTTATTATAGAAAGCTTAGGTTTTCTTTGGTAGCAATTTCTCAGGAGATTTTGAAAAGAAAACTTTGGAAACATTTTATGATTGAAATATTTTCTTTTTAAAAAAAGAAAAAGATTGAAGTAAATCAAAATGCTTTGAAATAGAGACTTAACCTTTAGTTCAAGTTGTAGAGTATAACATAATATGTATTTAGGCCTTCATAAAAAATTATATTCATAAAATAATTTTTGATAATATTCATAAAAAATTATATTCTCTAGAGTGACACAAATCCAAGACTCAGTCAATCATGATCTTTCAATGGATGACTCTTAAAAAAGCATGTAGGAATTTAATTTTAGTAAAAAATGATACAAAAAATTAACTTAACAATTTTTTAATTAAAAATGATATTTAAAAAAAAAACGATAATGCTATGTTGCAAGAATAAAGACAACCTTTAAATCACCAAAATAATACAACAAAAAGATTATAATGATAGTGTTTCAAACAAACCCTAAATCTCAAAAACAATGAACATGAAATTACACAATATTGCCCCAATCTTCTAATGAAACTTGTCCTCAATATTGGGTCATAGCTACAACATCTTCCGATTCATCAACGTTAGCGACATTTTTGAAGAGAACTTTTAGGTAAGGGAGAACCTTTGGGAGAAGAGGGAGATCTGCCAAGTTGACACTCATTAAGTCGAATGCAATGCAAGTATTGTTCATATGAATCTCATCGAAGACTGGGATTTTGGGATATCTTTGACTGAAATGGGTGAGGATGACTCGATATGCGCCAGTTGTTGAACCAACTTGAATAGCTTCGCTCGTTGTGCTGTGATTCCGCGACATTGCTTCCTCTCTCAAACCATCCTCAAAAGTCGCCTGCAAAATCCATGGGGGATCACTCATCTCGATCTTAGGTATAACACCTTTTGTCGACAAAGGAAATTGCATCATGATAAATTGAAGATTTGTTTGACATTATTGTTGTGGTTTAAATGAAAATAATAACGAAGAAAACAACATAAGCTTATCTATACTATCAATTATCACTTAATAAAATATTCAATCAAACAAAGAGATCAATTGAGTTCGTTAGAACTCTATTCAACTATGATATATATAAGAAAAAAAACTATAATAGTCACAACCACAAACTACTCGACTTTAATCAAATGTAACTCCTATTTTTAACCAAGCCTTGATCTGATACCACCTATTAGACGAGATGCATCAAACGAGCATCTAAGTTACACCTAATATATCCTTAAATCCAAAAACTTAAACTTATAAATAAGAGTTACACAAATCTTTGTTTCATTTGTACTCTAAGTAGTTGAAATCACTAAACCAAGTAAACAAATAAAGGATTCATATCAAATTGTTTGAATGAAGTTTTCCCTATTTTCTAACTACTTTAATAAAATCCTCTAACTAAGCTTGTTTCTCTTTTTCTAGCATTCAAATTGGACAAGTCATCATTACATCCTTGTTGCACAATGTTAAGGCTAACTTGACTCGAAGATCAAAGATCGAATAGGATTTTAGCTTGAACCAAAGTATAACAAGATAATTATGACCTTAATAACTTAGATCAAATCGAAATGATGAGTCGACTATGAGTCAAATATGAATTAGAACGAAATAGCACAGAATCATATCAAAGTGACTATGCATATGTAAATCTATTATGCATTCATCAATTTAAGCGGATTTAGACATAAAAAACATGAATATATGAAATTACAATACCATATATTATTTTATTTAACACAACTAAATGCTAAAATTATTTATGATTGAAAATTTGACTAACAAATAAAAAATTAATCTAAATGAAATAAATTTTTGCTCAAATCAAGTTTGAACTCGTAAGTAACAAAGTAAGGTTAGTTTGGATTGAGATCAAATTGAATCCATCCCATCCAAAACTTAGATCAATCAACGTTGAATCGAAAAAGTACAATCCAATGTTGAGTTAGGGTCTACGTGACTCGAGATCGAATAGTTAACAACTCTAAGTTAATGTTAACTTCTCCGATGAAATGAAATCATAATGAAGATGAATCATGTATGACGAGTTGTAAATGGATAGAACATACTTGTGTGAAAAGATACATTTAGTCAATGCCACATTGTGAGAGCAACGCTTCATTGTGATATGAAATCGACAACTATTAAACCAGGCAAGGCGACTTACCTCGTGTATCAGAACGGTGGCGTTTCGTGATGCATCTATCAGGGATTGGCAAGGTCTAGTATCGCCGGAGTAGACAACCTTCCAACCAGGTACCACTCTTCCTGAACAATTCCTTCTCCCCGCAGCTTTCAGGACGACGGCAAACGCCTGCGGGCAATGTACCACCGGGACACTGCTCAAGCTCTCCAAACCAGCTTCACAAAGCACCACCTTCAACCTCCTCAAGACAGCTCGACTTGCATCGGTTTCAACTAGACTTCCAAGCTTCATCCAACAACTCTGCATCCCACCGCCTTGAGCAAACAAGTTGGTCTCTTTCCGGTCAAGAGCTTCAAGACCTGAGAGGCTCCCATTGGTGTCCAAGAAAGGTTCTACGGTGTGCCTGCAGTCTAAGAACAGCATGTCCAGGTCTTCAAGCCTGGAGTAAGCATCCAAGAATCTCTTCAATGGCCATGGCCCAACGACCAGCAAAGGCTCATGAGGTACATCCTTCAGAAGCTGGCATCGGAGAGCCAGTATTCGAGCCAGACCGGTGTGGTGGTCGGCGTGGATGTGAGAAATCCAAATGCATTTCAAACTTCTCACAGCTTTGTCCGCTCCCTCGACGCCAAACCTGTGACATCAAAAGACACATCTTTGCATCATTCTTGAATGTTAAAATGAGTTTGGAACCATGGAAAACCGAACTGACCTTCTCTTCAGCTGTGCCAAAGTGCCTTCACCACAATCCAGAAGCAAGCTTCCTTTGGAGAAGAGGTTGATCAAGATAGAACTGACATTTCGATATTTTGAAGGTTGCGCCGACCCAGTGCCCAAAAGGACAATCTCCATCTCCTCCCTCGAAACATTGTTCAAGCAGGAGGGAACATCGGACACCTCGTCGAGTGGAAGATGAGATGACTCAACCAAGGGTTCCTCCGTTAGATCTTTCTTAACATTCTTTGTGGGTTCAAATTCCTTGTTTTGTGAATGAATTCCCCACAACTGACTGATGCTGTTACAAACATCTTCCATTTCCGGGATTTCTGAGAGAAGTTCGTTCACGACGTTGTCGCGATCAAGCGAGGTTGGAATGGAGGATTTGTCCAATCCAAGGTGCGAGTAAGGCCGCAAGTGAAACTAAGACCCATCAACAAAAGGGAAGAGAAAAAGATGCTTCAGCTAGAGAAGAGAAGGAATACTCAAAGTTTGGCTCTTTTTTGTATGGTAATACACATATCATGCTTCTCATTAGTTGAGGAAATGAGGGAAGGAGATGATGAACATTGATGAATAACAAACACTTGAGAAGATATGTAATCATTCTCCTTTCGATTATCTACCATTTAAAGTTTCTCTAGACTTAGAAAATGATGAAAAAAATCCATAATTGCATCCAAGTTATGAATTGAATTCATCTTTTGTTTGATTCGATACCTGCTTTCGTGGCGAAACAACTTAAAATACATGAATTGGAGAAGAAACAAAGTTTGTTTTTGAGCCCTTTATGCGAGCAAAGCCATGTTGTACACTTGAAAGAACTCTATGTCAATTGAATTCATCTTTCGATTATCTATCATTCAACACTTGTTTTTGCGACGAAATGACTTAAAAAACATGATTTGGAGAAGAAACAAAATTTGCTTTTGAGCCCCATATTTGATGTGAACAAAGCCATGTTGTACACTTGAAAGAACTCTATGTGAATTGAATTCATCTTTCAATTATCTACATTCAATACTTGCTTTCGCGGCAAAATAAATTTAAAAACACGATTTGGAGAAGAAACAAAATTTGTTTTTGGGTCCCATATTGATGTGAACAAAGCCATGTTGTACACTTGAAAGAAGAACTCTGTGTGAATTGAATTCATCTTTCGATCATCTATCATTCAATACTTGCTTTCGCAGGAGAAATGACTTTAAAAACATGATTTCGAGAAGGAACAAAATTTGTTTTTGAGGCCCAATTGAAGTGAACAAAACCATGTTGTACATTTGAAAGAAGAACTCTACTTGAAAACATGAGCAGTACATGCAGTAAATGCAACCAAAATCATACCTTGAGAAGATTTTCAGCTGCAACAATATCTACAGAATTTGAAGTTGGAATCTGTCAAACAAACAAACACATTACATCATTTGATTGCAGCCAACATCTAGACCTGAGATATGGCAGTTTGATGACGAACAATTAACAAACCTCACATGAAACAACTGAGCTGGAATCATTTTGAGACCAAAATCCTGGAGCTGGAAAAAGTTGAGGGCTTAGATAATTGAGCTTTGCTGCAATTCTTGCACTTGACTTCAGGATGGGAATTGCCATATTTTTCCTGCAAAAAAAGATTAAAAAAACAAGGAAAAAGATGATGTTTTCATCAAGGAAAAGAATATGTAACTCAATACAATTAACATAATCCTTTCAAGTATTAACAACTGCGACTAATTTCTCAGTTAAATTGGTGAAAAATCGATGACAAAAATAACGAGCAAATGACTCAAAATATATCATCTATCCCTCATCTCTCAAGTTTTCGTATGGATAGTCGAACTTGTTGTGAGTGTAGACATTTCACTAGGGCAAATAACACCCTAGTAGAACAAATGACACCTTCCTTAGGATGGTTTGGTTGCATGTTTTCCAAATTCATGTTTATAAAAACGACAGAATTGACACAATTTTGTCTGTGTAGCCAAATGGATTTGTGAATCCATAAGGAATTCAAGATCATTACAAGTATTGCAAATCAATGACTTTGTTTTTCATATACACAGAATTCAAAACCATTATGAGTATTCAAGATCAATGGTTTTGTTTCACTTGTAAAACGAGGAAAGGATGAAATCTCATTTTGTTCAAACCACCATGGTTTAGGATGAAACTAGTTATCAATGAGCACAACCAAGCATTGAAGTTGTTGGGTATCGGCTTATTGCCTATTGGGATTTGCCAGCCATCACGGACCACCATCACAATGCTATGGTTCTCTCGTTGTCATATCATAGTAGAAGGGCTGTTGTCACTTATTAGACAATACCTGTCAACGTCCAACAATCTATTGAGAATAAATGTCATCTCTAACTCTTGTTATCCACTAGCATTGTTGGTTGCCATCGACAACTAGCATTCTAATTATGTTGTATGCCACCACGTGACAGCCTCTTCTGATTGTTGCCAATGGGATTCCATTAATGACTATCAACACAAATTTAGTTTTTGAAAGAAAAAGAACTAAATTTCAAATTTAATAAATTAAATAATATATTTAAATTCAATACAATAGACATACTAAAGCAAATAACATAATATTGAACTACAATTCCATTACTTTTTTTAATTCATGAATTTAAAATTTATATAGATTTTTGAATTGCATGCAATCAAATAGGCTTTCAACCAAATTTCCACAAGTATGACATTGCAAATAAATTTGCTTTTTCTTCATGAAATGTATGAATTAACTTATATTAGGATTTAAAAAATCCTTTTATGGCTTTGTTATTTCATACCTTTCTTGATGGAAAGACATGCCTTCAATATAATAAATATTGTTACATCCAAAGGAAGAGGAAGAGGAAGAGTAGCCCAACTTGTTCAACAATTCTTGCGCAAAAATGCAATTGTTAGTGATACAATAACCCAGAATGGAAGTACCTTATTGTTGAGCAATGAGAGCGCCAAGGCATCCCTTCAACCCATCAACAAGTTGTGCAGGTTGGTTGGCCAAAACTAGTTCAGTTTAGAGGTACCATCCATCTTAGGATAAGGACTATGGTAGGCCAAGCCATCAACGGGAAACTTTGGTTGTATCAAAAGTCATTGCCAAGGATACCCCATTAGCCCCAGATAAAGAATTCAATGATGCTATCAATCCTGAAAGCATTATTCACTGGGAGAACTCAGATAGCCACGAGAACAACACTCTAAGACACCAGGAAAGAGAGGCTAGTGATCTATAGGACCAAGAAAGTAGCCCTTGGAAGAGGAACCACAAAGTTGATAGAAGAACCATAATAGTTGCCCCCACTTGTTCATAAAGAAATCCAATAAGAGGTTCTAGATGGTTGCATTATTATCCACTCATTGCCCTTTAATGTCTTTAAGAAAAGTGATTTGATCAATACATTTGTGATAAGTGATAACTCTTTAGAAGAATAAAGTGTCCCTATTTCTCAGGACAAGTTAGTGGACCTTAACTCATTGCCACCACCAAGTTTCAAGATAGATAAGGTTGGTATTGTAGTCAGCATGGGTGCAAAGATTTCAATGGTCATTCTCAATGATGCCTTACCCATAGGTCTCCCTCTTCTGTGTGCCATCGACTTGAAATTCATGAAGTTTGGAAAAGAGTCCACTCTCCTCGATTCTACTCCAAGCTTGGAAGCATGTAGGAGTTCTAGTGCACTTGTGGTTGAGGGCAATGCCTGACGATGCCCAAATTAGTGTACTCTAAGCATGCTTGACCACATAGGACCCAAAAAAAAAAGAGCCAAATATCTTTATACTTGAAGTACTAAGTGATATTTAGATAGAAATATCAATGATATGGAATAGAAGAGGATGATATGAATATAACTATAATCATTATCATTAATTTATAGAAATTTTGAGAAGAATCCAAGACTCATAACACACATCAATAGTAATAGACAATGAAAAGCAATAATAGGTGTTTCTCCCTAACTTCAATATGCCCAAGCCTAGAGGTTATGGTGTTGAATGTTCAGATTAAATAGTGTAGAACTTTTAATACTAATATTATTTTGGTGATTTGAATTCAAATAAGGCATCTAGATTTGTCTATGTTAGAATTAGTTTCATTCTTAAACTAATTCTGCTAACAAATATGCGTTGCAATATTGAAAACATCTATTAGACTTCAAAGCAAGTATGAACTACTCTCAGCAAACCATCAAAAGAAGCTTGCTTTAATAAACAAGGCATTATCTAAAACAACAAACTGGATGTGCAATTTGAATAGGAAGCAGATAACCATGTTTCAATAACCCAAACCATAGATCATAAAGCAATATTCGAGGTGAATTCGTAGATTGATGATAAAACTATTGTAGAACTTCTATTACTACAAAAAGAGAAACAAAGTATAAAGAACAGTTCATAGAGCAAAGGGGGTAAAACAGAAGCTCACATTTCATGCCCAGCCATGATGTGTTGTGTTCTGCCAAATCTTTTCATCCAATTCTGATAATCCACATTCCTGGTCACCGTTGCTGGACCAAGGTGAATCATGCAATTCACCAATTTGCTATGCTCTCTTTGACAATCTGGTAAATCAACATAATAACAATTGAGAGATTTCGCATCAAACAGTTCTGCCATATGAGATTCTGTAGGACAATCCACAAGGATGACAATAGGGCCAGGCACTGAAGGACCTAGAACATCACAAGGATGAACCTGAATCACAGTAAAAAAGGATGAATGATAGAAGTTACCAAAAAAGATGCCCCTTTTTTTGGAGTAGTCATGCTCATTATTAAGAGAAAAAAAGAAAAAAGTTTACAAAGGGAATTTAATTGAATTTTACTCGAAAAAATTGACATTTAAATATCAAGACAATCTAGATATCAATGTTATCAAAACTTTGAGAATAATTTTGTTGTGTGGTTAAATGCTTTCTACATACCCTTTATTTTTATTTTTAATACTAATATTATCCAAATCTAGATATCGCTCAAATTTAATTGACTTCAAGATGTCTTTTTTGACCGACAAGATTTTAATTTTTAACAATATTACCTAAAGAGATCATTGAGCTAAATACCCAAAATGTTCAAATGATATTACATGACAAAAAAAATACCACTAAACCAAATACCTCTCGAGCAATATAACATCATAGCATAAAATGTCATGAACCCACCGTGATGTTAAGACTGTCTGACATCACAGAGTTCCCGAGCTGTAGCTCGCGATACTTTGGTCCAGGTTTCAACCCACAAGCCGCAGCCTTTTCTGGATCGAACTTTCCCTTAATTTCGGGTAGTTCGCAGATGTACACTACAGCAATATCACCTGGCTTCATGGTCCCTGTTTTTTAACATCAAATACATAATCAAGGAATTAGAAGATACAAGGATGAAAATAACTTTTTCCTCAGATTTTAAGCAGTAAGGTAACAATATCAAAATAAACGTAAAGAAATCTTTAAAACCTGCAGAACTGTTTGGCTTCAGCGAAATTGCCGACAAACGGACAACCTCATCATCAATAAGGACAATGGGATGCATGGAAGAACCCAGCCCACCATTACTATTCTGTGTTTCTCCAAAGCTGTGTGTATGCACCATGGCAGCATTTGGGATAAACAACTTCATGGCATTAACAAGGAAATCAAGGTCAGAAGGACCCCATATATTAACCTGTATACATACAAAAGAGATTATCTCAATAGCTAAATGCCACTAGGAAGAGCATAATAAGAAATTTGGTAGACTCACTGATATCCCTTCCTCTCCTATCCCAGCTAATGTAAGCAGAAGACCTGTTATAAGATTCAGATATACAATTGGTTTAGAAAATCAATCACAATAAGCATCCCAAAAAGAATGATTTACAAGGCCTTAAGAAGGACATTGATTTCTTTATCTCTATCACCTTTTTCATTAAGGAAGTGAGTTGTCAAAAGCACAAACCTGGAAGACCACCCGCAGTTTCTGATGAAACTCGCGTAAAGAATAAATGATCAACCTGTAAGAAAGACAACTAACTAATGAACACACCAACATACTGAGCAATTAGAACAAGGAATTTAAACATTAAAAATAATTACTCTCCTTAGGTCCATGATACACCAAGAGGTGAGGGGAGGGGATCTTTTGTAAAGATAAAAAAAATAAAGATTTTTGCAAATGTCAAAACTATTAAAGTTAAAAAAAAAGCCAAAATCTAGATGCAAAAAAAAATAAGTGTGGACACCATAATTTTTAGGTAGTTCGACTCTTGTCCTTTGAGCCTACGTCCACCCCCAATTTACAAGATATTAAGCCTACCTCCTTACTTCACTACTTCACTACTTCACTATAACCAAGTTAAAAAACTTATTACAACCAAGTTTTTTCACGGATAAGACAAGACCACTACACTCCACATTAAACAACTTGGAGAAAGACAAAACTCTCCACACTATACAATCTAGAGATTTTGGAATCAATTAAGCTAATTGAGTGTCTTATAAAGTAAAATCATTTATAGAATCAATCAAGTGCATCCAAGAAGGTGCTTTCATAACATTTCATAAATATACAATCACATCATAAGCTCTTGATTTGTTGGCAACTTCATTTTCGATCTTTTAGAAATCATGTAATTGCTCATTTGTCCAAATTGAGTGGACTCGTGGTATAATGTTTTCGTTGTTTTGTATCCATTTTTCTCCTTCAAAGGGATCTTTTTGGCTTGGCTTATGAGCAACAAGAATGGCTCATCTCTAAGCTGTTTAGATTGGAGACCTTGGCTCATTTGTGGGCTATTTAGTGTAGAGAGCCTGGCCCCATCTTTGGGTTATTTAATGTGAAGGTAAGTGGCTGTATCTTGTCTATGAAAATATTTGGTTGTAATAAGTTACTCCACTTGGTTGCAATGAAAAAGTAAAGAAGTAGGCCAAATACTATTTGAATTAAGAGTAGACGTGGGCGCAAATGGTAGGAGCCGAACCACCTAAGAATCAAGGTACCATCACTTTATTTTATTTGTATTTATTTTTTTATCTTTTTTCACCCATCAATAGTTTTGAAATTTACAAAAAACTTTACTTTTTTATCTTTAAAAAAGAAAAATTTGCACATCCAATTCACCCTCCTTTTTAGTGTGTCGTAAGCCCATGTGGTTAGGGATATAAAGGAAACACTTGTATTTTCTAACCACCTAAAAAATCTTTTCTTTCTAATTTTTGTATGTTAATTCTTTGTTTCACTAATACAACATTTACAAATTTTATTTTAAAAAAAAGTTACAATATTCTAAAAAAGCATGATTTCACCCACTCTTGTGTTTGTTGATTGATTAGCCTTCAAACAAAAGAGCAACCAGATGAGAATTTAAGTTCATGGGTTAAATATGTGAAAGCAAAGTACCAAAGCTATCACCATACATTGATCAAAAACCTAATTACTTCAAAACCTTAAACATACCTTGGTTTGAGACACCCTCCATATGACTCTTATCAAATTCATATATATTAAAAAACAAACTTCCTATTTTTATTAAAAAATATAAAAAATTTAAACATAATAGAAATGCCTCACAATTATAACCAAGTACCTTATGGAAATACATTCTTTATCTACATCAATTAAATGTATGGGCCTTTAAGTTCATTTAACAAATCCAAAATATCTAAATCAAAAACAGCTTATATAGTTTGCCCTATCTTTTAATGGCATCACTTAGAAAATAATATTAAACACATTTTTATCAATCATTAACAGATTCTTATCTTTAATTCTCATACGAGAAAGTGTCACTAAAGTTCTTCTTTTGACATATCTCAGATCTAATTACAAAAATCCTCTTCCAGCCCAAGAATGCACAATTTTTTTAAGTTCTCTTCTTCATCTTCTTTGTTTAGTCCAGGACCTTGACCAAAAAGGCCTCCATAAGAACATGTGTAATTAATTAGTTTCCTCTAGAGAAAGAACAACCATTCATGCTAAAGCAAATTCTTTCCCCTTTCCAGTTATACCCAGCACATTTTTTTTAAGACCATGGGATTGCTTGGATTAATCTTACATGGCAAATAAAAGTCAAGCAATCCCAATAAGTTAACTGCTACCCATGCACTAGAGGAAAATTTTAATAGCAAAAATAAAATTAGTAACATAAATCACCTGAGCTTTAAAACAAATAGCAATGTATTTCTTGCACATTCATTCTCATATTACCTTTGATAATTTAATTTTGTGCTCAGTGCAGAACCGCTGCAACCCCTGAAATAACATTAACATTATAAATTAAATGACTCCTTGAAGAAGGTAAATGGGAAAGTAAATCAACAAAGGAAGAAAGTTAGAATGGAATTTCAACTAAAATTGTCAAAGCGAAGGAATGATACCAACATTTCTTTGAGGACAAATGGGAAATTAAATCAACATAGACAAAAAGAATGAATGCCATTTCACCTAAAATTGTCCAAGCAAAGGAATGATACCAACATCACAAATAACATGATGGGAAGAAGAGTATGCCATATCAACAAAAGAAGAAAAATTTGAATGCTATGAAGATCCTTCCATATGCCATTTCAAGTGAAATCATTCAAGCAATGGAGCGATGCTCACATTTTTCTTACAATAATATCATGGCATTTAGAATACGCTATCCCAACACATAACTCAATGACCAAGTATAGTGCCATTGCTCATCCATTCAAACTTCAAATTGCAAAGTGTTCAATTATAACAAGAATGTTAATGCAACACAATAGAAATTGCCAACAGTCACAAAATAAAGAAAGCTCAATTTTAAAGTTTTAGTTAAAGTGGCTCAATGTTGCAGGAGTTGAATCTCCAAAACCTTCCTTTTGACATGAAAAAGCAAACAAAAAAGCTAGTACATGAATGTAAAGCAAAGAATTAGCCTTTTTATTACAACAGTTAATTACTTGGTTTGAAAGGACAAAATTGCTGATAACCACCTAAAGTTGAATCTAATGCTCGAGTTTTCAAGAGAATGAATAAGCATGCAAAAGATTGTCACCTCTCTATAACACATATATAGGTAAAAGAAAAGAATAATGTACACATCATCTCAGAAAAAAGCATAGGTTAACATCAAATTTTTTTTATGTAAGCAAATATTAACACAACAAATAAATGCAAGCATGCCAAGAAGCTTCCACGTCTTGTCCAGTTCATAATGAACAAGATCATTCCTCTAGATAATACAAATGGTCCTGGAGAATAGCATGTAAAAGCAGTTTTCTATTTCATTCAAGTAAAAGATAATGTCCATGGATGCTGTAGGAGATGAACAAACAACAAGCAATTCAAGAAATAAATAAATAAATAAATAAAACACCTTTCGCTCTATAACCGTACCTCTCCAGCATTAAATATAAACCTCTGCTTATCAAAGAACAGAAATACAGAAGGAGAAGTGTCTTGTGTGTCCATGCCGGTTCCTAAAATCTGTGAAGACCAGAGAGAAAGGCAACCAATAATACTCAGGCTTGTAAAACAACATATATAAGCAACAATGCTTAAATTTGGTTCTGCTCGCTAACCAGTTGAACCCAATTAAGAAGGCAAATTGAATCAAAATGGAAGCTTCTCTAAGGGAACAATACAGATTATAAAAGTCTTTACTCGATTAAAGCTAGATCACACAAAAATGACGAAGTATCAGCTTTAAAAGGGGGAAAGAGGGAACACTGCATGTAAATGTAGAAAAACTTGAACATTGGTTTCCTCGGCGGATAATTCAGGCAGATTTTGATAGAAACTTGAAAGATTTAGACAATGGAAAGAAGAAAAATGGTCAGCACAGCGCACACTCACACCTGAACATAACAAGTGGTGCTCACTGGGTTAAGCTTTCGCGTCTTAAGCTGCAATGTCCTCGTCCTATTCCTCTTGTCTCTCCCCTCCGCCCGTTTCTTGTTGTACCCCGCTACCGCTTCCTTCTCCTCCATCTCAGGCACGAGAAGAGGAGCGGTCTCCTTACTCTTCTCTCTCAGCGTGCTGCTACCCTTCCTTCGCTGGAAGCGGCCGTTTCCGCCGCCACCAGGTTGCCTCCGTCCTCTTCGACCGGCGCAGCCGAATACAGGGAGTGTGCCGCTCTGACAACTGAATAAAGCTCTCTGCTTTGGTAGGAGGGAGGAAAAAAGGAGAGATCTTTCGAAGATTGGGTTTGCACAGAGAAAAGATGAATGACAGAGAAATCTCAGGGTAGATATATGCGACATTGCGATCGACTTGTTAAGCGGCCTCCCCTTGAATTAAGGGTTTTTTAGGTTTGAAGTTGGTTGGGTAGGTCAACTTGTTCATGTGATGTTGATTTGAGAGTTTTAATGTTCTAAACTTTAGCTCTTTTTATGTATAACATTAGACAAAATCGATGATCTTTGATAAATATATATATATATATATCTTAAGTAGTTTAATCATTTATGATAGAGTAAATTAGAGTATAATACTTGTAAAATATGAAATGTGTGATATAAGGTATTAATATTGTTGATGTTTGAGATGATATCTTATTTTGATTACTGAATGCTTTACAGTTAAAGATGATCTTATATTAAAGATTGAATATAATATAAAATTTCAATATATAATTAAGATGGTATATGATGCCTATGTTAAAAGACTTTTATTAATAATAAATTTATTTATTATGCATGCACAATTATTCATAATATAGTATTACAAATCTCTCAAAATAATGACTGAGATTATCTTGACCTTTGCTTCGTATTATTTGTATTATTTTTTTTATTCTATCTTAATTTATATTGTTAGAATTAATAGCTATAAAAATGGTTTAATTTATATTTTGATATTTTAAATTAAAAATAAAGATTTTTTAAATGTTTATATCTTTATCAAACGTTGATAAAATATAGAGAATTTAATGAACAAAGAAAAGTTCATATCTTTATAACTTCAATAGTTGATGACCAAACTTGATCTTAAAGTTCAATTAAGTTGATTTGTTTATAGAAGGAAAATATTTATACAACTAATTATTGTGAGTAGATGATTGTCAAGATAGTCATCAATTTAGACTATTATCGATTGAGAATATATTTGTGAAATAATATGATTAAGAGTAAAAAGAAGAGATGTAGAGTAAAAAAGAGAGATATCTAAAATAAATAAAAATAAATAAGAAAAACACAAAAGATAACATTAATGTTAAATACAAAATCTTATTAAAACCAAGAAAAAAAATACATAAAATCTCAAAGCATTTAGAGAGGTTATAAAGAAACCACATGTATATAAAGAGACATCTCATCTCATAACACATCCTAAGAAGCAAAGACAAAACTCCCATTTCCATCCCATGTTGAACTTGAAAGTTCAACATCATTGGGGAACTATTTTACCTTAAATCTCTGGTATACAAGTTTTGAACTCCAAGATGATAATTGCAAAGACTAAGATATCTCTATATTTAAGATTATCTTTAGAAATGTCATCAATTTCACATTTTTTTAAGATATACATATGTCATAATATTGTTAAACTTAATCATCAAACATTGAAGTTGAGAATAAACATTTATCACTAACAAATAAATATCTATCAAAAAACACTTCATAAAATAATTAACATTATAAACTAATTAAAATAATTTAATTTTCACATAAAAAATGATATTTTTTAATATTACTTTGAAATAACAAAATCATTTTTGACACTTCATACTATTTTTTTTTTTCATATTAAGAAAATCATTTTAAAATTAGTTTAAAAATTTACTTCTCTCTTTTACCACTTTAGTCGAATCACATTATAAATAAATTTATTGCATCCTTATCGACAATGTTCCGTTTCTTTCTTAAATACAATCATACCTCAACAACAAAATGCATCAAACCAAACTCAAATCCAAGTATGTTTGCAAACATTGCATCCAAACAACAGATCATATTCTCAACCAATGTACAACTTAAACTGACATTGCAGAGCTCATGTTTGCCCTCAAACTAATGGTTTGCATAATACCATCAACCCACATCTCCTTCTCACATTTGCTTCTACACTCAAACTCAATCAACCTCTCCAGTGTTCTGATGCCAAAATAAGCTCTTGAGCTGCTTCCATCCTCACCCCTCCCTGGCCATGGAGGCACATCAGAGCATACCTCAACAACTGCACCTGTAGAACAGCACACAACAGTTCAATGTTCAGCATCATCTTCTCTTTGTGAGTGTACATACAAGAAAAGGAATTTTTTCTTAAAAAACCTTTTTTCTTCTTCACAAAGGTGCCTGCAATGCATCTGCTCTTCATTTTAACAACAACCTACACATTCTTCCTGGTATAAATCAGTCACTTGAAAGCATAGTCTGACTTAGAGAAAGAAGAAGACGAAAGCACCTGCCAATAGGAATTGATGCACACAGAAACCTGCTTCCAGTGCAAATCACCTGTGGAATTTTCACTATAAACATCATCAATTGTTCGAGCCATCCTCCTCTTTGATCCAAATCAACCAAGTTTTATACACCAAATTCAAGTTTTAACCCAACATGTGAGATAACCTAGCAAGTGAGATGGTCTAATTTTGAATCATGAAATGAGCTAGTTTGCATTAACCCTAAGAGAGTTAGTACGAGTCAAGAGAGAAGAATGATTTAACTCAAGCAAATTAACAAAAAAATCATAATTAAGGTTACTTGATGCTACTCTAGGTTAAGTTAATTAGGCTTGTCTTAAGGCTTAACCTTAAGCAACTCAATCCTCGAGGTATCCTCTATTTAGCTAAGAGAGATCAGCGAGTTAACTCAAACTAATTAACCCGAAACCTCAATTTGAAGTTACTTGGTGCTACCCAATATGAGAGACTATTGACTAGATTCGTGGATATATAGGTTGGGTTGAAACTTAAGGTCGAGGTGATCCCAAAAGTGATGCATGACTCGTGACGAGTAAGGTCATTTGGTCGACCCAAAAGTGTGTTAATGTGTTGGGTTGCTCTCGAGCTCGATTCGATCCGTGAAAACATAAGTAGATGAACTTGTCAATCAGATTGGGTCAATGGGTA
This sequence comes from Vanilla planifolia, assembly GCA_023846275.1. NCBI lineage: Eukaryota > Viridiplantae > Streptophyta > Magnoliopsida > Asparagales > Orchidaceae > Vanilla > Vanilla planifolia. Next base: position 2,771,505 of record CM043877.1, read on the forward strand.
AAGTAAAATTCTATTAGGGATCATTATTTATGTGGAAAGATATACCTTTCCTTGTCCTCTTGAGGAGCTCTCCTCCCCTGTATACAAAAGCAAGAGCTGAGGAGCATCCATCTGCTTCCTTGTCGTCTCCAATGAGAACTCCTCCATTAGTCTCCTTCTTCATCCTTGCACCCAGAATGGCCGCCGCCCTCAACGCTGCAATAAATAAATAAATAAATAAATAAACCAAGTTTTGCTTCAAGAGGAATCTCAGGTTTCCAATTCGACAACAGATTCGATCGTTTTAAAAAGAAAGAAGACACCGGTCGCCGCCCCCGCCGTGAGTGCCATCACGTCGCCTGTGGTCCGCACGTTCACCGCGGAGTGGATCACGGCCAGGATCTGCTGTCTGCTGGCGCCAATCGCCCGGGCGCTCTCGATGCAGTGAGACGCCACGAGGGCCGCTGCCGAGGCCATGGCGGCGCCGGCCTTGGAGGAGCCCCCGCACTTGGATGGAACGGAATCGGGGGAAAAGACGGAGCCAGAAGCGGTGGCAGCCACCACCGCCGCCACTCCGGCCACAGAGATTGCTGCGTATATCTGTGCGCCCCTAGTTCTTGCCTCCGATCGCCGCCTCTCCTTGTTATCCTTCAGCCACCCCGTCATCGTCTTCCCTCGCTGCCCTCCTCTGAGAAACTGGAGTAAATGTTGGAACAGTTACTTTTTAAAAAAAATGTTTTTGGGAAAAATATTAATTTGCATGAAAAAAAGGGAGGGAAGAGGCTACAATGTAAATAAAGATTAAAAAAAACTTTTAAAAAAAGTATATATATATGAAAAAAATCAAAATTTGATAAAGGATATTTATTAAAAATATGATATTTTTAATTCTAAAAAAGAAATGTTCATTTGTAATTCATTTTTTGTTTTTTCTACCAAAATACTTATGAAAAATTATTTATTTTTTTATTTGCCAAAAAATGTTAAGAAAATCATTTTCTACACAAATTTTGAATTTTCTAATCTAAAAAAGAAGGGAGCTTTGAGGTTGACATCTAGAGGAAATGCTTTATGTAATTATTTTTTAAATTCTTCTTACAAAATATGATTAATACACTTGTAAAAGGTAAAAAAAATTATTCTTTTTAATCATTTTCTACTTGATAGTATTTTTTTAGCTCCACAAATCAATTTTGTTTCAAAGCACTTATAAAGACAAAGTAATTTATGAAAAAAATAATTTTTTATAAATAATTTTCCTAGTTACCAATTCTATTAATATAAAATAGTATTTTTTACAATAATTTGGAGGTATTTATGGTTATATTAAAATAGTTTTATTATTTAAATTAAAAAAAAGGGGGGTCTTTGAGAGAAAACCTTGTAGTCTTCGAGGTCTCTTGAGGAGGTCGGTGGCAGAGCATCGCCGAGGGCTTTCGACAGCTCAGTGGCCGAGAGACTCCACGACCTTGCGAGGAACTCCATCGTCTCCGTTGGCGTCTCCGGCGGCGGCGCCGTCCCGTCGTCTTCTTTGACGTTCTCGAGCAGCAAAGGAAGGCCGCCGAATTCCCTTCCGAACCGAACTCCACAATACCCCATCTTTCCGTGAAACGGAGAGCTCCCGGCCTTCGCATATATACGAGAGGCGGGTTCGCCGGTTCTCCGCTTTCCGATAAAGCGGTGGGTCCGACGCCATGGGCGGCCTGGGGAATGATGACCTGGTGGAGCCTCCGAGAGATGGAAGACAACAAGGTCTTGGACTTCGGGATACCCGGGTTTTACAAAATTGAGATTTGTTTTTGTAAAAAGTATTTAAAAGGTGGGGTTTCTTGTAAATTGGTATTTTTTTAAAACTTAAAATTCTTAAAATAATTTCAAAAACGTTACCTTCATATGAAATAATGATTATAAAATAACATGATAACTAAAATGAATATATACAATGAATTAATCAACTAATACATACTCCAAATATTTAATTATAAATATTATTTTTATTTATAAACTCTAAATGCATTTTTTATATATTGAGCTCTATTTTGAGTGGCAAATGATATCCAAGTTAGACAACCAAAATATTTATTTATATGTAAATGCCACTTGATCATTTAGATTTGTAATTTCTTATAAACTTTTTACAATAATAATTATTATCAAAATCTCTAAATGACGTCATAATATCAATACAAATTTTAGTAATGATTCATTATCTCTCATCATAGTTATTTAATGTTGATTTACCTCCATTTGACATCTTAAAGTTATTCATTTCGAACGACTTTTGAATGTAATAAATTATTATATTATATTATTTTATTATTATGTTATTAAAACGATCAATTTCATATTACTTAACCAATAGAGAGAGCTGAAGCATGTTTGATCTTAGCTTTCATTAAAAGAAGCTCAAGACATGTAGACCACTCATGCATAGACGCCATGACGAGTCATAGTCTAAATGGTGAACCATATGGGACCTTAACTCCACTAGTCAATCACAATAATCAAAGTCAAATCCTAATTTTAAAAATTATTTCAAATGTTATTAAAAAATATTTTTAGGTTTTTTTTAAAAATAAAATAAAAAAGTAATAATAATCATATATTATAAAAATAAAAAACATTTTCAAATTATTAAAAAAAACTATAATACAAAAATATGATGAAAATCATTGAAAATAAATACTTTTTAACCATCACACACAAATCAAATAAATAAACTTTACTTCTTTTTAACAATTTAAAAAAGAATATCAATGACCAAACAAGTAATTGAAGATTAATTTGCATGTTGTTTGTTTAATAGACATGAATAGATGTAAATTCATATAATAATTATACAAAAAATTAGATCATGTAATAAATATAACAAAATTATATCTCTATACTTAAGTAGTAGAAATTTGATTCAATTTTTTTTCAGAGATCATAAAAATAAATTCAAATTTGATGATAATGTTACTACTTAACAAAGAAAAAAGATTTTATAAGAAAAACAAAAATAGACATTTGAAGACAAATATAATTGACAAAACCTTACTCTTAATACTTTAATGCACAAAGTTCCAACAACTTGACCCATGTAACTAAAATAGAGGACCATCAGCTGAAAACAATATAGACCTACCATTCTATGGAAGCCATCATGAGTGATATCCTAAATGGTGAACTATATGGACCCCTTACTCCATTTGGTGATTATAATCTTTAAGGTCAAATTCCAACATTTGTTGAAGGTCTATTTAGTATCAATTATTAATTTGATCAATATAACATATATTAAAAGATAATATTAATTATTATAAAAAAAAATTATATAGTAGACAATTTGTCAAAAAGAATTTCTTATTTTGAAGAATTGAGCTATTTTTTATTTAGATAAAGAATAAAAAAAATATAATAAACACATACAAACATTCGTTAACAAACAAGACATTTCTTGTAATTAATAAATAAAATCATAAAAACCTTTATGACAACTTTAAATAAAATAATTCTCAGTTGAATAAAAGTGAACGGTAAATAATATTTTTATTGAAACGTTACCTGATATAATTAAAGTATTATAAAGTTTCAGGGAACAGCATCATGTATAGATTTGGGTACCTCTCTTCTCAGGCACATCCTGCTCCCCACTTCAGGTTTATATAACTGATTGCTCAATGAATATATTATATTGCTAATCATGTCAGTCAAGTCAATAAAGCAAGTAATTAATATTTATATATCTCAAAAATAATATGCATAATTATCATTAAAGAAAATCAGTTACTTGAATTAAATAATAATAATAATAAAAAAAAACAAATCAAACAAGAAATTAGGAAATGCTCTTTTGAACATGGCAGGTGTTATTTATGCAGTAAAAACTGTCATTAAAGAACAGAAATTGCAATCAGATTTGATAAAATTATAAATGGGTCCTAAACTAAACTAGTTACTTGCCCTAATTTCAAATATTTGCATCCATGGAATATCATCTCTAGGGTTTGCCTCACAATCCAAATGTAGAGAAGAGGAAGATGAACAAATTTTACTCATGAACATCATCTTCGAGATATTAATACAAATTATTCTCTTCTTAACCAAATAATCTTATGTCAAAAAGATTGATGCTAAATTGTTTTCAAATTTAGCATCTCTAGGGTTCTTTAAGTTAAACTAGTTGATTGCCCCAATTTCAAATGTTTGCACAAATGGAACACCATCTCTAAGGTTGCTCACAACCCAAAATGAAGTTAAAGAAGAAGATGAACAAATTTAACTCATGAAATATCATCTTTGAGATATTGATGCAAATTATTTTTTTCTTAATCATATAATCTCATATCTAAAACAGACTGATACTAATTTTTTTAAAATTGATTATTTGTATTTATTCTTCTAAAGACCAATTCAGGTTGTTATTTTTAGATCAAATACAAACCCTTGATGAGCTTATAAATCATAACAAAAAAGGTATCATCACAACAATCATAAACTATGATGTTTAACAACAAACAATTACTGTGTTATTCTTCCATCACAAATTTGATGTTCTTCATTTAATATTTGATTAGATTACAAATGGGTCCTAAACTAAACTAGTAGTACCCTAATTTCAAATGTTTGCACCTGTAGAACATTATCTTTAGGGTTTGCTCACAACCCAAATGAAATTAGGGAAGAGGAGGAGAACACATTTAACCCATAGAACATCATCTTCAAGATATTGATGCAAATTATTCTCTTCTTAATCATATAATCTCATATCTGAGAGAGACTGACACTAAATTCTTTTCAAATTGACTATTTGAATCTATTTTTCTACAGATCAATTAAAGTTATTATTTTTTGATCAGGCACAAACCCTTAAAAAGCTTGTAAGTCATAACAAAAAAAAAAAAACATCACCATGATGAGCATAAACTATGATGTTTAATAACAAATAATTACCTTGAGCCATTCTTTCATCACAAATTTGATGTTCTTCATTTAAGATTTGATTAGATTATAAATTGGTCCTAAAATAAACTAATTGCTTGCCCTAATTTCAAATGTTTGCACCCGTGGAACATCATCCTCTAGGGTTTGCTCACAACCCAAATGAAGTTGAGGAAGAGGAAGAAGAACAAATTTAACCTATAGAACACCATCTTTGAGATATTGATGCAAATTATTCTCTTTTTAATCATATAATCTCATATCTGAGAGAGACTGACACTAAATTCTTTTCAAATTAACTATTTGCATTTATTCTTCTAATGATCAATTGAGATTGTTATTTTTTGATCAAATACAAACCCTTAAAAGAGCTTGTAAATCATAACAGAAAAGTATCACTATGTGAGCATAAACTATAATATTTAGTAACAAACATTTACCTTATGTCGTTCTTCCATCACAAATTTGATGTTTTTCATTTAAGATCTGATTAGATTATAAACAGAACCTAAACTAAACTAGTTGCTTGCCCCAATTTCAAATGTTTGCACCCATGGAACATTAGCTCACAACCCAAATGAAGTTAAGGAAGAGAAAGAAGAAAAATTTAACCCGTGAAACATCATCTTCAAGATATTGATGCAAATTATTCTCTTCTTACTCATATAATGTCATACCTAAGAGAGATTGATACTAAATTCTTTTCAACTTGACTATTTGTATTTATTACTTTACAAGATGTATTGCAGATTTGGATGAGGTCAAAAACAAACAAGTGCCTATACAGATCAACTGAGGTTGTTTTTGGATCAAACACAAACCCTTACAAGAGCTTGTAAATCATAACAGAAGAATATCACCACAATGAGCATAAACTATGATGTTTAGCAACAAACAATTACCTTGTGCCATTCTTCCTTCACTGTTTCATTGTCTGGAAAACAAAAAAATGTTAAGATCATACATTAGATGTGCTATACAAACCTGATTTCAGTCAGTAGCATAATAACTCACCTTGGAGGACCCGAAAGCAGCTGGGAAGGTTCGACACAAAATGAAGAAGACGATTGCTCTATTTGAAGAGTAATTAACTTAAAAAACGTATGCGGATGACCGTCTCCGGCTGTTAAACAACGACACTATTACAAGAAGAATAAATGTACAAGCCTTTCAACCTGAAACAGACGTAGCAACAACATAGGATTTTACAGGCCATGAAGCAGGCACAGGGAAGACCATGTGCCTTGATTAAAAAAGATGAAGGAGAAAAAGAAGAGCTCTTTAATGAAGCACAGATGCTAAACAAGAGTTAACTGATGCGTCATCCACACAGAAAAACCATTTAACGATTAATGCCTCTGGTCACTTCGTAAGAAATACAGCATGCACTTCAATATCAAGAAAGCCACTTGAGCTGGAATGGTTACCAAACAAATTTAGGAGCACATAAGGATTTCTTCCTCAAGACCATCAGCAATCCCTGCACGCAATGGGGGGGGGGGGGGGAAAGAAACACAAGGATGAAGCTTCAATTCGACGGATGAAAATAGGAAGCATTGTCTGTTTTAATGTCTCACCAACAAAGTCATTTGGCTGAAGCATTGCGCTGCAGAGTAGGAAGCCAACTACTCGAAGAGCCATAGTTGTTGCCCAAACCTCGAGAAACTTGAGAAGCATCGGTCGCTCCAGAGTGATTGGAACCAACATTCTTCTTCGACATGCCTGGAATCGCAAATGAACTGGATTGTGTGTGAACCTTGTCGGTTCCTGATCCAACTCTCTAGAATGCATGATGACAACAGATTTGAGTTATGAAGAAATAAAAGAGGTTTGAACATGAGTTTTACTTGAGAAGAAATAGAGTTTTAGTGAAAAATGTTAAAGAATAGAGAATGGCAAATGCAAACAAAGCCAAAGAAACACTCACTTGCTTATCAAGCCGCTGACTCTCTGAACTGTAAAACTTATCTCCTGTGGTTTTTAGTTGCATCCGAACGGCCGGTTTTGGAACATTACTTGGTCCCACCCTCTCAATAACTTCTTGATGGGAAGTATCAGCAGCAGCGGAAGCTGAAGGACAAAATATGACCATAAGGACCAACTTAAAACAAAAGAGGTCATAAAGAAATGGGAACACATTGCATGAACCTAAAGGAATTAAGACAAAAAACTGAATGCTGCATTCTTTCCAAGTTACTTCACATCCCTTAGCCAAAAACAAACTTTTTGAATTGATTACACTTAAAAGTGGTTGCTGATAGGTTCATGAATGGATTTATCTGCTAATCTTCAAACCATGGGAGGATAGAGACGTAGTGCACTTTCTCAACAGCTTCGATCTGAAGCATCTATCATATAGCCAACATGTGCTCTGCACTTGATGAAGAGCGTTCTTGTTGTTTAAAAAAGGCTTATTTATGTTCATTTGTTAAGATGATATACTTGTTCATTTATGTTCTTGAAAAAGCTCTTCTGTGGTTCAACATGAAGCCCAATAAGATGAATGCTTCTTGGTAACTTACATTTCAGCACTTGATGATATTTATTTTTATTTGTATGCCCTTCATGACGTAAAAGAATAGAAGTGAAGTATGATGAAAATTTTGTTGAGCAAGTTCTTATATAGCTTGATTTCTCGTACTCAAAATTTTGATAATATCTACCAAAAATTTCATAAGCACATCAGGCTTATTCAAGAAACAAGATGAATGCATATACATAGATTTAATGATGATGGTGTGTGTGGAGAAATTATTACTATCCCATATAAAGCTCATTCATATTGTTCAAGTTCAACTGAAAAAGCAAACTCAAGCTCAGTTAATAGAAAAGGAAACACGTTGGAGTAAGGTCATAGTCAACAACACTCATTAAGCTAACAAATCACATATTTACCTTGCTGTTTGTCAACATCCATTGGCATTGCTCTGGCACTCATTCCACCGGAAACTGGCTGAAACAAAAGAAATTTCATCACTTAAGTGTATTTTTCTATGCCACTAATCTCAAAAGAATCTTCATTGTAACAATTGGAAATTCAAAATTTTGCTGGGCAAAGAGGTCTAGGTCACCCAGCCAAGTAATCAGGAGCAATGATCAGATCGGATTTTAGAACAAACCAAGCTTTAACAGTCATAGAAAGGAAAGAAGAATAAAACTAATTTTTTGTACAATGCTTTTATATTGCCTTGTTCCGTTTTCATTTTGTTTTTGGTACTTTTACAAACAATTAAAAAATGAATCTTTCTGAGAAGGTGAATTTAAAAATTAAAAAAAAAAACAGTGCTATGCAAGTACAAAAATATAAAACAAAACAATAAAGGAAAGCATGTTTTTCAACTTATAATTGGTTCTAGAATATAGAACAAAAGCCCAAAACAATATTGATACTAAATGGTCATGTAATCAATAAGTCATCCAAAACTTCATAAATGCTATGAATCCAACATCGCTCCAGATTTTAACAAGTAAACAATTGGTTGATTTTACTTTCCAATAAATATCAAGTGAAAAGGCACTTAGCTAAAATTTACTAATTTCTTAATTAAATACCCTTGCTTTCAATTCACACTACTTTGGGCCATCAATTTAGATGGTTGGGCTAGCAACATTGCTTTAAATGGCCCCTTTGAGGTCACCAACATTTTTGTATACTGCCTATTGTGGACATGCTGAAAGTGCCGATGGCTTTGAGCACATCAGCTATGGACAAAACAATTGCTTGGGCAGGGAAGCAATCATGCTTCCAGATGAGGCAAACAGAGTTGCTTAACAATGGCTTCTCAAACAAGTGAACTATAATCGGAAGGCACCTTGATGCATGCTGAAGCACAGGATTTGAGTAGTTTACAGAGATGTCCACCAAAGTAGTGGAATTTGAATAGAGTTCGGAGTAAGGAGAAAGTGCGACAGCAAATAAGGAAAAAGAAAGGATTAGGGTGGCATATTGCTAATTTAAATGTTGATTAGAGATTTATAATTGTAATAAAAGAAGTGGTTAGGTTAAATATAGTAACGTGATGAAGTGTCTATAATTTTAGAGTTTTTAGATGCTGCATGTATAATTTATAAGATGTGTACATGAGGGTAGCGTCTTATCCCTTTGTTAAGAGTGTACTTCACCATCCTTCATGAGAAAATTTTTGTTTAGACACCAAACAAAGGAACTAAAATAACGATGTATAATTTGTAAGATGTGTTCATAAGGGTAGCGTCTTATCCCTTTGTTGAGACGGTACTTCACCATCCTTAATGAGCAAACTTTTCTTTAGACACCCAACAAAGGAACTAAAATAACGAAGTATATGCATGAGAGGACTAAATTGTAACATAAGACAGAACAAAAAAAATATATTTATCTACTAATTAAACATTATATGCACAATGAAAGTTATGAATTCTATTCTATGATTATTCATTATTTTGGGCCCTGAAAAGGTTAAAGGTGATCAGAATTTCCAAAATTTTTTGCTAGAACGTACTAAAATTGGCCAAGATTGCAATTCTTTCCACTTAACAGGATGAATATTGCAGGTCAAAAATAAAGGACAATAGCTTTTGGGAAGTTAAATGTGAAGGGAAACATATGAAGTTCTCAATGCAGAGAACTTCACATAAATACCACAAAGAAAAGCCGGAGGCTTTAAATATATAAAAAACAAAACATATTAGAGAGGTAAAAAGAGAGAATATGAAAAACCCAAGCAGCAATAACTAGATCTATGGTAAAATGTAGACACAATCCCTAAGGATTTAATCCGCATTTAAAATCAATATCAATTATGAAAACCTAACAGAACTTATAAGTGGAAAATTGCCACCAAGGACACCATTCATTTCTTTTGCCAAACCAGAGCTAAGTAAGTTTGCAACAACATATCCTCATATGTAGGAAGGAGATAATCAGATTCACAAGAACAGAAGCACGTTAGGATACACTGAATCAGAAGGAACATAAAAAGGATGAAAAAAAATCTAAACTAGATAATTCTAGGTAAAAGATGAACAAGAAAAAACAGAAAAAAGAAGTGGCAATAAATCTAATTACACTCACACATGCATCAAACCATAAAAAATGAATAGAATTCCACTGTTATAGCAGGGAAGTCAAAGATTCAAATAAATAACACAACAGTTTCGTAATGCAAAAACTGTGAACATCAACCCATTGCAACCCTTCTCGTTGGCAGGACACTAGGTTTGTATTCCTTACTAATAAGAGAAAGATATAAAATACTGAACGATAAAGGGCCATATGATGCTTTAATTTTAAACAGAGCTGAAAACGGCAAATTAGCACACGTATAACTGAATGGGCATTGGCAAATTGAGATATATGAGATGATCAAAGAGAAGCCAGCTAACAAATAAAAGACAAGCTCCATTGCCATCAATTTCATCCTTTTAAAGAATACAATGCACAAGTTTAATAAAAAGAAAGCAACATAAAGAATTTAAATATGCATGTCCATTATATCTATTAATTGATGTCCTTTTATCCCTTTATAGCAAGTTTAACATCAAGGATGGAGTAATGAAAATTAAACAAACTAATTCCACATCCATTGGGCTCAATTTCCATAAATTCCTTAAAGAACTTGATGAAAAAATTGTAACCTTAAGGTGGCGATGCAAAACGAAGTTAGTTGATGACACAATGGAAATGCCTATAAAATGAAACTTAGCATAAAGCTCTAACCTTGCACCCTCTAACCAAAATAAAATAAAGATGAAAAATATAAAATACAAAAATGATACAGCTAAGCACATGGATGCTTTTTCAAAGAACCATGTACAATGAAAATTGGAAAGGTTGAATACATATCATAGCATAATAAGGAAAGAAATGCTTATATTAAAATATGTAGCATACTAACAGAAAGTCGAGGCTGAGTCTTTGCTCTTTGGGCTTGCTGATATTTTAGTATTGTCCAGTCGAAAATATAATCAAACTCATATCCTGCCATGATATCACAGGAAAAAAAATTTAAAGCAAATTAGAACATAACATAACATGAAATGCATATAACAAAATGCAAGGAATAATAGTTTGAAAAGTAACGGTGAAAACCTAAATTTGAATGTGTAAAAGAGATACAATATCCTCATTGAATAACAAAATCATAGAAAAAAAAAGAAAATAAGAAGATTTAATGACAAAGCACATAAAGACTATAATTTTTAAGGGCATATAAGTGTTTTTTAAGGATACCAAGTAGGTTGAAGAAAGAAAATAACTGAGCTAATAATTCAATAGAAAAAAGAAAAGATTGCAAAGGTGTTGAGTGCAAATAAAAAGACAATACCTTCTCTACTGAACAAGTCCCGAAAAAGACGCTTCAAAAATCCATAATCTGGCCGTTGATCAAATGTCAAAGAGTGACAATAATGGAAGTAAGAGGCAAATTCAACTGGATGTGACTTGCACAATACCTGAAATTTCAAGTTACAGTGAGTTAAAATGTTGAGCATCAGTGAATGTTTAAGTTGGATATAAATCACAGATATATACTTCAATTGGAGTTGAAAGCTTCTTCTCACATATCTTATCATACTTCTGCTTCTTGGTGGCAGCTTTTAGGCCCTGCCAAGGGAGGCTTCATGCAGAAAAAGAAAAAAAAAAACTGTCAAAAGGAGAAACAGCATAAGAAAAATCCTTCGATTAAAAATAGGACTCATCACTTCACATAAGAAAAACAGCTTATGAAATAGAAAAACAAAACACAAAGATGAAAGTTCAGACACTCTATTTGGAATAAGGCAAACAGGTCCTTCTAACAAAAACTGTTGAAGTTGTGTTTTTTTATGTCATAAATTATTTGAGGTCTAAACTTCAATGCTTTTTGAAGGTACTCCACTACATTCTCTTATTTAAAGATCGCTTCTCTATGCAATGATTTTTTGATAGCCCATTTGAGGGAGGTTTAATAACAGGGAGGATTGTTATGAGGACAAATTGAACTACCAAGAGCAATTTCTTAAAGAGATCATCAATTGATTCATAGTACTAACGCAATGGATCCCTATGAATATGGTAGCAATAAGGTAGGTTTGAAGGTTAGGACAAAATATTGTGAGAAAGAACACGTTATGCAATGGGAGTAAAAAGCATGTTTACCTTGGGTTAATGTTGTTGATTACAACAGATACTTAGTTGCCACTATTCAAAAACTAGGTAGAGATATCTAGGTATTTTGGTCACATGTATACCTAAATTAAAAGAACTTATGTGCTATCTACACAAACACATAAGAAACAAATGTCTCAACAACAATAAAAATAACTAGTAACCCCATTGTTGGGCAATTACATGAAACTTTTAATGTCACCACATATTATCCATTAATTAAACTCCCTTAATATCCAAGGACACCTACATAGTAATGTAGTTTTTTTAAATCTACTAGATAAAACAACCAAGGCTATTCCTTCATTCAATCAAACCCTAAATCACATGGCTTAATAACATTAAATTAATGTTAAAGCACAATTTGTTAATTTTATTTTGTCAAAGCAAGAAATTTTCACTTAAACCATCAGACAAACATGAAAAATAAAGCAAAAACAAAGTTGCTTGTACTAAAACAAAGTGAATGGACAGGCTCAATGATACTAGCTTCTATCACCTCAACTTCACGTATTTAAATTATCTCATTGAGCATCTAAGAGATTCAGCCTAAATGTATGCATACCTTCCCCTTAGGAAATACAAAAGAACATAGCCAAGGGATTCCAAATCATCTCTACGGCTTTGTTCTGCAAAGCCAGATCAGAAAAATAAAGTCAATCAGCTGTGTTTTTTTAATGGATAACATGTTGAATTGTAAGGCACTTACCAATGCCCAAATGAGTGTTGCAACTTGCATACCGAGCAGTCCCAGTCAAATTTTTGTTTTCCCTGCTCCAAAAAACACATAGCTGTTAAGCATTTTGTTGGGCATAAGTCTTCCATGGCATGAAAGAAGAACATCACTAGGTTGAAGACAATTGGTATGTATGTTGGGTTGCCTTGGCTTGAAAGAATAAAGTAATCATCTTCCAAAGTCATATACATACACTATCAGGCATTCTATAACATCTTTAGCATAATTAAAACACTGATATATTAGGCTTAAAGAAAAGAAAAGCAATTGAATAGCCTTACACACTAATGCCTCATAAGAATTATGAAAACATGAAAAACTAAAAGGAATAAGCTAAAAGTTTTGGGTGAGAATGTGCATTGTAGAAGAATCTAATGCACTAGTTCAGAAAAAAAAACATTATTTTTATGTGCACCAATAAAGCAAGAAGACTACATGATAAATTATGTTCGAAAGAATCAATCTAGGCTGTAACATGTCTAGGTTTTCACTGAAAATGAAAATTTAATCATACTAAATAAAATGAACACATAAATGGCATCACAAGAAAACTCTATACTTCATACAGTACATAACATGCAAGAAAGAACTCCTTAAGCAAGCAGCAGCATCTTCAATATTTGATTTAGAAATAAGAAGAGAAAAAATCCAAACTTTTATCAAGATGGATAGAAGGTAGAGAATACATTTGGATTAAAAGCTAGGATAAATAACAAAAAAAAAAAAACAGAAAATATAAACCAAACCTGTAAGGTATATGTCGATTTGTGGTAGCATCCCTGTATCTTTTAGCAAGCCCAAAATCAATTATGTATACCTATAAAATGAGAACGTTGAAATAAAATAAAAGATATACTTGCCAAATATATCTACACTAAGAAATGCAATTAGATAGTAACACCAACCTGGTTTGCTTTCCGACCAAGCCCCATAAGGAAGTTATCAGGTTTGATATCCCTATGTAGAAAGCCTTTTGAGTGCACATATTCAATTCTGGTAATCTGTGCCACAGGAAAAAAAAATTACAGAGACATCACCAGTTATTTTAAGAATAGAATAAGAACAAGAAGAAATGAAAGATAGTACAGGCCAGTTTGAATTTCAGGAGCTGGCTTTAGAGAGCAGTTACAGACAAAAGAATTAACTTTATAATAACGTAAATAAGATTCATAAAGTTGAAAAAAAAAGTACAACTTCAGTATAAGTGGTATTCCTTCAAAGGCAAAACACAATGTATACCAAAGTTACAAAGAAACCTCTTATAATACTAATAATGTTAATTCAATCACCATGAAACTAAATAGAATTACTTAAACCATGAACGTCGTATATACCAGACCACTCTACAGCAAAACCTGTGCAGCCATCTACATCTGCACATTACATGAACTCACTTACCTTGGAAGTTGTTGAAGATGTTACTTAGTATATGCATTTAAACAAAGTTTATGCTTTTCTCTTCCTCATCATTTTGGGATTCTATTTGGAGAAAGGAAAGTAATACTAAGCTAAGTGATATGTTACACATGTACTGAATAAAACAACATTATTTGTAAGTTCTGTCCTCTTTGACCTAGAAAACAAGACAGCCTCAATGCTGGTGCAATTTTGGTCTGCTAGCATCAAGCCTAAAACTTGTGCAATGCCTGAAGGCCCATAATAATGTGCTTTCAAGGCCAGAAAAAGTACAACCTCTATTACAATTTGTGGTTTTGAAGTCCTAAACAAGTTGGATAAATCAGTCCAGAATGGCCACTAAGAATCTTTGCAGTAATGACATCCAAAACATGACATTTCCTCGCCTGTCTTCATCGTAATTTCCATCCACAAAAAACGAATAGAATTAACATAAAAAACAAATCACTTCCTCACCATTTGATCAGCCAACATTAACACTGTCTTCAACATAAATTTTCTTTGACAGTAAACGAATAAATCTTCAAGACTAGGGCCAAGCAAGTCAAGAACAAGTGCATTGTCTTCCCCGTCTACACCACACCATCTTATGTTTGGGATGCCACCTACATAGACAAAGTTAAAGTCAATCAAATAATAAAGATATAGCTTCTGCACTGTTCCAATTATAGCAGACAAAAATAACATGATACGTACTTCCTCCCTGCAGAATGTTATAGAGTTTAGCCTCGTAAAGCAGTTGAGGATGCTTTGTCTTGCTATTCTCCTGATAATAACAAGCATGAGCTTCTCATGATCACCAGTAAGCAATCAGATAAGAAACCTAACACAAAATTTACCAATCCAAACCCTCGAAGAAGAGCAAAACAAATCATAAATACAGACATCATCAATGAACCAAGAAATTGACACCAAAAGAAGCCCGCTTCCACAGATAGTCAAACCATAGCAAAATCAGCAATTGACCACTATATTTCTCCCAAAAACCAAATCCAAATAAAATCTAACAAACCACGCTCAGATCAACAAAAAATACACGCAAAATGAAAAAAAAAAAAAAAAAACGCAAGGAAAGAGATACTCACGATCTTGACGGCGACGATCTCGAACGTGTCAACATGCGTAGCTGCCAAAGATGAAACCAGATACACAAGTCAGAACGGCGCCAATAAACGCCAGGAAGGGATTCATAATATTACCAAGGTAGATCTCGCCAAAAGATCCGCTCCCGATCTTGCGACCAAGCTTGTATTTCCCGCCGACGATCCGATCCATGCCTCAGTTGAGCATCAAGAGGAAGAGGCTTAGGTTTCGCAAAGACAGATCCGAGAATGGAAGACGATCGAGAGGAAGCGGAAGGGATGATTCGTCACAGGATCCACAACCACGCAGTAGGAAGAGATGAGGAAGCACGACGACGACGGCGCGACGACGTGTACCGTGTTGGGTTCAATTTCTGGGCCCGGGACAAGCCGATTACCGTACGCGAACCAGCTCGCGGACCTTAGACGATTTTAAACCAAAAAAAATCCCCCGTTTCTGGGGAATTGGGCGGCCGAGGCTTGGTTCGGATGATATTTTTCGTCTCACCCAACCCACCATGGTCCATGATGACTAAGCAATTGGGCCCACCAGTTTGCCATGTCATAGTCAACGTTAATTTAATTCTTTGAACTGAGTCAACTAAAACATTATATAATTTATATGTTAGAGATTCTTACTTTACTAACTATTAAATTTCATTATAATTTATAATGAATGCTCAAACTGAAATAACTGATTAAATTACTATATTTAATATTATAAAATATTATTATACATATATGTACAAGTATCTATCACAAGTCTCAAGTTTAACAATATTTTTTATTTAAGAAATTAAATCAAAAACAAATTTTTTTTATTTTTTATTAATAAATAAATTCTAGTTTTGTATATATTTATTTATGACCCACAAGTTTCCTCTTAGACATATTATTTACATGATTTTAATTATTTTCAATTAAAAGTAATTTAATTTGCTCACAATTATACTCAATGTCAAAAGAGAAATCAACATTTTGCTTATAAAATATATCCATAAAGCAAATTCTAGAACATGCCATGTGAAGATTGCAAACCCACCATCTTGTTTTTAATTAAAATGTGATTTAAGATGAAACATTATATTTCCTCTCTTTTAACTCTATTATAATTATAATAATTAAATTTTTTTTCATATAAGATAATATAAAGAATAAAACTATAAATAAAATAATTGATACAACATAAAGGTCCACATAATTTATATCCAACTATTAATTAGTTATTGTAGATAAGAAGTATAAGTAATGTTCAACATATTAACACATTCTCTTCAAAAAAAAAAAACATATTAACACATTAAAATAAACATAAAATAATATAGAACTCTCTTCATTGCTCATTTGTTTTGGTGAAAAATAAGTAAATAATCAAGTTCAAACTAATTGTTAGTTTAATAAACAAATTTATAAAAACTTAATATTAAATATGTAATTTAAATAAACATGTTAATCCTTGTTAAAATCACTTCCTCTTTCTAGACTCAAAAGCACTCTTCCTCAAGCTCTATTTAATCACACGACATTCTCATTCCATATAGGCTAGTCGTACTTGTGATGGTTCCCCACGATCCAATAAACCCACTTAGGTAGATTATACTGATATCGTTGAATTACTACTGTCAACCATTGAGATGATGGAAGGGATAAACTTAATTGTTAAAAGGCAACAACTCAAGTCACCAATTATGGCTCCTAAATTACCACTAAGGGAGCAAAGGCAACCAAAAGGTTTGCCTAGAAACAACCACACTTAAAAGCATACATGATAACTTAATCATCAAGCGCTCTTTGCATTGAAGACAGATGGGGCTAAGCAATCTCTTGAACCTATGAAATGTCAAAATATATTACTATAATAACATTCTTATATTTATACAAATACATTAAAACATTTATAAAAAATTTAATTGAACTCTAATTTTGACAAAATCGCATTCATTTGACTCACCTTCATTTCAACCATTTGAAATTCCCATCAACAACCGATAAAATAAATTTCAATCTCAACAAAATATTATAATTAAATTTATCTCAAACCATACTATTAAAAGACATTTATTTTAAAATTGTGAAACATTTTATTTTACTAAATTTAAACACATAAATTAAAAAATATAATAAAATCAATAAAAATATACAAAAATGTTTATTTTGTATCATTAATCATAATAACATATAAATTAAATATTAATTATATATTAATAATAAATATAATTCTAAGATATTACATCTTATTGGTTCAAATAAATAAACATCAATTCCTATACATACACACATAAAAAATTAATAAAAAAAACTCAATCACACTCTACCTTTGATAAAATCACCTTCATTTGACTCATCTCAATAATACTTTTAAAATATCATTTACTTCCACATTTTGAAATTGCCATTAACATAACATACTTTTCTAAACAATCAATAAAATAAATTTTGATCTCAACACAATTGTTAACATTAAACTCATCTCAAACCATACTATTCAAAAACATTTTTATTTTTAAATAACAAAATACTATTTTTTTCTTAAATTTAAGCACATAAATTAAGAAATATATTACACTTGAACACAGTATCATATGTCAAAATAAACAACATAAAACAAATAAAATCTCTCTTTCATTACGTAGGCCAATCGAGGATTCCACTTTAGAAGTTATGACCCCTAAGGAATGTCCCTTGAAACAATAATAAAGCTCATGGGTGGAGAACCAATTGAACTTGAAAGTATGACAACATCGCAAACAAAAAAAATCACATTCAACCCTTGAGAAGGTCTCAAAAAAAATATATATCAAGACTCTGGGTAAATACCAATTGAACTTGAGAGTATAGTTACATCGCAAAAGAAGTAGTAGACACAACCCTATTATTATGATCTCAAAAAAAAATCACTTTCAACCATTGAGAAGGTCTCAAAAAAATATATATCAAGGGTAAATAATCTAAATTTTGAATATACAACTACGATAGGTTATAACATGAGAAGCCACTAGAACAAAGCATACTACAAATCAAATAGAATTATCTTCTAGTGTATTAAAACTCTGAAAAAAAGAAAGAAGAAAGCACAATCTCCTACTCGACGATCACATTCCTATTGCCTTTCCTCCTATGTTATTCTTTCTTTCACATGATGCTCATACGATTCAAGTTCAAAGATCCTGTGAAGCAATCCAACATTTTACTAATGAGGACCAACAAGGGGACCTGGGACAGATTAGTTATAAAAAATTCCTACAAATAATTTACTCTGATCATTCTACTTCAATAATACAATCAGAATGCACCTTACAATTTCAAATAAAAATCATGCTACTATTATATTTAACAAGAAAAATTCAGGCATTTTACAGCAGGTTCTAAGTTCTAATGATTCAAGACAATTACAAAAACAAAAACCCTACCATCAGCCAGGGATTGCCACAAGCAGTAAGCAAATTCTAACTCTCCTTTGAAATTTTCTTTTAAAGAGATTGTCTTATCAATCTGCTTCACAAGATAAGGAAACAAACTAAAAGACAACAATAACTTTTCTACTTCACAAACATAAGATTACTTTCTTCTAAATTTCCCTTGGTGCCACTTTGCACAGTAACTAAATTCAAATAATTCTAGCTACATAACCTTCCCAATACTACTGCTTCAAAGTGCTATAATCACCTTTTATCCTTTTGATCAAATATTCATGATTCTTAAAGAAAGCATCTCAATACATAAGAAACAGAATCACTTTACATAAACCCTATCACCAAAAGAAGCAAATATATAACTTCAATTCAACCATACACTCACAAGTTTTGCTGCTTTAAACAGGACTTATACAGAAGACTGCAGCTAGACTGCAATTGGCAGAGACAATTTGATCATAAATTCAATCAAACTAAACATCAAAAATAGTGAAACACATTACTTGCATGAAAAAATGACCAATTGTTAACAAAAGTGAGCAAGTATTTTTCTCAAGCTGTCAAAGATTACTTCCAAAAGTTCAAGTAAGAAAGCTATATCCAAAAACTTTATAAGCAGACAAAGTAAATAAAGTTATTAGTTCTTATTTTCAGTGACACAGGAAAAAAGGTAGAGCCCTCATGATGAAACAGCATAACAAGATAAAAGAAGCTTTTTCACACCAATTTGGATTTTAACAAAAGTATAAATGAAAATAAATGTCAACATCCTACCAACAACATAAAGAAAATACCACAGATCAAATGAAAGAAATACCCATTGCATTAAATCAATGAGATTAATGATAAAAGCTTAAATTCAAGTCACATATCAAACAATACACGGTTCAATTGAAACGAAGATTCATCGCATTCAAGTCAATCAGCTTAGAAACGTAAACTTTATCTTGCCATAGATATCAGCACACAAAAAGCTTGCAACAGATATAGATCTAATGGATGGAAGAAAAAGGAACTAAATTGAAAAACATTGACGCAAAACAAGAGCCAACTTTGCAACATTCGGATTGCCTCTAGAGTCAAGATGCACTTTTCTTACTTAGAACCTAAGCTTCGTGAAGAACCACCGGTTCTTCCCCGTCTTGAAGCGCTCCTCGAAACGCGCCTTCGTCGCCTTGCTGGCCGTGACCTTCTTGTCGCGCGACTGGAGCGCCTCGAGGGTGACGATGTCCTTGAGATCGACGTCGAGTGTGTATCGGGTGGGCATTATGTGGGTGTAGTTCACGACCTTGATGAAGGCCTTCACCCTCGATTTCTTCGCCGTCTTCTTTGCCGAGTCCTTTCGGATCACCTTCTTCGGGTATTTGGCGATGCCTGCGACGAGGCAGTGACCGTAGGGGCGGTCGCGGGTGCCCTCATCGAAGGATCGGACGATAACTGCCTTCCTTCCGGCGAACCTGCCGTTAAGAACGATTACGGCCTTCCCGGGCTTCAAAAACTTGACCATTTCCGATCTCTCCTCCCACTTCGCCGCCTCGACCCACGCCTCTATACTCAACCGGTTCCACGTAACCCTAACCCAATTTATACTTATGCTCACACTGAAATTACCCTTTCACCCTTTCCTTTTTTGTTATTATAAACCATTTTATAATATATTAACCAAAAATTAAAAAAATAGACAAACGCATTAAGCCTACAGGAAAATCATTTGCTAAATGCACGATTTCAAAAAATTTTATTTTAAAAATTCTTTTTAAAACCTTATTAATAAAATCAAAACCATTATTAAACAAAACCTAATTTTTTTAAATTGTATAAAACCAATTTAAAATTTTATTTATTTTTTAATTCACAATATCTTTATAATTATCCCCTGTTCAGAAATACAAGCATTTTTTAATTTTATTTTTCGAATTAAAAAATTTTAAAAAAAGTAAGTCAATCAAATTATTTAAAATAAACTCACAATCAATAATTATTTTTGTTCTTTTTTAAGTAAAAAAGAATTATAGATGAACAATGCCGTCAAGTATAAATATACACACATCAAGCTCAAAAACAGCCGGCATTTCTCACCTCACGATCTCAGCGAAACCGTCGTCCTCCATCGCCCACACATGCCCTAAATCCGATCGGCCGCAGAAACTAACAGCAGCGATGCCGATCTCACGCCTCGGGTAGAAGATCAGCCAATCCCGGGGGGGGCAACGGAGGCACAGCGCTCATCAGGCTGCTTTCGGCACCCAGTATTCGCCTGCTCGCCGTGGATTTCGACTCGGAGCTTCGGTTTTGAAGGTTTTCAACGGTCGAGGGTCGCTGCCTGGGCCGCGATCTTGCGGAGGCGATGGCGGAGGCAAAGACGCCAGAGTCTCTCAAGCCTCGGATGATGGCCTGTGGAAGAGATATCTCAGATTAGGGAAGGCATGAAATTCTTCGGAGGGGATGGTCGGAGATGATTTACCATTGGTGCGTAGATACGAGTCAGGATGCCTCTTCTGAGGAGCTTTAGATTCAGCTGCTTGTCGTTCCACACGACGTGTTCATTAAACCTGAAAGGGTGAGGAAGAATGTGAAGGAGAGTGCATTTATATGCAAATATGTTATAGGTTCTTTTCTTCAAAAAACATGAAATATTTATAATTAATATATTTAATATTTTAAAAACTTAAATGCAATTTTTTAACATATCTAATTTATTGTACAAAATAACATTCCAACCAACCAAGGTTTGGCAATCATCAATACTTTGTGTGTGATGTTGTCATTGCAATAAATATTATCTTTAAAATTATTTTGATATTTTAAGATTAAAATCTTACATATATAACATGAATTTTTTTTATCCCATTTTAATATAAAAATTATCTCTATATCACATGATTTAATTTATATGATTGAATCATCAAAACACAAATAATAGAAAAAATGATTAAGAATAAAAAATATAGAGATGACTTTTCTTAAGATGTTATTTAATAACTTCTAATTAGCTTTTAACACATGATGTAAAGCTTAATAAGTATTAGTTATAGACAATGCTATGAGATGACATTAAAGACCTCTACTATCATTGGTGATATAGGATATGATATATAAAGATAATATTATTAAGATATCATCAATTATAAGTATTATTTTATATAAAATTTAATAAACTAAGAATAAATAATTGATCATTTATAATATATTTATAGATTGAGACTTATATATGATTAGTTGACTAACAATATGTATTGAAAACCCAACAAAAAATTAAAAACAATTGATAACAAAAATGAAACATGTAGAGCTTACCAACGAAGCATCTCTTCCTTGGTGGCTGTCGAAGCAATTATGAATGCCTGCATTTACTCAAGAGATTAGAACATCATCAAGAGATTATGAATGCCTGCATTACAAATAGCATGTTATTTTATTATTTTTGAACTAGTTGTAGTAGAGCAAAACATTAAAAGCTAAGATAGATAGAAGATTTGATCTAGAAACATACTGGTTACTTAAGATTAAATATCCTTAAGTAACCAGTATGTTAAATACGTTTCGTATTCATCTCCCGAAACTGATCAATCTCCTATTAAAAATTTGCCTTCAAACTGTCACACAAACTCCTGCATGAGTTGGTCTTGCGTTAATCAATGGCATAAGAACCAAAATGATGATCAAATCAATCAACTCCACTAAGCCAATGCATCAATGACCACTTCATCAACATCATATGCTCATACATATGTATAAAGACTCCTTTAGCTTCATGGTTTTGAGCAAACCCGAACTGCTTTGCTTTCTATGACATTTCTGCAAAACATCAAGGAGAGAAAACCATTGAGCTCTCCGTCTAACCCACTAGCATCCCAGTATGAGTGCATGGACAATCCATCATTGAGCTCACCATCTAATGGAAAGTACAAAAAATGTGTTTGAGTTGGAATTTGTTTGATGATGCAATTTTCTTAGCGTTCATTTGTTCTTATGTAGATATCCGAGCCTTCATCTTATGATAAATTGCTATTTGCATCGTGTCGGATTTTAGATTTATGGTTTTCCATCTACAATTTCCCTTAACTAAAAAATAACAAAGATTGACAAGTAGACCATTGTTGCAAGCATTGATTCACTAGAACTCAAATAGGATGAAAAATCATACAAACCAAATAGAATTCCTTGCGAAATAGACCATCATGCACAATTAGATCATTTTTTAGAGCCCAAAGGCCATACATGATCAAGATCAAGGTGCTGAAGGTAGATTGTTAAGATTCCAACAAACAATGTATCACTTAGGATGTTAAATCAACTTAGCAGCTTGAAGTGGTTGGATGACTAGCTTAGGTTAGAAATTCAAGACTTTAAATAATCCTTCTTTTTTGAATTAAGGGAGAATCAAGTTTAAGATAAGAAGACAGAATGATCAAGAACTAGATTACTCTTATTCCGATGAAAGTTTCTCCCTTCACCTCCCATTGTTGATTAGGTCCACTAAAACCTCCTAAAAAGGAGATTGGACTTTCTACCTCTCTGATGAATGTGATCAACACCTTCTACATACCTTGGCATATTTCATCCATTGCGATACTAAAAAAATTATATATAAAGTTAGGGAATTAACGATTCTTAAATCTCTACATTGAACTCTGATCAATCCTAATAAGCCTTTTCCCAACTTCCTCTATGAAGGATGTCTATACCTACTATATCTAAACCCTATGTTGCTTTGACAAAGTCACCAAAAAGGGAGTAAAGCATTAATTAAACAATTAGGTGATTAGCATCTCTCTTAACAAATCCATTTAGGAGACATACTCCTTATCAATGAGAATTCGAGAAGAGCGGTCTTGAAAATAGAATATGAAATAAACCTTGAATAACCTTCATTACAAAGTAGTGATAAGGAACCAAAAGATTGCAAAGTGAACAAAAGAAAGGAAGAAGTGAAAATAAAAGGAAACATAAATTAAATAAAAACCTTTTAATGCTCATTTCAAATAGATGAGATCTACAAGAACACTTGATCTATTATTCTCTTTGATCTCCTATCCTTCTTTTTCCTTTACACTACCTTGGATATCCTTTCATAGCATGAAGCTCCAAAGCTTTGTAAATTTTCAAGAAAGAAGCACAAAAAATTCTATATTTAAGCAAAACAAAAACCTGATTTTGGGAAGTAGAAGAAACCTTCATACAACTCATCCAATTCTACCTTAAATCTTTTATTCAAATTCCAAATTAATTTGGATTAAAAAAATTCAATTTTGGCAAATCCATGGGACTAAACCACTAGATAGCTAAGAACGGATGTTCCAATAGCCTTGATTAAGTAGTCCTACTTGTAGGACCTCTATGTTGTTTCTAGTTGTGTCATTCAACAAGTCAAGTCCTTTTGAATGGACAATTCAACACAAAGACAAGACCATGATGATTAAGAGGCACGCTTGTGTCTTTGTCAGACTAGAAGATCTGGTCTTTGAATTGAACATACAATCCTTAGGGATTGAATTTTTTTTGGAACAAAGGGCATCAATCTGACATTGAAACATAAAAGAACTCTACAAAATTGTTAGCGATGAAGCCTAACTATGACTTCTAATGAGATTTGGTTTTCTAAAGAGCGTAAAACTTTTTTTGGTACTATTGAACACAAAATCACAACCATGTCAAGACCATTAATTGATCATCTCATCATGGCCACCCTTTTGATCAAGGGACACACTCCCGAGAGTCAATTAACTATAGACAAAGAAGGCCCAAACCCCACCTAGGTGAAACTCTTCTCAACTTTCTCCCACATAGTCCACGGTAGGTGAAAAATCCTTGACATTTGGTACAATCTTGAATATGGTCTCTGATTGAAGCAAAACATAAGAACTCATAATGTCAGTATTGGAATCTTCTGATCAATAGATTTAACTCAAATTTTAAAAGAACTATTCTCTATTACAAGGGAAGATAGCAATTTTCTCCTTGAGGGCATTTAGAGATAATATACCTTCTACCATCTATTATGATATGATAATGTAGACAAGACAATAATTGATGTATCTATTCTATAGATAAGGACTCTCTCATCACATCACATAAGAAACGACATTGCAAGTAATTTTATCGACGAAATCCTTCATGAAGGCAAACTTGAAGATATACTACCTCGTCACCTTTTACTATACATCATAATTAATCCAACCCAAATCATAACCCATTAAATGTGGCTTTCTAACCAAGTTAGTTAGTTGACTAAACTTGAACAAGCCATGTTAACATAGCAGCATATAAAAAAACAACTGAATTGGATCTTGGTGATGGACTCTTAACTTGGATGCAAGTAAATAGAAACCACTTCATTCCCTTTTCATAATATAATAAAGAAAAAATTGTGGCTTGCAACCTTTCCAAGCACATCACCCTCCACACAGAAGATGTCTTTCTCCTTTTGTTTCTCCCTTAATCTTGGGATTTTCTGAATTAAGCAAATCTAATGAGATTTTGATGTGACCTGATCAAAAGGGCTTTATAGAACTTTGACAGATGATTAGAATTTTGATCAAGTCCTTTGCTTCAACCATTAAAATCTCCGCTCCACTAAATCCATCTTATTGGATGTTTCACCAAAGATTGCATGATTTGACACATCTCATTGGATGGTTCATTGGGTTCCTCCTACAACTAAGAAAAGGGCCTTTTGTAAGATTATCTATCAAACAAAGTGATCATAGATTCGATAGCACATTCTATGTCAAAAGTTTTTCACTTTGCTTTTACTACAATTTTTTCAAACTTGTTTTATTGGCATTATTCAAAATCATAGCATTTTGATAGGCTCATAATGGATCACTTGATCAAGGAGCCATACAGAAGTAATGATCCCATTCATCTACTTAGATAACTTGATGAGAGAAAAAAATTGCTACTTGAAGTTAATTTACTAAGTACTTCACCACTAACATAAGAAAATGATTTAGAATAACTAAATGCAATTAGCCCTTCAAGAACTAAAAATGGTAAATACTATCTCTTATAGGTGTATAGCAGATTTTCTTAACATTAAAAAGGAGAAATATCAAAACAAAATTATCAATAACTAGAGTACTATAGATGGAAAAAACTATCATATATTCAAAAGAAAATAAATTTAAAACAAACAATCAACATAGAGAATACGCACAGTTCTGTCGAATTCTAACATAAAGCATCTTTTCACATCCTCTTTTGTAGGTTTGCAACCACACCGATTACGTCTTGACGTCAAATCAGAAAACTTCGCATAAGTGTAATGTAGAACAGCTGCTTCCTCCAATTTGATCTCACTAGCGGAAACATGTCCAAAGGGATGTCATTTGCATGAATAAAAATATAACCAGAGTTATAGTACAACTTTATCTTTTATTTTTCAATAGGTTGGATTATGAGAATAACACAATTTGGATATATTTTAGTAGAATATAATTATGAACAATATCAATATCTAACCGCACATTTATATGCATTTGCCATTGATTGTGTGCTAGCATGATCTATGAACAAACTAAACTAATGGTTCAGGAAACAACAATTTAACCAAATTCATTTGACAAGTGAAAATACAAAGCCAAGAAAACAAGAATATAGGAACACACTTCTGATACCTAACACATAAAATAATCTTCAATAAGTTTCAACAAAAAATCTTTATGCATCACTAGTTTTGCAATTGCTCAAGGTATCCTCATATTGCAATGGATTTCTTTAAGCACAATGATGTCTAATTAAAATTTTAAAGCAAAGTTCTGTTAACCACCATTTCTTCGTAATTTGCTTTAACAACTAAGGTTATTTACAAGTAGTTTAATTGAATTTGATGTAATTCAAGACTAGGTTCACAACTTTTCAATAACATGCAAATAAGTTCTTAAGGATCAAGTAAGTTGCACACAGGTCCTCCGAGACATGGCATTATTATAATGTAATTGAAATGCAAAAGCACCCATATCCTTATTTTGTCCTAATTTCTTTGTAATTTGCTTTAATGACCAAGGTTATTCGCAAGTAGGTCATTCAAGTTTGATGTAAGTCATAGCTAGGTCCAAAACTTTTCAATACTAGGCAATTAGGTTCTTTAAGTATAAGTTAGGCAAGCATGGGTCCTCCAATGTCTGACATCATTACAATGCAATTAAAATATAAAAAAGGATCCTTATCCTTGTTTCACTCCTCTGTCTTCTTCCATAAATGCAATTCAAAGTCACATAATGTTAAAACAAAAAATTATGATAATTTTTTGGCCTAACTTTGACGAGCAATGTGCCGCCAAACCCTTTGAAAGAAGTTCAATGATATCAAGATGACCCATCATAAAATATGATGTCAGAAAAAGAACTATGCAATCCAATCGTAGTATTCATTATCATAACCAAATGAGAATTAATCATAAAGGAAATTTGATAGTGACTTCTATGACCAATGCCGCAAGAAGAATAGGGCCATAAGCATGTTCATGAGCATTAACAACAATCAAAGAAAGTTACGAAGATGAAAAAGAAAGTTCAAGAAGTCAAGTGGCTACCCTCAAAACTATGCATGTCGAAGAGGCCTAATTGGCTATTTCTTAAGAACAAAGAATGTCAATTTGTCATGATAACTTATCATCTTTGAGTTTGATTGCATGTTTATGACATCAAAATTTAGACTTTTTGTATTTCTTATTTCATTTTATAAAACTTAAGTTCTGGCTTTAAACTACTTGGATAATCATTATGGCATTTATCTTGATCCTAATGACCCCTATCTATTATATTTTGAAGCTTTGGCTTGAGACGTATTTTGTTCGTTTGTTGTTTGGAGCTAGTTTTTTAGCACAACATTTAGGGTGAAACCTTGTTGCATTGTAGGGATGCATATTATGGCTAAGGTGATAATTGAAAATTTTCAAAGTTGATGTTCTCTACAAGTGCAAACAATCCAAAAGAATAGTTAAACTTCAAGTTCAACAATGAAGGTTCAACTCAAAATTCATGAAAAACTAGTATTTAAAGACCTAATTGCATGTTACTATGGCTGTGAACCTAGTTGCGAATTATATAAGGCTTTAGAGACCTACAAGGAATTAAACCTATGACCATGAAAATATTATATATAAGGATGGAAGAGGACGCAAGTAAAGTATGTGTCCTCAATTATCCAGCCTTAAGGAAAATCATCTTGATGAATAATAAAATAAAGGAATGGAAGTGATCTAGCTAACATAGTTGGGGAATCAGGTTTAAAGTATCAAACAAGTCAATTCCAATTCCTTTGGGTTATCATCGACCTAGATGACTTTCCATAAGGTTAGATACTCAAGGCCAAAAAATTGGCCATCCCACACTATTGTCGTTATAATTAATAGTTCCTTTAGTTAGTCAACTAAGCACTTCCAATTTCTAGTTTATTCTACTCAAATCAATAATTCACATTTAGATTGTTTTGACTCCAATTTTCAGATTCTAGTTTGCTTTAATTCTAGTTTCTTAACTATTTTTACTTCTACATCTTCAAAGCCTTCAAGTGCTTTAATTGTTAGCATCAATTTCCAATTCAACCTTCTAAGTTAGTTTGTATTACTTCATCCAATAGCACCATTTAAAGCATTAACAAATCCCACTACCAATATGCATTATGAATATTATAAATGTATTATTCTACTTTATAAATGCATAATGCTCAAATCTAACCACTATGTACCTTATTATGATTGTATATGCATCATTATGATTGCACATAATCAAACAACCAATTATTGTGCTTGCATTCTCCTCGGTAAAAGCACTATGTTCTTTTGCATATTGTGCACTTATAAGCCATATTATGAATATAAAATTACACTAGCATTGAAGGAAAAAAAGTGCACTACTTTTTGTGCTAAAACATGTTATTCTATGGAGTAAAACATTTTTAGATTTTATTATTTTTTCTTGCGTGCCAAATGTGCTTAGGGTAGGACATTTGGATTATGGACAAGATTTTACAAGTTTATTATTAAGATATTGAGTGGGATTGCCATGAGGATCTCTATTTGTACCCTTCTAATTGTATTATGATCAATGCATGATATTAGAGTTTCATGGTCTATTGTTTTGTTGCCATTGCCACCAACTACAAGGAAAATTATCCTATAAAGGTACTAGGTTTCAAGAAGGGGCATGAGCCTAAGGGGACCATGTCATTTGCTATATATCCCACATTGTCACCAGCATCACCAATGACTTCGCCTATTGTTGTTGTCAATTCAACCTCCCTTTCTACTTGCATAAATGGAAGGTTTTATCTCCACTTTTCTTTGTATTTTTATCTTGCTATAACAATACCTTCATTTATTGCTTTCATCCATTTTATTTTTGCATGACTCCATTTCCCTGAATCAATCTTTCAATTGTGATTTCATTCACATGGGATTTTAGTATATTCCGTTGAAGCTTTTTCTTGATACCAAAGCTTGGCATTCTTTGCAAGTTTTAATGTTGGAGTCATTGTCTAGAATGTTTGGTATGTTTGATCTATAATTAAATAATCACTATCAAAATACTAGCATATTATTGCGCACAAGCATGTTTTATTTCAACGAAGTTTATGCAAACCTTAACCTTCTTAATCTTTGGGAGTTTTTCAATGTCGGGGCAATCTTAATTTTTCAATGAAATTTAAAATGATTTTGCATTAAATAATTACATCATTGTGCAAGATAACCCGCAATAATAGAATAGCTCTGGCATTCTTTTGTGCATAGTAAGTTAAATCTAAAAAAAAATATTTCATACGTATCATCATTGTCTAAGATCAACTCAATATCAACGATAGTCATCCAACATCAATTTTGGTACACATCATGTTTTCCCTATATTAAGTTTTGTATTAAAGCACGATTATGATTAAGATTCCATAAGCATCAAATAATAGTAGTATTAAAATTGAATGGTTTAAAACACTTTATAGCACACATTAACACATTATTGTTCTACCTCACATTCAAATCATATTCTCATTGTATTTTCTTGCATCATTCAAATTGCATAGAAAAAGGATTAGTCATGGGTCAATTTGATAGTCATGATCCTTAATTAAATTAGCAAATGAGACCTAAAATAAGTGGATTAAAATAAAAAATGAATGAAAAACTTTTTAGTAGATCAAACTATCTAAATTGGCCATCAAATTGTTTAGTTGTCAAATCTCCCAGTTCAATAAGGCCATTAGACCATTTGATAGAGACTATCTTTCCCAGCTAAAGACGGAGAATACCAAAGAAACATTTGATGCTCATGATCAAACACCCCGATGAGCGATCGCCATGTCCAAGGAGGGCATCGAGCTATTCAATAAAGAGAGTTTAGCACATTGAGCAAAAGAAGCAATTGCATTGTCTTATCAAAAACATTGGACCATCCAATCCTTAGGTAGAGACCTGATTGGACCATTTGATTGCAATAAACCAAAATATCAATTTTCACAAGACCAAAGACAGTCCAAAAATCCAAATTTGATCAACTTTTATGCCTACCATTTTATCAATTACAATTTTTAAATTTGAATAATAAAAACTTCCATCTTCTGGCATTTCATGTTTATGTTCATCCATATTTTGCACTTTTTCTATTTTCGCTAATGTAAATCTCCTGGTGACCTTAGAGTATAAATAGAGGTTTCCCAATAAATAGAAAGAATTTACTTTTGTTATATACTAGTTTTTAGAAAAAAAGTATCCCTATGAAGGTTTTAGCCATTTTTGTTTTTTCTAAAGAGTTCAACAATAAGGTCCAACTTTTTGCCACATCTTCTACCTCTCATTTGTGCTTTATTATCTTAATATGTTCTTGTTGTGGTGCAACAACTGAAGATTCTTGATGAATTCTTGATTTCTCCAATTATGTCTAAATTCTCAAACTTCTAGCAAACTTTGTATTAAATGTACCCTCCTTCACATTTGTCAACATTCAATGTATCTCTTAAAGAGATTCATGGCAAAAACATAGATCACACACCATCTAATTATCGCATGCTTCATTAGATTCATCAATTTTACACTTTATTGTTTTAATTATAATGTTGTGGTGAATGTTTAGAACACTTAAAATGCTTTGCACTATATGTTACATGATTATTAATGTCATAACATGCATTTAGGAAGTCATACCATTGTACCATAGTTGTCAACAACCATCCTCGTTAAGATGTTCACATATCCATTGTGTTGCATGATATGTTGCCACCACTTTGAGATTATTATATTGAGTCAAGAGATAGTTCACATTAAGAAAAAAACAGCTCTAAATCGTTGAATGCCTCGAATGGTAACCAAAGTTCGATATTAAGCTAGACCGCATTGAGCAACAACTAACCGATCTTGTTTTGATCACCAAAAAGCATAAGATACCCACTTAAAGCCAACCACAAACCAAAAGGACAAAGACAGCATGAGATGCAACTCAATGAGCTTTTGACTAAATACCACGTCCAAAATCCTTATGACAATCACCACAACACTATAAGGAGGGTCACACAAAGTGTCAAGCTCATGTGCTTTGTCAAGCTCTAGATCTAGAACCTCAAAAGCATAAAACATATAATAAGTTGGGAGGATAACCTAGAAAGAAGGTTAACACCTATGCAATGAACTAATGCAAGTGCATTCCTAACACTGTCAGCTCTTACTTCTTGACCATTCCCATTAGCCACGTTTTCAAGTAGTCCTAGTACCCAATCACCAAAATTTATGAGAAGTTTGGGTTTGGGACACATAGTTGTACTATGCCCTAAGAAAACACTATCATTAAAAAGAGTTGAAAGCAAGATTTAATTTGTTTGTGAGGACATACATCCGGATGTCACGAGAGATAATTTTGCCCAAGCACAACCCTTTCTTGCTAAAAAAACAAGAGCTAATATCAATAAGTCATCCCAATATGATCCTAATCCCTAACAAACTTACTCTTGCCCACGAAAACGAAATTGTTGAGCAGAATTTTAGTGAGGAAGAGAACTCTTATCTTGACTTTGATTAATTTGTGCATTATATTAAAAGGATTACAATTATCATAAGGCAGCTTAGGAAACAACATTGAGATTCACCATAGAAATTTGTTTAATAGAGTAACTCTCGACCCCTAATGTATCTATTCTCATTAATCAACACGTCATTAGCATTGACCCATTCTCTCTTACAATAACTAACCTTAACTTTTAAGGGCATGAAGTTAAAATTTGAAGTGATAATTGATGGGTTTCTTCTTGTAGGGGTAAATTGTAAGCAAATATCAAAATTCCAACCATTTAAGATTTCCTATAATACTTTAGTTGATATAAGCATTCCTAAATAAGAGTTTAAGGCATATCACAATGCAACTATTGATCTAGCTATACTAGGATATGTTCTCACCAATCTATTCATTAAGTCCATTTTTGTGATCACCCGATTATTTCAACAATACACTATAATATAAGCAAGTTCGATAGAATCAAAATAGAGAATGCCCTTAATGAAACTATACCCGTCCTACTTGCAAACAACTCCATGGGTACAATTTTTTTAAACCATTTCTTGACCATATATCGAATAGATTATATCTCAAGAAGACTAGTATGACTATTTTCAATTATGGAAGTAACTAGAAATATTTTATACATCATAAGTTTAAGGTGCTATTGTTAAGCCACTTTGAGAAATCTGTCATATCAATTAGTTCAATGTATTCTTGGTTTGTGGTGTGCATGCTTTTCAAGACTTATTTTTAGAAAACTCTATGGAACTTGATAGAGTCAAAATAAAAATTCTACAAAACCTAAAAGCCACAACTTGATGAGCCAACTTATGCCCTAGAGATTCTTTGATCATTATTGTAAATGATTGGAAGTATTGTGAACCTTGACATGATCGTTATATTTTCAAGGATTTGAGCCAAATTTAAGCCTAATTGAGATCACACGTTAAAGTACATGCATAAGCACTATGTTTTTAGAGTCTACATGCTTGTATTTTATCACAAACAAAAAATAACTAAATAAAAGACTAATACATATAGGATATTGGGTTATATTAGATGTTATGAGAAAGATGTAAGAAATTAAAAAGAAAATAAGATTACATGCTTCTGATGTGGGCTTGCATGAGTTACAAGATTTTTTATACCTTTCACATCTCAAAATTAGTTGTCTACAAGGAATTATCAATGATACCTGGTGAGAAATTTAAGCCCATACCATTCCTTGAAAGCGAACATATACCTTAGCGTCCAAAAGCCTAAATTGGTAAAGTTAGTGGATCAAACATTTCACAAATGTTTAAACCACTATGACATTGAGGCTATCGTGTATGTTTAATGCGATGAACATGACTATTGTCGGAACCTCAATCACATAACAGGAACTCCAGAGGATTGATTACATCTTGCTTA
This sequence comes from Vanilla planifolia, assembly GCA_023846275.1. NCBI lineage: Eukaryota > Viridiplantae > Streptophyta > Magnoliopsida > Asparagales > Orchidaceae > Vanilla > Vanilla planifolia. Next base: position 2,804,576 of record CM043877.1, read on the forward strand.
TGCATCAAAAAGGACATGCATCCACTCAAAGAGGATGAGGCCCTCCACATCAAGAGAATTGGTGGATACACCAATTCTAAGTATAGAACTAGATAATTCCAATTCCTTCAGATCATTAATGGCTCAAACAACATCTCTTCATGCTAGATGACTAAAGCCATTAGACAGGTTATCTACCACTACTATTGTCGTCCTACACAATAGTTTCCATTCAATAAGATGTTATGATATTTTTTAAAACAAATCATTAAGTGGCCATTATGAGACTACCAAAGGGGGGTAATTCCCAAGTATAATAAAGCCAGGTGTGACATCACAAGAGGACATGCTTTATTTGTGACAAAGAAAATCATATACTAGATGATTGTTAGATGTATATGGATTTACTAAATAAAAAGAAAATTGCGAAGAAGTATGCATCAGCTACCACCATAGTGCTCTTTTGGATAGTAATGACGCAAATCATATTCTTATTGAAGCATGTTAAGATTTTTTTTAGTAAAGATTAGATTATAGTTTTTAAAAGCTTGTTTCACATGAGCATTGTCCAAAAGCAATTCAACATGTATCAACCTGCGATAATGGTGCAGTCAAGATCCCAATAATATAGAAGGCAAGGTTGTTGATGCGGGATCAAACCATATTCACATCCATGATGGAATTGTGAAGACTTTGATTAATGTTGAATGTGTGCTAGATTTAAACAAAGATATGATTTAACTGATAATAGATGATATAAGAGGTTAAATGCGTTCGATTGGAAGTGGAATTCTCGAGGAAGGCAAAAGAGAAAAGGTAAACCTAAAACAAAGATTACAAGCTGTTATAGACTTGTATAAAAAGTGGATAGAGATGGAGATCCAAATATATGCTAAGAGAAAGTTACATGTGGAGAATGAGGATGCAAGATGGTTCGTCCAATGGTTGCATAAAAATAGAAAAAGAACACGTGATATTCGCATCACATATTAAGGGTGGAGAAAATTTCTCTAATTATATAAGGCAAAGCCAGGCCACAATATAATATGACAAGCAATATTAGATACCTCCGTAAGGCATTACATCGACAAAGGCAAAATAAAGTGCCCAAGTCTAATGACAATGAATTACTGTTGGGTGGTTTACAAAAATCAAACCAACATGAAGCTTTATCATATAACATCTTATATTCTATGGTTCACAAAGTCCATAATAATATTTGGATCAATGAGCTAATAAACAATACATAATCAGGCTATTACAATGGTGTTTAAATTATATATATATATATATATATAGATAGATAGATAGATAGATAGATATATTGTTTTATTGAAGAAACCAAAATGACAAAAGAGAGTCAATATTTGATTTGAAGCGAATTGAGGATCTCTTGAGGTAGTTGAAAATTGGACAAAGTCATCAGAGGCCAAACCATGTCATACTCTTACCTTCTCTGTAATGTGCTCTTTTTCTCTAGTAAGTTCTTCTAAACAACCAACACAAATTGTCATGGAGAACCTTTCTTCAACAAAGCTATTAAAGGTTTCTTTCAAGCAACAATTATAGATGGGTCATGAAAGAAAAAATAAGCTATAGAAAACTTTTACAACACAAGGAAGCTGAGATTACCATAATAAAACTGGCCCAAAAAAATCAGCTTTTGAGCAATGAAATTTTTTATGGCAGCCCAATGCTAAACAAAGTTAGTCCAATCCTTTGGATGAAATTCTTCGATGCATTTATTAATTGGAAAACTACAATGAAAAGTTCAGGAGCCTAGGGTGCAGTAAGCAAATCAGTATTAAACGTAAAGAAATTATTTGGAGAGAATCACATCTCAATATTTTAAACTCAAAAAAAGTAAAACTTGATCAGGCACGGTATCTTACTTTGGAGTTTTCATATAGTTATGCCATCTATGTGCACCATTAGGACGAAGATGATCTTTAATCCTTGCTGCAGACTTTCCATTTCCATAAGTTAGAAAGTAATTGGGATTACCGCGTGTTGCTTCCTTGTACATTCCAAAGTAAGTTTCCTTGGGGAGATGATCATAATTCTTTTTGAACATCGACACCTTTAGTAATGCAAATTTATACCAACTTATTAATACGAACAAGGTAAATTAAACTATCAACAATTATTGATAGTAAATAAAAAAAATGAATTCAGAGAATGACAGAAATTATGCTGAATATTATAATCACAGGAAGCCAACCACGAGAAACAAAGCACAACAAAAATAGATACTGGCAAGCACACAGAGGGAAAATATACACTAATTTTGTAACTATCATTTATTAATTAGTTATGCCTTTAATTTCCTAACAACTAATCTAACTTTTAACCTAGTAGAAAATGTTTTCAGTTACATTTTTGTTGTCCTTCAGTTTTAGGACTTCTTATGTATAGTTTTGATCAGGCTATTTGTAATCACACGGGTCATGCAGTCTATCATGAATTGTAATTCAGTTCTCATTTCAATGTTAAAAATAAGCTGAAGTAGCCAATAAAAGTCCTAAACTGTTCCCTCACAAGGATATTACATCTCTAGCTGAACTTTCCAGAAGTGCTGCCATCCAACTAATCTAGTTTTGATCAGGCTATTTGTAATCACACGGGTCATGCAGTCTATCATGAATTGTAATTCAGTTCTCATTTCAATGTTAAAAATAAGCTTTAGTAGCCAATAAAAGTCCTAAACTGTTCCCTCACAAGGATATTACATCTCTAGCTGAACTTTCCAGAAGTGCTGCCACCCAACTAATCTATGAAAATTCATGCCCAATGTGGTTAACTAGATGGCTAAGATCTAAAAAAAAAAATAAAAAAAGGCTTGATCACTTTGATCCACTCATCAAATTAAATTGATAACGATACCAGCTATGAAAAAAACAAGAAATTGTCTAAGATTCCAATTTTAGTGAAAGATTTGAATAAACATAATCTCATTTTGAGAGTAAAATAAAGTCAGCTTCTGCTTTTGAATAAATCTATTAAAATTCCATTGACCAAATGCCAGGGCAGTGCTCATTAGTTATGTAGTTGCCCGCTAATATACTTTGTAAAAAGTTATTTTTGGTTTCTCTGTATTCCAGACATCTAATAGATTTATGCAGTATAAATATTGCAAAGCCATGCTTGGGATGAATATAATACATGAACAGTCAACAAGAAAATCTATATGCATAATGTCTCACATAGCCCTAAACTTATCACCATGTTGGCCAATGACTCTTATTCAAGTTTTAGTCTGATCTCGGCCTACCACATTCTAGTTCATGCAAGCCATATGGTTGCTGGAAGGTTGTTCAAATTCAAAGCCAATGCTTCAGAGGACAAAGGTTGATTTTACTCATTATTATTAGTAATTAACACATTGAGCAAAACAATATTAATGAGGACAAAATTAAGCCCTAGACCAATCATATTTGAGTACATTGAAATATTGACAAGTAGAATTTAAGAAGGAACATAAGATTAAAAGGATGTCTAGTTAAGAAAGATAAGAAAAAACCAACAAGCATGATTTCTAGAGCCATTTAAGAAGTTTCCCACTAAAAAACAGCCAAATAAAGAATTCAAACCAATTAACATGCATTAGAAATAGCAATCTGAGCTTCTCAATAAATTCACTGAAGATACTTTTTTCTCTTTTTTTTTAATAGGTTAAGGGGAGAGCAAGAGTCACAAGATAATTCATTTCATCATAAAAAGAAATTTGACAGTCACCTATGATACTTATTTGCTTGTACTGTAGCTTTAAAGTTTCCAGCTTCAATAAAGAGAAAGAAAAACCAACCCAAGGAAAATTGAATTAATTTCACTATGATGGCAAGAAAATATTTAAGCAAATAAGGACAAATATCAATTGTCTTTATTATTATTTTAATGACCATACTTCTATTCTTATTTGGTCATAAATTTGCTTTTGGCAAGCTTTTAAAGCAAGGCTTAGTAATGGTTAACGACTACATTCTATCTCTTTAACCACTGATGGCTCCTAACTTGTTTTTACTAGGCAGGAAATTTGATATTTTGTGACTACATTACATGCTTGAATCAAGTCTTGTTTAACTCAAATAGGGTCTTACATATGTGCATTTCAAGTATACTCTTGAGTAAAAGAGATTCAGTGAGCTGTTCGTAACAGCCTTCTTTTGTTAGTTTGATTTCGTTTTACATTATAATTTACATTTGAAATTATTTGGTTCCCACTGCACATACTTTTTTCTATGAATTACATATCTTGTTAATGCTTGCTACTTGCTTACCCTTGGAAGACTAAAGTGGCATTATGATACCATATGCCAGTATAAAGTACACTCAGCGAGTGCTCCATTAAGTCCTTAAGATTAATAAATAAACTTGGCAATTCGAAAATAATATGAGTTTCACTTTCACGATAAATCCAATTAGGCAGTCTTTGGTGAAGATATCCAAGCTAACAAAAAAATCAAAGCATTCTTCGAACTCCAAATACAAAATTAAGTAGAAATAAAAGAATTAAACATCATTTTGTGCTGCCCTGCATTTTAGATCTCACTGAATTCTAGATGGGAAGGTGATAAGAAATTGGAGCACCAGTTTAACATAGACAGCACCTATTATTAGTAGATGAAAAGAACATGTAGTATCTTTTAGATGCCACATTGCCACCATGTTACAATTTGCCTATGCTTTTCCCATGCAGAATTTGAATTACAAAATTTAGACAAAACTAAAATGGACAATGACCAATACCTAAGAAAGACAAAGGCACAAATTTCACATAAGAGGAGCAATTGACATAAATATATCACCTTATAAGTTCCTCATTCTTAAATTCTATAGAAGCACATTAGTAACTACTCATGGACCATGGGTGGGTTATGAAAAAATAATGTGCCAATATACCTCACTAAATGGGTCTTTTATGTCATCTCGTTCGACACTACTTTCCTGGAAAAGAAAGAAGAATAAGATGCAAGAAGAGATCGCGTGAGACAATATTTGGGGAGGTAACTATACTTACATAATTGGGAAATATAACCATATCTACATTACTCGGAACATCTGAAAGTAAACGCCTTAACGAGTATTCCTGGGCACCAGCCGGATATAATAGTTCATCAGTGTCAAGATGGATAATCCATTCCATTCCAGCATCCTTTCATGAACAAAATCAAGAAATTTCATCAATTTTATTGAAATCATAAAGCATGGTGAAGGGCTGAAATATCATTCACTATACAATGCCAATTAATGGAAGAAAATCCATAAATCTTCTGATGATTTTTGAAAGAAGCAAGCAACCAAAATAGGGAATCAGCATAGGAAAAGCTAACAACATCTTAAAGCAGCTTTCTTTAATCATATGACCAGAAGAGAAACTTATTCTAATAATAACACCATAGTAAATTGTCCATACCCGTGCCATTACAATTGCCATCTCCATATTAAGTGATTGTTTCACAAACAACTCATAATTGCAGGGCTTGTAAAAAAAGCCTGACAACCAGGTCTCGTTCCACACACGGCTGTCGCAAAAAAAAAATGGAAAAGGTTATACATCCATGTATAATTTACTGTTAACAAGAAAAAAGTTGGTACACAAAAAATTTTAAAAAAATATTTCTAGATAGCTTACATCCAATAATGTTTCATTAATAAAAGTATTCCAATTAGAGGAAACTTTATAGCATTATAATTTAATTTGCCTTTGATCAAGGGTACTGATGCAATACAGAATCAGAGATATTATAGAGGTACACAAAATCCCTCATAAATGCAACATGAAAATCAACATAAGAAAAAAAGAAGGAAAGTGGAAACCCGCAAAACTAAACTAAAAAGACGAATATGCAAATGTAAATATACACAAAATGATAAATAAAGAAGAAAAGCAATGGCAAAAAAGAAGTGAGTACAACCTAAATTGATTTGAAATCCTCTATGCTGGCAACACTCTTTGAAGAAATTCACAAATGTTGAAAGCACTCATTTTTCATTTATGAACATAAAAATCCCATATATAGACTCCTACATAAAAACTCCATAACATGACTCACATGACACATGAACATACGATAAAATAAGTAATAATCATACATACAATCATACCTCACTACAAGTTCATCAAAATACAAAAAAATGTCTGTAAATAAATAAAATATTAAAAAAAATTATAATTCTCACAGATTTGGAAGATCGGAATTGCAGTATTATGATGCAATGGCAACTACTAACCTACATCAAATTGTCACTCATAAGCTAAATTATTATTGAAGTTTGGTATAATAGGTGGCTATGACAAAGTTTAAATTTTTCTCCTGGGCTAGTTCAAAGGTACTCATACTTTTTTTCAATATTATTTGCATGCCTTTTTTTTCTTAAGATATATGATCAATTTAAAACACAATAAAGTTTAAACAAAGTTACAAAACTTGCAAATTTTTTGTAAAATTGATCGAAATATCCACCAATCAGATCAACAAACCTTTTAGCTTGCTTATCTTCGAGTTCAGCAGTTCTATATATTACTTTCACGCCCTGACATAGAAATGTTGAATGGATACCTTTATCAGAAACCAAAGTTCAGCCATACTAGAAAAAAGAGGAAATTGAGTCGTAAACATAATTGGCTCAATTAAACGAATTCATTCAAAAAAAAAATTTGCAACTTACAGGAATTGATTCAAGGACAGCAGAAACATTCGGTTTTGCAGCAGTACCTTCCACAAATAAAAGGAACTTGGAAACTCCAATAACTTTGTGATAATACAACCAAGGAAGGATTTGTTCTAAGCCAGCAGACGTGCTTGTTGTGACACAAATCTGGACAAGAACACCACTTAGTATGAAGATTTACACCTAGAAGAAATTGGTACAGAAATTTTTGTTCGCACAGGTTTTTTTATATTAATTAATCATAAATAACAGTGGGAACTACCGCCCATTATGTGGCCGAGAGAACAATATAACGCCTAATGAACTTTAAAAATATTAAGAAAATAAATCAATCATAAAGAAAAATTGATCCACGGCGATGGCCTTGTAACTTTATATTAATACAATACATTTATTTCAGCATAAATCCCGTGAAACAAAAGAAAAGACCGGTGCCCAGAAAACTCCCGCGGCTGCGTTGTAGATGGTTGGACCCAAAGTGGTCTAATGTACATACTCTTATACTAAATTCTGAAAAAGAGTTTGTCATCAACATTCCGACCCTCAACTTCAAACAAAGATAAGCAAAAATAAAGAACAGTTCTCCGTAGAGTCAAATTAAACTGTACACTATAATCCAATATACGATGGACATTGCCCGGTAACCAAAAAAAAAAAAAAAAAAGAAATAATGCAAGATCTCAAAACCTACGCTGGCCGGTTCTTGTTTCAAAAAAAGGGGCAATTAAGACCTTCTTGAACTTTGGAGTCTGACCTTTGGCCGAAGATCGGCTTCCGAATCCTGGTTCCAGCCACCATAATAAGGCAAGGAAGGAGAAGAACTTCTGCCGAGTATCTCCAGACAGTCAGAGGAAGAGGAGCGGGAAACCGAGGAAAAGACAGACTCGGCGGAGGATCCCATCGGGCTGTTATCCATGCCGGGAAACGTCTCCCTCTCGCTGGGCCACGCGGAAGACGGATCGTCAACCCAGCCGCGCCACTGGAGCACAAAGGCAAAGGCAGCGAGCGAGAGGGGAAGTACCGTGAGGAGGAGGACGATCCTCGACGCAAACGACGCTGTGGATGACAAAGCAGATGAGGCAAGCGGCCTTAAGGGAGCGTTGAGACCAGCCATGGCGAGATCTACCGATCGGACCCGTTCTGGCCCCAAACGAGAGGGAAGTAGCGCTTGCAAGGAGAGCTTTCGCCGTCGAGTAAAAGATACGACAGAAAACAATTATATATATATATATATATATATGCGGCTTTTTCTCTCCTTATATATGATAAAAAATCGTAACATAACAAACACAAGATAGAAATCTCATAAAATTATTATAAAAAAAATATAATGAGATAAAAAATATGATGATGTTAAAAAGATTAGAATATAAAATTAAAATATGGCAATATAATATTTGAGATAAAAAAAATAGATATATAAAATAAAATTAATTTTTATACTTTTGAATATAAGTAAAAAAACAAAATTTTAATAATTATTAATATTTATTGTTATTTATGTATTTTGATTCATTACAAATAAAATTATCAAAACTGTAAGAAAGATTATTTTAATAGTTAATAATGTTTAATTTTTTAAAAATGGGTTTTTCAAATAAAACTACTTATGTTAAATGACAAAACGTATTTTAAACAAATTCAAAAAGACTTTTAATAGTCATTATTTATTGATTATTAACAAATAATACTTTTATTGCTAAAGGAGTGACAAGACAAAATCAAATAAAAAATAATAAAAAGTGAAACACATAAATCATAAATACTTTATTCTTAAGTTAGAGCTATTAAAAACCCTCAAAAATAAGCATAGTTGTTTTTTGTTTAAAACATTTCTTTAAATAATTATTTGCTAATCATTTTATGTCTCTTTTTAATACCAAATAACATAGTTGAAACTTCTTTTTTTGTTGTATGACTTAACTTCTTTTTTTGTTGTATGACTTAATTATTACACAACCTGTTTAATAATAATAAAACTATTATACAATATTTATTAATATATATTTTCTAAATATTGATTTTAGATCATCTATCTTAAGAATACATCAATTAATTAGTTAATTATGTGAATAGTTTGATCATATAACTCAATAAGTTTAATTGAGACATTTAGGAATTAATCATAACCAATATTAAAAGAAACACAAACTCAAACAATATGAGAAGAAAAATTTTTATTAATTGTCATTAGTTTGTTAATTAACATATCAAGACCTATAATAATTTACTTGAACTATTTAAGATTTACATATAATATATATTTTATTTTGTTATATATATATATATTTTTTATCTTAAAATATTATATTTATAATGAGTCACATCATGTCTTAAAATTAAATCAAGCTAAATTTAAAAAGAGACAAAATTGAGTAAGATTCACATTAATTGAATTAACCGTTATTATATGATGAACGCATCATATAGTGCGATAAGTTAATATTTATAACGGATAGAACATTGATCGAAGGTGATTCTAAATGATATGATTATTTTCATTTGCTTACTGATACGATACATCTGTTGTACAATACACTAGTAATTTACTTGAGAAGTTTGATTTTATTTTTAGTAATTTAATAGTTTTAATTTTAAATCATACTGCAATACAATAATTATTACTTATAATTTTGGCACAAAGTGTTAAGATATTGTTTAATTCGACTTAATAAGCCTCTTATTTTTGTCCTCTAATAACACCCAGGTGTATAAGATATGATCTCACAAGCATATCTCGTTAACATGTCGTTATCCATCATGTGATTTATCAAATATGTACCCTTCATCAACATAGCTTCACATTTAAAGAGTCAATGCGAAAAATTACTTACCAACAATTGATTGTCATCAAGGACTCAAATATCGTCATGATCCTCAACATTTTGCATGTCCTATATATAAGATTAACATGAGGGTATACATCAACACATAATATATTTACATGACAAAAATATTGTACTTATAAATTAATTATGTAATTATAAATAATTTTTTTATTCACTAACATATTAAATTATTATTTTTTATATGTGGCAATTTTTTATATTTATAAATTAAAAAAAGGGAATTATTTATAATAACAAAAAGTGATTTAAAATAATTAAGATTTAATAATTTAGTCACTACTAAAGTAGTTTTTTTTTTCTTTTTCTTTTTACTTTGTGCTAATAATTATCCCCACCAACATCTCGGCTTTACTACCTCACTAAAGCAAGATCGACGGGTAACACAATCAATTGCGCCATCGATGGAGAAATCCCCCGACCTCTCCGGGCCGCCGCGCCGCCACATTTCCGCCGTTCGTCGAGACACAGGCCGAGGCGGATCGAAGATTGTCTCCTCCTGCAGCCTCGCATTCTGTTTCCTCGTCCTCGTCGCCGTCGCTATCGTGGTGGTCTTCTTCGTCCTCTTCCGACCGCGATCGCCCACAATCCAGGTCTCTGCTGTCCAGATCCCGGGGTTCTCCGTCGGGAACGGTACCGTGAGCTTCACCTACGTGCAGTACGCCGCCGTTCGAAACCCTAACCGCGCTGCCTTCTCCCACTACGACAGCTCCTTGCAGCTCATCCACGCAGGCAATCAGGTGGGGTTTATGTACATACCTGCCGGAGAGATCGACGGCGGCCGGACGAAGTACATGGGGGCCAAGTTCGCCGTCGATTCCTTCCCCCTCGCAGCGGCTGCGGCAGCGGCGGCGGGCGTCGCGGACGTGGAGGTCGAGTCGAGGATGAGAGTGAAGGGAAGGGTTAGGGTTTTGAGGTTTTTCATCCACCACGTCGAGGCGGTTGCCGGCTGTCGTGTCGGCGTGTCCGCCGGCGATGGATCCGTGGTGGGAGTTCGGTGCTGAGAGCAGATCCGTGCTCGGGGAAGGGGGTTATATTTGAATAAGGAGTTATTTCGGTCGGTGGAATTAAAAAAGAAAAAGCTTTTATTTTGTTAAATAAAATTGTTATTTTTTTATCTTTAATTTTTTAAAATTTTATTTTAAAGCTTTCCAAAAATAAAATAAAAATGTTAATTGGCTAGATTCGTTGTTTCGTGTAACACTGCAATCTTTCATTGTGGAAGTTTGCGCATGGATAGCGGACAAAGGAATTTATTTATTTATTTATTATTTTTTAAATTAGAGTTTTTTAAAATTAAATTATAATATTTAATTATAAAGAGAAATTATTTATAACACATTTGTCACCATGTATTTTGATTATAATTTTTTTAATTATTTTTAGCATTTTGTGGTTCTATTATAAGACAGATGATTGTGATAAATGGGATCGTGTTGGCTAGCGACTTTAGTGTTATAAATGTAGTGTTGTGATTTCATGACTCATAGTAATGCCCTCTTGATGCGACAACAAAAATCGATTATGGAATGATAGTTTTGTTACCTTTCCCTTGAGGAAATCAATAAACAAAAGCTAGCATTTGCTCGAGAAGTGAAGTACAGGGATGACCACTTTTGATAAAAAATGAATTATTAAGGCTTTGGTATCAATTGACAAGAAACAATAATTGTGACTTTATTATTGAATAACAGGAAAAACATGACCAAATTAAAGAATGGAAAAGAATGATGAAGAAAGAAGAAAGATCTCTTGTGACAAGATAAGGATGAAGGGAGATAATAAGGAGAGATATACTCTACTATTCTAGGTAAGGATTGGACTTCTACACAAGGGCTTTACTCTTCTAAATAACGCTATGCTCTTTGATGTATGAGATGAGCTCCTCTAAGTTTCAAAGCTTTTCACTATTTTAATTCCAATTCATTCCAAAAAATCCCTAACTATATGTGTAACACTTGAGATTGAAAAGGACAATAAGTAATTATCGAGTGATGTCTTAAAAAAGAAATCAATAGGCAATGAATGACTCCTAAGAAGCTTATATGTAAAGAAAAATAGTAATAAATTATCTTATATTCGATATTAAGGAATTGATCATGATATTTATATAATATATCATGGTCTTAAGAAAAATGATGTTTTTAGGACAAAACCCACTTAATCGATATAAGACGACCCAATTGGATTATATCTTAACAAAATGAGACAATGTTCACATTTAGTATGAGAGTAGTACAATTTACTAATTTAATATAACTTGAAGACAAAGTAAGCTAAAATGGGGGTACTTCAACGCTAAAAAACGAAGAGGGTAATGAGTGATCGTAAGTAAGATGAAGTCCGAAAGAGGAATTATCAAATAAAGAGAGCTCTTGATAGACTTCTAAGTAAAAAGGTATAAATATAACTTATCTCATTAATTAATGAGAGATTGATACTAATATTTATATAATATATCGTTATCTTAAAATATTATATCTGTTGGGAAAAAAAGCTCATTTAAGTTGATATGAAATAACCTAAGAGAACAATAACTTAACTTAATAAGATTAAGATGTCTTTACATGACTTTCAAACCATTCATAAACTTGATATTAAGAAATAAGATTTACTCATATAATACTTATTTTTATAAAAATAAAGCATAAAAATATAAGATAGATTTATATATCTTTTATTTTTATAAAAATAAGATACTTAAAATTTTTAAACTTATTAATCCACTATCACAATTAAATAAAAAATTCTCAATAATTATATTTTTTGTTGAGTATTACATAACTCAAAAATATAAAAAATAAAATAAATAAATAATAAATCTTTTGTTAATGCTTGTCCTACATCAATTCTCATATACTTTGAAAAAGTTTAAGAGCATAAATTTAAGTAATCTACTAGTAAGTCAAGAGCTAACATTTATAAATTATTTATTATCATTCATATATCTTATAAATGTGGTTGATCTTTCTTTATAATTAAGAACCTATATATGACATCATGACTCAAAAAAAAATCTCATAATTCAAAATCTAATTAATATCAAAAAATTTTGAAACCAAATTTTGAAACATCTAAATAATTTTGAATTACTTGATAGTGACCTTCATTGTGTTTCATACAAAGGCTTAATAAAAAAATGTATAAAATAATTTTTGTATTATTTCTAGGACTTATAACTTTCAAAATCAACATTAAAAATAATTTAAAAAATTATCATTACATCTCATGTGTTACTGACAAAAAGATAGTAGACATCATCACATTACTTTTCTTATGTGCAATATGGATATAAATTCAATATAATTTTGATGAACATTAAATGTACAACACGATATAAATTTAAGATATGATGTTACATCTTCATATCACTAAAGCAATAAAATAATATACAAAACATCTAATAAAATCTATCAAAATTAATTAAAAATATATTTCAAAATAAGATAAAGACATTTTTGAATGAAATTCACCAAAAACAAGTCCAACAACCTTGTTTTTCCTCAATCACAATTAGTTTGTATTATTATGGATAGTTAAAAATTAAAAATTTGAATAACAAGTAAATATTATATATAAATATATATTATTTAACCCTAAATGGCTTATACTAATCCTCATTTTTCATTTTTCTCTTCCTCAATATTAGCCATGATCAACTAATTTTTTTTACTAATTCCCAAAAGACACTTAAAATATTAGCATTAGCCCTTATATGAATTTAAACAAAAAAAATAACAAATCTGATAAAAAAAATAATAAATTCGTCAAATGTAACATAATATCCACTAATTAGATTAATATATACCCAAAAAAATAAAATTTTGAAAACCCACAAATGATTTACCAACTTCCTTCACTATTGATAAATGTGAGTCAATAAAACATTATAAATAAGGTTGAGACTATATTTAATTAATAAATGCGAGTCAATAAAACATTACAAAATTTGACAAAAATTTCTGAAAAACATGTTTAAAAATGATTATTTAATAATATCTTAAAATTATAACATAATATATGAATAACATTACAAATTCAATTGTTTTACACCTACATAAAAAAATGCAGATAACATAACAGATAAAAGAATTGCTCAACTAAACATCATAATGTTATTTTTTTTTGTTTACAATTATCTTCACAGAATAATTACAGCCACCATAGAATTTTTCATATTAATTCATATTTGTTATTAACAGATAATTAAAGAAAAACATTGAAGAGTCCATAACATTAATCTAACATTAATAAAGCAAATTAACTTAATTGTTCTTCTTCAATTAAGATGAATTACAAGAGAAAAATCATTTCCTTTACCATGCAATTGAACTCTTTTCAAGCATAAGTACGATAAGAACAATAAAGGATTATACCTGCTCGGAGACTCCAGTGGATCCAAAAGATGAAGAACCGGCTTCATTTGTTCAGCAAAGCTGAGCTGCATCTCTACTTGGACCAAGCGACCGAATCGATCTCAGATTGGGCGTTTCGGTACAGCTCCAGCCGCTTGGCAAGCGCCGCTCGTCGCTCCATGACGGCCGGATCCTCGTTCAACAAATTCGACAACTCCTTCAGCTGCAAAACATGGGTAAGGAAAGTACTTCATCAGGCTTCCACATGGATGTAAGTTTAATTCACTTTCCATGACCGATGCACCAAGCGATGCTTTTTAACATTTATAACTACTCAGAAGTGTCATGTAATATCATGTAAACATTTGATTATTTAATATAATATAATTTTATGTGATATTTGATTGAGTGTTAATGTAGATAACATTAATATCGAAATCATAATAACCATCTATATGTCAATATCATCTAAAATTTGTTAATATCTTTTAACTAATTATCTCAATGTTATGTTTATTATTTTTATTATTTTTTTTAATATTACGATGATTGATATCAATATATCAATTAAATTTGAATGACAATATTTTAGTTTTCATATAATGTCATTGAAGATTTTGATTATTTAATATAATAATGTTTTTAAAGAGGTATTTGATTGAGTGTTATTTAGATAACTTTAAGACCTAAATCATATCTTTAATACTTAAATCATAATACCATCTATGTATATTAGTATCATCTAAAACTTGTCAATATCTTTTTTTATCTCAATATATAAGTTTTTATTTTAATTTTTAATAGTATTATTTAAGAACTTTATGAAACCAGATAATATTAAGAGATATTTTATTGAGTGTTATTTTAATAACATCAATACCTAAATCATAATACCATCTACATATATCAATGTCATATGAAACTTATCAATATATTTTTACTAATTATCTCAATATTATGTTCATAAGTTTTTATTCTTATTTTCAATATTAAGGCAACTAATGTCTACATGTCATCCAAATTTGAATGATAACAATTTAAATTTTAAAAGAATTATTTAAGAACTTTCTCAAAAGATATTCAAAATCTTTAGTTAAAATTACATTATATGATAATATTATTAAATCAAGATCAAATGTTTGACTATTATTTAATACTACAAATGACCCTCTCGAATAAATGTAGAGCAATAAGACTGCAACTTGCAAGTAATGAAGAAAGAATCATATTGCAGTTTGTGTGATGCAAAAGAGAATGTACCTCTTTCTTCCCTATTTCTGTGAAGAAATGGTCGAGCAAGGATCGTTTTGCCTCGCGCACTTGACAGTAAACGATGGATTTCGGAATCGAGTTACGCAAGCTTGCGCTTACCATGTTGACATAAGCCAGAACATTAGATCCTGCAGAAGAAACATATGAAGAAAACAGAATGTCAAAAGTTTGAAAGAGATGATAACATGGACTGAAGCCCAATAAGTTATTTACTTACCAATACGACGTAGATATATGTCGTTGTACCTATCGAAGATCGAATGAGTCGGGTTACCGCCTTTCTCGACATCCTGAGGAAGCTTTCGGAAGAAATCCACCGTCAGGTAACTGCATTCCATGTCAACAAGCTTGAGAGTTGCTTTCCTGCTCTCCTCTCTCATTCTTTCTAACGAGTCGAAAGATGCATTTCCAACCTCCGACCTAAGCGTCGGGTACTGTCTAAGCTCCTGTAAGGATTCAAGATCATCGTATCGATTGCAGTTATGTTATGTATGAATGATGATATTAAATTGATATACTAAAATGAGGAAGGTATCACTAAACTTTCAATAAAAGAGAACTTTATTTGATGTTATTTTGAGAGATCAAAATCATTAAATGATTCGTTTGCATATTAGAAATCGAAGACAAATCAACACTAACAAAAAGCAGAAAAGAGAAGCAGTTTCTAGTTATAATGTTAGGCAATGCTGATATAGTAGAAAGACCCAGTACTTTAAACGAAGATAAGGAACTTACAGCAGTCTCTCTGATAGCTTTGTGAACCAGTTCTTTAAGAATACCATGAACTGCATCAACAGCTGCTTCAGCAGGGCCTCTGATACTAACTAAAGATGATTCGATAAGGCGACGATAACCTTGTTCTGGAGCAATCAAGTGTGGCTGATAGCCATCGGCTTCTGTAATTAGCTTTCTCACATTCTCCATAGAAAGCTGCTTGTCAAATTGCAACCTTTTAAGGGCTGCAGGAAGTTGATTATCAAAAACGTTGTATATCCTTTCCCCTCCAGGTCGCCTAGGAAACAAGAGGAAAAAGAAAAACAATTATTTGATGAACCAATTCACGAAGAATCATTCCTAATTCTGTAAAATAACAAAGCAATTATCTAAGTTCTTCTAATACTAGACTTCTCTTTTCACCTCTTCATGATAGTTTTTCACTTAGTTGTTATTGGTAATTTAGCCAACCAATTGTACATTATGTGAAGTATATGAGAATTTGACAAGCAGTTCTACTTGAACCAGAAAGCTTAGCCAAAATACATAGGAAACGAAAAAAAAGGTAAGAGAAAGTAAAGCATATGAGGTGATTTAAAGGTTAATGATACTAGAAGACATACACGCCATCGAGATGCTCTTTGTATATCTGATCGAAACCACGACAAATCTCCATAATCATGTACAACTTCCCCTACAAACATGAGAAATCTTTCAATCAGAATATTTTGATATTTTTTTATTGACAAAAACATAACAAAGATAATCCATGGTCATAGCAATGATAGAAATTCAAGTTAAAACATATATATTTACATGAGGCATCAAATGAAAAATTATTTATGAAGAAAAAAGGCACATTTTGCTATGTCACTTAAAAAAATGGTTATCACGTGAGCACATAAATCTAACAAATTTTCCGGATCTAGCGACATGAGATAAATCCGTGCCATCTCCCAATAGTCCTTAGTATACCTCAACGATCATTGTCGATCCTCGACTTGACCGTAGAAACCTCGGTTGAGAAAATTCAAGGCTTGATTTACATCCATGAGCTTGAGGATTGATTAATAGTGTAATGGGAAATAACTATGTTAACAAAGGACAAAATCTCTTTAACAATATGTTTACAAAAATATCAAGTGAAATAGTTACTTAAACCTAATTCCCTCATATTAGATTTAGACTCGTTGGTACATAAACAAGGTTTACGACAGCTGAATTTGGGACGACAATACAAATCTTTAGACTTTGGAAATTACAAAATAAGAGCATGCACAATCACGAAAGCATATTTTTTTTATTTTATTCGATTATTTCTCACCAAATTCAATCAATCAGCATGAAAGCAATGCTTTTCTGTAACACAAAAAGTCTTGCCAAGAGAAAACCAAAAGCATAATTAAATGTGCACATCCATTGGTGAATCCATGTTATCAATGAAACATCTATAGCAACATATCTCATGAACGAAAATTCACCTAGTGATCATTCATGAAATATTTTTTATCCTTATATATGTCACAAAATAACATAAATAATAAACCGAGTAATAAAACAATTGAAATAGCAATAAATAGACTAATAATATCCAATAGTCAAACTAAATCAAATTTTCCTCCTGTAGAATTACTCAACAAGGTTTCTCAAAGTTTTTTTTAATCAACAGAGAGTTAAGCACACATGGTCGATTATGCACCATTGAAGGAAAGAAATAAGACAGACATAAGGAAAAGGCCTACGTATGAAGCCAAAAGAGAGACTTACACCGGCATCTGCAGCAACCGGCTTACCAAGTCGACTAAGCTCAGCTTCAAGTTCAGCTATAGTTTTTCCGACAAGAGATTGGAGACCAGGTATCCGAGACTTGATAACTGATTCCAAATGCTGCAATATTTTGTAGAGATAAGAAATTGAAACTCAACAAAGAAACATGACCCACAACCAAAAACCATTTAATAATTTGGGCACCATGAAATTGTTGCAAGTAGAAACAAAATCTATCACATACTTTGGAAAGCATCTTTCCTAAATACTCTGAGCCCATTCTTTGTGCAAGATGCTTGTAATCTGGAGAAGTAGCAAAATATTCCCGCTCCCTTCGCCGAGCAGCAATCATGTCTACATTTTTATTGATATCAGCTTGCGAACGATTGACAACACCAACCCAAGGATACTGTAAGCGGTAGGATTTTCCCTCCAATATCTAATAAAATGTAAATCTCAAATCAAAGCCATTCTATAAGCAATAATAATCTATAGTATGTAAGCATGTGTACATGGAAACGTGATACTAGGGTGCATAGATGTTCTGTATATACATCAAGGCAAGCGAGAACATGGTCATTATCCTCAAAAAAACAAACAAAAAAACTTCAAAATCGAAGTAGCAAATCAAGGATAATCCAAGTTTAGCACAATTGCAAAACATCACAAAACATCGAAGTGATTAAGGAGAAAAAAAAACACATTAGACGTTTGTTCCTTCACTTCTGTTTCATTACAAATTTAGTATGAAATCATTTAAACAAGGTACTTAACTCTAACCCTGTTCTGGAGAAGTACCAAAATCTTATTAAAAAAAAGGCAACAATGAATTAGTACATATAAAAGAGGCTGCGTTTGATAGGAAAAAGTAGGCGTGCATGAACTTTTTCCTTGCAAACAGAACCAATAATAGAGATAAAAAGAATAAAAAGAAAATTTGTTGAAGCAATAAATTTTTAATGAAAGACTAGGGCTGATAAAACAATTCAAAAGAGAGGTTGGAATAGTGAAATTCTGTCAATTTTAGCGGAGAACATGAAGAGTAACTCACAGCAACAGCATCAGTGCCCTTATCCATAAGGTCAATTTTTGTCAATACTCCAAATGTTCTCTCACCTGAGAGAAGAAACAGATAAAGACAAACAAACATCTAAAGAGAAACATCAGATCAAAATTACACAATCATGATCCAATTATATGTAATTTTCTAGGGCATAATCTTAAGCCCAAATGATTTTGCAGTAAAGGCAAGGAAACAGAGTTGTGCAATAATTGTTAAAAAGAATTAACAACATGCCTATCCTTCCAATTAAACAACCAAAATACCCATGTGTAATGAAATGAAATGCCAACGAAATTAATTTTATTTATATTTCATTTTTTTTTTAAAATATTTGAAGTACATTTAATCAACATCTAACAGGAGTTGCGCAGATGGACAAGAACGTTTCCTTTCTAACAAAGATAACAAATATTTATTTCTTTACAAAAATTTTATAAAATATAGTTAACCAAATAAGCAGATTCTAATGTGAATCAATTGACTAAGAAATGAAATAATAAACCCAACAAAGTCAAAATTAATTGGATATAATTGCATTTATTAAAAGTTGCATAACAAATTAATAGAAGTATATCTACTCTAACAATCCATGCATAAATTATGTAACATATACAATTAAATTTTCCATTCTCAAGAGATGGAAATTTATTTATATAAAGAAAATAGGATACTACCAATGGTCATATTATTTTGATAATAAAAATGAAGCAACTATTATAATTTAACTCCATGATATATACACCAAAAAAGCTTGAAGAAGTCACAGGTTTGTACTAATTTGAAGCATGGGACTTTAGCTTATATTTTCTTTATATAAATACTTTGAAGGAGCTTTTAACACTTGTTTTCTTAAAAAATAGATCTAAACCAATTCCAGCTAAAACATGCCAAAGGTTTTCTGCTTCCAATATCTCTTATAAGGAAGTAAACATACTAAACTTTGCCATATTTCAAAGAGACATTTAAACTACAAGAATACCTTTGCTATGAACAGAATTATAATTATCGATAGTGCAGAAAATGATGTACAACTTAGACAACACCTGTAAAACTTAATCAACCTTATGGGGGACATATAGTTCACATAAAGCAGAGAACACATCCAAACATTTATTGATTCAAAATACAGGTGCTTCAATGAAACTATAAGTACCTTAAACAAGTTAGTAAACATCCATCAAGAATCAATACTACATGCCTTAGAAGATATCTTTGACATGGATGTTGTACAAAAAATTTTGTGCTTATTTACTTCATTTACCCTGAGTTTACTTTCTAGTACTTTTACCAATTATAAGAACTATTTTGACCATTATAATAACAGTAGATTACAGATAACTTCCTCATATTTTCGTAGTAAGACAATTAAGTCCCTCGAGTTTTACAATAACCAAATAGGTTTTTATAATTCATAAATGGAAGAACAATGTCCCAAACTTTTTTTCTTGTTCTAAAAATATCCTACAAAATTAACTATATAAATCCGTAAAGTTTGCATGATTCAAGCAGATTTTATGCAATTGAGATGGTTTATTAGAAAAACCTAATTACAATGTCTGTGAAATTCTAGCTACTGTTGAAACCAATGGGACCTTTTTACAGAATGAGACAACATTAGGGACCTATCTGTAATTAATCCCTGGCAAAACATATCAGTTGTAGTGATGACAGCAACCAAAATTATCCTTATCATGTGATTATGTAAAATCATACGACATTCTCTTTTATCTAGCATTGATATCCTCTATTTCATTTATGATATAAAATTTGTATTTCTGACTTCCTCTTCGACATTATTTTGCATTCTTTTTTACCTAGCAGATTATTGTACCAATAAACTAATTACAATAGAAATTAAAACTATCCCTTTATCATGCAATGATGCCAATAAAAAACAAACCTTTAGGATCCACTTCACGTGCAATCTTGATTGCATCAGATGTAGCAAGATCTTGATTAGCAGGTGATATTGCAAGAATAATACAGTTTGGCTGCAGATTGAAGAAAAACCATTTCAACATCTTCATATCGTACTTTGCATAAATTCATCAGATCTGTGAATAAATTCGTAAGCATTTCAAAAAAAAAAAATCATTTGCCACAGAAAACCTTAACAGAGAAATAGAAATCCAGTGGATGGTCTTGTAAAAACAACACATGGCAGCCAATTTTCACATAGAACTTCTTCCACTCTTCCCAGACACTACAGTAAGCTGATATGCATAGCAAAATTGCAGCCAGGCCAGCATCAAGTGCTGGTAGCACCACAGCACTGCAGCGTTCCAAATCATAATAGCGATACATGGTATTTCGAATCAATAACAGAACAAATGTACTGTGCCTATAGTTATATTTGTGGCAAGAATGGCTATTATGGAAAGTATAATGAAACCAAGCCATGCAATAAATGAATAGGAGATCCAAAAGAACAAGGAAAGAATTACAAGGTTATGATCAACTTAAAGCTTACTCAGGAGCATGAATCTT
Organism: Vanilla planifolia; assembly: GCA_023846275.1. Classification (NCBI taxonomy): domain Eukaryota; kingdom Viridiplantae; phylum Streptophyta; class Magnoliopsida; order Asparagales; family Orchidaceae; genus Vanilla; species Vanilla planifolia. Next base: position 2,825,734 of record CM043877.1, read on the forward strand.
CATAAATTTGCAAAGATATGCTCAGCTCCTATCAAAGTGAAAAGTTCAGTACTTCAGTCTATTCTTTATTATGTTTGATATCTCCAAAATAAAAAATACAGCTGTCAATCCTCATCTCAATTATTGAATCTAGGTTAGGAAATTATTAAATCATGCAAATTTTATGATCAAATAAGTTTATACCGATTGCAATAATCATTGCAGATAAATTGATATCATGCCTCACTTGTCTAACTAAAAGAAGTTTATTTGGATAATTAAATTTTAGTTATGAAAACAAAAAATTTTAATTTTCACAATATATGGCTTTGGCATCAAGAATGTTCCATGCTTACTGCTTTCTTCTTTAATCATAATGGACTTTTAAAAAAATTGTTTCATATATTTTATTGTAGCACACTCACACATAAACATAACACAAACAAACATGCATATACAAGAAGGACGACCTTAAATAAATTGTGTAGTAGTTGACGTGTGACTTGAACATCACAGGTTTCAATCATGAAGATAGCCTCCCACAAAAATCTAGAATACTGCTGTTACATTAGACCCTCGAACCCTACATTTTATTCTCTTACTAAAAGGAAATCATAAGCTATCCAATCAATGAGTTTATAATTTAATCTTTGGTTTAAAACTTATGAATTGTTAAATACTTGACATTTGCATGATATGTTTAATGATGACAAAATCATCTTAATTATGATCTGATGCTTTTCTTCTCGAGCATTTTCAGATTATACCTCTCAAGTTTACTTGGCAAATTGTTTGAAGCATTGATCTATAACTCGAAAAACTCAATGATAAGATGTTAGAAGAAAACGTAATTGATCTAGATATGAAGTTCGAACAAATTGGCAAAACAATCAGGATGACGTAAAAGTCAACTAAGTACATGCAAGTTATCTTTATTTAGCTTAAATTGTGAACCTATGATCATAATAAAAAGGGATTAGAAATTAAATGAATAAGACAACTATTGCAAGTGAAATTTATATTAAAGGATTTCTAGAAATATATTTCACATCATATCTCAAAAATCAACATTTATAACATGCTTTCAAAGTTTAAAAAAGCATATGTTCCAAATTACTTAAAAGCAATGTTGATAAAGCATTCATGTTGTATTCATAAAGATACCTATATTAGATCTTGATTGTAATAGATCTTCAAATTATACCTCTAAAGCTTACTTGAATTTTTTAGAGCATTGGTCTATATGAATCAAAGAACTCATTGTTAATATGTTCAAAGAGAATGTGATTTGCATGGAGATGAAGTTTGAATAAATTGAAAATTGGGATGACATAAAAGTCAACTAAGCACATGTTGTGTATTAATCCTTATGTGACTTAGATTGTGAACCTATGACAATAATCATGAAACATTAAAAATTAAACATATAAAGTAATTAATGTATGTGAAATTTATATAAAAGATTTTCAGAAATTTTTTCACATCATACCTCACAAATCTATGTCTATAACTTGCTTTCAAAGTTGAAAAAAATCATATGTTCCAAATCCCTTAAAAGCAATATTGTCACATCATACCTATATTACATCTAAGTTGTATTAGATTTTAAGAAGTATTTATAGACGCATAAATCCTTTGAATGCATTCTTTAGAATCTTTGAAAATGTATTTAGCGCATGGTACGTCATGTACATTATGTAAGTCTCACATACCATGTGCAAACTCATATATAGTGCATGAGTAAAGTATTGTCTAAGTTTTCCATTCCAAAGGATTATGCACAATGCATCTATTGGACATGTGGTATATAAAAACTAGGCATATGGTATGCCATCTAGGTCATTTGATACATCTGGTATATGTAGACTATATAACTACTTCGATAATATTTTAATAAATTATAATTAATGATTAGAGAATCGTTGGGGTTATTTTGGAGCCATTAAAAAGGAATCAAATGCCTATAAACTTACCTCAAAAAATTAAGGTACTAATGAAAACTTATAATTAAGAGCATTTACACTTGAATATCACTTCAAAACTTAGGCATCAAACTAAGCACTATGATGGAGCTGTAAGCATCCTTGATTCATCGCGTCTTAGCTTTCAAAAAAAATTCCTCATTGAGCTAAGTGATAACATTCTTAAGCATATTCATTTGAGAGCATCTACATGTAAATATCACTTCAAACCTTAGGCATCAATCCACATGCTAAGTTGAAGATCGAAGCATCCTTGATTCACCACATCTTAGCTCTAACAGAATTCCTCATTGAACTAAGTGATAATATCCTTCTTTTGCACATTCATACAGATTTATTGTACCTTCCAGATTAATTATAGGAATTTGTATCTTGAGAATAATTCGAGAGAGTTTATAAAAATACTTCCACTTAATTTATACTCATACTCTTAGTTTGTTAGTTTTATAAAAAATTACAATTCAACCACTCTCTTATGGGGATATCTTTAGTAATTGATTTTTAATATGGACTTCATTGAATCTTACAAACATGTGATTCTAAGTGTGGTCAAAAGTACAATAATAAGCAAAGCTAGACAGAAATACAGAAGACTTGCTTTTTTCTTACCCAGAAATGTAAGAAAACACTTTCTGTTTGTAGTTAAATTTAAAGTTAAAATAAAATCAATATCTTGAATTTAATTCACATGGCAATTAAAAAATATATATTATAAAAAACGTTGATTCTATTATAAATTAAACTTTAACAACAAGTAAAAATTGGGTTTATATATTTCTTGGCAAGAGAAAGGAGAGTCTTCTATAATTTCAACATACAAACATAGACATATATATACACATATAAATGTATAGATATATACATGAATGAGAGTATTGAGAAAATGGTATAGTTGTCATGAGAATTGCATGTCACAAGCTTGAGTCATGAAGATAGACTCATGTTTTTTTAGAATAACTCCACATAAAGACCTTCCAAAAGAAACTTTTATATGTAGATACAAAAATAGATCCAATACCAATAAATGAAATTATAAGTTCATCAATCCGCTGAATTTTTCAATTTTCCTTCTCTTTCAATTCTATGAACTTCATTGAATTTTACAAATATGTGGTTGAAAATAAATTTTGATTGAAGTTCATTAATAGCAAATTTGGATGACATCATACAAGATTATCTTTTTCTAAACAAGGAATATATAAACACAATCTTCCATTGTTAAATTTTAATTTACAACAGAATAAATGTTTTGAATTTAATTCAGAGTGGCTGACTGCTTAGCCAACCCTTAAAGAGTCAATTTATTTGGGAGGTGAGGATACCTTTGTTAGTTGGACAAATATTAAACACTTTGCTCATAATTTCCCAAACATCCTTTTCCCTAGAAAATAGTACCACTTTATTGAAAGTAAGCTTCTAAAGAATCATTGGTTAATATCACCAATGGTTACTTCTTTATTTTTATGTATAAACAAATGTTCATAGTATCTCATAAAAATCAGTTTACTTCTAACAATGTATGTACACACGCGTGCGTGCACACACATACACACAGTTATAGATATGGTGTAGATACAAAGTAAAGTTTTCTGAAGTTTTGAACTAGTATTATTTTTACATATGAACATTGGATTCATATGAGCTGACGTTTTACATAAGTTTAGCAAAATGTTCTAGTGTAGATAAATATGTTCAATGCTGCCATCAAAACAGACGTTAACTCTTAACAATTATTGTGTCTATGTTATTAAACATAGCAAGTATAGTCGGGCATCTCCACAAATACTTAATGAAAATGACAACTCCGTTTGAACCTTGCTAAGATTTCTTAATTTTTTTTGTCAATTACAATTTTAAATAGCTCTATTCATATTATCATGAACTAAAGAGAGCACACAATGTTATCATCAGAATACATTTCTGTTAAACAGTTCCAAACATGAATCTTCAAGTTTAAGATCAAGAGAATACCACAAGAAGTCTCACATTTTCATATTATATTCCATATAAAAAACAATTACATAAAGAGGGCTTACCTTTTCAATGAATGAGCGGACCATGTTCTCTATATCTGCTACAATGCTATCTGGCTGTCCCTCTAAACACAACTAATATGGTCAGGGCATTTTAGAAAGAGAGATATCGTAGAAATGCCTTGCTAATGTGGTTAATAGCTTACCAACAGCTACTTTTGTTAGTCCGGGAAGATCAATCAGAGTCAAATTTACAACTGCAGAAATTGAAGAGATCAAAACAAACTCAACACAATATGAAGCAGATATATGCCAAACAAGGACTAGAATAATATTTTTCTGTTTTCCTACAATAGCAAGCATAATTAAAAAAGTTAAGAAATAGTGCAGATTAAGTTCACACAAAAGCACATATACTTTACAATGAGATCATCACATCAATAAAGTTAAACAAGACAATCTGTCTAACATAATACTGTACACCCTTAACAAGCTATATCTGGTAACCTTCAACAAATCTCCAGTAGTGTTACTACTACCATGTCGCACCATATTGACTAAAAAAAATATATCTTTGAATGAAAACTGAGAAGGGGAAAGAAGTGAGAGAAAGATAGAAGAAAAGAATGGACAAGCCCAAAGGCAGTGCAGTTCAAGTATTTATAACTCCAAGCATGCTCTCGGCACTTTAGACTTCCAAGACAGCTGTTCAAATTTCTGGAAACTACTGAATTAAGGATCAGCAGTGCAGTCATTAGGGCTGAACAATAGGTTTCAAACCAATCTCCAAATTAGTCCAAGAGCTACACAAAAAAAGGCTAATTTCAACGTCAATTTGAGCAAGGACTCAATCTAGTTAGCTCAATCAAATCAAAGTTTAATTAAGTCCATAGAACATAATTTCAATCTGATTTTGACCTGAAAAAAATTCAATTTATATTTATATCAGCTTTCATCTAAAAAAGTTCCCGATTAGTTTGTCATAAACAGACAAATATATACAACCAAACATTGATTCAAACATCAAAGCATATTCACTTAGATCAAATATTCAGCTAACTCAGTGCACTAAAAAAATCAAATTCATTAAATTCAGTTATCTTATTGAGATCCTAGAACAAGCAACGTCTAAATCTGATCTGAGAAGATCTCCAAACAAGTATCATCCATGGACATCCAAGTCCTCAACCTAGTTTAATCAATCATATAATAGTTTCAACAGTAACAGCATGTAGTTTCAATCTAAGGCTAACCTGAACAAAGCCCCATCTATCTTTATATCAATTTTCCATCTCAAAAAATTTAAAATTAAATTGCCATAAAGAAACATATGTAAAAGAAGACATGGATTCATATATGCAGGCCTATCCACTTAAATCGAACATTCAAATAACATGGTGCAATCGACAAAACAAAATCATTAAATTCATGTTCCACACAGCACAGGCACAACTTGCTAGTTATTTTAAGGAGATCTACGAACAAGAGAAGTCCAAGTCTTATCTGAAAAGATATCCAAACAAATCATCCAGGAACATCTAAGTGAAATAAACTGAATAAAAAACCACCACCACCACAAGTCTAGTTTCTAAGCTATCACAGAAAGGGTTGGGCCAAAACCACCCATGGACTTGACAACTCAAATATTGTAAGTTCAAATTCACATTTCTCTTTAAAATTCCAATCCCTTTGGTGCTCCACTTCATGAAACTAAAATCGTCAACAAAAAAACCAATTATAAGAAGCCTTATTGGGCACAATAATAGATCAAATTTCCATAAAATTACGAGACACATGAAAAGAAGCAAAACAAAATCTAATCAAAATAGTTAAAACTCAATTTAAACCAAAATTTAAAAATTAAAAATAAAAAACTATGACATATTAATATTTATGCAAATTCTCATATTTGAAGAATCCTGAAATCTTAAGTTTGAATTCTTGAATTAAAATCCTACTTTCTTAATTTTACAGTGTCCTCATCTGTTAAATATTTATTTCCTGAATTTGAAATCTTGATTTTTTTTTATTTCGAAGTAATTATGACTTATCCCAAAAAAGATGAACAGAAGATGATATTAAATTGTTGATGTGATATCTAAAAATTTTAACAGTACTTGCTATTACCATATCAATGATCAAATCAATTTGTTAAGTGATTTGAAATCATTAATTATACATTGAAAACCTTTCCTTGATGTGTTCAACTCTTATTGGGATTTGAACTTATCCTAGATCAAGAAACAAAAAATCTTGCCTTGGAATCATCTATATCATACAACATATCATACATCAATTAACCCCATCACGAGAAACTTAGCCCACAAAGATATATTCAAATATTTCTTCATCAAACTCAATATAAATCTCTCTAAATCCTTCTTAAAGAACAAAACATCAAGTAGAAAATAATCTTTCCAAAGCATATGAAACTTGACAGAGAAAATAACTTGAAACAATATTATCAAATAGAATACAATAATCAAAATACCAAGACAACAAGAACAATAAAAACTGTTTATCCACATTGTTACTAACAAAATTCATTAATAATTTCTTTTTTCATATACTAGTATTTTATAAAATAAAAGAAGCTTAGCATAAAAGATATTTTTAAGAAGAACGTAATGTAAATTTAAACATGTTCAACCGTACTCATGATTTTATATAATTTAAATGTTTTTACATCAAATTTTTTTATAAGTGAAAAAATAAAACTCTCATGATAAATAAACATCAATAATTGAATACTCCAAATTTTTAAAAAGTTAAATTTGTGTCACTAAGTTAGCAAACCTAGATCTACTGCTCAATAAAATTAAAGATACAATGAAATTCATTTTTAGCTCACATAAAAAAAGAAGAAATATGCCAAAATTTATCTAAAAATAATATGTGACTTTTTTGAACTAAGATTATAGTTTTCTTCATCTTTCTTTAATTCAATTTTTTACCAATTTTTTTGCTCTATTTGTAAAGAGAATACCAATTTCTTCCAAATTAAGGGTAAACTTATTAAAGAAATTTTCTAATTATTCTCAAGGTAAAAATTTTTAAAATCAACCTAAATGTGTATAAATAAATTTGTGTCTATTGGTGGAATAAATTTTGAAAGTGGATATGGCTCTTAAGGTATTATAGGGCTAAGAACTTTTTATTGTTTTAATACTAAACCTATAAATATTATTTTGATAATTCTTATAATAATATTTAAGACAATATTTAGTCTTAACCACTCTTCATTTTATAACTAAGAGAAAACTCATAGACCCAACCTTTCTTATCTATCTAATGTATTTAGTACATAGTTCTTAGCATAGTCTAATAATTTGAACTTGTCAAGATCTACTCTTTTATAATCAAGTCATGATACTCACAAATAATCCAACTTATTTAAGCAATCAAAAAATTTGTAAGAGTTGTGCACACCATCAAATATAAGTGTCGCAATCTTAATAATTTTACATAAGTCATATAGATCAATTCTATGATTTTCAGTGAATGTTTTACGATGATCTGTCAATCACTTAATTAAGACTAATGTAATGGCTATCTTATCTACTCAAGTAACATATCTTTGTGATAATTCGTCTATGAATATCTTAAAATTTTCTAAGAATTATTTTATTTTACTTTTTTCAAGTTCTAAGCATGATCAAAATGATTGATTACCAATAGGCAAAAAATAAGATTTTCATGCATGATTTAAAAATATATTAAAATGTAATTAAGGAAATAAAGTTAGTTTGTAATAATCTAAATTGAATAAAGCCAAATAGTTTAAAAAGAAAAAAAATGAAAAGAACCAATTATGCAAAATAATACAAATTTTTAAGTAAACAATAAACTAAAAATAATAAATAAGACATTAACCCAATTATCAAATGGTCCTTAAAAATTAAAATCGATAACCAAAATTGATGACATTTTAAATGAGCTAAATTAAAGGTGAAACTTTCTTACTCAATAGATTTATGATAGATTCATCCATTGGTTGAAAGCTCATTTTCTATATAGTAAAATTTTAATTAACTAATATAATCACAATTTTTTAATTTGTAACCTCATATATTAGTCTTTAGTTGTGAGAATTCCACCATAAGAAAGAAAACCATACCTCAAAAATTTTAAAACTACCTCTTACTAGCTATGAAAATCTTTATACCACTCATCTAGCATTGAAAAACAACCCTTTACAGAAGTTTTGAAAATCTTTAAGGATTTGCAAGAATCTTTGGGATTCTCAAGGGGTTTTTCAAGACTCTTTGAATCATCACAATATTCAAAATACAACGAAGTCCTACATTGATACCACATTGTTGGCAAATGAATATGACTCTAATACCAATAATGAGGGAGTATAGATGCTCAAATACCAACTAATGGAGAATGGTTATTTAATACCAAAATAATGGCGATGAACAAATGGAGCCACAAGAGGATAATGAGACAAGACAAAGGTAGGATTTGTAACACCCGATGAAGGAAGGAAACGAAATACACTAGCGAAAGTGCCACTGTTGTGCAAGGCTTCTAAGGGTACAACGATAAATCTACATGTTTGAAAACTATATACATAAGTATATTGAAGTTTGAATAATATTGGTATGAACGAACAAGCAAGAAAGTACTCTCTAGATAAAGACAACCTAATTGGATCTAAAAAATGCCTCCCTTTCATTCATTCTATAAGTTTTTTAAATAAGTTTACAATTATATATCAATCTTCAAAAAATTTGGACATATGAGAAAGATAAATAAAATAAAAATTAATCTAAATCTTAAAAACTTAATAATTCAAATTTAAATTTAAAATTAAAAGATAACAACTAAAATATATAAATATCATTAAAGTTTTAAATTTAACAAATCCAAAACTTATTTTCTTAAATTTTAAAAGCCTATTTTCTTAAATTTAGATTATCCCCGTTCTTTTTAATTTGAAAACTTGATTTGAAATAATCATAATTTATCCCACATAAATTGAAGATAAACATAATCATAAATTATTGAAATGGAATCTAAAAACTATGACAAATCTCATTCTTAACCTATTTAAGAGATCTAAAACTGTTAATCATGTTTTGAAAACCTTTATTTCATGCATTTGGGTTGTTATTAGGCTCTATATTGATTCTGCATCAAGTCTAAGTTTACAATATTGCTCACAATACAATTTATTCTACATCATCCACCTTTGGCATTCTAAACTCTATAATACCCAATTCTATGTGCATTATACCTTATATTCTTAACAATATTGCATCTTAAAAAATTTATATGACAAGCTTTGCACTCTATATGATTGTTGTGGGATGGAATCGTGCAGGTTATTACCTAATTTAAGATTAAAAATTAAGCAAAGTGAGTAGATTTAGCAATTGTTATTTGAATTAAAAGAACCAACCCTCAACCCTCACTAGTGGCATCAACCTCTAATATTGTACACCTACATTAACCTTTTCATTCCTTATTGGTGGCATCCAATTTGGGGTGATTGTTGATACCACACAATCTTCATTATCACCAAGACCTCGACTTAAAGTTTAAACAGAGAAAAAGATCGGTAGAGGTTCGTTATCTTTGGCATTCCTATGGTCTAAAAGACACTTGTACTTTGTAGCTTAGTAGGGGAAGGATGAGTTTATGATAGTTGAGTGGGATGGACGATAGGAGATAAAAAAGAAGAAAAAGGAGTGAGGGAAGAACAGAGGCAACTCAAACTACAATTCAAATGTGAAATGATTCAATAATAAGATGAATGCAATGATTGCATCTTTGCCAAAGTTCAAAACACCATGACTTGAGCATGGACAAAATTTTGCTCTACCTAAACATGAGATTTACCATAGGTTGCAGCTAGCAGCACCAACATTTTTATTGAAAATGATCAGAATAGCTTTTCTTCCATCTTCACATCTAATACTTACAAGCAAACACTACAATCATCCCCATTATCAATAGTATAACCTGATTACATCCAAGTACCAATCAATAGTGTAAATTTCCATTCATTCAAAGCATATCTTTAAGCTCTTCATGGAATGATTCTAGGACATTTAATGCCAACTACAGCTTTAGTGAGGATTTGACCTATATATTGTGATTGATCAATAGTCTCTAACTCTTGTACCAAACAAAGTGTTGATTTCTGTAAAAAGTCATTGTACTGAATGTCTAGCAAAGTATTGAATTATGTAGCTTTATAAGATTTAAAATAGTCACAAATCATAAAAACGATAAGCAAAAATCCAAACAGTCATGTAAGCGTGTAAACATGCCAATTATTTCGAAAGCTCAAAACCACAAATGTTTATCAGAGGCATGTTGTTCACATGTAAAAAAAAGCCTTTCACCTCGGCCTAACAATAAAAAAAATAAAAAAAGCCAAACTAAAAGATGAACTTACCATTAGGAGAATAAATACTGAGATGAATGGGAACACTGGATATTTGCTTCGTACGGCCTGTCTCTCTGTCAGTCTCATCTTGAATCTCCTTCCTTACAAGAGCTGTATGGCAAAGACGGTGGGACAGATTGTAGGACAAACAACTCAAACTTGGAAACCAATGCTAACAAAGAATGCAATCACTTAAACAAGAACAAATCACTTACAGAGAAGATTGATCAAAAGGAACAAGAGTTATACATGAAACAAAAACAACAAATACTACTTACTAAGATGCTCAGAAAATTGATCCAACCAAGATTAACTTGCTACAGTAGCACAATTTGAGTCTGCTAATGACAGATATAAATGACAAAGACCATCAACAAGCAAACCACATGTACGTCACAAAGAAGCAATAAATTATGTGCAAAGCAGGAAATCTACTATGAAAAACTTATTTTTATTGCCAGCTTTCATAAGTATTTGCACTGATAGCAGACCTCATGTCAAGCACTTATACATGAATTTGCTAATGCCATTGCAATCTATTGAGCATCGTCTAATTATTAAGCATTAAGCATTGAATAAACACAATTATTCTTAAGAGTTTTTTAGATGTCTTCAGGAGATGTTATGCGATCATTCAGTTTGATCTAAGAGAAAATGTCTTAACTGATTGTCGATGAGCTTCACTTGGATTGTAGCTCGAAAGCAATCATTCAATATCTAATGAAGCTGCATAATGCATTGTATGCCACAAAACAGAACGTATAGCCATTATGTATTCCAATAAATATTAAACAAAGAACTTTGACCAGTCCTTTTTACAACCACATTGCACAGGAGACATCTCTAGCAGCTAGAAAAGTTTGCATTGCAATTTACTTTTTCCCTTTCACATTATAAGTACTTCTCTAAAACACAAAAATGTGTAAGTACTATGCACACAAACTTTAGCATTTCAACAATTCATGATTGGCAGACCATAAACTTTATACCAGACCATAAACTTCAATTCTCAAATCTTTAATAGTGCATTAACAAAAGACAACTCACAGCAGAACGCTGCTGCTTTTGCTTTATATCAATTTTTAGATCCAGCTCTCATGATTGGCAGCTCATCATCACAAAAGCTTTAACAATAGGCTATCTCCTTGGATGGGCAATTAAAAATTTTCTTATGAAACATTAGTTTATAATCTTGTTACCTTTAGGTCATAGTTTATGAACATAGTTTATGAAGAGTATTATGTTATTCACATTACAATACCATATTATTTCAATTTTTAGTACAGTAGTATGTACCTTTTTTTTAAGCAACAAATATTGGCTTCGCATCATTTTTCAAATTTATCACACGAAATACCAAGTATAATATTCTCATAATACAAAGACAAATTGCTTAGCATTGCTTCTCAAGTTATGTGATAAAATTAAATTCCTCTCAATATTACCTAGTTCTTCAAGGTGTACCACCTTAAAAACTGTGATCCAAGAGTTGGGGAATATTTCAATGCATTTAAAGGAAGTTCATAGACAAAAAAAATAAAATGCGTTTGTTGATTAGTAAGTAGGAGACAAATGGGTTTTTGTACGTGATGTGATTTTCACATTAAAAAAGGTATTTTGTGAGGAAAACATTTAGGTTTCTATTCATGGTTCATTAATTCTAAACTAGAGAAAAACTAACATCTATAACTAATTCAAGCCCATGGAAAAAATAGCAAAATTAAAGGTCATACAATACGTACAAAACAAAACGTCAATTAGCATAGAACAAAAACATATTAATTGGTTTGACAATAAAATCATCAACATAAACAACAAATTATTTCAAAATATGGAGGAGAAAATATAAATTTAGAGCTTCTACAAGACCTTATGGAACAAATAATGCTCTTTGTACTCGTCAAGGAAAACTTATTTGAAATATTAGATACTTTTCTGAGACAATTTCATTAGATAGAACATAAAAGTTACTTCATAAAAAAACAAGCCATTCGCTACTTCAAAACAACCAAAAAAATAGCCATAGTGCAAGCCAAAAATATTGGCCAGCTGTTCTAGAAGTACCAAACTAGACACCTACAACTTATCTGACCTATTTGTTAGGTGTTCTCACCCCAAGCCCTCAACAACAGACTTTCCTTTTTACGTTGCAATAACGAAAGTTGAAGCAAGAGAAATTATAAGAAACTAAGGAATAAATAAAGAAGACAAAAGCTTCTATCACAAGAAGATTAAATATTCCAAGAACCCACCTTTAAAGAAATTCTTAACTCATTAAGTTTTGAATTCATGAAGTTCTAAATTGTTTCATTCATCATTTTAATCACATCGTATAGAGGTTTGGATATAATATTTTCTTACAAAATATATAATATTTTAATTTCTAATAAAAAATAAGTGATTTTGATAAAAAAATAAAAATTTTTGCAAATTCCATATTGTAATCTGTCCCACATGGGTGCGCTCGCTCAACGTGTGCCCGAGTTCGACAAACCAGCACCTCTACGCCCTGCACGTGACATGCACGCTTCAACAACCACACCGACGTGCTTGCAACAAGACTCTACATGCGGTAGCAAGCATGGTTCTTACTGCATGGTGCTGCAACAATGGTTTTAATCATTGTTGTCTCCTTTGATTTTCTTCACAATTTTTGGATTTAATGAACCTAAAATTAAACTTCTGATCATTAGTTTTTTTTTTTTTAGATTTAATCCCATTGAATCTTCTTCTCTAAACTGGTTTTTTGTAAAATCTAATTCTATTATCTTCTTCAGAAGGTTAAGATTCCTGCCATCCCCATCAAGTGGTTTCATTGACTCTATTATTAACACAACTTTGATAGGAGTTTACTAACCTTTTAGCACGAACATCTTTTATCAATGTTGTTTTATCTCGTGTTAGGATATAGTTTTATCTATCTTTTGTGAGCTGATGTTGTTGTTTTCATTGATAATAGGTAGCATCTCAATCCCATAAGTACAGATTTTTCAATATAATTTGGCAAATATCAAGAAATACCACTTCACGAATAACGTCATTAATATAATTTTTTATGATAACAAATTTCATTTTATATTTCTTTTCAACTCTCACCCCTGAGTTTTTATAAATCCAGCCCAAAGAATAAGGCTTCGAATATAATGTAATCTCTAGGTTTAATCTCGGAACAATACTTTCTAATATTATATTCTTTTTGCTTCCAGTGTCGATAGTAACACTAATAAGCTCTTGCTTAACTTTTATTCAAATGGTGAATATTTCTATTTATTTTGCTTCATTAAAGATGTCTTTTGGACTCAAACCATAAACAATAAGTTTTTATCAATTTGTAAAAGAGTTTCAAGTATATTTTCAATCTCAACTGTAATAACTCCTTTAATTTTTTTTAAATAATTTAGAATATAATTTCCAACATTATTTTTATAAGTTCTATCTTCTTACAGTGATCACAATACCTTTAAGTTCTACTGATAGTACTTGTTGTAATATACTTTGTTGTAGAATATACTGTCTTTTGTTACCAATGATCGGACTTATATTAAGACTTTCTGATATTTTGTCATTTTGGTTCTATCTATTCAAATTCATTTTTTTTTTTGAAACCATTGCAAATATATTAACTTGTTTTAGACATTGAATAAGAAAAAGAATAATCAATAAGATAATAGAAATCTGCAATATCTTTTGACAATGTCTACATCTTGTTGATGGGTATTCTCAATCTTATAGCTTGTCGTCGAAATTCAGTGGTATATTATTGCATAGTTTGTCATTATCGATGTCATAAGCTATGTTACATCTTTCATTTTTTCTCCATGTGAGAAGACAAAATTAGTACAAAAAACACAAAAAATTGTGAGAAAATTACAACCATTACAATTAATACCACCAAATAGTTATTTGATAGTTAAAACAAATGGTAAATTTGGAGTATGGAGGGCAATATTAAAATTTAAAACCCACAAATATTCTCCTAAAAAAGAAGAGATAATAAGCCGATATGAAAGTGGAAATTATTAAACAAAGGTAAGTGCAATAGATGCAGAAATCTTAGCAATACTAAAAGCATTAAAAAAATTTAAGATCATCCTTATATATAAAAAAGAGTGTCTTAAAAATAGATTGTAAAGAAATTGTCTTATTTTATCATAAATTGGAGAAATCTAAATTATCTGAAAAATTACAAGTTAAAATTTATAGATTTATTGCTGGAAATGGATTTTTTTTTGTATTAACTAAGCATATCAAACGAATAAGAAATTTCTTTACAAATCAGCTTAACAAGCTAATTATTGCAAAAGGCGTATGTAAAAGAACCCATTAGATAAGGGCCCCTATCCTTTAATAAACGCAATACTTTAGCTTGATAAGGCATAATGGGAATTCACCAACTTGGAATCATATAAAAATTCATTAACAAGGCCATTCAAAGGGGTCCAAAAATAATAATATAGCCCAAGAGGCTAGGTTCTTATTAAAAGAACAAAAGGCTATATTATAAACCCAAGCCAATATATCTTAGTCTTACGAGGTCAGATACAAATAGTAGTCTTAACCAATTTTTATTTTGCAGCAATGGCTTTGAAATCCAAAACCCAAAATATTTTAACACCATATTCGAGAGAATCAAATTTAAGATTCAAAAGTCATGTTCCATTAGTGCCATATGAATGATTAATGGACAACCTTTGGGGAAAAAAAAGAACCATCCAGAATATGCCAGAATTATGCAACACAAGGCAAAACATTTTTTTGAAGCCAGAGCACAATATGTTTGTCAACCATCACCGTCAACCTCCCTAAGACCTCACTCTCTAGCGGCATATCTTGAAATGGAAAGTAAGGTCAAAGCCATGGTCCTTTAGAAGAAGAGTGTAAAACTAAATGAGATGCAAGCCAAAATGGAACAATCTATAATGGAAAAGGAAAAAATTGAAGTTGAATAAAAAAAGGTGATCAAAGGACTAAAAAATTACAATTCTTCTCAAAAGCAATAAAAATAATAAAGATTAATGCTTTAAAAAAAGTTCTAAACACTGAGAAAGAGGAATTTTTGCAAGTACAGCAGGTCCTACAAAACTTTTAGAAACAAAAGACCAGTATCTCATTGGGATGGCCGTCAATATGATAGGCTTTGCTGAAATAGAACCTAAGCATAATGAGTGTCTATGCCATGAAGGATTTTAGGCAGTCAGAGTTTCCTTAGATCTATTGCAATGGAGAGACCAAGATATTCAAGGTCAGTGGCTCTCAATATAGGACTTAGTCAACAAAGGTTTTATTTCTCAAATTATCTTGACAAATAAAAGCCAAATAAGACACCTCTTTTTTCTTGGAGGTTAAGCCATATTCTCTATCAACTCTTCAAAAGAGAGACAACATAATATGGAGGTTTTGTTATTCTTCATATCAAATCTATTCCATCGGATTTTGATTCAGGTTATCCAAACGAAGCTAGACATGCTATACTCATAAAAACATTCTATCACCAAATTCCCAATCCAAGTCTCCACAAAATTTTCATGACATGGCTTAACCAGGAGATATACAAAGATAAATGAAGATCTAGCACTCTTACAAATTATCTCATAACTTCAAAACAAGAAGCGAACATCGACTTATTTTGGAAGAACTACAATTAAAAGTTTACACATTAAAACATTTTAATTATAAGCTCGCACTACCTTTTAGCAGTATAGTTCACCACCAATCGAGTGCATTAAGGATATTAAAGCTTATGCTCAAGGTTTTCCATTCAGAGACAATAGACACGTCTTCCTAATAAAACCAAACACAACCATTTTACACATGGAAGATGAATGACTCAATAATGGAATCGCCAAAATCCCATGGAAGGATGACTACAAAATCAGAATACAACAACACGGGCACCTCAAGTTTTTAGTTTGGTGGATTTTATGTACTTTTCCTGTTTTTTTCCTACTTTGTACAAAAAGTGGCTTTGGACCATATCCCAACACCAACCCACAATTACAAGCCTACCAATACTTCCAAAGTCTAGCTAGACCTCCACTTACAAACCCATAATGACAAACCATACCAATAATGCAACTTTCCAACTTAGCCAATGTGAACTAGCACCAACTTTATCCGGCCAACATCTATGGAAAGAGATGTGTGGAACAAGCCTGCCACACGTGTGTTGACCATGTGCATAGTCCTCTACGGTTGTGCTAGGCCAATGCACGCAGGCGATCAACACGCCGCACCTTTCCGAGCGTGCGCCTGCACCTTTGCACGAGCTGCGTGACATGCACGCTACAACGTGCACTCTAGCATGCCTAAAGCGAGCCTCCACACGCAGCCACGAGCATGGTTATGGCTACATGGTGCTGCTATGATAATTTTCGTCATTTTTTCACCACCTTTAATTTTTTTCACAATTTTTTGATTTAATGAACCTATAATTGAGCTCCTCATCATTATCATAATGTCATAATATTGAATTGTCAATGATAAATAAACCCACCACTTTACTGTTTCTCTCTGAACTATGTTATTTAATTGTGTTTTTATTAGACGTCCTATTTAACCCTTTTTTTCATTAGATGCCCCATCCTACTTTTCCAGTGTATTCATGTCTCACAATAAATTCTTGGCATTTCCCATCTAACTTTTCAAATGCTCAGGTTTCAAACACCAAACTTCTATGTTATTTTCCATCAATATGTTTCAAAAAGCTAAGAACAAAAAAAATGTGAGCATCCATGGTGAGACTAAATCCTCAACAAAATAAAAAAATTATGCAGAAAATGCACAAGATGTAGGCATCTAACAACATAAAAAAACAATATGAAAAAACAAAACATAAAAGTTTCACAAACAAAATCCACATTTATCATAAGGCTTAATTATCAAGCTTTTTGTATGATTTACCAAAATCTGTGAATTTCTTCCTGGGGAGATGTAGAAATTCAGCATACTCTCTTCCTTCATCAATCCTATGAAGTTGCAACACAAGTGGACGACGAGTAACAATTCCTAGAGATGGGTGAACGCTTAAGCATAAGAAATTACACAATGGCCTGAGCAGCAAAATGATAAAAGAAATAAAAACAAAAAACCAAGAGAAGCTTTGGTGTTACCTGATCCTCTAGGCAAGAAGTCCTTCCCAACTATGCTCTCCAACACTGAAGATTTACCCGAACTCTAAGAGAAAAAAAATGCCACATTTAAAAAAAAACTTTGATACAAAACTTTTATTTCAAAAAAAAGCATTTACATCTTATTTGGTTCATTTATCCATGGAAGATAATAAATATATCAAACAATATACATGAAAAAAATGGAATCACAACAAAAGCCTCTAAACCTAGTAAGTTTCACATAAATCAATTTAAAGGTAGGGGTTCTATAAAAAAAACTTACTTTCCCAATAAATAAAAAAATTTGTTAGCAGTAGTAATAGAATAGAATATATATACCATCAAAACCTACAGAATTAGGTCAATAATAAACAAGTACAATGAAGAAAGCAACTTGAGGGTGCAAAAGACTGCTCAAACGAAAGCATAAAAAGAACAAAATCATTACACAATAAACACAAAACAAACCAAAAACACGACTATGGAAATGAACTCTACCCAATTCTTAATTTGTCAAATCCCAAACCTAGTTTAGAAATGGGATATATGAAATAACTTAATTCTAACACATACGATTTGATTCAAGATTATGTTGTGAAGCTTGGTTTAGGACAATACTGATCAAGAAAGGTGCTCTCAAAACTGTCCCAAGAAACAATAGTAAAAGTTTCACTAAAACTGAAAAGAGGCAAAATCCATCATGAGATTTTTGGGCCACTCCAGTACTCTCAAACTCCATCTGTTGAAGTACTTTGGTTTTAAAAAAAAAAAAAACACTCAAAAGGTATTTCTCTAAAAGCAACACCAAAAAACTCCAATGAGAGATTCTTTTCCGCTCACCTTAAGGCTCCTTTTCAAAAGCAAGTTTTAAGGACTTTTCAAAGGCCATTTTTTTAAACCCCTATTTAAAATGCAACTTTTCTAACCACTAAAACCACGTTAAAAAAAAACCCTCACTATCTTTCCTATTTCTTGGAATAAGGCATATCTTTGCAAAGGATCTATCATGCCATCAAAATTAAGAGGATGAAAACTCTATAATTTCTCCATTTACCAGTCATCTTTGTCCTAATGTATGGAGCAATAAGCATGGCAATTAGAATAGCACTGCTTGGGCTAAACAATTGAAGAGAATAAGTATGGTAGTATAGATTTAGAGAATAGCAGAGTTTCTTGCTGAGTTGTGAAGAGCATTGTGCTCCATTTTCAACAATGTTTATCAGGTTATTGATTGTTCCAATATTACAGTATTTGCAAAGTCTTTGCTTCAACGACTCATGCTACATGACTATCAAACCAATTATGCGTTTCTCACATGGCATTTTGTACACAGTCTAGATAAAGGGTAGATTGATTTGACAAAGCTCCCACATACATGGGATCTAATAAAGGGAATAATCAACTAGTTCTAGCATACAACACATTGAGCAATATTTTTGTACTAGGATTTTTCAACACTCCCTGATCTCCAAGTCGCATGACAATAACCCAATCATGGCAAAAAATTGATACATATGAAATAGCTCATGGCTTGTCATGTGCAACTGTTCCACAAAGTTGTAATCTTATCGTTGCTACAATCATCGTAAAAACAAATAAAAAAACACCTTTTTCCTCACTTTTTCTTAGAAGAGAGATTGCACTGAACAAAATAACCATGGATTTAGTACTAAATCATGGTTTGAGACCTCTCTATCACAATACGATTCATACTACAAAAGTATCATCCAACTTAACACTAACTAATCTTATGTAATTGTTCTTGAAACATACAAAAGGCCTAAGTAAGACCAAAAAGTTTTGTTCACAAGGATTGTAGAGACCCTCCATCTACAAGTCTATCAAGGCCACTTCTTGTCTAATAAATCCTCTTCTAAGCAAACCCCTAATGATTACTCCCAATTCTTGCCAATCATAAGCCCTCAAGCTCGCACTTGGTTCAAGTTTGAACCACATCTTTGTAAGGATCAACAATAGCTCATCTTTTACCATCTTACCATGGCATGGCTCATGGCATTAAAGTGTTGTTCACTTTTTTTCAAACCAAATTTACACATTTGTGATCAAATGGCATCTCAATAAATTAAAGTCACGATCCAACATATACAGAATACAAATTTTGCCTCATATCCTTCTATATAGAAGTTATTAGGAACCGTCCATTACCTAATGTGTCCTCAACTAACATAACAATCACTCAGAATCATCCATCTAAAATAACTCATCCATATAGCATTCCACATGTGTTATGGGGACCCACCCATTATCTAACATATCCTCATTTAACCTAACATTCACTCCTAACAATCGTCCAACCAAAATAACTACAATTGAGCTTCAATTTAGATCAATACAAATCATGCTGACAAGATACAATACAAGAACATAATTATGTGATAATCCAACTTAAGCTAGCTACCCTACTTTGGAACTTATAAAAATAAGTTTTCAATTAAATATAATAAAAACATGATATAAGAAAAACTTCAAATTTTGTTTAAAGTCAAAATGTTTATCTTAAGATGCTATCGAGCTTCACTTAACGTCTAGAAAATCTTAGGTGAAGTCATTAGGATGGAAACTTGTAACTCCAAGGCAATAAAATAACTAGTGAATAAAAACTAGCTAAACCTTCTAGGTCAGGTTTACGACTAACTAAAGAAATGGGAAATAGTGATCTAGCTAAGCCTCGAAACAATGCTTATAAAAGCCAAGCTATGCTTGCCATATGAAATTTTTTGGAAAGCATTTGTCACCATAATTAATGAACATAAATATTTCAATAAGTTGTGTCATTCAACAAAAATTCACAATATTTTTTTTTTTTTTTTTTTTTGAGAAGGATATAATATTATTATATCAGAAAAGCCCCAGTACAAAAGCACCCATACGATCCTCAAGGGGGATCGAAGGTGAAGTCAGACAACATAAGCTTCAGCAAAGGTTTAGGGATAGGATCCCCCAGGACCCAAATGAACTCCCTGCGACAAGCCTCCCTTGCGATCCAATCAGCCGGCGCATTCCCATCGCGGCGAACCTGGGTGAACCGGAGAGCCTCCAGACCACTGGCATACTGGAACGCCTGAGCAAAAACCCCCGTCACAGGGGGATGGGCAATCATGTCGCGCACCTCCTGAAGAGCCAGTATCGAGTCAGACTGGATCTCCACAGCCCTGTACTGGGGAATGATTTCCCGCATCAGGTCAAGAGCCAAAAGAATAGCATGGGTCTCCATCATGTCCACAGAGTGGGATAGCCTCCGCTTGCCAGCAGCCAGAAGAGGGTTGCCCATACAGTCCCTCACAATCATGCCCAAACCAGCCACAGAGTCACCAACCGCCGCATCGCAATTCACCAATATCCAACCTGTGGGGGGAGGAATCCAAAAGCTCGCAACTAGCAAGTCCGAGGACCTGCGCAGATTCCCGCTGGACAGAGAGGACGGAGAAGAGTGTCGGTTGAAACTCAGGTGAGCCTCGAGCAGGATGGTGCGGATGAAAGAGGCCGGGCGACCGGCCAAGTTGTTGTGTTTGGCGAAATTTCTATTGAGCCAGATGTAATACATCGTCGTAGCAAGGATCGCTGCCACCCACGGCCCATTCCCCTGGCGTGCCCCCGACAAGCCGATAAATCGGAAAAGCTGGTCGGTGAATTGGAGAGCGGCCCCCGTTGACTGAGGGAGCCCGGTCAACGCCCCGCGGATGGAGCAGTCCGCCCAAATTAGTTGGGCCCGTGGGCAACCCCAGGCCATATGTTGCAGCGTCTCTTCCCCCCCGCTGCACAGCCCGCAGGCGGGATCATGGCTGATCCCGCGGCGAACCAGCCAGTCCGCCGTCGGCAAACAATCCCCGGCAGCCCGCCACATGAACAGGCGTACCCGCGGCGCCACCCTCAGCTTCCAAATTCCACGCATAACCTCTAGAGGCCGTCTCCCCTCGCGTCCGCCGCCTCTCCGAACACTGCATACCACGCTCGAGTAGATCCGGCCACCATCCGCGCGGGCCTTTTCGGTGTGCACCTGGCAGAGAACATCCTGAGCCGAGTGCGTCGCACGCGGAAGATGCAGGATGCGGTTAATGAGCTCCTGGCTGGCCCACGTGCGAATGAGCTCCAGGTCCCAGTTGCCTGCCGCCGAAATGCACTCGGCGACGCTGGTAGGCCACGAGGAGTTGACGTTGATGAAAGTCGGCCAGCCGCACAGGGGGAGCCCAAGCCAGTTATCCTCCAGGAACCGTACCGCCCTCCCGTCCCCGATCCGCCATACAAACACAGATAAGGCCTCCGGCATCGCCCTCATCACCATCTTGCACACCGGGGAAGCGCTGCGGGGGGTACGCATGAGGGGATCATCCAGGCAGTACTTCCTCCTCATCACCTCCACCCAAGGAGTGGAGTCCCGGCCAAGAATCCGTCTGCACCCATCCATATAAAGAACACGGTGCCAGACACGGAGGTCCCGAAGGCCGAGCCCACCCGCATCTTTAGGCAGCGTAATACATTCCCAGGCCGCGTAGTGTATCGCCTTGCTAGCGTCTTTCCCTCCCCATATGAATGTCCTGATCCGCTTCTCCATGGCCTCGATGACGCCCGCCGGCACCGCGCAGTGGCGGAGCACGTGGCCGGGGATGGCACACAAAACCGAAGAGGCCAGAACCACTCTACCCGCGAGCGATAGAGGCCTGACCCTCCAGCTCGTCAACCAAGCATCCAACCTCTGAAACAAAAAGCTGAGATCAGCCGCGGACAGTCTCTGCGCCGTGATGGGAATACCCAGATAAGAGAACTCCCGGCCCTGCTTGATTCGCAGCTTGTTCGTGATCACCCCTTCGTCCTACTAAGCCTGGGGTTAAAGACGACCCTGGACTTTGCCAAGTTGACGCACAGCCCAGCAGCCCCCTTGAAAGCATGCAGAACGCTACGGATGGCCCTCGCAGCCTCGCGAGTAGCAGGGGCATACAAGAGGACATCGTCAGCGAACAGAAGATGCGAGATAGACGGCGCGTGCCTCCCCGGCCGGAACCCCAGCAGCTGCCAATCCTCATATCTTTTAATCATGCACGACAGGAGCTCGGTGGCCATAACATAGAGATAGGGCAACAGAGGGCAACCCTGCCTGAGCCCCCGTTCCGCGACCACCCACGGGAGGCGAGAGCCGTTGACGAGGACGCCATATCTAGGGTGACAAATGCAGGCCTTCACCCATTCGCGCCAAATGGGGGGAAACCCCAACGCCAGCAGCATGTCAAGGATGAAATCCCACCGAACCCGATCGTACGCCTGCTCCATGTCCAGCTTCACGGCCATAAGGCCAGTGGCCGCCGTGCAGGAGCGCATCTTTGCCGCCATCTCCTGCGCAATATAGATGTTGTCGGATATGCTGCGTCCGGGAATGAACGCGGCCTGCTCACGGGAGATGAGACCAGGCATCACCGGCTTCATTCTGTCCACCAGAACCCTCGCCACCGCTTTGTATACCGTGTTGCACAGGCTGATAGGTCGGTAATGTTCCGGCCTGCAAGCCCCCGGCTTCTTAGGAATTAAAACCACGAGAGTATCCTTCCAGCCCTCCGGCAGCTTCCGCTCCTCAAAAAACGCCATAACAGCATTAATCACATCGGCCCCAGCGATCTTCCAGTATCCATGAATGAACTCCGCCGTGATCCCGTCACTTCCCGGGGCACGGTTGCGTTTGATGCTCCTCAAAGCCCCCACCACCTCATCTACCGTGACGTTCCTCCCCAAGGCATTCGCCTCCGCCGGGCTCACCCTTCTCTGCAACGGGGTTACCATCGGCAGAACCCCTTGATCACCACACCTCCACTTGCGATCGAAGAACTCCAAGAGGGCCATCCCAATGCCATCAGGAGAGACCACCTCCGTTCCGTCATCCCCTTTGAGCATAGAAATCCGGTTAGACCTGGCACGCGACGAGGCCATGTTATGAAAAAACTTCGAGTTGCCGTCCCCGACATGCGCCCAATGAGCCTTGGCCCGCTGCCACCACCACTGCTCCTCTAGCGCGCCGCCCCGGTGGAAAGCGGTGATCAAGTCCCCAAGACGATCGTGCTCCTCCGCTGAGAGGTCCCCCCTGGATTCCCTATCTTGCAACTCCTCGATAGCCCGCAGCAGCTCTCTGTTCCGGTCCCCCAAGTTGCCCACCTCAACCCGACTCCAACGCTGTAAGGCCTTCAGGGAACGTCTGAACTTCGTCGTGACCATCTCCATAGGGTTGCCACAGGCCCACCTCTTCCACGCCTTAAGCACGACACCATGGGACTGAGGGTAACTGAGCCACGCACTCTCGAACATGCTTCTACAGGACTTCGGCCGCAAGCCCGTATCACCCAGACGGAGCAGCACCAGGCAGTGATCAGACCCAAGGCGACTGAGGTGCTGCACCGAGCAATCCGGAAACCCATTCAGGCCCGCCGGGTTAATCAGCACTCGGTCAAGCCTTTCCCATATGCGCGCTCCCCCCTTCTTCCCATTACACCAAGTGAAACGGTTGCCGATGAACCCCAGATCCTCCAGTTGAGTGTCCTGCATGAAGTCAGCGAATCCCTGCTGGTCACGACCATACACGAAGGGCCTCCCGCCCCTCTTCTCCGCCTGAGCCATGACCAGATTCAAATCCCCCGCCACCAGGAGGGGGTAGTCGCCACCGTGAGATGAGCGGATGACCTCCAAAATGTCCTGTTTCCGCTGGTAGTCCCTAGGCCCATACACTAAGAAACAGTCAATCGAGCAGCTTGGCCTAGGAAATATCGAGCAAGCCACCAGGTGAGGGGACGCCGCCATAATATTAAAAAGAGATAGGCATGTACCTACAAAAGCATACATATATGCACAACCACAAAGATATGCACACTCATTTGCATATGAATGCATTTACCATACAACTGTTCATTAATATTTATGATTATTGATCAGCTTTGATCACATATGCCCTCTACCCCTAATAAATCATGGGATCAACAACACTAAGGTATGGTCCTTAAGCTTATGCATATAAGGCTTGGTCCTAAGATATATAAAATCTTCCTTCACTTGACTTAAGAGACACATAATACCCTATGTACAAGCCACTATGTTTGTGTATTTACACCTTAGGATTGGCTCATTATGTTCATTTCTAAATTTTTCTACATTAATATACCCTAGAACATGTACACAAGTATGATCTGGATTGCATGCATCAAAGATTTATGTGGAGCTATTAAGCCAACATAGAACATGACATGCACAAATTATGAATACCAATTAAAGATTATGGTTACTTACCCATTATCCCTTCATTTCTTCTTTAGGAAAATCCTTTCATCTATCATTCTTCCATCTATCCCAATTCACTTTTTTGTGACTGGATTTTACGCATGTTCGGTCTTCATGCGTTCAAAAGTGTTCTCCCAAGAGATCGTCAGAAGGGCAAGTTCTTATGCCTAAAAGAACTAAGACTACCGAAACAAAAATAAGGTTTTAATTGGAAAATATAATTGACAAACATGCTGGCACATTGCCATTATTATTTTCTAGAAATTTGAAATTATCTTTTATTGCATAGTTGTTTCTTATAAAAGAGCAAGTTGGTGCTATAGATTAAATTACCTTACTTGCCAAGTGATTTATGTCGTTTCTCCTTTTTTACTCTTGTTACCAATGAAAAACCATAATCCACTTCCTTCCAAATTTCTTCTAGTTCTTTAAGCCAATTTTGGATATACAATCAAAATATTTTATTAAAAAGGACAATTGACAAGCTCTCTTTTCATCCAATCATCAATTACCCCTATTCTACCAACAACCACCCCAAATTTTATTATAAATGTAGTTTGTATGAATTCCATAAACTATCTTTTCTTTTCTTATTACATTATCCATAAAAGATGTCTTAGTCATCTTCCATTTAACTCCAGCACAAATAAACCAACATCAATTGCAATTATTAGACTATTCTACAAATGTCATAAAGTTCAAAAGAATGAGTGGAACCTAAGATTATTTAGAGCTTTACTCAAGATTGAAGGAGTTAGTTCCATATGATGAAATTAATTCCAAAGTCTAAGTGCATATTATCTAGTATGGTTCCTTAGCAGGTATGCATCATTATTAAGTGTGACAATAAAAGCCTAGTCCCTACATTTAAGTAAGCTCATCCTTCCTACAATGCAAACATAAAAAGTTAACAAGAGGATAACATGTAAAATGTTATCTTATACCATATTGGCCACATTTTCTAAGACCATCAAGGTTTATTTATTGTCAACAGCTATGCAACAAGTAGAAGTAAGCTAGATCTTGAGAATCTTGATTGCCCGAAAAGGTATGTTAAATCTTATATGGTACTAAGACTTTGCTTGGATGGCTTAGGCATTTAGGTACATGTGCTCAACAAGGCTTTGGGGGCCCTAAGGCTTCACTTGGATTAGTTAAGGCTTCAAAAAGTTTGTCTTGGGGACAAAGTCTTTAAGAGATGAGGTCAAAACCAAACAAAAAGATTTTGGGGTAAGATATGCTCAATCTTTACACTTGGCAACACAAACTTTGCTCAAATTCATACTAAATTCAATATGCTTATTTGTATGAACATTGAAGAGAACAAGGTTGGGGTGATAATGCAAAAGGAACAAATTTATTAGCCATTTTTTATAATTTTACAAGCTTATATGTCTAAGTGACTTTGTCACACTCATCCTCTATTATCACACCCATGCTCTAATCAAATAAACTAGTCTGTTGACATCATTAATTATGTAAGTTCCTTCCCATTGTAGTGATAACTTGCCCAATGTTGTTGTTTTCTTGTTGATTCTAAGCTATGCAAAACCAAATATCCTCAAACAAATGCTAAGTTTCATGTGTTTGTCGTAATAGCTTTTGATTTTTTTTCAGTCTTTATGCCTTCCCTATAGTTAATAATTTTTGTAATCCTTCAAAAAGCTCCAAATCTAATCAGGTTGCTTTATTATTCGAATCCATCCACTGTTCTAGCTGATCTTTCGGACGCTATGTTTCAGCTTCTAGCCTTGACATGTAATGATTTACTTCCACTGGAATGATTGCTTCTACTCCATACATTAACGAGTATGGATTCATCCATAATAGTACTTGGAGTAGTATGCTGCGTGAAGCTCTTCAACCCACTATCCATTTGCCTTACCTAGGAATCTGTTGAAATATCCATCATTCAATTGTTTGCAACTTTTGCTTTTCCATTTGTCAGTAGGTGAGCCATTGACACAAATTAAAGGGCGACAGCACATTGCATGGAAAAGTTAAGCATTATTGGAATGTCAAAAGATCATCTATTGTGTGTACATTGGCAAGTGGCACACCATATATACAGAGAATATTTGACTATAAAACTTCTATACATGTGACCCTTCCATTGAAGCTAAAAGCTTAGCTTTAATCCAACTCCGTAAAATAATCCACTAATATTCACAAATACTTACATTGCTACGAGACAATTGGTAATGATCCCAAAAAAGTTCACACACCACATAACAAATAGCCAAGAACCCTCAAAAGAGATTAGGATACATGCAAGGCATCACAACACATTTCCTTGTGAAGTTAGAAGGCAAAAAATTGCCATCTAAATTCTTTGACAAATTTTTTGACTCCAAACCAATAGTACCCTTTATAAATTATATAGAATGCAAGCATAACGCCCTCAGCAGGGATCCCACACTCTCCTTCATGAATTTCTCTCAATATCTCATGCACTCCAACAAAGCAACAAACTTAAACAATGGTCTTTCAAATGATCTCTTGTGAAACTGATCGTCAACCAAAATATATTTGACATTCTTTTGTCTAATAACTTTAGCCTCTATAGTTTTCTTTGACAATTTTTGTCTCACAACTAATCCATAATTGGATCCATCTAAGAAGACCATCTACTTATAATTAAAATTCACCTAATGTAACATGCTTCAATTGCTATTTTCTTAAGCCTACTATCTAGGCAATTCCAATGTTCCTTTTGCCAATTCATCTACCAACACATTTTGCTCCCTTGGAATATGGATGAACTACTCGGGCTAAGAACTAATTCATTCACCATTTTGCAATATGCTTTCAAAATGCCATCTTTGACGTCAAATTCACGCCTTAGTTGACTTGTAAACAAAAAATTAATATCCTACATTATGCTTGGCTATGAGATATGGGAATGTCAAAACTATAACCTGGTTAAAGATAATGTGAGTCAAGCTTCAAGTACAATCCCTCTTCCTTTGTACTCTTCCAAATATACCCCACAAACAAACACTTTTCACAATGGCGACCTTTTGTTGTACATGACTACTCAGAAGTCATGATTTCGTTAACTTGAGCTTAGATTGCAGTCCATAGGATAAAATCGACTTCATATTTACTTTGTTCAATAGCCTGCTTCTAGAATCTTCTTGAAACTTCAAGCGCACCTAACTTCTTGATAAATGGACTACTAAAAAGACCACTGAACATATGCTCATGCCTGCATTCGGATGAATCTTTCCCTACCATTGTTGACAAGCATGTGGCTGAATGGCCACCTTGGGGGCACTTATCAAAGGATTGAAAACAAACGGCTACCCCTAATTTGTTTTGAATGCGGGATGGTTGGCCACATTACAAGGGCTCGTATTCCACA
The DNA here is from genome assembly GCA_023846275.1 of Vanilla planifolia. NCBI lineage: Eukaryota > Viridiplantae > Streptophyta > Magnoliopsida > Asparagales > Orchidaceae > Vanilla > Vanilla planifolia. Next base: position 2,853,813 of record CM043877.1, read on the forward strand.
AAAGATGCCCAATTCAGTTGATGCAAGCACTTATTCAAAGGTGGCAGCACGGGCTCCCACCAAGTGAATATCGAAATATGCCTTTAACTTGCCAATCGAAGTGGGTATTAAGCTGAACCAAGGGGATCAAGGCCTGGGACCACGGATGGTAGTGCCAACCATGTGTAGATGCTCTGAGCAATTGGTTCCTAGTGCCCTGTTAGCAGGGGTAAACAACAAGACTTACAGAATATTTCAATAGTGCTTATTGGGGAGGAGCAAGTAGAGGCTTGCTCCAGCAAGCAAAATACAATGCAACTGCCTATTCCCAAGCTTGGGAAGCAAGTTGTGGCGACTCAGCAGTCATGTTGCAAATTATGAGCCAAATCAAATGCATGAAAGATGAAGATTAATGACAGGGACATGGAAGGAATTAACACTTAGTTGCTTCATCTTAAAAGAGTTGCATGAAACCAAATGGTAGCACTTCAAGCGCCGTCAAAATGGACATTGTGAATTTAGAGGTTACATGACAAAATCAGTATGTTGATATGAATATGGATGCTTGGAGAATCTGAGAAATAACTGATGATGAACCAACTGAGGCAGAGTATCTCAGCCAAGCAGAGGGCTCGAAAGCTCAAGGACCCCAATGTTGAAAATGGATCAAGAAGAAAAGCTAGTATATCACCAAGTAGACAGGGAGGTGGTGCCCCCATTTCATCAACTACCCCTTAATGATTGGAACATTTCTTGGAATATTTAAAAGGGATCATCAAAACCCTCAAGAAATTAATTGTTGGAAATTGTCAAAGAGCATTGGATCTTCATGTTGACCTTGTTTAAGACAAGGGTTACTTTCTTTTATCATCATAATGCAAATCATCTTCTTGGGAGGAGCTAGAATTTCATTGTGAAACCTTCTACAAGCAGTTTAACCGATATTATTGTTCTATGGTGAAACTTTATTCAAGCATCATTTCTCACAGTCAACAGGTTGTTGCTCTGAGATTGAGGATGCTAGATTATCCCCTTGGATTTTCTGCATGGTATATGCTTACAAAGGCCATGTCTTGCGTCATAACATTCAAGATCATATCCTCAATGTATCCTCTCGATCTTTTCCCTTAATTTTAACTAAACATTTTACTCTCACACTCTCACCTTCTAAAAAGAGAGGAAAAAAAGGCTTTTCGTTTCTCATTAACTCAAGAGGAGTTTGTGCAATTTATTTTTGATAACGAGCTTCGTGAACTAAGATTCACTAAAAATTCCTTCATTTGATGCAATACTCGATAGGGAAGTGCCTAAATTTTTTTGGCGTTTCAATAGGGCTTTCTTGAACTTAGTGAGACTCATTTTGTTTCGGAGGACCACCAACCAACACCTCACCAAGTTGGTTTCTAATCACAACCAACTCTTTATTCGATTTTAAAATATAGAGTTTTGTCCTTCAAGTGGTAGAAAGAAGTTTGAAAATATGTAACTCAGATGCCCAAACATTAGAGATGTGGTAAATGTGACTTGGCATTGAGGGACAGAGGGGACCCTACAACTATGGCAATAAATTTTCTTGAGTCCTCTATGCTTACAGAAGATAGAGCAAGATAAAGTTTGGTAACGTGGCTTCCTCGTCCCAAACACTTCGATGTGCTATCTCTGAGCTACAAGTGAAAGAGATGCAAGATGGTTTTGTGGATTCACGGATATGCAAACAACTTCTGAATCTTAATGTAAAGTATCACAATTCCCTTGCCAAAATTGAGATTTGATAGCAAAGGGCAAAGACCAGATGGGCTGAATTTGGTGACAAAAACACTAATTTCATCTACTCTATTGCGGTTAGGAGGTAGAGGGATAATTTTATTTATAAGATGATTGATTGATCCTACCAATACCATTGTGACCTCTTAGGAAAATATATCATCAATTTAGGTTGATTTCTTTTCTCAAATATGGCACCAACCTTTGTACTCTTTAGATGATCTAATTCTCCCTTCCTACCAAGTAAATCTTTCCTATGATCAAGGTGCTAGATTGATTGTACCCATTTCCACTTCTGAAATCCATAATTCCATCTTTTTGTTAGGTCTTAGATGTACTTAAGGATGCAAAACACCAAGGAATAACAAAAAAGCAAACCATAATACCTACCAAGTGCACCTACCAAGAACCACGCCAAACCAAGTGGAATAAAGGAGAAGAGAATCCCAGTTGATTTGGCATTTAATGAGCACAACTATAAGAAGCCTCCATCCCATCAACTCAGGAAGCATTCTAAGCACGGCTACCAACCGACCTTGTCTTCCTTGGAGAAATTTCCAAAGACTCCCTCTGCTCCAGCTCAAAAGCTTTGCTTCTTAGTCAAAGGCCCTTCACAACCCAAGCTCCACCCCACTGACACCTCGAATCCTATTTCACAATGCCCAGACTTCTCATCTCTCGTCTTGCCACTCTTGAGCTTCTCTTTCCACTCCCCATTGCTCCCAAGCTCTCCTTTCCCTTTATACCTAAATGCTCCTTGCGTTGAAAACCTCTACCTCTCAGGAGCTTTACATCCCACCAACACCTCATGCATATTTACAAAGGCCTGCCCGTAAGGACTTAGAAGCAACCCGAATGGTTTTGACCCCCGTAAGCCAAGTTATACCCTGCAGATCACCGCCAAGCTAGGCCAACCCGCATCAACCTACGCTAAACTGTATCACACGTGCCACCGGCATCAAACCAAACCGGCTTACACTCGATTGCATAGTGCCTACCGCACCCTATTGAATAATACCACGCCGCCCTTAGCAAGATTTTGTTGAATTGGTCCAAACCAAGCCAGAACTACAATGAACCGGTTTAGACCAAGCCATAATGTGCCAAACTAAGCCAAGTAAGGCCTGATTGCACTAGACCAAGCTAAACAAAACTGAACCAGGCTGGACAGCACTGATCCACACTAAACCACAGCAAATCAAGCCCTTTTACGCAAGAATGTGCCTAAATGCCCAATCTACACCTACAACAAAACTTACATCGATCTAATTGTTCTTTCCCAATTTTGCTTCAACAACAATCCGCTTAGAGGTTCCAACAAAGTGCTCAGAGATGCATCATTGTCTACAACATTAACTTCCTCACCATTTCCCTAAGTTTTTATTTAAATTCCTCAAATCTTTTTATTGCATCAACAGTATTACAACAAGAGATAGTATTACAAGCTCTTTTCTCAAGAATTATTAGGAAATATACTCTTACCGCCATAAATAATGTTTTCACCACTACATACATGCCAACTCCTTGGCACAATACTTCGATTGTTACAATCCCCAAGATCAAGGGGGCATCCTTCTCTCCATCAATTATAGCTAATTAGCCTCTAGAAAACTATATACAAGAGATGGCAAAGGTCCTAGTTTCCAAATTATAGGACACTCTTCATGATATCATTAATTTTGAAGCAGGATGCTTTCATTAAGAGGCATTCCATTGTTAAAAATGTCCTTATGGCACAAGAGCTCTAGCATTGTCTATCTTCTTCCTCCTTTTTAATGGCAAGCGCCTACCCAAGATCTCTACATCTTATAGCCTTCATCCGAGGTGCTTCCTATCGCCATAGTTATCATTTGTTCGAAGTATCTCTACCCCTTTATCTATCATCAAAAGACTCGAGGTGATGCTCTTGGTATTTGTGTGTGCTCGATTACATTAAAGATTATCCATCTTTTGTATGTCACTGATGTGTTCCTCTACGATCTTACTATAGCTTCGATAGTTTCAAAGACACGTGACATCCTCTAAAAGAATGGGGCTACTTTTGGGCAATCTCCGAGCTACAACAACTATTGTGTTTCCTTTAATAAAGGAGTGACCTATCATCACAGAAAGATGATAACAAAAAAGTTGAATAATAAAACAAGCTTCTTCTGGTATGTATTTGAGGATTCTTATCACAAGGAAAATATCCACTATTAAGGATTTTCTCACATTACTCAACAGTTACAAAGTTACATGGTGAGGCTTGTAGTCCTTATCTCTAACAACATGGTTGTCCTTGTTAGTGATGTTCTCTTAGCCATCCCAATCTATAATATGACACTTTAGTTTCTATTGGGGTGCTCTTGAATATGAAGCATATAATCAAGCTTTTATTTGGAGTGGTTTTCACAGTTCCATCATTTGTTACACCGCATTGATTAGCATTCCATTGCCTGGCCTCATCGATTAAGGGAATGGCACCTTGAACTTGCCGTGCTCCATGTGAGGTACTTGGCCAAGGATGATGTCTAGTGGGTCCAGCCCCTATAAGCTAGATATGACTCTTAGTCCACCATTTTTCCCTCTAAGCAGGGCGAATCTCCTATTTGGAAGCTCCTTTTTCTTGCTCAAAACCAGATGTCACGATACAGTCTATCTCATAGATATTAAATAGAACTACTCTGACAAATAGATCAATCTTGCTACATTAAATTCACGGCCTACCTTTGTCTAATGTTGAGCTAGAGTTGCTTCCTACTCCCTCTGCTTTCCTTGATGGCTTGGGTGAATGGAGGATTGATTCCCTCGTGAACTATTTTGGTGCTAACTTGGTTCACGACCCACATGGTGATGGAGACTACTTGGCATGGTGTGCTACTCAAATTACTAAGGCAAACAACAACAATTATACCATGATTGTTTGGGCAAGTGATCATGCATAAAATGTGCAACAATTTGGCCTAAAGGCAACATGCCTAGCCACGCATACCAGTTTTCATTTGACAGCATAGCCACAACACCCTTCTTACCTACCATTGGCCTACAGTGCACAGTATGGGCCTACATATGGGTTGCCCATGGGGGTGTTCAAACCATGGACCATGCATTAATTTCATGTGCAATGATGCAACCAATGCCATCTCTTCTCCATGCAAAACAGCACACAAAACTCCACTCATTTCCTTGGCCTCCCTTCTGGATTGGATGAAACAATGCACGAAACATAAACGGCATGACCTATCTTCAATGATTGAACTATTTTCAATCTCATTCCCAGCCACAATGTACTCTCCTGTATTACTTCGAGTTATCCAACAAACTGCTTGGCACTCAACTCCCCTCCTATGTACCGTTGGAACCACTAGGGCCCCCCAAGTCTCTCTTATGCATCACCTACAAGGTGGTCTCCCACCATGGCTAAATTATGGCTACTTGTGATGGTTCTATGAATACTAACAATAGTGCAAATATGGGCATAGCCTGCTATGATAGGTCAAGTATGCTCCTTGCATGTGGTTTGTGAATTTTCCATTACTCTTGTGATGAAATGACATGCTTTATTTGCTACAATTGCATTAGCCTCCAAGTGCTTCTAATACTCTTACAAGATATGGGTAGAGTCTAACTCCTTGGAGGTGATCAATGCTTTGTCTCATTACCTTGCTAGGGAGGATCTTGGTGCTCACTTTCTTCAAGTTGTGTTAGGGGTTCCACAATTTGTGGACTTCAAGGTCTCCCACATGTTTAGAGAGGACAATTATGCTATAGATTGGGTTGTAAAGTATTTGATCCTTTCTAAGTGTGTGCTCTTATGTTGTATGCCTTTACTTGGCCAATTGAAAAATATTCTCCAGACTAACATTTCGCATGAAACTTCATAATGTTTTTATAATTGAGGCTTTAACCACAACTTCTAATAAAAAGGGTTAATTTTTTATAGCTTTCTTAGTTTAAGCCAAAAAATATGATCAAAGCCCCCTTGTTTCAAGGTCTAAGAAAATTTTCTCCAAGACTATGTATTGAATTTTTTGGTTCTCTTGAAATAATATTATAATAAACTGACTTTTTTCTCCAAGTTCCTAAATTGATATTGTGCTAATGTATTGAGTTGCACTCAAATAAATATACAACAAATAATACTTAAAAGAGGAAGCCAAACAAATGAACCTTTAGTTCTTGAAAGGCTACTTCATGCTCTTCCGCCCATTGCCGCATTTCATCATTCTAATGCACCATAAAAAACAACCAATCTTGGATTCAAACAACTTAATCCAGTGATACATGCCATAAGTTTTTGAATATCCACACAAGTATGAGTAGAAGACATTTCCACAAACTTTAATTGTATCTCGATTAGCCTCCATTTCCTATCAACTATTATCTCCATCTGATTGAAGGTTTTATTGAAATGTAATATCTAACAAACTTCCAATATCAAACAAAAAACACTAGACTTCAAAACTTGAGGTAATTATTGTACCAATCACAACATCATTATATGGGTATCCCTACAAAAAATCTTTAATTGAACATAATTAAGATTAGTTCAAAAGACTGGCATATATCTGCTAAAATTTGACAATCCTCTTAAAGAGAAGACAATCAAGCTATTATGTAGCTTTCCCCCAAGAATGGTCATGATAGTGTTCCAAACGTTTAGGCCTCATTTGCAAATCAAGTTTCATGTTAGCTTTTTCAAAGTTTCTCCTCTTCAAAATCAAATGTATCAAAATTTTAACAATTTTTATCAAAGTTTCATTTCCATTCCTTTTCAAAACTTCATTTTCAAACCTCCTTTTTAAATTCAAATGCGATTTTCAAATAAATTCTTTAATTCCCCTCATCAAACATCGTCTACTGTTGTTAATGAACTCGATAATATATGCATTACTAGCTCCATTTATCTTATTATTATTGTTTCTGTCCTTGCAACACTATCTAAGGTTTGGTACATTTCGGTCATACAGCCATTGATTTGTAGATTCATTAAGTTTTTAATGAGTTTGTTTCATTACTCTCTTCAATTGATTGGAAACTCCCTCAATTATCCTTTTTTCTAAAAGCTTCTTAACCAAGACTCACAATGCCAAACAATATAAAGAATCATGATCATGATTAGAATGAAACAAATAAAACTTTGCAAGAATTAGGGTTAATATTGACTCAATCATTCAAGAGGGTATTAGGCACAACCCTTGCACATTTAATATGCCCATGACTTCTAACTAACAACTAATAAGTAATGCCTTCTATAAATTGATCTATAATCCTAAACTTGGGACAACCCATGCAAAGTAGATGTGAGCAAATTGCACTTAACTTTAGACATATAATAACCTCCAATAGCTCTCTTGTTTCCAAGGTCCCTAGGATAAAATATTCTAATGTTACTTGGGAGGCAAGGGACTTACTCAGACATTAGAGACCTTCCTCCAAAAGTTCATAACTCAGTGGTTGAAAGTCAAAATCTACACCATAATCTTTGTCCTCCTTTCCTCCATACAATAGATAGCACATGATTAAGAAAAAACACAAGGTGTCATCTTACCAAGGCATTTTGTATTTTGTGTATTCTTCTTTGACTAAAACCTACAACAAAGGATTTACATTCTCTTCTTGGTTGAATAATTCTAGTAGAGATATTGTAGGAACAAAGGCAAACATTGCAGCAGTTCAAGAAGTAGCAGTTTGGTGTCGCAAAGGAGAATACAAAGAAAGATAAGCATAAGCAATTGAAGGTGTTACAACGTGTAAAGATGGAGGTGAATGAAATCACACAATCCAATAATTTGGAACTTTAATATTATTAGAAAAAATAAAAAACTAAGTTTCAAGCAAATAAAGAGTTTTCCCAGAGAAAAATGCCTCGACAATACTTTTATGGGTTAAAGGTGTACAACTTTGAATATAAAGTTTTTGTTAGATTGGAGGACAAAGAGGTTTATTGTGCTCAGTTCACAAATCTTGAACCAAGTTTGTCAAGTTTTACATTTGATTTAGAGTAACAAGAAATGTTTCCTTATGACATAAATCATGCAAATTTCATCTAGTCCTTGATTTTCCTAGCTTCATCATTGCATTTAGCCATTAGCGGTGATAGAAACAATGAAAAGAGCAAATGGAATTTTCAAGAGTTCTTAAAAAGAGCATGAAAAAACATCAATATTATAGATGCAAAAAAGATTCCTAATCACCAAACAATAGATTACATGCAATTAAAGTTTACAATCATAGACAACACATTCACATTGTATAATTCATAGCATCACTAATGCAAGATTTTATCATTGAAAAAACCCAAAAATAAAAAAAAAAACATGTTGGCAGAGTGGCAAAGACCTTCACTATTTTGGGAGAGATTATAGAGCATAATTACAATAGACAAACCTTTCTCATGTCCAAGAATATCATAAAATATCTTTATTTTCCCTCTTCCCTTATTACAAGAATAAAACAACTATTATCCAACTCTATATTCCACCTCCTTTATTATGGACATTGTGCCTTTCCTTGATGTGACATGGTGACAATATGTTGTCTTTAAGGAATTCAACTAGGCATATAATAACAAATTAATTCCTCGTTAGAAATGATATTATCATCATCCGGATCAAAAAAATATATTAATACTAATGTACCAAAAGCCAATAAGTTGTTCATTAATGTTTATATTGTAGTTCATCTTTGATCCTTTTGATGTGTCATGGTGACGATTTGTGTCTTTAAGGAATCCAACTAGACGTATAATAACAAATTAATTCCTCATCAAAAATGATATTATCACCAACCCAGTCAAAAAAACATATTTATACTATTATTTCAAAAGCAAATAAGATGTTCATTAATGTTTATAATTGTAGACCATCTTTGATCTTATATGCACTTGTCCATCATATAGCATGGGGTCGACAATGCTACTTTCCATCCCTATGTTTCACTTATAAGGGAATGTCCAAAGTTATATAAACTTTTTGCTTAAGAGATGTGTCATATCATAAACACAAATCTATTAACATAGTTTATTCCTTGAGAATTGTACACTATGACTCACCTCGCCTCACTATTAATTTGCTTGTCATTGCATCTCAAAAACATAAACTTGTGGATAATCTAGAATGTGGATATCATTTTTGGGGTTAGCATAGCTAATGAATCATCAATAATTAAAAGCTATATTACTTCTTAGGTTACACTGAACAATCCAAATAAAGAAAAGAAATCCACATATTTTAAGTCAACAACCACTACCCATTTGGGATGGGATTGTATTAAATTACTTGAAGATAATATAACCCAATTACTATTCAACCAATAGGGTTAAAGGAGAAATTTTATTTGGTTGCTAACCAAGATTTGTCAAATTCAACCCAATTTTCATTTAATTGTTGACCCATGTTTATGGGATTTCACTTGATCAACAATTGATGATAATGATTAATAGTGATAGTCAGCCATCAGCAATAGCGAATGTGACTAGCCGGTGGTGGTGGGTAGCAGTGGAAGCAGTTTGCTAGCAACAATAGTTTGCCAATGGTGGCAACGACAACAAGGTTCGGGCCGACAAGCTTGGCCAAACGATAGTAGCAGTGGCTGGGCAATGGTAGGGGCCCTTAATGACGAGCTCAGGCAGTTACAGGGAAAGGTTGGGCGGTAGTGGGAACGACCAGGTGATGGCAAAAATGCCCGGGAGACCAAACAAATGACTGACTAGAAGCAGGAATGGCCGGGAAATGGCAAAGAAAGGCAGGCGGCATTACAGGACAGCCAAGAAGCAAGGAAATGACCGGCCAGTGGGATGGTGAATAATAACACCACGGCCTCAACTTAACTAACCCAGATAAACGCTAAGTTAGAAAAATGACTAGGAAAATCTGGGTTAAGCGCTAACTAAACCACGTTAAATTAACTAAAATTTATGGTTTAAATCCCAATGCCAAACGGTAAACTGCGTGAAGATCAATTAGTGCCTCCATATCTCTTATGTATCTAACCCAGTTATAAACCAAGCAGAATTACCAATAAATAAAGGTGAACAACACATGCCATAAAAACCTAAACAAAGTAGAAAAGCATGTAAACATTCCGCTTGAAATGACAAAACAATCAGCCCAAGCTCATTCTAAAGCACATCAAGAACAAAAACTTCCACTCAAAGAACTACCATATGCAACACGATTTTCCCAGAGCAACAAAAACTAAGCCAGATCTAGCTGAAAAGAGAGAATAAAAACATAATAGAAGAGATAAACAGACCTGTCCTCCGACGACGGCAATGGCAGGCAGAGAGTCCCATAGCGTCGGAAGAGCGCTCTCCTCGCCATGATCTCCTAGGGCAGTGCAGGCCCTCTGGAGCCGATTGACGAGCGAGATCAAGCTCTCCATCTCCCCTCGCCGTCACAGGGAAGGGAAAAGGGGCTCGAAGCTAGATCCCGATCGGAGTTGGTTAACAGTAGGCTTCCTTGGGAGGGAGGGAGGAGAAGCCGATAGGTGAGAGGAACACCATTAGGCGGAGGGACAATTTATTCGCTTTCAGCCACTTCAAGTTTAGAGAGAGGTGTTGTTGTCTTATTTTGATTCGAGGTGCATGAATACGACTTCGCGTATAGTCGGTGCCGTGCGGTGGTGACACGTAGTCGCGTAGGCAATACTTTAATGATTGCTTGTGCTATATTTGAATTTTAAAATATAATATTTAAAACAAAATTACAAATATTATAATTAGTAGCATCTTGTATTATTAACATCTAATCTCAATATTAAATTATCTATTATATGAACAAGAATTGTCATTTATTGTGTGAAATAATAATAATTTTTTATAATATGATTTGACATTAAAATCTATAAAGATAATATGAGTTGTTTTTTTATATGATATGATATTGATATAATGAGATGTCAATCAATATAAAATGAGAATTCTAAGAATAAGAATTATTTAAAAAAAATATAATCCAATGTTTTCAAATGAATAAAAATTTTATAAATAAATGTAAAATGTTAAAATTAGGAATATACTTAAAAATAAGATTAAAAAACTTTTACATGTTAACATAAAAGATGATGATGTGAGTAATAATATGATAAATATATCTTAATTTTCTCTCCTGAACTCAAACTTAATGTATTGTATGTGTGTATTCCTAATGTAAAATTTAAAAATATAATCTAACTAGTGCCTCGAAAAACATTTTAGGACAATGATAATTGAATCTCAAATTCAAATGTCATTATGAAATATCTCATCGTAATTAATCTTTAAATATGTAGTTTGCATTTTTCAAAGATCATTTAGATTTTTACCAAAAGTTTAAAAGATCATCATATTAATTAATATATATATATAATTAAATGATTAGCTTACCCACATATGTTTAATGAAAAGATAAGCCCCCTCCCATTCCTCAAAAAGGTCACCCTTGAGTTTGCAAATCCAAGTAAGAAGGCAAAAAAGAGGGAGAGGAGGAGCTCAAAGGGTGAATGGGGGACTTAAGCTCTTGCGTCATTTTGGTTAGATGAAAAAGGTAGACAAGAAGCTTAGAGGGAAAAACAAGATTTTATGTCAATTGTTGAAAACAATATTTAACGGTAAGGCCTCACTAAGGTTTTTCTCCGTAAAGCACATATTTATAATCTAGATAAGGAAAGAAATGAATTTTGAAAGATTTAAATTGTCACCATGGGGGACAAAGACCATTATTTTTCTGATCATGAGGATCATAGAATATGATTGTTCAAATCATACAATACAAGCTTATAACAAGTGCTAATGAGAGGTTTTCTATCATACAACTATTATCAGTACTTTGATCATACTAGTATGACCCACATATCATACTTATAATGAGCATATATTATTATCTAGGATCATATGTTTGATCACTAGTCAAAATAATGAAATAAATAAGATATATCAGTGTGATGCCCATATTATATAGTATGATAGAAAAAATATAATCTTAGATTATTTCTGCATATCTCATACTGGTATGATGCTCATATCATACAACACAATAAAAGAAAATATAAATGAAGATTAACTATACATGTGTCATTCTGGTACGACAATGTTATTGGATTATTACGACCAGGTTGGTGTGATCAAGGTATGGAATTGTGTATTAAATTAATGATCGTGCTAATATGAAATATGGATTGCCTTTTATGATATGAATTATATAACAATTTAACAAATATTAGTTGTACAATTCATTTTCTAACTAACATCATGCATGAATCATATAAGACAATATCAAATATTGAGTCATACTGTGTGAAATCAAAAGTATAACCAATGCATAGATTGTTCAATACGAAATGAGAATGAGACTAATACAATTATTTGTTAAACATGTTTACTATGGATCATCCATCCATGCCTTAATGCAACCCATTGACTATCTTAAGTCGTATTAGTACAATAGTGATATAAAACTTGTATGATCATAGTAATGCAATGATTTAATAAGTAAAAAGATCTGATTATATAATACAATAATGTCGATTATACAATACAATGTGATGGTAGTAATGAAAAAGGGTAATTTTTTAAACATAGTTTTTAGAAAATATTTTTATAATAAAAATTAAATTATAATTAATAAATATTCATATAAATTATAAAAAATGAGGAGAGCCAATAAAAGAAAAAAATAATAAAAAAGACATCAACTCGTTAGACAAACAAACTAATTAACTATGATGTAAGTGAGTTATTAAATAACCCTGAATATTATTATAGAATATTTGATGATGTTAGCATTGCCTGGTATAATATTCTTTTATATATGTTCTTATTTTATTATAATACTTTATAATTGTTAGTATATATATGTAGTTATACATGTAAAATTATATGAGTTATAAGATAAAGAAAAAAATAAAAAGAAAAAAAAGAAAAGAGGATAATAAATCTCATGAAAAAATATAACCTGATCGAATACCGATTCTATTGATATGATATATATGATATATGTCACCTTTAGAGTTATGGTGCTCAGAGACGAGATAATGACATGTAGAAGTCTCGACTTTGTGATGATGAGATATTTCAATCCTATGTCGATGGGACTTCAATATTCCAAGTACCTTATATCCTATCAATATAAGATATTGGTATTAAAAAATGAGACACGGTAATGATGAGATACTTCACTTTTGAGTATTACGAGTACTTAAAGATGCGACTCTAACATTCCAAGATTCTCATACCTTGTTAGTGCATAATGTGGCATTAGTGAGAGGGACCTAGTGATGATGAGATATTTCATACCTTGGTGCCATGGTATTAAAAGCTAAAGTCATGGCATTTTAGAACGATGAGGTTTGTGATTATTAAATATGATATGAGATATCGAGGTACTAGAATATTGGTTATAAAAAAGTCTATACCTAGAGGGAGAAGAAACATTTGGAAGTAATATATACTTATGATGAGTTGTATAATACTATAAAGAAAATAGATCAATATAAACAAATGAAAGAAAAGTAAAACAAAATATACTATATACCTATGATGCGTTAGATGCGTATAAGTATATGACTTTATATGCATTGTTTCTTAACTTTCTAACACCATCTTATGGAGTTCAATCCTATTAATTCACCTCAATTTCAATCAATTAATTTTTTTAGCCTCAATGTCTTTGCTTTATTTAGTTGAGGCTACTTTTATTAGGTTATAGATCATCTTATATTTACTGTGGTCCCTTTCATAATCTAAAACCTTTATATAATTTCTTCTCTTCATATTATAATTCTTAACAACTTTTACTTATTCTCTTTCGGGATTTAATAAAAAAATACAATAATTCATCGAATTTTAGTCATCTTCCATTAAATTTACAATTAATTTAGACACCTTGTAGATCAAAATGTTATGACAAAACGATGGCTATGTATCAATGGTCACAAACCCTTATTATTAGACAAAAACAACCATTATTCAAGGTGTTAGTGCTATTTAGATTTTTAAAATTAACATTAATTTTTCACTTAACTCTGACTATTTATAATAATATTTGGACTAAATCTTAAACCAAATTATCCTTTAATGTTCATAACTCATTTACATTACCTATACATAAACCAACTTTTGATTATCCTCTAAATCAATTTAATAAATGAAAATCCATTATAACATTATTTTTATAATAACTTACTCTTATTATGAATCCCCTTATTCTCAAATATCATTGAGAAATAAGATTAGTCTATGAGTAAGAAACCTTGTCTAAGAATTTATATAAGATTCATGCAGCGTTAATCGTATAACTTAGTGGTACCATCTTTGAAAAAATACAACCTAAAAAATATCATTACACATTTGATTCTCTTCTAAAAGTTTACTAAGTATCTGTATCTTTATGTGTGCGTGTGTGTGGAATTATCCTTGCTCAATTGTATGGACTAATTCAATGTAATTTTCTTCTTATTAAAATACAAATTAATTAAAAAACTTTAGTTTCCCTTTTGAAATAATACAAATATCATTCTTTCAATATTAAATAGATTTTTATATTATTTATAATAGTATTATTGATAGTAAAACAAAAGAATTTTCACATAAATATCACTATTTCAAATTCATTTATTCCTAATAATAAGTTAATTCCCATCATTGGGAATCCTCCCATAGAATTTTATTTCCTTAATTTTTCTTTTTTATCATCTATCTTATTTACTCCAGATCAATTTCTCAAATGTCTTTTTGTCAAGAATAAACTTGTTATGTTCACTCTAATTTATCAACTAATTTATGATAAGAAATATACTCAAATTCTAATAACATTAAATTGTATAAAATAATTATAATTTTTTAAACTTAACAAATTATAAAATAAAGGACCATAAACTACATACTCCCTTAATCTCTGGATCTAATAAAATATTATGTTCTTTCCTACAACACCCACTATTGAAGTGGGCCCCTTATTCAATTATGAAAATATCTCTCACTTTTTAATTCCAATAGATTTTCTTATTTTTTTAGGTTTTAAGAAATCATGACACTTGTTAACAATGTGGTCGATTTTCTTATAAACAAAATATCTATTAATTGTAATGGCTTAATTCTTCTCCTATAATACTCTATTGCCTTACCATTATCAACCTCCATAGTTTCTAATGTTAAGTCCACTTCCATGGGTGTATGAAAAGCTTTGAATTCTTTAATCCTGGGACATCCTTTTGCAATATGTCTTAATTCCTTACAAAAGAAACATCTTAACGTTCTAATAAATTTTTTTATAATCCTCATTATCTCGTCTACTATATTTAACATATATGTTGATTCCCTTGGATTTCATACAAATTTATTTACACTTAAATTATTCTAGAAACTAGAAGGTGTTATACCTTTATTTGCTATA
Organism: Vanilla planifolia; assembly: GCA_023846275.1. Taxonomy (NCBI): domain Eukaryota; kingdom Viridiplantae; phylum Streptophyta; class Magnoliopsida; order Asparagales; family Orchidaceae; genus Vanilla; species Vanilla planifolia. The sequence goes on from CM043877.1 coordinate 2,868,908, forward strand.
ACTTGCACAACTCCCTTTTTTGTTATATTATATCTATTAACATCCCTAACCTCAAGTATTGAACATATCTCTTCCTTGTGATCTACTATGTCCTAGTCATGAATCATGGAAGCGAGATGAAACTTTGGTTCTTTATCTTATAACATTGGTATAATAACATGTCATAAATCTTTTCATACCAAATATCTAATAGTTTTTACCATATGACTCCACAATTTTTCCAATGCTACTAAAAACATTTACTACATTTCCCAAAACCTCTAGGTTTAAAACTAGTTTTACTTGTCTTGTATACCATCAATCTCTTAATGATGCTAGTTTGCTTACATATCATAGTAATATGTCTTGAGTTTTTGGAGATAAAACACTTAGCTTGACTTCTGCACTTGACCATCTAGGCATTCTTCTTATTTCATGACCTCATAAATGATGTTATTAATCTATAGCTATAAATGAATTTCTAAACCTTCAATATTACAAAATGTTCTATACATGAGTAATTATAACTATTAAAAAATTATATAAAATATAGATACATATATTGTATTAGTATCTTTACTCACAAGTCTCATCTATTTTTAAACCAAAGTTGTGATAACATCATGTTAGGGCCCCACCTAACCCTATATTTAATAAGAAAAGTAAATAAGAGATTATGTGCAAATAAAATCAAATATAACTTCAAAAAATCCTATATAAGTAGATTTGATGGTGAAACTTAATCTTGATCAATCCAATCGAACATGTACTCAAATAAAGGAGTAGGAAATGAATGACTACAAAATAAAATAAGTTTATGACCAATACTACTATAATTATACTATCACAAAAAAATTATAAAAAATGTAATTCCAACAACACAATCTATGAGATACCACAAGACCCATCACATATCTAAAATTATCCCCTGACTCAGTTAATAAAAGGTATCTTCATTTATGATATTTGTATTCTCATCTCTCTGTATAATAAATATATCATTTATGATATAAATACTAATAAAGCTCTAAATAACTTTAGTAGACAAATTAATTTGAAAACAAAAATAGGAGAATGATTTTATTAAAAGAAACAATATCAAAATAATAATACAATAAACCATAACTAGGTAACAAAATAATAAAACAAATATATGACTAAATAAACCAATACCCTCAATGTCATACAGTTAATTACATTATTTTTTATTTGTGCAATTTTGAATTTATTTGAATATATTTTAAAATTTATTTTCTTTTAAATTATTATCTTCTAGAACTAAAACTATTATTATAAACCTCCAATAGAGGTATCCTTTGTATAATATAAAAGCAATCTTTGCTTACTATCATGTACATGTAAATAGTTGTTCTTGTTATGTATTATGTATGTCATATAGGTGTAGATTTAGATAGGTTATTCTCACCCTATATCATATTTGTCGCATGTGGATATGGATAAGATCTAGATGGATTGTCATTGCCCTCTGTCATGTATGCAGTAGAAAAATATAAATTTTTATGAGTTATCCTTACCTTGTATAGTAAATATAGATAAGATATTTTTTGTTGATGTTGTGTTGACAAGGGAATCCTCACCTATAGATAATCCTTACTCAATAATAATTGAATGTAGACGAAGATAACCATCCTCAACTAATACTGTTTGAAGAAATGTACAATCTTGCCTTCGGAAAATGCATAAATAAATAGTAATTATTTTATTACATTCCCTTTAATTGATATGTCAAATATCTAAGTTACTAAATTTTTTTTTTCTTTTAATATATATAATTATATACATACCATTATTCTATTATGTACCCTTATTAGATAAGTTATCAAATTAACCATTATCATGAATAAATAACATGTAAAAAATAAGACAGATAAAAATATAAATAATTAATAAAATAATTATAATAGAAATCATTTAAAATGATAAGTAAATTATTATTATATTTATACTATAAATATCAAGTTTATCTATTATTTACAATACATAAAATAATATAAAAATTATTCTAATATTCATAATGCTTGTAAGAAAATAATATGAGAAAGTATATTATATTATAAATATATTAGAAATTAATTTACTAGCATATTTATATTGTAGTTATAAGATTTATCTATCTGAATCTAAGATAATTTTTTTTAAATCTTTATCTTCCATCAATTCTTACAATATTATGTGCATGTAATAGTTAATATATATCTTACTTATAACATGTTTTAATAAATAATTAAAAAATAAAACAAATTATTTCTTAGAATCTTATGCTATTACCCAAATTACACTTGTATGATTTCTCCAAATCATAATGCACAATTATATAGAATAGCAAAATCCACATTATATTATATTTATACAATACCACTATCATATAGTGCATTCCGCTTTGTTTTCATTGCTTAACATTTTCATTTAATACGATCTGCCAACAAATTTCTTTAAATAGCACAATAGCTTGCCTCCCTTCGACTTTTCTGCACAAAAATGAGCTCACTGGAGTCTCACAAGCTAATGGAATAATTTTTTTACCAATTCTCCATGGTAAGCCCACTTATGTACTGGTTAATGGTGTTTTTAATGTCAATTAAATTTTAACTTGCCATAAAAATAATATTATTTTTATATATTTTGTTGTTTCCACCAAACATTCAAAATTATATTCTCATGGGTTTCAATATGATAGTTTCATAAAACTTCTTTAGATTTCATAATTTAGAAATCTATTCTTTGCTTTTTCAATTTTCTTTTGCACTAATATTTACAAATCTGTCATTCATCAACATAATTTGGCATAAGTTAGAATTTTACAATTTGTAAATCTATTATGATGCAATCTAAAAAATTTGTAATTATGTATAATTTTTTTAAAATTCATAATTAGTTTTCTAAAAATTATAAACTTAATATCGTTGTACTTGTCTTGAAGGGCTCTTGTTACAGGTATTCTCAAATAATATGTTTGATCAACTTTAAAATAATATTATGCTCATTAAGATTTTATTATTAACGTAATGTTTTTATATGTAAATATTATATTCTCAATATTCAACTTTTCCACATCAAAAAAATATCTTATTATAATAATATTAACTAAATTTCTTAGTTCATCACATTAAATTTTTTGTAAAACTAAGGCTATTACAATAAGCATTTATAAGATATTTTGATATTTCTATAATACTATAAAAACATGATTATTCATTATCATTTTTGGATATCATATATTTGTTATAGTTCTTGAGATATAAGTTTTATTATGTTATTATGTCAACCTTACTTTTCATATTGCGACTTGTTTCATTTTCTCTTATATGATCGTGTAGTACAATATACTTATGTCATATTATACGATCCAATACTGACACAAATCTTTTATCTGCATTGTTGTACTAATACATTAGTCATTTTGTACTTATATGCTTGAGTGTTGTGTTCAATATTCTTTCGTGCTTTCTACATTAATTCCATCTGTAACAGCCCTAGTTTTCTCTTATTTGTATTTTTATATTTTTTTTTTATAGAAAGAGCTCTCTGAGACGAATCCAACGATGTTTAATTTGTAATTTTTGGAGCTCTAATGAATAAATTATGAATTTTTGAAGATTTGGGATAAATTTGTAACGTAGAGGATAGATCTGTAATTTTTAAATGTCGGTTTAATTCAAATCCGATTGGCGGAGGGTATATTTGCAAATATAATATTTGGAGGGGGTTTTCTGCAAAATACGTTTCACGAACGTTCCCCATAGTCGGTTTCGGCCGCGGCTATAAAAGCCGATTCTGCGCGTTTGAACCGCAGTTCTGCGCACACGGCGGCGAGGCACGGCGGCGACGAACTTCCGTGATTTTCGGCAAGCGACGACAACGGTCAACGAATGTTAGAATTTTATTTGCGTTGTCACTTTTATAAGCTTTTTGGTGAGCGGCGGTCAGTTGGCCTGCGAGAGACGCAAGAAATTCCTAGGTTCGTCGGCGAAATATTTCGGTTTCGCCGGACACGAGAGAGAGAGAGAGAGAGAGAGGGGGGGCGGCGTGAACCGGTCCAGGCTTTGGACCAGGTTACGCTGCTGAACCGGATGCCAAGCGCGCGCGGTCCAGCGCGCCGAGCACGCCCGGTCCAGCGACGGCGTAAGAATTTGGGAATTTAGAAAGTTGTTTTAAAAAGCTTTTAGAAAGCTTTTCTGCGCGCGCGGTCCAGCGGGCGGTTCAGCGACGGGCGCGGGCGGTCCAGCGCAGACCGTGGCTGGTCCAGCGTCTTTTGGGATTATTTTGGGGTGTGTTTGGGAAAGCTTTTAGAAAGCAATTTTTGACTAATAAGCATATTTAAATTAATTATTTGTGTATTTTAAGGGCTTGTAGGACATCAAGAAGAAGAAGAAGTGAGTAAGACAGTTGGTACAACAAATTCAGGTAGAATAATTTCCTAACCCTGTGATGTAGCACGATATTATGTGTTTTTACATGCTTTTCTTACTGTTATAAAATGTTTGGTTGTTCTATATGTTGATGTTTCTGTCATTTTGCATGACAACTAAAAAGGAAATAAATAATATGGTACAATATGCTAAAGAAAGAGACGAAACAATATGACATGAAACGTCTTTTGATATGACATGGATTGATGTTTGGAAAAATGACAAATAAAACAATGGATTCCCAGAGAACATTATCCTCACCACTAGGCCCAGCATGTGTTGCAGAGTATCGATCTTCGGATCAGATATCTGCCTAGTGTTTATACCAGGCCCAGCGTGTGTCGCAGGGTATCGATCTTCGGATCAGATATCTGTCTGGTAGTATATGCTATAACTCCATAATGATTTACACCAGGCCCAGCATGTGTTGCAGGGTATGGTACCATACCTGCCTGGTGGCACTAGGCCCAGCATGTGTTGCAGGGTATCGATCTTCGGATCAGATATCTGCCTAGTGTTATGTGTTTGGTTGGATGCCGACTGGAGGTCATTTATTGATGATGTTTGGATCCAAAGGATAATGGTTCAAAGGGAATTGGGCCCGGTAATAATACACATATTAAGAACTGGCATTTCTTTATGGGTTTCATTTGGCATTACCTTATATGTATGTATGACATTCATCTTTACTGTTAATGGTATTTGTTATGCCTTTTATTTTTTTGGTTAATTATGTGAATTTATCTACTGAGATTTATAAAATCTCATTTAGTGCTTACATCACAGGCCATGGAACCACTACACTGAGAGATGGGAATGGTGCTGCTACAGAAGAGCCATTGTCAAGAGATGTGTGAGAGTAAAAAAAAAGAATAAAAAAAAGTTTTAGTGTGATTAAATGTTTTGAAAACATGCCTATATCTATTTTAGATTTTGGAGTTGGTGTTTGCCTTACCGTCGAGTCCCTACCTTTGGTTTGGTTATTTGTCCTCACTTGATGTAACAGCTAAGTAAATTTATGATAATATTGTTATATAATGGTACTTGGTTAGGTGGGGGCTTGACACCATCTCTTGATTAATCATGTCGTATGATGCTTTATAGTTTAATTATAGATCAAACCCTTCATTACTTGTTAGACTTTTTTGACCTATAATGATTGCTATACTCTATTGTTCTTTTACATTGACTTAATCATATTTGTAAAACACAATCCTATATAATGAATTCTTTCACTCGATCATGCATACAGTATTGTAATATCATACTGTACAATAACTTAAAATCTTAAAACATTCTTAGAAAATTTTTAAAAAAACAAAAAATCTTAAAATATATTTTAATCAAAATCATTATTTTATAACTCATCTCTATTTAAGATTATCGATTATTATCTAATATTCTTTTTTTAGTATCTTATGATTTAAATTTATTAAAATTTCTTACTCGTTGTTTTGGGATGCTATAGTGCGTCATGACCTTGTGTTATATATATATATATATATATATATATATATATATATATATATATATATATATATATATATATATATATATATATATATATATGTATGTATATATATTATAGCACTGGACTTAGCAATGGATTGTAAAATATAAGTCTTTGGATCATACTTATATAGTATTTCATTTAAATAAATTTCAATAGAAGATGATTGGTAAATATATAATTATTAGATCTAAAAGATAATGATTCAAAAGTAATTATACCCCATAGTCACATAAATATTAAAATTTAGAATAAAAGATAAAAACAAAAATTGGCTTTTATATTTCATTTTAATTTCTTATGGTGTTGCATGTTTTATGATATTATTTTTCTTTTATTCATATAGTTCATCACCACATTTACATTCTTAGATCAATTTTAAAGATGTGTTTCTTTTATATAATGTTATCCACATGGTTTACATGATGAGATTAATATAAACTTATTAGTGTTTTACATCCAATACATTGATATCTAAGGATTTTGATGCCATGGAGTTTTTGAGTTAGTTGGAGATGTGTTTCTATTTTAGTTACACTTTTTTAATATAGACTTAGGTCTAAACTTAGTATAATTTAGATGTTTACAAATCATTTTATAGCTATTCATCTTGTTTATCTTAATGGATACTTTATTTATGTTGTTTGGTTAGCTATATATTAGATTTTGTCTCACCCTCAAGCATGTGCTTATAATTTCACATCATCATTTGTCTACTTATTGCTACTTAAATTTTTATTTATTTATATTAGTAAGATTAGTTATGTGAGGCCCTCACAAAGGAGGTGCAATAATAATGTAACTAAAAGCTCAAGGAGATTTTAATAAAAATATTAAATAAATACTTTTTAAGATTTTAAGTATCAAGATTATTAAAAATATTAATTGTTGTTAGAAAAAAATGAAATTTAATTCACAGGTAAAGATCATTAAGGAGTTTCGAATAAATAATTTGATCCAATCTTTAAGATTATTTATTAAGAATAATATGATTTAGAAAACATATCTAATTTATTATTAAAATGATCCAATCATAAATTGATTTTTGAATGAAACAAAATACAAAAGAATATGATAACATGAAAAATTCTATATTTGCTACTAGATGTAAGATTTTTATTTCTATTTTATTTAACAAAAAGGATATGTAAAGATTTTTTATCTATTGAAATTATAAGAACCTGTGATTTAAATGAAATGCGAAAAAGTTGATTTACAAAGTTATCAGAATAACGATTTTTATATCGATTTCGTTGTTGATTCACAAATATGAAAAATATAATACTTTTATTGTTTTAAAAGAAAATTTGACATGATTTTCAAAATGTGAATTAGAAGAAAAAGTAATGAAAAGATTTAAGTGGGTATCCAAATAAAATACAAGAAATGTCGAGTTGTAAAGAAGTGGACGTCATATTTATATTGCTTTTTCATGTGTTATATGTTTGTAAATGACCTATCATATGACATGATCCTATTTTTTTATTACTATATATATATATATATATATATTATTTTACAATTGAATTACTAAAAATTGGCTAAACCTTTTTTTAATCTAACACATTCAGTTCAAGATGAGGCTTAACACAAGATTATTGAGAAGAAGTGATTCTTGACATTATAAGGGACTTATAAATTATGGTTATTTGCTATCAATTATATAGATAATATATTATCAAAATTTTAATTTATTTTGTATAGATTTATTAATTACATTATATATTTTGATAATATGGAGTTGTGGGTGATTCAACTTGGTTATAATAACATACTTTTAGAAATAAGTATTAAAATGTTTTATAAATTTCTTCCATTTATTTTAATATAATATTTTTATATTTGTTTTATTTACAAACTTTGAAATACTTTAAAAAATTATTATGAGATGACATTACTCATGTACTTCAAGATGTAGAAAAAATTAAATAATTCTTATAATATATATATATATATATATTATCATTTATTGAAATATATGCATTTATCATGTTTAAAAAATTTAGTTGTTATGCATAATGCAACATATAATATAACTTAAATGTATTATTGCATGAAATGTTTTAAATATGCATTGTTTCAAACTTATATGATTAAATTCAAATATGTTGTCATACCCTCTTTCATCATCTAAGTATAAATATTGCCTGATTTAGTGTTGTATTTGTTGATTTAACCATTAAGTATATAATAAATTTTAACCTAAAATAAATTTGTGATTCTTTGAAAGCTTGTTTGGTTGTAATTAGATCGCTAACCAACCCAACTTGAAGAGACATTTAATGAAAAAGACAAAGGTACTAGACTATCTAAAGGTTATAACCAAGCAAATCTTGTCTAATTCTTGTTTCACTTGGTTTATTTTTACCAATTGGTGAGTTAGGATTCAATTTAGTATGAAAACTTCATGCTTTAATGATGATCACACTTATGTTTTAAATCTATAATAAATAATTATTATGAATGACCAAGTTATAAACTTAAATACAATTAGAATTTAAACATGTTAACTCTTTTTCAACTAATCAATAATTTTCTCGTTTATTACTAACATACAAATATTTTATCTAACATATTTAAATTAGTTATATATTTACCTACAATAATTTATATTTCTTTATTTTAATTTTTTTTATTTCTCACTAAATAAAATATTAATATTTAAAATAATTAACGGATTTTTTTTGTAAAATAAGAAATAAAAAGTGATTTTTAAAATCATTTTTTTATTTCTTATTTTACAAAAAATAGAAGTGTAATTAAAGAAAACAACGGTGTAACAAACGTGCCGAAGTCAACTCGCCGCGGAGAACATGCGAGCCAGACTGCATTACGTTCTACCTCCGGAACTCGATTAGCTCGTAACAGGCAACCATAGATCGTACATCATATCCCTCCTTTGATTGTTTTGATCGTATTCGGACCGTTCAATTGGGTAACCGGATATGGGAAGTATAACATGAGAGATATATTAACGTGGCCCTAAAGTTGGCCAAATCTTATCGAGCCCAGCTCGTCGTCCTCGGTTCTCGCATCGGGAAAAGCCATTTCCAGTTCGTCGTCCGCGAGAAAGGGAAGGGAGATCTATTTTGGACCGTAGCCTGCTTTCGATCTAGGGTTAGGGTTTTCTCATCGTAGCAATGTCGTCTGCGGCGAAGCAGGGAGGAGCGGGAGCACCGGCGAAACAGGGGGGAGCTGCGGGGGCAGCTGGAGCGAAGCCAGCGATGCGGAAGCCGGTGTTCGTGAAGGTGGATCAGTTGAAGCCGGGAACGAGCGGCCACACGGTGGCGGTGAAGGTGGTGGATTCGAAGACCGTGTTGCAGAAGGGAAAGGCTGCTTCGGCGCACCTCAGGCAAACGAGGATTGCCGAATGCCTCGTCGGCGACGAGACCGGAACCATCATATTCACTGCCCGCAACGAGCAGGGTTTGTTCCTTTTATTTATTATTCCTTTTTTCTTTTCTTATCCATCATCTCCAGATTCATACACTTTGATGGACAACTCTCTTGATACTTCCATTCTTCGTATTTTGGCACATGATTTCCGGATCTAGATGCAGATTTATCTGTACTTTTTTTTTATAGTGCTTTGCGTTCTGGTTCTTAGATCATAATACTAAGACGAAGCTTGACAATGTGTGATTGTATTGAGGATCTTCCCGTTGAAGAAATCAAGAGCAGTAAAGCCTTAAGAAATTTCGGCATATGTGGAAGCCGACTTGTTTTATGTCGAACTAATGCCATTCTCCATGAAGTGCATTGCTCGGGGATGATAACATTTCTTAGCGAGTCATGAATATTTTGTATGGCATCAAGATAAATTCGGTTGGTTGCAAAATTATGATGTTTCATGGTATGATATACTTACACTCCTTATATTATTGGGTGGTGTTATAACTTCAAGTTTTTAAGGAAATAATTGCACATATCTTAGAGATGCAAATAGTTGTGTGCTTATTTTTACATAGTATGCCCATGGGCACATTTTTGCGTTAACCTTTGCAATCTATATAGGATTCTAATAAACATGTTGGATAATAAGTTGGAAAGGCAGAATTGTGAACTGCTTACTGGACCACTGTGTAAGAGTCCATAAAATCAAATTGTATGATGACTAGACAAAATGGCTAAACTTTGTGTGATTCCTTAAACAATTGAACGATTTCAAATTTTGAAATAATGGGTTGCCTCTCGACCTATCATCTGGCACCTATTTAATTCTAATTCATCCTTTTTTAATCACGCTTTATCTTCTGTACTATCGTAAATTGTTTAGTTTAATCATTGCTTTATTTATGTAATATGTATGATATTTTTTAAAATTTTGGATTATTTAATTAATGTAGAAAAGGCATTTTATTGAGTTCAAAACAAATACTTTGGATCATTGTAGAAAGAAAATTTTGGCCATGCATATATTGATGTTTTTTTACTAAGGTTGAACTTTATAAAGGATCTTATTTAGGTTTTACCATTTTGTATCAGTTGTGAATGTTTGAAATATTTTAATTTAATATAAAATTCCATGTTGTTTTGTTTTTTTAATGATATTGCACTTAATAATAAAACAAGGTTAGGAATAAAATGTAGATGACAATGAAGAATGACCTTGAAGTGTTTTTCTCTTGGTATATAAAAATGAAATGTAAGTCTAGTTTGCAAAAGTGTACAATTGATGTCAAGATTAAAATCTATGATTAGAAGATATTGAAAAATGAGAGATTTAGTTATCAGTTTAAAATTTAGACTGACCCATGCACTCTATTTGGATTGCCTGATTTTGAAAACTTCAAACATAAGACATAGAAACACAGGATTTGGAGTAGATGTAGAAGATGTTTATCAAGGAAAAGTGTGTTAAAAGGCAGATGTTTATGTAACTCTGTGATGCAAAAGATATTTTTTTTTTATATTGATTAACCTAAACACCAAGTTTGCATGCTGTTAAGGTTACCAATCATACGTATGTTGCAATTTGGATTATAGAGCTTTCATTATGGCAATTTGTCATTTTGTACATTTCCATCCTTTTTTCCATCACTTTGTAAAAATGACATTAACCATTATCTACTCAGACTGTTGGTTTGGCACAATTTTTATGCTTATTTATAGATAAGTTGCTTTAAAGACTGTTGTTATGTAAATTTATGTGTTTGATAATATATTGTCAAGGAGCCCCTAATGAAATATTGTGATTGCAAAATGATAAAAGTAATACTTGACTTTTTGCTAGAAGGGTATTGCGATTTTTTTTTTAATTTCATTTTGGGAGACTCTTTTTCTTTCCCCATTTATTTTTTTTTTATGCAGTAAACAAGCATTGTTTCAAAATGTGGTTTGACAAATCTTGACTGCATTTTAAAATGCACTTTTGTGAAAAGCTGCATCTATAAAATTCATGCCAAACAGGCCTCATTTTTCTTTCTTTATATTTTGATAATGCTAGTTATCTAGTCAAATTCAATATGATGAGGATTATACCATGTTAACTTTGAATGAGATATGCAGAGGTTGGATGCCAGGCAAAGGAAGCAGAGAGGCCTAAGTGATGTTAATGACAGGCGATTAACTTGACGCAACATGAAAAAACAAGTTACCAGTCATCCTTAAGGCCATGTCCTTTGCATCGGTGCTTCTAGTGTTTTTTCTTTGTTGATGGGTGTGTGATACGTGGGTTATAGAGTAAACTACTTTTTTTTAGAACTTGACATAAATAATGGGGTTTTTTTCATATCAATATGACTTGATGTCTCCCTTTTTGGAGAGTGGGTTGCTGATCTGCATCATTGTAAGTGATAGATAAGGCCTTTACATAATTCTTTAGAAGACCGATGAGACCATTTTTCAATAATAAATGCTAAATGAATTGCTAGTGTTACTAGTTCTTTTTTGAAATCCTTTTTAAATTTAGCTTTCCAGTAATTTATGTATTCTAACCATAGAAAGTTATCTATTTTTTATCATTGATTTCTTTTATATTGAATACCATCCTTTACATACTTTCTCTTTGAAAGGTTTACGTTCTCTAATTATAAATTGATATAAGGTAGTGTTGGATGCCTAAATAGTTTGTGTCTAGTAATTAGTGATAACATCATTCTGTGGGTGCACAATTGACTTCAATTTTTTCTATTTTATTTGTTATTCAATGATAGTCTTTTGTTTGTTGGTATGTGCATCTGACACAATAAAATATTAAATGAAAGTCTCTTGAGTGTTTTGATTGATATGTTCTTTGATCAACATTAATTTGTTAAAGTGGGAGAATAATTTTGCTTATAATGAACAATTTTGGGAACAAATTGTCACAAGGTTGTTATATTTTGAGTGTTTGTTTTGATATAAGAAACACTGCAGGCAACTGTCAAGAGCTTGCTTCCTTGATATCATTGATCTTGCTTGTTCTTTAAATGAGATACTTGCAATTCGACCATGTTCAATCATTCAAGGTTTTTTTAGCATGACTATTGTAGCATAAAAAAGTTCGTTTGAAATGGTGATTAATGTGAGCAAAAAAGAAACACCTTTTTACTGTTGTCTTTTGGTACAATTTTTTGGGCAGTTGTTTTCTTAAACTGTGTTACAGAAGCTAGAAGTATTTAATCAAATGAATCCTTATTGGTTTGGTGTGATACTTCATGAACATAAGTACCAATTTACACTGTTTTTTAAGATTTTTATCTCAATTTTTTATATTGAAACAAATGCTGGTTTTTCTCTTAATAATCCTATCAAATTCTTAAAATTTTCTCCTTTTTTATTAGGTGGCATGTTTAGACATTTTTGTGTTTATTTATAACTATTCCATGCATAGGTTTTTGGTCAATTTTATGGTAATGATAACTGTGACACATCGGTTAAGTTCTTATGTCATTTATAAATTCTGCCTACTATATCTCCACATTATTTTGTGTTATCATTATTCTATTTTTTTGTTATTTTAACCTTCTAATACTTGTATATGTGGTGCCATGGAGTTTGCTGATACATATTGCTGATGTTGCAGCCCAGGCTTGTTAAGTTGGTCAATTGATTGATGATATATGGTCTAGCTCCTCCTTGTTGAGGACACAAAAAAGGAATTAGACTTTAAACTGAAGAATTTTTTTTTAAAATTTTATTTGCTAAACTCATATAAATATAATTTAAAATTTCATATGTCATTGTTTATTTGGAATATTTTACGTTAGAGTTCCAATTTTAATTTATCTTTATTTGTTTCGTTTTAGAGGTATACTGGAATTTTGTTTGTTAGACCTATCTCTTATCTATTAAAACCTTTAACTTGTGGAGAAACTCTACTATTAGACCATGTAAATTATACTTTAGTGTTATGTTATGTTTGGATTTTGATTGAATGTCTTCATCCCTCTTCAAAATTAGGGTGTTTTAAATTTGTTTGGTTTTTTAGATCCTAGGAGTGGATAGTGTAGTGGTTTTTGCGAGAGATGGGAAATAAGCTCATGGGATGAGAGTCCCATCTTTACCATAATCTTTTCTTTCAAAAATGGCTCATTGGTTGTTCAATTTTCTAATTATCATTGGAGTTCCTTGTTGGTGCTTCTATCTTGCATATCATTTAGTGTTTGAATAGGATCTTACTGTCTTCCTTCATCAAGATGCAATGAGCATAATGATGATAACAAAAACTGTAGTCAATGGAAAGCCATCTGCATAACATATTTTGATACTTTAGGTGGTGTTCTTTTTATTTTTTTTCCTAGAAAGACATCTTGTTTTTATCTACCATGAATGCTATCTTGAATCTGTTTTGTGTGGCATCATGACATTGTACTGTTTTGATATTTTCTTGGTTAATTTGTTTATAAATGGTAAATGGAACTTGCAGTAATGACGTGTTTATTTTTTCTCGAAATAATGTAGTCTTTTTTTTTTGGATATCTATCGCATTATTGTTTATTGTACTCTTTGAGACAGAAAAAGCAAGTTATTTGACAAGTATATAATCATGTGATGAAATCTGCTTTGCCATTCGACATCCATAAAGAAATTCATTAAGATGTTGTTTCTATGATTGAAATTTCACGTGATTATGATAAATATGGTTTGGCCCATTTTAATTCTATTTTTAATTAAGTTCCCAAAATTAGTTCAAATAATCTTTCTCTTAATAGGATATTTATGTTTTTGAATCTACCATTATTTTTTTATTCTTGAATATATTGATGAATTGACATTATTTCCTGTTCCCTCTGAGCCCTCTGATCATTAGCTCTTTGAGTTCGAGTCTTCACTGCCTTAGTCTACTACATTCCTTCTGATTTAATTGTACACGTTGAATGTCTTCTTTATGGCTTCTTCATTCCATGAAAAATTCTCATTATTGACTGGCTAAAAATTTAGTTACTGCTGCCAAACACATAGAATAATGTTTTGTTAATGGCGGCATTTATGTGTTATATTATCTTTGGAAAATTTTGCTACAGTTACAGTTTCTTGTGACCTAGCTAAGGGTGGTGCCTTTCATCACAATTTTAGGATGAGGTCATTATGTCGACTTGGAGTTATACACTGAGTGCTACTTTCAATGCAACAGAGCTAAGGATAAAATCTTTGTTAAGAGATGGAATATGGGGATTTAGCCCAGATGTTGGAGTTTGGAATGAAGAAAAATAAATTGATCTTCTTGGAAGTTAAATCCAAAATTTGATTTGATGTATTTATATATTTAAATTTGACTTTGAACTTCATCCATTGTTTAATTTACTTTGGAGTAGAATTTTAATTAGAGTTCATATGTACTTTTTAAATTTTGAATATATATTAGGATTTAATTGTTGGTACCATCCCCTAATTTATGGGTTTTTAATATTGAATGAATTCTATAAATGGAACTTTTAGGTGCCTTGGTGGTTGATATTGAATGGAAGTTTTCTTTCATCATCTAAATTAGGGTTTCCTAGATTTGATTTGGTCTTCAATTCAATTATCTAGAAGTTAGTTGTCTCGAGGAGAGTTGCAAGAAGCCAACAGATGGAGAGATCAGGTCCCTTATATTGATGACTACCTCCTATGTTTTTCGTTTTGTTTGTTGTGTAGCTTGGATTGTTGTTCTTTGATCTTCGTTTCGACTGTGTTAAGACAAAACCCTTTGTGGGGCCATTATTTGATCTCAATGATTGGTCTCATGTGGGACTCTCCACTCAAACTTTAGCCTAGATTTTTTAATCATATTTTTACATAATAATTACAAACTTATATTCAAAAGTGAAATTTCATTTTCATTTTTAAATAACAATGTTATTTGTAATATAATTTTTAAGCACAATTTGCTAAATGCTATTACGTACTGACTGCGTATTTTCCCCACACCAATCTGTCTTTTCGAAGTGTGAACATTAAAACAAATGGAGTCTCCATTTTATACCACACCTTTGTTTTTTGTTCTCTTACTAAGGTTCAATTTGCATATTATCTTATTTTTTAAACCCCTGCCCTGCTTTGCATAACTCCCTCCATCTGTTGGATGATTTTCAGCTAATAAATTGATCCTTGATGTTGTAGTTCTAGGTTATGTTTGAATAAAAGTTTCTTCTGTCCTTCAAGGCTAGCGTTTACTAAATTTTATTGAATTTTAATTCAAAGGTACATGGTTTCCTGCATTATTTCCTCCATTGCTTTGAAGAAGTTTTTGATGCTGAAATTTATAGGCAAATTCTTTCATTTGTTTAAACATTTGTTTTGCCGTTCTTTTTGTTTGCTTTGAATGGGGCATGTGTGAGGCATCAAACTCCGAGACTATGATTCTGAAAAACTTCACCTGCTTAGGTTTTGTTTGTTGTGAATAGCTTTTATGTTTAGAAAGGATGTTTGAATTGCTTGTCTTGAAAAGAGTTTTGTGTGTGTGGAAATAAAGTTTTAATGAAAATTGTTTGTTAAGTTTTGGTGATTTGAGTTTGCAAAATAGAAACTTATTAAAAGTATATTTTGACATGATATGCAAATAAGGCTTATAATTTTGTTAATGTAACATTTAGGTTCCTAACTTTTCTTTGTTTTTAAATTCATTATTCCTTATTTACACAATTATACAAATAACATTGTCAAATGTGACTATTTTTGAATGTTCATTTAGGAATGCTAATGAGTTAAAGACAGTTGTTAAATTAATAACATATGAAACAATAGTTGTTTCATTTATCATTGTTAATTTGGAATATTTTATGTTAGAGTTCTCTTTTTTTGAATATCTTTATTTGTTGCATTTTAGAGATATAATAGAATTGTTTTTGTTAGATCTGTTCTATTTCTAATGAAACCTTTAACTTGTAGAACACTATAATTAGACCATGTAAATTGTATTTTTATGTTAAGTTATGATTGGATTTTGAATGGTTGTTTTCATCTCCCATCAAAATTAGGGTGTTTTGAGATTTGAAAGTCAAAACCCAAGGAGTGAAGAAGGTAGCAGGCATTCAATAGACGTGGCAATAGGCCCAAGTGATATTCTTATATTTCACAAGTACCATATTTGTTCAATTTGCTAGTTATCCTAGGAGCTCATTGTTGTTGCTTCTATCTTTGCATGTCACTTGGTAGTTCAATGGGTTCTCATTGTCTTCCTTCATCTAGAAATGATCCTTCAGGAGCTATTTGAGGTCCATGATTTTGGTTTCTATCTTTCTTCATTGTAAACCACCGTCCTTCATTGCCTCCATGTCATGTCGTCCCATTGACTAAATTGATTTTGTAATCATCATTTTGCTCGTTGCATCTTGCTCTAGCATCACGACCAATGCAAGTTCATGTCCTTCATTGCTCTCTATTTCTTCGACGAAACTAGCCAATGCCTCCATCATACCTTTCTTCAAAATTTATGAGATAAGTCTTAGGTCTAGTAAAGATCCATGTGCATATTTTGTCAACTTATTCGGTTTTATGTCTTGTGCCTATCTACCATGAATGCTATTTTGAATCTATGTTGTGTGTTATAATGACATTTTACCATTTTGATATTTTTCTTGGTTAAATTTGGTTATAAAAGTGATGTGATTGTTTCTCCTAATAATCAATCATTATTCTACTACATACCTTTCGATTCAATTTCTTCTTTCGGCTTATATACAAGGTCTCATAACTGACTGTAACACATAGAATAACGTCTTCTTTTAATGGTGGCCTTTAAGAGTTGTTATCTTTGGAAGATTTTGCTACTGTTACAATTCATTGTTGCCTTGCTAATGTAGTTCCTTTTATCACTGTCTTGGGATGAGATCTTTATGCTGTGTTGGAGCATTCTTAGTGCAGATGTTTGAGTTTACAATTATAAATTAATCTTCTTTTGTGTTTCAATCCAGAATTTATTTGATTATTTATATATTTAAATTTATCTTTAAACTTCATCCATTATTTAGTTTAACTTGGATTGAATGAACTCTGTAAGTAGAACTTTTAGGTGCCTTGATGATTGATATTGAATGGAAGTTTTCTATCATCATCATAATTAGGGTTTCCTAAATTTGATTTGGTCTTCAATTCAAGCACTTAGAGGGTAGTTATCTCAAGAAGGGTGGTTTGGAAACACTAAATAGGTTAAGATCTAATTGCTACATTAATGGAATTATCGAGTCCAATTTGAATATTTTGAAAAAGCTAAACTCGTGGAACCTAAGAATTTCACTTATTAAATTAATTATGGACAACAAATCATTAAGTTTAATAGGCAACGATGTCTTTGAAACAAATGTTACTCGTACTGTTTTGTTAACTTTGACACGTCTTATTGCAGTCGACTTGATGAAACCCAGTGCGACCGTGATTCTCCGCAATGCCAAGATCGACATGTTCAAGGGTTCCATGAGACTGGCGGTGGATAAATGGGGACGCGTTGAGGTGACCGAGCCGGCTTCGTTCGTCGTAAAGGAGGATAACAACCTTTCACTCGTGGAGTATGAACTTGTCAATGTGGTTGAAGAGTGAATGAAATGTTCCTTCAAGTATTCATTTGGAAGGTGAATGCTTAAAAGGAAACCCCCTTCTTTTTTTTTTTTTTTTTTTTTCTTTTCTTTGCTTAACAGTGCATTCCTCTTGAAGGATTGCATGACAAGGCAAGATTTCCTGGAGCAGAATAACTTATACAAGGCTTGGTTTAATGTTTGTTCCTCTTTTATCATTTTTCTTTGTCAAGAATGATGGTAGTCCTGTGTTATTAGAAAAAGGTTTGTAAATGGATTTGAACTATTGTTGGTATGGTGTTTGTCTCTTCAATTTAGGGTTTTGATTTGTCTAAACTTCTCTTGTTCTGTGGTGTTAGTTTTAGGGTTCTAGAAATTGGTTGAAATGCACAGTGAATTGATGCTAATTAGGGTTTGCAAGGGTTTAGTTGACTCGAATCTCTATTTAGAAGTCTACCATGGCTAAGCAAAGGTTAAGCTCTTTGTGATCTCAATCGATTGATTAGTCATTAATGTATTGGTTTTAGGCTTCAACAAAGTGGTTGAAATGTATGTTGTTAAGAGAGCTGGTATGAGGGCCAAATTGTGAATGATTTAGATGGTTTGGTCAACTCGAATTGATCTTTAGAAGTCTATCATGGTTAAGCTTAGGTTGAGTGCTTTGTGATCTAAATTGATTGGTTAATCAACGTAGTGTTGGTTAAGAGAGCTGGTACGAGGGTCAAATTATGCAATATTTAGATGGTTGATAGCTGACTTGAATCGATCTCTAGAAGCTTATCATGGTTAAGCCAAGTCGGGTGGTTGGTGATCTAAATTGATTTAGCACTCTATATGTTGTTGGTTTTAGGGTTAGAATGTGGTTGAATGTATTGTAAATTGGTTTTGGGATAGAAATGAAGAGTTGAAAATGTTTTATTAAGTATTGGGATTATATATGTGTTTGAGAAGGTTTAATTACTTTTAAACCATTGATGAAAATATGCTGAATAAAAAAATCTTTTAAAGTAATATATGGATAAAATTAATTAAATACTTTTTAAAATAAAAATGAATTAACATTGAAAATAGAATATTGAAATAAAGAAAAGTATTTTTAAAAACGCGTTTAAGTAATTGGCTTTTTGGGTTTATTTGATGCTATTATTGTGAGGTGAATAAAGGGCTAGAAATTAATTTTAACAAGTAATTTTGAAAATTAGTAATTGAAAATGCTTTTAAAATTATATACGAACAAAATCAATGAAGTGTTTTTTAATAAAGAAAAGTAACGTATTATTTGAAATTAAAATAATAAAATAATCGAAAAGTATTTTTAAAAACATGTTAAAATAAGTAATTGCATATAAAAAATAATTAATATTTGAATTTTGTCCTTCATTTTTCTTATTTCAAACTTTTATTTGTAAACAAAACAAGATGAAGGAATATTAAATAATTTCTGAATTTTTTATTTGCTCGGTTTCCCGGACCGATGGTATCGAATGTCCCGTGGGCAATTCCTATAAAGAGAAAGAGATAACGTCCTCCCTTCTTCATTCCTTCGGAAGAGCCGGTGGTGCTGCCTTGGATACGGACGATGGGCGCGGCTTCTCTGCTCAATCTCACACTTCCACCGCCGCTCCGGCCGTCGCGAGCTGGAGCTACTGGTGGTAATTTTCACTCTTTGAGGTTCCTCCTTTCTGGATTCCGAGGGATGCGCTTCTGAGTTCTAATAGTAAATGGCATCTAATTTTTTGATCAGAACTATGTTTCTTGTAGATAATGGTAGCGTGATTCCTGTGTCATTGGAATTTTTTCTGGATTAATCAATTCATACCGTTTTCCGGCCGTTCGATTTGTGGATGTCTTCAGGAATTGATGTGCTAAACCCTGTCTTTTTATGATGGTTTGGACCTATGGATGTATACTGGAATAGTTGTTTGCAAGGTGAAGTAAGTCAATTGTTTATTAGGTTCTCACATTTAGGAAAACAGAAAGGAAGTAGTTAAGGTTTAATGTTTTCAGGATGTTCATTCCGTAGTGAAGACTTAATATTAGTTGGTAGATTTGTCTTTGTAGATAATGGCAGCGTGATTACTGTTTTATTGGAATTTTCTCTGGATTAATCAATTCATATTGTTTTCTTGCCATCGGATGTGTGGATGACTTCTGGAAGTCATAGTCTAAACCTTACCTTTTTAAGGTGGTTTGGACTTATGGATGTAAAGTGAAATACTTGTTTGCAAGGATAAGTAGGTCAAATGTTTATAAGGTTCTCACATTTAGGAAAACAGAACGGAAGTTGTTAAATTTGAATGTTTTCAGGTTGTTCATCCCATTGTGAAGGCTTAGTATTGGTTGGTAGATTTCACCTTGTGTTAATGTGAAGGGGTTCCATTTTTCACTGAGAGCAAGTTTAGATATGTTTCTTCTACTATATGAAAATGTAAATCGCAGCATGCATCCTCTAAAGGTTGTGCTTTTGACTTCTAATTGTGTTGAAGATCAAGAGCTTGTCAGAGTAAATGGCTTTTTTTTTTGAAGATTGACTCATTCTTTTAGATGAATGGTTAGATTAGTGATGTTTTTATTGCAGCCACTGATGAGAATTATGTTTCTTGTAGATAATGACACTATGGTTCCTTTTTAACCATTATAAGTTTACAAGCATGCTAGACTTTGGGCTTCCTTCGGATTAATCAATTAATCTGTTTTTCTGCCATTGGATTTGTAGATGTCCTTCAGGAATTGATATGCTGATATCGTAGGCGCAATGGCTAAACCCTACTTTGTGTGGTCTTATGGACTTTTGGATATTGGAATAGTTATTTGCAATGAAAATATTTTCATTTGTTGAGTGTGGGCAAAGATATCTTAAGATTCTCATATTTAGAAAAACAGAAAAGAAGCATTTATGGTTTGATTTTTTCAGGATGGATGTTGATCTCAAAGGCTTAGTATGTGTTGGTAGATTTCTTGTTGTGTTGATATAAAGGGGTACACCTTTTTCATACCCACCCATTCAGGGGCAAACGTGTTCTTTTTACTTTATAAATGTGAACCACATTGTGGATTCCTCAATGTTAAACTTTAGCAATTGAAACATATTCAAGAAGGTCTATCTTTTGTTGCTTGAACTGTTCTGTCAACAAACCAACAGAGCAGCATTGTGAGTGAGATGCTAAGTACCAAGGGAATGATTTTATCCATTCCTTCTATAAGAAAATCCTACATGGAAAATAGCTGCTTCTGATATGCGTTGCTTTTTTGAAAAACAAAAGCGATAATTATTTAACAAAAGAAGCAAATCTTATGGTACCTTCTCATTACCTGAGGATAAATTCAGTTGCAAACATGCTTTTAACATGTTTTTGATGTCCAGAGAAAATCTGAGTCAGAAATGAAGTGCAAATGGACGAAATAAGTTCAACTGTGGAGTGGATATTGGATTTAATCTGACCACATGTGTTCCTTTGGGTTCAAACAACTGGTCCCGGATTGGGAATTTTTTGGTTCCTAGTGCCAAATTGAATTGATATTTTTCTTTAGCTTTGCTTCTTATACCAATCTGGTGGGAATGAAGTTCTACAAATTAAATGAGGTCTTAAGCACTTAGTTTTGTGAATATATAGATTTTGACAAAGGTTATCTTTAGGATTGGGAGTTGCTTATGATGCATAGTATTTGACCACTTGAGCTTTCAAATAGTGAAGTCCAAGTGGTAATCTTGGTTTTAGCTAAACTGCATATTTTGGTTTGGTTTCAACATAAACCAATTTAAAACCATTGTTGAAATTGATTTTTGCTGATCCTAGCTAGTTTTAGTTGATTTTTGGCCTTAGTGGAAACTATTATTCATTATTTTTTATTATTATTATTATTATTATTATTATTACTATTACTAGTACTAGTTTTTAATCTAAAGAAATCCAAATTTACATTGAACATAATAAAAACTTATTCAAATCCAAACATCAAAATTATCAAAACTACCAAGCCAAAATTTCAAAACTTCGTTTCAATTCATTATTAGCTATCACTACTATTTGTTTCATTTTAGTCATCTCACATAGCCTTTGTTGTATATTTTTGATGTGGAAATGCTCATCAATGTTGAGGAAAAAATGATAATAACATTATAGTCATCTAGTGAAATTCTTTTCATAAGCATTCTAGACTCCTTAAATAAGGAAAAGCCACAACATCTTAGTTAGCACAAATACTTTCACCATCTCCTCTATGATTTCAAGACTATTTTTGCTTGCTTTTACAATTAGAAATTAAGAGGAAGGAGAAACGAAGGATGAATAAAGATAAAAGCTAGTTGTAGGACAAGTTAAGGATGTTTCTTTGGTAGTGAAAGCTGAAAAGAAAATGGTTTGAAGATCATCAAAAGCATCAGTTGTTGGAATTGAATCCCCTAAATTTTCATTCTAAGTTAGTATTTATACATTTGCTACACTTTATTATTTTTGTATGTTGACTTAATTATGCTAGTACGATACAATACCATCTTATGAATTTATTCACTCGATTGATCATTTCACTTAATTTTATTGTGTGATTTTGTGATATCGTACTATATAATATCTTAAAATTTTGAAACATTTTTAGAAAATTCTAAAAAAAATTATAAAAGTTCTTAAAATATATTTAGATTAAAGTAATGATTTTATAACTCTTTTTTTTTAAGATCATCAATCATTTTTCAATATCCTAAAATTTGAATTTATTAAAATTTTTTATCCTCCATTTTAGGATATTACAACTACTCTTTTTGATGGTACAAAGGAATGTCGTTACAAAAAGTGATATTTGGTGAAATAATTTGCACTCTTTACTTCTCCTATTGCTTTGTTAATTGAACTACAACGTTTGAAAGGGCCACGTGGTGAAGGGGGACTGGTTAGTGATGAATGTGAGATAACACTCAGTTCTAGTATATTAATAATAAATGCTTACAATATCCCTTCACCTGTATAGAGTGTTTAAAAGAGCTTAGCAAGTTCTTTTAGAGAGGCCAATAGTTGTTATAAGCTGTATGATAATATGTGTCACATTGAGGCTTCAAGTTCAGATCTTCAGTAATTTATTTATTTTTTTGTTGCTGTTGATCATTTTTTGTTAAACGTACTCTTTTTTTAAGACAAACATGAGTCTTTATTTTTTATACATGTTATAATTAATGCTCTGCAGGCAAATGTAAAACTGGCATATATATTGTTCAAAATAGTATCATCAATGTACAAACTGAAACTCAAATTGCAAATGGTGTTCCAATGACCGGCGGTGCATATGATTTCAAAGGAGCTACTACATCACTTTCTGATCAATTGCTGTCTTCTACAAAGAAGGTAACTCTTGTGAGACATGGATTGAGCTCTTGGAATGAAGAAGACAGAGTTCAGGTTTGTTGCTTTCTTAAACAATCTAACTGGCAATGATATGGCGTGTTTTTCACCTTTTTCTGTCATTGAAGCGTTCTGAAAATGTGACCTGCTGCATCTTTTTCTATCAGTAATCTCTTTCTATGAATTGATTAATGAATTACTACAATTGTGTTAAGTATGCCCCTACTTTTTGTTATAGAATGTAAAATCTCTTCAAGCTCTCAAAATCATGCCTTAATGTTGGTTTCACAGTAGTGTTCTTTAAGTACATTAGATCAGTTTAATGAAAGCAGGGATTACAATAGCCATTGTAACCATATTTGTGTTGGATATAAAGACAATAGTGTAAGTTAAAGCTTCATCAACTTGACACTTCTTAGGATAGTATTTTGCCTTTCCATAAAGTTAGAAATATCCATCCAACAATGTTATACATTATCACTTATTGCTCTTTTAAATTTTCACTAAGTTATGCTATTCAATCATCTCAGTTAAGTTTGTACCTCATGCATTTTAACATCCTCCTTTCCAAATTTACACCAAGTTACCATTCAGCATTTGGCCATCCCCATTAAAGATGTTTTTGGTACAAATTTTATAAAATACTAAACTGATTAATAAAAAGTAGATCTGAAAAAAGTTAGTTTCTGTAAAAATTATTATTTTTTATTGTTACTATAAAATTGGGTTTGATAAATATGATGCATGTTAGTAGTTAGTGAAATAATTAATATTATGAAATGATTAAAATAGTTATTTAGTTTTTCTCTTATTATTTTTTATTTTTTTGTATTAAGAAAGTGTATTTCAAAGTGTGATAAACAAATGTCTGATTGAAAAGTATTTTTACAAAAAATTGAATTTGAAAATGATATATCAAATGAAGTTTGCATAGAACATAGGCTAACTATCATTTGTAATGGTGTACATTAATCAGTTTAAATCAAACGCATAACCAAACAACATTTGATCAACAATATTTGGATTGAAAATATTTTGTTTTCAATTAAAATTTGTTGAATTTGTTCAATTTTCTTTTTATTTTTGGCTTTAATCAAGTCTAGAATTTAATTTTTTACTCTCCGGTTTAATGTGTAAGCCAAAGTACAATCAAGGAGTTCGATATTTTAATTCGGGTTGAAGAAGGTTCAATTTTTCGATTCTTTTTGGGTTTTTTAGTTTGCCTAACCAAGAGCGATCAATTCTTGATTTTGCTCTCGTTTTTCTTCTCCCATCATGCTGTGGTATCACATACCTTTGAATTTATATCTGCAACGTCACTGATGGAATCTATCTTCATGACCAGGGAAGCTCCAACTTGTCTGTATTAACAGAAACAGGAGTCAAGCAAGCAGAGAGATGCCGTGATTCCTTAATCAACATAAACTTTGACATCTGCTTCTCAAGTCCAATTTCACGTGCAAAGGTCTCTTCCACATCCTTAACCAACTTGCTTAAATTTATATCTCACTGTAGATGCTTGATACAGTCCACAGCTGAACTAATTTGGCAAGAAAGGGATAAGCCACTGGTGTTTCTTGACTCATTAAAAGAGGCACATCTCTTTTTCCTAGAGGGCATGACCAATGGTATGTATATAACTTTTTCGACCTTCTTTCGGGTCTTGTTTGCTTCGTCATTAGTATAAGTGAAAGAACCCCTCATTGGATCAATTAAATGATAATTCATGGGTGTCATTTTCTTTATAAAACTTGAAGTCTCACTTCTTGCTAACTTGTGACGAAACAAACAGACCTTTTGCTTGTTTTGTTTGTAAACTTTTGTGAGATGACATTTAGAAGCTTGAGGCAGCGGACGCCAGGGAGAAATACCCAGAGCTGTACATGAGTTGGAGAGAAGATCCATCAAATTTTAATGTGGATGGTATTTATCCTATAAGAAAGCTATGGGACTCAGCAAGAGAAGCTTGGAGGAAAATTTTGTTCATGCCGGTAAAACACTTGATTCTTTCTCTTCTGAGCTTAGCTTGGCATAGCTGCGGATGTGCAAACTAATGTTTCTTCGTTATTAGGGTGAGAGCTTTTTGGTGGTTACTCACAAATCCATTCTTCGTGCTCTTGTATGCACTGCTCTTGGGCTTTCTCCAGAGAGGTAAATTCTCCTGTATGTTTAAGTCTAAAAATGATGGAATTTTTACTTAAAAGTTAGTCATTTTTTACAATTTTTTTTATACAATTGTTATATCTCTACTTGTGTCTATGTTTTGATCATGATTTATAGACATTATTGTATTTTGTTATTATTTTTTAAAGGATTAGTATGTCTCTACTTGGTTAATACTTTGATTTAGATTTACTAGACATTATTATATTTTGATTTTGTGTTTTAATCTTACTAGTCTCATGTAAATCCTTTATTTAAATAAATGATTATTATATCTTTACTTAGAGTCAATGTTTTGATCATGATTTATTAGATGATATTGTATTTTGATTATATGTTTTAATTTCATTAGTTTAATGTAAGTCTTTTACTTAAATTTTGTAATGTTTTTTTTTATTTTATTTAAATGATTGTTATACCTATACTTAAGAGTCGATGTTTGATCATGATTTATTAGATATCATTATATTTTGATTATATGTTTTAATCTCTCAATAGTTTAATGTAAGTTTTTTATTTAAATTTTGTATTTTGTTATTATTTTTAAGTGATTAGTATACTTTTATTTGGGTTAATATTTTGATTTTAATTTATTAGATATTATTATATTTTTTATTTTATTTTTTTTAATCTTATTGATCTCATGTAAGTCTTTTATTTAAATAAATGAGTTTTGATCATGATTTATTTAGACAATTTTGTATTTTGATTATATGTTTTAATTTCATTAGTTTTATGTAAGTCTTTTATTTTAATTTTGTAATTTTTTGCTTTTTTATTTAAATGATTGTTATGCTTGTATTTGAGTCAGTACTTTGATTATGATTTGTTAGACATCATTGTATTTTGATTATATATTTTAATTTCTCCCGTCCTATGTAAATCTTTTACTTAAATTCTGTAATTTTTATTATTTTTTTAAATGATTGTTGTACCTATATTTAAGTCAATGCTTTGATAGTGATTTACTAGACTTCATTACATGTTGATTATACATTCTAATTTCACTAGTCTTATGCAAATCTTTGACTTAATTGTTATAATTTTTGTTATTTTATTTAAATAATTGTTATATCTCTATGTTTTAATTATGATTTATTGGATCTCATTATATTTTAATTATTTATTTTAATCTTACTAATCTCATGTTAAATATTTTATCTTAATTTTATAAATTTTTATTATTTTATATAACGATTGTTATACTTCTACTCGAGTCAATACTTTTTATATAAGTTTTTTATTTAAAATAATATTATAATTCTATTGGAGTCAATGTCTTGATCATGCATTTTGACGAAAGAACCTTCATCAATGGAGCCCAATTTGCAGGTTTAGATCGATCGACATAAACAACGGAGGGGTTTCCGTGTTCAAATTCAATAGGAAGGGGGAAGCAATGCTTCAATGCTTGAACATGACGGCACACATGTATGGCAATCACCTCTACCATTATTAGATCCCATGGGTAAGACTCAGCTTTGTGTACATGGCTTAAGAGATGAGTGTTTTGAATCATTTATTTTGTTTGTATATTTTTTGTGTTACAAAATATTTATCTTTTGATGTAAGTTTTAATGTAGAAAAGTGCTTTTATTATATTTACTATTATTTTTATTTTATTAAATAAAAATGTAATATTTTAAAAATAATTATAATCAATCACTAAAACCATGGAAAGCATAGAAATTGATACCCTGGCCTATAAGTCAAAGTGAATTTGAACATTGGTTTTTTATATTAAAAATTTTAAAATTGGTTTTTGTGAATATATTCATTTTGTTCTTATAAAAATTATATTTTAATTTTTTTGAAAAAAGAAAATTGTTATTATTTGATGATGTCTTTGTGTTTGAGTTAATTTTTTTATGGATATATTATTTTATTTATTTTTATTTGAGATTTGGTGGAATTTTTTTTTGAATTTATCATAATTAATTATCAAAATTATGAAATTCAAGTGCTCTTAAACATTTTTTTTCTTATATTTAGAAATAGTAAAATTTTAACATATAGTTCTTATAACATTTTTTGTTATTCATATTACAAATTGTTTACAATAAAATCTAGGATATATTATTATTGAATGCTGTTTTTTTTTTGTTTGAATTAATAATTATTATTTTTATTTTATTCTGTTTGTATCTATTTCCGATGCGGTAGATATTTTCCGGAACAGAAGCGGTCTCCTTCGGAGGCTATAAGGAGGTTGTCGTCTGCCGGAACGCGATGCATCGATGTGTTTGGCGGTGGCGCTGCCTGTTCTCCACCAAGGTCAGCAGTGTTTCTATTTCAAAGCTTCCACTGATCTTATTCGACCGATCTTGTCATGAATCGTCCTGACACGGCGAATTTTTCTGACTGGTTTACCTTCCAGCCGCCTTCGTTGATCTCGGCCTCGATCTACTTCTCTACTCGTTGCAATGGCAATGGAAGGTATGGATAATCCCATTTTCTATCTTCTCCATGGGTCCACTCGATTGAAATATTCTTGTTCTAAGGGATTCAAACTCTTACTTAGATTTTAGTTAATAGATCAAGTCTTGGAACTTGAAATTGGTTTTTCATTCAGTAGGGCCTTTTTGGATTGAAGAACATACTAATGTTTAGTCAAAAATCGAACTGAAGTTTTCTAACAAATTAAATCAATTAATGCATACATTAACACCAAACTAATGTAAATTGAAATAAATTGAAAAGTCGAACTAGGAAAACATGATAGTTCTCAAACCGTAAACATGATAGTTTGGTTTTTCATTCAGTTGGGCTTTTTTGGATTGAAGAACATGCTAAATGTTTAGTCAAAAATCGAACTGAAGTTTTCTAAACAAGCTAAGGGATTAGTGAAACCAGGAAAACCAATTTTCGGATTGAATTAAAGCCAAAAAACACAAAAAAATAATATACCAAACTGGAATGTTAAAATGCACATGCATGTTCAGTTTTTTTATCAATTTGGTTTTCTGGATAGAAAATCTTGATTGAAAAACACAAATCAAATCGAATATTTTCAAACCGAACCGAATTGAACTGACGATTTTAGTTTGATTGTTGATTTAAATCACTTGGCAAACTAAAGCATGAAACGTATGATTAAAGGAGCAAGTGTACTACTTGCAGACTAATCAATTATTGAGGCAATATTTCAACATTGTACACAAAATTTATTTATTTATTCGTATTGATGAATTGTTTTGTTTTTCTGAAATATCTTTTTTGTGGGCATAATTATTGGTATGCTGTACGCCTTTATACAGTTTATTGTATTTGACATCCGAGAGGCACCCATATTGTGTTCATCTGCCACCCATTAGGAGATTTAGTGCTTGTTATGCACTTCAAGGTGCGCTTTAGCACTTCATATCCTGTAATGGACATTCTTTTAAACAAAGTGATCTAAGAGATATAATTTTATGAAATGCTATCTTTGCTAAGATTTTGTAGTCATACCTTTGGAAATAAATTCATGGTTATTTTTATATAGAAGAATCACAATTGCACAACAAACATGTTAATACTAGTTAGTTTTATGATCTTTCAAGCCATATTGAAGCAACAAAATCCATAGCCAAATTCATGTTGATAAATAATATCTTTGATTACTTTCTTTTACTTGGGCCCTTCTTGTGAGTCATGTTTTAGATCAATGTGTTTTCCTAGACTCAGCTTCCATTCTCATAAAGCTATTTGTCCAATAACTTTTTTTTCAAAATCTCCTTCTGAAGCTTGTTTTTTTTTTTAAATTCACAAGTTATTTACTAACAAATTCTTATTCTTATTTATTAGTTTCAAGAAGATAGAGCCCTTAATTTAGATCTATGAGAGACCCAAATAGGCAATTAATGCTTATAATCTCAATGCCGTCATTGAAGATCCTTCTAAGCTAATTTCATAGCCTTCATCTTTGAACCTGTAGCTCTTGTTTAGTTGCATCAGTGATGTTGTCTATTGAACTTGCAGTTGGAACTTCCTCGACAATTCCATTGCTTTCAACTTGTAATGGTAAAGGGAAGCCAAAGAAATGCATGATAAAATTATCTCTTTGTTCCCATTAAAGGTTATATCTCTAGTCCTAATTCTTTGAACATCATTTTTAGATTTGGAAAGTGAAGTTTCAAAGATTTTATGGTAAAAATGATGATAAAAACTAAAGCCCCACTATCTCTACATAGCTAACATAGTAATAACCTATGGTCAATTTTATGTCCTTGAACATAATTAAAGAGTATGTTTAGAAGCATTTATGCTATGGTTTTCTGCTCAAGTGTAAAGGGAGCACTGTAATAAGCCATCATTCATAATTTTCAAGTGATTTTGCAAAAAGCCTAGAAGTGTAGCAGGCTTATAATAAATGGCTATTACTACTCTCCATCATGTGACCTTACAACTTGGACTACATAAATCACAAAAGGTTATTTTAATCAAGTTTAAAGATAAAAATCAGAGTTTTTAAAACATTTGGCACACATTTTATTTCTTCCATAATTGAAAAATCCCAATAATAATTTACTTATAGCACTAATGGTTTCAACATTTACTTGCACTCCTTTCAGGTATTGCATTTAGCTTAGTAGCTACTTATTTCATGGTATAGGCATCTCTGACATATTGCATGGTGTTAATTTCAACTAATAAAGGGCTGACATTTGCTTCAGTGTAGTCCTTAAATTGTTTCGAAAACTTTTTAGTCTCCTCAATGATATTCTTAAATTTAGGAATGGATGCATGATTATTAACTTGTAGTTTTTTTCATTATCATAGAAATTCTATTTAATCTATATCATATTTCATATAAGTAGCTTCTTTCTTAGAGATAATAGATAAACATAGGAGGCTTAGTTATTCTACGAAGTCAAAATCCTTACCAACTAAAATAGTGATAACTAGTTATTACTTCAAGAGGTGTAATTGTGATTCTTAGAGCTGGAGAGGTGATTCATAGGTTTTTATATGAAGGGGTATAGGAATGAATAATTCTATGTCAGAAAGCGAGAAAATGATTTTGAGCTATACATGCATGATTATTAGTCCCACAATAGACTTAAGGAGGGGGGATTAAATTGAGTATAAAATTGGTTTTCAAATACTTGATTTTTAAAACTTAAAACAATCTTGAAAGTATAACACATGTGATTCACATATATGTCTCAGGGAGAAGAATCTTTAAACAAGAGGTGACTCATAATAGGTTTTTATGTAAAGGGATAATGGAATGAATAATTATATGTTGAAAAGGGATAATGATTTTGAGCTATACATGTATGATTATTGGTCGCACAACTCACTGAAGAGGGGGATTGAATTGAGTATAAAATTGGTTTTCACAGACTTGATTTTTAAAACTTAAAACAATCTTGAAAGTATAGCAAATATGATTCACACAATTCCATCAGTTAAATCAAACAAGAAAGTGCAAGTATAAGTAAATGACACAAAAAATTGTTTTAGTTGACTTGGCTCTTATACAATGAACCTACTAACCTTCAATCAAAATGGACATGAGCTATTCTTTCATTTTCACTCTTCTACCTCAATTAGAGGAACAACCATTACATATGCCTTTTTTTAAAGGTTAAGACACAAACTCTTCTTTCTTAAGTCTTTTTCTTGAGTTAGGGTTTTTATTTTTTTTATTTTTTTTAATAATATTAAGCTCAAACTCAACACATTGTGTTTCTTTTCAATAACTCAAACTCAACCACTCTTGAATCATTTCTAAGGCTAAGGTTCAACCTTTTGGATTTTTTATAAGGTTGAAACCCAATTCTCGCAAGATCTCTCAAAACTGTTTCTTTCTTATATTAATATTACAAAGTTTTATATTAAATACATATATGGCTTCAGAATGCTGTGAATGCATAATTGAAATCATACTTGACTAAATTAAGGCTCAAAAGAGTTGTAGAATTTTTGCACATTGAGCTTCCTTTGAGTGTTTAATGAAGCTCTAGTATTGAAAGCAAAATTTGGAAATCAATTGAGTTGCCAATCCTAGAAGAGCAACAAATTGATCTTCTAATGTTATATATAACATTGATTGTTTTGAACTTATGATTGAGGTCTATTTATAGTGATTTGTGCATTCCTATGATTACTCTAATTTTTGTCACATGTTAATTAGTTGTTATTCTCACTTAGGATCTCTCAAAATGTCCTTTAGAATGTTGAGTGCTTGGTGATCTTAATCAATTGATTAGTTAGTTGTTAGGGTTTATTTGATGCAATTGTTATTTATTGAATGAAGGTTTGAAAAATGTTTATTAAGTATTGAGGTCATAAACATGTTTGGAAGAGGTTTAATTAGTTTTAAATCATTGATGAAAAGATGAATAAAAAATTCTTTTAAAATAAAATGTAAATAACATTAATTAAATATTTTTTTAATAAAAATGAGTTAACATATTATTTGAAATTAGAATATTAAATAAAGAATTTTTTTTAAAAAAACACAGTTAAATAATCGGTTTTTGAGGTTTATTTGATACTATTTTGTGAAGTGAATAAATGGCTAGAAATTAAGTCAATAAGATTTTGAAATTTAGTAAAGGCCTTCCCATGCTTCGCCTGCCAATACATAACATGCCTTCTTTTTCTGACAACATCCCTTCTAAACTAAGACTATTTGTAAGAAGAGGGACATGACTTCTGAATGGGATGAATGTCATTGGACATGACTTCTAAAGAGGGACATGACTTTTGGGTACAATTTCGAAAGATGTGATTGATGATATTAGTCATTTTGGATATTATTTTTATTTTAGTAGCTATGATCTCAAATCACATTCTTGTTAAAGGATCTTAATTTAGAACATAGTAAAAGAAAATGGAAAGTTGATTACTTTGCGAACCACATGAAGCATAAGCAATCAACAAAGTGGTTTTGCATGGATATTTCTCTTTGCAAGAACTTGTATCACTAATTTACAATTACTTTGGATGATATTGCCACAAGCAACAAACAAATATTTTATAAAATTTTGGTTTCTTCATGGTAAAATCATGTTTTAGGTTGTTCACAATTGAAGTACAAACAATTATCATACCACACAATAATTGATCTTTAGCCTATCTTTCTTTCATTAATGGACCATGGAATGTGGAGTCCACAATAATCGGTAAATGTATAATGACAAAATAATAATTTTCAACTTGCTTTGTTTGCATTACACGTCCTTTTTAAAATTTTTTCTAGATATAAAAAGATCAAGTTAAATAATTTATTAGGATTATAATGAAATAAAAATGTAAAGAGTAAAATATAAGACAAAGAGACACTAGATTTTTAGATAGTTTAAACCTCAATTTTAGTTTAAACCTCAATTTTATGTCCACCCTTAAGCAAATCGTTTGAGCACCACTATTTAAATCAATCTTTTGCTGTAGATAGGCAAAGAAACCCAAGTACAAATCAAAGTTTTTCACTGATTTGCCATACTTTTGGCTTAAGGATAGGCCAACTGCTCTCCATATCCATGGCCCGAAACTCAGGCAAGAACTACAAGCTTACAATAACCAAATTAAAACACAAGCTCACCAAATTGTTAATCAAATATACAATTATAAGTATAAATAATTTAATAGATTATCTAAATAGAGATATTAGGTAATTTGAGTTTGTGATGCACGATTTTGAATATAATCTGGCTTGGAAAGATGATGTAATAAAACCTTTTTCTTAACAAGTTTCTCTCTTAGAGATGTTACAAGTTATTATTAGTAGTTTTGCCCCCTAGTTTGTAATATTCATATATTTTCTTTATATTATTTTTTAGTGTTTTATGAGGCATATTTATACTAATACAATACCTGAACCCTTAAAGGAAGACTCAATAGCTGTTATAATGATGAATTTTATATGTTAAGCATGTTTGCATTAGCCATTGTTGTTACAACTACAAAATTGTATTCTAATATACTCAGATTTTGGACTGATAGAACTTTTCCATTGTTTGCATTAACATGCTGAGGAACACTTTGCATCGTCAAACTGTAATATATTGCAGTTTTAAACTCTTTGAAACAAAAGTGTGTTGAATAAATTTTTAAAATGATACTTCATCTACAGGCCGGATAGCATCCTCAATGTTAGGTCATATGATTGTTTATTTATGACAGTTCATGTAATATGATTGTTTTATAAAAACCTTTTACTTAAAAGTTTGTCTTTGATGAGAAGGATCAGACTTGACAACTAAGAAATGTGTACCTTGCAACTCAAAAGAAATTGAACCCATGACAGAACAGTCAGCTAATGAACTTCTCCCTCAGGTTTTGATGATTCCTTTTTGCTATTTTCCTTGGTCAAAACGCTGAAAACTAAAATTACTAATGTATTCATGTAGGTACCTGGTTGGAATCTTCTCAGGGAAGATGCTATAATGAAACTTCAAAGGTCATGGAAGGTGAAGAGCTTCTCTAAAGGATTGGAACTATTTCAGCTTGTAGCTGAAATCGCAGAGGCTGAAGGTGAGGATTTTATTTTTTTCCAAGGTTTAAGTTATATTTGACATATTAAGTTTTAGAACTAATTATATGAAATACATGTTTGGTCAGTATAAGGTCAGTATAGGACTACACATGATATAAAGATTGTCATTAGAGTCATGAAATATTAAAAAATAAAAGATTTTGTCATTTTGAGTTTAAACTCCAAAGTCATGGAAGAACATATGAGAATGCTAATAATAAGATTAAAACAAATTATATGAAATAAAAGCATGTCTTTAAAATATATATATATATATATATATATATATATATATATATATATATATATTTTTTTTTTTTTTTTTTTTTTTTTTTTCTTTGCTTAAATACCTCACACCTGCTCTTTGAAACAAAGAAAGAAATTCTTAAAAGATTTTGCATTTTCCCTTAAGAAAGTCCCAATGGTGTTGAATCCTTTATGCATGGGTTGTGTTTGTGCTTTATTATAGTACACCAACTGCTGTAGGCTTATCTTAATGCAAGTCTATCGCTGAATCTCCACTTGTCGAAGTAATTCATTTGATTTCTGCCAACCATTTTAGTCTTTCCCCCTTGTATTGATCAAACTACAAAGAGATATTGGAGATTTAAGGATTGACATGACATTTTTTTTGAAGATCACATTTAAACTATGACCAGTGTTTTACATGAATGGGTTTGCACACCAACATAGTAGTAGTGTGTTCATGTAAACCTATTCACTTTTTGTGACAAATTATGAGGATAAAGATTTCATAAATCACTGAGGTAGGCCATTTGATCAAATATGGTTAAGATTTGTCTCGATGAATGATCCATACAATGATATGACTTTAATCATTTGGCTATTGAAGAAATTATTCTAAAATAACATTTATACCTTTTCTATTAGGAAATCATTCAAACAGCATTACTTTTTTTGTTCATCAAAATCTTTGCATTTTGTTATTATTGAATGTAATATGATTATGAGATCATAACATATGCTATTGTACAAACTGTATGAATTATCACTCTTGTGATTTTAATTACCACTGAATGAAAAACCTAGTGAATGAGTTATTCAGCTTTAGAATTGAACATTTGGAATTAAAAAAAAAAAAACATAGATACATATTGAAACTTGATGCAGATGACAAATTGATCGTTGCCCAAACTTCTCTCAACTCTACATTTGCAGAACGAGACAAGAGTTGAAGAAAATTTGGTCATATTGACAAATGTTTTATATGTTGAATGGTCCATAAGCAGCCTCCATATTAATATTATGATACTTTGTTGCAAATTACTTCAGGTCATCATCCTGATCTTCATTTGGTTGGATGGAACAATGTGAAAATTGATATATGGACGCATTCAGTAGGTAAAAATTACATAGAATTTAATTTGAAAAATATTATTATTATAATATATTAGGCAGGGTTTTCTTCCTAACATTTGCCTATGTTTTGATAATGATGTAGGTGGATTGACTGAGAATGACTTCATCCTCGCTGCAAAGATTAGTGCCCTACAAGTGGACAGCATTCTAAGGAAGAAAACTAAACCATAGGAACCAAGCTTCTCCTATATATAAGTAATGCTCAATAGATAAAAGCTTTTCCAATAAATAAACGTTATGAAGTATTTCAATAAATAGTTTTAATGTAAAATTATAAAAAGGTTAAAAAAATAAAATAAATGAGAATTGCACACGCTTAAATGTTACCTGGTAGTTGCAGCATTTCGTTAGCTATTGTTTGGAGCTTAGATGCAATTGTTGTGCCTTTCTCTCCGCGCGACCGACCTTCCCATTCGCCGGCGCCTCACGGTGAGGGCTTCGAGCAGGACGTCCATAGCCTTCTCCACGCGTTCCGCCTGTTCGTCGAGCCCGCGCGGCCGCAGCTCGGTGCGCCAATGCAACTCCGAGAGGAGATTGGCGGCGGCTGCCGCCGTGCAGGTTCGATCCCACGCGGGTTGTGGCCTTTTGCAAGGTCGGGGGAGGCATGCATTAGGGGGGATATCACCGGAGCTTGTGCAGGGAAAAGATGGATGAACAGGGTAAGGGAAGCTCACCGGAGTTTGTGCATCACTGATGAGCCGGCGGTCGATAGAGAGATGCAGGGTGGATCATTCTCGCCCCACGTCGCAGCCCATCTCCCCTGCAAAATAGGTTCTTATCTCAAATATATGGTAAAAATTATTGTTCTATTCTTAATTAATTCATTCACATAACATTAGAAGTATTTTAAAAAAAACTATTATTAAATATGTCATATCAATTAATTGTTCTACAAATAATTATTTGTAATATTCTTTTAGTATGTTTTGCTTACCCTCAAACGTTTATACATTGCAGCAGAATTGCTCCAGGTGCCATCGATCAAAACAAGGTTCACCTGCTTCACCTGCACCTTTTCTTCAACGAGTTTTTATTTTTAAATTATTGATAATTCTAAACAAGTTTTTAAAATTAAAATATATACATGAAAGAACTCTTAATTAAACCATTGTTGTGAAGGAGGAAAGAAGAATATAATAAAACAAAGCATGAAGTTGGGGGGTTGCATGTAAATAGAAAATATTGCAAATACTATACGTGCATGAAATAAAAAAAATTAATATAAAAAAGAAAAAAAAAAAGAAAATACCGTATTTTCACCTTCAGGAGATGGAAGTAAATCGTCAAAGAGGATATCCTTAACGGTTTTGGTAGATGAGCTCTGATTAGGATAAAGAAACCAGACCATACTTTTGCCTGAAAAAAATAATTACGAAGAAAAATCGAAATGAATGAAGTTAAGTTAAAGCATTTTCTACTTGTGAAACACATGAAGCCACAAAAAAGAACCATCTTCAAAACATCCGGAAAGCCATCTTCTATAACTAGAGGTCAAAAAAAAAAAAAATTTAAGATTTTTAAAATATTATTTAAAAATCTATAATTATTATTTGTTTATTTTACCTAATTCTTAAAAAACCAATAGAATAATTTTATTTCAAATTTCACAATCTAATCTTAATTTACTATATATTATTATATTTTGATTGTATATTCCAATTTCACTAACCTTATTACATTCTTATTGCAAATACTAAAACACATAGGGCCCATCACTAAGATTTTAATCTTTATATATTATTTTATTTTAAATATTATATTTTAATAATAATTTATTAAAACTCTCACTGCAAAAACAAAAAATTAGCAAAATCAAAGATAGGTATAGGTTGATAGTATGCTATGCTATCAGAATATTGAAATTGAGACAAGTTAGAAGAAGATCAACTCTATGGCTTATGTACAATTTAAAATCAAATTTATAAACTTTCATTCTAAGACAAAGAACTAATTGCAATAACCTAAATTGCGATGGAGTGCTGGTAAGGTCGAGGAAAGCTGGCAACGGGATGCTGTTGACGGAGGGCTGGTGACGGGAAGCTAGTGACGGAATGATGGTGACGGGAAGCTGGTGACGGGAAGCTGGTGACGGAGTGCTGGTGACGGGGTGCTGGGAACGGAGGGCCGGTAACGGGAAGCTGGTGACGGATGGCTGGTGATGGATGGCTGGTGACGGATTGCTGGTGACGGAGTGTTGGCGACGGGAAGCTAGTGGCGAGGAGAAGCTGGACTCTGAAGCTGGTGTAGGAGGCGTAAGCTAAGGGGTGAGGTACTGAGACGACGTTGGAGACTGAAACAGGTGAACTCACAGCAGGACAGAAGGGACGGTGTGCACGTGACAATGGCACTGGTAATGGCTAGTTTGACGCGCGTGCGCGTGCATCAGGCACGTGAGAAGTCCCATTCCGTTGTGCAGGATTGCCCGGTTACGTGGCTCCGGGAATTTCAAATTTGAAATCCTTGGGAGTTCGCTTCGAGCTGGGGCGCTGGGACAAGATTAATTTGTAAGGCTATCTCGGCAGTGCATACTACCGGATCGTCTTCTTGCATGGTTGCGGGACTCCTGCAGCCCTAACGAAAAGAAAGATGGCGGGAACCAAGGTGAGGAAGAGCAACAGGAAGATGAGGACTTCTGGGAGCAAATCGTCGAAAAGAGAATGCCACTCCTCCACTATAGAGGGGAAAGTGGTGGACGCTGAGAAGAATCTCCTTGCTCCTCAAATATTAGCTGAAGCGGCAGAGCCATCAATTGACTCTATTGACTCACCGTGTAGCCCGGTGGAGGAGGTGGATTCTGTGGAAGCGACAGCTGAGGTACCTGAACGTCAGAGACGGTGATGGGTGCGGGGGGCATAATGTCGCTCATGTAGCGATTGCTAGTCGGATGGAGCTGGGGGATGTAGTGAACAAGGCTGAGGAATATGCGGGGCACGCGCGACCAGAGGGGACCCTGAGCCCCGATCATGGTGTTGCTGGTGGGGGGGGGGGGACGATGTGTAAGATTCCTCTGTAGGCTGAGTATGGAGGCCCAACCCAATAGACTCAGCTTCAGGGAGGCCTTAATCTCTAAAAGTAACGCCTCAAGCGGTCGGGAATAACCTCTCATTTTTTGTCATCGCACGGGTGCTGCAAAAGAGATGGGGCCATTACAAAAATTTAAGGATTCTAGACCTGTCATCCGGCTGCTTCTACTTGCATTTCGACTCCATCCGTGACAGGAATGAAGTCTGGTTGGGTGGCAAGTCACAGGTCAAGCCATGGGGCTGGACATTTGGACACATGGATTCGGGCCTAATGTCGCAACGGCGATGAGCGCACCAGTGTGGGTGCGCTTTCCGTGCCTCCCATTAATATACTGGGATGTGAAGAACATCCTGAGAATTGCAAAGGCAATGGGGAGCCCTTGTTACTTGACGGATGGACTGCTGATATGGAAAGATCATTTGCCAAGGTGTGCGTCCGGATGGCCCTCTCGAAACCTTTAAAACCCGGCATATGACTAAACGGGAAATTTGGCAGTCTACCAATCCTTCAAGTACGAGGGACTGCCATGGGTTTACTTTTCGTGCGGGCATGTTGGTCACCTTGCAGGGCAGTGCAGCATGCACACGACCCAGGAGGCTGCGCCGACATGTACAACGGGGATGATGAACAAAGGGGAAGGAGCGGGGAAGTGGGATGAGGAAACAAAAATTGCGAACTTAGGAGACAATGAGCTTGGAGGTGGAACGCTGGAGGCGGAGAAAACGCACAATTGTGGCGGGAAGGCTACTAAAGCTGAGTGCTCCAGAACTCCTCGAGTGCTGGTGGGAAATACGTGTGACCTGGAAAAGAAGGGACCAAAGCTGGGCCCGTGGATGCTTGTCCTACCCCGATGCAGGAGACAAGGCATGATCGAACATAGAGGTTCATCAAGTAGGGCGAGCCAGTATTCACGTAAAACCTTGAGTAGAGGGGCAATCACTGAGGTGGATGCAAGCATGCATGATAGAAAGAGGAGCCTATCCAAGGCCAGATGAAGAGACATGGCGAGGCGGGCTTCGTCCCCAAGGGCCAGGGAGGACAGGGAGAAGATTCCACGTCAAGAAGCTCCAACGAAGGAAGCGGGAACGGGGCGGAATGCGTAGGCAGGAAGGAATAAGGGGAAACTGTCACTGTTGGAGGAGGAATATGCGACGAAGGAAACCAAACGCTCAGATAGATATTACACCAAAACGATGTAGGAGAACTTCTCCTGGGCTGCGCTTCGTGGGGCGCAGGGGATATCGGGATGGAAGATGGAGGATGCCGCATTAGGGGAGGAGTATATTGGCGTGGCTGGAGAGTATGCGCGGCCACATTGGGGCAATCCTTATAATTATTTGGTGATGATGCGTTTCGTTGTTTGGATCATCAGCGGAGTCAGGGACAGGAAGTCCAGATGTTACTTACAAAGGTTTGTACGTGAGGGAAATGTTACGGTCGTGGCCCTTGTTGAGACGAAAGCGAAATGTTTCCTAAGGATGCGGATTGGCTCCTTGGGAAGGAATGGAATTTCGTGGTCCAACCATCGGCTGACATGTCAGCAAGTATCATACTGCTGTGGAAGAGCTGGGTCAATATCACGATCACGACTGCCTCACTGCATGCAGTGGCGTGTAAGGTGAGGCTACATGGAGTAAGCTGAATTGCTTCATTGTATATGGCCCCAAAGATCATCATAAGCGTTGGGAAGTCTCGGATGTCATCGAGAAGTCTGGGATGTCATCAGGAATGCGTCTAGCGGGGATGACCTACTCATTGCGGTAGGAGATCTCAATCTCGTGATGGCGCAAGAAGAGAAACGGGGTGAGAAGTTTACCTATGGCAACGGCAACAAGAGCTTGCTGACTTTATGCAGGAGCTGCAGCTGGTGGACATGGGCTTCACTGGAAATCGCTTTACCTGGTGTAACGGGAAGCAGGGCGGCACACGCATCCTGGAGCGACTCGATCGGGTCCTTATGAATTCTATGGGGATGCAGGTGTTTCCCCGAATGCTCTGTTTAGCACTTGAGCCGGCTTGGGTCTGATCATTGCCCGTTGCTGGTTGATCTGGGGTGTAGGAAAATGCGGGGGAATAATGGAAGGATACAATTTGAAAGTGTATGGCTGGATTTCCCGCAGTCGATAAGGGTGATGCACCAAGCATGGTACAAGCGTGCGGGGGGGAATTGCATGGAGAAGCTAACGATTAAGTTTAATCATTCGCTGGTGGCGTTGCGGAAGTGGAGCCAAGTCGAGGTGGGGAACATTGTCAACAAGATTGTGGAGCTGGAGAGAAGCATCATTGAATTACAGATAAAGGAATCTCGGGAGGGGCTGACAAAGGAGGAGAACATGCGTCTTGGCCACATGATCATGGCCTTCCATCGTGGCTATGCACATGAGGAGCAATGGTGGTGGCAGCGAGCAAAAGTGCGCAGCTTGGGGACCACAACACTCGATTTTTCCATGCTGCTACGACGGCTCGTGCACGGAGAAACCACATCGCTCGGCTGAGGGACGCGGAGGACAACGTGGCGGATACAGAGCATCAGGAGTGTCCTTTTGGCTTACTTTGAAGCAAAGTGGCACTGCGCGGGACGAGCGTTAGTGCCGCTGAATTCTGTGCCGTCCGACATTGTCTGCAGGGAAATGGCCTCCAAACTGAGCTGCAGGGTCACTGAAAATGAGATAATTGCGGCTATTCTGGGAATTAGAAGAAATAAAGCCTCGGGTATTGAGGGGATCACAAACGAATTTCTACATGGTTACTGGGCAATTACATGCAGGGACAACATCCGCGCAGTGCTGGCTTTCTTTGAGGAAAGAAGGATGCCAAAGGATTGGAAAGACACGTTGATTGTCCTTATCCTGAAGAGACAGGGTGCGTGCATGCCAGAGCATTTCCGGCCAATTAGTCTCTGCAACACCATATACAAGGTGATGGCACGCATATTGGTGGAAAAACTAAAACCGATGATGCCAAGAATCATCGCGCGAACAAGGTGCTTTCATCCTCGGGCAAAGTATTTCAGACAATGTATTCATTGCACAGGAGATGGTGTCGAAAATGCACGCTTGCACTGCAAATTCGGGCCTCATGGCAGTCAAGATTGATATGGAGCAGGTTTATGATAACGTGCGATGGGATTTCCTGCTCGAGATGATGAAGATTATGAGATTTCCTCCTCTTTGGTGCAAATGGATCGCAGCATGCATCATATCTCCGCGGTTAGGGGTACTCATCAATGGCTCTTGTCTTCCTTGGGTGGAGGCTCAGCGGGGGATCCAGCAGGGATGCCCGCTCTCGCCCTACTTGTATGTCATCGTAAAAGAGTACTTATCTGTGCTGGTGAGCGATTATGAGACCAAACAATTGCTCGGATTCAGACTAGGACAACATGCGTCGTCGATTTCGCACCTGCTCTATGAGGACGATGTTCTCCTGTTTGCTTCTGCCACGCGTGAGGCCGCGCACGCTGTGTGCAGAATTATGAGGACCTTCAGTAAAGTTGCAGGGTTGAGCGTTAACTTCTCGAAATCCAGAGTATATTTCAGCAAGAAGGCAAGGATGGTGGTAAGGAAACTACATATGAAGCAGGGTCGGATGCTCACGTACCTTGGGGTCCCTATTGCGTCGAAGTGCCTGAAGAGGGCGGATCTCAATTTCCTGCTTCAGAGGATTGAAGCCTCAGTGGCCAATTGGCGGATCCGTCCGTTGTTGCTTGCAGGCAGAGCTGCCCTGGCTTCCTCTGTTCTCATTGCCATCCCAAGTCACATTCTGCGTCATTGTGTTGTGCCATCGGGAGTCATTGATGAGATGGAAAGGAGGATCAGAACTTTTCAATGGCGCGGGACAAGCTGTGCGCATATGATGCACTATGCGTCCTGGGACTGCGTTACATTGCCCAAGACCGCGAGCAGGCTTGGGCTTCGAGACTTCCGTGAATGGCACCGCGTGCTACAAATGAAACACTGTAAGCGCATTCTGAGCCGCAAGGCGAGCCTTTGGGTGGATATTATGAGGCGGAAGTATAATGTAACGGACACCGCTTTGAAAGCTCCCCGGAACGCATCCCATGCTTGTAGGCTTGTGTTGGAGGCAATGCCAGATGCAGTGTCGATCTTTGTATGGAGAATCGGCGATGGGAGGACGGCGAGGTTCGCGGAAGACAATTGGATGGGCATCCTCCCTATATGCTGTTAGCCTACCTTCATCAACATGAACATCGTGTGGCCGGCGAACGTGGCTGAATGCATCACAACAGCCTAAGTCTGGGGCGTGTATAAAATTCGTGCATGGGCGGGTGAGCAGTTGCTTAACAGGATTCTGCACCTACCCAGGGCTCAGATGTCTGCATAAGACATGCTCCTTTAGGCGCACACCGAGACGAAGAGGATCAATAGCAGGAGAATTTATATGCACATGAAGTACAGAGCTGATGACACCATCAGGCGAAGATGCCGGCGTGACGCAGACCAGATGAGGGGACTTTGGAAGCTCAAAGTATTGCCGAGGATGCGGATGTTCCTGTGGCGAGTCATCGGCGATCACCTCCATACGGCGGCTTGGATGATTCGGAGGGGTATGCTCGAGAGCAGCAGCTATCATTAGGGGTGCGCGGCGGAGGAGTCCACGTAGTATGTCTTTCCGGACCGCCCGCGTGCCCAGGAACTTTGGGCTGACTGCCAGGCTCGCAGGGCTATGGCTGCGCTGGGTTTGCCTCGGGGTGCGGGTGTCGGGTTGACTTTTCTTGACCGGCTCATGGAGTTTGTCAGTTCTCCGGCGACGCGACGAGGGGTTGGCGCCAGGCATGCTGTCACGTTGGCCACCACCATGTATTACATCTGGGAAAGAAGGAATGCGATGAGGCATAATAATCCGATGGTCAAGTCATGCATGTTGCTACGTAAGATCAAGATCGAGGTTATTACTGTAGCAAGACAAGACAACTTCTATTCATCCATGTCCAGTGGGAACCCTTGCAGCTCCTCAGACCTGCTTGTAACCCATAGTTGGGTCCCCCCCCCCAACTGGATGGATAAAAGTGAATTGTGACGCTGCGGTGGGTGAGGATACTGCTGGCTTTGGCCTGGTGGTAAGAGACAACATGGGGAGGCCGCTCCTGGTGGTTGGTACGAAGGTTTTCTTTCAGGCTGACGAAGCGATGGAGGGTTAGGCTATGCTTGAGACCCTTAACCTACTAAGGGATACCCTTTCCAAATATCGTGCCGTGGAGATTTACACTGACTCGATGCTGGCGCTACAGGAGGTCCGCAAGCTTATATCCCACCCGCCTGTGGCGGGCCATTTTGCTGAGACTATCATGTACGCAAGGTACCTGGATGCACTTAGATTTTCCCACATATATAGAAAAGGGAATACGCCTGCTGACTGGGTGGCACATGCTGCATGTTGTAATGAATGTCTGGGAGAGGGGGGAATCCCTTCCCAAGTCCCTTATTAAACTTATACTGTTATATTTCATGTTTGATCCTCCGTGAGGATCTTATATGAGAATCATTTTGTATGGCTTATGCCTCTTTTTGAATCAAAAAAACAAATCCCTACTTCAATGAATGATATCAAGGCTTATGTCATATCTCTTTTTCCACCTATTTTTCTTCTTATCTTAATTGATTTATTCCTTTTGTTTTCACCCTTTTCAATGAAGAAGTTAGCTCACATAAGGAACCAAGGACTCAATATAAGCCTCAAACAGTAATTACTTCAAAGAAACAAACTTTGATCTAAGGCAAAAAAGCACATTGGTAAACAACAATAAGCAAAGTGATAGCTGGATTTCTATTAACCAAATTTCAAAAACTAACCTGAATTCAGAAATGCATCCCACATGATTTCTTCATCTTCTTGGATACCAAAGAGAGACAACGTTGCAGATTGAACACCAAATAGTTGCCACAATAACTTGCCGGTGTTATTTTGCCGCAAGAAGTCC
This sequence comes from Vanilla planifolia, assembly GCA_023846275.1. Classification (NCBI taxonomy): domain Eukaryota; kingdom Viridiplantae; phylum Streptophyta; class Magnoliopsida; order Asparagales; family Orchidaceae; genus Vanilla; species Vanilla planifolia. The sequence continues at coordinate 2,913,047 of CM043877.1, forward strand.
TTAATCAAGGACAACATTGTTGAAAAATAATGATATAAGAATGAAATTGTTTAGCACATGCAACACAACTAAAGCTAAAACGGACCTTTGGATGCATGTATATCCAAAATCTTATTCCATTCCAGAGGGAGCAGGGCACGAGCTTTGAACACATGCAATCTTCCTTGGCAATCCAACACTGCAATTTTCAATAACAATGCTTCGAATAATAAAACAAAAGAATGTTTTAAAACAAATATCCATAAGAAAATATTGCAAATGAACAACAAAATAAGTATTTTAAAACAAAAATCAACCCAAAAAGTCAAAAATGAGCTTTACATGCAAACATTTGACCAAAATCATGAAATGAAGATATATATAGAGCCAAATATTAAATATGCATATCTTTATGACTAAAATCATCAAACATTAATGTATTCAACAGCTAGCCCATCTTTAAGCGAGCAGGCACAGGATAAGCACATGCCTCACAATTTGTAAAACTATATGAGGAAGCTCAATAGCATAGCATTGTTGGGCCAAATGCATATTCCCACAAAAAAACTTAGGGATCCCAGGTCTCTACCGTTAAATTGTTGACATAAAAAATTAACGATTTATTCAACAAATCTGAATCGTTTCCAATATTTATAAGGTGAACAACATACATTATGATGTAAACAGAACAATTAGCTTAATTTCTGATAAATAAGAATGAATCAAATTACTGTTAAAGAAGCCCAAACCTATTAAAAAGCAATGCAAGCTATGACATCGGGCTCTAGGAGCCTGTTTGAGCCCATTTCATGTTTGTTCAACTACAAATTCAAGCAATTATTTCATGTAAACAACTTCACTGAGATACCCATATAAAAATACATGGTAAATATCCAACAGTCTTAATTTCCAATGATTTGAAACGACAAGAGCAAGTGTAGTTCAGAGGGTGTTAATTTCATCACTTGACTAAAAAGTGTAGCTATAATCTAAAACCTCTTGTTGTGATAACCTTTTGCAAGAAGATGAGCCTTAAAGCATTCAAGTGATCCATCAAATTTTTTTCTTAACCATAAACACCTATTTAGAACCAATCAAATTTATTTCAGCAGTTGGCCTAACTAATATTCATGTGATTAGTTTAAAAAGCATTATGCTCTTCTTGTATTGCAACCATTCAATGAGGAAATTTGGCAGCTTGAGAGTAAGAGGTTCGTTCAAGAAATGCATCATTACAGTCAATAATTTCTCTGTGGAATGGTAGATCAATGGCATTGTCTTTCAGCTTGTCTGGCAGCGTCAGGAAGAATGTCTTATATACGGGTGAGAAGCAGGAGTTGAAGGAAACAAGGATTACAGCAACCAAAACATGTGGTGCTATTAAAAAAATCAGTAGTATTAATCTAGGGAGCTAAAAACTTCAAAGTGATTTAGTGATAGATTGAGTCAAATCAAGGTTAATTGCTTAAAATGATTTAGGAGTATAAACAAGGGCAGCATCATGAAAAGGACATAGTTTATTGAAAATACCTATGTCTACAAATATGCAGTCGTCTCATCACAAAATCCAAATAGCAATATCCTTTATGAGTTTCATAACCAAAAGCAGATGGAGTAGACTTGGGTAGAAGTTTATGTGCATGCTTTCAAGGCAACAATGGATCGCAAAAACGTCCAAATATCTACCAAAAATTATAATCATATTGTCGATTAAATAATATACTTCATATGGAGAATTATGAGACAGGGTTTGAATAGGCAGATTATTAATCAAGAATGCTACTGTTAGGAATGCAACCTGCCTATAAGCCGTACAGATTACAAGAGAATACGTTAACCCACTTCAACAATATGTTGATTTTTTTCTCTCAAAGGTACCAATTCACCGAGTCGTATGTGCACAGCTAAATTGACAAACAATATCACATGAAAGAAGATATTCAAAACGTCAAGAACTGGAAAACTCCACAACATAAACTGACTACAAAAACTAAAAAATATTCTCAACCATTTTCTTGAAATGAATAAATCTCCCAAAGATATCCAGCTTGCACACTAAAGGACAAATCCAAGCATATCTACAGTCATCAACCAAAGAAACATAAAACCTAAACCTAGATATTGATAGAATTGGAGAGAATCCCCAAATGCATACATATAATAACTGCGGTGGGTAACAAGCTGTAAAATTCATATAGTAAAAGACAATCAATGTGTTTTACTTAATGAACATATTCTGCACTTCTTAAAAAAATAATGCTCATGAATAATAGGTAGTTCTTTGGCTAAGAAAATTAATCATTACAGAAGAAGGATGCCCTAAATGGGCATGCCATGTAGTTGAAGATGTTCTAGCAATTAAAAGCATAGAAAACGTAAGACTAACCTGACCAGAGAGATATAATGCAATTCTCTCAAGCCATTGCTAGTAAGGAAAACTCTAATTATCTTTTGTCCTTAATCACAAAACCACTGGGCATCAAACAAAAAAATTTCAAAACCTTTGAATCAATAATAGATTCTTTTTTAAGAGTTGTAAAACACAAAACACCATGCAACTAATTGTCCTTCATTTGAGTTGATGACAACATAGCCAATACTTGTAATTGGAAGAGTTGAGCCAACACCAACAATAAACAAAATAAATACCTTGATAACAGAGACAAAATTTAGTATTGAATTTATTGAAGTCATATTATGAGTGGTTCTTGAGTCAAGGCACCACTAGGAATTAGTAATAGCATTAAGATTCACAACAAACAAGTTATCTACAAGATTCTCTATTGAGTAGACAAATTTTCCATACAACAAACTCTAGCTATATGAACAAATAAATTAAAAATATGGCAAGCCTGAATGTGTGACACAGAGGGAGGTATAGGAAGAAGGGATGTTAGCATGGTTTGTTGGGGGAGAGAAAGAAAAGCCAAGGTGGCCTCGACCATGACCTCTACATTTGCATTAGTTAGTTGCAAAATTGGACTGCTAATCAATAGATTCCGACATGGAAGAAGATCCTTAAAAAATTAGAGCTGAAATAGTGGACGGATTTCTGGGAAGCATATACCGAATGAAACTTTCTTCTTGTTGGAACAATTCATAGAATTCTTCAAAAGATAAGAAAAGATAAAAATGAATTAAGGTAATAAACTCTTTAAACTCTGATCTAAGATAATCCATATTATATTCTACAATCTCAGGACAAGGAGGGTGACCAGCCAGAAAAAGTTCACTTCATAAAGACAGTTAGATATAGAAATTTCTAAGGTTTTCCTTAAACCTCTTAATTGATCTCTCAAACCCTTAACATGAATTTTAAGAAAATGTGAAACAACAATTAAGAAGAAACCAAACAAAAGCTGTTGTTGTACAAGACATAAGAAGAGGTACATAGGTAATGATACAATTGCTTTAATCCAACTCAAGATAAGACAATTTGTTTTTTATCAGGTAATATAAAGAGGATTTGGTTCCCCGATGTTCAAAGTTTGTAAATGAATAGTCAAAGTTGAAGAAACAATATGCAATAGACCATGAATCAAGAAAATGTTTGCAAATTTTAATTTCCAACACAAATAGGTCATGCAATTTAGCAATGCGTGAAAATGATGAACAATGTTAAAAGAGATTGAAAGAGAAGGGACCAAAGAGCGAGATGAAGAAGATGACATGGGAAGTGATGATCCAAGAGAAAAGCTAGAGTACTATGACATCTGATACAAAAATAGGGATACAAACATACGAGCATGAAAGCTAGAAGACAATTGGAATATAAGCAATGTATCGATTAGGGAGGAAAACAATTGCTCTCTATTGTTTGCTTGAAATATTAGTTTTTATACAACCAAAGGGAAAAATGACAAAACTAGTGAAAATAAAAGAAATTAGATAACAAATAAGAAAACAAATAAACAATTGGTAAAATGGATATTCAGCTAATAAATAGTAGTGATGGTTTTGTTTCATGTAATACAGAATTAGACAACAAGACCAACATAAGTTCGGCATAGACCATTGTCACACTTAATAAAGAAACTTACAATTGCCTTACATTGCCCAAGGTGATGATAATGTAACTCATGAGACATGCAAAGTTTGCATATGATGACCATGCAAATGCAAACAAAATACAGTATTAGCAAGGTAGCATTGCATAAAAGAATAAGTGCAGTAATTATATTGCTCTATAGTCCTCTTTGATGAACCGTGACACCTACTATTCTCTAAGAATTAATGAATTGACTTGCAGATGCAGTGCCAATGTTAATGATTTTGTAGAGGAAATAACATGGAATATAGGGATTTGTATTGCATGCCATGTAAATCAAATGCAAATGTAATAAGGGAAACTTTGGTGATGTCAAGCAAAATAAAGGTGTATCCACCCTATTGCATAAACATCATAACAAAATAAAAAACATAGGTATACGTAACTTCAAGGTAAAGGAAAAGTATATTTGAGTGGCATAATGGTGCGTTGAACTCATTTAGAAGTCTTTATAGGCATTAACATTGAAAGAAAGAACATAGTTATAAACTGCAGCACAAACAAGGCATCCCCATCAACAGAAACATAAGTATCGAATCACCCTATCCATTAGAACTTGGGGGCTCCACATCGAGAAGCCATAAAATGCATTAAAACTTCCTCACAAATACAAAGTGGTGCAAAAAATTGTTCGAAGGCAAAATAAATACGTTAGATTGGTTGAAGTTCTACTTACTTTCTGGCAGAGGTATCCCCTACTTCCTAACAATCTGCATGCAACTTGTCGAGCAGCAAAAAATTGAAGTTTTTCTTCAGCATCAGTTAAATTTCTGTACACTTCTCTGTGTTTAATATCCTCCTGAACCCTAAAAGCTCCCTGTGTACATAACTGAGGTGAGAATTCTGAACATCAACAAACTATTTCCAGGAACTAAGTAGTGCAAAAAAAAAAAAAAAAAAACAAATAATGACAAAAGCAATCAGACAGGTCTAAATGCGTATTAATATCTTTAAAAATCAGTATATGTTTCAGCTTAGCCATCTTCACTCTTTTCAGTAAAAGTTTATAGGAAAAATAATCAGACCTAATAGAACCGAGGATGTCCATCAATTTTATCATTATGGATCTTGTTCAAACAATTTCTAATATTTTATTCAATAAAAAATTTCAAATAACAAGCAACTCATTCAAGTTAAAATTAAACCACACTAAACATTGCTCTAGACAGCCCCTTTAAATTTCTCAGTCAACAGGAGACAAATCAAATAAGATCAGACAGAACTTTGTCATCATTGAAGCATACTAATAACACTTCGGTTGTCTAAATGTACCAAATTCAACAATTTGGTGGTTTGACTAATGGTCACTGTTAAGAGATGAAAAAAATCTAGAAAGGTTTTCAAACACTTAGTATCCTCCCACATTTTAGAATTTTGGGAAAGAGTGATCTTAGAATGAGCAGCGCATTTTAGTGGAAAAGATATCGATGGTAGCTTGGCAGCATCCAAGGGTCTAAAGCAACGTTTCAAAGGTCAACAGTTGTTGATGCTTCTTTCAGCTTAGAGATGGGTGGAATGGAAAGGATTTACATTTGAGCAAAAGAAGATAAACCTTGGGAAGGAAGGTCTTGAAAGATAAGTGGAGCTATAAATAAATTAATGTGTTTTCCTATTCAAGGCATCAGCAACAATATTTGCTCTTCCTAGATGATAGATTTATTGGATGTAAATCTCAACAATTCCTGAAATTTCATTGATGATGAACCACAAAGAACATTGGTAGAAAAATCATTGATATGAAGCGAGAGAAAGAGAGAGAGAGAGAGAGCATTGCAACAACTAGAGAGAAAATAATTAAATACCTTTTCCAAATTATGTTTTTCAAAATTGGATCAGCTCTTCCTAGATGAACGGTTTACTGGATGTAAATCTCAACAATTCCTGAAACTTCATTGATGATGAACCACAAAGAACATTGGTGGAAAAATCTTTGATATGAAAAAGAGAGAGAGAGAGAGAGAGAGAGTTGCAACAACTAGAGAGAAAATAATTAAATACCTTTTCCAAATTAAGTTTTGAATTGGATCAGGCCTCTTAACAATTATATTCTCTACCACAAGGGATCAAAAAAGTAAAAAAAAAAAAGCAAAGTAGAAAGCAATACGTAAAGTTTCTATACTCAATCATAATTAAAGATAATTTAGACAAGTCTTAAACTCAAGTCAAAATAAAGACCAATCCTTGAGACCAACTAAATCTCAAGAGAGGGCCTTGGGGCTAAGGCAATACTCAAGAGTGTGAATCATAGAAGTTCTCGAGAATACACCAATGAATTATCTCAAAACTACTTAAGGTCATGGAATGTCTTTTCAATACCTCTCAAGCTACTATTCTTCTTTTTATTCTACTCCATCTAACAATTTCTCTCAAAATGGATTCGAAGAAAGGTTTACCAACCATCTAAAGTGCCATGGGGATCCTCCTAAAGGAATGGATAACCTAAGATTTTGGACTACAAAATTGTATTCTAATATACTACGATTTTGGTATGAGAACTTTTCGTTTGTTTGCATTAACATACTAAGGAACACTTTGCATCGTCAAGCTGTAATATATAGCAGTTTTAAACTCTTGAAAGCTATTCTTTTCACAAGAAACTATTTTGTATGACTTATGCATCATAGACAGTGCTCATTCCTTGAAACATAAGTATGTCGAATAAATTTTTAAGATGATACTTCATCTACAGGCAAGATAGCATCCTCAATGTTAGGTCATATGATTGTTTATTTATGGCAGTTCATGTAAAATGATTGCTTCTTTTTTTTTGTTCTATAAAAACCTTTTACTTCAAATTTTTCCAAGCACACTTATTATCCTCTCACGTTTTAGAAATTTTGGGAAATGGTAATCTTTGAATGAGCAGGACATTTTAGTGGGGAAAAGAGAGGCAGACTGCATTTTAATGTGTAACAACACCTTTTCTTGTGATCCCTCTTTTCCTTCTCCCCTAGATTACTTTCAGATTCCCATAAGTTTCTGTAAAAGTCAGATCCCTTACAATTTTCAATATAGCACAGAGCAGGTCTCACGTTCTTCCAAAATGCTGGCATCATCAATATGATGACGAGATATAGATGATAGATTGGAAGCATCCAAGGTCTAAAGCAAAATTTTGAGGGTCAACAGTTGTTGATGCTTCTTTCAGCTTAGAGATGGGTGGAATGGGCAGGATTTACATTTGAGCAAAAGAAGACAAACCTTTGGTGCATGTAAATCTCTCAACAATTCTTGAAACTTCATCGATGACGAATCACAAAGAACATTGGTGGAAAAATCTTTGAAATGAAGAGAGAAATAAAGAGAGAGTTGCAACAACTAGAGAGAAAATAATTAATACCTTTTCCAAATTTGGATCAGCCCTCTTACCAATTACATTCTCTTCTACAAGGGATCAAAAAAGTAAAAAAAAATAAAGAAGAAAGCAATACGTAAATTTTCCATAATCATATTTAAATATGGTTTAGACAAATCTCAAATTCATCAAGTCAAAATAAAGACTAACACTTGAGACCAAATAATCTCAAGAGAGGGCCTTGAGGCTAGGGCGATCCTCAAGACTGTGTATCAAGGAAGTTCTCAAGAATGCACCAATGGATTTTCTGATAACTACTGAAGGACATGGAAGGTCTTTTCAATACCTCTTGAGACGTTATTCTTATTCTTATTCTTCTTATTCTAACAATTTCCCTCAAAAAGGGTTTGAAGAAAGATTTACCAACTATCTAAAGTGTCATGGAGATCCCCCTAAAGGAATGGATATACTCTTGTGAGGATATCTTTTTTTTCCTAATCACAAGTCCCTTTTTCTTACAATTTAGGCCATTTGAATCTTTCTTTATTCAATACAACAAAATACTCTAATAGGACTTGTTTTCTTCTCATCCCAAGACTTGTCAATGATTGTTTCAAGAATTTTGTTATTCCACAACCTTACCATTTAGCAAATGTGAGCTTCTACTCCTGTATTACTAATATGGTAGGATATCCTTGAATCATATCTTGTGGTTGCCATCTTCTTTTCAAAAATATTGTCCTCCTATAAGACTAAGTTATGTCCTAACAAGAGATCACCCAATGATAACAAGCTTGTATGCTATTCTCCATCAAGCATTGTTGCCTCGTAAAGGCTTTAGATTCTTGAAATTCACAAAAAAATAGATTTTCATGTATAATGGCACCTTAAATTGATCGGTGTTATTGATTTTCTTGGAAATCTGAAAAAAAGGTTCATATTGAATTGACTTTGATTTTCTTTGCTCTTCCTTCGAACTTGTCCTTGCCAACACTAAGCCATGCAAGGTCACTACATATGTTTTTTTCCACCCAATGTTGATCATGTATCTCTTTATATCTTTATAGAGAGCTCTTAAGCTACTTCTTGACCTAGGATCTTTTTAATTTCTTCAAGAAATTTATAAGCCTTTTATTGATCATGTCCCTCAACAATTCCATAAGCATCAAGTAGGAACTCCATATCAAATGGACTCAGTGTGAAACTCAAACATGTCTCAAATGGATTGCAACCAAGTGAGCTATGCTAAGCTCATATGAAAGTAAATAATAAATAAGCTATGTTTTCATCCCAACATTTAGATTATAAAGATTTAAATCTTTTTAGTAGATGTACAATAGTACAATTGTCCACATCTATTTGTTTGTCAGTTTGTAAATAAAAAGTTGTACTCCTCTTCAATGCAAGTGTCCATCATTGACCAATGTGTATGCCAAAAGTGAAGAAATCTTTTATCACTATTAGATATAATGCATGTTGACGATTTAAAGTGTATTTAAACATTGTTGTAGAATAATGTTGTTTCTTCACAAGAGAAATATTTTTAACACAACATTCGCATAACCATCTTGAAAAATTTATTCATAACCACATAAATAGTTGTTCTCATGCCTAGTTATAGATAATCCACAAATAAAACATCAAGATGCTCCCCCACAGACTTGTCAACACTAGAAGAGGCATGTAAAATCCTTACTTCCCATTCACAAGCTTTATGATACACAATAGAATATTTCACAGAATATATTTTTCAACATCAGCTTATATATGAGGCCAATTAATGTATCTTTGCAAGTTTTGTGTGGTTTTTATCACTCCAAATTGTTTAACAACTTTTGACTTATGTGCATATTAAATCCATCTTGCTTGATCTCCATCTCAAGTATACAAAATTATGAACCCCTCCATGTCAATCCATGTCAGAGGGTATGCTCAAATGACTTTCATTCTTAAACCTCTTCAAGAAATTCCTTAAAGTTTGCATCTCCAACATATCTCTTGTAGTACTCATGCACTTCTAATTGAATTTGAATTATAGTAGTCAAGCAAAGAGTAAGAATGGTGGAAGAGAGAGTATATATGCTAGTTCGTTTTAACAACCTTTTTGTATAAGACATTCAACTCATGTATGGAGCTGTTTCAATTTACTTTATATCTCAAGATATTGAAAATGTTGATGACTTGAGTGTACAATAATTTATTTCCAAAGGAGATACTATTAGCAATACTTCAATTTCTAATATAAGGGGCAACAAGCCTTCCTTGATATATTAGAACTGCAATATAATTCAAGGCATCAACTTCCAGTTCAAATGATCGTTGAAGGTCTTGTATAGCTTAACTTACACTAGTGCTTTAAAGATAATATTCTTCAATTTGAGAAATGTCCCCTCATATACTTCCTTTTAATTCATTTGAATAACAAATGTAGAGGTATTGCTATCTTTGAGAATTCTTTAATAATCTTCGCTTCACACTTCTTTAAGTTGAACTTGAGCTGATTCTTCTATAGATTCAAGAAGACGTCCTTCACGTGCTCAAAATATTCTTTTATATCCGATTGTAGATGAACATATCATCAAGACATACAATCACAAACTTCTTGACATATGACCTCAGAATATCATTTATTAGTTTTGTAAAAATAGGCAATTCATATACTGAGAGGGACTTCACAAAGTATTTCAACAATGTGCTGTCAAGTGATTGTAAATTTTATTTTTCCTTGCTTCTCAACTTAAGCTTCTAAATCCTTCCAATTCTACCCCAACAAGGTTTAGGATGAGATGTTGTCATCAATTGTAGTTATTTAATGAGATTCTAGGAAATAAAATTCTTCTGACTTTAAGTACCAATTATGACATTAAACACCTTCTTCTTCACTTGAATTCTCACTAGTCATTCTCTTTTACATGAGATTATTGGCCATTATTCTTTGACTTCACCATAATAAGTCATCAACAATCTTTCAGACTATCAAGCGTTTGTAACCCCTCTACAACTTTTATCACTTTTCCTTTTTTTTCATTGTTAATTTTCTTTAATTTTTTTAAAAAAAATGTTTACATATACTTTATAAAACCTATTAAAAGTATGGTCATTGATCTAACAGCAATCACAAAATCTTTTAATCAAGTTAGAAAAAGAAGACATAGTAGCAACAAGTTTCTTTTCTCATCATGAACTCTATTCTTCCACTTCTTGGTACCACCATTAGGCTTTCCTTCATGTTGTTCTAATACCTTCTCACCCAATTCCTTATTCTTCTCAATGGCCATGAAAAAACTATTGGTTTGATTCAAATTCTATATGGGAGAAGGATTAACCTCCATTTTTTTATAAGGTAACATAACTATGTACTTCATCATGGTATGCATCTCATCTAACAAAATTCCCAACATTCCAGCTTATCTCCTAAATTAGTCATATATTCTTGCACAATTCAACCTTGAAAATGTTGTAAACCACAACTCAACCACCACTCCTAATGATAAAATTCCTCTAATATCATCTCCTTAAAATTAATATAAGCAATCCAATTCACAATTGGACATTCCTCTAAGCCAAAGTATGGTGTAATAACTTTTCCTTTATGGTATATCCATATGAAAAAAAATAAGTTTCCAACTAATACAATCAAGTATCTAACTTTTCAATATTAACATTGACATCTCCATTGCACTTTATCAAATATGGATAATTTCAACTTCCCTCTCTAGTTGAAGAATTTCTTCCTCTTAATGGATTCTTCTCTTATGCAATTATAGATTATATTGATTATTTAAAAAATTTATCCATTAGAATCTGAACTTGGTATGATAATTAACTGATTTGTTGCTTCATCAAATTCTATTAAATCTCTCTTTTTTGAATCATAATAGATCATTTGTTGATCTTCTATTTCCTTTTATTTGATAGCTCCTCTGGTCCTTTCCTCCTTTCCAACATGATCAAAACAACAGTAATTACCAAAAATATGATTTCTCAACAAGGGTAACATTTTCTTCAAATGATTTCCTAATTTTAAAAGACCCTGTAGATTTGGATTTTCATAGGTTTGCTAAAAAACAAACTCAACAATTCCTAAAACATTATTGGCAACAAGTTGTAGAGAACTATGGTAGAAAAATCTCCTAACAAGACGAGAGAGAGAGAGAGAGAGAGAGAGAGAATGAGTTACAACAATTAGAGAAAGAATAACTACTTTTCAAGTTATGTTTTCCAGAATTGGATCCCTTATCATTTGTCTTTTAGGTTTATATACTCTTATCTACAGAGTAAACAAGTAAAACAACTGAGTAAAAGATAGTGCAAACATTTATTGTTCTTAACATTAACTAATAATGGTTTGGATAAATCCCAAACTCATTAACGTCAAAACAAAGGCTAGTCCTCACAATTGAATAGATCTCAAAGGAGCTCTCGATGCCAAGGTGGTCATCAATGGTGTTCACAATGGAATGTTTTGAGAATGCACCAATCAATCCACTTGAGACCAATCAAGGCAAGCAAGCCTCATTGATACCTCTCTATACATCATCAATACCTCTTCAAACATCTCAAAGCTATCATTCTTCTTCTCTATCCAACAATGTCCCTCATAATGATTTCAAAGAAAAATTTAGCAATCATATAAAGCATTTTAATGATCCCACAAGAGGATTGGATAATCTTCTATTCAATCATATTAGAAAATCTCACTTAGACTTGTGCATTAAAATGTTAAGTCCTTCCCTCATATGTGAGGATGATCTTGATAACATCACACTTATGCTCATTATCTATTCAATAAACCAAAAGTCTCACCTTGACATGCTTTTGCGAAGCGGAAGAAACCCAAGTAAGTTACTTGGGCCTAGCTCTGTAATAGCTAACCTATAAATAATAGATAATTAAGTTTTAGTCAACCCTATCATTAAACCAATTGTATTCAATCAAGTTAGTGGTCTAGTATTGGAAAATTTGTAATTGGTTAGTTCAATGGCATAATTTATTTCTTCTTTTTTGCTCTCTTATAAGCTTCCAAGAGTAAAATATGTATCCTAGTAATCTCTTTAATATTTTAACATAAAACAAGGATCAATCTAATACTAATTCAAATCCAACTTCAATATGAATTGAATAATGGTCACTACTAAAAGTTTGATAGATCTTGCACCTTGGATTTGTAGTGCCAAACTACAACAAAATCCATTTTCTCCATAACCTCATCATTGTCATTGAGGCTATAATAGTTGATGAATTCTTGGGCATACTAAACACTTGGTAGTGGCCTAGTATTGTCGAGGTGCTTAAAAGGTCAATGCTTGATCAGAAGTGAAAAAAGACAGAGAAAGGATGAGAAGGGGTGGATTGAAGTCTTTTTCAACAAGATGAACCCTTTTTATAAGCATAAAAATAGCCAAGATATTTAAATCCAAAATAAAATTAGTCCCGTTACCCCTAAAATATAAAGAATCCTATCCAATATAATCTCCCCTACTTCTCCAACCAAGAAATCAATAGCCACAAGAAGAGTTTGAATTTGTGTTTTTAGCTAGGTCTTTTGTTTCCTCATATCATGATCAACAATGTAGATGAACCCAAACAGATATTAATCCAAATATGTCCAATATTCCATAAGAATGTATTAGTTGACCAACATCTTGCTTATTATTGAACCCAATGATGTTAATGATCTTATCTACAATTTAGTAATCAAAATTAGCCAAGGAAAAGTGGTTAATGATTCATTGTGTGACAAACCAGCCCATTAGGAGTAAACTATTGTTGAGAACAATGGAATCTTAAAACAAAGCAAAAGGGCCATAGTGAATGACCTGTATTATCCTCCAAACTCTAAGAAAAAGGCTTGCTGAACCAAAGAGAAGGAACACTATAGTGATTAAACTTCTTTGCTTTTTTTATACCAAAAATTATATAAGGAAAATTCTGGGAATGTATGTAAAAATGGACACAAGAGTTTCCCTGATTCATCTTGAAAAGGCTATGATGCACATGCCCAAACACTCTTTCAATTAACCACCAACTCTGTTCTTTGGACAGATTTTATGAGATGATGCAGCTACAACAATTGTAAATAACACTACAGTATAAGTTTTATTCCCAAAGAACTTGAAGATCAACTTAGGGTGAATGGAGTTTGCAATATTTAGCTTGATCAATCAAAATAAATAAAAAAAAATGAAATGGAATTGCACTGCACAATTGTGCCATAACATGAAACTAGCAACAAATACCAAAATCTAAACACCACAATTTTAAAAAAATTCGAATTAAAAAAACAATAGATTCAAAATAGATTGGAAAACAAACCATCCAATTTTATCAAATTTTTAGATTTTCGTTAACGAAATCAGTTTTGTATCAAGGATTTTAGTAGGCACGGTAGGTTGATTATTTTTTGTGCAACCTGAGTGGTAAATAAAGACTCCTTACTATCTCAATATATCATGGGTAGAAGAATTGGATGAGAGATTCTCTTCTTTTGGACAATGCATTCCTTGCTGAACAGCTATTCTGTGGAAAATAACCCCCGGGACTCATTGCAATAGGCGTTTCACCTGCCCATGCTTCGGTAGTTCTCTACATCATGATAGACAACATTGCTCAGCCACAATCGTTTTCAATGGCCCAGAATCGCTTTTAACATTCATACAATGGGAAGCCTATCGCATAACTAGTCGTCGTTAGGTCCTTCTATACTACTTGATCTTCAGGGTCGCTATTCTTCATTTATATAAAAAAAAACATTTCGAAATTATCTAGCCATGCAGTAAAGAAATACATCAGCAACGACAATTCAAAGAGGATTCTGCTGCCAAGAATCAAACACATTTCAAGAACTGAGAAAAGAAATTTAACAAAAAAGTCACAAACTCCAATTCTTCTCAATAACTATCAAAAAATCCTCCAAATCAACTCAAGAAGCTTATCATCAATATCGCCCAAGCGACAAAAATCTCCTAACTGAAGGCAAGTAAGAGATAGACAAAATTCGCATACCTGAAGCTTTCCTCCTAGTCCGCCGAAGCTCATTCGCGTATCAACTTTCCTCTCAAGAGCCCGGAGGTCTTCGATGACCCGGTTCACCATGGCGGGGACGGGAGACGAAGTGCCCCAACCCTGCCACTCCCCAAGGCTCACCGCAGCGTGTCCCTCGTCGACGCTCATCCCCCGTCCCCGAGATGCCGCCATCGGAGGAGGAATCAAAGCGTTTCCAGCAACTCGCTGCTTCGCTTCCTCGCCCAGGCGTCGCCACACAAGTGATCGCGCCGGATGCGCGATCATGGATTAAACCCACGTTGCGCATCGCTCTTATGGCATTTAAGCGGTCTATAAAAAAAAAATTAAAAAATGAATATTAATACTTTTCTGCATTAAACTATTTTTTTCAAAAAAAAAACCTCATATTTTTTTAGCATTTAAGCGATTTTTAAAATAATTTAAAATGAATATTAATATATTTGAGCATTAAACTTTTTTTCAAAGCAAACATACATGCCTCATTAAAACATTATATATCACTCAAGGCATGAAAAAAAAACTAATTAAAGGATATATTTTGATTCTAATATTAATCATTAAAAATAAATTACTATTTCAAATATGAAGTTTAATTTTTTATTGCATAAAAAATAGACAAAAAATTTGAATCAAGAAAATGTGAAATGAAAAATCCTAATTAAAAAAAATGTGATGTAAAAAACCCTAATAAAAAAATTGTGAAATAAGCCCAATAGTATCATATGCCAAATTAGCAAGATTAATGCTAATTGAGTGGAGAAAACAATATAATCGAATAGGGATTAAGGATATCAATTCCATATTTAAGATGATCTAAAGTCATAAATATAAAATTAGACTAATCAATGACTTATAAGCACTTGGTTAGTCATCGAGATCGACAAGAGTCGATAGCTCAAGACTTGGTTTATACGAAAACTATTTTTATGCTCTTAAAGCTTCGCATGTGGCATTAACTCCTAAAACCAAGTTCGCATACATATTGAGTTAAGTTCATCCGCAAAAGACATTTATGTTTTTTTAGCTTTGTTTGAACACAATGAAGGCAAAGCAGGAGATGAACACAACAACATTTCTAATTAATTAGATAACTCAAGATCGATAAGAGTTGATAAGCTTTAAACTTGGGCTACATGACCAATCTATAACGAGGTTATAGACAACATATAGTCAAAGAGAAGAATGAATCACATAAAGAACATAATGACTAGGATAACAAGCAAAAATTAAAAGGGATGGAGATAACAATATAATAGAGTAAGGGATTTGAGATTAGAAATATCAAATGTTGAACTAAAGAAAATCTAAAATCATAAATAAGAAGTTAGA
Organism: Vanilla planifolia; assembly: GCA_023846275.1. NCBI lineage: Eukaryota > Viridiplantae > Streptophyta > Magnoliopsida > Asparagales > Orchidaceae > Vanilla > Vanilla planifolia. Next base: position 2,928,724 of record CM043877.1, read on the forward strand.
CTAATCAATGGCCTTTAAGCATCGTGTTAATTATCAAGATCAATAGGAGTTTATAAGTTTAGAATACATGACTAACATTTAAATAGACTACAAACAACATATAATTAAAATAGAGAAAGAATCACATCAAGATCTTGATAACTTAAATAACAAGCAAAAATTGAGGGATAATAGACGATAACGCGATCAAAACCCTCAAAAAAATTGTATTCAAATATTAAATCTTTCATCAACTATAAATGTCTTGCACACAAATTTATACATATTATAACATTCCATTTAATATTTCTAATATTGTTACTCTAAAAAATATTATATAAAAATAATAAAATTTTGAAAAATAACATATACTTTAAAATTATGATACATAAAATTTGAATTTTAAGAAACAATTAACAATCATTTCATAAAAATAACCCATACAACACACATCATTATCATCCTTTAAATAATATCAACTATCACTTAAACACTTTAAGTAATAACCATAAAATAAATTCATGACAAAATCAAATTAAACTTCAAGAATAATATCAAATTCCTTAACATTTTTCACTAAGTTTTGATAAACATGTAACAGCTGCATATACAACTTATGGAGAAACATGGGAATATTACAACTTTCACTACTCTTCTAATGCTATTAAAGCTACAACTGTAGCAGTAACTCCTAAAGCCAGGTTCACAAACAACTGTTGTAGCATTTCATATGTGATTCCTGCAGGAATTAAAAGGAAGTAAAACTTGTTTAAAGTTATACCAAACCATAGAGTTAATCCACAAAGAACATCTTATCAGAGTTTTGTTTGAACACTCACACAGGAGAAGCAGGAGATGAAGAACACAACAACGTTTCTAATGCGAATTTACAGTTAAAAGGAAGGATGATATCCAGATTCCGAACGAAACAATGGCAATGGTGATGAAAGCTTGGCCTGCTTCGTTGAAGATGTTCGATCTTGGTGCAGGTAGACTCTGCCAATCTCTCCTGCGTTTCGAATAGTTAAACAAGTTTTTAGGGTTTCATTAATATAGAAAATTGGTTGTTAGTTTTTATGCTCATAAATACAATAACGATAGGGACTTATGTGACTCTTTTGAAAGGTAGTGTTGGGATATAAACGAAGAATGATCTTAAAATAGATATTCAACGAGTTACAATATTGATATACAATGAGTAGATTTAATGTTGAGAGATATAGAGATTTATTAAGATGCACATGAAGAATAATTCTATATTGGATATTAAACTAGTTATGACTGAGACTTCTAGGTTGATGAATGTCCTTTGTGTATTATGTCTAACTTATGTCCCATGATATTACATTCTTCTTAGAAATAGAAAAAGAGTTAGAGATCTACTTTCTAAATCAACTTAATTATAAAGATCTATTTAGCTATTTTAGAAAATGAGAAACTTATCAATATATAAAATCAACACAAACATATCCAAGATTTAGTTTAAAAAAAAAATTAATTGTTTAGAAAAATACTTTCTAAGAAATGTGCTTGAATGACAAATGTGCAAAACAAAGCTTAAGAACGATGCAAAAAGGTGCCCATGCTAATTTAGACTGTAACCATGATATGAAACAAACAAAGGACTTCTAAGAAGTTGTTTTTACCCCAACTCAGCTATCACAATGCTGATGTTGTCTTGGGATCTCTGGTCCTGAAAAAAAAAAGTCGAATTTAGTGAAGAATTAATGCAAATTTGGTTACATCAAGAGCTCGAATTATCAACGAAATACCAAAGCAGCCTGAGCAAGCGCATCGCAAGCAAGCTGTGAAGGAAAGAATAAGTCATCATCATGAATTGTGCAAATAGTGCAGGAAAAGAATGTAGAAAGAACATCTACTTGAACATCCCCATGTTGACGCAGATGGTTTCTAACAAAATTGACTGCATCAGAGCTGATATTAAAGCCAGTTTGTTTGAGGAATTAGTATTAGAATTTTGGACAATTGAGAAGAGTGATTTAGAAGTCATTAAGTCAATGAAAAAGGGGCATATCAAGCAAACCTTTTCATGTAATCCCATAAGCCATCAGATGCCAGGATTATGAATTCCACATCATGTCCAAGATGTAAGTGATGGATATCTGGGGTAGAAATTACTAAGTCCTCTTTAAAACGTATTCTGTCATCATGCAGAAAGAATTCAGACAAAACAACGTTCTCCCAAGAAGATGGTATGAAAAGAAGAAATTGATTCATGAAATATCCCCATCTAAAAGCTTGTAAAATCCGTAGGAATCATGCCCTTAAAATTCTTTTAACATCAGCAATGGAATTTCACATGTAAACATTGAGAATTCCTTCATAAGAAATTGTATCACAAGCTCAAACAACCAACCTTGCCTAACTGGCACCGCAAAGAAGGGAAAGCCAATCAAGATGGTAATCAATTCTCGACAATGAAAACTTGAATGATATTAAGAAGACTGTACAAGTTGCTTGCAAGTGTATAATTTTTTAGTAATTCTGTGTACGGAAGCAATTCATATTGAAATTCGTCCAAAGCAGGTCAGGATTATTGGATTATTTCAAATTAAATGGATGGCTGGTAAAGCAACAATTTAAATAACTGCATTCAATTAGTACAAAGCATTCAAGGACAATAACTAAAATAGTTAATACCATCATGGTTCTTTTGATATTTAAAATTTATCAAAAAAATTCTTTATTCTTTAAAATAGGCATAGATCTAATGAATCCTAAATGTTTATCTTTAAAAACAATTTAGTTGTGATAAGGATTGATCAATAACTTTACATGAATCTCTAAAGTATTGTAACTTTTATTGTTATTTTGTGTAAGGCCATTGGTTAATTAAATCCTAAAATTAATTTTTTTTATATATTTTTCTTTAATCATGATATGAAATCATCTTCTATTAAGATGCCACTTCCACTTTAAAACATCTAATATTATTACCAATATTTCCATTCCATAATCATCCCTTAAAGCAATTCCAATCTTGAGATAAATCTCTTAACATGCGACATCTTCAACCTCACTCTGATGCCATTGTCGCTTAGCACAATGTCTGTAAGTGTCTTTTTTAGCATCATTGCATCCACTTAGGATGTTAGTTTCTTTTGATGAAACTTTTTGGAATCATGGAAGTTGCAAAGATTTACCAACGCTAAGGGGATGGAGTGCTTAAGAAAGGAAAATTGATATTAGAATTTTGTGGAATCCCTCCTTTCAAGGGCCAAACATGCAATGAGCAAGGAGTATAAAGATAGCTTTGTAGAGAGAACTACTTTACGATAAGAAAAAGACCCCCAGCTCTATAGAGGACAACAGACGACTCCAAGAGAGGTTTCAAAAGGCTCTATAGTAAATCTAGATGGAATCGAGCTGAATTAGGTATTTCTAACAAATTTCTAAGATCTCAACCAATATTTGAAGAAGTCTAACGTCTTTCTCCCCCTTGTGAAGGGTCGCATTATAGTTCAGTTTTGGTGCAAACATGCTTTAAGCCAAAATAGGCAAGGATAATTAGGCATAAGTTTTGACAATTATAACATTATAGAATTTGACTATAATGAAGCGAATTTCTAAGCTTAGTGATTAAATATTCACAATATCCTAAATCATAGACCATGGATATGGCCTCTTAAACATCTTCCAATCCTCACCTTGCAAAACCAACCTCAAATTAAAAAATAAAGTAATGTAAAAGGTATTCTAATCAAGTCAATATTGGATTCAAATTATAAATGTCATGTAATACATGCATTTTCAATGAATTCGTTATTACATGGCCTCCTTCGCATCTTGTTATGATGCCAAATTGTGTTAATTGTGACCCATCAAGACATTGTCAATTTATGATGTTTCTTTATTCACAAATGCAAGTAATTCCATTAGATTCGACATCTTCATTATTTCATACAACTCGTGGCAATTGACTGAATGAATGGAATTTTTCACCTAAATATTGAAGTTTAGATTTTTTTTATTTTTTAAGCAAATTTGGTCATCTATTGTGTAATATTTATCTTACAATAAATAACATCAGTTAGATATCATAAGATATTCCATGAATTGACTCACTTTCTAAGCATAAAAACTATATCAAGTATCACAAACTTTTAATCAAATATATTCATCGGTACCCTTCATTCTTTTATTTAGAATTTTAATTTTTAACATCTGAGTCATCAAAGTTAATGTTAGTAATGCAAAATTATATACCCATATGAATTATTATGAATATTAGTTTAATGTTGCAATTTTTACATGAAAAACTTTATTTCCTTGAAAAGTAGTCAAATAAAGAAGATCGTAGAATTACACGAGCTTCAATTCCAAAACTCTAATACGTAGAACTTTAACCATCTTAGAAATGTTTGATCTTGCAATAATCTTTTTTGTTGGTATGGATATCTTTCAGCTTAAGCCTAAATGATGATATTCTACATCCAGATGGTATCTTTTCATCTCCACATACTACAATTGAGCACACCAATGATTCTATCTATGCCATGCTGTAACTACTTCCAAGCCTCTTCTGCAGCTTGATAAATCTCATATACTAAAATTAAATGAAATTTGTCCCTCCGAATTGTTTTCCACTAACAAGTGACCTTTCACATTGTTCTGCCCATAGTGGTTGCAATTCAAAAAATCTGTAGATTTTTTAAATTCTATTGAATGAACAAAGCCCTCTTTCAATGGGGGCAAACATGCTAGATAGTTTCAATTTTTTAAAACTATTTTAATAATCTTTTTTGTTGGTATGGATATCTTTCAGCTTAAGCCTAAATGATGATATTCTACATAAAGATGGTATCTTTTCATCTCCACATACTGCAATTGAGCATACCAGTGATTCTATCTGTGCCATGCTGTAACTACTTCCAAGCCTCTTCTGCAGCTTGATACATGTCATATACTAAAATTAAAGGCAATTTGTCCCTCCGAATTGCTTTCCACTAATAAGTGACCTCTCACATTGTTCTGCCCACAGTGGTTGCAATTCAAAAAATCTGTAGATTATTTAAATTATATTGAATGAACAAAGCCCTCTTTCAATGGGGGCAAACATGCTAGATAGTTTCAATTTTTTAAACTATTTTAACAATGTTTTGATGATGATGAAATTTTTTGTATTGGTTCACAACTAAATAAGTAATAAGGGAATAGTTAATTTGTATCAGTTCACAATAACAAAAATAAAAATACACAAAAAAAAAATATTTTGCTTCTATCCAGCATCTTCATTAAGTGTGTCATATGATCAAATAATTGTAAGTAGACTATTGCACAATTATATCAAGAACTAATCCTATGACAATCTAGTCACATTATGTCAAGGCATTGTCCCCTAAAATCATCTCATCTTGATCTAAACAGTTTTGCTCTTCATACAGGGCTTGTTTTCATATAGTCACCTATACCAGAACTATTCTAACCCCAACATGTTTATCCATAGAATTCTCATAGGATCCCACATAACTTTGTCACCAAAATATATCTTGACATCTTAAAACTATGGTATCTTATATACATAACAGGATATTTCCCTCAATAGTTAATGTAAAATAATTCATTCATGTATCTCTAGAAGCCTTGCACATGATGAGGGACTCCATGTTTAGTGATTTCATTCTCGAAACATCACTTAATATCCACTCCCTAACCATCTTCGGACATTATAGGCCCACAAGCTTCCACTTTGTTCATCATCAAACTATATTGGACAAGTAGAAGAGTCGGCCCTGATACCAAACTATAACATTGTGATCTTATATTAAGATATTGTCCCTCAAATAGCCTTAGCCTAACCCGAGCAAATCTTGCTCTTAACGCAAGAGCCCTTTCCTGTATAATCACTTATTTTAAATTACTCAAATCCCAACGTGTTTAAACATAGAGTTCTTATGATATTCCATGTAGTTTGTCCCAAAAAGATATCTTAACATCTTAAAACCACAGTATCTTATATATAGATAGGATTTTCTCTTTAGTAGCCAATGTAAAATAACTTAGACCCCTAGAAGTCTTGCACAAAATTCACTCATTATCCATTGATTTCTCTCTTGAGATATCATTCAACATCTACACCACACGCTCTTCGAATATTATAAATACATTTGCATAAAAGATAATTACTATTTGCTGAGACTTTGTCACTTAATGGTACGAAATTTGGAAAAAAATCACCAAAATTATCATGAAACTACAATGCATACCCAATATCGCATGTTCATAAAAAAATTAATTAAGATAATCAAAATATTACTATCCAAAGTAGTTATACAAGATATTTACCTAGATATAAACTTTTCTGTCCACTTACCCTGCTCGACTCCTCTTACTAGCATCCTACAATGATTAATGGGACAGATATAAGGTTGATGAATAAAATTTTATGAAGCCATGCAACTTCACTTAGAATTTCTGCAGCTTTGTGAATAGAAAGAGAGCAAAAGGTACAAGGACAAACTCATTCTTCTTTGTCTTGAAACGCAAGTCTCCAAAAGCACGAGATACAGATATGTCACCACATATTCTGCCATCAACAATCTACAGAAAAAAATAAAACACTTAGCAACGGCATGGTGCTGAAATGAAAGTACAAGAACTGCCAACAGTCAACCTTGTTATTTTTGTTTTAATACGTAGATACTAAACCGTATTATGGCATCATGAAAAATACATTAAACAAGAAAAGTTGAAGCTTTCAGATAAAACAGAAAAAAAATCTTCTGGAAATAATAAGGGAACACCATGATTCATGATTTTCGTAGCTTAGTAGAAAAATATATAACTTCAGAAAGACAAAATACAACAATTGTTAAGAGTAGATCAAAGTTTAGCCAAATCAACTAGAGAATGGAATTATAAACTTTAAATCATCCATACATGAAAGAAATTCAAGCCAGGCTTCTCAGGAGACTGAGTACTATCGTTTTGTGCATGAGAAGCAAAATTTGACCAACTGTAGTTCCCCTAAAGGAGCAAGCAGGACCAATCTGCTTGTGTTACCATGGTGCCATTCTCAGAAGTTTGACTGAGAGATACAACTATTATATGAAAATGCCAACTTATTATATACATTCAATTAGGGGCAATCCTCACGTATACCCAACAATCTCCAACTCAGGGGAGAATGGCATAGAATCACTATTTATTCTGACACATTGATGAATCATTTGTGACATTTTTTTAAAAAGAAATATTATTATACACTCAATTAGGGGCAATCCTCACATATACCCAACAATCTCCTACTCATGGGAGCTATTTATTCTTACACCTTGATGAACCATTTTTGGCTTTTTTTAAAAAAGAAATACCATGCCATGGACTAAACCAAGCCAAGGCAACCTGTCATTGCCTTCATGCAAGCAGGAAGACATGCATAGAGAAAATTGCTCTTACTCAAACAAAAAAGGGGTGAAGTTAAGGAGATCCCTTTTCCTTCTCCAAAATGGCAAAGGAGAAACCTCTATGGGGATGTAGTGAGGGGCCATGTCTAGGGCCTAAAACCTTTAGCCCATAGAGCAAGTGAGGGGAGATTTTGAGAGATAGAGAGTAAGAGGGCAAAAAAATCATCGAAAATCGACAATAGAGAGGTGTTCCTTGAAATGATTGGGTCATTGGAATAAGAGAAAAATGTTGTAGTGACGGCTACAATGACAAGTCAACAAGCCATGCTTGAGTCATGGGCAAGGTCGATTGTGAAAATCAACATGAACACAATTCAAATTCTCATAATGAGTTTTCCCCTTTCATGTTTCTTTCTCTACAATAGAGTTGTTGTCATTTGTTGATCGATCTATGGTCTACCATAGTGTAATAGTCAACAATAGTGGTGATGCTAGCTTTAGACATTGGCAAAGTGCCAACATACTTCCACTTAAAAATTGATTCAATGCATACACATAAATTAAGAATTGTAATATTAGAACATCAAGTTGGCAAAAATTAGCAACCTAATTTTCAGTATTTAAAAGCCACTTGGGTAACTAAGAACATAATTTAAAGTTTATTTATTTTTTATAAACATTATGAATGAAAACCCTAAATTGATAAAAAGGTGTAGAAAATACTAATTTAAAGAGGCTTTTAGGGCTAATTAAGCATTAGTAATCATTATTATAGCATTAGAAAGCAAAGTTGAAATGATTGCATATCATGACAAGGCGAAGGTAGAGATCAACAATGAAATATAGATAATCACTTCTAGTGGTTACGCAATTTTATATTTCAAGTAATGACATATCCAATGACATATATAAGCAATATATAGGCACTACATATTATTCACCATATTTTGTTTAGCATGCTTTTTGTTATATTATGTTATCATGCTTATGTTTGTGCAAAAAATTATTGAAGTTAAAAATAATAAATGACATATAATTTGAGATTAAAAAAAAAACTAAAGCTTCATTGAAGAATATCAAAGAGACTAAGTCTTCTTTTAAAATTAACAAGGAGAGTAAAATTTTCTTGTAGAAATTGAATATTAGACAGTTTTTTTTTATAAAAACAAGATAAGTCAAACTCCATTGTAAAGATAGATAAAACAAGGAATGTTTACTCCCTTATAGAATAATTAGAGAAAATAAAAATAAAAATCATGTTATATTTTAAATGCATTAATTTTTTGAAATGATGCAAGTATTCCAACAAATCCTTATGAAATTGGATGCTTCATGTAATTTTATAAGACATGCTCTTTAGATATATTCCATGCAAATGTGAGCTAGTCATCTTAATTCCTACTAAGTTGAGAACTCACTTATCCCTAGATTTTGTCGATTGAAGCTAAAGATTATAGCCAAGCTTTGAAGAGTTATGGATTTAAATAAATTGTTTGCTAATTTATAATTATGTCTTTAACATTATATATTTATATTTTTTAGTTCTATTGGATATGATAATAAGTTATTTTAGTTGTACAAGTTAGTTTATCAAAATTATCAGTTGTGAGTATAATAGATTTTAAACTTAAAGTTGTTATTTACATATGATTGCTTATTTATAATTTATACTTTTAATTATATGAGCAAGGAGATATTGTTAAATTTGGATGTTAAAATTATGACAATTAGAAAAAAATTCATCCCAAGTCACTATGCTACTGCAATTTTTTATAATAATTTAGGTGGTAGTGACACCATTCCCGTTCATACAATAGCATTAAATTCAATTTGAATAATAACAAGGACTTTGAACAAATGAAAGTACAATATGACACCCACTCTTGAGCCTTCCTATTGTAATAAAACATGGTAAAAAACTAACAAGTTATCTAAAAACAATAGATATGTATTGGTTATTATTAATCACTTTGATACTACTTAACAAAGGAGTGCACAAATGGAACTAAGTTGAGTACAGCATATTAGTTAATGAATACCCTACAATTCAAAAGCTTGCAAAGCAAATACCAACAGTGGCATAATAAGATTTAAGATTTCAACTTATACATCTAATAGGGAAAAGTTATGTTGGTTACCCAACAAAAATAGCATATTAATAAACTTATAAGTCTATACTTTGCATTTACCTTGTTATTACTACATTTTCAAGTTTACAGCTAACAATCTAATTTTTTCTCCCACCAACCACAACTACAACTCAATAATGGAAGTTGGCACACTAATGTTGCATGCATAACTTATGTTCATATAACCTACTTTTAAACAAATGTATCATAGAGAAGGATAGTTATACCACCCATATATACTGCTAACATGCAACTTCCAATTTTATAATATAAGTTAAAACATGAGAACCAAAGTTTAAATTTCACGCTCATCAAGTGTACTTATCGAAAGCCTTTAATTGCTGCTCCACTTTTTCAAATAGAAACCACTAGAAAAGTTAAACCTCATGCTCAAAATATACTTTTAACTGCTTCACTCTAAAACATAAAAATAATACTATCTCAAAAGTAGAATTCACAAACCCATCCACCGGCCTCTCTGATTCGCCTAGCTTCATCCATGGAAATTTTGTTATTTCCAAAAGGTCTGTGTGGACTAGTCAGCCTTTCTACTTTTCCATTTCGGGACAACACCTGCATGTGAATTGCATTAAAGTGAAAAGCAAGGACATAGAAGCTTAAGAATTAAAGCCTATTGCTTGTAATGCATATTAGTAGAAGCAAGCTACATTTTACAAGACATAACTTCAAAAGGACACCAGAACACCCTATTTGTATTGAAAATTTAAGAGATGGGAAACATTGCCTTCCAGAAATGGCTTCCCTCACCTAGTGGTAAAATATATTGAAAAGTACAAATAGTGCAAAAAACTGGAGAGAGAGAAAATAAAGAGTAAAGAGCACAAAAGTCTTTCCCTACTAGAATTGAGTTTTACCTCTTAGGTCTTGGGGAAACTAAGATTTTCATAATTAAGGCTAATGACAGAGCTATCAATAGGATTTTCTATAATAACAAAAAACGTATCCCATTATTGTTTCAATCAAGCAATTTGATTAAACCAATAGTATACTTCAATAATTTGTTATGCCAAAAAAATGTCATGTCATCACCCTCTAATCAACTATTTGAGTGATCTATTTATATTGATTAAATGGTTCAACATACCCATGGAATGGCCAATTCAAAATCCTAAAAACCTCTTCTATTGCCACTAACCGATAACATTATTAGATAGTCTAATCCTCTATCAAGTGGATCTTGCTTCATAACTTGTCAAATTGAAATGGTTCAAGCACCAATTTTACTATACATATAGGAAAACTTAATAATTAATTGCCATAATTTTATTTGAATGGAGTTAATGTTGTGATATCACAAGAGTACCAACCAATTTAGGAGATAACAGCATCACTTAACTATTCCCAAAGCAAAAACCAACATAACTTCAAGAAATCTTGTACATAATGAATTTTTGTAAGCCAAGAATGTGTAAGAATAAGGAGAATACATAATAATTAGCCAAGCATGCAAAAAAATGTTTGAAGTTTTTTTGTTTCACCCGAAGTCGGTATGGACTGCCAATTTCAGATAATTTCAGTTCGAATCAATCTCAAAACAACGTTGAAACTCATTTCAGGTGGTTAAAACTGGAACCAAGCTAGCCAAGCTGGTTTCGACTTTTTTATTTAATCAATACTTATTGTATTTTATGCTATTTCCATATCCACTTTTATGAAAACAGTATGTAGGTAGTGCCGCAATATGCAACTCCACAATGTAAAGGTTAAAAGATCGATTCCTAGCATGTTAAAGTTTCTGGGATTGTTTTAACAAATTTAATTTTTTTAGTGTTTTTGATATTTTCTAAATGAAAACGACATTGATATAATGCAGCTCATTTGAAAGAATGCTTGACCTTTTATGGAAGAGGTATTCGTTCAACAAATAACACCTCTGCTTTTTAAAATCCGATTTATATTTTAATTTTTAATTTATTTCTAAGTAAAAGTAATATAGATATTATGTAGCTCATGTTGTGGACTCTTTCTTCTAAGAGAGTTATTAGATTTTATTCTCGGTGTATGTATTTTCTTTTTGAAAAAATTATAATGTTTTATACATTTAACTTCATTGTTTTAGAAGGAAACCAAGCAAACACAAACTTTTGAATTTTCACATAATTTATTACTAGCTTACCAAGAAAAATTCAGACTTTTATTTTATGTTTTTAGTTAAACTTATATGATATAATATTTTAATAAAAATAAAACTGATAGAAACAGATTTTAAATTTTAGTTTTTAACATATAATTTTGTTTTAAGTATTTAAATTATGAAAATGATTTATCTAAACTAAAAGGAAAACTGCGTATCAAAATTGCTAAAATTACCAAAACTTAAAATGCTAAACCAAAGTTAAAGGTTAAACTGCTAATCTTTGTTCAAATAAAAAGTGTATTCAAAAGCAATCTTTTTATTTACATAAATTGCACCTATAAATCAAAAGTAATATTGTTGGAAAATTACCACACTTGAGTCTCCAATATGAGAAATGATCAAGGCATCCGTTCTAACAATCATAATTGTAGCTGTTGCACCAGATTCATCCTCAATAGGCATCTGTTCAAGCCTTGCAACAAGGAACAAGAAAAAAAACCAAAATAAATATGAAACTTTGCCTAAATTGACTTAAAACTGAGAAATTAACAACAAACCATGTCAAAAGTTTCTTATCAACATTTTGAAAAGCTTGTCCGAGTCCATCCTTTATAGCATGAAAATTCATGCTAGTAAGCAATAGTCCTCCTTGTAATGAATTCACACATTCCTTATATAATTCATTCCTGAAATTCATCAAAATTGAATAAACTATGAGATAACAAATATTATGGTCAATCCTCCTCCTCATGCATGCTTCTAGCATTTATTGATAATGTATTGGCATGGAATCTAATGAAAAATTATTGTTGGTACTCACACAAAGTTTATCAAAATGCTCAGTCAGAGCATAGCCCCTGAAATTAACAAGTCCCTTGTGAAATAGTAGTCTTCTTTGATTCGTCTAGCATAGAACCGGGGAAGAAAATTTCATAATTGACACTTAGTAAAACTTATCAAAAAAAAAGCTTTGCTCATTGCACCCAAGGCTTCATTGACTTTGGTGTGTGAAACTGCTATATTGTGCTTCCCAAATAGTAGTAGAATGGACAAATAAAACATTCTAAAAATACAATTCTTATGTTTGGGAAGCTATATTAAGAGTGTACTTATCATCCTCAATTCGGTTTCAGAATAACACTAGGTAACTTGAGTGATCCATGTTATCTCACCAAATGCAAACTTGGCAATCTTGCCAGATTTGCCTTCACCACCAACTATTTCTTACCATAAACATCCCTTCCCAACACACCACCACAACACATGCACACAAAACCCTACTCTCCAACCTTCCTCTTAAACCCATGTATGTGCTAACCTTGTCTCCTGAAACAAGATTGGAGGAGGAAAGGACATTGCATAAGTTGAAGAGAAGATCATATAGTGGAGCAAAATAGAAGAGCGCATATGAGAAGAGAGGGAGGTATTAGATATCTAGCCCTTGCTGTCTAATCTTCTTTGTTCTTCACAAGCACAACTAAGGTTATTTTATGATGTCAACAATTGTAACTACCATTATAATAAATTAAAAATTTTGACCATTTGTATAATTACAAGATTTAGTCAAACATCTTTCATTATTGTTGGTGATGGTTATAAGCAATGCGATGGGAATTGATATAGTGATAGTTTGTGATAGTTGACACATAATAGATGGTACTACTTAGTAATGATAGGAATGATGAACTCCTGCATCTTGGTTCTTTCATCAACAAAAAAGCAAGTTTTAAGTTGACGAGAGTTTGAGGAAAAGGAAAAACAAAAAGAGGGATAGAAAAATGCCATAATTTGACCCACTTCTTTGGATTTTCACAATTGTTTGGTGACAATGTTCTACATTTTATTGCGATTTTTTCGATATTTCTCCTATTTGGATTCCTCAAACTCATTTGAGAGAGAAAAATTGAATATTTATATTTATAAAGTTTTTCCCTACAATGAATTTTCCATTAAATTTAGAATTTTAGAATATTTTTCATTAAATTCATTATGCTCTTTTACAACAATTTTAATTCTATGTTTTCTTCTAAGTTCTATACCACAATATTAAGAGAGTTTGCAACTTATGACAACCTTTTTTTATGAAATATTTACCATGAGATAAGTTATCAATAGTTCCCCAAATGAAGAAAAAATGAGAAAAGATGTCAGAAATAATAGCTCTTAGCCACATGTCACCAAGAAAGACTATAAAAGAATATTAAGAGAGAACAAAGATCACGAAAATTCCAAAGAAAGATCCAAACCTAGTAAAATGTAAGTTTGTTTTGACTATAAAAATGGCTATATTGAGTTATGAAAAGGGGGAAGAAAGACAAAAGTAGATTAGAAAAATAATAGCAATAACAATGCTATCAATTATTGCTAAAAAGATGATAGCAATAATAGTACTATCAAGTGAAGACTTAGTAATTCGATGAAGTTTCTTCTGAAGAGAGAGAAGAAACAAGCAAATAAGAAGGACAAAGGCAATATTGATACTATCAAGTGAAGACATGGTGATTTTTTCAATTGAGTGTCCCTTGAAGAAGGAGAAGGAAGAAGCAAATTAGAAAGATGATAGCATTAATGGTATTGTTAAGTAAAGACTTGGTAATTCTTCAATGTGTTTACATATGAGAAGCACAAAAAGTGATTGATAAACAAAAATATCTCCAACCAAGCTCTATAAAACAAGGAATTCTTCACTTTCTACAAAATTGTGGATTTTAGTATCATCAAAATAAGTAACATCAATTTTTATAATATTGTAGACATGATTGATGTGTACATTACCTCTTCTATATAATATAAGTTGACACCATAAGAATTCTAGCATATTCTCAATTAGCAACTAAAATTTCATTTTTGCTCTAAATAGGTAAAGATAAGACAATTATTTTGACAAAGAAGCTTGCAGCTTGGCAAGGGTTAATTAATAGTCATCCAAGGAAAATTATCTTACACCTTGTACAAGATATTGATTAATTTAACAAAGAATGATAGCATATTAGTGAATAGCATTCATCTCTTGATTTATGACACAAAATATTTGGACACATCAACAAGACACTACAAGATTTCGTACATGTAACACAAGTATATCCTACAAATAAAAAGATTTTAGTTTTTCGGTAAAATAGTACAAAATTTAATCAAGTAGAATATAAGAGAAGAAACATGCAAAAAAATCTCATATATTATGATTTTTGTAGTCCTTTTGAAATTGAATCTTTTTGAAATAACAAATTATGTAACCTATAATAACATTGCTTTTCATAAGATTTGGACCTAAGATCCAAAGATTGTCTTTGTAACATTTTAGGAATCCATTGCCATGTCAAGAGAGAAAAAGATCAAAATATGAGGTGCTTTTATGACAGACAACGATGGTGAATACATTTCATAGGCTTTTCAAGCTTGTTGTGCAAAGCACAAGATTCGGAACAAGAAGAAAGTTATAGATACTCAAAAACGTAGTGGGATGGTTGATAGAATGGATGTAGCATAATGAACAAAATTAAGAGTATGCTAAGGATGAAAAAAACATCCAATACTTTTTGGATAAAAGCTGTTAGTACAATCTATTATGTAATTAAAAAATTTCTTTAAAACCTTTACAAGGAGAGGTTCAAGAGAGAGTTGAGAGAGACAGAGATAATTATTATCTAAAAAGTATTTTGGTGATTGCCATGTCAAGAGAGAAATAGGTTTAAAGATAAAGTGCTTTTAGAACAGACAACGATGATGAATACATTTCCTAAGCTTTTAAAGCTTGTTGTGCGAAATGCAAGATTCCAAATGAGAAGACAATCACAAATACTCATAAACGTAATGGTATGGCTAAAAGAATGAATGTAACATAATGAACAAAATTAAGAGTATGTTAAGGGTGAAAAAATCGTCAAATAGTTTTTGGATAAAAGTTGTTAATACAATCTATTATGCAATTAAAAAGTTTCTTTAAAACTTTTGCAAGAAAAGGTGCAAGAGAGAGTTAAGAGAAACAAGGATAACTCTTATTATTCTAAAAAGTACTTTGGTGATTGTCATGTCAAGAGAGAAATAGATCGCACATGAGATGCTTTTAGGACAAACAACGAGGGTCAACACATTTCATAGGCTTTTAAAACTTGTGCAAAGCACAATATTCGGAATGCAAAGACAATTAGAGATACTTGTAAACATAATGTTATGACTAAGAGAATGAATGTAGCATAATAAACAAAATTAAGAGTATGTTAAGAGTGAAAAAAAACAATTAATAATTTTTGGATAAAAGCCGTAAATACAACCTATTATATAATTAAAAAGTTTTTTAAAACCTTTACAAGGAGAGGCTCAAGAGAGAGTTAAGAGATACAAGAATAACTCTTATTATTATCTAAAAATATTTTGGTGATTGTCATGTTACGAGAGAAATAGATCAAAAGATAAGGTGCTTTAAGGACAGACAATGATGGTGAATAAATTTCAGAAGCTTTTAAAGCTAGTTGTGCAAAGCACAAGATTTAGAATTCGAAGACAATTATAGATAGACATAAACACAATGGTATGGCTGAGAAAATGAATATAGCATTATGAAACAAATTAAGAGTATGTTATAGGTGAAAAAAACATCCAATAATTTTTTGATAAAAACTTTTAGTATAACCCATTATGTAATTAAAAAATTTCTTTAAAACCCTTACAAGGAGAAGTTCAAGAGAGTTCAAAAGGACAAAGATAACTCTTATTATTATCTAAAAGTATTTCGGTGATTGTCATGTCAAAAGAGAAATAGATCAAAAGATGAGGTGCTTTAAGGATAGACAACAATGGTGAATATATTTCATCGGCTTTTAAAGCTTGCTATGCTAAGCACAAGATTCAGAATCGAAAGACAATTATAGATACTCGTAAATGCAATGGTATGGCTCAGAGAATGAATATAACAAAATTAAGAGTCTGCTAAGGGTGAAAAAAGCGTCCAATAGTTTTTGGATAAAAGTATTAATACATCCTATTATGTAATTAAAAAGTTTCTTTAAAACCTTTACAAGGAGAGGTTCAAGAAAGAGTCAAGAGAGATAAGGATAACTCTTATTATCAACTAAAAGTATTTTGGTGATTACCATGTCAAGAGAGAAATAGATCAAAAGATGAGGTGCTTTAAGGAAAAACAAAGATGGTGAATACATTTCATAGGCTTTTAACGCTTGTTGTGCAAAGCACAAGATTCAGAATGATAAGATAGTTATAGATACCGATAACGCAGTGGTATGACTGTGAGAATGAATATAACATAATAAAAAAATTAAGAGTATGCTAAGGGTGAAAAAAGCATCCAATAGTTTTGAGATAAAAGCTATTAATACAACCTATTATGTAATTAAAAAGTTTCTTTAAAACTTTTATAATGAGAGATTTAAGAGAGAGCTAAGAGAAAGAAAGATAACTCTTATTATTATCTAAAATTATTATGATGATTGCCATGGCAAGAGAAAAATAGATCGAAAGATGTGCTTTTAGGACAGAAAACGATGGTGAATACATTTCATAGGCTTTTATAGCTTGCTATGCAAAGCACAAGATTTAGAACGAGAAGACAATTATAGATACTCGTAAACGTAATGACATGGCTGAAAGAATGAGTGTAACATAATGAACAAAATTAAGAGTATGCTAAGGGTGAAAAAAACATTTAATAGTTTTTGGATAAAAACTATTAGTACAATCTATTATATAATTAAAAAAATTCTTTAAAACCTTTACAAGGAGAGGTTCAAGAGAGAGTTGAGAGAGACAAGGATAACTCTTATTATTATCTAAAAGTATTTTGGTAATTGCCATGTCAAGAGAAAAATAGATTGAAAGATAAGGTGCTTTAAGGATAGAAAACGATGATGAATACATTTCACAAGCTTTTAAAGTTTGTTGTGCAAAGCACAATATTCGAAATGAGAAGACAGTTATAGATACTAGTAAACATAGTGGTATGACTGAGAGAATGAATGTAGCATATTAAGCAAAATTAAGAGTATGCTAAGAGTGAAAAAAGCATCCAATAGTTTTTGGATAAAAGTTGTTAATACAACCTATTATGTAATTAAAAAGCTTCTTTAAAATCTTTACAAGAAAAGTTCAAGAGTTGAGAGAGACAATGATAGATCTTATTATTATCTAAAAGTATTTTGCTGATTGTCATGTCAAAAGAGAAATAGATCAAAAGATGAGGTGCTTTTAGGATAGACAACGATGGTGAATACATTTCATAAGCTTTTAAAACTTGCAATGCAATACAAAAGATTCAGAATGAGTAGATAGTTATAGATACTCATAAACGTAGTGATATGGCCAAGAGAATGAATGTAGCATAATGAACAAAATTAAGAGTATGCTAAGGGTGAACAAAACATCCAATAGTTTTTGGATAAAAGCTATTCATACAACCTATTATGTAATTAAAAAGTTTCTTTAAAACCTTTATAAGGAGAGATTCAAGAGAGAGTTGAGAGAGACAAGGATAACTCTTATTATTACCTAAAAGTATTTTGGTGCAAGACATTTATGCTCATACCCAAGGAAGAAAGAAGAAGAAAACTCTATAATAGATTGTTTCCTGTGCATTTATAAGATGCACCAATCAAGAATTAGCCAAGTCCTAAAAAGAAGGTGAGAAACATGCAATAAAAGGAATAAAAACAGAGAAGTTTTTACAAGTAGCTAGTGGCAAATTAAACTTAGCTCACATTCTTTTTCCAATACCAACAGTTTGTGACATGAAAAAAGGACAGGCTGGAAAAGATGTGATCAGATCATTGAGCAAATGAAGAATGCTGGTCTGCAAGATACAATACACAAGTCAAATTGCAGAGTTGCAATACCAATGCTCCAGTGGGTATCACTCATCAGAGTGAATTATGATTACTGATGTGGGAAAGCCATGAAATTTCTAGGAAACAAGAATTAATCAACATAAAACAAAGTGGAAGAAGGCTATGCAAAAAGAGATGTCCCGTTTTATGAATTGGTGAAGCTTTCTAAGAGCAAGAAAGTATTGAAGAACAAATGGATCATAAACATAAAGCATAATGGTAGTTGGATAAAGTACAAAACTCATCTTATTGTGAAGAGCTTTAATAAGGGAATAAATTTTGATGAGATTTTTCCCTGTTTAAGAAGATTCCCGGCTGCATTCCTCTATGATTGGCTGCTAGTATGGACTTGGAAATAGAAGAGTTTGATATGAGGACTGCATTTCTACATGATGATTTGGACGATGATATTTATATGATTCAGCCAGAAGGATGAAAGTAAAAATATTTCAATTCATTCATAATGAATCATGAGTATCATAGAGCTTTAAAGAATCAATGCATATATGAAAAGGTTATCTAAAAGTAACTTCATCATCCTTTGGCTATTTGTTGATAATATGCTGATCATAGGTCAGAACATTTACATGATAAAAAAGTTAAGGATTTGATCATGTCATTTGAGATGAAGGGCCCTGGTCGGCTCAGAAAATTATAGGCAAAAAGCAATCACATGGCAAGAAAAAAAGAAGTTATGGTTGTCTCATGATAAGTGTATTGAACAAGTGCTTAAAAAATTCACCACAAAATCTACTAAATCTATGAACACTCCTTTAAAAACCACATAAAACTTAGAAACTTTGTCCAACTATTGAAACATGAAAGGAGAAAGCTCAAAAAATTTCCATATTCTTCAGCTATTACAAGTCTAATATATGCTATGTTAAGTATTAGATCCAACTAAATGCATGTTATTGACCCAATGAGCAAGTAATTATCTAACCTTGGAAACACTCGTTAGAAAGCAACAAAGTGGATATTTAAGTAAATGAGGGCGTACACAATAACTTTGTGCTTTAGATGCCCAACAATGATATTGGAAAGTTGTACAGATGTTGACATGATCAGAGATCTCAATAGTAAAAATTCACATTTTGATACTTGTTTGCTTTCAAAGGAGAAGCTGTCATGTGATTATCCCAGTGAAATAAATGCATTGCACTTTCTACTATCGAGAGAATATATTGTTATTATTAAAGTAGATAAGGATTTGTCATATCTAAAATGTCTTTTTTAAGAATTAAGCTTGATGCTAGAAGTTTATGAGCTATATATTACGATAGTTGGAATGCTACCATTTTGAGTAGGAGCACTATGCACCATAATCTTAGCCAACACATTGACATGCTTCATCACTAGATATTCAAAACTACTTAGAAGAAGAGGAAGAAACTTTTAAAAGCTCACACTAACAAAAATCTATCAAAGATAATGACAAAGACTGTTTCCAAGGAAAAGATAAAGTTTTGCAACAAATTAACTATATTGAGTTCAAGATCTTTCTAAAAGATTCTATTGGCAGATAATCTTATCAAGAGTTGGAAAGCGATGCTTTTGGATAATTAGCTCTTACCACCTACTCTCTCATGTTCTTTACATGTGCGACTAAGCATGGTTGATGATGTCAATAATAATGACAACAGTTCAGATGAAATAACAAATTTGATCATGTATATAATTCTAAGATTTAACCTAAACCTTTTACAATCGTTGATTATAGTTGTTCACAAGTAATAAATGATAGTATTATGTGATAGTTGACATATAGTGATAGTCTTAAGTGACTAATACATGATGGACAATAGTAGTTGGTAGTGGTAAGTGTGAGAAAATCTTATAAAAAGGGTTCTTAGTACTTCCCTAAATACAAGAGCAAGGTATGAGATATAGAGAGCTAAAGCAAGAGATAAAGAAAAATAGAGATGGCAAAAGAAAAAGAGGAAGAATAAGAAAATAGTGAGATTTAATTTGATCCATTTCAGATTTTCACCTTTGTTAAGTAAGAGTATTCTTTACTCTCTTGTGGGCTCCTTGGTGTTCCTCGGTTAGAAATCATTAAGTCTATTTATAACTGAAAAGCCAAAATTATATCTTCATATTTGTAAAATTTCACCTTATAAAGGGTTTTCTATTAAGTTTGATAGGGTCTTCTATAACTATTTTATTCATCTTAGCATTAAACTTTAGATGTAATTATTATTATTATTATTATTATTATTATTATTATTATTATTGTGTTATTCTTGATCAAAGAGATAAGAAGGTATCTTGCTATTTAGAATTCTACACCAATATGAAAGGTTACCAACATTGAGGACCTTGTTGTCAATGATAATGCTGAAGAAAGAAGGGCAGAGTGAAGCTAGAGGTGCCAAGAACATCTTACCAAGAACATCTTACGAGGAAGAGAAAAGCACCGAGTAACAACACTACCATTGGACATATAGCATTGAGGACCTAGATATTGGTGGTTCATTTTAGATTCTTAACCTTAGTTACTTAATAAGTAACTAATTTTAATAATTATTATATTTTTCCATGGCCTTAGTAGTTCTTAGGTGGCAAACCTATTTTGAATATAGCATACATTTTGTCTTTTTTTATTATAGTATTATGATCTCTTGTATATTTAAAAATGCCAATATGATAGTTCATTTTAAGCTAGTAAGGTTTCTATAGTTTGTTCCTACTATATGAGAAGGGTCTTCCTTCTTGCAACACAATGATTATTAATTTTGTTAAGGTTGGCAATTTGATAAATTTGAGAAGAATGAGCAAGATGACTCGAGTGAAGCATCCACCTTAAAACATAACAAGTGTGTTAAATTTCTTGGGTCATTGCAAAACCTTCAAACTAAAGGTAAGGTCATGAAAAAGTTATCATCATAAGATATACTTTGTCTTTTGAAAGTGCAATTAGTGTGACAACTAACATTGACAATCCTATCCCTTTTACCCTTTTTAGGATATGTAACCCTCATGTTCCTCAAGATCTCCATTCTTTACATAGTCTAAAAGATTGCAGTTATTAGAAATACTTGGCCCACTTTTGGCCGAGCTATGTAATAATTCCAACCTATTACTTTGTGATCAATAACAATAACTATTAGACTAACAAGAAATCCTTTTTCCAAAATGTTCTCACAATTTGATTCCTATCTTTTTTGTACCTTTTGCGCTCCTGCGTTCTTTTTTGCAAGATCGTCCAAGGAGCATGGATAATCAAAATATCAATTGTAAGTTGTTTGAGCTAGCTTTTCCACATGGTATCAAATGTTAGTTGACAATGCTATAAAGCTTTCACCATATTCACCTTCGCCCCCACAATATTCATATATCTACTTCTCTTGCCACCTCTTTCACATATCACATTATTTTCACACTCCAATGGACCACAATAAATACAAATGTTGGCATTCTCAATTTAAAGATGTTTTTTTCCATTCATGACTTATTGCAAACAAATTCTTCTAACTCTTTCCCTTTGGTGACTACTCTTCATTCTACAACTCTTAATCCTACTTACAAGCTTCAAACTAAAACTAGCCATCTTGTGTTGAGTTAGAATAAAGTGATACTTTTCACCTACATTCAATCCCTTATCCTATAGTTTACCTCTGCTACAAAGGTTTGGACTATATTAAAATATCAACTTTCTTCTCTCTCATAACTATCAAATCCTTGAAGGATAAACTTTGAATATTTCAAAAAACCTTAAAAATGTCTATGATAAATCATCTCCTCAATATAAAATTTCTCACCAACTCACTCAAAATTCAGAGTGAAACAAATGTTATTAACTACATCATAAATGGCCTTGCACCTAAATTTAACGGACTTATTACATTCATTCATCTATGACCTATCACATTTGATGAGGAAAATAATGTGTCTATGGAATATTATGCATGGATGCTTGTTCTAACATTCCATGAACATTTTAGGGTCCAAATAGGTCTTCAAAATTAAAAGAAAAATTGATGGCTCCATTAAACATTAAAAGACTCTTTTAGTAGCCAAGGGCTATCATTGATAGGAAGGGTTGGACAATAATTATACCTATAGTCCTATTATAAAACCAACCACCATCCAAACAATTATTGCTTTTGTTATGTGTAAGGTTGAAATCTATATTTGCTCAAATGTACATAATATGTTTTTACATAATTATTTAAATAAAAATAGTTTATATGCAATAACCTCTAAGGTTATTGGCAAAAAATTTCCCGATCATTTCTACCAATTTTAATGAGTTCCTATGGCCTAAAATAGACATCTCATGCATAATTTCATTAACTACAATTATACCTTACAAAACTTAATTTTTTCAATAAAATATCTGACACTTCTCCCTTTCATAAACATACTACAACTTCATTCTTTGCTTTTGTATGTTCATGATTTAATCATCACTAGCAAAGATAATCTATTTTTTTCACTTTATCACTAATTTATGCAAAAAATTTAAATGCCATAACTTGGGCTCTTTTAGCTTTTTTTGAGTTTGAAAGTTTCCTATTTCTTAACTAATCTTTAACTTGGTCAAGTTATATTGTAGATTTGTTGTACTGTCACAACTTTCATAACCACAAACCATGCTCTATACCAATGGTTGTTGATTCCAAATTCTCCATGCATGATGGTGATCTCCTAAGAAATCCAACATTATATTATAGTATGGTTGGAGGTTTACAATACTTATCATTACCAAGATTGGACATCTCCTATGTTGAAAAAATCACTATAAAATGGTTAAGAAAGGTTTCAAATCTAAGTCAAACCTTTAGAAAAACTTCTTTAATTGATCATGCTCTCCATAGTGATTCAAATATGATAGATAATCTAGATGACAGAAGGTTCATCACTAAATCTTGTACCACCCTTGAACCCAATCTTGTAACTTGGCTGGCAAAAAAACAAAGAATGATTTAACACTCACCATTCCTTAGCTACAGCAGCTGAAAGCTAAAATGGTTTTGTTTCCTCCTAAGAGAAAGTGGTATAAATCTACCAAAATCTCCTATGTGATAATAAGTTTGTTATTTACATAATTACAAATCTAGCTATTTATGCACAAACCAAATATTTAAAACTTGTTTACCATATTTTCATGAGTTGTTTTTTTGTAGAGCCATTCAAATTCACTCTCTCTCTCTACTTCAAAACAACTTGCAAATATTTTCATCAAAGATTTATCAAATTCCTTCACTTAAGAACATCTCTCAACGTCAGCACTTAAGCATGTAATAAGCATAGCCCATTACTTTGTGATTCACCATTTCAGATTATTTGTAATAGTGTAAGGTTGAGATTTGTTCTATAAGTTTATAAGAAGCTTTCATTGTATCCTTTCTCAAGAATATTCTTCTTCTTACTATTGGTCTTCTATCTTTTTTCTACATGCTACACTCGTTCAAGAAGCATGAAGGATCAAAAGATCAATTGTAAGCTATTCAAGCTAGCTTTTCAACAACATAAAAAGCTTGGTTATGTGCCTCTAAGACTGATAGCTTTTTCTCAACTGAGGGACTGTTTGGTAAGGGGATAAACTGAGGGAACCCAAGTTATCCTCAATTATCCCACCAAAAACCTAATAGCCTTTATCACTAGCCTCATCTTACCACACTAGGACAACTCCAATCTAACCTCCCCTCACATTTTCCAACCCAACCCCTTTGTATTTTGAATTGTAAGAAGTTATGTCCACTTGGCATTAACTCCTTGCATCTAAGTCTCCTTAACGACCTCCTTAGTGTCACACTGCTGCTCCTTGTCAACCTTCCTTGCCCTTATGGAGCTAGTTGTCTCCCCTTCTTCATCTCTTATTCACTCTCTCTCTCATTCACCATCTTACTCTCCTCTTTAGCTTCTTGATGATGCTATCACTATTCTTATCCCATTAGCAATCAACTTCTTGTCATACCACAATCCCTCTTCCTATTGGCTTCCCTACATTCAACAATCTTTCTCTATCCCCATCAAACACTGTCCAATGATCTATTGATCCTTGGTGGTTATCTCTTGTTGTTTATAGATTGGTGTTCCTGCACTAATTCTTTTGTTGTACTTGGCCCAATCCAACTAGTTTGTTAAGTTTTTTCAACCTTGTGACCTCCTAATTTCACTCGGGAGCTTTTTTTTATTCATATTTACCAATATTACCTTATTCATTGCAGCGTTCTATATATCAGTTATGCAATTATTAATCTCAATGTCAACTCTGCAAATGATGTTGTAACTCAACTTCTCAAAAGGCCATGCTTATGTAACCATTGAGTTCATAGCTCATGTATATGAAGATATCATAGTTTATCTACTTCAAGAACTTTTACTACCATGTATAGATGTTTGTCTTGTATAAAATTAGAATAATGTTCCTTTGATTTCATATTCTTAATTTGGTTTAACTTAAGCAAACAATCTGGTAAAAATTTGAGATAACTCACTTAATCCTAAGATAACAATCAAATATAATTTGAGGGTAAATCCCTTACCCAAACAGAGATAGCTTATTAATAGGAGTGGTCTAGTCTCGATTTCAAAGAGACAATGGCCCTCCGTTCTCAATTTTTTTTCTCATTCCATGTTAGGATTTTTGTACACTGAAACTAGTCTAATGTAAACGTTGGATACCGCCCATCTTCAAGGAAACAACAACGAAAACGAGGTAACCATCTTGCAAATAGAATTTAACAAAATGAATTATTCGGCACTGCACTTTTTTTCGAAGTATCAAACGCAGAGCCCATGAGATGGAACAGCTCCGCTCTGACCTGAGGAACTCGACGGAGGAGAAGCCAGCGTGGCCGTCGAAAACGGCCGCAAAGGTAAAACCGGAAAGTCCATCGGACCGGAGGACGACATCGTCCTCCATCTCTGACCGCGGGCCCTGGACTGAGCTCGACCCCCATCGGATCCCCGACAGGTCGCCCGCCAACGGGGAAGCGGCGTCGACTGCGATTGCGGAGCACCACCGCCTCCTAATCCTCCTGCCCAGGGCGGCAACGCTGCAGTTCTGGGGCGACTGCACCAACCTTGGCTGGCTCAGCAGAGCCATTCGAAACAAGAGTCGTTCGCGGTCCTTCAGAACAAGAGGGATAAGACGACGTTTAAATATATTTAAACTTAAAAAATAATATGTGAATAAGATTTGCTGATCCAAATGAACACTCCTTTATGGATTTAGCACATTAAATTAACTAAACCATTTTTATGAATATTCATTATTCCATTAATCTTATAATTAAGAATAAATAATTCACATTTTTTTATTATAAATTTTAAAATATCAAGACAAAAACATGTAATCTATAAAAAAAAATAATTATTTATTAATAATTGATTACTTGTATGACTAAAATAATTAATGACATTTGAGTTTAAAAGTTGATGATGTGACATAAATAATTGCATTTTTATGTGTTTTTAATGATTTTAAACATTTTCATAGAGTTTGTGTGAACCCCTTCTCCTCTTTTCTCGTATGTGACTCGAGAGATATCAATTATAGAGATAAATATCAATTATAGTCAAGTCCATGGATCTTAAAGAAGCATTGGTATGATGCTTAAGTAATCTAAGGAGTTCAAGTAAACTAATTTCTGGTTTATCTTATTGCTTTCAAAACTATCTTTTAGTTTCTAGCCTTTCGTTCTTTGTTGTAACTTAGGATAAAGACTTGATATAACATAGAAAAATATATGGTAATAAAAGTTTTCAAATTTAAACTTTTACATATCTACTAAAGGTTTCATTTTTATCACTTTCATTTATTTGGATTTAATATGAGAGTTTTAAAAAGATTTTTAAAACATATTTGAAGCATTATTAGAGCCTATTGATCTCTACAGTATTTTTGAAATTCATATCATAAGAGCATCAATTCATTTATTCTATGAATGTTTTCATTTATAAATCATGGAATGGATTTTGAGTCTATTTAGGATCGTTTTCAAATTTGAAGAATTTATGTTAGAGTTGTTAATTTTTGTGAAGCTTTTAATAGGTTCTTTATGCATGTTAAGCTTAGATTCTTATGAAGAATAGAGAACAAGATAACTCATCATTAAGTTACTTTGAATCATGAGATAAAATTTCTAAAATAAACTTATAAATTGGGAGTCTTTTTTGTTTCAAAGATAAAAAAAATTGCTAAGGTATAATTAATAATAAAAGACATTAAGATAAGTTTAAGATATATTAATAAGACAAGTATCACCTTTATATTATGATTCTTATTTAAATAATATTTTTATTATCTTTCATAAATTATAAATAATGAATCTTACTTTTACACATTTCAAAAGAAAGTGCAAACTTTGTAAACTTTCTTCCCAAGGGTAATGGAGTAATAGAAGTTGAAGAAGATAAGGAGAATGAGAAACATCTTAAAGTTTCCCCATAAACAAATTCCTCAAAAAATAAAGAAAGAAGTTATCGAGGAAGAAAATTTCATTAAAGAAATTCTTTCATAGGATATTTTTGTTGGTGTGAGGAAAAAGAGGAAACAAAGTTACATTGATGAGAATACAATTATTGTTGACCATCATCTTTTACGTTAAAATGAAGTTGGAAATATAAGACCTTAAAGAATCTTCTATTTAGGCTTATCACTTCTTTAACAAAGATGGGATTGTGGATAAAACAATCTTAGTTTGAGAGGGCATCATAAAGATTTTTTTAGTAGAGGTGAACTAGCGAAATGTCCTTAGACTCAATCCTTTTGTCATCAACCATTCGAAGACAAAGAATTTTCTAGTTGTAAGGCTTTATTGCTTAAACATTGTTCACTTGATCCTAACTTGAAGTTTAATTATTTTGTAAATCTTAAACCATTTATGTTTGTCATATGCTTTAATATGATTTTATTCTTTCAAAGAATCTAGTAGTGCATATGCCTTAAGCAAAATAATTGCTTAGCACAACTATTATTTAATAGTTTCAAGAAAGAATGTCAAAAAATTATTGGTTGCCAAGGAACACTTTAATGAACAAATGTTAAGATAAAAGTAAACGTAAAAGCCAAAGAAGGAGAAATAAAAAAAACTCGATATAATTGAAGAAAATTTGAAAACAATTATTGGAGGTCAAGTAAAAGAATAAAAGTTAAAGAAATTTGAATATAAATTGAAGAAAGTAGAAAGAGTTATGGGCAAACATTGTGTGGAAAAGCAAAAATAAAAAGAACAAAAAGAAAGAAATCAATTAATTCGTTAAATAAAAATAAAATGAACAACATCCAAATTAAGTTTCATTGGATTCTAACTAGCTAATCAATTCTAAAATAGAAAGTACTTATGGAATTCAATCTTTTCAAATAATTAGAGTCTATGAATCAACTAAGAAAGGGGAAAGAAACACTATTAGTTAACTTTATTGTCAATTCTTTTTGGCAAAGTATCTCATAGATTTTCAATAAAATGTATGAGAACTTTAAAAGAGAAAAATAAAAGATACCTTAATTTGAAATTGAACGAGATCAAGTATGAATATGAAGTAGCTACCTCTGTATTCTTGGCACTCAAGTTTATTGTCAAAGAGTTATTGAAGGAATTAAATGCCCTTCAAGCTCTATGAAATAAGCTATATCATCAAATGGTAATGGTGATCCTCCAACTTGAAGCAAAGCACAAGAAACTATATATTAATATTAATGAAGTAATAAAAAATGATTAAAAGATTAATTATATACTAATTCAACCATTAAACAATCTATGTAAGAATAAGCTCAAAATTAGGATATTTATTATGGGCCCATTTATGATTAAGAAAGATTTAAGAAAAACAAAAACAAAAGCCATCAAATAACACCATGCATCACCACCTACGCATGCACTTCTGTAGTATATTATTTTGTAATAATAATTATCACTTTGGACAACTAATCATCATTTTATTTTTAAAATTATATGTTCATCCTTTATCACATGTATCTTACCTTTTTTTCTTTTTTTTTCAATTTGTTTTGAAAATTATCACTATTTTTTTCTTTGAATGACTTTATCACAAAATCACCATTTATTTAATATATTATATACTATTTTATGAAAAAAATAATAAACATATCATACTTATTCAAACAACCAAACTTAATAATATAAACATAGAAGATAATCATTCTCTAAATTTATTTTTTTTATTAAGGTGTAATTATTTTCTTATTAAGGTCACTAAATATTATAAAACATTACATCAAATATATGCATATATGTACAAGTTTATTTATCTTAATTTTCAATTATAATAGTCACATCTTAGATTAGATCTTAAATTACATGTCTTTTGTGATTCTTTCCTATTGAGTAATATATGTTTGCGACAATGCTCTTCTTTAATTTTTTTTCCAATTTGGCTACTAAAATTCCTTCCTAATTCCATTACCCAACTTTAAAGATTCTTTCAACAAAACTTCCTCTCTCTTGCTCTCTCCTTGTTTCACTAAGATTTCAACCTTAGCAAACACTTCTCAAGTTTGCGAATATTCCTCTTATATTCCCTATTAACGATTAATCCCCTTACCAATGCTTTAATTCCTTCAAAATGGTCACATTTCTTTGAGGACTTCCTATGGGCATCTTCTCACCTTCAACATTTGAAATTTAGCGATTTCTTATCGATTTGAATCACTGTTGAGTCGAGTTTCTACATTGCATTGAGGATTAGGAAATTAGGATTTTAGTATTAGTTAAAATCTCATTTAATTAAACTTTTAAAAACCAAATATTTTATTGTGCTCTTTGATTGTTTTGATATGCAACAATCTTTCGACTAATTTTGTGACATTTTTTTTGAAAAGTTCTATTAGTAAATCAAATTTTTGCATTTTTTTTTTGTAATTTTAATGTTTTAATGATATATAAAATACTCAAAATTATTATCTAATATTTTTTAAATCTTCTTTGGTTTTTAATTTCATGTTTGTTGTACTTTATTTTTTTGTCAACAAAATTTTATTAAGTTTATCTTTATAAGTGTCCTATTTCAATAGTTTGTTTTATAATTTTTTAAATTTATTTAATATTTTTTATTAATTTTTAAGTTTTTTAACTTGTAATTAAACTCTATTTAAATTTTTTATCATTCTTTTAATATTTGAATAATTAAAATTTTAACCAACTTGATATTATTAACTTTCATTCATAAATTTAATTTTTTTTTGGCTCACCCATTTCTTGTAAGGTGTCATACTACTTTTTATAATATATAGTTTATTGGATAATTAAAAATTCATATATATATATATAATTCAAATAAATTTTGATGAAAATATTTTATTTTCATGATCAAGATATTACACCAACCGCATAAATGAAGCACTTTCCCCTTTTTATGTCGCCCTTGGGATTACTTTGTATGAACTTTGGACCACACCATGTCCTTTAGTTGATCTACTTAATGGGTCCTTAGCCATAGGTTTTTCTTGAAATTTGTTTGATTTATGAAGCTTACCCAAAAAATTGTCATTGATTCCACTATTGTTGAAAATAAATCTTCCGTATTGTAATTTTGAGACACTTTATAGTATTTGAAGGGCCCACAATTATTGTAGTCTTGGATTTCTAATATCTTCCTCTTTTTTTATTCATCAAGACAATAGTAGCTTCTTCTCACTAAATTGATCTTTCTTTCACCTCGATTAAATCTATTTCCCTTCATCTTCTACACAAGTTCCCCCTCCTCTAGGGTAGACATTACCAGCATTTCTCGCCACGTATTGTCTCAAGACAAGCAAATCATGTTGTTGGTATCGAACTTAAGAGGTACTCCACCTTTCCTGTTACTACGAACTACAAGGGCATGCGATGCTCTTCCCTAGATAACACTTCTTATAGATTGTTGCACACATAAGGCTATTAATAGCTTGATTGATTTTGTGACACCAAGTTTGAAGTTCTCTTAAAAGGAGAAATGCCCCTTCTTGGTGACCTCATTGAGGATTATATCTTTACTTAGTTTGCTCAAAATTTAATTTAACAATTCTCTATAATTACACTTTTTGACAAAACTTCACATATTTTCCTTCTTTTCCCTTGTCTATTTGAAATGTTTTTTTTGTTGTTCTCTCATCTTTTTTGTCTTTGCCCTTCAACCACTTGAAACTATACTTCATATCTCACAAAAAACAAACTACAACTCAACCCTTAGTCACGAGTGATGATTTGTTCTCTTGTACTTGGAAGTAAGCACACACTTTGATTCATATTAATATGGAAGCAATTAAGAGAGATGACAAACAACTTGCATTTTATTTAAGTTATAGCAATTGAATTTCAACTCCTTGATGGGTACTCTTGGTTCAACTTTTAATGGGTCTTGCCTTTACAAATTTGCAAGTTGGCTCACCATGATTGTGTTTGTTTGCTGCATTTTGAGCTTCTTTTCAATAAGGAACGAATCTCTTAATGTTTATTTTCCATGAAAGGGTTCATCTCGATCATGAAGCAGGCTTATGATAGTCATATAGGTTTCAACTTGAAGTCAAAATGGATGAAGCCTATTGTTGACATGGATTAACTCATTGAAAATTATAATAATTTTATAAAAAAAAGCATCAGGCTCTGAAAAACGTTTTTGTGTAGATGCATGAGAGAATTATACTAGAGAAGTATTTATCACTTTCAATGAGAAACTCTTTGTGCATAGGTTGCCCTTAGGGTTTTGCAGGGTGGAAGTGCTCGAGAGTTTTTTTGTAACAACCTCTTAAACATTCAATGAGTGCAAAAGTAGTTTGAGATAAAGCAAAGGACAAAATGATAATTTATTTTTACAAATAAACAAATTTAAACTTTTTAATTAGATTTGTCATACTCTTTGTGTCCAAACAATTATCTTAGACTAAACGACATACATGGGCTCAAATAACTATAAACACAAGCAATGTTTTCCTTTTAAAAAAAGTGTCTAATAAGTAATTTTTTTAGTTTTACATAAATATATTTTGAAAAAAATTATAATATGAATTTTTTTCACATATATTTAAGATTTTAAAAATTAGACAGGATCGTCTAGTTCGATTGCAAAATGCCAATCTAATTGGTCTGGTAATCTCTAAAAACTTTTTTTTATGATGAATTGTATTGAACTGTTGCTTTAATTTATATGAATCAATTCAATCTTAAATGATAGAATTAATCAAAAAACTTTCTACTAACAAATAATATTAATCTTATTTTTTAAAATTATGAATACATAACTCACATTTAAATTCAAATATATATATATGTAATAAAAAGTTATATATTTTTGTTTCAGTATTTACACATAATTAATTTACTATTAAAATTATATTAAATTATTAAATTTGATGATTAATTAACAAAATAGTTGAATAATGCAAGTATGTTTGAACCATGAATCAAAATGATTTTATAGAAAAATCACCTAATAATCGTTTTTTCATAAAAAATTAACAAATAATTAATAGAAAATATATTTGTTTTACATTAACTTTTAAAAAAATTAATTCTTTCCATACTTCTTTCTTTATAAGAGTCGACTCATTACAATTATTGTATATATATATATATAATCAACATCAAATTGATTTAAAATAGTTTATCAACATTCCATTTTTGGATTAAATAATTAATGATGCAATATTGATGCCAATTTGATATAGCAGTGGAGTTTGGGACGCAAAGTATGTCATGTATAAAAAAATATATATAAATTATTTAATTTAACACAATTATTATTAAATGTTAAATTGATTAATAAAAAATAGTATTTTCCTTTGGTCTCCCTTTTAAAGGGACGGCCTTTTTAACGAACAGCACGCGTCCGCTATACGACTGCACCTCTGTCTGACACGTGGAGACGACGAGATACACATCATGATATAGTGGCGAATATTAAATAATTAAATAAGAATAAAAATATCATTAAAAGGCGTCACGTGTTTGGATTGGATTCTTCTCCCGTGGACCGTTCTTTATGCGGGATCTATAACAGTACCTAACAGTGGGCCGAATTTAAATGGGCCCAAGAGTTGGCGGGAACATTGGGGTGGCGGGAAAAAGTTATTTCCTAAAAGCCGATGAGGTCAACTCGAGAGAGAGGAGAAGAGAAGCAATATATGATCAAAGATCTTATAGAAAATTGACCATACATTTGTTGGCAAATTGGATGGATATAGGGCCTTGTAAGCAAATCTTTTTGCCATCACCTTATGAATTTTTTAATTATTACATCAAATATCATTAAAAAATAATTTTTTTAATAAGTTTAATATATATATTTGATTAAAAAGAAATTAGAAATTGGTGATATGAAAAAGAAAATTATATAAAAAAAAAACTGATCTTGATGTATCATATTTCATTAAAGCAATTTTTCTAATTTAGAAGAAAATATTTAATATTTTAATATTTTTATTTTATTAGATTATATTTAAAAGTGCTTTTTAATTTTTATATCAAACATAATTACAAATTTATAATATTTTATGGATTTGATTGAAAAAATTATAATCTAATGGTATGAAAAGAATTTATAAAATAATTATAATTTTTAAATGGGTTTAATGTATATGTTTATTAAATTTTTATGAATTTATGGTAGAAACAATATTTTAAAAATAAATTTATGCATTCATGCGTTATTTGCATGTGTGTATACATGTAATTAAAAAAAGTAGAGATTCATGTTGTTAAAAGAATTAATAAAATAAAATGATTATGTTGTACTTTATTTTATTTAAGTAATTTTTTTTTCTAATTTAGATGAAAATATTTGATATTTTTGTATTTTTATTTTTTTGGATTGAATTTAAAAGTATATTTTATTTCTTACATAAAGTATAATTAAAAAATTAAAAATTTTATAGATTTAATATATATATATATATATATATATATATATATATATATAAAGAATTTATAAACAAAAATCATAATTTCTATATGGGTTTAATGTATTTGTTTATCAAAGCTTTTATGAATTTAAGATAGACACAATATTGAAATTTAGAAATATACTTTATTAGAAGGTGGTATCATTTATTTTTAATTTTGTTTTTATCATTTACACATTCATATTATTTGCATATATGTATTTGTGTATATTTGATTAAAAACAACAATAGATGATGATTGATTATGACATAACTTATTTTATTAAAATATTTTTTCATTTAAAAAATATTTATATTTTAACATTTTTTGTTAAATTATATTTAAAAGTATCATTTAATAGTTAGGTCAAACATAATTTAAAAAATTATAATTTTTATAAATTTAACATTAAATTCAGAATTTACATATTTCTTAATATTATTTTTTCTAATTCATAATCCTTTTTATTTTAATTTATTTTTCATTTTCATATTTATACTGTTTATATATATGTGCGAATATGGATGTATGTATATATATATATATATATATGCGTGTATGTATGTGTACTTTTTTGATATATGTGTATTATTTTGTTAAATATTTTTTGTAATTTGCAAAAAGGTATTTAATATTTAAGAATTTTGACTTTGTAGGAATATATGTTTTTGTACAATTTTTCATAAATTATGTGCAATTTAATATGATAATATATATATATATATATATATATATATATTTTGATGCTATAGTTTTTTAAATATATATATATTATTTTAATATAATTTTATTTGAGAGATTGTGTTTTTACCACTAACGATGGGGACCCCACCACTAAATTTAAATATAAAAAATAAATTACTAAGTGAAAAATATTAGCTTAATCCCAAAAAGTTAATTCATATATTTTTAATAAATTTAGTATTTTTTTTTGTGTTTCATGCATACATTTCTATACCTTTTCATTTTCTAATTACTTCATAGCAAATAAAGTCAAAGTCTCGTGACAATTAAGAAAATAATAAAATTTATATACATAAGTTATACTTTATTAAAAAACAAAATAAATATTTCATTAAAAAATATGAAAAGATTTATCTTATTTGACAATTATGTGACATGCCTGCTATTTTAATCCAGGGATTAATTATTTTTGCTTAATTGTTTACCTTATTTTTGATTAACTAAAGACAAAATTAAAGTTGATAAATAAATATTTACAATAATACAAGCTTATTAAATTTTAATTCTAAGGATACATGCCATGTGATATGTATTGTTGATTTTAGGCACCACAACTTATTTAATATTTTAATTTAATAATTATAATTGGTCTTATCTACCTTTCCACCTCATTATTATTCACTCCCTTATTAATTAATATTTGTTTTTGCACCACTTTTTGTTTGTTTTTTTTTATTTTTTACTTTTTAAAAGTGCTTTATCTTTTTGGAATCTGAAGGTATAAAAAATCCAACTAATAATTTCTATACCTTAGCTTTTCAATCCACCAAATACAATTTAAAAATGTTTTTGATTCTTCTCAAAACATCTTGAAAGTAGAAATAATTTGTATTAATATTTAACTTTTTTAAAAAAATAGTAGTATTAAATTAGCTTAAAAAATTTACTTGTTAATTAAATTAATATTATATAAAACCTTAACAATTTTAATTTTTTTTGTTTACTATGTTTTAATCAAATTATTATGCATAAATTATAAGTCAAATTTATCTATTTGAAATTTAATGAAATATATACATTTGTGTATCTATGTGTGTGTGTGTGTGTGTCTATGTTTTTGTGAGTGTGTGAGTGTGTTTGTATATACATAGATAACAGTGCATGTGTGAATGCGTACATATATATTTACGTGCGCATGTATATGTGTATTTGTGTGTATGTAAATATATATATTTATATTTTTAGAATATAAAAATATAAATCATATGAATTCAAAATGATTTGTCAAAAAAATATAATTTTGATTAAAGTATAAATCATGCATCATCTTTAGCATCGTCATCATTTTATTTCAATTAAATGGAAATGTAAAGTAATATATTACTAACTTATACTAATAAAAAATATTTTATAATCAATTATCACATAGTATTATGAAATTATAATTACACCTTAAATGAATAAAGAGTATGATTTTTATGTTATTTTTTATCATCTCATTAATTATTATTAAGATACTGATACATCTTTTTTCATACGAACTAATGAGAATGAAAAGTATATTCTCATATGTTTATAATATTGCCAAACTTATCCTCGTAAGTTCTCTTAATACTAAACATTTTGGTTTTAAGCAAGTTGTAAGTTGCTTAATTAATAATGCTCATATGAAAATAAAAATTTGATGCAAATTGATATTCTTAGTTACAAATAAACACAAGCCTTTCTCAAATGTTCAAACCCCATAATGACATTTAATAAACGCCATCTCCACTTATATTAGTGTTAAAACAAAACAAAGTTTTATAACTAATTTAATGTTGTTATGAACACCATAAATAAAATATTTTATGAGTTAATAATAAAAAATCTATTAAAAGAATTACTAATTATTATTAAATATTTAAATTATAAAAGGATCATTTCTTGTTTATAGTATTTATAATATCTCACATCAACATCAATTTTGAAACTTGAATGATCAAGTATTTCAAAATAAATATATTACGGGTTAGAACGAAGAAAAAAGTCTTCAAAAACAAGTATGCCAACTATTGTTCCCTTTTAGCAATAACTGTTCTAATTGCATGTTAGGCACATTTGCATATTTTGTTTTCGTGCTATTAGCTTGTGTCTTTATCGATGTAATTTTATTGAAAATAATGTTTATATAATTACTAATGCATTTAGAGTTAAAATATATTTAAAAATTTTGATTTATCAAACCTAGTTATTTTCTTTTGCATATTGACTAATAAACTATTGTTAATTAGAGTGGCAAAGAAAAAGGAAATGCTTGTTGTCAACCTAATGACGAGAGATCGATACTCAGAAGAGGAAAGATGTGACAACTAAGATTGACAATAAATAGTTATCAAAAAAGAAGATGGTGTAAGGAAAGTATGACTTTGTTGAGAAAAGAGACAAACAATTGTTAATCAAGCAACAAAGATACATATTAACAATTAAAAGCATGGAGGAGCAATAGCATCAATTCATAAGTTTGGCTTGATTTCAAAGACATTATAAGAATGACAGTGCTTGTAAGGGAGGTGAGCATGTAGCCCTTCACGTGTTTTGAATTTGAATAAGCTCGATTAACTTTATCAAATAAGAAGATATTATAACAATTAAAATCAATATTGTTTTGAGATTAGCACCACATTGATTATAATAATTGTCGTTATTCTATGGTGACATTGGCTCAATCTGTAGGCTATAACAATCGTATTGCTATTCCATTATAACTTATACAAAAACACATACACATACATTCTTATCTTATTGTTTGTTAATTATTAATTTGCTATAAAAAAGATTTTGCTCTTATCTTGTTTTATGATAGTGTTGTCACAACAAAGTTGACAGTAAGAGCACAATAAAAAAAAATGTCAAATCCAAATGATTAAAGCCATAATCATGAAATTTTTGATGATTATAACAATAATGCATTGAGATTGTAAAATACAAATTAATGTGATTGGAACAGATAATTAAAATATAATTATGTTTAAAAAAATTATAAACAAAATTGTTTTTTACTTTTTAAGAGTAAAATAATTTAAAATATAATAATAATAGTAATATATATTAATTAAACTTTTTTGGTTTTTGTCCTTTATTTTAAAACCCTTATTTCTTATTTTCTTAATAATATAAAAATAATTTAATATATTTTGAATATCAATAAAAACTATAAATAAACAAAACTTATATTTAACCAAGTGTTCCTCTATCTCATAAACAATTGCTTGATGACCTTTCAATGATAAGGCCATACATATATTTATATGTACATACATACATACATACATATATATATATATATATATATCGAAGCAAGATAATGCTGGTGCATCTTTTTTTTAATGAACAGATAGAAAGTTGAGTCAAATCAGGAAAAAAGTGGAATTCCAAAAACCCAGGCCATGCTTGCTTTTAGAAATCTGTTTTAAAAAAATATTTTTAAAAAAATTAAATATATGAAGAAAGGTACTTTTAAATTAAACAAATACTTTTTAGAATGGCAAATAAATTAATAAATTTTTGATCAAATAATATTGGACGCAAGCTTCTTTCATTTGAGGACTTCGTGTCTTGTAAACTTTTTTCTTAAAAAAACCAAATTAATTAAAAAATAGCTTACAAATTAAATAAAATATGTTGCTATACTCTAAATATTTCTCAATAGAATTAGAATTATATTGTTTGAACAAGTTATATGTATGCTACAATAATATGATGGGTAATTTCTTTAATGATTTTAATTTTTTATATAAAAATTTATATTTAGTATAATTGAGTTTAGATTAGTTTATAATTATAAAATCATTAATCTTATTTGATGCTCATGAGTATAAATCTTAGAATTTTTTGTACCCCTAAAGGTTATCGTTGATGCAACTCTTTTAAAAGACAATATTAGAGTTTGAATTAGTAATCATGCAAGTAAAAATACAATTGATTTATAAAGTTAATGGCTCTTATTTCTTTTGTGTCTTCTACTAATTTTGAATAAAACTTTTGTAAATTTGTGTAGATGTTTATGTTTGATATTATTGATAAGTCAAAGATTATCTTCAATTGATGCATAATAATAAGAAGGCGAGTTATAATCGGAATCATACTGGGGTATAGGTGGTTTAAAATGGTAACTTGAGTTTCTCTTACTAAGAAGTGGCCTTACTGATAAATGATACTTGTGTGGTTGACTGAGCTAGTGAAAGAAGCTCAACATGAGGAGCTAAGGTCTTATCTCTTATCAATTATGTCACATCATGAATTATATGTCATGTCCATGAGAATCAGTCCTTTTACCCACTGTGATCATCTAAGAAATTATGACTGCTTTATTCTCAATTGACTTATATTTCATCATGTATTGTGGATAAGTTCAATGAATATGTTAAGAAGAAAGGCATACCAAATTTGGAGTTATTGTCTATGTTTAATATGATATAATATTTTTAGATTTGCACTCAAACAGGGACCATTACCTTTATACAGAATATTTATCGTGAGATTTTGCTTAGACACTGCTAATTAGCCACTTAGTTTATCTTTATTATAGAACACTGTCTTTTGTCAACCAAAAGCTAGAGACCCTAAACTACATACTCTAAGGCTTGGTAGTTTATTGAGTCCTCATCACTTGCTGCTTGGCTAAAGGTTTGATTTACATTATTTGTTATAACTCCTCCTTTTCATACTATGGATATTGCTTCTATCGATGACAATAGTGTTGTTTTCCAAACTATGATTATGACTATCTTATACCACATTTTGATAACTTTGCACTTGTCATGTTTGTGAGGAGCTAATACTCTCACCCACTCACCCATAATGATTATTCACATAGCCTTACTTTTCTTGCATTTAGTTAAGTTTTAGCCAATTATGAAAACTTAAAACTCAATAAAGCCAACTTAAATCTCTATACCCCTCTTCTGCAAGCTTGATTCCACCAATCTTGATGGATTAAGCTCAATTTCAATGGCTCTATTAATAAGATAGACACAACCAACCTTGGACGAGTTGTCATGATCAACATAGTGATATGCTTATGGCTTTTGGAAAATTGATCCATTTGCATGTTTTCTAAAAAGGTGGCGCTATGAGCAACCTATTTTGTAGTCTATACCATCACTTAGTGGAATTGGATGGCTCTTAACATTTGATTCCTCAACAATTTTTTGCTATAGAGGCTCTGGGATTTATTGATTAATAAAATTATTTGTTTATAGTATGATTTTTTTTCTCTTTAATAGTTTATATTTTATATATTTATAGGAATGTCAATAATGTTTTTGTCGTCATAACATTAAACCTTTTGATAGTGATAGTTTCAATGATGGTAATTATTCTTTCTAAATGATCTTTACATAATTACCAAGAAAATTATAATTTGATATATCACATGTAAGATATAATCAACTTTAAAATAAAATAATCTAAAAATTTGTTATTAGAATTTGTCGATTAATGAAACTATTTTATTTATAACATGTTTTTTGCTTTTACGCTTACAAAAATAACAATAATGTCGTAAACCTTATTGACAAACAAGACATCTGACAGTGAATCCAAAATTATCCTATATATAACATACAATTGGCATGAATAAAGATAATTCTTAAACTTGTACCATTGCATGGACCTAACAAAATAAATGATTATCTCAGCCATCATTGTCCTCTATTGATGACAAATCTGTCAACCAATTTTATGATAATACTTAATTTATCAAAGGACAAACTGACTACTAGCATCAAGGTTTTCAACAAATTGATATGATCCATACTTGACATGTGATTTGACTTGAGTCAACCCAATTTTTTCCTTGACCTCAAACATTAAATCTACCGTGTTAATTTTCTTATGGTGCGCAGATAGACAAGTCATATGTGTCTTCTTTCATAAAAGAAGCCACATGGCCTTGCTTATTTGTAGTGTTAGTTATATACTAGCAAAAAGAAAAGATAAACAATTAGTGAATTAACTTTAATTTATCAAATCCAAAGAATGATATTTCATTAAAGGAGCACATCAAATTTAATATTTTCTCTCAAAAAGATTTAAATGATATTGAACACGTGATAGAACATATTATTCTCACTTGATGATTATAAAAAGCAAAAAAAGCTTTTAAAAGTGCTTAACAAACATGGTAATATATATTTTTTTATTTATATCAAATGAAGATCTTCCCTTTCTTCAAAATCTCCACCATTTCTTTGCCCTCCACTACACGCTTTGGGTGTCCACTTGTCCCTCTCTCTCTCTCTATCGGTCTCTCTCTCTCTTTGGATCTCTTGTTTCTCTCTCTACGTGACTCTACCCTTTCCCCAACCCCACGAGAGAGGAAAGCAGGGCCAAAACATCTCTATAAATTCTCCCTCCCACCCTCCTCCTCCTCCAACTCCTTCCTCTGAGATCTCCTCCGCCATGGTTTCCAGCGACATCATCCGCACGGCCGTCGGAATCGTCGGCAACGCCATCTCTTTGGGCCTCTTCCTCTCACCTGTGTACGTCACCCTTCACCCATATGCTCTCAACCATTAAAAGCGACGTTAGTTGGAAGAGAGAAAAAAAAAAAAAAAAAGGAGTTTTTACTAAAAGCTCTGCCAAAAACAGAGGAGTTCACCCATGCTCTGTTTTCTTGTTTGCTTTACAGGCCGACGTTTGTTCGGATATGTAAGAAGAAATCGGTGGAGGAGTTCTCCGTGATACCCTACACGGCAACGCTCCTCAACTGCATGCTGTGGGTGGTGTACGGCCTACCGGTGGTGCACCCCAACAGCACGCTAGTGATCACCATCAACGGCGCCGGCACCGCCATCGAGCTCTGCTACGTCGCCCTCTACGTCGTATACTCCGCCGGGCCGAAGCGGGTTCGTGCGCTCCTCCTCCTCCTCGCCGACCTCGCCTTCGTCGCCGCCGTCGCCACAGTGGTCCTCCTCACCTTCCACACTCACGAGCGGCGGTCCCTCGTCGTCGGTGTCCTCTGCGTCGTCTTCTGCATCATGATGTATCTGGCACCCTTGTCGGTTATGGTACGGCCACAGGAGCCTCTGTTTGGTTTCAGATTATGCGTTCTAATTTATCCCAAACTTAGCTTTTATCCGTCATTACCACATCATGTTATTTGAAAGCACCTTCATGTGATGTGATGTGATGCTCTTTGATGTGGCTTTTTAGCTAACTCCTAAGCTTCATTGGTATAGAAAATGGTGATACAGACAAAGAGCGTAGAGTACATGCCTCTCTTCTTGTCGATGGCTTCCTTCTTCAATGCATTATGTTGGAGTATTTACGCTCTGATACGCTTTGACATCTTCATTACGGTAACTAAGATCATCTTATTTCTCTGTTTTTCTTCTTCTTCTCTTGATAAGTAATATGTCAGGTATTATCCCAAAATCAAGCAAACTCAATTATTTGAATCTTAAAATTATTAGAATATGAAAGAGTATCAATCATTCACTCTTTGAGAGTAGGACACATGTAAAGTTAGGGTTGTCTTCTTCCTTATTAGTCTTTTAAAAATTTCTAAATAAAATTAAGAATTTATTTTCTTTTTGTCCCTTTATTTCTTATTTAATGTTCTAATATACTTTGCATAAATATTATTAGTTATTAAGAATGTCTTGCTTTCTTATTGTTTTCTTATCACCACAAAATTAAGGCTAAGTAACCTTGATGTTGGTTAATTAATGACCATTAAAAGTGTAAAAATATTGGATATTGATTGATTGGAACATCCAATCAACTTTTCTTTAGAAGAGAGACACATGTGAAATTGGGTTAGTCTTCTTCAAATTTGTTTATATTTTTCATTGAATTTATTTCTCTAAATTTTTTTTTCTTTTATTTTTATATAAAAAATATTTTATCACATCCAAAACAATTGTAGTACTCATGAGGCCCTTTACCTCTATGGATATTGGTTTAACTTTTTGTGAGAATACTCTCTATTCCACCATATATTGCTTCAACCTTTTAGGGTTAGTCATGCATGTGATACAAACAAAGGCATTGGCACGTGAAATCATACCCTAGAAAGTCACCTCACAAGCTTTTTTTGACTACCCCATTTTCAAAATAGTCATGATTTTTATGTCAACATTTATTGGGGTTAGATTGATCTTAACTAAAAATCAAACGAAAATCATATAAATTAAAGTTTAGATTATATCAAAATTGAATCGAAATTATCAATATATTTTAATTAATTTTTTTAAATGTAGGATAATAATGTAATTGATGTTACTCATTTGATATATCTTGTATTTTGTTATTTTCAGATACCCAATGGGCTTGGCCTTTTATTTGCGATAGCCCAACTAGTATTACACGTGATATACTACAAGTCGACGAGGAGACAAATCGCGGAGAGGAAAGCAAAGGGGGAGATTGGGGTTGTAGAGGTGGTTGTTAGCAATGGTAGCTCCAAGCCGACGACCATGGCATAGGAGAGCAGAGGATTGTTTTTGGTCGGTTGGGAAGCTTGATGCCTAACCATACTTGGAGAGGAAGAGGTTTTGAGTGGTGTTGCAATTTTGTCTGTTTTTCTTCTTTGTCTTGCAAGATGGAAATCGACTGTAATGCTATGTTTCGCTTAACTAAATAACTATTGGTTAGAGTAATCACTTTAACAAGCTTAATGCTAATGAGTTTTTTATTAAGTTAGGATTCTTAAATGATATAAAGAATAAAAGAAATTAAAGAATAGAAAATATTATAATTATTTCACTTGGTGTGATGTTGAAAATTATTATGATAAATTGCATAAGGATTTGCTTAATATTATTATACAAATTTCATTTAATTAAATATTATTTTATTGCATAAAAAGGCTGAAAAATTTTATTCAAATTGTTGCTATTCTTTTGTTTTCCTTTCCTAATTTCTAGAAATTTTAAATTGAGATTCAGTTAAAAACATCTTTTGATTCCTACATTTATATAGTACGGATTAAAGAATTTATCAAAAACAAAACTTAAAGTGTTTAACATTGAAGTATTAATTTGAAATTACGATTTTTGAAGGTTATTTTGGGAAAGTACTTGTAAATTTTACAAAAATAAAAAAAATAAAAATAGAGTTTTATGTGAGAGAAAGGTTTTTCAAGTTTGGAAATAAAGCTTATTAAAAAACTATGTTGAAACTCATTTTACAAACGAAGTCACTATTACATTTTAGGAAATAAAAGTAATGACAAAATTTCAATATTAATGTATTGTATGTTTTATTGAACATATTGATTTTATGATTTTGTCTTTCTCAAAATGTCTTGACAACTGACTATTGTGATATAGCATATAGAGCTTAAAAACATTACATCTTTTTGTGATCTTATGTTGTTTATCTTTAAAGTCACATAAAGTTGTTATTTGTTAAAAAAATTCTAGTTTTGAAAAACTATCAAATGATCCTTATTTTGTTATCTTAGATCGTTATTATCCTTACAAGAAACTATACTTTATTTCATTGTTACACAAAAATTAATATTTTATTTCTTTTAATTACAAGTTAGTAATTATTATGTTAAAATATTTTAAAAACTAATTATTAAAAAGTATGGGTACAAAATAAAAAAAATAATTTTGAATAGGATATGCACAAAGTTTAGTCATTTTATGGTGACATTAATGCAAGTTTTGGATTAAATAAGGGGTACTATTGTAGATATTTTGATTAAAGGCATTAGGGTTGCCCTAGCCCCCCTTATTGCCCAATTTCTACAAGTTCATAATATTTTTCTTTTTGAGTTTGTCTTACTCACTGATGTTAACATATTAATTGGCGTGCTTGATACATATTGCAAGATGTCTGGTCAACAAGTGATGTGATTTTTTTATTTTTTCAATAAAAAAATCAACATATAACAAAACTCTAAGATTATCATGTTTTTCAATGTCTCTTATAAAGAGATGAGGAAGTAATTTGGCATTTCTATTAGAGGTTTTCACCTTAGTGTCGTTAAATTTTCTTGATATCATTGATAAGGTTTTGGTCAAATTTTATGTTATAATGCAATAGCATTGTAATTAATTGTTAGTTACTTTGATCAATAGTGCCAGTATCTCGATCCTTATGTATTCTGTCTCACATTATTTTATTGGTTAAGGTTCTTGATATGATTAAGAGGTTGACTTGGGTTTTTCTTTTGGAGAGTGATTTCAGAGCAACGTGAGATGTCAGCCAAAGTCTTTTTGGGGTCCAGGAATCTATTATTTGCTTAACAGATGGCAAGTCCTTGTAGCAAAATTCCTGACAAATTCCTAAAAGTGATCCCTCTTTTTGGGTTATATCACATAGCTTCAAACCTTACAACTTTTGATCATGTCTCAATATTCATTTTGTTATTTTTGTTGGTTTAGATATTTATTTTTATTGTTTTATGTATTATATAAGCATTTACTATTTGTTCAAAAAATAAAAAAGAGAGAATAACAAAAGCTAAATTTGAAGCCTAAAAGAAAAGGATGCAAGTACTTAGGTATTTAGAACCGGCTAAGAAAGAAGAATGTTTTTAAAAATTATTAAAATTTTATTTTTATAAAAAAATAAAAGAAATTTTATTGCAAATACAAGAATTATCATAAACAAACAAACTTAAAATGAGCCCTTCTCTTAAACAAAAAAATGGGCCTATGTAACTATCTTAAAGCAGGCCATCTAATGAGCTCACTCTGAGCCACATAATACCTACTTCTCCAACACAAATTAAAGAGTCCTAAGATATATATATATATATATATATATATATATATATTATATCACACATGAAACTATAGTTCTACATCTACATCATGTTCAAGAATGTTTTTGATGTAATAATTACTTGCAAAAATATTTGTTGCTTTTTCTCTATTAATTTTTCAATCAAATGAAAAATACTCTAATGAAAAAAAAAGC
This sequence comes from Vanilla planifolia, assembly GCA_023846275.1. NCBI lineage: Eukaryota > Viridiplantae > Streptophyta > Magnoliopsida > Asparagales > Orchidaceae > Vanilla > Vanilla planifolia. Next base: position 2,973,568 of record CM043877.1, read on the forward strand.
TTGTTAAATAACTAAAAAGAAATGTTCTACCAAACAAAACTAAACAAAAAACCTCTAGAATTTAATGTGATATTTTTATTAAAATCATTTCCTCAAAATCATAATACAAAATAAAAAGTTCTAAATGCATGCATACATATCTCAATAATGTATTTTCTATAAATTTTTTGATGCTATCATACTTGATTTATTATACTAATAAATATTTCTCAACAATATATTAAAAATTATACTATTTTTCAAAAGTACTTATTATAATATTTTTTAAACTATTTTTGAAAATTAGTTAACATTTCATAATAGTTATTTTAAATCGATCTATTTTTTATTTTAAGTACCTTTAATATTCCCAATGTGTAATTATAAATAAAGACAATGTCACCAATTTTTTATGCCATGAATACTCTTATTGTCCACTAACCATCTCATCAATTGTTTTTTACTTCAGTTTTTTTTTCTCAGGAGTCTGACGAAAGACATTAAAAAAGATTACAGCATTCATATACAAGACAACCAATCTTCCAAAACAGCTCATCCTTTTTCTTCTCATCCATCAGTGTGTATGATTCGAAGATCTTACCTCTGTTAGTCAATAGAAAAAAAAAAAAAAAAAAAAAAAAACCCCTAAAGCAAGAGATTGAAGCTCTCAGAGAGCCATATGAGCTGCATAAGCTACAGCTTCCTTGAAGGTTCGCTCGTCCCAAGTGGAGCCCTGCATGTCACCATCCATTTACTTGAATTTTTTTTTCCCAGAAGAATCAGAAAGATAAGATATCTAGAAGTCAAGATCGTTCTGTTTCTTAGAAACTCACAAAGATTGATTAATCATATTCAAGTGTATGAAACTTGGTTCTTGATCTTAAAAAAAGCCAACTTTTTTAGTTTCCAACTGGTATAAAACATTTTTTTTTTTGAAAAAAAAAAACCTTCTTTTCGGTTATTGACATGCTCAAAGTTCGTACCTTGATGGCCAGCTTCAGAGTTGCCAAAAGGCTCGTCTGGTGTGAGTTGGGGGTTGCATCCAAAGACAGCAAGTTGAAAACCCTCATCTCTTTGATGCATTCAAGCACACGAAGCACCACTCTGACCAAATCGCACTGCACCCTGACCATAATCATCAGATCAATTTGCATCGTCTCTGAACCTGTGTCAGGAGACCTGCTGATTTGAACCTGGACTCTTTCATCGGGTGAAACATTTTGCTCTCTGGCTTCTTGGCTGGAAAGAACTTGTTGCTCCAGAACTCTGTTCTTCTCCTCAAACGTATTGATTTCAGTTCTCAGAGTTCTCACATAGCTAATCGTCGTGCAGAGCACTGAAGTCTTGTCCTTCTGTAATGTACCCAAATTTCAGAGAAAAGGTAGCCTTTTGAAACATCTTTACATTTTGCAGGAAAGCGGGGTACCTTGGAACCAGGAGGAAGAAGCTGCCATAGGGAATGGAAGCTGGCGTTCAATCTCTCACGGCGCCTGCGCTCTGAGACCATATGCTGCATCTGATAGTTGCTTGTCTGCGCCTCTTCCAACGATTTCTGCATGTTGACTCTTCTCAGCATGGTGTGAGACTTCTTAATCATGTTTTGACTGGGCACTTTCCTATGAATTTCCAGAGGGACGCAGGAGCCGTAAGGCTTGAAAGCACTTATGCTTTGGTAGCAATTCGCGGGGGAGGAAGCAGAGGAGGAAGAGGCGGACGAGATGACACTGAGTATTGCTTTTCTGATCTCCATCTCCTCCATTGCGGCCGACGGGAACCGACCATTGCAGCTTCGGTCCGTCTTCGATTCGGGGAGCATGTGGCTTGAAGTGCTGCAGTCCGTGGAACAGCTCGGGTGCCCCGGAAGAAGAGATTGCTGATATGGAGATTGCAGAAAAGCTTGGTGGTGGTACGTGTTGTGTTGGAGAAAGTTCCCAGTTTGGGTCCATTGAAGGTCTTCGGTGACTTGGCAAGTTGAGTCCATTGATTCCATAAGCATGTTGATCTGATCACCACACCCCATGCCCAATAAAAATTTCATCTCAGCTAACTGCGAAATTTTCACAAACACCTTGTCTGCAATAAAGGCAGGCTAATTACCTCATCCAGCTGCAGCGGGGACGAGGCCAAGAACTCCGAATCCCCCAGCTCGACGCGATCGGCAACTTCCTCTAGAGGAATACCGGCATGATAACTTGTGGAAAGAGGAAACCTTGTCAATTGGGCAGAAGGAAAATACAATTTACGAAGCCGCGGAGAGAGAAGACGAGGTGAATTACCTTTCATCTATGCTTGAGAAGGAGCTCCAGTACGGCATCCGAGGAAGGCTGCCGGATGAGGAGCTCGAGTGGTTGTTGTCTTCGTCGAAGCACCACACATCCATGGAGACCGGATCCATGGACAAGCCTCGAGAAGCTAAGCGACCGCAGTTAAGCCATGGAGCAGGGGAAGAACTTCGATTGAGAGGAGAAGACGACGGGCGACCAAAACGCACATATAGAAATATATTAGGATTAATAGTAAATTAAAATGGTTAATTAGTGATTAATAAATTAATTATCGTATAATCGCTTGGTCCAGCGGCACGTGCCGACGATGCTTGTTGAAGGGAGAAATCGTCTATTTCTGACCTTTTCTTTGCATGTGCAATTTATCCCTCATCAATTAGAAATTTAGAAAAAGAACCTTCCTTTTCATTGTTGTCAAGTTTAATTGCAAATATAAGTTTTCTTGTCAATTTTAAAAAATCCTATTTCAATTGAGTTTTATTGTTTGACCCGTTGACTTGACCCATAGTCAATTTATGTTTGGATGGGTTGGATGCGAGTGAAAAATGATGTGATGATTTGAATATGTGTGAATGATTAAAACGATTTCTACTTAATAGGTTTATGTAATGGTTAATATGTTATATAAATTATAAAGTTGGTTTTTTAAAATTTATTTTTTTACTTGTTAACATAACCCATCAAATGATTTGATTTATTTCTATTGTAATTCGTAGACATAAGTCAAGAATGATGCAATTTATTTATGTTACTAAAACTTATTAAATATTATTTGTTATATTAATATTTATGTTTAAATTTATTATTATTAATGCAATAATTGAATTTTTAACCTAAAAAAATATTTAATTCTATCAAAATTAAAATCATGTTTTTAAATATGATGAAGTCATAGAATTATTTATTTTTATCAAATTGTAAATCAATAGGAATTTAAATATTAAGAATCAATTTTGATTTTTTTAAAATTAAATATCAAATATAATAATAATTTTAATATAAACTATTATGTTTTTTTATTAAAATTTTATCAACAAACATCACTATAGATATTATTGACAGTAATTACTTGGCAATCACCATTGTCATTTGAAGTGGGTATGATATAGGTTGATGGTGATTTTATAATAAATGACTTATCAAATTATTATTTTAATTTTAAAAATTTTAATTATGAAATCATGAAGCCAAATAATAATAACAACTTTAAAAACTATCATTTTTAAACCTAGGACAGTTTGACCCAAATATTTGATATGTTTGCATGTCTAGTTCCAATTGCATTTGCTTTTACTATAAAAACATTTTAATAGTATATTTAAAATCAAGTTAAATCTAAAGAAAAATAACCAATTATTTCTTTTTCATATATATATATATATATATATATATATATATATATATATATATATATATATATATATATATATATATATATATATATATATATATATATATATATATATATATATATATATATAAGATAAAATTAATATAAATATTGAGTGATGCCTAACATTACATTGATGTATGCCAGCTATATTTTGTAGTTTGTATAATTCAAAACTCCAATATTCCAAATGTAAAAAAGAAAAAAAAAATTGAAAGATTAATTTTTATACAACAAGAAAGTTACATACGCGGTGGGTTTGGCGTGACATATCAAGTTGGTATTTCATTTTTTTATTGAAAAATTAAAAAAAAGACAAAATTTTCTTCTTTATATTTTAATAAATATATCTAAAAATCAAGAGATTACTTAACACTCATAAATAAATAAATTTATTTTATTTTATCTATTTTTTTGAATTAAAAGAAAATTTCAAGCACAGCTTGGAAAGGGACAGCAAAATAAACCTAAGTTTAAAGCAAACCACAGACTTTTTTTTTTTTTTTTTTTTTTTATCTATTTGGCCTAAGAAAAAACGACTTTCAAGACTTGTTTGATTTTTTTCATTAAAAAAAAAAATAGTATTGCCATTTTCTATTAAAATAAAATTTTTGATTTTGATCACTTATGAAAGTTTTGATAATGTTCTTTTTTTGTATCCATCAAGTTTTTATTATATTTAATCCAGTATAGTTATTTTAAAATATTTTTTTTATTTTCTAAAAAAGAAAATGCATAAAAAATAGTTAAAAATATTAAACTATATATAAAAATAAAAAATTGAAATATGATTATTATAAATGTTTATACATTCTATGCCAATTAAAACATTATATCAAATAAAAATTTTAAAATATAACATTGAAAATACAATAAAATTATTTTTAGAATTGCATTATTATTATTAATATGCTAAAATTTTATCTTTATTAAAACTTTTATTTTAATACTACCACTTGAAAAAGTTATACTTAAATTTAATAATAATGAATTTAATTTTCTGAAACTAAGTTCAGATTTTTAAAAAATAAAATGAATGTATTTATGGTTGCTTAAGTGGATGAAACTCTTATTAAAGTATTCAAATTTAGTATTAATTTAACAAATAATACAAACTTTTCATTTAAACAATGAAAAAAAAATAAACGCATTGCATTCGGTAAGCAACATTTCCTTGATCACCAGAAAAAAATTTGACTTATCATAAAATATTACAGATAGCAAATAAATATTAAAAAAAAAACCTAGTTCTGATAAAAAATTAACCGGTCCGGCCCCAATTGTTGACCGTTTTGGAACGGGTCTAACGATATCGGTCCAACTGAGAAAAACCATTTTCTGAACAATGTATGAAGTCATGATTCTATTAATTTAATTGAAAAATAGATCAAACAAACTAATGCTTTTCCTTACAATTTCATTTATATTATATGATATGAAAAAATAATAAAGAATATAAATCAATAAAAAATAATCTTATTTATAAAACTTCCTTTTTTGGTATATTGTTAAAATTAAAAATATTTATCTATAATTGTCATTTCAATCAAATATTTTTTTGAAAAATAATCTTATTTATTTACACAAGCTAGGGTGCAAACCATTGAATCTTAATTGCAAACTAATAGGAATAATAAGATAGAATAGGAAAGGAAAAAATAGTAAAAAGGTTTGGGGAAAAACACTATAATGACCCAACCCATTTTCCTTGGTATTGCAATATTTTTTTATATTAAATTTAAAAAACAACTTAAAAATCACATATAAAAATATGCAAAATTATTATTTTATTTTTTAGAAATAAGATTCATACATTACAATAAAATAAAACTAATACATGTCTATCATTAGTTAAGTAAAACTACTTATCACAATAATTTATACATCAATATGTAAAAATAAGATAAAACTTTTAAGCATGATAACAAGATACTGCCTCCCTTACTATTCTCTTGTAATCTTATATTATGTCTTATTTTGTCTTGAAATATTTGGTCACAAAATATATTAAATCAACTATCACCATCTCAACAATAAATAGTACCACATATATATAATGCAAAAGTTTTAATATCATGTCATATATTAAGCCAATATCATATAATATAACATATAAAATAACACAAAAAATACATGAATAAAATATAATCTTTTTCTTTTTAAATTATTCAATCTTTTTTTTAATCTTTTATAATTTACAAGTCATTTTTAGTTGATTCTAAGACAAGATTTTTTTTTTATATTTTTAATTCTTTTTAAACTTTACCTTCAAAAATGCATTATTCTAGAATATAATATACCTTAATGGTAGCTCATTTACCTTTTAACTCCAAAACATACTATTTTAAATTATTGACCCTATGAAAATATATAATTCCAAAATGGGAAATGTCATCTCAAATAAACAAAATATTTAACTTTTCTTTTTAAAATTATATATTACTCTTTTCAACCAACTCTTATTTTTTTGCTTTTTTTATTTTATATTCTATTTTAATATCACAAAATAAATAATTAATCAATCAATGATAACACAAAAAAAAAATCATAATCATTTCTAAAATTTTTATATAATACTCTAATTCCTAACAATTTCAAAATTTTTATATCATACTCTAATTACTAACAAGATCATTATGTAATAGGAAACAATATATGAAATAGATACATTTTTATAAAACAACCTTACATGTTATTTTTCATTTTTCAATTTCAATGAGTAACTCAATTTTTATTTTTGAGATCACTAATATTCAAACATAATTATATCAATCAAAGATATATATGATATAAAACTCCTTATCTTATTTTCTATTTTATGTAATAATATTACCTCATAATTGGTCTCATTTTATTATAAATTACCTTCTTGATTTTTTCTGTTTTTTCTTTCTTTTTTTTTTTTTGACAGATCTTGATTTCCCTCCTTTGATGTACCATGCATTCTCTTAATAATGTAAGATTTTTCAAAAGACATCAAATAAATATCTAAAAATTTCAATAATTAAAAAAAATAATATTCTATTTTATTATAATTTGAAATGTTATACTAAACCAGGCATATGAATAAGTCTTTAACTTAAACAAAAACTCCACTACCTGTTCAGCTACTATATATCAAAAAAAAAAAAACCACCAAAGCATGTCAAGCAACTAAGAAAAAAAAAAGGCAGTTTTCTATCAAATAAAGGTACTTTTTTTAAGCAAGACTTAACCAGAGAAGCTGAGTCAAGCAGGGCTTACCATGGCAATCAATTCCCTGCAGAAATTAATCAGTTGTGATCTGCATTAACTAGCTCTTCTACAGAGTCTCTGTACTTGGCAATCAATTCCCTGCAGAAGAACTCCACAGTCAAGAAGACTATTTTAATTATTCAAAGTGTTTGAAGGGACTTACTTCCTTTGATCGAGCAGCTGCTTAGTCTCCTCCAGTTTATGTTTCTGTCCTTCAACAGTCTACCAAAAGGAAAAGCTTCCAAAGGTTACAAAACTTAGCCTCAAATCAAATCACAACCAAACCCAATTGAACCGGACCAATCTCACATCATCATCAAAAGGCAACATGAGAAAGCAGATATCAGATGCAGCTCGTTCTACTTACCATAGCCTTAGCAGAGACAGATCCTGATATGGAGTTCAGTATTTGCTGGCACTTCTCGAAATGACTCGTCAGCTCGCTTATCTAATTAGATCAGATGAAGGGATAAGAAATGATTCAATCTGAAACCAATTCGAACCTAGCTTGGCTTATGATTGGAATGATAGTTTTTTATTTGATCTCAACCTGACACAACATTTGGACAAGAATGATTCGATCTTGTTTCAATTCTAGCAATTCTTGCTTTTTTTGCCATCAATTTGAGTTCGATCTAAGTTAAAGTTGATTTGGCATTTAATTAATTTTTCATTTATTCACCAACTTTTCGATCATAAATAAGTATATACATGTAGTCTTATTAAATTTATGGACATAGGCTATTGTAATTTCTTGACTAATTTCTTTATATGTCTCAATATTCTTAAATTGATAAATTCATAAATATATTTATAGACACATTGTTATTTGGAGGATGTGATATCAAATCGATTTGATCAAATTAAGCTTGACTCAAAATATTTTTTATTCAAGTTGACTTGCACTCACAATTGACTTGTTGCACTTTGATTCGAACAGTATTCAAGTTGAAATTCAAAGTGATCTTTGATCTTTGAGCTAATTGAACAATTATACCAAGAGATTGACATTCTTTACCTAAAGTCCAAGGGATTTTTCAACTAAAGATATTAATTAGAGTTATGACACATTGTCGTAGAAGAACAAACTCAAAAAACCATGCTTTGACGCAAAATTAAGACCTAATGGGCATTTTTTTTTGTGCTTCTCGTCTTGTAAGTACAAACAAAGAGATAAATATTGACATAGAATAAGTCAAATTATTTTGACATAAATTGTAACAACTTAAAACAAACACTTTTTGGTTGTTTTATGTTAGACATTATCCTCTCTATTTTGCATTAGTTGAATCCCTTAAGAGTAGATAGATTTGCCTATAGTAAAAGAGTTTAATAAAAAATCTAAATTTGTTTAAAACCCATTAAAAAAACCTATATATTTTAAAAACTTCAAAAACTTAAGAGGATTACTACGTTTATTTAACATATTTATTTAAATCATTCATCTAATCTCACATAAAACAATAAACCTCTAGAATCTATTGATACCTCATAATCATTAGTAGATTTATTCTATATTTTATTAAATATTAATTAAAATTTTAATAACTTAAATAAATTTAAGTTATATAGATATTCTTACGAGATTTTACTCTTTTAACCTTCTTCATTTAATCTTGATTATGATAGATTTTGATAAATATATACAAATATACAAATATGTATACATGCGTCTATATATATATATAGAGAGAGAGAGAAAGAGAGAGAGAGGGAAAATGTACCAATGCCTCAGAGTGCTGATCTCTGGATCCACTCTCAACAGCTTCCGCCAATTTTTCTGCAAACTTAACAAAGAAAAATATATGCAGCAGCATCAGAAAATCTTGAACTTGAATATAAAAGAGGCAAAATTGAGAGCTAAACAATACCAATGTTTGAGAAAAGATGAAGATGCAACCCTTCAAACCAATTGAATAGTATCACATTAGGCTTAGCTATTTCCACCGATAATGGATGATCCATCCTACCCATAATCATGAAGCCATAAATGGGAATATTGCAAAATGTAAAGCCAATTGTGTGTAGTTTGATCCGGAAAAACAATCCAAGTCATGCGAGTAACATTATCAAAACGTTAAGTGTTCCTTAGAGATCAGCCTATTAAACAGAGATCAAATTATGGAGAAATCGGCATATAAGTGAACCCAAATCGAAGGAGAGACAAAATCAACATTAAGTGAGACAAACTTAATGAGGAACTCATGCATCAAACAACCAAGGATGAATGCCTCTTCATTTCAATGACCTAGCAAATAGAATTTTGGTCAATCCAAGGGGAGTAAATCAAATAGAAAAACAAGGTAGGAGCTTAGGTTAATGTCACATGGGTTGGCTAATAGCTTTGAGATTTTGATCAAACCAAGTGGAAAACAAGATAACAACTTCAGATCATTGCACAGGAAAAAGAAAATCTAACTAAGGCGATCAAAAGAAATCAATGACCACCAGGTGCATTGTTATAACCTACTTGCTGCTTCCAATTATTATCATACTTCATGAACTTTTTTTCTATCTTTTTGCATAATTTCCAAGTTTGCAATGATTTTAAGATGCATATTAAAATCAAATTGTCTAAAGATATTCTATATAATTATAAAAGGCCGTGATAAAAGAATAATAAGTTTGCTTTGAATTTTTCTCTGCCAATCAAAATAAAATCAAAGACTATTCTTTAAGATTGTAAACTTGTCTCCATGCAAGAAAAATGAAAATTATTCAGAGTCGATGTTTTTCTTTGTTTCAATCAAAGGCTCTAGTCTCTTAAAGCTCAAACGCTTACTAATACCAATCCTCAAGCAAATACCATTCTCTTCTTTCCTGTTGGGTTGGAACTTCAAGAACCACAGGCATCAAATGAAGACATCGTCAGCTGCAAGAGGGCATCTGCAAAACCTCAAGCAAAGCAAATTGACAAGGGAAACACGGTGAGGTGTACCAAGAAGGAAATGAAAGGAAGAATGTGCCATTGTACATTGTTGTCTCCAGTTAATGTTCAACTCATACCACCTACAACAGATCGAGTGAATTTAGAAGGAATAACAACAAATGACATGGTAGAGACAAAGATATGCTCTTCAAACCTATTATCTTTCATAAAGGATACCATGGGTATCAGGTGCGAGTAAGAGAGAGGGATTGTTAAAGACCAAGAGGGACAATAATCAAAAAAGGGATAGAAGTGAGGGTTCAATTTTTTGGAGTGGCGATGATTATCTACCCATGAGAACTCATCTTCATAGAGGAAATAAAAGGAAAAAAATTAACTATTATAATTTGACATCCAAGTTAACTTGTAGTTTAGCAGTTCAAAGGTTTTTGTGGGCAATGGATACAAAATGGTCAAGAAAAATATATTGGATCTAACTTAACATTGCTATGACTTCATTTTCAGTCAGGGTTTATCAATAGAAAGTTCACCTCCATATAGTAACGTTGCTTTCAACTGTATTACCCTGAAATTAATTGCAAAAGCATATATAACAAATGCATTATGCTTGATGATTGAGTGTGAGGAGTGCAAAATGCTAACTTTATGTTGCAAATTTCATATGCAAGTCATAAGTTATGGAAGTTGATGAAAATCTAAGCAGAAGAAAAGCTTTACCAACTAAAGCCTCAGGTCATATTGCAACGACACTAAAAATTTTCCAAAAGATAACAACAAATATTTTCAGCCAACATAAAGGTTCATTAAAAACATTATTAGACTTACAACTTCGATAACATGTAATCAAGGTGAAAGTAAAATTACAAAAAGCTCCACCATAAGAAATGAGGTACAAATTGTGCATTGTTGTCTATGAATTGAATAAAGGTGCATTATTGGCTATCTATTTAATATTCAAATGTAGCATTAGATGTAAATATGAATGAACGAAATCAAAAGAAAAAGAAGATACTTAAGAGTACTAAGGATAGTAATATCTTCCCCAGGAAAGGAAATTCTTTTATAATAAACTACAAATTTTTTCTGGAGGTTCAAGGACATCACCATTAGCATGCAGTATGAATACAAAAAAAAAGTTATTGGGACTTGAATTAAAAAGCATCTTAAAAGATAGCATACATGAAGGAGATGGAAATGAGAAGCCACAGATTGATGATGATGATGGTCATGTGGCTTCTGCTGGACATTTTGAGGCTGCAGCTGGTGCTGGTGCTGTTGCTGGTAATACTGAGGTTGGAGTGAGTTGTGATCTTGAGTTAATGAGTTCTGTGTTGGAATCATCATCCAGCTCCCTCCACCAAAATGGTGATCCATTTTTTTATCCTCCCGGTTTCCAAAATGTAACTATGGAATTTAACTGATTATATAATTCTGGATGATCCCTAGATCAATACAAAAAAATTAATGCATGTAGAAAAATCCTACTATCAGGAGTTCCAAATCATAAAACTGCTTAACAGACATCTTTTGAAAGAGTAAACAACAATAATACTAAATGATGAAAGATGTATCCAACTCGTATTGCAAAGCAACACATTTTATATTTATACTATTGCCCTTCATTATTTGTAAAATGTCATGCATTTTCAGCATCAAACCAACCCCCCTGCCCCCCACAATAAAATAAATCTCTTTTAGTTGATGAATCATTCATATTGATCTTTTATCACACCAAATTATTTTTCTAAGAAACAAGAGTTGTAGTAAGCCAATTAGAAAACAATGATCTTTTAACAAGATCTTCGAACGGATGGCAAAGCCAATAATGAAGTTATCAAATCACAACATTGTAAACAATCATGCATATACATTTACTAAGTGATCGAATGCACCAAACCAAGCCACGTGTAAATATAGAGAATAATATTATAATTCATAATTCAATTAAAATTAAAATTAAAGTTTTCCAAGTTTGTCATTCTTCCATCAACAAACATTAAACTTAATTTGACAATATGAACTCCCCAACAAATAAAAAAAATGTGATGAACTATGAGGCAACAGCAGAATATCATGTATTTCAAAAACAATGTGAATTGAATTGTGACACAAAAATAAAGAAGCAATTTAGGAGAATTGAATTCATTAATGGAGATGTAAGGGTAAGGCAAAGATAGAGAGACGTGACCACTTGGTTATAAGTTTATAAATTTTATTAGTTAACCATCTTATAGTCCTCCATCTTTTGATGCTCCAATTAACGGGGTAACCTATCTGCCACAGCCTGTCAACCATCATATTACATGGTATTGGAGATCATCAACTACACTGGTAGAGATATAAAGTCATTGTTAGAGGAGGTGCATAATTGTGATCAAATGTAGCATCTAATGCACTATTACGTGAACACTCATCCACAACTTTAAACCTTGAAAGGAGATGCCTAATATTTATATTAACCCTTCAACATTGTTCTCAAGTTTCAATATAAGAATAACTCTCAATTATGCTAACAATCTTTCTCTCTAGATAAAAATTTTATCTACATTATCCCTCACTAAATTCTAAAATCTTAAACTAAACAAGTTAACTATCATGTCACACACTAATGATGCTTACATGCTCCAATCATGCCTTTCACATTGCATATGATTTATATTTGAATTGCTCTACTGTTGATAACCTAGGATGCATCTATAGTCACATTAACACAAAATCACATGTCATCCAATCTAATTTTAATTGCCACACCTATAATAAAGTTTACAATGAGCTCTATAATGTGAACACTCATCCACATCTTTAAACCTTGAAAGGAGATGCCAAATATTTATATTAAAACTTCAACATAGTACTTAACTTTCAATATAAGAATAACTCTCAATTATGCTAACAATCTTTCTCTCTAAATAAAAATTTTATCTACACTATCACCCACTTACTAAATTCTAAAATCTTAAACTAAACAAGTTAACTATCATGTCACACACTAAAGATGCTTACATGCTCCAATCATGCCTTTCACATTGCATATGATTTATATTTGAATTGCTCCACTGTTGATAACCTAGGATGCATCTATAGTCACATTAACACAAAATCACATGTCATCCAATCTAATTTTAATTGCCACACCTATAATAAAGTTTACAATGAGCTCTATAATGTGAACACTCATCCACATCTTTAAACCTTGAAAGGAGATGCCTAATATTTATATTAAAACTTCAACATAGTACTTAACTTTCAATATAAGAATAACTCTCAATTATGCTAACAATCTTTCTCTCTAAATAAAAATTTTATCTGCACTATCCCCCACTTACTAAATTCTAAAATCTTAAACTAAACAAGTTAACTATCATGTCACACACTAATGATGCTTACATGCTCCAATCACGCCTTTCACATTGCATATGATTTATATTTGAATTGCTCCACCGTTGATAACCTAGGATGCATCAATAGTCACATTAACACAAAATCACATGTCATCCAATCTAATTTTAATTGCCACACCTATAATAAAGTTTACAATGAGCTCATCCAGAATGTGCTTGGTAATTACGTGGAATTAATGTCAACTAGATTGCACATCCATTGTAATGGTTTTTGGGACCCAAGATTTACAAGGCATAAGTTGAGATCAAGCTCAATTAAAACCTATCAATACTCCATCATATCGAATAGAAATTGAAACAACATCCTTGTCCCCTAAAGCGTAGCTGTACTCACGAGAGGAAACACATCTCTTTTCCCATACTAAATAGAGAGGGAGTTGTCACTACTTTGAATTTGAAATTAGTTTGTCCTCATCTTGCTTATTCCCACATCAACATGTCATACCAAATGTGTTAATGACTAAAAGATTAAAGATTCACAAAAACAAGAAACCCATAATTGCCACAAGAGGTTCAATTAGTCAAAATGCAAAGAATCAACATCAAACCAAGCATAGAGACACCATTGCTCAAGCAATTCTTGACCAATGGATTGGAGACACTACAAGTTAGATCCTCTACATTGACTTCTATTAATAGAATAATCACTTAGATTCATTACCCAATTCATGGGAAGAATCGTGGAAGCAATACTATGAGTAATGGACATCATTACTCATCCAATGTCGAGGGTAGTCTCAACCTTAAAGGCATCATCCCTTGTGATGGTTATCAACCTAGAGCATCAATTGGAGCTAAGCATGCCTTCAATAGAAAACACCAATTATAATTTCTACATCAAAATTGTTTCCTTGTGTGCAAGTGTTCATCATTTGTGCAGAGAATCTTATTCCCATACCAACTAAAAGGACTACTGCTCTAGATCAAGTTTTCTTGCGATAGTGGGTGCAAAGGAGTAAGGGTAGTTAGCTGTAGTAAGATAATCAAATGCGACAAAGAAAGCCAAGACCAATTGAAAAAGAAATCTCGGTGGAGTTGTATTCTCAAATTTAATGATTCTATTGACAACAAAGTTTCATTAGAATTTCGGTTTAGATATTTTCATGCAAGAGTTTCACACATCCCAAACATATCAAGGTGTAAGGTTTTCACAACTTCTTACAAGGTGCAACCATAAAGTAGTTCTAGCAACTTCTTAAGGTGTTGATTAATGACTTTGATGCATTTTGAAGCAAGATTTCTTGAGCATTTGCCAAACATAAGAAACCAACGAGATCTGAGCAAAGCTTGTTCATGCTAAAGGCAAAACAAATGGGAACATTTGAGATGACTTTTGCAATTTTCAAATAATATAATGCTAAAGGTATCTTGGACTAATTCAATGCTAGTGCAAGCTCTTAAGGAATTGATGTCAAAACTGCTTAGAGAGTCTTTGTCAACAAATGCCCTAATAGAGTTGCCAAAGGTGTTAGGTTGGACAAAGCGATGCACGCATTTGGAGGACTCGAGAGAAGATTATAGACAACCAACATAATGGAGAGTCAAATAATGAGGATAAGAAAATTGAAATGAGGCATGATACTTTAGTTGGCCTTACAAACCTCTTTAGCATCCCAAAGGATAAGCTAACAACAATCACTAGAGACCTTAGTTCCTTATAAGAACACAACATAACATATCTTACATAGTGAAATTATATATCAATCTCATTATAGTATAGTTGAGGATTATGTGTATAACCTCTACTAGACTCGGTAATTAGCATGTGTTTGGGTTTCTTGGGTTGCAAGTGTGGTTTCAAAGACCACATTAAAAATAATGTGATTGTTGACTATGTGATGTATGCCTATAAGCAAAGGTTTGGCCAGTGGAGGTCTTATAATGAGATCAGTTTCATGGATACGTGTGATACATGAGCTATGTTATGAGACATGATAGAGATAATCGTCATATGGAAACGAAGCCTAAAAAAGAAAAGAATTTGAAGTTACAATATTGAAAGAAAAATAAATGATGAACAAGAATGAACAACGTTATTTTATTTTCTTCATTATTTTTTATGCATTGACAAACTGTAATTACTTGTACTATGTTATCCTGGTTATTCTAAATTTTTATAATTGTCATGATATTCTTATTGTATGGTTTTGATTCATTGCATAGTTTATTTATTGATTTAATGGAAAGTTCATACAATATTTATATCATTGGCAATAAAGCTACAACACATTAAGATGAGGTCTAGAGTGAGCTTGAAGGTACAAACATATTTTGGGTACTTTTAAAGCCAAAATATTAAGAGTTGATAGAAGACAATATTTCTAATTATGTATCTATAACTTTGGTTATATTGAATACATTTAGACATAAATATAGTTTTTATTCTATTGATCATTTTTTATTTTATGTAGCATGATAAATGCTATTATCTCTATAGTAAAATGTTATTGTGACTTTATTGTTAATGATTATGGGTTAGAATTTGAGATGTGGTTATGCAAGGTTGATAGTCACCCTCGTTTAGACGATGCTATTATTAATAAGATAAGATGGTTATTAATAAATCCCATGGTGGCTCTCTGAGGGCATGACAATAAGTGTATATCATTCCACCTGGATTCTAAATTAGTCCTTAATTCCACCTGGATTCTTTTGGGGTTCCCTCTAAATTCTACATTGTTTCTTACCTAAGAGTAGCAATTTTGTGAGGCAACTAAATTTTAGATTTGGGCCT
The DNA here is from genome assembly GCA_023846275.1 of Vanilla planifolia. NCBI lineage: Eukaryota > Viridiplantae > Streptophyta > Magnoliopsida > Asparagales > Orchidaceae > Vanilla > Vanilla planifolia. Next base: position 2,989,481 of record CM043877.1, read on the forward strand.
CAGCTATGTCTAAGAGTGGTAGTATTATGGTCTTTTGTCTAAATTCTAGGTTTGGGCCTTAGTTACACCAAAGAGTGATACTTTTAAAGGATTGTACCCATTAGAGATTTAGTTGCTTCATGGGTATTTTAAGTCAAGACCTAGTTTAGTAGTTGTAATGAATTCTTCCTACTTGATATTTTGTTGTTTTGTGGGTGTTTGAGTCATGAACTAATTTGATGGTTGTATAGGATTCTACTCATAGATATTGGCTTTTTTTTGCAGGTGTTTGTCATAATCGGGTTTGGTAGGAAGTAATTCGGTCCACATTGAGTGTTTGGGTTTTTTGCTCTTTGAGTCTCACCCTGATTTCGTTTAGTTTTGCTCAATTTGATGGTCTTTGGGTTTAATGATTTGCTTGACTCAACTTCCATTAGGGTATGCAAGCTAAGTTTTAAGCTCAATGGTTTGATTCTACCTTTTAGGGTTAACCCAACCAAATTATTTCCTTTCTCCTTGACCAAAACAAACTTTTTTTTTTCTTTTTAAATCATTTTGTTTAAATAATGATTTTATTTTTTTTTTTCTCCTTTTTAAATCATGTTGGTTTTTTTTCCTAAAATTTGCTAAAATTTCAATGATTTCTTGGAGAGCTTTTGCTCTTATTGTAGTGGTTTTAATGGTATGAGATAAGACATCTCATCAGAATAAAAATCTCATTTCAATCTTTTCTATCTATGTGAGCACTCGTCAAATTATCCTCTTTAACTTGTAGCACAACCAAGCGCTTGTTTCACTTACAATCTAAGCTCATTTTGAGGCTAGCCTTTTTTTTACTTTTTGTATGGGCAATACATAATAAATATTGCAAGTCAAGGATAGTGAGGAAGCTAACTTAGCAAGTTTATTTCAAATCTTGCTTTTTGTCTTTGAAATAGTATCATGATTGCCAAGTTTTGCTTGCCTTGCAAGAATAGTTGGTGGTACACTCTTGTTGTTCCTTTTCTCCTGTAATTTCTTCTTTTATGCACTAACTTATCTCTTAAATTATGGCAAGCTAACTACTACTTTCTAATATCAAATGTGTTTCGAGAAGAGATGTTATTGCTATTGCTGTTGCAATTGCTTTTGAAATGCTAGAATGTTAAAAGGGGGTTTGGTCGGGGCACAATGTGGCGAATCAATTGTCCAAGTCAAACAAAAAGAGTGGTTGATGAGTTCCTTCCCTAACTATTGCTAACCTTTCTTTTATTGAGTTTACAAGTTTTCCAAGAAGGGGGCATTAATAGAGCTATTATAGGACCTCAGATACTACTATTCATCCTTCACTTAAGGAATCTTAGGATGATCCCTAGTTAGAAAGGGTAGGAAAGGGAACTATCCATTCACATATTACGCTTACTATCGGTTGATTAGCGTATTCCTTACTATACTAAGGCACACTTTTCTCAGTTCTATATTCAATGCAAACTCAACAACCAAAGCAAACTAGCAATTTCAAGGGAAACCTCTTAATATACAATGTACATAATACAAAGGCTTTTCTATTTCAATTCAAAAATTCTCTAGAGAAAATCTCCTTTCCTAAAGAGAGAAGAATTGGAAACTTGATCCAAATTTCACAATCATTGTTCATCCTCAAATATTTAGATAGTTATCACAAAAAGTTTTCAAGCCTTTGCAACTCCTATAATCGGTTGATTACCTTGCTTTTCTTTTCTGAAAATCCTTAAACTGCTCTCAATATTTGAAGCACCTTTCAAAACAAAAAACCTGCAAGGTAAAAAAGTAGTGATCCTTCACATACTATGCAAAGGAGCCAAACTTGAACTTTTTCATCTTGAAGCTTTGCCTTGATGAATCCAACTTGTGCTTCTAGGACCTTTTCCTGACCAAAAACTCAACCTATCTTAACAATATGTTTTAATTTGAAAACACTTAAAAACATAAGTACACTTACTATAAGGTTGCAACAATGGTCGACAAGGATGCCTCTTTTTGGCTGTCCCCTTTAACTTTTATTGTTAAAGGGTAAAACCATAAGGCCACAAGGAAGGTCACAATGGCAACCACCTCCAAGCTTACCTAGGAGATTTCACTATGGCTAGTTAAAACATGGTGAAAGTAAAAGATTTCTTTTTTTCACAAAATAAATGAAAAAAATTATTTGTTGTAAGAGAGAAGGAATGAACAATGCGACCCACCTGGCAACACAGGAAGAGGACCAATTGATGTCAGCTGTTTGCTCCTAAGAGAACTTCCATATGAGTGCTTTAAGTTCTTTACTAAAGTCTAGAAGTGAGGAGGAATCTAACAAAGTTCAAGTAGTACAAGAAATGAGAAAAAGGAGTACTCCAAAACATCATATAGGAGGGCATATTTATTGTCAAAAATTTGTCAAGGTGGGGAAGTATAGACATGTATTTGAGTATTTATTGCAATATATTTGATTAATGCATATATAAAGTTATTATACAAACACAATTTAATCAAGGAATAAAAATTATATTGATATTAATTTTTTAATATGCACATTAACAATTTTAATTCACATTATTTTCTTTTGTAAGCAAATTATTTTTTTGATTACAAACAACAGATTTCAACCAATGGCTACAAAACTAATATGCAATGTTGTTAGTCTTATGGATAATAATACATAAAAATTTGTGTTGTTTAATCACCTAAATGTTATGATTTTTAATATCATGTTCACAATTACAGATCTAATGGTTTATAAGTGATAAAAGATGTTACAATAAGATGCATATGCAAAACTTTTTAAATGCAATGACAGTATATTTTAGTTCATCTACACTGACATTAGGCATCAATGTGACATCAACGAAAATTATAATGCTTAGTAAGCTACACAATTGGTAAATCCAAAGAAAATATGAACTTTTAAACATTTGCGAGTTAACAAATCTCTGCAATGCTAAGGTTTAAGCACACAATTGAATCAAGTTAAAACATGCGATTTAAAGTGGACTATAGTGGATCACTAACAGTTTACATTCACACAAATAAGTAGACAAAGTAGAATGACTAACACAGGTTCTAGATGAAATGAACACTTGGAGGTCAAAATTAATCACATATTTCCATAACATATACCAAGTGGAGACAGCTGCCGTTGAACTGAAGAGTGCCTGGAACAGGGCAGTAGGTGGGAGGAAGAGGACCAGAAAGAGAGGAGGAAACGATGGTCAGCGACCGGGCTCGGAAGGTAGGAAACGCGGGTATAGAGGTTCGAGTTGGTGGCAACGCCGCCAAAAACAGAGGTAGAGAGGAACGCCGACAGGCTGAGGTGAAGGAGAGGCGGATTGGCGGCAGAAGGAAGGATCTATTGTAGTCGGCGACAATCAAGTCAATTAAAACCGTACGGTTTGGAATCGGGAGTTGGTGAATAGGGTTGCACAGGTTGGAGGCAACAAGGATGAGGCGCCGTTGGTGTCGGTGGTGGAGGAACCTTTCGGTGGCTTTGAAGGGCGTCCCCCACGGCGGCTAAGCGAACTGGGGAGCGGGAGGCAGCACCTGCGAGGGGGCTCGTTAAGGGACGGGCTTTCGAATGGAGTGATGGCCGCTAGTTATTGGGCTGGCTTGGTGTTGTCCATTCTGAAGCTCAGATGGGCCTACAAGCTTGACCCGTAAAGAGTTTAGGATACCCGTGGGCTGACATGGGCCCAAAAAACCCGATGTAGTAAAGATTTCTTAACAAACAATTAATAAGGATATCTCTCCATCAACCAATTTTTTTAATGAAAGATATTAATTTTTTTTTCTTTTAATGAAAGATATTAATAACATACAATAAAATAGAATTCAATCACCATCATCTATAACAAATGATATAATATTCAATAATATTTATAATAAAAAAACAAAATAAAACATCAAATTGAATCTTTGCTTCACACGTCTATTCACTTGTTTTCAAAAAACTTTCTTTAAAAAATATCTAATTTTGCTTTAAGTAACATATGTGTAATAAAACTTTCTTTATCTGCAAGAAATAGTGATTGAAATAAAAGTTAGTGAATCACTTGTACAATTAAATCTAGTTAATAAAATTCGAGAATTATTATTTATTTGTTTTTTAAATGCTTATTTATTATACAAGATTATATATATTATAAAAACCCTTGAGGCTTGGTAGCTATAAGCTTTTGTCAAAATCAATGGAATGAAACTTTAAAGCTTGGTCACCACCTAAACTAGCTTTGGTTGAGCTTAATAATGGAGTGATTGCATCTTTGGGTAAAGTTGTCAAATGTTGATCGAATTCATTGAGGAAAAGCGATAGTACAATTAGAGATTAATATCAAGTTCACATGTATAATTAAATATAGTCAGAAAAATTTGAGAATTATCATTTATTTGTTTTCTAAATGCTTATTTACTATACAAGATTATGTATATTATAAAAACCCTTGAGGCTTGGTCGCTATAAGCTTTTGTCAAAATCAATAGAATGAAACTTTAAAGCTTGGTCACCACCTAAACTATCTTTGGTTTAGCTTAATAATGGAGTGATTGCATCTTTGGGTAAGGTTGCCAAAGGTTGATCGAATTCATTGAGGATAAGCTATAATGCCACTAGAGATTAATATCAAGTTTCACATAGATTCTCATCCATCTTCACTCCTTGTCATTCAGAAGTGTTATATATATTTATTAAAGTTTTCACTCTTTTATTTTTTATAAAATTTTAGAAAATATACAAAATAAGATTTTTGTTCTATTATCTTTTCTACTTTAAAAATGCTACAAAATGCAAAGAATTGACTTTATAAAAATTTAAGCTAAAGTATTTCTTTTTTTATTAACAAAAAAATTACTAAATATAAACCTTTTTATGTTTTGAATTTTACCTTAACAAACAAATTTCAAATGCCATGAAAATTCATAGATGATAATTACAAGCTTATTAACAACTTTCATGTATAATGCTTTTCATTTTAAAGTCATTATTAAAAATTTTCTTTTGGCTCTATAAAGTTGATTATCATTAAATATCTAGGTTTTTCTTACATAAGTTTTCTTTTGGCTCTAGAAACCATATCTAAGAAATTTATAATAATTTAAAATCTTCAAAGCTTCTTTAACCATTTGTCATTTTATGTTTTTTTAGATCTTTGTTTTTATTTTTGTTTTTGTTCTCCTTTTCTTTATCAAAATTTAAGCGAGATTTTTTAATTTTATCCATTTTGTTCTATATGGCTTTTGTCATATATTCTTAATGCTTTCATCGTTGCCACTCTAAAGGAGACCACTTTTATCATAATGACTTATGTCAAATTGGTATTAGATCTATGGTCTTGTTGTTATCTTAATTACTCATGATCATTTGTATGAAATATTATTATCTTTTTTTTCTTCTCTTTACTTACACAATCATGAATATCATTTTATTCTTGTTGAAGTTTTTTTTTTACTTTCTTGAAAGAAAATTTTATCTTTGGAGCATTTCTATAAAGGTTTTTGGATTTAATTTAGAGCAACAAAGTGTTAGTTTTTTGCTTACTATGAGAACAACAATTCCAAAATTTTACTTTGCATTGTTTTAACTAGTGGTGATCTTAGCTTATTGTTTGCCATTGTTTTTTTTGAAGTAGATATAATATATATTATATCAAAATGACCAAGTCGTACATGAGTTTCAAGAAGGATCCTCAAGGAGGGTCGAACGTGAAGTCAGACAACATAAGCTTGAGTAGGGGCTTAGGGAGAGAGTCCCCAGGGCCCAAATGAACTCCTTAAGGCAAACAACCCGTGCAACCCAATATGCAGGCGCATTTCTCATCTCTAAGGATGTGGGTAAACCAGACAGCCTCCAGACCCCTGGTAAACTGAATGGCCTCAGTAAAAACATCCATCACAGGAGGGTGGGAGATCATCTCACGCACCAATTATAGCACCAACATCGAGTCAGTTTGGAATTCCACAACACGGTACAGGGGAAGGGATTCCCTCAGTATATCAAGAGCCATAAGTAAAGCCTGGGCCTCCGTCATGTCCACCGCTTGGGAAAGCATCCTCTTGCCAGCTGCCAGGAGGGGTTTGCCCATGCAATCCCTCACAATCATACCCAACCAGCAATAAAGTCACCAACCACAGCATCGCAATTCACTTTAATCCATCTTGTTGGGGGGGAAGCCAACCATGCGCAATGAGCAAGTCCGAAGAATTGCCAGGATTCTCGCTGGACAGGGAGGAAAGGAAGGTATGCCGGTTGAGAACAGATTTTACCTCGATCTTGATAGTCCGGATGAGTGAGCACGGTAAAGGCACCAGGTTGTTATATCTCGCGGCGTTCCTCCTAATCCAAATGTAGTACATTGTAGTGGCGAGAATGGCAGCATGCCACTCCCCAGCACTACGGCGTGCACTAGGAGAGCCAACGAACCGGAGCAGCCAATCGATAAGCAGTGAATCGGCACCCGTTGACTGGCCCAGCTTGGTCAGCGCCAAGCGAGCCTAGCAGTCAGCCCAAAGGTCTTGGGCACGCAGGCAATCCCAAAATAGGTGCTGCATGGTCTCCTCCGCCACGCAGCACTGCTGGCAAATGGGGTCCCTGCATAACCCCCGTCGGGCTAGCCACACCGCCGTTGGGAGGAAGTTGCCGGCGACCCTCCACATAAAACCCTTGGCGTAGCCTTGATCTTCCAGATGCCACGAATCTCCTCCATGGGCCGATCGCTGTCACGCCTACCGGACTTCTGAGCATTGCAGACAATGCTCGAGTAAAGCCGGCCACAATCAACCGTGTCTTCTCGGTATGCGTATGGTGCAAAGCATCTTGAGAAGACCGCAGGGCTCTCGGGAGGTGCAAGACCCGGTCAATGAGCTCTCCACTCGCCCAGGTGCGGATGACCTCCATGTTCCAGTTCCTTACAGGCATGATGCATTCGGCAACGCTGGCCGGCCATTGGGAGGCCATATTGATGAAGGTTGGCCAGCAGCACAGAGGGAGGACGCCCGGCCAATTGTCCTCCAAGAACCTCACAGACCGCCCGTTGCCGATGCGCCTGGCAAAGAAGGAGATAGCCTCCAGCATCGCCCCCATCACCATTTTGCACACAGGGGACGCATTGCGGGGGACCTTCAAGAGCGGATCATCCATGGAGTATTTCCTCCTCATCATGTCAACCAAGAGACTGGGTTCCCAGTTGAGGATGCATCTGCAATTATCCATTTGGAGCACCCAGTGCCAAGCGCGGAGATCACGGAGGCCAAGCCCGCCCGCAGCTTTCGGCAACGTAATGCCATCCCAAGCCGCGTAATGCATGGCCTTCACACAGTTGGTCCCTCCCCAGAGGAACTTCCTGATACGTCTCTTCATATCATCAATTATCCCCGCCGGCACCGCACAGTGCCTCAGCACGTGACAGGGGATGGCACTGAGGACCGAGGAGGCCAAGACGGCCCTGCCCTCAAGAGAGCGTGGCCGGACCCTCCAGTTGACCATCATAACATCCAGTCTCTGGACCAGGAAGCTGAGATCTGCCTTGGACAGGCGCCTCGCGGAGATTGGAATCCCCAGGTAGGTAAGCGTCCGGCCATGCTTTATGCGAAGCTTCCTAAGGATCAGCCTGGATTTCTTTCTGCTGAATTTAGAGCTAAAGAAGACCCTGGACTTCGCGAGGTTGACTCACAGCCCAGCGACATCCCCGAAAGCCAGCATGATGCTCCAGATAGCCCGCGCAGAGACTCTGGTGGCAGGAGCAAAGAGTAGGACGTCATTGGTGAACAGGGGATGCGATATACGCGGTGTATGCTGCCACGGCCTGAACCCAAGAAGCTGCTGAGATTCGTAATTCCTCACCAAGCATGAGAGATACTCGGTGGCCAGGACGTAAATATAGGGCGAGAGAGGACAGCCCTACCGGAAGCCCCGCTATGCAACCACCCACGGGAGGTGAGCACCATTAATGAGGACACTAAATCTCGGGCTCCTGATGCATGTTGCAATCCAACCGCTCCAAATGGGAGGGAAGCCCATAGCCAACATAATCTCAAGTAGGAACTCCTAGTGAACGCGGTCATAAGCCTACTCCATGTCAAGCTTCACGGCCATGAGGCCCAATGCGGTAGTGCAGGTGCTCATCTTCGCGGCTATCTCCTGTGCAATGTTAATGTTGTTGGAAATGCTACGCCCGGGGATGAACGCGGCTTGCTCACGCAAGATAAGGCCTTGCATTGAAGGCTTCAGCCTCCCGACGAGGACCCACGCCACCACCTTATAGACGGTGTTGCAGAGGCTGATTGGCTGATAATGCTCAGGCCTACACATCCCCTACTTCTTTGGAATCAATATGATGATGGTATCCTTCCATCCATCTGGAAGCTTGTATTCCTCGAAGAACGCCAGCACAGCTCTGATAACATCGTCACGCGCGATGGCCCAGTAGCCATGCAAGAACTCCGCTGTAACCCCATCACTACCCGGGGCTCTGTTCCTCTTAATTCCCCGCAATGCCACGATAACTTCGTCCTCAGTAACCCTGCCACCAAGGTTGGAAGCAGCCTCCACATCCATAACGCCTAGAAGTGAGGTAATTTAGGCATGTTCCCGGGGTCCCCACACCTCCATTTGCGTTCAAAATATTCCATCACAACCCACCCAATACTGTCCGGAGAGTCCGCCACCCTATCATCATCGCCTCGGAGCATGGTTATTCGGTTCGTTCGAGCTTGAGACGTAGTTACGTTATGAAAAAATCTCGTGTTGCCGTCCCCAATTTGCGCCCAGTGAACTTTGGCACGTTGCTACCACCACTGCTCCTCGTGTGCGCAGCCACGGTGGAAGGCGGTAACCAACTCCCCAAGCCACACTTGGTCCTCCTCAGAAAGGCCCTCCCTTGACTCTCTGGCCTGCAGCTCATCAATGTCACGCACCAGCTCCTTATTCCGGTTAACTAGACTCCCCACCTCCTCCCGACTCCATCTGCACAGCACCATCAAGGAGCGCTAAAACTTCGTCGAGACAATCTCCATAGGATTTCCCTTTGCTTGTCTGTGCCAAGCCTTGCACCACTTGAAAAGATTGTGGGTAGTGAAGCCATACAGTCTCGAAAAAGAACCTGCAGGACTTCGGCCACGGGTTGCTGCCACCCAAGTTGAGCAACAACGGGCAATGGTCTGAGCCAAGCCGGCAAAGATGATTTGTAGAGCTCTTAGGGAACGCAATCAGACCAGTAGGATTCATTAGAACACGGTCAAGCCGCTCCAGGATACGCGCACCGCCCTTTTTCCCGTTGCACCATGTGAATCGGTTGCCGGAGAATCCCAGGTCAGCAAGCTGAAGGTCCTGCATGAAGTCGGCGAAGTCTTGCTGATCTCTACCATAAATAAATCGACGCCCTCCGCGTTTCTCCTCCTGGGCCATAACCAAATTGAGATCCCTTGCAACAATGAGAGGGTAGTTACCACAATGAGAGATCCGAATAGCATCCCAAATCTCTTGCCGTTTATGATGATCTCTTGGTCCATACACGAAGAAAAAGTTAAGAGTGCAATCCGCACGAGGGGTGATCGAGCATGCCACCATATGAGCTGAGGCCGCCATGATCGAAAGCTAAATCCCCTTCTTCCACAACAGAATGATGCCAGCAGACATTCCCAACGAGGGTTGGGCCGCAAACTCCCAGTCCTTCCCTAAAATCCAATTCGCGTCACACCGGGAGAAGGTCTGCGCGTTCGTTTCCATAAGCACCACGACATCCACATTCCCCTCGCGAACCAGACGTTGCAAATAGCTCCTAGACTTACCCTTCTTAGCTCCTCTGATATTCCGAATGATAATTCACATATTGATGTTGGTATAGGTTAATTCCTTCCATGCATTAGTGCATTAGGAAAAGGTCCAGCTCCCGCCATCAACCACCTTGATGGTCGTTACGCCCCACGAAGTGCAGCCCGTAGAGAATCTCATATTAAGTGTCAAACCCATCAGGATTGGTGACTTTATCTCCCGCATGTTCCACCCGCGGCAAAGGTAGAGTCACTGTACGCCAATCTCCTCGGGCCACATGGCCCGTGTTCATCGCCCTCAGTGAGTTGCTCTCCGGGCAATTCTGCATCTGAACCTTACTGTCCCCTGACTCTAGAGCCCAATTTACTCTGCTTCTACCACGTTCCCTAGATAGGCTTCTGGTTCCTCGAGACGTGCTGGCAACATCGCGGCCACGAGATCTACGGTTGGCGTCTTTCCCAGGAGGCAATTTAGCCAATACAGCAGGGCCTTTGCGGCTAAGTTTCCTGTGCTACATAATCATCCAAGGCCCTAGCCAGTGCTCCTCTTCATGTGTAACATTTGCATGCTCATCCAGCTTACAAGACTCACAGGAATCCTCTGACACCTCTAGATTATCTTTGCCAAGGGCCTTCTCCATCTCCCCCATGCGCTTCACCCGCCCCTCGACCATAGTAGGAGGAACAACAGGGCAGGCAGACCCCGTCGCCTCATGCTTACAGTGGCTCTCCAGATGTCCAACATGGCCGCAGGCGAAGCAAATCCGCGACAGCCCCTCGTACTCAAAGCTCTGATAGGCCCTCCCGAATTCTCCATTAAGCTAAATTCCCGGCTTTAGTGGCTTCGAAAGATCATCTCGAATGCACACTCACGCATAGGAAGAGCGCTCCAACCTGGCAATCCAGCCATCCAGAAGGAATGGTTCACCAATGGCCTTGGCTATACGTAGAATGTTGTCTATGTCTCAGTATATAAGCGGAAGGCCTGGGAACCGTACCCAGACCAGAGCGCACATCACAGAGGCAGACTTAGGACTGAACACAGGCGTCCAAATATTGAGCCCCATGGCTTGGCTGGCGATCTGCCACAGGCCGCCAAGCCAGACGTCGTTCCGATCATTGATGGATTCAAAATGCAAGCAGAAGCAGCTAGAGGATAGATCGAAGACCTTGAAGTTCTTGTAGTGGCCCCATCGCTTGAGAAATACCCGAGCAATGATGGGAAATGGGAGAGTATTCCCGTAGATTCGGCCAACAAGATCGAATTTATGAAATTCAATGTGCAGCTGGCAAGTGTCCAAAGACATGAGAACGTCGCCTCCTTCCATATAGTCAGGAATTTCTGCAACACGCTCTTTGACGTCGATGTTTGCCGACCGCACATGCGAGGTCACCAGGCTACTATAACTGACGATTTTGTTTGCAGTTAAGGTTTCCCTGAAGCTCACCTTGTTTGCTATAGTTGCATGAGTCTCTGCCTCCATTTGCACAGGTTTCTTGTCACTGGGCTTGTACCCGGCAACCACCCCCTCCTTGTACTTCGACTCCAGTGGCACCTGCAGATCCTTGCTCGCAGAACCGCCCTCCAGAGTTTCCACAGCAGCGATTCTTTTTTCCTGAGGGGCAGACGCAATCCCTGAGAAAACAAGCTTCGCCGAGGGCCCCGAGGTGTCTCCTCCCTCCTGCGCACCAAGTTGGCCCAATAGCATATCCCTATCGACGTCAAAGCCTTGGGGGTTATAAAGCATTCCTCCAACAGTCAGCATGCCACCCTCAGACGTTGAGGAGGACCCCTCCCGCATAGGAGAGTTGCTTCCAGAGGTCCGAGACTTCCTATTACTCCTCCTGGTATTGCTCCCCGCCATTTCCCGTATCACTAGGGCTGTAGGTGGCGCAGCCTGAGCTCGAGGGTGAAGTGGTGTGGTGCTCCGTGGGATAGAGGAGCTATTAATCCGGTTCGAGCACCCCCGTGTTTACCGGGTCCAGTTCAAATTCTAATTTCCCGGACCCACCCGCAGATAAAACTCAACGGTCGCGACTGACACGTGGTCAACGCATGTGCGGCCGTTGGTCGTTGGTGTATGACTACTGTGCGCAAGCTGCCGTCGCACCTCCGCCCTTGCACACCACCTTCAGCATCGTCTCACCGGAAGAACGGCGATGATGGCCCACCGCGTCGGTCCTAGGCTAGCGTCGCCTGCAAGAGATCTCAGGCCCCTCGAGGTGGCCCCACCCGTGCGCTCTGAGCAGGAACACCCAACCCGTTGCCCGTTGTTGGTCACCGTCACTTCTCGTCGCTTCCGTTGGCCAGCACCTTCCCGTCGCTCCCTTCCGCTTCTTCCCGTCACTCCCTTCAGCTCCTCCCGTCACTCCCGTCGCTCACAAAGCAAGTTATACTTTGTGTTTTCATCTTCAAGTTCGTCGTTTGCGATTGTTATTGCTATACTTTCTTATATATTGCATTCATATTCTACAATAATTGAAGGACTTTGAAAGTTTATTATATAGGCTTAGATGTATCCATTGCTTGCTAATTAAAAAGTTATAACCATTGGCGGATTTTATTTTAGTCTTATTATTAAGTTAAATTTTATTACTTAAATTCTTTTTTGCCTTAAAAAATTTCATCATATACTTATCCCCTATATTTTATTGACTTATTAGAGCTTTAAAATCTTGTGATTATGAATTGTAGTTGAATGAATATGATACCACATCAACTTGATTACATCTTTAAATAAAAAAATAGAAAGAGAGAAATTTTGAATAAATATATGAGTTTCATAAGAATTATTTCTAATGGTTTTCATTTGATAACGTTAACCATTTTAGACTATTTACTACTTACATATGTAATAATGAATATGAACTAAATATTATTATTAGTAAAAATAATATGGTTAATATGATTTTTTATTAGATTATACATACTTTTATAATCTCTATATCATTATTAGTTATATTTTATTTATAATTACCAAACTGTTTAGATTAATCATAAATGCTTAGTAGTTCTTTTTTATAGACATTACTTTTTATTGATTTGTAGTGATATTATACACATCTTTTTCATTGATATTGTATTGGAATATATTAGGACATATTGTACGTATGCTATTTACCACCTTTGTAATACCACAAAATAAATCTATTGTAATTACTTAATTTGACAATATTAATATGTAAATAGTGGTGTGATTGACATCAATATGTGAGTTTTTAGTAGTTTAATTATAAGTATGAGTTTTGAAAAAAATAAAATAAGACTTTTTACAAGCATCTTGTAGAACATATTACAAATATTTTAGATGTTGAAAATGATAATATTTTAGATAAAGCTAACTAGAATGAATATAATAGCACTTGTTTGGAATTATAATTTTTTCTGGCACTATAGGCTATATAAGAAAAAATAATTAATCAATATAATTAACTTATATAATTAAAATCCTAAATCAATCCTTATCCATTAACTAGTAGTTGTCCTTTCACAATTTTCATCATAAATCTTTTTCCCTTTTCTCCTAAACTTATTTCCCTCTTCTTTCTCGCATCACACATGCAAAGCCTACCTCACTTTCTTTTTTGTTTTTGAATAACCTTATAAGTGATTGAAATTCTAAAGCTCTTGATTAGTTTTGCAACATGCCTTGCACTTTCCCTTTTTTATATGCATAATCGATTAAATTATTGGCTCATATATAATTAGTTTGATAATAATAAAATTATTTTACTCTTAATCTAACATTTTTCTCCTAAGTATTTTTAAAACATGTTTCACAAGCTTGCTTAGTTGATATATAACTTTCTATGTTCATTGGCTATATGTTCAGAGAAATCGTAATAGGCTCATGTATGAAGATTGAGCATTATTTAATATGTAATTATTATTCAAGTGTACTTTCTTGAGATTTATTATGATTAATTATATTTTTTCTTACGTGTTTTGCTTAATTTGGGTATTTGATTTTTAATATTTTTCAATTTTCTTAAACCTAAATAATATAACATTATTTTGATATAACTAAAAAACTATGTCCGATAAAATATTTCAAAATTCGTTGATGAATATGTTTTTGCATAGAGCTTATTGTAAAAAATTTATTAGTATATATATATATATCATAATTTTTAAAGATCAATTAGATTATCATCAATTGTTGATATATATACATATTTTCTCTGTTTTCGACCCATCACCTCGGATAGGAAAGTAAACTTAGGGATTTTTGGGTAGCTTTTTAAGATCTACATTCTGAGAAGCTTTGGCTTTGTTCTTGTCACTACAATAGCTCTTACTTTACTTGATTCCAACGACAATAACAATATCCTTTCTTTGCCTTTGATTCCAGAGCTTTTTTCAACAAATAACTTGTTTTCTCTTTTTCCTACTTTTCCTTTTGAGTTGATATCACTTTTCTTTTCATTTATTTTCTCTTTCTTCTTACGTCTTCTCTCTCCTTTAATTTTCTCATATAAACTAACTCTCACTCCTTAGCCAAAATTTTATTAATACTAATCTTAAAGTGAAATTTAAGAGCTATGAGAGGAAGAGAAAGGTCCATTTGGATGTTTAAGACTTCAAAGGAGAATGGAAACGTAGCAATAAACATTAGTCAATAAATGAAATCAATAGCCAACAACTAACAATTATACTTTATCAATGATTCATTTGAGTCATTAATAAACTTATTTCCCTCTTCCTTCTCTCATCACACATGCAAAGCACACCTAACTTTCTTGTTTTTGAATAACCCTTGTAAGTGAAATTGAAATTCTAGAGCTCTGAGATTGGTTTTGCAACATGCTTAACATTTTCCATTTTTTATGTGCATAATCTATTAAATTATTAACTCATATGTGATTAATTTGATGATAATAAAATTATTTTACTTGTAATCTAATATTTTTCTTCCAAGTATTTTTAAAACATGTCTCACAAGCTTGCTTAGTGAAGTATTTGGAGAGCATTGATCTATAACTTACTATGTTCATTGGCCATATGTTCGGAGAGATCGTAATAGGCTCGTGCATGAAGATTGAGCATTATTAAATATGTAATTATTATTCAAGTGTACTATGGAGACTTGTTATGATTAACTATATTTTTTTTACGTGTTATGCTTAATTTGGTATTTGATTTTTAATATTTTTAATTTTTCTTAAACCTAAATAATATAACATTATTTTGATATATCTAAAAAACTATGCCCAATAAAATATTCCAGAATTTGTTGATAAATATGTTTTTGTATAGAGCTTATTATAAAACATTTATTGGTATATATATATATATATATATATATATATATATATATATATATATATATATATATATATATATATATATATATATATATCTTCTCTCTATTCTTAACCCATCACCTAAAATAGGAAAGGAAACTTGGGGATTATTAGGAAGCTTTTCAACATCTATATTTTGAAAAGCCTTGGCTTTGCTCTTGTCACTACAATAGCTCTTACTCCTTTACTTGACTCCAAGAATAATAATAATATCCTTTCTTGGCCTTGGATTCCCGAGCTTCTTTCAACAATTAACTTGTTTTCTCTTTTTCTCGCTTTTCTTCTTGAGTTGATAGCACTTTTATTTTCATTCATTTTCTCTTTCTTCTTATTTCTTCTCTCTCTAATTTTCTCATGTAAACTAACTCTCACTCAGCCAAAATTTTATTAATACTAATCTTAAAGTGAATATGACAAATTTACTAATTTGGTCCAAACAAATCTTAAAATAGAATTTGTCTTTTTTTTTAAATTAATAAATAAATTTTTAAATCTGAAAAATTACAAGCCAATCATGATTGGATCCTCTCAAAAAGAGTTTTCTATTGATATTCTCAAATAAAAGTTTTTATTTTATTTTATATAATGACTCATTTTCTAATATGATATTAAAATAATAATATTTTAATCAATAATATCAATATTTTATAAAATCAATTTTACTTTCTTAAATTAGTCATATTTACATCATAATAGCTTAATATCAAGAATAATAGCATCGCATATAAGACAAAATTTTGAGATATTATATTTAGACTTTTCTTTTTCTTCTCTTTCTCTTGTAAGAATTCTTTCTCTTTCTTTCATCTTCCAAAAGAATTTTGATGTAAAAGGAAGTGTCTTATAATTGTGGTGGAATGAAGAAAATAGTGAAAAGCAATGTTATGGGTGATTTGGTGGGTCAAAAAGAAAGAAGTGGAGGTGGAATAGTTTTGGAGTGGAAGTCAATAGATGGTGAGGAGCCAAATTTAAGAGTTATGAGAGGAAGTTCGTCCACTTGGATGTTTAAGACTTCAAAGGAGAGTGGAAACGTAGTAATAAACATTAGTCAATAAATGTAATCTATAGCCAATAACTAACAACTATACTTTTATTAATGATTCATCTAAATGTTACATAAACAAAGAAATACTAGAAAATGTCTACATAAGATGTCAAAAAGGTGCTTTTATTTTTTGGGTCAAAACTAGCTCCACTTGGACTTCCTTGTTATGCTATTTTAATAAGCATATAATGAACATTTAGTTGTTACATTTGGGTTCCATCATGTTCTTGCTGTAAGTCTAAATCCTTTTCATATTCTACATCAAATTTTCTTTTTTCCCTCTCTCAACAATGATGAAAACCCCTCTTTGTTTCTCTCTTGCCAATTATTTTCAAATTTCTTTCAAAAACCTTCTATCAATAGTCCAACGAGAAAGTTTTGAATTCTCACAAGTCCCTTGCATGAAAATTTAAAAAAACAATTAACACTTGATTGCTCTTCCTTGCATAGCTTCTTAAGCCACTTCTTTACACCCTTTGTCTCCTTGGAATTACACTACTTTTCTCTTTTGGTAGTTCATATTGAAATGTTGTTCAATAGGAGGAGGAGGGAGGTTGAATTATTAGAATTACAAATTTTAATATTTTTAAAATATGTTAATTTTTATTTTGATAATAAAGTTTTAAAAATTATGAAATAATAATGTACAAAAATTTAAATATATACATAAACAATTTTTAGGTGTTTCCACTTAAAGTCAAGATTACGTCCACCACTAGTAAAAATGAGACAAAAACAAACTATATAAGCCTTTTATCAAATGATTGATAGTCTAAACCTTTATCATAAGAACAAAAAATAGGCTATACTAAGCTTACAACAAAATAGAATTGGCAAAAAATAAAAAAATAATGATAAAAATACGTAAAAATAAATTTTTATGCTTGACAAAATATTTAACAAGACACAATTATTTTAATTTAATCAGTTATAAAATGAGAAAATGAGAGCTTAGCTGATCAAAAGATGAATCAATAAATTTTGAGTTCGTTAAAGAAAGCTAAAGCATAGGAAAGTGACAATTAGCAATGACTGTAAATTGTTTTGAGGTCGTGACTTGAGAATTCTTCTTTGGAATTTTGTCAAATGTTTTATAAAAAAAATTTGCTAAAAATTATCTTATTTATAGACATCTTCTAATAGCTAAAAGCACTTACCAAACACTCAAATTAGTATTTAAATATTCTCATTATGTAATTTTTAATTACAAAATTAATATTTTAAGAAATGTTTGCTAAAAATTATCTTATTTATAGACATCTTCTAATAGTTAAAAGCACTTACCAATCACTCAAATTAGTATTTAAATTTTCTCCTTCTATAATTTTTAATTACGAAATTAATATTTTAAGAAAATGCTTAATAGCCCGAAATAATGACTAAAGGAGCTGTTGGATCAGACCGAACCATGACTATTCGATAATGAAAACTATGCGATCAAATGAATGAAATTTTATTTGTGCTCTTTAAGCACATATATTTGATATGGGCCTTTAATCAAAATCACGATCTTAAGATAGGATTTAACTTGTCAAGCTAAAAACAATATGGATGGTGCGATCACGACACTGCTCAATTGGACGGTTGAAAAAATTAAAGGGTTGAAAAATTGGATATGATAGTGATCGTTTGATCACAAAAATACGTGATTGGATGGCTCACGTCACTCCCACAATTTGGAAGTTTGTTGTATAGTAAAAGTAATAGATTTAATCTCACATGGTGTAATTGAAAAACGTTTTCACCATATAAGCATTATAAAGTGTATTAGAAGTAGTCTTATTTTGAGGTTGGCTGTCTTTTGGTTCGTGCAAGATTTCATCACCCACGCTTACCAATAATTATAAAGTTAATTACACATATCAGATAACATGTTCTTGATCCAAACTATATACAAATGTGTCGAATGAGTTTGAGATTCATTCCTCGACCTGACCTGAACAATATAGTAACTAACAAACAATGAGTAGATTGTTAGGAAGGTAATTAGTTTTTTTTTGTTTTTATTATATTCTAAATTTCTTATTTAAATCATAATTATATAATAAAATTTTAAATATATTAATTGAATATTTGAGAAATATATATTTTAAATATTAAATCAAAGAAGGTGACCAAGGATATTAAAAATAAAAATTAATTAATATTTTTGTACCTTAAAAAACTAATTTTAATCAAATTTAACATTCTAAAAATGAAATTAAAATATCTAAAAGTAATGTCAAAAAATATTTTTTGGTAGTTTGTCACTTCTATCAAGATCCTTTTCATGAGATTTTATTTTAACTTCTCTTCTTCTTTAAATTTTCTCATGAATATAAGTATCAATTATATAAAATCTAAAAATTTATTAAATCAAACTTATTAAAAATATTTAGGATGTATTATAATAAAATAAAATATTATGTCTAGGGGTTAATAACACAACAATCTCTCCCTTTTCACGATAACAAAATATCTAAAAAATTGATAAAATATAAGCTATATAAAAATAATTAAATGTAAGCTCCCCCTATATATATGCCATGACTAAATTAGGACTCCTTTGTTCATGCTCCTATCTTTTAATTTATTTCAATATTCATTCTCTTTTCCTTTTTGTTATCACTCAAATGGATTTAACACACTTAAACTCAATCTAAGTTTTATAAATTGATCACAACTTATGGGTTTTATAAAAATATTGGTCAGTTAATCATTAGTAGGCACATATTATAATAAAATATGGTTGAGTTTAATACACACTCTTATAAAATAATATCTAATATCTATATATTTTGCTGTAGAATTATTAGTTATATTTTTGCTCAAACTTATTACACTTGAATTATCATAATAAATAAGAATTTATTCTAGTATAATACTATAATCTCTTAGTATTATTTGATATATAAAACTTGTGCTATACAACTATTTGTAGCTATATATTTTGATTTTATGATAGATAGTGTAATTCAATTTTAATTCTTACTACTCCATGAAATTAGAAAAGTTTCTAAAAATTGGCATGTATCACTTATGCTTTTTCTATCAATTCTACTTCCAACAAAATTTGTATATGAGAATGCTTTTAATTAAAAATTTAGATCTTCTTTTGGATTCCAAAGTCTTTATTTACTTGTTTCAGCTAGTTATCTAAATTTGTATTTTATATTTGTTAAATGAGATTCTTTAGGACATGCTTGAAATCGAGCACATACATAAAAACTATCAAGCATATTGGGTCAACTTACTATAAGATATAAAAGTGAATTATTAGATCTTTATATATTTTTGTGTGCATAAGTTTTTCTTTTAAATCTTTATCTAAATGTGTATCGATGGCCATATGTGTGTTTCTAAGTTTAACGTTCACGAAGTCATATTTCTTTAATAATTCTAAAGTATATTTAGTTTGTGATATTAAAATTTTATTTCAAGTTTGTTTAACTTGAAGACCTACAAAGAAAATTAACTCTCCCATTAAGCTCATTTCAAATTCATTTTTTATTAAATCTAAAAAAATTTTACATAAATCTTCATTGTTAGCCCAAACATTATATCATCTATATATATTTGAAATATAATTTGATTTTTTTTATTTTTAATAAATAGTATGTTATCTATTTTTTCTTTTATGAAGTCATTTGAAACTAGAAAACTACATAATCTATCATACCATACTCTAAGTGCTTGCTTAAGTCCATATAAAGTTTTATTTAACTTATTTACATGATCTATTTTGTCATATACTTTAAATCTTGGGGGTTGTTCTGTATAAACTTCTTCATTTATATAACTATTTAAAAAGATATTTTTAACATCCATTTGATATAGTTTGAAAGTCTTATAGCAAGCACAAGCTAACAAAATTCTTATTATCTCAAGCTTTATTATAGGTGCAAAGATTTCTTTAACATCTATACCTTCAATTTGATTATAATCTTTTACAACCAATATTACTTTATTTTTAATTATATTTTTATTTTTATCTAGTTTATTATTAAAGACTTATTTTATTTTAGTTATACTTTTATCTAATACTCTAGTGGTTAACTCCCACACACAATTCTTTTCAAATTGATTTAATTTTTTATTCATAATTATTATCCAAAATTTATTATTTAAAACCTCTTCTATTGAGATTGATTCAAAATTTGTTATAAAGACAGATTGATTATGAGAAGATCTAGTTTTAACACCATCTATGATTTCACCTATAACTTGATCTTTGGGATGATCCTTATTATATGTTAAAGTTTAGGAGTTTTATTTTCTTCAATTATTTTCTTTTCCTTATTTATCTTATTTGAGTCTTTTAAACTTAATTTTTCAAATTCTATTTGTTCATCATTCGTAGTTACATTATTTAATTTTATTGATATTAATTCATCAAAATTTATATGTATGAATTCTTCTACTTGATTAGTAGTTTTATTATAAACTCTATAAGTTCTATCTCTAAATGAATATTTTAAAAAGATTCTCTCATCTGATTTTGGATCAAATTTTTTTAATTCTCTTTTCTTATTACTTAAAATATAATATTTACAATCAAATACATGTAAATGAATAATTTTTGGTTTCTTATCAAATATTAATTTATATGGTGATTTATTTAATATAACTCTAAAAAATATTCTATTTGAAACATAACAATGTGTTAGTATAGCTTTTACTAAAAAATTTTTAGTGTATTATACTCATTCAACATACTTCTAACTAAATCTAATAAAGTTTTATTTTTTTCTCCACTAAACCATTTTGTTGTGAAGTTTTAGGTGCTAAAAATGTGTGAAAATTTCATTATTATTACAATACCCAATAAATTCATCTTTTTTAAATTCTCATATATTATTACTTCTAATGTTAATTAAGTTGTGACCTAACTTATTTTGTAATTTGGTTATCAATATTTAAAATTATTTACATGATTCACTCTTTTTTAAGAAAATCATCCATGTATGCTTGGAATAATCATCTATTATAACTAATACATATTTCTTACCTCCTAAGCTCATGAGATGTATTTGTCCAAACAAGTTTATATGTATAAGTTCCAAAATCTTTTTAAAAGTTACATCTTTCTTGGTTTGAAAGCTTACTTTTGTTGCTTTTCCTAAATTATATGGTCCATAAATAAATATATTTGCAATGATTAATTCAGGTAAATCTCTTACTAAGTTATGTTTAATCATTTTTCTTAATGTATGTGTACTAGCATGACAAAATCTCCTGTCATAAATGTGGGTCACTGGCATGTGATATAAAATATTTTATTTGAGAATTATTTATATTTTTAAATCAAGTAAATAAGTATTATTTCTTCTTGATATAATAATTATTATATTTTTATTTTTGAGAATTTTACATGTAATAGTATCAAATAAAATATTAAAACCATTATCACAAAGTTGATTAACGCTAAGTAAATTATATTTTAAGCCTTAAACAAATAAAATTTTAGTAATTACAAATATAAGGTTTTCAATAGTACTTATTTCTTTGAATTATCACCAAGCATAACTTTTTCTCCATCATATGCCTTTAGTAAGGTGAATAGCTGGAGGTTTCCTATCATGTTTCTTGAGCACCCATTATCCAAGAACTACACGTCCTCTTCAACCTTGGAAAGAAGACATGCCTATACTCACAAATTAATTGTTAGATTTAGGAACCTAAATCATTTTAGATCCAGCACATTTAAGAGTACTTAAATTATTATTTATCTTCACTACTCATGCATAAGTAGGATAGTATGAGTGGACATTATTTTTAATTATATATATATATATGAAGTGTGACCTAAAAGCATGCAATAATTACATATAAATTTATTATAATAATATGACGTTAATATTATCATTAAACTTATGCATATGAAATCTTCTAACATGTGTAATATCTCTACTAATTAATTTTAATTTAAAAATAACAACTAGAATACAAAGATTTAAAATTATTAAAATATTTAACTAAGAAAGCATGATCATTAATTTTTTGTACTAAGTCATCATTGACATTTTTTTATTTTTTTCATAAAGACCTACACATTAACAATATTTCTCTTTTAGTTTTTCATATTTTTTATCCAAAGTTTCATACTTTTCATAAACATAAAGTAATTTTTAGCTCATTTTTCATTTGAATTATTTACCTCTTTCTCACTTGAGAATGCATTATTTTCTTCTTCCTCTTCTTCTCTAGCCATAATGTAAAAGAATACTTCATTATTATTCTCCTCTTTACTTGTATGTGTTTCTTTTGAATTATTCTAAGCTACTTTCAATACTTTTTTCTTTTTACTTTTTTTTATCTTATTATTTTTTTTTGAAACTCTTTCTTGCATGATAGGATATGCTAGTCTAATATATCCTAACTTTTTATATTCATGATAAATAATTTTTTCTTTTCTTCTTATCCTTCTCTTAGACTTTTGATTTCTATACTTTTTTATACCATTAAAAACTTTAGATAAACCTTTTAAAATTAAAAGCTATACCATCATCATTTGTGAAATCTTCTTTTGAAATAACTTTCTCTATCTTCAATGTTATTGGTTGTTCCTTCTTCTTTGTTTTATTCTTCTCAATTAATTATTCTTCTTTTCTCCTCTCTATTTCAAACTCATTTGTCATAAGATCACTCATCAAGTCATCTATTATCATTATAAAAATATTTTTGGCTATCTTGATGGTAGTGGTCAATGGATCACACTCTTTTGATAAGATTCATAATATCTTCTTTATCTATTCATTCACAAAAATTGGCTTTCCCAATTATCAGGTGTATTATTAATATTAGTAAATATAATAACTTTTTATGGACTCATTTGAAAGCATCCTAAATAACTTATTATCATGAGTTACATGTTTACTTTGTTTTCCTTAACTAAAGAAGTGCCTTTATACGTTACTTCTAATTTATGCAAAATCTCATTAGTAGTTTCTAAATTCATGATTCTATTAAATTCTATTACATTCAAAGCACAATATAGAATATTTGTGGTTCTATTATTTAATTGCACTTTATGTTTTTCATAATCATCCATTTCATAAGAAGTTTTAGGTATAAAAATGCATTTCATATTTTTTTTATGGGAAAATCAAAAGAAACTTGTATTAATTCTCACATTTTCTTATAAATAGATTTTAAATAACTTTTTATCTTAGTCTTCTAATAAAGATAATAATTGTCAAAAAAGAGTAGTAGCCTATTGAAAAACACACCTTCACCCAATCTAACTGAAGCATGAATTTGAGTCATAGATCTCTTGGAGAATTTTTTTCTCACTAAGAGGGACCTTTCTTTGATACCAATTGAAATATATTTTAACAAGAGAATGATGAATTACTAGAATTAAAAATTTTAATTTCTTAAAAATATATTAATTTTTATTTTGATAATAAAGCTTTAAAAATTATGAAATAATAAGGTATAAAAATTTAAACGTGTACACAAGTAATTTTAGGTAGTTTGACTTAAAGTCAAGCTTACGACCACCCTTATAAAAACTAGGCACAAAAATAAACCATATACGTTTTTCGTTAAAAGACGGGTAGGCTAAACCCTTATAACAAGAACATAAAATAGGCTACAGTACCTTTACAACAAAATAAAATTGGAAAAAAAAAAGAAAAATAACTGGTGATAAAAATTCATACAAATAAATTCCTATGATTGACAAAATATTTAATAAGACATAATTATTTTAATTTAATTAGTTATAAAATGAGAAAATAAAAGTTTAGCAGATTGGGAGATGAATCAAGAAATTTGGAGTTTATTAAAGAAAGGCATAGTTTAAGGAAGTGACAATTAGTAATGGCTTCGAATTGCTTTGAGGTTGTTACTTGAGAATTATTTTTTGGAATTTTGTAAAAGTTTTCATCAAAAAAATTTGCTAAAAAATTCTCCTATTTATTAACATCTTTTAACGACTAAAATAATTTACCAAACACCTAAATTAGCTGTTAAATTTTTAGATTTTGTAATTTTTAATTAGGAAATTAATATTTTAAGAAAATACCCAACATCTCAAAATAATGACTAAAAGAGCACTGTATTGGAGCCGTTGGATCAGACCAAATCACGATCGTGTGATCAGAAAAATTGCACAATTAGGCGAAAGGAATTTAATTTGTGCTCTTTAGACACATACATTTGATCTAGACCATTAGATCAGAATCATGATATGACGACAGGATTTAATTTGTTGAGTGAAAGAAATATGTGTCGTGGGATTGCAACATTGTACCATCAAATGACTGAAAAAATTAGCGGGTTAAAAAATTAGATATGACAGGGATCGTTCGATCGCAAAAATGCATGATCAGATAGCACACATCACTTCTGCAGCTCAGAATTTTGTCGCACAACAAAAGCAATAGATTGTCTCACCTGATGTATTTTAAAAATGCTTTTTACTATATAAGCATTCTGGCAAAAATTAGAGGCAACCATATTTTGAGGTTGGCTACCTTCTAGTTCCTGCAAGATTTCATCACCCACGTTTATTAGTAATTATAAAGTTAATTATGAATATCAAATAATATGCTCCCAATCTAAACTACATATGAATGTATCAAACCGATTCGAAATTCATTCCTTGACTCGACCTGGACACTATAGAAACCAGCAAACAATTAGTTGATTATTAGGAAGGTAATTAGTTTTTTTAATTATATTTTAAATTTATTTTTTAAATCATTACTAAATAATAAAATTTTAAAGATATTAATCAATTGTTTGATAAATATATATTTTAAATATTGAATCAAAGATGGTGATCAAAGATATTAAAGATGAAAGTTAATTAATATTTTTTACTTTGAAATATTAATTTTAATCAAGATTAACATTCTAAAATTTAAATTAAAATACTTAAAAATAATATTAAAAAATATTTTTTGATAGTTTGTCACTTCTACTAAGATTTTTTTTCATGAGATTTCACTTTAACTTCTCTTTTTCTTTTAATTCTCTCATAAAAACTAGCATCAACTATATAGAATCTAAAAGTTCATTAAACCAAATTTCTTATAAAAAAAACTAACATCAACATGCTTGATTCATTACTTCTACTGATTGACATTGTCGGTTAGGTTTTAAGGAAAAACATAAACATAAAATTTTATTTAAAACTTAAGCTTATGTACTTTTATTAAGTTTTTGATCTAAATAATTTCCAAAAAATTTTAGCCACTTTTGATTGAAGTTATTCTATGAGCTCTACCATTATCCAATTTTCATATTTTGTTTAGAATATTTATTTTTTTAATATTTTTTTATCTAAAAAATCAAATAATAATAATTATATTATTTTTTAAGGTTTACTTCATTTTATGATAGTAATGCTTTATGTTCATGTGAAATAAATTTATGAGCTATTTTATGAGATTTACACCTCAATGTAGTCTTATAATTTTTTGATACTATTAAATATTTATTTTAAATTTATGATATTAATCTAGTTTAAATTATTATTAATGTAAAATAATATACGATCTTTTATTTTATAGCCTAACCACCTCCAATTTTTACCAATTAGTGTCATTGTGTTCCTAATAATTCTTACTCCCATTTTTGAAACTCAAATATCTCCTTTTATGCATTATACATTCCTTTTGGTAATGCGTTAATTTCATAAAAAATTAGTAAATTCTTAAAAATTAATAATGATCACAAAAATATAAAATAATTATTTACCGATTTATGAGAATAATTATAATTTTCTCCCTTTTTATTATCTCTCATCAAAGAGATAAAACTGTTATATGAAGATGGTGTAGTAACATATGAAATATCTAAAATACAAAACTTAATTTTGTGAATGGCTTCAATTTAGATAATTAGTGGTTTTTTGGCAAATTGAATGTCATTATGAAGGGTGTGCTCTTTAGAGAACAAAGCACTCACGTGCAAGTTTGCTTAAAGTGAGTGTTGCATCAATACTATCACAAACTAACTTATGTTGAATCCCAATAACCTAAAATGCAATACAAACAAGATTTTATGTTATATTCAAAAAATTTAGAATATTTGCAAGCATCTCATAATATTCTTAGCTTTACATCAAATTTTCCTATGAGACTACTAAATTTACATAAATTCTTGAAAGGTTGGTTTACAATTTAGAATGACTCACTGATTAGAGAAGAACAATTCATAAGTTAAAAGGTTAGACAAAACAATATCAATAAACATTTACATCTCATAAAAAAGAATAAATAATTAAAATTTTATGAAAAACCATAACAAATAATCATCTAATGTTCATCTTATAATTAACTAATAATACATGAATTAGTAATTGTTTCTTGAACATCTTGCATGGTTTTTTTTACTTGAAATTGCATATGAAGTTGAATTTCAAGTTAGAGTTGAAGAACAATGTTGTTTTTAATCAATTTTTTTCAAGTAATAGATTAAATTTATAGTGACCATAGTAAACTTTTCTATTGATAGTTATGTTGATTAATGCAAACTTTGATTTTTTTCGAATGACATTCAAGATATGAATGATGGATGAAAAAAATTTATAATATTGTACCTTTTCATCATAGCTTGTGATTGTTAATTACATTTTAAATTAGTTTTTAAATTTCTTTTTTCTTTTAAAACTTTATTTGTAAACAAATAATGATCATCAAATTCTATTTAACTCATATAAAACTTTGTTTTTGAAATCTTTTTATTAAAAAATTATTTATAAATTTGCAAACTATTCACAATAATTCCTTAGCAAAAACATTAAAAAAATAAAATAAGCACATTTGCACCATTTATTAATTAGGTTTTATACAACTAACAAGCTTGATTTCATTAACGATTCAATTTCTGTTGATAATGCCAAAATTCATATTTTTTTAGAGATATTCAAAAAAATAGTTCAAGCAGCATTTCACAAACTATAATAGCAATACAATTGTCAAGAACATCTAGATGTCAAACATAAGAGAAAGACATAAACAAAATGCAAATAAAACAACAAGATATATAAAATATGAGAAAATGATGATAAATATGTAGATTGAACAACACGTTACTTAATAGTAGAGATTACCAATTTATTTAGTGATGAAAGAGAAAAATGACACAATTGGCCATTCTGGATGTCACTCCCCCCATTTGCCAAATCATATATCACAAATGTGGGGTGATTAAAAAATGCAATTCTTAATGAATCACAATTATCAAATAAGCCACATTGAAAGATACTATTATATATAATATTCCACATCCATTCACATAAAATAATAACACAATGAATACATGCTATCCAACATATATAATAATATAAAACTCCATAAGATAAATATCCCACCAATATTTTTAATCTCTATTGGTTTCCCTTAGTTTAATAGTGTTATATTTTACAATACAAGCAAGAATGTAAACATTATAGTCTTAGTAGATATTGTTGTATTGTTGATCCTTAGTAATTATGCTTTGTTTGACGATAAAAAATTTTAAATATTTCTAATGAATTTATTTAAGTAATTTTTAAATTTTAGATAGCTGATGCTTAAATTCATAAGAGAACTTAAAGAAAAAGAGAAAAAAATGAAATATTATAAAAATTATTTTAGTTAGAGTAACAAACTACTAAGAGATGTACTTTAAATTTAATTTTAAATATTTTGATTTTATTTTGATTAGAATTTTAAGCTTGATGAAATAAGTAAAGAGACAAAACAATCACATAAAGAATATTTCAAATACCATGCTAACATAAGAGGCATTTAGAGAACACAATGAAATAAGTAAAGAGACAAAACAATCACATAAAGAATAGTTCAAATACCATGCTAACATAAGAGGCATTTAGAGGACTCATTTTTGTTGGTGAAGATAAAATAATTGGATTAATTTCTCTTAAATTTATAAATTGAAAAAAAAGTAACCCATCCTTCATTGATTAAATAGACAAATTTTATATTTTAGATAAATCAATTAGAAATATAATAAATTAATAACATAGTTGACTTGAGAAGAAAGCTGAATTTAGGAGTTTGACGATTTAAGGACCATATAAAACTGATGATGAGAATGGGCTTCTAATGGTTGAATGTATTTGCATGATTTTTTTAAATTACATAAAAATACATCAATCCATTTGATACAAAAATTTCTCTTATTTAATGACTAAGTACTTATAAAATAATCAAATTAAGTATTAATGTTTTTGTCATTCATATATTTTAATTAGAGAATTATTATTTAAATAATATATTTTAATGACTCAAAATAATGGTTAAATGAGTCGTAGCATAAGAGTTGCTCGATTGGAAGCGTTCGTGAATATTTGATTTTGAAAACTGCATAATCAGATGGATGAAAATTGACGTGTATCATTTAGAAATAAAGTTTTGATCATGACAGTTAGATTTGAACTGTGATCAGAGTTGGATTTAGATCTGATGCTCAGAATAAACATAAACTGTGTAATCACAAAATGGCATGATAGGACAGATGAGATCTGGATCGTTTGATCACAAAATTGCACAATCTGACGATTCTAATTACTCCTATAATTTGAAAACTTGAAGTACAAAAAAAAAGCTATGTTTCAGTCCCACATGGAAAAGGTGAACTAAGATATTACATTTTAAAGACTTTGCTTGATCTTTTAAGGTAGCTTTTTATGGTTGGTTATCCCCTAGTTCACTGAGTTGACATGACTTGTGTGACCATCGATGCACATTGTACTTGATTTATAGATGCAATATTAATAACCCAATCTGTCACACTTTCAACCCCGTTTGGGTTGATATCTTGACTTGTTAACACTCATTAATTGTATCAAACAGGTTTAGGATTGATTGTCGTGATACAAAGCAGGTTGCTGTAGCAATCAAGTTAACAAGTTAGGTAAGTTTAAAAACATTTTACTAATTAAGTTGTATTAAAAATAACATAATTTTTGTAATAAGTTAATTAAATTAAGATAAAATGATGATCAAGGTATGATAAATAAAAAATATTAAAAAACTTAAGTGTTTTTCTAAGATGATAAATTTTTATTTAATTTATATGTCTTATAATAAATATTTTAATTAAACTTAAAATTCTAATCAAAATAAAATTAAAATACTTAAAATTAAATTAAAAAAATACATCTTGATGGTTTATCACTTCAATTAAGAAGATCTTTAAGTGATTTCACCTTTACTCATCTTCTTCTTTAAGTTCTCTCATAAATATGATATTGTAATCTAAAATCTAAAAATTTACTTAAATAAATTCATTAAAAATACTTAAGATTTGTTATCATGAAATAAAGGATCATGACAACGGATCCTTGTTTAATATGTATAAGTTCATGATACAATGCTTATTCTATTATCTTTGACATAACAAAATAGTTAACATGCAATAATAAGATAAATAATACTAATTACTTATATTGTAATTGATTTAGTGACTTGCATAAAACCTTAAGGATGATTCTTTTACCAACTTTCTCTTGCTCTTGGCTTTTTAAAACGAAAATCCCTAAGAAAATTTAATTAATTTTTTGTTTATTTTTTATTTTTTAAATTACTTAAATAAATCCTCAACTAGTCCCATTCATTTTTTTTACATTCACATAATAGTTTTTTTCACATAAGTTTCCTAATATCCTTTATACATAAGCCTCTGAGTTTACATCTTATAAAAATTTGTTCATTATAATGAATGAATTGTTTGTCACTCTTGGATATAGATATAGTAGCTTAACCCACTTGAATGTATGGTATGTTATATACTAATGTATCAATCGTTCCTCTTAAAAATATTAATTGTGTGGTATAATAAGACTATCATAGCATTTGATGAATTTACAAATCATGCAAATTCCAACAATTATAGGTTCTATGCAGCAATAACTAAAACAAAAAATTGAAGGAAATTTAACTACACATTCAAGCTAAAATCCTTTCCTTAAATAGATTCATCACTCTTTAATAAATAAAATTTATGCTTTTTGCTCCTTGTTACCTATTCTTGGTTCTCTCTCAACAGTAATTCTTGGACATCTTTTCTCTATAATAGCTTTTAAAACTCTTCTTCTCTATGTAATTCAAATATAGCAACATGTAAAGATTTCAAGAAAAAGAGAAGCTTATCAAAATCTTCTTACCTCTAGCAACAACTTTCGTTTCTCTCTTCCTTTCTCTGAAACTTATTACAACAACTTCAACCAAAAATTTCTTGGTTCACAACTTTTATTTTAGGTCCCTCTTTTGATTCATCTATTTGTAGTCTTCTTTTGTTTTTCTTGAAATTCCATCACCATAGCTAGCAGTGATCCACAAACAAGAAAAGGAATTCATTCTTAAGAATTTGCTAAGTAATTTGATGTAGAAAGAAAGCAATTGGCATGAGTGAAAATTTAAACATGAAAAGGAAGATAGAATGGCATTGTTTATTCTTCATAGTTGCTAGTCTGATAGGTATACTATTGTGACAATGCAAGTAGCGAGTGTGGTTTTCCATATGCATAATTGGCAAATAGGTAGCGGGTGGAGCCAAAAAATAAAGGATTATAATACAATTAGAGTGGAATGAAATTAAGTGATTTTATAAGTTAAAGAAAATAGAGAGTTTGACAAAAGGCCTCAATAAAGAGGAGATAAGTTGAGAATATAAAGAAGAAAGTGATGCTTTATTCACTAAAATGAACCCAAAAATAGGTCATCAAGTCAACTAAAATACTTAAACTATAAAACAAAAGAATAATGATAATAACTCAAAACTAATAATTCATTATTTTTGTTCGAGATTTAGAGATATTATACAAGTTGAATGCTTAAATTATTGACAACTTTAAACATACCATGAGCCATTAATCATGTGTCACGTATAATGAGCCACATTCCACTACTTTAATTTCATAGCTTAAGCTACTTAATTAGTATAAAAGCTTTATTTTAGATTAAAAAAAATTTGATTTAATAATTTTTATGATTATTTAATTTCTTCCTCTTTAATTAGTCCATGACTAACTTTTGTTATTATAGTTCATCATTATGATAAATATTTTGTTTATAAAATGTAAACCTAAATTATATTAGTATTTCATGCACTTCATTATCTTTATATTCATGTTCAATTGCTCTTTCTTAGTCCGCATCACAATTCCTTACTTTCACTCCAATTTCTTACTCAAGCTTCCTCCGTTACTTCAATTAAGCTCTACTTTTTGCACAACACATTAGCTCCTCTCATCTAGAAGCTTTCTCCTAGTTTTTCTGATGCATTACATGTAGTACCTAAAAGACTACTTTTCTCAACCACACATGCTTGGAAAGAGGCATACATCACTATAGTTATAATATAAGTGTTATTGCTATTTAGTCTAGTTGATGTTTAGATTGAAAAAAAACTATAATTTATTAACTATTTAAATCCCTTAATTTTCACACTTTGAATGACACCTAAAACAATTTTGAAAATTATCATTTGCATATCTTAGAATCTTCATGATAAGCTTTATTCGCCAAACTTTTCACATTCAAATTCTGAGGTCTTTGCATCAAACACATTTTACAAGATGTGTGATTGATAGTTATTTTAGTTTGCTTCAAATCAAATTTTAAATTGATTAATACTATCATCATTGGTGTGTAATATAAAATACAAATACGAGTCATCACACTTGAAATCACTCTGAGCACAAGTAGAGAATGAAGAGGAGACAACACACATGGTGTGTTTAACAGGATAGAGTATATATCCAAAACATACATTAGATTGGAAATATGTATATACATAAAATATATCAAATAAATCATTTCATTATATATCACAATTTATCATATTTGCCTTAACCATGCATTATTTGATGTGAAGGTTACTTTCACTTGACTTGACTTGGGAATGCATAAGAAATGGTCTTCCCACTAAATACGCACATGCTCTGAGGCTTGACAAGTTGAATAGAAGCTCAATGGCCATTTAACTACTAAGAAAAAGAAAAGCACAGCCTTAACAAGAAGGGATTATACTTAATTATAATATAATATTTCCAAGTTGGTTTGATTAAAAGAATGCCTCTTTATCCCTCGTTAAGCCGATTAATTATGTAGTGCATGCAACCATGGTGCATATTTTTAATTACACCTCTTAGTAATTAAACAAGAGTGGGTCATTATATATAATCAATAATGACAATTATTTATTGTCTAATGACGATCATTTAATATACTAAAAGATAATATATTCTTAAGATTAACATTATATAACTATTTGTTCAATATTAAATTGATTATTAAAATTAGATTAAAAAAATATTAAATAATTTTATAATACTTTGATGACTATTTAATACAATAATTGATTTTTTAAAAGAATTCAATAATTTTGATGCATCGATAAAAGTGAAAAATATTATTATTATTATTATTATAAAAAGATAAAATTATATTTTATTTTTTATATTATGTTTTATTTTTTATATTGAAAAATAATAGGAAAACTGAGTATATTAATGAGATGGTAGAACATTACACATTTTTAGAATTTATGAGAATAATTATTTAAATTATTAATAAATTAAAATCATAAAATGATGAATTTATTTTCTATTAAATAAGAGAAATAAATCTCGCATTAGAAGGTAAATGTAGGTCTTATTTGCAAATATGATAAAACCAAACAATAGAACATTATTTCAAATCTAAAAAAGCCAGGTTGCCAAAAAAAAAATAAATCAATAAATGACACGTCGTCGTGGTTGACTAGTCAATCTACACGTGGACGTACGTAGCGATTACGCTTTGCTTTACGAAAACAATACTTAGTCGCGAAGTCTTCTAGAATAATAACAAACTTAATGCTTATCCCACCTCCTAGGTCGGCACCCATAGTCACCCACCACTAAAACAAAGATGATGCCACGTGGAATAAAATGGGCATATATATTTTAAAAAAAATAAAAATAAAAACGCGCTTGCTCAGTGGGCTTGGTTGGAAACTTCCTCCCAGTTTTTTCCGCTATAAAGGCCAACCGTATCTCTTTGCCGCAATTCATCGAATAATAATCATCAAGCACTCTTCGGTACCCATCTAACTCCGTTCTCTGATCCAAAGTTCAGATCTTTTTTGCACTGAACATGAATAACGGGAGAGAACAGTCGTCCTTCTGGAACTTCAGCGACCAGCTCCGACTGCACACCGCCGGGATGTCGAGCCTCTCCCTCGGGGACAGTATATGGTCCGATCCGTTCCTGTCCTCAACAGGCCGCCGGATGGAGGACCGCCGGAACCTCGACATATACGCATCCTCCGCCGCGCAACCGGATCTCGGTTCCGGCGCCGGGTGGAAGCTGGGGTTCGATCTGCCTCAAAAGCTTGCTTTTGGTCAGAGTAGTCTCGGTAGGTACAACTACAGCAACGATAAGGATTTGGGCAAGGCGAACGGTGTGAATAATTATAACCTGCAGACGAAGAATTATTTTGACAAAGCGGTAACTAAGGCGGGGGTGAACAACAACAATAGTGGAGTTCTGGGTAACGGAAAGAAAAACAACGAGGTTTTCGTGAAAGGTGGGAAGAACAAGAAGAATAACAACGGGAATCAGAAAGAAAGTAGTGGTAATAACAGCAGTGCTGTGGATAAGAGGTTTAAGACGTTGCCTCCATCGGAAGCCTTGCCGAAGAGCGAAGCAGTAGGAGGTTACATCTTTGTCTGCAACAACGAGACCATGGAGGAGAACCTGAAAAGGCAGCTTTTTGGTACGTTACATGAAATGTTTCCCTTAATTGCTGTTCTCTATTAATGCTCTTTTTTGATGATTGGCTTCATCTCTGATTAGCTTTTAGTTGCTTTTATGGAAAGTGTTTTGGTAGATTAGATGATTCATGGTTTTCTTTTTTTGTTAGGCCTTCCTTCCCGATACAGGGACTCCGTTAGAGCAATTACCCCTGGCTTGCCGATCTTCTTATACAACTATTCCAACCATCAGCTTCATGGAATTTTTGAGGTAAAAATGTCATCTTTTTTAGATAATTCTTAAATCAGACAAACAGATTTTTTCAATTGAAGATGTTTGAGCTATTGATCATTGGTGATTTGCCTGTTTGTATATTTAGGCTTCTAGTTTTGGTGGAACAAATATTGATCCTGCAGCTTGGGAGGATAAAAAACATCCAGGAGAATCTCGATTTCCTGCTCAGGTAAATCTTGCTATTTGGCATATGATTTTCTTAGACATAGTTTACAGTCTGAATTTCTTCTGCTGAAGGTAGAATTAAACTATGTACGTAATGATGTGATTACTGTGAAACCTACTATTCACTATAGCATACTTAACCGGCCACAAAAAATGTTTTCAGTTGAATTACCAACTTGCTTTTGGGTCTTTCAGTAAATATTTCTTTTAGGGCCCTTTTGATTGTGTACTTTTCAAATTCTTGATTTGAGAAACTATAAAATTGGTACATGTCTGTTGTTTTATTGATTGTATTTGTTAACCCAAAGGAATTCAAAATCCATTGGAGCATTATAAATCATTTTCTATGATAGCTCAAGAGAGAATCAAAGCTTGTTTTCTCCAAGTAATCACCACGATCTGTTGGCAGTTGCCCTGAACACTAGCTTGTCATTGGAAATTTAATTTTTTAATTACTAAATGTCAAAAACAACAAACCATTTAATAGATTTAATACACTACAATA
Source organism: Vanilla planifolia (assembly GCA_023846275.1). Lineage (NCBI taxonomy): Eukaryota > Viridiplantae > Streptophyta > Magnoliopsida > Asparagales > Orchidaceae > Vanilla > Vanilla planifolia. The sequence continues at coordinate 3,024,207 of CM043877.1, forward strand.
AATTCATTCAAGTAAACTACATAATATGAAATTATGATTTCATTGTTTATAACTTTATACTTTGAAATTTACATAAAACTTGAATTAGGGGACCCTGAAAGAGACGCTTGTGAGTATGTATGAATGATTTATATGAACTTAAATCAACTTTCAAGCAGTATGCTCAAGAAGTTATCTGAATTCTCCATTATATGAGCAATCCCTCCATGTTAGTTTATGATTTCAAATTCATATCTTGAACCCAATGGGGTTATTGTAATAGAAATTTCTTATTTGTATTTTCTAAATTAGTTTGAAGATTTAATGATTCAAAATTCAGATAAGTGAGATTAACTTCTTTGTTGCTAGTATCTATAGAACTTGTGTTGTGTCTTCTTCTTGAGAACCATCAATTAATTTGTTGGCATAGAATTTGGTAGATCGATCTATCCTTTGACATGCCTCTTCCGTTCTTCGCATTGACACTTTGGATGCCAAGAAACAAAAACCTCTACACAAACAAAGTTGTATAGATTCATTCAACTTTTAGATATCAATCATATGACACTGAAATTTCATATCGAAATCACAATTGCTTTTAAATGCTATGGCACTGATGTGAAAAGCTAGTCATTCAATCTCTATAATCCACCATCCATGTGGGATATAAGTGTTAAAAGTGTATACTGAAAGGTTCTAATATTCATGACTTAAGGTTGCAAAGATGATTTACCTTCTTCCATTACCTCTAAGAGAAGTTTAGCTCCATTGGCTTCGTAATGCTATACTTTCCTTCAATAGTTAACCGTCTTAATGTACAACAGGTCAGGGTGGTGACCCGAAAGATATGCAAACCACTTGAAGAAGACTCTTTTAGGCCAATCCTCCACCATTATGATGGCCCAAAGTTTCGGCTAGAGCTCAGTGTAGCTGAGGTATGTTTCTTTCTGCAGCAAATGCTTTTACTATGTGACCATTCCAAAGACTATATATGATCATTATTGCTGAGTATCACATTGTTTCTTGCATGCAGGCCCTAGCCCTTCTTGATGTATTCGCAGAGAACAGTGCTTGAGAGTAGATTCAAGCTAAAGAGAGAGTATCTAATGGTCGTTTAGCCCCTTATGGAAGAGCAGCTGATAAATGAAGAATATGTGATCTAAACAGTATTTGCATGTAGATATATAGCCTTCAGGCTATTTTACAAACATGTTCTCAGAAGCAAATTTGATACGAGTTATTTGTTACTTGTATAGGCTTTCTGTTAACAAGGAGCTTATTAGTGTGCTACTTAGTAACATATCACCTGCTTCCAAATTTTCAGATGTCAAGTTAATAGAACATAATGGTATCAGAGGATTTATGTATTCAATATACATGTTGCAATCAATGATATAATGGAAGGATTTTTACTGAGTAGAGCAACGTTGTTTAGAGCGAATAATGCTTGTTATTGGCCATAAAATGCTTTGTTGAGTCTATTAGGAAGGATTTTGTATTAATGAATATAATAGAATGATGTGACAAGATTCATATAGCTAACATTGCTTGGTGTGATCAAATTTTTGTTGGTGTTTGTGGGTTTGTTGGCCTCATTAGATGTGAAATGTTGCTTTTAGTTATAACTTATATGCTGTTGTCCTCGAAGATGAACTAAAGTAGATGCAAACGGACCAAAAACTCACCTGCTCTACTAACTAATTGTTGATTCATAAACCTACTTTGTTAAGTAAAGGTTGATTTGTATACCGACTCTACTCACTATTTGTTGGTTGACACATCTTTTTCTATGGGATAGAGTATCATAAACGTAACTTGCTTAGGGTTTAAGAATTTGTTGTTTGTGTATCAAGTGTTGATACGAAAGTATTCATGGGCATAAGATTTTTTAGTAGTATTATTGTATTTTATATAATGGCAAGGCTTTGTTTTGTTTCTCACATTATTGTGATTGAAAAAGAATGATTTAATGCGATGATCAATATAGGTTAAAAGTCATTTAGCACTAGGTTTTGAGAATATACTTTCGATGCTTTGTCAAAGTTAAAAGTTAATTTCTAATTGTTTTTTCAATGTTCTAAGAAAGATTTGAAGGCAAGTAAAATTGATTTAATTAACTAAAAATTAGATATGTGTATTTTCAAACTAATAATGGTTGTAATAGAATAAAAATAATTAAACAAAGAGAGAATAATAAAATGAAAATAACAACAAATAAGAAAAATAAATTTGATGTATATAATTTTTTTTAAAGTTATGAAAAAATCAAGAAGATATTATGATAATAGAATGTCTGATGTGTTTTAAGGTTTACTTTTAATATAAGTTTAGAATTTGGTTTTTTTTAAAAAAATTATGTAAATATTGTATTTGATGTTTATTTTTTATTATCCAAGGATTTATATATATTTTTAAGATTACTCTTATATTTGCAAATCAATAAGTGGTGGTTAATATAGACATGTATAGGCTATACTTGAATATCTTAACTTGCATATTAATTTTGGGTCAATTTGTGTCATTTCTCAAATCAAACAGTCACATTTAATGTGATGAGTTTAAGAGAATTTGCTAAAAAAACATAAGAAATTAAATTAGAATTTGATTTGTATGGTTATGGTTTAAATTTGATTTAATTTATAATTAGACCTAGAATTTTTAAGCTATAAGACTAATTACCTGAAGGCACCATGGATATGTTCTACTTTGCAAAAATGTTTATTGTTTTCGTACTTTGTTCAAAATTAAAAAAAATTTGATAATAAATTAGTCATTTATATTCATAATTTTACTTAGTCAAGGGGTTCTTATGTGACACTTCCATTTGATAATTATTTCTATATATGAACTAATTTAAGTTTGATATTTTTAAAATAACTTAATTATCATTATTATGTCATGGCTCAAACTTGATTTGAACTAGACATCATTTAGTTGATTTGTCTCGTGTCTAAAATCAAATAGGCACATTTAATTTTATGAGCTTAAGGAGTTTGAGTGACTAGTTTGAAGTGTAGATTCATAATTTTTCTTATTTAAGGGATTCATATATGACACATTGATAATCACTCCTATATATGAACTAACTTAACTATGATATTTTTAAAATAATTTAAATATTATTTTTATGTCATGGCTCAAATTGAATTTAAATTAGACATCGTTTGGTTTATTTAGGTAGTTTAGAAATGAACTAAAACTCTTTTGCTAAAAACATGTTTTTCAAAATTAATATTTTTAAAATTATTTATAATGGAAGCCAAAGGTGTATACATAGTATTATCACCTTGATTGTAAATAACGTTATATTGTTTATTTTTGAAACATATAAAACTCCATGTATAGTTAGAGATATGCTAGAATTAGAGCGAGTTTTGTTTCAAAAATAATAGCTACAAATTAAAATAGCTTGCTTAAATTAATAAGGTTGGATAGAGGTAAGGCACTTGGTAGAAGAGATAATATGTTTTATTATCCTAAAATTCAAGCATTAACCAAAATTTAAAACTCATTAAGATTGATAGAAGGTAAATACTCAATTAGTAGATATATATGTCTCATTATCATACTCATAACAAATTTGTGTATTGTAGTTGAACCTATTATAAATCAAATAGACAATTTAGTATGAATTAGTAGCTAGAATAGGAAGTAAGCATGGCCTACAATCACTAGTTGGAGCATAGCGATGGCTACAAGGCCTTCTAGAGCTTTAGGCAAATCAATGGCCTTAACTATGATGACAAAATTATGTCCTTCGCTTGAGAAACTAGCAAGTGTTGGAGAAATGTTATAATTAAGAAATGCATAATGAATAACATAAGTGAAAGTAGTGTTAAAGTGCACAATTGCATTATCTAGAAGATAGATTAATTTTTTCTTCTTAGAGAAAAGGATCTTAAATCTCAAAAGCATTACCATATAACAGAAGTACAAAATTATGTTTCATGTTTTGATAAAAAGATCAACTATAACAAAATCTAAAACTTGACATTACACAACTATAAGAGAGTCAATAAATAATTTAACGTTTATAAGATAATTAGACATATGTATATTATAAGCTTTCTTAAGAGATATGAGTTAATCACTTATGGATCAAATATATACTTTAGTGATTTGTGAAATTCTTCTTTCTTATGATATCTATACTTCAATAGTAATGAAATAAGAAAGAAGGTTTGAAGAAAGGAGGAACTGTTGTTTTAACCCAACTAATAGCTTAAAGATCAATTTTCTTTCACAAAATATATGCATAAATATCTTCTTTGATAGGAAGAGTTTGATTAGATATTAAACTGTTAGCTAAATGATATACATGAGATAACATATCTTTAAACAATGGATTCCATCTTAAGAAATTGAATCATTTTAAAAAGACTAAGAAGATAGAATATGAGAAAAGAATGAAGGGACAAAACAAAAGGATGGGATTGATGTGCCACGAGACATTTGATACCACATGAGAGACTTTTAACTCCTTTTTTGCTGTGATATTTACTCTACAATTTAAGAGAATAGTATAATAAAGAGATTTAGTCATTATATCTAAGAGCAAAAGATCTCTATCATCACAATTAGTAGATGAAAATATAATACTAATTTATAAGTTACTTGTGTGGCTTAACTAAATAATCAAATAGAATAGAATTATTATAAATGATTAAAATTTGAGAGAAAAAATATTCTTTTGCCTTGGACAACTATGTTTGTGGAGATTATTGATTAATTCGGGCCTTTGAATAATAGGACAAAATAACTTTTATAAACCATGGGAACAGTATGTGCACAATATATGATCATTTTGTATAATAGGTTTAGGAGATTTGACTTAAAATTAAAAAGGACTTCTATTACATAGATGATTTGTCTTATTCTTTCTTTTGTTCTTTTGCATAGCTTTTATTATTGGATCATTAAGTGCTAGTGGTTTAGCATGACTATTTATATTCTTGTTTATTAGAAATTCACAAATAACATCAAAGCTACAAGTGAACCCATATTTTTTATCATAATGTTTTCAACATTTTTTAGTGATTTGTAATTTTTTATATTGTATATGAGTATACCACTTGTATCTATATATTTAATTTATATTTGTTAAGTATTTAGATCTATACACCAATATGATTATGTATTAAGATATTTCGAATTTGTAGCAAGATAATTAGATCCCAAGGTTTTTAGATTGTTTTCTTATGGTGTTTTGACACTTTTATGTTCTCTTAACTTTGTGAAACATATATAAGAAAATGACCAAAGAATAATGTAATATTTACACTTTTTCTAATCAATAATGAAAGCCTTAAGTTTGTTCTAACTTGTGTGTAGATTTAGAGATGTTTTGATTTTATGCAATTCAATGAACCATACCTTACTTTCTTGTGTTGTTTGTCATACTTTTCATATTCGTTAAGCTTTGTGAAGTCTATATAAGACTATGACTTGACAAGGATGTAATTTTTATCCATCTTTGACTCATGAAATAAATGACTTCGTAATCTCATGATCTACAATAAAAATAATTGGATTAATAAGAATATCGCCATAACTAAAGCACCGAAGTCACAACCACCTTATCTTACATGAATAAGGGGAACTTCCATATCATATTGGCTTCACGTGTGTTGCTTTAATGATAGCCTTAATTGGATTGAGAGATGTTTCTTGTAATAGAAGCGATATGGATCGCAAATCAATTCATGATGAATGTATACAACAAACACCCAAGAGTATTTAATAAGATTGGCTTCACAAGTTTGTTGACTATCTCTCATAAATACAAAATATCAAACAAATTGCTCTTCCAAAGAAGTAATTAACAAAAGAATATATATAACCCATCCTTTTCCATGGTCAATAAAACCGTTATTTCCAATGTTAAAGGAAATTAAGATGATTTGACACAAGTTAAAGCAAGTGTTAGTTTTATTTTATGAATAATTGGATTTATCATTATTTTTATTTCAATAATATTTAACAAATCTTTTTATTATTATTTATCAAATATTAATTTTCTTTTAATTTTTGTTCTTATCTTAAGATGAGACAATCACAAAACTTTAATTTGCAACTTTTTAATTTACTTCTATAATTAAAGGTACAATTAGAATGAAAATATTAATTTTTAATCGTATTTAAATAACAAGATAAAATAGAATTGAAATTTAATGTATAAATGAAATTATCAATCCATAATAAAAACTTATTTACACATATTATTATTGATGCTTAGTTGGATTTACTTGAAAGTAATAAAACTTATTTTATTGAAAATTTTAAAAGGGTTATAAAATTAGAAAGAGAGAGTTTGAGATTCCGATAAGTGAAGAATGATTAAAGAAGAAGATATGAGAGAAAAAGAAGAGAGGAAATTTTCTATAAAAAATAATTAAAGTGGATTAAGAATGACTAACATAAGTTGGACAAAAGTTTTTGATGATATGTTGATTTCACTTTTAACATAAGGAATTATAGTTATTATTTTTTATTTAATTATAAGAGTCTAATCATCTGAGGTTAATGTGTGTCTCTTGGTAATGTTGTCCAACTAATTGTAATTGTCATGCAAGGGATTAGATTAGAGAATTTGACCTTGAAAGAATCGTTTTGAGACTTTGGCTTTGAGAGCCACATCTCAAGGAATTGGCCTTTCGAGTTTGGTCTCATGAAACTAGAAACTAAAGTTTTGTCCTTTCTAACTTAAGTCTTGATCATTAATGCTTATCACATGGATCTACTATGAATTAACGATTGAGGTTTAATAGACAAGTTTTTGTATTTTTAAATAAATATTCTTTAGAAAAATCAATTAAAAAGGTAAATTCCATAAATTACAATGTTCTAGTATTTTTCTAAAAATATGCAACTAAAGATTTCCATGTTAAAAAAAGACCTCTTTTGTGTAGTTATGTTAACTTCATCTTCTTTTTTCTTGTACTCTTTGCTATCCTTTCTTTAGTTTTTCTTGCAAACTATCTCTTCCTTCTTCCAATATACTAATACATATATGCATATATATATATATATATATATATATATATATATATATATATATATATATATATATATATATATATATATCTGTGTGTGTATGTATATATATATATATATATATATATATCATTAACAATGGAGGAAATCCAAAAAAAACTTGCATTTTTAGTGTGATGTTTAAGAATTAAGAATATTAGAATGTTATCAAAATTGTTTTATTGATACTTTTAAGTTTTAGTCTTCTAAATTAAACTAGTAGATGACATATATCATTATTTTTATTTGTAATTAATTAATTATTTATTTATATTATTTATTTATTTATATTATTTATTTATTTTTTATTTTTATTTATTTATTATTTATTATTTTATTATTTAATTTTAATTTAAATTTGATTAATTTTTATTTGATTATTTAATAACATTATATTTTTTCTTATTTGATTTTATATTTTTATTTGATTGATTTTTTATATAATTCAAATATTCAAATATAAAAACTAATAAATAAATGATAAATAAATTAAAATAATATAAAATAATAAATAAAATAATAAATATACATGCATTTCTCTCTTTTTTTTTGTTTTACGCCTTTTCTAATTTGTATTTCTTTTTCCTTTTGCATTTTTCCTTTAGATCCTTAATTTTTTTTCCTTATATTTTTTTTTTCTTTTTACATGTATTTTTTTATTCCTTATCTCACGTGATATTGCTTATATTTCATCTCCTCTTTATACGTTTTCCTCTTTGCCATATTTATTATAATTTATCTTATGCTTTATGAAACCGAGACCTCATAAAGTCACATAAAAAGATTTGTAAAAGCTTCTAAAAGTTAAATTATTAGACAATGGCTCCATTTGTATATAGTTTGAGTTTATAAATAAGATCTAAAAAGTTTAAAATAAAACAAAAAACATATGTGAAAAGAAATAAAACTTTAGTATAAGTATTTATTAAAAATTTGATATTTTTGAATGTGAAACAAAATTTAAAACTTAAATTAAAAACTCATTTTAAAAACAAAGATACAAGTTGTCATAAACGTTGCATTAATAAATGAGAGTTTTAATGTTCTTTATAGTTTGAGGTTACTTTTATTTAATGTTTGTGCAATAAATCATGTGAGAAACTTAATTCCACAAAAGCAAAGAGTTTCAATTATTTATTTGGGAGGTTAGTTGTTATTTTTCATCCACAACATACAAATCTACTTAGGAACATTCACTCTATTGAATTAATAATTTTTTTTTAATTTTTTATACAATTATTAAGCATTTATTTTACTCTTATATATAAAACTCAAATGATAACTTAGTCTCAATATGAATACTATAATTACATTTTTGACATTACATTTTAATAATAGTTTATCAAATAACATAACTTGCAACACATTAGAAGCTTAATGTAGATAATAGTATTAGATTTACAAATAAATGATTCATGAGGTGGTTGTGAGTTAGACATTAGCATATATTAAATTATTATGTTTGTATTACTTATATTGAACATAAGGTTGAATGAGTAAATGTTATTATGAACAATGAATGTTAGATAATAGATGGATGTATAGAATAAAAAATTTCAATAATTTGAGTGCATGACTTGACTTTATAGTTGGCAGTTTACATTCAATTTATAGTTCTATTTTTTAGACTTTGTATGCATAATATAGTTGAATGCTTTTATAAGTTAATAGATAATAAACATTACTCAAAACTCAAGAAAATGCTATTATATTTTAATTAATTTTTAGTATTTAGTTCTTATCTTAAGATGTCACAACAACAACATTGCACGTTTCAAGTTTTGAGTAAACTTTTAATATTAAAAGTACAATTTGAATGAAAATATGATTTTTTATCTAATTAAATAATATCTTAAAATATGATTTTTCTAAATACATAAACAAAATATAATAAAGTATGTTTTTTAATATCTCTATTATGTTTATTGTAAAAGATTGTAAACATGGCTTACAAACTCATTTTTTTGAAAATATTTTTAATTAAATAGATTTTATAAAGTTGATACGATAGGCAATGCATGTTTAGAGTCAAAATCTTAACCTTGAGTGACATTTTTTTAGTAAATTTAACAATTCATAATCAAAATTTTTCTTATGAATATTGCTAATGTTGATTTTGGATTCACATTTAAAATGAAATAAATAGATTTTATCAAGAGCCTTAGGAGACTTATATAATTCATGGAGAGAGAAATTAAGATATTCAAAGTTGAAGATTATTATAAAAAAGAAGAATTAAAAAGAAAGAAATAATTCTCCAAAGTTATAAATTAGTTATAATTTCTCTTAGATATATTGAAATTATCATGTAAAAATTATAATTATCATTAGTTATTTGATTATATTGATTATTATGTTATTTGATTATCATTATATTTCCTAAATTATTTTTAGATTTTTTTTGTATATTTTAAAAAAATCTACAACTGAACGTTTTCCATATTGTAAAACCGTCTTCTTCCGCGTGACTAAGACTGACCTCGTCTTCCTTTTGCTTTTACACTTCGCTCTCCTTTCTTCAGCCTTCCTTACAAGTCATCTCTTCAACACATTTATATATATATATAACCCATAGGAAATCCTAACGCGTACCAGGCGATCGATCCTCCAACGATGGCAGGAAAGAAGGAAGAAGAATCCCAACCTCTTCTGGAACGGAAACCGCTGCTTCTCCGGCGGCAGAGCACTGTGAACCCGCCGGACGACGAGCTGACCCCAGCGGCGAGAGCCATCGCTGAGACCTTCAAACACACCGCAAACCTCGCGAAGCTTCTCCCCACGGGCACCGTCCTCGCCTTCCAGGTCCTCTCCCCTCTTTTCTCCCGCGAGGGTGACTGCCTTCCTGCGAACCGAGCCATGACGGCCGCCCTCGTCCTCGCCTGCGTGCTCGCTTGCTTCGTCCTCTCCTTCACCGACAGCTTCCGCGACGCCTCTGGGACAGTGCGCTACGGCTTCGCGACGTTCTCCGGGATGTGTGTCATCGACGGCACCGCGCAGCTCCCGGCAGGCGAAGAGGCTGAGTACCGTCTCCGGCCGCTGGACTTCGCCCACGGGTTCATGTCGGTGATGCTCTTCGCCGCAGTCGCGCTCCTTGACAGCAACGTGGTTTCGTGCTTCTATCCGTTGCCGTCCGAGGACGTGAAGCAGGTCATCGCCGCTTTGCCGGTGGCGATGGGGATCGTCGGGAGCGGCTTCTTCGTGGCGTTTCCGACATCCCGGCATGGGATCGGCTTCCCACTCTCTACTAATTAAATCAATAATCAGCTTTTGAAACGCACTTTTCTTTTCCCAACTTGCTTTTAATTTATCATTAATATTATTAATTGCATGACGTGCTTGCCAAACGCACTGTCTTTACCGTGCAAGAAATTGCTCATTAGTTAACTATGAATCTTTTGATCTAAAAAACATTATTAAAAAATTATTACACTAACTAGTAAAAAAATTATTAAAATTAGAGAAAAATGAAGATATTTTTATTTTTTTGTTTAGAAGATGTCTGTGAAAAAAGAATTTTATGTAAATGGGAAGACTTGTGAAAGAAGAAAACAGCCAATTTATTTTTTAAGTTTAAAAAAAAAAATTGAAAAGGTCTTTTCAAAGGCATTTAACATAAGTGTCAAAAGACGTTAGTTAACAAACTTCATTATAAGGAAGTAAAAGAAGCTACACTATTTGGATGTCTTTTTTTATTGTTATTTGTTTTATTTTTTTTAATTTTCTAATAAATGACCTATATTTGTTGATTTTGTGTTCCTCCACAAGGAAATCAATAAAAAAAAAATAGTGGCCTTAGTTTGTCGTCATTGTACACCATGTTGCACTTGTTTAGTTTGTAAGACATCTGAACATCATTAGTTATTTGTTATTTTTTTTTGTAGAGCAAGACTTCACTTTCATTTTATCAATTTTCTCTATTAGGATAAAGTTTGCAAGCTAAAAATCCATAGGATCATTTATGTTCATTGTCTTAGAGAGTGGTGGAATGTCATATTTTTCAAATTTAGTATCTAGTTCATCAATAATATAATAATTTGAATTTTATTTTCATCCAAGGTGTTGTAATTTTAATGTGATTATATTTGAGTTCATAACTGTAATAATTTACTTAATAAAACCTTAAATTTGGTTTTTTATTAAATAGATTAAAATAATAATTTTTAGTTTTTGTTTTGAAAAATATGTTTTTTGTTAAGAATTTTGAATTTGAAAATACTATTGAATAAAGCTCATTGAAATAAGTTATATTAGTTTTGTTTCATCATAATCATAGTCTATTTGGATAAAATATGCATTTTTTAAAAAAAAATTGTTAAAATTTTAAAAGTTATATTTTTATTAAAAAAATCCCAAATTCCCTCTTATTCTTCCCAAGCCTTACTAAAGTGCTGCCTATGTAGTTTGCTCTTCTTCTTTCTTGGGCTAATGAGGAAAAGGGGGTTTTGTCGATCTTAAATTTGTTGGAAAATGGAGGAAGCTATTTCAATTGTAAAGCTAAAGCTATTTGGAAATGGCTTTCGAAGATACAAAATTGAGCTTCATTCCACTCTTTTCTCAATGATCTATGCCATCACGTCTTCTAAGAAAGTCGACCTTGCCATTTTTGGATATCTATTGGAGAGGTGTGATATCTCCTTTATTTGGTCAGAAGCAACTTTTGTTGAAGCTCTTATTGAAATCAAGGGTCATGGAAACATAACCTCTACCCTATACCTCATGAATGTGGAGTGTGTTGTAGAAGTATTGGAACATCAGAATAGAGTAATATATTCCACAACTCCCAAGTTGATAAAAGGTTATTAACAACTCATACTAACCACAAAGCCTAGAACATCACCTCCCATTTAAAGACTAATTGTTGGAGTTAACACCTTCAAAATCTTTCAAGAGATCTACCTCAAAACAAGTGATTCAAGAATAACAAATATTGTACAATTCTCTAATGAAATAGTGCATTAAAGTTTAAGGCTACTATTATTGTTAAAGATGGATGTGAAACACCTTTTCCAGTTTGAAGTAGCAAAACAATGAAGTGAGCAACAATCACAACATTATTGTGATTGGCAAAACTTTAAAAGAGAAAATTGTTGTTGAACTAAATGAAAACAAGGAGAAGAAGGCACTTAATAGCCTTGTTGGAGCAAAGATTGCCAAAAATGAGTCCAAGTTGAATTTTTGTGAAAATGAAAGTAATAACAAAGCTGAGGATTTCTTTAGTTTACTAGATTCGATGAGCTTAATCAATATTAAAGAGAATGATGAAAATTATGGGATTGATCAACCACAAAAGCCAAGAACTCCATTAGGAGAGTTATGTGATGCCTATGATGAAATATCAAGTGATGATGGCTCAAGGTCCTCATTTGTGAAGATGGAAGTTAAAATTTAGGAGGTGATGTTGAACCTTTTGATTGAAATTGAGAGGAGGAAGCAAGTAGATGATGTAGTGGAAAAGTTACAAAAGAAATAAGTTAACCTATGCAAACATTTATCAACTTTTGGACTAATTCTTCTTAATCTTTCCAACATTATCAAGGAGAAAGCTTACAATCAAACCTTGATCTTATAGAGGACTCGTGCTAGAAAATGATTAACTGCTTTTGTTCTAAAGAGTCATGCTAAGGTTGTAGTAAAGTTGGAGATGTAAATTGAAAGAGCTTTGAGAATGATAAGTTTTGGGATAAAATTTTCTATTATGAAGCTTCAAACATGGAGATGTCACTATGAATTCAAGAAGCTATTGGGTTGAGTAATTTTAGGTTGTGTTTTCTTTCATAAATTAATATATATCAGATATCTCAAGGAAGTTAAAAGAAAAGAAAAGTTAGTGTTAAAATTTTCTCAAGGGGAATAGGTAAGTAAATTAAAAAACTATAATATAAATACATAATTGATTATTATCTTTAAGTATTTTATTGTTTTGATTATAATAGCATGACATCATTTTCTTTATGAAACTTAATTTTAACATTATTATTTTTATGTTTTGTTATAAGTAATAAGCATAAAGAGGCAAGGTAAGTGAATAATTTAGTGATATTGTGGAAGTATTGAAACATTGATAGAAGGTTATTGGAAACTCACATTCACCACAAGGACCAAAACATCACCTCTCATTCAAAGAACAATTGTTAGAGTTAACACCTTCAAGATCTTTCAAAAGGTCTACCTTAAAGTAAATTATCTAAGAGTAATAAATACTGTATAATTCTCTAATCAAATAAGGCACTAAAGATAAAGGTTATTGTTACAGTTAAAGATGGATGCAAAACCCCTTTTCAATGTGAAGTAATACAACAATGAAGTGAACATGAATAACAATGTTATTGTGGATGACAAAACTTGAAAGGAGGAAATGTTTGTTGAACTGAATCAAAACAAGGAGAAGAAGGCACTTAATGGGCTTGTTGGAATAGAAATTGCCATAAGTAAGTCAAAGTTGAGTTTTGTGAAACTGAAAGTGATAGGAATACTGACGATTTCTTTTGTTTATAAGATTCAATTAACTCAACCAATATGCAAAATGGTGATGGTAGCTATGGGATTGATTGGCTATGTAAGTCCAGAACTCTACTAGAGGAGATCTATGATGCTTATGGTGAAATATCAAGAGATGATGACTCAAGGTCCTTATTTGAAAAAATGGATGTTGACATTCAAGATACCAAATTAGATCTACTAATGAAAATTAAGAGGAGGAAGCAAGTAGAGAATGCAATGGAGAAGATACAAAAGAGATGAGTTAACCTTTGTCAACATTTATCAGTTGTTTGATTAGTTCTTCCCAATATTTGTAACATTGTGAAGGAGGTCACAAATCAATCAAAACTTGATCTTGCAGAAGACGTGCCCATAAATATTTGCTTGCTGCTACTATAAGGAGAAGATACAAAGGAGATGATTTAACCTTTAGCAACATTTATCAGTTGTTGGATTAGTTCTTCCCAATCTTTGTAACATTGTGAAGGAGGCATCTAATCAATCAAAAATTGATCCTATAAAAGACTTGTGCCAATAAATGTTCAGCTACTTTTGTTGCAAGGGTTGTGTTGCGATCGAGGAAAAGTTGGAGATGTAAACTCAATGAACTTTGAGAATGCTAAGTTTTGGGTCAAACTTATTTATTATGAAGCTTAAAACATGAAGATGGCATAAAGAATTTATAAAGCTAATGGAATGAGTTATATCAAGTCATGTTTTCTTTCACAAGTTTCTCAATAGATATTGAGTCCCGCAACAAAACTTAAGGAAAAGTAAAACTAATGTAGGACTTTCACTTAAGAGAATAAGTAAATTAAAAAAATGTAATGCAAGTATATAGTTGATTATTATCTTTAAGAATTTTATTAGTTTTACCATAGTAGCATATCATTATTTTTTTATGCATCTAAATTTTGACATTATATAGTATAGTTCTAAAGAAAAGTATTTTGAATAGTTATATCTATGATAAGTGATATATATATATATATATATTGGTATACATAGCTTGATTTGTATGTTTCAAATATTACTCTATAAATTGATGATAATATTATAATTTTGAAATATTGCATAATATTAGTGATAGTTATATCTTATGAGATTGATTATTTAGATATGTGGGTAGACTATGGATTTGATTATTGCTAAGAAACTTTTTTATATGAAGTGTTTGATATTATGATATATATAACCTATGATTTTATATTAATAATTGTAAATATACATACAAGAAAAATTTGACATCTTTAAAGGAGGCTTTTTCTATTTTAATTCTAAATTTTAATCATATTTTTGGCTGATTATAAAAAGGAGATGAAGTAGTTTTCTTGTTACCCTCACTTGGTTAGGTGGATAGTATCTTTAATTATATAGTAAAACTCTGGTCAAATTTAAACTCCTTAATGGTAGTTTCGAGTAAGAAAGTTAAGTGGTGTGTGAAATGATGGTATCACAATAGTTGGCATCTTTGAGAGAGCAATTGAAATTTTAAGAAAATTGAATCACTTAGAAATGATTTGATGCTACATGAGTGACAAAATACATTAATAAGTAATAAAGATGATTAGTATACACATGTTATGAGAAAAAATATGAAAGATAAATATGAAATTTTTTTTAAAAAATAAAACAACAAGAAATATCTATCTAAACTAGTCTTAGCCAATGTAAGGGTTACTTCATTTAATAGGCTTGCCCATCTTCAATAATGCAGAAATGTAGTACTCGCAAAAGCATAGATTGAAAGCACTGAACAGTCATACCAAATCATTCTAAAAAATTAGCATAACAAAATAATTGTATGTGAAAAATGTGAGCTGAAGTGTATGTTGAGTTGTAGGTCTAAGCAGATAGACAAGAAAGGGGCTCAATGAATAGTAGATGTGGCCTTATGGACCTAATAACAATGTGAAAAATAAATTTGAGCCAAAAATATAACTTTGTGCTCACAATTGATCCTACATATGAAAAATATATCCCTCAATCATCTGAAAGTGTTGGAGAGTGCCTTATTGGATTCTGTGCATCAAAAATCTTGAATGCACCTAGTGTTATCAAAAGATAGCTTATATATTACGCCCAGAATTGAGTGTTTGGAAAGTTTTGTTGAGACAAGATACTGAAACAGTATGCACTTGTTTCAATGCATATAATTATATATAGCTTTAATTGAAATTATTTAATTTTTTTATATGTGAAAATTATGTAAGCCAAAGCCAAGTATAGAAAAAAAGATAGTTAGAACTAAACACCAAATCAAAGCTAAGTAGAGGTTGGCTAATGCAATAAGATATGAGACTAAGAATTTGGTAAAGAACCATGTTATGTGGAGAAGAGGCAAAGAAAGTTTGGTTCTTAATGGTCTAACAAACAAGGAGCAAAAGCTAGGTGTGGTTCATCTACTATAGTAATTAAGAAGAAAGTGTCATAATATTTTAATTGCGGTAGATGACATTGAGTCAAGTTTTGGGTTGGTAGAAGGGAGCATTAAAGGTATTGTGTATGTAGAGTTTGCCCTCAGACTAACATGGGATTTATGACATTTCTATCATCTTTGAGCTTAGATTATTGTATTTTATTTATTTATTGTTCTAGTTGATGCCAATGTAGAATAGTCGGTTCTTTCTAGAGTAGCCATAATTTCTACTTATAGGGTCTCGAGTGCAACAAAGTTAATGATAAATATGTAATACCTTTAGTAAGTTTTAATTATGATAGCACTTCTTATTATCATAAAATTTATACTCTTTTTATTTTATGGATAATAATAATAATTGAATTAAAAGATTTAGAGATTATTTTATTATGAGTGTTGATATAGCATTAAATTGATAGTACAAGAATTATAAGAAAAAAGAGTTTTTTATTAATTCTTTGTTGATCATAATAATGTTAGCTTCGTAATTTATGTATTTTGAACTTTTAATTTGATGATAATTCTTGTGATCATGTTGTAAAAGATTTAGTAAGCAACGTTGGTTGATCAAGAAGTAGAAATTCAGTTGAATAAGATATCCAGACTTAAATCTATTGAGATTTAATTAAGATTCTAGCAGGGCATTGGTGGCCATTCTTGATGTTATGTTGGTCATTGGCAACATAGGAATCTTTGTGTCAACAGAGGCAACAGGATAAGGCAAGGAATCATCCATGTTGAGTTGGGACTGCTAATGCACATTGGTTGCATAATTTGTCTCCATAAAATGTGACTTAAAATAACATGAGAGGTGGATGCGTACCAAAAAGAGATAGAGTCCAAATGATGCTTAAAATTACACTTTATGCTCAAAATTTGAGACAAAAATACAAACATGGCAAAAATTATTCTCATTAGACTGTGCTCCACTGGCTCCCCTTTCTTTTCCCTCCATTTACTGTTGACATGACTTGACCCAACCGATCGATGCAGATTGCATTTGATCGTATCAGTTAGAAGAATGGGTCTTTTGGGTATGATCCGGAACATAGATTTGTGCAACCTTTGAGAGATTTATTGTATTGCACCAACCTGTTCACAAAGTTTGTGACACGTCGACTTGATTTCAAACCAATATGCCATGTTGATCAACCAACCCATTTCATGACAAGCTGTCTTGATTACAACTTGCAGTTTTGCTAACACTGTGTTGACAACCAACCTGCTCTATGAGACACTGACATGCATCACTGGCAATGTTAAGCTAACCCACCAACTAGCTCTATGACGTGCAATTTGCCAACCTAATCTGTGACATGCGATATCAGATATGATCCACAATGTTGCTGCAGACATGTCAACACACCAAACCACTTTACAACCTATTGACTTGAGTCTAACTTGTGTGGGCATGTTTGACAATAAAAAAATTCAACTTTTTAAAAAGCTGTTTAAAAATGGTTTTGATTATAGGACTTTTGAACCAAAATATCAGCTTCTTAGAAAACCATTTAGCACAAGCTTTAGTCACAGATTTCAAAACAACTTTTTAGTAAATAGATTTTAGAAGCAAAAAAATATAGCTTTTGATTATAGTTTTTGTATATTTTAATTTTTTATTTGCCTTTTCTGCTTAAGCTCTCTATAAAAATGAGAAGCTTACCTTTGGAATTGTGATCTTTGCATTGGTAAAAATTTTACTTTTTTTTATATCTTAACGAGGTCCAAGGTTGATCGTAGCAACAACTCTGACATGCTTATTTTTTAAAGCTTTGGTATTAGGAGGAGGGATGGAAGGCCCAAGTGGTGAGACATCATGCAAGTTTACCTATAATTTTATGGCATCTTCTATTTGCCACTACTTAACGGTTCCTTTTATTTTGTTATTCTTTATTTTGTCATCTCCTTTTTCACTTTGTTGCCAAAGTTTTTTTAGGTGGATACCTCTTATGTGTTACCTTTTTCGGGTTTCTCATGTTTGTTATTTTATTCTTAACTTGTGCAAGTCAATTTCTATGTTGCTCAAAACATTTGTGCTTCTCGTTCAACATCAATGTAATAATTAGAATCGATAAAAAACATAAATTTTCACAATTCGAAGCGATAAATTTATGCAATCATAATTATCTTTCATGAATAAGAAAGTCAATAATCTAAATAGTTGATGAGATAGAAAAATAAAATACTATTGAGCTCTATCATGTTTAAAAGAAAGCAATAGAGTTATAATATCTTGCAAAAAGGAAGGAATTTTATTTGCTCCATATAAGAGAAATGACTTTCTTGAAGATGTCGTTAAATTAGATTCTTCTATGAATATAATCTAGATAATTGATTAACACCTTTGTCGGATCCATAATGGAGAATTTGAAGGTTGGAATGCTAGTAGTTAAATATTATCATTAAGAGTTCAATGTTGCAAGGCATTTGCAAATATTAATTTGGATTTGTGAAATAATTGTAGAAGAAGAACATATCTTTTTTTTATGTCATGAAATTTAATATATCTTAATGATGGCAAAGTAGGATTGATTTTAGCAATTGGAGGTAAAGTATTTTAGTGATTTATAGAAAGAGAAGTGATGGATGAAGCTTATAAAAGATTTTATTTGATTTTGTAAAAAAAAGTAAAAAAAATCATGAAAGTAGAAGGGTACTATCAAATGCTTTGGATAATGTATTACATATAATATGAAATTAAGAGTCTAGATCATTTCATATGATAGAAAGAGGACAAGAGGATTGGACCATAGATTCATAATGCATTTGTTAAAAATGATTTATTAAGTCCAACTAAATGTGTAAGGATAAATGAATGAGATTATTATCAAGCTATACTATTTTCAAAGAGGAGAATAATTATGGAAAGTTATAGGTTTGGCCTTAGTTAAGAATTAATTATAATATAAGTTTTTCTTAAAAAGAGTCCTTAAGAGTTTTCCAAAAAGAGCATGTAAAAAGTAAGAGTTAGAGGTATAGTTGATATTATAAGTCCTTAACATGATAGTAACTAGGTTTTGTAATTCATTCTTCAAGAAATCAAAGAAAAAATGAAATATAATTGTTGATGTTGAGTAAGATGATGACTTCAAAATAAGAAAGGAATAATATTGAGGTTGACAAAATAAAGTCAAATCACATATTTGTGAATGTTGAGAATATTAAAGTTGGGAGCATTTGAAACAAATTATGTGTGTAAATTGGCAAAGATAATGAGTAGAGTGAATTTCAAATAACAAGTTGAATGTTATATATCTTTTATGCAAATTGCTTAAAATATTATACTAGATTAATAGAAGCTTAGTAATTGTCATGTATTTTTGATAAATAAGCATGCATTATTAATAAATTGAAACTTTTTCTTAAGAAAAAAGAATTTTTAGAGAGAATTAAAAAGGACTAGTGATGAGGATAAAAGAAATGATCTATTACCCTTGGTCACAAGAACCTTCCTCTTATCCTCTCTAACTCAGTTTATAATAGTAATTACCATAATTTCTATTAATAAAGGGTTTATTCATAATTTAATATTTCTTTTATTGTTTATTTTAAAATCATTTTTGGTTTATAAGCTTTAGCTCTTTATTCATCAGTTCAAGTCCAATTTTAAGGTAATTAGATTAGGATAAATCGAAAAACCCAAACTAAATCCGAATGAGCAAAATACCTAAACATCAACCAAGTTGGGGCAAAATCACAAAGCTAAAAAAATTAAATTGCAATATTCTAAAATTCTAGCTATCAAATTGGATTGGAGCTAAAATGCCAAAATGCTAAATGAAACCTAACAATTAACAAACATACATTGAGACTTAAATAAGCACAAAATCAAATCAAACTTTAATGGGCATGTCGTACATACTAATTGAGTTAGAAAAAATAGTTTTACAAAAAAATAAAAAAAGAAAAAGATGATACGAGACACCAAAAAAGGTGGGTATTTGTCACAATAACGGTTAAAAAATTTTCAATTATAATAATTTTTTTATTTTTAAATAACTAAGAATTAAATATATATATATATATAATATTTGCTAAATTATTTTTAGGTTTTTTTTTGTATATTTTAAAAAAATCTACCACCGAACGTTTCCATATTATAAAAAGGTCTTCTTCCGCGTGACTAAGACTGACCTCGTATGCCTTTTGCTTGTACACTTCTCTCTCCTTCCTTCAGCCTTCCTTGCAAGTCATCTCTTCAACACATTTATCTATATAACCCGTAGGAAATCCTAACGCCAACAGGCGATCGATCCTCCAACGATGGCAAAAAAGAAGGAAGAAGAATCCCAACCTCTTCTGGAACAGAATCCGCTGCTTCTCCGGCGGCAGAGCACTGTGAACCCGCCGGACGACGAGCTGACCCCAGCGGCGAAAGCCATCGCTGAGACCTTCAAACACACCGCAAACCTCGCGAAGCTGCTCCCCACGGGAACCGTCCTAGCCTTCCAGGTCCTCTCCCCTCTTTTCTCCCGCGAGGGTGACTGCCTTCCTGCGAACCGAGCCATGACGGCCGCCCTCATCCTCGCCTGCGCGCTCGCTTGCTTCGTACTCTCCTTCACCGACAGCTTCCGCGACGCCTCTGGGACAGTGCGCTACGGCTTCGCGACGTTCTCCGGGATGTGGGTCATCGACGGCACGGCGCAGCTCCCGGCAGGCGAAGCGGCCGAGTACCGCCTCCGGCCGCTGGATTTCGCCCACGGCTTCATGTCGGTGATGGTCTTCGCCGCAGTCGCGCTCCTTGACAGCAACGTGGTTTCGTGCTTCTATCCGTTGCCGTCCGAGGACGTGAAGCAGGTCATCGCCGCTTTGCCGGTGGCGATGGGGATCGTCGGGAGCGGCTTCTTCGTGGCGTTTCCGACATCCCGGCATGGGATCGGCTTCCCACTCTCTACTAATTAAATCAATAATCAGCTTTTGAAACGCACTTTTCTTCTCCCAACTTGCTTTTAATTTATCATTAATATTATTAATTGCATGACGTGCTTGCCAAACGCACTGTCTTTACCGTGCAAGAAATTGCTCATTAGTTAACTATGAATCTTTTGATCTAAAAAACATTATTAAAAAATTATTACACTAACTAGTAAAAAAATTATTAAAATTAGAGAAAAATGAAGATATTTTTATTTTTTTGTTTAGAAGATGTCTGTGAAAAAAGAATTTTATGTAAATGGGAAGACTTGTGAAAGAAGAAAACAGCCAATTTATTTTTTAAGTTTAAAAAAAAAAATTGAAAAGGTCTTTTCAAAGGCATTTAACATAAGTGTCAAAAGACGTTAGTTAACAAACTTCATTATAAGGAAGTAAAAGAAGCTACACTATTTGGATGTCTTTTTTTATTATTATTTGTTTTATTTTTTTTAATTTTCTAATAAATGACCTATATTTGTTGATTTTGTCTTCCTCCACGAGGAAATAAAAAAAAAAACTAACGGGTGAGACGTTTGCATTTGGCTTTGGCTTGGTGTATCACATTTTAAATAATGGCCTTATTTTGTCATCATTGTACTCCATGTTGCATTTGTTTAGTCTGTAAGACATGTGAACATCATTAGTTATTTGTTATTTTTTTTTTGTAGAGCAAGACTTCACTTTCATTCTATCAATTTTCTCTGTTAGGATAAAGTTTGCAAGCTAAAAATCCATAGGGTCATTTATGTTCATTGTCTTAGAGAGTGGTGGAATGTAAAGCTAAAACTATTTGGAAATGGCCTTCAAAGCTACAAAATTGAGCTTCATTCCACTCTTCTCTCGATGATCTATGCCATCACATCTTTTAAGAAAGTCGACCTTGCCATTTTTGGACCTCTGTTGGAGTGGTGTGATATCTCGCTTATTTGGTCAGAAGAAACTTTTGTTGAAGCACTTATTGAAATCAAGGGTCATAGAAATGTAACCTTTACCCAATACCTCACGGATGTGGAGTGTGTTGTAGAAGTATTGGAACATAAGAATGGAGTAATATATTCCACATCTCTTAAGCTGATAAAAGGTTATTGGAAACTCATACTAACCACAAAGCCTAGAACATCACCTCCCATTTAAAGACTAATTGTTGGAGTTAACACCTTCAAAATCTTTCAAGAGATCTACCTCAAAACAACTGATTCAAGAGTAACAAATATTGTACAATTCTCTAATGAAATAGTGCACTAAAGTTTAAGGCTACTAATATTGTTAAAGATGGATGTGAAACACTTTTTTCAGTTTGAAGTAGCAAAACAATGAAGTGAGAAACAATCACAACATTATTGTGATCGGCAAAACTTTAAAGGAGAAAATTGTTGTTGAACTAAATGAAAACAAGGAGAAAAAGACACTTAATAACCTTGTTGGAGCAAAGATTGCCAAAAATGAGACCAAGTTGAATTTTTGTGAAATTGAAAGTAATAACAAAGCTGAGGATTTCTTTAGTTTACTAGATTCGATGAGCTTAATCAGTATTAAAGAGAATGATGGCAACTATGGGATTGATCAACCACAAAAGCCAAGAACTCCATTAGGAGAGTTATGTGATACCTATGATGAAATATCAAGTGATGATGGCTAAAGGTCCTCATTTGTGAAGATGGAAGTTAAAAGGAGGTGGTGTTGAACCTTTTGATTGAAATTGAGAGGAGGAAGCAAGTACATGATGTAGTGGAAAAGATACAAAAGAAATAAGTTAACCTATGCAAACATTTATCAACTTTTGGACTAATTCTTCCTAATCTTTCCAACATTATCAAGGAGAAAGCTTATCAATCAAACCTTGATCTTACAGAGGACTTGTGCCAGCAACTGATTAACTGCTTTTGTTTTAAAGAGTCATGCCAAGGTTGTAGTAAAGTTGGAGATGTAAATTGAAAGAACTTTGAGAATGATAAGTTTTGAGAAAGAATTTTCTATTATGAAGCTTCAAACATGGAGATGTCACTAAGAATTCAATAAGCTATTGAGCTTAGTAATTTTAGGTTGTGTTTTCTTTCATAAATTAATATATATCAGATATCTCAAGGAAGTTAAAGGAAAAGAAAAGTTAGTGTTAAAATTTTCTCAAGGAGAATAGGTAAGTAAATTAAAAAAATATAATGTAAATACATAATTAATTATTATCTTTGAGCATTTTATTGTTTTGATTATAATAGCATGACATCATTTTCTTTATGCAACCAAATTTTAACATTATTATTTGTATGTTTTGTAATGAGGAATAAGCATAAAGAGGTAAGGTAAGTGAATAATTTAGTGATATTGTGGAAGTATTGGAACATTGATAGAAGGTTATTGGCAACTCACATTCATCATAAGGACCAGAACATCACCTCTCATTGAAAGAACAATTATTAGAGTTAACACCTTCAAGATCTTTCAAGAGGTCTATCTTAAAGCAAGTGATCCAAGAGTAATAAATACTATACAATTCTCTAATCAAATAAGACACTAAAGGTAGAGGCTAGTGTTACAGTTAAAGATGGATGCAAAACCCCTTTTCAATGTGAAGTAGTACAACAATGAAGTGAACATGAATAACAATGTTATTGTGGATGACAAAACTTGAAAGGAGGAAATGGTTGTTGAAATGGATCAAAGTAAGGAGAAGAACACACTTAATGGGCTTGTTGGAATAGAGATTTCCATAAATGAGTCCAAGTTGAGTTTTGTGAAACTTAAAGTGATAGGGAAGCTGATAATTTCTTTAGTTTATAAGATTTAGTTAACTCAACCAATATGCAAAAGGGTGATGGTAGCTATGGGATTGATTGGCTATATAAGTTCGAAACTCTATTAGAGGAGATCTGTGATGCTTATGATGAAATATCAAGAGATGATGACTCAAGGTTCTTATTTGGAAAAATGGATGTTGACATTCGAGATACCAAATTAGACGTACTGATGAAAATTAAGAGGAGGAAGCAAGTAGAGAATGCAATGGAGAAGATACAAAAGAGATGAGTTAACCTCTATCAACATTTATCAGTTATTTGATTAGTTCTTCCCAATATTCATAACATTGTGAAGGAGGTCACAAATCAATCAAAACTTGATCTTGCAGAAGACGTGCCAATAAATGTTTGCTTGCTGCCACTATAAGGAGAAGATACAAAGGAGATGATTTAACCTTTAACAACATTTATTGTTGTTGGATTAGTTCTTCCTAATCTTTGTAGCATTGTGAAGGAGGCATCTAATCAATCAAAAATTGATCCTGTAAAAGACTTGCGCCAATAAATGTTTAGCTACTTCTTTTGCAAGGGGTGGTGTTGTGGTTGAGGAAAAGTTGGAGATGTAAACTCAAAGAACTTTGAGAATGCTAAGCTTTGGGTCAAACTTCTTTATCATGAAGCTTAAAACATGAAGATGGCATAATGAATTTATGAAGCTAATGGATTGAGTTATATCAAGTCATGTTTTCTTTTACAAGTTTCTCAATAGATAATGAGTCCTATAACAAAACTAAAAGGAAAGAGAAACTAATGTAGGACTTCTTCTTAGGGGAATAAGTAAGTAAATTAAAAAAATGTAATGCAAGTATATAGTTGATTATTATCTTTAAGAATTTTATTAGTTTGACCATAATAACATATTATTCTTTTTTTATGCATCAAAATTTTGACATTATATAGTATGGTTCTAAAGAGAAGTATTTTGAATAGTTATATCTATGATAAGTGATATCTTTTTAAAGAGTTATATATATATATATATTTGTTTTTATTTTTTTTGTATACATAGCTTGATTTGTAAATTTGAAATAATACTCTATAAATTGATGATAATATTATAATTTTGAAATATTGCATAATATTGGTGATAATTATATCTTGTGAGATTAATTATTTAGATATGTGGGTAGACTATGGATTTGATTATTACTAAGAATTTTTTTATATGAAGTGTTCGATATTGTGATATATATAGCCTATGATTTTATATTAATACTTGTAAATATACATACAAGAAAAATTGGACATCATTAAAGGACGTTTTTTCTTTTTTAATTCTAAATTTTAATCATATTTTTGGCTGATTATAAAAGGGAGATGAAGTAGTTCTCTTGTTACCCTCACTTGGTAAGGTGGATAGTATCTTTAATTATATAGTAAAACTCTGGTCAAATCCAAACTCCTTAATGGTAGTTTCTAGTAAGGAAGTTAAGTGGGGTGTGAAATGATGGTATCACGATAGTTGACATCTTTGAGAGAGCAATTGAAATTTTAAGAAAGTTGAATCACTTAGAAGTGATTTGATGCTACATGAGTGACAAAATACATTAATAAACAATAAAGAGGATTAATATACACATGTTATGAGTAAAAAATATGAAAGATAAACATGAGAAATTTAAAAAAAAGTAACACATGCAAGAAATATCTATCTAAACTAGTCTTAGCCAATATAAGAGTTACTTCATTTAATAGGCTTGCACATCTTCAATAATGTAGAAATGTAGTACTCAAAAAGAGTTTATAGATAACGATCTTGAATGAAGTAATTGGCAAAGTAAATATCACATAAGCATAGATTGAAATATTTGAACAATCATACCAAATCATTCTAAAAAATTGGCATAACAAAATAATTGTATGGGAAAAATGTGAGTTGAAGTGTATGTTGAGCTATAGGTCCAAGGAGATAGACAAGAAAGGGGCTCAATGAAACGTAGATGGGTCCTCATGGACCTAATAATAATGTGAAAGATAAATTTGAGCCCAAAATGTAACTTTGTGCTCAAAGTTGATCCTACATATGAAAAATTATATTCCTCAACAATCTGAAAGTGTTGGAGAGTGCCTTATTGGATTTTGTGCATCAAAAATCTTGAATGCACCTAGTGTTATCACAAGATAGCTTATATATCATGCCCAGAATTGAGTGTTTGGAAAGTTCTGTTGAGACAAGATACTAACATAGTATGCACTTGCATCAATGCATAGAATTATATATAGCTTTAATTGAAATTCTTTAATTTTTTTGTATGTGAAAATTATGTAAGCCAAAGCCAAGTATAGAAAAAAGATAGTTAGAACTGAACACCAAATCAAAGCTAAGTAGAGATTGGCTAATGTAGTAAGATATGAGACTAATAATTTTGTTAAGAACCATGTTATGTGGAGAAGAGGAAAAGAAAGTTTGGTTCTCAAGGGTCTAACAAACAAGGAGCAAAAGCTAGGTGTGGTTCATCTACTATAGTAATTAGGAAGAAAGTGTCATATTATTTTAATTGTGGTAAATGACATTGAGTCAAGTTTTGGGTTGATAGAAGGGAGCGTTAGAGGTATTGTGTATGTAGAGTTTGCACTCAGACTAACATAGGGTTTATGACACCTCTATCATCTTTGAGCTTAGATTATTGTATTTTATTTATTTATTATTCTAGTTGATGCCAATGTAGAATAGCTTGTTCTTTCTAGAGTAGCCATAATTTCTACTTATAGGGTCTCGAGTGCAGCAAAGTTAATGATAAATATGTGATACCTTTTGTAAGTTTTAGTTATGATAGCACTTCTTATTACCATAAAATTTATACTCTTTTTATTTTATGGATAATAATAATAATTGAATTAAAAGATTTAGAGATTATTTTATTATGAGTGTTGATATAACATTAAATTGATAGTATAAGAATTATGAGAAAAAAAGAGTTTTTTTATTAATTCTTTTTTTATCATAATAATGTTAGCTTCATAATTTATGTATTTTGAACTTTTAATTTGATGATAATTCTTGTGATCATGTTGTAGAAGATTTAGTAAGCAACATTGGTTGATCAAGAAGTAGAAATTCAGTTGAATAAGCTATCCAAACATAAATCTATAAAGATTTAATTGAGATTCTAGCATGGCATTTGTCAAGCCCCCACTTATATCAAGTACCACTGTATAACAAAATTACCATCAGAGTGAGGACAATGAATAAAACCAAGGTGGGGACCCAACGATCAGACAAACACCAACTCTAAAAATCCAAATTATATATTTTTTGTGTTTAATCACACAAAGCTCTCTCCTTTTTCACACATCTCGTGAAAATGGCTCTTCTGTAGCAGCACCATTCCCATCTCTCGATATAGTGGTTGCATGACCTATGATGTAAGCACTAAATAAGATTTTATATATCTCAGAAGATAAATCACAATATCTAACCAATTATGAAGAAGAGATATCAAATTATCATGAATAGTAAAGATGAATCATATGCATAAAGATAAAACCATACAAAATGTCATATATAATGTTAGATGAAAAGTCAAAAGAAATGTTAGTTCCTTATAGGTGTGTTATTACCGGACCTGATTACCTTTGATGTATTATCCTTTAGATCCAATCAAGCAAATGACCTCCAACCGGCATCCAACCAAGCAAATAACACTATGTAGATATCTAATCCGAAGATCGATACCCTACGATCCAACATGCTGGGCCTAGTGCCACCAGGCAGGTATGGTACCATACCATGCGATCCAACATGCTGGGCCTGGTGTAATCATCATAGAGTCATAGCACATAACGCTAGGCAGATATCTGATTCGAAGATCGATACCCTACGATCCAATAAGCTGGGCCTAGTGGTGAAGATAATGTTCTCTGGGAATCCCATTTTTATTACCATTCTGAAATCATAATTCCAATCAATTTTGTCATATCAAAAGACTTTTCTTTTCATATTGTTTCTTTCTTTTTATTTTATTATCATACCGTGTTATCTCTTCCTTTTCAATTTTCATGCAAATATATAAGTAACAACCAAAACACCATGTGATAGTAAGAAATCATATAAAAACATATAATATTGTGCTACATCACAAGGTTAGGAATTTATCTACCTGGATTTGCTGTATCAAATTTTCTTGTCCTATTCTAATTTATTTTCTTGATATCCTACAAGGGCATAGTGCAAACTTAATCAAGTTAAAATATGCTTATTAGACAAAAGTTGCTTTCTAAAAGTTGTTCCCAAGCAACCAAAAATCCTGCTTTCTAAAAGCTTTCCCAAACAGTCAAAAATCTCGTTTTTTTAAAAGCTTTCCCAAACAGCTAAAATAATCCCAAAATCCCCTAAATTTCTTTTGCAGCGCTGGATCGCCCGGTCCAACTGAACCGGTTCCTATTCTTCTCCTGTCCGTCCGGTGAAACTGAAACCTTTCGCCGGTGCTAGATCGGTCGTTTCATGCGTTGAATCGGTCGAATCTGGCTCGACTCCCGCCCTTTCGGTCTCCGCCTCTCATCGAAAAGCTTTACACAATCCTGACGACAAAGAAATTATTTCTTACCTGATCGAAATCCACGTCGACTGTTACTGTAGCGTGCTAGAACCTTGCTGAGCACAGTAGCAGTCGTTGGAAATGTCACCCTCGCACTACGACAACCTCCTCACAGTCGAAGTTTGTAGAAGTGCTTTTCAAACGCACCAGGGTTTCGACTTTTATAACCGCAGTCGAAACAGATTAGCCCTCGGTTCATGAATCACATTTTGCATATCACCCCTTCCACATTTTTTATTTGCATATATATATATCATTTGCCCGGAGAAATAAACATGCCTCGAAATTCCTAGCATTGCATATATACCCAACGCAGCCAACAACTTTAAAATTACAAATAAATCTTCCACCAAAATAAATGGAACTATGCCAATATTTAAAAAATTACAAATATATCCTCAATATTACAAATCTATCCAAATCTTTAAAAAATCATAATTTATTCCTTAGAACTCCAAAAATTAAAAACTTAACACTATTAGACTCGTCTCAAAGAGTTCTTTCAACAAAAATAAAATAAAGAAAAAGTAAGGCTATTACAGCATTGGTGGCCATTATTGATGTTATTACCGTCTTTGGCAGCATAGGAATCCTTGTGTCAACAGGGGTAATAGGATACGGCAAGGAATCATGCATAGTGAGTTGGGAATGCCAAAGCACATTGGTTGCATAATTTGTCTCCATAAAATGTGACTTAAAATAGCATCAGAGGCAGATGCATACCAAAAAGAGATAGAGTCCAAACAATGCTTAAAATTACACTTTATGCTCAAAATTTGGGATAAAAATACAAACATGGCAAAAACTATTCTCATTAGACTGTGCTCCACTGGCTTCTTTTTCTTTTCCCTCCACCATTTACTATTGACATGACTTGACCCAACTAGTCGATGCAGATGGCATTTGACTGTATCATTTAGAAGAATGGGTCTTTTGGGTATGATCCAGAACATAGATTCGTGCAACCTTTGAGAGATTTATTGTGTTGCACCAACCTGTTCACAAAGTTTGTGACGCTTCGACTCGATTTCAAACAAATATGCCATGTTGATCAACCAACCCATTTTGTGACAAGCTGTCTTGATTACAACTTGCAGTTTTGCTAACACTGTGTTGACCAGCCAACCTGCTCTACGAGACACTGACTCACATCACTGGCAATGTTACGCAAACCCACCAACTAGCTCTATGACATGCTGACTAGCAACCTACTAACGTGCAACTTGCCGACCTAATCTGTCACATGCGATATCAGATATGATCCACAATGCTGCTGTAGACATGTCAACACACCAAACCACTTTATGACCAATTGACTTGAGTCTAACTTGTGTGGGCATGTTTGACAATAAAAAAATTCAACTTTTTAGAAAGTTGTTTAGAAATGGTTTTGATTATAGAACTTTTGAACCAAAATGTCAACTTTTCAGGAAAAACATTTAGCACAGGCTTTAGTCATCGATTTCGAAACAACTTTTTAGTAAATAGATTTTAGAAGCAAAAAAAATATAGCTTTTGATTATAGTTTTTGTATATTTTTTATTTTTTATTTGTCTTTTGTGCTTAAGCTCTCTACAAAAATGAGAAGCTCACCTTTGGAATTGTGATCTTTGCATGGGTAAAAATTTTACTTTTTTTATATCTTAGTGAGGTCCAAGGTTGAACGTAGCAACAACTCTGACATGCTTATTTTTTAAAGCTTTGGTATTAGGAGGAGGGATGGAAGGCCCAAGTGGTGAGACATCATGCAAGTTTACCTATAATTTTATGGCATCTTCTATTTGCCACTACTTAACGGTTCCTTTTATTTTGTTATTCTTTATTTTGTCATCTCCTTTTTCACTTTGTTGCCAAAGTTTTTTTAGGTGGATACCTCTTATGTGTTACCTTTTTCGGGTTTCTCATGTTTGTTATTTTATTCTTAACTTGTGCAAGTCAATTTCTATGTTGCTCAAAACATTTGTGCTTCTCGTTCAACATCAATGTAATAATTAGAATCGATAAAAAACATAAATTTTCACAATTCGAAGCTATAAATTTATGCAATCATAATTATCTTTCATGAATAAGAAAGTCAATAATCTAAATAGTTGATGAGTTAGAAAAGTAAAATACTATTGAGCTCTATCATGTTTAAAAGAGAGCAAGAGAGTTATAATATCTTGCAAAAAGGAAGGAATTTTATTTGCTCCATATAAAAGAAATGATTTTCTTGAAGATGTCGTTAAATTAGGTTCTTCTATGAATATAATCCAGATAATTGATTAACACCTTTGTTGGATCCATAATGGAGAATTTGAAGGTTGGAATGCTAGTAGTTAAATATTATCATTAAGAGGTCAATGTTGCAAGGCATTTGCAAATATTAATTTGGATTTGTAAAATAATTGTGGAAGAAGAACATATCTTTTTTTTTGATGTTGTGAAATTTAATAGGTCTTAATGATGGGAAAGTAGGATTGATTTTAGCAATTGGAGGTAAAGTATTTTAGTGATTTATAGAAAGAGAAGTGATGGATGAAGCTTATAAAAGATTTTATTTGATTTTGTAAGAAAAGTAAAAAAAAATCATGAAAGTAGAGGGTACTATCAAATGCTTTGGATAATGTATGGCATATAATATGAAATTAAGAGTCTAGATCATTTCATATGATAGAAAAAGGATGAGTGGGTTGGACCTTAGATTCATAATGCATTTGTTAAAAATGATTGCTTAAGTCCAACTAAATGTGTAAGGATTAATGAATGAGATTATTATCAAGCTATGCTATTTTTAAAGAAGAGAATAATTGTGAAAAGTTATAGGTTTGGCCTTAGATAAGAATTAATTATAATAGAAGTTTTTCTTAAAAAGAGTCCTTAAGAGTTTTCCAAAAAGAGCATGTAAAAAGTAAGACTTAGAGGTATAGTTGATATTACAAGTCCTTAACATGATAGTAACTAGGATTTGTAATTCATTCTTCAAGAAATCAAAGAAAAAATGAAATATAATTGTCGATGTTGAGTAAGATGATGACTTCAAAATAAGAAAGGAATAATATTGAGGTTGACAAAATAAAGTCAAATCACATATTTGTGAATGTTGAGAATAGTGAAATTGGGAGCATTTGAAACAAATTATGTGTGTAAATTGGCAAAGATAATGAGTAGAGTGAATCTCAAATAACAAATTGAATGTTATATATTTTTTTTTTTTTATAACGTCCCTTTTTCTTATTACTGATAGAAATATTACATAAGACCCAGTCTCCTAAGAAGGAGACTTTCAATGCCAAGGAGTTTCCCAGCTCGCATGTGGTACATAGAAATTAAGAAAATTTGGACTTCCCACTGAAACTTGTCTGGCCTACAGCATGTGCCTGAGAAGAGTGCCGCATTCCTTGTCTTCCAAGCAAACCAACATATTGCTGCTGGAATTGAAAATGCAAGTGATTTGAGAGAGGATTTGCGTGACCACCAATGTTGCACCAGCTCAAGGAGATTAGTTTGATCATAGACCTCCAGGGTACGGCCAAACCACTGCCAAGTTGGGTATACCATACGACAGCGCCAAAAGATATGTTCCATTGTGTCCACGTCGGGGAAGAAAGGGCATTTCGGCGCCAGTGAGATATTCATCTTTTGTAAGTTCAAAGGAAGAGGCAGCGCATTGTTGAATAGGTGCCACATGAAGATGGAAACCTTTTCCGGAATTCTAGAATGCCAAAGGAGTCGATTATCATAATGCTTGGGAATGGAACGTAACGTCATCTTGCTCAAGATGTCATAGGCTGCTGCAAAGGAAAATCCTCCATACGGGTCCGAGCATTTATCAAGCCATCCCACCAAACCGCTTAATTCATCCACCAAGTTCAAACCAAATGGAACTAAACCAAGAATCTGGTCCAGCTCCGAACCGGAAACGCCAATCAAACCGGACGCGCCAACCGAACCAGGCCACGCGTCCCGAGCTGAACCCGTGGGCGAGCCGTCGTCTTCTTCCTCCGAACAGACCGGAATCAACGCCCTAAATTTTACCAGGCTACACCAAACGGGAGAAACGCGATGCTTCAGCTGGAAAGGGTTCTCCCTCGTGAGATACGCCTGACAAAAAAACTTGGTCCAAAGATTAGAAGTGTGGAGGAGCCGCCACCACAGCTTCGCCGAGTGCGCCAGAGCCTGTACCTCAAAATTGATCATACCAATATCTTGTTCATCCACAGGCCGCGCAATCCTGTGCCATGCAGCCCAATGATGATTATTTGTGTCCTTTGTCTTGCCCCAGAAAAAGCGAGCAAGCGAGCTATTGACCACCCTTACCGATTTCATGGGAGGGGCCATTGCAGCCGCAATGTACCCGGACATCGAGCTCAAAACATTGTTAATAAGAACTTTCTTCCCGCCCATTTAAAGGAGTTTGTTTTGCCAAGACGCAATTCGTGATTTCACTCAGTCAACCAGAGGTAGGAACAGGTGGCTGCGGGAACGCCTGGTATCAAGCCAGCAGCCCAAATAAAGCAAAGGCATCTTCGCCGAGGGAAAACCCAGGATGGATTTAACACGAACATTCCCAGATAAGGATGAAGACTTGGCATGTATGGCGGACGATTTCTCCTTATTGAGGTCCAACCCGGAAGCCTTCAGGAACGTGTTGATGCTTCTAGCAAGGTGACGGAGAGAAGCTTTGCGGATGGTTGTAAAGATGGCTACATCATCAGCGTACGCCAGGTGTGAGATCGGGCTACACTGCCGGGGGGAAGAAAAATATTCAATGCGCCCCGATTGGAAGGCGCTCGACAGGTTCTGACTGAAGACGTCGATGACAATTGCAAATAATGCAGGTGACAGCGGGTCTCCTTGCCGAACACCGCAGGAAGGTTGAAAATAGCCTTTCGGGCAGCCATTCAGCAAAACCGATAGACGGGTTGCCTCCAGTAGATTCATAACCATCGAACAAAAATTCGAACAAAAACCCTTTGCCTGCAGCGCCGCAATAAAAAACGACCAGTTAACCTTGTCAAATGCAGATTTGAAGTCGAGCTTCAGAATGACGTTGCGATGTCGACGTCGAGTGTTCAACCGGGTCAGCATTTCTTCCATTAAAAGTATGTTGTCGGTGATGCATCGTCCTTTGACCACTGCCGATTGTTCCTCCGAAATAATCGTCGGGAGAAGAGGAGCCAGGCGAGAAGCGAGTAATTTCGAAAGGATTTTTGCATTCACGTTGCATAGGGCAATGGGGCGAAAGTCGGAAGGAGAAGACGCGGCCGGGGATTTGGGGATCAGACACAACCACGTGGCGCCAACCGCCGCTGGGATGCGAGTTCCGGATAAAAAATCGTTCGCGGCCTCCACAAGGTCTTCAGACAGCACTGCCCAAAAGCGTTTGTAAAACTCCACCGTGAATCCATCCGGGCCCGGGGAACTAGACGCCGCCATAGACATAAGTACTCTTTCCAGTTCAACGGCATCGGTTGACCGGGTTAAAGCGTCGTTGAAATCCGTGTTGACCTTCTTCATGGAAGAAGTCAAGCAGTCGGCGATCGCCTGGCTACAACTGCTTGTGCCAGTGAAGTGTTCCTGAAAATGAAGCGGAAGAAAACGAGATAATTCCTCCACACCCTCCGTCCATGAGTCGTCCGATCGACGAAGCTTCTGAATCCCAAGTTTATGTCGCTTCATCCTGACCGATGCGTGAAAAAACTTGGTGTTCGCATCCCCGTCACGCATCCAGCGGAGGCCAGCCTTCTGATGCCAGTAGTCCTCCTCATTCTGCAACATTAAGGCCAGATGTTTATTTGCCCTGTCCAAGTCCTCAGACGCTTCCGTCGAGAGGCAAATCGCTAGCTTCTCCTCTGCATCCGACACCGCTTTTTCAGCCATGGTCCTGTTCTTGAAGAGATCTCCAAAAACCGAGCGATTCCATACTTTAATAGCCTTCTTCAATCTCGCAATTTTCCCGACCAGTTTGAATATCCCAGTTGCCGCGATAGGAGCCTGCCAGGAGGAACACACGACATCCGCGAAGTTCACGTGGTTCAGCCAAATGTTCAGAAAACGAAACGGTTTTGGGGGCGTGCTGCAAATCTGTCCCGGCCGAAACAGAATGGGGGCATGATCAGAGGTGGTGCGGGGGAGGATTTCGACACGACTGTTCGTGAATTCTTCCATCCATCTGTCATTGCAAAGAAAATAGTCAAGTCGTTTAAGGAGAATGGCACCATGTCGCTTCCCTTGCCATGTAAACGGCCCTCCTGTTGTTGATGGGATGATGAGATTAGCCGCCGAGATGGCTTCGTCAAAGTCGTAAGCTTCCTTGCTGCAGAACCGCTTCGTCCCACATTGATCCTGCGCCCGCAAGGTGACGTTGAAATCACCGCAGACGCACCACGGAACATCCCCGACCAAAGCGCTGGTCTCTGTAATAAACTTCCAGAGACACCGGCAAAGGCTGCGAGTATGCATACCGTACACCGCGGTGACATATATAGACTGAGAAACTGCCACGTCCACACACACCAAAGCCGCTTGGTCGGAGGACCGAACCAAAGACAAACCACAGCGGTGAGACCATAATAACCAAAGCTTTCCGTTGAGCAAGGGCCAGCCATCAGCCAGGCCCAGTTCCGAAACCAGTGCTGCAATACGATCAGCCCCAATTTTGGGTTCGATTAAAACAAGTATGTCGATGGCGTTCGTGAGGACGAGCCGACGAAGCCGTCCCCGGGTTGCACTGTTGCCAACCCCGCGCGCATTCCACGAAAGGACGTTAATCATTAGGAATAGGAGGCGGCTTGGAGCCCGCCGCACTCCGAGTGTGTGGAGGCGAGACAACTTTCGTCCCTCCCCTGTTTTTGGTTCTTCTGTTTTTAACTTTGATGGCCGCCAGAGGCGGGAATTCAGCAGCTTGCTGAAGTTCGCCAAGGAGCTCTGATCGGCCAGAACAGGGATCCATATCAACCGCGTTCGACTGTTCTCGTACCTCCATCCTAGGGGGAGAGTGTGATGAATTATTGTCTGTGATCCTCTGCTTCGGCATATTGGAGGATTCCGTGTCCCCAGTTTGAATTTCCGTGGGGAATGGGGAGGGCGTGAAGATGGGCACCGGACCTCTGTTTCGCTCCAGATCTTCTTGCAGATTTTGTGGAAGCAACTTATGCTCCAACCAAGCTGGCTGCTGGTATGCAAATTGCTTAAAATATTATATTAGATTAATAGAAGCTTAGTAATTGTCATGTATTTTTGATAAATAAGCATGCATTATTAATAAATTGAAACCTTTTTATTAAGAAAAGAGAATTTTTAGAGAGAAAAAAAATGACTAATGATGAGGATAAAAGGAATGATCTATTGCTCTTAGTCACAAGAACCCTCCTCTTATCCTCTCTAACTCAGTTTATAATAATAATTATCATCATTTCTATTAATAAAAGGTTTATTCATAATTTAATATTTCTTTTTTGTTTATTTTAAAATCATATTTAGTTTATAAACTTTAGCTCTTTATTCATCAGTTCAAGTCCAATTTTAGGGAAATCACGTTAGGATAAATCGACAAACCCAAACTAAATCCCAATGAGCAAAATACCTAAACACCAACCAAGTTGGGGCAAAATCACAAAGCTTAAAAAACTAAACTCCAATATTCTAAAATTCTAACTATCAAATTGGATTGGAGCTAAAATGCCAAAATACTAAATGAAACCTAACAATTAACAAACATACATTTAGACTTAAATATGCACAAAATCAAATCAAACTTTAATGGGCATAAGTTGTACATACTAATTGAGTTACAAAAATAGTTTTACAAAAAAGTAAAAAAAGAAAGATGATATGAGACACCAAAAAAGGTGGCTGTTTTATAATAATTTTATTTATTTTTTAAATAACTAAGAATTATATATATATATATATATATATAAGCACATTTTTCAAGTCATTAATTATTTTGCAATTAGTGGAATCTAGCTTCTTGTGTACTTTAAGGTGATTTTGAATGGTGAATAAATTTTCTCAAATTTTTTTAATATTCACTTTTTGTCATGTTCTTCTTGCAATGTCTCCATGAAAATCATTATTCACTTTATGTTGTTCCTTCATTTTTGAACTTCTCATACTAAAGATCTCAATAAAATTATTACACTTGTCTTTGATGTGACTCTCTCTCTTTTTCATAATGGTTAGCATGCATTTTGTTTTGAAGGCATTAGTAATTCTTGAATGATAATAATTTATCGACACATCTATGTCTTCACCTGTTGACCTTTTTGCATGGTATAGTGAAAAAATATTTCTATAATTGATTGATATTTTTATCAAGATGCTTAACATTCAAATTTCAATCATGAATAGTAGATAAATCCATTTTAAATTTAACAATGAAATATATTTTTAGATCTCCAAAGTGCAAGAAGAGAAACCCATACTTATTAAATATTCCAATTTAACTCTTCAAATATGTTAAGATTATTGATAATTTCATCTTGATTGTGCTTTAGAAAATATCATTGACTTAATTTAGAATGATAATTAATATATTCACACGTAATGCCAAACTAGACCACTAATCTATAACTTATAATTTATATTATTTAATTTTTTAATTTTAAATTTTAAACTAAATTTAATTAATTATCAAAACAAAAACTGTAAACCAAACATCCACAAATTCAACAGCTATAAAAATCATATTGAGTGCCCAACATAAGCAAAAATAAAATCTTCGACTCAAAATTCACAAACATTTGAACAAAAGTCAAACAACATTGGTCTTAAGTGAAAATTAGTAGCAAATTTTTGTAAAATCAAATAATTGAATAGTTTGAATAATATAACAAGTTAATGACAAGTTATGCACATGATAGCAAAATCAAATAATCCTTCACTTTTTGAGTTCTATATGAATTTGTGTCAAACAATATGTATTTTTGTAAGTACAACCTAAACTTTCTATTAGACATTCTTAGAAAAATTGGGTGACGGAGCGCTTGTGGTGATGCAGACTGGTGGTGGAGCTGGTGGTGACGGTGTGCTGGTAGTGACAAAGTGCTAGCGGTGACGAAGTGCTGGTGGTGACAGAGTGCTGGTGGTGACGAAGACTGGTGGCAGAGCTGGCGGTGACGGTGTGCTGGTGGTGATGGCGTGCTGATGGTGACGAAGTGCTGGTGATGACGGAGTGCTGGCGATGACCAATGGACCATTATAGACAAGGATTGGAAGATGGTGTGTTGGTGGTGACAGTGTGCTGGTGGTGACGAAGTGCTAATGGTGACGGAGTGCTGGCGGTGACGAAGTGCTGGTGGTGACGGAGTGCTGGTGGTGACGAAGATTGTTGGCAGAGCTGGTGGAGGCTGATGGTGGTGACTGGAGATGGAGTGCTAGTGGTGTAGACTGGAGGGGGGTGCACTGGTGATGGCGTGCGGATAGCAGCACGCTGGGGACGGTGAGCTGGTAATAGTGACTGGAGAAGGAGCACTTGCGGCGAAGACTGGGGGACAGTGGGCTCACGACGGTGTGCTGGACACGGTGTTAGTAATGGTTAGCTTTTGGAAATTCAAATTTGAATTCGTTGGATGTTGGTTTCGAGCTGGGGTACCGAGACAGGTTTAGCCTTCTCAACCCCACGTGGCGTAGGTTACCATCATCTCTCTTTGGGTGGCACACGCGATCTGCATAAATTAGGTCTTGGAAAACCTGCAGCCTTAATGAAACGAGATACACAACATGGGGGGTAACAAGGGGAGGAAGAGTAACAAGAAAACCAGGAATGCTGAGAGCAAATCTCTGGAAAGAGAATGCTATACTTTCGCAACAAATAAGATGGTGGCGGATACTGGGAAGAATGTCTTCACTCCTAGCGTGGTGGCTGACGAGGAGGAGGTTGGGTTTGCAAGGCATGAGGCAGATGATTCTACTGCTTCTTCGATCACCCCTGTGAACTCCGTGGATTCTGTGGTGGGTCTGGAGACTTTGGCAAAAGGTGAAGCAGCGCAAGTTGATGAGCCTGAGCATCGGATGCGGGGCACTGGAGCAGGGGAACACGATGTGGCCCATACCACGACGGCTGTATTGGCTGAGCTGGGAAAGAAGAGGAAAAGGCTGTGGAGCGTATGGGATGTGCGCGGCCGGAGGGGACGCTTTGTCCTGATCAGGGTGTGGATGGCGGGGCTGTGCGCAGTGCTCCACTACAGGCTTTGAGTAAGGAGGCTCAATTCAATAGGGTTAGTTTCAGGGAGGCCTTAATCTCCAAGAACAATGGTTCAAGCAGACGTGTGACTTCCTTCGTGCGTCCATCTATTATTGATGTAAAGGATATTGCAGCGGGCATGCCTGACCATGTGGATAACGAATATATTATTATGTCATCTGAAGCATGCTACAAACGCATTGAATTCCACAAGTTTGATCTCGTCGCACGTGTATATGGGAATAAACTCCCATTCTTCGTCATCGCACGAGTGATGTAGAAGTGATGCGGCAATTACAGAAACTTCAGGATTCTGGATTTATCTTTTGGATGCTTCTACCTACATTTTGACTCCATGCATGATAGAAACGAAGTATGGCTGGGTGGCCCGTGGCAAGTTGCCGACCAAGCCATGGGGCTTGACGTGTGGAAAATATCTTGAGAATTGCTATGGCAGTTGGGGAGCTAATATTGATGGACAGGTGGACCGCCGACATGCAAAGATCTGCTTTTGCCATGGTGTGCGTCCGAATGGATCTCTCGAAGCCCTTAAAACCTGGAATGTGATTAAGAGGGGAGTTTGGCAGAGTTTATCAACCTTTTCGAGTGTGAGAAACTACCTTGGGTATGTTTCATCTGTGGGCATATTGGTCACCTTGCAGGGCAGTGCTGCATGCAGACGACTCAGGAGGCTGTGCCTATGTACATACCTGGGATGACGAGGAGTGGGGAAGAAACGGGGAAGCGTGATGTGGCATCGACTTCTACTGTAGCTCATGGAAGCAATGAGCCTGGAAGCAGATCACTGGAGGTTGCAGTAGCGGACACATGTGGTTGATCTGCAACTGTAGCGGAGTGCTCCAGGGTTCCAGGAGTACTGGGGTGACAAAGGGGGTCCCATGCACGTGACTCAAAGGAGAAAGCAAAGTCAGGGGGCTTGGGTCCTTGGATGCTTGTTCTTCCTCGACGTAGGAGGCAGGGCACAAATGCTCGTAGGATTTCACCAAGCAGGGCGAGCCATAACTCACGCAGATCCTCGAGGGGATTGACTAGAGATGGGCTGGACGCGAGAATGTATGACAGGGAGAGGTGCCTATCCATTGCCAGAGGAAGGGATCTGATGAGGCAGGCCTAGCTCCCAAAGGCAAGGGAGGACAAAGAGAAGGAATCACATCCAAAAGCTCTGACGAAGGATGCGAGATTAAGGCAGAATGTACAGGCAGGAATAGATAAAGGGAAGAGGCCGCTACTGGAGGAGGAATATGCAACGGAGGAAACTACATGTGTGGATGGATCTTACGCCACTAAGAAGTAGGAGGGCTTCTCTTGGGCTACTCTTTGTGGGGTGCATGGGATACTGGGGTGGACGATGGAGGCCGCTTTCTGTCTCACAGCAGAGGAAGTGCAATGGCGTGGTTGTACATACACTGTGCACGCTCTTGTGGTCACTCGGGGGGTCCTACTCTGTGACGGTGACCACACTGAGGTTATTAAACCACCTTAATTGATGATGAGATTTGTGGTTTGGAAATTAGGGGAATCTGGGATAGGAAGTCCATGTGTTATCTTCAAAGATTTGTACGTGAAGGTAATGTTACTGTCGTGGCTCTTGTGGATAAGAGAGCTTAAAATTTCCTGAGAAATGATGCAGACTGGCTTCTTGGAAGGGAATGAAATTTTGCGATGCAGCCTTCGGCTAGGAAGTCAGCTGGCATTGTTTTGTTGTGGAAGAGCTGGGTTGACATCAAAGTCACTACCTCCTCTATGCATGTCATAGCCTTTGAGGTCAGGCTGCAAGGCGTGGTTAAGCTTAGCTGCTGCGTAGTGTATGGCCCCAATGAACAACACAAGCGGTGGGAGGTCTGAGACGTCGTGAGGAATAAGTCTAGCAGCAATTGTCCTCTTATTGTGGTGGGAGATTTCAACTTTGTAATGACACAAAGTGAGAAGCGTGGTGGAAGAAAGTTCATGTATGGTAAAGGGCAGCAGGAGTTCGGGGATTTTATGCAGGAGTTGCAGCTGGTGGACGCAGGGTTTATTGGCAATATCTTCACTTGGTGTAATGGGAAGCAAGGTGGAGCACGTACCCTAGAGAGACTCGATCGGGTGCTTGTGAGCACTGCGGGGCTGTATTAGTTCCCTGAGTGTTCTTTCACACACCTGGGCCGGCTTGGGTCCGACCACTGCCCTCTGCTGGTTGAATTGGGAGGCAGAAAGCCATGGGTGGACAGGGGAAGGATCCAGTTTGAGAGCGTATGGCTGGACTTCCCTCAGTCACTCGGGGTGGTGAATCAAGCGTGATGCAGGGGTGTGAGGGTTAACCATATGGAGGAATTAATGACTAAGTTCCATTGCTCTCTGGTTGCGCTGCGAAGGTGGAGCAAAACCGAGGTGGGGAACATTACTAACAATAATGTGGAGCTGGAGAGAAGTATCAACGAATTGCAGATGAAGGAGTCTCAGCAGGGGCTGGATGATGAGGAAAGCTTGCACCTTGGTCGCATGATTTTGGCCTTCCATCGTGGATGTGCTCACGAGGAGAAATGGTGGTGGCAAAGAGCGAAGCTGCATTGGGTGCAGTTGGGGATCACAATTCTCGCCTTTTCCATGTGGCAGAGACGACACATGCTTGTAAGAACCACATTGCTCAACTGAAGGACGTGGAGGGCAAGGTGATAAATATGCCTGAGAGCATCAATGGTATCATCTTGGCCTTCTTTGAGACTAAGTGGGGTTACGCAGGGCGGGGGCCACCGCATTTGACTTTTGAGCCGTGCGCCAGCATTAGTGGTGACCTGGCGTCTCAGTTGAGCTGCAGGTTGACCGAGAAGGAGATAACTGTAGCTATTCGTGGCATTAGAAGAAACAACGCTCCGGGCATTGACAGGGTCACTGTCGAGTTTATCCATGGATACTGGGTGATTACTCGCAGTGACATTATTTGTGCGGTGCTGGACTTCTTTGAGGAGAAGAGGATGCCAAATGAGTGGAAGGACACACTGATTCTCCTAATCCCTATAAGACATGGTGCATGCAAGCTGGAGCACTTCCGAACTATCAGTCTCTGCAATACCATATACAAAGTGGTGGCAAGAATATTAGTGGAAAGATTGAAGCCGATGATGCCACTTCTCATCTCGCGCGAGCAAGGTGCCTTCATCCTTGGACGCAGCATTTCGGATAATATCTTCATCGCACAGGAAATGGCCTCCAAAATGCACTCTTGCACCCTAAAACTGGGCTCATGGCAGTTAAAATTAATATGCAGCATGCTTATGACAATGTGAAATGGGACTTTCTGCTCGGGATGCTAAAGCGTATGTGGTTTCCTCTTCTATGGTGCGAATGGATTGAAGCCTGCATCACCTTTCCGAGGTTTGGGGTCCTTATCAACATTGTTTGACTCCCATGGGTGGAGGCACAGCGTGGGCTCCAACAGGGCTGCTTGCTCTCACCTTACTTGTATGTTATCATGACGGAATACCTCTCTATGCTGGTGTGTGACTATGAGACCAGGCAATTGCTCGGGTTTCGATGTGGACAGCATGCGCTGTTAATCTCACACTTGTTTTATGCAGATGACGTCCTCCTGTATGCAGCTGCAATGCACGAGGCTGCGTGTGAATTACTCTAAATCCATGGTCCACTTCAACAGAACTATGAGCAGGAAGAAGATGAGAATGGTGGCGAATAAACTCAGTATGGAATGGGGTCGGAGTCTTACGTATCTCAGGGTTCCTATCGCGGTGAAGCATCTAAAAAGAATGGACCTTAATTTCCTGATTCAAAAGATGGAAGCCCGTGTTGCCAACTGACGGATTCGCCCACTTTCGCTTGCTGGGAGAGCAGTAATGGTTTCCTTTATTCTCAAGAGGAGGATTAGAAACTTCCTATGGTGTGGGGCTAACAACATGCATACGATACACTATGCGTATTGGGATAGCGTCACCTTACCGAAGGCTGCGGGTGGATTTGGGCTTCGGGACCTCCGCATTTGGTAATGCGTTATGCAAATGAAGCATTGTAGGCGCTTACTGAGCCGTGAGGACAGTCTCTGTGTGGATATTATGAGGCAGAAATATAACGTGACACATAACTCTTCCAAGACTCATCAGAACGTTTCCCATGCATGCAGGCTCATGTAGGAGGTAATGTTGAGTGTGGTGTCAAACTTTGTATGGAGAATCGGTGACAGGAAGACAGTAAGGTTTGCGGAGGGCAACTAGATTGGCTTCCTTCCTATCTGCAGCTGGCCTACATTCATCAATATGAACACTGTGTGGCCGGTGTGTGTGGTCGAATACATTACCGCGGCTGGAGTTTGGGATCTGGGCAGTATACATGCATGGACTGGCGATCTCTTGCTCGATAGGGTGTTGCACCTTCCCTGGGCTAGGATGTCTGGACAAGACGCGATGCTTCAGGCGCACACGAAGACGGAGAAGGTTGATAATGGGAGGCTCTACTTGCACCTGAGATGCATAGCTAATGACAACACCAGAAAAAGAACCAAGCGGGACGCGGATCAGATGAGAGGATTATGGAAGCTTAGAGTGCTGTCGAGGGTGCGCATTTTCCTGTGATACATGGTGGGGGATCACCTCCTTACGATTGTCTAGATGGCTCGGAGAGGGCTGCTTAAGTGTAGAAGTTGCACTCGGGGATGTTTAGCGGAGGAATCCACGCAGCACGTCTTTTGAGAATGCCCGCACGCCAAAGAACTCTGGGTTGACCATTAGGAGCATGAGGCCGTGGCCGCACTTGGGCAGCCTCGGGGTGCAGGGTGTTGGGCTGATATTCATGCACCTGCTCATGGAGTTCGTCGGTTCGCCAGTGGCGAGATGTGGGGATGAGGTCGT
Organism: Vanilla planifolia; assembly: GCA_023846275.1. Classification (NCBI taxonomy): domain Eukaryota; kingdom Viridiplantae; phylum Streptophyta; class Magnoliopsida; order Asparagales; family Orchidaceae; genus Vanilla; species Vanilla planifolia. The sequence continues at coordinate 3,067,391 of CM043877.1, forward strand.
GCATGTTGCTACTTTGGCCACTATTATGTACTACATATGGGAGAGAAGGAACGTGAAGAGGTACAACGATTCGTGGTTAACTGCTGTACTGTGTTGCGCAAGATAAAGGTCGAGATTATTGCAACAGCAGCAAAACATTGCAACATTTACTCATCTATGTCTAGCGAGAACCCATGCAACTCCTTTGAACTGTTTACAGCCCATATTTGGGTTCCCCCTACTGGATGGATAAAAGTGAATTGTGATGCTGCTGTTGGAGAGGATACCACTGGGTTTGGTCTAGTGGTGAGGGACTAAATGGGAAGCCATTACTGGTGGTTGGAAGATGGGTTATCTCGCAGGCTGGCGAAGCTATGGAGGTTCAGGCAATGCTTGAGACCTTTGATTTGTTAAGGGATACCCTTTCCCAATTTCACGTTGTGGAGGTTCAGAAGGATTCGATGTCGGCACTGTAGGAGGTTCGTAAGCTTATCTCTCACCAGCCTGTGGCGGGTCCCTTTGCTGATGCTATTGAGCGCGCGAGATGCTTGGACGCGCTGAGATTATCGCACATCTACAAAGAGGGGAATGCGCTTGCTGACTGGGTTGTGCGTGCTGCCTGTTGTGCTGATTTTTTGTGGGGAAGGGCGTGTCCCTTCCCAAGCCCCTCATCAAACTTATGTTGTTAGTTTTCATCTTTGATCCTCCGTGAGGATCATCGTGATGACCTTTTTGTAAGGTTTATGTCTCCTTTTGAATCAAAAAAAAAATGGGGTCAACTACCATTATTTAAGTAAGATAAATCAAGTCATCCAGTACATCATCACCTCTAATTATGTATTTGATTGTCATACAATACATTATTTTTTATCGATGGCTTGATCATGGTGCTTAATGTTCATTACTATTCATATATGCCCATTAACATACCACATTGATGCTTCTCATATGACTTCGGACAAGTACATTAAATAGTTGGTGATATTGTTCACATTTTGACATCTTCATATTACAATGATTTCTACTAGATTTATATCAAACAAATACATTTATGGCACGTATGGTCAGTTTAATCATAGAGTCTACCTCACATGCCCATGCATTGAACGTGTATGACTTTCTATTAGTTACAATATATACTGCTTAGCACATCGAGCAAACATGTTCCGTGATAATGGTTATTATTCATATTTTGGGGGTCTCATACTTGGACAATGATTTATAATTACGTATAGGACAAATATGAGTAATGCCAACATTTATTATTCATTCTTGGATATCTTCGTACTTATATGATGATTGTCGAATTGGCATCAAAGAAGTAAGATCAATAAATATTATATTGATGGAATCATAAGGTCACTCCAACGATTCATATTGATTTAGACAAGTACAATAGAGCATGTGGCATACAGATCATCAAACGACTGTGATAATTTATTGTAAGCTCATGAGATAAGTATAGTCAGTATAAACGAATAGTACTCATATTCTGACACTAGTGTACAGAAATAATGCATTCCACTCTCATATTAGCCAAATCCAATCAGTTTAAGTCTTTCTTATTTATATGTAGCCACCTTCTTATTATGACAACATCACTCATCTATGTTTCAAACAAGTATGATAAGAGAACACGTTGTAATCGAGATTGCACCAAAACTTCATTGTTAACTTTCGAATCAAACTATCATAAGGGATTAATCTACTCATTAGTCGCTTGTTAACGATACATTTCACCATGAAGGATAACAAGATCTAAATAGTATTGAAGCAAGATGTGCTCACCACTATGTAATCTTAACATTTTGAAATAAATAAAATGTGTTTTTATTAAAAAAAATAATACATTCATCATACAAATTAGGATAAAAACAAAGAAAATTGAAGAAGTGAAGGCATTGAAAAAGATAAGTTTTAAGATCAAGCTTTGATCCACTTAAAGCAATATTAAAATAAGTTTTTGATTTTTTTTAACCAAATTTAGAATCAAAACTTTTAATAAACATAAATATCATATATTGAATGAAACAATTTTAAATTTGACATGATGGCACTTTTTGAGGACAAAATCAATTTGGATCTAATGAGAACTTCATAATTTTGTATGATATGAGTAATATTAAGATGATTTAATAAAGGAAATGATCTTTTTTGAAAAGACAAAACCTTCTTAAGATGAGATAAATTGACCTAAGAAGATAATAATTAGACATAATAAAACAAAAATATCACAAAATTGTTAAAAATTAACATATAAATAAATTTTACTCATCAATAGATTGATTATAGCTTTTTAGTGGAGAAATATGGTTGAATTATTGAAAAGGATTTAACTTTAGCATAACTCAAATTTTCTTAAAATTATGATAAGTTTATTTGAATTTGACTCAACTTTAAATCAAGTGGAATTAAACTCTAGCTCAATAATCCTACTCATTTAGGTCAATCTTAAAGACAAGGTTTTATTTTTAGAAAAATTATGTGATCCATAATATCTATGTCAAATAAAATATTGATGTTAATTGTGGTCTAGAGATGTGACATTATTAAGAGGTGAGATTGCAAACACATCTATGCCAATGAATAACTTTTATCTATGAAAATTTTTAATTACAAACAATAATTTCATGCATTAAGCAATTTAGTCATTACAAATGTATATATATATATATATATATATATATATAAGTGTGTGTGTGTGTGTTTGTTTTATATTAAATTTATAGATCTATTAATTTGGTTTTGTATGGACTATTTAACTTACATGTATATAAATCTTATTGGGTTTAAATTATTTAATATACATATAGATATATAAATTAATCTATATTCTTACAAAATTATGTGCATATTTCGTGTGTGAACTTTTCCTTATGTTACATTATTTCAACAACTAGTTGATTACTCTTATTGAACAATGGTAATTAATTGGTGTGATTATTTCTTCATATGGTAATATTTTTTCTTCTAAATCATAATTATAAATAGACTAAAGTACATTGAATTGGTGAAACAAAACAAAAAAACTATTACAGAATGATTTTGATATTCTATAAGTGTTTTTCGTCATTTATGATACCTAATTGATTGACATTTAAAGTATCACTATTATTTTTGTTGAAACTTAATGATAGTCATACTAATTATGTCATTCCTACCACGATGGATATACTCACATAGAATGCCAAATTGGATCACCAATCTATAATTTAATATTTAATTCATATATATTATGTAATAATCTAAGCAACATAAGTAGTTAATGATAACAAAACAAATAATAATTCACCTCTCAATACAAATGACTTTTTTTCAAAACCAATTTAGAGTAACTCCTTATAATTTATTGTCCTGATATGGAAGGAATATAAATCATTTCATTAATTAAAATATTTTTCCTAGTTTAAATTTTATAAAAATATTTTCCCACAATAATAGACTTTGGTCTAGGAGGTTAAAATAAAATTAATAAAAATGAGAAAGGTTATATATATATGTTTGATTATGTATAGATTATTTAAATTATATATATATTAGTTTATATGCTTAAAAATGTTTATGCATAATTCATTTATTGATCTTTGCTTATGTTATATTATTTTGACACTTTCATGATATTTCAAAAAATATTAAGTGAAAAAGCCACGTGGCATTTTAATATTAACATCAATTGCTACCATAAGGGATGCATTTGAACGTTGTTGTTTTTACCCACTGCAATGTAATAATAATCTGCACAATTTTTTTATTTAAAATAATTTGAATAATTATTAGAAAATATTATAAACATTTTTTTGTTAGTTTAGGGGTTATAATCATTTGTAACTTTACATGCCATAACTAATGATTTTTCTGAGTTGTTTAGTTAGTGAGTTCTTAATATGGCATAAATATTGCTTTATTTAATGGCCAAAATTGGTAAAAAAAATGAGACAAAATGTGTTATGAAAGTTAAACCAATGAGAAGGATCTGCATGAAGGTTAAAACCAGAGATTCTTAACTAAGTTATTTTTTATATATCTAATAATTTTTCAAAACTCATTATCTTTACTTTTACATTTTTTTCATCATTAATATTAGTATTTTGTAATTTAGAATTTATTTTTAGTTTTTGTTTCTCTTTTTGTTTCTTTTTTTTTTTGTCTTCACTCTACTACTTTATAATCTTTTTTGTAATTTTCAATACTTTCCTATTATTACAAACAACTTCCAATCAATACTCAACTGCCTTTTGATGTTTTCCCCTCTACAAAACAGGTCTTTTTTTTTTCTCTTTTTTTCTAGTGTTATATTGTCAGTTCATATATAGAAGTAGTTTGTGTTTGATATCCACTCAATATCATTTGTGTGAATCACATATCAACAAATTTCACTTTATATGTGTGAATCATTTATGATTAGCTTGAGCTATTATCTGCTTCGATTTTGATCCATTCTTTTAAGTAGGTATGCAATTCTTTGTTTTAGTAGTTTTTATAATATATCAATGATTTTACACTTTTGTGCATTTATAAATTTGATTTGTAAACTTGATATAGATGAATATCATCTCTTGAATTTCACATTAAAACTTATTTCTCATATGATATTTAATTAATTTACATGACAAATTGTCCAACATCAAATGATTATTTCACAATTTGCTATTGGATGGCATGATTATTGTGAATTCAAACACATGAAAGATTCATAAAATAAATAAACAATCTTTATAGATATTTGAATTGGAATATTTATGTGTTGCACATTAAATTTTTAGAATGAGAATTTTAAGGGTCATGCATGTGGGAACTCAAAGGATCATTGCAATAAAAGTTTATTAAATATTACACAAATTCAAAGTTTCAAATGATATATTCTAAGATACTTAATTTTGGAATCATTTTAAATATAACAAAGATTAGTTGTTGATAATAACAAAGGAAAAGTTTAAGTTATTCAAAGAATGCCATATAATTTAGCTATTGGAGAACTTGTGTATGCATAGTTTGCATTTAATAAGACATTAGTTTATATTGTTGAAGTTATTTGCTTTTATATTGTTAATTTAGATTATGACAATTGGAAGAAGTTAAGTGACTCTTTATTATCTAAAAAGGACATTAAATACATGACTATGCATTGAATCAAATGATATAATATTATTATGGTATGTTGAGATTAGCTTTGGAAGAGAAATAAATAGTTATAAGAGTACTATTAGTAATTTATTTATAATTGTTGTATAAGAATAAGTTAGATGTTATAATTTTAAGCATTTTAGATAATTATAAAGAAAAATATTCTAAAAGAATTTAAGTGGGAGTAGAAAGGCTTTATTTTATTCAATGATAGTTATAGTTTTTTTATTTTGCAAAATATCACATATTTATTGTATTATAAAACATATTCAAATCAATAGTTATTATATTAAAACTTTTTTTAACAAATAGTTATTATGAGAAAAATCTCAATAACAAAAGCCTTACAAATAAGATAATTGAGTTGATTTTCATTAATAAAACAAGGTTTTGCTTTACCTCAATTGGATAGTGAATAAAATAAAAAAACATATGAATTGCAATAGAGATATAAAAGATTAATAGGAAGAGATTGACTCTTTATATATTCTTCATATCGAAGAAATCACTTTCAACGTCAGAGATTTTTAAAATATGATTATGAAGTTTAACATAGATATATAACAAACATGGAATAGTTAATGCATATTCTTGACAATAATGTTCTCGTAAAATGCAAAGTTATGCAGGTATTGATGAAACCCATATTTATAAATAGACAAAATATAGTAATAATAATATTAATTTTATTGTTGTCCAAATTTATTATAAAAAAGTGTTGATTGGCAATAGACTTTCAAAAATGGTTAAGAAATGCTAATGTTATCATCATATTAGTGATGAAATAAGACTTGTAAATATAAAATACTTGATTATAAACACAGAGAACAAATAAAGTTATAATTTCTCAAAATCTTTTGTAAAATCTTTTTTTCTCTTTGAAGCAACTTTAAGAAAGCAACTTATAATCTTTATTCAAATTCATCTAAAGATCTTCTAAGATTGATTATGATATTTTTTAAGTTAAATTTTTTCATGCAAATGGGATACTCTTTTATTCTATCTTGGTGCTCCCTGTTCTTCTATATATGCTTTATGATAATCTATTATTTTTAAGAAATTTTAATTATAATGAATCAAATGTTGTAAGATATATTCTTATCACTATCTTAAAGAGGTTGTCTATAAATGTCTTTTTTAACCTAATATTTGTCATTAGATTTTAGCAAAAAAGAGAAAAAGACTTTTGACTTTTTAATATTATTATTTTTTGTATTTTTATGTCAACATGTCTTTTGAACAATCTCTTGTCATGCTACATTATTAAACACGTAGCTTTCAACCTTTCATAGTAGTAATATTTTCAAACTAATTACTGTTTACTGGTTTAATATTCCTTAATAATTGTGTATTTATATTTTAGCTTAATATTTACTTTTTCAAAATAATTTTTAACTAAAAATTAAATGTATTATTTTCATGATTTAAAATTTCAAAAAAAGAAAAACAAATCCTGTATTTCTACTGCCGGCAAAGTTGCGCAGATTTCAGATCTGAACCGTACGTTTCTCATTCGAAAAAAAAAAAAAAAAGATGAAATGATAGGACTTCACATCCGTCGTTTTCCGAGACCAGAAACAGACACGAGAAGAAGCCATTAGGTCACTACTGTTCGTGTTTGCTACTCTCCTCGGCCCTGTTCTTCTTGGTTAATCTTCCTTCCCAGCCTTGAAGGTAAGACGGCAGCGGAGAAGTTGGAGAGGCGGAGATGCGACGAGTTGTAGTGCTTCTATCGGCGTTGTGGGTCGTGCTCCACCTTTGGCTGCCGATGGTGTTTGGCCTCAACCAAGAAGGGCTTTATCTTCTCGAAGCTAGGGGCGGCCTCGAGGACCCTGGTAATGCGCTTCTTGATTGGAACCCTCGGGATGTCACGCCGTGTAATTGGACGGGTGTCGCGTGCACCTTCGCCTCCGGCGAGTTCGTTGTCACCGCCATCGACTTGGGGAATCTGAACCTTGCCGGACCCTTCCCTGCGTCCCTATGCCGCCTGCCTCATCTTTCTTTTCTGTCCCTTGCCTCGAACTATATCAACTCCTCCCTGTCTTCGTCCTTCCTCAGCCCTTGCTCCTCGCTCATCCACCTTGACCTCTCTCAAAACCTCCTAGTCGGGCCAGTCCCTTCGGTCCTCCCATCTCTTCCGCTGCTCCGCCACCTCGACCTCGCCGGAAACAACTTCTCCGGCCCCATTCCTCCTTCTTTCGCTTTCTTTCCAGCACTCGAAGTCCTCTCCCTCACTTCTAACCTTCTCAATGGTAGCATCCCCTCCTTCCTTGGCAACCTCACTTCTCTTCGCCAGCTCAATCTTTCTTACAACCCCTTCGCCGCCGGTCCCATCCCACCCTCCATTGCCAATCTCACTGAACTCGAAACCCTCTGGCTCGCGGACTGTTCTCTTGTCGGCAAAATCCCTCCGACCCTGGGCCATCTCTCCAACCTCGTAGACCTCGATCTGTCCCGCAACTACCTCACCGGTGGGATCCCGGAGTCCCTTTCAAGCCTCAAATCCGTCGTCCAGATCGAGCTTTACCAAAACTCCCTATCCGGCCGCCTCCCCTCGGGTCTCTCCAACCTCACCGCCCTCCGTCGATTCGATGCCTCTATAAACAGCCTCTCCGGACCGATCCCAGAAGACATTTTCTCCATGCCCCTCCTCGAAAACCTCCACCTTTATCAAAACCAGCTCAATGGTTCTATTCCATCCACCTCCGCCACGGCCCCCTACCTGTTGGAACTCCGCCTCTTCCAAAACCAACTCACGGGTCCACTCCCTGCCGGCCTCGGCGCCATTTCGCGACTCATGGTCCTGGACCTTTCCGACAACCACCTCTCCGGAGAAATCCCAAGAGGAATCTGCGGTGGCAACATGCTGCAGGAGCTCCTCCTCATCAACAACCGTTTCTCCGGAGGCCTCCCACTTGGCCTCGGCGAATGCCGGACTCTCAGACGCGTCCGCCTCAGCAATAACCAGCTTTCCGGCGAGGTGCCCGCTCTGATGTGGGCGCTGCCCCATGTTTGGATTCTCGAACTCCACAACAACTCCTTCTCCGGTCGAATCACCCCCGACATCGCTGGTGCTGCCAACCTCTCCAAGTTGATCATTCACAACAACCAATTCTCCGGCGTAATCCCAGCAGAGATTGGCTCACTACTCAAGCTCTACGATCTCTCGGCCAGCAGCAACCGGCTTTCGGGCCCATTGCCTGTCTCTTTGGGAAACCTCTCGCAGCTAGGACAGCTCGATCTCCACAACAACTCCCTCTCCGGCGAGCTGCTCCCTGGAATCCAGTACTGTAAAAAACTCACCCTTTTGAACCTCGCCAACAACAACTTCGGCGGTGGGATTCCTCCCGAAATCGGCAACCTCCCTGTTCTGAACTACCTTGACGTATCCGCTAATTTTCTTACAGGAGAAATCCCACTCCAATTACAAAACTTAAAGCTAAACCAACTCAATCTATCCGATAACAGGCTTTCCGGCTCCATCCCACCTATCTTCTTCAACGAAGCCTACAAATCAAGCTTCCTTAACAACCCTCGTTTGTGCTGGGATCTCCATGGCCCCTGCACAAGATCCACCACTAGCAAGAAGCGCCGGAAGCTCTTTTGGCTTCTTCGTGCAAGCTGCAGCTTTCTCGCTGTAGTACTAATCGTCGGCATTGCTTGGATCTACTGTAAGTATAGAAAGATCAGGAAGGTAAACCAGGGGCAGCTCAAGCTTAACAACTGGACCGTAACTTCATTCCACAAGGTAGGATTCCGTTCGAATGAGATAATGGAATTCTTAGACGAAGATAACGTCATTGGTAGTGGGGCTTCGGGGAAGATCTATAAGGTTGTGCTCGGCAATGGCGAGGCCGTGGCAGTGAAGAAGCTGTGGAGGAATTCGACGAAGGCGGATGATAACCATGACCAAGATGATGTTTTTGAAGCAGAGGTGGCGACTCTGGGTAAGATTAGGCACAAGAACATCGTGAAGCTTTGGTGCTGCTGTTCTCACAAGGATTGCAAGCTGTTGGTTTACGAGTACATGCCGAGCGGGAGCTTGGGGGACCTGCTGCACAGCGGCAAGGAGGGGATTTTGGACTGGCCGACGAGGTATAAGATCGCGCTGGACGCGGCGGAGGGGCTCTGCTATCTCCACCATGACTGCGCTCCTCCCATCGTTCACAGAGACGTGAAATCGAACAATATCCTCTTGGACGCCGATTTCAGGGCCAAAGTTGCCGACTTTGGAGTTGCGAAGGTGGTTGAAGGTTCCATGTCCGTGATTGCTGGTTCATGTGGATACATTGCTCCAGGTATCCAAATCTTTTGCTTACTAAAACTCTTTTCACCTCACTAGACGTAATCTTGCATCGATTTAACTGCTGCAGAGTACGCGTACACTCTTCGGGTGAACGAAAAGAGTGACATTTACAGCTTTGGGGTGGTCATCCTCGAGCTGGTGACAGGGAAGCTCCCTGTGGATGCTGAGTTTGGAGAGAAGGATTTGGTTAAGTGGGTACTCGGCACAATCCAGCAGAGAGGAGAGGAGAGCTTGATAGATCCCAATTTGGGTCTCTGCCACAAGGAGGAGGTCATAAGAGTCCTTCACATTGGCCTCTTGTGCTCCAGCTCGCTCCCCATCAACCGGCCCTCCATGAGAAAAGTGGTGAAGATGCTGCTCGAAGTGGGCGGCAGAGGAAACCCCTTGGGCTGGTCCAAGAAAGGGAAGCTCTCTCCTTATTACCACGAAGAGGTGAAGAGCACGACGTCGTAGGAGCAAAAGTAAAGCGGGGGATGAGAAGGAAGTGTTGAGGAGGAAGGGATCCATGGGGATGAAGATCTCCTTATCACAGCCATTGGAGTATGCATCTCTCCAAGGGCTTAAGGCTTCAATCACAAGGAGTCGTATCATCATAGCCATTGAATCACATATATGCTACGTTTATATTACATATCATATAATAATATGGTATTTCATTTAATGTAATTTTTCTCAAAGGAAAATTATTTTTTCTCACATATCATCATATGTTTATATCATAATATCATGAACAAAAGTCATTAAATAAAATTTGTATTATGAATACAAATAGAAATGATGTGCTGCAATAAATGTGAGTGTTAATCTTAACAACATGCATCATGGCACCACATGAGTTATAAAAAGATGTAAAATAATCCTAGTATATCATAAGATAGTAGTAAATTAGCAATGTATTAGATTGGAATAGTTGATGTAGTAGAAATCTTTCTTTTGTTAATCAACTCTAGATGTATTACTTTAAATTATTACTAATATTTTCTAAAAAAAAATTTTGCCAAGATTTTTGTTTGATAATGTAACTTTTCATTTCATTGTTCTTAAAAAACTCTCCATTAACTTAACCTAATTATTGAGACAATCTAAAAGATCATGAAATACAATTTCATTGGAGCATTTGATGAATATTTCAATCATGTCATGTTATCAATTCTAGAAAATTGACCTCTTGCCAATTACCTTGATCTTGTGGTATGATTAAGTAATTGTCATATAATTAGTTTGAAAAAAATGATTATTGATTTGTTTAAGGAGTTCAATTGAGTTGTAGTAAATTTAAAATTGTTTTAAGTTATTAAAAGATCACAACCTTCTTTCCATAATGCATTTGAAATAAAAATAAGTAATAATATTGAATTTATTACCTTTTTAAATTAAATTCTTAATCTCAAAAATGATTTTTTGTGATTTGGAATCCATAACTCTTGCTTTTACTTCAACTATTGCTTGTTCTTCTTTAGCTCGAATATGACTTCAACTCTACATCTGGTTTGCTCTTGCATTTTTTTCTTATTCTCCCAGTAGTTTTACATTATCTCTTTTTTTCTCTCTTTGTATAAGTTTGAGAATGTAAAATAGTCATAATTAGATATTTTATTAGAAAGAAAATTTTGACTAATGCATATAAAAGATTTTCAAATTGAGAGGTGAATGTTATTTGTGCTAAATAAAACTTTGAGAAATCTAGTGATAGTAATTTACTAAATTTGAGAGTGAATTGGTTATAAAAAAAACTTATAAAATATTTTGAAAAATGAGTCATTAATTATAAAAATATTATATAAATGAAAATAATAAAAATATTAAATGATGATAAAATATTCAAATTTTAATATAAAAAATGAAGAACTTGAATAATAACTTATTATAAAGATAGTTTGAGAAATTATTGAAGTCATTTGATGGTGGTAAGAGAGAGAAATTAGACAAAACTTGAAAATAAATGATGGTAGTTGATTGAATGGATAAAAATGAAAGGAAAATATCAAGCAAAGATTGAAGATAAGAAGATTATCAAAGAGATCTTATCGAAAAATCATAAAGTTTTAAGCTTCTTATTCATGTGCATGCAATTTTGTGGAGATATCATGAATCTAAATGTGTAGGCAAGATCATATTATATGATTTTCTAAGAGAATAAAGCTAGATAAGCTTTTGAGTAAAGTTTGGAATGAACATGTATGTGAAATATATGTACTTCTAGGCGACATCAAACAGTTTGATCGAAAGATTGCACGGTTTGATGAAAAATTGAAATTAAGTCTTTATTGTGCATCTAAGAGAGTCATTAAATGATCCAATCGAAGATCAAATGTGTTAAGGCATCATATGCCATGACACAAAATCCTATGTAGGGTCCTAATGGCAAAATAAAAATCAAAACTCATCCAATAACAATTCTTATTACCTAAAGATTATAAAATAAGACCCTTCTAATATAAATTGTAAATAAAAAATCTCACATACAGATGTAAACTATATAAACAATAATAGTACATTATCACTTACACATGAAACTATAATCCATATATCTTTATATCATCAACTACACACACAATCATACTAAGCCAACTAATAAGTAAGATTTGTATCTGCGTAGTTAAAATTATGATATCTTAGTACTATAATAGATATATTACCTGTGATATAACTACTAATAAGATTTTTAAAAATTCAATAGATAAATTATATAAGATTATTTGGGCACTCTTGTGTTTGATGAATTAAGTCATAAATATTTAATATTTTATTATAATGAGATTATTTAGTATGGATCAAGTATAATTGTGAAAAATTAGTCATGCACTTTTATAGATAATAAATTAGTAGTTTTTAAAGTATATTGGAGTATTAAATAAGCTTCAAAGATTGAAGACATATATATAAATTTTGAAAACTTTTCTTTTTTATTATGAGATAAAATATTAGTTTATTAATTATTAATCATAAGACATATCTCTCTATTTGTATCATTTTTTAATTTTTACTTAAGTATTCAAATTATTTAATCTTTTTCTTAATTTAAAAAATATTTAAGATTTTATTTTTAACTTAAACGTTTTCTTGGTTAAATATTATTTATGCATCTTTGAAAAATTTAATGTTAAGTCTATTATTAAATTTTTATTAAATTAAAAAAATAAAATCTAACAAAAATAATTCTGTTAAATCTTCATAATTAAGAAGTAAAAAAATATATCATTAGACACAACACCAAGCATGAACCATGTGCAATGCACTCGGGCCAAACCAAGCTCGAGACGGCTTGAGAATCATCAAATTAGGAGACCAACTGGAGCCAAGTCAAGTTGGGTCCAAACTTGGTTAGGTGTAGTCATGAATCTAGTTGGGATAAGATAGAGGAAGCATCACTAGTATGAATTGTGCAATGGGTCTAATAAGACCCAAAATGATAACATGTAATCCTATATAATATGAAATAGGTAGTGAAATCTCAAGTACACAAAGGGGAGCCAACCCCATGTTTCGACTCACATTATGTGTGTGTGAGATGTAATATAAAAAGGTAAAACTTTTGATATATTGTCATTTGTTAAAATCTATAAAGCATCTTGGTGTTTGAGCATTCGAGAATTCCTATCTTTTGATCATTGAGAGGATGACTAAGAGCTCACCTGTCTAGAAGCATTGCTTCAAGGCTCGATTCAGATGACCAAAATATTGTTCAATTTTATTAGATGACTAGCATTCTTTTGGCATGGGCAAATATCCTATCTTTGAATTAAGTGACTCAAAGATCTTCATTTTGAATCTATAGTCGATATCATTCTCACATTTATTGTTGATGAATTAAAGGATTTAGACCTCATCTAATGTTATATGATGGTTTAGATATAATCCTCTTTGATCCAACCATTCATAATTCTTTTTCTTTTACATTCATTGATCTTATGATTTAAATTCTCTTTGATTAGATCCAATTGCTCTAATTGATCATGTCTAAGAACTATTACTATAGACGTTATTTAAATTGTTGCAAAAAAACATTTTAAAGAATTTTTCAAGATGTTTGGTAGCAACTTATGAAAGAGTTATTTATTGACTTTCTAATAGCTATGATCAAAATATTTTTATAAAAACCTAATCATTATAAATGAAATGGCTAACTAATGTGAATAAAACTTTAAGATCTCAACAAAATACTATGTAATATTCTATTGATGTAAAATCTCTCAATAATCATCTAACCAAATAACCATATAACCTTTAAAAGCATCTAACCAAATGAACAATATCTTAACTTCATCTACATTGCAAAAATTACTAATGGCTCAATATGTATCTTTATATAAAAGCATCATCTCTTGATCAAACAAGGTCATTTCACCTATATGTTATCATGATCTGGAACAAAATGACGATAATATCTTCCAAGTAATATCAATTATTATATTAAATTTCCCTTATTACCAAATAATCAGAAAAGATATATGAGTATTAAATTATTTCTTTATCTATTTTTTTATATATAATTTTTTTAGACTGTAAACATGTTCATATAAATATCTTTATTTTCATATAAATCAACTGAGAATTTATTATCATAAATGAATAATATGTGAATAAAATTTAAAATAACTATCATATAGAAGTGTAAAACATAATAAAATAATTATAATGAAATTCATTAAAAATACGAATAAATTTTCTTTATATTTATATCATAGTTATTAATTTATTTACCTGAATTTAATATGAAGATTTTTTGTCTAATATTTTTTCTATAAAATTTCTTACAATATCTTGTATGTACATAATAATCCCTCAAGTGATATTATTATCAAATATTTTCTTATCAAACCCAAAGAATCCTCTTCTTTTCCTATTCTACGATAATAAAGTGTATTATACAATTCTTTATATTATAATGTATGATTAATATCACTTATTAAATATTAGACTATACAATCTAACATTTAATTTATTGTATAAATAATCATACAATACTATCAACAATATCATCTAGTATGATTTTATAGCTTCCTTCAACTGATTATAAATCTTTTATTTAGTTGGTTATTATATTATTTTTTTAAGCCCTCATATAATGTAATGAACTCTTCTATCCTTACTTTACTAGCTACCAAACCTTTGTACAACACTACTAACTCTATCATGCAGTACACTTTTTTGCAATTTGTTACATTACTTTAATTGTATAATTATCATATTATATGACCATATTTATCAAATAATACAATTCATTCATTTATCAAACACTTATTGACTTACAAAATGATTATACAATACATTAGAGGATTATAAAGTACAATTAACTTAAGATGTTGTACCATGCCTCATCGAACCAATTGATTTACTTATGTTTGAACTAACATAACTGATAGCATAGTAATGCAACACTCATCGTACTGTACATCTCCTTCAAACAACTTAAACTCCCTTTAATAATTCTTTGTTTCAACACAAAACTCTACATTAGTCATAACATTTCTAACTTCATATGATAATTAAACCCTTTAATATTTACACTAAAAACTTAATTGAATTCATTAAAAACATAATTAAATATTTCACCTTGCTTCTTTAGCTTTATTCTTCTCTATTTTCTTCTTTTTAACAACTGTTCTCAAATCTTCTTTGCTCCTTTATTTTTATTTTCCTCTCTAAGTTTTAATGATGAATTTCAAGCTTCTCTTCAATCTTTACCTTGTCTTGTGGTTCTTCTCCTTTTCTTTTTTCTTCTAGACAAGCTTATTAACTCTTATTTTATTTATTTTTTATCTAGCCAATGTCTCACTTTTACATTTATTTTCTCTTAACTATCCATTGAACCCAAGTAAGTTTTGCATCCAAACACATCCCTACAAATGTAGTAAAATATGAGTTAGAAAATTACCATTATGCCATTGAACAATTTAAGAAATTACTTTATTTCTTTTTTAAAATTTATAATTACATATTTAGACTTTAAAAAACTATAAATTTAATATCATCATATTTCTCTTAAAGATCTTTATTTAATGATATACTTAAATGAAAATTTCAACCTATTTTAAAATCATGGCATACTTCTCAAGATAATAAGATCTTTATTATATTAACACACACATAGTTATATACTTAATCTTATGGTTTATAAAATATTATATATAGCAAAATCTTTTAACAGTTATAAAATGGTTAAATGAAATAAAAAAAATGCCACAAATCTTTATTGAATATTTAACTAGCAATTCAACATTTGTTTGATGCACATTGGAGGATCTAACAAGAGATAAATGTCATGCCCTACATGACATAATCCAATAAAACTCGATAAAATATAACAATAATACTAATATAAGTAGAATCAAAGTTATCACCATATAAATTGAGAACATTAAAATCATACTAACGAAGGCAATGAAACAGTAACATTTCAATGCTCATTATTATATGCAAAATAATTAAAGTAATATCACACAAAAATAGTTATCGCAAAGTATGAAAATTTGAAATAAAATATTACTGTAATTTCTAAAAATAAATAAAGTATAATTATCCTAACATATAATATCCATTACTCTTACATACAAATATATGAAGTTCTCATCCTAAGATATTAAACTATCTACTAAAGATACTTAATTCTATGAGTGTTAACATCATAGCTTGTAACATAAGTAGGAAATGGGTATGATATACTTAGTAGACAAACTATTATTTATATGAAATAAAATAATATAAAAAGATAATAATATAACTAAGAAATAATATAAACTAGTAAGACAAAAATTACATAATAATCTATAAATAACAATGTAGTATCAATGCATTTACTCCATATACATAGTACTAATATGTCATATTTCTTTTCTTTTCATATTAAATTTTATTTAGTATTTCTTTACTTCTTTTTTTGTTTTTCATATTTATTTTTCTTTAAGTCTAAATTTTATTCTATGACTTTTATCTTCACTCCCAGAGATCTTATATCAAATCTCATCATCACGTAACTTCAATCTCTAATATGTTATAGCCTCATCTTTAAGCACTACAACATTAAGGGTGACATACATCATCACATAATCATTACCCCTACCAACATCCTGTGTTTATAGCAAATTAGATCTTTTGATGTGTCAAGGCCCATCCCTAAGTGCTCACAACACCAAAAGGGAAATAGACCATCATCACATAGCCTTGCCCCTATCAACATCTTATGTTAATAGAAGATATGACCTCTAACATGTTAGAGTCTAATCTCTAAATTTTTATGATACTAAGTAATGAAGTATCTCATCAACACTTAGTTGAGATCTTTAATATGTTAGGCCTCATCTCTAAATATCACAACACTAAGGGATGAATATATCATCAAATATTTTACCTATGAGGTCACTAAAGGATAAAGGCATTGACTCAACTTTTTATCATGTGATCTATCAAATCACTAAAATATAACTATCACCTTTTTTCACATATTTTGATTTATAATATTTACATATCTATAGATATATATATATGTTATACATCAATATATCCTACATACACACACACACACACACACACACATACATCAATGAAAACATAATATTTTAATAAAATAAAAGCATATACAAAATAAGATATGCAATGCAAATGCTCATTATCATACATGCTATAGAATGATAGTTAAGAAAATTTACCAACCCATTTATAGCATAATTATTTTGTTTTTTACTTGAAGACTTTAAGAAGCCTCTTCTAAGATTTTTCATTTTCTTTATCTATTCTTCTTATTTTGTACACAATTTGTATTATCATTTATTATGAACAATCAATTTTTATTTATAATTTATAAGAAAGATCTTCAAAAAATAATCTATTAATAAACTACATCTTTTTATATTCATATAATCACATTGTATAATACAATCACCCATGTTGATGCATTATCATCTTACATCACATATTGTACTATATGATTACATATATTATACTATACAATTGCTCATATCATACTATAAAATCGACATCTTATGCTGGTCAAAGAAAAGATCATATAGATAATCTATGATACAAATTCCAGGAATTAATCGTGCATGTGCAATCTTAGTTTGGTGCTATCATGATCCATAGTAGTGGCTTGATCGGCTAAGCAATTAGACAAAAGATCTCTTTTAAACATACCCTAAATTGATCATACTATCCCAATCATAACTTTGTACTTGTACGATTCATTAGAAAGAGATGATTTTATATTTAATGTTACAAAACTCATAATACTAGTGTGATAATAAGTTTTTATTTGTACGATCCTCTTAATAATTGTTGATAAGATGGATGATCCCCATGAGTGCATGTTGAAAATTGATTATATAGTTTGATCGATTTGTCATACTAGTATGATTCTCATCCAACAACCTTTTTCACATTAAATTGAGGGCTTTTTAGCCAACTCCTATTATGGTTATCATACCAAATAGTTTGTATGATTGTCTTGTATGATCATCTTAGTTGGAAAACAACACAGCCTCTGGTAACCCCATGGAAAATTAAAACTTGTAGGATTCAATTCCTTAATAACCCAAGCAATCAATACATGCTTTAAGAAGAAGAGCTTAGGTCAGATCTTATCTTACTATATGATTCATGTGAGATACAGTCAAAACTTTCCCTTTTTGTAGAGCTATCCTTCTTTCCTTTCCAATATCTTTAAATCTCCTTAAAGGATTGCATCGGATTTGCTTGATTTTCACCTTTCTTTGTTTTTTACTCCCCTCTCCCTCCCTTCTTGCTTTCTTGCATAAAAGCTAAATGCTATAATTAGGTTTAGAGACCCAAGAAAGAGAGAGAGAGAGAGAGAGCTTATCCTCTTATTAAACAAGAGGACTAATTTAATATATATATATATATATATATATATATATATATATATATATATATATATATATATATATATATATATATATATATATATATATATATATATATATATATATATATATATATATATATATATATATATATATATATATATATATATATATATATATATATATATATATATATATAATGTTAATTCATCTTTTCTTAAAAGTCATAGAAATTTGAAGCATCCTCTCCAAGTTTGTCATAACAAGATCATTGAAATGGCATACCCAAATATAGAATCTAGTCACTGTCAACTTGACAGCTTCTTAGAATACCTACTTTTGTATACATTTACGAATTCTAAAAGTGAGATAAAAATATTCAATACTTAAAACATACTTTTGGAGAATATTTATTAATAAAATAAGCTATTACAATCATACAATACTATAATTATTATCATACTATTAGATGATTTGATGTTTGTCAAATGCATGGTTCAATATGAGCAAATAAGAATTAGTTAGATAATTTATGTTTGGAAGCCTAATTTATTTAATTATGATATAAATTTTTATTTGTGCATTTAATATTAGATATTGGCTATAGAAACCCAAAATTAAAAAAAGTGGATGTATACCCATTTAATTGCCTTCTTAATGCATATCTTTTTTTGTGACAAAGAAATTTTATTAAGCTTATTATTTTAAGATATAGTTTTTAGTAAATTTTTAATATTTTTATGAGCTTGTTTAATATTTTTATTATTTTTTGATATGTTTTTAAACTTGTACATAAGAACTTATTAATCCCATATCCATCATTTTAAGATATAAAAAGTTTTGATTTTCTTCAACTTGGTATCATTAGATTTCAAATAATACATATATTTTAATTTTCAACTCTTCTCCTTCTTTTGGGTGCATACCATCTTTAATAATGTATGATTTATTAGAAAAATAATATTATTTCTAAAAATCTCTATTTTTAAATCTAAAAAATTAGAAATAATTATTAACCTCAATTTTTATTATAATTGAGGTGATACAACTCCTTTTTTCTTTATAATATTTATGATAAACCCTGTCATCATAATGTTTTGTTTAGTTTATGTTTCCAACAATTCAAGATCCTTAACATAATTATTTCACTAATTATCATTACTTTATGGATATTCTGTAGAGAACAACAAACAATATAATCTAATCATTGATTAGTGCTTGTGAAGAATGAATTGTATGATGAGTCCATTGTTATATCTGAACAGCTTTAGATGGTAAGCTTCACATGATTTGATTTAGCCGTGATACGTTGTCTTGTGAATATCAAGCCAATGATATAAAAATAAGACTATGAAATCAACTTGAAGATTGGAGCTCGATTTGTCTAAATTAGAAATCATGTAATTGTGTTATGAGTATCGTACAATATGATGATAGGATAGTATCATATAATGTAAATAGATAAATAGTCTTTTTAATATAATTTTAGAATGATTTTAGAGAATGTTTGATATAAAAAATATGTAATTATGAAATGTAAAATATAGGAAAGTATAAAGCCAAGTATACAAATTTTGAAAGCCTTAAGAATGAAAGTTGAATAGATGTTGATAAATTATAATAGGCTTTGTTTGAGAAACGAAAAAAAGAGGTAAAAAAAAGATAGTTTAATAAAAAAATATATCAAAGTCATCAAGTAGGCAAATTGAATAACTATGTTATAAGTAGGCTAAATATTAAATTTTCTTGAAATATTATGATAAAATATTATGCGATGTAAGCATACTATATAATATAACTTTATTTATAATTATTCTAACCAATGAGATAGAATATTATTATTACAAGATATTTATGTGTAGATATTTATATGTTATAAGAATCAAAAGAAAAGATAAGAAAGAAATGAACAAAAAAATACAAAAGAGAAAGTGAGCTAAGTATATTGATCTATATGATAAAGAGAAAGATAGAACAAGAATATGATGAGATTTTCTTATAAAGTTATTTTATAGTTGCCAAATATGATGAGCTCATTCAATACTGATATAGGTAGTTGAAATGAAGGCCTGAGTAGACAGAGAACTCACCACTATGACTACAGGATAATTTCTAATATGAATGATGATTTATGATAAATGATGCGATCACTCTTACTATCATATAAACTTGGATTTAGGGCCATGATAAGTAGAGATCCCACTATTGTAACTACAAGATGTTGAGTGATGTAAGTGGTGGTCACATGATAAATGAAAATATGATGTAAGATCTCGTGGATTAGGATAGTGATAATATAGAAAAAATAGGATCCTAATAAAGGAGTGAAAATTTTGAAAAGAAAAATGAATAAAAATAAAAAAGCGACACTAGTAATATATAATATTTGTATTATAAGATGATTATATGCATATATCGATATACATGAATTTGAGCGTATACATGCAACGATTTAGTTCTTCTATATCTTTTATAGATGTTATTTATTTTTTATTTATTATTTTTATTTGCTAGATATTATATTTTATATCACCTTACTTATTTTTAGCTAATAATTTGTTTACATGACCCTTATAAGCCTCATTCAAAAGGATATTAACAATTCTTTCTCTTTTATAGAGAGTAAATTATGATCATTATTTATTTACATTATATATTAGAATATAGTTGTTCATAGATTTATAATGTCCTAAAAGATAACTTAGGACCCTAAATATAAATGTATATTTTATTTATAAACTCGTGAGAGATGCATAAGGAGATTATTATTTTTTATTGATAGATGATGTATTCATGTACTATGTAGTATTTGTTTCATATAATAGGTTGATAATTATGCATTACTTTTATGTTTCTATGTCACACCTAACTTTCTTAGTATCTATTTTTTAAGTGTAATTGGAACAATGCACTACTTGTTATACTTAGCTAACCACCTTTCTCTTCCTAGTCTATCATTCAAATTAAGAATCATAATCCCTTTTTATTCATCATATTTGTAGTGTGTGACCCAAAATGAGTATTGTCCTTACACTAACTAGTTTCCTAATTGACTAAAGAATTGATTTACTCTAAGTTTGGTAACCAGCCACTATAAAATGACACATATATAATATCAAAATAAACCTAATAACTTATGATAAAATATATCCATACAAATCCAAAATATTTAATATTTCATCAAATAATCCACATATAATCTAGAAGTCCAAGCCAATTATATGAAATTTCAAATATCAAAATTCATTATAAAATATCTTACATATTACAAAGTTGAGCAAATATAAAGGACAATATTATACATAAAATAGGAAACTATGATTAGAACATAATTAAATATTATGCAGATGAATAATCTATAAAGGTGCTGACTTCAATGCCCTCACTTTAACTTTTATGTCAACTCTTAACTCCTTCGACCTACAAATGATATAAAGGAATATGTGAGCTAAACTCAATAAAAAAAAATCCTCATGCCATGCTACAAAAATAGTTATGTAATTATTTGATAACATATCCAATAGAGTAACATCATCACTATAGATAATGATATTATAAGGTATCCCTACTTACCAAGCTAATCCAAGTCATGAAATCGTAATTATTGGCCCTATTTTGTATCCGTTAAGGGATGACAAGTCTTCATGATATCATAATCATACAGTAAAACTAATCCATATGCTCAGTGACTTACTAATAATTTGGCACTATCTCCAAACCATTAAGGTTTCTAGTGCAAGGTTATGACTCCTTTCTTATTACATAACCTAACACTCCCTTATAAAAAAGTTTAATTATATTGGTTTAATTGTAGGGCTCTAGGATTCCTTAATAATCATGTGCCACTTCATTAAGTGCTCCAATGCATCCATGGTCTCCTATAATATCCTACAATCACTAACACTCAATCACCCATAATCCTCAACACATGATGTGACACACCTCTCTTGACTTTGTTAATCACACGTAAGATGTTCCTCGAAACTCTAATAATTTTATATAGCAAGTGTCACTCCACCATCATATGCTCTGACACATCCATGATCTTCTCATAATATCCTAAGCAATGAGATTGGCAACCTCTATGCCTGGTGAGATTCTTACCATCTAATATATTTGACTCACCTAACTTTGGTCGAGGGTCCATCATCTAGGGTCCATTGCATCTTGATCCATGTTATCAATAAATTATGATTACATATCATATTATATTATTTCATATGATTTTATTAGCAATTGTCTAAGGTTACTTAAAAGAACTCTAATTTATCATCCTCATGGTCTTAAGGTTTTTTAAAACAACCTTAATCAATTGTTTAGAGTCATTTAAGAGTTTCTTAGAATTCTACTTTATTATTTGGGCTAACCTAGGCTTTCCTCTCATCTTAATCACCATATCAAAGAAAACCCTCCCTATCGATATTTTCACATGTATATCTAGTTCTTGTCCAATCATTTATTTAAGATCTTATTAGTATCATTTAAGTTATTTAAGCGACCACTTGAGTATTACTTAAGTTCTAAATTCATGGCTTAAATCCTTAAAATCATATCTCTTATTTTCAAATTTGTGTTTACATAAATTCTACTAGTGATTATCAAGCATTGTAGGCAAATCTTATTCAATACATCCTTCTTAAAGGTCTCTCTTAAAACACTTACACCTCTTAGATCAACATTTAGGGCATCAATATATGAAATATGAGCTTAACTCAGAGCTATTTATAAACTTACCCAATAATCCAAGCTAGTTTAAGATTTGGCCAATATTCAAGAGAATAATTAATAACTTGATTAATCTTAGCACACACCTAAGAACAAAATCAAGTTCTTTAACTATATTAGACACTATCCAAGGTCTAACTGAGAGCTTTCCTAAATCAAAGCTTTCCCTTAAGTGCGTTTAAGGTCTTACCAAGTGATTGATGTCTTTAGCCTTATTTTAAATTCTATCTTTAAGATTTCTTCACATAAAATTAAATCCTTAAAAATTATGTGGTCTTAACCAAGCTATTTTATACTTAATTAATAACTTATTCTTTACTTCATTTAGGATTCATCCAAATCTTAATTTATCTCCAAGCCTAATTAGGATTACTTGGATACTTAACCATATTTAAGATTTGAATTTCAAATCTTAGGTATTTATTTTTCAAATCTTAAGCTTTTAAATGTTAACCTCAAAGTATTCAAATTTTAAAACTAAGCTACTTAAATTTTAAATTTTAAATAATTTAAATTTCAAATCCTAGGTTCTCTTGCTAATCTAATAGTAATTTAGACCTAGTCTAAGTTAAATGAGCTTACTAGTTTGACTAATAATGTTCTAATTCTTAAATATTATTTGATCATACCCATAACCTTTTTGCTAAGCTTAACTAAGACTCATATTCACCCTTATCCTTTTTCTAAGGCAAACTTAGGACCCTCAAGTCTCATCATAAAGTAACTAAAGAGTTATACTTGTCTTAAAATCCATCTAAGGTCTCTCATTCATTCTAACCCATTAGTTAAGTTTTAACACATAGCATCATGGTCTATCAGAGACATTAAGCCCCTTTTTGGTCAACAAAATTCCAATCTAGAGTTCAATTCAATGAAAGAAATTGTATTTTTATAGTAGTGTTTCATAACATAACCTAAATTTTCATTATCATGGCATTGATTAAATTCCTTAAGAAAACATACTCAATTCAGAATAATTATAACATCCATGGCCAAAGTCTCACTATTTTTTTCATATACATGATTGACAAAATTTAAAAAATTAACATAACATTAATCAAGTTTATCATACGCATGATTTTAGTTTGAATTCTTAGCAATTAGAGTCATGAATAAATTTTCACTATCTTAACAAGTTTATGGTTACCATGGCTTTTTTCCTTTCAACATGGAATATATGTATCAAATCCAAATTTTCTCTTTAGAAAAAACTAAACATATTATAAATTCTATTATAGCAAGAATTAGGAACTTGCATGAAACTTCTCACATCAACATCATGAAGTCTTGATTAAGCATAGTGCTAAAAAATATCCAACTAACTAGATTCATAAATTCATGATTATATCACTAAAGCAATTTAGTCTATTCATGATTTTTCAAAAGAGTTAAAAATATTTAAAAATTATCAAAAATATCAAATGAAGTTGTAACATTATGAAATTTGGTAGAGATAAAATATTTATAAGGAGGATCATAATAAACTTATATTGACATAAACACAAAGCATTAAAAAGATTAAGTATTAAAAATAAGAAATGATAGAATAATTATGATATGGTCTTGTCGGAAAAAAATATTAAAAATACTAAATAACACAATAAGAAAACAAAACTTTTCTTACATGCAGAACTCATTGAGAAAAATAAAACAAAAAGCTTTGGTAAATTTTTAAAGGTTGTTTGGATAAAAACAAATATGAAGAATATCATAAATTATAAAGGTTTTATCAAAATTTATTTCAATTTTTCTAATTCCTAATTTCCTATCTCTAATCAATGAAATCCAATGGATGATAATCTAAAGTGGTGGAAACTATAGGAATTAAAGATGTTGTTGTAGTTGGTGGTAAAAGAAAGGTTTGATAGTTTAGGAGACATGTTCTTTAAGGAATTTGAAGTGTTGAGATAGAGGAAGAGGACCAAGAAAGCGATGATTAGTCAGTTGAGGAGGTATCAAAAAGGTCAAATGGTGTGGTTGCAAGAGCTTTTAGAATAATTCAAAGTGATTATTCTGAGTATTAATGTCGAGAAGGGATAGGAAGAGAAAATTGAATGCTACAATTATGAGAAGAAAATTGAAGATTTATGACTAAAAAGGACTCAAGAAAATTCTTTTATGTTGTATCATAATAAGAAAGAAGAGAAGGATATTAAGAAATTATTTGGGCCAAGAGTGTTTGAGCCGAAGAAAGAATAGGATTTGAATTTTGTGATAGACAATTTTGTGAATAAGTTCAATTGTATGGCATAAATAATATAAATTAGGATTAAGATAAGCATATATATATAGTTTTGGGTATTTGATTACTATATTAATAAATATAGTTGAGAGTCTTAGGAATTAAAAGAAATATATTAAGGTCCATACAACTAATAACAGATAGATATAAAATAGTAGAGCAAATAGTTTAGAATGATTTTCACTTGAATCATCTTGCAATAAGCTATTGATGAGCCAAGCTTGCTTTGAATTGAAATAGCACAAGTTTATTATGATCTAAACTTGGATCAAATTGGACTAATTTGAAATTGATTTAAAATAAGTTTATTTTATTAATATATATTTATATTCATCAATCTAACCATATTTTAATATAGAAAAGAGTAAATATATAAAATTATGGCATCATCTGCTAACAAATTTAGCAAAATTAAATGCATAAACATAGTTACAATTCTAGATTTAACCAAGCGATTGAAAGCGTTGTTATTATTATGATTGATAAAGTTCAAATGGGTGAAAAATAAATGAGGTCTAGCTTTGATCAAAATTAGATCAAATTGACCATAAATAAAATAAAAACTTTTAAACCAATTTGATCTAATTTCTGATCAAATTGAACTAGAATTGTTTACCATCCTATGGGAGCTATGGGGGTGCACAACCTTGTGTGGTCTTTGTTGGGCTTCAATATGACATGAATCTTTGAAGCCCACTTAAAAGAACTCAACTTATGGTCCCATGTGTGGACTTCTAAGTTATAAAATGAAGTTTGTCCACCAAGTCAGCATGCATGCCCAAATAGGTTTTTAATTGGACTTTATTGTGACCCATCAATCACAAAGGCATTTAAGATACTTGTATGCATTTATCATATATAAATTATTTTTTTATAAAAATATCATCTCAAATATAGTGCACACATACATATAAAATTAAAATATTTTAATTAATACATAATTGTATTTTTAAGTACTAATAACCACATATTTACCAAAAAAAAATTCTATCCCATAACTTTTATTTTGACAATGTGATTAGTGATAAATGGTCTCAACAAAACAATTTCTTTATCTTTAATATGTTTACAATGCTCTTTGGATAATAATACATTTTATTAAAAAATATTTATAAAATTTTGTTTAGTAAAACTCTTTTTCTTAATTTTATTATTTGAAAATTGTTTTATGTAATCTTTTTTACTAGCTATTTTAAACTTAAAATAATAGATATACTCATAGAAGGACATCTTTTTATGTACCATAATAATATATGTAACATAGATAGTATGATGATATGATATTACAATAATTTAATTACGTACAAATTCAACAACACATATATACCATTTGTTCAAGTATGATAAAGTTATAATCAAATATTTTGTATCTTCTTTTCATCAAAATGTCTATTACCAAACTCCATTAATTCGTTATATCAAAAGAATCATATCGATATTCAATCAAACAAAATCAATATAATGGATTAAAATTAACAACCCAAATCATGAAGAAACGTTCATATCATATGATTAATAAAAATCGATATATATTGGCTTAAATTATCTAAACTAGTAAGCATACATATAATATTTCATTTTAAAATCATATGACTTTGACTAATTTATCTCCTCTCATGTTTATATGTCGGCAAACATTGTGATAGAGTTTTGCATGATAGATACTACTTAAGAGAATTTCAGATAGATCAAGACGTGTCCTTTTCGATAGATTTGCTTGATGGAGATCACTAGGGTGTGTCTAAGCTTTGGCTAACTTATCACAAAAAAAAAACATATATTATGTAATATAATGATATTTCGTTATGTTTAATATATATTATCAACTATAAAGTTAAAGAATTTGTCCATCAATGAAATCATGATTTCCAAAAGCCTCATATGTCTCCATGCCGGCCGGCCAGCGTGTTGAATAAAGATAATGACAATTAGAAATAAGCTAATTAATACTAATATTTGTCTTAATTAGACATAGAAACTCAAGCATTTAGTTTGATTATTGACATGAAAGAAGACAACCAATTACGTGTTTTTGTAATTTACTTTTGTTCTTAAATGTAGAAAAGGGAATCTTGCTATGAATTTTTCAAAAAAAAAATTATTTATTTCTTTTGCATTCCAAATGTATACATAAAGTCATGTCTCATAGAGAGCTTATATTTTTTTTAATTTAGTAAAGTTTTCAACAAATATTTTTTAAATGACACATTCAATTGTTTGCACATGAAAAATTAGAGTTGTGAAGTATTCAAAAGAATTAAGAATTTCATTTAGTTTTTTTTTGCTTAAAAATTCAATAAGTATTTCTCAAAAATATATTTTTTTAAAAAAATTCTTGAGAGTAAAAGTAGAAATTTTAAAAATTTTTATTAGATTTTTAGTGATTTTGAGTTTAAAAGAAAAAAATTGAAATGCATGCACTTGGCATGATGTTTCCATACAAGTATGCTATCATAAGGACGGATAATTGCCTCATAGGTTGTAGCTAATAAATTTTATTAATTTTTTTCATGACAAATTTTGTTGATTTTTCTAGAAATAAATAAAATTAGTAAAAAAATCATGTTTTTAGGGAAAAAAATGACTTGGTTACATCTTTTGTTTTATTTTATTTAATTTAGGTTTTTTTTAATTTAGGAGAGAAAATTACTATTATATAATTATCATTCATTTAAATTAATTTTCCAAAAAAATTAAAACTAAAATTGTCTTTAGAAATTAAAAATTTTTTAGTATCATCCAAAATCATAAAGTTTTAAATTGCATATCTTAATTTTAAAAATGTAATTTTATTTCAATCATATTTTGCTTTAGATGCAACTATTAAAACAAGTAGAGTCACAGACTATGTCTATAACTTTAGCATTATTTTTTTACTTTTTTGGGGTTTGCAAAACCTTCTTAATGTGCTCTTTGCAAATCTTGTTGAAGAGCAAGAGTTGGTTTCATTTGTTCTTATTAGGTAGTGAATGAAGACCTTCTTTGTGTAGGATGTTAATATATTGTTGTGATGACAATGACATTTTCATATTTTGTTATCTATCGTTAACTTTGGTAGCATGATTCTTCTCTGTATAGCCCACCCTTTTATGGTGTAGTTTTTTGTTCTAATAGACAATATGTGATGTCAATCAGTTATTTTCTGTAAGCCCAATTGTCTTCACTATAAAGCTCCAAAAAATGAATACCATAGGAAAAGGTCAATTGGAGATTGATTTTATCGAGGTCCTTGTTGATTATTATTTAACAATTTTGTGGTGACTTCATTGATTTCTTATTTAAGAAGAGAACAAAGAAGGCTAACCTTTTAGATGGTTCTTTATGAATTAGGAGTTCTCACCCAAAATGGTTTTGATTACTTACTTTCATGTATGCAATTGGTTCATCTTAATATCTTTTCATGTGTAGAACCCAAAGTTTGAGGATATATCACCCTCACTCGAGAGATGTGAAATTTTTAAACAATAATGGGAAATTTTATCAAGGAGACTCCCTCTTTTGTGTTTAACAACAAATGTGTTGAATTACTATGAGCTTTGAGGTAGAAGAGTTTGTAAATAGTGGGAGACCTTTTCACTTTGAGAAGATTGTTGGAGGAGAGTGTTGTTGAGTGTTATTTTAGAGAGTTTTAGGAGGATTAACAAATATAGGAGAAACACTTGTATTTTAAGAAGTTGGTAGTCGATTACAACACCTACTTTACTCACATTCAGGTTTGATGTCGGCAATAGGTCAAGTAAGGTGGCATGCTTTGGCGGATAAGAATACTACTTTGTTCCAATAAGTCACCTATAGTAAGAACAGGTTGAACCACATTTCTTGGATTATTAATACATATAGGGGTAGCATGTGGAGCAATAAAGGCAATGCTCATTGTTGGATGATCACTTCACCAGGACGTGATGCTTCACCAGGAGGTGATGCTAGCAAATTGATAACATGTTCCATAAGAACCTTCTTGCCCTTTAAAAACTTTTAACTCAATCACATGCAAAGAAATTACATATAATAATCAAAGTTGATGAGGCTCATGAGGTAATATTATCCTTCAAAAGAATAGAAAGTTGAGAATCAATAAGATTTCCATTCTTTTCTTTTATGATTATTGGGTTATCATTGGGGAGAATTGGTCAAGGTTGTGTTGCACCTCTTTTAGATCATTACCTTGCCTCTTCAATGGAAGGACGTCTTTGTTTTCCAAATACCAAAAGTTTAGGGGGCTAGTAGACCAAATTAGTTTTGCATTATTAGCTTGTGTATAGACTACAAGGTGTTGCCAAGGGGCTAATCAAATTGATGCAAATAATGATAATGCCCTTTATTGCAAAGGACTTTGTCATTTTTAATCCTAAGTGATATATTGTTGAAAATTGCTAACTATCTTAGAAGAACATGCATGGGTTGTATGCCTTCAGGTTTTTCATGAATCTCATGATGGTTAAGGAGGTGATGTAAAAAAAATTTAGACTTTTATCAATGTTTAATTTGGAGCCTATAATACTAAAAATACTCAATAAATTATTAAGAAATGTGAAAGAATAGTATATATTAATTAGGGTTAGGTGACATATGTAATATTTTAGAATTATTTAAAAATTAATATCTAAAATTATAATATAGATTATTAACTGAAATATGTGGTAACACATTGAACATTAAACATTGAGTCCTATAAAATAATTTTTGTTACATCTAATTTCACACATATAATATAAAACATTTAAGACAAAATCTATGCAAAGTACTTTAATAGAAGGAAGAGCAACTTTAAATTTAGATTACAATCTGGAAAACAAAAGCTATTGAAAGAGCACACTTTTTTGACGATGATGTCTTGTTGTTTCATAGATGTTGGCATGTGTACCAAAGAGAAAAAAGAGTGACCTGGTGGTGATTTGGGTTAGTAAAAAAGGTTGGCAAAAATGAGTAACAAGATGGTAGACTAGGATTTAGAGCTTAGTTAAAGAAGGTGGTGGTTTGGTGATTAAATCAAGAGAGTGAAAGGATGGATGTAGACTTATGAGTGCTGAAGGAAACGATAATTTATTTGATCACGTGCTCTCCCAAAAGAAGTCTCTCACATTCGATTATTGTCTCTCATAAGGGTTTGGTTGTTGACTCTCTCGGTGAAAAATCTCTCACATTCGATCCTTGTCTCTCACAAGGGAGAGAAAGTTGAAATTTGTTTAACTAGAGTCAGATGTATACTCTTTGTTCACAAATATGAAAACATACAAACAAAAAGAATTTTATTCTAAAATTATTCATCTTCAACATGATGAATATCCATATTTATAAGGACTTGAAAGGATCATCAATAATTTTAAAAAATAAAAAATAAAAAAATATAAAATTAATTGATGTCAAGTAGTTCTCAAACTAGTCATATGTTTCAAGTGCGATGATAGCGAGAGACAAAATAGTAAGCAACAAAATGATGGGGCAAGCAGTGTGGGTGAAGCTACTGGTCTAATTTTTGGGTAGGCATGGGTTGGGTAGAATGTATTAGTTGATAAGGACTGGTGATTGGTGTGGGTTGTTACGGGTTAGAGCGGATCAAACGGGTTGTCTTTGGTGATGGGTCGATGCAAGTTTCGAGCTCAATTTGGGTCACACAAGTTGGTTCGAACAGTGGCAATGACTTCTGACGGCAATATTGACGACGATGAATGACTACAGACAGTGAAAGGTGATGAAAATAGTTAAAACTTAATTTTAAGCATTTTTTCAAGTAATTTTTAATCAATTTTAGTATTAACGGACTTATGAAACTGGTGCAATGTCAACGACTTGTTATTTGTGAGCCAACGATAAACGCTTCTGTGTTAGTTAACTTAGGATCACATGAAATGATCCTTCCTAAAAAAGATGCTTTTGTTTCTTTGTTTCCTTAAGAGGTGGTTCTTTTGCTTCTGTCTACATCTTTATGCTTAAGTTTGCCCTATTATAAATGAGGAATGGTTTGGATCAATTAAGTTGACATGTTTTGTCAAATAAGGGTGCCCAATTTAGCTTTATCTCTTAACCCTTTAGTTGATGCTTTATGTCATGCTTCATTTATTAAAGAATTAACAAGGAGACTCCTTAATATCGAGGTGCCCCTTGAGAATACCATATTTCTTGTCATTTATTTGTAGATGATAGATTGTTATATTTGTATTTATTATCTATTGAGTTGTCTATTTTAATATATTTTTAAATATTTTATTTTCTAGATTTTAGGCACGTTTCATAAGAAATTTTGAGTTTTTTCTAATTTGGTAATGTAGGATATTATGCTCGAACTTCTGAGCACATTGGAGTGCAATTTTTTATGTAATATTTATCTCATTTCTTAAAATATTTTACCTTGATATGGTTATGATCATTTTGAACTCGTATTGTTATAATTGAATACTCATAACATATATTAAATCTAAAAATAAACAAAGAATAAGTTGACAAAAACATACAATATGTTAAAAGACTGAAAAATAATAAAGATGAGAGTAAACTTAAGAGAAACACACGATATGTCAAAAGAATAGATAATATTAAAGATAAGAGTAAACCTGATAGAAATATATGATGCATTAATAAATAACATATATGCCAAACTCACAAGTACAAACAATACTTAATTAGACAACAAACCAAAGAAAAATATACTATATGTTAAAATTAACACACGATACATCATTCTCAAAATGAATAATATATGCATGAGAAGTAACTCAAGGATAATGTATGGTACCTTTAAAATTATTATATTGTACATTGACTTATTCAGATAATACAATACATCACTACCTGGATAGTCTTTTCGACATATATATAGGATAAAGACTGAATGTATGTTATGTTGAGGAGATAATGATACTTTAAGTGGTCAATAGGAGTGGATAGTTTATCATAATAAAAGGAAGTCACATTAGCTAATCTACAATAAATGTGATGGACTATGTGACACATTACTAGGTGAAGGTATGCCACTTTGATAGATGTCTTAAAGTGAAGACGAAAGTAGAATGTATGGTAAGTTATGAGTAACATATAATATCTCAAAAAAAGAAAAGAAGTACAAAAATGGTTCTAGATGTTTTAGTTCAATGATGTTTAGGAATAATATATAGGGGGTGATAACAAAGAAAAATAATGTATTATTTTAGGAAGGGAGTTCACATTTGCACTCAAAGTGGGCACTTCTCCCTAGACTTCCATTATTCATTTATCAAGCATCGATACCCCCCTCCCGATAATGTATGTGATAAGAATAAAAAGTCTAATCAAACTTTATGTTGACTAGAGCTTAAGATATCTCTACATAATATATTATGTTGCTCATGAAATGATAATGCAGGATTCAATGAGAAAGGATGTATTAATGAATGCTTTAATTTTGCATTGTATTATATATTCATATTATTGTTGAAAATGAAAATATGGGATGCATGATAATTAAGTAGAATGACATCAAGAAATCAAAAGGAGTATAAATAAGAAGTAAATAATTTAAACAATCAAAGGACCATCATAACTATAGAAGTAGAAAATCATGATAGGAGAGAGAGAACCTTAGGAACATAATTCAAAGGAGAAGTGTTATCATTTGAATGTGAAGGAAGTTTAGGAGCTATCAAAGAAAATAAGTTGGCATAATAATCTTTAAGCTATGACCTTCACATCTAGGAGATGTTCAAGATCCACTTCAAGCAAAGAACTAGCTATAGAGAGAATAGATGGTATATGATGACCATAGAAGAATGCCTCTAATGGTTTTGCTATTGGATAATGCTGTAGGACATTAGTCGAGAGGAGAATGGGCAATTTTGTTGAAGTATGAGCAAATTTGGAGACATTTTTTAGAGAATTTTGACAAGCATTCTTGGAATGGTATATTACTAAATCTTTTTGAGAGAGATGCGAGATGACTTATCAAGATTATATCAAAGGAAGTTGACTATAACAGAATATGAGCAAATTTTCTCAAGGCTTATAGGATTCTTAGAGCTAGCGGCAACAAAAAAGCAAGGATGTTATTGATTTAGAAAGGGGCTAAGAGATACTATCAAAATTTTAATGGCCCAATGGAGTTTGAATCTTATTAAAAATCTATAGAGACAACTAGAAAGATTGAATAACACTAAATTACTATAAAAGTTAGAAGAGTATCAAATAAGATAAAGGGAAGTTTTTATTTAAATAAAGAACAAAAATCAAAATCTACAAATAATGAATTAAGAATGACTCCATAATACCAAATATGTGAAAAATTCCATCAAGGTCAATTTCAAAATAAAGCATTGAAGTGTTTCAATTACAAAAATTTTTGACACTAATCTAGGAAGTGTTAACAAGGTTCCAGCATCTTCAAACAATTTCACGACTACTTTAAAATTTCTTAATAAACTTGTGGAAGTCTTATTTCATAGAACAATATTGCAATTGTTTGTTTTTACAATAATATCTAAAAACATGACAATTGATAAACAATAATTGGAAACTCATTTTTTAGGTATTTTTCTAACTAAGAAATAAATATCAATAGACAAGCACATTTATGGGAATATAGAGATAAATAGAAAATTATTTAATTCCAAGTTGACATTGATTGACATAACAAAATTTGATATCAACTTAGGAATGGAATAGTTAGTTGCTCAAAGGATTAATATTAATTTTTGGGAAAAGATGATACATTTTCCTACGTAGGAGAAAACTGCACTAGTTTACTTAGACAAATGAAGGAGAGTACCATACATATTGGTAATAAAGGCAAACAAGTTACTACAAAAAGGATATAAGTACTACTTAATTTTCATACAAGGTGTTAAACAAAATGAGTCACAAATTCAAGATATGCTAATGGTGTGTAAATACTTAGAGGTAATTCCTAATGAATTGTTAAGTTAACCACTAGACAAAGAAATTGAGTCATCTTTAACTTAGTACTTGTAATAGAACCAATATCGAAGGTAACCAATAAGATGATATCTATGGAGTTATATGAGATAAAGTGTCAGCTACAAAAACTTCTAAATAATGAGTTTATGAAACCTAATATTTCACTTTGGGAAGCATTGATATTGTTTTTCAAAAGAAAGATGAAAGTTATTAGGAATTGAATATAATCACAATAAAGAACAAGTGACTTTTATCTCAGATAGATAAATTATTCGATCAAATTCAATGAGTTAGGGTATTTTCTAAAATTAACTTGTGGTTAATATACCATCCACTATAGAGATATACAGAAGATGATCAAAAATAGCATTTTAGAGTATATATGGTCACTACAAATTCTTAGAACTTTATTTTGGATTGATGAATGCACTGGTTACATTTATAAACCTAATGAATAAGGTATTAAAGTAATGATTAGATAAACTTGTGATATAGCATTTATCTATGACATTCCAATATATTATTAAAGTGAATATAATAATATATAATATATGGAAATAGTGCTATATAAATTGAAGAAACATTAGTTTTATGCAAAGTCTTCTAAGTGTAGTTTCTGATATATGAAATTTGTCAAACGATTTTCTTAAATTATCATTATTTTGATAAAACTTAAATAGAAAATGATTATACTTAATTGGGATTACGAGAGTGAAGACAACTTTCAAACCTCAAAAAAGAAATTGATATCCACGCCAATATTATTCTTACTTGTAGCTAATGAAGAATTCTAAGCATATGTTGAACATCACTACAAGGTTTGGGAGTCATATTAATGCAAAGTGAGAAAGTTATATTCTACACTTCTAAATTTGCTACAAAGAAGACTAATCCTATGCAAAAATTTGAATTAATAGTTGTCATATTTGTCTTAAAAATTTGAAAGCATTACTTATTGGATGTAAAGACTGAAATCTACTTAGATTATCATACTTAAAGTATATATTTATACAAAAAGAGCTCAACTTGAGACAATGACATTAACTACATTAAATCAAGGACTGCGACATAAATGTCGTATATCATTAATAAAGGCTAATGTGGTGGCAGTTGCATAAGCTAAAGTTTGAGTTTGAGTAGTTTAAGTCTTAATTAGAAGAAACACAACATTATTTTGAGATAAATAGGCTACATATCAATGTAATATATATTACTAACAAGGGAAGTTTTAATCAAGTGATAATCTCAAAAGAGTAGTTACCAAATTTGAAAAAAGTTTTAAGAAAATAATGAAGTACTAAAAGTAAAAAATATGCTCTTAGGAGTTAGTCTTCTTTAATCTAGGAGAATGATTGAGTATATTATAAACATAGATTGTACATTTCTAGCCAAGAGAAAACACAACAAATATTATTATAAAAGTCATAAGGAATTAAATACATAGTACATCCTAGAATGACCAAGATGTATTAAAATATGAAGGAAAAATGTTGGTAGTTAAGAATGAAAAAGATATTCAAGAATTTGTGCATGAATGTATAATTTATCAAAAAATTAAGAGAGAGCATAACAACCTTATAAATTATTACAATCTCTTCTTATACTTAGGTGGAAGTAGAAAGAAATTTTTATAGACTTTGTTATTGGACTTCATAGAATTAACCAAAAAAATGATATTATATAGGTAATAGATAGGCTAACAAAAGCGATGTATTTTTTACCTATTAAGTGAAGATATACAACATAGAAATTAGCAAACCTTTACTCATACTAAATAGTACATCAATCATTTCTAAATTATTTGAAGGATTAATGAGTGGCCTATAAAAAGGCATTGTTGATAGATCAATCTAGAATTGACAATGTGTTACCATTGAGGAAATATGTGATAGATCCATCACATGTATTTAACTTCAACTCAAGTATGTT
This sequence comes from Vanilla planifolia, assembly GCA_023846275.1. NCBI lineage: Eukaryota > Viridiplantae > Streptophyta > Magnoliopsida > Asparagales > Orchidaceae > Vanilla > Vanilla planifolia. The sequence goes on from CM043877.1 coordinate 3,103,398, forward strand.
GATGTTAATGCCAGACCTAATATATTAAGAAAAACTAGTGAAGATCTTAACAAAAGATCAAACTAAGAACAAGGATATTCTAATATTCAATGTGCGATGGTTAAATCAACTAGAATAGGTGGCTAACTTGAAACTAGAAGAAGAAATGAGAAAAACATATTTTGATGTATTCTAAATTTCATGAATAAAATTCTTATAAGAGCGGATTTATAGTATCCTAAATTATAATAAAATAAAAGTTTTCATTATTTTGAATGATTAGGATATTTATGAATTTTTGTGAAGTTTTAGATTTTTATTTAATTTCTTTAAAAATTGTAGACTATTTAAAAACGAACAACACCTTAAAGGAAAGAACTAAATTATAAAGTAAGTATATAATTGTGCACCAAGTTTTGATCAAAGAAAAATTTTCAAAGCGAAAAATGATGAAAGTTAGAGATTTATAAGATTAAATAGTAAAATAAACTATAAGCATAATAAAATCTTAAAAGTTATTAAAAATAACAAATAGACTCAAAATTTGATTGAGACAAAACATATAAAGATATTCATAATAATATTTTCTTGTTTTAAAACGATGGTACAAATCTTTGAACAATTTTTAAAAGAAATGATAAAATAAATAGTATAGGAATTTCTAAGTTAAAAAGTTATTAAAAAAACTAAATAATGTCAAAAAATATTAACAATTAGTTAACTGTCAGAACTCGTCAAAGATAATCATATGAAATAAATTGAAAATATTTTTAAAGTTAAATTAATAAAATGATGTAAGAAATATATGAATCTATATAGTTTTAATTAAAAAGTTTTTTAATTAAATTTTTTAATCCCTAAAATGTAAATGGTAGAAGAATCCAACCTGTTCACAATAAAAAAATAAAGTTTATGACCATTAAGAGAAGAGAGAAGGCTTGGGAGAGTCTTGTATTTGGTGGCAATTTGGAGTGTTAGGAATAAGAAATGATGCATAAGGCCTTAAGAGAAGTTTAGACTATAGTTTGGATTTTTGGTAGAACTAAGAGAAAGTAGATATAGTTGAGCTAAAGGAGAGAGAGCAATTGGGCAAAAATTTAGCTAAGGAAATTAAAAAAAATCCTTTAAGTAGCCAAAAAGGGATTCAAGCTTTAGCTAAGGAAAGGAAAGAATTTAAGTTCATAGAAAAACACACAAATCAAAAACCAATTAAAAGACCAGACTAGCATGAAATAGAAATTGAGTTAGGCTTTATCTTATACATGTATCTATTTGATATGATGTTACTTGTAATGACTAATGGGATTAAAGAAAAATTAATTCAAGAATTCATGAGGTGATTTTTCTAGTTGTTTGTATTGCCATTTGATGTCTATTTTTCATTGGATATTATGTTGAAAGTTGATTTCTTATTTCTATTGTATATAAACATGTTAAAATATTTTGTAACTAGCTAATAAAGTAAAAAAGAAAAAATACTAAACTTATTACTTATAATATGGAATTAAAAAAAGAATAATGATTAGTTGTAAAGGAAGAACATGATTTTAAAATTGTGGAATAACATGTTCTGATATTATGGCCATGATCCAAAATAACATATTTCAAAGATGAAGTCAAAGGAGCCATCATCGACATATCTCATTCTAAATCCACAATATCTGATGTTAAATAATATAAATTGTAACTTGCATCTCATTTAAACAAAGCATGGAATATCACGCTATAGAGAATGTAATAAAGTTTTATTGTGCCAAATTTTATGTCAATTAAGAGTCCTTTAGATTTAATTTTAAAATATCTCATTAGGTTTATGGGTCTTAAGGTTTTCTAAATTGATAAAATTACTAAAAAGTTTGAATAGCAAACACTTATATAAATACAAATAAAAAATGTTCAAATTAATCAAATAAGTTAGATCAAGTTTGAATAATTCTTAGAGCATCATAAGAATTGAAATGATGAAGCACACCTAAACATATTGTAGGTAAAATATTACAAACATAGATAACCCTACCATGTGCACACGTAACATCGAACTAAGTTGAGCCATCTTGTCCTTGGTCTTTTTAGTAATTTCTATTTTGGAGGTTGTGAAAGGTTGATTAAAGATTTTCTTTGCAATGGATGAGCTAATAATAAGAAGGTTGTTATCTCTTCGAAGGTGGGCCTAAGGAATGAGAAGACCATGCCATTTATAGTTTGAGGTTATGAGGACAAGTTTTAGTGGCAAAGTTGGCCATAAAGCACGTTGGACGAGTTGTCTCTTTATGTAATGACACCTTTAGAACAAGGTATGACAACAAGAATAACTTCCTAAGTGTCACGAGTGTCAGAGGGGTTACTCTTGGGTATGGAGGTTAGCATTCCTAGGAGATAAGGTGAGTTAAGGTAGAATTTTTAATGAGATCATTTCTAGATTGCTATGCACTACTTAAATAAATAATTAAGTCATTTCTTGCCTTTTTGCAATTATTATTTATTACCTTCTTGTTTAGGCAACAATTTCTTATAATGGTTGGCTATGCTTATTAAGATTTTGGACCATCAAGTTAAGACGTTATTGAGCCAAGAAATGACACGTTAGATCCTTAATCTTTTTAGGGAGAAGTTCTATAATCGGGATATCTCTACGTATTCACGAACCTATATGGGTGCGCTGAACTAAGAGAGATTTGTTGAGGCGCTAAGAATGGGAAGAGAGGTTTGACAAGTCAATAAGAATGGGGCTTGGTGATGGAGGATTCACCCAAACCTTAGTTCATCTTATTCTTCAGGAGGAATTGCTAGGTGTGCTTCTACTTTTCATTGGTCTAACTCTAGCGAATCCTTGCCTCATTTTAATCTGTGTGGTTGTTCAAAATAAGGACCATGGAGCATACACTACTCTTATGCCCGATTAGCCATTGGGTTGATTGTTCATCTGAATGTTCATCTAACTTTGATTAATTAGCTTTTTCATGTATTAAATAATTTCATAACTAATGATAGGTAGTCCATTATTCGTATTATTGTTTAAATACTTTATGTAGGTTTGATGAGCTTACCCTAAACTTTCATTTTAACAAGAAGTTGGTGCCTTCACCTTCATCATTTTTGAGAATACTCTAGCTTCTTTCTCATTCCACTCGCATTTCATCCTAGACACCTAGGGCTCAATGTTCCTCTCATGCTTTATTTGCCTAGCTTTTGCAATCTAGTTCATTTTGACAAGTGTTGCTAATCTTAGAATCACTATCTTGTGACTACCATAACACAAATATTTGGAATTATAAATTTGTACATGCTTCATTTTTTAAGACAAGAGAAAATAAATAAAACAAAATTAATAAATGAAGAGAATAATCATTTTAATCATTTTAGAAGTTAAATTTATGTATACTTGTATTAAGTAAACACAATTATTTCCATGGGAAAAAGCTTCAAACCCAATAATTAACCAAAAGAGAAAAGAATCAAACAGACCAAAAAGATTCAGAATAAGAACTCCATCGGGCAGTAGTTTATAGCGAAGGAATCCTCGCCCCACAAAGCTCCATCGCTCGAGCACTGCAACCGCTTGCTCGTCGGCTGAAGCAGCGTCAGCTCATCCAATTGGGGAAACGAAGACGACGACTTCCTCTTCATGGAGATGCAAGACGTCGCCACGTCCTGCGGCGACCCCTGCTGCAGGTCCAAGTAGTTGCTTATATCGGACTCCTCCCCTCGGCTCGTCTCCCCGTTCTCCGGCGAGCTCAAGAGATAACCCAAAAGCTGGGCGTCGTTCCAGTCAAGGACTCTGCCTCCGGCCATCGCCCACTCCTCCTGCCGCTTCTCTTCTCGGCTTGAAAAGTGCACGACGGAGGCGGACGGCGGCGATCCGATGCTCTCGCCGGCCTCACCCGGTAGACGCCCCTTCTTCTTCACTCGGCAGAGGACCCAAACATCCAACTGAGAAGAGGAGGAAGCAGAGGACAATTTAGTCTTTGGAGATCTTGAGAGGGAAACAGGGTTGTGGGTTTGGGGGGAGCTTACCCTCATGGTGTCCTGTTTCCGAGAATTGTGAAGAGGAGCGGTTGCGTCGAGGAGGCGGTACTCGCTCATGACCCACTCTGTTTTGGTGCCCTTGGGCGGCCGGCCCATGTAGAAAACCAGGGCCTTTTTAACCCCGATGCACTGGATTCCGTCGGCGGCGAGGATGGGCTTATCGGTGCCGGTCGCTTTCCAGTATCCCAACCCCGCTGCCCGATTCGGCCGGAATCCGTTGGGGTACTTCCGGTCCCTGGGGCTGAAGAAAAACCACTCCTTTTCACCAAAATACGCCTTCTCTGAAACAATTGCTTACCACCGTCAGCCAAATCAGAGTAAAAGAGAACCAAATCGAAAGAATGTGTTTGCTTACCGGGGAGCTCCCAAGGATTAAACTTGTAGAGATCGATGTCGGCGATGATGGCCGACGACGGAGGCAGAGAAGAGGAGATCTTCTTCCTCAAGTAGTGGCCAACGAGTTCTTGATCGGTGGGGTGGAAGCGGAAGCCTGGAGGAAAATGAGAACCCGGGAAGCAGTTGGACTCCATGGATGATGGCAAGGAGAAGCGGATGGAAAGGGAAGTTGGAGCAAGGAATGGGGATGACGGGAGAAACCTCGGGTGGTTTATAAAGGGAGGTTTATGCCGTGGACATACCGGACATTCCTGTGAAGCGCCTCGGTTGTCTTCTTCTGTTGTTGCTGTTGGGAGAAGTGAGACAACCTCGATCATTACAGCTCATGAAAGTGAGAACGAGGAGGAGGCGCCGTTGCCGGCCTTACAAGAAGACTATTATGGAGATTTGCCACATGGGCAAAGAAGGTGGACTGAAGCAACGTCTTCCATACTGGAGTTCAACGTCACAAGGTTGACCAGTCGACTGTTGACCAACAATGTGCATTCACATTTTTACAAATCCAGGGGCAAATATACACAAACAATGAAGAAACCGTTTATTGCCTTTTGTTTATACCATTTTTAGAAATTATCTTTTGTAATTTTGAGATCATCAAAATCTTAAAAATAATTTTTTTTTATTTTTCAAAACTTTGTTTTAATCGACAAGATGACTGATTGATCATACAAGAGTTCAAAAATCTAACAATTAAATATATCCAAATTTATAATAAATAGTTAATTGAAAGATCTAATAAAAGAATAAATAGTTCAATACATAAACATTAAACATTGAATTTTTAAAATATTTATGAGAATTTATTTCTAAAAAGAATATCGAACTTAATAATTATTAGTGTAAAGAAATGACTAATAATATCCTTAAATGATTGTATTTTATGTGATTATTGATATATATAAATTTGTTCTAGCTTGTACTAGATAAGATGCTAAGTTATTTAATTTGTTCATTATTAGATAACTATGGTTATTTATATATGAAGATAAAATATTAAAAGTTGATGAATATAAACTGGTAATCAAAAAATCATGTTTTATCAATATCAATAATTTGTACTTAGAAAAAGATAAAAAATATATGTAAAACTAAGAATGTAAATTACTTCTTTATGTGTATTGTTTTTTTAGGTTCTATAGTTATAAGTGCATTAAGATATAAATGTCGTGACATGTGGTTCATCTTCTCCTTCAAGGGTTAATCCTAATAATGATTGGTTTATTGTCATTATCATTTATGGGTTCTTTGAAGTTTTAATCTCTTAGCATCTAGTTTGTCACCTATTATGATATAAAATTCTAGACAATCCAAAGTTAATTAGGTTAAAAGTGAATAATAATTGAAATATATCAAATTTAATTTTATTAATTTTATATGCTTAGTATTTATATTTCATAGAATCACATTGCTCCCCAATAAATTATTTACATGCTAAAGATTGTAATGATAAGTGAGAATATGATCAATAATTATCTTATTTTGTATTTTTATCTATTGAGTTAATAATCAACTTTTACCTTATTTTTTATATAGTTTTTAGACATCTGGTATGTTTGATATATTGTGCATTATTATGGATATGAAGATTAAATGAGAGGCTAAGTTTTGTTTCTCTTTGGATTATTGGAAAAATATTTAAGTTTTTTAGCAAGTTATATGATTATATGCAATAAATTAAAAAATTAAGTTTGTATTATTTAAGATAAATTAAATTCAGGCATGTTTTGGATTTGTTTTTTCTAGTCATAAACTTATCTTTTAAATTGTTTATTTTCAAATAAAAATTTAAATAATATTAAATGATAAGAAATATATTTCTATTTATTTTTTTGGTTTTATTGTGAAAATGAAAAATGATGTTATAAAAGTCTAAGAATGATTGGATCCAAACCTATAAATAATCCTAATAAAAGAAAACATAATGCTAGAATAGTTTTGATCCTTGGAGTCATTTACTCAACATGGCCAATAGCCTTGAACACTCAAAAGTCCTCACAAATGAAAATTAGTTGAAGGAAACAAAAAAGATTGATGAAAGAATGACACATAGTGGTTGCACCGAAAGGAAAACAAATGTCTTGAGGAAATGCCATAAAAGAAGCACAAAAATGATAAAAAAGAATGTGTAAAATGAAACAGAGGCAACGCTTGACAGAACGCGACAATTTAATTAAAAAGATGACTTGGCACATTCTCTCACCATTTAGGCATATACACCCTTCCCATTGAAGTTTTGTTCAATTGTAATCATAAAAAAGAACAAGTCGTCATTGTTCATGCAAGTGCAAGATTAAGAACTACTATAATGATACATTAGAAGACTCTTCGGCTGTTGCTTATGGTAGTTTTGAATGGGATGATTGGCGATGGGTGCTATTATGCTGCGGCTGCAATGTTGTTGCGGCTGTGCTGTGCAGATGTGTGGGGTGGCATCTCTTCTTACTGCTTCTCATGAAGTTTGCTATATGGAATATTAGAGGGGTCTGGGATAGAAAATCGAGGTACTACTTGCAAAGGTTTGTTAGGGATGAAAACATTGCTGTGGTGGCGCTGGTGGAGACCAGAGTTAAATGTTTTAACTGAAGAGATGCTGATGTGCTATTGGGTAGGGAATGACAGTATGCAGTGCAGCCCTCAGCTGGGAAGTCTGCAGGTATTATTGTGCTGTGGAGAAGCTCGGTGAATCTCAAAGTCATTAGAAGTTCCATGCATGAGGTGTCTGTTGAGGTAACTACTACGGGTTGCGCCTCAATTAAATGTTGTGTCATTTATTGCCCAAATGAGACCCATAAAAGGAGGATGGTATGGGATTTGTTAAGGGAAGAGGCTAGGTGTGCTTGCCTCCTTATTGTGGCAGGGGATTTCAACCTAGTCATGACTCAAGATGAAAAGAGGGGGGAAAATTTTCCTTTGCAAGCAGGGCAGCTGGAGTTCTCAGAATTATTACACGAATTACAGCTTGAGGACCTCGACTTTATTGGTAACAAATACACATGGTGCAATGGCAAACAAGGTGATGCACGAATCTGGGAGAGGCTAGACAGGGCACTCATGAATCCACAGGCTATGCATGGCTTCCCAGCTATGATGGTTACTCACTTGTTTAGAATTGGGTTGGACCACTGCCCGTTGATTATTGATCTAGGGGAATGCAGAGATTGCCTAAGAACAACATAATTCAATTTGAGAGCACATGGCTTGAGCTCCCTCACTCGGAGAGGGTGGTGCGCCTTGCATGGAGGCGGCGTACTCGGGGCAACTCGATGGAGGGACTTGCTACAAAATTTTGTCGCTATCTGATTACACTTCGTAATTGGAGCAAGGCTGAGGTGATGTCCTTCGTTAACAAAATTGGGGTGCTGGAAGATAGAATCAAGACCCTTCAAATGGAAGAGTCTGAGAGTGGCTTGGATGCTGAGGAGAATTCCCTGCTTGGCCAGCTCATTGCTAAGTTTCATAAGAAGTGTGTCTTGGAGGAAAGATGGTGGTGGCAAAGGGCTAAGGTGCAGTGGGCTCAGCTTGGTGATAAGAACACATGATATTTTCATGCTGCAGCAACATCAAGATGGCACAGCAACAAAATTTTGTATATGAAGGATGACTTGGGAACTACTTCCGCTTCGGCTGAGGGTATTAGCGAGATCATCACCCACTTTTTTCAGGCTAAGTAGTGCAGCGGCGTTGCTGTAGTTCCTGTCGCATGCTTGCATATCTAGTGACCAGGAGCGCCTGCTCGCATGCATGGTGACTGAGGAGGAGGTCATATGCGCGATCAGGGCTCTTAAGAAAAATAAGGCACCGGGTTGGATGGGATTACCGCCGAGTATTTTCATGGCTACCATGAAATTGTTCAAAGTGATATTTTGCGTGCTGTTTTGATTTTTTTTTAGATGAAGCGAATGCCTAAATCATGGAAGGATACCTTAATTATTCTGATTCCTGAGTGGCAGGGCACCAACAAACTTGATCAGTTCTGACCTATTAGTCTATGCAACGCCATTTATAAAGTGGTGGCCAAGATTCATGTGGAAAGATTGAAGCAAGTCCTACCTGATATTATTTCTAGAGAGCAAGGAGCCTTTGTGCTTGGCCGATCTATCACTAACAACATATTCATAACACAAAAGATGACATCTAAAATGTATTCATCAACCTCCAAAGCTGGCACAATGGCAATCAAAATCGATATGGAACAAGCTTACGATAGTGTCAAGTGGTGCTTTGTCACTAACATGATGAGATATTTAGGCTTCCCTAAGGTTTGGTGTGAATGCGTGTACTTGCTCACCTAGATTTGGGATACTCCTTAATGGAATTAAGCTTCCCTAGATTGTGGCACAGAGGGGCTTGCGTCAAGGCTGCCCCTTATCTCCTCATCTCTCACCTTTTGTTCACCGATGACATATTGCTGTACATATCTACGTCGCGTGGCGCTGCACATGCAGTGCGCTCTATTATACAAAAAATTGGCAAATACGAGGGGCTCAATGTTAATCTGGTCAAGTCAAAGATTTACTTCAGTAGGGCAATGAAGGGCCAAAGAAAGAAGAATATTGCTAAGAAAGTATGCATGTCTCGGGGTGAGAATTTAAGTTATCTTGAGGTCCCCATTTCGGCGAAAATGCTTACTAGGGAAGAATTTAACTTCATTATTCAGAAGATGGAATATTAGATTGCTAAGTGGTGGATCAGGCCTCTGTCGTTGGCAGGTAGGGCTGTTATGATTAATTCAGTGCTTGCGGCTATCCCCAGCCATATTCTCACTCACTGCGTAGTGTCGAAAGGCGCTATTAATGTAGTTGAAAGAATGATCAGGAGATTTCTTTGGTGTAGTGCTTCTAACGCAAATTCGATTCACTATGTTGACTGGGCTACTATCAAATTGCCTAAGGAGATGGGCGGCCTGGGTGTTCATTATTTGCGCATGTGGCAACGTGTCTTGCAAATGAAACATTGCAGAATGATTGTCTACGTGAAGATAGCTTGTGGGTTAACATCATACACAGCAAATACCATGACATGCGCAACCTTCACAGAGTGTAGCGATGCCGGATGCAATCTCTTGCTTTGTTTAGCGGCTAAGGGACAGCACCTCTACCCTATTTGCTGAGGATAATTGGCTTGGCTTTCTCCCTATCAAGTGGTGGCCAACCTATATAAATATGGACGCCGTGTGGCCAACATTTGTGGGGGACTACCTTGCGGCTCCTGGGGTCTGGGATGTTCTCAAAATCCACGTTTGGGCTTATGATATTTTGTATAATAGGGTAATGCATGTGCCGTGGAATCAAAGGACAAGGACATGCTGCTACAATCGCATACTGAGTCCATGAAGGTCAATAATAGGAAGTTCTACATGCATCTGATGGATTGTGCTCACAGGGACAATGCAGTTAGCTCAAAATGTCACAAACCAAATCATGTGGATTTGGAGACTGAGGGTGGGGCCCCAGGTGAGGTTCTTTATCTGGCACATGGTGAAGGATTCTTTGCCCACGATGGTGTGGCTTGCATGGAGGGGCTTAGATGACTGTAGCAATTGCACCTGGTGGTACATCAAGCCGAGTCGCTTAACCATATTTTCTGGGAGTGCCCAACAGTTGAGGCATTTGGCGCTGGCCCGCCTGTGCGCGATAGGGGGGACTTCATGCAGTTTTTTCTTAGATATGTGGTGACATCCAGGCTGAGGCATTGCGACGATAAGATACATGCTGCGAAGATTGCTACGGTATTTCACTGCATTTGAGGAGCCAGTGATCAACTGCACCATCTTAATTCGAAATGTTTCGATTGCTACTGCCACGACGATGAAGCAATATAATGGGTATGCATCCAAGCCCAACGAGAACCTTCACAACTCCTTGTAGTTGAATGTAACCCCTCACTAGGTTTCCCCTCTAGCTAGATGGATAAAGATTAATTGTGATGCTGCTGTTTGGGACAATGTTGCTGATGTGGGCATTGTGGTTAGAGACTATTTAGGTAGGCCCCTTCTCATGGTGAGCAGAATGTACTTTTCACATTCCAGCAAGGCTATGGAGGCTCAGGCAATCTTAGAGGCCCTCATCGTGGTTAGGCAAAGGTTTCCTGATTCCCCTGCTGTCGAGATCCAAAAGGACTGCACTCTGGTGTTGGAGGAGGTGCAGAACATGATCATGCACCTACCCGCGGGAGGATCCTTTGTGGAGGCGATCGCACATGCAGGGAGCCTCAGCATGCTACGTATTTTGCATGTGCATCATGAGGGCAACGCTCCTGCGGACTGGGTTGCACGCGCTGCATGTAGAAATGACGTTACGTGGGATTGGTGAATGCCTCTTCCCAAACAGCTTCTCAAGCTGTTGCTAATTGATTTTTTGTTCGATCCTCCTTAGAGGACTGTTTGTAATGGCTATGGCCTTTATAAATCAGAGAAGGCTTGCTTGAATAAAGGATGAATGACTCATTATATAGGTTATAAGCTTGAAAAAAGTGCATGAACTATAGTATGAAACGAAATATATTATGTAAACTAAAATGCAAAATTGTAATGTAGATTATGGTTAACCAATAATTACATTTTATTTTTCTATAATGTGCTTTAGTCGATTTTCAAATATTCTTCCTAACTCTTAAAGAAAAAATATTTCCCATCAAAGTTACACAATGAGTAGACTTAATCTAATAAGATAAAATTACAAAATATGAGCTTTTAGTTTATTACCAAAACTAATATTTATTAAATTTATTTGAGTCATGATTATATTGCATTGTTGGTTTGATATGTCATTGAAGTTCTTTTATCCAACTTTTAGTCTTAGTTTTGTGCCAAGTTTCTATTATCTTTTTTGTTGATCAAATTTCTAGACTTAGATATACATAAAAGACATACCATACTCTTGTAAGGCATTTTATTCTTTTGAAAAAATATATTAAAAATTATTTTATTATTTCATAAAATCAATCATTTTATTAAATGTCAATCTACAACAATTTATAAATGAAAATCTTTTTTTAGTAGTAGCTATAACATCATTTTACAAACCAAATCATTTGTCAAAGAGCTTAATATAAGGCAAAATACTCATCACAATCTATCAACCGTTGCACCATTTAGCATTATAATTCATACACATGCTTTGTTACCTCTTTTAATTAGTCATTATATTTTCTAAGCAACATAATGCCTAAGTAGAATTTATGGTATCCACATGAAAAAGGCAATTTCCAATATTGAATATTCCAATAAAAGATCCAAATCTAAAGTTTCAAAGAACAAAACACCATATACATATAAATTGCTAAAATGTGTTATTATGTCATTATATTAAATTAAATGAACCTTCCTCCAACCCTCTAAATATAGTTTGAATGATTCAAGTAGAAAATAATTTTCTTTAAAGTCTAACATTTAATAATTATTCCAAAATTCATGGTTTTATCTTTTTATTTATGGGCAAAATCCTAATAATATTGAAGCACATAATATTAATTAACATTTATAATTATGAAAAATATGAATTTTTTTGTCATTATTTTTTCTCAGTAGTCCAAGATGTAAGTTCAATGAGTGATTTATTTGAACATTGAGATAATTTTTATATTATTTTTATTTGTATACTAACTTGTAAATTTTTAGACAAACCAAATATCTATATAAGATTATTTCTCTTATAATATTTAAAATTTTATTTTAAAATATTATCAATAATTCTATAATAAATCTTGTTGATTTTGTCAATAAAAACACATTAATAATGCAAAAAATGCTTTTGAAAAGCTGGATTGTTCGAAATATTTTGATTATAAGTAATCATCAAATAAAGTCTCAAGATCATTTTGATCATGCAAAACAAAAATAATTTTGAATATAATAAGTGATGACCTTATATATGATAATCTCAAAGTTTTTATATTGAAAAATATAGGACATGAGTGATGTTATTTTTATAAAAAAAAAGAAATAATAATATCCATGTCTAACAAATCCTAGCTGGTTGCCTTGTTGGGTAGCTAGGGTTTTTTTTTCTTGCTTGTTTTCTTCTTGAGGAATTAGGGTTTAGGGCAAAAGTGCTTCTAATGTGTTCCAATTTACATATTTAAACTTTTGGCAATGGAGACACTTCATCATAAATATAAATTTCATATTTCAACTTATAATTCATATTTATGGTTTGGATTTTTTGCTTTTTATTATAGCCTATCAAGGTTGAAAATTTAGTGAAAATATATGATTATATTTTTTTATTTTTCTCCCTAATTATTTAACATTATTGGCCAACTAAGTATGCATTGATGATTTTTTATTTAAAAAAAAAACAAAAGGGATGTTGTCACAATATAGATGGAAATGGGTTTTCATTGTTGATTTACAGGCAAACATGAGCTGATATTGGACTCATTAAGAAGTGGATAAACTTTGTTCTCATTTTTTTTTTTAATTATTTATTTTTTAAGGCAAAGAAATAAATAAAGTACAGAAAGGGAAAATTGATCCAATAATTAGAGAGGAAAGAGTTTTGTAATTCATTGTTTCTCTTTAATTTTTATCTATTTTAAAATATTAAAAAATAGTCAGATTGAGAGAAAATTATTAAATTATATCATAGAATACTTCTAACGTGTTGGACAAGACAAATATTATATAATTATTCGATTTTTTGTATTTTTTTTCAAACACATTGAAAATAGCTCCCATTAAATATGGTTATTGGCTCTCTATGTTTGCAATGAGTTGTCACAATTCGATTATTAATTTTAACAATAAAAATATGTATAATAAAAATATATAATTTAAATTGTATCAAATAAGTTCATAAATTTTATTATTTTTTTTCAAAAATTGAAGGTCACGATTATCTCATTTAAATATATAAAAAAATCAACAATTTGTTTAAACATTTTTTGTTATGCATAATTCTCTATAATCAATTATTGAAGATATACTTCATAAAAATATTTTCAAATTAATTTTTTTTATTAATCAATATTATATTTAAGAAATTCTTATAGGTGATTAATTTGTATTTCATGAATGTCTAAGTGCATTGAGAATGCTCAAACCACAAAAATGAAATATTATTTTTTCTAATTTTTATATTTCTTTTCGTTTTAGGTTTTTGTTAAAGAATATATTTTAACTTATTTTTCAAAAATTGAGGGAACCAACTATCCTATTTTAATAGTTTGAAGATTAAATGGAATGTTTAAAACAAAAATTAGAGTATAAATCTAATTATTTTTTTATAAAAGATAATAAAAAAACATAATATAAATAATTTATTATACCATAATTATCATTGTGACAATCAAATTAGTTAAGATCAAAGAAACTTTTTGTCATAGTACCAAAGAGTAAATTTTATGGATTTAATAACTCACTTTCAAGTAGTGCGAAATTTGAGAAATAATGAAGTTAAACCAATGAACTATGTAATTAAAGAAGTGGTGAAATAGTAACATATTAAAAAAATCTGTCTTTTTTTTGAGGGATTTTGAGCAATAAATCAATTTTTTTCTTGATCCTGTATGTTGTGATTTTGAAGAGTTGAAAATCTATAAAATCTTTTATTAATTTAAATCACTCACAAATGTATGATATCTCTTAACTACTATGTATATAAAAAGTTTAGGTTTTTTGATAAAAAGTTTAGTTAGGCATAAACAAATAGGCAAATAAAAAAAAATGAATAGAGAGCAAAGTATATTTTACAAAATGCATTCATCCTTTACTAGTAGTGTTAAGTTGCTATAGATTATTTATATATTACTTAGAAAGTAAAAAATATATATAAATAAGAGTTTGGAATAAAAGTGTACCTAATAAGCAATTTAAAGTTAAAATATAAGATATCTAAATACCATTGAATGCAAGAGTGAAATAATATGTTGTTATAATAAAAATAAAATCAAACATGTTTTTAATAAAAAAATTTGGGTTATAGAATAGATTATTATGGTAAAAATACTTTTAAAAATATCATATACTACAATGATATCATATATCATAATCTAGGCTTTAAACATTTAATCATTAGAATAGTTCAACTAATGAAATTATTTAAAAAAATGATCAAAAGATTTTTTTTTTTATTAAGATTATATATATCATTATATCTAAAATAAAAACTTATTAATTAAGAGTGTGTGATTAAAAAAAGCTTGCAAGAATTTTGAATAGAGAAATAAAATAATTAAAAGATAAAGCCAATTTCTAATGATTAAAATATACTACAAAATCTTAAGAAGCAAAGCATTTGAAAGATCACCAACTTGGGATGTAAAATCTAATGTCTTTAAAGTTATTTAATTGAAATTTTTAGGATGTAAGTTTTAGTAGGAAGAATTTGTAAAGCTCAAGTTATAAAGAATCGTAATACTTAATAAAAAAAGATGTGCATTTATGTGATGTAATGAATATTACGTCATTACGAAGATCAACTGCAATAGTTTCAATTAAAAAATTGATGCATATTATTTATATAAAAAAATGTGTTATATCAAAATCATTCAAATTTTAAAAATAATGATATATATTGATAGTAATATTTAAGACAAAACTAATGATAGTAATCATATTTAAACTAAATTTTATTTTGCTATTTATCTTGAAAAATGTGCTGTGTTAACGACTATATGTTTGTGGTACTCAATGATGAGGGAGGATTTTAATAGATAATTATTTATAAATTAGATCTTTTAAGTACTCTCATTAAGATGAGATAATTTCAAGCTTCTTAACCGAGACTCTTAGTAGATTTGTGACACCTATTGTTCAATCTTTCTCAGATTCAACTAATGAAGCCCATCACTAATTAAATCATTAATTACCAACCTTTTAACCTAAGAGAAAATCTCGACCAATTCCAAACCTAAACATCACCTAATGAAGCTTCCTTCACTTATCTTAAACCTTAAAGCCACCTTATAAAACTTTAACCCTTATCTTGGCCTAACTTTGGCAAAGGTTGACCTAAACTTACCATTGGTTAACTAGTTTAACAACTAGAATAAACCTAAACAATTGATTTAATTCAAACAAAATTAAATCAAGCTCATCTGAATTCAATCACTGAATGCAAAGGCAAACTTAAACTATTAAAAAGGTCAAATCAAAGAGTTGTGAAACTATTTTAACCATCAACAAGTTTTTAATGAAAATAATGATAGTTCTAATTGCTTAAATCATGTTAATTAAATTAAATATAATATTATAACATATAAATTTGTTGTATTATTAAATTTTGTTCAAATTATAGTAATCTGAATATGTGAGTTTTAATTTAATCTAATAGGATATGTGTTATTATGATGTGCAGCTATATGATGTAATATTTAAAAGTATTTATTAAGCATAATTATGAGATATTTTGAAATAATAATATGATTATATATATATATATATATATATATATATATATATATATATAAGTGTGCTTAAAACATGATTGTAATATAATATTTTAATCTACCATTATAAAGAGTATATTTAGATAAATAAAAAAATTAAATATATTACATTTGAAATAAAAATGTTACTCTACATCATTTGATATTCAAGACCAAAGAACTTTGCCGAAAATGTTACTCTACATCATTTGATATTCAAGTCCAAGAACTTAGCCAATTCTTAAAAATTTAGAGAACCTTGAAAAAAAAAAGAAAAGATTATAATAACTTCACCAAATCTAAACTACTTGTTTGGTACTTCATTATTCATTAAACCTTACTCAAGATAAGATCTTATCCATCTCTTAGTACAGATGTTTATTTGATTAAGAGTCCTCCTTTAAAAAAAATAAAAGATTAACACATTTTGTTGTCTTTTTATGAACATTTGATTATCATTAAAATAATTGTAACTCTATTTCAAATAAAACAAAACAATTATCCTTTAAAGACACCATTATCTATTAAGTGTTTGTCATTAAAATTATTCTTTACTTTCTTGAGAACTCGAACAACAGATAGATTTTGTTGCCCATGACAGATTGATGCAATTGGCTTGTGAACATCTATGAACTCCTTAACAAAAGAAATAATCTTCTCCAAAAAAAGATATTCAAGGGCATGACCTCCTAGTATCACTAGAGCATTATAAATAGAGATGTTCATAGATTAAAATTGTGTAGTTAATGTGAAGCCATCCTAGTTTCTCACTATAAGTATAATCACTTAACAAAAGCATGGATGATTGTTGAACGAGTATCACCTGGTTTCTCTTTTAGAACAAACCGTATCAACATCTGCTGTTATAAGATTGCCTTCTCGAACACATGTAGCCATAGAATCTGCTTCCACCCACATGAAATCAAGGCTTATCTTCAAATAACAACAACACCCTAAAAGCTTCCTTCCAAATTTGCAGCAAACAAATCCTTCAACTTGCTGCCTTAAGCTCTTCAAACGAGTAGCAAGAACAAAACTTTTCTTCAACTGCTGCTTGGCACCAGCACACCTGACCTTCTTTCCAAAAGAATCCAGTTGAGCTCCTCCTAAAATCATTCTGTTCTTCCTTTATGAAATACCCGCATCTGAATCCAGTTTCTTGGTTACTACTAAAAGTCCTTGAGCTCTCTCTCTACTGATTCCAACAGCAACTCCTTGTAATACTTGTTATTTTCTTCGAAAACAACCACCACCCTTAAGATTCCCATGTAGCTGGCTCTTGCGACAGCTCACCTTCTTTTCTACTTTGTCTCTGCAGATTCACAACAGCTCAGGAGCTACAACTCAAGTCTTCTTCATACAGCTGCTTGATCCCCCCAAATTCTTCTTCACTGCATTTAAGAAGTGCTGCTATTCCAGGCAGCGCTCACCTTAGTTCCCTTAACTTAGCTTTTCTGCAGCTTCCAGCGCTTTTCTTCACCTTTCCAATCAAAACCAGCAGCAACTCTGCTCTCTTTTAACCCTTCAGTGCCGGACGGCACCATCAAACCTACAGTTGCCTCAGCCTAACAGACTTCTGATTAGCTAGCCTTCGGCGCGCTCACTGAAAGCTTCCTTAACTACCAGCGCGTCAAACAGTAAGAAGCAAAAACTATGGCAAAACGTATTTCTCTCAGATCTAAACATATTAAACCTTCATGTGCGTCGTGTATGGATTTTCGATAAACTGCTTTGTGACAGCAACCTTCTTCTTAGATCTCTACCTTAACAATCTCCTACTTAATGCGAAATTCCACGGTAAATACTTAAAAACTTTCAAACTGCTTCCCTTCGGCGACCGTCCAAACGAGAAAACGAGAAATCCCCCAAGCAAAGCAATCGGAAGCATACATCGCCTGATTTCTTCCTCCAAAGTAGAGCCGAAGCTTCTTGGCAAACCCGTCAATAGAAGAAGCCCCTAGCTTCTCCCAGCTTCCGGCTCGTGAGGAAGGGGATAATAATGCTGCTGTGATTATTTTAAAAACATACATACACACACACACACACACACACACACACACAGATATATATATATATATATATATATTATGTGCATACATGTATGTGTGTATAAAACTATAAATTAGAATATATGATAAAAAAAGATTATTGTTATATGTTGATTTGAGACATTATGAGAAAAAGAAGATGAGATAGAATATTTTCTTTATAATGTTATCTTATAACTATTTGATAGATGAGATAAATGTCATCCTACTATCGTGTCACTCAAAGATAGGGTCATAGCATGATAGAGGCCCTGTCTCATTAGCACATATGTTGACATTAGGGGGCGATACCAACATGATAGATGAGATAAATATCAACTCCACTGTCATAGACATTTAGAAATGCAGATACGACATAACAAAGTCCCCATCTTCATTAGCATAATATGTTCAAAATAAGGGTGATGGCTTTATGATGTTGATGATATGATATGAGATTTTTGAGAAATGAGGATAATGGTTGTAAGAGAAAATATAGGACTAGAGAAAATAATAAGAAAAAGATGAGAATGAAATAAAGAGAAATAAAAGATATTTGAATATAAAAAATGTATGATGTCATATGATTATTATATGTTATAATGACTATATATATATGAGCTGAATATATATATGTAGATACAAACTAGTATTGTTTCCATACAAGTCATGCATTGCTTAACTTATTACACTTTTTTTTAACATCTAGGATACTATACTTATATGTTATTTTATTGCCTATAGCTAATAATTTTCTTATTAAGTATATCATACTTCGTCTTTTTTACATTACATGAAAAGATATAAATACTCATAGAACTAGGATTTCTTTGAAGATACTTAAAACCTTTATATGTTCTTAAAACCCTAATGTGTAAAATTATGTTGTATTTTATGAATGTGAAAGATTGAACTTTAAAGGTCAAATATTATATCAAATTTCTTATTTATAACTTTTCATATTATACAAAAACTATATATAATGTAATCATTTTTCATTTACTTGTATTAAATTGAATGTTTAAATTTAAAATGTTTACTATATCATCCTCACTCATTTTAATTGATATCCTTGATATTTTACTATTTACACTATTTTTAACTTGATAGTTTAATTTTAGATGAATTTAAGATGTTTATAAGCTAACTAGATCTAGTCGTAGTAGAGAATTGGCTAAATCAAATGAAAAACTGTTTGATGGAATGGCATGCCTAAAGGATAAGAACATGTCTTTGGTAATGATGGTATTAGACGATGAAACTGGATTATGGTTGAAATAAAAAAAATTCTTAGTTACTTAGCTTATAGATATTGAATAAAAAAAAGGGATGTGTAAATATAAGCATATGATCTTAATGCCCATATCCTATTATTGAAAATATGAAGAGAATTATACTTCATTTTTTGTTATTTTTGGCATCCAAGGATAATTGGTTAAATTACTTTTTGTTGTAATGTTAACAACTATTAAAATAATTAAAAATGATAGATCTTTTAAGACAATCATTTAGAAACAAAGAAATTGCATCTTTGTTCTTGGTAATTTTGGGGAAGCAAGACTTCATATGGATTTTTTATAGCAAAGCAATGACCTCTCTTTTTGTCTTAAGATTTTGTTCAATTATTGTTGACTTTAAGTGAGATTAAACAAATAATTAATATAAACCCATCCAATAATGATATAATATTTCTAGGTCATTAAGATATATCAGCTTTCTAAATTGAGATTTAAACAATTATGAGTAGTACTTTTGGCCTAAGTACTTCAACAATTAAACCAATTAGTACCAACTAAATGCAAATGCCTTTTAGTTATGAGATATGTTGACTTAATTCCTTGCACTTGGAACATAAAGTAACAAAAAACAAGAGAAAAAGGTGGGACTTTGGATCTACCCAATTCACATACATAGCTTAAATCTAACTCTTTCTTATAAAGTTTTCTAAGTTTCTTTAATTATTGGTGCATCCCTTTCATCTCCTTGAACAAGTACATCCTTTGAATTTGTAATGTGTTTTTTTATTTGAAGTAATAATTAATTTAACAAATTTTATTTAAATTTTTTTAATAAAATATGTAGGTGGTATATGATTTTGATAAAAATAAATTATCAAAGTTAAGTTATTTATTTTGATAATCTTATGATCCACTTAGTATATTCTCTCAAGCGATAACTTAGACACTTAGAAATGATCATCATTTTATATAGTTAAATCAAGCTTGAGTAAAACTTATCAAAAATATGATAACATAAAACCGACATAAGTGAAATAATAGAGGTGAACTCCAAGAATAGTATAAGTCTAAGATTAGGACATCGATAAAGCAATTAAGGACCTATGTAAAGATTAAATTATTATTTACTTCAATTTGATCAAAAGCTACAAATGCACCATAACACTTGAATTCACTTGCTACATTCTTTTTATCTATTTTAAGGATTGCATAAAATTAACATAACTAAATGCATAACTTCATATGTAAGAGAATGCCTAGATTAACCTAATGGTTATTAAATATATATTATTAGAGCTAAATGCATATTAACCATATAAATATCAATTAAAGTTCATAAAAATTTATCTACATTCAAATATTTTATTTAATGAAGTATGCTTATGAAAATTCCTGAGTTTACTTGGATAAGTATTTAAAAATATTGAATATAATAAGAATGACAATGATCACTATATACATGCATGTAGACATGCATATAAATTTCATCAATTCATTATAGTTTCAAATAAACTCTTATTAACATCATTCATTAAATTCATCTTAATGAGCTTTATCTATTAAAATATTTATTTTTTATGCTACAAAATAATTTATTTTTATTAATATTATCACACTTAATAAGAATTTATTATACTTAAAAATTGATGTCAAACTATTAGTGAAAAATGTTACAATTTAATTATTATAGTTTGTATTTTTAAGATGATATATTATTTCAAGACAAAGTGATAAAGATATTTTTTATATTACATCTATATATTAAAAGTGCAAGCAAGTAATTTTAATAAATTCAAATCATGAGACATTAAAAATAAGAATATTAAAGAATTATTGATGACTCTAAGGAGGGAGTTGTAATAAAAAATAATAAAATAATTTTGATTTTGATTAAAAACATAAATGATAAAATATTAGAAATTTTCTAGATTAAATATCATGAAATATGATGATAGTAGATAACACAATATGATATGCATATCAATGAGACAAGTGGCCTAATGAAGACCATCCTCCAACATGATATAGAAAATATTGCTTGATAGAATAATTAGCATGAGATTGTATCATATGATAAGGATCATTGTATCCATACAATATTATAGTAAATGATTGCATCATTTATATGGGTTGAATTCATTCGACAAACTAAGAAAAAAAAATGGAGTTGGAGTGTAATGTGGATGAGTTTATAAGATGAGAATTTATCATACAAGTATGACAATAAAATCATATCGATATGATAGAGTGTTGATAATGCATCATTGCTATGGGTTGAAGCAATTCAATAGGTTAATAAAGGGCATATGCTATGATCAAGTAAGAGAATGAATTTGGAAGAAGTATGAACAAGCACAAACCAAACCATTGCATTAAACCATTAATGCATAAAAACAAATGGTCCTTAAAGGAATACAGTAGCATGTAGTATAAAAGCAATGAACGTATAAGTACAATCAATTGAGAAAAAAATTAACATTAGTCGAATAATTGGTGGACAAATCATATATTATGATGAGAATTAATATATAAATATGATCTAATATATAATAAATAAAATTATTGGGTTCTAGTGTAAGCAGGAATATATATCATACAATATATTAATCACACAGTGTGATCAAGTGAGAGATTAAGTCGAATAACTATAGTACATGTATAACTACACTATCATATAAGTATGATACTATGTAAAAACCAATAAATGATCATTCAAGTATGATAAATAAATATATAATATGACAATATTCATTCAGTGTGAATTGATTATAATATATAATATGACAAGTATATTTTATCATATAATCATATGTGAGAAAATGAAGTCAATTGTAATATGAAACTATATAAAGAAAGATACTATAAACTGATAGTATGATATGATTAGCTAATCATATTAGTAAAATCAAGACATAAAAACATAGCATATATGTATCGTTAGTTATGCCTTAGTAAAGAAATATAGAGAATTTAACATATAAGTATTATAAGAAATATTGTATGGTACAATATAAATAGAGTTTTTAAAAATAGTTAATTGAAGAGTATCATATAATAAGATGATATAAAATATATAATATGATAATATAAAGACTAATATCATACATAAAATTATTTATAAAGCATATGAGAAATGAGAGTATCGTATAAGTATGATAGTGAGATTATAATAATATGATTAGAAAAAATAAAATTAGATTTACATAAGGTTAGGAATCATATGATATGATCAAAGTGATCATACTTATATAATTAGTAGAAACTAAACACATCCTAAAACATAAAATGATAATTGATCCAGAAAATTGATAAACATGCAAGTTTAATAAAAAAAGTTTGATTTAATTTAAAATAAAGCCAAAGAGATGTAAAGTTGATGAAAACAATCGTTTGAGGGAGATGAATGGGTAAGAATACAAAGAGGCATTGGTTAATGAGGTCGAGCATGAGAAGAATTTTTCACTCATGTACTTTTGTAGTTAACTTCAACCACTTGTATTATAGTGAAGAAAAAAGGAAGTAGTCTTATGCATTGAAAAGAATTGAAGAATAGATAGGTACACAACAAACATAAAATCAAGGGAAAAATCTCATGAGTGTTAAAGTAACCAAAACTTATAGCAAAGATCTAAGCTTGTTGAGATTATTACATAAATTTAAAAGATATGTGTGTGTGTGTGTGTGTGTATGTGTGTGTGTGTGTGTGTGTGTGTTTAATGCAATGTGTAATTAAAGGTTGAAGGTTTCAAATGATGTAAAACTATTGCATAAAAGGTATTTGTTAATCCTACTTTCAATAACGTGTTATTAAGTAGATAATTCATATGTAAGAAAATCTATACTTATATGTATATACTTATTTGTAATATATTATAAACAAGAGACCTTAATGATTGATGAAATGTTAAATTGAACATGCATGAATAAGAAAGACATGTATATAAGATGATGTTTGCTATAAATATATATCTTTAAGAGATGATAAAAAAGAATATATTGAGGATATTAAACAACATTATTTTTATAATTTGATCATATATGTATGTGTGCTGCTTGAGCATATTTGATGTATTATTTTGATTATAAGTTCTTTTATTTTTATAATTGTATAATAATACTCATAAAAGGCATATACAAAGTAAAGTATTATTGTGATAATATTCACAAAAAGTAACAGCCCTTGTTTTTCTCTTATTTATATTTTTTTATATTTTTTATAGAAAGAGCTCTGTGAGACGAATCCAACGATGTTTAATTTGTAATTTTCGGAGCTCTAATGCATAAATTATGAATTTTTAAAAATTTGAGACAAATTTGTAATGTGGAGGATAGATGTGTAATTCTTAAATGTCGGCATAGTTCAAATTCGATTTTGCGGAGGATATATTCACAAATACCCAATTTAGAAGAGATTTTATGCAAAACTGCGGTTCACAAACGGGCAAGTCGGTTCAACCGCGGCTATAAACCCGATCCAGGTGCGTTCAAAATAAATAAATAAATAAATAAATAAAACCACATCTACGAAGAATTGTGACTGCATGCGACTGCGAGGAGAATTGCCGGAGTGCGAGGTTCTACAACAGTGACTGCGGCGATAATTCCTTAGGGACGAGATTTTGGCAGTCGCCGCCGTGCTCTTCGAGGAATTTCCGGCCTGCAATAGTGACGGCCGACAAAGATACGTAAGGTAAGAAAAATTTGCTTCGTCTTCGGGGTTGTGTAAAGCTTTCCGGTGAGCGGCGTAGACCGAGAGGGAAGCCGAGCCGGTTTCGATTGGTTCAACGCTTGAATTAGCCAGTCCAGCGCCGGAGAAATCTTTCTATTTCGCCGGACACACAGGAGAGAGACGCGAAGGCGAGAATCGGTCCAAGCCTTGGACCGGGCCGCCCTGTTGAACCAGCGTACCGGGCGCGGGCGGGACGTAAGAAAATTTTGGGGAAAAATGCCATTTGGAAAAGCTTTTAGAAAGTTTTTCTGTGCAGGCGGTTCAGTGTAGACCGCGGCCGGTCCAGCGCCTTTTGGGATTATTTTGGGGTGTGTTTAGGAAAGCTTTTAGAAAGCACTTTTGGTGAATGAATATATTTTAATTTGTGACTATAGCATTGTAGGACATTAAGAAGAATCAGAAGTGGGTAAGACGGTTGGTACAGCAAATTCAGGTAGATAAATTTCTAACCCTGTGATGTAGCACAATATTATGTGTTTGTTTTACATGATTTTTCTTTCAATTACATTGTGTTTTGGTTGTTCTATATGTTGATATTTATTTTATTTGCATGACAACTAAAAATGAAAGAAATAATATGATACAATATGCTAAAGAAAGAGACGAAACAATATGACATGAAAAGACTTTTGATATGACATGGATTGATGTTTGGAAAATGGCAACATGTAAAATGAGATTCCTAGAGAACATTATCCTCACCACTAGGCTCCGCATGTGTGTCAGGGTATCGATCTTTGGATCAGATATCTGCCTAATGTTATATGTCATGTGCTATGACTCCATGATGATGTACACCAGGCTCCGCATGTGTTGCAGGGTATGGTACCGATACCTGCTTGGTGGCACTAGGCTCTGCATGTATTGCAGGGTATCGATCTTCGGATCAGATATCTACCTAGTGTTATGTGTTTGGTTGGATGCCGGCTGGAGGTCATTTATTGATGATGATTGGATCCATAAGATAATGCGTCAAAAGAAATTGGGCCTGATAATAACACACTTATATAAGGAATTGGTATTTCGTTATGATTTTCATTTGGCATTACCTTATATATGACATATGGTATGGTTTAGCTTGACGCGTGTGATTCAACTTTACTATTCATGATATTTTAATATTTGGTTAGATATTGTGATTTATCTACTGAGATTTGTAAATCTCATTTAGTGCTAACATTACAGGTCATGAAACCACTGCATCGAAAGATAGGAATGATGCTGCTACAGAAGAGTCATTTCCAAAAGATGTGTGAAAGGGAAAGTCTTAGTGTGACTAAATGTTTACAAACATGTTTTATTTATATATATACTTTGGATATGTGAATTGGTGTTTGTCTCATCGTCGGGTCCCCACCTTGGGTTTTGTTATTTGTCCTCACTTAGATGATGTATTTGGCGACTCTGATGTTAATTTTGTGATATAATAGTACTGTTTTAGGTGGGGGCTTAACACAAAAAAAAAAGAAAAAATAAAAATATACTTTTGTGAAAATAATCATAAAATAAAAGAAAAATAGATGAATGAGAAATGAGAAAAGAAAAGGGGTTTGGTGAAAGGATGATAATTTTGAAAATAAAAAGATAAGAGATTATCCAAAATGACTATAATATATTCTTAAATAATGAGTTTTAGAGATTAACCAAAGTTTTTTTTTTCATTTAAACTATTTAAGTTTGAAATAATATATTTCTAAACATGTCTAATTTATTTATAAAAAAATAATATTTTCATAAACTAATACCTTAAAAGATAAAGATATAAAAAGAAATAAAAACTATATAAAATCTCTAATAATTAATGTAATAATAGGTTCACTTATAAATTATTTTATATTTAATTATTTACTCTTATTCTTTATTTACATTATAATATTATAAATGACTTATGTGTATATGACTATCTAATAATTATATTGTCTTACATGTATATACATGTATTTGCTGTTAAACTAGTGTTAATTGACTTGTACATATTTTGATCTAACACTTTCAAGTCAAAAAAATGCTTTATAGGATTATTAATATCGAGTGAGAGTTAACACATAAAGATTTAATGGATACTATAATTATCATTAAATGTATAATATTAAGATTTATTCTAATTGAGAAAAAAATATTGTATGTACATATGTTTTTAAAAAGAAAGTAAGAACTTAACATTTTGGATTATAAAAGATATTTATACTACTTAATTTCAAAAGTATAAATATTTGTTTTTTACTTTGATTTTTATAAAAAGTAAATGATAATTTTTATATGATTTCAAAATACTAAGAGAAACAAAATGATATCATGACACAAAAATCTTAATGGCCAATGAGAGGTTGCCACATTATCAAAGGGTTTTAGCCTTGTGAAGTAAATGATTAGACTTAATAAGATATCTTAATATGTTTTGGAGTTTCTCATAGTATTCACGAGTGAATGTTGGCTTTAAAGCGTAACCTATTGGATTTGTCTATAGTCTTGTATAATTCTCAAGATGGTTATAACAATGTTTCATAAAGTGTTTTTGAAGTTGGTAGAGATAATTGTTGATCCACTTATTTAAAGTTAATTAGGTCAGCATTGAATTCTAATATCAAAAACAAAAGTTATAACCAAACTATAGTAATCTTGCTAGAGCATTCTAGTTAAGCATGATTTAAACTTTGATTTTTTTTTAACTTGAATTTTTATGATTTTGATTTTTAAAATTTATTTCTAATTTTATTAGGATTAGATCATTAATATTTATCTCTTACTTTAAATTTGTGCTTAAGTGCTTAAATAATAAATGATACCTTGAACTTTATTTAGGGATCTAAAGAATTCTATGATAAGTTTTTTAAGCTCACAACTTAGCATAAAAAAATCTAGTTTCGTTGAATTCCTGAATTGTCCAATGATTAATTTCTATGCATCATTGGCTTTTTTATTTGCTATTTTGTTCTATAGCATTCTTTAGAGATGAGTAGTTCCTATAAAAAAATTGTTACTTAGGTCCTAATGTATTTTAGTTTATTCTACATTATCTCTATTGAAATTGATTTAAAGTTTTTATCTTATTTCAAAAGTAGCCCCTACTAATATCCATAATATGCTTTGTTATGAATACATATATAACTTCAATCTATTCAAATGAATAAAAAAAATCATAAATTGCATCTTTTCATTTGCTTGAAATTAATGTAACAACTTTTGTATAACAACTTTTTTACTATGTATATACAACCAAAAGTAACTCATCCAACTTATAGTACCATGAAATATCAAATCTTATCGAAACATACTTGACCATCCAAAAAGAATCCATCGAATGAGAACATTATTTCACACAATATGAAATAGTGTCAATCCATGCTTACCAATTCATTACAAAGACCTATCAAACACAAACATTTACGCGAAGTATTTATTTCCATTCCAACATATGTACATTGAAAAAAAACTCGTTAACGACATCTTTGACACACTCTTCTAAAGACCCATACGACTTCAATCCATCTTGAAAGATAAAATGGTAAATTACACCTTTTAAATGTATATAATTTACCACTTTATCTCTCTATATGCATTGAGATTATTTGTAAAGATGTCGTTAACCAATTCTTTTCGTATATATACAACACAAGCCCTATCGTGTAGTAGCAGATCAACTCGTGTCGACGGGTCACAACAAGAACCCATCGAACCCCTGGTTCACCGAAGCGGACTCGGTCGGAGACAGGTCATCTCCGACCCAATACTGCTGCTGCCTCTTCCCGCCGGGCTGCATCATGATCAGCTCGTCGAGGGCCCCGAACGAGAGCTTCCTCTTGATGGAGCACAGCACCGAGTCCATCAGCTGTGGCGGTGGCGTCGGCTGCAGGGCCCCAAAGCTTCTGCAGCCGCCGGTACCCGAGGTCCTCGTCGACCCCGGATCCGAACTCTCTCCCATGCTCTCGCACGTGCCCATGAGGTACCCCATGAGCTGTTGGTCGCTCCACTCCACCGCGTCGCTCCTCTCCTTCTCCGCATCCGTGTTACTCGTTAAGTACGACTGGGGCGAGTTTGGCAAAGCGGTTGCAACCTCGCTTTCCGGCGTCATCGCTCCCTTCTGTCTCACTCGGCACAGGACCCAATCATCCAACTGAAACACACGCAAACAACACATCAAGAAGACATCAACGAAAGTACTTTTGTAACGCGTTAGCCAGACGAAGAAGACATACCCGCATGGAGCCCTTCCGTTTGGGGAGGTGGCTGTGGGAGGAGTCGAGGAGGCGGTATTCGTGCATGACCCAATCGGACTTAACGCCCTTAGGCGGCCGTCCTTTGTAGAAAACGAGGGCCTTCTTGACACCTAGGCACTGGCTGCTGTCGGCAGCGAGGATGGGCTTGTCGGTGCCGGTGGCCTTCCAGTACCCGCACGCGGCGGCGCGGTTGGGCCGCACCCCGTTCGGGTACTTCCGGTCCCTCGGGCTGAAGAAGAACCACTCCCCCTCGCCGAAGAAGGCCTTCTCTGCGACAGAGAACAAAACAAACGTTTGACATCTACGTTTAACCGCCGCGTTCAGACCAAAAACCGACAAAAACAGATCGTTTTCTGAACAACTGTGAGATATGGATCGTCGTCACCCGGGCTTTGGTTCGACCGCCGTTGACTCGGTAAAAAAACGTATTTAAATTAATTAAGAAATTACCTGGAAGCTCCCAGGGATTGAACTTGTAGAGGTCGACTTCGGCGATGATGTCGGAGGCTGGCGGGAGGGTGCCGGTGGCCTTCTTTCTCAGGTAATGGAGAATGAGTTCTTGGTCGGTTGGGTGGAATCGGAAGCCGGGAGGCAGCTTTGGGCTGAGAAGACCAGCTCCATCCATGCACAACGCCATCAAGAGGTAGAAAGAGAGTGAAGAAGGAGAAGAAGTGAGAGATTGGAGGAGTGAGGGGAGTGGTTCATGGCAAGGGGAAGTAAGGTTGGGTTCCTTATATAGAAAGCTTGTGTCTTGGGGCCATGGGACATCTGTTTAAGAATAATATAAGAGGATTAGTATTTTATGAAATTTGTTCTCATGTTGGGCCAAGTGAGACAGGTAGGAAAGTGGGTCACTGGGTTTTAGTTAGGGTTAGGGCGAAGAATGAAGATTGGTTAAGAAAATGGATGGAATTTTAACTAGTTTTGGGCTTCGAACGATTCTGTTGACTTACAATCGTACGAGGTTTCATCTCAAATATAAGGAAAAATATTTCAAAAATTTTAAATAAAAAAGAATGAATAATAAGTAAATACATTATAAAATATACTTGTTAAAATAATTTTGTATTTAATATGTAATGCTTTCAAATCTTTTTCATTTTTTGAATTGAGAAATTATATCAGTTGCCCCTCATTATTCTTTTATTTATAACAGAGAGTTATTGACACTGGAGATATGCGAATATAAAAAAGATAGGATTACTCGAATCTTAATAGTAACTCTCTCTAGATCACATTAAAAACCCACAAACAAGCTAGGAAAGCTTAGATAAGAAAGTTTGAAATTAGATAGCTTTTGTCGACCAAATTTTTTATGATGAAATATTTTCCCTATTAAAGTCACATAGTTATTTATAAATCTTAGGATAGCATAAACCTTCAAGTGACAGTAAGAATCAAACAAGAAAAAACTTATGATGGATACCAAGGTATCAAAAGAAACAAAAATGTATAATAAGTATTTATATGTTTTAGAGAGTTGAAAGTTAATATAGATCTAGACATTCATATAAATTATGTTTATGTATGCATTTGTACGTGTTTTTTGTTTAAATTTGGAATTTGATTGATACCACAAAAAACTCAGTGACTTTGTCAAATCATATGCGCATTTTTAGTATAATCATGTTATTCACTATTTCATTGACCTTCATAAGAAGTTATACCAATGTCATATAATGAAAGATCCATATAAAGTACAACAATTTAATTATTGAACATATATGTCAAATACACTATTCAAATATAAACCTTTACAGACATGTACATATTCATGTCATACATATGTGTCAAGTCGAACAACAAGTCATAGTATATCGAGATTGTTTGTTAGCATGTTATACTAATACAAGCTATGACTTCCAATTATAGGAAGGATTTAAAGCTCATAAATGCTTTCACAGCTCAAAGTTACTTAGAATATTATTTGTATTATGTCAAGAAAGAAAATAATCATCTTCAATTAGGCAAATTTTGTAAACACATAAAAAAAGGATTAATAAAAAAATCAATGAAGTGCCACTAATCAAATTATAAAAAAATAAATTATTAAGAAAATGTGTAGAATCAACTAAAATTCTAATCCCTACATTATAAGTAATCATGGTATCGAAGGTGAAACTAATAGATACAAAGTGAACAATTTAAGTAAGACTCGTAGAACTGATATAAATCTTTTAAATTTATTTTACTTTAATAAAGATCATTCACATATAACTATTTTGATATATCTTTCTTAGCCGTCTCAATAGGAGATAAAAGATAAATTCATAAGCAATCAATTCTAAAGGTCATCTTGACTTCCATAAAACTTCTCAATATATTTCTAAGAACCTTCCATCCAAAGCTTAGACAATATTAAAAAATTAAGTTCTTGTTTCAAAGGAAATGTTAACATGTTGAACAAGCTGAGAAATAATAAGATATTGGAAGAGTCAAGTTTATTTTCTCCTTTATTGTCAATATCTTTTTATGGTAACAACAATAAACAAATAAAATAAATCTAAAATATACATGCCTTGAAATAATTATATTTTGTTATTATGTTTTATAGGAAGTATGGTTGGCCATAGATATTATATTGTATGGTTGGTTGTCACATTTAATATTGTCATCATATGTAAAATAAAAAAATTATTTTTTTTATAAAGTAATTTATATAAAAAAGAAACTACTAGGCTTCCTAGATAATTAAGGGTTAATATTGAAATTATGTTTTACAAACAGCATCTCTTCTATAAATTAGCAAATGAAGAATTGCTTGGTTATTAATAATAAAAAGTTTAGAGTGCTTTTTAACAAATGTATATATTATTTTTACAAAAAATTAGAAGTTAATTTTTGTTTTATACGTATACATCATATTAACTAATATTTATCAATTAATTAAAATTTTCAACAATAACATCCAACCAAACCAGACCTGATTCTTTAAATTCTGTATCAAAATTCATCAAGAAATAAATATCTCATTTATTTATTTACTTTAAAATTCTATAAAATTGAGAAATCAACATTATTTTTTTAGATTTTAATTTAATACTCATCACCCATTTATAATTTTCAACAAGCTTAATGTGAATACATACTAATGTGTAAGTTGTACAAAACGATTGAAAAAGAATCATTTTTCCTCATAAAATAAAACAACTTTAATAATAGTAACATTCTTCACATCAGCTTTATTTTCTTTTTTATATTTTTAATATTTTGTTACATTTTGCAATAAGGACCACAATAAATATATAAAAGCAGCTTCCTTTGTTATTTTCATTGCTCTGGCGTTTATGATAATTGTATATAAATGTGAAAAGCTTATTTGTTTGACAATTAATTTTTATTATATATAATTACTTTGACTTAAACAACCCAAAGCATTTATTTCTTTCTTTCAATTTTGGAGAGGGACACAAAAAATAATTAATTGATTTAATTAAGACTATGTCTCTTTAATCATAAAAAAAATTATGTTACTTGTGACTCATTTATGCATTATAACATAAATTAGGAATAACATCAGACTTAAACATAAGAAACGTAAAAAAACAAAACAATTATATATATATACACACACACACACACACACATATATATATATATATATATATATTTATTTATTTATTTATTTATTTATTTATTTATTTATATTTTTATTTACTTAAAATTTAAAAATAACAAAAAAATAATATATTAATTATTGTGTAAGGGAGTTGGGCCCAAAATTGCTTTTGTTATTTTTCTTTAAGTTTTTGTTCAAAAATAGGTTAAATAAAGTTCATAAATAGGGTTTTAGATTAAAAGTTTTCATTCAATAGTATATTAAATTATGTAATAAATGGTATGAGAGTTAACAATTTGATTAAGATCAAGCATTCAAGAGTTTTGCATTTCATGTATTATATGAATATTGTTTTGTTTGAAAAACTTTAATATGCCCTACATGAGATTAGAAAGCATGGATTTTTTGATACATACAAATGATAATTGTATCATCTAAATAATTTTAATTTAACATCAACTAGATTTAATGAGCCCTTGAAATCTTATTAGTTATTTATGTATCAGTATTTAATTATTAACATGCATGAAAAGTTCATCATGTTATGCCATTAGAAAGACATGATTTTATCTTCAAAATAAAGCAATGAAATCTTTATAAAATCCTAAATAATAGCTACATTTTTTAATTTTTAATAAATATAATTAGCTATATTATAAAGGGTCAACGTTTGAATGTGAAATGAGCAAATAAATTTTCTTAATTCCTTATTTTAATTTTTCATATATACCCTCGTTGAGGAAGGTTCTTTGGCTGCTTCATGGAAGACAATTGCATCAAACTGTTTTCATTGATGAATAAGTAAAAACTAAAAAAGTGTTGAAATCTTGCTAAAAATGTCAATAGCTAAATATTTCATAGAAAATATTTGAAATTTTATTAATTATTTATATTTATTTCCTAGCACAAGCTTGGTCTTCCCTTCCAAAGCACCAAAGTGAAGAAACCTTGACCTCTTCTTTTGCTTGAGGACAAATCCATGATGGAATTTCGAGTGACAAATATTGAATTCAAATAAGGCTTAGAAATTCCAAATCATATTAAGAAATAGTGTCTCCAATATAATTACTACACCTAATAAGTTACATATACCTATAAGCCTTAATTCTAAATAAGAATGGCTTCATTATGCTTTGTTTTAATTAGTAAAGCACATCATTACCTTTGCTTTCGAGAATCTATCAAATATTAATTATTATATAATAGATATATATATATATATATATATATATATTTGTGTGTGTGTGTGTGTGTATGTGTGTGTATGTGTGTGTATGTGTGTGTATGATTCTATATGTATTATTAAATATTAAGGTGATTAATAAATATATTAATTTGAAAAATATAATCATGAAATTTTATTAAAAATTATATTTTATAATATGTTATCAAAAAATTATTTGACAAAATAATTAATATGATAAAACAACTAAATGTCATTTGATTTTATCATTACGGAGTAAAGTAAGCATTTTACAATTTGAGAACTAATATTTTTCTTTGTTATATTATTTATTTTTGGATAACCAAATATATTAGAAAATATAATTTTATCTTTGTAAACAAGAAGTCAAAACAAGGCATCGCTTTTTAGATATTCATAGTAAATTATTAATACCACTTTTTAGAGAAATTTCTTATTAGCTTCATGAGAAATAGACTTATGAAAAATAGAAGTAAGAAAAATAATAATTTTTATTTTAAAAGAAAAATAATTGCCATCTTATAGGTGATGCTTAGTGAGCTTTGTATTGGTATGATTAATTTATATGTAACTAAGTTTTGTGTTTGTCTTTATATTAATATAACAAAAAATGATAGTTATTTATCATATAATAAAATTTCTATAGTCAATGCTTAGTGAGCCTCTCAATAAAGGATGTACACTAGGGGCTTCTCTTGCTTGTCATCTTATATGAAGTTATTTATGTATTTGGATGACTTGATAAAAGTTTAACAAGAACAATACATTTGGCAATAATATATTTTGAGAATTGAAAATCATCAAATATTTGGATCAGAATTTGATTTATCATAACTTGAATATGGCTTAATCAAGCCATGAGTCAAAGAGCATAAGCTTATATTAGGTTATGAGACAATTTTGAGTCATGACCAAGTTAAGTTGAATGAATCGTTTCAATTTTATGTTACACATAACCACTAGCACAATACATGCATTATTTATGTGCATTCTAGACATGAAATAAGTGATATATTTAGTATCTAGTCTATATATCGAGCATGCTCAATATGAGCACAATAAAAATGCAAATTATGCACATTGTGTACATTCAAATACACATAGTATTATTATACATTAAACTATGTGTGCAAATAATTATGCACAAGCATAATGTACTTTTGCTTGTATAGAAAATTATGAGCTTTGAAAATACCTTAAAAAGTAAGAAAATAGGATTTTAGCTAGTCTAATCATAAAATATAATTTATAGATAAAGTATATTGAAAATTAAAAATTTATGATTTCGAACCAACTTGATTTAATTGAGCAAACTCAAAACAGGTTGGTCTTGAACCAAGTTGAGTTGAAATTGATCCAATTGAGTTGTGAGTTGATTTTAAATCAGTTATAATTAGTAGATCGATCCAATTTTGAGTCAATACGACAACCCAAAATCGACTAAAACTCATCATTAGGGAAGTACAAACCAAATGGTAGTTGGTTGAAGTAATGGAGGAAAGTTCACCATTTATGATTATTAAAAAGGATAATTGAATTGTTCGATAAAAAATTTATTATAAACATATTTTTATTGATTTAAATTGGATTTAGATATATATTCAATTTAAAATTCTCATTTTAATAAAAAAATTACATATCATTATTTACTATTCTTGTGTTAGAAAATAAGATAATATTTTGAATGTAGAGTAAGAGCGACCTGAATGAATGAAAAACTTATGCAAATGATTATTTAAACCAAGACTTGAAGGAAGCTTCAATAAGGAGATAAAAAAAAAAGTCTTAGATAGAGTCATTGTTATTAATTAAAAAGGTGAATAAAAAGATCTAAAATGACTACAATGAATTATATATCAGTAGTATTATAAAAAATAATTAAGTATCCAATTGTAAGCCACTCAAACATGACTTAATCATGTATTTTGACATATAATTTAGTCAAATGGGGAGCTATTTATTGTTATGGAATATTCATGCACCAATATATAAATTTATATGTCCTAATCTAAAAATCATACAATTTAATGAATAATTAACATAAGGATAAATACATTTTTGTTTTATATGACATTTATATGTAAGCATGAGAAAATATTTTTGTTATTTACACAAAGGATTGCAATCATAAGTAAAATTATATCATAATAATACACTTAAGGTTTGTGTTCACACCTAATTAGAGGTTTGATAAAAACAATAAAGAGAAAAATTTGCATTCAAGCTCGAAGAATTGTGTTTGTACTTAAATCACATGATTACTGGATTATCATCATCTTTTATAGTTATTTAAAATTTTGTTTCTAGAAATAAATTAAAAAAATATATACAATTTGTTTTTAAAAGATAATCAAATAAAAAAATGAATACAATAATCATCAACAAAAAAAAAGATAACAGCAATAATATTAACCTAATTCACGCGCTAAATAGCCTACATTAACGAGATAAAAGAAGTGTAGAATTTATGACAACAATCAAATTTTATTATAATCTTAAAGTCTACAAGTGAGAGTAGTAAGTAGTTTAGAAAATTGATCATAATTATTCATTCACCTTTTCAAAAATAGTATTTCACTTTTTAATCAATTAATTTTGATAATATATTTTAATTTCATTGTTATTTCTTCTTATCATGTTAAATCAAAAGTAAATTGTTTTTAGTTTGATGAACAAAAATTATTAATATTCTCATTTAATTTTAAAATCAAGTTTGAATTCTTAATCCAATGAAAGAAAATATAAACCAATCATCAAATACTTAAATTGTCTCTCACCTAAAATCCTATACGTTATAAAAAAAACAATAAATTTTCACTAAATTCATGCACAATTTGAATTTTTAAAACTAAAATATCATTTTACTTAAGTCTTCTAGTATCCTAAAGTGATACTTGATATAATATGCTTTATTCCTGCATAGTGCATCTAGTTTTGAGCATTGTTCTAGAGCATACTTCTTAAATGATGCTCCATCTACAAACATTTACATAAAATTTTGAATTAAATATGACTCAACCCAAAATTGACTCAATTTCACCCTTCGAGAAACAAAATCATAAGTGAAAAAATAGAATGTCAATTGACTTCTTCGAGAAAAAACAAGAGATTTTTAAATAACAAAACAAAAAAGATCAGATGTATAATGAACTAAATCAAAGATTGACAACTAAAACTACATGTCCAAAACATCCAATCAAACAAACAAATTATTCGAATTATATTTTGATAAACAAAGTTAAAGAAACTTAGATGGAATTAAAATTTTTAATATGTTGCAATAAAAATTGACATACAGACACATATGTACACATGCACATATATGTATATATATATATATATATATATAATTCAAATTTATCTAATTTTGATAGTCTACAAATCAAAATTCTTTATTACTTTAAAAAAAATTAATATTTTAATTTTGTAATAAGAATAATAAGTATGATACATAAGAACATATGAAAATAATTGTTTAAATGAACACTCAAAAGAAACTTAGATTAAAAAAAGAGAAAAAACATAAATTAGGTCTTAAACAAAGATGTTCTTATTGATAGAGAGATGAATATATAAAATAATTACAATGAATTATATTTTTAAATTACTATAAATATAATAAAATATCTAATTTTAAATCATTCAAACACAACTTAAAAATCTATGTTAATATATAATTTACTCAAATTAGGAGCAATTCACTATTATGGAAAACTCATGCACCCATATATAAATTTATATGTCCAATTCTAAAAATTATACAAGCTAATTGGGATCAATTTCTTAATCCCTAATCTCTGGTCTAATTAAGAATTAACCTAAAGGATAAATCTATCTCTATTTTATATAGCATATACATATAAGCATAAGGAAATATGTTTATTATTTACAAAAAGGGGTTGCAATCATATGTAAAATCATATCTTTATAATACACTTAAGGTCTGTGTTCACACTTATTGGAGCACAAACAAAGCAATAAAAAATTAAATTTGCAATCACGCATGATGATTATCTTATGGCCATCATTTTCTAAAGTAATTTATAACGTTGTTGACAACATCTTAGACTTGAAAAAATAAATTGAGAAAAGAAGATTTTAAAAAATAGAACTTTAAATTAATAAAAAAAATTGATAAAAATAATTATCTATTAAAACTAAAATAATGTTTAAAAAGAATTAAATAGGGCCAATAATTATGTTTTGTTGTTTCAAAATTTATATTATAATAAGAGTTATTTTTTTATGTGAAATTTATAACTTATATGGAATTTATTTAAAAAATATAATTTAACACATTATTCAATTATAATAACTATGAGTGAAATTGTTGGCTTCATGAGAATGCTCTAAGACATTTGAATGATAAGAACATAATTTAGTAATTTATTAATTTATTATATAGATTTAATTATAGATATGATAAATAATCAAATATGAGAGATATGTATTTTTAAGGAAATAGTCAAGCATATGAAGATGATCATAATAATACAAGTTGAAAGATAGATGACAAACATTTTGGAAGCTTGAATTATGAAGTTGTATTGTGTGAGAGTTTTGACACAAGTTGAATTAATATGTGGTGCAATTACATTACATAAAATCATACATATATTATTAAAAGAATTTATTACAAAATTTTGATAACTTACAACTTGATCAACAATATGATCCGTTATTATATAATATGACTAGTTAAATTAGAAGAGCGAGATAAGCCAATAGATGATGTGTTAAAGAAATTATTGAAAATCTAAATCTTTTGTGCGTATGATACATTATAATATATGATATGCTAGGTTGTTTAAGAAGAGAAGTCATATAAAAATCTTTGATTAATTTAACTAAATTAATTAACTTGAAAATAAGAGACTTAACACTAACATACAAAATAATATATTTGATTGTCCCAAATATTTAGTTGACTGGGCAACCCTTTAAGTTAGAAGACTTAACATAGGGAAATCATATTATACGATGATTTTTAACTTGAAGAACTTAGGCTAACATTTTACCCAAGAGAATGATGTGTTATGATAGAAGTATTTTGTATTTTCTAAATTGTATAAAAAATGAATGTCATATGATATGATCAAACTTAATTTGAGAGTCATAAGTGGCTAACAAAGATGAGGTTACAAGTTTTGAGTATTGAACAATACTGGTCTCCTATTGGAAGGTATAATGGTCAAAGTTTCAAAAATAAAATTGAATCAAATTGCATTATAAATAGATGATTTAGGCCCTAAAGTGCTTATGCATTAATGATAACATATATTAGCAATTCGAGCTTTCTTTTGCAAATTTCATAAGACTTAAACCAAGCTTTGGAGAGCTGAAGATTAGAGCTCACTCTTTCAAATCTTGGTCTTTTTTAATAGGATTTAATATCCATTTTGTGCATCTCACATTGAGCTAGTCTTATTCAATCAAGGATTTGCATTTTCTTGACTTCTTAAGTTGTTGTACTCAGATTGTTATTTTTGTTGTTTTCTTTTCTTGGCCCAAATTCGAGCTATGCAAGTGTAGAGTAATTGAGTCTTACCCTTGGTTGGTTGTTGGGGTTTGTGGATTTTTGTTGATCCCTAAAAAACAACAATAATATGGAGGAAACCATTACCTTGCTTAAAATTTATTAACACTTTCTACAAATGTTTTTCAAGCTTACTTTTGTTTTGAATTTAAAATATCAAGTACTTTGAAAAGAGGCCCAATCATTTTGCTTTTGATTCTAAAACATCAACACCAATTCACACTACCACCCATCTTAACATGTCATTGACCTATAGAAACAAGATAATATTAAGAATATTTATGTAACTCAAATAATAAATAACCTACATCTATAAGAAAATAGAATGTCAAATTTCATCATGATCAAAACTTATTATCTTATTAAAGGATACAACTTAGTAGTTAAATTTTTGTAACTTTTTTTATAATTATTTGTTCATTTTTTCAATATTAGATATTTATTTTTTTAATCAATCAATCTTATTAACACACTTTATTTCCAATGTTAATTTATTTAATATGATGGTTGTAATACATGAATTTTGAAGTTTTTATTAGTTATATCATTGGAGATAAACTAAGTTATGTATGAAAAGAAAGTTTTTGAATAAAATCTATGTAAAATTAATTCAATTTTTATTTGATGTGAAAGTTGCTACATAAAATTTTTGAAGTTTTTATTATCAAATTATTTAATTCACTATTTAAGATACAAAAATCTTAAAAGAGCAAGATTTTGATTTACTATCCTCATAATACGAAAGATAATTGTATTAATGTTTTCTCACTTTCTAAAATTATAAACTTGACCGCTAAACTTTTATTAAATTAATCAAGTTGTTGATTTAATTTTATTATTAACATAATAGTTTAAATTATTATTATAAATTTGTTAACAATTGGATAGTTCTCTTTACAAAAAAATTTAAAAAAATTACAACAATCCCACTAAAGATAGAGACAAATCTTGTATCTAAATTCAACACACCCAATTA
The DNA here is from genome assembly GCA_023846275.1 of Vanilla planifolia. NCBI lineage: Eukaryota > Viridiplantae > Streptophyta > Magnoliopsida > Asparagales > Orchidaceae > Vanilla > Vanilla planifolia. Next base: position 3,142,652 of record CM043877.1, read on the forward strand.
TCAAACACAAACCTTCTTTGTCTTCTTTTTCTCATCTTAATAATTCATCATCATAGAAGAGAAAATCATAACTAGATTATAGAAAAATGTGTGGTTATTAATGAGGAGATAATGACATGGACATAAAATAGGCTACAACAAATTGTATTTTAATATATAATAAGAATAATAAAATACACAATTATATATCATCTAAACATGACTTAATAATCTATCTTAACATGTAATTTAGTCAAAGTGAAACAAATTTCCAACTCTAAAAAAATCAAACAATCTAATTTAGAATTAAGCTAAAGCATAAATATATCTTTATTTTATATGGCATGTACATATAAGCATTAGAAAATATTTTTTTTATTTAAAAAAAGGGTTGCAATCATATGCAAAGTCATACCATTATAATATACTTAAGGATTGTGTTCACACTTAGAGCACAAATAAAGAAACAAAGTTGCATTCAAACTAAGTGTTTTATATTTTCACACTTGACTATTATACGGCCTTCATTTGCTAAATTTATTTCAATCATGGTTTGATAACATCTTAAGTCAAAAAAAAATTGTGAGGAGAAATTGTTTTTAATAAAAGAATGAATATATGAATAAAGCCTATTTATTAAAAATAGAATTTGAAAGAAAAATATAAAATAGAGTTTAAAGAGAGACAGTAGAAAAATAATATATGAAGAGAAAAAAACAATGTTGTGTCTCTTTAGAAGTTCTTGTTAGCGCAAGAGTTATCTTTATGCATGTGGAAAATAAAATTTGTATTATTTTTTTTAAAGATAATCATACATACCACATAATTTTATCAATTATGAATGAAATAAGATCACATCAAGGACATTTATTTGGTTTGAATAATAAATAGTTTATAGCCACAAAATAGAAAAAACCTAAAATCTATTATCAATATCACATCTTATTATTGTCTTAAAGACTAGAATTGAGGACAGTAAAACATTTAATAAAATTTTTTACAATCATTCATCAACTATTTTAATCTTTGATTTCAGCTTTTTAATAAAAAATTGTTAATAATATATTTTCATTTTTTATTCTCAATTTTATTTAGTGTGAGTATTATTGTTTATTCTTTTGAAAATAATTATATGTTAAATCATAAGAAATGAACTCATTCATGCATGAAAAAAAATAGACTTTTTAAGAAAAACTATAAGATATTAATTTAAGTTGTATTTGGTGTGAAAGTTATTATATATCATTTTAAAATATATATTATAGGATAAACTCATTTATGTATGAAGAACATTTTAAAGAAAAATCTATGCAATAATTAATCTTAATCTGTGATCATTTTGTACATTGGTCGTAATATAAATCTTATTTTCATCAAATTGCATTTAAAGGGCTATTATACATGACTTCTGAGATATTTATTAATTGAATCATAAGGCACTTTGTCATTCATGTTTTAAGAAAAAATTGAGGCTTGTAGAAAACAATATGTGCAATAGTAATGTAGGTTACATGCAATATGGAAGCAATTCTATATGATTTTTGAGTCATTCATAACAAAATTATGAATGATCAACTTATTCATGAATAGAAGGAGAATGGTCTTTTAAAGAAAACTCTATAGAATATCACTAAAAGTTATGCTTAATATAAAAGATAAACAGTACAACTTTTGCAAGTTTCATCTACTAAATGATGTGGATCAATTGAGTCATGTAAGATGAGAAAAAGGCATTTAGTCTCACTATTTAATATATCAAATACTTTTAAAAAAAACTTTTTTTGACTAATTTTCAAGGTTATCATTGAAACTACAATGAATTTTAATATTGATATTTTCTAATTTTCTAAAAATTCATTATTCATTGAGTATTTTTTTAATATAATCAAGTTGTTTATTTAATTTTATTATTAATATAATATTTTAAAATATTATTATTGATTCTTTAATAAATTTGTATTGTCTTTTACAAGAATTAAAGAAAACGAAAGAAATTTTACTAAAGGCAAGTAGATCTCACATCAAAATACAACTCAAATCATCAAATAAGAAAATTATTCTTCCTTTTTCTAGTTCTCATGTTTTATAATCAAGGAAAGGACGATGACACGTTTAATTATTGTTAACAAAAGAGTTCTACCATAAAACATAGATATCATTTGCATATTTTAGTCTCCTAGAGTAGTTTCATCTCCTATAATATCCATAAGCATGTATGTGCAACTATAATATCTCAAAAAATATGATGATTATTTTATTAATAACTTTTGATTTATTTAGAATTTATTTATTTTTTACAAAATATTATGTATTATCAAAATGGGTATGAAACCTAAAAAGAAATAGGCAAATTTGAAAAAGAAAATAAAAATATGATTTATTGAGAACTAAATAATATTAAGTTGATGAAAATCAAAGATATCTAGACTTTAAAACAAAAGATAAAAAATTAATACAAATTTAATATAATTTAAACTATTGTATTGATATGTACAAAAAAATTAGAATCAACACATATTAACCTCAACAAATTATGGAACTAAGCTAAGATGTAGATCTCAGAAGATAGCTTGAGCTAAAATCATTTCAATCTAAATATGAAATGTTGCAATCATAAAATAAAAGGTCAAACATTTTAAATGGAAAATAATATAATAATTATTATATAACTTTTTAGAGAAAAATATTCTTAAAATGTATTAAACTATGCCAAAAAGAATTTGAAAACTTGATAACGTTTATAGCTTAGTTTTATGTAAATTAGCTTTTGAATTTGAGTCATTTGAATGGTTTCACTAAACAAAAAGTTGTGCCTAACATGCCTTTAAGTGGAGAGTATATTAATAAATTATTTCACATTAGTTATTGAGAGATTAATCATAGACTTTATATGAGATATCATGATCTTAAAATATTGAGATACCTTTTTAAAAAAAACTTATTTATGTTAACATGAGATGGCCTAAAGGGATAATAAATAAATTTAGTAAAACTAGAATGTCATACCCTTTGTATTTGAATGTCATTAAGTTACACCTAAAAATATTAATAATAGAAGAGCAAGTTTAACACAAACTCAATAACTAATTATGATAACAATGATAATATTATGCAAATAATTCATATTATCTAAGCTTAATTCTTCTTTATTTATCATGAATTATATCAATATAAGCTTTAATATCATTTATGTCAATACAATGTATAAAGAAATTATATTGTAAACATGTAAGCTAAAGCACAAAATGTTTAAGTAAAATAAGCAAATATACCATATACATATACTATGCAATCAATGATTAATATTATTCACTTATGCTTCATTGATGATCAAATTTTAGTATAATCTTGAATGCCACGAGTGAGCACAGTAAGTAATTTTAGAAAATTGATTATAATCATTCATTTACCTTTTCAATAATAATATTTAATCTTTTTAATCAATTAATCTTGATAATATATTTTAATTTCATTGTTATTTCTTCTTATTATGTTGGAGAAAATTAATTTTTTTTAGTTTGATGAATAAAAAATATTAATATTCTTATTTAATTTTAACTTCTAGTTTGAATTCTTGATCCAATAAAAGAAAATATATATCAACCATCAAATACTTAATATGTCTCTCAGTTAAAGTCCTAAAAATAATAAAAATAAACTTCAAAATTTTACTAAATTCATATGCAATTTGAATTTTCAAAACTAAAATATCATTATACAAATCTTCTTTAACCTAAAGTAATACCTGAAAATAATATACTTAATTCTTGCATAATGCATCTAGTTTCGAGCATGTTTCTAGAGCATATTTCTTTAGTGATGCTTTGTCTATGATCGTCTACTTCAAATTTTGAATTGGACATGGCTCAACCCAAAATTGACCCAATCTCACCCATAGAGAAATGCAAACATAAGAGAACCAAGGGAATGTTATTTGAAATATTTGAGAAGAAGCTAAAGATTTTAAATTACCAAACAAAATAATTGGATGTAACATCATCTAAATTAATGGTTGATCACCACAACTATATGTCCAAAATATCCAATCACACAAACAAATTATTTGAATCAAAGTTTTTTTTTGTAAACAAACTTTAAAATTTTTGGATTGAATTAAAATTTTAAATTTGTTGTGATAAGGATTGACATGCATATACATACGCACACGTGTGTGTGTTTTTATATATATATAATTCAAATTTGTCTAATTTTAATAATCTACAAATCAGAAGTCTTTATTGTATTAAAAAATAAAAATAATATTTTAATTTTAGAATAAGAATATTGACTATAATACATAAGAGTATATGAAATAATTGTTTAAATGAAGACTCAAAAGAAGCTTCGATAAGAAAACAAAATATATAAATAAAGTCTTATACTCTAATTGATCGAGACATGAAGACATAAAATGATTACATTTAATTATATTTTTTAATTATTATAAATATAATAAAAATATAAAATTTTATAGCAACGAAACACAACTTATGCATCTATTTTAACATATAATTTAATCAAATTGGGTCATATTTTCTATTATAGAAAACTCATGCATTTATATAAAAATTTATATGTCCAATTCTAAAAATCAAACAATCAAATCCAGAATGAACCTAAAGGTAAATATATCTATATTTTATATAGCATATACATATAAACATAAAGAAATATATTTGTTATTTACAAAAAGGGGTTGCAATCATATGTAAAATTATGCCATTATAACACACTTAAGGTTTGTGTTCACACTTGATGGAGCACAAACAAAGCAATAAAGAAATAAATTTTCAAATCAAACATGATTGATGTACGGTCATCATTTTCTAAAATAATTTATAACATTGTTTGACAACATCTTAGATTTTAGAAAAATGTGGGAAAAGAAGGTTTTAAAAAATAGAACATTAAACTAATAAAAATAAATTTTTGACAAAATAATTATCTAAAATAATAAAATTTAAATAATATTTTTAAAAAATTAAAGAGGGGCAACTTTTCTACAAAATTATTATGTTATGGTTGTTTCAAAATTTAGGTTATAATAAGAGTTATTGTTTATGTGAAATTTATAATTTGTATAGAATTCATTTTTAAAAAATAATCTAATGCATCATGTAGTCATCATAACTATGAACAAAATTGTTGGCCTCATGAGCAATACACTATGACATTTTAATGATAATAACATAATTTAGTAATTGATCATATAATTTTGATTGTAGGTAATATAGATTATCAGACATGAAAGATATGTATTCTTAAGAAAGATGATTATAACAAGACAAGTTAAAAGATGGATGATAAACATTGTTTATTGATACACTATAATGTATGATACACTACGTTATAACATTGTATGTTTGATCAAATAGTATGTTTAGTTCATTTGGCAGCCCTTTAAGTTTACAAGTTTAATCTTAGAAAATTGTATTGTAAAAATTACTTTTAATATGTATTGTTTAGATTAATTTTAAAAAAACCTAAGAGAAGGATATGATATGCTAAAGTTTTTACTGTCTGAAATATACAAAATTGAATGTCGTATGGTATATTGAAACTTAATTTTTGAGAGTCATAAGTGGCTAATGGAGATAAGGTCACAAATTTTGAGCCATTCGACCATTTTAGTCTTCTTGGAAGGTTTAAATTGTCAAAGTTTCAAAAATAAAATTGAGTCAAAATGCATTGAAAATAGATGATTTGAGACTTTAATGTGGTTACACACTAATGATAGCATATATAAGCAAATGGAGATTTCTTTTGCAAATTCCATAAGAGTTGAACTAAGCTTTGGAGTGTTGAAGATTGAAACTCACTCTTTCAACTCTTACTTGATCTCGTTTAATAAGATTTTGTATTCATTTTTGACGGTGCACATTAAGTCACTCTTATTTAATTAAGGATTTGTATTTTCTTGGTTTCTTAAGAGAATTGTAGTATTGAGATTGTTATTTGTATTATTTTCCTTTCTTGTACTCATACATGAAAAATAAAATTTTCAAAAAAAATCTACATAATAATTAATCTTAATCTTTTATCTTCATAGTATATTAAAATTAATATATATTTTATTTTCTCATCCAACTGTATTTAAAATGGTGATCATTGCACATGAAATCTGATATTTTATTATTTAAATCATAGAATATCATTTATTCATATTTGAAAGAAGAGGATGATTTAGATAAAAATCTAAATAAAATTAATATATGACATGTGAAATATGAAATTTATTTTATATGATTTTTTAGCTACTTATTATATAATTTATGGGAGATCAATTTATTCACATATTAAAAGAAAATAGTTTTTTAGAAAAAAAATCATTATATTATCACCTAACGTTTTATTTAATGTATATAATTTTTGCAACTTTCTTTCTCTTACACTATTTAATCATGTCATAAGTAAAATGAAGAAAAACTTATTTAATTCACCATTAAAGATACTAAATGTTCAAAAGAGTAAGTCTTTGATTAATTATCATCAAAATTTGAAAGATAATTACATTAATATTTTCTCACTTTTTAAAAATCTAAAAGTGACTACTAAATTTTTATTAAACTATTCAGATTGTTCATATAATTTTATTTTTGACATAATAATTTAAACTATATTATATTTTTTTTAACAAAAGTTTAATTCTCTTTCCAAAAATTTTAAAAAAAACAACAATCTCAATAAAGATAGAGACAAATCTCATACTCAAATTCAACTCATTTATTATTACTAAAGAGATAATGACATGGACCTAAAATAGACTAAAATAAAATATGTTTTAAGAGTCTAATCAAAATAATAAAGTACACAATTATATATCATCTAAACATGACTTTATAATATATTTTAAAATGTAATTTATTCAAATTGGAACAAATTTTCAACTCTAAAAAACCCAACAATCTAATCAAGAATTAAGCTAAAGCATAATTATATATGTATTTTATATGGCATGCACCTACAAGCATTAGAAAATATTTTTGTTATTTACAAAAAAGAGTTGTAATCATATGCAAAATTATACTTAAGGATTGTGTTCACACATAGTGCACAAACAAAGCAACAAAGAGACAAAGTTGCATTCAAACCCGGGTGTTTTGTGTTTCCACACTTAAATATTGTACGGCCAACCTTTACTAAAGTTGTTTCAACCAAGGTTTCATAGCATCTTAAATTAGAAAAACAAGAAATTTTTTTAATAAAAGAATGAAAATATGGATAAAAATTATTTATTAAAAATAGAATTTGAAAGAAAAATATAAAATAGAGCTTAAAGAGAGGAAATAAAAAAAAGACTACATGAAGAGAAAATAGCAATGTTGTGTTTCTTTAGAAGTTCATGTTAACACAATAGTTATCTTTATACATGTGAAAAGAAATTTGTTATAATTTTTTTAAAGATAACAAAATATATCACATGATTATAGCAACTATGAATGAAATAAGATCACACCAAGGACATTAACTTGGTTCAAATAATAAATGGTTTTTATCGACAAAATACATAAAAGCCAAAATCTATTATCAAGATCACTTCTTGTTATTACCTTAAAGATAACAATTGAGGATAGTAAAACATTTTATAAAATATTTTTACAAGCATTCATCCACTATTTTAATCTTAGATTTTGGGTTTTTAATCATAAAGTGTTAATAATACATTTTGATTTTATTCTCTATTTTATTTAGTGCGAGAATTATTAACTATGACTTTGAAAATTATTATAAGTTAAATAATAAAACATGAACTCATTCATGCATGAAAAAGTAATAGGCTTTTTAAGAAAATCTATAGGATATTAATTTACGTTGTATTTGATGTGAAAGTTGTTATATATGACTTCAAAATATATATTATAGGGTCAAACTCATTTATGTATGAAAAACAATTTAAAGGAAAATCTATGTAATAATTATTCTTAATCTTTGATCATTTTATACATTTGTCTTAATATAAATCTTATTTTAATGTCAAATTACATTTAAAATAAGAGTTATCATACATGACATTTGTGAACTCTATTAATTGAATCACCAGACATTTCGTCGTTCATGTTTAAAAAAATTAGAGGCTTATGGATAAAAATATGTACAAAAGTAATATAGGCTGCATGTAATAGGGAAGTTATTCGATATGATTTTGTAGTCATCCATAAAAAAAAATTCTGAATGATCAACTTATTCGAAAATAAAAGGAGAATGGTCTTTTAAAGAAAAATCTATAGAATATTACTAAAAGTTATGCTTAATATAAGAGGTAAAGTGTACAACTTTTGCAATTTTCATTTAATAAATCATGTGGATCAATTGATTCATATATGATAAGAAAAAGGCATTTATTTCACTATTTAATATGTCAAATACTTTAAAAAAAAAAGACCAATTTTGAAGGTTACCATTGAAATTAAAATGAATTTTATAATTCATATTTGCTAATTTTCTAAAAATTCAAAGTTGTTCACTGGGCATTTATTAATATAATCAAGTTTTTTATTTAATTTTATTATTGACATAATACTTTAAAATATTATTATTGATTCTTTAACAAATTTGTATTGATCTTTACAATAATATGAAAAAAAATGAAAAAATATTTGCTAAAATAGAGGTAGATCTCACATTCAAATTTAACCTAAATCATCAAACAAGAAAACTGTTCTTTGTTTTCCTAGCTCTCAATTATTGCTAAAAAAAAACTCTACTATAAAACCTAAATATCTTTTGTATATTTTAGCTTCTCAGAGCAATTCTCTCTCTTCTCACATGTGTGAGTATGTATGTGTATATGTAATATCTCAAAAAATATGATGATAGTTTCTTAATAACTTTTTATTTATTTAGAATTTATTTAATTTTTGCAAAATATTATGCATTACTAAAATGGGTACCTAAAAAGAGGGAGACCAATTTTCAAAAAATTAAAATATGATTTACTGAGAACTTAATAATATCAAGTTGATGAAAATTTAAGATGTCCAAAATATAAAACAAAAGATAAAAAATTAAAAATAATTTAAACTATAGTATTAATATATAACAAGAAATAAAATCAATATTTTTTAATCTCAAAATATTTTGGAACTAAATTAAGATGTGGATCTTATAAGATAGCCTGAGCTATAATTATTTTAAAGTAAATATAAAGTGTTGCAATCATAAAGTAAAGTAACAAACACTTGAAATGGAAAACAAAATAATTATTATTATATAAATTTTTAGAGAATAAAATTATAAAAAGCATTAAACTATGCCAAAAATTTTGGAAACTTGATAATGTTTAAAGCTTGTCGAATAGTTTTATATAAAGTTAGCTTGAAAATATTTAAAAGTCATTTGAGTAGTTTCACTAAACAAAATGTTGCACCTAACATACTTTCAAGTAGAAGGTTATAAGAATGAATTATTCAATATTAGTTAATTTGATATTAATTTTGAAATTTATATGAGATATTATAGTTTTAAGATATTAAAGTATTTTTTAAAGACATAAGATATTAAAGTATTTTTTAAAGACAAAACCCATTTGAAATAATATGAGATGATTTAAGAGAACAATCCTTAAATATAATGAGACTAGAATATCACACATTTAGTATTTGAGAGTGTCATTCAATTGCAATTAAAAATTGTAATAATAGAAGAGCAAGTGTGACACAAACTCAGTAACTAATTATTGTTAACAATAATAATAAATCAAATCATTAAATTGTCATCAGTTTAATTAATTTTTTGTAAAAAAAGGATTTTATTATGCTTAACTTTTTGCATATTAAATATCTATTTCTTTTTTGAGAAGTTGCTTGTCTTGTTTGTTTTTCTCTCAAACCCTCTTTATCAAACTATATAGGGGTGGTCAAATTAATGATTTGGTTATTAGATTCTTGTTCACTTTCTAGTGGTAAAAGTAAGTTTACCCAAGAAATGCGAGAACAAAATGATTATATCAAGGAGAGGGAAAATGTGTGTTGTGTGTGGAAGAGAAAACATGCTACTAAAAATTTCAATTATTTTTAAAAATATTTAAATGAAGAATTTTAAAAGACCAAACATTTGTTTAACTTTAGTACTTTAGCATCTCTTGATTGCTTAAAGTTATGGTGTTTTTCTCCAATCACCACGTTATAATACTACAACTAAATACCATACATTGTTGATCATTTTCATTGCAAACTATTATCTTTTATTGCGACAACTATCATCTCTAATTTTTTTACCACTACCATCACCTCTCGATCACCACCCATGCCAACTATCATTGGTCACCACTTTTTGACAACCATTGGAGATAACCACTCATTGATTATGAGTTACAAGGTTATTACTTACTACTGCTGACAACCACCAATTGTTAACAACTACTTATCACCTAACACTAGTGATCAACACCTCCATTGAAAACCATCGACGCCCATCACCCATGGCCAACTAACCTTTATTATTGATCACATTGAGAACTACTATCATTTATTGTTGCCAACTACTATCAATGACCACTACAAACCACCATTGATGATCACTACTACTAACCTCCAGTAACTAGTGTTGTCGACAAACCCATTTTTTGAAAATTGCTCTTGACCATCACTACTAATGCCTTTTACTTTTGATGACTATCACCCCTACTGATTCCAACCTTATTGCTATTAATGGCCATTGTCAATCCCCACTGCCATCGTTCATAACCAACAATTGATTATCACTGATAACCTCTAACATTGATTATCACCATTAATCAAAGTTGATTGCCAACCATCATTGTTAAGCATCATGTTCAATAGCCATTAATCATCACCTGCTAGCAACCATTATGAATGTGAATTGCCACTAATCATTAAATTCTACCATCGCCACTATGTTTAACCATAGTTTCCATGAACCATTGTCAATTGTTAATGCCACCATTATCAATTGTCATTATTGTTAACTAATGATAATTACCATCATAGTTAACCACTACTATCATCATAGTTGATTATTGGCTATGGTCAATAAAAGAACAAGAAAATAACCTCATATTAAATGTAACTGCAATAGATTGTCAACAAAATGATTGATCCAAACAAATAACAATTAATAAGAATACACATAAATTATTAAACTAATACATAGATTTTTAAATGATAAATCTAACTTCTAAGGATAATTGATTTTTAAAAGTTATGATTTTTAAATATTATTAACTCGTAAAATCACAAAATCAAACAATATCTTATTTTTATTAACTATAAAAATGAAACACACAAAGACATGGTCTAAGCTCTTGATTACTGGACCTTAAAATGCTTTAATATCTAAGCTTTTGTTTTGCTAGCACACAGCTAAAGAATGGCATCTCCTCATAAAAAAAAAATAAGATCTCATCATTTGAAATTAGTGGAATAAAAAAAATTATGACTTTGTGTTTCGATTTTGTTCCCATTCTTCCAATGTGTAGCACACCTTGTTCTTTGTTTTTTTATATTCAAGACATTATTGTTTTTATCATATATTATATTTATTTATTATAAAAAAACAGCAAAAAGAATTAAGAGATATCATACTACCACTAAGTATCAACAAAATAATTTAAATTACATAAAAATTAATTTGACACTCAAAAATAAACTTGGAAGTGAATTATATATTGTCTTTTTTAGTTTTTTATAGATAAATTAAACAAAATTTTGGTTGTTTTTAAAATTGTGATATTTGGTCCTAATCATTATCTTATAGGTCTACAACTATTTATTACTCATCGTCAACCATTGTCAATGCAAGCTATCATCATCTTCAATAGCCAACCATTATTATATCTAACTGTTGATCGCTATCATCGCCTCTCATTCGTGACTTGCCACAAACTACAACCAATCATCACTACTAACAACTGTTGTTTATAAACATTCATTGATCATCAACTACTCAACTATAACAAATTATTGCCAATAGTTATCCATCATTGATTGCCACTTATCACCTAATAGTACTAATTGCCATCTCCATTAAACACAATCACCACCCACCACCTAGCATCTATAGCTTCATAACCAATTGTTCACCATCGTCAAAAACCACTATCTTAGACCATTATCGATTGCCAACGTAGACCACTATTGGTGATCAATGTTGCTGACAATCTTAACTATTCAAAACTAATGCAATAGCATTATTGATGCCTTTTACAATCATAGACCATTACTTCAGCTCATCATAAACCATTTCCAATGTTAATTGCCACGGTCTATCTCCATTTTTATTAATAATAATCAAACATCAACCATCATTGACCACCTCCATCATTGATTATTGTCATTAATCATATTTGAGTACCACCCACAACTGCAAAACACCATTATTGATAGTCATCAACAATCACTCACACCACCAATCATTTTCGAATAGCACAAATTGTAAAACAGCATTACTATAAATCATCATAGTCCAAAGATATGTTGTTTGATAGTGACCTATTTGTTTTATACATTTTCAATCAAGGATTATCTTGTATTGTTTATAATTTGTTATAACTAAACATAAAGTAAGCTAAATAGCTAGTTTCATTTTAATAATAAGATAAAGAGTTTACAATTATATATTGGCACGCATATTTGTTTATTCTTTTACTCTCATTGTTCATATCTTTGGCGTTTGAGAGTGGCATCAAGGGGTGAAATTAGAAAATATTAATAATAGAAGGATAAGTCTAATATAAATTCAATAACTATTTTAATAATATTATTATTAAGTAGAAAATTCAACTTATCTAGGTTTTAGTTCATTTTTGCTTAACATGTTTTGCGTCAATCTAAATTTCAACATCATTTATGTCAATATAATGTATAGAGAAATTATATTATAAACATTTTGTAAGTTGAAGCACAAAAACTTTTAAGTAGTATAGGTAAATATGTCATATATATTTGCTATGCATAATGATTAATATTATTCATTTCTTATACTTCATTTATTATTTTTTTATATTTATTTGTGTTCAAATGTTAAGTATCATCTTATCTTGATTATTTCATACCAACTAAAGAAAATTATTATTATTATTTATTAAGAATACATCTTGATGTCTTGAACTAAAGAATAGTATTAAAGTTTTTCTTATTTTTTTGTAATGTAGAACAAATCATCCATATCTCATTTCATCTAAAAGCCTTTAAAAAGAGTTGCACATTTTTTATGAATCTTTCACTTCTTCCCATGAGCAATCTTCTAATGATCACTCTCACCCTTGTTGATCACAAGGTGACAGTCTTACTATCTTCTCACTTGATTAGTCAATGAACTATTTCATAATATTTAAAATCTTTTTTATATCACAATTTATAATATACTAAATCATATCTTTTAATTACATATCATTTCTCTTTCACTTTTTTCTTTATCATATTTCTTATTTCTCATATATATAAAATTGTTTCAAAAGTGTTGCACATCATATTATTGTCTTAATCATAATTTATAATCACAAGCCACCACTTGCTAATAAGAATTGGTCCATATATCTATACAAAATTAGCCTATGCTCAATATTCAACATTTCTATTATGGGATATACAACAAATGATATTTTTCTCCTTTGGTCAAAATGCTAATTTCTTTCACATTCTCAATTTCATCTTATTCTTTGAACATTAATCATTTTCATATTTTTACAATATTAATCTCATGGTCTAATGAGTAAGATGAAAAAATAATATACTTGAAGAAACAAATCTCTCATGTAGACAAGTGAGCATGTAAAGTAATATGTTATACTAATAATATTTAACAAATACTAAGATACAACATATAAAGCATATGATCATTGTACCACATAATCTTTGATATATCACATCATCAAAGTATCATTACTTTAATGAAATTTTATAAAAAAAAACTTTTATTATACTTAACATTTGTGATATTGCTTTTCTTTTTTTTCTCTAAAGTTATTTCTTATTATATTAGATAGGGATGACTTAACTGATGATCTGGTTGTCATGTACATAATTTTAACTTTCAAGTGAAAAATGTAAGTTTTATTAAGAAATACAAGAATGGAAAGAGTATGTAAAAGAGAAGGAAAATGTGTGAGTGGTGTGTATTTGTTTGTGTAGAATAAAGGGTTGACAAAGAGAACATATTGTTCAAACTATTAATTATCCTTTTTATTGGATCAAATGACTAATTATATGATAAATACCAACTATATGAGTTTTAGTTAAAAAAATCTATTTAAGTTAAAATCTACACAAAAGTTTTGATAATATGCAAGCATCACACACTTGCCCAAGTATATAGGGGGCAAAAGTATCCACATATATTAAAATTTTGTGTCGTTGCATGCTTGCCAACACAGAAAGATGCAATAGTTATCACATACATTGCTCAAAAGTCTTAACACACATGTTGAAATATACCATATTATACATTGCATGCATGTCTTCACATAAGGTTGCACTAGAAATCAGACACCAACCCTTTCTTAGGTTGCCACACTGCACACTATGCATTTGGCTCAGGTTCTCAATATTTAGTTCTTTTATGCAAGTTTTATCTCAATTCACAATTTTTTGAAAACTATAATAAAAAAAAATATTGTGATCAATTGTGAAGGAAGGGGCTGAAGTTACTCGTATGGCAAAGTCTCAACCAATGTTCAATAACCAAATGATGGAAAATGGGTAAAAAAAACTTTTACAAATATATCTTAACCAAATTCTGATACCAAAAATGATAAAAGAGAAAATAGGAGTGAATCTTACAACTAAATATTGACCAATCTTTGATATTAAAAATTGATAGAAAAAAGGTAGAACGCACTCTTGTATCTAGATCTTAACTAAACTTTAATATAAAAATGGATAAATAATATGCAAGTGAAACTCCTACAATTAGACCTAGACTAAGCTTAGATACAAAAATTGATGTAGGAGGGGATAAAAGTGAATCATGCAATTATATCTTAACCAAACTCTGATATCAAAAATTGATAGAAAATGAAGCATGATAAAATCATGTATCATAACTTATAAAAAAGGCAAAGACAATGAGAATAATGATGACGATGGAGGTAAATTTAAATCGTAACTCAAATGTCTTCGAATAGCAACCAAATGATCCTAAATCACAGCCTAGGGTTTTGTAGAATGCACAATAAAAAAAACTGCATTTTTTGTCAAAAGGCAATGTTAAGCAAACAAATATGTAATCTTTTTTTTTCTTTTATAAAATATATTAATAAAAATATAAAGTTAAACCTAAATCTAAAAAGAAAAATAACAAAAATATCTTTCATATTAGAAAATTATAAATAAATAAAACTTTCAAAAAATTTATTATAATCTTATATATATATGATCCATTATAACTAATAAATTAAAAAAAACTAAATAAGATCTATTTAGATTAGCTTAATCATTATTTTGATGCAGATTATCTTACATCACCAATAATCATCAACTACTACTCACCACCAACCACCATTAAAGACACTAGGCACCAATTGTCGAATACCATTGCAATTAATCACTATCATCAAAAGACACATCTAGTCCCCTATTATCAACCATAATTGATCGTCGTTATTGAAGTGTATGATTAAAATATAATCTACAATCATAACATGTTAAAAAATAAAATTTTAAAGTTTTATTATTATTTTTTAAATTTATGATATTTTTTATATTATAATTAAATAATCAACAACCTTATTTGAATGAGTTTTTCTAAAATGTCCAACAAAATCACAAAAAAATTTATTTGGATATCAAAATTATATACCCAACCTTTCAAAAAAATTAACTCACATTTCATATATTTGAAATTAGTGAAATAAAAAAATCATTTGAAATTCTTTTGATAAATATACACATTACATAGTTTTTTTTTTTTTTTTTTTTGTTGACTTTTATGCTCGACGACTTTCCGGTACTCCCAGTGTTCTGCAAGCCTCATTCTCCATTTTTATTTCTATATTAAAGTAAGACATTATTGTTTTTATTACTATTATTATATTTTTTTTATTTCTTTATTATAAAAAGCAGCAAAAAGAATTAAGAGATACCATATCGCTTAAGTATGGCTAACCTTCGATAACGCCATAAAATGATTTAAATTACATGCATAAATTAAATTAAATATTTTCTACCCGTTAATTGTGCATGAGTGCGTTTAACAC
This sequence comes from Vanilla planifolia, assembly GCA_023846275.1. Lineage (NCBI taxonomy): Eukaryota > Viridiplantae > Streptophyta > Magnoliopsida > Asparagales > Orchidaceae > Vanilla > Vanilla planifolia. Next base: position 3,158,784 of record CM043877.1, read on the forward strand.
GCAATTAGGCACTAATAATATTTATTAAAAACGTTATCTAGATAAAATATTAATTAATTAACCTTTTGAATCGGGTTGAAGATTCAAGTTTCCCGTATTCACACCTATGATTAAAACATAAAGTATAAATTATACATTCAAAAATGATACATTATTTGATATTCTTTATTTATTTTCTTTTTTTATTGATATTTACTATTCATGAGATTTATTGAGAGTGATTTAACGATGCTTAAATCGTTATAACAACAAAATAATTAATAGATTTATGTCATGTTGATTACATTTTAAATTAGCAAGAAATCATTTTTATTAGCATATTTGGTTGGGCTTAGTGTAATTTAGTCAAGCACATAAGCTTGGATTAATTAGTGGTTTTCTTATAAATATGTATTATTAATTTTTTATTTGATGATAATGTGTAAATAATAATTTACATAAGAATCTTTAATTAACTTATTTAATCAACATTGACATTACCATAATGTTTTAATTAAGCCAACACAATAGTTGACCACGCTTAATTTCTTTTTAAAGATTGAAGCTTCCTTGGGATGAAAATCATTTTGAATTATATATAAAGAATTTTGAATGTAAAAGTCATTTTCACCATTATTACAAATTAAATTAAAATATTATAAAATATGATATAAAATAAGAGAAATTAATCGTGTATTATAAGTATATTTATCAAGGTAATATAAGTGTCTATTATTATTGAAAACTCAAAATATTTGTAATATATTTATCTTTTGATATTCAATCTTCGAAACCTATTTTGAAAAAATAATTGTATTCTTGTAAAAAATGTTGTATGAATAATTTTTCTTTGAAGTATTGACATACATAAAAAACACAATTAATTATTATTGTACATATGCAATAAGAATAGTCATGAAGCCCATATGTTTAAATTATGATGAGCCATTAAAAATAATAATAGAATCAGAATCATGGTTTGTTGGTTTAGTTGGTGGGATCATGTGATCTATAATATATGAATCCAAGCATCGAGTTGAGTTTAAGATGTAGTTTAGGTTAAAGAAGAACATCAAAATAGTCAAAAAATTTTGTTACGTATGTGAAATTTTGACCCTCAAAGCAAACTTGTGCTATATGATCAAACTTCCTTTAAATTGTCCAAAGTAAAATCACATATAGGATGATTAAGAGGGTTGTTTCTATGTTATCTAAATTGAATTGATGGAACATAAGGATTGATAACTTGTGTTATTGCAAAACGCAATAAAAATTACTATCACGATAATGGCCACATCCTCGTGGAAGGTGATAAGGAACGTAAGAGAAGCTAGTCAACTTGGAAGTGAAAATAATGAAATTTCATGACCACAACTTAATTTTTATAAAAGATTGAAACTCTCTTTGGTGTATGATTATATATAATAAGTTTTGTTTATAAAAAGGTTTGTCACCTGTAATTACGAGCTAAATAAAACATGACTAGATATCAGAGAAAATATTGATGTATAAGAAGTGTATTCATCAAAAGTTGAAATATAAAAACATAAACCTTGAAATAATTACAAAATAATATATTGAATCAATTTACAAATATTTTAGTTCAAAAAAAGAAACATTGTAGTGCATCTTATAAGCACTAATTGAGAAGTGTTATCTTGTGTATATTATAGAAAAATTTGTATAAAGTTTTCTTAATTGGTAAGATAATTTTTTTTAATAAGTAGAGAAGATGAATGTTTTAATGAAGCTTGCTAAAAATCAACAAATTGATGAAATATGAGAATGGATGTCAATGGGATGATAGAAACCTCCATGACTATTGATAGATATCAAAATGCACTTAACTTGCTTATCCTTGACAATAAAATCATCATAAACTAATATAAAGAAACAATTGTATTATTGTGAAAAATATTATATGGATAAAGAGTTCTTTCAAAGGATTGACATGCACAAAACACTATTGGTTGTGATTGAAACAAATGTAATGTGAACAACCATAAATTCAATGAGTTATTAACAATAATGAGCCATTATCAATAATAATATAATCAGAACCTTTGCATGATAGAGATTTCATAAGGCATTAATCGATGGGGTCATGTGATTAATAGCACATCAATTAGACTTATAGACGTCATTTAGTTTAGTTAAGAACATGAAATTATTTAAATTATTAGCCAAGTGTGCAAAACTTTCAAATATAAAACAAACTTGATTAATGCGACCAAATTTATTAAAAATTTGACATGTTGTGTAATGTTTTACTAATGATAGAATGGGTAACAATGTAGGTTTTTGTGATGTTTAAGAAAAATGACAAAATATTATGATTGACAACTCATATTACTATAAGTATAAAAAACTTTATGATCACAATCATGGCCATAATAAGTGTAGGATAGGCATAAGTGTTCTTAGTAAAATAGTAAAACTTCATAATAAGGTTTTGAAAGATGTTGTATGAGCTATTGCAATAAGTAAAGAAGACTTGGATAAGCATGTAATTGTATCATCTTCTTCAAAAAGAAGATTGTAAACTTTATTAAAACCATGTGATGACTCAAAATGTGAAGAAGTAATAAAAGTTTTTTAAATGAAGACCATAGGTCATCTATGACACATTCAGCCATTCAAATTTTGAAATGAAGTGCCAACTACATTGAAAGAGTTATTAGGAATTTGATTTTTAAAAGGCACTCCATCATGAATAACTCAATAGTCTAAAAAAATGAACAAAGTTGATATCATAGAGAATGAACATGTACTTTAGAGATAAAAGAAATATTCATAAATAATTTTCATGGTTCAACCACCTTGAAGCAAGGAAGGATAAGAAGCTAAATAAAAATATTAATAATATCTTCAATCTACTTTAAAATCAAATGATTAGTCCTAGCTTAAAAGGGATGAGAAGGATTAATTTGACCAAATGGAAGATGCATTAATGATAAAGTTATATCAAGGGACTAAATATAAAAAAGATCATGAACCATAAGCTTATTCTACAACTGAGATCTCTAATGTAGATAATTTCTTCAATTCAATAGAATATAAATTGAACTTCATGCCTAAGTTGTAAGGATCAAACACAACTTGAGAAATAGGGGTACATATTGCTAAGAAAACATTGATGCTAAATAATTGTTATATGATACCATGTAAAGGATTAAAGCTTGTTGTGCATGATTTACTTATAATTGGTTTGATGAAAATGGTAAAGAGAATTGGAAAGGGCATCTTCGTTCATTAAAGAATCGTGAGGGTCTTCTTATAGTATAGTTAAAATATTTGAATAGAGAAGCCCACAATAAGTGCAAATGCATTTGGCTAATGGGCTTATTTTCTTCCAACCTTCAACATCTAATGTGGTCCAAATTATATACAACCCACTAATCCAATATCAAGAAACAATTGTATTCTTGTCAAAAATATTATATAGATAAAAAAAATTCTTAAAGATTGACATACATAAAACACTATTGGTTGAGATTAAAATAGATGTAGTAGGAACAATCATAAAATAATACAAGTTATTGACAATGATGAAGCATCATCAATAATAATAATATAATAAAAAGCTTTGCATGCTAGAGATTTTGTAAATTATTAATTGATAGGGTCATTTGATTAGTAACACGTGAATCCAAGCACCAATTAGACATAGGGACATCATTTAAATTAATTAAGGACATGAAATCAAATAAATTATTAGCTAAGTGAGTAGAGCTTTCATTCTTAGAGCAAACTTGATTAATGTGATCAAACTTATTGCAAATTTAACATATTGTCTAATGTAATGCTAAGGCAGAATAGACAGTAGTGTTGCTTTCTATGTTGTTTAAGAAAAATTGGAAGAATTTTATAATTGACAACTCACATTATTATAAAATATAAGAAAATTTATGATCACAAGCATGGTCATAAGAAGCATAAGAAAAGGCATAAGGATTCTAAGTAAAAAATAGTATAATTTTGTGATTAGGTTGTGAAAGATGTTGTATGAGCTATTGCAATAAGTAAAGAAGACTTATATAAGCATTTAATTGGATCATCTTCTTCAAGAAAAAGATTGTAATCATCATTAAAACTATGTGATGACTCAAAATATGAAGAAGTAACAAAAGTTTTTAAATTATTACAATAGGTCATCTATGACACATTCAACCACTTCAAAATTTGAAAAGTGCCAACTACATTAAAAGAGTTATTAAGAATTTGATTTTTAAAAGACACTCCATTATGAATAATTCAATTGTTTTCTTAAAATGAATAAAGTTAATATCATATAGAATGAACATGTATTTTAGAGATAAAAGAAATATTTACAAATAATTTCTATGCTTCAACCACCTTGAAGCAAGGAAGGAGAAAATCTAAATAGAAATACTAATAATATCTTCAATCTACTTCAAAATCAAATGATTAGTCATAACCTAAATGGAATTAGAAGGATTAACTTGACCAAATGGAAGATGAATTAATGATAAAATAACATAAAGGGACAAAATATAAAGAAGATCATGAACCATAAGCTTATTCTACAACTAAGATCTTTCATATAGATAATTATTTCAATTCAATAGCATATAAACTAATAGTAAATGTCGAACTTCATGCCTAAGATAAGGATCAAACAAAACTTTAGAAATATGCAAACCTATTGCTAAGAAAGCATTGATGCTTAATAATTTTTATATGATCATGTAAAGGATTAAAGCTTCTTGTGCATGATTTACCTCTAATTGTTTTGATGCAAACAGTAAAGAGAATTGGAAAGAGCATATCCATTCATTAAAAAATCATGTCACCTTATAGTTTGGTTTAAAAAAGATTTGAATAGAAAAATGCATAGGAAGTTCAAATGTATGGGCTCTCAAAAAATGGCCCATTGGGCCTATCTTCTTCAAACCTCAACATCTAATGTGGGTCAATTCATATCATTCACATAAAAAAAATTCAAATTTCTTATCTCAAAGGCTCATGTGACCTTATGATTATGTTTAATTAATACATTTTAGAAATTATTTTTTTCTAATGTTAAAAAACATAAAAAATACATTTTAAACTATTTTCATAACTTTTCTATTTTACTCAAATACTCTTTTAAAAAAACAATTTTTTTTAAAACATCTTTTCAACAACAAGCACTAGTCATCAACAAAACCTATATATAAATACAAAAAACAATAATCATCTTAATTAATACCTTTTTATCATATCAAACAAATTAGTAAAAGAAAACCCAAATAGACATTTATTATAAAAAAAATAAATTATAAGATATCATAACCCTATCTTATTTGTTATTAACTTTAACTACTCTTATTATAAAGTAACTAATTTGGGATGATTCAAATCAATTAATATTAGTCAAGTTATAAATTATATTTAATAAATCTATAATACTATGTCGTATTATGCATCTTATCTAAAATGAAAAAATATTTAATATTTTAATAATTTAAAAAATTAATTTATATTTGAAATCCCCTAAGAAAAAGGCGGAGATGACTGCCCCACCACCGCGCACTCGCTAGGTCGATGCTGTAAACTCCATAAGCAGCAAAAGATGAGAGAAAGCGAGCGCGCGCAGGCCTGCCCACCGACGCCTTGCCGTGGGCTCCCCACCGCCGGCGTCACGCGGGCACTCGGTGCGCGCGACAGGCAGAAACAAACCGCTCCGCTTTTTAAAGAAAGGGGTTGCCGTACCCGGTTTAGGTCTCGGCTCGGCTTTAGGTTCTGGATGTGAACCAGGCCGGGTAGGTGTCTATAAATGTGGGAATCGTAGTTTGCTCAGTCGAAAGATTGCGCAGAACAACATAAAAACGTTATTTTTTATTTTAAATATATAATAGATTGTAGCTCAAGAAAGTAAAAGGTTTTAAGGAAAGGAGTGTTTGTTTCTTGCATGGAGTTAATTATAAAGTTTATAATTGTTATATTTTTAATATTTTTTAAAGTTAAAATATAATATTGTCTTCTCGTAACCATTTTATTTATAATAATATATTTTAATTATATTTTTATTTTACGTCTTTGTATTTTCACCTCACTAATTTCGTTAGATTTAAAAATCAATGTAGCCTTATAGTTTATCAACAAAACAAGCAAAGAAAAAGCTGCACTTCCAATTTTATCTTTAGTAAGGAGTCCTTTTGGGCTTTAGTATCACCTGAAACTTTTGAAATAGAATTGTATTTTTTATTGTGTTGAGCAAATCATCAAAAAATATTAAGTTGATTATCATAAAAGTAGATATGAAAAATGTTATTATTAAGATATTGAGATATTTGAGTTTAAGTTGATAAAATAAAATCAAGTGATGTATTAACTTAATATATATTTTATGAAATATATTTCTAAGTTATTTATTATTTTCATAAATAGAAAAAAATGGAGAGACTTTTTGCTTGCATGATGTTTTTTCATTTATTTGGAAAAGAATTTTGCTCCTCTAATTTTTCTGTTACATATTAATATTAATCTTTGTTGATACTTAAGTACAGATCATTAGTAAGTCATCATCTTAGATTTATTCTCTTCTTAATGAATTGAGTTGATTAAAGAAAAATTTAAAATATTTCCTTTGTAATAAGAATTTTCATATTATTTTTGTATATTATTATTATGATTTTTTTATTAGTGAAATATTCTCATCGTATTTAATGGATGTAGTGTATCCTCCCAAAAGTAGAGTAAGAGGGTTATTTAAATAGCTATTTTTGAGATTTAGAAATTAATGGATATCAAAATCAAATAAAAATCATAATTTTGAGATTGATTGGAGCTTTAAGTAGAGAGAAAAAAATTAGAGATATTTTTAAAGATAAATAAATATGTTAAATAATTATTTTAAATATAAATAAATATGTTAAATAATTATTTTACTATTTTTGAAATTTTTTTATAAATTACTAATCTTTTACATAGCAAATTTATTGGACAAAAAGGAATTATGACGTCTAAGAAGATTGTGATAACTTAGAAAATTGGATAATACTTTATTAAGAACTTAACAGTACAAAAATGATGAAAATTGAAAGTCTCTATAAATCATACCAAAAATTAAAGATTTTTAGAAATTAAATAATAAATTTTTTATTGATTTTAAAAATCTAAAAAATTATAAAAAAAAATATTAGCTAAGGTTGCATAAATGAGATGTAAATTTTATTGAAGGGACCAAAATTAAATTATATCAACATAAAAATAAAGTTTTATGAAGGCAAAGCATTAAAAAGAAGAAATTATATAATAATTTATAAAAGAATTTTTAGATTTAAAAATTAATAAAAACAATAAATTAGACAAGAAAAATAGAAAAAAAATTAGATGACAAGTAGAAATAGTCGAGTAAAGTCACACAAAATTGGTGAATAAATTTTTACATATCTAAATTATTTAAAAAGGAAATAAATATCATTAGAGTTAAAATTTTAATTAAAACTTAATTTAATTTTTAAAATCCTAAACCTCTAAACAACAAAACTATCTTGTGAAGTAGTTCAAAATATATGATTAATGATGTCAAGTGTTGAAAAAATTAAGAGACGTATTCTGAAAGTAAAACTTGGATTGGGATGGGCTATCTAAAGTAACAATTATAAACTCACGATAAAAAAGGATAAGAAGTGCTTGTTTGATGATATTCTAAGAAATGAATTATTAGACAAATAATAGTTTTTAATAGATTTTTAGGTTAAGAGATACAATAATAATTTATCTTATATTAACTATTGAGAGATTAATTTTAGTTTTTATATAAGTTATAATAGTCTTAAAATATTAAAACACCTTTTGAAGATAAAAATATGGTAAACAAATGACTTTTATGTTTTAAAAAATACTTTCAAGAAAAATATAAATTTTAAAATAATTTACATTCATACAATTCTTTTAGTTTCAGTTGCATAATGTAAAGGGCAATTTTAGTTGTTATACAACTACTTTATTTTTAATATCTAGATTTTTTTTGCATAGTAAACATTGTTTTGTTTTAATCCTATTTTACCCTCTCATTAATGTTATTATATTGCAAATATGATTATTGAAAGAAATTGAGCCAATAGCATGGTTTGGAGCTGAGACTAATGAATGTAAAGAACAAATTCATTTGATGTGTGATGATTGAATATGTTTGTTGAAAAAATAGAAGATATGTAAAAAAAATCCTTTTTAAGGTTTTACAAAAAGAATAAATTGAATTATAATAATTATATAGAAAAAATATATTTATATTTTTTAAAATTTTATTTTTATTGGTGGATCCCTAATGAGGATTGACATCTATATTAGTAACAAATTTAGGATCAACCTCTCAAACAAACAATGTGACATAGTGACGTTTGAACACAACTATGAAAAGAATTACTAGATATGATAATATTTGATAGTATACAATCATGGCAGTAAATGATTTATCTTTATAACATTTATGACATTATTATTATATTGAAAAAATATACAAATTGATAAACACTAAAATAATATTTTTAAAATATTTTTTAAAAATGATTTTTTAGAATAATGTCAAATTTTCCATTGTGCAATTATCAAACAGCTTTCTTTTTATTATCTTATTGACCAACCAGGCCTGAATTGAATTTTGTTTTGACAGATGGCTATCAAATATTTGAAGGACATGCAACTAAAGCCATGAAGAATAGACATGAAACAGATGAGCAGATGGAAAGATAGAAAAAAGCAGCTGCCAAATGGAGCTTTTTTAATCTCCATTATTGTGTTCATCATGGGGTCTCCATTTGTGGCTGTCCATGAAGCAGCTTTCATGTTTTAATCATGTGATAGAAGATAAAAACACTTTGATGATGTTATACTTTTGTTGTGCATTGGCAAGTCATTTAGCTATGTTTGGGACACAATCCTGAGATGGTTTGATTTTGACTCAAGATTATGTTGAAGTTTAAGCAAGAAAAGGCTCGATTAAATCTCCTTTCAAACTAGGCTTAGCTTGAAGATCATCAACTTGAGTTCAATAGGTATTAAAGTTGGTTGAACTTTTAATTTTTCTTAAAAATTCTTAGTTATGAATTTTTTTTATACTTATTCACATAAAATGTATTATAAATTGATTTTCAAGATTTAAATGTCATATTATATTGAACTTGTTTATTCAATATATAGCTAACTTAACAATTTATATTTGAAATCTTTTTAAAATTCAAAAATTCTAAAAACCCAAAAAATATTTTTCACATCCTATCTTTTCTAGCATTTTAAAAAGTTTCACATAAAAAATATTTCAATGGCTAAGAGAGCTTAAAATAGTCTCTCTTTGATGACAATTGTAGTGGAGAAGCTCTTAAAAATATTTTTTCAATTTTTTTAAAGAAAAAAAATGTGAAAACTATAGTATGATTACAAAAAGAAAAAAATGCTTTTAAACTTCATCACCAAACACTTCAACATAGAACACAAGATATTCCCTTACTATAATATTGTCCTCACCCTTGAAAAGGATGTGTCTCATCCTCCTCTTCCAAAAAAGACACAACTCCACACAAAGGCATGTGAAGCTTGTCCATGGCTTCCTTTGTCCTTCTCCCCCAAGATTAGATTGCCATTGGTTGTGTGTGGAAGATGATGGCATACTTATTTTTTTTTACTTCTGAGCTGGGTTCCAACTGAAAAGACTGGAGTGCAATCCATGTCTTGTGCTCTTTGTCTTGGCAAAAAGAAAAACAATTAACACCTTGGTGGATGGATGACTCAAGCATGGGCCAGGGTTAGGGTTTATTTCATCTTTGTGCCTTGTGGGTATTGGTTTGCAGTGAAGCCATTGCTCAGACTACCTTTTGTCTCTTCGTTACTTCTCTTTTAAGGAGATAAGACATGGGGAAAAAAGAAGGGTTAGGGTTAAACACCATAGATAGACATAGTTTTCTTCCTTCTTGAGTGGTTTTTCGGTGGTTTGCCCACAGTTTTCTTTTCCTAAGAAATATGTGATAGAAAAGAGAAAAAATTATTATATGTTACATTGCAAGTTTATTTATTTGATTTGAACCCAAGACCTCTAAGTACAAAATTTTTTGTTTAAAAAAAATAATTGAAGATTGATTTAGCTCATTATATGATTTGTGAACTTATTTGAATAATGAAATACAGTTCGATAAGTATATCGAGTTTTATAGGCAACAAATATTCTTAGATTAGTCGTAATTTGTGCTTATTGTTCTTTTCTTTTTTCTTATTAACTGTAAGCTTTTATGTTTCTAATTATTCATGATAATGATTCTTTATAACACATTCAAATTGACGATATTCAAAAAATACAGTATTAGTTGTGAAGATTGAAGGAAACATTATTTTGAGGTCAGAACTTTAATATAAAAAATGTTTTAAAAATTATTTATCATATTTTTCAAAAAATAAAAATAATAAATGACAATAAATAAGACTTGATGCTTTTAGTATACTTAAAAGGACTTCTTGATGTGAAAACAAGGAACAAAGGTTTTTTTTTTTGCCTATCACTATTCCAACATATTTTCAAATATTTTTTAGTTTATTTTTTATAAACATTTTTAACCAAAATTCCATTCACAAATAGAGCTTTGAAAATTTTCTTATCAATGGTATAAATATTGCAACTAAAATATATGTTTTATAACAAAATTAAATAATAAATTATATAATTGAAAATATCATAGGTATTATTTGATATTGCTTTATATTAGGAAAAGCAAAAACATCAGAAAAGTTCGGTTTAAAGTCCTGCCAAACAAGCATCCTAAGTATAATACTAAATTCGATGCAATCTTGGCCGCTCATTATGGACACGTGCACATTAATTAAAAAGATGTTAAAAGGGTTGTGGAGGCTCTTTTTGGAAAAGACAACCGCATGTAATTAAGTTAGCTTTATGGACTATCGTTTATCACACCTAAAATCTAGTTAGCTACAACATAATTATTTATTACAACTCTCAATTAATTTATGCTAATATGGTTTATTATTTCTTTAATTTATATTAAATAAATCTAATGATTATTTGTTAAATATTTCATAACAAATTAAGCAAAAAAGTTGAATATTTTTTTAAAAGTATTCAAATATTTTTAATAAAAAAATATAAATTAGTTATGTGTTTTTAATTTTTTTTATTTAAGTATCAATTAATGTCAATTATTATATTGTTCAGTTTATTTAAAAAATTATAAATAAATATTAGAATAAAAAATGTTTAACTGGTTTTGAAAGTTTTCTAATTCATTTTTACTAAAATTTAATTTATGAAATTTTGCTTATTTTAAATTTTAAAATGTTGTAGATGACTTTATAAAGTAGTTTTAATATTTTTTTTATTTTAGAAAAATTATTGGAATACTAGTTTCCCAGTATATGATTTCTACTATGTTTATGTGTTAATATTTTATTTAAATTTAATGTGTTATTAGTGTGTACTTAACATAACTTCTATCTAATCTTAATCAACATGTTTTATTATCTATTTTTAGAATATATTATAAATAAAGAGATATAAAGATAAAAAAGATTATAACTAATTTTACAAATTGTTTTAATAAGAATACTCAAGTAATTTTTAAGTACTCAAGATTTTATTATGAGCTTACCTTATTCAAGCTAGTTTTACAAAAGCATTTCATTATTAAATTCGCAAATACTTTGTATTAGTTTTTTAGTATACCTCTATGTTAAAATCAAGTTAGTATAGTGATTTAAATATCCAATAACTCTCATAATTTTATTAAAAATTTTGTAATATTTTTTAAAATTTTTTTAAAGGTTACATTGATATTAATTGTAATTATTATTTTATCATAAACAATAACAAATGCATATTTTATCATTTGTGCATTATATGTATGCAACACTAACTCTATGATACTTTGGGACACATTAAATGATTATGGTCAAAATTTCAAAAAGAACAAAAGAAAATGTTTTTCTTTTAAACACAAAACTAATTAAATTTTCATAAGATAAGAAATTGTTGTTGTATTTGTAGCAACAAGCATTTGCTTTTGTTTGTAGAGTTGAATGTTTTGCTAAAACAATTGAATCATTGAGCATTTCTTGATGAAGACAACCAAGTAACATAGTAATAAGTTGGATTAAAACCCTAGCTCACACACAAGCTTTAACTTCCATAATGTTTAAAAGGTTATTAATTAAATCAAACATTAATGATCCCTATGTTTTATAAAGTCGAGATTGAATGTGGAATGTTATGAGACAAAGTGAGTTGCTTTAGTAATCAATGCTTGTCCTACACTACCAAATTGCCTTCATCACTTTAACTTTTCACACCTTATTAGAAAATTTCCTCTTTAAGTGCTCTAACTTTAGGATTTTTTAAGTGTCTTGAGACTTGTGATATCTAGACTTCAATAATCAAGATTTGATTATTTATTTAAGTATCCCATTAAAAAAAATAAAGGAGTTTAGTCTCAATTAATGTGTTTTATTATAGAAACAATTAAATGGTATTTTTATTTTTTTTAGTGATGCTATGAAGGAGATGTAGAGACATTTGAAAAAACTCTTAATAAAAAAAAATTAAATTCATATTCTTTTAGAATCTATTTAAGTGCTTTTAGAATGTCCCATAAAACAAGTCTAATGAAGAAATTATATATTCTTTAACTAGTAATGTTCTAAAATATTTTGTTCAAAAAAACTATCAATAAAAATATTTTCTTACAACAATAGTTTTTTAAATTAATTTGCTGGTTTTTATAACAAAAATTATTATTGAATACAAATTGATTGTTTAAATTTTGATAGGATTTATAATATGATAAGAATTTTCATCCTATATTCTTTCATCATATGTTTATTAATATGTTTATAATTTGTAGCATACATCTTTAGAGAATTTAAATTTATTAACACATGCATCTAATGATATAACATTGAACTTGTACAAGCAAATGGCTTAATTGTTTTTTCTTTTAGGAAATATTTTAGTTGGAATTAGTGATCCTAATTCTAAATAGCTAAGCTTTTTAAAAGTTGCTAAACATTATTATAAAATGGTTCAAACAATAGTCACTACATATGATAGTAACATATAATTTCTTATATATTTCTTAGTGGTTTGTAACCATTTGGAAGACTAAACTTTATCTAGTGGTTTGTTGCTGTCAAATAGAAAATGTAAACAAACTGATAACACCAAGGACTCAAAAAGGAAAAACTCATTGAGCATGCAAGCATGTCAACTTCTTCATTGTAATTGGGTGGAGAAGCTCAATACAACTTGAAGCCCTTTAAAGATTATCTACAACCCAAAAATCACTCAATGAGATATAACTAAGAGAATAGCCAAGAAAACCAAAAAAACAAATATAATACATAAGCTTACTTGAATATAAACTGATTATAGAAGTAAAGTGACATAATCTAATGGGTTATGAAAATGTTATTACTTGAAACAAAATATCGTATGATTTAAATGCTAGAAAATGTTTTCCTTGCCTTCTTTTCTTGTACTCAATAGAACTATTTTGTTCAGATGAACTTTTGCAAGAATGCCTTCAATTCTCATTATGTGCTCAAAAAGATATAGCAATGGATTGTTGTGTGATTCACTTATGTTTTCTTTTCAACATTGCTAATTGATTTCTTGACTCGTCATTAATCTCTCATTAATCAATTATCAACTTATTTCTAATGTTTGGAAAGGTTTATATAATGTTTACCATGCACAAAACCCTCACATATGATCTCTAATTGCTAAAATCACTTTTAACTCATGATTAAACTAGTTGCTACTCAACTATCACTTTCATTTGTATTGCACGATAGGAGGATGTATATATATATATATATATATATATATATATATATATATATATATATATATATATATATATATATATATATATATATATATATCTTGAACTAAACATACTATCTATTAAAATATTAATATATTGTATGAAGTTTTTAAATTTTCTTTTATATGTTATGGATTATTGCCTTTAATTGATCATATTATATGATAAAAACTATCTTATCATATGGTTTGAATATTATTATAATTCACTGGTCAAATTATACAATGTATTAGTTCGTATAGTTTGATAATATTTTTATAGATAAATATTCTAAAGTGTTTCTAATATATTTTTCTTAAACTAATCATTTTTACAAAGTAATATTATATTATATGAAAATTTAGAGATCTTAATCTTATATAAATTGTTTAGTGTGCATGCTCTATCAAATTGTTTGATTAGAAACACTTAGCTTACTTGAATAGTCCATACTATTTGATAGCTCATAGAGGTAGTGACAAATCTCGAACAAAAGGCCTTGATTGTATACTCAAAATAAGCTAATTGAGTTTCATATCACATGATTAGGACTACTCCAAATTATTTAATACTTAATTTTACAAATTAAATTTCATTATTCTTAACTCCTTATTCTCAATAATATCATACAATTAAATCAACAAAATGAATTGAATTGAATCTTAAGAACTCTAGATGCATGCAATTTTAGTTTTTGTAATTTGGCCATGTTTTCCTTAGTGATATTCAAGTGCTTTTATGAGTGAAGCCTAAGCTCTTAAGTATAAAACATAACTTAGTTTCAATCCCTACATCTTTATTAAAAATTATAAAATTTTGATAATTTCTAAAAAAACATTTTCTATCTTCTTCTCCAAGTGTAATGGTGGCCATATATTTCTTCTTACATTTAAGTATCTATATTTGTGAATGCAATGATTTCATCCAACTAAAGCCAATCTATGTTGTCTACCTATCTTGGTGATCCTTTATTTGTGTGTGCAAAGTAATTATGTTGTTGATTCTAATTATTTTTTAATTTAATTGCTTTGTTAATATCAATTACAATATTATTATTTTTACTTTATTATCAAATTACTTGATTTTTTAATATATTTATTTTATTTAATTATTTAAGGATGACTTTTTACCCCTATTGACATTTGTGAAATTTTAGATGAAGAATTTTCATAATATCATCCCCCAAAATTTTAGGGGTGAAAACTTTCTTATTTGAAAAAATATTTTTAAAAAAATTCAAAAGATTAATAATAATTTATGAGATTTCTTTATTCATTTTGTTTTTAATTCTTGAAGATAGAAGTAATAAATTAAGAATATTAATTCAATTAAAAAGAAAATGAATGAAATACTTATTTTGTATGTTGTCTCAAAAAATTAGTATGTGTATGTCTAACTACAACATATTTTAAGAAGATATAAGAATTACATAGGATATATGATGAGAATAAATCTCAAGACATTTGTGATGATAAAAAGGAGATGAATCATAAGAAGAAAAAAATGAAGAAGAAGAAAAAACTTAATTTAGAGATGAATAATGGAGATAAACTTATGTGAAGTACTTCTAATCTAGACATGAATTCAATTTTAAATTTTTGTGATGAAATATCAAATTGTTTTAGTGAATTAGTTCTTGAGTACAAAAAGTTTATTAGCATGTATGATGATTTTAAAAAAGTTCTTATCAAACATGAATCTTGAATAGTTGAGTTGCATGAACAATGTGATGCACTTAAAGTCATTGATAAACCTATAATTGAATAAAAAAGAACATAAAATATGGAGAAGAAACTAGTCAACAACTACCTTGAGTTTGATAGTATCAAATTTCATAAAAATCAATTAAATGATATGCTAATCAACAAGTTAGAACTCGATTTTCTATGAGAGAAATTAATCATAATATATTTGTATCTTTCATAGATCCAATATTTGTTAAAGAAGCACTTAAGGGTGTAGGATCATGCCATAAATTGATAGTTATATAGACTTGAGAAAAATTAAATAGAAGAATTAGTTCCTAGGCTTAGTGACCAATAATTGATTGAAGCTAAATGAGCATTTAGGAATAAACTATATAAAAATGAAATATTGGAGACAAGACTAGGCTTATTATTAAGGGTATATAATCAATCTCATCATTATAAGAAAAATCACAAAGACATAAGACCACTTTATTAAAGATCATGTCATTAAAAGATTAATAGAATTAGATTGTGTAACTTGAAAGTAAAAATTATTTGATATATTTGTAAAACTCCTTCAAAATTAAACTATTTCATTCTATAAGGTCACAAGCATAATAGAAATTATATACATTGTACCTCTCTTTTGATGTTATCAAAGGAAGAGAATGATTATAGTTTAAATAAAATTTAAAATAGACAAAAAGTGAGAGAATATATATTCTTTATTTTTTGTATCTCAATTATCATAATAATATTTCTTAAACATATATTGTTTGCTTATTATATTTTTATCTTAATATTTATGCCTTATTATCAATAAAAGAAAAAGATTATTATATTATCCTTGTGTTTGACAAGTCATGTCATAAATATTTAGTATTTTTTTGAATAGGCTTATTTATTATGAATATGATTTAATTATTAAGAACAAGTCATGCACTTTTAAAGATGTTGAATTAGTGGTCTTTAAAGTGTCTTGAAGTGTTCAACAAATTTTAAATATTGAAGACATATGTATCAACTTTAAAATTATTTTTATTATGAAATAAAATATTAGCTAGTTGATTATTAATTATAAAACACATCTTTTTATTCATATTACTTTCATATCTTAATTTAAACATTCATTTTATTCAATCATTTTTTTTATTTAAGAAACATTTCAAATTTCACTTATGCATCTTTAGTTAAATTTTATTTTAATTAAATTAAAAAATAAAATTTAATAAAAATATTTTTTATTTTTATGATATATATATATATAAATATATCATAAAAAAGCCCAATATTTAACTAAGTGCAAAGCACTGGGGCTGATCATACCTTTGTAAGACTAGGAAGCCTTGGGTTAGGAGACCATTATAACAAAAGACGAGGCAAGCTTGACCTTCGTTAGTGTGTGGTTTTGAAATTGGATGGGGTAAGCTAGGGGAACGATAGAGCCAGGCAGAACTCAATCTAAGTATGTAGTGAGTTGGATCAAACTTATAATCATTTTAAGCCTATACGCATACGAGTGGCCCAAGCAATGAAATCCAAACAGCAAAAGGAGGGATCTAGTCATATTTTGGGTCACGAAAAGTGTGCACAAAAGGTATTACAAAGAATAAATAAACACTTTTGCTTTCTCTTCATGTGGGGCTAAACCTTTTTTTCCCAATTTCAATGCCTCAGTACTTAAGCATGCATGTATTCCCACCATCATGTCATTGATCATATGGCCAAGAGCTCACTCATAAGCGCTAGTTCAAAGCTCATATTAGATTACCAAAATCTCATTTGATTTTGTGAGATGACTAACATTCCTTCCTCATTATTAAATAACCCATCCTTAAATCAAGAGGCTCAAAGAAATTCATTTTCAATTCTACGATTTAGATCAATCCCTTCTTTATCGTTGATAAATCAAATTATCTATATCTTATCTATTGTAATCGAATGGCTCAAATCTAACTCCTCTTTTACAATGGTTGATCTAACAATCCACATCCTCTCTAATTAAATCCAACGACTTTTGTTCATCCTGCATAACTGTTATTTCCTTAGCCATTATTTGAGCCATTGCTTAGTCATTTTGGAAGAATTTTTTAAGCTATTTAAAAGAGCTTTTTCAAATATTTGGTAGTAGCTTATGAAAGATGTTTTCTTGACTTTTTAATGACTATGATCAAACTTTTTCTATAAAACCCAACCATTATGAATAAAATGACTAATGTACTTAAACAAGATTTTAAGATCTTAAAAAAATATTACATGATATTCTATTAGTGTAAAATCTCTAAATAATACAATATGAATTAGTACTATTCAAAATTCTAAATTCTTTTAATGAGTGCTTACATTTCTAATCTTTTATTTTCTTACTTCTTTTCATAATTTTGAGTTATATGTTCCTTGTTTTATTCATTAACAAGCATATTAAGTTTTATGTTTTTTATCAAAAAAAATTTTCTTGTAATATTTTTCTTTTCTTTTGGATTAAGTGGTTATGCATTTACAAAAGCTCAAGTTTGGATTGATCTTATTAAAAAATTAAGTTAGGGTTGAGCTCTCAAAATCTTGGTTTATAATTGAACCAATAAAAACTAATAGGTTAGAGATGAATCGTAAAAAGAAACCTCAAGTAGGATAAAAGTGAACTGTAAGAAAAAATCTCAAATAAGTTGGAGATGAATCGTAAAAAAAGCCTTAAATTATAATCTTCTTAATAATAGTGTTTTACTCAACTTTGATTGAGAGTGACATAGGTTTTAGTTTGAATCAAACCATCAAAAAATTTTGATTACTATTTTAATTTTAATATTAATTTTTTAATCATAAAAATAAATAAATAAATATATAATCAAGATTTTTTTATAAATATAAAATTATTTTAATAAATATTTTTTAAAAAATAAATTTACTAAAAATAATGATAATAATATTTTAAAACTCAAAATTCATCACTAGCTTATAGTATTCACATAAACACATTTCATTTCATTATTAATATCTAATGCTCAAATCTATCATATCTAATCAAACAATCCATTTGCAAAATGAACCATAATACTCAACCTTAAACAATATCATTTTCTTCCAATATTTTCTTAAGATTGTTTATGGCCTAAGGTATAGAGAAGGTAGACAACTATATTTTAAATTAGGTATTTATCAAAGTTGGTTCAATCATTATAAGTTTCTTTTTTCTTTTGAAGAGCATAGTCTTATTGTAACCACTTTTTATGATGCATGTAAATTGTTATTCTCTATGATCAAATATGTTGCACTTTTTTATTTTTCTAAATGATACAAGCATAATAGTCTCTAACAATGCATTCTATAAATTTATTATATTAAATTTCATAGTATATAATAATGTAACTCGAACTTGAGTATCTCTAGTCACTAAGTTTCACACATTTTTACCCATCTTTCAATTTAACTATTAAACTACTTTGGTTCACAAATTAACAAATTAAATTTAATAAATTTGTAGTTTGAATGTAAATTGAACATTAAATTAGAAATAACTAAAACAAATGCCCAACAACTACTCTAAATACTATATGATTTTAATCTATTAATGCACAACTAGGGTCTTATATTTTAGAATTGTCAAAAAAATTTAAATAAATAAGTCAAATTTTTTTCATTTTAATAAACATGTTATTGATTATCATTCAATCACCCACACATCTTTCATCATTGATATGTTAAGATTCCTAAATGCTCTTTATTATAAAATAATATTGCAAAACATGGTATATGTGATAAATTAAACATAAATTTGTTTAGAATATGATTGTTTTCCTTGACACCATATGAACATATAATTTACCTTGATTTCTCATTATAAGGATACCCAATCAAATGAGCATTACTTGTTACAATACAAAATACAATTAGAGTATGTATTGTTCTTCTTGTATTGCATCTCTAATTTAGTGAATGTTTTTGTCCATAAGCCAACATCGAGAGATGGTTTGACTCAAATAAAATATCATCTAACAAGTGTGATAAAATAACAAAGATATTATTTTTCTAATTATGACAAAAATTTTAATATAGTTACTACAAATTAGATAAACGGTAATTTTAGAGTCTTCTAACAAGTCACGTTCACTGTCTTCAAGATTAGCATCATCGACATTGACCTCTTCAAGTTAAAAAAAAAAAACATGTGATTTAAATTATCTAAGATTTGATCTACATTCAATAATCATCTCTTAATCATTTCTATTTTTGCTACACTAGTCTATTATAAGTAACAATAATCATAGCAATTAGCCTATAACAATTAAATGAAATAATATTTTTCTTTAATATTAAATGCACAGACCATTTAACTTTTTTTTATATTATGTATAATTAAAAAAAATATAATTTTTCATGATGACATCCAACAAAAACATACCATCTCTTGGATAACATTTAAATTTAAAATTCTTATGTTCTTAATTTTGCCGGCCAACATAATCGGATGTGTGCAAGTAACAAACAATGAATAAAAAATATAATTTTTTAATTAGAAAATATGAAATTATTCTAAGGAACAAGTTTTTTATTTACAAAAATATTTAGATTTAGCCAACTTTGACCTGAAAGGTACACCAAAAAGGAATAATGAACAATAAAAAAGACATAATTTTGCTTTTATAAATTTAAAAATGTTTATTTGTTTCATTATTTGGAGAAAAACATTTTTCACTATTATCATTGAGTTATCTTTTTGGTTTGAGGTTTTTTCATTTTCATGTGTCTTAATCAGTTATATATTTTAATTATTTTTAAACATTTATGTGCAAAATTATTTAGCTTCATCCCTTGTACGGTAAACGAAGAAGAATTTTCTATTTCTTTGATCTTATCAGTTGTAATTTTTTTATTTTAAAATAAAAAAATTTGTGGGCATGTTACAGTTTTGAAAATGACGGAAAATATTAAAATTGCCGTCGAAAGCAATTTTTTTTTTGTTATTATTAAAATTAAGTTTCTTATTATATCATTATAATCACAGTTGGTTAACATATTGGCCGGCAAGAACATATTCTTAAGTAATATATAAATAATTTACAATAAACATTGGGTCAATCGAAAATACGTGGCGGAAAAAAAAAAACGGTGCGGACAAAAAAACCGGGACGGCCGAGTTTGGAACTGACCTTGGAAAATTCAAAACTATTAAAAAAATGTTTATTTTTTGCTTTTTATATGATTTTGTACTCTAATTTTAGTTA
Organism: Vanilla planifolia; assembly: GCA_023846275.1. Taxonomy (NCBI): domain Eukaryota; kingdom Viridiplantae; phylum Streptophyta; class Magnoliopsida; order Asparagales; family Orchidaceae; genus Vanilla; species Vanilla planifolia. Next base: position 3,179,481 of record CM043877.1, read on the forward strand.
TTAAAAATAAAAATATTTTTACTTTAGGGATAAGTTTGTGTATGCTATAATTAAAAATGTCATCCAATTTTCTTGATCTCAAAGGACCACTTTCTTATATAATGTTCTTTCTTTATGAGTATTATTGAGGACTTCATAAAAAATCTTATTAAGCTTAATCTTATAAAAATAAGTATAATTTTTTTATTCAGTAAACTTATTTTGAATGTGATTAAGAGAACTACCTTAATTAGACATTCTTGGATTTTTAGAAATTGAACTTACCTAGAGATCTCCTTGGGTTGATGATTAGCATTTTCATTGGATTTTCTTAGCAAAGTATGTTATTCGAAGGGCATTCATCGCTCTATAGTTAGTGCTTCAGATAGAAGAATTTAGCACAATGCATATGATTTATTTTGTTGTCACAAAGGACCTTTTACTTACAATGTTTTTCTTTGAGGAAGCACTCTAAATTGCTTTTAAAGTTTAAATAATTGCTCAAATAATTGAAAATTAGATTCTAAGAATTAACCATATTTGCACAATCTAAGAGAGCTTGTTGATCTATCTATAAGGCATCTTGTTTTGAGCCATTTACAACAGACATTTACGTCAAAGTTGTAACAACGAAATTACATGAAAATTTGGCAAAGAAGCTAGAAGAATGAGAGAGAGAGAGAGAGAGAAAGAGAGAGAAAGAGAGAGAGAGAGAGAGAGAGAGAGAGAGAGAAAGAAAGGAGAGCATTTTGCCAAATAATAGAATTAGAACTTAAGAAAGATGACTTCTTCATAATAAGTTCAATTACTTATTTATAATAGTAAAACAAAAATATTTTGATCAATACACACACACACACAAACACATACACACACATATATATATATATATATATATATATACATAATTTCTCTCATATTTTGTTCAAATAATATAAAAAGTATTAAATTTGATGCTTATTCTTATAATATACAAAAATTCTACATGTGGATTACTATTACATTGACTACATGCATGAATCACATGTTGGGGATAAGTAGTGCACACTAAACCCACCATTTTGATAAGTGCATGCTTTAAGTAGTTTGTGCATATTGTCAACTATGCACACGAGGGTATGTCACACGTCAATGTTTTGCTAATATTTTGGTCAACTCTTCGTGACACTTTCACCAACTTTCTATAGCAGTCAAATTCCTCTGGTGCTAATATATTTTTGATTGCATCCTTCAATCCCTTCCTGAAGAGATAACATTTCAATTCTTTCTAGCCAATCATCAGCATGAAATTGAGTCACATTGTCTCCTAAACGCAATGGTCATAATCTCACAAATTTTTCCACTTGTCTATTAGCATATTATGCATTTCCACTCCTTTTTTTATTCATTAAGTGCCTCCCTTCTCAACTACACCTCAGAAAATTTCTCTTCTCCATTAAGATCATTTTTAGCTTATGAATTGATAGTCCTTGGATTGCTAAAGCTATTGAATTCTTCTTTATTATAGTTCATTGATGACATTATGCACAAGTACCAGGCATTTCATGCCTTAGCAATTTAACATTAAATGATAGAATAAACAATTACAAGTTGTAATATTCACCAATGGTCCTTCTCATGCGCCCATATGTACTTCAATATCAATTTCTTTTATGAAGGTCATATTGTGCGATCTTAATCTTCATATTGTATGATCTATCATGGTTAGTCCTTATTTAAAGAATCATCCAATATGATCCATCTCTCTCTAGAATCACATTTGTATGTTCTCACTCTTTATATAATATAATATTCTTTCGTATTGAATATGCCTTTCAACTCGTCATATCATATTTATAATGGGATGCTATTATATAATACAATATTCTTGGTTCTCATATTTATTTTTGCTCACTTGATCATATTTATATCTCATATTCACTAAATCATATAATACTATGATGTGATGGTATACCATAAGTGTTATCAATTACTTATATGCATCCTTACTCACTATATCATATTGTACAGTGATTTGTTATCATACAATGTGATATTCTCAGTTAACTTAGTTACTTTACTGCTCTTCATAACATATTTTATAATGTTTTTTCTTTAAATCACTTTGTTTGGTTTTATGCTTATTATGTTCTATGATTGTTGTAATTATATGGTATTTTCATGTCAATTTTAGAAATGTAAGTTTTGTAATCTCTTATATTCAATCTAGTTTTCTTGCACTACCTTATACATGTAAAACAAGCATCAAACAAGATCAAATAAAGGTGTAGCAAATGTGTTGTCTCATCTAGAATGTTTACACATGCTCACCACGTAATTTTTTTTAATTCTTTCAAGATTTCAACCCTAATTTGTGGACGTATTTAAAGCATCTTCTTAGACTTTTTCAAATACTTTTACATCTTTAGTCTGTCATTTTCTATGTTTGACATCCTAAGTTTGTTTCCTGTGATTTTTGTTATAAGACTCCAATTGTTCTGATACCACTTTTGATGTCAACCAATCTTGTCTTTTTTAGATTTTATCATATCAACTAATTTTTTAACTTTTCTTTTTCATTTTAGAAAAATTTGTAATTTTTTTCTTTTGGTTTGGAAATCATTTTATTTTGATTTTTAAATCACATAGCAAATGCAAATTTAAAAATCTTATAATAAGACCAATTTAAAACATAATGGAAGCAAATTTGAAAACAATCAAAGATTTTAAAGCATCATACTTTGCACATTTCTTAAAAAAATAAACCTAAGACAACATCATCGAATATAGAGCCATTATATGTCTATTACTCAAATTAAAGTAAATTACTATCAATGTAACTATACAACTAGTGAGATAAAAAAATACTCTCTACATCTTATGCTATATCTCATTGCTCTCTGATAACTATATGATGAGTCATGTTTTGACCTAAATAGTTAGATAAAAAATAAGATGAGCCAACTATTAGTAGTTCAATGACAATGCATGTACATATTTATAAATCAAATAACTTTCATCATATCACTCAATAATGATAATAACAAGTAATATAATATTAAGAGAAAAAAATAATATATAAAAGAAAAGAAAATTTTTTATGTATGTATTTTTAACTCTTTAATCTTTTTATCTTTTAAACAAATTGATTTCATTTCTTTTAACTTTTCATCACTTTTAACGAATTGGCTTAGGAAAAGATCATTTCATGATAGATAAGACATGTTTAGGAACATGAAGTTCCATTATAAATAACATAAATGGATGACTCTATTGGCTCATTTTTAAAACCATATTCTAAAATGTTAGTTGTCACTTTATACAATCATTCATCATTTCATCTTTTGAAGTTTGTCTCCTCTCTTTATCAAATATTTTTCTCATCAACTTTATCTTTCTTTTCTTATGACATTAAACCATATTTTTTTTCTTTTTTTCCTTTTCTTTTTTGTGACCATTATTAAAAAAGTATGAAATATAAAAATATGTAACTAGTTATCACAATGATAGTATACTCAAGCAAATCATGTATAAATAAAACATATAAACATGTCATTTCATATCATAGACAATAATCATCCTTAATATATATCCATTTCATATCATTTCTTAAGGCACGACCCCTTTAGCAAGTATTAATCATCAACCATATGCACTAATATCAAAATTGCCAAATATTTACCTAAGGGTCTCTAACTTTCGTATAATAATGCATCAATGATATACATATAAATACAAGTTTTTCTATTTTATTTACTAAGGCTATGTATTTATTTTTGAATTTCTCAAATGCTCCCTTATTTTCTCAAGTACTATAGGATTACTATGGTACCCACATCTAACATCTTTTGGTTTGCTCTCATTTGTTTCTCAAGTATTCTCAGATTCTTCCCCAACTCATGAAGTGCCTCATCCTCTCTTCTTTTCTCTACTAATCTCAACTAAATCTAAACTACTAAGATTTCTCCAAACTCTTTCAAAGTTGTAGCTTCCCCTTCTTTATATGCATCCCATGGCTTATCGCATTCAAGGTCCTACCTCTTCCTATAATTGGTCATTTCTACTCATATGGTAGCCTCCTCACCTTCTTTCCCTTTCAAATTTAATAGTTTATCATTAATTGGGTTCTCCATTTTGTCATTTTTCTTAATTATTCATAGTTTCAATTTTAAGAACTGTTTAATTATAAAACATTACATTGTATAATCTGATAACTTTGCATTATATTATAGGAAATATTTTTTCTATTTTAAATTAATCAATGTTGATCATTCTTATACATATGATTATATTTTTATGAGTTTTCTAGTCATATTATATGATTCTATTTTAGCTTATTTAGTCTAGGTATTCACATTTTATTATGTTGTATGAAGTTTTTCATCATATTATATGATGATCTTAGTTAAAGCTTATTTCTTATTTTTATGTAGATTATAATATATATTCTTTTATTATTATACTATAAATTATTTTTAAATTAAAATCTTCAAAAAATTTTAAAAACTTTCTATAAATTTTTTAAAAAATATAAATAACTCAAAAATATTTTCATAAAATCTAGGATGTTACAGGTGCTCACATCTTCCTCAAGCAAGGTTATTAGAACTTTACTTCTTTTTCAAAATCAAAGGGATGAAGAGGCCCACCAATTGTGATTTAGTAATTAGCTTTGTAATGACTTATTCCAAATGTAATGTAAGATGTATATTTGTAGTACTTATTTAAATAATTGATTTATTCACAATAATATTAAGAGAAAATGAAGAAAGTATTCACATATTTGAGAAGATCACACAAGTTATGTTAGTTCACCATGGTTGTTAAAAAGGAGGACCATAATAACATAAAAGCTATCTCCCTAAAATAGGCATAAAAATCAAAATAAAAAAGAAAAAATGAGTAACGAGCTACAATATAGCTATAATAAAGCCAATAATTAACAACTATAGAAGATCACATATGCACAAAATAACCAAATCTAGACACAAATACCATACAACTTTTTATAACAAAGAACCAAAGAAAAAAATGAGAAAAAGAAATGAACAATAAAGAAAGTAATAAAACATGGAAAGAAGAAAAAAGTATTTGGAGAAATATATACTTGAAACATTGATAACTTGGTAGTGACATCTTACAAATTCGGCATCACCACTGCTAAAATATGGTCAAATTGTCATGACATAAAAAAGATTTTGTTTAAACAATGCAAAAACACAAAACTCAAGTGAGTAATACACTAAGTAGCATATATTAAGGTATACCATACCTCGAGGCTAGCCAGCAAATATATAAGATGCTAAGGTTTGAAAATAATATAAAAATAACCCAATAATATATTAAATAACATATATTAAAGCATGTTATACATTGAAGCTAGCCACCACATATATAAGATGCCAACATTAGAAAATAATATAAAAATAAGACACGGGATTAAAGGTCTTACAATAAAAAAATACAATATATAATCAACTTGTTAATCATTTATTGATTAGAATTTTTTTTCCAAGTTACAATTTGAATTTAGTAATTGTCAAAATTAGAGATTTGTTTCTTTTCATTTTACTTTCTAGCAAATAAAAAACTTAAATAAAAATGAACCAATAAGATACATGTGACATTCCCATTTGACAATGTTAAGATATTGTGACCTTGAGTCATTCCATCTTGATCTAAGTAGATTTTTCTCTTAAAATATATCTTGATATTCTAAGACCATAACATCTCATATAAATAGTAGAATCATTTTTTAATAGCTAATTTGACATAATGCATTCATATACTCTCCTACCTAAAAGTCTATTATGAGTAGCTACTCTAGTGATTTGTCTCCAAGACATCACCTAACATTCACTCCCCACACAAACTTTGGTCCTATGTGTTAAATACCTACTAGTTTATACTCTATTCATTCTCAAACCACAATGGATTAGTAAAGATTTTTCTTAGATGTCATGTGTCATATCTTAATCTCAATGTGATGAGGTATTGTCTCTTTGGGTCACTCCATCAAGACCTAAATAGTTTTTGATATAGAAGCATCATGTGTTAGCTCACAAATACACACTCGTTGGAGTCACACCAGTCCCAATCGAACTCAAAGTCGTATCGAAGCTAAATCTTATTTTGTTTAGTCATCTTTGTTAATCATAGGAGTCAACTACAGTACTTTATTTTTTCCTATGATCATCTTTGCTATTTTTACTCAACTTGTTTAATCACAATTTATAGTAAAATATGTCATCATTGGCATTAGTTCCTATGTGTGTTTAATTTACTAACCCAAACATTCACCTAATCGCCCTTTTTCATCATTGAGGCTCTACATGCTAACTTCAAAAGAAACTACAAGCTACAATCACAAAAAATGTGCACTCTTTTTATAACTTTTATTTTTTAAGCAATAATCTAAAGTTAAGATTATTCTTTTTTATTAAAATACTTCACATTGAGTTTATTTTAAAGTCTTTATTTTAATTATATGAAATTGAATATGACAAAACTACTTAGTAGGATTTTATAATTAACTTTTAAAGCATTGTCACCAACTCTATTTAGTAATCCATATTATAAATTTGGAGGTTAATATTTAAACAATTACAAAATACTATACATGCTACTTAATCCTTATTAGTATATAATATCTTTTAATATTATTTAATAATCTATTAAGTATATCTAATATTATAGACTCAAAATTAGACCTTAATAGAAGTTTAATTTATCTTATTTTAGTTTTTCTCTCAAAAGACACATTAGCATCTTGAGATCATGATAACATTTAAAAAAACTCAAATTATTTCTTTAGTAACTAATATAGAATAATTTATTCATATATCTCTCAACCTAAAAGTTTATCAAAAAGATATTCCTTATTGACTCTTTTCTCATGACATCACCTAATGTTCACTTTATTTCATCTTCTATCCAATGTGTAATAGGCCCACCATGATTCAATTATATCATTTTGACATATATGTGATATTCTAATCTCACTATATTAAAATAGTATTCTATTGGGTTATCTCATTCATACCTAAGTAAAATTTACCCTTAAAATATATCTTAACATCCTAAGACTACAATATCTCATATAAATATTAATATCACTATCTCAAAAACTAATGGAAGATAATTAATCTCTATGCTTATCCATTATGAAGGCTGTTAAGAGCAGCTTCAAATCAAGTGATTCACTTTTTTCTTATTTTGATCTTAGGTGTCAATGGCTCAAAGCTTTTATATTATTCATCTTTTAATCACGTGAGACTAGTAAAAGATCAACTCTAATATCATATGTGATATTCTAATCTCATTATATTAAGATATTATTTTTTTAAGTTATCTCATCCCTAACAAAGTTTTTTAATCATAAGATATGTTGATATCTTAAGCTCATGACAACTCTTATAAAGACGAGAATCACTCTCTAAATCTCCATTAAGGGATAATACATCTTTACACCCATCTACTAAGAGCTTGCTAAGATGTAACATTCCAAAATTAAGGATAATTTATTTTAAGAAAATATGTGATGTAATAATGATTGATATTCTTAAAAATGAAGTAGTTATAAAATAATAATTTTGATTTATATATATATTGAAAATTTTTATAAAGTTTTCTAGAATTTAAGATATCATACAATATGACATGATAAGATGAGATAGTATAATGAACTAAGAGAATCAATTGAGATGTAATGTGAAATCATCATTCAAATGTGACAACAAAATTGTATGAGTTTGATATAGTGTAGTCAATGTGTCAAAATTATGGGTTAGATGAGTTTGATAAGCTAAAGATGGATTTTTTTTGTATATTGTAACTAAAGTATATCATATGATACAACTAATTAAGAAAGTGAAAAAAACTTGAGAGAAATGTGAATAGGCATAAAAGTCAACTAATGAGCATACAAGAATTATTAGACAATCATACATGATGCTAATGTATAAAAGCAAATGATCTGTATAGATAATATGATATTGTAAAGGATGTAAGCAAAAAACATACAAGTATGATATGATGAGAAGGGAATATTCAACTAAGTTTGACAGGTTAAGTATTAAATTATCAAATAATAAATTATAATGAGTATAAATATTAATTACACTAATTTGAATAATTATGTCATATATGAGAATCACTAGGTTAAAATGCAAGAAGAAATGATATCATATAATATAATGAAGTAATCATATAAGCACAAGGGAAGGAGAATTCCTAAATTAATTGCATAGAAATTATTCATACATGTTTTATTAGTTGATCAAATTAATAATATCAATGTGAATAAGCCAAAAGATAGAATATTTAACTAATCATACAATATAAATGTTGTTATCATATAAATACGATATGAGAAAATATGCTGACTTAATATTTGAAAAGGTGAACGACTACAAGAACCATCATAAAAGGATTTTAATCAAAGGGAAGTAGTAAAAATTAAGTGAAAGTAAAGTCAAAGAGATGCAAAATTGAAAAAACACAATTGTTGAAGGGTGATGAATGGATGAGAAATATAAAGAGATGTTGTGCTAGGATAAAAACAAGTGAGGTCAAACTTGGAAAAAGTTTTTGAGAGAAAAACCAATGAAGTTAACTTTAACCACTTGTGTTAGAAAAAAGAAAAGAAAAAAAGAAAGTACTAAAAGAAGTTAGGTGCACAACAAAAGCAAAACTAAGTAAAAGCATAAGGGTATTATAAGAAGTATTGTTCATAATTTATATTTTTAATATAATATGTATTGTAAGTTAAAAACCTCCATGATTTGATAATTTTAAGTTGAATATCCATGAGTAGGCAAAACTTATACACTATGTATATAATTAAATTTAATGTATAATTTTAGGTTAGACACTTAAATTTATATGTGAAAATATTATATAAGAGATACTTGTCATTGTTTATTGCAATCATACATTACTATGTTTGCTTTATCAAATGTTATGATTTCAGCATGCTAGTATTATATTATTTTAGTGATATGCTAAAAAATACCATGTCATATTTGTTAGAAAAAAAAAGAATGATTAAAAAATATTAATTTTATGGGCAATGGGTTAAGAAATAATGATAAAGCATCAATGATTATTTTCAAAAAAATTTGATATCCTATAAAACAATGTCTCTAAAAGTAAGGCAATTATCTCGATTAAAATGACTTTGAGAGTGTTGCTAAAGATATATCATTAGGCTATGCAAAATAAAATATTTTAGATATACTTGATTTAAAAAGTGGCTAAAAGAAATTAATAAGATTTTTTAATGCAAAGTTGGTTTTTAAATGAATCCAAAGAAAAAAAGAAGATAATATTTATCATTATTTTCATGTTTTTGTTGATATATATAATGTATGTAATTACCTAATAATTACTTTTTTATATTAAATTACATGATTTTGTCAAGAGCCAACATTGCTCAGCTCAATGCTTATTTTGTTATAGCATTTTCTAATAAAAAAGATGTACTTCATAGGACTAAAGGAGAGAGATTAGATCTAACTTATGATAAAATGTCATAGAAAATTTTCATTCAACATTAAAAATATTTTTGATAAATTTTTTTTATTTGAGAAAAAATACATAAAATTATTGTTATTATATGTGCATGTGATTTAAAAGGAATTTAAAAAATATTCATATTTTTAATAATTATAAATAGTTTATTTCATATCACTTCACTACTTGATTTTTTAAAAAAATTGAAAATTCCTTCATGATGTAATGTTCATATGGTTTTAAGAAAGAAGCAAATAAAAAATTAAAAAGAGTTAGTGGAACCCAAAAATTAAGAAAGGTAAGTGATGAGAAAGGGGGACACCACTATAGCATCCTTAACTCTTCAAATCAAGACTAATTGAATTGTCTCATTAAATATGTTAAACACAAAAAATAAAAAAATTCATAATATAAAAATGAATGCATAATTGGATAAAAATCATCGAGATAAGTCTGACGATAATTGTTTCATCTTGATCATAGTTTACTTAAATTCTCATGAATTATCAAATTTAATAGTTATAAATAATATTTTTTATTCAAAAAAAGAAAAATGTAAAGTTACTTTTAGAATTATTGAAAACTAGGCTTTTATTTCTTCCCTACCTTCACAACTTATGCTTTCATGCCTGATGCAAAACTTAGAGCTCCATTTTATGTGCAAAAAGTGGATCAAAGGGAATGAAAGCTTGAATTAGGTAAGAAATACTTGATTTCCTTATATCCTCTTTTTCTTAAGTCTTTGATTTCAAAACTTTTCACATGCTTTTGCATGATTGGGCTTCATTACCTAATGTAGTGGTGGATTAACGGTGGAAATTGATAAAACTAAGCTTAAATTGACCCTTTATCTTGGTAGGTAGTGGCTTAAGGGAAAACACCAAAACAATTTCAAAGATTCAAGATCATCTAAGTTGAAACCTAAGGAAAGAGAAAGTATCGAGGAGAAGGAAAGTGCATGAAGCTGAAGAAAGAAAAAATTCATCTATTTAAAGTTGTGCAATGATCTACAATTTTTCATAAATCATAATTTTTGCAATTTGTTATGTTGGGTCAAGTCATGTGGTTGCATGATAAACTAAAACTGAGAAGCATAAAATTTGACTAGTAATAATGTTAGATATAAAAACTAAGAAAATTATGAGGTAAGTACTCTAACATAAATATTTTATATGTATTTGTTATATATTATTGATTTGTTATATATTATTGATTTGTTATAATTATAACCCTATATATAAATCATTCATAGAGCATATGATTTTAATATATTGATAAAATATTGTGTTATATAACTATGTGAGATATAGTACTTATAAATAGATACATGCTTTATAATCTTGGTGTATTATTATGTGAAATTAGTTAGCAAGTAAAAACTACATAAGTATGACATTATGTGAAATTAGTTAGGGGACCCAGTCCTTCCTATCGCAGCCAGTGACGGGAGCCAGTAACGGGAGCCCGCAACCGGGAGCCAGTGACGGGAGCTAGTGACGGGAGCCAGCGACTGGGAGCCAGTGACCGGTGCCAATGGCGTTAGGCTGCAATCGGTTGCGATCGGAAGGCAGTGACTGGAAGGAGTTCGTGACGAGGAGCTGGCAGCAGGGGGGTGGTGACGGAAGGCTAGAGACGGATTGTTGGTGACGAAGTGCACGGGATGGAACGCGAGTGACGGTCAGGAAGGGAGGAGCAATTGACATCTGCAACTAGTGGGGAGGCGCAAACGGAGGTTGAGCTACCGGGCCACCATCGGAGACCAGATCAGGTAACTCACGGTAGGTTGGAGGTGCTGGTGGGCACATGACTGGCACCCGATAATGGCTAACGATCGCACATGCGAACGGGCACTTGAGGTATCACAACCATTGTGGAAATTTGTCGGGTCATGTGGATTCGGGAACTTTGAATTTGAAATTCTAAGATTCGGCTGAAGCGGGGGCATTGGGACAGGTTTAAACAACAAGGCTATTTCGCGAGCACCACACTGGGTCATCCCCTTGCATGATTCTAAGCCACCTGTAGCCCTCGCGGGACAAAAGATGGCGGGAAGCAAGACTAGGAGGAGCAATAGGAAGGTGAGGACATCTGGTAGCAACTAACTAGTAAGAGAATGTCTCTCTTCCATTTTTGGAGGGGAAATGATGATCACTGATGGAAATCCCCCTCTCCCCCCCCCCAAAAAAAACTCTGATGCAGTGGCGAACATATTAAACGGAATGAATGGCCCGAAGGACTTCAGGGATCCCCCGGTGATCCAGGTGGAGCATGTGGATACTCCAACTAAGCTTCTTAACTATCAGAATCAGGGGGAGAAGCGACCAGCCCTGAGCACGGGACTACTAGAGACGGGTGGTTCCCGCAATTAAGTTCAGCTTCAAAGAAGCCTTAATTGCAAACAACAATAACAACAACAATAGTCTTGGGACCTCCTATGTGCGTTCGGCCAATATCGACGTCAAGGAGCGAGCTGTAGGCATCCCTAATCACGTTGAGGGTAGTGATGTATTCATGTCATTAGATGCATGCCAGAGGCATATCAAATTTCACAAATTCGATTTGGTTGGGCAAATTTATGGGAACACACTCCCATTCCCCGTCATTGCATGGGTATTGCTAAAGATATGGGGTCACTACAAGAATTTTAAGGTTTTCGACCTGTCTTCCAGTTGCTTTCGCTTACACTTCGATTCCATCAATGATAAGAACGAAGTTTGGCTTGGCGGCCCGTGGCAGGTTGTAGGCCAAGCCATTGGGCTTGATATCTGGACGCACGAATTCGGACCAAACGCCGCAACAGCAATGTGCACACCGGTGTGGGTGCACCTTTCGTGCCTCCCACTCATATATTGGGACGTAGAGAACATCTTACGAATTGCCAAGGGGGGAGCATTTCCTCCTTGACGGTTGGAGTGCCGAGATGGAACGATCCTTTTACGCTCAGGTGTGCATTCAGACGGACCTCTCGAAGCCTCTGAAACCTGGTATATGACTTAATGGAGAATTTAGGAGAACTTACCAGGCATTTGAGTACGAGGTATTGCCATAGATCTGCTTCACATGTGGGCATGTTGGTCATCAAGTGAGCCAGTGTAACACGCACAAAGAGGCGGTGCAAGCTTGTCCTACTCCCTCTACGTCTCCAGAAGACAATACGGTCGATGAGGACTGATGGGGGCAGAGGACACGCACTCTGGTGATGGGAAGTCCACTGGGGCGGAATGCGTCAGAAGCACCCGGAAGCGGGAGGAGAACATGTTTGCTCAAGAGGAAAAGGCACAAGTGCTGGGACCATGGATGCTTGTCCAACCTCGGCATAGGAGACAGGGAACGGTTGGCCATAGAAGTATTGTAGGCAAGGTGAGCCAGACTCCTCGGAAGGCCATCAGCCACAGAATTCAAGGCCTGGGGGCTACTAACACGTCCCACGGCATGAGGAGCCCATCCATGGACCGTGACAGAGGCATGGCAGGAGGGCTTCAAAACCACGGGCCCGCGAGGATTGGATGCGGACAAATCAGGTTGATCCTCCCATGAAGGATGTGGGAATGAGTCACGCGGTGCAGGTAGGAGGGAACAAGGGGAAATTGCCTTTGTTGCAGGAGGAACAGGGGTGGACATAACTACAAGTTCAGATGGACACTTCACTAAAACAAAATAGGAGAATTTCTCCTGGTCTGCACTTTGCGAGGTGCAGTAGCCATCAAGAGGAAGATGGCGAAGGCTTTATGAGGGAGAATTGCACGAATGCATGGGAGTATCAACAACAAACATATTGTATGATAACCATAAATAAACTAATCACCCTAGGCATCACATTATTTAATGATGCCCTTTTTTATTCTAGTAAATGATCATGCCATACAATAAGGGAAGATTGTATCATGCAAAAATTTCTTTTCCAGCTTTATCTATACCAAATATCTTATCAAGACTTGATCATATCATATGATGAAATAATACTAATATGTACAAAGATGTCAGTTCTATGCACCTCTCTTCATTATTTGAATATTTAATTCATTATAATAAAATGATTTTATTATCATCAATCTAATGATCATGAACCAAGAGTTTAACGATTCCTCTTAAGTAATCATGGATTTACGTTTTGGAGTGCCTCTTTACTAATCCATTTGTCATTTGTGTTTGGTCAATTCCTTCATCACATAAGATGCCTCTAATAGCTGTGACTTATAGTGACTATAGTTTGATCATCAAAGAATTGGTCAAACTACTTACATGCATACTTCGTTAGACACAGAATGATGATGTGACAAAATCTCAAACCAAACCATTTTTATACACCAAAACCTTATAAACATTATGCATTTTAAAACAATGGTATTTATATATTAATTAAAACTTCTAAGATAAAAATCATGGATTAAAGATGATAAGTAATCTTTGCTAATTATTCATTATAAATTAAGAACTAACTATATGAAAGTACCAAATTAAAAACTAACTATATAAAAGCATGACAAATTTGCATCATAGACCATAATAAAATAATAACTCTTCATATCTATGTAATGTTTTAATTAGGAATATTATGATTGTTATACATGTATTACTTAATCAAACTCATTAGATAATAAAATAACTAGACTTGTATTAATTTAATTATAATATTATTCATACTTTGAGTTAAGTTAATCTTTTAAGTATGAATTTAGGTATAAAATAAGTCTAATTCTATATAAACCATTGAATGTTTAAAATGATATCTCTTTCATACTTGTATACTTTACATTTTATCTTAAAGTCTCAATTGAGTTTTTACCAATATTGTATGAGTATGAAATCTTCTTCAAATAACTATGCATCTTATTTCTTCTCAAGATCCATTGTTTGTATAACCTAATACTAGTCAAACAAATACAAGTACTACATTGTAAGAGTACAACTTTATCCTATTACTATTAGCTTGGCGATATATAAGATGGTCCTTATATAATTTCTAAGTTGGGTGCATAACTTACATATCATACATTATAAAGTAAAGTATCATATTTATATATTTTTATCCAAATTATAGATATTATAATAATTTTAAAATAATAATATGCTTATTATGTTATCTAAGTATAATACTTATATTATATAAGTACAAGATCTATAATAGATTATGTCCTTACAAGTATGAGAATGATTCATTCATCAAACATACGATCATTATTATAGAAAAGACTTAGAACAAATAATTGTTTGCTTCAGGTCAAGGAATACAATAGTTTTATTATACGAGTATGATCATTATTAATGATAATTTCTTAAATTTTAGAATGGTTGTATAAAGATGATTTATGCATATAACCCATATAATGGCCTTCTTCATAATATTTGTTGTCATACTATTTTAATAAAGTGTATCATATGAGTGCGATTATCACCTTAAGTCTAGCTAAACTAATTAACATAATATCATATAAGCATTAGTATTTATACAATCACAATGTGCAACATTTTTTAAAGAGCTCTTCCCCTAATTAAAATATATATCATACTCTAATGATCTTTTATTAGACAAGTATGACCTATTAATGTACTCATATAAACTACTTTGTATTATTGTGATCTGTGCAAATTTCTAGTTCTATTTGTATTGGGTCATCACGATGGGCTTTGTTAGAGTCATTCATCGTGATACAATTTAAGCAAGATATTGATACAAATGATATTTTGAGAGTACAATGACTATTTTTATTCTCTTTGTAAAACATAATTTGCTAATACATTACATAACTTATCTTAGGATTCATCTTCGTTTAGAAAAAGAAATTTATAAGAGCAAAAGCTAATGTTACAATTCCCAAAATCAAGATAACAAAAAGGAATAATCAAAACATTGAGCATTCTTTTGTTATAATTGTATTTTCGTTTCTTCTACACTATATTTATTTGATTCATATTCATAACATCATTTGTTCATTTAGTTTGGTGCCACACTTGTACTCAAAGAATTTAAGGTATAAGATAATGTGAACAACAAATATAAGAGTTGTATTTTTTTTTATTTTAATATATTAAGAATACTCTTTTATGATTGTTTGACTAAAAAATATCATTTCACATTTTCCTTCGTATTATAACACCAATGTGTTGTATGTTATACCCAACATACTATACATTCTAAATTTTTCTTAATGACATGGCATGCATTATAATGTACATTACAACCATCCAATGGTATTATATGCTTCCTTCATCCTTCATAACCTAATTCATGATACATACAATTCATCATACTATATGCCCCTTCAAAGAAATTGTATGCAACCTTCATTTGCTCTTTACTTTATATGTAACACATTGTACATTGAAGCTAATAAATAATACATCTCATTCTAGATATGTTACACCAATCTCAACAAACCTTATGCATACAATCCTCTTTACATCAACTTAAGTTAAAACATATTGTGTTATATCTAACGTATAGTACATTACCTTTATAGATAAAATCCTTACCTACAAAATCTCGTAGTTTACATCCAATTCCAAAACAAACTTGTTTTAATCATCAAAACAACAAATCTACTGATTTTAAGTACTAAAACTCCTTATAATTGTAGATAAAATCTAATAAAACCATCAAAAGAAATCTAAATTTCCTTGTTACCTTTAATGACTCAAACAATAGTTGTAGCTCTATTTCCTTATTGTAATAGCTCCTTTTCTTTGATATTCTACTATAACTACAAACATAGATCTTTTAAATTTCGTTGCTCTTAGGTTTATCTAACAAAATTCTTCTCTCTTACACACTCTTCTTCTTACAATCAAGAGCAACTTCCTCCTTCCTTTTTCTCTTAGTTCCTCAATTGCTTCTACTCACTGAGTTAATTTATTTTTTCTTATCTTAATTAAGATGATAGTAATAAATTTGCAAAAATTATTGATTTATACTTAACAAGTTTTCACTTTGCATATGACGCACTTCTCAAGACAACTTAAAATATTAATATTTTTGTCCACAACAACAAAAATTTTAGAATATTAACTTTATTTCATCAAAATAATCATATTTACGTTCACATTAACCCAACTTAGTATTTACAATAGATTATGCAAAGCAAAACTTTGAGATGTTATACCTAATATGCAATTATTAAAAGATACAAAAGTGAAGTATTTGGATATTACACATTATGATAAATTATCCCTCAGATAACTCTTGATATTTTTTATGAGCATAAGTAATCATTTGTATGTTAGATTGCCTAGATTTATTTTTTCTAATTATGCTTTATGTATTTCATAAATATGCTATGCAAATGTAGGTACTTGTATGTATAAAAAAAGGTACTAAATCTATTAAAATACATGGTTTGTAACTATGATATGCTTGTACTTACCCTTATATACTTATTTATTGAGTTATTATATGTATACTTGGTTCACAACAAAAGAAAATCTATTTTTTTGTATTTTCACCTATAAGGCATCGAAATAAATTTCCTAAGCTCTGATTGACTGCTTTAGTTTGAGTAATAGCTTATGGGTGGTAGGTTAAAAGAATTTAAGTTTTGTACCCTCTAGATGCCACAAAGATTTTAAAAAATATAAATAAAAAATAAATATCACTATAAAAAATAATATTTTTTGGTATACCATGTAATTTATAACTTATCAAAAAACAATTACATTATTTAAGAAACATCCAATGATTTACAACAAAGAATAAAGTGTGATATTGTTGTGAATTGATGTACCATTAAGAAAATAAAATCATGTTTTGTAGTAGTTTTAGGTAAACCTAAGACAATCTTTGCTTATGTTGTCATAAGAGTAGCTCGTAATAAAAGTGCATAAAACAATGTCTTAAGGTTATTTTTTAGGTCTTGCAAATAGAAATAATTTTGAAAATACTGTGCTTCAATCGTGGACAATAAATTATATCCTTAATTCACTAATAAGTTTATTCCAACTACAATTAGAATATTATTATATAATTCTCAATTTAAAAAGTCTCTAAGTGAGATCTTAAGTATATCTAAACTTTCCTCCTAAAAAAATAATTATTTTGATATAAAGCTCTAAAGAGGTCTATTAAAAGCTTATTATAAGTATCTCTAAAGTTAAGATATTTAATATATAACTTTGATAATTTATTCAAAACCTATAATAGAAATAGAAATAGTAAACCAAAGGTCTATTTAATGACTAAGGGTATCAATAACCTTATTTTTAATTCCTAATTTGTGTTTAAGGACAAATATAAAATTTTGAAAGAATTCACCCATTTGGTATGTTCAGGGTTCAATTTATTTTGTGATTTCAAAAACTTAAAGACATCATAATTAGAATATAAGGTAAACTCTTAAGATTCTAAGTAATGAATCAAATGCCTTAACATATAAACTAACACATAAAATTCATTACCATTTGTAGAGCACTTCCAACTAGAGTCATTCAACTTCTCATAAGGAATGTTATAGGTTTTCTTTCTTGGCTCAATAATTTTCCATACTTGTTCTTTAAATATAATAATATACTTCAAAGTCAGTAGAGAAATTAAGTAACCTTAACACTAGGATTTTGGTCATGCTTTCGTTTAGTTATATAAAAGATTAAGAAGTTGTGGTGCTCCATTGAAATTATTTATGTATTATGCAAGTATTTATCCCAAACAATAATATAAGCAAGTATTGAACATAAAATGCTCAATAAGAAGATAAACAGTTACATGCAAATCAAGTAATATGAAATGTAATATGCAACATGTAATTAATAATAAAAGAAATAACAAGAATATAAGTATATAATAAGTATACATAATATGTTGGAATCATTTATATTTACTCGTATATATCATGCCACTATATACATACTCAACATATAGTACTCGTATCATATAGTATAAATATTATAATTCTTCTCATTATATCACATATTACTCTTTCTTATTTCACATTATTTTCATAGTGTTCACATATTTTCATCTTTTTTTTAGCTTTAATTTTTTTTAATACTTATTACCACTTCATGAAATTCCATATCATATCATATAACTACTAAATTAAATATATATATTTGGATCTCAATCGAGATCTATGCTTATTATCTTAAAGAGAGACAATTATGGTATGATTTTTTTTTAAGATAAGGTCTATTACATGTTAAATGTTACATATAAGTGGTAAGCTACTTAGTTGGTCCTTTATAAATAAATCTTGAAACTTCATAATATTATAAATGTAATATAATTATATTTGTAATTTTAGAACTAGATTCTTATATCATTATAATCTATACTATATAATTAACAATCTTTTTTATCAACTATTTTTAGAGAAATCATTTGTAGAAGCTTTCCCTCCTATTATCAAACTTAAGCTTAGAGTTAGAAAGTACTTGGGCATTTTTTTAAGCAATGATAGGTATAATATAATTTTCTTACCCAAATAGGTATACATATGGGTGTTTGCTTTACCCATTAAAATGGGATCCCTATCAAACACCCAAGGCATGCCAAAAAACACACATCTTCTTACTTGCATTGATATAATATCATATAAAGTCTCTTCAAAATATAAATTAAGTCTATAATCACATCTTTTTACTTGCATTGGTATTGCGTCATAAAGGATCTCTTTAAAATGGAAACTAAACTTAGTGGGAATTAGATATTGCTTTTTTTTTTAACTAAGATGGTAGTTCTATTAACCAAGGGCTAAGGTTGTCCTTTGGAGCTAGCTTAAGGTGAGATGTAGTGTTTATGAATATTGCATTTATACAACCAATATTTTGGAAAGCATGGGCACCACAAAGATGGAATGACTTCTATACCTCTTTAAGATATTTAGCCTCCTCTATTATTAGAGTTTTTCAACATTATTATGTTTCACACAAAAAAGGCTCAAACATGTCCTTTTTATTTCCCCTTAAGTAATTGATATTTATTTATGCATAAATCTAAAAAGGTGCATTGAACATGTTAAACATGAGAAAGTGATGGAATAAATAGGAAAGAGAAGATTCATTATTCGTGAAAGTGAATGAATATAAGGATTTATATCTTGTACCATCTCTCTCATAAAAGTACAATGACATTGAAAGTTGCGTTAAGATAACTTTATAAAAAATGACCAAAACAAACAATAAAATCTAATTATGTTTGGAAAATATGATTTTAATTATGACAAATGCCATCCATTATGTTAGAATAGAGAACATATGATCATGACAATCATGTTGGCTCAAATAGAGAACATTTAGAGAAAGTGATTAGGATAGTCTTTATAAATTAAAAATTTAAAAGGGTTGATTAAATAAATGTGTTAAAAAAATATTAAATGATAAAAGGAATTTCAACAAAAAAAATTAATAAGTATTTAGCATGTGAGTTAGATCATGATTATAAATTAAAAGTTTTGATAGATTAGAAGAGTAGATAAGTGTGCATAAATAAATGTTAGTAAGGTTAGAGATCTCACTTAAGTGTTTCGATCTCACAACAAGATGATGATTAAATGGTATGTGTTTTTGATAGTTTTGAGTGATTTTGCTATGTACAATAAATTTGCAAAAGGAAAAGGGTATGTTAAATGAATCTAATTTCACATGCAAGTAAGGAATTGATCTATGACATTAAACCAAATAGACATTTTCATTATTTTCCAAATACTTTTAGTTGAAAAACAATTACAAAATTTAATGACATTTAAAAAAGAGATCTAGATATTAAAATATTAAAACTAAATATAATAAATAACACAAAATATTTATCAAGATTTAACCTTATATTGGCCTACAACCACACTTCTAAAGCTCCTTTTCCTCATACATTCCACAAAACTAAACCTGTTCAAATGTAGCAAAGTTCATGTCGCTTATCTAGCGCAATCAGAGTTATGCCCATACTACAAATCAAAACTTTTAAACACTCACATTTCATATAAGAGCTAACTTAATCTATCATCTTAAGCCAAAAGCCTAATAATTCATAGTAGGGTCATGCATTTCAATAATAAAAAATATGATATTAAAGCCAAAAAGATCACAATAAGTTCACTAGTCACTAAGCAACTTTAATGCAAATCATATGACAAAGACAAAAACTCAAACCATTAAAATAAATAGCATACAAAAAATCATGGACATTAATGACAGAAAGCTTTTTAAGATAAGACAAAATTTTAACACCTATGAAAATAATTAAAAATAAATATTTTAAAAATAACACCAATGAGCTCCACTCCACATGAAAGAACTTCTAACCAACATTTATAACTAACATCTTGAACATACCATCAAGCCTATTAATCAACCATATCATTTCAACTATTACCTTGTATGATAGTATACGACAACTTCTAATTATTAAGAAATAAAAATTATTCCATAATGATTATGTTATAATTCTTAAATGCAAGATGATGTTTTAAAATACAATAAACAACATATTACATATAATAAATATTACATAATAATTTTATAGACATTATTTAAAGAAAATATTTTTTAAAAATAATTGAAACATAGTGAAAATTTTGGATTTTTTTTTTTGCTTAATAATCACCCATACCATTTGAATTATCATCTTGTATAATAATATACAAGAAGTTGTAACCATTATGATCAAATCAACCCATTATTAAAATAATATTATCAATTAAATTATCAAAATACAAGTCAACTTTATTAGATTCATATGAAAAACAAATACTCAAAATCATTTCAAAACTAATATCTATTATTTATCTAAATATCTTACTCCAAAAAACATCATATTACCTATAAGAAAGAGATAGAGACACTATTTAAATAATTTTTTTAATAATTAAAAAATAGTGGAAATTTTGGAATTTTTTTTCCTTAATAATGGAACAATAAAGCAAGACTGGAGAAGTGGGCCACAAAGACACACAGCACACCCGGAAAAGCAGAACGGCTTCACGTCCTGTCAGTTGATACTGCAGTAAATTAGCTGCAACCAAGGAGCAAACCGACGAAACCGGAACAATAAAGCGGCCTGCAGCACAGGGTCACGAGGCGGATAAATGGAAATATTTATTTATACAAATTAAAACTACCTATTTTTTTTTTAACTTATATTAAAAAAATATTCACGATATTAATATTTTTTTGTTCAGCCGTACGCTGTTATGGTGACATTTTTTATTTTTTTATAATCTCCAATCAAATTAAATTATTTATTCTTGATGCAACAAACTAAGCTATATTTTGTACCGTACACTACCATAGTGAACTCTTTGTATTTGTTTTTAGTATAATCTCCAATAACACAAAATTATTTATTCTTAATCAAATACATTAATTACATTTGGTATTTTTTGTATTTTAAAAATTTACATTTATTTCGAAGAAGGTATACTTTCAAAAATATTCGTTGCCTTTGAATTGTTCAATGTTAACTTTAAATATAGTTTTGCTTGTGGTTTTGGGTTTTTTTATTGGATGATAAGTTTTATATGAAATATTTTATATAATTATTAGAAAGCTTTTTATTTCTCTTATATAGTTGTTGTAGATTTATTTTAATCATCCAAAGTCAAAGAATAATATAATATTTAAGGTTTAAGTTTTCCTTTTTAACATTTTGTTATAAACATGATTTATCAAATATCATTGCATTATCATCACACATCTCATGTTATCAAGTTCTTCCAATTGCAATCATCAAAACACACAACAGCTAAATAAAGACTTCATTTTTATATTATATATATATATATATGTAAATTTGCAATTACCAATAGGGATTGAAGAAAAATTATTTAAAAGAGATAAATTGTTTCCAACAACAGGCATTTGATGTGGACCCATTATATTATTTATTTCATATTTTATATTGTTTTCTTTATATTTTGATATTTTTATCACATAACATATTTAGTATTTATTTTACTTATATTATAATTAATTTAAATTCATCTATTTGATCTCTTTGAAATTATTATTATTTTTTATTTTCATGTATAAAAAAATCATGCACGATTATTACAATCACATCATGTTGATGATAAACATATTATTGCTAACTTTTATTTTGCACAAAACAAATCTAACATTTTCAATAACTTTGTTTTAATCAAAATTACATATTTCAAAAATTCCTAAAAATTAAGGCAATTGAAATTAATCATACCAAGCAACAAACCATCATACTCAACTCATATATTGTCCATTGACTTAACGTATACTATGTATGTCTTAAGGTACTTCCATCACATTTGACATATTATATATTTCATTTTAGAGATGCGTGAAATTACATAAAATCCTTTATTTTTTAATTCAATTTCATTGCAACTTTTACTTAACTAAAACCTTATGATTTTACATCAATTTGGTAACATAAAAGCACTATAATTCTACTAAAATTTCATTGGTTTTAATTCGAATACAATGTTCATCTCTATTTCCTAAAACAAAGATTTCCTAATGAATTAAGCTTATTTAAGCATTTTAGAATAAAATTACAATCCAAATCCAATTTTTTAAATCTAGTCTTTGAACTATATATAATTAACTTAAAAAGTTAATTGTATCAAACTTATTAAAATATTGTCTTACATATTTTTCTCATCCTATAATAATAATATTATCTTTTAAATTTCTTTTATTATCTTTTACTATCACAGTTCTAACTTCCCAACTTGTTAAAAACTCTTCCTTGTTATTGTTGAAACTACTCACTAAAAAGTCACAAGCTTTAACATTAGCTATTGTTATAAAACTTCTAGTTATTTTTCTCATAATCTATCAGTTTCTTTTCAGCTCTCTCAAAATCTCTTTATCTTGTAGCTCAAAATTTTCTCATCAAAAAAGCTAACTTCTCTATTAACTTATTTATAGCTTTGGAGATGGTAAATATACCCAATTACCAAAATGCACTTGTTTTTAAATAGATTTCAAAGCTATTTATTCAAAATAATTAATTTATTCTTCTAACTTTCAAAATTAAAAATAAATTAGTCAAGGCACAAAAATTACAAAAACAAGTACTAATTAATTCATTTTAATGATTTTAATCTAATCATATATTTAATTATAAAGTTTTAGTTATTTAGTAACTTGTCATATTTTAAATATATAATCAAAATATTATTAGTCTATTTTGACATATCAAATTCTCAAATTACTAGCTTTATTATTTTATCTATAAAGAATTATATAATAATATATATAAAATTTTCATTTAAATATCATATGTAAAAATCAAAATCTCATGACATTATAATAAGTTATTGCATTTTAGGGATTCTCTAAAAACATACCTTAAAGATGATTCTATTTTAGTTTATTTTATACATGATAAAACTTCAAGCTTTTAAGAGTTTATAGTTAATCAACTTAAAAATGATTAATGTTTTATTTTATTATATAATGTTTTAGCTATTCATAGTATTGAGGTTCAAATCCATGCAATTTATCAAACACCAACACATCAAATTTGTTTTTGTTAGATATGGGTTAACTAGTATTTAGACAGTGCCATTATTTCAAGAAATTTTTTTGCCTCATTAGTATATTGATTTTAGAGTTCAGTAAGATAATATCTCTATTATACTAGTAATTGATCTTATATATTGTATTTCACTTATCAAGCATCATATAACATGTTCAATTACAATATTTGGGATACTATTTATCTAGACAAGTGTGGACATCTATTTCCACCAAAACCATTAGAGATTCTATATATTTGATATTCACTAAACCTATATTTTCGAGATTGAGAGGTTTGATGTAATATGGACAAATATTTTCATTTATGTACATCTTGTCTACATTATTCTTATATTAGATATACTGCATTATGTTATAGATGTTGTTTTGCATTTCAATAATGCTCTTCGACTTTTTCAAATTAAATTACAAATTGTTTTAGATCAATTGATATACGTGGGATTGAGTTGGAACGCCAAAGGATAAGCCTTTATGATGGTTGATCAACAACAAATTTATTCTCTAAAAACTTACTTTATAGATGATTTTATTTTTGTTTTTTTCATATATGAGAAAACTTCAAATTTTTAAGAGTTTATAATTAAACTTAAATATGGTTCATGTTAAGTTTTGTTACATAATGTTTTAGCTATCCATAACATTGTGGTTCAAATCTATGCAATTTATCAAATACCAACACATCAAATTTGTTCTTATTAATGATGGGTTAACTTATATTTAGACATTTGCATTATTTCATGAGATGTTTTGTCTCATTGGTACATTGATTCTAAAGCTCAGTATGATAATATGTCTATTATAACAGTGGTTGATCTTATGTATTTTATTTCATTTGTCAAGCATAAGACGTTCAATTAAAATATTTCACATACTATCTATCTAGACAAGAGTGGATACCTATTCCCACCAAAGCAATTGAGAATTCTACATAGTTGATATTCACTAAAGCCACATTTTCGAGGTGGAGATGTTTGATGTGATATGAACAAATATTTCCATTTATACGGATATTGTCGATATTATTCTTATATTAGATGTATAACATTAAGTTATACATGATGTTTTGTATTTCAATGATGCCCTTGAGTTTTTCCAAATTGAATTATAGTTTGTCTGAAATATGTAGATATATGTGGGATTGAGTTGAAACACCCAAAAGAGAAGCCTTTATAATGGTTGATCAACGACAAATTGTTTTTCTAAAAACCTACTTTAGAAATGATTCTATTTTCTTTTATTTCATACATGACAAGACTTCAAACTTTCAAGAGTTTATATTTAATTAGCTTAAAGATGATTTATGTTTCATTTTTTCCATAATGTTT
Organism: Vanilla planifolia; assembly: GCA_023846275.1. Lineage (NCBI taxonomy): Eukaryota > Viridiplantae > Streptophyta > Magnoliopsida > Asparagales > Orchidaceae > Vanilla > Vanilla planifolia. The sequence continues at coordinate 3,204,719 of CM043877.1, forward strand.
TAGCTATTCATAATATTGAGGTTCAAGTCCATGCAATTTATCAAATACCAACAATCAAATTTGTTCTTATTAGAGATGGGGTAGCTTGTATTTAGACATTGCCATTATTTTTTGAGATATTTTTGCCTCATTGGTACATTGGTTCTAAAGCTAAGTATGATAATATCTTCATTAAATCAGTTGTTGATCCTAAATATTTTATTTCACTTATGAAGCATTGTACGTGTTCAATTACAATATTTGAAACACTATCTAACTAGACAAGAGTGGATATCTATTCTCATCAAAGCCATTAAGAATTCTACATAGCCAATATTCACTAAAGATACATTTTCAAGGTGAAGAGGTTTTATGTAATATGGATAAATATTTTTATTTATATGTATCTTGTCTACTTTATTCTTATATCAGATATACTACATTATGTCATAAATGATGTTTTGCATTTCAATAATGCCCTTAGATTTTTTCAAATTAAATTACAAATTGTATGAGATATGTGGATATATATGAGTTTGAGTTAGAATACCCAAAAGATAAGCCCTTATGATGGTTGATTAGCAACAAATTGCTCAGATAACCCATTAAGGTCCATATTCAAGTAACTTCTATAAACTACTTAGATTGTACTTTAAGTTCATGTTCATGCAATTTCCATAAAACTAAGATTTTCCTTTGAGGCATATGTTTAAGAAATTTTCATATCTTGATTTTAAATTTTTTTCGATGTTTGTGCTCCTTTTTAAACCATGAAATCTTTACATCAACATATCTAATGAGTCCGGCACAAAGAAGAGAGAGAATAAATAGAATTGATTTCTTTAGACTTTTCTTACAAATTTCTATATAATAACATAAGGAAATTGAAATAGCTTAGCTATCTTATGTGATAGTAAGGAATCAATAAAGAATGGCTTGCGTTAGTATTATTAATGGTTGATTGGATATGTTTTAGTCATTTTTTATTTTCATTTATCTTAAATTTCATTATTTTATAAAATATTTGTGAAAATTTTGTAATCATTGTAAAATTAAGATTATTGTATTTCATTATAAAATTTTCGTTCTTACATTTATTTTTAGCAAAATTTAAGATTCTAAAATTTCATTGATCTTTTTTTGAAATCTAAAAGATGTCTTAGCTATATATATATTTCTTAATTAAAATTAATTTCTAAACTTGTATTTAAATTCTTTTTTATTTGAAAACTATAATATTGTAATGTAAATTTTATTTGTGATTTTAATATGAATTCATGTTAGAGATTATCATTAAATATAATCTACAATTACTTTGACTTATAATTGTTCATTCTTTTTTAAGTTTTATCCTATTATAATACTATTATAATTTATTCCAAAATTTTTAAGTGAACTCATTTTTTCAATTCAATTGGTTAAAAAAGTAATCTTTATAAATTCCTATTATTATAGAGGATGGATTATAATTATTGATAGCGAAGTATTTTTAAATTAATTTTTTTAATTTTGATATTAATGCATCCTTATGCATTATTTATCCATATAAGTAATGTAGACATTTAAGATAAATTTGGAGACATTTTTTTGGAAGAAAATAAAGGATCAATAGCACTTTCAAATGCAATAATATAAGAAACTATTATTGAGGGAAAACTTATAAAAGTAGAAAAGAAAGTTATACTCATCATAAGTAGTAAACAAATAAGACAAAAGACCCTTAACTTGTGTTATGGAATGCCATATAAATAAGAAAAATATTACATTGATGATATGCTCTGAAAGCTTAATGCATTTTCTCTTGTTTAGAAGTTGGGCATCATTGAATACAAAGTTTACATCTCTTTTTGCTTAATTAAAATATAAAATAAAAATAACATGATACAAGAAAGAGTAATTTTTTTCTTCATACCTTGAAGATTCACTTTGATTCATAAATCTACTCTATTTGTAAGAAAATGTATTAGAAGACAAAATCAACATGTACAATTATTTACTGGTCAGCCTCAATTCTTTTTATCTTTTTAGGTATTGCAATTATGAATATTTTGAATTAAGAAATATTAGCTTTTGAGAATTGAAAAATTACTCTAACAGCCTTACACTATCTGTTTATTTTATCGTTGACACTATTGATTCAATTGATTGACTATGTTTCAATTATTTATATGATTGTTATGCATCTAGCATATCATTTGTCATTATTTTATAGTGAACTCTATATTTCTTTGATTGTGATCTCTTGTGTTATACTCTTGTTACACATCTATTCTTATTTTATACTCTATTTTATACTTTTTGTATTGTAATTTTTAAAAGTTTTGATTTTAGAATATGTCGATATTTTAGATTTAACAAATCATTAAATTCATTTCTAATCACCAACAACAATATAGATCATCATGATTTCACATGTTCTTTTGTTGACAAGATGTTTTTAGAACTTCATTTTTTTCAATTGTTTAGTTTCGAATGTTTCTTATAAAGTTTTGTTTTAGTTTAAAGATAAAATTTATAGTTATTTTTGTCAATTTATTTTAATTTTTATTAAATTATTTTCATTTGTATATATTCTAAAATACAAAGAAAATTATAACTTGAACATTCATTTGAGAGAGTTATTGAAAATAAGTTTTGTTGTAAATCATTTGATCAAAAGCCAATGCATTACGTTTGGAACATATTTAAAGGGTTCAAAATTTATAAAATACATTTGGTTAGAATGTAGTGAGACTTTTTTTCTCTTTTTTTTAAACCAATTTTATAACATTACTCATATATTTTATATATCTAAAAACCTAATAAATAATTCAATTTTTATGTATCTAAAATATTCAAATAAGTGTATATATCAAACTCAACATAGTATTTTACTAAACAATTTTTTAAAAGAAAATATATTTTTTGTCAAATTTTTAAATCATAGCTATTATGCAAACCAAGAAAATCTTGAATAAGAAAAGAAGTCATTAAAATTATAGTTAAAAAACACTTATGAAGTTTCTCATTCTATTATTACCTTCTAGATTAGGCCTTTTGAAGTCTTTAAATTTTAATTATAGATTTCTATTTTCTCAAAATTTATATTAATTTTTTTAAATAATCAAACAAAAATTCAACAGCATAATTTTTAAAGTATAAAACTATATTCCAAATAATTTCATAATTTATCATTTTTTTCTCACATTAAAGTATATAGTTCATTTAAATGTTTTAAAAAATTCATTATCAAAAGAGTATAATTAAAAATAATAATAATTTAAATGAACGCTATGTTTTTGTGATTACATATTTGTGAACGACCAAAAGACTTCCTTTTTTTTATAAAAAGTGTACATAAATGTGTGTATTTTAAAATAAGCAATTTTGTGCTGGTTGGAAATGGAAAAAAATTGCACCAAATGGCTGTGTGCAGCGATGGCTGTAGCTGGTGCACCTAAAAATGAATCAACCCCGCCTCTCACCTCAGCCCACTGCGCGCTCTGCCATGGCCAGACCCATCAAAGCACCGGCATCTTCTGCTCCCGCTGCAGCACCGCAGGGATGGCTCCACTGGCCCCACTCTAAGCCTGCCTATTCTTCGTAGAGAGAGAGAGAGGGCAGAGAGGCCCTCCTCTTCCCATCACTCTCAAATCCCCATTTTTTTAACTCTCTTTTACTCTTTCCCATGCTGGACTCCTACCTATTTTCTTGGCCCGAATAAATAAATAATGAAGAGCAGAAGAGATAGAGAGCATGACAAAGGGCAGGAATGGCGGCAGCGGCAGCGGCAGCAGCTGGATTCAAGGGGGGGTGACCTTGGTGGAGCGGGGGAGAGAGGGGCAGGCGGTACGGAAGAGGCATGGTTATGAGGTTATCCCGTCGCTGTTGTAAGGCCTCCGCTTTTGGCAAAGCTGATGTTAACTTATAGGAGGAGCACCTCCGAAGCCGTGTAGAGCAGAAAAAAAAAAAAAAAAAAAGGTTACCCCTTTACCTTTTTTTTCTTCGATTCTTCTCGTAAAAAACGAAGTTTTACTGCGCTACGGAGACGATTTGTTCTTCCTTTCTGTTGTTGCCTTTAGCCCCAATTTAAGCGGGAGAAAGCTCGGCAACTCCTTCCTTTGGCTGTTTCATGGGCGCCAGCATGGCGATGCTCTCTCTGCGGAGCTGATTGCTCTGCGCTTGTTTGCTCTGTCTTGTGGCACTGTTATAGTGTTTTGCTTCTTTTGGTGTAGGATTTTGTAAGGGTTTTATAGCTATGGGAATCGATCTGAACACAATTGAGGCGGAAGAAGAGGACACGGCGGAGCAGCGGCCGACGGTTGCGTCGGCTCGTGGGGTGTGCCTTGAGCTGTGGCACGCCTGCGCGGGGCCGCGGATTTCTCTTCCGAAAAAGGGGAGCTTGGTGGTGTACCTGCCGCAGGGACACCTGGAGCATTTCGCTGGCGCCAGAATGTCTGGCGGCGGTGCCGGAGGAGGAGGGGTGTTGATGCGTTACGATTTGCCTCCGCACTTGTTTTGCCGTGTCATCGACGTCCAGCTACGCGTGCGTGACTTTCTACCTTATGTTGCCTTATTCGGCTTTTTAGGGTTTTGGGTGTGGGCTCAAGGTTGACCGTGGGCTTTGGTTGGCAGGCGGAGGCAGCGACTGATGAGGTCTACGCCCAGCTCTCTTTGGTTGCAGAAGACGAGGTTTGTTTACTTGCATTCACCCTTTGCGATCTCGTATTTCCGAGCATGTGCTGGCTTGAGGGTAGTTTTTCTGCAAATAGGTTTTGGTTATTATTGCTATAGAAAGTTTTTGTTCTCATTCCTTAACTTTGTGGTTGGTTTCTGTCTGGGATAGGAAAGGGCTTTGCCATTGTGATGAGCATTTAGTACATTTTTCAATTGCTTCTTTACTAGAGAAAAAGGGATGAACTTTTTCCATCTTTATGATATATATCCATTAAAAGCCCTTGCTCTTGTGTGGTTCTTTAGTGTTATATATAAAAAAAATTAAAATTTCTTACCGTGCTTCTCATCTTCCTCCCTACTGCCACCAAATTTCCATTTATTATATTTCCATGTTCTTTGCCATTTTGTTCTGCAGTGTTCAAGTTTAGTCTTTTGGACCCATTACAATTACTAGTATCAAAGTGTATTTTCTTGAAGTTTGTTGTTATGAAGATAGCCCTTCCTGCATGGTTTTGACAAACAGATTCAGGAAGTGGGCATGGACAGAGAAGGAGAAGAACTGGATGAGATGGATGGTGAGGGCAAATCCTCAATTCCTCACATGTTTTGCAAGACCCTCACTGCTTCTGACACAAGCACTCATGGTGGCTTTTCTGTTCCTCGTCGTGCGGCTGAGGATTGCTTTCCTCCTCTGGTAAATTCAATGCTTCATTCTCTCCTGTTACTTAGAAAATAGATGGTGCTGTTATTTGGCACTCCCCTCTGCTCATATGGTGGTATATTTTCTACATCACTGACACTTGTGAACTTGGCTTTTTTTAATTGCTTTTTCTAAGGATCACAAGCAGCAACGACCTTCTCAAGAGCTTGTTGCGAAAGATTTGCATGGTGTGGAGTGGCATTTTCGACACATATACAGGGGTATGTTTTTAGGTAACATGATGCATATCAACATGATAGTTGTGGATTTCAAACAATTTTTGTGAGAAAAGGATGCTACTCTGCATTGAGTTTTTGTGGAGTACACATTGAGTTGTTCTCGTTTTGATTTTTTTTGTTGAATATGTCTTGTTATTTATGATTCAATTACCTTTATGCATTCTATAAGTTATTTTGTATTTGTGGAGGATATGAATATGTTTGTGCATCCTTTTGGGCTTAAGTTGTTGGTCATTCATGTTTCACTGCTTGTTTGTTATGCTTATTATTTTTCTTCTTTGATATGGTTCTCTTTAAATTCAGTTCATTCTTGTTTGATGGCGCGTACCAATGTTGGGCAACAAGGTTATGCAGAAATTTATTTATCTGAACTTTAACAAGTTCTACTACAGCATTAATACCTGTCTAAGTTATATTCTGTTCTATCACTTTTCAATGAGAATATTTATCATTATATTTTGAATATATCCTGTTTCTGTTTAAGAAAGTGATGTTAGTGTTTGTGGCATTGAAGTTCTAAAGTAACATAAGCTAGACTTTTTTTGAATGCCATCCTCTGTTATTTTAAAGCAGCAATTTCTAAAGGAATCATTATTAGCAAGTTTACGATGTAATTTGCATTCGATTCCAGGGCAACCACGTAGGCATTTGCTCACGACAGGATGGAGTGCTTTTGTGAACAAGAAGAAGCTTGTCTCTGGGGATGCTGTACTCTTTCTTCGGTATGTTGAAAACAGATGAAATAGATGACATTTTTCTGAAATGTTTTTTTCTATAGAAAACTATTTGGGTGTATAGGGGTGATGATGGAGAGCTTAGATTGGGCATTCGAAGGGCATCTCAACTCAAGGGCAATTCTTCCTATACGATGTCTGCAACTCAAAGTACAAGCTTTGGAGTTGGGGCTTTAGCATCATTAGCCAATGCTATCTCCACAAAGAGCACATTTCAAATTAATTACAACCCCAGGTAATACTTCCGTGCAAGGAAATTATTTGTATTCTTATGCAAGATAGCACACCAAGAGGGTCCTTTGTTGAATTGAGAAGTTTTTTAGAATTGTTAGTAGTCACCATTTTTATGGATTTTGAAGGATTACTATTCTCATTTTAGTTTAGAAGTACTCAATTTTGTTATTGGTGCCTGCATTGCTTTGTTGCTATAGTTGTTTTTTTTTTCTTAATGCTGGATTTGTTTATTATTCAGGGTGCATTGTTTGCACCACCAATACTAAAACAATCAGATGAAGTAAACACTTTTGTTATGTATTATCTAGGTCTTGAACAATGCATGTCTTGTAGGAATTTACATGGTTTATTTCTGTATAATGTATTTAGCTTTTGATGTTCAAACTTAAGTAGCCTCGTAAACATCACCTTTCATAGGATGCAAGAATTTAATTTTTTGTGAAGTTTGTGAAGAAGCATAGCTCATGTAAATTTTATTTTTTGGAAAGCATGGCGATTCTAAATGGTGGTTGAAACAAGAAGTTGGCTTGAATTAAAGGGCATTTAGAATGGTAAGGTGGTCTTAAAAGGAAAATTTTAGTAGAAGAGTATGGCCTTATTTTTTTCAGACCTTTATTTCGTAACACTTTTGTGTGCTTTACAATTTTATGAAAAGTAAAAATAACTGATGCATCATCAGACTCTATTTGAGCAGAAATTGGTGCATTTTGGATTTTTGGTACAAAAATTTGGTATGCATATGGAGATAAATGTAGTTGGATTAGTAGATGCTGTTATAATCAGAGTTCTTTGTAATGGGAAGATGGGTATGCCATTTTGTTAGAAAAACTGAATAAGGAGAATTTGATTAGCTGAATGATGGGAAAGTAAGCAGTTGACTAATTGCTCCATTTTAATTTTGATTTTTAGTTGTAAACATTAATTTTTGTTTTGGATTTCTCTGCTTAATGGCTCCACTTTGTTTTTTGATTTATGACTTTTAAGTTGCAAATCTGATGCCATTAATGCTTTTGCAAGTTCACCATGATATAACTGGATCTATTTTTAATAAATTCTACTACCATTTTGTTTTCTTTGCAAAGCCATAGAAAGAGAAATAAGCACATACTCATGTTCCTTTTTTCTCTTATGAGTGAAAATGATTTTTTTTAGAGCACATACTCATGATATAACTGGATCTATTTTTAATAAATTCTACTACCATTTTGTTTTCTTTGCAAAGCCATAGAAAGAGAAATAAGCACATACTCATGTTCCTTTTTTCTCCTCTTATGAGTGAAAATGATTTTTTTTAGAGCACTGCATCATAACTTTTACTATTTTTTTCATAAGTTGACATCTCATTTTCAGTTCGCTTGGAAGTTGACTTTTGTGTGTTATGCTCTTCTCCCATGCTGGTTCAGTTCTAATTAGAGCATTCTTGTGAATTTTGTGTATTTGCTTGAAAAATTCTAAACACGTGGAACCATTTTGGGGGTAATTTAATACCAGGTTTGTGATGTCATTGTGTATTTGATTGTTCTAGGGCAAGCCAATCTGAGTTCATTGTACCATATTGGAAGTTCACAAAGAGCTGCAGTTATTCAATTTCTGTTGGTACAAGATTTAAAATGCGGATTGAGACAGAAGATGCTGCAGAGAGAAGGTGGGTTTGGTTGAAATGAGAAAAGTATTGTACTTCAAGTTCTTGAATATTGATTTTTACCTTTTGTTTCTTAGATACACAGGCTTGATAACTGCAGTGTGTGACATGGATCCTGTCCAGTGGCCTCGGTCAAAGTGGAGATGCATAGTGGTACACTTCTGCTACTGATATCTGACTCTTTTGATCTGCAATTGATTTTTTTTGGCTCTATTTGTTTATTTACATGAACAACTATTACTTTTGGATTTCTTAATATTCTTTTTACTTCAATAGGTGTGTTTAATTCCATCTTTCTAAACTTATTTTGTTTGATTTCCTCAAATTGTCTTCCTTCGTTTCATATTTCTTGTTTAATCGGTTTATGAAAGACCTCACTGTGGCACCCTTGTTGTGGCAACCGATCTTTTGGTGAAAAAGTGAACTGGTGATTTGTATTTTATGGAATTTTCTTATTGCTATTATCATAAGCATGATTTTGACATTGGCAATCTTTTTTTTTTTTTGCTTTCTTCAGTGTTTATATTTAGGATTTTACAAGATTAGTTAAACTACAAACGATTTCTCATTTTTTGTTGATTTTTGTTACTGTTGGTTTGAGTCAAGGTGAGCCATACAAACATTTCAATGGAAATTGCTCAGACTGGTAGCCATGCCTTGTGACCCAAAAGTACATTTAGAGTTTAGCGAGAAAGAATCACCTTTTTGTCATTTTTGTTTGCTAGAGAAAAGAGTTGAGAGTAGTACACCATTTAAAAAGTTGATCTGATGTTTGCATAAAGCGAGGTTTCTTATTTTCCCTTCAATGGTGAAGTTTGGAGTTCTCAATATGTTGTGAGTTTGTTGTTTGATTGTTTCCTATATTGCTTGTTCTTTGCATCAAATTTTTGTTGCTCGAGTTAGTTTTGGTTCTCAGAGTTGACTATTTGCTATAGTTTATGTGAATAGTAATTATTGTACCTTGAGGGAGGTTTGGAGCTTCTTGCTTGTTTGTAGGAAAGGTTGGTGATAAGAGGGAACTTTAGTGGCATTGTCCAAGAGAAGATGGAGTTTTAAGCATTTTGCATCTTTCTAGCAAATCTAAGTTAATATCATTGTGTGATCTACGTGATTTGTATTTTTTGGACCCTAGCTGTATTTGGTGCGATAACAAGGAGGGGAAGTTCTAAATGTTGGTTATTTTTGTCAAATCTTAATAGACTTTGCAAGCAGTTTCTAGGATTGTAGGTTTCTCCTCTACATCTTGTTATGGATCACCATCTGTTACTGCTTGGTGTCAATGATCTTGACTTTAAGCTTCACGGGAGCTAAGTCAAGTTGGAGGATGCTTGGCTCTTCTTTGATGCTAATAGGGAGTTTATTTTTTGTAGGGAGTGTGCTTGACCTCCAATTTGAACCACAAGTGTTCCCAAACTCTTAAGGCTTTCTGAGCTTTTTTTTATTGCTCGTTTGTTGGATGATAGGATGGCAGACTTATAGGTGAGGGAGTCTTTTGAACCATGATCTTTTGTTGTTACTTGTTTGTGTTCTTAACTCCATGTTGGCGACAATTGAACAGTGTTGGTGACAAAGGGCCAAGGCGAGATGGATAGAAAAAGGGACAATATAATCATTTTTTTTCATTATGTGGCAACCAATACGTGATATGCTAAACGGATTTGTTTTCTTTTGGATTTATATGGTTAGAGAGTGGATGATGTCCATTTAATTTTTGTCATTATTCATGGTTATTTTTGATGGAAGTGTGTTGGCAAGAAGAGCTTGCTTCTTGATTTGCTGCTCCCTCTTTCTTCGGCATCATTGATCAGCAATGTTGGTGAGTCTATGGTTGCTTTTTTTGTTAAGGATATCACTTAAATTATTTGATCATTGCGGTCCAATCGAGCCTCGAAGTTGATGTCTTCATGGCTTCCCTCTTAAGTTTTTTGGGACATTGTCAGGGTAGACAATCCCTTCCAACTCAGTCTTATTAGTATCATTGTTACAAGGTGGTGGCAATGGTGATGGTTTTGAAGATGCATATGGTGATTTTTTTTAGATGAATAGTGTTCCTTTGTTCCCGATATGTTTATTTTTGGTAGTTGTATTATGGTCCAAGAGGTTATTGCTAGGCTTTGATGGCTGTGAAAGTAGACATAAAGTCTATGGCAAAAGGTAGTAGGTGTTCCTTTTAGTTATGCTTAGGTTTATTGGCTTCCTTGAGTAATGGTGCTTCCTTATAGGTATGCCCAAACATATGGGCTTCCCTAAGTAATTGAATCATGGGTGATGGCTAGCTTCTCTTCTCTTAGGTGTGAAGTGTTGGTGAATCAAAAGAATAAAGTGGATTTAGATGTCATGTGGATTCTGCTTAGTTTGTCCTCTCTCTTTCTACCTTTTTTGTTTCAAGTTACTCTCTCGTGTGCTACACCAATGTCTCTCTAAGGGGTGTGGATGGGGTGAGGGTGCTTATTTTATGATTTGTGATATTTTATCCTTTATATGTTAATGATGTTTTACTATTTGCTCTAGACTCTTGTGTGATGTTTGGGGTTATCATAGATATCTTAAAAGAGTATTGTGCATGTTTTGGTCAAAGGGTTAACTAGGGGAAGGATTATGTTATTTTCAATTAGACTCTCAAGACAAGGTAGAAGATGCTCTCTAGCAAGCTGTTGTTAAGGTGTGAGATGGATGTGAGGTACTTGGGAGTGTATTGGGCTAATGGTCTACTTTTCATTTCATTACTCAGCTAGCAAGGGTTTAGATTTCTTTGTGGGGTGCTAGTTTGCTCATATTGGTTGGTCAAGCGGTTTTGATCTATTTGATCCTTACATTGATGTCATTGCACATTTTATTTTTCCATGCTTTTGACCCTATTGGTGTTGTTAAGATGATTGAGCTGATGGCATGAACTTTTCTTTGGAATTGGGATATCTAACATGCTATCACTATGTAGTGGGATTTAATATACAAATTAAATAGTTATGGCTGAGTGGATCCCAAGAACTTGAGGATTTGGGGGATCTCTTTTATCGTTTAGTATGACAGCATGTTTCAGACAAATGATAATAGGTTATGGGTTCAATTCTGTTGTACCAAGTATGTTGGAAAGCCTAACATGTTTAAAGTTCATGGAGGCAACTTATGGATTTGGAAGTTGATATTGCTTGGGGCAAACCCCGTTGACTATAATGTTAAATGACTTGTGGGCAATGGTAAGAGAGTTTCTATGATAGGGATCTTTAGATTCGAACTTTTGTCAACCAGCAAGTGCCACTTAAATCATAGTTGAAGTTGATTTCTCAATTGATGCTGGAGTGTTGTTGGATTCAAATGAGATATGGAATGTGTATAAATTGGTATCTCTTTTTGTCACACCTTTGGTTAAGTGGATCACATGCTTTTGTAGATCTTCTAATGGGAATGATTACAAACTTGTGTGGGCTCTAATTGTATTTGAAGTTGCATATTGTATTTAAACTATGCTTACAACACTTCTCACATGAAGGTTTTTCAATAGTTCAAATATGAGAAATATTATCTAATTGTAATTGTGCCTCTTGATCTTCACGAACATTGTTACGCAATCATCCTCTGGGCTTATTAGATGAACTTATACTAGACTATCACTAACCACTTTTAAATGTAGGTAGAGAGGCTTAGGTATTTCAGAGGTTTCGTAATAGCCTGGAACATAGAGTTTGATAATTATGATGGTTATTCAAAAGGATAAGAAGCTTCCCATGATGATATTTTGACTTTTCAATACCATTACTAAGCTGTAAATAAGCATTCATCATTCTCGGCTAGATCATCATATCTTGAGTGTCTTTGCATAATCATATGAGCAAAATTGCCTTATAATAGTCTTGTGTACACTCCAAATCATTGTAATCAACCTCTACACCATCCTCCTTTCTTTGACAGCTGTAACCTTCTTGCATTCTCTTTTAAGGCTTCTTTTGTGCAAGCCTTAGAGATCTGATCTATGCTCAAAATAGCTAATGGAATCTTATTATCGTCTTGTTTATTGAGTTTCCTTTAGTTTTGAGGTTTTCCATGTAAGATTCTTTTTCTTTGCATTCATTCTTCCTTTTGTGTCCGGTCTTATCTTACTTTTGTTCTTTGTTTTGAGTCCTCCAAGTTACTAGAAGTGTGAAATAAATCCTTGTTTGTAAGCTCGAGTTTCACACTTCACAAATGTTTGAAAGATGTTGATTCAAGCAGCAACATTTTTCTAGTGTCGTTTATGAGGATGGTTGGCAAATCGAAGAATATTTGGGGGTAGAGCTGACCTCTTGCATTGAAGCATGTTGTCCCAGATTCGACGTATGCCTGCTGGGCTTCGTGTACTAGAAGTTGCTCTTTTGGCCCAGGTGTTGCAACTTATGCAATAGCAAGCTGATTTGATCTAGAAAATCATAGGATGGTTGTTGAGCAAATTTGAGCATTGCAGCCCCCTTCCTCTGGTTGGATGGCTTCTTGTCGTTTGTCACGTTGGTAGTAGTAGTTCAAATTTTAGGAATGACTACTCTGATTGTTGTCATCAATTAAACTTTTGTCACGTTATCAACTTTGGCTGGTTTTCTCTCTCCAGTTTTTCATCCCTCAAACTCCTTGCACATTGGCTTTGCCAAGTCTTAAAGAAGAGGTTCAGTCCCTGTGACTCCTAGCTGCATATCCTTGGCAGCCAATCTTGAACTCGTCTGCATAGGCTGACCTTTGTTTCTCATTAGCAATCCTTTAGGATGAAATTCATGGAGTTAAACCTTATTCCATGGTGACTTTCTATGGAGAAGTAGACCCTCATGATTACCACCAACAATGTGACAGTATAATGATTAATTATATAGTTTTAGATGCCTTCATATATCATGGTTTCCACTTTTCTCTAGGTTTTGGCACTTGACTGGTTTTATATGTTGCCCCTTAATTCGATTACTGCTTTTTCTAATCTTTCATTTCAATTGAGCTTTAGGCAAATACTTGAATCAATTTGACATTAAAGTGAATTTGGTTGAGTTGGCTAATGTAGAGATTATATGACCCTTATTGGAGTTTTGTACCTTGGTGATGCCACCAAGTTCTTTTTGTTTTATTCAATGCATGCTTTTTGAGAGGCTCGCAAGCATATCATTCATCACATTTTTTTGGGAGAGAACCGTAAGAAAAAGGCTTGTAAAGTGAAAGATGTTACTTGGGATGATTTATAACCTTAAGTAAAGAAGCTTTGTAATAAGGAACACTTTATTTCTCAATAATAGTAGTAGCAGCAACACCATTTTATTGGAGGTTGAAATGCCGATTGTCCTTTGCTCATGCACAAGCTCCTTGGGGAAATCTTGTGGGATGATTTAAGAAAAGATCTATATTGCTTACAAATGGAAGGCAAATATTGGGCAACTAGGACCCTAAGAGCATGAACTTCAACGTGGAAACATCAACCTAGAGATTTGTCATTGTTTTTATTTCTAATCTTGAGATTTGTCATGTTCTTGTCAACATGGGGAGTTCTTCAAACGTCATATTCCTCCACTTATATGAACATATAAAGATGGTCATGAGCCTTATTCTCTTTAGAGGTGCTTTGATGGGATTCTTTGGAGAAGTGGTTTGTCTTAAATTGATGGTGGTCTTTGATGGGACTCCCTCTTACAATTGATGGTGGAAGCTCTTTGATGAATATGCCACCTTCTTGGGCATCTAAATTTCGTCATCCTTCAATTGTAAACTTGGTAAAACAACTCTAAATGCTTTCAAGTCATATCTTCTGTTGCACTTGTCCTTGAAGTTCCAAACATAGCATTGGAGCCATCTAATTAGATCCATGCCAATCTTGTCATTGCTATTTGGCCACCCCTTAAGAACTGAATGAGGAAGTGAAAGAGAATAAAAGAAGCTTGAAGAATTGATTGTTAGGTTTTGCATTGGAAAAAATAGTTCTAAGGCTTATTTAAGGTAATTTCTCAATCTCTATATCCTTGGACACATTTGATCCTAATAAGAGTAAGTGTTTTCTCTTCATTGGATAAAAATTAGAGAATTTTCACTTGTTCTTTTTGACAAATTATATTGAAGTATATGTTTAGAAATTCGTGGATAATTCTTGCATGTTGTGCGATATAATTGAGCACCATATCATAATCAAGCATGAGTATGTCCTTGTTTGGCATAAGGAAAGAGAGCTCGATTTTGAGAAGATTGATGCCATCAAGGTTGAGATCAAAAGACTCTTTGAGACACGTTTCATTTGTCTCACGCAATATCTAGGATGATTTGCTAATGTGGTTTGCTTGAAGAAATCCAATGAACAATGGCGAGTTTGCATTAACTTAACTAACCTGAATATTGCATGCTAGAAAGACTTGTAACCTCTCCTAAGGATTGATGCATTAGTAGACTTAATAGCTGGTTTCAAATATCTTATTTTTTTATGCATTCTTAAGCCCCCAGTAGATCCATGTGTTAGAGTAAGATGAGGAGAAACCTCATTCATAATTGATTATGGTATCTTCTATTATCAAGTGACGTCAGTTGATCTCAAGAACTTTTGGGCTACTTATTTTGTAGCAAGCTTGGCTATACCCTTTAAGCCAACATTGATGATATCTTGGTTAAGAGTCAAACGTTCCACTACCATAATATTGTTTTCATGGAGAATCCTTGAGACTTTTTCTTGCAGCCAAATGCGGCTAAATCCACTCGAGTGTGATTTAGAGCCGCATCCAATAAATTCCTTGGCTTCATGGTATTAGGAAAAAAACATTAAGGCAAATCTTGAACATGTCAATACCATTTTCAACATGCCTTTGCCTAAGACGATACATGTCGTGTAAAAGCTAGTTTACTGAATTGTCGAACTTAACCACTTCCAATATGGAAGTATTAGCTGCTCCATCTTGTTCATAAAAGCTCTCCTCAATAAGACATATGGATGGATTGGACACTTGACCACAAGCAAACCTTTTAATAATCTACTTTAAAGCTGTTATCAAGTCTTAATGTGTGACAATCCAAAGCAAGGAGAGTTACTCCTAATCTATCTAGTCTCAAAAGGTGCAATAGTGATTGTTGTCCTTGTTTACAAGTAGATTGGTGTGCATAATATTATCTATTATGCTAGTTATGCTTTGAAAGATCTAGAGATTCTCTACCTTCTCTTGAAAGAATGGAAGTAGCTCAAATCATAGTCTCTTGTAATTGAAGACCCATGTTCAAACTCACAAGACTAGGGTTGTCATCCATTGTGAAGAAATTTCATTATGTTGAAGAGTCTAGTTGCTTCCAAAAATGGATCATGGAGTTTGCGAAATATGAAATCGATTATGTCTCGAAGATGTTCATCAAATCTCAAGTTCTCATAGGTTTTATGGTTGGTAGGTTGCCTTGGAGACTATCTTGTTGATGTTCCACTTCTTATCTAGCCCTTTTTGGTCGATGGAGCCTTAAGAGAGTAAAGTATTGGCTTTTGTTTTGTATTAACTTGTTTTAAATATGTAACTACTCATTGGACATATATGTATTACCGTCTTTGTAACCAACAATCAATTGAAGAGGATTTATTTATCAGATTTTACCTTGAAAAACACTTATTTGTGAAGTGGCTCATATTTTTCTCCAGCTTCACTCCCAATTGGTATTTAGCCAAATCTAAGAATTTTTTACCCACCCTTGAGATTCTATCCTCAAGAGATATTAAGAAATTAAAAACTTATTTTGGCCTTTGATTACACTAAGTTGTAGTAAATCCCATTGGGATGAAAGCATGCCTATTCCAAAGCTTGTTAAAGTGAGTAATGCATGGTTGCTTGCCATCCATGAGTGATGAATGGAACCTTCCATGCAGCACTAAATTATTAGGTCTACTTTAAGCCATTTCTCCATTGACTTGGGAAAGTAAGAAATAATCGATGTTATGTAAATCCATGCGGGTGAGGGTATGTGAAACTCACTCGTTAGGACGTATCTTTGTAGCAAATCTAGCCAACCCTTAAGAAATATGCCTACAATTTTACCTGTTGGTGCTACAAATGCTAGTACCTGGCAAATCTACCATGTTGATTGATCGGACCAGGCAAATCTATCGTGTTGGTTGATCAAAACTCATCTATCCATCAATGTCTCATGGTCTTTTGTACTTTGTGGAAGTCTTTGGTTAGACCATTCCTGATAGCTTTTGGGAATTGCAAGCACTTCCTCGTGATGGTTAATTACTTCATTAAATAGATCAAGTCAAATCTATGGTTGAGCAAATCATTGTCCAAATATGCAAATTACTTCGGTTTGAGATCTTTTGTCGATTTTAAGGGAAGAGTGTTGAAACGTTATGTCACATCTCTTCATGCCTTTAGTATGTTGCCTTGAATCATATAAGCCATGATTTGCTTGCAACACATGAGCCTCAAATTACCTCTTACATGCCTTGACAACCCTTCGATTTTTCTAGAGCTATATTTTAGAGAAAGAGCATGATTTGCAAATTCCTTAAGTCTTTGTTCAGAGTTTGATTAAAATTTTTGGGGAATCCTCTAGTAAGATTTGTTTTATTGGCAATACCTTTTAGGTTTTGAATACTATTTAAGCCCTCAGAAGTCAATGCTTATCTTGACTACAACTTAGTGTGTTTAAGGAATTATGAAGCGCCGAAATTGCAAATCAATTGCTAATGTAAACATATTAACTAATATACATTCATCTTGTAAAATCGCTTATAATTAGTTTCACATCAAAGAAGAAGGCTAAAAAGCATACAATCATACACATTGTTATTGCTCGCTCACTTGGGGACAAGAAGTCTTCATCTTTTAATCATGTTAATGGATGCTTGTAGCTCTTTTGAGCTAATGTGATAGACTGGCACTCAAATTTTGAGTAGTCAAAGTAGGTAGCCTTCATTGTGTTAATAACATGGGTTTATCTTCGTTGATATGCTCTTGGCTCGTTAGATGGGCAGTTGTCAAGGTGTTTTTATCCAAAAAAAACTTAAAGCTTGAAATTAATGAAGTTGCTTGCTTTTCTCTAGTTTGGTGAAAAAAGCTCCTTGTCTTCATCTCTTGTTTTGCTTTGGCAATTATTGGCAATTATTTAGAACCATTGATGACCTTCAAAAAGGAAGTGGTTGCCATGCAGGCTTGCTTCCTTCTTCCTTATTCCTCCTTGAGTTCTTTCATGCCCTCCTTATCTTCCATCCTCTTTAGTTCTTAGTGGATTATCTCTATTTTTCAAAATTCCTTCTCGTGGGTTGCATGATGGTTTGCTATTGTCTTTCTCAATTGCTCTTCCTCTTAGACCCGCTCCCTCTTTAGTTACTCGTGTGCTAATTATTGTTGTGTTGGTCCATTAGTTTGTTTAGATCTATAGCTTTCTTTGATTTCTCGTACTCCAACATATCTGAAACTAGAATTCTTGGCTTAGAGGATGCCTGAGTGTTTAGTTTAAGAGTTTTTCTCATTTTCAAGATCATGGTCTCCTAGGAATATGAATTGGAAAAATAGCTCCTTCAAGTTGTCAAAAGCCCTCATCCTCTTATGTTGGTTTTGAATAAATTTTTAATCTTGTAGCTATGAGAGTGGTTTGTGTGGGTGGCTATATCGGCTTCCACTCAATGTTACAATGGGAAGTCTTTATGGATTCATGTCCTTGAGACTTTACTTCTTTGTCATGTGTGTGATTGTAAGAGATGATAGACATTGGTAATTGGTTTGGTCATTGAACCTTCTTGTCTAATAGTATTACCTACAAGGACATCAGAAAGTTGTGTTATCGACCTTTGTGTATATGAATCCTCTTTCATGCCAATCTTCCAACATTGAGTTTTTCAACCTTTTAGGGTCTTCTATAGTGCTACATTTGGCTCCCCTTTTGTTATTGTTGAAATGGGCAATGATGGTGATTTCTTTCTCTTTGTTATTTGTTGGGTTATTTCTACCATCTTAATCATTTGTTTCAATGTTTCTACTTTGAAAGGCTATACTTTAGAAGTGTTTCTCTTGTTGTGGGTGTTAAGAAGATTCTATAGTGCTTCATCTAGGTTGCCTTTAGTCATCGTACAACATTGTCTCTTTTGAAGCGGGTGTACACATCTAGCAAGTTGGAGAGCATCTCTTGTAGTTGTTGGATCTCATACTTAATCATTCTGGTTGTGCTAGCATGTCTGCATCATGTCACGAGTTTTTATGAATTTTTTTGATGAACTCGTTGTGGAAATTGATGTCTTTCCACTTTTAAAATGAGGTGGAAAGTCAAAAAACTTTGGTTGGGATTGTTCTGGTGCAAATATGGTGCCACTATAGTGTGGCTATTGTCTTGGTGCGAACAGGAGTCAAAACAACACCAACTTTAGTTGGAACGAGTTCTCGAACACTAAGGTGAAGCTAATGATTTTTGCTAAACTTGGATTAGATATGATCCTTTGGTTGTCAACCGTGTTCTTAATGCTTTGATTTGCAATGACGTTTACTATTACTTGATATTTCCCAACCCAAAAGCTACCTTCATGGTTAAGATTGAATTGTGATTGATATTAGCCAGTCATGAGGTTGTGTTTAGTGATTCTCTATTATTGTGTGTGACAAATTTTGTCAATGTGACATTCCATGTTTCAATTTATGCCAACTCAAATTGGAGTTATAATCTCTCGGCCTTGCCTCCAAGGTTTTATGGAGTCTTGTTGAATCTATGCACTGTAGTCTGTGTTAAATCCCTTTCGAGTTATTGGAGATTTTTTGCCAAGTTTTAGAGGGATGCAAATCTCCATAGTTTGTTGAGTGACCCACCGTGGGTATGTTTTTCTTAACCTCCGTGTCTTTGGGCAATCCATGGGCATTGGCTTTGTTATCCTCACCTTTCATTTAATAGGCTCATATGTTGTCACCCATGCTTTTTCATTATTAACACAACCTTATGAGCCTTATTTTCTATTCTTTAGAGTCTCAAAAAGATTTTGCCTTCATCTTTGTTCAAGCAAACAAATCAACCCACTCAAGACATAAGGAAATTTAGGGTTTCACTACAGTTGAATGGTTTCACTTAAGACGAAAAGAAATTTGTTCACGTCAAATTAGTTATTGGGTCAATGTCATGTTATTTAGATCAGCATTACATGATAAATTCCTATCCATTGATAAGCGTACAGAAGGTTCTATACTAGTTCAAGTCACTTGCGTAGTTATTCTATACTAGTTCAAGACCCTTCCCTGTAGAGAACTTGTCATTTAGTAATAAGAATACCTCATGACAACCATTCAATGCAAAAAAGGTGGCATATGTACAACATACAATAAGAGACTAACTTGTATGTTTTAGAAGAAATGATATTCTTCAAATCTATTTTCCTAAATTGTAAAATAGCATCTACTTTACTTTTTTGCTGATTTAGCACTCGCTGAATCGTTTATGATTAGTAATCTTTCTTTATTTTCTTTGCCATAGAACCCATTCTAGGATGGTTTGAAGAGGGATTTCCAATGTTGGCATGGATGAGATATATTGCACTTGATTAGGCAAATGAGTAACTTGTCTTGTTTATCATCTTAGTTTAGGTAGGCAACAAGGGTCAGTTATAAGTGAAAGTAAAGGTAGGATGGGATGGTAAGATTTTCGAATCTAAAGAGTTGACCAAATCTTGGCTCAAATCTTCCTCTAAAAATCAACTAGATGAGATGAAATAGTTCAATGGTGAACTCGTCTCAATGCTACTTGTAGGTGAAACCTTAGTGAAACTATGCCACTACATGTCTTCGATCATAGGCGCAACTATAATTGAGATATGTTTTGTTTAGAAGAGTCATGCAATGTTTTGCAACCCTAGCTAGCACACCACCTTGTTGATGTAGTTGCATCAGATGGTGATGAAGCATTATTTTCATTATCTTGTGAACAAGTAGGTCAATTGGTTGGGTCAGAACACGGCCTAATTAACCTGACTTAATTTTGTTTGACATGTTAACTCAACAGATACGTGATAATTTGAAGTGTTTATGTCTATTTGATCATATTTGGGTCTATGGTATTCTGATCTTTTTTTTTTTGCTAATAAAATTAATAGTTATATTAGTATTTATTAAATATTATTATCATAATGTTTAGAATATACATCCATCTCGATTGATTATCCTTTATTTGGTTTTATTTTTATATCATAATGTAATGTTACTTGTGGGCATAGTTGATTCTAGT
The DNA here is from genome assembly GCA_023846275.1 of Vanilla planifolia. Classification (NCBI taxonomy): domain Eukaryota; kingdom Viridiplantae; phylum Streptophyta; class Magnoliopsida; order Asparagales; family Orchidaceae; genus Vanilla; species Vanilla planifolia. Next base: position 3,225,062 of record CM043877.1, read on the forward strand.
CAACCTAAATTATGAACTAAAAACCCAACTCATTATAAGTCATGGATAGATCTTGTTGAGTCATCTAAATCCAAATTTGAGTCTTTGACAGCTTAAATGTGAATCTGTCTTTTAGTATCCAATCCAATGTTTATGGCATCAAATGTAATGGACTTCAGACTGCTGTTTTCACCATGCTCTTTGGTTTGAGATTTTTCTAGTTGAATAAAATATGACTACCTCTTTGACTTAATGGCAAGACAAAAGAGTACGGCATAATGTTTAGATCTTGAACACCCTTTTAATTACTTTGTTTTTCTTTTTCCTTATAATCATTTATGTATTGAACAAAAATTAATATTTAATTTTATTAACTAAGATTCCTTTTGTTGGATGAAATATTGAAAAAACAATTAGTTAGTTCTATCTTGTACTAAACATTTAGTTATTACACTTGCCCTCACCCATCTCCAATCTAAGTCAATCTGGCTTTGATGATCATCCATTGACAACCGTTTTAGTTTCAATTGTTTGAGGGTTGTGTCTAGTGATATGTCATAGAGAAGTATTTGACAAAATTATAGTTGAGCAATCATCTTTAAAAGCGTACAAGATTTCTCTTTAATGACATCATGTAGGGTTTATAATCCATATGAATCATTGGTCTTATACCAACCTATGTTAGGCTTGAACTTGTAATATCTATGCCTTCTTTTATGTTCAAGCTATTTGAATAAAATAAAGATTAGATGTATTCTTATTTTAAAATTTTAATATACAATTAATGTGATTATTCTTTAGAGATTGAGCTTTTTAGTTGTTGGGTTTTTGGGTCTTTATCTAATGCTAACACATTGTTGAAGTGTTTATGTTCAACATTGGTTTTAATGTTGGCCTTCTTTTCAGTTGTTTATGTAGTTTAATGGTGATTTTGCCTAAAACTAAAGCTCGGAATCCCCTTTCATACAGGTTAGGTGGGACGACGACGATGCCCTCGACAATGGAAGACAGAATAGGGTCTCTCCTTGGGAGATCGAGCCGACGGGATCCGTCTCGGGTCCCAGCACTCTTTTAGCATCAGCCCCAAAGAGAAGCCGAATCAGCATCCCCTCGGGGAATGCTGATTACCCACATACAAGTAAGAGCTCGACAAACCATGTTATGCCATATTTCTAGGGTTTTATCCATCAGTTCTCCTAAACTTGATCAATTTTTACAGGTGGGAATGCCTATATGAGCTTGGGGGAACCTGCTAGGTTCCACAAGGTCTTGCAAGGTCAAGAAATTTCGGGTTACAAAGCACCTTACAAAGAGTGCGATGTTACCCTTCCTCGTGTTGCCGATACGAGAACCAATCCTTTCCTTGAAATGAGATCCGGTGGTACTCCAAGCACATGCTTGTTACCCGTTACCGGAGGTCCGACCATCGTCTCGTCGGGGGTACCCAATTTTGTCTGCGAAGGCATAGGTCTTGGGGAATCGGTAAGATTCCATAAGGTCTTGCAAGGTCAAGAAATTGTTCCGGTTCTAAGGTCCTACCGGGGAATGGGAGCTGAAAGCTGCCCATTCCTTCAAGAATGCTGCACCTTCGTGCAGCCTTGCTCTTCGACGGCTCAGGTGTCGTCGTGCTCTCCAGTTCTCAGGTTTCAGCAACCGACCCCTCAGGTGACGCATCTTCGACCGATGTACGCCACGAAGGATGGCGAGAAGGTCGACCGCCCGCACGCTCCGTTCCGCTCACCCGAGCCCTCCAAAGAGCAGCAACCTGGAACTGTTACATCCATTGCTCAGAAGAATGGTCAGAGCATCTTTCATGGTGGAGGGAGCAGCTGTAGGTTGTTTGGTTTTCCCCTCACGGAGAAAAGCTCCGCCACGAAAACCATGGTCGGTTCGTTCACCGAGCCTCCCCCATTGATGGAAGCGAGCCTCGACTCGCCGTTCTCAGCCCAGAGGGCTAATATCTCTGCTAAGACTGCTACTCATGGCTGCGCAAGGGTAAGTCTTCCATTGCCACTCTTTTTAACATGTGATCATTCTCCATTCTACTTCCCACATTCTATGCTTTCTTGTAGGCAGGTATGTTGATCTCCAGGAGCTTGCTTGATATGCCCATCTAAATCAAAACCAGAAGAGCTCTCTGATGTGTTGATGGTCTTCAGTTAGCAGCTTTATGTACTGCAGATTTGTTCAGCACTTAAATGGTGCAGAAATCTTATTCCTGTTTGTTTGAATTCAGCTATACTATGAAGTCTGTTGTAACGTTGGCTTTTTTTTTTGGCTTTGCTTATTGAACACCTGAAGTGTTTCTGTTTGATGCTTAATGGATATAAATCTTATTCATGAGTGGTGTTTTTATATGTGCTATTAAAAATTACAATTGTCGTTTTAAAGATATTGAAATGATATTCAAATTTGATTTAGATGTGAAAATAGTAGTATTAGATTATTTCATTGTGTTTGATAATATTCATGTTTAGAGAAGAATTTGTAGTGTGATGTGTTTTCCTTTTATTAGATTTGAGATTTTTTATATAATTTTTAATGTGATTTTTTATGTTTTTTTCTAAAATTTATATGAATCTTCTTGCTTCCTAGCTTTGGTGAATAACTACATCAAGTAAGAAAGATCATATAAGTGGGAAATGATCTTGGATATTACTTGTCTTGTTGCTTCGAAACTTCAAATATTGTGTTAAAATTTAACAAAGATGTTATATACTATTAGTGGATGTATGATTGATGACCAATTAATAATGTTATGTTTAATGTTTGCAAGTTTTTGAAGTGTTAGACAATTGATTGAAAATGTTGAGATTGTTAATAACAATCTAAGGAAAAGCCATTGAGGAGATTTTTAGCACTGTTTTCTTAAGAATGATTTCTCTAATTATGGAAAAAAAAATCAATTTAAGAGCAAAATAATGATAAAAAGGCATAGATTTATATAAAAAATCTTAAATCTTTCAATATTATTTAAGTGTTTTTTTAATTTTAAGATGTAAAAAGATGGATGTAATAATTTGAATTGTTATTTGGTCTCAAATTATTATAATTATTTTTCATTTGTATTTGAAATTATACTTACAATATTTTAATTGAAAGAATTTAAATTTTATTTTTGATAACATATATTAAGATAATAGTTTTTTTTAATTTATTAACTATTTATATTATTAGTTATGATCTTAATATATTAAAGAGTTGATGATTCATAATTATATTTAAGATGAGTTTAAGATTATATTTATATGGAGGTCTATAATCTTTCTTTTTTAGTATTGTTTATGCATTTAAAAGAGAGATATTTTAAATTATTGCATTTATAATATATGAAGATTTATACATCTTTTGTGGTTAATTACTTGAGTATGTGGATATATTATAAATATGATTATTGTTGAGATTGTATTTAAATTATTTGATATTCTGATATTATGATTTATTGTTAATATCTGTAAATGTTTATAAAAAATGAATATTTTAGAAAGAATTTTATCTAAAAGTTTTAAAATTAAATCATATTTTAAGTTTATAATGAATTTAAAAGAGAGTTAAAGTTAATTTTACCATCACTCTTATTGATGTAATTGATAATGTATTCAAATATACAATAAAACTCTAATTAAACGTGATAATAAAGTTTTTCCTGGTTGTATTAAATAGAGAAGTTAGGCGAGGTGTGACAATAGGTATGTACCATTTACTCTTACATTAAAGCGAATTCATAATGGAGTAGACAATGTAAGACATCTATGCTTATCATATTTTTATTTTTGTAACAGAAACATAATGATTTAGTTATTATCATTTGATTAAGGAACTAAATTATTTGGCCTCTTTGATTACATAATACAAACTTTCTATAAGATTGTAATGTTACATCTTCAAAATCTCTTTTTTGATAATACCATGGTTAGTAACTATGTACTTTGGTTTCTTAATACAAAATTTTTCCCTTTTTACAATATCCAATCATCTATCGACTCCTACATCTCATGATATTTAGCTTATATATGATTTATTTCAAATCATGAACTAGCTTCTTTGCAAGACAATTGTTCTTTTATTGTAAGAGACTAATGCTTTGACATTACATTTATTGTTATTCTCATTTTTAATAGTTTTAAATAATATCATTTTATCAAAACCTCAAAAACAATCACAATCTTAGTTTCAATATTTAATAGTCAATATGTGACAATTCAATACTACATCTTTAAAAACTTGCTACCAAAAGTTACACTCACGAATGCATTTCATTGTACTTTCAACCATGTAAGCTCATTCTTTACTTTAGTCGAAGTTACACAAAGAAAACTCTTAAATAGTATCTTTGTCATTGAATTAAAGTTATCTTATATGTCCAACTACTAATCCCATATTTATCTTGGTATAAAACTTTTGTTCACCTGAAATAGTAAAAACCAAATACTATTTAAATGAAGATATCTATATATATATATATATATATATATATATATATATATATGTTTATTATTTATATTAGATCTTTTTAGATTGAGTTAAAAAAGATTTACAACTTTTCAATTTTGACTTCTAAAACAGATTTAGAAACTGTATCTTGATCTTCTTTTAAAAGTATCTTTAACTTAGTCGTTCTTGAGTTTTTCTTTTATTTTATCACTAAATTTCAAAATAGTCTTATTTGCATTCGTCACCCTTTGAAATTTGTGCCATTGGTTTTAGTATTTTTCGTTGTGTTTGTCTTAAAACAAATAAGCTAAACAATTATCTCAATTTTCGATGAAATGGCAATCTCCTTTGGTCCCTTAGGATGATGTCTTCTACATTGTCTAAATAATTTTATTCTATTGCAACTTTGTGGCACATTGTTAACCAAATCAATACCATGTACTATCCAAAGTCTTTCAAAAAACTTCTAATTCATTGTGTGAATATAAAAGACATTATTTTCAAAAAACATGAACTTTTCAAGAAAATGAATTATACCCTTTTGTTATAATTGTCAACGGAAGCTCATTGACTTGTCTATTGTTTTCATAATATAGTTCTTGCAAAGACAAATAATCTTCAAAACATAACTTGTTAAAAAAAATGCAAACCTAACTTTAATAAAAGAAAAATGGTTTAGCCAATCTCTAAAGTTCAATGTGAACGACTGCTTGAATTGCATTAACCATTCCCTTCACGTGTTTATTGCGCATGCAAGGGGATGAACGTTGTTGACCCACTTTGCTTGGTCAAAATAAACATCATATAAGATTAGATCAAGATTAATTTTCATGTTCATGACGTTCTCAAAACAAATTGGCTCGAGTCTGACCTCAAATAAGATATACTCAAGTCCAAGCCATACCAGATTGGCTCGACAATGAGCTCATAGCTGTACATCAGTTCAAGTAACTTCAACCTTTCTCCATCTTAAACAGTCCTTTAAATTGCAATAACCGCACGTTAACGAGACCAAATGCAACTATAACTCCCCTTCTTTGACTTACATCCCAACCGCTTGCATTTGCTATTAGCTCAGCAGTACATGGCAGGTTTTGTTTGTGACTTCTAAATTACGTCAATCAAACGATTAAACTGTTTCAGCTTCTATAAATATGCACCGCAAGGGAGGCAGTCATTTAGGCTTCATATCAACGGCAATGGTGCTGGGAGAGTCACTGACTGCCACACCAACCTGGGCAGTGGCCACGGTCACCTCTGTCCTCGTCGTTCTGTCGCTTCTCATCGAGCACTCTCTCCATCTCCTAACAAAGGTGTTCTCTCCCTCTCTCACTCTCTTTCTTTTGTAAGAGTAATCACAGTTTAGTTCCTTGGTGGTTTGATTGGTGTATGGGATCCAGTTTGTGGACAAAAGGAAGAGGAAGAGCCTCAACCAGGCAGTAGAGCAAGTGAAGGGAGGTCAGTAGTTTCTGTATGAGTGCAGATGGCATGAGTTATGAGTCTTCCCTGCGCTCAACTAATGCTATCTACGCAGAATTGAGGAACTTCGGTTTCATATCTCTGTTGCTGACCATGGCTCAACAACCCATATCGAAGATCTGCATATCCGCAAGTTTGGCCAACACCTTCCTTCCCTGCCAAGAGAAGCCGTCACTGCTGGCTGTTGAAGGAGACGATACCTGCACAAAGAAGGTAGGGGAAAATTTGCAAGAAGGCATTCAGACCTTACCTTGGTGGTACTTGTGTTGATGGAGTCTGTTGCCTTTGTTAGGGAAAAGTGTCACTTATGTCATCCGATGGAAGCCAGCAGCTTCAGGTGTTGATGTTTCTGTTAGCTGTTTTCCATGTTGGGTCTTCTGTTCTCACTTTGGGTCTTGAGGAGATCAAGGTAATGGTTGGTTCGCTATTTTTTCTGCCAACTTTTTTCTTGAATTCAGAGTGCTTTTGCGCATTTGTATCGTTTGTTCTCCTTCCAGATGAAGAATTGGGGCTCATGGGAAGAACAGACCAAGACTCTTGAACACCAGCTATCCAATGGTGAGGAAAGTTGTGATTTGTTTATTTTCCCCGTTTTTCTTTTCTTTTCTTTTTTTTTTTTTGGCCCTTATCGATGGCATAAACATATGCAGATCCTAGAAGATTCAAGCTCACCAAGCAAACATCTTTCGGAAGAAGGCACTTGAAGTTTTGGAGTAAACACACTCCTCTTCTCTGGATTGTTAGTTTAAGCACGAACTTGTTCCTCATAATAGTGAAAAGATGGGTCCTTCTCTGGAGCTTAGAATATTTTAAAGCTTGTGTTGCTGCTTCTCCAGGTTTGCTTTGCAAGGCAGTTTCATCGTTCTGTGTCAAGGGCTGATTATTTAGCACTTCGTAATGGCTTCATTGACGTAAGATTCTTCTTCTTTTTCCTCTTCTTCTCCTTCTTCTTCTTCCACCAAAAAGCACTATAGAATTAAGAAACACAAATACACACAACAGCTAAGCACAAGCTTATGCTAACATTCAATGTGATTTTTCTGATCTAGGCTCATCTTGGTTCAAAATCGGCATACAATTTTCACAAATTCCTTAGAAGATCTCTAGACAAGGATTTTAAAGATTTGGTTATAATAAGGTAAATACAGCAATCTTTTCTTTTCCTAATATGCTTTAGTTAAATGTTTCAAATGATTATTTCAATGACAATGATGTTGTATTTATTCTACACATTTTATATGAAATGTGAAGATAAAAATTTCTTTTAAAGTCTAGTATTGACAAATCTCATGAGAACACAAATATTTGGGATAAACTTAATTTGTTTTGCAAACTAAACCTGAACGCAAACTTGTTGCCAATTTACTAATTATTTAAGCTTCTCTGTCTCTTGCTTTTGCAACCCACTTGCAGCCCTGCGATCTGGATGTATGTCATCATATATATACTTTTCAACGCTCAGTGTAACGTATTCTATACTCCTGCATAAGTCAGCCATTTTCTTGGCTTCAACCTTGTTTTTTATTCATTGCTGACCAATTTGTCCAATTAACTGCAGTGTTTTACAGCCATTACTGGCTTCCTTTTATTCCTGTGGTGGTGAGTAAATACTTAGACGAGCTACTGTGTACTTCCCCTTCCTAAGTAGTGAATTGGTTGAAGTAAAGCACAGGTTGGCTTAATTCAGCTGATTTACTGCAGGTCCTCTTGGCCATAGGAACCAAACTAGAGATGATCATAACCAAGATGTGCTTGAAAAGTAGTAGAAAAAGCATCATTGTATCAGGGGAGGTTAATGTGAACCCTAATGACAAGCTCTTCTGGTTTGGCCGGCCACGATTGCTTTTGCATGCCATCCATTTGATTCTAATCCAGGTATGAAAAAGCATGTTGATTACTTGTGTGAACATATCTAATGATTTGATATAAGGGTTGTTTGTTTTATCAATAGATTTTAAATTTTTTATGTAATCTTTAAATAGTTAACATGAACTTGCAATTTTGTCTGCCATATTTGAGATCAAGATATCTCGCAATATGGTGGCATCTAGATTTTAATCAAACAACAACAACAATAATGATATGAGCAGCATTGACATCATTTTGCACAATGGCGTTAAACTATACAAATGATGATTAACATTGATATCAAGATAACATTGACATTTGTATATTACCAACATCTCTTTCTTGTAAAGCATGGCGAGTTATAAAAAATCTCTACTAATAGCAAACGAACAACAATAACATTTTTTAACTACTTGTTTGGTTCATGCAGAACTCATTTCAGCTGGCTTTTACAGCTTGGTCTTTGGTAAGATAAGCTTTTTAAACTGGATTAGGTTTTCTTTGCGTCATCATAAATTATTTTTTTTTGAATTGGGTGCTCATAAAACAATGAATTGTGGGGGTTTTTTTTACTGCAGTACAAATATGGTTTTCAGAATTGCTTCCATAAGGAAACCCAGGACTTCGCCTTGAACATTGGAGTCAGTATCATAGTGCAGTTCTTGTGTGCATATGTTACTCTGCCTCTGTATTCCTTAGTCAATCAGGTACAGATATGGCAATTACTATTTCTTGAATACTTCATTTACTTAGGAGGAAGATGCTACATTAATGTGCCCCAAGTTAATTCTGATTTCATAAGAAACCATAAAAAAAAAGCATTAATTCCATGAAACTAACCAGCTTTGGCTTCATGTCTTGAACAAAGATGGGATCATCCATGAAAGAAACCATCTTCTCAGACAGAGTGCTGGCGGGCATCAAGAACTGGCATTCCATGGCAAAGGTAAGCCTATCCTCGAGGGACAAAGAATTCAGCAGCTCTCCATCCTTAAGCCCCTCGGCAACTCTCTCAAGCCCCGCTACGCTGAACCCAATTCCTAGCGCCAGAGCCGGAAGCTCGCGGTGGACTCATCCATCGCCATGGGGATCTCCTCCGGGCCCTTCGTGGAGCCCAGTGCCTTTTCTGAGAGCCGGAGGCCGAAGTCCTTCGCCATTGGCGAGTTCCTCGTCCAGCCCTCTGCCACGGAACGCGACGGCAAGGTTTGATTTCCCGGCGGGAAGGAGGGAGCTAATGGAGATACAGAAAGTGACAGAGGAGATGATGGGGCAGAGCAGGCGTGGGAGCTTTGAGGGAGGGGAGATGTCTTTTAGGGTTTGGTGGACGCAGGAGATGATCTCTCCGTCGAGGAATGGTCGCATGACTCCGATCGTGCCATGACAAGGGCTGCCGCTAGAAATCCGAGGGCCGTCGTTGGTTTCTTCTGTTATAAATATTATAATTTTTTAATCTAAAAAAATAGTATTAAATCTTGCCAAAATTTGAAAGATATTTACATATTAAATTTCATGATATTCCAAATTAAAATAAAAAATAAAAATAAGCATCTAAAATTTGAAATAATAATGATATCTTGACATCATTGGATTATAAATGTCAATGACATGAGGATTGGTTATTTGCTTTATAGTTATGTCATTGTTTGGGCAAAATTAGTTAAAATATGAATGTGAAATAATTAAAAGATAGGCATACAAGATTTTATTGTACAAAACTCAATGGATGAGAAAAAAATAACATTGATAGTCACTTGAAACTTCTTCACTCTCCTCTAATATGTTTTCGATTATGTTCAAGAAGTTGTTCAACTTAAAAAATGATAAAAAAATAATTACTTTTTTTATAATAGGTAACATTTAAAATTGTTGAAGTCTCGAATTTCATCTGTATTGAAGTTAAAATAAGTATTAATTTATAATTAATTTATAATTATCATCTATTAGTTATTAATTTTTTTAAAATTTTATTTAAGTTTTTATAAAACTTGTACATTATCAAAGATGAGATATGACATTTTAAAAGAGGAAAAATGAATCACAAAAATAGAAGAATAATTTATTAGAAAATTAATCATACAAAATTGGTAAAAAATTGAGATATAAGATTTACAATAAATACTTAATGACATTAAAAAAATTATAAAAATTGAGCTAAGATATATATATTTTATAAAGTAGTTTGGTCAAACTTATCTCAACATTAATACAAAGTGATATAATTATAAAATAAAAGGTCGAGCATTAAAAAAGGGAATAACATAATAATTATTTTATAGATTTTTAAAAGAGGAAATCATTAACAATAACAAAAGAAATTAAAAAATTATGAAAATTGTATGACATATAAAGCTCATTAATTGATTTCATAAAACTTGTTGATAAATTTTTAAAATTTATTTGGATAAAAAAATTTTAAAAAATTATAAGCCTAAAGTTTTTAGTTAAAACCTAATAACATTAATACAAAGTGATATAATTATAAAATAAAAGGTCGAGCATTAAAAAAGGGAATAACATAATAATTATTTTATAGATTTTTAAAAGAGGAAATCATTAACAATAACAAAAGAAATTAAAAAATTATGAAAATTGTATGACATATAAAGCTCATTAATTGATTTCATAAAACTTGTTGATAAATTTTTAAAATTTATTTGGATAAAAAAATTTTAAAAAATTATAAGCCTAAAGTTTTTAGTTAAAACCTAATAACATTAATACAAAGTGATATAATTATAAAATAAAAGGTCGAGCATTAAAAAAGGGAATAACATAATAATTATTTTATAGATTTTTAAAAGAGGAAATCATTAACAATAACAAAAGAAATTAAAAAATTATGAAAATTGTATGACATATAAAGCTCATTAATTGATTTCATAAAACTTGTTGATAAATTTTTAAAATTTATTTGGATAAAAAAATTTTAAAAAATTATAAGCCTAAAGTTTTTAGTTAAAACCTAATAACATTAATACAAAGTGATATAATTATAAAATAAAAGGTCGAGCATTAAAAACGGGAATAACATAATAATTATTTTATAGATTTTTAAAAGAGGAAATCATTAACAATAAAAAAAGAAATTAAAAAATTATGAAAATTGTATGACATATAAAGCTCATTAATTGTTTTCATAAAACTTGTTGATAAATTTTTAAAATTTATTTGGATAAAAAAATTTTTAAAAAATTATAAGCCTAAAGTTTTTAGTTAAAACCTAATAACATTATAATTTTTCAAAATAGCTAATTTCTAATGAAGGGGAAGGGAACCAATAATATTTAAATGTGTGAATAAGCGAACTATCGACTATCAAAAGATCAGGAAGTGAATGATGACTAATATGGAGTTACCATGTGAGTCTTTGTCATTTTAAGGAGTTGAACTATCAATGATAAGTGAAGGGGCTTAAGGATATTTTTAAACAGATGTATAATGACTCATGAGAAAATTTTGGAGGATTTTTCTTGCATTGAGTTTCTCTATTGAAGAGAGAAAAGAAAAGGATTTTGTTGACATTAAAGGAGAGTAAAAATTGAGAATTTTACTATAGAAATTAAGAAGAGGAAAAAAAGAGAGAAAAAAAGAAAAAACTAAACAATTGGAAAATCATGAGATCACAAAAGCAAGAATATTTGTTAATGTCATCGTTATAATTTGAATTAAGGTGGCCATACTGTAACTTGTTGTATCTATGTGATGCATATTATAATGAAGTTTAATGGTATTTTAAAGTAATATGGATATGCTTTATAAGGGATGTATGTGTTATGTGCCTTAATGCATATGATTGGTTATTTGGTGGATTTCTATATTCAATTCTTAAATTGAAAAGTGACTCATAAATGAAAAAACATATCATATAAATTTATGTTTTTGCATGATGAATTTTTGTATTATTTTAGTGAGATTTTTTAATTAAAAAATTATTACTTTGGTTGATCAACATATTATGATTAAATGGCATGGTACAAAAGTTTTAATTATTTTATCTTATTCTCATTACTTGACTCTTATGCAAATATTTTATAAGTATTTTATGGATTTACATATTAGCATAATATTTAACATTTTTGGCTTGACATATATCACATAGTTACATAGGATGAGAGAAAAATTGAAATAATATTTGCGACATGTTTATCTCATTATGTCAAAGTATTATCTTCTTGAGTTATTATATATTAATTTAAGTTTTATTTTTTTAAAAGAGTTATTGATATCTTAAAATTATGACATCTTATATAGACATTAAAATAAATTTTTCACTTGTGCATATGAAACAATTTATCCTTATATTTCTCCTCCAAGGAGTTTATTAGAAACCACTTAAATTGCATTGATTGTTAAGTTAATTACACAGGCATTTCCTAGAAAACTCTTCCCAAGTTCGATTTAACTTGCTTTTATACAAATATAATGTCTCATTGCATTTCCCGTTCATCTCCCTCCAATGGCTATGTTCCTAAATTTTGTATCTTCTGACTTCATTTATACTTAAAACTAATTGTTTCTCATTGATTAAACTCACCTTCAAGTTAATTTTTTTTTACTATTTGTTATTTTAAGTTTTAAATTTTAAATTTTATTCAACTTCTATTAATTATACAAGTACGATCGTGCTGATTATACCATATGATTCTCAGTCATACTTAAATATGTCTTAATTTATTCATATTGTATTGTAATGATTTCATTATTGTACTAATACAATACTCCTATTCCTCTTATGTTATATGGACGATTTTTTTTACGATTTAGTCTTCATATTATTGTATTATATGTTTCTGCTCATTGTATTGTACAAAACTTTTTGATTCACTATTTTTAAATACTCTTTTTTCGTCATACAATATGATATTGATTGTAATATTTGTACGGTCAATTTCATTATTTCTTTACTAAGATATAACTGAAAACAATCTCGTACGTTATATTCTATATTCTTATCATACTGATATAATTAATTTATCATATTGTATCATCAATTCAAAGTATCTTTCATTGAATATTGTAAAAAATTATTATTTTATTTTTAACTCACATTTTCATATTCAAAATATGAAAATCCTCATACTATAATAATATACACAAATAAAATTTCAAGGCGTTACATGATGCTTGAGGCAATAAAAAACATTACTTCATTAATTAATGCTTTTTGAAAGCCGGGGGGTTACTCTCTTTCTCCTTCAAATGAATGCTTTTTATCTTATATTTATAACTTTAAACAATAATTTAACCTTTATATAAATAAAATAATCAAAATATTCTTTCTTTTTAAAATTTATTGTATCATGCAAAGCGGTTGAACGCGTTTTAAAACAACGCTTTGTTCAATGCCAGCTGTTCAACCTCCAAATAAATTTTAACCTTTTCTTAAAAAAAAAAATAAATCAATGCTTTCGATGACCGTACGGGCCGGTACAGGAAGCAAGTCAATGTACGGAATTCTATTTATTATTATTATTATTTTTTATTTTCGCTGTAAAGCTTATCTCGGAGTTGTCAGTCGTCACCCACTCACCCAAAATAAAGAAGTAGTTGCTCTGTCTCTCCAAAGTCAAAGTTAATTATATGTAATATAAAAATTTGTTATATAAAAAAGTTATGCTCGAAACATCCACATTTTTTATCTAGGAATTTGTTTTATTAGGGGATTGGTTTTTTAAATAGTTGTGTTTTAATTTTAAATATAATTTTTAAATTAAGAGATAAAAATTATAGAACACTTTTCATTTAATTTATGTTGAACATTTAAAGTAATAAGAATTTTCTTTTGTATGAAAATATGGGTTTCTCTAATAAAGAGATATGACAGATCAAGTGGAGATATTTTTAAAATATAATGAAAAAATAAATGTAAAAATTTTAGGTAATTTAATCATAATTAGTGCATGTTTATTTTCTCTACTCCCCCTGAAGATTTGAATTTAACTAAGAAATATATCCTTTGCAATGTTTGCAAGCAAAGCTATCTCAATGTTTTATTCATGGACAACAAAAACACAACACCCAAAAAAGGTTATAAATGCTTTAAAGAAGCAACACCCAATAAGAAGAAAATATGTATAGAACTCAAATTGGTAAGTAAAGGATATGGAATGTTAATAAATCAATGGAGAGGCCTTAGAGCCATTGCATCATATCCCTCATCTCGAAAATCACTTGTCCTTAAGCAAGTGTGGAAACTGAAGGTGGTTTATAAAGTTCATATTTCTTCAAGCCACCATATCCCTATTATCTATAATATGCCAAAATTAGATAAAAACAATTATGTAATATTTTGAAGATTTTGAATTATGAGATGCTTAAATTAAACATGAAATTATGAACGCAAGGTTGATTAGAGATTATATAAGGGTGAAAGAATTTTAACAACCTAAACATAAAAATTAATATTTATAATTATTTTAAATTATTAAGTTTTTTTTTTAATTTTTTAAGATTTATTTAAAATTTCAAAAAAAAATTGTATATCAAAACAAAAAAATATGATACCTTAAAAGTGGGAGATGAGTTAGAAAAATTTGGTAAACAAAATTGTTTGAAGTCTATGACACAAAATCAGTGAGAATATTAATTTTCTAAGAATTAAAATCAAAGATTTGTAATTTATAAAAATTTATTTATAAGATTTAAAAATATAAAAATTTGTAAAATTTTTGGATGGATTTAAAAAATTTTGAAAATTACCAAAACCTAGAACTTAAAATGAGTTTGATAAAATTTTCTTTGCTTAAAATAAGTATGAAAGTAAAAGCAAAAAATGATTTAAAAAGTATTATAAACTAATGATTATGTGAATATTAAGTTTGAAAAATTATTAAAAATATTAAATATTAATAAAAAAATTGGTTGATGGATAAATCATGTTAAGATAATTAAAAAAAATTAATTGATAAATTTTTTAAAATTAAATCAATTGAAAAATACAAATAATATTAAAATTCCTTAAATTTTAATTTAGCTAAAAATTTAATTAATTTCTAAAACCTTAAGTTTCCCTAAAACCTTATACATTAATTACTATGAAATGAAGTGATGAAAATCGACAACAAGGTTATGGATTGTTTAGTTTGAGGAGAGGAGGTCAGCAAGATGAAAAGATGCATTTGATGAATGATTGGAAGTGTCAGGTAGAAGAAATGACATGGGATTAGTATTAAAAGGAATCATGTGGTCGGTGAGAAATTTTTGGGAATAATAAAGAAAGAAGAAACATAAGTTGAGATCATATGAAAGAGAGGAGATGCTAAAAAGGTACAAGGAGTTAGCAAAATATTAAGCAAGGAATTGAAAACATTTTGGAAGGTTTTATAGTTAGTTATTATAGCAGTAATGTTGCACTTAAGAAAATAAAGGAGAAGAAATTACATATTTCAAGATTTGTTTTACGATGAGATAACTAAATATGGAAACGAGAAAGGTAAGCTTGTTTTTGTTTGTATACGATTAACATAATATTGATTAAAATGTTAGTGACTCCAATTAGAAAAAGAATTTAATCAATCAACTTGAGGTTAAAATATCTTAATGTTTGCTTGCTATGTTGATAGTTTTGTTTTAACATAACAATTGCTTTCTTTAATAACTTTATATATGCGATGCTTTATTTAAACATTAAATTTTAGCATGCTATATAAAGATGAAAATTGTGATAATGTTTATAAAAAAACACAAAAAGATTAGGATGTGAAAAGAGAAAAGAAAAGATAAAAATATTATAATCAAGAGTTGATAGAGGAAATGTAAGATTCAAAATCAAAATAAATGAATGATTGTTTAAAATGATAACTAATATTCCAAATTAACCATTTTAGAGTTGAGCCAAATGTGCCCGTCATTAAAACTATTTAATTGGAATGACATGTTTCAAGAAATATGCTCAATTTGATATAAAAGAAACCTTGCACTAAATCAATTCTTAAATGAGACAAAAGATAAAATAATAAAAATATTATATGAAATTTGACATTATACATTGCTTTTTCATATGCAATGTAAGGTTTTAAGTTTTTAAATGACCTATCATGTGACATGAACTAAAGATGTATTGCTTTATTTACACGTATAGGTTTTTGTCATTGAGTCAATAACAATTAGTTTGACTTGGTTTGACTTAACATCTTCAAGTTAAGATGTATATCAGTATTGGATTACAAAGAGCATTGAGTGTTAGTATCATAAGTACTTGACCTAGAAGTGATGTTCTTTGACTATCAATGGTGTAATTACCATGTCAGCATTTTATGTTTACATATATGAAAGACAAGTACTAAAAGTTTATTCCATTATATTGTTTGAAATTTGCTTTAAAAGAGATGTGAGAAACACATTATCACACCTCCCTTTGCCAACCAAATAAATAAACCTAATAAAGCACTTAAAAATACAAAAATGTGGGTTAATGCAAAAATAAATTGCATGTACACAACTTAAAATTAGGAAAGGGTTACTAAAATCATCTCAAATCCACAATCCATAGAAAGTAAATCGACTAAATAAATAATAATGCAAAAAAAACTTAAGGCTACAAAGTACCAAAAAAGCTAAAATAGAGATCTTTTACAACAATATGATATATGAATATAGATATAGTTCCTTACATAAAAAAATATTTAGAGAGCTCTCAAAATAAAACACTCTCTCACTCTCAGGTTCCTATATCATAAATCTCTAAGAACTCTCAATTTCATAAATATTTCAATATTGACTCATAATATAAGAAGATAATGAGTATAATATACTTAGTAGGTAAAAGAATAACTATAAATAGATAAAGCGACATAAAAATATAATATGTTGTATGTAAATAATAAGAACAATAATGAGAATGCATGGCATTTAAACGATAACTAATATAATAAAAATACTACATATATACTTGTATACATCATGTCTATATATGCATATAATTATCATGTAGTGTTTATATTATATAATACTCATTTCATCTATTTATTTTTTTTATTTTTCATCTTTTATATTCTTTTTCATCTCTCTCTTCTTTTTAATTAAAATTTTGATTTTCATATTTGACCTTTATGCCTGCTTTATGAGATCCTATAGCATAAATTATATCGTTAGACTTTCATTAATACTTATTTAGGCCACTAGGTCATCTCTCTTTCATTTTATTACAAGCTTAAACTAAGTTACTAATAAAAATAGATATTTGTCTAGCACCACTTTTCATTAAAGTACTAACAATAATAAGAATGAGAGTTGATACCCTCTTGATTATAGAATCTTTACCTAACATTGTCCTATACAAATTACTAATGATAAAGGGACCTCTTTTTTATCATTGCTTTGTATTAAGGTACTGATAATAGCAAAGATGATTATATTATATCTGATAATCATAGGATAATATTATAAGAAAAATCTCATTATCTTCTCATTTTTATATTTCTTATAATATTATAGATCATTAGGTTTATAATAAAAATATTTTTATTTATTTATCTTTTATTTAATATTTTGATACTCTTTCATTTTATTAGGGATGAGTCATTCCAAGTGCTTAAGCTCTACTCCTATAGTTAAATGTTTGGTACATTGACCTCGACATATGGTACATCATTCACAAAGCACTATATATAGTCCAAACAAATCGTTCATAGCTCCCTTTAGTTTTGCTCATAAGTTGAAGTATGTTATAATAATTATTAATGTGTAATCCATATTCATAGAAAAATGAGGGCCTAATAGTTACTCATAATCCTAAGCCTGAATGTACCATACATTAGAAAAATAACATATCTATGATTTCTTCAAAAAAGAGTTGGCTATTATAAAACACATAGTATATCATCTTTTGGCACTCAATATACAGTACATTGGGTGTAAAGTATGGTATGTTATCTCTAAGTAAAATAACACATGGATGGTAGCTTCAACTTCATCCAACTCAACCCAATTCTAACTTAATCAAAACCTAATTTTGAGCGACTTAAATTACATCTTAAAAGCATACTAAAGAAGAGAAATCACAACTGAAAATATATGGTTGCTCAATCTTTTTCTTTTGAATAAATTAAGCTTCCCTAAGCTCTTTCTCCCACAAAGAATTGCTTAACTTCTATTGTAGTGCTCCTAGTCTCAGCTTCTTGTGAATTGTTGCTAAATTAAGGCTTGCCCCTCATTTACGACTCCTACTTCCCTCTCTTAAGTTCTCTTCTCCTCTCTCTTTCAAAAGATTTCTCCTTGTAGTTGGTCAAGCTTGGGGAGTAAGGGGTATAAATATAATCCTTTTAATTTAATATATGGATTTTTTCAATAAAAAAGAAGCTTTGTTCTTTGAAATATCATAAAAATTTCTAGTTAACTTTTAAAAACTACAATTTTCAAAGTGATAAATTCTTTATGCAAGAGTTGCCTCAATGGTATGCTTAAAACGTCATGTTTGCTACTATATACATAATAAGTTTTTTGAAACATATTAAAACTTGCCAATTCTTCAAATCAAAATCTGCACACAAACTAATATCCCATACTCAAGTGTCATCGTATTCTATGATTAAAAGAGAATCATATTATATTGAAACTTTGAGTAAGTCTTCAATAAGCTAACAAAGATGGTTGACAATAGTGTCATCTTTAACAAGTGCTATAAATGAGAGGCAATACAAAGTCAATGTTATTAATATGATAGAATAGAAGTGATGATATATATAATACATAGAATTTCTCTTTAATATATTACCATTGTATATTTGATATTACATTATTATTATTATAATAAATAGTTGAGTTGATATTTTAAATTTTGTTATAATTGCAAATAGCTTGGATGCAATGCTCTAGTGAAAAATTTTGAGTGAATGGTTTGTGATACTACTTTGGAAGAGAAAACAAAGATTGAATGTCTGTAAACTTATTTAACTCATATTTGACAATTTTATTTATGTGACGACTGCAGGTTAAAAGTCAGTTGCCCAACCTCCAAACAAACATTAGTTTTTTCTTAAAAATTAAATTAATGCTTTTTATTGGTCGTACTGAGCGGTACAAGAAACAAGTCAATGTATGGAAGTCTATTTTTTATTTTATTATTATTATTATTATTTTGAGAAGATAAAAGCCACAAAACTTGGTTCATGATGCGTCACCCACACAACCTAAAATAAAGAAATAGATTGCGCACTCTCTCTCTCTCTCTCTAAAGTCAAAATTAATTATATATAATATTATATTTATTATATAAAAAAGATAGGCTCAGAACATCCACATTTTTTATCTAGAATTTTTTTTATTGAGGATTTGATATTTCTGATAGTTGTGTATTAATTTTAAATATAATTTTTAAATTAAGAAAAAAAAAACTTATAGCACAAACTTGTTCAAGATTTAATTAGACACTTCATTTTATTTATGTTGAATATTTGATGTAATGAAAATTTTTTTGTTAGAAAATAAGAGTTTCTCTTATAGAGAGCTATTATATATTATGGAGAGATATTTTAGGAATTCATTGGATATATAAATGTAAAATTGTTAGGAGTATCAATCATAACTATTGTATGTCCATCCTCTCCTCTCAAGTGAATTGGCTTAAGTTAGCTAGGGTTAATATAACCTAGTAATCTTTATATTAGTGGGGTTAAGGAATAAAAAATCCTATTTTTAGATTTACAATATGTATGAAAAAGATGTCATAAAAAATTTTATGTGAAAAAATTGAGAAAAAATATTTAAATAAAAATTCAACTTAAAGAATTTTTTTATAGAATTTAGAACTCTTTTTTTGAGACATAGCAAGCTACAACACCTACACCTTCTTCAATATTGATGGTAACCCTATCTACAACACTAATGTCCTTAGTTAAGGTCCCTCGATCCCATGTCACTGCTACAAGGTCCTTTGGCTTGCCATTGAAGACGACAATTTCTTCGATGTCGAGATCCTGGCCTCCCTCAAAGTTGCCATCAAGGACAACATTGACATTCTCTCTATCTCCCTTAGTGGGAGACAAAAAAGAATCTCAAGCTGCATTATAAAGGAAAACACTACATGTATGCTTGTATGTATTATGATTATGCATATATATATATATATATATATATATAATCATCATATAATACTCATTTTATTCATTTCATTTCTTATTTATTATATTCTATATTATTTTTCATCTTTTGGAATGAATCAGGCTTCATTGAGCTCTTCTTTCTTAAAGAATTACATAACTTATGTTGTAGAGCACCCAACCCAAGCTTCTTGTCAATTACAGCTCAAATCAAGGCTCGGCCCGCACCTGCAAATCATGCTTCCCTCTTCTAAAATCTCTTCTTCTCTTTCTCTCTAAAGATTTTTCCTTATAGTTGATTAAGCTAGTAGAATAAAGGTTATATATATAATTTTTTAATTTAATATATGAATTTACTAAATCAAAAGAAGCTTTATTATTTGAAAAGTTAAAAAAAAAAACATTACAATTAAATTTGAAAATTACAATTTACAAAGTGATAAATTCCTAGTGCAAGGCTCACATTCTTAAAGTGTCACATTGACTACCATGAACATGGTATGTTTTTTAAGGCACATTAAAACTTGTTAATTTCTCAAATAAAAATCTACATAAAAAAACTAATATCACATACTCAAATACCAATATATTTCATGACTAAATATTTGAACTATTACATTTTTCTTTTTACTTAATGTCCATTTGGAAGAAAGGGAAGGGACATTATGCACATCATTGAAGAAGGTTTAACATTCCAAAAATAAGCACAAAAAACTTTAATAAATTTAAAGCATGGGATGTTGAAAAGTAGAATATCAAAGAAATGATTGATAAGTTAAGAATAAATGAGTTATAAAATAATGACTTTAATCTAAATATAGTTTGAAAATTTTCATTAAGTTTTTTAGATTTTTTAAGAATATTCTAAGATTTTAAGATATCATACAATATGATATCACAAGATTCTACAATATAATTGAGAGAGAATCAATTGAGAAAATAAATTTATAAGATTAGATTGTGTAATATAAGTATGATTGAGATAATATGCAGGTACAATAGTATAGTTAGTTGTCATAGGTTAGAGCAGTCACATAGGTTAAGTAAGGAAGGGGTTGGCCATACAATATGATGGTAGAGTGTCATAAGGGATGATTCAATATGAGATAGAATGAATGCCTAGACTACTGTGAATATGTATAAAAGTGAGTTAAGAATCGTACAAGATAACTAGGACACCATATTAAGTTATTAATACATAATACAAAGAATATATATATATATATATATATATATATATATATATATATATATATATATATATATATATATATATATATATATATATATATATATATATATATATATATATAATAGCATTGAATAATGCAAAAACAATAAATATATAAGTGTGATAATGTTTTGAGCCCAGCACCCGATAATACAAGTTTATTAGAATAAAGGTATTGTTATGACTATGTGTGAGTGTGAATCTATAGAAGTATTGGATTCTAATACCATATTGTTATGCTTACCTTGTCACATATTTTGATTAATTATATATTAAATATTTTTTATATTTTGATATGATGATTTGATATATAATTTGTTTGAGATTAACGATATTATGTTCTTTTAGTTACATACTAAATATTTATCATGTCATATGTGTAATAAAGTAAAAAGAATAATTAATTAAAAAATAATATAAATGAATTAAAAATGATATAACAATGTGATGTAATATAAGTGGTATTAATAATAGTTTTCAAAGTAAACTTGCTACATAGAATAACATTTCTCTTGAAGTAATTTGATATATAAAGTAATATTTTCTCAAAAATAAAGCCATTATTCAAAATAATATTTCTCTAAGAGTATTCTCATGGAGACCTCATTGGATAATCTAGAATAAAGATAGTTTTTCAAAAGAAACTTATTATCTATAATAAATTTATTTTAAGTATTTTGTTATCTAAAATGACATTTCTCCTAAAGTAGGACCACTAATCAAAATAATATTTCTCCAAGAGTGTTGTTAAGAAAATATCATTTGAAAATCTAAAATAAATGTTTTAGATACATATAAGAATAAAAAAGGATTTAAAATAAAATTTATATGATTTTTTAAAGGGAAAATTATTTTCAAATGAATTCAAAAATAAAATAAAGATAATATATCTTTTATTGATTTATATTATTATTAAAATAGACCATACATGTGATTACTCTATAATTTTTTGCTTTATCTTATGCCAGATATTTTTGCTACTGATTTAGTATTTGTTGGCTAATATTTTTTTTGAAAAATATTTTCAAGTCAAAGTAAAGCATTTCACGAGATTATTATGATAAAGTAAAAGCTAGCATATGATCATTTAGAAGATGCTACAATTATCATTTTATGTGTGATTTTTATGTTTATTTTATTTGAGTAAAAAAGAAATATTAAGTATTTGTTAATATTGATATTATATATACATATGCTTTTAAAGGTGAATATGAAAAACTTAATGCTTACACTTAATTAAAAGCAAAGAATGATTTTTATATGTTTTTAGAATTTTAAGAAAAATAAAAAAGAAGTTAAAGTTGTGGCATTAAAATTTGATAACGGGCATCTTGGGTCACCATAGAAGGTAAACTATATTATAATGAAACATTGAGTTAATTTTCAATGAGCTCTTATGATCTTTTATAAGTGCTATCAATGAGAGGTAATATAAACTCAAGTTTGTTAAGAGAAAAAAGTAGAAGTGATAATATATGTAATGCCTTGAATTTTGCTTTAATATATTATACTCATATTTGAGACTATAATATTGATATCATAAATAATTGAGTTGATATTTCGAGTTTTATTATAAATATAATAAAATATAATTATTTGGATATATCTCAAGGGACATGCTAATTGCAAGTATCTTAGAATTAGATGACAAGCTTGTTTTTAGAAAGACTTTATTACAAGAATCTACTATTATTTGTTCTTTAATTTTCAAAAGTCATTTGAATTTATTGTGAATTTTTTCATATAAAGGGAAAGAAGGATTTAGTTTTTATTTGATTAACTATTTTCCTTAAGCAACTAATTTGATTTCCCCTGTTAAGTTATAAGCATCTTGGTCTTTTGCCTTAGTAGCCATTTCATTTTCTTAAGAAGAAGGGGGTTTAGTTAATTTTCTTAAGAACCATCCTAAAGGGTGTCTTAAGATAGGGATCAAATTAGGGGATGATAGTACCTTGTATATGATGCTCAAGTTAAGAACTTGGAGTGAAGAGTTTGTGCTATTGCTTTTGAAGAGAAAAAATAAGTGAAATTTGTGAGTAGTAAGTTAGGTATATTTTTTTTGAGTTTTCCTCTTGAATTTCAAGGTATTTCATCATTCTTTTTTGATTTCTTGGGTTGTAACTGGTAGTCTAAAAGAAAGAGAAAAGTAGAGGCAATGCTTGTTGCACTAATAAGGATTTTTAGATGGAGTTAGAGAAGAGAACATCTTACTACAAAGAGCCTTAAGAAAATCTTGGAAGAGCTTCCTTTCAATTGAAATCATAAAAAGATTAAGGTGAATGCTATCTTTTGTTTCCTTTATGATTTCCAAAATCTTTGCTTTAGCTTGTAGTTTTGGTTAAACGTAAAAAGCTTTTTGGGGAGCTTGAATTAATATTTTGTTGAAATTCTTTTACCCTTGATGCTACTTTTGGACTTATCTTTTGCTTCTTTTGTTTCAGCTATACTATTAATATAACTTGGGTTTAGATTTCATTATCTAAGATTATGTTTGAATTTGATTCTAACTACTAACTAGTAGTAGGGGAAGCTAAGATTAGAGGTTGGTAATATATACATGTGATGACCCAATTTTGGCACATTTTTTTATCAAGGCTTATCACTAATTATTACTTTTTAAACATTGATGAGGACATCAATCAATATTTTTGATGCCTAGGAGCTAAACAGACATATGCATTATTTTTGAACAATTAAGATATCTATTTTTTATGAGTAGATCTAAAGAGGACATAAAATTACATTCCAAGATCAAAATTAATGACAAAATTAAAAAAAGGCAAAATTTTGGCCCATTGGGCCCTATTCTACCTGCTTGCACCCATCGTCACCTCTGTCAATCGTAGTGGGCTCAACTTGGAGTGTGTTCAACTTAATCAGTTTAACGAAATGGTTCGACCTGAATCACGAGTTCATGCTGAAGTGTTTCGTGCTAAGGAAATCCCACAAGAGGGGGGGTGAATTGTGTATTTAAAAATTTTATGAATTTCGAAATTAAACTTAAAAACCTTTAAGCAAGAGTAAAAAGAGTTGAACACACAAATTTTTAAGTGGTTCGACTCAAAACCGAGTCTACGTCCACCTCCAACCGGTGTTGGGAAAAATCCACTAAATGCACCGATTACAAGTGAGGTTTTTCCTACGGTTCACCTCGAACCTATGTGGGATTTTTACAACGGCTAATCCCAAACCTACTTGAGTTTTTTTTCGGGTTCAACTCAAACCCGGGGCTTTAGCACAAACGTCGGGACGCCCTTGCCCCAAAACGAAAAATACAAAGAATTGGCAAATGACTTAAGAGAAATAGGAGAAAAGAGGAGGCACACACAATCGACGAATTAGAGGGATAGAAATTGAGAAATAATTGAAAAACCTCTAATTCCAAATAGCTTTCTTGCCGCTTTGCTTCTTGAGCTTGGATGTACCGTTTTTTGCTTGAATGCTCGAATTTGAGATCTGAAAATCTTTGGAAAAATTTAGCAAAGGTTAAACTGAAAAATACATCAATTTTCCCTATTTATAGAGCTCAAATTTGAGCTCTAAAAACACCCCCAACGGCTCCAAAAATTAATTAGCCGTTTGGGCAACGGACGGAAAGCAGCCACCGTCCGATCCGGGCCCAAAAACGAACGGCGCAGATTGATTTACGCATTTTACCGTTCGGGCTTAATCCAGACCGTTGGATCGGGGCGGACTTGATCTGAGCCATTGGATCCCGCCGCTGAACAAACGGCGCTGATTAACCTCGCGAAACAGCCGTTCGAATTTACTCTCGCCCGTTGGATCTGGGCGGGCTTGATCTGCGCCTTTTTTTTTTTATTAGGAAGGGAAAGGTACATGACGATCCTACTACCAAGAGCGGGAGTTACATGAGACCTAGTTTGCTAAGAGTAAGGACTTCTGCCGCAAGCAGGTGTTCAGTTGACCTATGGTAGTAAAGTTGAACCAGAAATCTCTGTGTATCCCAAAGGAATTTATTCGGGGTTTTGATGATACCGTCATACAAAGCCGAGTTCCAGCATTTCCAAGCCATCCAACAGATCGAGGCCGGGATTGAAAATGCGAGGGAGCTGAGGGATTTTTTGTATGTCCACTAGTTGAAAGTCCGAACGAGGTGAGGAGTCTGACTGCAGATATTCAGGCGACGTTCAAACCAAATCCAGGTGGGATATGTGACCGAACATTGCCAGAAGATATGCTCAGCAGTGTCAATACAAAGGCAAAAGGGGCATTTTGGCGCAAGGGAAATGCCAATAGATTGGATCTTAGGTGGCAGAGGAAGAGCATCGTTGAGTAGTCTCCACAGCAGTATAGATACTCTCTCCGGAATTCTTTTATGCCAAATCAGATTGTTGTTGTCATATCGCTTGGTAATAGGGGGAAGGGATGTACCGCAGAAGAAGCCGTATGCCTTGGCGAAAGAGAAGTGTCCCAAGTTGTCCGTACAGCTGCTGAGCCATAGTCCAATCCAGTTGAGGTGGCTGACCAGGTCCCGCTGGGTGGACCGAACCCGCCTGTTGGATTGAGAGGAGGATGCTGAGCCGGTCGAACCGGGAGAGCAACTGTAGACCGAATCGGATTTTGTTAGACCGTCGTCTTCCTTCGCACGAACGAAGGGCAGCCGATCGTAAAAGGCGACCAAGCGACGCCAGCCAGGAGAGTCCCCGCGAGTCGACCAGACTTCATCGCCGCGCCACAGGTAGGCCTGGATGAGGAAGCGTGACCAGGGAGTGACTGTGTGAAGTAAACGCCACCAAAGATTGGCCGATTGGGCCAGGATCTGAGCGCTGAGGGTGATTATTCCAATTCCGTGTCCGTTAATTGGCCGCGCCTGCTTATGCCACGCCGCCCAGTGGTGCTTTTGCGCATTGTTTTTTTTTCCCCAGAAGAAGTTGGCAAGGACACCGTTGATGGAAGAGACCACCTTTTGTGGAGGGGACCGGGATGCCGAGATATATGCTGACATGGAGGAGAGCACAGAGTTGATCAACACCTTCTTACCACCCATTGAGAGAAGCTTGTTCTGCCAGGCAGAGATACGAGATTTGATTTTGTCCAGCAGCGGTTGAAAATGGCAGGCACGAGGTCTTCCAACATCCAACCAGCAGCCAAGATGAAGGAAAGGAAGTTTCGCATGATGGAATCCTAAGATGTTCTGTGTTCTTCTTCTTGCACCTGCGGAAGGGGAACGGGCATGTATTACCGACGACTTACTCCGGTTAAGTTCCAGGGAGGAAGCGTTGAGGAAGGTTTGGAGCAAGGTTGATAGCTGTTTAAGGGAGGCTCGGTTTGCGGTAGTGAATATAATCACATCGTCCGCGAACGCCAGGTGAGTGATCGGACGACTAAGTTTTGGAGTCACGTACGCTTGGATGCTACGGGAAGCAACCGCTGCAGTGAGACACCGGCTAAGTGCATCAAGAGCGATGATGAACAGTGCCGGTGAGAGGGGATCTCCCTGACGGACACCGCGACTGGGCTTGAAGAAGCCTTTGGGAAATCCGTTGATTAAAACTGATAACCATGTGGCGTCAAGAACGTTCAACACCAAATCACAGAATTTTTTGCTGAAGCCTCTTGCCCGGAGAGCTGCCAGAAGAAAAGACCATCCCATCTTGTCGAATGCGGCCTTGAAGTCCAGTTTTAGGATCACATTACTGAATTTCCTTCTTTTGTTGAGGCGAGAGAGCATTTCCTCCACCATCAAGATATTGTCTGTGATGTTGCGTCCTTTGATAAATGCGGATTGCTCGACCGAGATGATAGAAGGCAGTAAAGTTGAAAGCCGTGAAGAGAGGAGCTTGGTGAGGATTTTGCAGTTTACATTGCAAAGGGTTATTGGCCTGTAGTCGACAGGGGCAGTGGCTGCCATCGTCTTCGGTATCAGGCAGATCCACGCCGCCCCGAGTGCGTTAGGGATCGTGGTGCCAATGAGGAAATCATTTGCGGCGTCTACCATGTCTTGTGCAAGCAGGGTCCAAAACTTTTTGAAGAACTTGACGGAGTATCCATCCGGTCCTGGGGCACTTGATTCATGCATAGTGGATAGCACCCTGCGCAATTCCAGTTCGTCGGCGGGGCGCAAGAGATCATCGTTTTGATTTTCCGAAACAGAGATCGGGGAATGGCAAAGGATACCTTCTGCGTCTGAGCTGCAGTAGCCATTGTCCCGGAATAGGTTTTGAAAATGGTTTGTGAGAAGGCCAGCTAACTCCTCATCACCTACCGACCAAGAGCCGTCTGGATTTTTGAGTTTTTGAATGCCAAGCGAATGCCTTTTCATTTTTACAGAGGCGTGAAAGAAGCTTGTATTTGCATCGCCTTCTTTAATCCACCGCAAGCCGGCCTTTTGCTTCCAGAAATCCTCCTCTGTTTCCAGACGATTAAGAAGCAAAGAATTGGCTGAGGCAAGCCTGTCGACATTTTCCTGGCAGGCGTTTGCCGCCACGGCAGCTTCGGCATCGCGAACGTTCTGCTCTGCCAAATCCTTGTTTCTGAACAGGTCCCCGAATGAGTCCTTGTTCCATCTTTTAAGCAATACCTTAAGCCTCGCTAGTTTACCAATAAGCCTGTAGATCCCTGTCGCTGCTATTGGGACGTTCCACGACCGCTGGACCAGATCGTCGATGTCCGGGTGCTTGAGCCAGGCATCAATGAAGCGGAAAGGTTTTGCACCTAGCCGGCGACGGGGCGCGACTTGGAAGAGAATGGGTGCATGGTCAGACGCAGTACGTGGCATAATTTCCACGGTGTCGTCCGGGAAGGTTTCCAACCATCCAGCATTGCAAAGGAAATAATCTAACCTTTTCAGGATCAATCCACCGCGCCGCGTGCCCTGCCAAGTGAAAGGTCCGCCGATAGTCGTCGGGATATGAAGATTAGCGTCCATCACAGCCGAATGGAAATCGCTGGCTTCGTTGTTGTGGAATCTTGCAGCTCCCCTTTGGTCCTGTTCCATCATTGTGACATTGAAGTCCCCACAGACGCACCAGGGAGAATCACCCACCGCCTGTTTTGAGTCCGCGAGGAACTGCCAGAGAGGCCGGCGCCTGCTCCTGTTGTGTTTTCCATAGACCGCAGTGATGAATTTTGTGGAATGGGAACCAGTAAAGGCGGCCTGGACTGTAACGGCCTGGTCGGACGAACTGACAGGGGCCACCAGACACCTGGAGGACCAAAGCAGCCAAATCTTACCCGAGGGGGAACTGAGGCCGTCATGTAGGTCCAGATTGCGACAGAGGAGGGGGAGGCGATCTATCCCAGAGAAGGGTTCGATCAGGATGACAAGGTCGACGTGATTGGAGCGGATGAGGTGGCGAAGGCGTCCGAGGGTGGGATGGTTGGCGACCCCCCGGACGTTCCAGGAAAGGATGTTAACCATTAGGAGATAAAGGCGGCTTAGAGCCCGCCGCGCTCCTAGTACGGGGAGGAGAAGTCACAGACGATGAAGCTCTGTTTTTTGCCCCTCTTTTTTTTTGTTTTGATGAGGGTAAGCGGAGGGAATTCCAGGGCATGAGGATCTTCTGTAGTGGGAGCAGAGTTCCGTTCAACGATTGAAGGGAGGGGTGAGTCTATTAAGGCCGCAGAAGGCGGGGAATTTGGCTGAGAGACGGCTCCCGTGGGCTTGATCTGCGCCTTTGGATCCTGCCGAAGTTATAATGTGGGATTTTTAGTCCCACACTGCAGAATGGAAATCGGCACATTGCTTTATAAAGAATTTCCGCCCTTCGACTTTCGAGCCACTTTGGGGCCGGCTCCCCCCTTCCTTGACTAGGACTTAATCACCTGGTTCGGGTCGACTTAGCCAAGCACTGTTCATTGACCTTTGACCGCGCTGCAGTTTGACCTAGCCGAGCTCCTCTCGGCGGGCTTTGCTTAGCCAGGCACTGTTGATTTGACCGTTGACCAGCGCTAGCCGAGCTTCTCTCGGTGGGCTTGGCTCGCCTTTTTCGGGTCATCCACATTTTATTTTATTTATTTTTATTTCTAAAAAGCCTGGACGGGCTGTTTTGGCGTCGGGTCGACCCGCCCATGCTACAGTACAGTTTCCCGAGACTTTTGCTGTTTTAGGGTATTTTTGACGAATTTTTTAGCCAAAAATTTGAATATAAGTGTATAAAAATAATTTTATATTCCTATAGTATTATAAGTTAATTAAGTGGCTATGAAAAGAAATTCGTAGAAAACGATTCCAAAATAATATTAAAAAATCAAATACCCATATTTATACATTTTGTCAAATATGCTTGGCCCAAAAATCAAAATTCATTATTAAATAATTTTATAATATTTTTAAATGTTAATACTACTAGTGTGCCTCATAATCTCAAAGTTTGAACATATCAAATTCAAGAAAAATAAAAAGAAATTCAATTATAAAAAATCTTGTGCATGTCTTAAAATTCCTTGAAGTATGCCATGACCTCAAGGCTCTTAGAGACCATTATTTTAGACATCTAAAATACATGGCTTGATTTAATTAATTATTAACAATTTTACTTAAAATCAAGCCCAAATAAAATATACACATTTATGCTTGACTCATCAAACACAAGGGTGTAACACATGCGAATTGCAAGCTGTTCGTCGTACCGCAATGACCCCCTGACATAGTTTGTGACATGACTATAATCCTTGATGCTGCATCGATCAGCCAACCTTCTTCGAGACATACTGACTTGACTCTGACCTGCATTTACATACATCACATCTATCGTTAACCTATTTTGTGACATGTCAACCCACGACTTGTCGGTTTCGCACTGACCCACACAACATCGGATTTGAACTGCAAGGACACAAAGACTTGCCTACCCCCTCTGCAACTCGTTGACCCAAATTTGACTTGTGACGACCAGTGATAACCAAGCTAATGTAGAATAAAAAATGCAGCTTTTTTAGAAAGTTATTTGACACTAATTTTAGCTAAGCTTTGGTGTCAACTTTTTAGTAAACAAATTTCAAAAATTAACAATGTAGCATTTTAAAAAGTTATTTGATAATAACTTATGACCATATTTTTTGTAATTTTTTTATTTTTTATTTCTTCTTTTATGCTTAGGCTTTTTATAAACAAGGGAAATCTACCTTTTAGAATGATGATTTATGAATGAGTAAAAAAATTTACTTTTCTTACTTGTTAAGGTCTAGGATTGATCATAGTAAGAACTCTAATATGTTGATGTGTC
Source organism: Vanilla planifolia (assembly GCA_023846275.1). Classification (NCBI taxonomy): domain Eukaryota; kingdom Viridiplantae; phylum Streptophyta; class Magnoliopsida; order Asparagales; family Orchidaceae; genus Vanilla; species Vanilla planifolia. The sequence goes on from CM043877.1 coordinate 3,255,259, forward strand.
AGGGCTTCAATACTAAGAGGTGGGGTGCGAGGCCTAAGAAATGAGATATCATTTCAGTTTACCTATGACTTTATGACATTACCTTCCTATCATCGTCCCTTACGATTTCTTTCACTTTACCAAATTTTCATTATTTTTGTAAGAAATGTCGTTTTCTTTTTTACTTTATCTCTTAAGTTTTCTTAGATTGTCATTTTCACTTATTGACACCATTGCTACTCTTTAATTTAGTTTTCATTAGTGTTTAGATTGCCTTTACTAGCAAGTTACTTCCATATTTCAATTTTCTTGTAAGGTTTAATAAAGTCTCTTGATGCTTTTAGTCTATGCTTTTGGGACCTTGATTTTGTTATTTCTTTACTATGATATTGATTTATCAAACCTCTTTTTTAGTACATCTTTATGAGCATGTTGTAAACCTGGCTTATGAAGGACCTTTGTGTGGCTTCTAGTTTGCTTTTAGCTAAGATTGTTTTGGACGAGCAGCTCTTGTGTGTTACCGTTTTGAGTTTCTCAAGTTCTTATCCTACACTTTCTTTAACCTTAATGTGTTTAGGTTATATTCTATATTTTTGAAAACATTTATGCCACCAATCTAAATTCAATCATTTTTTATCAGTGAATATAAAAGATATTGAATAACAAACAATAAAGATTTTGCAATTGTATGTTGATGCACATATTCTTTTGGTTTTTCATACTCATTACTCATACCCATGGTGTTTGAGGATGTTCTCAATAAGAAGTTCACTCATAACTAGTGTATCCATACCCTCCTCTCAAATTACTTGGATTTTACTAACACATTTGTCCTTTGCAAAATTCTTTGAGTAAAGTTATTACAATATTTTGTTCAAAGTTGATAAAAGCACACAAATAGGAAAAGATTACAAATGCCTTAAAGATGCAACACCAATTAGAAGAAACATGCCTAAAGCTCCATTTGGTAGGTGAAGCATTTGTTATGTTATGAAATCAATGGAGAGGTCATAGAGCCATTGCATTTAGAAACCACTTGTCTTTGAATAAATGTGGAAACTGAAGAAGGTAGCCGAAGTTTGTAATTATCTAAGCCATTATATTCTTTTTATTTATAATATCTCAAAAGTGAAGATAAATAATTATATAATATTTTTAAAAATTTAAATTAAATATAAAATCATGAACTCAAGTTGATAAAAAATCTTATAAGGTAAAATAATTTTAGCATGTCAAATATAATAAAAATTGAGCTTTATAATTATTTTAAATTATTTATAATTTATAATCTTTTTAGGAATTATTTTAAATTTTTTTAAAAATCATATATCATGAAAAGAAGATATAACACCTCAAAGAAGGAGGAAGGTAAGAAAAAAATAAGTAAATAAAGTTATTTGAGAATCAATAATAGCAAGTTGATGAGAATATGAATTTGGTAGGAATTAAATTAAAGGATTTGTAATTTATAAGCACTTATTTATAAATTTGAAAAATATTAAAAAAATATAAAAATATTAGTTAAACTAAAAATTATGAAGATTTAAATTTAGAACTTAATATGAGCTTAGTAAAAGTTTCTTTGCTAAAAAAAGGGGTAGGACTAGAATAGAATTAAAATCCAAAAATGATTGATTGAATATTATAAAATAATAATTTTTTGAATATTATGTTAGAAAAAGTATTAAAAATACTAAATGCTGTCAAAATAGATGAAATTTGGTAGATGGATAGATCTCTTCATGATGAAACAAACAAAGTTAATTGATAAATTTTAGAAATTGAAACAATTGAAAAATAAATGTAATATTAAACTTTCTTAAGTATTAATTTAGCTAGGAGTGAAGTGGCCATGAAATGAAGGCACAAAGATTTCCAAAGGATATAGAACATCTATTATGATAAGAGGTTAGGAAAAGAAGTGATGCATTTGGTGAATAATTAGAAGTGACAGACAGGGTAAACGACATGGGATTAGTATAAAAATGTAGGATGCGATTAGTGAAAATTTTTTTAATATAAAATTAGTTGAAGCTTACAAAATCATACATGTGATCAATGAGAAATTTTTGTAAAAAATAGAGGGAGGAGAGACCTCAACTGAGAGCATTAAAGAGAAGAGGAGTGAGCATGAAGGATTCCATGAGAAATTAATAAGAAATCAAATAAATTTTTGAAAAGTATTGCAATAGGTACTATAACACTTGAGAAAAGAAGGAAAGGTGAAGAAATTGCATATTTTGAGATCCATTTTACAATGAGAACATTGCATGCAAGAACATGGTATGTAAGCTTGTATTTAATTATATATGATTGGTAGGAGAATAATGTAATTAATAACCTTGAGTTTGAAATGTTTTTATGTTTGCTTGCTATGTTGATGAAGTTGTGTTGACATTAGAATTGCTTTTTCTGAGAATAAGATATATGTAGTGATTTATTTAAATGTTTAAATTCAACATACTATCTAAAGTTATAAATTATCATAATGTTCACAAAAGAAAAAAAACAAAAATATATAAATTTGGAAAGAAAAAAAAAGATACGAAAAATTGTAATTAAGTGTTGATAAAGAGAAGATAAGATTCAAAATATAAAAGGATGAATGATATTTTAAAGTAATGACAATCATTCTAAATTGATAGTTTCGAAGATAAGCCAAAAGAGCTATTCATTAAGGTTTTTTACTCAAAAATGTTGTGTTCTAGAAAATATGCTCAATATATTATAAAAAAGATATTATCCTAAGTCAATTATTAAAGTTGACAAATTATAAAAGAATTAAAAGATTTTAAATAGAATTTGAAATTACTTTTGTAACTCTTTACTTGATATTATGACTTAATGCCATCTTTATTAACTTCAAAATTATGAAAATTAGAGTTTAAACATAGCCAAAGAACATTAATCACCTAGTCAAGTAATGAATGATGATTACAACTTACTCCTGGTCAATTATAGGTCACATATTTTTCAAAATTTGACTTAAAAGTTTCAGATTTTAGTGATCAAATAGACAGTCTCCCATAAACTACTTATTTTTCTTGTATATATAATATCATTTCACAATAATACTTACAAAAGCATATCTTTGGTTAAAACTCAGTATTACCACACAGCAAAACATAAACTAACATTATATATAGCTATTAAAAGATAGTATAATCTACGATCTTATAAGCCTCTAACAAAATTACAAATATAACATATCAGAATCATTACCCCTAAATTTTATTATCCGAAAGTACCTTACTCTTACACTGGAGGTGCTAACTCATACATTACTAGGTCCTCTCATTCAGTAAGTACTTATGTAATGCCTTGTAATGTAAGTAAGAGAGTTAACATAATATGCTTAATAAATAAATTGATAGCTAAAATAAAAAAGATAAAGTGATACAAATACAATAAAAGAAATGGAAATTGATCCCAGGTTAAATAGGAGTGTTTTACTTTAGCTCACAAGCACACACTCATTAATGACACATGAGTCTTATTCAAATTCGAAGTCATGCTTGAGCCGAATCCTATTTTGATTTGTCATTTTTGTCAATCATAAGGGTTGATTGCAATATTCTATTTTTTATGATTATCTCCATTATTTTTACTCTTATTTATCTTAATACATTTTATAGTTATTTCGTGTCATCGTTGATGTCTATTCTTGTTTGTTTATAGTTGTGTGTGCTTCACGCACCATCATCAGCCCTTTGTCATCACCTGGTTGCCAATTAACCCTGATCATTGCCATCATTGGCCGCTCACCATCTCCTGGCCACCCACCTTCTGGTCACCTTTGGTCATTGTTATCTATTTTACTCATTGCTGGCATCCCTCATCACATCAACATCATCATTCGATTGTCATGTTACATGATTGAATACTTTTTCTTATGTTATAAATTTTTTCATATATTTTTATTTTTATATTTTACTTAATGTGGTTGAGTCATTTAGAGTTAATGGTTTTAAAATTACAAAAGTCTCTTTTAGATTCTCAAGTGATTTAACTCTAAAATAGTCTTTTTAATATTGATTTTTCATCTATTTCATGCTTATGTTTTGTTTTAAGGTATATTTAATTTCTTTTATCTCATGCATAGCTATTGAGCTCTCTTTCATCTATAAATAAAAGAGATTTCTTCATTATATGATGATGCTATTCTTGAATTAAGTTTTTCTTATTTATGTGTTTTTAATTTTGTGAGTAAAGAGTGTGCACCCAATTCTAATTATCTAAAATAATAATTAAAAACCCATTTTCTTTTGTGAAATTTTATGTTACCATTACCTTCAACTTTCAACTTTGATGAGTCTCCAAGACTCACACTTGCTTGCACATTTTCAATTGTATCAAATCGATCTCATTTTCCACACATATGGTTTCTTACTCTCGAGTCAAGAAATCATACATCTTCTCTTTCGTTAGCCTTTTTTTCACCAATAATTATATTGACCCTTCTTGTGATGTTCCAACATAGTTTGATTGTTTATTCTTATGCCAACAATCAGAAACACAATGACCAAACTCATGACAATTATAAAATTCAACATTTCTTCCCTGTCCTCGATTATGAGAAGCATCATTCCTTCCATGCTCGTGTTAAGTGTAAGGTTAATTAATTTTCTATTGAGATTTGTTTTGGAAACAACCTCTTTCACGTCCTTGATATGAACCTCGTCCTCTTCTCCTTGAATTTGAATTCTCTTTCTTCAAGGTATTGTTTTCTTTCAAATTTAGTTTTGATTCTAATGCTTGATCAATAGGTGCAACTTCAGTCTTTTTCTTTAGTCATTGCTAATGCCCTTGTAAGGAACTTATTAGCTCTTCAATAGATAATCTACTTATATCTTTAGATTCTTTAATTACTACAACCACATGCTCAAACATAGGAGTTAAAGAACGAAGTAGCTTTTCGATCATATGTACATCATCAATTTGTTCTCCAATTCTTTTCATCAGTTCATAATAGTAATTAATCGTGAAACATAATTGGAGATACTCTCATTTTCATTCATCTTTGATTGGTCAAAATCACCTTTAAGGATTTGAAGGCGTACACGCTTCGCCTGTTCAATACTTTTGAAGATTTTGTTGAGTTTATTTCAAACTTCTCTGCTTGAAGTTACTTCTACAACTTTTTTAAAAGTGGCATTATCAAGCCCTTGATATATCAAGAACAATGCCTCTTTATCATTTTTGTTATTTTTTCAATAATTTTCTCTCTGTTTTAATAGAATTTGATTCTTCAAAGCCACTAGTAACAATCTTCCAAAGGTCTGACGAGCCAAGAAGGGCTTTAATCTGAATGCACCAATTATCATAATTATCGTTAGTCAATCTTGGAATGGTTTGTTGCATAATTCTGAATATTTTAAATAAAAACACATTTCCAAATACTGCTTTTGCTTTCTGAAACACACTGTTGAACACTATGTCGCTTCTCATTTCTGCACACCACAATTTTTACCAACTGCACTTTCAAACATAATTTTTTACTCTTTTTCCTTCGACGCTGCAGTGTTTGAAATAAATTGTAAATAAATTCAAATAAAATAGATCTCAAATTACAAACAGTAAACTTGTATTAAAGAGTATTTGGGAGAAATTAAAAAATGGTACAGAAATCCTAAGGTGTAGGAATACAAACATGATAGAATTTAATTTTATTCTTGTGTAATAACATAATAACAATTACACTATTTTATAGGCAAATAATCTTCCGAATAGTTGCTTATAATACAAAAATGTATTCCTAATCTATACGACAATTATAAACTTAAAATTTAAACCTATTTAAACACTTAAAATATACTAACAAATACTTAAAATATATTAACAAACACTTAAAATATACTAACAAATGTTTAAAATGTGTTAACAAATACTTAAAATTTGCTAACATCACAAGCATAACATGGCTAAGGATAAACTTCGATAATTGATCTTAATCCAATGGAATGAGTAATTTTATAGTCACTAAATCCTGCTGCAACAAATAAATTGTGCCATTCCTCTTCGTCTCTCTCCTTTCCAGTGGTGTTGATCATCATGTGCAGGTCAAATAAGAGCTGTGTTTCCTTTGTAATTTGAGCATCATTGACACCCATGCCTGCTACCATATCGATTATGATCAATTTTCCTCCCTTCTCTCGTGGAGGAATTGCTTCTTTGCATCTCTTCAGTATCTTAATGCATTCTTCATCAGTCCAATCATGAAGTATCCACTAAGAATAATGCAAATAATAATAAAGTAAAATTATATTGTAAAAAATAAATGTGTTAGAATAAAACTGTAAAAAGAGTTAAGAGTTTTAACTTTAAATAGGGCGGCGTCTGCGCGGGGGACCTCGACAAACATGTCGCCGCTAACGAACTCGATGGCCGCGGAAGCCCTCGGCGCTTTGGAGATGACGTGGGGGAGGTCAAAGACAATGCAACGAAGGTTTGGAAAGGCCTCCACCAGCTTGGAGGCGGCCAAGCCGGTACCGCCTCCGACGTCTACCAGCGAGCCGATCCCGCGGAAGGCCTCCCTGGCGACATGCGTGCCGATGTCCATCACAAAAGTGGAATCGCTCTCCATCGCGCTGTTGAAGATGAGGTTCAATTGAGGCCGTTCGACGATCAGGTCCCAAAAGATTTTGCCGTGGGTGATCTCGAAGGACGAGGGGGCGACATCCGGGCTGCGGAACCAGTCTCCTAGCATCTGGGAGGAGTCCACAAAATGGCGGTCGAGGATAAAGCGGACAAAGGGGGAGGAGCAGTGGATGGAGGTGGAGAGGAGGAAGCGTGAGACGGTCGTGAGGTCGAAGGTCTCCTCCCCGTCGGGGGTAACGTGGGAGGCGAATAGGCCTTCGTGTGAAAGGAGGCGCATGAGGCTGCGGAGGTGGCGAGACTTGTCGGGGGGAACGGAGAGGGAGGCGCAGAGGTCGGATACGGTGGCTGGAGTGCCGTGGAGGTTTATGGCGTCTGGGATGGCGAGTTCGACGGCGCATTTCAAGCACATCGATTTGATGAAGCTGAAGGTGAGTTTCCATAATTGGGCATGCGCATTGAGGGTCTCTTCCATATCCGCCTCGCCGACGACGGCGTTATGTTCTTTTTTGTAAGTATAAGCATTCTCTTCTGCTGTCAATTTTAATTCTTTAAAAGGTTCATTGCATAACTTTATTGAAAAAAAACTTCAGCCACTCAACCGAATTTCTATGCGATAAGGTTTCTGTTGTCAATTTTAATTCTTTAAAGGTTCATGGCATAACTTTATTTAAAAAAAAAAACTTCAGCCACTCAAATGAATTTTTATGTGATAATGTTCAAAGAATATCTTCTATATAAATTTATTTTTATATAAATATCAAAGACATACAGATAAAAACATTTCTATATGAGTAAAAAATCCTAAAAATTTCTCGAGATCACAGATACTACTAACGACGTAAAATTTTCAAAAGTAAACAAAAAAATGGGACAAGAAAGAACCATTGCACTTCCAAGCACTTGTCAAAAAATATGGTGTATGTTATGAATATTGTGAATCTATATTTTACAAAAAAAAATGGTTTTAAAAATATTTAAAATACAACATAATTGATATATGTATAATAAAATAAATCTAGTAAATGTCACAATGGTTCACCAAACTCATATTAAGTAACTAATAAGATTTGGTTTCAAGATCAAATTTCTTTATAGCACTTTTGGAATTCAACAACTCCCATCATTTATCATTAATATTAACTTCTTGTCATTACAAGTCACAAAAGTATTATAGATTTTTATATTTTTTTAATCTTTAGCCTTTTACCTTAAATAGAGTAGGCATATCTTGACATCTACATAACTTTTTTCTCACAATGTCTTTCTCAATAGTGAAGACGACATCTTCTATCTCTACTTTCCCATGTTCAAGCTCACGTGGAGTTTCCTCCTCAATATGCAATAGATTTACATTACTATTTTGTATAATCAGGTTGTTTGATCAATAGCAATAGTCAATCTGGTTTTAAGAAGTATTCGAAGTTTTTCCCTTAATAATCTAAGTATCAAATGATTTTGGTAGACCAACATTAATAACAAACTTCAATGTTTTTATAGTTAGATGTAAAGTTTTGAATCTAGTGTTCATAGTTATTGGTCTTTCCACTAATACTTCAAAATTTTCAATTTACATCAAGAAAGTCAATTTTGTCTACCAAGCCCTCAAAAGTGTTTATGTACTCTATAATATTAGAGTTTCAAACATACTATCTGGATGTACTCAAAGATAATTAATAATAATATAAATAAAAAAAAAGAATACATGTGATAGTTTTCTCATTCACATATCTCACCTATTTTTAAATCAAAGTTATATTACTAACTTTTTATGGCCTCACCTCACCATATTAATAATCATTGTAAAATCAAAATTTATGTGAAATTAAATCAACAAATGAGACACAAAACCCTTACTAAATACTTGATGATAGTGAAAATAAATCTTTGCTACTAAGACAAATCTAAAAGGAACCATAAAAATATATAGAAAATAATGTTGTGTTACAACATAGGTCACAAATGTATCTATTTGGTTTCATAGAAGTACTCCTTAATTTAATCTCTTATTCATATAGGATTTCTACATTATCATGCTTATAAAATAATCAAAATAGAACCCTAAGTATAATATGCATTAGTTATTTTTTGGTAAATTATGTGAGACAAAATATATAAGAGAAGAGGGGCGAATATTACATCTAACAAATTTTTTATTTTGAAAAATTAGAAAGAAAAATTTTGCACTTTAAAAAAGAAATTATCAACAGAGTGAAAATGCTCAATAATAAAATAGATGCATAAAAAATTTTAGGTAATTCAATAAAACCTGTGCTAAAATTCTCCTTTAACAATCAATCGGGCTTCTACTAGCCACTCCATTTTTCCAAAGCCTGTAGGGATAAACAAAAACAACTTGGTGCTCCAATAAGACACAAATCTACAAAAATTTGCTATATAAAAAAAATTGAAAGCTTTACAATTTTTACATAAAAAATTTCTACACTTTCAAATCTTTAAAACAAAAGCATCACAATTAATAATGATATAGATGTTATTGGGACGAAGCAAAAAAGATTATAGACGAAAGTAGAAAAAATAAAAATTGAAAAAACCAACAGCTCCCAAAATTGCATGGAAATTCACTGCTCACGATTTTGAACTTCACTTGGGCACTCATGAAATTTTTAAGTTTCACTCAATTAATTTCAAAAGTTAATCAATGAACTATATTTATAGTTGAAAAAAAAAATTCAAAATAACTCTCTCAATGACTAGAATCAATTTTTTTAGAAAGCTAGCCATTATAGATGACACAAACGAAGATGAAGTATAATTACCATCGTATTATAGGAGAATAAAATAAATATTATCCAATTGGAATCATTGGTAAAGGGTTCAAATCAAATCACAACGAGATAAAATCAGAAAGTTAGATTCTACCATCATTTTTCAATTTCTCCTAAATACTCTCTATGATAAGTTTTATTATATATTAATATTAAGTTGACGTAATTACAATAATGAGGTTAAAAAGTTGAAATTGATAATCAAATGGGTTAATATAATCCTTAAAAATAACATTGTTTTCTAACTAAAAAAATTTCTTGGGGTATGAAAACAAAAATATATTTTGGAAGTACATGTAAAGATGATTTAAGATAATTATTTAATTATAATTTAAAATTACTTTTTGCATAATTTATCCAAATAAATTAACACCTATGGTGTCTCTAATTTTTTGAAATTAGTTTTTCCTTTAAATCAAATAAATAATAAAATTCGAATTCCAAATTTAAGTGACAATAAACTATTATTATTTTTTCAAAATCATGTTTAACATCTTTGGCACATCGATTTGATGAAGCTGACGGCGTTATGTCCTTTTCTATAAATATGTGCGTTCTCTTTGCGGTCAATTTTAATTCTTTAAAAGGTTCATAGCATAACTTTATTAAAAAAAAACATCAGCCGCTCAACCGAATTTCTATGAGATAAGGTTTCTGTTGTCAATTTTAATTCTTTAAAAGGTTCATGGCATGACTTTATTTAAAAAAAAAAACATCAGCCACTCAACTGGATTTCTATGTGATAAGGTTCAAAGAATATCTTTCATATAAAGAATTTCTATATAAATTTATTTTTATATACATATCAAATTCATATAAATAAAAACATTTCTATCTGAGTAAAAAATCCTAAAAATTTCTCAAGATCACAAAATACTACTAAAGACGTAAAATTTTCAATAGTAAACAAAAAAAAAATGAGACAAGAAAGAACCATTGCACTTCCAATGGTTCTTTAAATATTGTTTTTCCCTTTCATTATGTAAGACACTTATGGAATGCTGTGAGTAGGTAAGGGAAAGCAAGTAGTTTCAATCAATGAGACTACTTGGGAATAATAGAAGGGAATAACAATGTTTAAATGTCTGTGGGAGGTCTAGTGCAAAAACTTTGGTTTTATAAGTTCTAAAACCTTATTCCGTCGCGGGTTTGACAAGTGCTTGGAAGTGCAATGGTTCTTTCTTGTCCCATTTTTTTGTTTACTTTTGAAAATTTTACGTCGTTAGTAGTATCTGTGATCTCGAGAAATTTTTAGGATTTTTTACTCATATAGAAATGTTTTTATCTGTATGTCTTTGATATTTATATAAAAATAAATTTATATAGAAGATATTCTTTGAACATTATCACATAAAAATTCAGTTGAGTGGCTGAAGTTTCTTTTTTTAAATAAAGTTATGCCATGAACCTTTAAAGAATTAAAATTGACAACAGAAACCTTATCGCATAGAAATTCGGTTGAGTGGCTGAAGTTTTTTTTCAATAAAGTTATGCAATGAACCTTTTAAAGAATTAAAATTGACAGCAGAAGAGAATGCTTATACTTACAAAAAAGAACATAACGCCGTCGTCGGCGAGGCGGATATGGAAGAGACCCTCAATGCGCATGCCCAATTATGGAAACTCACCTTCAGCTTCATCAAATCGATGTGCTTGAAATGTGCCGTCGAACTCGAGATCCCAGACGCCATCCACCTCCACGGCACTCCAGCCACCGTATCCGACCTCTGCGCCTCCCTCTCCGTGCCCCCCGTCAAGTCCCGCCACCTCCGTAGCCTCATGCGCCTCCTTTCACACGATGGCCTCTTCGAAACCCACGTCACCCCCTCTGGTGAGGAGGCCTTCGACCTCACCCCCGTCTCCCGGTTCCTTCTGTCCACCTCCATCCACTGTTCCTCCCCCTTCGTCCGCATGATCCTCGACCGCCACATAATGGACTCGTCCCAGATGCTCGCCGAATGGCTCCGCCGCCCGGACGTCTCCACCTCTCCCTTCGAGATCACCCACGGGAAAGACTTGTGGGGCCTGAACGCCGTAATGCCTCAGTTCAACCGAATCTTCAACAGCGCGATGGAGGGCGACTCCAGTTTTGTGATAGACATCGTCACGCGTGTCTGCCGGGAGGCCTTCCGCGGGATCGGCTCACTGGTGGACGTCGGAGGCGGCACCGGCTTGACCGCCGTCAAACTAGTTGAGGCCTTTACCGGCCTTCGTTGCATCGTTTTCGACCTTCCCCACGTCATCGCCACTGCGCCGAAGGCTTCGGAGATCATTGAGTTCGTCAGCGGCGACCTGTTCGTCGAGGTCTCCCGCGCAGACGCCGCCCTACTTGAAGTAACAATTCTCCCTCATTTTACAGTTTTTCCCAAACGCATTTATCTTTTTACAAAATTGTTCTCATTTGTTGTTAATTGTATTATTCTTAGTGGATGCTTCATGAGTGAAACGATGAAGAATGCATTAAGATATTGAAGAGATGCGAAGCAATTCCTCCACGAGAGAAGGAAGGTAAAATAATCATAATCGATATAGTGATAGGCGTGCTTGTCGATGATGCTCAAATTATATTTGAAACACAACTTTTATGTGAAATGCACATGATGATCAAATTTTATGTGTTCTCTACGACCAAATCTTACATAAAGGGAGGAGGAGAGGCTTTCGTAAAGTTCATGCTGAGGAAGGAGAAGAAAGAGATTGTGAAAACTTATGCCTGCTGTAGCTAAGAGGGAAGATTTGAAGGCAAGCATTTAAAATTTTTACTTTTGGTTTTTTTAACATCAACATAATTATAATTCGATTAAAGTAAGAAATGTTAGCAAACTTTAAGTTTTTTAAATGTTTGGTTAGCACTTTGTAAGTGCTTATTAGCATTTTTTAAGGAGTGGTTAGTATCTTTTAAGTATTTTGAGGATTTTTAGGGATTTTAAGTATCTTGAAGATTTTTAGGGATTAGAAACAAACTTTTGAATTATGAGAAAAGATTTGGGAGATTAGATATGTTTTTTTGCTATAAATAGATGTAAGTGTTGTTTTGTTATTATGCAATTTGATGAATAAAAAGTTTCTTAGCTATTCTCTTCTTCTTCCTTAAGTCTTTCTTTGCAATTTCCCAATTTCTCCCTTCTCTTTTATTTCCATCAAAGTGGTATCAGAGCTAAGGAAGTAGATCGAACGCCGCAGCGTCGAAGGGAGAAGAGCAAAGTTTTCTTTAAAGAGTGTTGTTCATTTACAATGTCGGGAATTATGCAACAAGTCATTCCCAGATTGATGAACGACAACTATGATAATTGGTGCATCCAATTTAAGGCCCTTCTTGGCTCGCAAGACCTTTGGGAGATTGTTATCGATGGCTTTGATGAATCAGATGCTACTGAAGCGGAGAAGAAATTGTTGAAAGAAAATCAGAGAAAAGACAAAAAGGCATTGTTCTTGATATATCAAGGACTTGATGAAGTCACTTTTGAGAAAGTTGTAGAAGCGACTACAAGCAAAGAGGTTTGGAGTAAACTCAACACAATCTTCAAAGGTGTTGAACGGGTGAAGCGTGTACGGCTTCAAATCCTTAGGGGTGATTTTGAGCAAGCAAAGATGAATGAAAATGAGACTATCTCAGATTATATCTCACGATTGATTGCTATTGTGAATTTGATGAAGAGAAATGGAGAACAAATTGACGACGTACGTGTCATTGAAAAGGTACTTCGTTCTTTAACTCCTATGTTTGAGCATGTGGTAACCGCAATTGAAGAATCTAAAGATATATGTAGTTTATCTATTGAAGAGCTAATGGGTTCTTTACAAGTGCATGAGCAAAGACTAAAGAAAAAAGCTGAAGTTACACCTATTGATCAAGCATTAGAGTCAAAACTAAATTTGAAGGAAGACAATACATTGAAGAAAGAGAATTCAAATTCAAGAGGAAGAGGACAAGGTTCATATAGAGGACGTGGAAGAGGTCGTTTCCAAAACAGATCTCAACAGAAATTTAATCAATCTTACACTCAACACGGGCATGGAAGAAATAATTCTTCTCGAGGTCGAGGACAAGGTAGAAATATTGAATGTTACAATTGTCATAAATTTGGTCATTATGCTTCTGATTGTTGGCATAAGAATAGTCAATCAAATTATGTTGAAACATCGAAAGAAGAGTCAATATCTTTATTGGCTGAAAAAGAGGGCAACGAAAAAGAAGATGTATGGTTTCTTGATTCAGGAGCAAGCAACCATATGTGTGGAAAAAGACATCTATTTGAGTCAATTGAAAATATGCAAGCAAGTGTGAGTCTTGGAGACTCATCAAAGTTGAAAGTTGAAGGCAAAGGTAATATAAAACTTTACAAAGAGAATGGGTTTCCAATTATTATTTCAGATGCATATTTTATTCCTGATATGAAAAGTAATATCCTTAGCCTTGGGCAATTAATTGAGAAAGGATATATTATACATATGGAGAATGGTTATCTTCTTTTGCAAGATTCAAAGGGAAGGAATATTACCAAAGTGAAGATGTCGACAAATCGCATGTTTCCTCTTCAATTAAAATCAACAAGTGAAGTTTGTTATCTTGGGCATCTTTCAAATGATTCTTTGAAATGGCATCTAAGGTATGGTCACCTTAACTTTGGAGGTTTAAAATTATTGGCAAAAGAAGGAATGGTGAAAGGTCTTCCTTTATTGGATGATCCAAACCATATATGTGAAGCTTGTATACTTGGAAAGCAACATCGTCTACCATTTTCGAAGAATAACACTTGGAGAGCTAAAAGGCCATTACAGCTTATTCATACAGATATTTGTGGTCCATTGGTGCCATTATCAAATGGAGGTAACAAGTATTTTATTACTTTCATAGATGATTTCAGTAGAAAAATGTGGACATATTTTATTAAGGAGAAATCTGCTGCTATCTCCATATTTAAAGAGTTCAAATGCAAGGTTGAAAAAGAGAGTGGGTTATTTATTCAATGCCTTAGATCTGATAGAGGTGGTGAATACACTTCAAATGAATTTATTCAATTATGTAAGCAAGAAGGCATACGACATCAATTTACCACTAGTTATACTCCACAACAAAATGGAGTAGCTGAAAGAAGAAATCGTACTATCCTTGATATGACAAGGACAATGATGAGAGAGAGGAATATGCCAAAAGAATTTTGGGCAGAAGCAGTTGCATGTTCAACTTATCTGTTGAATCGATGTCCTACTAAAGCTGTGCGTTATATGACTCCACAAGAAGCTTGGAGTGGATATACACCAAGTGTTTCTCATTTTCGAATATTTGGTTGTATTGCATATGCACAGGTACCTAATGCAACAAGGAAGAAATTAGATGATAAAGGTGAAAAATACATATTCATTGGGTACAGCGAGGAGTCAAAAGCCTACAAACTCTACAATCCTTTAACCAAAAAGGTATTCATTAGTCGTGATGTTGTGTTTGTAGAAGAAGATACTTGGAAGTGGACGGAAGAGAATGATGATAAAACTATCACGCTTGGGCAAGAAGAAGAAATTCAAAATCAACAAACTCATGATTTGAATTCTCCAACAAGTTCTCCCTCAAGATCAACTATTATGCAAAAGAAAACACATCCTATTGACTCAAGCAAAAAGATGAAAAGTTTACAAGAGATATATGAGCAAACGTCCCAATATTCTAACTTATTCTGTTATTTTGCTGATTATGAACCTATTTCTTTTGATGAAGCAGTGCAAGATATAAATTGGCAAAAAGCTATGGATGAAGAAATAGCATCTATAGAAAAGAATAATACATGGGAGTTGGTTGAACTCCCTCCTCAAAAGAAACCCATAGGAGTTAAATGGGTTTACAAGATCAAGCATAAAGCAGATGGAACAGTGGATCGATACAAGGCAAGACTTGTGGCAAAAGGTTTTAAACAAAAATATGGTATAGACTACAACGAGGTATTTGCTCCAGTTGCTCGATTTGATACAATGAAGTTGATTTTAGCACTTGCAGCACATCATGGATGGAAGGTATGTCAACTTGATGTTAAATCGGCATTTTTGAATGGAGTTTTAGAAGAAGAAGTTTATATTGATCAACCTGAAGGTTACAAAATTGTGAATAATCCACATAAAGTCTATCGTTTGAAAAAGGCTTTATATGGATTGAAACAAGCACCAAGAGCATGGAATACCAAGATTGATGGATATCTTCAACAACAAGGATTCCAAAAATGTCCATTTGAGCATGCACTTTACATTAAGACAACTCAAAATAATATTCTTATAGTTTGTCTTTATGTAGATGATTTGCTTTATACAGGAAATTCTTTTGAATTGTTTCAAGAATTCAAAAGAACTATGCAGTATGAATTTGAAATGACAGATAATGGTGAAATGTCATACTTCCTTGGTTTGGAAGTAAAGCAAATGAAAATTGGAATCCAAATCTCTCAAAGAAGATACGCTACTGAACTTCTAAAGAAGTTTAGAATGGAAGATTGTAAATCAGTGGCAACACCACTTGATGTAAGAATGAAACTAAGTAGAGAAGGAGAAGGAAAAGATGTTGACTCTACTTTATTTAAAAGTCTTGTAGGTAGTCTTCGTTACCTCACTATCACAAGACCTGATATTTTATATTCTGTTGGACTCATTAGTCGATATATGGAAAATCCAAAGGAAACACATTGGATGGTTGCAAAAAGAATACTAAGATATATTAAAGGAACACTTGATTATGGTTTGTATTTCACTAACCAAAGTGGGACAGATTTATGTGGCTACTCTGATAGTGATTGGGGAGGTGATATAGATGAAAGGAAGAGTACAACTGGTTATTGTTTCTTCTTCGGATCATCAGCATTTATGTGGAGATCAACTAAACAAGATGTCATTGCTCTTTCGTCTTGTGAAGCAGAGTATATTGCAGCTTCATCAACAGTTTGTGAAGCAATTTGGTTACGAAATTTATTACAGGAGTTACAACATCAACAAGAAGAGCCAACAACTATATTTATTGATAATATGTCAGCCATAAAATTAGCAAAAAATCCAGTACAACATGGGAGAAGCAAGCATATCGAGACAAGGTATCATTTTCTTCGTGATCATGTCAACAAGGAGACTATAAGATTGGTACATTGCAATACTGAAGAACAAGTAGCTGATATTTTCACTAAATCGCTTGGAGTGAAGAAGTTTGAAGAATTACGAGATCAATTAGGGTTGAAGATACTTCAAGTTTGAGAGGGAGTAATGTTAGCAAACTTTAAGTTTTTTAAATGTTTGGTTAGCACTTTGTAAGTGCTTATTAGCATTTTTTAAGGAGTGGTTAGTATCTTTTAAGTATTTTGAGGATTTTTAGGGATTTTAAGTATCTTGAAGATTTTTAGGGATTAGAAACAAACTTTTGAATTATGAGAAAAGATTTGGGAGATTAGATATGTTTTTTTGCTATAAATAGATGTAAGTGTTGTTTTGTTATTATGCAATTTGATGAATAAAAAGTTTCTTAGCTATTCTCTTCTTCTTCCTTAAGTCTTTCTTTGCAATTTCCCAATTTCTCCCTTCTCTTTTATTTCCATCAAGAAAAGCATTTGAGATGGTTGACATGTTAAATAATGCAAATTAATTTTGATGTTGAGTAAACCCAAGAGAAGAAGAGCAGATCGTGGTTGTTAATACATGTCATATGAGTATGATGGTCTGTATCGTATTGTACAATCAACTTAAAATACTCTTGTTTAAAGGACCATAAAGATATGATGTTAGGTTGTAGAAGTCTCTAAGAGGTTCGTACAAGAATGTTCATTTGTGGTATTAGTATGATAAAATTATAAAGTTATTGAATTTATCAAATAAGGGTGATATTGATATTGTATCTATAAAATGAGTTGAACTATCAAGTTCATCATATGAAAATATAAATATCAGTCTTGTATGATGTAGTTAAAAAAATATATGGTCATACTAGTACGATTATAAAAATCATTCTTGATGATTCTTCAATTACTTAAAATTAGGATCACATTTGTATGATGTATTAAATCTTGTCGTATGATAAAAATAAAGAATAAATTAAATGCATAAGGTGAGTCTATTAATGGGAATGTATATAGCATACCAGTGTGGTGACACTAGGAGTAGTGGATGTTATTATATGGTATAGGTACCAAACCTACTTAGAGACACTAGGCTTAGTCACTGTTATCATAACGTACAGGTCTTTAGACCATATAGCTTAGTATTATTTGGATAACTTGGATGAATGTTAACTAAAAGTCATTTATTAATATAATCTAATGAGAATAATGATTCAAAGAAAATTGGCCTCGATAATTATATAAAATATTTAAAAATTAAAAAATAATAAAAAATTTAGCTTTCATATTTTCTCTATCTTACTAATTGTATATACATGTCATATGTTATAGTTTTAGATTTATTCATGTGATTTATCATCATATATTATAGTATGACTTTTGATTTATTCATTATGTTTATTTATTTATATTGACATTTCTTTATTATTTCTTACCATATAGAATCTATATATTAAGAACAATATCATCACTACTTATATTATAATCTTGCATTCATTGTCTTGAGATTTGGGTATTTTGATGCCTTATGAGAGGACCATACTCCAAGTTATGAGTGGGTAGTGCATTGTGTGAATTAAGTGTTGATAAATTCATGAAGCATTTATTTGAGTTTCGTAAATATTTCTATGTGATTCTTTATCTTAATTATTTTATTATGCTGATAGTTTTTATTTTATGGTATTATTTGTGTTAGTAGTTAGAATTTTGTTTCATTATCAAATATCCATCAAAAGTTTTGTATCATCACCTATTGATTTAATTCTATATAACCTCTACATTTTAAAACGATTATTTAAATGAAGAGGTGAGCCATGAGGGGTTAAGTTTAATAATAGGTGAGATACATGTGTGAGAATATTATCAACTATATTCTTATTATTATTCATGTTATTATTAATTATATAAGGACACATCTAGATAATATGTTTAGATATTGTAGTGTGATAAGTAAAGTCCAACTATGGATAGAGAATAATTTAAGAATATGAGTAGAGGAAAAATAGTGAAACTAAAAGGCGATACATAACAAGAATAAGCTCAAACTCTTATCTCATTATTACAATCTATTGAGGGTTCTAGTAGTCAAGCCAAAGGGCTATTATAATAAAATAATGGATCAATTTCATTGTATGCATCTATCATCATTTGTAGGGAATGAATATTGTGTAGCAATGGAAAGTTGATTAGACTAGATGGTGAGAATATTTGATTGGATGTCTAGTCCTGATAATAGAAAGGTAGCTTCGACAATTCTGATATTGAGAAATGCTACTAGGCACTAGTGGAGCTTTGGAAACAAAATTTGTTTTCTAAGTCGATTAATAAAAGAAATTCCTTGGAAAGTGTTTATACAAGATTTTTGAAAAATGGTATTTTTTAAATCCACATAAGAAAAGATGCAAGAAGAACAAATATGCTATATATTTCATAAAAGGTGTATGAGATGAAATTTAAATAGCTTTGATGATTGTTCAAATCACAAATTATATGGAATTTGCGAAACAAGCCCGTACCATTAAATTGGAATATGAATTCTTAAAAATAGGAAAGAAATAAGAAAGAAAGGTTTTGAAACTCAATGATTTAAAACAAATATTCTAGCAAAAGATAAACATTTAGTGCATCTCATGGATGTAGTTTTTTTATCATAAAGGGTTTGATAGTTTTATATCTACAAACAAAGCTAGTAGTACAGGCCTTAGTTGTAGATATAATGGCACAAAAATGCATGAAAAATGTGGAATATGACACCAAGGGTAGTGTGAGTTAGATATTTCTCACCCAATCAAATGCTTTTTATGTAGAGAATTGAGACATATTACTATAACTTGTCTCAAAAGTCATGGAATAAACATAACAAATACCTTAAACAGTGTGAATAGAGATCATGTAGGATATTGTACAGGTACTGGGTCCATGATTATTTATAGTAACACTATTAGAGATGGAGCAATCTCTAGGTTAAGACTAACAAGAGTTTACTCAATCCCTTAAGTAGAGGTTTATCATCCCAATAATATCATTATAGATATACAATACTTACAAAAATGACTTATAATAGTTTTCTTTATTTATAAGTATTATATTTCTTTATTTCTATCCAGATAACAAATCGAATAAGTGTTTGATTACAATCATTAAAGAAATTACTAAGAATTAGAATAATAAATAGGAATAATGTTAGAGTAAGAAATTGTATGAAAAATGATATGAGAATTCGACGGAGGTGAAATTTTATTTAATTCTAAGGACAATGGAGCAAGTTATACATTAGATTGACTTATGCTCATGTTGGAATATGCAACATATTTTTTAAAGGTAATTTTTAGATAATCCACTTGTTTTAATAAGTTAGAATGTGATGAGATTAAATATATTTAAAGATATTAGTTCAAATAATAGAAAAGAGGTTAGATATCAAGAAATAAAGTACTTTAGGATAGAAAAATTTTGTAAACAATCTAATAAAGAGGGAATATGTTTGAGAAAAATAAAATTTGTTAGAATTTGACACTTTTCGAAACTATTAGAATAAAACATCTATAGTAAGCGAAGATTGTAACAACCTTGATTGTTTATAAAAATCAATATGCAATAATTCTTAGAATAAAGTTGATAGTATTATGATTAAGAATATTCATAAGTGATAAAAGTAATGTCTTAATATCTATTATTTAATCATAATAATAAGTTGATGTGATCAATCAATATCCAAACCTTTCTAAAATTTTTGGACAAAATTTCTATAAGAAGGGATAATAATTCTTATTTTTTTCTTGATCATGATAAAAAAATCCTAGAATAAAGCCCAAGAAGATAAACCTCCACTTAAGTATTAGGTATAATTGAACATGATCAAATCAATTTCTTGAAATATCATTTTTGTATTTAAAAATATTAAAAAATGATAAAACATTAGAAAGTATGTCTTTTTATCAAACAATATCAAAATTATTATTGTAGCATATTAATGAAAGAGCTCTTTGAGATAAAACTAATGATGATAAGTTTATAATTTTTGGAGATCTCGATAATTAAGTTTAAATTTTTAAAGAGATTGATATAATTGTAATGTAAAAATATTGCATAAAGTAGATTTCCAAGTTTTGAAATTTTAGCATAGTTTAATCCAATTGTCTACAAATGAGGAAATGTTGGCTACACTTAAGGTTGATATGTAAATTTTTAATTTTAACAAATAACAGATCATACTACTGGATGATAGAATTCTACTATGTTAATTTTCTACCGTACTTTATTTTAACCATTATTGATGGCTACTTTGTAATTAACTATTTATTTTTGTCATGAAGGGGAAATTGAGGGCTTCAACTATTATCCCTTATCAAATCATGAGCATGCCAAAATCCTTTGTCATAAATATAAGGCGAGTTGTTTTCCATTGAGTTAAGCTTTGGTTGAGAGAAAACATACACACATAGAGAAAGAGAGAAAACATACACACATTGAGAAAGAGAGAGATAGATAGATAAGGTGAAAGAGAGAGAGAGAGAAGGAGAGAAGGAAAGAGAGAGAGAGAGAGAGAGAGAGAGAGAGAGAGAGAGAGAGAGTCTTAAATAGACAACAAGCTAAGGAAAAGGAAGTTGGGGAAACATGTGCTTGTTATAGTTAAGAAGGAATATTATAAAAAAAAGTAAGGTAAGCATTTAATATTTTTCATTTTGATTTTTTTTATAAACATTAGGATGAGTACATTTCAGTTGAAGTAAGAAAAGCATTTATGAGGGTTTAGATATCATATGAGATATATTGGTTGTGATTTGAAATAATACAAGAGAAATAGAAGGAGAGATTATAGATACAATTCTATACACTAATGTTTGAATAATTTTAAAATATCACACTTGTCACCTAACCTTAATTAGTATATAATATCTTTTAATATCATTTAATAATCTATTAAGTATTTTTAATATTATAAGTTCTAAATTAAATTATAATAAAAGTCTAGTTTGTTTTAAATCAATTCCTCAATTAATTGGTCCAAAGAGAGATGGTTAAAGTCTTTGGTGGCTTTGGTAGCATTTACTAAAAGGTTAAGCTCCTTAACACATGTAAAATCTTTATCACGTATTCCACATTAGCTAAATCTCTACCAAGGTAAGAAAGATATTTTTTAATATTAGCAAACCTTGTAAACATATTTTAAATGGTCTCATTACTATACAGATGTAATAATTTATAAGTAAATTGACTTTGGATTCCTTAACTATTGTGGCTCCTTCATATGTAACCTCAAGTTTCGTCCAAATCTTGATTTCTAAGTTCATGATTTTAATGAATTCAATGACATGCAAGACACAATGGAGAATATTCATGGCATGAGTATTTAGTTGTACATGATGCTTTTGTTCATCATTTAATATAGAAATCTCTTTTGTAATTAAAATATTATTTACTAATTTATTGGAAAAAAATAAAAGGCATTATATAATATCCCACAAATAAATGTTAGTAGAAAGTAAATGACTTTTCATCTAACTCTACCAATAAAGATAAAAATCACCACAAAATAAAGAAGGCCAATAAGAAGAAGATTCTTCACCCAAGTAGCATGATTCGATGTCACATTGTGCAAGAACGTGTGGATCTTATCTAGGTTATTTAGATACTAAAGCAACCATGCTATGATATCACTTATAGAAAATATGGAACACATGATGTCCACAAGAAGTGAGAAGGTGAATTATGCAAATGTTAAACTTAATCAAACTTAAACACAAGATAAAATGCAAATAGAATTCTTTTTCTTTGTCTTGCCAAATTCATAAGCTTATGCAATCTCAAAATGATTATTCAAATACTTTCTAATATAATCCAAACAACTCAAATGATCTCACATAAGTAATCTGTTTGATTTATCTTAATTATTATTATAATCAAGTTTTAGAAAGTCATGTTAAGATTTGGAAAACCTTTGTAATGACAAAATAAAGTGATAAGATAAGTGAAACCGATAAGATAAGTAAAGCATATTGCTACTTCTTAGTCTTAAATACAAAAAAATAATAAAATATATTATTTATCAACTAATTTTAATCAACTCAAATAATCTAATTATTAATCATAATTGCTCTTAAATAATATTTGGAAAATAGTTATTACATTCAATAAGATTGTAACAAAGAAAGCACATAAGAAAACTAAGTAAAAGAGATATAAGATTTTTAGATTTATTGACAAAATTTTTTCCTACATCCATCCTCAGTCGACTTGACCAGACTTCCACTAAAACCAATAGTCTTTTGTTGTACACTATAAGTACGAACCTTACAACCACTTCCTTTTCACTAATAACTATGTAGGAGTCATCTCATTCAAAAGGTGCAAATAATAGCTTAGATAAATTATACATTAATTATACAAAATAATTCATACAAAGTCTTATATCATATACTTGAGAAGCTAAAATGACACATATCTAAATGAGTTGAAAGGATGATACCAATCAAATTACTAAGTTTTTATGTGCAATAACTAAAAAGATGATGTATATATGAACTTGGAATAACGTAGTAGGAATAAGAAGTTTCTTACTTTGAACCTCAACTCGCAGCTATGAACTTTGTTTTACTTGTAAATTAATTTAACAATTGATTCACTTATCTATTCATCAGCAAAAGCACTTTTATTTTTATGAGCCGAAAGAATATATGAAAATCAAAAAATTATAATGGGTAAAATCCTAGTTCTAAAATGATTAAATTAGAATTCACACTCTTACGATATTGATTATATCATAGAAAATAATATAAATTGCACTTAAATTACCCCTTACAATGTACTTGTCTAATCAGTTTATTTTTTATATTTTTCAAAGTATTATACTTATACGATACATACATCATGTTATACAACTAAACGGATCTACTAATTCTTAATTCTGAGTTCTAAAAATATTTATGATGTAAGATCATACAATACGATATGTTATATGAAAAGCTATATTACTAACCACAAAATATTGTGTTTATGCGATAAATGGATGCTTCTACTATGACATTGATTCACCAAATAAATGGCTAAGTCTTCAAAAGAGACACTTGGGTAAGTATGTATCATACTAGTATAATAGTGGCATCATATTGTTATAGTATAAATATATTTGAAATTTATCTAAATCCAACATTTCTTGTGCGATTATGGTGGAATTAAAAAAATGGATCGTTTAATATACTATCGCTTATAATCAAGAAGTTTTTATAATGTAAATTCATGCACAATATATTATTTCCATGGAAGTATAGGTTAGCTTTCATCTTTATTTGGATCATTATTCATAATTCTCTTAATTTTTTATTTTCATCTCCATTGCTACCATCCTCCTTCTTTCTTGATATACTTGGTGATCCTACGTGAATTGTTCACTTTAGTCGTCGTAGATCTTGAGCCACTATGTTATAATAGCCCCGATTAATTCCACCAAATTCTCAATCGCTTGTCTTGCATCAATGTAACATCTCTAGGTTTGCATGCTCAATTGTGTCATCTCACATTTTCATGGTAGCACTAATGTAGATGTGCCCGTGCAACTATCCCTTTGCAACATGTAAAATTACATGTAACTTTGTTTGTTATACCCTCTATTATGCTAAAATCATCATCTATCAACATGAATAGCATTGCATTCTCTATGGCACTAATCCTTCCACCCTACAATAAGATGGATAATACTAATTTCTCCCTTATTCCTCTCCATTATTTTTTTTGATATTAGAATTAGATTTGTTGTTCTACACTTTTATTGTTATGATTATGTGGTTGCTTTATTATGTTTCAAAAAATATAACAAATAGTTTATTTATAAATACTTATGACAAATCGTGTATTGAGACAAGCATAATTGGCAGATTGATAAACATTTTAAAGGTTAAATTGCTTAGTCGTGCTCGATTATTTGTAACTTAATAAATTAAGTAGATTCTTAATTGAAAAATGATTTTAGAAGACATTTTTAGCTAAAATATTTGTTGGCGATGAAAAACCAATTTGAGAATGTTTCCTGAAATTTGATGATTAATGGTCAATTATGCTTGACTAATTAAATTGTTGTTATAACATAATCGAAAAGTTACTACATGCAATTAAGGATACCAATTAAAATTGAACTCGAATAAATAAATTTGGTGTAGATTCTGTTTCCTTCAATGTTTTAACTGAACTGAATTTTAAATTCATTAAAGCTACATCAATTAATAGTAATTCCACATTTTTTTAACATTAAAAATAAAAAAAATCCAATATTATGTGTGCTACCTAGCATATGTGCAATCAGTGCCCAAAATAAGCACCGTTCATCTTACCAAACAAGAATGCAACATATTTCTTAAATGTAATTTTTAGATAAGCGTGCCAAATTTTTTTTATAAATATAAAGCGAGTTATTTTCCATTGGGTTAAGCTTTGGTTGAGAGAACACACACACATATAGAGAATGATATATATGTGTGTGTGTGTGTAGACACACACACACACACAGATAAATATATAAATATATATATATATATATATATATATATATATATATATATATATATATATATATATATATATATATATATATATATATATATATATATATATATAGAGAGAGAGAGAGAGAGAAGGATAGAGGGAGAGAGAAAGAAACAGAGAAAGAAAGAGATACTTAAACAGACAACGAGCTAAGGAAAGTAAGGTTGGGGAAACATATGCTTGTTATAGTTAAGATGGAATATTATAAAGAAAGTAAGTTAGGCATTTAACATTTTTCATTTTGATTTTTTATAAACTTCAAGATTAGTACATTTCAATTGAAGTAAGAAAAGCATTCATGATAGTTTGGATATCATATGAGATGAATTGGTTATGATTTGAAACAATACGAGAGAAGTAGAAGGAGAGATTATAGCTATAATTTTATACACTAATCTTTAAATAATTTTAAAATATCACACATATCACCTAACCTCAATTAGTATATGATATTTTTTAATATTTTAAAATATTTTTGAATAATCTATTAAATATCTTTAATATTATAAGTTCTAAATTAAACCATAGTAAAAGTCTTGTTTATTCTAAATCAATTCCTTAATTAATTTGTCCAAAGAGAGATCGTTAATGTCTTTGATGGCTTTGGTAGCATTTATTAAAAGGTTAAGCTCCTTAAAACATGCAAAATCATCATCACCTATTCCACATTAGCTAAATCTCTACCAAGATTAGAAAGATATTTCTTAATATTAGTAAACCTTATAAACATATTTTAAATGGTCTCATTACTATCCATATGTAATAATTTATAAGTAAATTGACTTTGGATTTCTTAACTTGTTTGGCTCCTTTATATGTAACCTCAAGTTTCCTCCAAATTTTATGCTTGATTTCTAAGTTCATGATTTTAATGAATTCAATTACATGCAAGACACAATGGAGAATATTCATGGCATGAGTATTTAGTTGTACATGATGATTTTGTTCATCATTTAATATAGAAATCTCTTTTGCAATGTAACTATTATTTACTAATTTAGTCGAAAAATTGAAATGCATTATGTAATATCCCACAAATCAACTTTAATAGAAAATAAATGACTTTTCATCTAACTCTACCAATAAAGATAAAAATCACCAAATAATAAGGAAGGACAATAAGAAGAAGATCCTTCACCCAAGTAGCATGATCTGATATCGCATTGTGCAAGAACATGTGGATCTTATCTAGGTTATTTAGACATTAAAAGCAACCATACTATGATATCACTTATAGAAAATTTCAAACACATGTTGTCCATAAGAAGAGAGAGAGTGAATTATGCAAATATTAAACTTAAACACAAGATGAAATACAAATAAAATTCTTTTTATTTGTCTTGCCAAATCCATAAGCTTATGTAATCTCAAAATGATTACTCAAATAGAGTGATTGAATGAAGAAATCATACTATCCTTGATATGATAAGGATAATGATGAGAGAGAGGAATATGCCAAAAAAGGTTTGGGCAGAAGTAGCTGCATATTCAATTTATTTGTTGAATCATTATCCTACTAAGGTTGTGCATTATATGACTCTATAAGAAGCTTAAAGTGGATATAAACCAAATGTTTCTCATTTTTGTATATTTTATTGTATTGTATATGCATAGGTACCTAATGCATTAAGAAAGAAATTAGGTGACAAAAGTGAAAAATTCATATTCATTGTGTATAGTATGGATTCAAAAGCCTACAAATTCTATAATCTTTTATCCAAAAAGATGATTATTAGTCGAGATATTGTGTCTATAAAAGAAGAAACTTAGGAGTGGAAAGAAGAGAAGGATGATAAAGTAATCACACTTGGGCAAGAAGAATAAATTCAAAATCAAAAAACACATCATTTGAATTCTTCAACAAATTCTCCCTCAAGAACTATTATTATGCAAAAGATAGCACATTCTATTGACTCAAGTAGGAAGATGAAAAGTCTACAAGAGATATATGAGCAAACCTTTAAGTATTCTAACTTATTCTATTATTTTGTTTATAATGAATCCATTGTTTTTTATGAAACCTTGTAGAATATAAATTAGCAAAAGGCTATAGATGAAGAAATAACATTTATAAGATAGAATGTTACATAGGAGTTAGTTGATCTCCCTCCTCAAAAGAAACTCATAAGAGTGAAATGGGTTTATAAGATCAAGCATAAAGTAGATGAAACAGTAGATAGATACAAGGAAAGACTTGTGGCAAAAGACTTTTAGTAAAAATATGATATAGACTACAACAAGGTATTTACTCCAGTTGCTTGATTTGATGCTATGAAGTTCATTTTAACATTTACAACACATCATAGATGGAAGATATGCCAACTTGTTGTTAAATCTATATTTTTAAATGGTATTTTAGAAGAAATATATATTGATTAACCTGATGGTTACGAAATAGTGAATGATCAACATAAAGTTTATCGTTTGAAGAAGGCTTCATATGGATTGAGACAAGTGCCAAGAGTTTAATATCAAGATTGATGAGTATCTTTAACAATAAGAATTTAAAAAATATTCATTTGAGCATGCACTTTATATTAAGACAACTGAAAATGATATTCTTATAGCTTGTCTTTATGTAGATGATGTGCTTTATATAGCAAATTTTTTTGAATTATTTAAAGAATTCAAAAGGACTATGCAACATGATGAAATATCATACTTTCTTGAGTTGAAAGTAAAACAAATAACAAATAGAATCCAATTCTCTCAAAAAAGATATGCTACTGAACTTCTAAAAAAGTTTAAAATGAAAGATTGTAAATTAGTGACAATATCACTTGATGTGAGAATGAAAATAAGTAGAAAAAGAGAATAAAAAATATTAACTTTATTTTATTCAAAAGTCTTATTGGTAGTCTTCATTACCTCACTATCATAAGACCCGATATTCTATATTCTGTAAGACTCATTAGTCGATATATGAAAAATTAGATTGAAACACATAATGTTATACCCGGTAAAATATTATACGTTTAATCTTCAATAATTCAATTGTGGCTTGGATGATTTCAGATCGACAGTAGGATGAGCCAGGAGCTCAATTGGAGGCTATTGGAATTTCTGAAATTTTCTGGGGATTTTTCGGAGCACCGAGGAAATTTTTAAGTAATTTTCCCTGTTTAATTGGATTTATTGGATTTTTGGAAATTCGAAAATCTAGTTAAATTGGTCTATTAGATTTTTAAACCAGAATTTGGTTTTTACCACGCGCGAACCGGACCGGAGCGGTACAGCGAAGGCGGGGGCGGTTCGCCGAGGTGCGTTTGCGAGTGCGTATGGATAAGCCGCGGATAAGCGGATCGGACAGACGAGATCAGCGGTGGAGATTAACCGGCTGATCGGGTTTAAGCGGCGTTATTAGAAGGTCAACCGGCGCTTAATGGGTTCTTAACGGGTTATTACCGGTTTAAGCTGGGTATTTAGCCTGATTTGTTCGGCTGTTAGGGTTTCGAGCGGTGGCCGGAGACGAAGTGTTCGCGGCGAACGACGATACTTTCCGGCAGCCTTTCAAGGGGCTTTTTGTACCTGGAGGTTTGCGGGATCGAGGAGAATCGATTGGTACCGGTTTCGTTCGGCGAGGAGCAGCGGTTGGTCGCGTGCGAGCTTCACCGTCGCCGGAGAAGAAAGGTAGGAAATTCAGATTTTAAATTAGTTATTTAGCAAATTAAAAATATGAATTATTTTGCAAATAGCTACCGGAGCATCCAGATTGTGGTTTTTGAAATTGATTAATGCAAATTATTGATTTTAGAATTTTAGGGTTTTTCTTCGGAAAATTATAACCGCCGAATTTGGAAATTTTACCAAGCATGTGTTGATTCGATTATGTGCTTTAATCATGTTAAGATAGTATCAAATGCTGAAATTTGTTTAATTTCATAGATTGTTAAAATGGGGATCGGATGAAACTTCGGCGGAAATTTTGATTGAACCTTAGAAATTAGTGGCATTAATGAAACATTAGGATAGTATGAACATCGGATTTTGTTTCTCTTTGATCTCGGTCGCCGAAAATCGACGGGGGAAACGGAATTTTCCCGGAGGAATCGTCGGCTAGGGTTTCGCGGGCGCCGGGCGGAGGAAGGAGATGGATTAGATTAATTTTGGTTTAGTTAATTAAGTAATTGTAATTATTCAATATTTATTAATAATTTAAATGTTAAACGTCAGCTGAAAATTGGATTAATTATTCGGCCGGTGGGTTCTCGGTTCAGCGCGAAGGCTGAACCGGCAGCGAAATAACCGGTTCAGCGGGATTAGGCGAGGACGAATGGTGCGAAGGCCCGAACCGGCAGCGAAAACCAGTTCAGTGGGATTCGGCGCGGACGAACGACGCGAAAGCCGAACCGGCAGCGAAAATCGGTTCAGCGGGATTCGGCGCGGAGGAAATTTAATTCGGAAATTAATCCGAATTTTCGGAAAAAGGATATATGTGGAATTTAAAAATTAATTCGGAAATTAATCCGAATTTTTCGAAAAAGGATATATGTGAATTTAAATTTTAATTTGGAAATTTATTTCGAATTTCGGAAAATTGAGAAAAGGGCAGAATTTGATTTTTTTGGAATTTGAAAAAATGCAGTAATTCGAATTTCGGGATTTTAAATTCTGAAAAAAAAAATTCAGAAAAAGAGAAATTGGGATTTGAGCGATCTCGAAAATTCTGGAGATCCGTATGTAGAGAAAAATTTCCTGAAGTAGGGAAAAATGTTATCAGTAATGACAGTACAGTTGAAACAGTCAGACAGAGGTATGGTACATGGATGCTACCAAAACAGTCAGTAACTGGTACAGTTGTGTTGCTTGGATGACAATGGCATGGTTTGAGTCAGTTTACTCAGTGTTGGCATATTTCATGGATTGGCATATTGGACCGGACTACTATAGACCATATATGATGTTTTAGGGTAGTTGTGGTAGGTAACTGTGCGGTTCAGACTTAGCTTCCACAGTATACATGTGACTGGTATGCGCCATGCGTGTTTCGAGTGGGCGTATCCCACTGGCATGCTACCTGGAACCCCAGGCTAGGTTGTGATGCGTGTTTCGAGATGGGCAATCCCACTGGCATGCTTTGCCTAGGCGTCATGCGTGTTTCGAGATGGGCAATCCCACAGGCATGCTACATAGACGCTGAGGTGTCAGGTGCTAGGCGTTATGATGCGTGTTTCGAGATGGGCGTATCCCACTGGCATGCTTTGCCTAAGCACCATGCATGTTTCGAGATGGGCGATCCCACTGGCATGCTACCTGGAAGCCCAGAGGAGAGCTACTCTGGTGTGACTGGGGTGACTGTGGTTGGTCGGAGTCTGGAACTGAGAGTGCCTTTCCACCATACATTGTTATGCTGTATTCCTATACTCTTGCTATTATCCTTCTCTTGCATGTAAGTTTTACTAGCTGTCTTTCCTACTGGGCGTATCTCATTCCTTTATTATCTATATTTTTCCAGCGGCTCGGCAGACTTGACGCCACCCAGATCAGGTGGGATCGTGGTCAGTAGGCTAGTGGAGGATATCTGATATGTGATTTCTGAGATATTTTGGTTAGTGTGATTGATGCTATTGGATGTATTCAGTGAGACTATTATTCTTATGTCAGGTATTGTGTGAGGATGAATCTGACTTATGTATCTGGTTGGATGATGTTGCACTTGTTGGACTTGGATCTTATTCTTGTGATGTAGTTTCCATTCACTGTCTTACTTATTGTTTTGGTGCTATGGTGTGTGGAGTGCCATATTTATATATTTATTCTGTGGATGTTATATATCTTTTTTTGATGGTGAGGTCATTACATGACTATGGAACTTACCATGGGGGTTCAGACTTCTATTAGATCGGTTCTCCTATCGGTATGAGATAGGAGTATTGGGTCTAGTAGGAGTAACATTGCGCGAGTCCATCTGTTAATTCAGGAGTCATGAATCCTGAGTTGACGGTGTACCCGGGAGATGGGATCCACATTGTTAAGGAAAGTAGGTGTGTAATGATGTGTTATATCCTATGTTTTTCGTAGGCTACTCAGGTTGGTATGGAACGATCTGAGCTGTCTATATGTAAAAAAAAAAAAAATGTATGCCAAAAATCAGCCTAGGAAAAATGGGGTGTAACACATAAGAAGATTGTAAAAAGAATACTAAGGTATATTAAAGGAACACTTGAATATGCTTTGTATTTTACTAATCAAAATGGGACAGATTTATGTGATTACTCTGATAAGAAAACTGATGGGGAAGGTGATATATATGAAAGGAAGAGCATAACTGATTACTATTTCTTTATAGGTTCATCAATATTTATCTGGAGATTAACCAAACAAGATGCCATTGCTCTTTCATCTTGTGAAGTAGAATATATTGTAGCTTCATCAATAGTTTGTGAAGCAATTTGGTTACAAAATTTACAGCAAGAGTTACATCATAAACAAGAAGAGTCAATAACTATCTTTATTGATAATATGTCAACCATTAAATTAGAAAAAAAATCCTATTCAACATGAAAGAAGCAAGCATATAGAGACAAAGTATCATTTTTTTCATGATCATATTAACAAGAAGATTGTAAGCCTAGTACATTGCAGTACTGAAGAATAAGTGGCTGATATTTTTACTAAATCACTTGGAGTGTAGAAGTTTGAAGAATTATAAAATCAATTAAGCTTGAAGATACTTTAAGTTTGAGGGAGAGTAACTTTAACAACTTTTAAACATTTGTTAGCACATTTTAAGTATTTGTTAACATATTGTAAGTGTTTGTTAGCATATTTTAAATATTTGTTGGCACATGTTAAGTATTTGTTAGCACATTTTAAGTGTTGTTAGTATATTTTAAGTGTTTATAATTTTAAATAAGTTTAAATTTTAAGTAGATAGTTATCTCATAAATTAGAAAAAATTTTAAATTAGAAGTAAATATTTGGAAGATTATTTGCTTATAAAATGGTGTAATTGTTGCTATGTGTTTATGTATGAATAAAATTAAATTATATCATTTTTGACTTTTGGCACCTTAGGGTTTCAAGTGTCTTTTTCCAATTTCTCCCAAATACTCTCAAATACAAGTTAGATGTTTGCAATTCAAATTCTATTTTATTTTAATTTATTACCATCAGTCCTTGGTCTCAAACGCCTTCAACCACATAAACTCTTCTAACTCCAATAATAAGGCAATAAAAGATCTCATAAAATATTTAATTGACCTACAAGTTCACCATAATTCAACTAAGTTTTTGTTTTAAATAGTTGAATCCCTTCTTCTACATCAATAACTACATGCATACGTTATGCAGCTTAAAATAAACAATTATAATTCATGTGGTTGTTGCCTCCATTAAATCCAAAAATGTCATATGACCATTATTCGTCATTTGACAACTTTATTCTCTTTGATGACTTCAGCATTGTGCATTTAACATGTGCTTGAATCAACGTTGGTTACCAGAAGACAATACAAACCACTATTTTTGAGGTGACAGCCTAATAAGGTTTTGTGCAATCACTTAACACCTATTATAAAAGAAAAAGAGAACTTCTTTTAGAAGATCTCTTTAGGTTATTCTCCTCCTAATGTATTAGGAATTACAATGTTATACTTCATTTGTCTAATAGTGGAACTCATTCTCATTGTTGCCTCAGTGGCTATTCCCTGAATTGAGCGTTTTACATTAATTTGTGTTTCTTTAATTTTTCTTCTTTTATTTTTTTCCTTCTATTTACTCTATGTTTGTATAATTATGGTTGTTTCTAATACACCCCTTGGTTTATGACCATTTTTGACATCAATGCAATAAAAACATAAATAAGCACTCACATGGATTACTCAAGATCTACATTAATCGCCAACTATTCCATCTTAGAAACTATTGCACAGATAAATGTAGTCTTACAAAAAAAGAACCTAGGAAGCATAGGTCTATGTCTTGCTATTTGACTTCACATGGCTGCATTGATCCTAAGCGACATTACAAAATAACCCTTCCCAATTCTAGAAATGAAAGGAAACGAATTCCGAAGAGTTGAACCAAACTTAGCTGGCATGATCACTGAAATGAATACTCACTTTATATTTATAACAAAGGATTTTGGTATGCTCATGATTGGATAAGGGATAACAGTTGAAGCCATCAATTTTCCCTTGATGACCAAAATAGATAGTCGATTATGAAAGTAACCACCAATAATGGTTAAAATAAAGTACACTAGAAAATTCATATAGTACAATTCTATCATCAATTAGTCTGATTTGTT
This sequence comes from Vanilla planifolia, assembly GCA_023846275.1. Lineage (NCBI taxonomy): Eukaryota > Viridiplantae > Streptophyta > Magnoliopsida > Asparagales > Orchidaceae > Vanilla > Vanilla planifolia. Next base: position 3,288,492 of record CM043877.1, read on the forward strand.
ATTTGTTAAAATTAAAAATTTACATATCGACCTTAGTGTAGCCAACATTTCCTCATTTGTAGACAATGGGTTAAACCAAGCTAAAATTTCAAAATTTGGAAATCTACTTTATGCAATATTTTTAAATTACAATTATATCAATCTCTTTAAAAATTTTAAATTAATTTTCTAGATCTTCAAAAATTATAAACTTATCATCATTGGTTTTATCTCAAAGAGCTCTTTCATTGATATGCTAATATAATAATTTGATTATGTTTGATAAAAAGATATGCTTTCTAATGTTTTATCATTTTTTTAATATTATTAAATACAAATAAGATATTTTAAGAAATTGATTTGATCATGTTCAATTATATATAATACTTAAGTGGAGGATTATCTTCTTGGGCTTTATTCTTTGTCTTTTATCATGATCAAGATAAAAATAAGAATTATTATCTCTTCTTTTAGAAATTTTGTCCAAAAATTTTAGAAAGGTTTGGATATTGATTGATCACATCAACTTATTATTGAAATTAAATAAAAGATATTAAGACATTGCTTTTATCACTTATGAATATTCTTAATCATAATACTATAAGGTTTATTCTAGGAATTAATGCATCTTGACCTTTATAAAAAATCAAGGTTGTTACAATCTTTGCTTATTATAGATGGTTTATTCCAATAGGTTTGAAAAGTGCCAAATTCTAACAAATTTTATTTTCCTCAAACAAATTCCCTCTTTATTAGATTTTTTACAAAATTTTCCTATCCTAAAATACTTTATTTCTTGATATCTAACATCTTTTCTATTATTTGAACTAATATCTTTAAATATATTTAATCTAATCACATTCTAACTTATTACAACAAGGGGATGATTTAAAAATTACCTTTAAAAAATATGTTGCATATTCCAACATGAGCATAAGACAATCTAATGTATAACTTGCTCTATTGTCCTTAGAATTAAATAAAATTTCACCTTCATTGGATTCTCATATCATTTTTCATACAATTTCTTATCTAACATTATTCTTATTTATTATTCTTATTCTTAGTAATTACTTTAATGATTGTAATCAAACATTTATTCTATTTTTTTATGTGGATAGTAATAAAGAAATGTAATACTTATAAATAAAGAAAACTATTATAGGTCATGTTTGTAAGTATTGTATATCTATAATGATATTATTGGGATGATAAACCTCTACTTAAGGGATTGAGTAAACTCTTGTCAGTCCTAACCTAGCTATTGCTCCATCTCTAATAGTGTTACTATAAATAATCATGGGCCCACTAACTGTATAATATTCTACATGATCTCTGTTCACACTGATTAAGATACTTGTTATGTTTATTCCATGACTTTTGAGACAAGATCTAGTAATATGTCTCAATTGTCTATATAAAAAGTAATTGATTGGGTGAACAATATCTAACTCACTCTACCCTTGGTGTCATATTCCACATTTTCACATCTTATCGTGTCATTATATCTACAATTAAGGCTTGTACTACTAGCTTTGTTTGTAGATATTTAACTATCAAACCTTTATGATAAAAAACTACATCCATGAGATGCACTAAATTTTTGTCTTTTGTTAGAAAATTTGGTTTAAACCTTTGAGTTTCAAATCCTTTATTTTTTATTTCTTTTTTAAGAATTTATGAATTCATATTCCAATTCAATGGTATGGGCTTATTTCACTAATTCCATATAATTTATGAATTGAAATCATCAAAGCTATTTAAATTTTATCCCATAGACCTTGACGAAACATATAGCATAATTGTTCTTCTTGCATCTTTTCTTATATGAATTTAAAAAACACCATCTTTCAAAATCTTCTACCAACTCTTTCCAAGGAATTTCTTTTATTAATCTACTTAGAGATCAAATTTGGTTTCCAAACCTCCACTAGTTCCTAGTAGCATTTCTTAATATCAAAACTATTAAAGCTACCTTTTTATTATTAGGACTAGATATCCAATAAAATATTCTCACCATATAGTCTAATCAACTTGCCTTTACTATACAATATTCATTTCCTATAAATGATGATAGATGCATACAACAAAACTGATCAATTATCTTATTACAATGGCCCTTTGGCTTGATTACTAGAGCCCCCAATAGATTGTAATAATAAGATAAGAGCTTGAGCTTGTTCTTATTATGCATCGCCTTTTTGTTTCACTACTTTTCCTCTACTCATAGTCCTAAACAGTTCCCTATCCATAGTTGAACTTCACTTATCACACTACAATATCCAAACATATTATCTAGATGTGCTCTTATATAATTAATAATAACATGAATAATAATGAGAATGCATGTGATAGTATTCTCACACATATATCTCATGTGTTGTTAAACTAAATCCCTCATGGCTCACCTCATCATCTAAATAATCATTTTAAAAAGTAGAGATCATATAGAATTAAATCAATAGGTGATGATATAAAATGTTTGATGGATATTTGATAATGAAACAAAATCCTAACTACTAACACAAATAATATCATAAAATAAGAACTATCAACATAATAAAATAATTTGGATAAAGAATCACATAAAAATATTTACAAAACTCAAATAAATGTTTCATAAATTTATCGACACTTAATTCACACAATGGACTACCCATTCATAAATCATAAGAGTATGGTCCTCTCCTAAGACATCAAAATAGTCAAATCTCAAGACAATGAATGTAAGACTATAATATAAGTAGTGATGATAATTATTGTTCTTAATAGATAAATCTTATATGGTAAGAAATAATAAGGAAATGTCAATATAAATAAGTAAACATGATGAATAAATCTAATGTCATACTATAATATATGATGATAAATCATATTAATAAGTCTAAAGACATACCATATGACATCTATATATAAGTGGTAAGATAGAAGGAATATGATAGCTAATTTTTTTATTATTTTTTAATTTTTAATATTTTATATAATTATCGAGGCCAATTTTCTTTGAAACATTATCCTCTTTAGATTATATCAATAAATGACTTTTGATTGATATTCATCCAATTTATTCAAATAATACTAAATTGGTATGGTCTAAAGACCTATATATTATGATAACAGTGACTAAGCCTGGTGTCTCTAAATAGGTTTGGTACCTATACCATATAATAACATCCACTACTCCTTGTGTCACCACACTGGTATGCTATATACACTCCCATTAATAGACCAACTTATGCATTGATTTAATGTTTGTTTTTATCATACAATATAATTTCATACATCATACAAATGTGATCCTAATTTTAAGCCATTGAAGAATCATCAAGAGTGATTTTCATAATCATACTAGTATGATCATATATTTTTTTAACGACATACAAGATTGATACCCATATTGTCTTTTTATTATGAATTTGATAGTTCAACTCATTTTATAGATACAATACCCATATCACCCTAATATTATAAACTTAATAACTTCATAATTTATCATACTAGTACCACAAATGAACATTCTTGTACAAACCTCTTAGAGACTTCTACAACCTAACATCATATCCTTATGGCCTACAATACGATATAGACCATCATACTCATATAACATGTATTAACAACCACAATCTCCCCTTCTTCTCTTGGGTTTACTCCACATAATAATTAATTTGCATTATTTAACATGTCAACCATCTCAAATGCTTTTCTTTAATTGAATTGTAATTATTTTGATGTTAAAAAAACCAAAAGTAAAAATGTTAAATGCTTGCCTTCCAATCTTCCCTCTTAGCTATAGTAAGCATAGGTTTCCACAATCTCTTTCGCCTTCCTCAACATGATCTTTACCTATGTCTCTCTCCTCCCTTTATGTGTGTGTGTGTGTGTGTTCTCCACAACCAAATCTTCACCCAGTGAAAAATGATATTTATAAATAAGAATTTCGACTTGCATGGGGTCAACTAAGGGATAACAGTCAAAGTTTACAATTTCTCCTCAGAGATCCAAATAAGTAGTCAATTACAAAATAAGCCATCAATATTGGTTAAAATAAACCATTATTTAAGTACTCCCAACTACAAATGTTGGAAACCTTATTCTAAAATTCAAAAATGCTTTTATAGTCACTGAAAAATTCACATTTTGTTCATATTGAGAGATTTTAGTGCACTATTTTCATAAAATACCCTGAACTAATTATAAATCTATTTCTGCTAAATCAATTTGTTTCATGCTAAAATTGAAAAGTTACAAATCAAACTTAGCGTAGTCAAGTGTAAAGGGTCAATTTTGCCCATTCCTATATTGCTATCTCTCCACTTTGGGAATATCCTATCAATGAATTTGTTTTCCATCATGAGTTATAGTGAACAATCCATGTGCACAATGCTAATTGCCATCTGTGCCTTTCAACCTAGAAGTGTCAAATTAGGAAATAAACACCTTAGTACTAAATTGGAAACAAACCCATATGAACTTGAGGTTGTTGATTCATAACAATTAAACATGGTTTAGTAAACAAATGATTTGATTATGCTTCTAGGTTGATACATTAACTAATCATGTTAAGTGTGTGTGAATAACCAATTCAACTTCACATAAAAAGATTATTTTTATGACTTCTTTCAAAAATTACAAAATTTTACAATCTTTGTTAAAGAAAATCTTTATCATACAAGAAAATATTGAAACACAACTTACAAGGAAAATTACCTTAAAAGTGATAAAATAAACTTGATCAAGCCCCACAAATTAAATATAATTTACAAAGATAATCACAAATATCTCAAGGATAATGATACACTTCAATAATCAATCTTAATCTAATGAAATCAATAATCTTATAGTCAGTCAATCTTGTTTTAAAAAACAAATTACACCATTCTAACAATTTTATAAGAATGAACTCAAGGTTGATAAGATATTTTATAAGGATGAAGGAATTTTGGTATCATAAACATAACAAAATAGAGATTTATAATTTTTTTAATTATTTGGATTTTTATGAATTTTTTAAAATTTATTTTAAATTTTCAATTAAAATCATACAATGCAAAATGAAGATCTGACACTTCAAAAGAGAGAGGTGAACATAAACATTTAGTGAACAAAATTGTTTATATTACTATGACTCCAAGTTGATAAGAATATAATTTTTTTAGGAATTAAAATAAATTATTTATAACTCATAAGAATTTTTTTATAAGTTACAAAATTATAAAAAATTAATTAACACATTGGATGAACAAAAATATTTATAAAACTTTATCAAAATCTCAAACTTAAAGAAGAGCTTGAAAAAGTTTTCTCCAATAAAAAATGGAGTACCAAAAGAATGGAATTAAAAACTGAAAAGGATTTATGGAGTATTATAAAATAATGATTTTTTGAATATTAAGTTTAAATTTTTTTAGAATACAAAAAAATATAAGTAAAAAAGGTGAAAAATAGTTAATGGGTAGAACTTGTCAAGATAAATCAAATTGACAACTTTTTAGAGATCAAAAAAATTAAAAAATAAAAGTAATATTAAAAATTTTTAATTTTAAATTTAATTAAGAATTTAAGAAATTTCTAAAAACCCTAATTTTTAATACAAGAATGACCATGAAATGAAGTGGCAACAATTGTTAAAGGTGGAGTAAGAGGGTTCATTCGAAGGAGACGAGGTTAGGAAGAGACAAGGACAAGTCCAATGAATGATTGAAAACGATGAGTATGAGAAATAGTGCAAGATTAATATAAAAAGGAAGTATGTAATCAATGAGAGATTTTTGGAAAAAAATAGAAATTGGAGAGATTTCAATTGACAACTCTAGGGAGAATAGAAAAGAGAGGAGGTGCTATAAAATATTACGAGTACTATAATAGTAGTATAGCACTAAAGAAGGGAAGAAATGGAGAATAAATTGCATTTGTTTATATTCATTTTATGGTAAGACCACAACATGTGAAAACAAGATAGGAAATATTGTATTTCTTTCTTATATGATTGATGTAATATTATTTGAAAGCTTAATGATTTCATTAGAAAAAATATTTGATCAATCAACTTCAGATTGAAATATTTTTTTGTTTGCCTATTAGGTTGATAAAGATGTTTTGACATGATAGTTGCTTTTATTTGAGAACGTGATATATATGGTGATTTATTTAAATGTTAATTTCAACATGCCATCTAAAGACGTAAATTGTGAGAACATTTACAAAAGAAAAATGAAACGATAGCGATGCAAAAATAGAAAAGAAAAGATAAGAAGATTGTATTCATGGGTTGATAAAAAGATGACATTATTCAAAATACAAAAGATAAATGGTTGTCCAATGTAGCAACTATTATTCTAGATTAATAGTTTTTGAGATCAATCAAAAGAGTCATTCATTAGGACTGCTTACTCAAAATAATGTATTCCAACAAGCAAGCTCAATTTGTTATGAAAAGTTTTTACCATAAGTCAATTGTTAAATAAGATAAAAGAAAAAGAATTAACATATTTTTCATGGAATTCTCCACTACTTTACATTGCTTTTTTTAATGATATGTTACGTATTGTGTTTGTAAATAGCCTAACATATGACATGATCCAAAATTATATTATTTTATATATACATTAATATTTTTGTTATTGAACTAGTGATAATTGACTCAATTTGTATTTGGTTTAATACTTTCAATTCAAGATGAAGCTTAGCATTACTATTAAAAAATAATGAGTGTTAGCATCATTCATAGTTGACCTAAAAGTTATGTTTTGTTTATTTATAACTGAAGTAACTATTATGTCAACATTTTATTTTTATCTTAGATGATGGACAAGTACTTGAACTTTATTTAAAATATTATTTGAAACTTTTGTTAAAAGAGATGTGAGAATAATAATGTTTCAAACAATTTGATAACTTTTATCTAATTTTTTCTAATTTGAATTCAAATTGTAAAAGATTTAAATTTATTCTACTATGTTATATAAAAAAAGAGTAAGAAAAAAAATGGTGTGAAAGGTTAGGCATGATATTAAAAACTAAAAGAACAACAATAATCTTAATGCATAACTTATTATCAAAAAGAATATAACTCTTATAGTAATTGACTTGTCATCTAGATTAATATGTCTTATGAAGCAGGACAATTATCTAAAATAAAATATTTGTTGAAGTAATGCAAAAAGAGATATTATTTAAGCTATTTGAAGTAATATATTCTAAATAAACCCAACTTGATTTGAAAAATATGACAAAGGCATAACCCTAAATCTAAACTAAAGTGAAAAATGAAATAAGAAAAGACATGCGAAATAAAGTTAAAATAATCATGAGATTTCTTTTAAAAGAAGAATGACTTTTTAAATAAATTAAAAAATGATAAGATGACTTTTATTAGTCATATGCTTATTATTTGTTATAAACCCAGCAAGCAACATGTCTAAATATATTTTTTCACATTCACATTATAATGTTTTTGTTATTGAGCTAACGATGATCACCTCAGCATATTTTAGGCCTAAGATTCTATGTTAGTATGATACAAAGCATAGAACTCCATGGTAGTATTAAGAGAGTAGCTCATGAACTACTTTAATTAGCAGTAATTTTCTTTTCATCATTATGTGTAAACTATTGTGATGGTTTTTTATTTCATTAGTTTGGACATGATATAGTGCAATACAAAAAATTGTTTATTACTTTCACTTTGTTTTCAAAATGATTTTCAAAGTAAACATGAATGGATTTGGAATGATTTTGTCATAGATTTATTTATTTAAAAAATTAATTTAGGAAAATTAAATAAAAAGTAAAAGGATTAGATAATGTGACATGAAACCCTAGAAAGGAGGGCAGAGTATTCCACAATAAATGATATTAATTATTATGCTTCAATATGTCTTAAAGTTGTTAGAGAACTATTTAGTAATTTGAGCTATGATATTTGAGAGATCGCATGCTTTGGAATGAACATGACCTAAGTCATATATAGAATGGTTTTAGAGTAAATAGATTTAAGGTTCAAAAGTTGCTTAAGAATAATGCTAGAAATTTAAATAATGAATATAAAAATGTTTGTTTAAATTATGTGATCACATAATTTATTTGATTATATTTTAGCATTAAGTTAATATAATTTCAACAATAAGATTAGTGATTTAATCTTAATGGTACAATAAGTTCATATCAACTTTGCTCCTAACATAGTAATTTATCAAAAAAAGTTTCTTTAGCCCCAAAAACAAAATTATATTTTGGAAGTACTTGCCTAGATGAAATTGAGGTTGTTGTTTCATTACACTTATACACTACTTAGCTGACAAATGATTTGAATGAACTTCTAAAATAATACATGAACTAATAATGTTTAAGTTGCTACAAATAACCAATTAAACTCCACATATAAAGCTTTTCTTCACAACTTTATTTCAAATATTCACTACAAACTTACAAACTATATAATCTTTGTAAAAGAATGTGTTTACAATACAAGAGTCTTGAAACACACCTTATACAAAAGAGTACTTTTATCTCTATGATCCTACATGAACTAAATAGGTCAAGCAGATAAGAATAATCAATTGAACTCCACATTAAAAGCTATTTTTATAATTGTTTTCAAATTTTCTTTCTAAGGTTACAAACTTTTACAATCTTTATTGAAGAAAATATTTATAATACAAGAATATCTTGAAACAAAACTTACAAAAAACATTACCCAAAAGCATTAAAATTAATTGCACCATTCTCTTCTTCTCTCGCCTTTCCATTGTGTTAATCAGCATGTGCAAGTCAAATAAGATTTGTGTTTCCAATACAATAGGAGCTCGAAGACGATGAAATGAAAGCTGGAAAGGCCTCATTGCTGATAAGATTTGGTTTTGAGATTAACTATTTTTAGAGCATTTATGGAATTAGCCAACTCCTATCAATGATCTTTACTATTAACTTCTTCTTATTATAAGTCATAAAAGTACTACAGATATTTGCACATACTTAATCTTTAGCATCTATCTTTAATTGAGGTAGGTAGCTTATGACATCTACATGCTCACCTTCTTTCTCACATAGCCTTTGTCAATAATAAAGATGTCATCTTTTATCTTTATTTTTTCATATTCAAGCTCACCTAGACTTTCCTCCTAAATATTCAATATAATCAAGTTGTTTTATCCATAGCAATGCTTAGTCTAGTTTTATGAATTATTTGAAGCTATAACCCTAATAATATAAGTATTAAATGATGGGTGTAGACTAGTCCTAACAACAATATTTGATGCTCTATAGTTAGAGACTAAGGAGGTATAATAGCTAGACAATGCAATAACATCCATTAAACTTGGTGCCACCATGTAAGTATACTATTTAAACTTTATAATAACATTCATTGGGCCTAATGTCATTCATATATATATCTTAAGGTCATAACACATGCACTAGAAAGATATTTAATCCAAAGATCAACACCATGTAATGACATTTGTTAGGCATAGTGTTTATGATAATGTCTTTAGAAATCTAACTTCCATTTCTATTATCCAATCTCGTAATGTGATATGTATAATAATATATCAATTTATATGTATAAACTAGATATGCTAGTTTAGATGTTTTTATATACATTTCATTTATTTTTAATTAATTTTTATGTTGTCATGTAACATGGAAAGCCATGAAAAAACTATAACTATGTAACCAATAAAGACATGTAATATGTAACGCATAATGCTATCGAGATTATGCCAAACTATGAAGAAAAACATAAGCATTTGACAATGTAGTAGAACATAATCCAAAAGAAACTATAAAAATATATGAGAAATAATATTGCTCTATATCAGAAGTCATAAAGCTATCTTCTTGATTTTCTAAAGGAGCTCCTTAATTTAATCTCCTCTTCTTTTAATTTTTTTAAATAACCATGCCTATAAAAATATCAAAATAAAATCCTATGTATAGTATGTATTAGTTATTTTTTTCTTTAAAAATTCATTCCAAACAACTTAGGATCATACTGATATGATTCTTATATCATATACTATGACCAATTGTATATGTATGTTTTCTAGCATAAATTGTATGTGCATAATCCATTAATCATACCATATAATCTCCTATGTTTCATGCTACTTAAACCTGATCATAAAGTCTGATTACCATATCATAATCATACAATCTTCCTTTACCTTAATTGACTCATAAGTTCTAATAATCTTTTCATGTATCAAATGATTGTATAATATGATTTATAACATCATCCTATATGCATTCTATTTAAACTATTAAAACAATGTGCCCTTTTTCTTATGTGATTTCCTCTATTATAAACTTTTTTAGTCATACAATATGATCCCCTTGATCATATTATATGATCTCATCATAAAACAATAACAAATAAATTGTAGCTAATGATTATTTGCATAGTACATGTTTGATTTCAAGATTTTCTCTAACTAATTTTATAGTATGATTAATTAAACCACATTATATGATTTTGCATACAAGAATCTCTATACACTTCCATTAATAGACCCATCTTATTCACTGATTTAATCTTTCTTTTTATCATACAACATGATTCCATACATCATACAAATGAGATCATAATTTTAAGCCATTAAAGAATCATCAAGAATGATTTTCATAATCGTACTAAATGATAATATATTTTTTTTTTAATTATATCGTACAAAATTGATACCCATATTATCTTCTTATGATAAACTTGATAGTTCAACCCATTTCATAGGTACAAAACCCATATCACTTATATATGATAAACTCAATAACTTTATAATTTTATCATACTAGCATGACAAAGGAACATTCACATACAAACCTCTTAGAGACTTCTAGAACTAACATCATATCCTTATCACGCTTTATACTAGATTATTTTAAGTTGATTATACAATACGATATAGAATATCATACTCATACAATACGTATCAACAGCCACAATCTCCCCTTCTTCTCTTGGGTCTACTCCACATCATAATTAATTTGTATTATTTAACATGTCAACCATTCCAAAAGCTTTTCTTACTTAAATTGAATTGTAATTATGTTGAAGTTAAGAAAACCAAAAGAAAAAATGCTAAATGCTTGCCTTCCAATCTTCCCTCTTAGTTATAGTAAGCAAAAGTTTTCTTAATCTCCTTCTTCTCCTTCCTTAGCATGATCTTTACTTAAGTCTCTCTTCCTTTCTTTTTGTATGTCTGTGTGTTCTCTACAACCAAAGTTTCACTCAGTGAAAAATAATATTTATAACTAAGGATTTTGATGTGCATGGGGTCAAGTAAGAGATAACAGTAAAAGTTTACAATTTCTCCTGAAAGATCCAAAAAAAATAATCCATCAATAATGGTTAAAACAAACCATTATTTTCATGACTTCTTTCAAATTCTTTTTTGAAAAGTTACAAAATTTTACAATCTTTGTTAAAGAAAGCCTTTATCATACAAGAAAATATTAAAACACAACTCGCAAGAAAAATTACCTTAAAAGTGATAAAATAAATTTGACCAAGCCCCAAAAATTAACTACAATTTACAAAGATAATCACAAATATCTCATGGCTAATGATACACTTCAATAATCGATCTTAATCCAATGGAATGAGTAATCTTATAGTCAGTCAATCTTATTTTAACAAACAAATTGCACCATTCTAATGATTTTATAAGAGTAAACTCAAGATTGATAGGAGATTTTATAAAGGTAAAAGAGTTTTAGTATCATAAACATAACAAAATTGAGGTTGATAATTTTTTTCAATTATCTGAATTTTTATGAATTTTTTAAAATTTATTTTTAATTTTCAATAAAATCATACAATGCAAAATGAACATATGACACCTCAAAAAAGAGAGGTGAGCATAAACATTTAGTGAACAAAATTATTTAGATTACTATGGTTCTAAGTTGATAAGAATATAAATTTTTTAGGAATTAAAATAAAGGTTTTATAACTTATAAGAATTTATTTATAAGTCACCAAACTATAAAAAATTAATTAAAATATTGGATGAATAAAAAAATTTATGAAACTTTATCAAAATCTCGAACTTAAGAAGAGCTTGATAAAGTTTTCCCTATTAAAAAATGGAGTACAACAAGAATGGAATTAAAAACTAAAAGGGATTTAAGGAGTATTATAAAATAATAATTTTATGAATTTTAAGTTTAAAAAAATTTTAAAATATAAATATAGGTAAAATAAAGGTGAAAATTAGTTAATGGGTAAAACTTGTTAAGATGAATCAAACAAAATAAGTTGACAAATTTTTAGAAATCAAACAAATTAAAAAAAATAAAAGAAATATTAATTTTTTTAAGTTTTAACTTAATTAAGAATTTAATTAATTTCTAAAAACCTTAATTTTTAATAAAAGAAAATGACCATGAAATTAAGTGGCAAAAATTGTTAAAAGAGTAAGAGGGTTCATTCCAATGAGAGGAGGTTAGGAAGAGACAAGGACAAGTCTAATGAATGATTGGAAACAATGATTATGAAAAATAGTGCAAGATTAATATAAAAGGAAGTATGTAATCAATGAAAGATTTTTGGAAAAAAAATAGAAATATGAGAGATTTCTATTGACAGCTCTGGGGAGAAGAGAAAAGAGAGGAGGGGCTACAAAGTATTACAATGAGTAATGTAATAATATTATGACACTAAAGAATGGAATACCACAATTTGTGAAAAAAAGATAAGAAATATTGTATTTTGATAACTTTTATCTAAATTTTTCTTAATTTGAATTCAAATTGTGAAAAATTTAAATTGATTCTACAATGTCATATAAAAACATTTTTTTACATCGAGCATAAAAAAGGGTTTTGAAAAAAATAGTTTGACATAATTTTATTGCTTTGTAAAAATATTGCCTCAAAAAGTTAGAAGATAAAATAAAAGAATTAAATGACATTACATCAAACCTAAGAATTAGTTTTAAACTTTGATCCATCATCTCATAACATATTTTTTAGCTTTAATTACTAAATAATTTAATGTTTCCCAAATAAATTTAATTAAATGATACTTGTACCATAAGGATGTGAAATGAACTGAGCAAGTTAAGTATGTTTGAACAACCAAATCATCTCCACATGAAAGCTATTTTTTCAAAAAATTTTTTAGGTTTCTTTTTTAAAAATGCAAACTTTTAAAATCATTGTCGAAGAAAATTTTTATTATTGAAGAAAATCTTGAAATAACACTTACATGACACATTACCCTAAAAGCATTTAAACAAACTTGATTGAACCGAACAAATCAATCATAATTTTGCAACATACTAACAAGGATCAGATGGCTAAGGATACACTTCAATAACCGATCTTAATCCAATGGAATGAGTAATCTTATAGTCACACAATCCAGATGCAATAAACAAATTGTGCCATTCCTTCTTGTCTCTCTCCTTTCCGTTGGTGTTGATCATCATGTGCAGGTCCCATAAAAGTTGTGTTTCAAATGCAATTTGAGCATCATCGACAGGCACGCCTACCACCATATCGATTATGATTATTTTTCCTCCCTTCTCTCATGGAGGAATGGCTTCTTTGCATCTCTTCAATATCTTAATGCATTCTTCATCGTTCCAATCATGATGTATCCACTAAGAAGGATAGAATTAACAACAAATGAGAACAAAATTGTAAAAAGATAATTGTGTTTGGGGAAAACTGTAAAATGAGTTCGAATTGTTACTTTTAAGTAGGACGGCGTCTGCTCGGGGGACCTCGACGAACATGTCGCCGCTGACGAACTCAATGGCCGCGGAAGCCCTCGGCGCTGTGGCGATCACGTGGGGGAGGTCGAAGACGATGCAACGAAGGCCGGTAAAGGCCACAACCAGCTTGACGGCGGTCAAGCCAGTGCCGCCTCCGACGTCCACCAGTGAGCCGATCCCGTCGAAGACCTCCCGACCGACACGCGTGACGATGTCCATCACAAAACTGGAGTCGCTCTCCATCGCGCTGTTGAAGATTTGGTTGAACTGAGGCCGTACGGCGTTCAGGCCCCACAAGTCTTTCCCGTGGGTGATCTCGAAGGGAGAAGTGGAGACGTCCGGGCGTCGGAGCCAGTCGGCGAGCATCTGGGACGAGTCCATTATGTGGCAGTCGAGGATCATGCGGACGAAGGGGGAGGAACAGTGGACGGAGGTGGAGAGGAGGAAGCGGGAGACCGGGGTGAGGTCGAAGGCATCCTCACCGGAGTGGGTGACCTGGGGGTCGAAGAGGCCCTCGTGTGAAAGGAGGCGCATGAGGCTACGGAGATGGAGGCGCAGAGGTCGGATACGGTGGCTGGAGTGCCGTGGAGTTGGATGGCGTCTGGGATCTCGAGTTCGATGGCACATTTCAAGCACATCGATTTGATGAAGCTGAAGGTGAGGTTCCATAACTGGGCATGGGCTTTCAGGGTCTCTTCCATATCCGGCTCGCCGACGGCGGTGGTAACTTGCTTTCTATAAACAACAGCTATATGTCTTATTATTACTCAAGATCTACATTAATCGCCTACTATTCCATCTTAGAAACTATTGCACAGATAAATGTAGTCTTAGAGAAACAGAAACTAGGAAGCATGGATCTATCTTATTATTGGAAACCAATAATGCGCCTTGCGATTGTTGACTTGACATGGCCGCATTGATCACAAGCGACATTACGATGAAATAGCCATTCCGATTTCTAAAAATGAAAGGAAACGAATTCCGAAGAGTTGAACCTGACTTAGCAGGCATGATCACAGAAAGGAATACTTACAGGAGATTGGAGACGACGATCCTTCCGAAGGATGGGAGCAATGCTTGCAGCAGATGATATGGGGAGCTATAAAGAGCTATGGCGGTGACGACGGCTTAAGGAATTTAAAGAGATGGAGGTTAGATAGCATGTGAGGTGCGAAATGCTCGGCGAAGGCCCACTGAATTGTTTATGTCATGCATTTTTGGCAATCTAATATTCGAAGGCCCACTGAATTGCTAACTTATGTTAAAATAGAGACTCCCCTCGTGTTTAAATTTAATACAATATAGCTTACCTAAGCCAACTTATTATAAACTTGTTTTAACTTACGAACCAAAACAGAAATTAGCTTGACATATGTTCTGACCCATGTTAATATATGGGCCAAAAAGATTTTTCCTAAACCTGATAAACTTCCAGGATTCAAATTAAACCATCTCAAATTACACCTGTTTGTTGCATATCTATTTGTCTACATCCACTAATCCTTGGCATCATAACATAAGCAGCATCCAACCTTTACAAATGCTCGTGTCCCAACCCTTGACTGAATACTATTTTTTTCAGATCGAATGAGCAGTTAACAGTCAAGACTTCAAAGTAGTATAAATCAAACTGAACTCAAAAGATAAGCAACTGTGCATGCTGAGCTGTATACATATAGAATAGTACCTGCATGCGTGAATAGCATCTTGGCATGGGCAGTTCAAGCGTGAACTTGGAATTTTTATTTTTGGTTAAAAATGATTTGTTTCATATGAAAGTTAAAATATTATATATTTTATAATAAAATATTATATACAAATTTTTATATAAAGAGATAAAAATGATAAAGTAATTTATAAATTTAAAATTTAGAATTCTATGAATTTAGAATTTTTGTAATTTAGAATACCTTGAAAAGAAATTTTTTAAGAAATTTAATCTCTTTATAACAAAAAACCTCTTCTTCTTCTTTTCTTGGAATCTCCTAAATTGAGGAATTTTATTCTAACTATTAATGCATTACTCACAAAATTGGGTTTTTTTGTAATGCAACATAGACTCAATCATCTTAGACAATTCCAAAGTGCAATATCTAATACTAGGTTTCACAAAATTAGTTCTCTTTGTTGTTTGTTCAAAATTGACTAACAAGATATAATCCTAAAAAACTACTTTACTCATTCGCTATTTTTGATATTAGATCTAGACAATAAAGAAAACAATGCTCAAGATTTATATATATTAGATTTAGATAACAAAGCAAACAATAATTTTATCATACAAACCTCTTCTTTAAGGAACTGAATTATGTATACTTTTTTGCTTCAATGCAAGGCTTTCACATATAGCCTAAAACTATGATATGCAATACCAAATCCAAGAGAGACATGGGCATATGCTCGATGAAGTAATCACCCCAAACACTTGATTGAAAACCTTGCAAGGGGTTGCAACTTTCTATGAGGGATGAAAGGACTGTGAAGTAAGTATCTTCCATTGCCATTTTTCTGCTGAAAATTGCTTCAGAAGAAGTAAGTTCTTGGTTTGCTTCTACAGGCCGTTGGTTAGAGGTCACCTTTTATAGTATTCTAAGAGTTAGGTTTTACGCCTAACTTGGTTCATAAATAAAACACCTGCAACTGACGTGACGATTAAAAAATTACTAAACATGAGCATGTTATGTGTTGCTGTAGTTATTATTATATCCTCTTCTGTAACGGCCTTCTCAAAGTTCAATTATTTTGTAGTTATCATTATATCACACTCCATGTCTTTTGATCTTAATTAGTTTGCTTGAACTAATTGAGTGACACATCAACTTTGATCTATAGGTTTAGTCGCGTCATGAGAAATTCTTTATCACGATGGTTACAACCAATTTTGTTGCATCAACAAAGGGATAAATGTAAAAAACCGCTTAGTTTAGGCAATTATATATGCTTGTTGATTATATTGAGCAGTCAGGAAAAATTGTGTCATCTCCTTTCCTAATTTATTGCCTTTTGTTTGCATAATTTTCTTTTAAAAAATCACTATAAAGAAAATTATTATTACCATAAAGAAATTGAACATTTATTAGACAACAAAAAAATATGACATAATAATAACCAAAACATTGCATAACAAGCTCATGTTTAACGGTTTTTGAATCATCACATCACCTGCATGTGTTTTATTTGTGAATGAAAAAAGAACTACCTAATTCTTAGAATACTATAAAAGGTATCCCCAATCGATGGCCTAAAGCAGCAAATCGAGAAAGGTACTTGGAGATTTCTTCTTAAGCAATCTTTGATCAGAAAGGGCAATGGAAGATACTCAATTCACAGACCCTTCATCTCTCATAGAATGTTGCAACACTTTACAAGGTTTTCAATTAAGCATACACCTATGTCTCCATTAGAATTGGTATTGCATAGTCTTTGGCTTTATGCTTTCATTACTTCATTGACTAGAAAAGGGTATAATATACTTTGAGTCATGTAAGTACTAAATTTATTGATATGTGGGCTTTGAAGGAATCTATACTGCTAAAAATTCATTAGTTGAAGCCAATCCTGAGTCAAGCTCCAAATGATACAACAAGTATACTTTAGTCTTTCAAATTTATTGATACAATTCAACACTTCGGAGTAGCTTATCACTTTGATGTAGAGATCAATGAGTCATTAATCACAATACACAAGGCTGAAATCAAACACACCAATGATATCCGTACTATTTCTCTTGGATTTCAATTTCTTAGACAACAACAATTTCCAATATCAACAGGTCATTATTCTTCTTCATATGATTTGTAATAGTAAATATTTGAGAAATTAACTAACAATTTTTATGATCTTGTAGATGTTGTTGATAGCTTCTTAGGAAAAGAATGAGAGTTTAAGAAAAGTTTGTCAAGTCTTTATGAGGTAGCTTATCTTGGAACACCTAATGGGGAGATGTTTGAAAAAGTTGCCAATTTTGCAAAGAGGAATTTGGGTTTGATGTGTGCATATGAGAACAATGGTCTTAAGAGCTTTAAGAACTCCAAGGTTATGGAGAATGGAGAGATTTGAAGCAAGGGAATACAGATCTTTATACAAAAAGCAAGGAATAAAAGAGAAGATCTATTACAGCTTGCTAAATTGGACTTTCTATGGGTGCAATTAATTCACTTAGAATAACTTCAAAGCATATCTATGTAAGCTTAACTAAAAAAATGTATTGTTATAATTCATAATTATTTTAATAGTTTTAGTTATATATGAGATTTGACTTTTAATTTTTTTACTTCGAAATGGAACAAAAATATTGGCATTGCAATATAGTTACCATTTGCAAGAGATGGACCTGTGGAGTTATATTTTTCGACAGTTTGAATATTCTTTGAACCTTGTTATTCACATGCAAGGAAAGTAACCACAAAAGTAATTGTATTGACATCCATACTTGATGATATTTATGATCAATATGGAACAATAGAAGAGCTTCAATTGCTTACTAACATAATAAATAGGTAACATCTACTAAAATTGTCTACAACATCATTGACATGTTTTCATTTATTCACTTTTAATTAAATTATTATTGTATTTAAAAAAGAATCAAATCAAGAATTCTATGGAAGAGTTATTTATTGGTATGTCTACAACTATTTTTATAGGTAGACATCAATGAAATAATTGAACAATTACCAATATATTTGCAGAGTATGTATTGGTTCTTCATAAAACTTTCAAAGAGTTTGATGATGAGCTTGCATTAGAGAAAAATGCATATAAAGTTCAATACCTTAAAGAAGAGGTAACATTGAACAATTCTTCACACATATAGCAATCTTGAATAATTCTCAATGCATGCAAATATGACACTTATTTTTATGCGCTATTATGCAACTTTTAGCTTATCTTAGAATTACATAGACAATAATACTCTAAGAATTTTGATTAGTGATGGTCAAGTGTTTGACTTGGAACCTCTTGTGATAAGAATATTATTATACACAAACTTACAACAACAATTGTTAAAAATCAATGAAAAAATATTTTGTAATCAATAAATTATGCTAGATTCTTATATTTAATTAGACATACCTTAAGATTTTCACTTGTTGTAGATTTTCAATTTTATAGAACCAAATGATCTCAATCTTAGATTTAATACTTTTTTACAAGTTAAAATAACATGATTTATATCATAACAGTTTCAAAGGAACTAACCTTTTTTTCATTTTAGATGAAGAAACTATCACTAGCTTTTTTTAAAGTAAAGCAATGGGGAGCTCAAGGTTATGTGCCAAATGTAAAAGAACATATGGAAATCTCGCTCATGAGTAGTGTTTATCTAATACTAAGTTGTTCTTATTTTGGCATGAAGGAAGTAATTTCAAAAGACACATTCCATTAGGTTACAAGTTTCTCTGACATTGTCAAAAAGTAGCGTGCATAATTTCTCGAATGATGGATGATTTCAAGTTAAAAGCGGTATGCATTATAATGTTAGTTGAATATTTTTTTTTCAGTTATCTCTTATCTCTTAATAGTAAGATCATATATATATATATATATATATATATATATATATACTATAACATTCATTAAATAGCCTTGGATAAGGTAGAGCACCTTTCCATGATCTTTTGCTTGGTCCTCATGCATATGAGAGCTTTCTTAACACTAAATTTTCATTACCTCTTATAACCTGCAATGCTCACATAATTTGGATATTTTACCAGCATGACCAAAGTGTGGGTCAATTACCAAGGCTATATGGAGGAATATAATTACACACAGAAAAAAAGCATTCAAAACAACTCACAGAATTGGTGAAGGATGCATGGAAAACTTTCAATCAAGAATTTTTTCAACTTAACAACCTTCCATAGTCGTTGGTTCAACCAATCATCAACCTTGCACAAAGTGATGGAACTTTTTTACAAGGATAAAGACAACTATAACCATCCTCTTGGCTCCATGAAAGACAATATCAAATTAGTTATGTTGGAACCAATTTTTTCCGAGAAAGGTATCCTAAAATGTATAGAAGTATAAAAAAATCATATTGAATGTTTTGATCATAGTTATTCATGTAATTAATAAGAAGCATTGAATATTTTGCACAATTGAGCTAATCACTTACCTTTAATGGGTCAAATAAAATTCTCTTTTGTTGCCTCTATAATTCACTTCTCCATGGCTTCTCTTAATAAAACCATAGGCCCTTCTCTTGGGCACTAATTAAAGCTTATTGATTACCTTACTTCTTTCCTTTTACTGAAGACTAAATACCATTTACTTTTTAAAGCTGGCTAGCTACCTTTATCTTATCCTCCTTGGGATCTCACTAGTATAACTTTTTAACATCCTAAAAGCCAAAGGTGAGTATTTTAAACCTGATTAACCTAATAATGTATAATGGTGAAACCATTATAAAAGATGACACACATAAATCATAAGTGGATATTGAAATAAAAAAGTCATAATAATCAATATAAATATATGTTCTCAAGGGAGAGAGATATACTATTTGTGAAAGATTATGAATTAAGGAATCTAGATATTTTTATTTTACTATTTTTAAAGATGACTAGGTCATAAAGCCAAATAGTCAAAACATTTTGAGAAAACCCCAATAGTTTGTACTTCAATGGAACTCGTACTGTCGAAAGTTGTAATGTTATTATAAAAGAAGAATTATTAAAATTGCTAAATAATTCTAAAAAACTAAGATTTTGTAAGAAACTGAAGAGCATGTGGTGACCTTATTGTAAAAATAAACTAATGAATTATTAAAGCCCTTTGAGGACAAAAATGTGAGAAATATGAAGGAGTATAAAGTTTTAAATAAGTTGATATTTACTTCTATAAGCTAGCCAATGAAACAATAAGTGCAAAACAAAAGGGAAAAAGTGATTAGAATTTGTTTTATTGAGAGAAAGTTTTAGAAGCGAGTTTGGAAAAAGGTTAGAGAAGAGGATCATTGAGAAGGAGAGGAGATCTTCTTACAAAGATGATTTTTGAACTAAAGCTTACTATGAAAGAGAAAGGAATCCTTTCTAATTTCTTAAATTTGTTTTTATGATGATCTAGTGAAACAACTAAAAATTGTTAGAGTAAAGCCATTGCAAGGGTCTCCATGAGTTTGAAGACATAGAAAGTTGGTATGTAACAGTCGGAGATTTGTGAAAGTGCATGCATATTGATTTGAACCTCAAGGAAGGTATTAGATGGTTCAACCATAGGATTGGATATTTCAATCATTTCTTGGAAAACAAAGTTGACTAAACATGCTAACCTATGCTAAGATGCCCTTTGAATACTCCAATAGTTCCATAGATGAGTAGATGAATTTTTGCAAATTGGGTTTGAGTCTTTATTAAACTAACATTAGATAGTTTGATATCAATCTATAATGCATTAAATTGTCTAATGGGGAGCTAGATTGTATCAACTAAGGTTTGGAAAGGTTCTTTAGTCCAACATTTACCAATAGCATACCAAATGATTTTATAAAGAGCTTCAAATGATCTTCGATTTGATTTACAATTGTATGAGAGAAAATAATTAGTCCATTATAGAATATTGAAGTAGGAAGTAAGGTGAACTAAGTGAAAAAATATAACATATATATATATATATATATATATATATATATATATATATATATATATATATATATATATATATATATATAT
The DNA here is from genome assembly GCA_023846275.1 of Vanilla planifolia. Lineage (NCBI taxonomy): Eukaryota > Viridiplantae > Streptophyta > Magnoliopsida > Asparagales > Orchidaceae > Vanilla > Vanilla planifolia. Next base: position 3,309,865 of record CM043877.1, read on the forward strand.
ATATATATATATATCTATATCTATATCTATATATATATATATATGATTACGAGAAATGAGAAAGAGAAATTGAAGAACCAAAGCATAACATTCCTAAGGTACATGGATAACTTAAATTTATAATTTAAACATTTATTTTTGAATTTTGCTTTTGTAACATAACATTGTTCAAAGGAAATAATGATCATAATGTAGGATGATTCTTAAATGGATGAAAGTAAATACGAAATATAAAATTGTATATTAACAAAGGAATCCAAAGATAATGATTTTGCTATAACCAAATACAAATTGAGCATAAAAATGGTTGATCATATTAATAAAATAATTAGAAATAGAAAAGACATGGAATTTGTATAAAAACCAAGACTTTGAGGATTAAATAAATTTACAATTTGTTCAATATATTTTGCAGATCTTATGGATTTTTTAATGCAAAAAAAAAATGTTTTTTTAAAGTTCTTTTAAGTATAAACCTTTTACTAAATTCTCTACAATGCCCTTAAACCTTAAATGTCAACTAGACAATGGACATGATTGGGTGAGGCTAGATCACGATTGGGAGCTTGTGCTAATTGATGAAAAAATATAAGAGAAAATTTGGGAAAAAAAAAGTAAAAGGGAAAGAAAGGCTGAATTTTTCCGAGGGATTTATAATGGATTCACTAAAGAAGCAAAGGAATCCAAAAAAGTATATAAAAAGAGGAGACAAATACTACATTATTGAGTTCAAGCATATTGCTTAATTATAATACACAATTGTTTGCTAATTAATGAAATATAAATGTGCTTTTACATTTGGATTGAAGCTCATTGGTTAAGTATTGTTTGAAAAAATGATTTCATTGAGCCTATATTAGTTATTCTTCTTATGATCTATTAACAACACATATAATATTGGATTTCATAATGCTTATGGTAAATCATTCATATATATAAATATATATATATATATATTACATCATTTTATGTAAATGGTATGGGAAAAATATTTTGATAGTAAATAGGAGCAAACGTGATTTGCATGAAAATGATTAATTATGAAATTATTGTAGGTTCTTATTATTAGAAAAAATGGGCCATTAAATAAAAAAACCTTAAGGAGTAATGATAAGATCCTGAGGGTTATCTGTCATAAAATAAATTTTGCCTCAAAAGGGGTGTACACTGAGATGGGTATGGGTTTTGTAATAGTACACCAAAATATATGAACAATTTGATTGTTTAACCTCAAGTACTAGTAACAAAATAAACTAGATCATATAATAAATGAAGATTCATTGAATATTAAATGATCTCAAGAGAAGCAAAAGGGCCTATAAAAATTCATTTGCTTATAAAGAAAAAAAAGAGGGTTCATAAATAGCGAAAAGCATATCATGGCATAACATAGTTATTAATCCTTATTTACAATGATACTTGTTTATCATGTTCCTTGATTAAAAGTGCTAAAGAACTCACTTATTGTATAACTCAAAAATGTAATATCTTTTATGTATGGTTGTGTAATTTTTTCCCACTAAACCTATTTTTGGCTAACTCTTCAAGTACTATGGAAGTGTAACATGGAACTCCACTGGAGTAGTGACATGAGCTAAAACCTTAGCAATGGTTATTAGTTTGGCTTTACCTTAATAGAACGTATGTAGTATGTATTGAGACTTTTGAATATGTTGTAACAATAAGTTGTCATTACAATAAATTTGGCTTTTATTTGGTCATATCTTCTACTTTATTAAATGATAAAAGAGAGATGTGTCATATTTTAATTATTTCCATTACAACATAATATTATTTTAGAAGTTTGAAATAGTTAATATCTCTCTATTTGTGTTATAGCTATGACAAGGTGGTATCAAAGAATAATTTTTTATTAGCTTTGTGGTTTTCTTATATTACAATAGGTTTTCCTCAGAGTCTTCTAGGTTGATCGTATGCTCATGGATAAACTATTTTTCTATTTTGATGATCGAGATCTAGTATTCATAAAAAGTAGGAAACGTGCAATTCTTGTTTGGTAAGAAGAACGGTGCTTAGTTTGGGCACTAATTGCAGATATGCTAGGTAGCATGCAAAATATTGGATTTTTTTTTATTTTTAATGTTCAAAAAATGGGGAATTACTTTTAATCATTGAAGCTTTAATGAATTTAAAATTTAGTTCAGTTAAAACATTAAAGGAAGTAGAATCTACACCAAATTTATGTATTTGAGTTTAGTTTTAAATGGTATACTCAATTGCATATTGCAAATTTTCGATTATTTTATAACAACAAATTTCAAGAAACATTCTCAAATTAGTCTTTCATCGTCAACAAATGTTCTTGCTAAAAATGTCTTCTAAAATCATTTCTCAATTAAGAATTTACTTAATTTCTTAAGTTACAAATAATCGAGCACAACTAAGCAATTTAACCTTTAAAATGTTCATCAGTCAGTCAATTATGCTTGTCTCAATACAATATTATTTTTGTTTTTCCTTCTATTTACTCTATGTTTGCATAATTATGGTTTTTTAATTTAGCTCCGGGTTTACGACCATTTTTGACATCAATGCAATAAAAACATATAAATAAGCACTCACATGGATTACTCAAGATCTGCATTAATCGCCAACTATTCCATCTTAGAAACTATTGCACACATAAATGTAGTCTTACGGAAACAGAAAGTACGAAGCATGGATCTATGTCTTACTATTTGACTTCACATGGCCGCATTGATCCCAAGCGACATTACGAAGAAATAGCCATTCCCAATTCTAAAAATGAAAGGAAACGAATTCCGAAGAGTTGAACCTGACTTAGCAGGCATGATCACAGAAAGGAATACTTACAGGAGATTGGAGACGACGATCCTTCCGAAGGATGGGAGCAATGCTTGCAGCAGATGAGATGGGGAGCTATAAAGAGCTATGGCGGTGACGACGGCTCGGTTAAGGAATTTAAATCGATGGAGGTTAGATAGGATGTGTGGCGCGAAATGCTTCGGCGAAGGTCCAATAAGAAGTGGGGTCCAATGAATTAATTATCCTGAATAGAGCAGTTGTTCGGATCCCAAATCTCTTAAACAATGACTATATTAGCCCTGTGTTTTTCTGCAATTACAATAGGTTTCCGTCCGAGTCTTCCAGGTCGATCGAAAACTCATGGGTAAACTATTATTCCATTTTGATGATCGGGATCTGGTATTTATGAAAAACAGGAAATGCGCAATTCTTGTTTGGTAAGATGAACGGGTGCTTATTTTGGGCACTGATTGCAAATATGCTAGGTAGCACACATAATATTGGTTTTTTTTTATTTTTAATGTTCAAAAAACGGGGAATTACTTTTAATCGATGTAGCTTTAATGAATTTAAAATTCAGTTCAGTTAAACCATTGAAGGATATAGAATCTACACCAAATTTATGTATTCGAGTTCAATTTTAATTGGTATCCTTAATTGCATATAGTAACTTTTTGATTATGTTATAACAACAATTTAATTAGTCAAGCATAATTGATCATTAATCATCAAATTTCAAGAAACATTCTCACATTAGTCTTTCATCATCAACAAATATTCTATCTAAAAATGTCTTCTAAAATCATTTCTCAATTAAGAATCTACTTAATTTCTTAAGTTACAAATAATCGAGCACAACTAAGCAATTAAATCTTTACAATGTTTATCAGTCTATCAATTATGCTTGTTTCAATACACGATTTGTCTTAAGCATTTATAAATAAACCATTTGTTATACTTTTTCAAATATAATAGAGCAACCACATAATCATAACAATAAAAGTGAAGAACAAGAAATCTAATTCTAATATCAAAAAAAAAATAATGAAGAGAATAAGGGAGAACATAGTATTATCCATCTTGTTGTAGGGTGGATGGATTAGTGCAATAGAGGATGCAATGCTTTTCATGTTGATAGATGATGATTTTAGCATAATAGAGGGTATAACAAACAAAGTTACATGTAATTTTACATGTTGCTAAGGATAGTTGCATGGGCACATCTACATTAGTGCTACCATGAAAATGTGAGATGACACAATTGAGCATGCAAACCTAGAGATGTTACATTGATGCAAGGCTAGCGATTGAGAATTTTGTGGAATTTATCGGGGCTATTATAACATAGTCGCTCAAGATCTACGACGACTAAAGTGAACAATTCACGTAGGATCACCAACTATATCAAGAAAGAAGGAGGATGGTAGCAATGGAGATGAAATTAAAAAACATTAAGAGAATTATGAATAACGAACCAAATAAAGACGAAAGCTAACCTATACTTCCATGGAAATAATATATTGTGCATAAATTTACCTTATAAAAACTTCTTGATTATAAGTGATAATATATTAAACGATCCATTTTTTAATTCCACCATAATCGCAAAAGAAATGTTGGATTTAGATAAATTTCAAATATATTTATACTATAACAATATAATGCCACTGTTATACTAGTATGATACATACTTACCCAAGTGTCTCTTTTGAAGACTCAGCCATTTATTTGGTGAATCAATGTCATAGTAGAAGCATTCATTTATCGTATAAACACAATCATTTGTGGTTAGTAATATAGCTTTTCATATAACATATCGTATTGTATGATCTTACATCATAAATATTTTTTAGAGCTCAGAATTAAGAATTAGTAGATCTGTTTAGTTGTACAGCATGATGTATGTATCGTATAAGCATAATACTTTGAAAGATATAAAAAATAAACTGTTTAGACAAGTATATTGTAAGGGGTAATTTAAGTGTAATTTATATTATTTTCTATGATATAATCAATATCGTAAGAGTGTGACTTCTAATTTAATCATTTTATAACTAGGATTTTATCCATTATAATTTTTTGATTTTCATATATTCTTTCGACTCATATAAATAAAAGTGCTTTTGCTGATGAATAGGCAAGTGAATCAATTGCTAAATTAATTTACAAGTAAAACAAAGTTCATAACTACGAGTTGAGGTTCAAAGTAAGAAACTTCTTATTCCTACTACGTTATTCCAAGTTCATATATATCATCTTTTTAGTTATTACACATAAAAACTTAGTAATTTAATAGGTATCATCCTTTCAACTCATTTAGATATGTGTCATTTTAGCTTCTCAAGTATATGATATAAGACTTTGTATGAATTATTTTGTATAACTAATGTATAATTTATCCAAGCTATTATTTGCACCTTTTAAATGAGATGACTCCTACATAGTTATCAGTGAAAAGGAAGTGGTTGTAAGGTTCGTAATTATAGAGTACAACAAAAGACTATTGGTTTTAGTGGAAACCTGGTCAAGTCGACTGAGGATGGATGTAGGAAAAAATTTTGTCAATAAATCTAAAAATCTTATATCTCTTTTACTTAGTTTGCTTATGTGCTTTCTTTGTTACAATCTTATTGAATGTAATAACTATTTTCCAAATATTATTAAAGAGCAATTATGATTAAAATTAGTTGATAAATAATATATGTTATTATTTTTTTGTATTTAAGACCAAGAAGTAGCAATATGCTTTACTTGTCTTATCGATTTCACTTATCACTTTATTTTGTCATTACAAAGGTTTTCCAAATCTTAACATGACTTTCTAAAACTTGATTATAATAAGAATAAAGATAAATCAAATAGATTACTTATTTGAGATCATTTGAGTTTTTTGGATTTTGAGATTACATAAGCTTATGAATTTGGTAAGACAAAGAAAAAGAATTCTATTTGTATTTTATCTTGTGTTTAAGTTTGATTAAGTTTAACATTTGCATAATTTACCTTCTCACTTCTTCTGGACATCATGTGTTCCACATTTTCTATAAGTGATATCATAGCATGGTTGCTTTAGTATCTAAATAACCTAGATAAGGTCCACACGTTCTTGCACAATGTGACATCGAATCATGCTACTTGGGTGAAGGATCTTCTTCTTATTGGCCTTCTTTATTTTGTGGTGATTTTTATCTTTATTGGTAGAGTTAGATGAAAAGTCATTTACTTTCTACTAACATTTATTTGTGGGATATTATATAATGCCTTTTAATTTTTGACAGTAAATTAGTAAATAATATTTTAATTGCAAAAGAGATTTCTATATTAAATGATGAACAAAAGCATCATGTACAACTAAATACTCATGCCACGAATATTCTCCATTGTGTCTTGCATGTCATTGAATTCATTAAAATCATGAACTTAGAAATCAAGATTTGGACGAAACTTGATGTTACATATGAAGAAGCCACAATAGTTAAGGAATCCAAAGTCAATTTACTTATAAATTATTACATATGTATAGTAATGAGACCATTTAAAATATGTTTATAAGGTTTATTAATATTAAAAAAATATCTTTCTTACCTTGGTAGAGATTTAGCTAATGTGGAATATGTGATAAAGATTTTACATGTGTTAAGGACCTTAACCTTTTAGTAAATGCTACCAAAGCCACCAAAGACTTTAACCATCTCTCTTTGGACCAATTAATTGAGGAATTGATTTAGAACAAACTAGACTTTTATTATGATTTAATTTAGAACTTATAATATTAAAAATACTTAATAGATTATTAAATAATATTAAAAGATATTATATACTAATTGAAGTTAGGTAACAAGTGTGATATTTTAAAGTTATTCAAAGATTAGTGTATAAAATTGTATCTATAATCTCTCCTTCTATTTCTCTTGTATTATTTCAAATCACAACCAATTCATCTCATATGATATCTAAAATCTCATAAATGCTTTTCTTACTTTAATTGAAATGTACTAATCCTAATGTTTATAAAAAAAATCAAAAATCAAAATGTTAAATGCTTACCTTACTTTTTTTTATAATATTCCTTCTTAATTATAACAAGCACATGTTTCCCCAACCTTCTTTTCCTTAGCTTGTTGTCTATTTAAGTCTCTCTCTCTCTCTTTCTCTCTCTCTCTCTCTCTCTCCCCCCTTCTCTCTCTCTCTCTCTCTCTCTCTCTCTCTTCCTTTCACTTTATCTATCTATCTCTCTCTTTCTCTATGTGTGTATGTGTTCTCTCAACCAATGCTTAACTCAGTGGAAAACAACTCGTTTTATATTTATACAAAGGATTTTGGCATGCTCATGATTTGATAAGGGATAATAGTTGAAACCCTCAATTTCCCCTTGATAACCAAAATAAATAGTCGATTACGAAAGTAGCCATCAATAATGGTTAAAATAAAGTACTGTAGAAAATTCACATAGTAGAATTCTATCATCCATTAGTCTGATTTGTTATTTGTTAAAATTAAAAATTTACATATCAACCTTAGTGCAGTCAACATTTCCTCATTTGTAGACAATTGGATTAAACTAAGCTAAAATTTCAAAACTTGGAAATCTACTTTGTGCAATATTTTTACATTGCAATTATATCAATCTCTTTAAAAATTTAAAATTAATTATCGAGATCTCCAAAAATTATAAACTTATCATCATTAGTTTTATCTCAAAGATCTCTTTCATTAATATGCTACAATAATAATTTTGATATCGTTTGATAAAAAGATATACTTTCTAATGTTTTATCATTTTTTTAATATTTTTAAATACAAATATGATATTTCAAGAAATTGATTTGATCATGTTCAATTATACCTAAAACTTATGTGGAGGTTTATCTTCTTGGGATTTATTCTAGGATTTTTTTATCATGATCAAGAAAAAAATAAGAATTATTATCTCTTCTTATAGAAATTTTGTCCAAAAATTTTAGAAATGTTTGGATATTGATTGATCACATCAACTTATTATTATGATTAAATAATAGATATTAAGACATTACTTTTATCACTTATGAATATTCTTAATCATAATACTATCAACTTTATTCTAGGAATTAATGCATCTTGATCTTAATAAAAAATCAAGGTTGTTACAATCTTCGCTTATTATAGATGTTTTATTCTAATAGTTTCGAAAAGTGTCAAATTCTAATAAATTTTATTTTTCTCAAACAGATTCCCTCTTTATTAGATTGTTTACAAAATTTTTCTATCCTAAAATACTTTATTTCTTGATATCTAACCTCTTTTCTATTATTTGAACTAATATCTTTAAATATATTTAATCTCATCACATTCTAACTTATTACAACAAGTGGATGATCTAAAAATTACCTTTAAAAAATATGTTGCATATTCCAACATGAGCATAAGACAATCTAATGTATAACTTGCTCCATTGTCCTTAGAATTAAATAAAATTTCACCTCTGTCGGATTCTCATATCATTTTTCATACAATTTCTTACTCTAACATTATTCCTATTTATTATTCTAATTCTTAGTAATTTCTTTAATGATGGTAATCAAACACTTATTCTATTTGTTATGTGGATAGAAATAAAGAAATGTAATACTTATAAATAAAGAAAACTATTATAGGTCATTTTTGTAAGTATTGTATATCTATAATGATATTATTGGGATGATAAACCTCTACTTAAGGGATTGAGTAAACTTTTGTTAGTCTTAACTTAGAGATTGCTCCATCTCTAATAGTGTTACTATAAATAATCATGGATCCGGTACCTGTACAATATCCTACATGATCTCTATTCACACTATTTAAGGTATTTGTTATATTTATTCCATGACTTTTGAGACAAGTTCTAGTAATATGTCTCAATTCTCTACATAAAAAGCATTTGATTGGGTGAGCAATATCTAACTCACACTACCCTTGGTGTCATATTCCACATTTTTCACATCTTCTTATGCCATTATATCTACAACTAAGGCTTGTACTAGTAGCTTTGTTTGTAGATATAGAACCATCAAATCCTTTATGATAAAAAACTACATCCATGAGATGTACTAAATGTTTGTCTTTTGTTAGAAAATTTGGTTTTAACCTTTGAGTTTCAAATCCTTTTTTTTATTTCTTTCCTATTTTTAACAATTCATATTCCAATTCAATGGTATGGGCTTGTTTCACTAATTCCATATAATTTGTGATTTGAACAATCATCAAAGCTATTTAAATTTTATCCCATAGACCTTGACGAAACATATAGCATAATTGTTCTTCTTGCATCTTTTCTTATATGGATTTAAAGAACACCATCTTTCAAAATCTTCTACGTACTCTTTCCAAGGAATTTCTTTTATTAATCTACTTAGAAATCAAATTTGGTTTCCAAACCTCCACTAGTTCCTAGTAGCATTTCTCAATATCAGAACTATCGAAGCTACTTTTCTATTATCTGGACAAGACATCCAATCAAATATTCTCACCATCTAGTTTAATCAACTTGCCATTGCTATACAATTTTCATTTCCTACAAATGATGATAGATGCATACAATAAAACTGATCAGTTATCTTATTATAAAGTCCCTTTGGCTTAATTTTTAGAACGCCCCCCCCAATAGATTGTAATAATAAGATAAGAGTTTGAGCTTGTTCTTGTTATGCATCGCCTTGGTTTCACTATTTTTCCTTTACTCATATTCCTAAATTGTTCTCTATTGATAGTTGGACTGCACTTATCACACTACAATATCGAAACATATTATCTAGATGTGTTCTTATATAATTAATAATAACATGAATAATAATGAGAATGCATGCGATAGTATTGTGAAATTAGTTTTTCCTTTAAATCAAATAAACAAGAAAATTCGAATTCCAAATTTAAGTGACAAGAAACTATTATTATTTTTTCAAAATCATGTTTATGTAATAACCCATAAATGTTTTTTTGTTGGTGACTTGGCAGGTGTCATTTTGCTTGGTTACGTCCCTATATTTTTTGTGTGGGTCTACTCGAAGTCACTGAAGAAATGTAGAAGAAAGGATGATTTAGAATTGTGAGTTGCCTTTCTCATTTATGGGTTGTTTATTTTAATAAAAAAAATTCTAATATGTATCAATTTGTGGTTTGAGCTATTTTAAATAGTTCCTTCTTGTTATCAGTGTTCGGCATTCTGGTGCAATTTTGGTTGGAGTTATTGGGCAAAGTAGGGAAGATCCTACAGAAAATCTATTAGAAGAAGGTCTTCATGTAGATTCTTTTAAAAATTGCAGAAGCTTTCCCCTTACCAGGTTCTTTTTAGTCTATTTTTATTATTAAAGGTTCTTTAGTTCTACTCAAAACTATGTTTGTTGTTAAGGTTCTTTCGCCTGGACTAATCCTTGGACTCAGAATAGCTTTTGGCATTTGGTTGTACTGACTGAGTTTTTATGATATTTTTCAGGACAGAGTTTGGAGGCCTTCTACTATACTATTACATTTGTGATCGTACAGATCTATTTGAGGAATCAAGAAAGGTGTTTTTTGCAATCCAGGCAATTAGGTGCTATGTTAAGACACAAACTTAATTCTTTCTTTTATCTCTTGTCTTTATAAGTGATGAATGATTTATGACCTCATATATTTTTTTGCTAAATTACACCAAAGATTATAAATTATTTACATTTTTGTCTTGGAAGTTTTATTAATTGGGGTTCTAAGATTGGGGTCTAATGTACACTCATCTTAACCAAAGAAATCACATATGGGTGAGAGTCATTAATTATATATCCACATTTTCTATTGCTCTTTTGTAACTTGAAAAATTTCTACTGTTCAAGTTGAGTTGTATGTGATACATCAATGATGTCAACATACTTAATCACTACTTTTGCATTTGTGTGCAAATTATTATGATTTGCAAGTTTTATGAAAGAAAAGAGCAATGATACTAAAGAAGATTTTTGAGGATTAGGTTGATGGATCATGACCAAACTTATAACAATTTTAACATTCAATATTTCTTCCCTGTCATCGATCTCGAGTAGCACCATTCCATCCATGCCCATGTTGAGTGTAAGGTTGATTAATTTTCTATTGAGATTTGTTTTGAAAATGACATCTTTCACATCCTTGATATGAACCTCGTCCTCTTCCCCTTGAATTTGATTTCTTTTTCTTCAAGGTATTGTTTTCTTTCAAATTCAGTTTTGAATCTAATGCTTGATCAATAGGTGCAACATAAGCACTTTTCTTTAGTCTTTGCTCATGCCTTTATAAGGAACCTATTAGCTCTTTAATAAATAATCTACTTATATCTTTAGATTCTTCAATCGCTACTACCACATGCTCAAATATAGGAGTTAGAGAACGAAATAGCTTTTCGATCATACGTATATCATCAATTTGTTCTCCAATTCTTTTCATCAAGTTCATAATAGTAATTAACCGTGAGATATAATTGGAGATAGTCTCATTTACATTCATCTTTGACTACTCAAAATCACATCTAAGAATTTGAAGACGTACACGCTTCGCACGTTCAACACTTTTGAAGATTTTGTTGAGTTTATTCCAAACTTCTCTACTTGTAGTTGTTTCTGTAATTTTCTCAAAAGTAGCTCTATCAAGCCATTGATATACTAAGAACAATGTCTCTTTATCTTTTCTCTCTGTTTCAATAGCTTTTGATTCTTCAAAACCACTAGTAACGATCTCCCAAAGGTCTTGCGAGCCAAGAAAGGCTTTAAATTGGATACACTAATTATCATAATTGCACCATTTCAAATATTTTAAATAAAAACACACTTTCAAACACTGCTTTTGCTTTCTACAAATGCATTGTTGAACACTGTGTCGCTTCTCATTTCTGCACACCGCACATTATGCAAATCGCACTTCGAAACATAATTTTTTTACTCTTCTCCCTTCGACGCTGCATTGTTCGACCTTCTTCTTCTCCAAGCTCTGCTACCACTTTAATGAAAATAAATTGAAGTAAAATAGATCTCAAATTATAAATAGCAAACTTTTATTAGAGAGTATTTAAGAGAAATTAGAAAAAAGTAACAGAAATCCAAGGTGCAAGAAGACAAAAATGATAGAATTTAATTTTATTCATGTATAATAACATAACAACAATTACATCATTTTATAGGCAAATAATCTTTCAAATATTTGATTCTAATAAAAAAATTTATTCCTAATCTATACGATAATTATAAACTTAAAATTTAAACCAATTTAAATATTTAAACATTTAAAATATTTTAAAATGTACTAAAAAATATTTAAAATGTACTAACAAATTCTTAAAATATGTTAACAAATATTTAAAATTTGCTAACATCACAAGCATGACATGGCTAAGGATAAGCATGTATAATTGATCTTAATCCAATGGAATGAGTAATTTTATAGTCACTAAATCCTGCTGCAACAAATAAATTGCACCATTCCTCTTCATCTCTCTCCTTTCGAGTGGTGTTGATTATTATGTGGAGGTCAAATAAGAGCTGTGTTTCCTTTGTAATTTGAGCATCATTGACACCCATGCCTGTTACTATATCGATTATGATCAATTTTCCTCTCGTTTCTCTTGGAGGAATGGCTTCTTCGCATCTTTGCAATAGCTTAAGGCATTCTTCATCGTTCCAATCATGGAGTACCCACGAAGAATCATACAATCAACAACAAAGGAGAACACTTAGTAAATGTGATAGAACAAAACTATAAAAAGAGTTAGAATGGTAACTTTAAGTAGGGCGGCGTCTGCGCGGGGGACCTCGACAAACATGTCACCACTAACGAACTCGATGGCCGCGAAAGCCCTCGGCGCTATGGCAATGACGTGGGGGAGGTCAAAGACAATGCAACGAAGGTCAGGAAAGGTCTCCACCAGCTTGGAGGCAGTCAAGTCGGTGCCACCTTCGATGTCTACCAACGAGCCGATCCTGCAAAAGGCCTCCCTGGCAACATGCGTGATGATGTCCATTACAAAAGTGGAATCGCTCTCCATCGCGCTGTTGAAGATTCCGTTGAACTGAGGTCGTATGGCGTTCAGGCCCCACAAGTCTTTCCCGTGGGTGATCTCGAAGGACAAGGTGGCGACATCGGCACTACGGAGCCAGATGCCGAGCATCTGGGAAGAGTCTACAAGATAGCAGTCGAGGATAAAGCTGATGAAAAAATAAAAGGGTAGGGAGAAATTCGAACAAGGCAGCAAAAAGCTTAAATAGGAGAAGACAAAAGCTATGAACTTTTATTCATGAATTCATAATCACAAAGAACCAATTACATCAATTTATAGTCAAGAAAAATAACCAATCTCTTAAATATTTCCACATAATGTGAAAATTTGTTCTTAAAAATACTTAATAAACTAACAAAATACTTAAGATATGCAACCACACTTAAAAAAGTACTAACACTAAAAGTTTGCTGACAAAGGCGGACAAAGGGGAGGAGCAGTGGATGGAGGTGGAGAGGAGGAAGCCTGAGAATATTACATTGAATTCTTTACTATTTTATATTGTTTTTCAATGATATATTATGTTGTGTGTTTGTAAATAGTCTAGCATATGATATGACAAAGTTATATTATTTTATATATATATATTCACGTTTTTTTTACTAAATTTTTGATAGTTGGCTCAACTTATTTTTGACTTAACAATTTCAAATCACAATGAGGCTTAGGATGAGACTATCAAGAAATAGTAAGTTTAGCGTCATAAAGTAGTTGATTTAGTTTGTTTTTTACTATCAAAGATGTAACTATTGTATCATTTTTTTTTATCTTATATTATGGACAAGAACTTGAACTTTAATCCACAATAACATTTGAAACTTACATTAAAAGAGATGTAAGAACAATAATGTTTAAAACAATTTGATAGTTTATGTTTAAGGTATTTCTGATGTGAATTCAAATTGTAAAATGTTTAAAATGATTCTTTTATGTCTTATAAAAAGATTTTTGAACTTCAAAAAAAAAAAAATTTTGAAAAAATTAGTTTGACATGATTTTATTTCTTTGAAAAAAATTGTCTTAAAAAGTTAGAGTATAAAATAAAAGAATTAAATGACATTGTATCAAACTTAAGACAAACTTTTAATCCCTATACATCATTTAATAATATATTTTAAAGTTTTTATTACTAAATAATTTAATTTTTTTCTCAAATAAATTTAATTAAATGATACTAGTATCTCTAGGATGTTACATGAACTAAGCAGGTAAATATGTATGAATAAACGATTTATCTCTACATAAAAAACTATTTTTTCATAATTCTTTTAAGATTTATTTTTCAAATTTTTCTAAACTGACAAACTTCTACAATCTTAGTTGAAGAAAGTCATTATTATGAGAGAAAATCTTAAAATAACAACCCACACAAAACATTACCTTGAAAGCATTAAAACAAACTCAATCAAACCTCACAAATCAACCTTAATTTTAGAACATAATCACTAGCATCACATGGCTAAGGATAAACTTCAATAATTGATCTTAATCTAATGGAATGAGTAATTTTATAGTCACTAAATCCTGCTGCAACAAATAAATTGTGCCATTCCTCTTCGTCTCTCTCTTTTCCAGTGGTGTTGATCATCATATGTAGGGTCAAATAAGATCTGTGTTTCCTTTGTAATTTGAGCATCATTGACACCCATGCCTACTATTATGTCGATTATGATCAATTTTCCTCCCTTTTCTCATGGAGGAATTGCTTCCTTGCATCTCTTCAGTATCTTAATGCATTCATCATCGGTCCAATCATGAAGTATCCACTAAGAATAATGCAAATAATAATAAAGTAAAATTATTTTGTAAAAAATAAAGAGTTTTAACTTTAAGTAGGGCGGCGTCTGCGCGGGGGACCTCGACAAAGATGTCGCCGCTAACGAACTCGATGGCCGCGGAAGCCCTCGGCGCTTTGGCGATGACGTGGCGGAGGTCAAAGACAATGCAACGAAGGTTTGGAAAGGCCTCCACCAGCTTGGAGGCGGCCAAGCCGGTACCGCCTCCGACGTCTATCAGCGAGCCGATCCCGCGGAAGTCCTCCCTGGCGACATGCGTGACGATGTCCATCACAAAAGTGGAATCGCTCTCCATCGCGCTGTTGAAGATGCGGTTCAACTGAAGCCGTTCGACGATCAGGTCCCAAAAGATTTTCCTGTGGGTGATGTCGAAGGACGAGGGGGCGACATCCGGGCTGCGGAACCAGTCTCCGAGAATCTGGGAGGAGTCGGTCGAGGATAAAGCGGACAAAGGGGGAGGAGCAGTGGATCGAGGTGGAGAGGAGGAAGCGTGAGACCGGGGTGAGGTCGAAGGTCTCCTCCCAGTCGGGGGTAACGTGGGAGGCGAATAGGCCTTCGTGTGAAAGGAGGCGCATGAGGTTGCGGAGGTGGCGGGACTTGTCGGGGGGAACGGAGATGGAGGCGCAGAGGTCGGATACGGTGGCTGGAGTGCCGTGGAGGTGGATGGCGTCTGGGCTGGCGAGTTCGACGGCGTATTTCAGGCACATCGATTTGATGAAGCTGAAGGTGAGTTTCCATAATTGGGCATGCGCATTGAGGGTCTCTTCCATATCCGTCTCGCCGACGACGGCGTTATGTTTTTTTCTGTTTATATGCGTTTTCTATTATCAATTTTAATTCCTTAAAGGTTCATGCCATAACTTTCTTGAAAAAAAACATAAGCCACTCAACTGAATTTCTATGCGATAAGGTTTAAGTTATCAATTTTAATTCTTTAAATGTTCATAGCATAACTTTATTTAAGAAAAACATCAGCCACTCAACTGAATTTCTATGTGATAAGATTCAAAGAATATCTTTTAAGCAAAAAATTTCTATATAAATTCGTTTTTATATACATATCAAAGTCATACAGATAATAACATTTTTATATGAGTAAGAAATCCTAAAAAATTTTTGAGATCACAGATACTACTAAAGACGTAAAATTTTCAAAAGTAAACAAAAAAATGGGACATGAAAGAACCATTGCACTTCCAAGCACTTTTGAGTACCCCATGGAATAATGTGAGAATAAAGAAGTAAAAGAGGATCTCAATCAATTTGACATCATTCATCTAGCACAGCTATAAGAAGCGCTCTCCCTTTAGTTCAAGGGAATTCAACACAAGCAACTTTATCGAAGCTTCCTCCCTTGGAGAATTAAATATGTCTTTGTTCTCGAGTTCTTGAGTTCACCTCCAAATCATTAAGCTCATCTTCTATAAGGTTTTTGAACTTATAGTGCAAACATTTTTGTAGTAGGCTTGCCACAGGCTTTTAAACATTGTTTTTTCCCTTTCATTATGTAAGACACTTATGGAACGCTGTGAGTAGGTAAGAAAGGGGTAGCAAGGAGCTTCGATCAATGAGACTACTTGGGAACAATAAAAGAGAATAACAATGTTTAAAAGCCTGTGAGAGGTCTAGTGCAAAAACTTTGGTATTATAAGTTCTAAAACCTTATAGAAGATAAGCTTAATGATTTCGAGAAGGTGAGCTCGAGAACACGAGAACAAAGAGATATTTAATTCTCTAAGGGAGGAAGCTTCGACAAAGTTGCTTTGTGTTGAATTCCCTTGAACTAAAGGGAGAGTACTTCTTATAGTTGTGCAAGATGAATGAAGTCAAACTGATTGGGATCCCCTTTTTCTCCTTTATTCTCACATGGTTCGGTGGGATGCTCGACAAAGTGTGCTTGGAAGTTCAATGGTTCTTTCTTGTCCCTTTTTCTTTTTCTTGAGAAATTTTTAGGATTTTTTACTCATATGAAATTTTTTTTTTTACTTATATGGCTTTGATATGTATATAAAAATGAATTTGTATAGAAATTCTTTATATGAAAGATATTCTTTGAGCCTTATCACATAAAAATTCAGTTGAGTGCGTACGTCCCCAGAGGCTGGGCACGCATGTACAACGGGAATGACGAACAATGGGGAGATAGCGGGGAAGCGTGGAGAGAAAATTATTATTGCGACCTCAGGAGACAATGAGCTTGGAGGTGGATCGCTGGAGGCGGAGGATACATACAATTGTGGTGGGAAGGCTATTGAAGCTGAGTGCTCCAGAACTCCTCGAATGCGGGTGGGGAATACGTATGACTTGGAGAAGAGGGGACAAATGCTGGGCCCGTAGATGCTTGTCCAACCCTGGCGCAGGAGACAGGGCGTGGTCGAACATAGAGGTTTAGCAAGCAGGGCGAGCCAGAATTCACGGAAGACCTTCAGCCGAGGGACTTCTGCTGAGGTGGTCGTAAGTATGCATCACAGGAAGAGGAGCCTATCCAAGGCTCGAGGAAGAGATATGGCAAGGCGGGCTTCGTCCCCAAGGGCCAAGGAGGACATGGAGAGGACTCCACGGGAAGAAGCTCCAACGAAGGAAGTGGAAACGGGGCAGACTGCACAGGCAGGAAGGAATAAGGGGAAACTGCCATTGCTGCAGGAGGATTATGTGGTAGACCAAACCAAAAGATCAGATGGTTACTACACCAAAACGATGTAGGAGAACTTCTCCTGGGCTGTGCCTCGTGGGGTGCAAGGGATATCGAAGAGGAAGATGGAGGATGCCTCATCTGGGGAGGAGTACCTCGACGTGGCTGGAGAACTGCGTGGCCGCATGGGGGCACCACTTACAAAATTCTTGGTGATGATGTGTTTTGCGGTTTTGAATATCAGAGGAGTTAGGGACAGGAAGTCCAGAAGTTACCTACGAAGGTTTGTACATGAGGGGAATGTTGCAGTCGTGGCCCTTATGGAGACGAAGTGCAATGTTTCCTAAGGAAGGATGCGGAATGGCTCCTTAGGAAGGAATGAAATTTCGTGGCTTAACCATCAGCTGGCATGTCAGCATGCATTATTCTTCTGTGGAAGAGCTGGGTCAATATCACGATCACAGCTGCCTCAACGCATGTTGTGGCATGCAAGGTGAGGCTACGTGATGCAAGCAAGCTAAATTGCTTCGTTGTCTATGGCCCCAAAGATCACTAGAAGCGTCGCGAAGTCTGGTATGTCATCAAGCATGCGTCCAGCGGGGATGACCCACTCATTGTGGCAGGGGATCTTAACCTTGTGAAGGTGCAAGAAGAGAAATGACGTAAGGAGAAGTTTATCTATGATAAGGGGCAGCAAGAGCTTGCTGACCTTATGCAGGAGCTGAAGCTGGTGGACATGGGTTTCACCTGCAATTGCTTTACCTGGTGCAATGGGAAGCAGGGCGGCGCATGCATCATGGAGCTACTCGATCAGGTCTTTATGAACTCTGCGGGGATGCAGGTGTTTCCCGAATGCTCTGTGCAGCACCTGAGCCGGCTTGGGTCTGATCATTACCCGCTGGTGGTTGATATGGGGTGCAGAAATTTGCAGGCTGAACAATGGAAGGATACAATTCAAAAGTGTATGGTTGGACTTCCCGTAGTCGATCGGGGTGGTGCACCAAGCATGACACAGACATGTGGGGGGGGGGCCGGAATTGCATGGAGGTGCTAACGATCAAATTCAAATGTTCACTGGTGGCACTACAGAAGTGGAGCCAAGAGGAGGTGGGGAACATTGCCAACAAGAATGCGGAGTTGGAGAGAAGCATCAATGAACTACAGTTAAAGGAATTTCGAGAGGGACTAACAGTGGAAGAGAGCACGCATCTTGGCCACATGATCATGGCCTTCCACTGTGGTTGCACACATGAGGAGCAATGATGGTGGCAGCGAGCGAAAGTGCATTAGGCACAGCAACACCCGGTTTTTCCATGCTGCTGCGACAGCTCGTGCATGGAGAAACCGAATCACTCAGCTGAGGGACGCGGAGGACAACGTGGTGGATACACCTGAAAGCATTAGGACTGTCCTTTTGGCTGACTTTGAAGAGAAGTAACGATGCGCGAGGTGGGCATCTATGTCTTTGAGCTCTGTGCCGTTCGACATTTTATGCATGGAAACATCTTCCAAGCTTGGCTAAAGGGTCACCGAGAGTGAGATAATTGTGACCATGCGAGGAATCAGAAGGAACAAAGCCCCGGGTATTGACGAGATCACGGTGGAATTTCTGCATGGCTATTGGGCAATCACACAAAGGGACATCAATCATGCGGTGCAGGCTTTATTCGAGGAGAGGAGGCTGCCGGAGGAATGGAAGGACACGTTGATTATCCTTATCTCGAAGACGCTGGGGGCGTGCAGGCCGGAGCACTTTCGGCCAATTAGCCTCAGTAACACCATATATAAGGTGGTGGCGCGCATACTGGTCGAGAGATTGAAACTGATGATGCCAAGCTTCGTCTCGCACGAACAAGCAGCTTTCATCCCCGGGCGAAGTATCTCAGACAATGTGTACATCGCACAGGAGATGGCGTTGAAAATGCGCGCCTGCACCGCAGTTTCGGGCCTCATGGCAGTCAAGATCGATATGGAGCAGGCTTACGACAACGTGCAATGGTATTTCCTGCTCGGGATGATGAAGACTATGGGATTTCCTCCTATTTAGTGTGAATGGATCGTAGAATGCATCATATCTCCGTGGTTTGGTGTTCTTGTTAATGGCTCTCGCCTTCCTTGGGTGGTGGCGCAGCGGGGGCTCCGGCAGGGATGTCCGCTCTCGCCTTACCTGTATGTTATGGTTACAGAATACTTATCTGTGCTGGTGAGGGATTATGAGACCAAACAATTACTCGGATTCAGACCTGGACAACACGCGCCACTGATTTCGCACCTCCTCTACGTGGACGAAGTTTTATTATTTGCTTCCGCCATGCATGAGGCTGTGATTGCTGTGTAGAGAATTATGAGGACCTTCAGGGAAGCTGCAACGCTGCGTGTCAACTTTTTGAAATCCAAAGTATATTTTAGCAGGAAGATCAGCAAGAAGAAAGCGATAATGGTGTCGAGGAAACTATATATGGAGCAGGGCCGGATGCTCACGTACCTCAGGGTCCCTATTGCAGCGAAGCGCCTAAGAAGAGCAGACCTCAACTTCCTGCTTCAAAGGATTGAAGCTGCGGTGGCCAATTGGCGGATTCGTCTGCTGTCGCTCGCGGGTAGAGCTGCCTTGGCCTCCTCTGTTCTCACCGCCATCCCAAGTCATATTTTGCTTCACTGTGTTGTGCGAGTGGGAGTAATTGATGAGATGAAAAAGAGAATTAGAAGCTTTCTATGGCACGGGAAGAGCAGTGCGCATATGATGCATTATGCACCCTGGGATTGTGTCACTTTGCAGAAGACTTCGAGCGAGCTTGGGCTTCTTGACTTCCGCGCATGGCAGCGCGTGCTGCAAATGAAAAACTGCAAGCATATTCTAAGTCGCGAGGCGAGCCTTTGGGTGGATACTATGAGGCGGAAGTACAAGATAACGGACCCTGTTATGAAAATTCCTCAGAATGCATCCTATGCGTGGCTGGTACTGGAGGCAATGCCAGAAGCGGTGTCGATCTTTGTATGGAGAATCGGTGATAGGAGGACGGTGAGATTCACTGAGGACAATTGGTTGGGCATCCTCCCATTATGCTGCTGGCCGACCTTGACCAACATGAACATCATATGGCCGACGAGCATGGCTGAATGCATCACTGCAACCGGGTCTGGGATGTGTACAATATTCGTGCAATGGGCAGGCGAGGAGCTGATTTACAGAATTCTGGATCTCCCCAAAGCTCGGACATCTACTCAAGACACGCTCCTTCAGGCGCACACCGAGACGGAGAGGGTCGATAGCGGGAGAATCTATATGCACATGGTGCTCAGAGCTGATGACACCGTCAGGCGAAGTGGCCGGCGTCACGCGGACCAAATAAGGGGTATTTGGAAGATCAAAGCAGTGCCGAGGGTGCGGATGTTCATGTGACGAGTCATCAATGACTACCTCCCTACTGCGGCGTGGCTGGTGCGCAGGGGGATGCTCGAGAGTAGCAGCTAATAGTGGGGCTGCGTGGTGGAAGAGTCCATGCAACATGTTTTTTGGGACTGCCTGCGCACCCAGGAACTCTGGGATGATTGCCAGGCCTGCGGGGCAGTGGCTGCGCTGGGATGGCCTCGGGGTGCAGGTGCCGGGTTGACCTTTCTTGACCGGCTCATGAGGTTTGTAGGCTCTCCGGCGGTGCGACGTGGGGCCGATGCCGAGCATGCTGCCACGTTGGCTACCACCATGTATTATATCTGGGAAAGAAGGAATGCGATGAGGCATAACAATCCGATGGTCAAGCCATGCACGTTGCTACGAAAGATCAAGATCGATGATGGATAAAAGTAAATTGTGACGCAGCGGTGGGGGACTACATTGCTAGCCTTGGCCTAGTGGTTAGAGACTACATGGGGAGGCCGCGCCTGGTGGTTGGTAAAAGGGTTTTCTCTTAGGCTGGTGAAGCGATGGAGGTCTAGGCTATGCTTGAGGCCCTCAACATGCTAAGGGGCTCCTTTCCCCATTACAATGCCGTGGAGATTCAGACTGACTTGATGATGGCGCTTCAGGAGGTTAGCAAGTTGATATCCCACCCTCCTATGACAGGCCATTTTGTCGAGACTATCAGGTACGCAAGATGTGTGGAGGCAATCAGATTTTCCCACATTTATAGAGAAGGGAATGTGCCTGCTGATTGGGTGGCACATGCTGCACGTTGTAATGAGTTCGTCTTGGGAATGGGGGGAATCCCTTTCCAAGCCCCTCATTAAACTTATGCTGTTAGATTTCATGTTTGATCCTCCATGAGGATTTCATATACAAAATCTTTTTTTATGGCTTATGCCACTTTTGAATAGTTTAATATATTATATATTATCAAAAAAATATACTTACAAAAAAGGACATAACGTCGTCGTCGGTGAGATGGATATGGAAGAGACCCTCAATGTGCATGCCCAATTATGGAAACAAACCTTCAGCTTCATCAAATTGATGTGCCAAAGATGTTATTACATAAACAAGACTTTGAAAAAAATAATAATAGTTTCTTGTCACTTAAATTTGGAATTCGAATTTTATTATTTATTTGATTCAAAGGAAAAACTTATTTCACAAAATTAGTGACACCATAGGTGTTCCATTTATTTAGATAAATTATCCAAAAAATAATTTCAAATTATAATTAAATAATCATCTCAAATCATCTTTACATGTATTTCTAGAATATATTTTTTTTTACATACCCCAAGAAATTTTTTTATTTAGAAAACAATGTTATTTGTAAGGACTATATTAACCCATTTTATTATCAATTCCAACTCTTTAATCTCATTATTGTAATTATATCAAAAACACCATATCATCTCATAATATAAATAAATCTTTTAATTATAAATTATTTATACTTTTAGCAAATATATTTATTAAATAATTAAGATAAGAAGTCTTGGACAAATTTCATCACAATCATTTCAAAACATGAGATTTCTAAAAAATTATAACTCAATTAAATAATTTTGTTAAATGTTTAAAACTTGTTTAAGAATAATCATTAATATTATCTATACAATGATAAGACAAACCATTTTGTGTTTATAAATTTGAGATATGTTTTATTATTCAATTTTTGTTGGAGATATAATTCTTAAATATTGCATAAATTTGATATTAATTAAGGCTTAATAACTCACATCTATTTGCTTAAATTAGCTCTTTTGAAAAAAAATTTTGATGAAAAAATCTATTGCACTTGAAGACTAATCTTCATATCATGAAAAAGGATTTCTTATAATCAAAGGTTAATATGCTCCCCAAATAGTCTTAAAATGATAAAATCATATGAATTTGATAGATTCCACTCTCTCTACCCCTATCGATAACCCGATCATTAACATCGTCCATCAATCTTTTGAATCTAACTTTCAAATCTTATCTAGTTGCGATTAGATTTGAACCCTTTATCAATGATTCCAATTGGATGTTACTTATTCTATTCTCCTAGAATTGGACAGTAGTTGTACTTCATCTTCGTTCGTGTCATCTATAATGGCTAGCTTTCTAAAAAATTGATTCTAGTCATTGGGAGAGTTATTGTGAAAGTTTTTGTTTTTAGTTATAAATATAATTCATTGATTAACATTTGCAATTAATTAAGTGAAACTTAAAAATTTCACAAGTGCCCAAGTGAAGTTCAAAATCATAAAACAATGAATTTCTAAGTAATTTTGGGAGTTGTAGGTTTTTTTTTCAATTTTTATTTTTTCTACTTTCGTTTATAATCTTTTTTGCTTCATCCCAATAACATTGACATCATTTATTAATTGTGATGCTTTTGTTTTAAAGATTTGAAGGTGTAGAAATTTTTGTATGTAAAAATTGTAAAGCTTTTTATCTTTTATATAACAAATTTTTATAAATTTGTGTCACATTGGAGCATCGAGTTGTATTTGTTTATCCCTACAGGCTTTGGAAAAATGGAGTGGCTAGTGGAAGCCTGATTGATTGTCAAAGGAGAATGTAAGCACGGGTTTTTATCGAATTACCTAAAACTTTTTATGCATCTATTTTATTATTGAGCATTTTCACTCTGTTGATAATTTATTTTTTAAAGTGTAAACTTTTTTTTTTCTAATTTTTCAAAATAAAAAATTTGTTAAATGTAATATTCACCCCTCTTCTCTTATATATTGTCTCACATAATTTACCAAAAAATAAATAATACATATTATACTTAGGGTTCTATTTTGATTATTTTATAAGCATGATAATTTAGAAATCTTATATGAGTAAGAGATTAAATTAAGGAGTACTTCTATGAAACCAAATAGATATATTTGTGACCTATGTTATAACACTATTATTTTTTATATATTTTTATGGTTCCTTTTAGATTTGTCTTAGTAGCAAAGATTTTGTTTCATTGTCAAGTATCTAGTAAGAGTTTTGTGTCTCATTTGTTGATTTAATTTTGCATAAATTTTGATTTTACAATGATTATTTAGATGGTGAGGTGAGGTCATAAGAAGTTAGTATTATAACTTTGATTTAAAAATAATTAAGATATGTGAATGAGAAAACTATCACATGTATTATTATTATTATTCATATTATTATTAATTATCTCTGAGTACATCTAGATAGTATGTTTGAAACTCTAATATTACAGAGTACATAAACACTTTTGAGGGCTTGGTAGGCAAAATTGACTTTTTTGATGTAAATTGAAAATTTTAAAGAAGACAAGTCTATATTATCCTTAGTCATTAGAAAGGACAAGTAATTTGGCTTATTAGTGGAAATACCAATAACTATGAACACTAGATTCAAAATATTACATATAGCTACAAAAACATTGAAGTTTGTTATTAATGTTAGTCTACCAACATCATTTGATACTTAGATTGTTAAGGGGATAACTTCAAATACTTCTTAAAACCAAATTGAGTATTGCTATTGATAAAACAACTTGATTATACGAAATATTAATGTAAATCTATTGCATATTGAGAAGGAAACTCCACGTGAGCTTGAATACGGGAAAATAGAGATAAATGATGTCGTCTTCACTATTGAGAAAGGCATTGTGAGAAAAAAGTTATGTAGATGTCATGATATGCCTATTCTATTTAAGATAAAAGGCTAAAGATTAAAAAATATAAAAATCTATAGTACTTTTGTGACTTGTAATCACAATAAGTTATTATTAATGATAAATGATAGGAGTTGTTGAATTCCAAAAATGCTACAAAAAATTTGATCTTGAAACCAAATCTTATTAGTTACTTAATATGAGCTGGGTGAACCATTGTGACATTTACTAGATTTATTTTAATATACATATATAAATTATATTGTATTTTAAATATTTTTAAAACCATTTTTTTTTTGTAAAATATAGATTCACAATATTCATACCATACACCATACTCAAAGAATTTCGTGACAAAAATAAAAACTTAAAATTCATTTCTTATATGTATAAAAATAGATTCTCATATAAATTCTTTATATAAAAAATCTTTTTTATATATTATTGTTTAATATAAAAACTCTTTAATTTGGAAAATAAAAAACTCTTTAATTTGGAAAATAAAAAACTCTTTTTATTCTTAAAATTTTTATCTATTTTTTAAAAAATTTGGTAATCCAAATTCATATAGAAATTGAGTTGCTGATTTGTTTCTAATTAAAGTAATGTAATGTGCTTCATATTAGATAATGCATGAAATCATGAGTTGTCTGATTTTTTCACGAGTGAGTGGCGGACTTTTTTTCCAATTAAATTGATGTCATGCGCTTTGCGTTGAGTACCCGAAATATTTAAAATAAGGAGTTACGAATTCATGGAAGAGACTTTAAAGATGCCACCGCCGTCGGCGAGTCGGATATGGAAGAGACCCTGAAAGCGCATGCCCAGTTATGGAACGTCAACTTCAGCTTCATCAAATCGATGTGCTTGAAATGTGCCGTCGAACTCGAGATCCCAGACGCCATCCACCTCCACGGCACTCCAGCCACCGTATCCGACCTCTGCGCCTCCCTCTCCGTGCCCCCCGTCAAGTCCCGCTACCTCCGTAGCCTCATGCGCCTCCTTTCACACGAGGGCCTCTTCGAACCCCACGTCACCCCCTCCGGTGAGGAGGCCTTCGACCTCACCCCCGTCTCCCGGTTCCTTCTCTCCACCTCCATCCACTGTTCCTCCCCCTTCGTCCGCATGATCCTCGACCGCCACGTAATGGACTCATCCCAGATGCTCGCCGAATGGCTCCGCCGCCCGGACGTCTCCACCTCTCCCTTCGAGATCACCCACGGGAAAGACTTGTGGGGCCTGAACGCCGTAATGCCTCAGTTCAACCGAATCTTCAACAGCGCGATGGAGGGCGACTCCAGTTTTGTGATAGACATCGTCACGCGTGTCTGCCGGGAGGCCTTCCGCGGGATCGGCACACTGGTGGACGTCGGAGGCGGCACCGGCTTGACTGCCGTCAAACTAGTTGAGGCCTTTACCGGCCTTCGTTGCATCGTTTTCGACCTTCCCCACGTTATCGCCACTGCGCCGAGGGCTTCCGCGGCCATTGAGTTCGTCAGCGGCGACATGTTCGTCGAGGTCCCCCGCGCAGACGCCGCCCTACTTAAAGTAACAATTCTACATCATTTTACAGTTTTTTCCAAACACATTTTTACAAAATTGTTCTCATTTGTTGTTAATTGTTTTATTCTTAGTGGATACTTCATGGTTGGAACGATGAAGAATGCATTCAGATATTGATGAGATGCAAAGAAGCCATTCCTCCACGAGAGAAGGGAGGAAAAATAATCATAATCGATATCGTAGTAGGCGTGCCTGTCGATGATGCTCAAATTGCATTTGAAACACAACTTTTATGGGACTTGCACATGATGATCAACACCAACGGAAAGGAGAGAGACGAGAAGGAATGGCGTAATTTGTTTATTGCTTCTGGATTGTGTGACTATAAGATTACTCATTCCATTGGATTAAGATCAGTTATTGAAGTGTATCCTTAGCCATCTGATGCTTGTTAGTATGTTGCAAGATTATGTAAAAAATACAATATTTCTTATCTTATTTTCACAAGTTGTGGTCTTATCATAAAATGAATATAAACAAATGCAATATTTCTTATCTTCTAACTTTTTGAGGCAATATTTTTACAAAGCAATAAAATTATGTCAAACTATTTTTTTCAAAACCCTTTTTTATGCTCGATGTAAAAAAATGTTTTTATATGACATTGTAGAATCAATTTAAATTTTTCACAATTTGAATTCAAATTAAGAAAAATTTAGATAAAAGTTATCAAAATACAATATTTCTTATCTTTTTTTCACAAATTGTGGTCTTCCATTCTTTAGTGTCATAATATTATTACATTACTCATTGTAATACTTTGTAGCCCCTCCTCTCTTTTCTCTTCTCCCCAGAGCTGTCAATAGAAATCTCTCATATTTCTATTTTTTTTTCAAAAATCTTTCGTTGATTACATACTTTCTTTTATATTAATCTTGCACTATTTTTCATAATCATTGTTTCCAATCATTCATTAGACTTGTCCTTGTCTCTTCCTAACCCCCTCTCATTGGAATGAACCCTCTTACTCTTTTAACAATTTTTGCCACTTAATTTCATGGTCATTTTCTTTTATTAAAAATTAAGGTTTTTAGAAATTACTTAAATTCTTAATTAAATTAAAACTTAAAAAAATTAATATTACTTTTATTTTTTTTTTATTTGTTTCATCTCTAAAAATTTGTCAACTTTTTTTGTCCAATTCATCTTAACAAGTTTTACCCATTAACTAATTTTTACCTTTTTTTAGCTCTATTTATATTTTAAAATTTTTTTTAAACTTAAAATTCATAAAAGTATTATTTTATAATACTCCTTAAATCCTTTTTAGGTTTTAATTCCATTCTTGTTGTACTCCATTTTTTAATAAAGAAAACTTTATCAAGCTCTTCTTAAGTTGGAGATTTTGATAAAGTTTCATAATTTTTTTTGTTCATCCAATATTTTAATTAATTTTTTATAGTTTTGTGACTTATAAATAATCCTTATAAGTTATAAATCCTTTATTTTAATTCCTAAAAAATTTATATTCTTATCAACTTAGAGTCATAGTAATCTAAATAATTTTGTTCACTAAATGTTTATGCTCACCTCTCTTTTTTGAGGTGTCATATGTTCATTTTGCATGTATGATTTTTACTGAAAATTAAAAATAAATTTTAAAAAAATTCATAAAAATTCAGATAATTCAAAAAATTATACACCTCAATTTTTTTATGTTTATGATACTAAAATTCCTTCACCTTTATAAAATCTCCTATCAATCTTGAGTTTAGTCTTATAAAATCATTAGAATGGTGCAATTTATTTGTTAAAATAAGATTGACTGACTATAAGATTACTCATTCCATTTGATTAAGATCGATTATTGAAGTGTATCATTAGCCATGAGATATTTGTGATTATCTTTGTAAATTGTAGTTAATTTTTGGGGCTTGATTAAGTTTATTTTATCACTTTTAAGGTAATTTTTCTTGCAAGTTGTGTTTTAATATTTTCTTGTACGATAAAGATTTTCTTTAACAAAGGTTGTAAAATTTTGTAATTTCTAAAAAAAGAATTTGAAAGAAGTCATGAAAATAATGGTTTGTTTTAACCATTATTGGTGGATTATTTTTTTTTTTTGATCTTTGAGGAGAAATTGTAAACTTTGACTGTTATCTCTTACTTGACCCCATGCACATCAAAATCCTTAGTTATTGAAGTGTTTCGTGCTAAGGAAATCCCACAAGAGGAGGGGGGGGGGGGTGAATTGTGTATTTAAAAAATTTTATAACTTTCGAAATTAAAAACTTAAATGTTTTAAGCACGAATAAGGAAATTTGAACACAAAAGTTTTTAGGTGGTTCGACTCAAAACTGAGTCTACGTCCACCCCTAACCGGTGTTGGGAAAAATCCACTAAATGCACCAATTACAAGTAAGGTTTTTCTTACGGTTCACCTCAAACCTACTTGGGATTTTTACTACGGCTAATCCCAAACCTACTTGAGTTTTTCTCCGGGCTCAACTCAAACCCAAGGTTTGAGCACTACTGCCGGGATGCCTTACCCCAAAACGAAAAATACAATGATTGGCAAAAAGAACTTATGAGAAATAGGAGAAAAAGAGGCACATACAATTGAGAAATTAGAAGGATAAAAATGAGAAAAATTGAATCATGAATCTCTAATTTCAAGCGCCTTGTTGCAATTTTCCTTTTGAGCTTGAAGGCACTGTTTTTGCTTGTGATTGCTCGAATTTGAGATCTAAAATTTTTGAATGAATTTAGCAAAGATAAAAATAAATAAATCTTAATTCATCCCTATTTATAGAGAAAAAAATTGAGCTCAAAACAAACCTTCAATGGCTCCTAAAAAAGCAACTAGCTGTTTGGGCAACGGACAGAAAGCAGCCACCGTCCGATCCGGGCCCAAAATCGAACGGCGCTGATCAATTTACGAAACAGCCGTTCGATTTTTATCTGGAGCGTTGGATCCACGTGCTGAACGAACGGTGCCGATTAAACTCGCAAAACAGCTGTTCAATTTTGATCTGGAGCGTTGGATCCTCGCGCTGAACAAACGGCGCCGATTAAACTCGCAAAACAGTCGTTCGATTTGGATCTGGAGCGTTGGATCTGAGCGGGCTTGATCTGCGCCTTTGGATCCTGCCGAAGTTATAAGGTGGGATTTTTAGTCCCACACTGCAAAACTAAAATTGGCGCAGCGCTTTATAAGGGATTTGCGCTGTTAATTTCTCGAGCCTCTGTGGGGCTGGCTCCCCCCTTCCTTGACCAGGATTTCACCACCCAGTTGGGTTGACTTGACCATGCACTGTTCATTGACCGTCGCTGTAGTTTGACATAGCCGAGCTCCTCTCTGCGGGCTTTGGGCGGGCCTGGCTTAGCCGAGCGCTGTTCATTTGACCGTTGACCATCGCTGTAGGTTGACCTCGCTGTGGTCCTCTCGGCGGGCTTTGGGCGGTCTTGGCTCGCCCCTTTTCGGTTCTACCAAATCTCTCTTTTTTTTTTAATTTCTAAAAGACCTGGACGGGCTAATTGCGTGACGAGTCGGCTCGCTCAGTGCTACAGTGAATTTTTCCGAGACTTAAGCTGTTTTAAGGTTGATTGGAAGAATTTTTGTACTAAAATTTTAAATAGAAGTGTACCAAAATAATTTTATATTATCATAGTATTATAAGTTTTCTAAATGACTATGAAAAGAGATTTATGAAAAATAATTCCTATATAATTTTAAAAAATCAAATACCAATGTTTATACTTCTTGTCAATAAAGCTTGGCCCAAAAATCAAAATTCAATAATTATTAATTTTATAACATTTTTAAATATTAATACTACTAGTGTGCCTCATAATCTCAAAAATTGAACATCTCAATTTCAAGAAAAATTAATAAAAACTCAAATATGAAAATTCTAGTACATGTCTCAAATTTCCTTAAAGTATGCCATGGCTTCAAGGTCTTAGAGACCACTATTTTGGACATGTGAAATACATGGCTTGATTTAATTAAATATTAACAATTTTACTTAAAATCAAGCCTAAATAAAATATGAACATTTATGCTTGACTCATCAAACACAAGGGTGTAATAGTTATAAATATTATTTTTCACTGAGTGAAGCTTTGGTTGTAGAGAACACAGAGACATACAAAAAGGAAGAAAGAGAGAGAGAGAGACTTAAGTAAAGATCATGCTAAAAATGGAGAAGAATGAGATTGAGAAAACTTTTGCTTACAATAGCTAAGAGGGAAGATTGGAAGGCAAGCATTTAGCATTTTTTCTTTTGGTTTTCTTAACATCAACATAATTACAATTCAATTTAAGTAAGAAAAGCATTTGGAATGATTGATATGTTAAATAATACAAATTAATTATGATGTGGAGTAAACCCAAGAGAAGAAGGGGAGATTGTGGCTATTGATACGTATTGTATGAGTATGATAGTCTATATCGTATTGTATTACCAACTTAAAATAATCTAGTATAAAGGGCGATAAGGATATGATGTTAATTCTAGAAGTCTCTAAGAGATTCGTACATGAATGTTCCTTTGTCATACTAGTATAATAACATTATAAAGTTATTGAGTTTATCATATATAGGTGATATGGGTTTTATACCTATGAAATGGGTTGAACTATCAAGTTTATCATAAGAAGATAATATGGGTATCAATTTTGTACGATATAGTTAAAAAAAAATATATTATCATTTAGTACGATTATGAAAATCATTCTTGATGATTCTTTAATGGCTTAAAATTATGATCTCATTTGTATGATGTATGGAATCATGTTGTATGATAAAAAGAAAGATTAAATCAGTGAATAAGATGGGTCTATTAATGGAAGTGTATAGAGATTCTTGTATGCAAAATCATATAATGTGGTTTAATTAATCATACTATAAAATTAGTTAGAGAAAATCTTGAAATCAAACATGTACTATGCAAATAATCATTAGCTACAATTTATTTGTTATTGTTTTATGATGAGATCATATAATATGATCAAGGGGATCGTATTGTATGACTAAAAAAGTTTATAATAGAGGAAATCACATAAGACAAAGGGCACATTGTTTTAATAGTTTAAATAGAATGCATATAGGATGATGTTATAAATCATATTATACAATCATTTGATACATGAAAAGATTATTAGAACTTATGAGTCAACTAAGGTAAAGGAAGATTGTATGATTATGATATGATAACCAGACTTTATGATCAGGTTTAAGTAGCATGAAACATAGGAGATTATATGGTATGATTAATGGATTATGCACATACAATTTATGCTAGAAAACATACATATACAATTGGTCATAGTATATGATATAAGAATCATATCAGTATGATCCTAAGTTGTTTGGAATGAATTTTTAAAGAAAAAAATAACTAATACATACTATACATAGGATTTTATTTTGATCTTTTTATAGGCATGGTTATTTAAAAAAATTAAAAGAAGAGGAGATTAAATTAAGGAGTTCCTTTAGAAAATCAAGAAGATAGATTTATGACCTGTGATATAAAGCAATATTATTTCTCATATATTTTTATAGTTTCTTTTGGATTATGTTCTACTACATTGTCAAATGCTTATGTTTTTCTTCATAGTTTGGCACAATCTCGATACATTATGTGTTACATATTACATTCTTTATGGGTTACATAGTTATAATTTTTTCATGGCTTTCCATGTTACATGACAACATAAAAATTAATTAAAAATAAATGAAATGTGTATAAAAACATCTAAACTAGCCTATCTAGTTTATACATATAAATTGATATATTATTATACATATCACATTATGAGATTGGATAGTAGAAATGGAAGCTAGATTTCTAAAGACATTATCATTAACACTATGCCTAACAAATGTCGTTACATGTTGTTGATCTTTGGATTAAATATCTTTCTAGTGCATGTGTTATGACCTTAAGATATATATATATATATATATGGATGACATTAGGCCCAACGAATGTTATTATAAAGTTTAAGTAGTATATCTACATGGTGGCACCAAGTTTAATGGATGTTATTGCATTGCCTAAGTATTATAACTACTTAGTCTCTAACTATAGAGCATCAAATGTTGTTGTTAGGACTAGTCTACACTCATCATTTAATACTTATATTATTAAGGTTATAGCTTCAAATAATTCATATAACTAGACTAAGCATTGCTATGGATAAAACAACTTGATTATATTGAATATTAATAAAAGTCTATTGAATATTTAGGAGGAAAGTCCAAAGTGAGCTTGAATATGAAAAAATAAAGATAAAAGATGACATCTTTATTATTGACAAAGGCTATGTGAGAAAGAAGGTGAGCATGTAGATGTCATAAGATGCCTACATCAATTTAAGATAGATGCTAAAGATTAAGTGCAAATATCTGTAGTACTTTTATGACTTATATTAAGAAGAAGTTAATAGTAAAGATCATTAATAGGAGTTGGCTAATTCCATAAATGCTCTAAAAATAGTTAATCTCAAAACCAAAACTTATCAGCAACGAGGCCGTTCCAGCCTTCATTTTATCGTCTTCGAGCTCGTATTGTATTGGAAACACAAAGTTATTTGACTTGCACATGCTGATTAACACAATGGAAAGGCAAGAGATGAAGAGGAATGGTGCAATTAATTTTAATGCTTTTGGGTGATGTTTTTTGTAAGTTTTGTTTCAAGATATTCTTGTATTATAAATATTTTTTTCAATAAAGATTGTAAAAGTTCGTAACCTTAGAAAGAAAATTTGAAAACAATTATAAAGAATAGCTTTTAATGTGGAGTTCAATTGATTATTCTTATCTGTTTGACCCTTTTGTTCATGTAGGATTATAGAGGTAAAAGTAATCTTTTGTATAAGGTGTGTTTCAAGACTCTTGTATGATAAACACATTCTTTGACAAAGATTATATAGTTTGTAAGTTTGTAGAGAATATTTGAAATAAAGTCGTGAAGAAAAGCTTTATATGTGGAGTTTAATTGGTTATTTATAGCAACTTAAACATTATTAGTTCATGTAATATTCTAGAAGTTCAATCAAATCATTTGTCAGCTAAGTAGTGTATAAGTGTAATGAAACAACAACCTCAATTTCATCTAGGCAAGTACTTCCAAAATATAATTTTGTTTTTGGGGCTAAAGAAACTTTTTTGATAAATTACTATGTTGGGAGCAAAGACGATATGAACTTATTGTACCATTAAGATTAAATCACTAATCTTATTGTTGAAATTATATTAACTTAATGCTAAAATATAATCAAATAAATTATGTGATCACATAATTTAAACAAACATCTTTATATACATTATTTAAATTTCTAGCATTATTCTTAAGCAACTTTTGAACCTTAAATCTATTCACTCTAAGACCATTCTATATATGACTTAGGTCATGTTCACTCCAAAGCATGAGATCTCTCAAATATCATAGCTCAAATTACTAAATAGTTCTCTAACAACTTTAAGACATATTTAAGCATAATAATTAATATCATGTATTGTGGAATACTCTGCCCTCCTTTCTAGGGTTTCATGTCACATTATCTAATCCTTTTACTTTTTATTCAATTTTCCTAAATTAATTTTTTTAATAAATAAATCTATGACAAAATCATTCCAAATCCATTCATGTTTACTTTGAAAATCATTTTGAAAACAAAATGAAAGTAATAAACCATTTTTTGTATTGCACTATATCATGTCCAAACTAATGAAATAAAAAACTATCACAACAGTTTACACATAATGATGAAAAGATAATTACTGCTAATTAAAATAGTTCATGAGCTACTCTCTTAATACTACCATGGAGTTCTATTCTTTGTATCATACTAACATAGATTCTTAGGCCTAAAATATGCTCAGGTTATCATCGTTAGCTCAATAACAAAAACATTATAATGTGAATGTGAAAAAATATATTTGAGACATGTTGCTTGCTGGGTTTATAACAAATAATAAGCATATGACTAATAAAAGTCATCTTATCATTTTTTAATTTATTTAAAAAGTCAGTCTTCTTTAAAAAGAAATCACATGATTATTTCAACTCTATTTCACATGTCTTTTCTTATTTCATTTTTCATTTTAGGTTAGATTTAGGGTTATGCCTTTTCATATTTTTCAAATCAAGTTGGGTTTATTTAGAATATATTACTTCAAATAGCTTAAATAATATCTCTTTTTGCATTACTTCAACAAATATTTTATTTTAGATAATTATCCTACTTCATGAGACATATTAATCTAGATAACAAGTCACTTACTATAAGAGTTATATTCTTTTTTATAATAATTTATGCACTTAAGATTATTGTTGTTCTTTTAATTTTTAATATCATGCCTAACCTTTCACACCATTTTTTTCTTACTCTATTTTTTTTATATAACATAGTAGAATAAATTTAAATTTTTTACAATTTGAATTCAAATTAGAAAAATTTAGATAAAAGTTATCAAATTGTTTCAAACATTATTATTCTCACATCTGTTTTAACAAAAGTTTCAAATAATATTTTAAATAAAGTTCAAGTACTTGTCCATCATCTAAGATAAAAATAAAATTTTTACATAATAGTTACTTCAGTTATAAATAAACAAAACATAACTTTTAGGTCAACTACGAATGATGCTACCACTCATTATTTTTTAATAGTTTAATGCTAAGCTTCATCTTGAATTGAAAGTATTAAACCAAATACAAATTGAGTCAATTATCACTAGTTCAATAACAAAAATAATAATGTATATATAAAATAATATAATTTTGGATCATGTCATATGTTAGGCTATTTACAAACACAATACATAACATATCATTAAAAAAAGCAATGTAAAGTAGTGGAGAATTCCATGTAAAATATGTTAATTCTTTTTCTTTTATCTTATTCAACAATTGACTTATGGTAATGACTTTTCATAACAAATTGAGCCTGCTTGTTGGAATACATTATTTTGAGTAAGCAGTCCTAATGAATGACTATTTTGATTGATCTCAAAAGCTGTTAATCTAGAATAATAGTTGCTACGTTGGACAACCATTTATCTTTTGTATTTTGAATAATGTCATCTTTTTATCAACCCATGAATACAATCTTCTTATCTTTTCTTTTCTCTTTTAGCATCACTATTGTTTCATTTTTCTTTTGTAAATGTTATCACAATTTACATCTTTAGATGGCATGTTGAAATTAACATTTAAATAAATCACCATATACATCACGTTCTCAGATATAAGCAACTATCATGTCAAAACATCTATATCAACCTAATAGGCAAACAAAAAAATATTTCAACCTCAAGTTGATTGATCAAATATTTTTTCTAATGAAATCATTAAGCTTTTAAATAATATTACATCAATCATATAAGAAAGAAATACAATATTTCCTATCTTGTTTTCACATGTTGTGGTCTTACCATAAAATGAATATAAACAAATGCAATTTATTCTCCATTTCTTCCCTTCTCTAATGCTATAGTACTATTATAATACTCATTGTAATATTTTGTAGCACCTCCTCTCTTTTCTATTCTCCCCAGAGTTGTCAATTCAAATCTCTCCTATTTCTATTTTTTTTTACAAAAATCTCTCATTGATTACATACTTCCTTTTTATATTAATCTTGCACTATTTCTCATACTCATCGTTTTCAATCATTCATTGGACTTGTCCTTTTCTCTTCCTAACCTCCTCTCCTTCGAATGAACCCTCTTGCTCCACCTTTAACAATTTTTTCCACTTCATTTCATGGTCATTCTTGTATTAAAACTTAGGGTTTTTAGAAATTACTTAAATTCTTGATTAAATTTAAAATTTAAAATTTTTAATATTGCTTTTATTTTTTAATTTGTTTGATCTCTAAAAATTTGTCAACTTATTTTGTTTGATTCATCTTAACAAGTTCTACCCATTAAATATTTTTCACCTTTTTTTACTTATATTTTGTATTCTAAAAAAATTTAAACTCAATATTCAAAAAATCATTATTTTATAATACTCCTTAAATCCTTTTCAGTTTTTAATTCCATTCTTGTGGTACTCCATTTTTTATTGGAGAAAACTTTCTCAAGCTCTTCTTTAAGTTTGAGATTTTGATAAAGTACCACAAATATTTTTGTTCATCCAATATGTTAATCAATTTTTTATAATTTTTAACTAATAAATAAATTCTTATGAGTTATAAATAATTTATTTTAATTCCTAAAAGATTTATATTCTTATCAACTTGGAGTCATAGTAATATAAACAATTTTGTTCACTAAATGTTTATGCTCACCTCTCTCTTTTGAGGTGTCATATTTCATTTTACATTGTATGATTTTTAATGAAAATTTAAAATAAATTTTAAAAAATTCATAAAAATCTAGATAATTAAAAAAATTATAAATCTCTATTTTGTTATCTTTATGATACCAAAATTCCTTCATCCTTATAAATATCTTATCAACCTTGAGTTCATCCTTATAAAATTGTTAGAATGGTGTAATTTGTTTTTTAAAACAAGATTGACTGACTATAAGATTATTGATTCCATTAGATTAAGATTGATTATTGAAGTGTATCATTAGCCATTAG
Source organism: Vanilla planifolia (assembly GCA_023846275.1). Taxonomy (NCBI): domain Eukaryota; kingdom Viridiplantae; phylum Streptophyta; class Magnoliopsida; order Asparagales; family Orchidaceae; genus Vanilla; species Vanilla planifolia. The sequence goes on from CM043877.1 coordinate 3,346,246, forward strand.
ATATTTGTGATTATCTTTTTAAATTATATTTAATTTGTGGGGCTTGATCAAGTTTATTTTATCACTTTTAAGGTAATTTTTCTTGTAAGTTGTGTTTCAATATTTTCTTGTATGATAAAGATTTTCTTTAACAAAGATTGTAAAATTTTGTAATTTTTGAAAGAAGAATTTGAAAGAAGTCATAAAAACAATCTTTTTATGTGAAGTTGAATTGGTTATTCACACACACTTAACATGATTAGTTAATGTATCAACCCAAAAGTCTAATCAAATTATTTGTTTACTAAACCATGTTTTATTGTTATGAATCAACATCCTCAAGTTCATATGGGTTTGTTTCTAATTTAGCACTAGGGTGTTTATTTCCTAATTTGACACTTCTAGGTTGAAAGGCATAGATGGCAATTAGGATTGCATGCATGGATTGTTCACAGTCACTTATGATGGAAAACAAATTCACAGATAGGATATTCCCAAAGTGGTGTTGCATGCAAGAGATAACAATACAGGAATGCACAAAATTGACCCTTTACACTTGACTATGCTAAGTTTGATTTGTAGCTTTTCAATTTTAGCATGAAACAAATCGATTTAGCAGAGGATAGATTTATAATTAGTTCAGGGTGTTTATGAAAATAGTGCACTAAAATCTCTCCATGCGAACAAAACGTGAATTTTTTAGTGACTACAGAAGCATTTTTGAATTTTAGAATAAGGTTTCCAACATTTGTAGTCAGGAGTACTTAAATAATGGTTTATTTTAACCAATATTGATGGCTTATTTTGTAATTGACTAGTTATTTGGATCTCTGAGGAGAAATTGAAAACTTTGACTGTTATCCCTTAGTTGACCCCATGCAAGTCGAAATCCTTATTTATAATTATCATTTTTCACTAGGTGAAGCTTTGGTTGTAGAGAACACACACACATAAAGGGGAGGAGAGAGACTTAGGTAAAGAGCATGTTGAGGAACGAGAAAGTGATTGTGGAAACTTATGCTTACTGTAGCTAAGAGGGAAGATTGGAAGGCAAGCATTTAACATTTTTACTTTTGGTTTTTTTAACATCAAAATAATTGCAATTCAATTAAAGAAAAGCATTTGAGATGGTTGACATGTTAAATAATGCAAGTTAATTATTATGTGGAGTAAACCTAAGAGAAGAAGGGGAGATTGTGGTTGTTAATACATGTTATATGAGTATGATGGTCTATATCGTATTGTACAATCAACTTAAAATACTCTAGTATAAAGGGCCATAAGGATTTGATGTTAGGTTGTAGAAGTCTCTAAGAGATTTGTACAAAAATGTTCATTTGTGGTACTAGTAGTATAAAATTATGAAGTTATTTAGTTTATAATATAAGTGTGATATGGGTATTTTATCTATGAAATGAGTTGAACTATCAAATTCATCATAAAAAGATAATATGGATATTAGTCTTGTATGATGTAGTTAAAAAAATATATGATTATATTCGTATGATTATGAAAATCACTCTTGATGATTCTTCAATGGCTTAAAATTAGGATCACATTTTTACGATGTATGGCATTATATTGTATGATAAAAACAAACATTAAATCAATGCATAAGACGGGTCTATTAATGGGAGTGTATATAGCATACCAGTGTGGTGACACTAGGAGTAGTGGATGTTATTATATGGTATAAGTACCAAACCTACTTAGAGACACTAGGCTTAGTCACTGTTATCATAATGTATAGGTCTTTAGACCATACCTATTTAGTTTTATTTAAATAAACTGGATAAATGTCAATCAAAAGTCATTTGTTGATATAATCTAAAGAGGATAATGATTCAAAGAAAATTGACCTCGATAATAATATAAAATATTAAAAATTAAAAAATAATAAAGAATTTAGCTTTCTTATTCCTTCTATCTTACTACTTATATATAGATGTCATATGGTATGACTTTAGACTTATTCATATGATTTATCATCATATATTATAGTATGACATTAGATTTATTCATCATGCTTACTTATTTATATTGAAATTTTTTTATTATTTCTTACCATATAAGATTTATCTATTAAGAATAATAAATATCATCACTACTTATATTATAGTCTTGCATTCATTGTCTTGAGATTTGGCTATTTTGATGTCTTAAGAGAGGACCATACTCCTATGATTTATGAGTGGGTAGTGCATTATGTGAATTAAGTGTTGATAAATTAATGAAACATTTATTTGAGTTTTGTAAATATTTTTATGTGATTCTTTATCCAAATTATTTTATTATGTTGATAGTTTTTATTTTATGATATTATTTGTGTTAGTAGTTAGGATTTTGTTTCATTATCAAATATCCATCAAACATTTCATATCATCACCTATTTATTTAATTCTATATGATCTCTATTTTTTAAAATGATTATTTAGATGATGAGGTGAGCCATGATGGATTTAGTTTAACAACAGGTGAGATATATGTGTGAGAATACTATCACATGCATTCTCATTATTATTCATGTTATTATTAATTATATAAGAGCACATCTAGATAATATGTTTGGATATTGTAGTGTGATAAGTGAAGTCCAACTATGGATAGAGAACAATTTAGGATTATGAGTAGAGGAAAAGTAGTGAAACAAAAAGGCGATGCTTAATAAGAACAAGCTCAAACTCTTATCTTATTATTACAATCTATTGGGGGTTCTAGTAATCAAGCCAAAGGGCCATTGTAATAAGATAATTGATCAATTTTATTGTATGCATCTATCATCATTTGTAGGGAATGAATATTGTATAGTAAAGGCAAGTTGATTAAACTAGATGATGAGAATATTTTATTGGATATCTAGTCCTAATAATAGAAAGGTAGCTTCGACAGTTTTGATATTGAGAAATGCTACTAGGAACTAGTGGAGGTTTGGAAACCAAATTTGATTTCTAAGTAGATTAATAAAAGAAATTCTTTGAAAAGAGTTGGTAGAAGATTTTGAAAGATGGTGTTTTTTAAATCCATATAAGAAAAGTTGCAAGAAGAACAATTATGCTATATGTTTCGTCAAGGTCTATGGGATGAAATTTAAATATCTTTGATGATTTTTCAAATAATAAATTATATGGAATTAGTGAAACAAGCCTATACCATTGAATTGGAATATGAATTCTTAAAAATAGGAAAGAAATAAAAAATAAAGGATTTGAAACTCAAAGGTTTAAACCAAATTTTCTAACAAAAGACAAACATTTAGTGCATCTCATGGATGTAGTTTTTTATCATAAAGGTTTGATAGTTCTATATTTACAAACAAAGCTAGTAGTACAAGCCTTAGTTGTAGATATAATGACACAATAAGATGTGAAAAATGTGGAATATGACACCAAGGGTAGAGTGAGGTTGATATTGTTCAGCCAATCAATTATTTTTTATATAGAGAATTGAGACATTACTATCTTGTCTCATAAGTCATGGAATAAACATAACAAGTATCTTAATTAGTGTGAATAGAGATCATGTAGAATATTGTATAGTTAGTGGGTCCATGATCATTTATAGTAAACAATGTTAGGGATGGAGCAATAGCTAGGTTAGGACTGACAAGAGTTTACTCAATCCCTTAAGTAGAGGTTTATCATCCCAATAATATCATTATAGATATACAATACTTACAAAAATGACCTATAATAGTTTTCTTTATTTATAAGTATTACATTTCTTTATTTCTATCCACATAAAAAATAGAATAAATATTTGATTACAATCATTAAAGAAATTACTAAGAATTAGAATAATAAATAAGAATAATGTTAGAGTAAGAAATTGTATGAAAAATGATATGAGAATCCAATGGAGGTGAAATTTTATTTAATTCTAAGAACAATATAGCAAGTTATACATTAGATTATCTTATTCTCATGTTGGAATATGCAACATATTTTTTAAAGGTAATTTTTAGATCATCCCCTTATTGTAATAAGTTAGAATATGATTAGATTAAATATATTTAAAGATATTAGTTCAAATAATAAAAAAGATGTTAGATACCAAGAAATAAAGCATATTAAGATAAGAAAATTTTGTAAAAAATCTAATAAAGAGGGAATCTTTTGAGAAAAATAAAATTTGTTAGAATTTTGCACTTTTCAAAACTATTGGAATAAACCATCTATAATAAGCAAAGATTGTAACAACCTTGATTTTTTATAAAGATCAAGATGCATTAATTCTTATAATAAAGCTAATAGTATTATGATTAAGAATATTCATAAGTGATAAAGCAAAGTCTTAATATCTATTATTTAATCACAATAATAAGTTGATGTGATCAATCAATATCCAAACCTTTCTAAAATTTTTGGACAAAATTTCTAAAAGAAGAGATAATAATTCTTATTTTTATCTTGATCATGATAAAAAAAATCCTAGAATGAAGCCCAAGAAGATAAAACACCACTTAAATATCAGGTAAAGTTGAACATGATCAAATCAATTTCTTGAAATATCATATTTGTATTTAAAAATATTAAAATAATAATAAAATATTAGAAAGCATGTCTTTTTAGCAAACATAATGAAAATTATTATTGTAGCACATCAATGAAAAAGCTCTTTAAAAGGAAACCAATGATGATAAATTTGTAATTTTTGAGATCTAGAAAATTAATTTTAAATTTTTAAAGAGATTGATATAATTGTAATTTAAAAATATTGCATAAAGTAGATTTCTAAATTTTGAAATTTTAGCTTAGTTTAATCCCATTGTCTACAAATGAGGAAATGTTGGCTACAGTAAGGTCGATATGTAAGTTTTTAATTTTAACAAATAACAAATCAGACTAATTGATGATAGAATTGTACTATATGAATTTTCTAGTGTACTTTATTTTAACCATTATTGATGGCTACTTCCGTAATCGACTATCTATTTTGGTCATCAAGGGAAAATTGAGGGCTTCAACTGTTATCCCTTACCCAATCATGAGCATACCAAAATCCTTTGTTATAAATATAAAGTGAGTATTCCTTTCTGTGATCATGCCAGCTAAGTCAGGTTCAACTCTTCGGAATTCATTTCCTTTCATTTTTAGAATTGGGAATGGCTATTTTGTAATGTCGCTTGAGATCAATGCAGCCATGTGAAGTCAAATAGCAAGACATAGACCCATGCTTCCTAGGTTCTGTTTTTGTAAGACTACAATTATCTATGCAATAGTTTCTAAGATGGAATAGTTGGCGATTAATGTAGATCTTGAGTAATCTATATGAGTGCTTATTTATATGTTTTTATTGCATTGATGTAAAAAATGGTCATAAACCAAGGGGTGTATTAGAAAAAACCATAATTATGCAAACATAGAGTAAATAGAAGGCAAAAAAAAAGAAGAAAAATTAACGAAACACATATTAATGTAAAACACTCAATTCAGGGAATAACCACCGAGGCAACAACGGGAATGAGTTCCACTATTAGACAAATGAAGCATAACATTGTAATTCCTAGTACATCAGGAGAAGAATAACCTAAAGAGATCCTCTAAAAGAAGTTCTTTTTTTTTTATAATAGGTGTTAGGTGACTGCACAAAACCTTATTAGGCTCTCACGTCAAAAATGGTGGTTTGTATTGTCTTTTGGTAACCAACGTTGATTCAAGCACATGTAAAATGCACAATGTTGAAGTCATCAAAGAGAATAAAGTTGTCAAATGACGAATAATGGTCATATGACATTTTTGGATTTAATGGAGGCAACAACAACATGAATTATAATTTTTTATTTTAAGCTGCATAATTTATGCATGTAGTTATTGATGTAGAAGAAGGGATTCAACTATTTAAAACAAAACTTAGTTGAATTAGGGTGAACTTGTCGGTCGATTAAATATTTTATGAGATCTTTTATTGCCTTATTATTGGAGTGAGAAGAATTTATGTGGTTGAAAAGCGTTTGAGATCAAGGACTGATGGTAATAAATTAAAATAAAATAGAACTCGAATTACAAATAACAAACTTGTATTTGAGAGTATTTGGGAGAAATTCGAAAAAGACACTTGAAACCTTAAGGTGCCGGAAGTCAAAAATGATATAATTTAATTTTATTCATACATAAACACATAGCAACAATTACACCATTTTATAAGAAAATAATCTTCCAAATATTTGCTTCTAATTTAATATTTTTCCTAATTTATGCGATAACTATCTACTTAAAATTTAAACTTATTTAAAAATTTAAACACTTAAAATATACTAACAACACTTAAAATATGCTAACAAACACTTATCATGTGACAACAATTACTTAAAATATGATAACAAACACTTAAAATATGCTAACAAATACTTAAAATGTGCTAATAAATGTTTAAAATTTATTAACATTACTCTCCCTCAAACTTAAAGTATCTTCAAGCCTAATTGATTTTGTAATTCTTCAAACTTCTTCACTCCAAGTGATTTAGTGAAAATATGAACCACTTATTCTTGAGTACTGAAATGTACTAAGCTTACAGTCTCCTTGTTAACATGATCATGAGAAAATGATACTTTGTCTCGATATGCTTGCTTCTTCCATGTTAAATAGGATTGTTTTCTAATTTGATGGTTGACATATTATCAATAAAGATAGTTATTGACTCTTCTTGTTTATGATGTAACTCTTGCAGTAAATTTTGTAACCAAATTGATTCACAAACTGTTGATGAAGCTGTAATATATTCTACTTCACAAGATTAAAGAGCAATGACATCTTGTTTGACTAATCTCCACATTAATATTGAACCTAAAAAAAAATAATAATCAGTTATACTCTTCCTTTCATCTATATCATCTTCCCAATCACTATCAGAGTAATCACATAAATCTGTCCCATTTTGATTAGTAAAATACAAAGCATAATCAAGTGTTCCTTTAAAATACCTTAGTATTCTTTTTACAACCTTCTAATATGTTTTTTTTTTTCTGATTTTTCATATATCAACTAAAGAGCCTTACAAAATATAGAATATCAGGCCTTGTGATAGTGAGGTGATGAACACTACTAACAAGACTTTTGAATAATGTAAAGTTAATATTTTTTTCTTCTCTTTTTCTACTTATTTTTATTCTCACATCAAGTGATATTGTCACTGATTTATAATCTTTCATTCTAAACTTCTTCAAAAGTTCAGTAACATACCTTTTTTGAGAGATTTTGATTTTATTTGTTATTTGCTTCACTTTCAAGTCAAGAAACTATGATATTTCATCATTATCTATCATGTCAAATTCATATTATATAGTTCTTTTGAATTCTTGAAATAATTCAAAAGAATTTCCTATATAAAGAACATCATCTATGTAAAAACAAACTATAAGAATGTCATTTTAAGTTGTCTTAATATAAAGTGCATGCTCAAATAAACATTTTTTTGAATCCTTATTGTTAAAGATATTCATCAATCTTGATATTCAACTCTTGACACTTGTCTTAATCCATATGAAGCATTCTTCAAACGATAAACTTTTTGTGGATTATTCATTATTTTGTAATTAGCAGGTTAATCAATATATACTTCTTCTAAAATACCATTTAAAAATATAGATTTAACAACAAGTTGGCATATTTTTCGACCATGATGTGCTGTAAGTGCTAAAATCAACTTCATAGTATCAAATTAAGCAACTAGAGCAAATACCTTGTCGTAGTCTATATCATATTTTTGCTTAAAGTCTTTTGCCACAAGTCTTGCCCTGTATCTATATAATGTTTCATCTACTTTATGCTTGATCTTATAGAACCATTTCACTCTTATGAGTTTCTTTTGAGGAGGGAGATCAACTAACTCCTATGTAACATTCTTTCTTATAAATGTTATTTCTTCATCTATAGCCTTTTGTTAATTTATATTCTACACTGTTTTATCAAAAACAATGGATTCATTATAAACTAAAAATAATAAAATAAGTTAGAATACTTAAAGGTTTGCTCATATATCTCTTATAGACTTTTCATCTTCCTACTTGAGTCAATAGGATGTGCTATCTTTTGCATAATAATAGTTCTTGAGGGAGAATTTATTGAAGAATTCAAATGATGTGTTTGTCGATTTTGACTTTATTCTTCTTGCCCAAGTGTGATTACTTTATCATCCTTCTCTTCTTTCCACTCCCAAGTTTCTTCTTTCATAGACACAATGTCTCGACTAATAACCACCTTTTTGGATAAAGGATTATAGAGTTTGTAGGCTTCTGAATCCATACTATACACAATGAATATGTATTTTTCACTTTTGTCACCTAATTTCTTTCTTAATGCATTAGGTACCTATACATATACAATACAATCAAATATACAAAAATGAGAAACATTTGGTTTATATCTACTCTAAGCTTCTTGTGGAGTCATATAATGCACAAACTTAATAGAACAATGATTCAACAAATAAATTGAATATGCAGCTGCTTTTGCCTAAACTTTTTTTGGCATATTCCTCTCTCTCATCATTGTCCTTGTCATATCAAAGATAGTATGATTTCTTCATTCAGCCACTCTATTTTGTTGTGGAGTATAAATTGTGGTAAGTTGATGTCATATACTTTCTTACTTACATAATTGAATAAATTCATTTGATATATACTCACCACCTTTATCAGATTTAAGGCTTTAAATGAATAACCCATTCTTCTTTTTAATCTTTCATTTAAACTCTTTATATATAGAGATAGAAGTAGCTTTCTCTTTAATAAAATATGTCCATATTTTTCTACTATAATCATCTATAAAAGTAATAAAATAATTATTACCTCTATTAGATAATGACACAAATGAATCATGAGTATCTGTATGAATAAATTGTAATGGTCTTTTAAATCTCCAAGTGTTATTCTTTTGAAATGTTAAATGATGTTACTTTCAAGTATATATGCTTCACATATATGATTTGGATCATCCAATAAAGGAAGGCCTTTCGCCACTCCTTTTGCTAATAACTTCAAACCTCTATAGTGAAGGTGACCATACCATAAATGTCATCTCAAAAATGCATTTGAAAGATGCCTAAGATAACAAGCTTCACTTGTTGACTTTAATTGAAGAGGAAATATACGATTTACCGACATCTTTACTTTAGCAATATTCCTTCTTTTTGAATCTTGCAAAAGAAGATAACCATTCTCTATATGTATAACATATTCTTTCTCAATCAATTGCCCAATTCTTAGAATATTATTTTTCATATGAAGAATAAAATATGTATCTAAAATAATAATTAGACACTCATTCTATTTATAAAGTTTTATGTTACCTTTGTCTTCAACTTTCAACTCTGATGAGTCCCTAATACTCACACTTGTTTGCACATTTTCAATTGTATCAAATAGATATCTTTTTTCACACATATGGTTGCTTTCTCTTGAGTCAAGAAACCATACATTTTCTCTTTCATTATCTTCTTTTTTAGCTAATAATGATATTGACTCTTCTTGTGATGTTTCAGCATAATTTGATTGGTTATTCTAATGCCAACAATCAGAAGTATAATGATTAAACTTATGATAATTGTAGCATTCAACATTGCTTCCCTATCCTGGATCTTAAGAAGCACTATTCCTTCCATGCTCATGTTGAGTGTAAGGTTGATTAATTTTCTATTGAGACTTATTTTGGAAGCAACCTCTTCTACGTACATGCTTCACACGTTCAACACCTTTGAAGATTGTGTTGAGTTTATTCTAAGCTTCTCTACTTGTAGTCGTTTTTATAACTTTTTCAAAAGTAGCTTCATCAAGCCTTTGATATATAAAGAATAATGCATGTTTGTTTTTTTTTCTAATTTTCTTTCGACAATTTTCTCCCTGGTTCAGTAGCATTTGATTCTTCAAAGCTATCGATAACAATCTTCCAAAGGTCTTGCGAACCAAGAAGGGCTTTAAATTGAATGCACCAATTATCATAATTGTCGTTAATCAATTTGAGAAAGGTTTATTACACAATTCTGAATAATTTAAATAAAAACACACTTTCGAACACTGCTTCTACTTTCTGCAAATGCACTGTCGAACACTACGTCACTTCTCATTTCTACACACTATGCTTTCTGCAAATCGCACTTCCAAAAAGAGTTTTTACTCTTCTCTCTTCGATGCTGCAGTGTTCAACATTCTTCTTCTCCAAGCTCTTATACTACTTTGATGGTAATAAATTGAAATAAAATAGATCTTGAATTACGAATAGCAAACTTGTATTCTAGAGTATTTGGGAGAAATTGAAAAATGACAGCGAAAATCCTAAGGTGTGGGAAGAAAAAAAGGATAGAATTTAATTTTATTCATACATAACAACATAGCAACAACGACACCTTTTTATAAGCAAATAATCTCCCAAATATTTGCTTCTAATTCAAAAATTTGTTTATAATCTATACGATAACTATCAACTTAAAATTTAAACTTATTTACATATTTAAACACTTAAATTGTACTAACAAATATTTATCATGTGCTAACAAATACTTAAAATATGTTAAAAAACAATAAAAATGTGCTAGCAAAAACTTAAAATGTGCTAACAAATGTACAAAGTTTGCTAGCAATGACAGCCTTTGAATAAATACAGGTCAAGTTTTCAGGGACATATAAGAGCAGAATTACATAATCTGATGAGATTTAACTTGAGAACTTTTCTTTTAAACCATTCAACATCGATGGTACTATTGTGTTAGTCCAACATTATTTGGGATGGTCCAATTAGTTCAATTGTAGTGACAGATGAGATTGAGCATGGTTGTGGCATAGTCAAGCATCGAGGTGGCAAGATAGAGGTTCGATTAGGCATTGCATGAGTTAGAACATTTTAAGTTTTTGCTAGCACATTTTAAGTGTTTTTTAATATATTTTAAGTATTTGTTTGCACATGATAAATATTTGTTAGTATAATTTAAGTGTTTAAATATTTAAATAAGTTTAAATTTTAAGTTGATAGTTACCATATAGATTATGAACAAATTTTCTAATTAGAAGCAGATATTTGGGAGATTATTTGCTTATAAAATGGCATAATTGTTGTTATATTGTTATGTATGAATAAAATTAAATTCGATCGTTTTTGTCTTCCTGCACCTTAGGACTTTCGCTGCCATTTTTCATTTTCTTTCAAATACTCTCGAATACAAGTTTGCTATTCACAATTCAAGATCTATTTTATTTTAATTTATTACCATCAAAGTGGTATCAGAGCTTGAGGAAGAAGAAGGTCGGATGCTGTACCATTGAAGAGAGAAGAGTAAAAACTATGTTTGGAAGTGCGATTTGCAGAAAGCACAGTGTGTAGAAATGAGAAGTGATGTAGTGTTCAGCAATGCATTTGCAGAAAGTAGAAGCAGTGTTCGAAAGTGTGTTTTTATTTAAATTGTTCAGAATTGTGCAACAAACCTTTCTCAAATTAACTAACGACAATTATGATAATTGGTGCATTCAATTTAAAGCCCTTCTTGGTTTGTAAAACCTTTGGAAGATTGTTATCGATAACTTTGAAGAATCAAATACTACTGAAGCAGGAAGAAAATTGTCGAAAGAAAATTAGAAAAAAAACAAAAAGACATTATTCTTTATATATCAAGAGCTAGATGAAGCTACTTTTGAAAAAGTTGTAGAAACGACTACAAGTAGAGAAGCTTAGAATAAACTCAACACAATCTTCAAAGGTATTGAACGTGTGAAGCATGTACGTAGAAGAGGTTGCTTCCAAAATAAATCTCAACAGAAAATTAATCAACCTTACACTCAACACGACCATGGAGGGAATAGTGCTTCTCGAGATCCAGGATAGGGAAGCAATGTTGAATGCTACAATTATCATAATTTTAATCATTATACTTCTGATTGTTGGCATTAGAATAACCAATCAAATTATGCTGAAACATCACAAGAAGAGTCAATATCATTATTAGCTAAAAAAGAAGATAATGAAAGAGAAGATGTATGGTTTCTTGACTCAAGAGCAAGCAACCATATGTGTGAAAAAAGACATCTATTTGATACAATTAAAAATGTGCAAACAAGTGTGAGTATTAGGGACTCATCAAAGTTGAAAGTTGAAGACAAAGGTAACATATGTGTTTACAAATAGAATGAGTGTCTAATTGTTATTTTAAATACATATTTTATTCCTCATATGAAAAATAATATTCTAAGCATTGGGTAATTGATTGAAAATAATATGTTATACATATAGAGAATGGTTATCTTCTTTTGCAAGATTCAAAAGGAGGAATATTGCTAAAGTAAAGATATTGGTAAATCGTATATTTCCTCTTCAATTAAAGTCAACAAGTGAAGCTTTTTATCTTAAGCATCTTTCAAATGCATTTTTGAGATGGCATTTATGGTATGGTCACCTTCACTATAGAGGTTTGAAGTTATTAGCAAAAGGAGTGGCGAAAGGCAATCCTTTGTTGGATGATCCAAATCATATATGTGAAGCATATATACTTGAAAGCAACATCATTTAACATTTTAAAAGAATAACACTTGGAGATCTAAAAGACCATTACAGCTTATTCATATAGATATTTTTGATCCATTTGTGTCATTATCTAAAGGAGGTAATAATTATTTTATTACTTTTATAGATGATTATAGTAGAAAAATATGGACATATTTCATTAAACAAAAATATATTACTGTCTCTATATATAAAGAGTTCAAATGCAAGATTGAAAAGGAGAGTGAGCTATTTCATTTAAAGCCTTAAATCTGATAGAGGTGGTGAGTATACATCAAATGAATTTAATCAATTATGTAAACAAGAAGGTATACTACTTCAACTTACCACAAGTTATACTTCACAACAAAATAGAGTGGCTGAATGAAAAAAGTGTATTATCCTTGATATGACAAGGACAATGATGAGAGAGAGGAATATGCCAAAAAAGGTTTGGGCAAAAGCAATTACATATTTAATTTATTTGTTGAATCATTGTCTTATTAAGACTGTGCATTATATGACTCCACAAGAAGCTTGGAGTGGATATAAACCAAATGTTTTTCATTTTTGTATATTTCATTGTGTTGTATATGCATATGCACCTAATGCATTATGGAAGAAATTAGATGATAAAGGTGAAAAATACATATTCATTGGGTATAGTAAGGAATCAAAAGGTTACGAACTCTACAATCTCTTAACGAAAAAGGTGATTATTAGTCATGATGTTGTGTTTGTAAAAGAAAATACTTGAAAGTGGAAGGAAAAGAAGTATGATAAATAATCACATTTAGGAAAGAAGAAGAAATGTAAAATCAATAAACACATAATTTGAATTCTTCAACACGTTCTTCCTCAAGAACTATTATTATGAAAAAGATAGCACATCCTATTGACTCAAGTAGGAAGATGAAAAGTCTACAAGAAATATATGAGCAAACTTTTAAGTATTCTAACTGATTCTATTATTTTGTTGATAATGAATCTATTATTTTTAATGAAGTAGTATAGAATATAAATTGGCAAAAGGCTATAGATGAAATAATATTTATAAGAAAGAATGATACATGAGAGTTGGTTGATCTCCCTCCTCAAAAGAAACCTATAAGAGTAAAATAGGTCTATAAAATCAAGCATAAAGTAGATGAATAGTAGATAGATATAAGGCAAGACTTGTGGCAAAAATCTTTAAGCAAAAATATGATATAGACTACAACAAGGTATTTGTACTAGTAGTTTGATTTGATATAATGAAGTTGATTTTAGCACTTGCAGCACATCATGGATGAAAAATATGCCAATTTGATATTAAATCTATATTTTTAAATGATATTTTAGAAGAAGTATATGTTGATCAACCTGATAGTTACAAAATAGTGAATGTTTCACATAAAGTTTATCATTTGAAGAAGGCTTTATATTGATTAAGACAAGCACCAAGAGCATAGAATATCAAGATTGATGAATATCTTCAACAAAAAGGATTCAAAAAATATTCATTTGAGCATGCACTTTATATTAAGACAATTAAAAATGATATTTTTATAGTTTATCTTTATGTTTATGATGTGCTTTATATAGAAAATTCTTTTGAATTATTTTAAGAATTCAAAATAATTATGCAACATGAATTTGACATGAGAGATAATGGTGAAATGTCATACTTTCTTGATTTGGAAGTGAAGCAAATAACAAATGGAATCTATATCTCTCAAAAAAGATATTTTAGTGAACTTCTAAAGAAGTTTAAAATAAAATATTATAAATTAGTGACAATACAAGTTGACGTAAGAATAAAAATAAGTAGAAAAGAAGAAGAAAAAAACATTAACTCTAATTTGTTCAAAAATTTTGTTGATAGTCTTTGTTACCTCACTATCACAAGATCTGATATTCTATATTTTTTTGGACTCATTAGTCGATATATGAAAAAGTTGAAAGAAAACACAATTGAAGGTTGCAAAAAGAATACGAAGGTACATTAGAGGAATACTTGATTATGCTTTGTAATTTACTAACTAAAGTAGAACAGATTTATGTGGTTACTCTGATAGTGATTGGGAATGTGGTATAGATGAAAGGAAGAGTACAACTAATTATTATTTCTTCTTAGGTTCATCAATATTCATTTGGAGATCAACTAAACAAGATATCATTGCTCTTTCATCTTGCGAAACAGAGAGTATATTATGACTTCATTAATTGTTTGTGAAGTAATTTGGTTCTAAAATTTATTACAGGAGTTACATCATAAATAAGAAAAGCCAATAACTATCTTTATTGATAATATGTCAGCCATAAAATTAAAAAAGAATTTAGTTCAACATGGGAGAAGCAAGCATATCGAGACAATGTATCATTTTTTTATGATCATGTTAACAAGGAGACTATAAGAGTAGTACATTACAGTACTGAAGAACAAGTGGCTGATATTTTTACTAAATCACTTGGAGTGAAAAGTTTGAAGAATTACAAAAGCAATTAGGCTTGAAGATTCTTCAAGTTTAAGGGAAAGTAATGTTAGCAAATTTTAAGTATTTGTTAGCACATTTAAGTATTTATTAGCACATTTTAAGTATTTGTTAGTATTTTTTAAGTATCTGTTGGCACATGTTAAGTGTTTGTTAGCACATTTTAAGTGTTTATTAACATATTTTAAGTGTTTAAATTTTTAAATAAGTTTTAATTTTAAGTTGATAGTTATCGTATAAATTAGAAACAAATTTTGAAATTAAAAGCAAATATTTGGGAGATTATTTTCTTTTAAAATAGTGTAATTATTACTACATGTTTATGTATGAATAAAATTAAATTATATCATTTTTGTCTTCCCACACCTTAGGGTTTCAAGTGTCATTTTTCAATTTCTCCAAAATACTCTAGAATACAAGTTTGCTTTTTGCAATTCGAGATCTTTTTTATTTTACTTTATTACCATCAATCCTTGATCTTAAACGTCTTCCAACCACAAACTTTTCTCACTCCAATAATAAGACAATAAAAGATCCCAAAAAAAAATTAACTAATCCTCAAGTTCACCCTAATTCAACTAAGTTTTTGTTCTAAATAGTTGAATCCCTTCTTTTACATCAATAACTACATGCATAAGTTATGCAGCTCAAAATAAAACATTATAATTCATGTGGTTGTTGCCTCCATTAAATCCAAAAATGATATATGACCATTATTTGTCATTTGACAACAACTTTATTCTCTTTGATGACTTCAGCATTATGCATTTTACTTGTTCTTGAATCAATGTTGGTTACCAGAAGACAATACAAACCACTATTTTAAACGTGACAGCCTAATAAGGTTTTGTGCAGTCACCTGTCACCTATTATAAAAAAAAGAGAACTTCTTTTAGAGGATATCTTTCGGTTATTCTCCTCCTAATGTACTAGGAATTATAATGTTATACTTCATTTGTCTAATATTGGAACTCATTCTCATTGTTGCCTAGGTGGCTATTCACTGAATTGAGTGTTTTACATTAATCTATGTTTCTTTAATTTTTCTTCATTTATATTTTTCCTTCTATTTACTTTATGTTTGCATAATTATGGTTTTCTAATAAAACCCCTACTTTACCACCATTTTTGACATCAATGCAATAAAAGCATATAAATAAGCACTCACATAGATTACTTAAGATCTACATTAATCGCCAACTATTCCATCTTAGAAACTATTGCACATATATATGCAGTCTTACAGAAACAGAAACTAAGAAGCATGGACCTATGTCTTATTATTTGACTTCACATGGCCGCATTGATCCCAAGTGACATTACGAAGAAATAGCCATTGCCAATTCTAAAAATGAAAGGAAACGAATTATGAAGAATTAAACCTGACTTAGCTGGCATGATCACAAGGAGGAATACATACAGGAGATTGGAGACGACGATCCATCCAAAGGATGGGAGCAATGCTTGCAGTTGATGAGAAGGGAAGCTATAAAGAGCTATTGTGATGACGATGGCTTGGTTGAGGAATTTAAATCGATTGAGGTTAGATAGGAATTTTACCCTTTAAAATGTTTATCAGCTTACCAATTATGCTTATCTCAATGCACCATTTGTCTTAAGTATCTATAAATAGACTATTTATTATACTTTTTAAACATAATAGAACAACCACCTAATCATAAAATTAAAAGTGTAGAAAAAAAATCTAATTCTAATATCAAGAAAATAATGGAGAGAAATAAGAGGGAAATTATTACTATCCGTCTTGTTGTAAGGTGGAAGGATTAGTGCAATAAAGGATGCAATGCTATTCATGTTGATAGATGAAGGTTTTAGCATAATAGAGGGTATAACAAACAAAGCTACATGTAATTTTACATGTTGCAAGGGATAGTTGCATGGGCACATCTATATTAGTGCTACCATGAAAATGTGAGATGACACAATTGAGTATGCAAACTTTAAGGATGTTACATTGATGCAAGGTAAGCGATTGAAAATTTTGTGGAATTAATTGGGGATATTATAACATAGTGGCGCAAGATCTATGGCAACTAAAGTGAACAATTCACTTAGGATCACCAACCATATCAAGAAAGGAGGATGGTAGCAATGGAGATGACAATAAAAAATTAAGAAATTGAGAATAACAACCCAGATGAAGATGAAATCTAACCTATACTTCCATGGAAATAATATATTGTGCATGAATTTATCTTATAAAAACTTCTTGATTATAAGTGATGGCATATTAAAAGATCTATTTTTTTAATTCCATCATAATAATCTCACAAGAAATTTTGGATTTAGATAAATTTCAAATATATTTATACTGTAACAATATGATGCCACTGTTATACTGGTACGATTCATACTTACCCAAGTGTATCTTTTGAAGACTTAGCCATTTATTGGGTGAATCAATGTCATAATAATAGCATCCATTTATCTTATAAATACAACCTTTTTTAGATAATAATATAGCATTTCATATAACATATTGTATTGTATAATCTTACATCATAAACATTTTTTTAGAGCTCAGAATTAAGAATTACAAGATTTGTTTAGTTGTATAGCATGATGTATGTATCGTATAAGTATAATACTTTGAAAGATATATAAAATAAATTGATTAGACAAGTACATTATAGGGGATAATTCAAGTGCAATTTATATTATTTTCTATGATATAACCAATATCGTAAGAGTGTGACTTCTAAGTTAATCATTTTAGAAATAGAATTTTACCCATTATAATTTTTTGATTTGCATATATTTTTTCGACTCATATAAATAAAAGTGCTTTTGCTGATGAATATGCAAGTGAATCAATTACTAAATTAATTTATAAGTAAAACAAAGTTCATAGCCACGAGTTGAGTTTCAAAGTAAGAAACTTCTTATTCCTATTATGTTATTCGAAGTTCATATATATCATCTTTCCAGTTATTGCACATAAAAACTTAGTAATTTGATTGGTATCATCCTTTCAAGTCATTTAGATATGTGTCATTTTAGTTTCTCAAGTGTATGATATAACACTTTGTATGAATTATTTTGTATAACTAATGTATAACTTATCTAAGATATTATTTGCACCTTTTGAGTGAGGTGACTCCTGCTTGGTTATGGGTGAAAAGGGAGTGGTTGTAAGGTTTGCACTTTTAGACTATGACAAAAGACTATTGGATTTAGTGGAAGCCTGGTTAGGTCAACTATAGATAGATGTAGGAAAAAGTTTTTTTAAATAATCTAAAAATCTTATACCTTTTTTTGCTTAGTTTGCTTATGTGCTTTCTTTGTTACAATATTATTGAATTGTAATAACTATTTTCTAAATATTATTTAAGAGTAATTATGATCAATAATTAGATTATTTGAGTTGATTAAAATTAGTTGATAAATAATATATTTTATTATTGTTTTGTATTTAAGACCAAGAAGTTGCAATATGTTTTACTTGTCTTATCAGTTTCACTTATCTTATCACTTTACTTTGTCATTGCAAAGGTTTTCCAAATCTTAACATGACTTTCTAAAACTTGATTATAATAATAATTAAGATAAATCAAATAGATTACTAATGTGAGAACATTTGAGTTGTTTGGATTATATTATAAAGTATTTGAGTAATTATTTTGAGATAAAATAAACTTATGGATTTGGCAAGACAAATAAAAAAAATTTTATTTGTATTTCATATTGTGTTAAGTTTGATTAAGTTTAATATTTGCATAATTCACCCTCTCTCTTCTTGTGGACATCATGTGTTCGAAATTTTCTATAAGTGATATCATAGCATGGCTACTTTTAATGTCTAAATAACCTAGATAAGATCCACACGTTCTTGCACAATGTGATATCAGATCATGCTACTTGGGTGAAGGATCTTCTTCTTATTGGCCTTCCTTATTATTTGGTGATTTTTATCTTTATTGGTAGAGTTAGATGAAAAGTCAATTACTTTCTACTAAAGTTGATTCGTGGGATATTACATAATGCATTTAAATTTTTCTACTAAATTAGTAAATAATAGTTCAATCGCAAAAGATATTTCTATATTAAATGATGAACAAAAGCATCATGTACAACTAAATACTCATGTCATGAATATTCTCCATTGTGTCTTGCATGTCATTGAATTCATTAAAATCATGATCTTAGAAATCAAGCATAAAATTTGGATGAAACTTGAGGTTACATATGAAGGAGCCACACAAGTTAAGGAATCCAAAGTCAATTTACTTATAAATTATTACATATGGATAGTAATGAGATCATTTAAAATATGTTTATAAGGTTTACTAATATTAAGAAATATCTTTCTAACCTTGGTAGAGATTTAGCTAATGTGGAATAGGTGATGAAGATTTTACATGTTTTAAGGAGCTTAACCTTTTAATAAATGCTACCAAAGCCATCAAAGACATTAACCATCTCTCTTTGGACAAATTAATTGAGGAATTGATTTAGAATAAACAAGACTTTTACTATGGTTTAATTTAGTACTTAAAATATTAAAGATATTTAATAGATTATTCAAAAATATTTAAAAATATTAAAAGATATCATATACTAATTGAGATTAGGTGACATGTGTGATATTTTAAAATTATTTAAAGATTAGTGTATAAAATTATTGCTATAATCTCTCCTTCTACTTCTCTCATATTATTTCAAATCACAACCAATTCATCTCATATGATATCCAAACTATCATGAATGCTTTTCTTACTTTAATTGAAATGCACTAATCTTGAAGTTTATAAAAAAATCAAAATAAAAAATGTTAAATGCCTGCCTTACTTTCTTTATAATATTCCGTCTTAACTATAAAAAGCACATGTTTCCCCAACCTTATTTTCCTTCTTTAGCTCGTTGTCTGTTTAAGTCTCTCTCTTTTTCTCTCTTTCTTTCTCTCTCCCTCTCTCCTTCTCTCTCTCTCCCTCTCTCATTCTTTATGTGTGTGTGTGTGTTCTCTCAACCAAAGCTTAACCCAATGGAAAATAACTCGCTTTATATTTATAAAAAAATTTGGCATGCTCATCTAAAAAATTACCTTTAAGAAATATGTTGCATAATCCAACATGAGAATAAAATAATCTAATGTATAACTTGCATCGTTGTCCTTAGAATTAAATACAATTTCACCTCCATTGGATTCTCATATCATTTTTCATGCAATTTCTTACTCACTATTCCTATTCATAATTCTAATTCTTAGAAATTTCTTTAATGATTGTAATCAAACACTTATTCTATTTTTTATATTGATAGAAATAAAGAAATGTAATACCTATAAACAAAGAAAACTATTATAGGTCATTTTTGTAAGTATTGTATATCTATAATGATATTATTTGGATGATAAACCTCCATTTAAGAGATTGAGTAAACTTTTGTTAGTTCTATCCTAGCTATTGCTCCATCTCTAATAGTGTTACTATAATTAATCATGGACCCACAACTTGTACAATGTCCTATAATGATCTCTATTCACACTGATTAAGGTATTTGTTATGTTTATTCCATGACTTTTGAGACAAGTTCTAGTAATATGTCTTAATTCTCTACATAAAAAGCATTTAATTGGGTGAGCAATATCTAATTCACAATACACTCGGTGTCATATTCAACATTTTTCACATCTTTTTGTGCCATTATATCTACAACTAAGGCCTGTACTACTAGTTCTGTTTGTAGATATAGAACTATCAAACCCTTTATGATAAAAAAACTACATCCATGAGATGCATTAAGCGTTTATCTTTTGTTAGAAAATTTGTTTTAAATCTTTGAGTTTCAAAACCTTTCTTTCCTATTTTTAAGAATTCATATTCCAATTCAATGGTATGGGCTTGTTTCACTAATTCTATATAATTTGTGATTTGAACAACCATCAAAGCTATTTAAATTTTATCTCATACACCTTTTATGAAATATATAGCATATTTGTTCTTCTTGCATCTTTTCTTATATGTATTTTAAAAATACCATCTTTCAAAATCTTCTATAAACACTTTTCAAGGAATTTCTTTTGTTAATCTACTTAGAAATCAAATTTGGTTTCCAAAGCTCCATTAGTGCCTTGTAGCATTTCTCAATATCAGAACTATCGAAGCTACCTTTTTATTATCAGGATAAGACATCCAATCAAATATTCTCACCATCTAGTCTAATCAACTTTCCATTGCTACACAATATTCATTCCCTACAAATTATGAAAGATGCATACAATGAAATTGATCCATTATTTTATTATAATGGCCCTTTGGGTTGACTACTAGAACCCTCAACAGATTGTAATAATGAGATAAGAGTTTGAGTTTGTTCTTGTTATGCATCTCCTTTTCGTTTCACTTTTTTCCTCTACTCATATTCTTAAGTTATTCTCTATCCATAGTTGGACTTTACTTATCACACTACAATATCTAAACATATTATCTTGATGTGTCCTTATATAATTAATAATAACATGAACAATAATAAGAATACAGTTGATAGTATTCTCACACATATATCTCACCTATTATTAAACTAAATCCCTCATGGCTCACCTCATCATCTAAATAATCATTTTAAAATGTAGAGGTTATATAGAATTCAATCAATAGGTGATGATATAAAACTTTTGATGGATATTTGCTAATGAAATAAAATCCTAACTACTAACACAAATAATACCATAGAATAAAAACTATCAGCATAATAAAATAATTATGATAAAGAATCACATAAAAATATTTACAAAACTCAAATAAATGCTTCATCAATTTATCAACACTTAATTCACACAATGCACTACCCACTCATAACTCGTAGGAGTATGGTCCTCTCCTAAGTCATCAAAATACCCAAATCTCAAGACAATGAATGCAAGATTATAATATAAGTAGTGATGATATTTATTGTTCTTAATATATAAATCCTATATGGTAAGAAATAAGAAAGAAATTTCAATATAAATAAATAAACATAATGAATAAATCAAAAGTCATACTATAATATATGATAATAAATCACATGAATAAGTTTAAAACTACATCATATGACATGTATATACAAGTAGTAAGATAGAGAGAATATGAAAGCTATTTTTTTTTAATTTTTAATATTTAATATAATTATCGAGGCCAATTTTCTTTGAATCATTATCCTCATTAGATTATATTAATAAACGACTTTTAGTTAACATTCATCCAAGTTACCCAAATAATACTAAGCAGATATGGTCTAAAGACCTGTACGTTATGATAATAGTGACTAAGCCTAGTGTCTCTAAGTAGGTTTGGTACCTATACCATATAATAACCTCCACTACTCCTAGTGTCACTACACTGGTATGCAATATACATTCCCACTAATAGACTCACATTATACATTTAATTTATTCTTTATTTTTATCATATAACAAGATTTCATACATCATACAAATGTGATCCTAATTTTAAGTAATTGAAGAGTCATCAAGAATGATTTTCATAATCGTACTAGTATGATCATATATTTTTTTAACTACATCATACAAGACTGATATTTATATTGTCTTCTTATGATGAACTTGATAGTTTAACTCATTTTATAGATACGATATCCATATCACCCTTGTTTGATAAACTCAATAACTTTATAATTTTATCATACCAGTACCAGAAATGAATATTCTTGTACGAACCTCTTAGAGACTTCTACAACCCAACATCATATCCTTATGACCCTTTATACTTGAGTATTTTAAGTTGATTGTACAGTACGATATAGACCATCATACTCATATAACATGTATTAACAACCACAATCTTCTCTTCTTCTCTTGGGTTTACTCCACATCAAAATTAATTTGCATTATTTAACATGTCAACCATCTCAAATGCTTTTCTTACCTTAATTGAATTGTAATTATGTTGATGTTTAAAAAACCAAAAGTAAAAATGTTAAATGCTTACCTTCGAATCTTTCCTCTTAGCTACAGCGGGCATAAGTTTTCACAATCTTTTTCTTCTCCTTCCTCAGCATGAACTTTACCAACAAATGCATTCTTTATCGTTCCACTCATGAAGCATCCACTAAGAATAATACAACTAACAACAAATGAGAACAATTTTGTAAAAAGATAAATGTGTTTGGGAAAAACTGTAAAATGAGGGAGAATTGTTACTTCAAGTAGGGCGGCCTCTGCGCGGGAGACCTCGATGAACATGTCGCCGCTGACGAACTCAATAGCCGCGGAAGCCCTCGGCGCAGTGGCGATGACGTGGGGGAGGTCGAAAACGATGCACCAAAGGCCGGTAAAGGCCTCAACTAGTTTGACGGCGGTCAAGCCGGTGCCGCCTCCGACGTCCACCAGTGAGCCGATCCCGCGGAAGGCCTTCCGGCAGATACGCGTGACGATGTCTATCACAAAACTGGAGTCGCCCTCCATCTCGCTGTTGAAGATTCGGTTGAATTGAGGCATTACGGTGTTCAGGCCCCACAAGTCTTTCCCGTGGGTGATCTCGAAGGGAGAGGTGGAGATGTCCGGGCGGCGGAGCCATTCGGCGAGCATCTGGGACGAGTCCATTATGTAGCGGTCGAGGATCATGCGGACGGAGGTGGAGGAACAGTGGATGGAGGTGGAGAGAAGGAACAGGGAGACGGGGGTGAGGTCGAAGGCCTCCTCACCGGAGGGGGTGACGTGGGGTTCGGAGAGGCCCTCGTGTGAAAGGAGGCGCATGAGGCTACGGTGGTGGCGGGACTTGACGCGGGGCACGGAGAGGGAGGCGCAGAGGTCGGATACGGTGGCTGGAGTGCCGTGGCGGTGGATGGCGTCTGGGATCTCGAGTTCGACGGCACATTTCAAGCACATCGATTTGATGAAGCCGAAGGTGACGTTCCATAACTGGGCATGCGCTTTCAGGGTCTCTTCCATATCCGACTCGCCGACGTCGGTGGTATCTTTAAAGGCTGTTCCATGAATTCATAACTCATTATTTTAAATATTTTGGGTACTCAACGCAAAGCGCATGACATCAATTTAATTGGAAAAAAAGTCCGCCAATCAATGAAAAAATCAGACAACTCATGATTTCATGCATTATCTAATATGAAGCTCATTACATTACTTTAATTAGAAACAAATTAGCAACTCAATTTCTATATATGAATTTGGATTACTAAATTTTAAAAAAAAATAGATAAAAATTTTACGAATAAAAAGAGTTTTTTATTTTCCAAATTAAAGAGTTTTTATATTAAACAATAATATATAAAAAAGATTTTTTATATAAAGAATTTATATGAGAATCTATTTTTATACATATAAGAAATGAATTTTAAGTTTTTATTTTTGTCACGAAATTCTTTGAGTATGGTGTATGGTATGAATATTGTGAATCTATATTTTACAAAAAAAAATGGTTTTAAAAATATTTAAAATACAATATAATTTATATATGTATATTAAAATAAATCTAGTAAATGTCACAATGGTTCACCCAACTCATATTAAGTAACTAATAAGATTTGGTTTCAAGATCAAATTTTTTATAGCACTTTTGGAATTCAACAACTCCTATCATTTATCATTAATAATAACTTATTGTGATTACAAGTCACAAAAGTACTATAGATTTTTATATTTTTTAATCTTTAGCCTTTTATCTTAAATAGAATAGGCATATCATGACATCTGCATAACTTTTTTCTCACAATGCCTTTCTCAATAGTGAAGACGACATCATCTATCTCTATTTTCCCGTATTCAAGCTCACGTGGAGTTTCCTTCTCAATATGCAATAGATTTACATTAATATTTCATATAATCAAGTTGTTTTATCAATAGCAATACTCAATTTGGTTTTAAGAAGTATTTGAACTTATTCCCTTAATAATCTAAGTATCAAATGATGTTGGTAGACCAACCTTAACAAAAAACTTCAATGTTTTTGTAGCTAGATGTAATGTTTTTAATCTAGTGTTTATAGCTATTGGTCTTTCCACTAATAAGGCCAAATTACTTGTCCTATTTAATTATTACAGATCATATAGATTTGTCTTTTTCAAAATTTTCAATTTACATCAAGAAAGTCAATTTTGCGTACCAAGCCCTCAAACGTGTTTATGTACTCTATAATATTAGAGTTTCAAACATACTATCTGGATGTACTCAGAGATAATTAATAATAATATGAATAATAATAAGAATACATGTGATGGTTTTCTCATTCATATATCTCACCTATTTTTAAATCAAAGTTATAATACTAACTTGTTATGGCCTCACCTTACAATCTAAATAATCATTATAAAATCAAAATTTATCTAAAATTAATCAACAAATGAGACGCAAAACCCTTAATAGATATTTAACAGTGAAACAAAATCTTTGCTACTAAGACAAATCTAAAAGAAATCATAAAAATATATAGAAAATAATATTGTTTTACAACATAGGTCACAAATGTATTTATTTGATTTCATAAAAGTACTCTTTAATTTAATCTCTTATTCATATAGGATTTCTACATTATCATGCTTATAAAATAATCAAAATAGAATCCTAAGTATAATATGTATTAGTTATTTTTTGGTAAATTGTGTGAGACAAAATATATAAGATAAGAGGGGTGAATATTACATGTAACAAATTTTTATTTTGAAAAATTAGAAAGAAAAATTTTGCACTTTAAAAAAGAAATTGTCAATAAAGTGAAAATGCTCAATAATAAAACAGATACATAAAAATTTTAGGTAATTCAATCAAAACCCGTGCTTACATTCTCCTTTGACAATGCATCGGGCTTCCACTACCCACGCTATTTTTTCAAAGCCTGTAGGGATAAACAAATACAACTCGGTGCTCTAATAAGACACAAATCTACAAAAATTTGCTATACAAAAAAATTGAAAGCTTTATTATTTTCACATACAAAAATTTCTACACCTTCAAATCTTTAAAACAACTTAAAACAACAGTGTCACAATTAATAAATGATGTAGATGTTATTGGGGATGATGCAAAAAAAGATTATAGATGGAAACAGAAAAAATAAAAATTGAAAAAACCTACAGCTCCCAAAATTGCATAGAAATTCACTGCTCACGGTTTTGAACTTCACTTGGGTACTTGTGGAATTTTTTAAGTTTCTCTCAATTAATTTCAAATGTTAACCAATGAACCATATTTATAATTGAAAAGAAAAACTTTCAAAACAACTCTCCTAGTGACTATAATCAATTTTTTAGAAAGCTAGTCATTAAAGATGACATGAACGAAGATGAAGTACAACTACCGTCCAATTCTAGGAGAATAAAATAAGTACAATCCAATCGGAATCATTGATAAAGGGTTCAAATCTAATCTCAACGAGATAAAATCAGAAAGTTAGACTCGAAAGATTGATAGACGATGATAATGATCGGGTTACCGATAGGGGTACAGAGAGTGGAGTCTATCAAATTCATTTGATTTTATCATTTTAAATACTATTTGGGGAGCACATTAACCTTTGTTTATAAGAAATCCTTTTTCATGGTATGAAGATTAGTCTTCAAGAGTAATAAATTTTCTCATCAAAAAATGTTTTCAAAAGAACTAATTTAAGCAAATAGATGTGAGTTATTAAGCCTTAATTAATATCATATTTATGTAATATTTAAGAATTATATCTCCAACAAAAATTGAATAATAAAACATATCTCAAATTTATAAACACAAAATGATTTGTCTTATCATTGTATAGATAGTATTAATGATTATTCTTAGACAAGTTTTAAACATTTGAGAGAATTATTTAATTGAGTTATAATTTTTGAGAAATCTTATGTTTTGAAATGATTGTGGTGAAACTTGTTCAAGACTTCTTATCTAAATTATTTAATAAATATATTTGCTAAAAGTATAAATAATTTATAATTAAAATATTTACTTATACTATGAGATGATATGATGTTTTATTATATATTAATATTAAGTTGATATAATTACAATAATGAGGTTAAAAAGTTGAAATTGATAATAAAATGGGTTAATACAGTCCTTAAAAATAACATTGTTTTCTAACTAAAAAAATTTCTTGGGATATGAAAAAAAAAATATATTTTGGAAGTACATGTAAAGATGATTTAAGAAATTATAATTTGAAATTACTTTTCGGATAATTTATCCAAATAAAGAATTTCTATATAAATTTATTTTTATATATATATCAAACTCATATAAATAAAAACATTTCTATCTGAGTAAAAAATCCTAAAAATTTCTCAAGATCACAAAATAATACTAAAGACGTAAAATTTTCAATAGTAAACAAAAAAATGGGACAAGAAAGGACCATTGTACTTCCAAGCACTTGTCGAGCAACCTACGTAATAATGTGAGAATAAAAAAGAAAAAGAGGATCTCAATCAGTTCGATATCATTCATCTAGCATAGCTATAAGAAGCGCTCTCTCTTTAGTTCAAAAGAATTCAACACAAGCAATTTTATCGAAGCTTCCTTCCTTGGAGAATTAAATATCTCTTTGTTCTCGAGTTCTTGAGTTCACCTCCAAATCATTAGGCTCATCTTCTATAAAGCTTTTGAACTTATAGTGCAAAAGTTTTTGTAGTAGGCCTTCCACAGGGTTTTAAATATTGTTTTTAAGACACTTATGGAATGCTATGAGTAGGTAAGGGGGAAGCAAATAGTTTCAATCAATGGGACTACTTGGGAATAATAGAAGGGAATAACAATGTTTACATGTCCTTGGGAGGTCTAGTGCAAAAACTTTGGTATTATACGTTCTAAAACCTTATAGAAGATAAGCTTAATGATTTGGAGAAGATGAGCTCGAGAACGCAAGAACAAAGAGATATTTAATTATCTCAGGGAGGAAGCTTCGACAAAGTTGTTTGTGTTGAATTCCATTGAACTAAAGGGATAGCACTTCTTATAGTTGTGCGAGATGAATGAAGTCAAACTTATTAGGATCCTCTTTTTCTCCTTTATTCTCACATGATTCGGTGGGATGCTCGACAAAGTGTGCTTGGAAGTGCAACGGTTCTTCCTTGTCCCTTTTTTTTTTTTAACTTTTGAAAATTTTATGGCTTTAGTAGTGTGTGTGATCTTGAGAAATTTTTAGGATTTTTTACTCATATGAAAATTTTTTTACTTATAAAGCTTTGATATGCATATAAAAATGAATTTATATAGAAATTCTTTATATGAAAGATATTCTTTGAACCTTATCACATAAAAATTCAGTTGAGTGGCTGCTGTTTTTTTTCAATAAAGTTATGGCATGAACCTTTAAAGAATTAAAATTGACGACCGAAGAGAAGCATATACTTACAGAAAAGGACATAACGGCGTCGTCGGCGAGGCGGATATGGAAGAGACCCTCAATGCGCATGCCCAATTATGGAAACTCACCTTCAGCTTCATCAAATCGATGTGCCTGAAATGCGCCATCGAACTCGCCATCCCAGACGCCATCCACCTCCACGGCACTCCAGCCACCGTAACCGACCTCTGCGCCTCCCTCTCCGTGCCCCCCGTCAAGTCCCGCCACCTCCGTAGCCTCATGCGCCTCCTTTCACACGAGGGCGTCTTCGACCCCCACGTCACCCCCTCCGGTGAGGAGGCCTTCGACCTCAACCCGGTCTCCCGCTTCCTCCTCTCCACCTCCGTCCACTGTTCCTCCCCCTTCGTCCGCATGATCCTCGACCGCCACATAATGGACTCGTCCCAGATGCTCGCCGACAGGCTCCGCCGCCCGGACGTCTCCACTTCTCCCTTCGAGATCACCAACGGGAAAGACTGGTGGGGCCTGAACGCCGTACGGCCTCAGTTCAACCAAATCTTCAACAGCGCGATGGAGAGCGATTCCACTTTTGTGATGGACATCGTCACGCATGTCGCCAGGGAGGCCTTCCGCGGGATCGGCTCGCTGGTAGACGTCGGAGGCGGCACCGGCTTGACCGCCTCCAAGCTGGTGGAGGCCTTTCCCGACCTTCATTGCATCGTCTTTGACCTCCCCCATGTCATCGACACAGCGCCGAGGGCTTCCGCGGCAATCGAGTTCGTTAGCGGCGACATGTTCGTCGAGGTCCCGCGCGCAGACGCCGCCCTACTTAAAGTTAAAATTCCAACTCTTTTTACAGTTTTATTCTAACACATTTATTTTTTACAAAATTATTTTACTTTATTATTATTTGTATTATTCTTAGTGGATTCTTCATACCAGGACCGATGAAGAATGCATTAAGATATTGAAGAGATGCAAAGAAGCCATTCCTCCAAGAGAAAAGGGAGGAAAATTGATCATAATCGAGATAGTAGCAGGCATGGGTGTCAATGATGCTCAAATTACAAAGGAAACACAGCTCTTATATGACCTGCACATAATGATCAACACCACTGGAAAGGAGAGAGACGAAGATGAATGGCACAATTTATTTGTTGCAGCAGGATTTAGTGACTATAAAATTACTCATTCTATTGGATTAAGATCAGTTATCGAAGTTTATCCTTAGCCACGTTATGCCAGTGATTATGTTCTTAAATTAAGGTTGATTTGTGAGGTTTTATTGAGTTTGTTTTAATGCTTTCAGGGAAATGTTTTGTGTGGGTTGTAGTTTAAGATTTTCTCTCATAATAATGACTTTCTTCAACTAAGATTGTAGAAGTTTGTAAGTTTAGAAAAAAATGTGAAAAACAAATCTTAAAAGAATTATCAAAAAATAGTTTTTCATATAGAGATCAATTGTTTATTCATACATACTTTACCTGTTTAGTTAATTAAAAGATACAAGTATCTTTTAATTAAATTTATTTGAGAAAAAATTAAATTATTTAGTAATAAAAACTTAAAAATATATTATTAAATGATTTATAGAGATTAAAAGTTTTTCTTAAGTTTGATACAATGTCATTTAATTCTTTTGCTTTATATTCTAACTTTTTAAGACAATTTTTTTCATAGAAATAAAATCATGTCAAACTAATTTTTTCAAAATTATTTTTTTTTTGAAGTTCAAAAATCTTTTTATACGACATAAAAGAATCATTTTAAAATTTTTAAGTTGAATTCACATTAGAAATACTTTAAATAAAAACTATCAAATTGTTTTAAACATTGTTGTTCTTACATCTCTTTTCATGTAAGTTTCAAATATTATTGTGGATTGAAGTTCAAGTTCTTGTCCACAATATAAGATAAAAAAAAATAATGATACAATAGTTACATCTTTGATAGTAAAAAACATACAAAATCAACAACTTTATGATGCTAAACTTACTATTTCTTAATAGTCTCATCCTAAGCCTCATTGTGATTTGAAATTGTTAAGTTAAAAATAAGTTTAGCTAATTATTAGAAGTTTAGTGAAAAAAATGTGAATATATATATATATATATATATATATATATATATATATATCACATGCTAAACCATTTACAAACACACAACATAACATATCATTGAATATAAAGTAGTAAAGAATTCGATATAGAATCTATCAATTCCTTTTCTTTTAACATATTTAATAATTGATTTACAATAATATCTTTTTCATAACAAATTGAGCATACTTGCTAGAGTACATCATTATGAGTAAACAATCTTAATGAATGACTCTTTTAGCTAATATTTGAAACTATTAGCCTAGAATAGTAGTCATTATTTTGGGCAGTCTTTTATCTTTTTATATTTTGAATAATGTCTTCTTTTTATCAACCATTAATTACAATCTTTTTATCTTTTCTTTTCTTTTTGTATCCCTAATGTTTTTTGTTCTATCATATTTATTTTTTACAAAATTATTCTCCTTTTTTGTTGATTGTATGATTCTTAGTTGGTACTCCATGATTGGAATGATGAAGAATGCCTTAAGTTATTGAAGAGATGCAAAGAAGCCATTCCTCCAAGACAAAAGGGAGGAAAATTAATCATAATCAATATAGTAGCAGGCATGGGTGTCAATGATGCTCAAATTGCAAAAGGAAACACAGTTCTTATTTGATCTGCACATGATGATCAACACCATTGGAAAGGAGAGAGACGAAGAGCAATGGCACAATTTATTTGTTACAGCAGGATTTAGTGACTATAAATTACTCATTCCATTGGATTAAGATCAATTATAGATGTTTATCCTTAGCCATGTCGTGCTTGTGATGTTAGCAAATTTTAAGTATTTGTTAGCACATTTTAAGAATTTGTTAGTATATTTTAAATATTTGTTAGTATATTTTAAATATTTGTTAGCATATTTTAAATGTTTAAATAAGTTTAAATTTTAATTTTATTGTTGTCATATATATTAGGAATAAATTTTTGTATTAGAAGCAAATATTTGGAAGATTATTTGCCTATAAAATGGTGTAATTTAGTGAGTATAAATTACTCATTCCATTGGATTAAGATCAATTATAGATGTTTATCCTTAGCCATGTCATGCTTGTGATGTTAGCAAATTTTAAGTATTTGTTAGCACATTTTAAGAATTTGTTAGTATATTTTAAATATTTGTTAGTACATTTTAAATATTTGTTAGCATATTTTAAATGTTTAAATAAGTTTAAATTTTAATTTTATTGTTGTCATATATATTAGGAATAAATTTTTGTATTAGAAGCAAATATTTGGAAGATTATTTGCCTATAAAATGGTGTAATTATCGTTATATTATTATACATGAATAAAATTAAATTCTATCATTTTTGTCTTCCTACACCTTAAGATTTCTACCACTATTTTCCAATTTCTCCTAAATACTCTCTATAACAAGTTTTATTATATATTAATATTAAGTTGATATAATTACAATAATGAGGTTAAAGAGTTGAAATTGATAATAAAATGGGTTGATATAGTCCTTAGAAATAACCTTGTTTTCTAAATAAAAATATTTATTGGGGTAAGAAAACAAAAATATATTTTGGAAGTACATGTAAAGATGATTTGAGATGATTATTTAATTATAATTCGAAATTACTTTTTGGATAATTTATCTAAATAAATGTAACACCTATGGTGTCACTAATTTTGTGAAATTAGTTTTTCCTTTAAATCAAATAAATAAAAAAACTTGAATTCCAAATTTAAGTGATAAGAAACTATTATTATTTTTTCAAAATCATGTTTATGTAATAACCATCTCAGGCACATCGATTTGATGAAGCTGAAGGTTAGTTTCCATAATTGGGCATGCGCATTGAGGGTCTCTTCCATATCTGCCTCGCCTACAGCTCGACGTTATATGTCCTTTTCTATAAGTAAATGCTTTGTCTTCTATTGTCAATTTTAATTCTTTAAAGGTTCATGGCATAACTTATTGAAAAAAACATCAACCACTCAACTGAATTTCTATGTGAAAAGATTTCTACTGTCAATTTTAATTCTTCAAAGGTTCATGGCATAACTTTATTTTAAAAAACATCCCCCACTCAACTGAATTTCTATGTGATAAGATTCAAAGAATATATTTTATATAAAGAATTTCTATATAAATTCATTTTAATATACATATCAAAGTTATATAAGTAAAAATATTTCTATATGAGTAAAAAATCCTAAAAATTTCTCAAGATCACAGACACTACTAAAGATGTAAAATTTTCAAAAGTAAACAAAAAAAGGGACAAGAAAAAACTATTGCACTTCCAAACACACTTTGTCGAGTACCCCACCAAATCATGTGAGAATAAAAGAGAAAAAGAGGATCTCTATCAGTTTGACATCATTCATCTAACACAACTATAAGAAGAGCTCTCCCTTTAGTTCAAGAGAATTCAACACAAGAAACCTTATCAAAGCTTTCTCCCTTGGAGAGTTAAATATCTCTTTGTTCTCGAGTTCTTGAGTTCACCTCCAAATCATTAAGCTCATCTTCTATAATGTTTTTGAACTTATAGTGCCAAAGTTTTTGCACTAGGCCTCCCACAGGCTTTTAAACATTGCTTTTTCCCTTTTATTATTCTCAAGTAGTCTTATTGATTGAAGCTACTTACTTCCCCCTTCTTACCTACTCACAACATTCGATAAGTGTCTTACATTACACAAGGATTCTTAACAGTACCAATTTACAACCCATTATTCCCAATGGACAACATCATGTCAAACCCTACAGCTTTGTGCTGTTATTAGGCTCAATCATGCCACTCAATGCTTATAAATTTACTTTTAAAGCTCAAGATATCTCGTATACTAACCAATGTGTGACTATCCCTCTTGACCTACATACTTTGCTTTCACGATCCTATTTGATTTGTTGCCTCAGTGTAAGAAGATAATCATTTAAGGCTTTACAATTGACTTGTAGTAGGGTTGTCTTTAATACGAAATTGTAACATTTCAACCTTTTTAATAAAATATTTATCTTAATCAAATTGGATTTACCCTTATTTAAAGATGTTGGAGTATTATAATATAGAATTAGAGCCAATCTTACTACAAGTTTGATATAAGGGTTAAGCCTTAGAAGACTACATGAGCAGAATAAAGAGATGGCAACCCAAAGAGGGTTATGAAATCCTAAGTATAGGGGTTAGGAGGGATTATCTTATATTGGATATTATAGTTGGTATCTTGAAATTTATAAGTAAAATCATAAGCATTAAGATAATGAGAGAACTTTTAAGGATAATTTGAGCTTGGATTCTAAAAAAACTCCAAAAATTATTATGATGGAGTTGATGTAATTTTAGATTGGTGACAAAAAAATGCCCACCTAGATCAACACAAAATCTTATTATATTAGGATAATAATTTACTAGCAAGGTTGCAGTTGCTTGTAGAGCCAACTTTGTTGCTTGTCCAAGGTATGGATCAAGCCTACAAAATAACCTTAGATGAATGAGAGATGGAAATCCAAAGATGATTATGAAATTTGAACTATAGGGGCCAAGAGAAATAGTCTCTCATTAGCTATTACAAATTATATCTCAAGTTTTATAAATAATTAAGTCTTAAAATAGTGAGACAAATTTTGAGTAGAGAGAGAAGAGCAAATTATAGTTTGATCCTATAACATTATGCATGCTAGGGTTAGAGCAATGCAAGAATAGGTAATTGAATAGGAAGGGCTTCTATAAATAAGGATAAAATCTAATTAGAATGAGGCAATACCTTCTTAAAAAGGTTGGAATATGACAACACTACAATTTGTTATCAGAGCCAAGCCTATTACTAGCCTAGTATACGGGTCAAGCTCTTAAGGATTATTAAATAAAGATGGGAAGGACATAATAAAAAGAGGATTATAAATCTAAAGTATGGGGGTTAGGAGAGATAGACCTATATTGGTTACTATGAAGGGTATATTGAGCGTTATAAGTAAAGTCATAGGCTTTGTAATAATGAAGTATCATTTAGGCATAAAATTTTAAACTTTAAGAGAACTCTATGGTTAAGCATGATTAAGTTGAAGTAATGTTAGGATGGATAACTAAGTGGGAAGGACCCCTATGGATTTTCACAAACCCTAATTATTGAAATGTATCTCACCAAGAAGGTTGGAATATTACACAATAGTTTTAACCCCTTAGTTCCAACTTGATCATCTATAATGATAGTCCCTTTTTAATGTTAAATTCTTTAATTTCTTAGACCTTGATCTAGGATAGGGGCATTTTAGTGGTTAGAATACTAAATGTTAGCTTTGATATCAAACTTTAATGTAGGTTTTAGGATGCACAAATAGAAAGGTGTGATGCATGGTGATGAGCACATCATGTTCGAGAAGGATTTTCAACGTCCACGGACCAGGTCTTGCACTAAAAACCTATTATCATCTTTAGGAAGCCAACATAACTTTCAGATTCGAAATCGGAGTCCGAATGGCTTCCCGGGAGCAAAAACAAGGCCAAAATCACTATCCCTATCGCTGGCCGCCGCCTCCGCCGCAACCTCTGCCGTCACAGTGAACCGCCCGCCGCCATTTCGAACCGCTCGAGCCCGAACCAGATCCGGGTTAGCCCGAACCGCTGAGCCTGAGTCCAGCCAGGCGCCGACCCAAGCTACCCACCGGATGACCCGCGACCTGTGACCTGCGCTGACCCGCACCAACCCGCACCGACCCACGCCGACATGCCGGACCCGCCGCCGCTCTCCGCGCTGCCAGCCACCAGAAATTAGGGTTTTGTTTTGCATTTTTCCGGAGTTCTAGAAGTTACTTTCGAAATCCATAAAACAGTGTTTAGATAAATGAATGAACTTAATTTTCATTATTTTTCTCCGATTTTTAGGAGTCTGTTTGTAATTTTAGGTGACTTTTAGTTTATCCATATGTCCTTTAGTATTCCCATGTTATGAGTCAAAATGTCTTTTGTACCCTTGTGGATTCCTATATATGAGGAAGTCCTCTTCTGTTGTAAGGGATATATTTTTTGGAGAAAAAGTTAATGCAAGCTTTGAGTGTTCATTGCTTCCATTCTGAGTTCGTGAGTGCTCTGAGTGTCTTTGGCGTGCCGACTCGTCAAAGCTCTGATACTGGGAGGAGGGGCGCGAGGTCCAAGTGGTGAGACGCCACTCCAGTCTATCATCTTCCATCACCGCTCAACCATTTTCATTCGTATTTTCCATTCCTAGATTATTAATTTGTCTTCAATATATTTTCATTCTGCAAAGTACAACTTTTACTATCAATTATATTTTAAGTTCAACTGGTACTTAACCAATCTAAGTACTCCATATTTCTGCGTGTTTGAAAGTGTGTAGCCGTAGTCGATTTAGCGCCTTCTTAGCCGCTATCGATCCTAAGTTTAGTTAGGATTCATTGGTTGGTGCCTTTTGCGTTCAACCCTCATCGTATCTAGGTGTGTGTCCCTTAGGGTGACGCCCTTGCTCCTTTGTTGTGCATCAGTCATAAATTTTAAATAAAATTTTTTTTTTCTAACTAAGCAATTTTCGTCTAGTCCTACATCACATGGTGTAGTTTAGAATTGAATGGTAGTTAAATCTAAGAGAACATGAATGCCAATACTATGGATGATGATGGTTGTGAGGAGAACTATGGCACATTTAGGAACAATTAGGTCATTTAGTGCTATGAAGGATGGGATTAAAGTTAAATGGATACGTAAGAAACAATTGAATAAATCTAGTGGTGGCCTAAGGAGAGTGGAGATGTGATGAGCTTTGACATGTTAATTGGCTACGACATGCAGATTAGTGGTTAGAGGTGGGAGCAGTAAAGGAACAAATGAGCCAAGTGGTAAAAAAGGATTGCAGTCAATGATATATCAATAACAATGATGATCTTAGATAATGAAGTTATAATGCAAGACATAAATGACAATAATGAGAACAAGAGTCAAATTGCAAACTAAGTAGGGAGAAGGCCAACATATGCCTTATTTAAGGAATACTCCTATGCACATGCACTACACAGAAATCATGGTTCTAAAATTAACAATATATCATAAGATCGCTTTTGTAATAATATAAAGGTTTAAATATATTATAAAAAGAAGTCATATTAGAATTTAAAGACCAAAATGCTCCTTATTAAAAAAAACCTATTGAAAAAATAAAAATAACAAGAACAAAATTATATAAAAAAGAGTGCAAGAATAAAATAAGAGACATCTTTAGGACTCATAAACAATTAGTTAAAAGCAAGGTAAAGCCAATAATGCCATATTTCTTACTATTTTAGGGTTCTTGTTTAAGATATAGTCTATGGTTAACAACATTTTTCATCTTGGATACTCTTGACTCCTTTGGTTATGCTACATGAGAGAGGCAGTTTACCTTATGTTGTTTTCAATTGGCTTGTGGAACTAGTTTTTAGATTGTGTTTGGTAATTATCAAAATAGAGGTAAATAATGAAGCTTTCTTGGATATTTTTTTAAATATGTTATAACATTCATTGTTTTTATTGTTTGTTTTTGTTTGGACACTTTGAGTGAATCATATTAGTTCAACTTTCCAAAAATTTGCATCATCTTCAAGAATTTAAACTCAACCCTAAATCATTTACCTTAGCTTTATTTCATTATCTATTCATAAGAAAGGTAATTTCCTATGACATCTTTGAGGTTAGGAATTATTTATTTAAGTTTTGTAAAACACTTATATTAGATGGTAATAAAATTAATTAAACATATTTATTAGATGATGGATTGAGTCTTAAAGAAGGAATGAAATGTATTATTATCATCAAACATAAAAATTTAATTAAAGAATGGTTTTATGAATATTTTTTAATTTTCTTGAATTATTGACATTTTATGAAAAATAATACATCATTAGAAAAGGAGGATATAAGTGCTAAGAAGGGAAATAAACATTAAATAACTAAAATCACATTACTTTGAACTTAATAATTCAATTGCATAAAATATTGGATTTGAATGGATCACAAAACAAAAAGTCAAGTTAGAGAAAGTATTATTAATCATTTTAAAAAGGTTAAAATTATTAAATTATTGAATGATGTAAAAAAGAATTTAGGAAAAATAATTAAAAAATATAAAAAATTATGATCTTTGTTGGATTGAGAATTTTTTGAGTAATTTATTTTGAAAATAACTTGAAAATTTTTTGACATCATTTCATAGAAAAATTTGAAAATTTTAATTTTTACCAAAATTTTAATTTTATTTTATTTAAATTCTTAAATTCCAAAAACTAATTTATTTATAGGAAACAAGCATTGTTATTGAGGCAAAATATGTGAAATGTTGGGTATCAAGAAAGAAAACATTGGGAAAACATTGGAAAAGTTTTATGCAATTTTGAGAAAAGAAAAGGAAATTGGTGGAAACTTAAATAGTTTATTAGGAAATACTATAAAATAGGGATTTTGGTTGTCAAAAAAGTTTTTTGCTAAATGTTAAGGAATTAAGGAAGAGTGAAGATCAATTGCATGAAATTAAGGGAAATGGAAAGCTATTGGATGAGAATTTCAAGAAATTGACTATTAGATCTTCGCAAAATTCAAAATTTTTTGGTTTTTCAATTTGGACATTTTAACTAGTGAAATAAAGGAGGGAGAGAAGCTTTGGGATTGGTAAAGCTTGTAGAAGATCAAAATATTAAGAATTCAACTCCTAAGCATGAAAATGTAACATTTAGGATTGAAGAGTGTAAAGTGTGATTATTATATAATATTCCAAAGAGGGAAAACATTGGCCATGGAGCTGCTCTTAGTAGGATTTTAGGTGGAGGATTATGTTAAACCCTTTGTCCATTCTCTATTATTTGATGACAAAAAATTATTTAATTGTTTTACTAATACTTTTTCTTAGGTGTTTCGATTAGCATATTGAAAGTTAATGATAAATTAATTGGAGAAACTTGTTCTTGACTTAAAAGATTCATTGACAGTACTTGGTCTAAACCACAACTAGCATCAAGTAAACACAAAGCTTAAGCATTATTAAAGAACATTCATACCATAATGTTTATACATAATATCATGGAAATGAAAGCTTTGCTATAAGACATGAATATGTTAATGACTTTTAATTGAAGGTTTGTATTACAACATAATTGGCAATAATAACTAACTAAATACTAAATTAGATTTGGATAAGTAGAAATGTTGTAGAACATAGTCTACTCGATGTTTATCACTTATTAACAAAAGTTTCTCTTGACAATATGAAAGATGCCTATAAAATATAGAGATTCAAATGATTGATAAAATATAGAGATTCAATTGATTGACATAAAAAAGTGCAAGTGCATACATAAAATCTTAGATGATTTCTTTCCTTTTGTTGAAGATATTGACAAATACTGAACAACATGGTACCACCTTGAGAGATTTAAGATACAAGGTTGACACTAACAATCTATGTTTCATGTTCTATTAAAAATATTTCAAGCCTAATCACAAATATTTTAAAGATTTTGATTTGAATGAAATTTTTGTGTCTCCTTTTTGTCTTATGTTTTGGCATGTTTTGATCTTCCTTCTCTATGTTTTGTTACCAATATTCCTTCCTTTGTTGTAAGTGATTCAAAGTTTGTGCAAGTAACTATGTTCAAAACAAGTATGATACGAAAGAATTTGTTGCAGAGAAATGTTTTTTATCATATGTTATAATACCTTTTTCTACAAGTGATAATGTATGCTTTGAAGAATGCTATACCTAAATTTATTTTTTTATTAGATAGACTCTATCTTTATGATATGTCATGTTACTTCCTTAACATTGTTTCTAGATAATACAATATTTTCCTACAAAAATATATATAAAAAATATTTGTTTTCATAAAATTCTTCTAAAAAATAAAATTTGAAAAAGAGAATTAGAAGAGAGTTTCAATAGCCAAATGCTCTTCTTTATAAACCATTCAGGTTAGGTCTGTGAGAGCTATCCAAAAGAGTTTCATATAAAACAAGGCAATGCCATCACCGGTGAGCAATAAAAGGACGAATGGCTTTAACCCCAAGATCGAAGATCTACATCATCCTATAGAACAATGCTCTTTGAAACTTCAAATCCATTGCTTGAAATGTGCATTTGGCTCACCATCCACAAGGTCCTTTGCGACCATGACAAGCTCGCAATCGTTTCTAATCTCAACATTATATTTTACATTCCCCTTACCAATTTTAGTTGCCTCAACATCCTCATGTGTTTCCTACCCCAAAATGGCATCTTTGTCTCACATGTCACTCTTTGATGATTAGGCCTTCCACCTCACCCTCGTCTCTCGCTTCTCACCTCCTCACCACCTCTGACCAAGTATACTTCGTATTCATTCTCCTAGTACTCAAACTCCATGTCCCAAGCCCATGCCAGTAGCTTACAGATTACTTTCTATTGAAGAATTAACTTAATTAAAAAATAATCAAAGTTAGTTGGCATCATGAATCATTTAGAGAATTAAGATACTTATAGTTAGAACTTTTTTCATAAATCATGTGTTCAGTCAAAATTAATCATGAGTCATGAGTTTATATTAGTTGTAGTCAAAACAAGTTAAGTCATATTTACTTAGTTATAGTCAAAGTTAGTTCAAATCTAGAAATTTTTTAAGATTATATAAATTTATATAGTTGTAACATCTTATTTGACATACTAAAATTTTTGTGAAAAGTTTAATTTTTTTATAGTTTCTACCTTGTGCATCTCCTTTCTAACCTAAATCTTCATTATTATTATTTGAAGTATTTTTTTTGCTAGAGAAAGATCTTGTAAAAATGATAAGAAATTTACTTTTTATCCCTCATCTTATATAGGTATACAGATGAAAGCATTATTGAGTAGCCAAGATGTTTTAAAGATTATTGATAAAGGGTATGAAGCGATTCAAGATGAAGCCACTCTTACATAAAATCAAAAGATGATGTTAGTAGAGTCATGAAAGAAAGATAAGAAAGTACTTTCTTCATTTATCAAGGCATAGATGAGGCCTCATTCAAGAATGTAGCTAGTGAAGATAATTCAAAGCAAGCTTAGGAGATCTTATAAAATTCCTACAAAGAAGGTTAAATAAAAATGGTGTCTCTAAATCTTGATAGGTGAATTTGAAGCCTTGCAAATGAATAAATTGAAAGAATATATCACAAGGCGTTAACCATAGTGAATTTAGTAAAAAGAAATAAGGAAATATTTGAAGAAAAGTGAGAGGTAGAAAAAATTTTACAATCTTTACACTAAGTATGACTATGTTGTAAATATTACTGATGAGTTCAAAGTCTAGGAAACTATGAAGATTGGAGAACTTATGAGTTGACTTCAAGTCTATGTGCATCATATTCTAAGGAGAATAAAACAACTATTGTATTATAAGTAGCCTTACAATGCAAGAAACAAAAGAAGAACAAACTAATCATAAAGGTCATGGTTCTAGACTAGGTCATGAATTTGGTAGAAGAAAAGTTTGTGGTTTTGGAAACTATGTTCATGGGATAATTCATGATAACCATAATAAACATGAGAATATCAACCAACATTAAGGTGGAAAAAGTCAAAGAGAAAGAGGCAAATTGTATGATAAAAGTAACATTCAATATTATAATTACTATAAATATGGGCATTATTCCTCTAGATGTTGGTCAAATTTTTCTAATCAAGTACTTAAAAAACTTAATTATCATAAATAAAAAAACATTAATAATAAAATACTTTTGCTAGTAAAAAGAGAAGAATAATCTATAAATCAAAATTTATGGTACTTGAACATTGGAGCAAGGAATCAAATTTATGAACATAAAGAAATTTTTTAGAGCTAGATGAACCAGTAAATGACCATGCCTTATTTGTAGATTCTTCCAAAGTGCAAATAAAAGGCATCAATAACATTCTTATTCAATTCAAAGATGATACACAATAATTTATCTCTAATATTTATTAAATTATGGAGATGAAAAAATATTCTGTGTTAGATAACTATTAGAAAAGGGATTTGACATACATATAAGAAACAAAAGTATTTATTTTAGGAAGGAATATAAATTTATTGCTTATGTTTTTATGGAGAAAAATTGTATATTTGTTCTCAATATTAAGAATGTTATTACTAAATATAAATGTACTTGTATAAATGATGATTCTTAATTATGACACTTGAGATTTGGGCATATCAATTTGGTGCACTTAAACTTCTATTAATTAAGAAAATAATGAACAATATGTCATATATCAATGCATTAAATTAAATATATAAGGGATGTGTACTTGGAAAGTATCTAAGGAGAAGTTTCCCAAAGGATTCTTTTAATAAAGTAAACAATTATCTTTAACTTATTCATATGAACATATATGGACCAATTACTCTAATTTTATTTGAAGATCATTATTATTTCCTAACATTTATTGATGACTTTCGTAGAAAATAATGGGTATGTTTCTCTAGAGAAAAATCGAAGCATTTCAAACATTGAAGGAGTTCAAAGTCTTGGTGAAAACTAAAATGGCTATAAGATCAAGACAATGAGATCAGATCATGGAGGTGAATTTACATATAATGAGTTCAAACAATATTGTATATTGGGGACCTTAATCACACCATATTTACCTCAATAAAATACTATAACCAAGAGTAAAATCAAATGATTCTTGGCATGATTTAAAGCATGCTAAAAACTATGAAAATACTAAATGAGTTTTAAACCATAAATTGTGTAGTTTTTATTGAATAAATGTGTAATAAAGAGTTTGGAAGGTCTAACTCTACAAGAAGCATGGTGTAGATTCAAGCCAAATGTATCATATTTCAAAAAATTTTTATGTATAGCTATCATACCAGATCATTCAATGATTATCATTAGTTATGATAGTAAATTTAATGATTACAAAAATTATGAACCGAAAGAGAAGAACATAAATTTATAATCCCTAATATATAAAATCATGGATGATATTAGTTACAATATTTTTTATTAAGCTTTAACATTAGTTAATGATACTAGCAAACTAATCCTCCTTTGCAAACTATGTGCACACCATGTTTGAATTAAAAAATGTAGAAATCTAAAGTAGCAGACCATTTGATGAATTCATCTAAAGCCATACCAAGTGGAACTAGGGATTAATTTGCAATCATATTAGGTTGATAAGTATGACATAACTTTTGAGTTTTATGATTGTATGGCTAATGAAAACAAGGGAAATATAGTTCTACAATGATAGACCTAAATAAATAATACATGCGTATAAATTGCATTCTAGTCTAATATGCAATGAAGACATTTAATTTGAGTATGATCCTATCTCATGATGAATAGTAAACATGGAGGTTGGATGGACTTGTCCATTATGACAACTAGATGAGATCATATTTGTTCTTTGATACGAATCTTACATAGTCTTATGTACTAGTCTGAATTCAAATTGGATGTTGAAATAACAATAATATAAGTACTCTGCCTATTATGTTAATCACGTTAGAATGATATGAAGGATTGTAGCATCATAATAATAATGTGGGTGATATGACATCAAGGATCATGTTCTTATAATGTCTTACAAGCAACAACTTATTAAAATTTATTATATTGAAAGCATATTAGTCTAAGTAAAACAAATCAAATCTTTTCAAATTTCAAGAAAAGAAGTGAAAATTTTTTAATTATAGACTTACCTATTCCAATTGTCACATGCATCAAGTATTAACTATCATCTCAAATTAAGAGATTCTTCTTATCAAGCACTTACTAGCTTAATTACAAAAGGAGTATAGAAATAGTGAAACTATTTAGGGTATAGAGAATAAATTTTATTAAGATCATATGGTTTCATCAATTTAAGACTATTTGGGCAATACATTAGTCCTTGGTTATAAGAAATCCTTTTTCATGGTATGAAGATTTGTCTTCAATAACAATGATTGTCCTCATAAAAAAATTCCTAATAGAGCTAATTTAAGCAAATATATGTGAGTAATTAAGCCTTAATCAATATCAAACTCATACAATATTTAAGAATTTTTCTCTCTAACATAAATTAAATAATAAATCTTTTTTCAAAATTATATGTTATAATATGAGTTATACTATTAGTGTACAAATGACATTAATGATTATTCTTGAACATGTCCTAAGTTTTAAGAGAATTATTTAGTTGAGTTATGATTTTTGAGAAATCTAATACTTTGGAATGATCATGGTGAGGATGATGTATGGAATGGTTTTAGGGTGATGTAAAGCTCAAAAGTTTCCTAAGAATAGTTATCTTAAATATTTCATAAATATATTTTCTAAGAATATAAATCATTTATAATTAAAATATTTGTTTATATTAAGTTGATATAATTATGACAATAAGGTTAAAGAGTTGAAATCATTAGTAGAATGGGTTGTAGAAAAAAATTATATTTTGGAAGTGCATGCTAAAATGAGTTTGTGGTATTGTTTAATTATAATAAAAATTTGCATTGGACTTTATTTAGTGTACAAATTATCTCATTAATTATAACACCTATGGTGTCACCAATTTTGTGAAAATATTTTTTTCTTTAAAATCAATCAAATATCAAAGTCTGAACTCTAAATAAAAGCCACATGAAAACTATTATATTTGTTTTGCAAAACTAAGTTTCTATAACAACCATTTTCGTAGAATAAAAATAAAATACTAATGTAGGACATATGTTCAAA
Source organism: Vanilla planifolia (assembly GCA_023846275.1). NCBI lineage: Eukaryota > Viridiplantae > Streptophyta > Magnoliopsida > Asparagales > Orchidaceae > Vanilla > Vanilla planifolia. The sequence goes on from CM043877.1 coordinate 3,390,186, forward strand.
ATAAAGATAAATAAACCATTGAATCAAAAACCTTGTCCTCTTATTACTCACTTGTAGTTAAGTAAAGTGTATCATTTCTATTTGTAACTATTAAGTCAAAGAAATTGCTACGCCAACTAACATTAGCTCAATAGACAAAAACCTATGTATTGTATATGCAAAATAATAAATCTTTAGGGATATGATGTGTGTTAGACCAAGTAACTCATCATATCATGTTCAAAAATATAAAATTGATCATGTGAATAATACTTCCACTAGTGGCAATAATGTGATGCATTAATATCCCTTTATCCATTTAATATTTTTATTGATCAATTTGTTGATTTCTTTAAAGATCAATGATCCGTTAGCATTTAAATTTACAAATTCCCTTTTGTTACTTTGACTTCACCCATTATACCATAGAATGAACACTTGAGATGCCTGTTCGACTTAAGTAAACCTTAGGATGAAGCAATAAATTATAAGATACACTTTTAAGGTATAATGCCAATTCTTTACATAACGTTAGTTGGGCTTGGTTTCATTAAATATATCCTAAGATCATAGCACATACAATAAGTAGATATCTTATTCAATGATTAATAACCTACAATAATGCTTATTAAGCCTAGTTCTAAGTATAATATCTCTAAAATCTAATTTTCATTTCTATTATTCCATCAAGTACTATCATATTGAAACAAATATATCAATTTAGATGTATGAAATAGATATTATAATCTAGATATTATTTTTATATACATTTTATTTTATTTTAATTATTCCATATGTTATCATGTAATATGTGTTACACCTTTGTGTTTGATGAGTCAAGAATAAATGTGTATATTTTATTTGGGCTTGATTTTAAGTAAAATTGTTACTAATTAATTAAATCAAGCCATGTATTTTAGATGTCTAAAATAATGGTCTCTAAGGGCCTTGAGGTCATGGCATACTTCAAGGAATTTTGAGACATGCGCAAGATTTTTTATAATTAAATTTCTTTTTATTTTTCTTGAATTTGATATGTCCAAACTTTGAGATTATGAGGCACACTAGTAGTATTAACATTTAAAAATATTATAAAATTATTTAATACTGAATTTTGATTTTTGGACCAAGCATATTTGACAAAATGTATAGACATGGGTATTTGATTTTTTAATATTATTTTGGAATCGTTTTCTACGAATTTCTTTTCATAGCCACTTAATTAACTTATAATACTATAAGAATATAAAATTATTTTTATACACTTATATTCAAATCTTTGGCTAAAAAATTCGTCAAAAATACCCTAAAACAGCCGAAGTCTCGGGAAAATGCACTGTAGCATTGGGCGGGTGGCCAAAGCCCGCCGAGAGGAGCTTGGCTAGCGCTGGTCAACGGTCAAACCAACAGTGCCTGGCTTAAGCCAAGCCCGCCCAAAGGAGCTTGGGCTAGGATAAACTGCAGCGCGGTCAACAGTCAATGAACAGATGCTTGGCTAAGTCAACCCGAACCGGGTGGTGAAATCCCGGTCAAGGAAGGGGGGAGCCGGCCCCAAAGTGGCTCGGAAGTTACTCGGCGCAAATTCCTTATAAAGCGCTGCGCCGAATCCCATTCTGCAGTGTGCGACTAAAAATCCCACCTTATAACTTCCGCGGGATCCAATGGCGCAGATCAAGCCCGCCCAGATCCAACGGGCGAGACAAAATTCGAACGGCTGCTTCGCGAGGTTAATCAGCGCCGTTCGTTCAGCGCGCGGGATCCAATGGCGCAGATCAAGCCCGCCCAGATCCAACGGGCGAGAGTAAATTCGAACGGCTGTTTCGCGAGATTAATCAGTGCCGTTCGTTCAGCGCGCGGGATCCAATGGCTCAGATCAAGTCCGCCTGGATCCAACGGTCTGGATTAAGCCCGAACGGTAAAATGCGTAAATAAATCTGCGCCGTCCGTTTTTGGGCCTGGATCGGACGGTGGTTGCTTTCCGTCCGTTGCCCAAACGGCTAATTAATTTTTGGAGCCGTTGGAGGTGTTTTTAGAGCTCAAATTTGAGCTCTATAAATATGTAAAATTTATGTATTTTTTAGTTTAACCTTTGCTAAATTTTCCAAAGATTTCAGATCTCAAAATTCGAGCACTCAAGCAAAAACGGTGGATCCAAGCTCGAAAAAGCAAAGCGGCAAGAAGGCTATTGGAATTAGAGGTTTTTCAATTATTTCTCAATTTCTATCCCTCTAATTTCTCGATTGTGTGTGCCTCCTCTTTTCTCCTATTTCTCGAGTTATTTGCTAATTTTTGTATTTTTCGTTTTGGGGCAAGGGAGTCCCGGCAGTAGTGCTAAAGCCCCGGGTTTGAGTTGAGCCAGGAAAAAACTCAAGTAGGTTTTGGATTAGCCGTAGTAAAAATCCCAAGTAGGTTCGAGGTGAACCGTAGGAAAAACCTCACTTGTAATCGGTGCATTTAGTGGATTTTTCCCAACACCGGTTGGGGGTAGACGTAGACTCGGTTTTGAGTCGAACCACTTGAAAATTTGTGTGTTCAATGTTCTTCACTGTTGCTTAAAGTCTTTTAAGTTTTAATTTCTAAAGTTATAAGATTTTTAAATACACAATTCACCCCCCCTCTTGTGGGATTTCTTTAGCACAAATCACTTCAATATGCAAAGCCATAAGTCAAGCAATATAATGTAACAAGTAAAGCTGCATATTAAGGATGTAGAATGACATTGAGATTATGCCAAACCATAAAGAAAAGCATAATTATTTTATAGCATAATAAAATGTAATCCAAAATAAACTATAAAATATATAAAAAGTTATATTTTTCTACATCAAATATTACAATGCTATCAACTTAGTTTCAAAAAAGAGTTTTCTTATTTAATATCCTCTTTTTAAATTTCTTACAATATCATGTATATAAAATGATCAGCATAAAATCCTATATATAATAAGTATAAAAAATTTTAAGCTAAGAAAGCTTTTGTATACTACTCTATATCATTCTTATATGATTTTGATATTGTACGTAGTAGTATTTGATTATCTATTTTTTAACATAAATTAAGAAATGTTTCACATATATATATGTCTTTTAACCTTAATCATATTTGTACGATCCAGTGATCATATTGTATAATTTCCTATATTTCATGTCACTTAGCCTGATCGTGCAATCAGATTACCATCTTATAATCGTATGATCTTTTTTTGCCTTAGTCGACTTAAAAGTTTTGATAATATTTTGATGTGTTAGATGATCATACAATATCATTTACAACTCATACTCTCATTTCCTTATTTATACCATTGAAAAAATATGCACTTTTTTCCATAAAATTCTCTTTGTTATAAACTTATTTTCTAATCATATAATATGACCCCCCTTTATTAGACAATCTGATGCTACCATAAAAATGCAACCAATAAATCATAACATACGATTATCTCCATGGTACATATTTTGTCACAAGCATTTCTTTGACTGATCATCTAATACAAATAACTAAACTATAATGTACAATCTTACATATAAGATCCTTTATACCCTCCATTTAATCATATGTCTAATGTATTGATTTAATCTCTAATTTTATTATACAACGTGATTTCTTGCATGGTACAAATATGATCCTACCTTTAAGCTTGTGAAGGATTGTCTAATTTTATCTCCATAATTGTACTAACATGACCATATATTTTACCTCAACTACATCGTACAAGGTCAATACTCATATCACCTTTGCATATTGACCTTGACAATTCAAGCTATCACAGAAGTACCAAACCTATATCACCCTTGTATGATTAAATTGAAAACTTTAAAATTATATTACGCTAGTACGATATAGGATCATTCAAGTACAAACCTCGCAGAGAACCCATACAACCCAACATCATATCCTTACGACCCATTTCATTAGATGGTTTTAAGCTAATCATATCAAATGATATAAACAATCACACTCATACGATACATATTAGTAGCTGTAATATCTCCTTTTACTTCTCTCATATTTATTTCAAATCACAACCAATTCATCTCATATGATATCCAAAACATCATGAATGCTTTTTTTTACATCAAATGAAATGTACTAGTCCTAATGTTTATAAAAAAATCAAAATAAAAAATGTTAAATGCTTACCTTACTATCTTTACAATATTCTTCTAACTATTGCAAGCACAAGTTTCCCCAACCTCCTTTTCCTTTTTTAGCTTACTCTCTATTTAAGTCTCTCTCTCTCTCTCTCTATGTGTGTGTGTGTGTGTGTTATCTCAACCAAACCTTAACCAAGTGAAAAACAACTTGCCTTATAGTTATAATAAAAGATTTTGGCATGCTTATGGTTGCATAAGGGATAATAGTTGAAGCCCTCAATTTCTCCTTGATGACCAAAACAGATAGTCGATTACGAAAGTAGCCACCAATAATGGTTAAAATAAAATATATTAGAAAATGCACTTAGTAGAATTCTATCATCCATTACTCTTATTTGTTACTTGTCAAAATTAAAAATTTACATATCAACCTTAGTGTAGCCAACATTTTCTCATTTGTAGATTTAGCCTCTACCAATTGGATTGAATAAGCTAAAATTTCAAAACTTGTAAATTTACTTTATGTGATATTTTAAAATTATAATTACATCAATATCTTCAAAAATTTGTAATTAATTATCTAGATCTTCAAAAATTATAAATTTATCATCATTGGTTTCATCTAAAAGAGCTTTTTCAGTGATGTGCTACAATAATAATTTTGATTATGTTTGCTAAAAATACATGTTTTTTAATATTTTATTATTATTTTAATATTTTGAAATACAAATATGATATTTCAAGAAATTGATTTGATCATGCTCAACCATACCTGATATTTAAGTGGTGGTTTATCTTCTTGGGCTTTATTCGAGGATTTTTTTTATCATCATCAAGATAAAAATAAGGATTGTTACAATCTTCCCTTTTTATAGAAATTTTGTCCAAAAATTTTTGAAAGTTTTGGATATTGATTGATCACATCAACTTATTATTGTGATTAAATAATAGATATTAAGACATTGCTTTTATCACTTATGGATATTCTTTAGCACAATACTATTAGCTTTATTCTAGGAATTAATGCATCTTAATCTTTATAAAAAATCAAGGTTGTTACAATCTTTGCTTATTATAGATGTTTTATTCCAATAGTTTGGAAAATTGTCAAATTCTAGCAAATTTGATTTTCCTCAAACAAATTCCCTCTCTATTAGATTTTTACAAAATTTTTGTATTCTAAAATACTTTATTTCTTGATATCTAATCTTTTTTCTATTATTTGTGCTAATATCTTTAAATATATTCAATCTCATCACATTCTAACTTGTTACAATAAGTGGATGGTCTAAAAATTACCTTTAAAAAAATATGTTGCATATTCCAACATTTGCATAAGATAATCTAGTGTATAACTTTCTCCATTGTCCATAGAATTGAATAAAAATTCACCTCCATTGGATTCTCATATCATTTTTCATTCAATTTATTACTCTCTTTAATGATTGTAATCAAACACTTATTCTATTTGTTATATGGATAGAAATAAAGAAATGTTATACCTATAAACAAAGAAAACTAGTATAGGTAAATTTTTGTAAGTATTGTATATCTATAATGATATTATTGGGATGATAAACCTCTACTTAAGGGATTGAGTAAACTCTTGTCGATCCCACACTAGCTATTACTCCAACCCTAACAGTGCTACTATAAATAATCATGGACCCACGACCTGTACAATGGCCTACATGATATCTATTCACACTGATTAAGGTATTTGTTATGTTTATGTCATGACTTTTGAGACAAGTTCTAGTAATATATCCCAATTCTCTACATAAAAAGCATTTGATTGAGTGAGCAATATTTAACTCACACAACCCTTGGTGTCATATTTTATATTTTTCAGATTTTCTTGTGCCACTATATCTAAAACTAAGGCCTATACTACAAGCTTTGTTTGTAGATATATAACTATCAAACTCTTTCTGATAAAAAACTACATCCATGAGATGCACTAAATGTTTCTCTTTTGTTAGAAAATTTGGTTTAAACCTTAGAGTTTCAAATCCTTTCTTTTTCTATTTCTTTCCTATTTTTAAGAATATCATATTCCAATTCAATGGTATGGGCTTGTTTCACTAATTCTATATAATTTGTGGTTTGAAAAATCATCAAAGCTATTTAAATTTCATCCCATATACCTTGACGAAACATATAGCATATTTGTTTTTCTCACATCTTTTCTTATATGGATATAAAAAACACCATCTTTCAAAATCTTCTACAAACTCTTCTCAAGGAATTTCTTTTATTAATCTACTTAGAAATTAAATTTGGTTTCCAAACCTCCACTAGTGCCTAGCAAAATTTCTAAATATCAAAACTATCCAAGATACATTTCTATTATTAAGACAAGACATCCAATCAAATATTCTCACCATCTACTCTAATCAACTTGTCATTACGATACAATTTTCATTCCCTATAAATGATGATAGATACATGCAATGAAATTGATCCAATTGAACCTCTTAAAGACTTGTACAACACATCATCATATCCTTATGACCCTTTATATTTGATGGTTTTAAGTTGACATACTATACAATATAGATCATTGTACTCATATGATATGTATCGATAGTTATGATATCTCCTCCTCCTCTTTGGTTTATTTTAAATTACAACTAATTTGCCTCATTTGAAACCAACACAAATAATTTTTTCAATGGAATTGTAATTATGTTGATTAAAAAAAATAAAAGAAAAAATGTTAAATGCTTACCTTTCTTGTTTTCCAATCTTTCCTCTTACTTTAGCAAACACAAGTTTCCTTAAGCTCCTTCTTCTCCTTAGTTTTCTCTCTACTTGAGTCTTCCTCCTTCCCTCTATGTGTGTGCCAGAGAAGAGTTTGGAAGTTTATCGAATTTCTATACTACCTTAACCCACTTTAATAAGTACTAACCAACTATGATAAGCTTAGACATCCTCTGACCCACATTGACTTGTGTCGACTTGTATTGACTTGCGGCAACTTACATTCCCCCACATTGACCCTAATTGATCCATGTCAACCAACACCAATCCTCAGTGGCCTGTGCCTATCCGAGCTGATCGACATCAACCCAAGCCTACTCACGTATGCCACTCTCAAGTTTGGCTTAGCACCCTTTGCACCCAGCCAAATCGTCTCCTCATCGACAATGTCTCCTTCACTTCTGATATCGTTAGTATAGCCTAAATGGTGACAAACAACCTTGAATAGTATCATATACTTAAAATAGCTTAATTTTAAGTCTCTTGGTTAAAATCTCACTTATTTGTGCCAAACTATATTGGAGTTTGCTCCAATTCTCTTCTTAATGCCTTTGGAAATAATCAAGCTTCCTTTTCTTTGTTCTAAGTAAATTTGTGTTTAATTTTTTTTGAATCCCATTTTTGTATCAACATAATGGTTTCACTTATAAAGGCAAGCATGAGGATGCTAGAGAAGCCTATTAAGATCTTTTAGTTTTATCTTTTTAATGCTCTATGTGTTGGATATTAGCCTTTGGTAATACAAAATCTTTGGTTATAGTATGTATATTTTAATTCAATAACAATTGATTTTCTCATCCAAAATTTTTTCCCAAAGAGCTAGTTTAAGTGAATAAATGTAAATGATTAAGCCTTAATTAATGTTAAACTTATGGAGCATTAAAAAGGTTTATTTTAAACATGAATTAAATTACATTATTGTTCATGACATCTCCAACTTATACATCTATAAGATGAGATTTTCTATCAATATATGGATATAACAACCCAAAAGTGTGGCAAATATTTTAATAAATATTTTGAAGAGTTTAAATCATCAAATGTTTGAATTGATCAAAAAATAAATAGGATATGAAGAGTTCTTGATCTTTGATTTAATTAGAAATTTAATAAGTCCTAGAAATCCTAAATTTTCTAAACCTAAATTGTGAATAAAAGAGATAACCATTGTGAAAAAGAAACAAATTGATAGTAAAATTGTCAAATTTCAATGGACAAGAAGGTGAGGAGTTATCCTCATGAAATGGCATAGCCATCAGAGTGAAATATTCAATCTTTGAGAGGTTAGAGAGAAAAAAGAGGGGTGAGAGAGAGAAAGAGGAGCTACTACTAGGGCATTGGAAGGTATTTGTGAGGAATCGATCAGAACTTAAAATAAAATTAGATACTATAACAGTACAATAAAAGTATTATAGCTCATGGGAAGAAAAGAAAAGGAGAAAAAATTTCTTATTTTGACATCTATTTTATGGTAAGATAACTACATGCAAAAAAATAGACAAGCATTAGGACATGGTGTATACGCTTGATGTACCATTGAAATGATTAGTTAGAGATAATTTTAAGAAAGATTTGCATTATAGAAAAATTTGAGGATTATTACTATTGATTACATTGCTATAAGATGCTATGCTTGAATGTTACATTGATACTATCCGTTCTAAACATAACGTATAAATTCATTACTAAATAACTTCAATGGAAATGATAAAGAAAATAAATAAATTGAGTAAGAATAAATGTTGATATGAAAGGTTAGGCATGAAATTAAAAATTGAAACAATAATAATTATTTTAAATGATTAATTCTTATAAAAAATAATATATCTCTTAATGTAGGTGACTTGTTATCGAGAATAATATATCATTTAAAGTAGGACAATTAACCAAGATAAGATATTTTCTAAGGTAATACAAAAATAGAAATCCTTAGAACTATTTAGAGTAATATATTTTGGATATATCCAATTTGATTTGAAAAATATATAAAGGCATAACCCTAGATCTAACTTAAAGTGAAAACCAAAATAAGAAAAGACAAGTGAAATAGAGTTAAAATAATCATAAGAATTTTTAAAAAAGAAGAATAATTTTTTAAATAAATTTAAAAAACATAATATGTCTTTTATTGGCCATATACTTATCATTTGTTATAAACCCAGCATACAACATGTCCCTAATATATTTTTTCATATTTGCATTATATAGTTTTTGATATTGAACTTGTAATAGTCATCTTAGTATATCCTATGGCCTAACATTTCAATTCAATTGATACAAAGCATAGAACTCCATGAGAGTACCAAGAGAGTGGCTCCTAAACTATTTTAGTTAGCAACAAATTACTTTTCATCTAAGTTGTTTCAACAATTCTTTTATTTTATTAGTATAGACATGATATAGTGCAATATAAAAAATGATTTATTACTTTTACTTCTAGATTATTACATAAACTAATCATGTTGAAGTGGGTATGAATAACCAATTGAACTTCACATGTAGAGCTTTCCTTCACAACATTTTGTTCAAATCTTTTTTTATCAATTTATAAACTTTTAAAACTTTTATCAAAGAAAATATTTATCATACGAGAATGTCTCATATACCTTACACAAAAAGATTATTTTTACGTCTAGGACGTTACATGAACTAACAAAACATCAAAAGCTATTTTTTTTTCAAATTTTCTTTAAAAACTTTTGCAATTTTTGTCAAAGAAAGAATTTATCATATGAGAAAATGTTGAAACACAACTTAAAAAAAACATTGCCCCAAAAGTATTTAAATAAACTTGATGGAACCCACAAATCAATCTTAATTTTACAACATAATCACAAGCATCAGATGGCTAGGGATACACTTCAATGATTTATCTTAATAAAGAATTTGCGTCATCCTTTTCGCTTCTCTCTTTTCCAGTAGTGTTGATCATCATTTGCAGTCAGTTTTGTTAAAAGGCAAACGCGTTTGGATAAAACTGTAAAAAGAGGTAGAATTGTAACTTTAACTAGGGCGGCGGCTACGCGGGGGACCTCGATGAACATGTCACTGCTCACGATCTCGACGTCCGCTAAAGCCCTCGGCACTGTGGCGATGACGTGAGGGAGGTCGAAGACGATGCATCGAAGGCCGTGAAAGGCCTCCACCCGCTTGGAGGCACTCATGCCGGTGCAGCCTTCGATGTCCACCAGCGAACCGATCCCACAGAAGGCCTCCCCACCAACACGCTTGACGATGTCCATCACAAAAATGGAGTCGCTCTCCATGGCGTTGTTGAATATGTGGTTGAGCTGAGGCTGTATGATGGTCACGTTCGTGGGTGATCTCGAAGGGTGAGGTGGCGACATCCTCGTCGAGTAGCTGGGATGGATCAACTGTGTGGTGGTTGAGGATCATGGAGACGAAGGTGGAGGATGTTAGAAAATGAAGTTAATTAAAAAAAAGTTAAAGTTAGTTTGCATGAATGTGTCATGAAATTATTGTGATCAAAATTAGTTATTGTCATTGATTGCTTGTGGTCAAATTTAGTTATTAGTTATGAAATTAATTGTGGTCAAAATTAGTTATGGTTAGAATCAGTTATTAGTCGTGGTCAAAGTTAATTAAAGTCTAAAAGTTTCTTAACAGTCTATATAAATGGTTGCAACATGTCATTTGAGTAAAAAAGAAAAAGAAAAAAAGTGTTTCATGTTTGAGTGAAAATATTTAAGTTTTATTTTCTCCACCTTGCTCATCTTCTCTTTACCCGTAAAACTCTATTGTTATTTAGAGGCATTTTCTTCCAACAAAGTGGTATCAAAGCCGGTACTTCATATCCCTCGTCTTACTAACAATTATGATAATTGGAGTAAACAGATGAAGGCATTATTCGGAAGTCAAGACATTTGGGAGATTGTTGATAAAGGGTATGAAGAGGTTAAAAATGAAGGCACTCTTCCACAAAATCAAAAGGTGACATTAGTAGAGTTAAGAAAGAAAGATAAGAAAGCATTTTTCTTCATTTATCAAGGCTTAGATGAGGCCGCATTTGAGAAGGTGGCCAGTGCAAATAATTCAAAGCGAGCTTGGGAGATCTTGCAAAATGCATACAAAGGAGATGTTAAAGTAAAAAAGGTACGTCACCTTAAGAGGTGAATTTAAAGTCTTACAAATGAAGGAATCAAAAAATGTTTCAGAGTATTTCACAAGAGTGCTAGCAATAGTAAATCAACGAAAGAGAAATGGAGAAGCATTTGAAGACAAACAAGTGGTGGAGAAAATTCTACGATCTTTACATAGTAAGTATGACTATGTAGTGATGGCTATGGAAGAGTCTAAAGACTTGGACATGATGAAGATTGAAGAGCTTATGGGTTCACTTCAATCCCATGAGCATCGTATTCAAAGGAGAAACAAACCATTTAAACAAGTTCTTCAAAGTAGCCTTACAATGCAAGAAACAAAAGAAGAACAAAGCGATAAAGATAGTCATGGTCGTGATCGTGGCCGTGGACATGGACGTGGTCGTGGAAAAGCTCGAGGCCGTGGAATATATGGCCGTGGGCAAGGTCGTGGTGACTACAATAGCAATGAAGAATTCAACCAATATAGAGGTGGAAAAAGTCGATAAGGAAGAGGCAAAAGGTATGATAAAAGTAACATTAAATGTTATAATTGCAATGAGTATGGGCATTACTTTTTAGAATGTTGGTCGAATTTTTCTAATCAAGTGCATGAGAAAGTCAATTATGTTAAAAAGGAAAATGTTGAAGAAGAAATACTTTTGCTAGTAAGAAGAGAAAGAGAATCTATAAATCAAAATTATGGTTCTTGAGCTCTAGAGCAAGCAATCATATGTATGGACATAAAGACATCTTTTTGGAACTAGATGAATTGGTGGATGGCCATGTCTCATTTGGAGATGCTTCCAAGGTGCAAGTAAAAGGTATCGATAAAATTCTTATTCAACTCAAAGATGGTACTCAACAATTTATCTCTAATGTTTATTATGTTCCGAAGATGAAAACAAATATTCTTAGTCTTGGACAGCTATTGGAAAAGAGATTTGACGTACACATGAGAAATAAAAGTATTTATTGAAGGAAGGAGAATAAACTTATTGCTTATGTTCCTATGGAGCAAAATCATATGTTTATTCTCAATATTAAGCATGTTATTACTAAATGTTTAAGTGCTTGTATAAAGAACAGTTCTTGGTTATGGCATTTGATATTTGGGCATGTCAATTTTGGTGTGCTTAAACTTCTATTAAACAAGCAAATGGTGAAGGGGGTTCCATACATAAATGCTCCAAATGAAATATGTGAAGAATGTATAGTTGGAAAATATCCAAAGAAAAGTTTCCCAAATGAGTCTTTCAATAAAGCAAGCAAGCCTCTTCATACTGATATCTGTGGACCAATTACTCCAATTTTATTTGGTGGTGCCATTATTTTCTAACATTTATTGATGACTTTAGTAGGAAATCATGGGTATATTTCTTTAAAGAAAAATCAAAAACATTTCAAGTATTCAAGGAGTTCAAAGTATTAGTGGAAAACCAAAGAAGCTATAAGATCAAGACGATAAGATCGGATCGTGGAGTTGAATTCACATCTAAAGAGTTTGAAGAATATCGTAAAGCTCATGGTATTTGGAAAACATTAACTGCACCATATTCACCTCAACAAAATGGTGTAGCAGAAAGGAAAAATCGAACCATACTTGACGTGGTTCGAAGTATGCTAAAAACTAAGGAAATGCCAAAAGAATTTTGGGCGGAGATTGTTAATGTGTAGTCTACTTGTTGAATAGATTTCCAATAAAGAATTTGAAAGGATTAACTCCACAAGAAGCATGGAGCGGATTCAAGCCGAATGTATCACACCTTAAAATTTTTGGATGCATAGCTTATGCACATATACCCGATCAAAAGAGGATCAAGTTAGATGACAAGAGCATTCCATGCAATTTTATTGGCTATGATGCTAGATCTAAAGCTTACAAGCTTTATGAAACGAAAGAGAAGAAAGTTTCATATGTTGTGATGTGGAGTTTCAAGAAGATGGTATGTGGAATTGGAAAAGCAACTCAATAATGACATATGAAGAAGAGCAAATTGTTGATCAAAGTCAAGAAGTTGCATCACCATTATCTCTTACATCATCATCATCAGATGAAGATAGTCCTACAACACAACGAACTAGAAGCATTCATGATCTATATAAGGTAACTAACCCTCTCAATCTTATTTGTCTTTTTGCTAATGAAGAAATTATTACTTTTAATGATGCAATAAAAAATGACAAATGAAAGAAGGCTATGGATGAGGAGATAGTTTCTATTAAAAAGAACAAAACATGGGAGCTTACTAATTTACTGAATAGACATAAACCCATTGGTGTAAAGTGGGTTTATAAAGTTAAGAAGAATACACAAGGAGAGATTGAAAAATATAAGGCAAGACTTGTAGCAAAAGGCTGTACTCAAAAGGATGTGATAGATTATAAGGAAGTCTTTGCTCTCGTTGCTCGAATAGAAACTATTCGATTGATGCTTACAATAGCGGCTCAAAATAAATGGCAAGTTTTTCAACTTGATGTGAAGTTAGCCCTTTTTAATGGTTATTTAGAAGAAGAGGTTTGTATTGAACAACCCATGGGTTATGTGAAAGAGGGACAAGAAGGAAAAGTGTTGAAATTAAAAAAAAGCACTCTATGGTTTGAAACAAGCACCATGAGTTTGGAACTCAAGAATTGACTCAAATTTTAAAGACAATGGCTTTATTCAATGTCTATATGAACATATTTTATATATAAAATAAAAGAAAGAGCACATATTATTTGTCTCTTTGTATGTGGATGATCTTATTTTTGTAAGAAATTCTTCAAAATTAATTGAAAAATTCAAATAAGCTATGACAAAGAAGTTTGAGATGATAGATATGGGACTAATGTCTTACTTTCTTAGATTAGAAGTTAAATAACTTGAAGAAAGCATATTTGTCACACAAGAACATTTTGTAAAAGAAGTTCTTAAAATGTTTAAGATAGAAGAGTGCAATCCAATGAGCACACCTATTGATTGTGGAGTAAAATTATCATGATATGATGAAGGTAATTTGGTAAATCCTACTCTCTACAAAAGTTTGGTAGGTTGTTTACGATATTTGACTTGTACAATATCAGATATTCTTTATGAGGTTGGATTAGTAAGCCGATTTATAGATGAACCAAAAGAATAACATTGGAAAGCAATAAAGAAAATTCTTTGCTACATCCAAGGTACTTTAAATTATGGAATGTTTTATTCATTTTCTAATATTTTTCAACTTGTTGGATACTTGGATAGTGATTGGGGTGGAGATATGGATAATCGAAAAAGTACTTCTGGATTTGCATTTTATATTGGAAGCACTACATTCTCGTGGATGTCTAAGAAGCAATCTATTATCACACTTTCAACTTATGAAGCAGAGTATGTTGCAGCTTCAACTTGTGTTAGTCATGCTATATGGCTTCAAAAATTGTTAAAAGAAATTCAGCATGCACAAGATAGTGTAACTAAAATCTATATCGATAGTTTATCAGCTATTGCTTTGGGGAATAATCTGGTATATCACACAAGGAGCAAGTATATTGATATTCGCTTTCATTCTATTCGTGAGCACATGAAGAACAAAGATGTGGAGTTAACTTATGTAAAGACACATGATCAAGTAGTTGATATTTTTACTAAACCACTTGGGGTGGAACTTTTCAACAAATTCAGGAGTTTACTTGGAATGTTAGATGGAAGACAATTAAGTTCAAGAGGGGATATTAGAAAATGAACTTAATTAAAAAAAGTCAAAATTAATTTGCATAAATGTGTCATGAAATTATTGTGATCAAAATTAGTTATTGTCATTGATTAATTGTGGTCAAATTTAGTTATTGGTCATGAAATTAGTTGTGGTTAAAATCAGTTATTAGTCATGGTTAAAGTTAGTTCAAGTCCAGAAGTTTCTTAACAGTTTATATAAATGGTTGTAACATGTTGTTTGAGTAAAGAAGAAGAAGAAAAAAAGTGCTTTATGTTTGAGTGAAAAAATTTAAGTTTTATTCTCTCTACCTTGCTCATTTTCTCTCTACCCTTAAAACTCTATTATTATTTAGAGGCATTTTCTTCCAATAGAGGAGAACTGGATGGAGATAGAGAGGAGGAAGCTGGAGACTGGTGTGAGATCTAAGGCCTCCTCACTGGAGGGGTTGATGTGGGAGGTGAAAGGGCCCTCGTGTGAAAGGAGGCGCATGAGGCTGCGGAGGAGGTGGGACTTTGTGGGGGGGGGGGCACGGTGAGGGAGGCACAGTGGTTGGAGACGGTGGCGGGAGTGCCGTAGTAATGGATGACATTGATAATGGCAAGCTAGATGGCTCATTTCAGGCACATCGATTTCATGAAGCTGAAGGTGAGGTTCCATAATTGGGCATGCACTTTAGAGACTAAGCAAATATGGCACCTATAAAATGTGATAACATTTATTAAGCTTGGTGCCACCAAGTAGGTATGGTACTTGAACTTTGCGATAACATTCACTGAGTTTAATGTCATCCATATATATATATATATATATATCCTAAGGTCATAGCACATGCACTAATAAAATATTTAACTAATCATACAATCTAATTATCATATTACAACTATACAATTTTGCTCTACCTTAGCTAACTTATAAGTTTTAATAATCTTAAAATATAACAAATAATCATATAATATGATTTATAAAATCATAATGTATGCTTCCTATTTAAACTATTGAACAATGTGCACTTTGTCTCATGTGATTCCCTCTATTATAAAATTTTTTAGTAATATAATACAAACCCCTTGATCATACTATATGATTTTATTGTAAAATCATAACAAATAAATTCTACCTCACGATTATTTTCATGGTACAAATTTGATTTTCAAACTTTTCTCTAAGTGATCATTTATTATAATTAACTAAACCACACTATATGATCTTCCATATAAGAATATCTATACACTCCCATTAACAAACCCATATGATGTGTTGATTTAAGCATTGTTTTTATCATTTGACATGATTTCATAAATTGCACAAATGCGATCCAAATTTTAAGCCATTGAAAAATCTTCTATAATGATTAATATAAATGTACTAGTATTATCATATATTTTTTATTTAACTATATTATACAAGATTAATACTCATATTGTCTTTATATGATAAACTCGACAGTTCAACCAATTATATAAGTATAGTACCCATATCACTCTTATACGATAAACCCAATAACTTTACAATTATATCGTATTAGTACAATAAAGTAACATTCTTGTACAAACCTCTTAAAGACTTGTATAACATAACATTGTATCCTTATATGATGTAGACTATCATATTTATACGAAATATATCAACAGTCATAATCTTTTATTCTTCTCTTAGGTTTACTCTACATCACAATTAATTTGTCTTATTAGACATCCCAACCATCCCAAATGCTTTTCTACTTCAATTGAATTGCAATTATGGTAATGTTAAAAAAACAAAAAGGAAAAATGCTAAATGCTTACCATGCTTGCCTTCCAATCTTCCCTCTTAGCTATAGCAAGCATAAGTTTTTGCAACCTCCTTCTTCTCCTTTCTCAACCTAATCTTTATTTAATTCTCTCTCCCTCCCTTTTTATGTATGTGTGTTTGTTCTCTATAACAAAGCTTCCCTCAAGAAAATAATATTTATAATTAGGGATTTTGGCATGCTTGGAGTCAAGAAAGGGATAACAGTTGAGAAATAAAATTAAGAAATAAAAACAAATAAAAATATTTTTATTGTTTATTTATTTATTATGATTTCAAATAGGTAGTCAATTACAAAAGAAGTCTTCATTAATGGTTAAACCAAATAATTATTTAAGTACCCTTAGCTAAAAATAGTGAAAACTTTGTTCCAAAATTCAAAAAGCTTTTATTGTCACTAAAGAATCAACATTTTGTTCACATAGAGAGATTTTGGTGCACTAATTTCATAAACCACCCTACATTAGATTTAAATCTATCCTTTGCCAAATTGATTTGTTTCTTGCTAAAATTGAAAAGTGACAAATAAACCTTATCATAGTCAAGTGTAAAGGGCCACATTTGCACATTCCTCCACCACCACCTCTTGCATGCAACACCACTTTGGCAATATCATGTCACTCTATTTGTTTCCCACCATAAGTGATTGCAAACAATCCATGCACACAATCCTAGTTGCTAACGTCTTCGTTCTACGTGAAAGTGTCAATTCAGGAAACAAACACCCTAATACAAAATTGGAGACAAAACCAGATAAACTTAAGGTTGTCATTTCATAACAATTAGACATTTCTTAGTAGACAAATGATTTGATTGGGTTTCTAGGATTATACATGAACTATTCATGTTAAGTGGGTGTGAATAACCAATTGAACTTCACATAAAAAGCTTTTTTCACATCTTCTTTTAAATTTTTCTTTTAAAACTTAAAAACCTTTACAATCTTTGTCAAACAAAGTCTTTATCACACAAGAAAATCTTGAAACACAACTTACAAGAAAAATGACCTTAAAAGCAATAAAATAAACTTGATCAAACCCCACAAATTAACTATAATTCAGAAAGATAATCACAAATATCTCATGGCTAATGATACACTTTGATAATCTATCTTAATCCACTGGAATGAGTAATCTCACAATCACTTAATCTTGTTGTGGCAAACAAATTTCACAATTCTGATGATTTTATAAGGACTCAAGGTTGATAGAAAATTTTATAAGGGTGAAGAAATTTTAGCATTATAAATATAACAAAAAATTGAGATTTATAATTTTTTTATTACCTAGATTTTTATGAATTTTTTAGGATTTGTTTTAAATTTGCATAAAAATTATATGTTGCAAAATGAAGATATGGTACCACAAAAAAGGGAGGTGAGCCAAAACATTTAAGGAACAAATACTCCAAGTTGGTGAGAATATAAATTTTTTGGAATTAAAATAAAGAATTTATAACTTATAAGAATTTATTTATAAGTTACAAAATTATCAAAAATTTATTAAAATATTAGATGGACAAAACAATTTATTAAACTTTGTTAGAACCTAGAACTTTAGAAGAGCTTGATAAAGTTTTCTTTGCTATAAAATGGAGTACTACAAGAATGGAATTAAAAGACAAAAAGGATTTCAAGAGTGTTACAAATTAATGATTTTATGAATATTAAGTTAAAAAATTATTAAAATAAAAAATATAAAATTTGGTTAATGAGTAGAACATGTCAAAACGAATCAAATAAAAATTAATTTGACAAATTTTTGAAAATCAAATCAATTAAAAAAATAAAAATAATATTAAAAAGTTTAAAGATTCAATTTAATTAAGAATTTAAGTAATCTCTAAAAACCCTCATTTTTAGTACAAGAATGACCATGAATTTAAGTGGAAAAAATCATTAAAAGAGGAAGACAGTTCATTCCAAGGAGAGAATGTTATGAAGAGATAAGGACATGTCCGATGAATGATTGGAAACAACGATTAGGAGAAATAATGCAAGATTAGTATAAATGGAAGTATGTAATCGATGAGAGATTTTTTTTAAAAAAAATAGAAATAGTAGATACCTCAATTGATAGCTTTGGAGAGAAAAGGAAAGAGAGAAGGTGCTACAAAGTATTGTTGTGGATAATGTAATAGTAATGAAGCACCTAAGAAGGGAAGAAATGTAGAATAAATTGCATTTTTTTGAGATTCGTTTTATGGTAAGACCGTTACATATAAAAACAAGATAGGAAACATTATATTTATTTATATATGATTGAAGTAATGTTGTTTGAAAGCTTAATGATTCCATTAGGAAAAAATTGATCAATAAACTTGAAATTGAAATGTTTTTATGTTTGCTTGGTTGACAACTATGTTTTGATAAGAGAGTTGCTTTATTTGAGAACATGATGTGTGTTCTGATTTATTTAAATGTTAATTTTAGCATGCTTTCTAAAGATGTAATTTATAATAATATTTACAAAAAAAAAAAAAATAATAAGGATGCAAAAAAGAAAAAAAAAGATAAGAAGATTGTAATCAAGGGTTGATGAAAGGAAGACATAATTCAAAATATAAAAGGATGAAAGACTATCCAAAATAATGACTACCATTTTAGATTAATAGTTTCAAAGATTAGATAAAAGAGTCATTTATTATGATTGTTTGCTCATAATGATGTATTCTAGCAAACATGCTCAATTTGTTATGAAAAAGACATTATCGCAAGTTAACTATTAAATAAGATAAAAGAAAAAGAATTGACAAATTTTACATGGAATTCTCTATTACTTTACATTATTTTTTCAATGCTATGTTATGTTTGTGTTTGTAAATGATCTAGCTTGTGATATGACCCAAAATTATATTATTATATATATATATATTCATGTTTTTTTCTACTAAGTTAATAATAGTTGGCTTAACTTATTTTTGACTTGAAAATTTCAAATCAAGATAAAACTTAGGATAAGATTATTGCTAAAAAAACTTGAAATATGTGTTAGCACATTGTAAATTTTTGTTAACACATTGAAAGTATTTGTTAGCATACTTTAAATGTTTGTTAGCATATTTTAAGTGTTTGGATATTTAAGTTAAAGTCTTAAAGAAATTAAAAAAAAAAAAAAAAGTAATTTTAAATTTTAAGTTTATAGTTATCGTGTGTATTAGGAATAAATTTTTGAATTGGAAGCAAATATTTGAGAGATTATTTGTTTATAAAATGGTGTAAATGTTACTATATTGATATGCATGAATAAAATTAAATTCTATCACTTTTGTCTTCCAACACCTTAGGGTTTTTGCCTCCATTTTTTAATTTTTTCCAATTACTCTCGAGTGCAAGTTTCATGTTTGCAATTCAAGATCTATTTTATTTCAATTTATTTTCATCAACTATCAAGAAATAGTAAGTGTAACATCATAAAATAATTGATTTTGTATGTTTTTTTTATTATCAATGATGTACCTATTATGTCATTATTATTTTTGTTTGATCTTATATTATGGACAAATACTTGAATTTTAATCCACAATGTTATTTGAAAAATATATTAAAATTGATCTAAGAACAATAATGTTTAAAACAATTTGATATTTTTTTAAAGTATTTCTAATGTAAATTCAAATTGTAAAAATTTCAAAATGATTCTTTTATGTCATATAAAAAGATTTTTGAACTTCAAAAACCAAAAACAACTTTGAAAAAATTAGTTTGACATGATTTTATTTCTTTGAAAAAAAAATTGTCTGAAAAAGTTAGAGTATAAAATAAAAGAATTAAATATTGCACCAATCTTAAGAAAAATTTTTAATCTCTATACATAATTTAATAGCATATTTTAAAATTTTTTTACGAAATAATTAATTTTTTCTCAAATAAATTTAATTAAATGATACTTGTATCGTTCGGATGTTACTTGAACTAAGCAGGTTATTTTGTATGAATAACCAATTGATCTCCACATGAAAAGCTATTTTTTTTACTAATTTTTTAAGATTTTTTTTTCAATTTTTTTTCAAACTTACAAACTTTTACTATCTTAGTCGAAGAAAGGCTTTGTTATGAGAGAAAATCTTGAAATACAACCCACACAAAAGCATTACCTTGAAAGCATTAAAACAAACTCAATCAAACCTCACTAATCAATCTTAATTTAAGAACATAATCACTAGCATCTCATAGCTAAGGATAAACTTCAATAATAGATCTTAATCCAATGGAATGAGTGACATTATAATCACTCAATCCTGCTGCAATAAACAAATTGTGCCATTCCTCTTCGTCTCTCACCTTTCCAGTGGTGACGATCATCATTTCCAGGTCAAACAAGAGCTGTGTTTCCTTTGTAATTTGAGCATCATTGACACCCATGCCTGCTACTATATCGATTATGATCAATTTTCCTCCCTTTTCTCTTGGAGGAATGGCTTCTTTGCATCTCTTCAATATCTTAATGCATTCTTCATCGGTCCAATCATGAAGTATCCACTAAGAATAATACAAATAATAATAAAGTAAAATTATTTTGTAAAAAATAAATGTGTTAGAATAAAACTGTAAAAAGAGTTAGAATTGTAACTTTAAGCAGGGCGGCGTCTGCGCGGGGGACCTCGACGAACATGTCGCCGCTAACGAACTCGATGGCCGCGGAAGCCCTCGGCGCTGTGGCAATGACGTGGGGAAGGTCAAAGACAATGCAACGAAGGCCGGGAAAGGCCTCCACCAGGCTTGGAGGCTGTCAAGCCGGTGCCGCCTCCGACGTCTACCAGCGAGCCGATCCCGCGGAAGGCCTCCCTGGCGACATGCGTGACGATGTCCATCACAAAAGTGGAATCGCTCTCCATCGCCCTGTTGAAGATGCCGTTGAGCTGAGGCGCTGCGACGGTCATGTCCCACAAGTCTTTCCCGTGGGTGATCTCGAAGGGAGAGGTGGAGACGTCCGGGTGGCGGAGCCATTCGGCGAGCATCTGGGACGACTCCATTATCTGGCGGTCGAAGATCATGCGGACGGAGGGGGAGGAACAGTGGATGGAGGTGGAGAGGAGGAAGCGGGAGACGGGGGTGACGTGGGGGGTCGAAGAGGCCCTCGTATGAAAGAAGGCGCATGAGGCTACGGAGGTGGCGGGACTTGACGGGGGGCACGGAGAGGGAGGCGCAGAGGTCGGATACGGTGGCTGGAGTGCCGTGGAGGTGGTTGGCGTCTGGGATGGCGAGTTCGATTGCGCATTTCAGGCACATCGTTTTGATGAAGCTGAAGGTGAGGTTCCATAACTGAGCATGGGCTTTGATGGTGTCTTCCATATCCGGCTCGCCGACGGCGGTGGTATCTTGCTTTCTGTAAGTCTATGTTCTATCTTTTCTAAACAACAGCCACTCAACTTATAAATGCATAACTCATTATTTAAAGGCTCTTCCATGAATTCATAACTCATTATTTTAATAACTCGCAAAACTCATGGCGTCAATTTAATTGGAAAAAATGTCGGCCACTCAACTCAATGAACAAATAAGACAACGCATGAATTCATGCATTATCTAATATGAAGCAACTTGACATTACTTTAATTGGAAACAAATCAGCCACTCAACTTATGAATACACGTATCAACTAAAGTGGTTAACCGCACCTTAGTTGCACCTGCCAACTCGTGCAGTGCCTAATTGAACCTCTACATGCCAACTCGATGCTCGACTGTGCCACAACCATGCTCGATCGCACCGTCACTACACCTGAACTAATTGGACCATCCCAAACGATGTCGGACTAACTCTATAGTACCATCAATGTTGAACGATTCAAAAGAAAATTTTTCAAACAGAATCTCATAAGATTATATCATTCTGTTCTTGTATGTGTCCAAAAACTTGATCTGCATTTATTCATAAGCTTTGTTCTTGATCTGAAGCACCTTTCAACCACATAAACTTTTCTCACTCCAATGATTAGGTAATAAAAGACCTCAAAAAATATTTAACTAACCCACAAGTTCACCCTATTCAACTAAGTTTTTGTTCTAAATAATTGAATCCCTTCTTCTACATCAATAACTACAAATTAGTAGTACTTTAATCTTAGATTTATTTTGAATTTTTATATGATAATCCTTATAGTTCCTAAAATATTATGGTCTACTATCCAACGTGCTTTCTCTAAGTGTGTGATATTCTCATTCTAAAGGTTCATATGGTTGGTTTTTTATGTAAATTAGTTAATACTTCTCTAAATTAGGATTCTAAGCTATTCAAACTGGGCTCAATCTTGTATAACATATTAGTTGAATTCTCTATTATAAGATACAATATGTCTATCTCAGTTTTAAAATTTTTTAAGTTATCTATTTTATTTTTCTTTAATGGCATTATGAAATTTCAATTTGTTAAAAGAGTTGCAAGGTCAAAAAAACTTTTTACTACAAGAAGGGATTTAATATTAAATTAAATTAATAAAATAATAGTGATAGAAAATTATGTAAATGTTGTCTATAAAAAAATATAGTAAAATACAACGACTAGATGACTTAAACTTCTCAAGTAGTCATCACTTAAGTAATTCTTATCAAGAAAAGAAATTGGGATCCTAAACATGTAATTTGTATTCATGGTGGTAAAAAATTAAATATAAAAATGACTCCCTCAGTTCCCACTTGAAGGTTAATAATAAACTGAGTTAAAATAATGTTGATTAGTTGAACTGAAATGAGTTAATTGAACATTATCCATAAGAGTTTCAGTCAAACATACATACCATTTAAGTCCCTATGCAAAAATTAAATTCATATTAAAGACTAAAAAAATACTTTAGTTGTTCTTGATGCTACCTTTATTTAGTAACTCTTTTAATATATTATCTCAACATTCTTGGTTAGGAATATTTTAGGGAGGGAGCAAGGGACAAATTAACTCCAAGGTTAAGCATGTTTGCGGTTGAGCAATGTTGGAATAAGTAATTTATCTCGAAGGGCCTCTATGGATAAGGACAAAACCTAATTAGAATGGGATAATATCTTACCAAAAAGGTTTAAATATGACAACACTATATTTTGTTATTTAAGCTAACCTTACTACTAGTCCAATGTAAGGGTCAAGTTTAGGAAGATTGTCTAAGAATGATGGAAAGACGACAACTGAAAGAGGATTATAAGTTTGAAGTATAGGGGTCAAGAGAGATAATCTCACATTAGTTATGATAAGTAGTATTGTAAGTTTTATAAGTAAATTTTAGGAGTAAATTTCAAATGGATTTTATGAGAACTCAATGGCTAAGCATGTTTAGGTTAAAGTAATATTAGGATAGATAACTAATTAAGAAAGGCCTCTATTGATAAGTGTAAACCCTGACTATTAGGAAGCTATCTCACCAAGATGGTTGGAATGCTACACCTGAGTTGTAAACCCTTTATTCTAGTTTTGGTCCTTTATATTAATAAAACTTTTTTTATGTTAAATTCTTTGATTTCTTAGAATTTGATCTATAACAGGGTCATATTGGTGGTTACAACAATGCAAAATCTTAACTTTGATATCAAATTTTGATGTAAGTGTTAAGTGTACTAACACAAAAGGTGTGATGCATGGTGTAATTTAGAAATGAATTATAACCATATCTTGGAGAATCTGATTGCAAATCTTATGGATAAAGATGGCTATGAGAACAACTATGACACATCTAGCGGCAACTAGGTCAATTAAGACAATGAAGGATGGGATTAAAGGTAAATGTATAAGAAGGCAACAATTGAATAGATTTAGTGGTGGCCTAAAAAGAATGCAGATGTGGTAAGCATCATTAATACTGGTTATCTAGGGCATGAAGGTAGTCATTTGAGGTGGGAGTAGCAATGAAGTATCTGAGGCAAATGGTCAAAAAGGATTTTAGTAAATGATATAGCAATAACAAAAATTATCTTGGATAGTGAAGTTACAAAGCAAGACACAGATGAAAATAATGAAAATGAGATAGTTAGATCACAATCTAAGTAAGGAGAAGGCTAACCTATGCCTTCTTTAAGGAATACTCCTATGCACTTGTCGAAATCTTCATGGTTCTTAAGTTAACAATATATCATAAGATCCCTTTTGTATTAACATAAAGGTTTAAATAGATTATAAAAAGAAATTCTTTCAGAATTTGAAGACCAAAATGCTCTTTAATAAAAAAAACAAATAAAAAATAAAAAAATAAGAACAAAATCATATAGGAAGGAGTATAAGAGTAAAATAATAAACATCATAAAAACTCATCAACTAATTGTTAAAAGTGATGTAGACTCAATAAAGTCATTTTCTTTTTTTTAGAGTACTTTTTTGAGAAATAATTTATTGTCAACAACATTTTTGAGCATTTTCCATCTTGCAACTTGGACCCTCTTGACTCTTCTTGTTGTGGTACATTAAAGAGGATTTTTTCTTTAGAGTTTTTTTCAAATGGTTAGAGGAACAATTTTGTAGATTGTGTTTGGTAGTTATCAAGTAGATATTTTTTTATATGTGATATAATATTCATTATTTTTCTTACTTTTTTTTTGACACTTTGAATGAATCATACTAGTTCACCTTCTCTAAAATTTGCATAATCTTCAACACTTTAAAGTCAACTCTACATCATTTGCCTAACTTTGTTCCATTATCCATTCATAAGATGGTATTTTCTTATAACACCCTAGAGGTATGGATATTATTTATTTAATTTTTATAAAAACCTACATTATAAGGAAATAAAATTAATTAAATATGTTTATTAGTTGATGGATTATAACTTAAAGAAGGGTGAAAAATATACTATTTTCGTCAAAGGTAAACAAAATTAATTAAAAAATGGTTTAATGAATCTTTTTTGAATTATTGACATTTTATGAAAAATCATACATTGTTAGGAAAAGAGGATACAAGTACTGAAGAGGGAAATAAAAGTTATATACCGATAATCATATCATTATGAACTTAATACTACAATTGCATGACATATTGGATCTAAATTGATCACAAAATAGATAGTCAAGTTAGAAAAAAATATCATTATAAATATTTTAGAAAGATGAAAATTATTAAACTATTGAATAATGAAAAAAAAATTTAAAAAAAAACTATTACAAATATTAAATAATATAAAAATTTATGATTGTTTATTGTAGAATTTTATGAGTAATTTATTTTGAAAATAACTGGGGCATTTTTTGACATCATTGGGTAAAAAAATTTAGAAACTTGCCTCGAAAGATTTTTCCTTGTTGTAATGGAGTTGGGCCCTCATGCTGATCTAAATGAATCGACCCATCTTTGCTGACCAAGCAAGTGAATAACAAGTGACAAATTCTATCTCGATAGGACAAATTATATTCATTCATAATATTATGTTATTATAATTATAATATCATATTTTTATTATTATAATATTAATATTCTTTATATTCCTATATTTCTATTTTTCCTAAAGTTTTAATTTTATTTTAATTAAATTCATAAATTCCAAACCGTAGTAGATTGAGGGGAAACATGCATTGTTGATGAGGAAAAATGTGTAAATTGGTGGGAATCAAGAAAGAATACGTTGGGAATTAAGAAGAGGAACATTCGTATTAAACATTAGAAGAGTTTCATGCACTTTTGGGAAAAGGAGAAAAATAAATAAGTGGAAGATTAAGTGGCTAATTAAGGAAGAGTGAAGATTAGTTGAGTGAAACTAACAAAATGGAAAGCTTTTGGATGAGAATTTCAAGAAATTGACTTACCAAATCATTATAAAATTTAGAATTTGATGGTTTTTCAATTTGGGAATTTTACTAAGAGGAATAAAGGAAGGAGAGAAGCTTTGAGGTTAGTAAAGCTTATAGGAGATCAAAATATCAAAAAGTCAACTCCTAAGCATGACAATGTAACATCTAGGATTGATTTAAGTAAAGAGCGATCACTAGGTGATTTTCCAAAGAGGAGAATCATTGGACATGGAGTTTCCCATAGTAGGATATTAGGTGGAGGGTTATGTTGAACCTTTGGTTTATGCATTGTTGTTTAATGATAAAAAAAACTATTTGATTGTTTTACTAATACTTTTTCTTAAGTGTTTCTATTAACATATTAAAATTTAATGATGAAAAAAATTTAAGAAGCTTATCCTTAAATTAAAAGATTCACTAATGTTGTTTGGTGTAAACCACAACTAGCATCAAATAACACAAAGCTTGGGCATTATTAAAGAACATTCATACCAAAATATTTATACATAGTATTATGAAGATAAAAGCTTAGCCATAAGACATATGAATATAACAATGAGTTTTAAAAGAAGGTTTGTACTACAACATAATTGGAAATAATGATTAACAAGGCATTATATAAGATGTGGATAAGTAGAAATGTTGTAGAACAAAGTATACTAAATGTTTATCGCTTACTGATAAATTTTTCTCTAATGAAAATATGGAAAATGCTTATAAAATATAGAGATTCAATTGATTCTCATAAAAGTGCAAGTGTATACATAACATCTTAGATTTTTTCTTTCCTTTCATGTAAGATATTGACATATATTGAAAAAGATGATTCCAATTTAAGAGATAAGATTTATACTAGTAATTTATGTTTCAAGTCTATTAAAGATCTTTTGAGTCTGATCATACATATTTTAAAGATTGTGATTTCAATGTAAGTTTTGTGTCACCTTTTTGTCCAAATTTTTGGTGTGTTTTTATCTTCCTTCTTTATCTTTATTTACTAATAATCATTCTTTTGTTCTAAGTAGTTCAAAGTTTGTGCAAGAAACTAGATTCCAATAATTTGTGATACAATAGAATATGTTGGATAAACATGTTTTTATCATACATTACAATACCTTTTTCTATAGGTGATAATGTTTGCTTTGAAGAATGTTATACCTAATTTTAATTTTATAAGATAGACTCCTTTATATGATATATAATGTTATTTCCTTAACATTGATAATATAATATTCTCCTACAAAAAATGTATCTAAAAAATTATTTATATTTTTTCATGAAACTTATTCTAAAAAAAAAATTGAAAAAAAGAATTGAAAGAGAGTTTGAAAAGCCAAATGTTCTCCTTTATAAATCACTCAAATCAGGTCTATCATGTGAAGAATTTTTCAAAATAGTTTCATAGAAAACAAGGCCATATCGTCAGTGATGAGCAATAGAAGGAAGAATTACTTTGACCCAAAGAGCAAACACGTAAACCATCATATAGAAAAATTCCCTCACACACTTCAAATCCATGTACCTAAAATTTGCCATTTAGCTCATCATCTCCAAGGCCCTCCATGACCAACTCCCTATTGTTTCAAACCTCAATGCCACATTATCTCTTCCCCCTACCAATATTAGCTTCCTTGAAATTGTCATGCACCTTCTATCCTAAGATGGCACCATTGTCTCACGCATCACTCTTTGGTGATGAGGTCTTTGATCTCACATTTACCTCCCAACTCTGGCGTCCTCACCACCTTCGGCTATGTATACTCGTTATTCTCTTGTTACTCAATCTCACATCCTACTCCCTTTCTAGTAGCTCACAAATTAGTTTCTATTAAAAAATTAAGTTAATTAAAAATAATCAAAGTTAGTTTGTATGAATTGAGAATTTAAAGAAGTAAGTTGGTTATAATTGAGATTTGTTATGAGTCATGTGTTTAGTCAAAATTAGTTGAATCTTGAGTTTTTGTTAGTTGTGATCAAAATTAGCTAAGTCATATTTAGTGATTTGTAGTTAAAGTTAGTTTAAATTTTAAAATTTTTTAAGACTATATATATAGTTGTAACATGTTATTTAACATGTTGAAATTCTGACGAATATTTTAAGGTTCTCATTCTTGCTACCTTATTCATCTCATATCTATCTTAAATCTCTATTGTTATTATTTGAAGAATTTTTCTTCCAAAAAAGTGTTACCAAATCTAGAGAAAATTCTTATGAAAATGATAATTAATATACTTCTCATATCTTGTCTTACAAACAACTATGATAATTAAACTATACAGATGAAGGTGTTATTCAGGAGCCAAGATATTTGGGAGATTATTAGTAAAGGGTATGAAAAGGTGGAGATGAAGGAATTTTTGCATAAAATCAAAAGATAGCTAGTGCAAATAATTCAAAGAAATCTTAAGAGATCTTTCTAAATGCATACGAATAAAATGATAAAGTAAAAATAATGTCTCTAGACCTTAATAAAAAAATTTGAAGCCTCACAAATAAATGAATCAAGAGGTATTTTAAAGTATTTCATAAGAGTGCTAACCATAGTGAATTAAATAAAAAGAAATGATGAAGCAATTGAAGACAAGTTAATGGTAAAGAAAATTCTATAACATTTACACTAAGTATGACTATATTTTGATTGTTATTGATGAGTCCAAAGACATAGACACTATAAAGATTAAATAACTTATGGTTTGACTTTAAGTCCATCTACATCATATTCTAAGGAGAAGAAAACAACCATTGAAAAAAGTTCTTCAAAGTTGCCTCATAATACAAGAAACAAAAGAAGAACAAAATAGTTAAGAAGGTTGTGGTTGTGGACATGGTCATGGATGTGGTGGAGGAAAAGCTTGAAGTTGTTGAATATGTTGTCATGGAAAAGTCATGATAACTACAATAAACATGAGAAAATAAACAATATTATTCTTCTAAATGTTGATCATTATTCTTCAAAGAAAAAAAGACACAATGTATGATAAAAATGACATTTAATGTTATAATTGCAATCAGTATGGGTATT
This sequence comes from Vanilla planifolia, assembly GCA_023846275.1. Classification (NCBI taxonomy): domain Eukaryota; kingdom Viridiplantae; phylum Streptophyta; class Magnoliopsida; order Asparagales; family Orchidaceae; genus Vanilla; species Vanilla planifolia. The sequence goes on from CM043877.1 coordinate 3,419,322, forward strand.
ATTCTTCTAAATGTTGGTCATATTTTTCTAATCAAGTGCATAAGAAAATTAATTATACTAAAAAAATGTTGAAAATAAAATCCTTTTTCTAGTAAGAAGAGAAGGAGAATCTATAAATCAAAATTTATGGTACTTAAACTCTAGAGCAAACAATCATATGTATGGAAATAAAAAAAAATCTTTATACAGCTAGATGAATTAATGGATGACCATATGGCACTTGAAGATACTTCTAAGGTGCAAATAAAAGCTATTGATAAGATTTTTATTTAACAGAAACATGATACTCAATAATTTATCTTTAATATTTATTTTGTTTTAGAGATGAAAACAAATATTCTTAGACTTGAAAAACTATTGGAAAAGGAATTAACATACATATAAGAAATCAAAGTATTTATTTAAGGAAGGAGCATAAACTTATTGCTCATATTCTTATGGGGAAAAATCATACATTTGTTCTGAATGTTAATTATGTCATTACAAAATGTCTAAGTGCTTATATAAAAGATAGTTCTTAGTTATGACATTTTGCATTTTGGAATGTCAATTTGGTGCTCTTAAACTTCTATCAAGCAAGAAAATGATGAAGGGGATTTCATAAATCAAGTATATGAAGGATGTGTACTTGGAAAGCAACAAAGGACAAGCTTTCCAATGGAGTCTTTTAATAAAGTAAACAAGTCTCTGCAACTTATTAACATCGATATATGTGGATTAATTACTCTAACTTCATTGGGAGGTCATCACTACTTCCTAATATTTATTGATGATGTTAGTAAAAAATCATGGGTTATTTCTTAATAGAAAAGTCAATAGCATTTCAAACATTAAAGTAGTTTAAAGTTTTGATGGAAAACCAAAGTGGCTATAAGATCAAGCTGATGACAATTGATCATAGATGTGAATTCACTTCTAAAGAGTTTGAGAAATAATATATATTGAGGACCTTAACTACACCTATTTAGCTGAATAAAATAGTGTAGGAGAGAGAAACAATCGAATCATACTGTACATTGTTTGATGCATGCCCAAAATTAAGAAAATGCTAAAGGAATTTTGAGTGATGGCCATCAATTGTGCATTCTATTTGTTGAATAGATATCCAACAAAGAATTTGAAAGGACCGACTCCATAAAATTCATGGAGTAAATTCAAGTTTGATGTATCAAATTTCAAAATTTTTAGATGTGTAACTAATGCACATATACCAGATCAAAAGAGGATCAAGTTAGATGATAAGATCATTCCATGCATTTTTATTGGATATAATACTAACTTTAAATCACATAAACTTTATGAATTGAAAGAGATGAAAATTAATCTTTAATCCTCATACATATAAAATCTTGGAAGATATTGGCTACAAGATTATTGATTAGGCTTTAACATTATTAAATGATGCTAACAATCTAATCCTTTTCTGAATTATTCACACACCATGTTTGAATAAAAAAAATGTTGAAACTTAAAGTAGAACACAATCAAGAGACATTGTCTTAAGTTGCACCAAGTGGAATCGGGGATTAGTTTGTAATCATATTATGTTGATAAGTAGGGGCTCTTAAAGGAATAGCATGATGACACAACTGTTACATTTAGTGACGATATGACTATGATGAAAAAAGTGCTAAAAGCATAATTCTCCAATGACATGCCTAGATAAACAGTAAACACCCATAAATTGTGTACTAGTCTAATATACAATGGAGACATTTTGTCCAAGTATGATTCTATCTCAAGATGAATAGTAAATGTGGTGTTTTTATAGACTTATTCAATATGACAATTAGTTAAGATTATATTTTTCCATTAATATGAATCCTACATAGTCTAACGTGCTAGTCTAAATTCAAATTAGATGTTGGATGTATTATAACTGTTCAACCAATTATGTTAATTGTATTCGCATGATATGAATGATTGCAGCATCATAATAGCACTTTGGGCGATATGATATCAAGGATCATGTTCCTATAATGTCTTACATGCAATAACTTATTAAAACTTATTATATTGAAAGCATAAGAGTGTGAGTATAACAAATCAAAACTTTTCCAAATTGAAGAAAATTTTACCAAATTTGCATCCTCAAATGAAAATTTTTTTAATTATAGGTTTACCAATTCAAATTGTCACATGCATCTATTATTAATCGTCATCTCAAATTGAGATATTCTTCTTAACAAAACCTATTAGCTCAATTACAACTCAAGGAATATAGAAATGTGTGAAACTATTTTGGGTATAGAGAATAGAGTCTATCAAGATTATATGGTTTTATCACTATAAGACTATTTGGGTTACACATAGGCCCATGGTTATAGTAAATCTTTTTTCAAGGCATGAAGAAATTTCTTCAATAGAAATGGTTTTTCTCATCAAAAAACATTTCCAAAAGAAATAATTAAAGTGAATAGATGTGAGTGATTAAGCCTTAATTAATATCAAACTAATGCAATATTTAGGAACTTTAACTCTAACATAAATTGAATAATAAACTATATCTCAAAATTATATGACTATAATATGGTTTGTCCTATCAATTTACACGTGAAATTAATGATTATTGTTATACATTCCTTAAAGATTGTAGAGAATTATTTAGTTGAGTTATGAATTTTGAGAAATATAATACTTTGTAATGATTATGGCGAGGATCATGTATGGAGCTTGATCTATGGCTCAAAAGTTGCCTACGAATAATTATCTTAACTATTTAATAAATATATTTACTAAAAATATAAATAATTTATAATTAAAATATTTTTTATACTCAGTTGATATAATTGCAACAATAAGGTCAAAGATTTGAAATCAATAGTAGAATGAGTTAATATAATCTTTACAAAAAGTATGGTGTTATAAAAAAAGTTCTTTTGGGCTATAAAAAAGAAATATATATTTAGAAATATGTGTCAATATAAGTTTGAGGTTGATGTTTCATTATGATTAGACATTACATTGGACATTACTTAGTGAAAATATTATCTCATTAATTATAACACCTATGATGTTGCAAATTTTGTGAAACTATTTTTTTCCTTTAAAATTAATAAAATAATAAAATTTGAAATCCAAATTTAGACCATATTAAAATTGTAATATTATTTTTTAAAAAATAGAATTTATGTAATAACCAATTCAATAGAATAAATAAAATACTATTGTTTGACCTATGTCTTTGTTGTCATTGTAGTACTATTATAATATTAAAAATAGTCATAATACATGATTGTTAATTCAAAATAATGATAAATAAATAATTGAATAAAAAATCATGTCCTCTTATTATTGTCTTGTAGTTCAATAAAGTGTATCATTTCTATTTGTAATTATTAAGCTAAAGAAACCCTAAGCCAACTGACATTGGCTTAAGGAGCAAACATTTTATAATGTGTGCAAAACATTAAATTTTTAGGATTATGATGTATGCTAGATTAAGTAACATATCATAGCATATTCAAAATAATAAAATTGATCTTGTAAATAATATTTTCACAATATGCATTATTGTGGTGTATTAATATCTCTTTACTTATTTAATATTTTTATTGGTTAAGTTATTTGTTTTTTTAATGATCAATGATCCCTTAATATTTAAGTTTACAAACTCCCTTTTGTTACTTTGACATCACCCATCATATCATAGGATGAACACTTGAAATCCCCATTCAGTTAGAGTAATACCTTGAGATAAAATAATAAAATATAAAATACACTTTTGTAGGTCCCATCAAAACCTAAGTAACACCCTTTATTTAGTTTTTGATATGACCTAACTTATTTTATGCATGATAAAAGATAAACCATAGGATGCACTATAATTGTTCTCATCTAACTTGAGTAATAATCTTTATTCGTTTTCTTATATGCATTATTGAAGAAAGACATGTTACATTATTAGATGATACTAAGATAATCTAGTAGACTACATTGAGATATTTTATTTATTTTATATTTTAGTTGTTTGTGGGTTATAATAGGTCATTTATAAAGACCTTAAAGGTTTTAATTTATTTTTACAAGATTTCATATTTTTTTATTATTTTAGTGTTAATGCCCTTCCTCATCGACTATTTAATCATCATAAAAAATCAAAAGTTGAGGACAAAAAATAAGTAATGACTTGATAGTGAGAATAAATCTCTAGCAATAACCAAATAATATTATAACATGAAAACAAAAAATACAAGCATAAGAAGATCACCCAACTTAAACCAATATTCCATTATATTATAATCACCTAACTCAAACAAAGCATTACCTACCCTCAAATCTTAAGAGTATGATCCTCTCCTGTCACATAAAAATTCCAAAACGTTGGTATTGTAGATACATAACTTGTTATATGAACTATGATGTAAGTACTAATGAGATTAATGATCTCGACAAATAAATCTATCCAAATAATAAAAAAATATCAATATAACTAAGTATACATGATGAATAAATTAAAAGCTACACAATCAGCCATGATAATAAACCAATATATAAGTTTGAAATCATACCAGATATCATATGTATATTAAAAGTAAGTTAGATAGAATATGAATACTAATTTTTTTGTTATTTTTGCTTTTTAATATTTTATATAATTATCATGCTCAATCCTTTTAAGTCATTATCCTTACTAGATCATATTAATAAATAACCTTTTGCTATCTATTCAATCTATCCAAATAACACTAGATATGTATGATGTGAAGGCCTATACCTAGTGATAACATCTATTAGAACTAAGGACATCAAGTAGATATGGTATATATACCCTATGATAACATCAACTATGCTTGGTATCACATAGATAGATATTTTATTTGAAGATCAATAACCTGTGATAACATCTACTAAGTCTAATGTTAAGAGTAATGTTTTTATGAATCAAATTTCATTTTTAGTATCAAGTCATGTAATGTCATATGTGAAATAAATATGTAAGTCTAGATGCATGAAGTAGATATTCTTGTTTAGATATTATTTTTATATATGTTTCATTTTATTTTACTTATTTATTATTTTATCATATAGCATAGAAAGTCATAAATCAATTAATACAATATAACAAAAAAAGTCACATAATAAGTGACGTAGAATTCCATCAAGATCATGTTAAATCATAATAAGTATTTTGTAGCATAATAGAATGTAATGCAAAAGAAACCATAAAAATATATAAAAAAAGTAATATTATGTTACATCAAAGGTTGCAAAGTTATTTATTTGGTTCAACAAAGGAGCTTTTTAATTTAATATTCTCTTTCTAAATTTCTTATAATACCATGTATATAAAATGAATAATATAAAATTCTATGTAGTACATATTAGTTATTTTTAACCCAAAAAATTATTTATATTTTGCTTTGTATTGTTCCTAAATGATTCCCCTATGATACAGCACAACGAGTCACATACGTATGTCTTCTGACATAAATCATATGTTTACGATCCACTAATCATACCATATAATCCTTTCTTTTTCATCCCATTAAGTCTAATTATACAATTCAATTACGAGATCATAATCATATGATTCTGCTCTACCTTAGTCGACCCATGAGTTCTAATGATCTTTTCATTTATCAAATGATTGTACAACGTGATTTAAAATACTGTATCATCTTTTCATTATTTAAACCACTAAAATGATGTGCACTTCATTCCATAATATTCCTTTTGTTATAAACATATCTTTAAATCATATAATTTTATCATTCTTAATATAACTATATGTTTATATCACAAAACTACAACAAATAAATTATCCCTTGCAATTATCTCTATGGCATAGATTTTGTCACAAGTGTTTCTCTGACAAATCATCTAATATGATTAAACAAAGTTAACAATATAATCATATAAGAACCTCTAGCACACACTTTAATAAACAAGATTGATGCATAGATTTAATCTCTATTTCTATCGTACAACACAATTCCATACATCATAAAAATATGATCCTACCTTAAAGCTTTTTAAGGATTGTCTAGTATAATCTACACATTCATAGTTGTATGACGATATATTTTGTCTCAATTGCATCATACAAGGTAAGTACACATTTCTTTGTATGGCGAATTTGAAAGTTCAACCCATCATATAGTATTATATATCTATTACCCTTTTATGATGAACCTGATAAATTAATAATTATATTGTATCAGTAAGATAAAGGATAATTCTAATACAAACCTCTTAGACCCCATACAACCCATCATAGTATCCTTAAAGCTCTTTATACTTGATAGTTTTAAGTTGATTATACGATATAATGTAGACCATTTGTACTCATATGATACATATCCATAGCTACACTCTTTTCTCTTCTCAAGATTACCCCAAATCACAACCAATTCACAAAATATGACATCCAAACCATCCCAAATGCTTTTCTTCATTCAATTGAAATATAATTTTTCTAATGTTTATAAAAAATTGGAATGAAAAATGTTAAATGCTTACTTTGTTTTTCTTTCCAATATTCCCTCTTAACTACAACAAGCACATGTTTTTCCTACCTTCTTCTCCATTCTCAACTTTCTCTCTATCTAAGTCTCTCCCTCTCTTTCTCTCTCGCTTTTTCACTATGCATGTGTGTTCTTTCCAACTAAAGTTTAGCTCAGTGTAAAAACAACTTGCTATATATTTATAACCAAGGATTTTTCCATGCTTTAGGTCAGATAAGGAATAATAATCAATGCTCTAAATTTCTCTTTCATGATCCAAATTGGGAGTTAACTATGAAAGAAAACACCATCAATGGATAAAATAAACTATTATTTAAGTTACCCTTCATCATAAATGATGAAAACCAAGCTTAAAAAGTTAAAAAGCTTCTACTGCCATTGAAAAATCCACATTGTATTTGCATAGTGAGATTTTGGTGTGCTATTTTTATAAAACACACCACACTTCCACTTATTACAAATCTATCATCCATTAGTTTTGATTTGTTCTTTGTCAAAAATGAAAATTTACATATCTAATATAGCATAGGAAACATTTCTTCATTTATAGATTTATACTTTGAAAAATTATTTAACTAAACTAAAATTCTAAAATTAAAAATCTACCATATATTATGTTTTAAAATTATAATTATACTTGGCTTTTTAAAAATTCATAATTAATCCACTAGATCTCCAAAAAGTATAAACTCACCACCATTAGTTTCATCTTGAAGAGCTCTTTTCAAAGATATGTTTCAATAATGATTTTATTATATTTGATAATAAGGTAAACTTCTAATAATTATAAGATTTCTTTTATTATAATTAAAATAAAAATGAGGCTTATTACAACCTTCTCTCATTACAAGAATTTCCAACACATTTTTGACATCTTGTTGTGCCATTACACATACAATTAAGACCTCTTTGTTTGTAGATATATATTTATCAAACCCTTCATGATAAGAACTAGCTCTTCAAGATGCACTAAATGTATGCCTCTTCTAAGATAATTTTTGGTCAAACCTTTGAGTTTCAATTCCTTTCTTTTCTATTCCTATCTTATTTTTAAGAATATCATCTTCCAATTTAATGGTATGAGCATGTTCCACTAATTCTATATAATTTGTGCTTCAAACCATCATCAAGGAAATTTGAATTTTAGCCAATAGACCTTGATGAAACAATTTGCATATTTGTTCTTTTGATGTAACTAGTTGCATTACAAATTCCACAAAGTATTTAATTTTTTGCTCATATGCTGACACATTGTTATCCCATTATCTTAGATTTTTTTAATCCTAGTATCTTTGCTTATAAAGACATAAGAATACACCATCTTTCAAAATCTTCCACAAACTCTTCTCAAGAAATTTATTTTACCAATCATATTAGAAATTGGATTTGGTGTCAAGACATCCACTAATGACTTGTAGCATTTCTCTATGGTTAATGTAGTCAAAGCTATCTTTCTATCACTAGGACAACCTATCCCATCAAATATTCTCACCATCTACTCCAACCAACTTATTGTTGCCATACAATTTTTATTCCCCACAAATGACAACAAATGAATTTGGTGAAAATGATCCACTATCTTATCGATTGATGTCTCTGTGGCTTGGCTACTAGAACCTCCAATAGATTGCAATAATGAGATAAAATATTGAGCTAGCCGTTGTTGTGCATCTCCCTGTAGTTCCATTATTTTTCCTCTATGCATATTCTTAGATTCTTCCCTATCAACAGTTGGACTTCAATTATGATATTATAATATCCAAATATACTACCTAGATGTGCTCATAGATAATTAATAATAAGAATGCATGTGATAGTTTTCTCACTCGCATATCCCACTTATTCCTAAACCAAAGCTCTAATACCATCTTATGGCCCCACTTCACCAAATAAATAATCATTATAAAATTAGAGTTTATGTGAAATTAAATCAATAGATAGTAACACACAACCCTTGGTAGATACTTAATGGTGAAGTAAAATCCTTGCTATACACAAATATGTAAGAAACCATTAAAATGCATAAAAAGTAATATTATGTTATATCAGAAGTTACAAATTTATCTACTTGGATCCACAAAGATGCTCCTTAATTTAGTCTTCGCTTACTCTAAGATTTCAACACTACCATGCCTATAAAATGATCAAAATAAAATTGTATGTACAATATGTATTAGTTATATTGAAGCTAAGAAATTCTTTCCAAATAATTTTAAATCATACCTATATAATTGATATATCATGCAATAAGACCAAATTGTATGTGAATGATTTGCTAATCATGCTAGACAATCCCCCTTACTTCATGCTACTCAGCCTTATCATACAATCTGATTGCCATATCATAAGTATACAATCCTACTTTGCCTTTGTTGACTCACAAGTTTTGATAATCTTTTTATTTATCAAATACTCATATAATATGATTTACAACATTATACCATAACTTTCTTATTTAAAACATTGAAATGTCTTGCCCATTTTCTCATGCAATTCCATTTGTTATATACTTTTTTAGTCATATAATATGATCCTTGTTGATCACACTATATGATCCCATCGCAAAACTACAAAAAACTCATACCTTAAGTTTATGTCCATAATACAAATTTGATCGCAAGCTTTTCTCTAACTGATTGTCTAGTAGGATTAACTAAACCGCATTATATGACCTTTCATGTAGGAAACTTTGTATGCTCCCTTTAATAGACCCATTTGATGCATTGATTTAAACTTTGTTTCCATTATATAACACAATTTTATGCATAATATAAATTTGATCCTAATTTTAAGCCTTTGAAGGATTGTCAAGAATGATTTCTATAATTATACTGGTATTATCATATATTTTATCTCAACTACATCATACAATCTTAATACTTATATTATCATTATATGGTGAACTCAACTTATCAACCCATCTAACAAGTATGATATAAATTACCTTTGTATGATGAACTCAACAACTTTATAGTTATATCATACTAATATGATAAAGGAACATTCAAATATGAATGTCTCAAAGACATGAAAAAATTAGCATCATATCCTTCAGGCCCTTTACACTTCATGTTTTTAAGTTGATTGAACATTATACTTATACGATATGTATCAGTAGCCACAATCTCTCCTCTTTCTCTTGGGCATACTACAAATCATAACTAATTTGCCTCATTTGATATGCAAACCTTCCCAAACATTTTTCTTACCTAAATTACATTGTAGTTATGTCGATGCTTAAAAAAACCAAAAGGAAAAATGCTAAAGGCTTACCTTTCTTGCTTTCCATCTTTCCTCTTACTTGTAGCAAGCACAAAATTCCTTAACCTCCTTCTTCTCCTCCCTCAACTTCGTTTCTACCTTAGTCACTCTTTCTTTATGTGTTTGTGTATATGTGTATGTGCATTCTCTCCAACCATAGCTCCACCTAGTGGAAAATGACTCATCATATGTTTATAACCAATGATTTTAGTATGGTCAGGATCAAGTAAGGATAACAATCAAAGTCTTCAATATCTCCTTAAAGATCAAATGGGTACTTAATTACAAAAGTAGCCATTAATAATGATTAAAACAAACCATTATTTAAGTTACCCTTAGCTACAAATGGTAAAAACCTTACTCCAAAGTCAAAAAGTTTGTCATTATTGCAAAACCCATATTTTGTTCACATGGAGAGATTTTAGTGCACTGTTTTCATAAAACTCCTTGCACTTGCACTTATTATAAATCTTTCTTTCGTTAAATCAATTTGTTTTATGATAAAATTAAAAATTTGTAAATCTACCCTAGTGTAATCAAGTGTATAGGACCACATATGTGTATTTCTCCCCTACTACCTCTTGCATGCAGCACCACTTTGGCAATTTACTACTCTATTTGTTTCCAATCGTGAACACGATGTGCACTAAATCCTAGTTGCCATCTCTACCACTCCACATAGAAGTGTCAAATCAAGGAACAAAAAACCCTAGTGCTAACTTGGGAAAAAATGCTAGTTAAACGTTTAGTTGTTTCATTACAATTAGACATTACTTAGCACACAAATGATTTGATTGAGCTTCTAGGATGTTACATGAACTAATCATGTTAAGTGGGTATGGATAATTAAATTAACTAAACATAAAAAGCTTTTTTTCATGACTTTTAAATTCTTCTTCCTAAACTTGCAAACTTTTGTAACCTTTATCAGAAAAATTTTTCATCATATGAGAAGATATCATTAGAGTAAAAACTAAATTTGAAAGAATACAATACCTTGAAGAAAGAGAATTCAAATTCAAAAGGAAGAGAAAGATCCATATCAAAGACGTGGAAGATGTCATTTTTAAAACAAATCTCAACAAAAATTAATCAATTTACACTCAACACAGGCATTGAAGGAATAGTGCTTGTCGAGGACAAGGATAGGAAAGAAATGTTGAATGTTATAATTTTCATAAGTTTGATCATTATATTTTTTATTGTTGGAATAAGAATAACTAATCAAACTATATTAAAATATCATAAGAAGAGTCCATATCATTATTGGCTAAAAAAGAGGGCAACTAAAGAGAAAATATATTAACTCTTTGACTCAAGGGCAAGTAATCATTTGTGTGAAAAAAGTATCTATTTAATACAAATGAAAATGTGCAAGCAAGTCTAAGTCATGAAGACTCATTAATGTTGAAAGTTGAAGGCAAATGTAAAATAAAACTTTACAAAGAGAATGAGTTTTTGATTATTATTTTAGATGCATATTTTATTCCTGACATGAAAAATAATATTCTAAGCTATGGGCAATTGATTCACAAATGATATATTATAAATATAGAGAATGATTATCTTCTTTTGCAAGATTCAAAAGGAAGTGATATTACTAAAATGAAGATGTCAACAAATCGTATATTTTCTCTTCAATTAAAGTCAACATGCAAAGCTTGTTATCTTGGGTATCTTTCAAATGATTCTTTGAAATGGCATCTAACTTGTGGTCACTTTAACTTTGGAGGTTTGAAATTATTGGCAAAGGAAGGAATGGTGAAAAGCCTTCCTTTTATTAGATGATCCAAATCATATATGTGAAGCATGCATATTTGGAAAGTAATATCATCTACCATTTTAAAAGAATAACACTTGGAGAGCTAAAAGACCATTGTAATTTATTCATACAGATATTTATGGTCCATTGGTGCCATTATCTAATAGAGATAATAATTATTTTATTACTTTCATAGATGATTTTAGTATAAAAATATAGATAGTTTTTATTAAGAAGAAATCTACTACTATCTCTATATTTAAAAAGTTCAAAAACAATGTTAAAAAAGAGAGTAAGCTATTCATTCAAAGTCTTGAATCTGATAAAGGTGACATATACATCAAATAAATTTATTCAATTATGTATACAAGATAATATATGACATTAACTCATAACAAGTTATACTCTACAACAAAATAGAGTGGTTAAAAGAAGAAATTGTACTATCTTTGATATGATAAGGACAACTATGAGAGAGAGGAATATGCCAAAAGAAGTTTGGATAGAAGCAATTGCCTGTTTAACTAATTTGTTAAATCATTGTTCTATTAAAGCTATGTGTTATATGACTGTCGAAAGCTTGAAGTGGATATAAACCAAGTGTTTCTCATTTTTGTATATTAGATTGTATTGTATATGTATAAGTACCTAATACATTAAGAAAGAAACTAGATAATAAAGGTAAAAAATACATATTCATTAGGTATAGTGAGGAGTCAAAAGCCTATAAACTCTACAACCTTTTAACCAAAAATGTGATTATTAATTATGATGTAGTGTTTGTAGAAGAAGACATTTGGAAGAAAAAGGAAGAGAAGGATGATAAAGCAATCACACTTGGGCAAAAAAAGAAATTCAAAATCAACAAACACATAATTTGAATTCTTCAACATGCTCTCCCTCAAAAACTATTATTATACAAAAGACAACACATTCTACTGACTCAAGTAAGAAGTTGAAAAATTTACAAAAGATATATGAGCAAACTTCTGAGTATTCCAACTTAATATGTTATTTTATTGGTAATGAGCCTATATCTTTTGATGAAGTAATGTAGGATATAAATTGGCAAAAGGCTATGGATGAAGAAATAGTATCTATAGAAAAGAATAATACATGGGAGTTGGTTGATCTCCTTCCTAAAAAACCCATAGGGGTGAAATGGGTCTACAAGATCAAGCATAAAATAGTTGGGACACTGGATATATACAACGCAAGACTTGGGGCAAAATGCTTTAAGCAAAAATATGATACAGACTACAATGAGGTATTTGCTCCAGTTGTTCAATTTAATATAATAAAGTTAATTTTAGCACTTACAACACATCATAAATGGAAGGTATGCCAACTTGATGTTAAATCTATATTTTGAATGATATTTTAAGAGAAGAAGTATATGCTGATCAACCTGAATATTACAAAATAGTGAGTGATCCACATAAAGTCTATTATTTCAAGAAATTTATATATAGATTGAAACAAGTACTAAGAGCATGAAATACTAAGATTGATAGATATCTTTAATAACAAAGATTCTAAAAATATCCATTTGAGCATACACTTTATATTAAGACAACTAATAATGATATTCTTATAGTTTGTCTTTATGTAGATGATGTCCTTTATATAAAAAATTCTTTTGAATTGTTTCAATAATTTAAAATAATCATGCAACATGAATTTGACATGACAGATAATGGTGAAATGTCATACTTCCTTGGCTTGAAAGTGAAACAAATGACAAATAGAATCTAAATCTTTTAAAGAAGATATACTACTAAACTTCTATAGATATTTAGAATGGAAGATTACAAATTAATGGCAACACTACTTAATGTGAGAATAAAAATAAGTAGAGAAGGAGAAGGAAAAGGCATTGACTCTACTTTATTCAAAAGTCTTGTTGGTAGTCTTCTTTACCTCACTATCACAAGTCCTAATATTCTATATTCTATTAGATTTATTAATCAATATATGAAAAACTTGAAGGAAACACATTGGATGATTGTAGAAAGAATGCCAAGGCACATTAAAGAAACTTGATTATGGTTTGTATTTTACTAACCAAAGTGGGATAGATTTATGTTGCTACTCTGATAATAATTGGGGAGGTGATATAGATGAAAGAAAGAGTACAACTTGTTATTATTTCTTCTTAGGTTCATCAATATTTATATAGAAATTATCTAAATAAGATGTCATTACTCTTTTATCTTGTGAAGTAGAGTATATATATGCTTCATCAATAGTTTGTGAAGCAATTTAGTTGCAAAATTTACTGTAAGAGTTACATTATCAACAAGAAGATCTAATGACTATCTTTATTGACGATAGTAAAAAATCTAATTCAACATGGAAGAAGCAAGCATATCGAGACAAGGTATCATTATCTTCATGATCATGTCAACAAGAAGACTATATAAGCTTGGTACATTGCAGTACTAAAGAACGAGTGGCTCATATTTCACCAAATCACTTGGAGTGAAGAAGTTTGAAAAATTATAAAACCAATTAGGCTTGAAGATACTTCAAGTTTGAGAGGGAGTAATATTAGTAAACTTTAAATATTTGTTAGCAAATTTTAAGAGTTTGTTAGGTAACGTTAAACATTTTTTAGCAAATTTTAAGTGTTTTTTAGTAAACTTTAACTGTTTAAATAATTTTAAATTTTTAGTTGATAATTATCATATAGATTTGGAAGATTATTTTTCTATAAAATTATGTAATTGTTGCTTAGTTGTAAGGGTGAATAAAAGTTAAATTCTATTGCTTTTGTCTTCCTGCACCTTAGGGTTTTCGTTACCATTTTTCAATTTCTCCTAAATAATCTCAAACGTAAGTTTGCTGTTTTCAATTCGAGATCTATTTTATTTTAATTTATTTTCATCACTTTCAGGGTCTCTTCCATATTCGTCTTATTGGCGGTGATGTTATCTTATTTTCTATAAGTCTATGTTTACTCCAGTGTAAACAATAGCTATATAATAAGAGAAATACATAACACTTCAATTTTAATTCTTTGAAGGCTCTTTCATGAGTTCATAGCTCATGGGTTGCTTTAATAACTCACAAAGCACATGACATTACTAGAATTGGAAAAAAAAAGTTGGCCACTCAACCAAATCAACCCTCCTATTCTATAATTGGAAAAAACTCATACAATTTATGAATTAATGCATTATGTAATTTGAAGCACATGACATTACTTTAATAATGGCATATTGATCGTAGGATCTTCAAATAAGGGAATAACTAGGAAACAACGAAGAAGAGCTCACATAAATCTAGAGGATTTATTTTGTAATGTTTTTATTAATATTTATGCAACAAAAAATAATTACTTTAAATAAAATAATATCTAATTATAAATATCATATAATAAAATATAATCTACATCATTATTAATAATACTTGAAAAATAATACAAAAAAAATGCCTTTCATCATATAATTTAAATGGTTGTCAATACATATGAATAAATCTTTCATTTTATGTTTTATAAAATATTTCTAACATAACATGAAGGATTGTCACTTTTTATTTTTTTATCATTAAAAAATTATCAATGATTAAATTTTTTTAATTGATGTGAAACAAAGGGCCAATAAATTGAAAAGACAAGAAAAATGACAAATATTTTATAAAAAAAATATTGTTTATTTAACATATATGATTATATTAGCATTTATTACGTGTTTTATTATTTTTATAATCTCGTGAATATCACAATATATAAGCGTGTTAATAAATATATTATGTTAAGTATTAATCATATATTTTTAAAATAGATCATGTGAAATACTCTATATTACTATCATGAAAGTAATATACAAAAAACAACAACACAATATGTTTAAAAAATTAAATGAATTAAGTTAGGAGTATTTTATTTAATTATATGAAAAGAGTTACATTATGAAAGCAATAATATAATTATTATTTTTATAGCATAATGCCAAAAGTTGCAGGCACCTTTGGCCGCCTCAAGATCTAAGTATTAATCATATATTTTTTTTGTAATTTTTTCTATTTATATGTGTGTAATAAAAGTATAATTATATTAAAAAATAAAGAGTATCTAATTAATAATACTTGAAATTAAAAATAAAATTATACATTTCATCATATAGTTTGAAGGGTTGCCAATATTTATAAACATACCCTTCATTTTAGGTTTTATAAAGATAAAGCTTTGCTAATTGTTGTGTCATTCCAATTAATATTCTTCTAATCTCATGCACAATAAATTTGTCCAAACTTATATGAAAATATCAAAGATTATTTCTTTTCAAATATATATATATAATTGGGGTTAAAGAATGGAGTCTATCAAGATCATATGATTTATCATTTTAAGATTGTTTGGGTAATATATTAGCCCTTGATTATAAGGAATTTTTTTCATCATATGGAGATTTGTCCTCAATAGCAATAGATTTTCTCGTCAAAAAATATTTTCAAAAGAACTAATTTAAGAGAATAGATGTGAATAAATAAGCATTAATTAATATAAAACTTATACAATATTTAAGAATTATATGCCTAACATAAATTGAATAATAAACCATATCTCAAATTTATAAATATAATATTATTTGTCCTATTATTATATAGATGATATTAATGATTATTCTTAAACAAGCTTTAAACATTTAAGAGAATTATTTAATTGAGTTATAATTTTTGAAATATCTTATGCTTTGGAATGGCCATGGTGAAACATGTCTAAAACTATTTATCTTAATTATTCAATAAATATATTTGCAAAAAATATAAATAATTTATAATTAAAATATTTATTTATATTGTGAGATGATATGATTTTTATTATATATTAATATTAAGTTGATATAATTGTAGTAGTGAGATTAAAGAGTTGAAATCGATAATAAAATGGGTTAATATGTCCTTACGAATAACATTGTTTTCTAACAAAAAATATTCTTAGGGCATGGAAACAAAATTATATTTTGGAAGTACATATATAGATTATTTGAGATGGTTATTTAATTATAAATTGAAATTACATTTTGGACAACTTATCTAATTTAGTGTAACACTTATGGTGTCACAAATTTTCTGAAATTACTTTTTTCTTTAAAATCAAATAAATAATAAAATTAGAATTTTAAATGTAAGCGACATGAAATTATCATTTTTTTTAATCCAATTTTATATAATAATCAATTCAACAAAATAAAAACAAAATACTATTATAGGACATATGTCCCCACTGTCATAATAGTGTAATTATAGTAATATGAGTTGTCTTTAAATATGATTACTAAGTCAAAATAAAGATAAATAAATCATTATAATAATAACCATATTTTCTCATTACTCTTCTATAGTTTAATAAAACATATCTTTTCTACTTGTAACTATTAAGCCAAATAAATGGTTATTGAAGCTAACACATATCGAATGGGTAAAAACCATATAATTTATATACAAAACAAAATCTTTAGGGTCATGATGTACGCTAGATCAAGGAAAACATCATAACATGATCAAAATAATAAAATTGATTATATAGATAAATTCTTTCATTAGATATACTAATGTGATGCATTAATATCTTTTTACATTTTTAATATTTTTGTTGATCAATTTTTCTGTTTCTTCAATGATTAATGATCCTTTGATGTTTTAGTCTACAAATTTTCTTTAATTACTTTAACTTCACTCATCATATCATATGATATATACTTTATATCCCCATTCAGCTTGAGTAACACCTTTAGAAGAAGTCTTAAAATATAAGATATACTCTTATAGGTTTTATTAAACCTAAGTTACACCATTATTTAGTTTTCAATAAGACTTAAATTTTCTTTATATGTGATCAAAGTATATGAAAACTCTAATAAGTACCAATATTTATTTTTTTCTTATATGAATAATGAAGTAATATATGTTACATAAATGAATAATACTAAGCCAATCTAATAAACTATATAAGTGTTTTTTTTATTTATTTTATATTTTTTTTGTTGATTGTGGATTACAATATGTCATTTATAAAGAACCTTAAAGGTTTTAATATTTTTACAAGATTTCATATTTTTTATTATTTTAGTGTCTAGGCCTCATCCCACCAATTACTTCATTATCACAAAAATTAGAAGTTATTTGTAATTAAATCAAAAAGTGATGACATAAAATCCTAGGTGAAGATTTGATGATAAGACTAAATCTGATAATAACCAAGTAATATCATAAAATGCAAAATAAAATTTCAACATAATAAAATAATCTAGATACATGAATATATAAAAATATTTATAAAACTGAAACCAATGTTCCACCATACTATAACCATCCCAACTCATATCTAGCATTGCCTACTCTCAACTCTTATAAGTATGGCTTTTTCCTATGGCATGAAAATCCCAAAATCATGGTGTATTAGATGCATGACTTATTATACGAAAAGTGATGTAAACATAAAAAAGATTAATGATCTACAATGATAAATCTCATAAGATAACTAAATAATAAAAAAATATCAATATAAATAGATTAGCATGATTAATAAATTAGAAGTCATATCATAAGCTATGATGACAAATCACATAAATAAATAAAAAATCGTACTAGATGCTTATGTATGCAAAAGTAAGCTAGATGAAATATGAATACTAGCTTTTTATTTTTTTTCTAATATTTCATATAATTATTAGGCCCAATCAAATTATTCTTCTCACTAGATAATATCAATAAATAATTCTCTTGTTAGAATCCTCTCATTTATCCAAATAACACTAGACAAGTATTTTTTGAAGACCATAATATTCTAAATAAATGTTTTCTTTGCCATAGAAACAAAAATATATTTTTGGAAGCAACTATCAAGGTGAACTTGAGGTGTTTATTTTCATTATAATTAGATATTTCTTATTTGTCAAAGTTTTTGATTAGAGGTAAGACCTATGATATTTTAAAATTTGTAAATTTATTTATTTTTCCTTTAAAATAAAATAGATAATAAAATTTGAAATCGAACTTGGAATAAAGTGCATCATTTCTACTAATAACATGCTAAGAATAAAGAAAACAAGAAGATAAACATGAGAAACACGAAGAGGCAACACACAAGAGACATGTGTCCAATACCATTTTAGTTAAGAGAGGATCGTGAGTAGCATAGGAGTTGTCATGTATGCTAGGCTCTCACAACCTCTTCAATAGCACAAAGATGGTGTACCTAGAAATGGGTTTGATAAACTAGTGTTGTGAGAAAGAAAAGAGTAAAGTAAAGGTCATAGAGGACAAATTGAAAGCACTAAAAGTCTTACTAAGCCTTATACAAAAACTTGAAGTGACAAAGTAAATTACACATAACAATGATCCAAAATAGTTATGAAAATGAAATATAAAGAGTAAAAAAGGAGACGATAAGTAGAAGTGGTAATGTGAGAAAACTTTAAGCAACGAAGTAAAAGGAGAATAACATAGAGAAGGGAAATGACAAAGTAAAAGAGAAATGATAAAGTGAAAGAAATGACAAAGTGAAAAGAAACATTATGTGGTGATGATAAAAAGGTGATGTCATAGAGTCATAGCTAAACTAGCACAATATATTACATCTTGGGCCTCATACCCCTCAACTTAGTACAAAATCCCTTATGAATCCTCTTGTTAGACTTCATACTACAATCAACCCTTGACCTCAAAAAGATGTAACAAACAATAAAAATTTTACTTATGCAAAACCATCATTTTTATAAAGGGTAAGTCTCATCTTTTATTAAGAGTTTAAATACAAAAGACAAAAATAAAAAATTAAAAAAAATAAAACTAAAAAATTGTGGACAAAAGCCTACTTTTTGAAATATTTTTGTTAAAGTTATAGTCAAAGTTATTCCAAAATAATTTTCTAAAAATTTTTCATTTTGTCCAAAAGTTATAGTTAATGCTATGCCAAATATCTTTCTCAAAAATGTTTTGTTTTCAGTTTTGCACTCACTAGGTTTGTGTTGGTCATTATGACTCATTATGGGTCTATGGTCTTATCCAAGTTAAAGTGTCATGTATTGGGTTGATGGGTTAACACAGTGTGATTATTTCATTGATTAGATCAGAGTCAGCATTTCCCAACTTAATCAAAAAGCCAACAAAATGTCGGCAATTTTTAGGTAGCATTTAGGTTGGTGTGTCACAAACTAGGTTAATGAGTCAATATAGCATTGATCGATCAAAGTTTTTTTAGGTCCCATGAAATATGAAGCTATCATGTCAGCCTGGTGGGGTGAACGTTGCATAAAGATTAGTGTACATTCATGAATCACACAAACCTTCAATCTGGATCAGACCTAAAATGCATAATAGGTAATTTATTTTGAGTTAATATTGTTTGTCACATTTGTTGGGTCAAGCTAGCAAGTCAACAAGTTGCAAAGGCGGTGACAAATAATGACATCATTGAATTTTTAAGGGCTCTTTTCATTCATGATGTGAATTTTGATCCCAAAATATAATTTAAGCTCCATCTTGAATTTGCACATGAAGAATAGGTACCTTGATTGTATGGAAGTGTCAGCATGTGTCTGGCTAACACTTAGGAATAAAAAATCCTAACTAATGTCCTCATAAATTCTCTTGGAGTAGAAAAAGTCAACTTTCATAATTCAAGTACTCTAGATTGGCTTTCATAAATCTCCAATGCATTCTAGTTTATTTGGGTTAACTCTTCTCTTATGACCCAAGTATCCTTAATATTTGGTCGTCTTTTCCACTGAATAAGTTATCTTCTATAACTTTGGTTTTTGGTTAATGTAGTCTAGTAATCTAGTATTCTTTCAATCTATTCACTCTTCTTGCCATGATAAGCTGGTGGTAACTTAGTTAAGGATTCATTCTTAAGAGCTTATGGATGTCTGCTCAAATGACTCATTAGGAATTGCAATTAATTCCTTTTAAGCCATCAAATCTAAGACATTTAAGGTATTGTTGATGCCATAGTCATCGGGTAGCTCCATAGTGTATGTGTTTGATGCAACCTTTTTTAAGATTTGGAATGGGCTAACACCTCTTGCATGTAACTTTGACAAAGTTTTAAGTGAAAATCTTTTAGAACTTATTCAAATCACTACATAATCTCTTTCTAAGAATTCTTTATATATTTGATATGCATAAGCTAATCTCTTATACTGCTTGTTATTGAGATTTGTTTTTTCTTTAATATGCTCAAAGACTTTACTTATGTGTTATACAAACCCTTGTGTAGACATGGAATTATGTGCTTGAATGGATAATGGGATCAAGTCAATTATATTTTAAGGCTTATATTCATTATAAGCTTCAAAGGGACTCATTCTTATGGGCCTATTAATAAAATTATTATAGGAATGCTTGGCTTATTATAAAAGTATATCATAATTTTTTATATTTTTATTTTATCAAATACTATTAGAGATTTCTTAAACTATGATTTATTACCTTAGTTGATCATCCATTTGGAGGTGAAAGGTTGATGAGAATTTTAACTTCATTCCCATTAGATGCCAAAGGGTTTTCCAAAAATATGAAGTGAAGTAGACATCCCTATTGATGATTATGATCTTGGGCAACCCATGAAGATTTACTATTTCATTAAATAATAGTTGAGCGATATGAAAAAGCATATGAAGTTTTGAAGCATATGATGAATCTATTCATTATTATAAATAAATCTACCACCATAAAGATGGAGTTAGTCTTTGAATGCTTTTGGGTAACTCAAAGACATTACATATTATGGTCTTTCATGGTCATAATGGTACTAAAAATAGGGCGTAGACTCCAGTGTTTAAGAAAAAATGTTTGGCAATTACACAAGTCATAGGCCCATCAACTATTTGAGCAGCATTTAATTTTAATCCCAACCAATAAAATTTATCTTTATTAGTCATGATGGTTTTGTCTCATCTAAAATGACCTACTAGTCTTCCTACATAAATCTCTCATGCTAAGAAATTCCCAAGTGATGTTTATAGTATGCAAAGTTACTTATCATAAAAAAGATAAACATCTTTAATTGTATAATCATATATGACCTTGGTTGGATTGGTAGCTGATATCTTATAGATGGGTACAAAAGTTATGTAATCTAAGTGTAGGCCTCTCAAGGTTTCAGAGCCAATGATGGAGACAAAAATTGTGGTCAATAGATTTGTCACCTGTTAAGGGCATTTATGACCTTATTTTTTTATACTAACTTATGTTTGAGGATACTTCTTCTTCATTTTCTTCGCTTCTTCTTCTTCTTATTCTTCTTCTTCTTCTTCTACTCCTGTTACCTCCTCTTCTTTTTCTTCTTTTACTTCCTCTTCTTCTTCTTCTTCTTCTTCTTCTTCTTCTTCTTTTTCTTCTTCTTCTTCTTCTTCTTCTTTTTCTTCTTCTTCTTCATCATCTACTTTTTCTTCTTCTTCTTCTTCTTCTTCTTCTTCTGTTCCTCCAGCTTTTCTCCTACTTTCTTCTTCTTCTTCTTCTAGTTCTTCTTCTTTCTCCTGTTCTTCTTGATCTTCTTCATCATCTTCTTCTTCTTCCTCTGATTCTTCTTCTTCTTCTTCTTCTTCTTTTTCTTCTTATCCCATTTATTCTTATTCTTCTTCTTCTCCTTCTTCGTTCTCTTCTTTTTCTTCTTCTTTTCTTCTTCATTTTCTTCTTCTTTTTCTACTTCTATTTCTTGCACTTATTCTTCTACTTCTTCTTCTCCTTCTTCTTCTTCTTCTTCTTGATTTTCTTCTTCCTCTTCTTCTTCTTTTACTTCTTCTTTTTCATCATCATCATCATCATCATCATCATCATGATGTTCGTCTTCTTCTTCTTCTCCTTCATCTACTACTTCTTCATTTTCTTCTTCTTCTTCTTCTTCTTCTTCTTCTTCTTCTTCTTCTTCTCCTTCTGCTACTACTTATTCTTACTTTTATTCTTCTTCTTCTTCTACTACTTCTTCTTCTTTTTCTTCTTCTTCTTCTTCTTCTTCTTCTACTTCTTCTTCTTCAATTTTTTCTTCTTCTTCTTCTTATTCATCTTCTTCCCCTTCTCCTTCTCCTTCTACTTCTAATTCTTTTGCTTCTTCTTCTTCCTCTTCTTCTTCATTTTCTTCTTCTTTTGTTTCTTCTTCATTTTCTTCTTCTTTATCATTTTCTTCTTCTTCTCCTTCTTCATCTTCTTCTTCTTGATCACCTTTTTCTGCTTCTTCTACTTCTTCTCCTCCTCCTTCTTCCTCTTCTTACTTCTTGTTGTTGCTGTTGTTGTTGTTCTTCTTCTTCTTCTTCTTCTTCTTGTTCTGAAAATATTTAGACTAGATATTGTGACTTTAGCATCTTTTGTGAATCAATAATCTTAAAATCTTGTTGTTAAAGTAGTGTATAAATTCTTAGGGTTAGAAATAATGCCTCTGATGTCTTAGGGTTTGGACTATCACAAAAAACTTTTTATGAAACTCATTCAGTTTTTCACTAAAGTATGCAATTAATTACCCTTTTTAGCTAATGACTCGTCTTATTCCTACTCTTCAATCATCTCAAGAGACTTCAAAAACATTAGAAAAATCTAGAAGTTGTGATATAGGCACATGGATCATACTCTCTTAGAACTTCTCAAATGCTTCCTCAATTAAAAAGGTCTATCCAAAACATTTCTTTCTAATATAATCTATCATAAGAGAAATAATGGTATTAAAGCCTTTAATGAATCTCCTATAGAAGGCCGTAAGGCCATAAAAAACTTCTAACATCATAGAAAAATTGAGGTATTAACTAGTTAATTATAGCCTTAATTTTGTAAAGGTCAACTGATACACATTCTTTCAAGACATAAAAATAGGAAAGTTCATGTATTCAATTACAAAGGTGATTTTTTTGAGGTTGGTACAAATGTCATTCTCCCAAAGCATTAAGAAAATCTTTCTAAGGTGTTCTTAATGGGTTTTTAATGGTGCAGCTAAAGATTAAAATATTAATAAAATAAACTATCACTACAGCTAAAGATTAAAATATTAATAAAATAAACTATCACAAATTTTTTAACTAGGGTATGACTAATCATTCATATAACACATCCCTTATTTTAAACTAGTTTTTTTCTCATCCCATATTGGATCCTAACTTGGTGGTATCAACTTTTTAAATTGATTTTTGTAAAGATAATGGTCACACTCATTTGTTCTAACAAATCATCCAAGTGTGAGATTGAGAACCTTTATTTTATAGTTATTTTATTTGTAACCCTATTATCAATGCACTTTATTCATGAGCTTTATTTCTTGTGGGATAAAAGAGAAAGAATAACATAAGGGCTAAGGCTTTTTCGTATGAAGCATTTGTCTAATAACTCTTGCATTTGTCGAACAAGTTCTTAATATTTAAAAGAACTCATTCTATAGTATGATAGACTTGGTAAACTAGCCTTAGACACATGGTCTATGACATATTGGATGTCACAAAGGGGTGGCAACCCTTGGGATTCTTCAATGAAAATATCAAAAAAATAAGAAAGAATAGATTATATTAAGGGTGATGTAGTTATGTCAATATCTCACTTAGGATCTCTCTTACTACAAAGTCCTAGATGATAGTATCGTTGGTAAATTCTTGATATACTTCACTATGTGATATAATAGGATTTTATTTTATAGGGTGGTATGTGGCTTTATTTTAATAGGTTGGATGTGGTTCTTAGGTGATGATAAGTATAGCTTAAATTTTTGACCTTAGTGTGAATGTGTAAGTGTTAGGCTTGAGAAGGGCATCATGGTCATACAATTAGGGTTGTCTTAAGATGATACTTCTTACCTACATTAAAACAATATCATATAAAATATTTTGGAAATATTAGCCAAATTAAAGTTGAACAATACTTTGTTTCTTGACAAGAATGAATGTTTCAATGATCCAAGAAACTGAGTATAAGTTTGGGCGATGAGTGGTGGTACGTCAAGGCATCCTATACTATTTATAACAACATTAAAAACTTTTTCTCTAAATTTAATGAAGGTATAGAAGATGGAGGTGCATCTCCAATATTCTTTAGACTTAAGTTTAGTGAAGCTTCATCTAACATCTATAATGAGTTTGATGTCCTTGAAAATGTTCTCTCCTTCCTCTTCAAAGTATTTATTGGCTGGATTGAAATATTAAGTATATTCTTTGGTCTATCATTCTTTTTTAGTGTTAAATTTCTCAAATCTATCATCCTTGATATAGCTTATTTATTATGTGAGACATTAGGCAGCCATATGGCCTCACCCTTTGTATTAAAACCAAGTTATTTTAGGTGTTTGGTTAACAGGTTGATGGGGTTTTGTAGCGAGTTTTGGGATTAGACTTGAGTGTAGGTGAGTGATTAGTGGATAGTTCAAGATTGGTGGGTTTGAAGGTAAGCTCAAGCCTTGGTTCAATTCTTTTGGTTAAGTAAAAATTTTGGAATTGCTTGAACTCACTAATAATCTTATAGGTTTCATCTACAGTGTGAATGTTATGCATTAGAAGCTATATATGCACATCTTCTCCTAGCCAACTTAGAGTTAGGAAAGGGTGACCAAAGGTTCTTCATTTGCACCATAATGTAAACATTGAAATAAATAATATATTCATCAATCAAATTTTCTCCTTGGGTTAAGCATTATCATTGGATAAGTGGTTGGTTCTTATATTAGAAAGGTATGTATTTGTACCTTTGGATTCCCTTAAAATCATTCCAAGTTCTTATGGGAATTCATCATCTCTATTGATAATGGGTGTCCATGGCTCTTATAAGATCCAAGCTTATTTAGATAGTATCATTTAGATAAAAAAATAACTTTCATTCTTCATTAAGTCTAAATAATTGGAAGTCATGCTTTAAGATTGCTACCCACTCAAGGTAGTCCTCAGGTCTTAGAGTGCTTCAAAGATGGAGGTGTCATATTTTATGGATTACATGAGCATTTCATCATCATTTTCCCAGTGTCATCCCAAGAAAAGCCATTAATCCTAAAGAGTATTTTATTAAGTGCATTCATAATGTCATGTTCAAAAAAGGTTGGTTTAATTGGAGCATGTTCTAGCTAAGGGATACAAACTCCATATTCTTCTAGCTTGGCTTCCATGATATTTAGTCAAATTAAGAGATCTTGAAGAGCCATTTGTGCATGGTTAATGTATGGGTGCTCCATGTAAGTTCTGTTAAATCTCATGCATATATGCTTTAAGAAAAAAAGTGAAAGAATCACCCTCCCCCCCCCCCCCCTCATACACATACATACTTTTTTTATCTTTTGCATTTTTTTTATTTGATAACAACAAAAGAAAATTAAAAAAAAAGGTTTAATTGAGATTGGTTTATTATCAGCAAAGTAAGCATTAGAAAAATTGAGCTTTGATATTAGTTTGATGTCAGATGAGTAGCACAAATGTAATAACCAACATAAAGATTGACTTATATATGTTAGGAATAAAGAAAATGTGGTAAACATGAAAATTTTGAAAAAGTAATACATAAATGTACCCGTCTCAAGTATTTATTGCTAAGAGGAGACTAGGAGCCACATAGAGGTCACTTCCTGTGCTAGGTTTCAATAACATAATGATGGGATACTTGAAAAAGGTTATGAAAAACTTGTATCACTACAAAAAAATGAATAAGGTAAAGGTCACATGGGCATAAATTAAAAGCATCGAAGACTTTACTAAGTCTTACGATAAAACAGGAATAACAAGATAACTTACTTGTGAAGGTGATTCAAACATTTACAAAAACCAAATCAATATTGTAAGAAAAGGTGATGATAGATGGAAGTGAACACCAAAGAAATTTTAATTGGTAAGGTGAATGGGGAAGGCATTGTGAAGGGAAACAACAAGGTATCTGCAATGTGAAAGCACTATTAAGTGATGACAAAAAGATGGTTATGTGTAGAGTTGTAGGTAAATTGGTATGGTGTCTCATATTAATTTTTGCACCCCTCCTCCCAGTAATGGAGCCTCAAAAAATTAACATGTTGGAGTTTTCATTGCGATCAACCCTAGATCTCAATGAGATGCGAAGAAAAATTGAAAATTTTACTCATCAAAAAATTGTCAACCTTGTTTGCATTTCTGTCACAAACTCGTGGATCACTCAAACCCGCAATTTGGATTATGCCCAAAAGACCCGTTAGTTGAATTATTTTAGTTGATCAAGACCTTGGTTAGTCGATCGTGTTTAGTCAAACTGGTAATGAGTGGTGGAGGCTGCGACACGTAGTGGAGCCGGTGGAATAGGGCCTATTATGCCATTTTTTGCCATGTTTGCATTTCTGTCACAAACTTTAAGCCCCGTCTAAACTTTGCCATGAATAATAAATAGATTAATTGACCAGAAGTGCAAAAGTGTGTATGTTTGGCTTTTAAGCATCAAAAATCTTGATTGATTCTGTACCATGATTTCTTCTTGCATTTAATTAGTATGGGTATATATTTTTTTATTTTTTATGTGATGCATGAATTTTAAGTTTAAAAGAAATGTGAAAATTTTATATTATTTTCATTATGATTTAAAAAATATTAGCATGTAACATTACTTATTTTGTTTTAAAAATGGTGTCCAAATCTAAAGAAAAAGAAGTCGTAATGTGAAGAAGTAGAAATAAAATAAAATAATAAAAAAGAAAAGCTATTATATTTTCTTAGGCTCCTAGGAAATATCTCCATACTAGAATAAAGAATAGAAGTAAGATCCAATGTATTTTTGGCACAATCCTCCAAGCATTGTTATAAGAAGCCCTATTCTCATTGGCTAAGAGGGGACAAACGAAACAACTAGACCACTAAAGCATCCCCTTTAAGAGATCCTCCAAAGATCCATCCATTGGGGCTTAAAGCCCTTCACCCTCACTTTTGGAGATCATACGTAACTTGGATCGCCATTAGTTGAAATTTGAAAACCTCTAAAATGGTGAGAGACTGCCTCTAATAGCTTTGTATACAAAAATACGTTTAATTATAGTCTCTCTACAAAACTCTCGCAGCATTAGGCCAATCCATCATGGAGTATGTTCTAATTCTCTGCTGAAACATGTTTGAAAACTCCACTTAATTAAGCTTTATTGACTTTGTTTGAAGTGAGTTTTGATTTAATTTTCCTAAATCCCCTTTTCGCATTAACATTTTCTATTATTATTTGTGAAAAAAATAATGAAGTTGAAATGAAAAATCAAGAGAAAGTTTTGCTTATTTCTAAAACAGTAACATTTGATAGCCACAAGCAAGAGGTAGATGAAACCCTTACAACCCTACTTTAAACTTTGCAAACTTCAAAACCTTCGTTATTGCCTATTGGTAATCCATTTTTCTTATTTTAATAATAAAAAAAACTTTACAAAAATCTTCTCCACCCTTCTCATGCTCAAAAGAGATCAAATTAGCAAGTTTAGCCACCCTATCAAAGGAGAACATACGAAATATCTCGTCTTCTAACAAAGAGCCACTACAAACTTTATTTATGGCACCAAAACCTTATTACATTATATCCACTTTCAAAAGCCTTCTAATGTAGACCCTTTCTTAACATCTTACCAAGTCATCCATACCTTATGGTACAAATCCCTCCAACTCACACCCAACTAAAGCCTTCTTTTGTCCTTTACTCAACCTCGAATTACCACAAGCTATTATTTTTTATCCATCTTAAGAACATCCTTATCATCCTAATGATGAGCCACATCTGTTTCGATAAAATAGGAATGACCCAAATCAAAAAACTTTCTCTTTCCAACAAAGAAATCTTTTCAACACTTTTGTATCCTAAACTTCAACTAATTAACTCCACTTTTATTATGACAATTTAGATCATTAAATTTTTTAAGAGAATTTGAGACATTACTACTTTACATTTCATGACTGCATCTATATGATACAATATTTTATCTACCTATCTTAAAGACAGCCTTAGAGTGGTTTTAAAGGTTACCTCCCATATCGATTTATTCATTTAACTAGCTAAAAGTCTATTTTTATAATTTTTTGTCAGTTATATCAAGCCTAAAAAAAATCTCACTGAGCATTATTTTTATCTAAATTAATATCAATCAGAACCACTTCAAGCCTACATCTAATGCTTCAAAGAAACCCTTAAAAAAGTTGATTAAGAGGACTATTAACATATTCCAACAGCTCTCGTATAGTCTCTACAACTAGGAGATTTTCAAAAATACCTAGTCAGATGTCCACCAAAATTCTTACAAAAAATCTTTAATATAGCCATTTGTTTCATTAATGAGTTTTTTAGTTGTCTAGTAAATCAAAAGGGAAGGCATGGCTACCTCCAAGTCCACTCAATCGAGGATAAGAAAGGCCCTGAAACAACAAAGATTACCCTCAAAAGGCTTTTAAGGGCCATCTTTCTCGAGGATACCAAGCTCAGTATTTAAAAAAGATAAATTATATTAGAAGTTGAGACTACTATCAAAAAATAATTGAGACATAATAAAGATTTATCGATATCATAAGGATCACAACCACAGAACTTTAGAATGTAAGACTCTCAAATCTTTAATCGAGAGACTATTGAAAGAAGGCTATCTTTAAGAGTATCAAGTAAAAATCTGTAAACTTAATTCTGCTTCTAATAAACTTAGAGGACTAGTACCATTAATAAAAACTAAGAAAAATAACTAGGCTTTTTAGTTGGCACTAAAAGACAAAGGTAAGACACCTATTAGAATTGACTACATCATTATAATATCACTTGTAGGCTTCTCTAGAGAGTCTTTGAAGTCAAAAGGAATCATCACATTACCACTAACAATGAAAAATTCTTCTGGTTTTACGATGCATATGGTCAACTTTATTATCATCACTACTCTTTATATCTACAATGCGGTCTTTAAAGGATAAAAATAAAAATATTCTAAATGATCATCTCGATACCAAACTTGTGCATGAAATTCAATACTTCTTCAAGGTGGTTAGATGTAAGGGGACCTTTTATAGTCAAGAAAATGTTATTTGAATATCATGAAAAAAATAGTTAGACCAACTATTGAACTCCTAAAGAGAAAAGATGATAGCCTTATCTTACCTTGTGTCTCCTTTGCTTTGGTCCTTCTAACTCGACCAAGCATGTAACCATTTCTACTAATTGACATAAAAAAAGGGAGTCCACCCTCAACCTTTTAATCAAGTACCTTGATGCTTCTAAATGGTAGCTCTAAGGCATACCAAGGGTAAACCCATCAATAACGTAGCACTCCCTTCAAATAAATCCAAAAGTACTAGCTATTCGACAAAAAAATGAGTATTTACCATTAAGTAGCAAAAGGCAATCAAGGAAGAAGTGTCAAAATTCCTTCATTGAGCTAGCACATCAATCTTAATTAAGTTAGCCCAAATTACTCATATCATTTGCTTTATATAGACAATGTCATGGACTTAGCCACTGACTTCATATGTTTCAACTTTTTGGATACATTCCCAAGATATCACCAAATTAAGATGGCTATTAAAGATGGAATAAAATTCAATATTAAATTAAGGATATTTTGTTATAATGTCATGCCTTTTAGACTCAAGAATGTTAGAAAACTTATTAAAGGATGATCAACACAATCTTTTAAAATTAGAAAAATAGAAATCACAAAGCTTATAAGAACAACCTATTGAAAAGTACTTCTTTTGAGACACATCTAGAAGACCAAAAAGTGATATTAGAGACTTATCAAAAATTCAATCTTAATCTCAACCCCTTAAAATTTACTTTTTTTATATTCTTAAAGAAATTTCTTTGCCATATGGTATCAAAAGATAGAATCCAACCAAACTCTAATAAGGTAAAAGATCTTTTAGATATGTTATTTCCAAAGACTCCAAAGGAAGTTCAATGCCTTATTGGATGCATCATAGAGCATATATTTCACCTCCAAGTTAGGTGAAAAGGCTCAACCATTCTTTAAACTATTATGCAACAAAGTCAAACCAATATGGCTAGAGGATTATGAAAGGATATTTTAAGAACTCAAGACTTGTCTATCTTATCCTCTTATTTTAAATATTTTAGTAACTAAATAACCATTATTCATAGGCTTAGTAATCTCAAATTCAGTTGTTATCTCTATAGATGAAACTATCACTTTTTATTCTACTCGATGACTATGTTAATACTTTCAATCTCACACCATCAATATAATCATAAGGAAGCCATTGGAATGCATCCTTAAGTCGATAGAAGTCTAAGATAGATTGCAAAAATGGGTCATTGAGCTTAGAAAATTTGAGATTGGTTACATACCTTCATCTCCTCTTAAATCCCAAGTACTTGCTATTTTTTTGGTTGAAGGAATTTCCCTAAAGCAAAACTTTAGCCTTTATTAGACACCTAGAAACCATTTATGGGTAGAGCATTAAGATAATATTCATGTGGTATAAACCTTGTTCAACTAAGTTCAGAAGATTTTAAACTAAACAAAGGAATCATAATCAATTTTTTAGTCACAAACTATCATACAAAGAATGAAGCTTTAATAGCTAAATTAAAATTTTCTTTAGGCTTGTGAGTCAAGCATCTATTGATTTCAATAACTCGCAATTAGTTGTTAGCCTAGTCAATAGCTCATTTGAAGCTAGAGATTCAATTATCAAAGCACATAGGGGACTAAAGCAAACCCTCTTAAAAAACCATCCATTAAGAGCATGGAGGTGATAGTAAATAACCTAAAGAGGCTTACATACTGGATAACTCCCTTGAAAGCCTACCTCAAGATGGAAACCTTTTGTCATCAAAATTTAGATGCGAGAAGAATCATGAGACAAACCCAACCATATATCTTAGTTAAAGATCAACTCTACTGAAATTCCTAACTTGAGGCTTTACTGAAGTGCCTCTACCCATCAGAAGTCAAATACATCATAAAGGAAGTATATTCAAGAGAATATGATAACCATGTCTCTAGTCATATTTTGGCCATGAAAGGTACGAGACATGAATTTTTCTAAATCATCATAAAAAAATATATAATGTTGTTTCTCAGAGGATGCAAAGGTTGTTAATTTCATGCTTCCCTTTCTTGACAATCAATAGCCCCAACAAAAGTCATCAATAATTTTTGGCTCTTCATTATATGAGGAACGAATTTCTTAGGACATTTCTCTATAGCTAAAGAGGAGAAATTTACTTCTCATCGTAATTGATTACTTCTCAAAATAGATTGAAACTAAGCCTCTTATCAGCTAGACGATAATAGAAGTTCATATTTTCTTTTAGTAGATATACATTCAATTTTGAAATCTTTCATCTAAAAACCCTGACAATCCTACAATGTTCCAAGCATAGGCACTTCAAACTTATATAAGAAATATGATCCTTCACAAGCTGAGCACCTCTGATCAAGGTTTGAAAACCCACGTCCTCCACAAACTAAGTTCTCCATTTTTTTCATAAGCCTTTTCATCCTTTCTCCTGTGCTACCAAAAGCTATTTCTACATCTTTGTTACTTTCTTAGCCCTAAAAACCCTTCAACTATTATCTTCTTCGTAGATGAAGTTGTTTACGTCTTTCCAAGGACCAGCAAACCTAATCGCACCCATTTCGATATTGTGAAACACTACGATTGACTATAATTTTTTAAAAGCTACATATATTTCTTAGGAAGGTCCAAGAGGTTGATCCAATCTCTAACCCACATCAACTTGCTCCAATAAGTGTTAACTAACTCCAACATGCTTTAGAGAAATCAAACTCGCATTGACTAGCACTGACTCGTAGTAACCCATGTTGACCTGACTTGACCTACTTTGGCCTGCATCAACCTACACTAATCTGAACTAACTTTTGCTTACTGGAGTAACCCATGTTGACCCAATCCTAGTCTCGCATGCCACTAGAGTCTGACCAAGCAACCTTTGCACTTAGCCAGATTGCTTCCCCATCCACCACATCACCTTTATTTCTGACATTAATGAGATATCCTAATTGGTGAAATACAACCTCCAATAGCACCATATGCCAGGAACAACTTAAATTTAAGCCTTTTGATCAAAATATCGTTGCTTTGCACCAAGTATCCTAGTGTGTGCTCCAATTCTCCATCTGAATGCATTTGGAAATAATTAAGATTCCTTATATTTTATCGAACTAATCTTTTTGTTAATTTCTTGGAATCCGCATTTCACATAAACATAGTGGTTCCACCTATAAATTCAAGGAGGAGGATGGTTGAGGAGCTTGTCAAGATCTTTTGTTTTTGTCATTCTAAGACTATTTGGGTTGGATATTAGCCCTTGGTTTTAAGAAACCCTTTCCTATAGTATGAATATTTGAATTCAATAACAATTGATTTTCTCATTCAAAAATTTTTCCAAAGAACTAATTTAAGTGAATAAATGTAGGTGATCGAGCCTTAATTAATATGAAACTTATGAAGCATTAAAGAGTTTCATTTCAAACATGAATTAAATTACCTTATTGTTCTTGATATCTTATAGTTATACATCCATAAGATGGAATTTTCTATCAATATATACATGTAAATCCCAAAAGTGGGGCAATATTTGGAAGTTTTAAAAACATCAGATGTCTAAATTAATAAAAAAAAATGATAATATCAAGGTTGATTGATGATTCTAAGGTAGATTTTTAACATAAAAATATAAAAAATAAAGTTAAGGTTATTTTTGCTTATTGATATTTTTAGAGAATTTTTAAGAGCTATAGTACTATTTTCATGAAAAATTATACAACATTAAAAGTAGGTTAGAGTAGGTAAAATAAATCAAAAGAGGAAGGTGAGTAAGGAAACATTAGTAAATAAAATTATTTGGAGTCTTTGACACAAAATTAGTTAGAATATAAATTTTATAAGAATTAAAAAATATTATAAAATAATGATTTTAAGAATATTATTTATAGAAGATCATTCAAAAAACTAAAAGTCACCTGAAATAATGAAATTTAGCTAATTGATATATCTTTTTAAGTAGGGTCAAACAAAAATTTGCTAATAAATTTGTAGAGATTGAATTGATCAAAAAATGAAAAGGATATGAAGATTTTCTATGGTTTGATTTAATTATAAATTTAATAATTCTTAAAAATCCTAAATTTTCTAGAACCTAAACTTTTAATGACATAGGAAATTATTGTGAATGAGAGACAAATTGGCGATAAAATTATCAAATTTCAAAGTATAAGAATGTGAAGAGTTATCCTTATGAGGTGGCATGATAGTTGGGGGGAAATATTCAATGAATGAGAGCTTAAAGGAAAGAACATGAGAGAGAGAAGGTGTTACTAAAGTGTTGGAAGTTATCTATGAGGAATGGAGTAAGAATTGATAATAAAATTAGGAAATTATTATAGTAGTACTATAATAGTTTTGTAACACATAAGAAGAAAAGAAAAGGATAAGAAATTATATATTTTAATATCTATTTTATAGCAAGATGATTGCATGCAAAAAAGAAGTAGATAAACATTTTATCATGGTATATATGCTTGATGTACTATTGAAATGATTTCTTAAAAGCAATATTAAGAAAGATTTGTATTATAAACAAATTTTTAAGATGATTACTACTGATTGTATTGCTAAATAACTAGGTTGGAAATGTTAAAAAAAATAGAGTAAGAAAAAGAGATGGTGTGAAAGGTTAGGCATGATATTAAAAATTGAAACAACAATATTATCTTAAATACATAAATTATTATCAAATATAATATAACTCTTATAGTAAGTGATTTGTTATCTAGATTAATGTCTCCTGAAGTAGAACAATTATCTAAAATAAAATATTTGTTGAAGTAATGCAAAAAGAGATATTATTTAAGCTATTTGAAGTAATATATTCTAAATAAACCCAACTTGATTTGAAAAATAAGAAAATGGCATAATCCTAGATCTAACATAAAAATGAAAAATGAAAGGAGAAAAACATGTGAAATAGAGTTAAAATAATCATGAGATTTCTTTTAAAAGAAGAATGACTTTTTAAATAAATTAAAAAATGATAAGAAGACTTTTATTAGTCATATGCTTATTATTTGTTATAAACCCAGCAAGCAATATATCCCAAATATATTTTTTTCACATTCACATTATAATGGTTTTGTTATTGAGCTAACAATGATCACCTTAGCATATTTTAGGCCTAAGATTCTAAGTTAATATGATACAAAGCATAGAACTCCATGGTAGTATTAAGAGAGTAGTTCATGAACTATTTTAATTAGTAGTAATTATCTTTTCATCATTATGTATAAATGGTTGTGATAGTTTTTTATTTCATTACTTTGAACATGATATTGTGCAATACAAAAGAATGGTTTATTACTTTCACTTTGTTTTCAAAATGATTTTCAAAGTAAACATG
Organism: Vanilla planifolia; assembly: GCA_023846275.1. NCBI lineage: Eukaryota > Viridiplantae > Streptophyta > Magnoliopsida > Asparagales > Orchidaceae > Vanilla > Vanilla planifolia. The sequence goes on from CM043877.1 coordinate 3,454,122, forward strand.
AATGAATTTGGAATGATTTTGTCATAGATTTATTTGTAAAAAAAATTAATTTAGGAAAATTAAATAAAAAGTAAAAGGATTAGATAATGTGTCGTGAAACCTTAGAAAGAGGGCAAAGTATTCCACAATACATGATATTAATTATTATGCTTAAATATGTCTTAAAGTTGTTAAAGAAATATTTAGTAATTTGAGCTATGATATTTGAGAGATCTCATGCTTTGGAATGAACATGACCTAAGTTATATATAGAATGGTTTTAGAGTGGATAGATTTAAGGCTCAAAAGTTGCTTAAGAATAATGCTAGAAATTTAAATAATGTACATAAAAATATTTGTTTAATTTATGTGATCACATAATTTATTTGATTATATTTTAGCATTAAGTTAATATAATTTCAACAATAAGATTACTTTTATCTCTATGATGCTACATGAACTAAAAAGGTCAAGCAGATAAGAATAATCAATTGAACTCCACATTAAAAGCTACTTTTTATAATTGTTTTCAAATTTTCTTTCCAAGGTTATGAACTTTTACAATCTTTATTGAAGAAAATATTTGTAATACTAGAATATCTTGAAACACAACTTACAAAAGACATTACCCAAAAGCATTAAAATAAATTGCAACATTCCTCTTCATCTCTCACATTTCCATTGTGTTAATCAGCATGTGCAAGTCAAATAAGATTTGTGTTTCCAATACGATAGAAGCTCAAAGATGATACAATGAAGGCTGGAAAGGCCTCGTTGCTGATAAGATTTGGTTTTGAGATTAACCTCTTTAGAGCATTTATTGAATTAGCCAACTCCTATCAAAGATCTTTACTATTAACTTCTTCTTATTATAAGTCATAAAAGTACTACAGATATTTGCACTTAGTTAATCTTTTAGCATATGTCTTAAATTGAGGTAGGCATCTTATGACATCTACATGCTCACCTTCTTTCTCATATAGACTTTGTCAATAATAAAGATGTCATCTTTATCTTTATTTTTTCATATTCAAGCTCACCTGGACTTTCCTTCTAAATATTCAATAGACTTATATTTAAATTCAATATAATCAAGTTGTTTTATCAATAATAATGCTTAATTTACTTTTATGAATTATTTGAAGCTATAATCATAATAATATAAGTATTAAATGATGGGTGTAGACTAGTCCTAACAACAATATTTGATGCTTTATATCTAGAGACTAATTAGGTATAATACCTAGACAATGCAATAACCTCCTTTAAACTTGGTGCCACCATGTAGGTATTCTACCTAAACTTTGAAATAATATTCACTGGGCCTAATGTCATCCATATATATATCTTAAGGTCATAACACATATACTAGAAAGATATTTAATCCAAAGATCAACACCATGTAATGACATTTGTTAGGCATAGCGTTAATGATAATATCTTTAGAAATCTAACGTCCATTTCTTTTATCCAATCTCGTAATGTGATATGTATAATAATATATCAATTTATATGTATAAACTAGATGGGCTAGTTTAGATGTTTTTATATACATTTCATTTATTTTTAATTAATTCTTATGTTTTAATGTAACATGGAAAGCCATGAAAAAATTATAACTATGTAACCAATAAAAACATGTAATATGTAACACATAATGCTATCAAGATTATGCCAAACTATGAAGAAAAACATAAGCATTTGACAATTTAGTAGAACATAATCCAAAAAAATCATAAAAATATATGAGAAATAATATTATTCTATATCATAGATGATAAATCTATCTTCTTGATTTTCTAAAGGAGCTCCTTAATTTAATCTCCTCTTCTTTTAATTTTTCTACATAACCATGCCTATAAAATGATTAAAATAAAACCCTACGTATAATATGTACTAGTTATTTTTTGGCTAAGAAATTTGTTCCAAACAACTTAGGATCATACTTGTATGATTCTTATATCATATAGTATGACCAGTCGTATATCTATGTTTTCTAGCATAAATTGTATGTTCATAATCCATTAATCATATCATATAATCTCCTATATTTCATGCTACTTTAACCTGATCATAAAGTCTGATTATCATATCATAATCATACAATCTTCCTTTACCTTAGTTGACTCATAAGTTCTAATTATCTTATCATGTATCAAAAGATTGTATAATATGATTTATAACATCATACTATATGCTTTCTATTTAAACTATTAAAACAATGTGCCATTTCTCTTATGTGGTTTCCTTTATTATAAACTTTTTTAATCATATAGTATGATCCCCTTGATCATATTATATGATCTCATCATAAAACTATAACAAATAAATTGTACCTTATGATTATTTCCATAATACATATTTGATTACAAGATTTTCTCTAACTGATTTTATAGTATGATTAATTAAACCACATTATATGATTTTGTATATAAGAATCTCTATACACTTCCATTAACAGACCCATCTTAGACACTGATTTAATCTTTATTTTTATCATACAACATGATTCCATACATCATACAAATGTGATCATAATTTTAAGCCATTAAAGAATCATCAAGAATGATTTTCATAATCGTACGAAATGATCATATATTTTGTTTTAACTACATCGTACAAGATTGATACCCATATTATATTCTTATGATAAACATGATAGTTCAACCCATTTCATAGGTAAAATACTCATATCACCTTTATATGATAAACTCAATAACTTTATAATTTTATCATACTAGTACCACAAAGAAACATTCATGTACGAACCTCTTAAAGACTTCTAGAACTAACATCATATCCTTATGGCCTTTTATACCAGATTATTTTAAGTTGATTGTACAATATGATATAGACTATCACACTCATACAATACATATCAACAGCTATAATCTCCCCTTCTTCTCTTGGGTTTACTACACATCATAATTAATTTGTATTATTTAACATGTCAAACATTCCAAATGCTTTTCTTACTTAAATTGAATTGCAATTATGTTGATGTTAAAATTACCAAAAGAAAAAAATGCTAAATTCTTGCCTTCCAATCTTCCCTCTTAGTTATAGTAAGCAAAAGTTTTCATAATCTCCTTCTTCTCCTTCCTTAGCATGATCTTTCCTTAAGTCTCTCTCCCTCCCTTTATGTATGTCTATGTGTTCGCTGCAACCAAAGCTTCACTCAGTGAAAATAATATTTAAAACTAAGGATTTTAATGTGCATGGGATCAAGTACGGGATAATAGTCAAAGTTTATAATTTCTCCTCAAAGATCCAAATAAGTAGTCAATCAAAAAATAATCCATCAATAATGGTTAAAAAAACCATTATTTTCATGACTTCTTTCAAATTCTTTTTTCAAAAATTATAAAATTTTACAATATTTGTTAAAGAAAGTCTTTTTCATACAAGAAAATATTGAAGCGCAACTCGCAAGAAAAATTACCTTAAAAGTGATAAAATAAACTTGATCAAGACGCACAAATTAACTACAATTTACAAAGATAATCACAAATATCTCATGGCTAATGATACACTTCAATAATCTATCTTAGTCCAATGGAATGAGTAATCTTATAGTCAGTCAATCTTATTTTAACAAACAATTGCACAATTCTAATGATTTTATAAAAATGAACTCAAGGTTAATAGGAGATTTTGTAAGGGTGAAGGAATTTTAGTATCATAAACATAACAAAATTGAGGTTTAATTTTTTTTTTAATTATTTGAATTTTTATGAATTTTTTAAAATTTATTTTAAATTTTCAATAAAAACCATACAATGCAAAATGAACATATGACACCTCAAAAAAGAGAGGTGAGCATAAACATTTAGTGAACAAAATTATTTAGATTACTATGACTCCAAGTTGATAAGAATATAATTTTTTTAAGGATTAAAATAAAGGATTTATAACTTATAAGAATTTATTTATAAGTTACAAAACTATAAAATTTTAATTAAAATATTTGATGAACAAAAAAATTTATGAAACTCTATCAAAATCTCAAACTTAAGAAGAGCTTGATAAAGTTTTCTCTATTAAAAAATGGAGTACAATAAGAATGGAATTAAAAAGTAAAAGAGATTTAAGGAATATTATAAAATACTAATTTTTATGAATTTTTAGTTTCAAAAAATTAAAATATAAATATAGGTAAAAAAAGGCAAAATTTATTTAATGGGTAGAACTTGTTAAGATGAATCCAACAGTTAACAAATGTTTAGAGATCAAATAAATTAAAAAAAAAATAAAAGTAATATTAAATGTTTTAAAGTTTTAATTTAATTAAGAATTTAATTAATTTCTAAAAACCTTAATTTTTAATAAAAGAATGACCATGAAATGAAGTGGCAAAAATTGTTAAAGGAGTATGAGGGTTCATTCCAATGAGAGGAGGTTAGGAAGAGACAAGGACAAGTCCAATGAATGATTGGAAACGATGAGTGTGAGAAGTAGTGCAAGATTAGTATAAAAACGAAGTATGTAATCAATGAGAGATTTTTGGAAAAAAAAAATAGAAGTAGGAGAGACCTCAATTGACAACTTTGGGGAGAAGAGGAAAAAGAGGAGGTGCTACAAAGGACTAAAATGAGTACTGCAAAACTACTATAGCATCAGAGAAGGGAAGAATTGGAGAATAAATTGCATTTGTTTATATTCATTTAATGATAAGACCACAACATATGAAAACAAGATAGCAAACATTATATTTTTTTTGTATATGATTGATGTAATATTGTTTGAAAGCTTAATGATTTCATTAGAAAAAATATTTGATCAATCAACTTGAGGTTGAAATATTTTTTTTTTCCCTGTTAGGTTGACAAAGATGTTTTGACATGATAGTTGCTTTTATTTGAGAACATGATGTATGTGGTGATTTATTTAAATGTTAATTTCAACATGCTATCTAAACACATAAATTGTGATAATATTTACAAAAGAAAAATGAAATAATAGTGGTGCAAAAAGAGAAAAGAAAAGATAAGAAAATTGTAATCATGGGTTGATAAAAAGACGACATTATTCAAAATACAAAAGATGAATGGTTGTCCAACGTAGCGACTATTATTCTAGATTAACAGTTTTTAAGATCAATTACAACGGTCATTCATTAGGATTGTTTACTCAAAATAATGTATTCTACCAAGTTAGCCTAATTTGTTATAAAAAAAGTCATTACCATATGTTATGTTGTGTGTTTGTAAATAACATAACATATGATATGATCCAAAATTATATTATTTTATATATATACATTCATGTTTTTATTACTGAATTAATAATAATTAACTCAATTTATATTTAGTCTAATAATTTTTAATTCAAAATAAAGCTTAGCATTAGATTATTAAAAAATAATGAGTGATAGCATCATTAGTAGTCCACCTAAAAGTTATGTTTTTTTTTTTTATTTATAACTGATGTAATTATTATGTCAATGTTTTATTTTTATCTTAGATGATGGACAAATACTTGAACTTTATTTAAAATATTATTTGAAACAAGATGTGAGAATAATAATGTTTGAAACAATTTGATAACTTTTATCTAAACTTTTCTAATTCAAATTGCAAAAAAATTAAATTGATTCTACAATGTCATATAAAAACATTTTTTTACATCGAGCATAAAAAATGGCATTGAAAAAAAAATAGTTTGACATAATTTTATTTCTTTGTAAAAATATTGCCTCAAAAAGTTAGAAGATAAAATAAAAGAATTAAATGACATTACATCAAACCAAAGAATTTGTTTTAAGCTTTGATCCATCGCTTCATAACATATCTTTTAGTTTTTATTACTAAATAATTTAATGTTTCTCAAATAAATTTAATTAAATGATACTTGTACCATAAAGATGTTAAATTAACTAATCAAGTATAGTATGTATGAATAACCAAATCATCTCCAATTGAAAAGCTATTTTTTCATAATTTTTTTTAGATTTTTTTTTTAAAAAAATGCAAACTTTTAAAATCATTATCGAAGAAAATTTTTATTATTAGAGAAAATCTTGAAATACAACTCACATGACACATTACCCTAAAAGCATTTAAACAAACTCGATTGAACCGAACAAATCAACCATAATTTTGTAACATAATAACAAGCATAAGATGGCTAAGGATACACTTCAATAACTGATCTTAATCCAATGGAATAAATAATCTTATAGTCACACAATCCTGCTGCAACAAATAAATTGTGCCATTCCTCTTCGTCTCTCTCCTTTCCAGTGGTGTTGATCATCATGTGCAGTTCAAATAAGAGCTGTGTTTCCTTTGTAATTTGAGCATCATTGACACCCATGCCTGCTACCATATCGATTATGATCAATTTTCCTCCCTTCTCTCGTGGAGGAATGGCTTCTTTGCATCTCTTCAATATCTTAATGCATTCTTCATCGTTCCAATCATGAAGTATCCACTAAGAATAAAACAATTGACAACAAATGAGAACAATTTTGTAAAAACGTGTTTGGAAAAAACTGTAAAATGAGGTAGGTTGTTACTTTAAGTAGGACGGCGTCTGCGCGGGGGACCTCGACAAACATGTCGCCGCTGACGAACTCAATGGCAGCGGAAGCCCTCGGCGCTGTGGCGATGACTTGGGGGAGGTCGAAGACGATGCAACGAAGGCCGGTAAAGGCCTCAACCAGTTTGACGGCCGTCAAGCCGGTGCCGCCTCCGACGTCCACCAATGAGCCGATCCCGCGGAAGGCCTCCCAGCAGACACGCGTGACGATGTCTATCACAAAACTGGAATCGCTCTCCATCGCGCTGTTGAAGAGGCGGTTCAACTGAGGCCGTTCGACTACCAGGTCCCAAAAGACTTTCCCGTGGGTGATCTCGAAGGACGAGGTGGTGACATCCGGGCTGCGGAGCCAGTCGCCGAGCATCTGGGAGGAGTCCACAAGGTGGCAGTCGAGGATAAAGCGGACAAAGGGGGAGGAGCAGTGGATGGAGGTGGAGAGGAGGAAGCGGGAGATGGGGGTGAGGTCGAAGGCCTCCTCACCGGAGGGGGTGACGTGGGTGTCGAAGAGGCCCTCGAGTGAAAGAAGGCGCATGAGGCTACGGAGGTGGCGGGACTTGACGGGGGGCACGGAGAGGGAGGCGCAGAGGTCGGAAACGGTGGCTGGAGTGCCGTGAAGGTGGATGGCGTCTGGGATGGCGAGCTCGATGGCGCATTTAAGGCACATCGATTTGATAAAGCTGAAGGTGAGGTTCCATAACTGGGCATGCGCTTTCAGGGTCTCTTCCATATCCGGCTCGCCGACGGCGGTGGTAACTTGCTTTCTGTAAAAAAACAGCTATATGTCTTATCATTACTCAACATCTACATTAATCGCCTACTATTCCATCTTACGAACTATTGCACAAATAAATGTAGTCTTAGAGAAACAGAAACTAGGAAGCATGGATCTATCTTATTATTGGAAACCAATAATGCGCCTTGCGATTGTTGACTTGACATGGCCGCATTGATCACAAGCGACATTACGAAGAAATGGCCATTCCGAATTCTAAAAATGAAAGGAAACGAATTCCGAAGAGTTGAACCTGACTTAGCAGGCATGATCACAGAAAGGAATACTTACAGGAGATTGGAGACGACGATCCTTCCGAAGGATGGGAGCAATGCTTGCAGCAGATGATATGGGGAGCTATAAAGAGCTATGGCGGTGACGACGGCTTAAGGAATTTAAAGAGATGGAGGTTAGATAGCATGTGAGGTGCGAAATGCTTCGGCGAAGGCCCACTGAATTGTTTATGTCATGCATTTTTGGCAATCTAATATTCGAAGGCCCACTGAATTGCTAACTTATGTTAAAATAGAGACTCCCCTCGTGTTTAAATTTAATACAATGTAGCTTACCTAAGCCAACTTATTATAAACTTGTTTTAACTTACGAACCAAACAGAAATTAGCTTGACATATGTTCTGACCCATGTTAATATATGGGCCAAAAAGATTTTTCCTAAACCTGATAAACTTCCAGGATTCAAATTAAACCATCTCAAATTACACCTGTTTGTTGCATATCTATTTGTCTACATCCACTAATCCTTGGCATCATAACATAAGCAGCATCCAACCTTTACAAATGCTCGTGTTCCAACCCTTGACTGAATACTATTTTTTTCAGATCGAATGAGCAGTTAACAGTCAAGACTTCAAAGTAGTATAAATCAAACTGAACTCAAAAGATAAGCAACTGTGCATGCTGAGCTGTATACATATAGAATAGTACCTGCATGCGTGAATAGCATCTTGGCATGGGCAGTTCAAGCGTGAACTTGGAATTTTTATTTTTGGTTAAAAATGATTTGTTTCATATGAAAGTTAAAATATTATATATTTTATAATAAAATATTATATACAAATTTTTATATAAAGAGATAAAAATGATAAAGTAATTTATAAATTTAAAATTTAGAATTCTATGAATTTAGAATTTTTGTAATTTAGAATACCTTGAAAAGAAATTTTTTAAGAAATTTAATCTCTTTATAACAAAAAACCTCTTCTTCTTCTTTTCTTGGAATCTCCTAAATTGAGGAATTTTATTCTAACTATTAATGCATTACTCACAAAATTGGGTTTTTTTGTAATGCAACATAGACTCAATCATCTTAGACAATTCCAAAGTGCAATATCTAATACTAGGTTTCACAAAATTAGTTCTCTTTGTTGTTTGTTCAAAATTGACTAACAAGATATAATCCTAAAAAACTACTTTACTCATTCGCTATTTTTGATATTAGATCTAGACAATAAAGAAAACAATGCTCAAGATTTATATATATTAGATTTAGATAACAAAGCAAACAATAATTTTATCATACAAACCTCTTCTTTAAGGAACTGAATTATGTATACTTTTTTGCTTCAATGCAAGGCTTTCACATATAGCCTAAAACTATGATATGCAATACCAAATCCAAGAGAGACATGGGCATATGCTCGATGAAGTAATCACCCCAAACACTTGATTGAAAACCTTGCAAGGGGTTGCAACTTTCTATGAGGGATGAAAGGACTGTGAAGTGAGTATCTTCCATTGCCATTTTTCTGCCGAAAATTGCTTCAGAAGAAGTAAGTTCTTGGTTTGCTTCTACAGGCCGTTGGTTAGAGGTCACCTTTTATAGTATTCTAAGAGTTAGGTTTTACGCCTAACTTGGTTCATAAATAAAACACCTGCAACTGACGTGACGATTAAAAAATTACTAAACATGAGCATGTTATGTGTTGCTGTAGTTATTATTATATCCTCTTCTTTAACGGCCTTCTCAAAGTTCAATTATTTTGTAGTTATCATTATATCACACTCCATGTCTTTTGATCTTAATTAGTTTGCTTGAACTAATTGAGTGACACATCAACTTTGATCTATAGGTTTAGTCGCGTCATGAGCAATTCTTTATCACGATGGTTACAACCAATTTTGTTGCATCAACAAAGGGATAAATGTAAAAAACCGCTTAGTTTAGGCAATTATATATGCTTGTTGATTATATTGAGCAGTCAGGAAAAATTGTGTCATCTCCTTTCCTAATTTATTGCCTTTTGTTTGCATAATTTTCTTTTAAAAAATCACTATAAAGAAAATTATTATTACCATAAAGAAATTGAACATTTATTAGACAACAAAAAAATATGACATAATAATAACCAAAACATTGCATAACAAGCTCATGTTTAACGGTTTTTGAATCATCACATCACCTGCATGTGTTTTATTTGTGAATGAAAAAAGAACTACCTAATTCTTAGAATACTATAAAAGGTATCCCCAATCGATGGCCTAAAGCAGCAAATCGAGAAAGGTACTTGGAGATTTCTTCTTAAGCAATCTTTGATCAGAAAGGGCAATGGAAGATACTCAATTCACAGACCCTTCATCTCTCATAGAATGTTGCAACACTTTACAAGGTTTTCAATTAAGCATATACCTATGTCTCCATTAGAATTGGTATTGCATAGTCTTTGGCTTTATGCTTTCATTACTTCATTGACTATAAAAGGGTATAATATACTTTGAGTCGTGTAAGTACTAAATTTATTGATATGTGGGCTTTGAAGGAATCTATACTGCTAAAAATTCATTAGTTGAAGCCAATCCTGAGTCAAGCTCCAAATGATACAACAAGTATACTTTAGTCTTTCAAATTTATTGATACAATTCAACACTTCGGAGTAGCTTATCACTTTGATATAGAGATCAATGAGTCATTAATCACAATACACAAGGCTGGAATCAAACACACCAATGATATCCGTACTATTTCTCTTGGATTTCAATTTCTTAGACAACAACAATTTCCAATATCAACAGGTCATTATTCTTCTTCATATGATTTGTAATAGTAAATATTTGAGAAATTAACTAACCATTTTTATGATGTTATAGATGTTGTTGATAGCTTCTTAGGAAAAGAATGAGAGTTTAAGAAAAGTTTGTCAAGTCTTTATGAGGTAGCTTATCTTGGAACACCCAATGGGGAGATGTTTGAAAAAGTTGCCAATTTTGCAAAGAGGAATTTGGGTTTGATGTGTGCATATGAGAACAATGGTCTTAAGAGCTTTAAGAACTCCAAGGTTTGGGAGAATGGAGAGATTGGAAGCAAGGGAATACAGATCTTTATACAAAAAGCAAGTGAATAAAAGAGAAGATCTATTACAGCTTGCTAAATTGGACTTTCTATGGGTGCAATTAATTCACTTAGAATAACTTCAAAGCATATCTATGTAAGCTTAACTAAAAAAATGTATTGTTATAATTCATAATTATTTTAATAGTTTTAGTTATATATGAGATTTGACTTTTAATTTTTTTACTTCGAAATGGAACAAAAATATTGGCATTGCAATATAGTTACCATTTGCAAGAAATGGACCTGTGGAGTTATATTTTTCGACAGTTTGAATATTCTTTGAACCTTGTTATTCACATGCAAGGAAAGTAACCACAAAAGTAATTGTATTGACATCCATACTTGATGATATTTATGATCAATATGGAACAATAGAAGAGCTTCAATTGCTTACTAACATAATAAATAGGTAACATCTACTAAAATTGTCTACAACATCATTGACATGTTTTCATTTATTCACTTTTAATTAAATTATTATTGTATTTAAAAAAGAATCAAATCAAGAATTCTATGGAAGAGTTATTTATTGGTATGTCTACAACTATTTTTATAGGTAGACATCAATGAAATAATTGAACAATTACCAATATATTTGCAGAGTATGTATTGGTTCTTTATAAAACTTTCAAAGAGTTTGATGATGAGCTTGCATTAGAGAAAAATGCATATAAAGTTCAATACCTTAAAGAAGAGGTAACGTTGAACAATTCTTCACACATATAGCAATCTTGAATAATTCTCAATGCATGCAATTATGACACTTGTTTTTATGCGCTATTATGCAACTTTTAGCTTATCTTAGAATTACATAGACAATAATACTCTAAGAATTTTGATTAGTGATGGTCAAGTGTTTGACTTGGAACCTCTTGTGATAAGAATATTATTATACACAAACTTACAACAACAATTGTTAAAAAACAATGAAAAAATATTTTGTAATCAATAAATTATGCTAGATTCTTATATTTAATTAGACATACCTTAAGATTTTCACTTGTTGTAGATTTTCAATTTTATAGAACCAAATGATCTCAATCTTAGATTTAATACTTTTTTACAAGTTAAAATAACATGATTTATATCATAACAGTTTCAAAGGAACTAACCTTTTTTTCATTTTAGATGAAGAAACTATCACTAGCTTTTTTTAAAGTAAAGCAATGTGGAGCTCAAGGTTATGTGCCAAATGTAAAAGAACATATGGAAATCTCGCTCATGAGTAGTGTTTATCTAATACTAAGTTGTTCTTATTTTGGCATGAAGGAAGTAATTTCAAAAGACACATTCCATTAGGTTACAAGTTTCCCTGACATTGTCAAAAAGTAGCGTGCATAATTTCTCGAATGATGGATGATTTCAAGTTAAAAGAGGTATGCATTATAATGTTAGTTGAATATTTTTTTTTCAGTTATCTCTTATCTCTTAATAGTAAGATCATATATATATATATATATATATATATATATATATATATATATATATATATATATATATATATATATATATATATACTATAACATTCATTAAATAGCCTTGGATAAGGTAGAGCATCTTTCCATGATCTTTTGCTTGGTCCTCATGCATATGAGAGCTTTCTTAACACTAAATTTTCATTACCTCTTATAACCTACAATGCTCACATAATTTGGATATTTTACCAGCATGACCAAAGTGTGGGTCAATTACCAAGGCTATATGGAGGAATATAATTACACACAGAAAAAAAGCATTCAAAAAAACTCACAGAATTGGTGAAGGATGCATGGAAAACTTTCAATCAAGAATTTTTTCAACTTAACAACCTTCCATAGTCGTTGGTTCAACCAATCATCAACCTTGCACAAAGTGATGGAACTTTTTTACAAGGATAAAGACAACTATAACCATCCTCTTGGCTCCACGAAAGGCAATATCAAATTAGTTATGTTGGAACCAATTTTTTCCGAAAAAGGTATCCTAAAATGTATAGAAGTATAAAAAAATCATATTGAATGTTTTGATCATAGTTATTCATGTAATTAATAAGAAGCATTGAATATTTTGCACAATTGAGCTAATCACTATTTTTTTAACTTACCTTTAATGGGTCAAATAAAATTCTCTTTTGTTGCCTCTATAATTCACTTCTCCATGGCTTCTCTTAATAAAACCATAGGCCCTTCTCTTGGGCACTAATTAAAGCTTATTGATTACCTTACTTCTTTCCTTTTATTGAAGACTAAATACCATTTACTTTTTAAAGCTGGCTAGCTACCTTTATCTTATCCTCCTTGGGATCTCACTAGTATAACTTCTTAACATCCTAAAGCCAAAGGTGAGTATTTTAAACCTGATTAACCTAATAATGTATAATGGTGAAACCATTATAAAAGATGACACACATAAATAATAAGTGGATATTGAAATAAAAAAGTCATAATAATCAATATAAATAGATATTCTCAAGGGAGAGAGATAAATACTATTTATGAAAGATTATGAATTAAAGAATCTAGATATTTTTATTTTACTATTTTTAAAGATGACTAGGTCATAAAGCCAAATAGTCAAAACATTTTGAGAAAACCCCAATATTTTGTGCTTCAATGGAACTCGTACTGTCGAAAGTTGTAATGTTATTATAAAAGAAGAATTATTAAAATTGCTAAATAATTTTAAAAAACTAAGATTTTGTAAGAAACTGAAGAGCATGTGGTGACCTCATTGTAAAAATAAACTAATGAATTATTAAAGCCCTTTGAAGACAAAAATGTGAGAAATATGAAGGAGTATAAAGTTTTAAATAAGTTGATATTTACTTATATAAGCTAGCCAATGAAACAATAAGTGCAAAGCAAAAGGGAAAAAGTGATTAGAATTTGTTTTATTGAGAGAAAGTTTTAGAAGCGAGTTTGGAAAAAGGTTAGAGAAGAGGATCATTGAGAAGGAGAGGAGATCTTCTTACAAAGATGATTTTTGAACTAAAGCTTACTATGAAAGAGAAAGGAATCCTTTCTAATTTCTTAAATTTGTTTTTATGATGATCTAGTGAAACAACTAAAAATTGTTAGAGTAAAGCCATTGCAAGGGTCTCCATGAGTTTGAAGACATAGAAAGTTGGTATGTAACAGTCGGAGATTTGTGAAAGTGCATGCATATTGATTTGAACCTCAAGGAAGGTATTAGATGGTTCAACCATAGGATTGGATATTTCAATCATTTCTTGGAAAACAAAGTTGACTAAACATGCTAACCTATGCTAAGATGCCCTTTGAATACTCCAATAGTTCCATAGATGAGTAGATGAATTTTTGCAAATTGGGTTTGAGTCTTTATTAAACTAACATTAGATAGTTTGATATCAATCTATAATGCATTAAATTGTCTAATGGGGAGCTAGATTGTATCAACTAAGGTTTGGAAAGGTTCTTTAGTCCAACATTTACCAATAGCATACCAAATGATTTTATAAAGAGCTTCAAATGATCTTCGATTTGATTTACAATTGTATGAGAGAAAATAATTAGTCCATTATAGAATATTGAAGTAGGAAGTAAGGTGAACTAAGTGAAAAAATATAACATATATATATATATATATATATATATATATATATATATATATATATATATATATATATATATATATATATATATATATCTATATATATATATATATATATATATATATGATTACGAGAAATGAGAAAGAGAAATTGAAGAACCAAAGCATAACATTCCTAAGGTACATGGATAACTTAAATTTATAATTTAAACATTTATTTTTGAATTTTGCTTTTGTAACATAACATTGTTCAAAGGAAATAATGATCATAATGTAGGATGATTCTTAAATGGATGAAAGTAAATACGAAATATAAAATTGTATATTAACAAAGGAATCCAAAGATAATGATTTTGCTATAACCAAATACAAATTGAGCATAAAAATGGTTGATCATATTAATAAAATAATTAGAAATAGAAAAGACATGGAATTTGTATAAAAACCAAGACTTTGAGGATTAAATAAATTTACAATTTGTTCAATATATTTTGCAGATCTTATGGATTTTTTAATGCAAAAAAAATGTTTTTTTAAAGTTCTTTTAAGTATAAACCTTTTACTAAATTCTCTACAATGCCCTTAAACCTTAAATGTCAACTAGACAATGGACATGATTGGGTGAGGCTAGATCACGATTGGGAGCTTGTGCTAATTGATGAAAAAATATAAGAGAAAATTTGGGAAAAAAAAAGTAAAAGGGAAAGAAAGGCTGAATTTTTCCGAGGGATTTATAATGGATTCACTAAAGAAGCAAAGGAATCCAAAAAAGTATATAAAAAGAGGAGACAAATACTACATTATTGAGTTCAAGCATATTGCTTAATTATAATACACAATTGTTTGCTAATTAATGAAATATAAATGTGCTTTTACATTTGGATTGAAGCTCATTGGTTAAGTATTGTTTGAAAAAATGATTTCATTGAGCCTATATTAGTTATTCTTCTTATGATCTATTAACAACACATATAATATTGGATTTCATAATGCTTATGGTAAATCATTCATATATATAAATATATATATATATATATTACATCATTTTATGTAAATGGTATGGGAAAAATATTTTGATAGTAAATAGGAGCAAACGTGATTTGCATGAAAATGATTAATTATGAAATTATTGTAGGTTCTTATTATTAGAAAAAATGGGCCATTAAATAAAAAAACCTTAAGGAGTAATGATAAGATCCTGAGGGTTATCTGTCATAAAATAAATTTTGCCTCAAAAGGGGTGTACACTGAGATGGGTATGGGTTTTGTAATAGTACACCAAAATATATGAACAATTTGATTGTTTAACCTCAAGTACTAGTAACAAAATAAACTAGATCATATAATAAATGAAGATTCATTGAATATTAAATGATCTCAAGAGAAGCAAAAGGGCCTATAAAAATTCATTTGCTTATAAAGAAAAAAAAGAGGGTTCATAAATAGCGAAAAGCATATCATGGCATAACATAGTTATTAATCCTTATTTACAATGATACTTGTTTATCATGTTCCTTGATTAAAAGTGCTAAAGAACTCACTTATTGTATAACTCAAAAATGTAATATCTTTTATGTATGGTTGTGTAATTTTTTCCCACTAAACCTATTTTTGGCTAACTCTTCAAGTACTATGGAAGTGTAACATGGAACTCCACTGGAGTAGTGACATGAGCTAAAACCTTAGCAATGGTTATTAGTTTGGCTTTACCTTAATAGAACGTATGTAGTATGTATTGAGACTTTTGAATATGTTGTAACAATAAGTTGTCATTACAATAAATTTGGCTTTTATTTGGTCATATCTTCTACTTTATTAAATGATAAAAGAGAGATATGTCATATTTTAATTATTTCCATTACAACATAATATTATTTTAGAAGTTTGAAATAGTTAATATCTCTCTATTTGTGTTATAGCTATGACAAGGTGGTATCAAAGAATAATTTTTTATTAGCTTTGTGGTTTTCTTATATTACAATAGGTTTTCCTCAGAGTCTTCTAGGTTGATCGTATGCTCATGGATAAACTATTTTTCTATTTTGATGATCGAGATCTAGTATTCATAAAAAGTAGGAAACGTGCAATTCTTGTTTGGTAAGAAGAACGGTGCTTAGTTTGGGCACTAATTGCAGATATGCTAGGTAGCATGCAAAATATTGGATTTTTTTTTATTTTTAATGTTCAAAAAATGGGGAATTACTTTTAATCATTGAAGCTTTAATGAATTTAAAATTTAGTTCAGTTAAAACATTAAAGGAAGTAGAATCTACACCAAATTTATGTATTTGAGTTTAGTTTTAAATGGTATACTCAATTGCATATTGCAAATTTTCGATTATTTTATAACAACAAATTTCAAGAAACATTCTCAAATTAGTCTTTCATCGTCAACAAATGTTCTTGCTAAAAATGTCTTCTAAAATCATTTCTCAATTAAGAATTTACTTAATTTCTTAAGTTACAAATAATCGAGCACAACTAAGCAATTTAACCTTTAAAATGTTCATCAGTCAGTCAATTATGCTTGTCTCAATACAATATTATTTTTGTTTTTCCTTCTATTTACTCTATGTTTGCATAATTATGGTTTTTTAATTTAGCTCCGGGTTTACGACCATTTTTGACATCAATGCAATAAAAACATATAAATAAGCACTCACATGGATTACTCAAGATCTGCATTAATCGCCAACTATTCCATCTTAGAAACTATTGCACACATAAATGTAGTCTTACGGAAACAGAAAGTACGAAGCATGGATCTATGTCTTACTATTTGACTTCACATGGCCGCATTGATCCCAAGCGACATTACGAAGAAATAGCCATTCCCAATTCTAAAAATGAAAGGAAACGAATTCCGAAGAGTTGAACCTGACTTAGCAGGCATGATCACAGAAAGGAATACTTACAGGAGATTGGAGACGACGATCCTTCCGAAGGATGGGAGCAATGCTTGCAGCAGATGAGATGGGGAGCTATAAAGAGCTATGGCGGTGACGACGGCTCGGTTAAGGAATTTAAATCGATGGAGGTTAGATAGGATGTGTGGCGCGAAATGCTTCGGCGAAGGTCCAATAAGAAGTGGGGTCCAATGAATTAATTATCCTGAATAGAGCAGTTGTTCGGATCCCAAATCTCTTAAACAATGACTATATTAGCCCTGTGTTTTTCTGCAATTACAATAGGTTTCCGTCCGAGTCTTCCAGGTCGATCGAAAACTCATGGGTAAACTATTATTCCATTTTGATGATCGGGATCTGGTATTTATGAAAAACAGGAAATGCGCAATTCTTGTTTGGTAAGATGAACGGGTGCTTATTTTGGGCACTGATTGCAAATATGCTAGGTAGCACACATAATATTGGTTTTTTTTTATTTTTAATGTTCAAAAAACGGGGAATTACTTTTAATCGATGTAGCTTTAATGAATTTAAAATTCAGTTCAGTTAAACCATTGAAGGATATAGAATCTACACCAAATTTATGTATTCGAGTTCAATTTTAATTGGTATCCTTAATTGCATATAGTAACTTTTTGATTATGTTATAACAACAATTTAATTAGTCAAGCATAATTGATCATTAATCATCAAATTTCAAGAAACATTCTCACATTAGTCTTTCATCATCAACAAATATTCTATCTAAAAATGTCTTCTAAAATCATTTCTCAATTAAGAATCTACTTAATTTCTTAAGTTACAAATAATCGAGCACAACTAAGCAATTAAATCTTTACAATGTTTATCAGTCTATCAATTATGCTTGTTTCAATACACGATTTGTCTTAAGCATTTATAAATAAACCATTTGTTATACTTTTTCAAATATAATAGAGCAACCACATAATCATAACAATAAAAGTGAAGAACAAGAAATCTAATTCTAATATCAAAAAAAAAATAATGAAGAGAATAAGGGAGAACATAGTATTATCCATCTTGTTGTAGGGTGGATGGATTAGTGCAATAGAGGATGCAATGCTTTTCATGTTGATAGATGATGATTTTAGCATAATAGAGGGTATAACAAACAAAGTTACATGTAATTTTACATGTTGCTAAGGATAGTTGCATGGGCACATCTACATTAGTGCTACCATGAAAATGTGAGATGACACAATTGAGCATGCAAACCTAGAGATGTTACATTGATGCAAGGCTAGCGATTGAGAATTTTGTGGAATTTATCGGGGCTATTATAACATAGTCGCTCAAGATCTACGACGACTAAAGTGAACAATTCACGTAGGATCACCAACTATATCAAGAAAGAAGGAGGATGGTAGCAATGGAGATGAAATTAAAAAACATTAAGAGAATTATGAATAACGAACCAAATAAAGATGAAAGCTAACCTATACTTCCATGGAAATAATATATTGTGCATAAATTTACCTTATAAAAACTTCTTGATTATAAGTGATAATATATTAAACGATCCATTTTTTAATTCCACCATAATCGCAAAAGAAATGTTGGATTTAGATAAATTTCAAATATATTTATACTATAACAATATAATGCCACTGTTATACTAGTATGATACATACTTACCCAAGTGTCTCTTTTGAAGACTCAGCCATTTATTTGGTGAATCAATGTCATAGTAGAAGCATTCATTTATCGTATAAACACAATCATTTGTGGTTAGTAATATAGCTTTTCATATAACATATCGTATTGTATGATCTTACATCATAAATATTTTTTAGAGCTCAGAATTAAGAATTAGTAGATCTGTTTAGTTGTACAGCATGATGTATGTATCGTATAAGCATAATACTTTGAAAGATATAAAAAATAAACTGTTTAGACAAGTACATTGTAAGGGGTAATTTAAGTGTAATTTATATTATTTTCTATGATATAATCAATATCGTAAGAGTGTGACTTCTAATTTAATCATTTTATAACTAGGATTTTATCCATTATAATTTTTTGATTTTCATATATTCTTTCGACTCATATAAATAAAAGTGCTTTTGCTGATGAATAGGCAAGTGAATCAATTGCTAAATTAATTTACAAGTAAAACAAAGTTCATAGCTACGAGTTGAGGTTCAAAGTAAGAAACTTCTTATTCCTACTACGTTATTCCAAGTTCATATATATCATCTTTTTAGTTATTACACATAAAAACTTAGCAATTTAATAGGTATCATCCTTTCAACTCATTTAGATATGCGTCATTTTAGCTTCTCAAGTATATGATATAAGACTTTGTATGAATTATTTTGTATAACTAATGTATAATTTATCTAAGCTATTATTTGCACCTTTTAAATGAGATGACTCCTACATAGTTATCAGTGAAAAGGAAGTGGTTGTAAGGTTCGTACTTATAGAGTACAACAAAAGACTATTGGTTTTAGTGGAAACCTGGTCAAGTTGACTGAGGATGGATGTAGGAAAAAATTTTGTCAATAAATCTAAAAATCTTATATCTCTTTTACTTAGTTTGCTTATGTGCTTTCTTTGTTACAATCTTATTGAATGTAATAACTATTTTCCAAATATTATTAAAGAGCAATTATGATTAAAATTAGTTGATAAATAATATATGTTATTATTTTTTTGTATTTAAGACCAAGAAGTAGCAATATGCTTTACTTGTCTTATCGATTTCACTTATCACTTTATTTTGTCATTACAAAGGTTTTCCAAATCTTAACATGACTTTCTAAAACTTGATTATAATAAGAATAAAGATAAATCAAATAGATTACTTATTTGAGATCATTTGAGTTTTTTGGATTTTGAGATTACATAAGCTTATGAATTTGGTAAGACAAAGAAAAAGAATTCTATTTGTATTTTATCTAGTGTTTAAGTTTGATTAAGTTTAACATTTGCATAATTTACCTTCTCACTTCTTCTGGACATCATGTGTTCCACATTTTCTATAAGTGATATCATAGCATGGTTGCTTTAGTATCTAAATAACCTAGATAAGGTCCACACGTTCTTGCACAATGTGACATCGAATCATGCTACTTGGGTGAAGGATCTTCTTCTTATTGGCCTTCTTTATTTTGTGGTGATTTTTATCTTTATTGGTAGAGTTAGATGAAAAGTCATTTACTTTCTACTAACATTTATTTGTGGGATATTATATAATGCCTTTTAATTTTTGACAGTAAATTAGTAAATAATATTTTAATTGCAAAAGAGATTTCTATATTAAATGATGAACAAAAGCATAATGTACAACTAAATACTCATGCCACGAATATTCTCCATTGTGTCTTGCATGTCATTGAATTCATTAAAATCATGAACTTAGAAATCAAGATTTGGACGAAACTTGAGGTTACATATGAAGGAGCCACAATAGTTAAGGAATCCAAAGTCAATTTACTTATAAATTATTACATATGTATAGTAATGAGACCATTTAAAATATGTTTATAAGGTTTACTAATATTAAAAAAATATCTTTCTTACCTTGGTAGAGATTTAGCTAATGTGGAATATGTGATAAAGATTTTACATGTGTTAAGGACCTTAACCTTTTAGTAAATGCTACCAAAGCCACCAAAGACTTTAACCATCTCTCTTTGGACCAATTAATTGAGGAATTGATTTAGAACAAACTAGACTTTTATTATGATTTAATTTAGAACTTATAACATTAAAAATACTTAATAGATTATTAAATAATATTAAAAGATATTATATACTAATTGAAGTTAGGTGACAAGTTTGATATTTTAAAGTTATTCAAAGATTAGTGTATAAAATTGTATCTATAATCTCTCCTTCTATTTCTCTTGTATTATTTCAAATCACAACCAATTCATCTCATATGATATCTAAAACCTCATAAATGCTTTTCTTACTTTAATTGAAATGTACTAATCCTAATGTTTATAAAAAAAATCAAAAATCAAAATGTTAAATGCTTACCTTACTTTTTTTTATAATATTCCTTCTTAACTATAACAAGCACATGTTTCCCCAACCTTCTTTTCCTTAGCTTGTTGTCTATTTAAGTCTCTCTCTCTCTCTCTCTTTCTCTCTCTCTCTCTCTCTCTCTTCCTTTCACTTTATCTATCTATCTCTCTCTTTCTCTATGTGTGTATGTGTTCTCTCAACCAATGCTTAACTCAGTGGAAAACAACTCGTTTTATATTTATACAAAGGATTTTGGCATGCTCATGATTTGATAAGGGATAATAGTTGAAGCCCTCAATTTCCCCTTGATGACCAAAATAAATAGTCGATTACGAAAGTAGCCATCAATAATGGTTAAAATAAAGTACTGTAGAAAATTCACATAGTAGAATGCTATCATCCATTAATCTGATTTGTTATTTGTTAAAATTAAAAATTTACATATCAACCTTAGTGCAGTCAACATTTCCTCATTTGTAGACAATTGGATTAAACTAAGCTAAAATTTCAAAACTTGGAAATCTACTTTGTGCAATATTTTTACATTGCAATTACATCAATCTCTTTAAAAATTTAAAATTAATTATCGAGATCTCCAAAAATTATAAACTTAACATCATTAGTTTTATCTCAAAGATCTCTTTCATTAATATGCTACAATAATAATTTTGATATCGTTTGATAAAAAGATATACTTTCTAATGTTTTATCATTTTTTTAATATTTTTAAATACAAATATGATATTTCAAGAAATTGATTTGATCATGTTCTATTATACGTAAAACTTATGTGAAGGTTTATCTTCTTGGGATTTATTCTAGGATTTTTTTATCATGATCAAGAAAAAAATAAGAATTATTATCTCTTCTTATAGAAATTTTGTCCAAAAATTTTAGAAATGTTTGGATATTGATTGATCACATCAACTTATTATTATGATTAAATAATAGATATTAAGACATTACTTTTATCACTTATGAATATTCTTAATCATAATACTATCAACTTTATTCTAGGAATTAATGCATCTTGATCTTTATAAAAAATCAAGGTTGTTACATTCTTCGCTTATTATAGATGTTTTATTCTAATAGTTTCAAAAAGTGTCAAATTCTAATAAATTTTATTTTTCTCAAACAGATTCCCTCTTTATTAGATTGTTTACAAAATTTTTCTATCCTAAAATACTTTATTTCTTGATATCTAACCTCTTTTCTATTATTTGAACTAATATCTTTAAATATATTTAATCTCATCACATTCTAACTTATTACAACAAGTGGATGATCTAAAAATTACCTTTAAAAAATATGTTGCATATTCCAACATGAGCATAAGACAATCTAATGTATAACTTGCTCTATTGTCCTTAGAATTAAATAAAATTTCACCTCTGTTGGATTCTCATATCATTTTTCATACAATTTCTTACTCTAACATTATTCTTATTTATTATTCTAATTCTTAGTAATTTCTTTAATGATTGTAATCAAACACTTATTCTATTTGTTATGTGGATAGAAATAAAGAAATGTAATACTTATAAATAAAGAAAACTATTATAGGTCATTTTTGTAAGTATTGTATATCTATAATGATATTATTGGGATGATAAACCTCTACTTAAGGGATTGAGTAAACTTTTGTTAGTCTTAACTTAGAGATTGCTCCATCTCTAATAGTGTTACTATAAATAATCATGGATCTGGTACCTGTACAATATCCTACATGATCTCTATTCACACTATTTAAGGTATTTGTTATATTTATTCCATGACTTTTGAGACAAGTTCTAGTAATATGTCTCAATTCTCTACATAAAAGGCATTTGATTGGGTGAGCAATATCTAACTCACACTACCCTTGGTGTCATATTCCACATTTTTCACATCTTCTTATGCCATTATATCTACAACTAAGGCTTGTACTAGTAGCTTTGTTTGTAGATATAGAACCATCAAACCCTTTATGATAAAAAACTACATCCATGAGATGCACTAAATGTTTGTCTTTTGTTAGAAAATTTGGTTTTAACCTTTGAGTTTCAAATCCTTTTTTTTATTTCTTTCCTATTTTTAACAATTCATATTCCAATTCAATGGTATGGGCTTGTTTCACTAATTCCATATAATTTGTGATTTGAACAATCATCAAAGCTATTTAAATTTTATCCCATAGACCTTGACGAAACATATAGCATAATTGTTCTTCTTGCATCTTTTCTTATATGGATTTAAAGAACACCATCTTTCAAAATCTTCTACGTACTCTTTCCAAGGAATTTCTTTTATTAATCTACTTAGAAATCAAATTTGGTTTCCAAACCTCCACTAGTTCCTAGTAGCATTTCTCAATATCAGAACTATCGAAGCTACTTTTCTATTATCTGGACAAGACATCCAATCAAATATTCTCACCATCTAGTTTAATCAACTTGCCATTGCTATACAATTTTCATTTCCTACAAATGATGATAGATGCATACAATAAAACTGATCAGTTATCTTATTATAAAGTCCCTTTGGCCCCCCCCACCAATAGATTGTAATAATAAGATAAGAGTTTGAGCTTGTTCTTGTTATGCATCGCCTTGGTTTCACTATTTTTCCTCTACTCATATTCCTAAATTGTTCTCTATCGATAGTTGGACTGCACTTATCACACTACAATATCGAAACATATTATCTAGATGTGTTCTTATATAATTAATAATAACATGAATAATAATGAGAATGCATGCGATAGTATTGTGAAATTAGTTTTTCCTTTAAATCAAATAAACAAGAAAATTCGAATTCCAAATTTAAGTGACAAGAAACTATTATTATTTTTTCAAAATCATGTTTATGTAATAACCCATAAATGTTTTTTTGTTGGTGACTTGGCAGGTGTCATTTTGCTTGGTTACGTCCCTATATTTTTTGTGTGGGTCTACTCGAAGTCACTGAAGAAATGTAGAAGAAAGGATGATTTAGAATTGTGAGTTGCCTTTCTCATTTATGGGTTGTTTATTTTAATAAAAAAAAATTCTAATATGTATCAATTTGTGGTTTGAGCTATTTTAAATAGTTCCTTCTTGTTATCAGTGTTCGGCATTCTGGTGCAATTTTGGTTGGAGTTATTGGGCAAAGTAGGGAAGATCCTACAGAAAATCTATTAGAAGAAGGTCTTCATGTAGATTCTTTTAAAAATTGCAGAAGCTTTCCCCTTACCAGGTTCTTTTTAGTCTATTTTTATTATTAAAGGTTCTTTAGTTCTACTCAAAACTATGTTTGTTGTTAAGGTTCTTTCGCCTGGACTAATCCTTGGACTCAGAATAGCTTTTGGCATTTGGTTGTACTGACTGAGTTTTTATGATATTTTTCAGAACAGAGTTTGGAGGCCTTCTACTATACTATTACATTTGTGATCGTACAGATCTATTTGAGGAATCAAGAAAGGTGTTTTTTGCAATCCAGGCAATTAGGTGCTATGTTAAGACACAAACTTAATTCTTTCTTTTATCTCTTGTCTTTATAAGTGATGAATGATTTATGACCTCATATATTTTTTTGCTAAATTACACCAAAGATTATAAATTATTTACATTTTTGTCTTGGAAGTTTTATTAATTGGGGTTCTAAGATTGGGGTCTAATGTACACTCATCTTAACCAAAGAAATCACATATGGGTGAGAGTCATTAATTATATATCCACATTTTCTATTGCTCTTTTGTAACTTGAAAAATTTCTACTGTTCAAGTTGAGTTGTATGTGATACATCAATGATGTCAACATACTTAATCACTACTTTTGCATTTGTGTGCAAATTATTATGATTTGCAAGTTTTATGAAAGAAAAGAGCAATGATACTAAAGAAGATTTTTGAGGATTAGGTTGATGGATCATGACCAAACTTATAACAATTTTAACATTCAATATTTCTTCCCTGTCATCGATCTCGAGTAGCACCATTCCATCCATGCCCATGTTGAGTGTAAGGTTGATTAATTTTCTATTGAGATTTGTTTTGAAAATGACATCTTTCACATCCTTGATATGAACCTCGTCCTCTTCCCCTTGAATTTGATTTCTTTTTCTTCAAGGTATTGTTTTCTTTCAAATTCAGTTTTGAATCTAATGCTTGATCAATAGGTGCAACATAAGCACTTTTCTTTAGTCTTTGCTCATGCCTTTATAAGGAACCTATTAGCTCTTTAATAAATAATCTACTTATATCTTTAGATTCTTCAATCGCTACTACCACATGCTCAAATATAGGAGTTAGAGAACGAAATAGCTTTTCGATCATACGTATATCATCAATTTGTTCTCCAATTCTTTTCATCAAGTTCATAATAGTAATTAACCGTGAGATATAATTGGAGATAGTCTCATTTACATTCATCTTTGACTACTCAAAATCACATCTAAGAATTTGAAGACGTACACGCTTCGCACGTTCAACACTTTTGAAGATTTTGTTGAGTTTATTCCAAACTTCTCTACTTGTAGTTGTTTCTGTAATTTTCTCAAAAGTAGCTCTATCAAGCCATTGATATACTAAGAACAATGTCTCTTTATCTTTTCTCTCTGTTTCAATAGCTTTTGATTCTTCAAAACCACTAGTAACGATCTCCCAAAGGTCTTGCGAGCCAAGAAAGGCTTTAAATTGGATACACTAATTATCATAATTGCACCATTTCAAATATTTTAAATAAAAACACACTTTCAAACACTGCTTTTGCTTTCTACAAATGCATTGTTGAACACTGTGTCGCTTCTCATTTCTGCACACCGCACATTATGCAAATCGCACTTCGAAACATAATTTTTTTACTCTTCTCCCTTCGACGCTGCATTGTTCGACCTTCTTCTTCTCCAAGCTCTGCTACCACTTTAATGAAAATAAATTGAAGTAAAATAGATCTCAAATTATAAATAGCAAACTTTTATTAGAGAGTATTTAAGAGAAATTAGAAAAAAGTAACAGAAATCCAAGGTGCAAGAAGACAAAAATGATAGAATTTAATTTTATTCATGTATAATAACATAACAACAATTACATCATTTTATAGGCAAATAATCTTCCAAATATTTGATTCTAATAAAAAAATTTATTCCTAATCTATACGATAATTATAAACTTAAAATTTAAACCAATTTAAATATTTAAACATTTAAAATATTTTAAAATGTACTAAAAAATATTTAAAATGTACTAACAAATTCTTAAAATATGTTAACAAATATTTAAAATTTGCTAACATCACAAGCATGACATGGCTAAGGATAAGCATGTATAATTGATCTTAATCCAATGGAATGAGTAATTTTATAGTCACTAAATCCTGCTGCAACAAATAAATTGCACCATTCCTCTTCATCTCTCTCCTTTCGAGTGGTGTTGATTATTATGTGTAGGTCAAATAAGAGCTGTGTTTCCTTTGTAATTTGAGCATCATTGACACCCATGCCTGCTGCTATATCGATTATGATCAATTTTCCTCCCGTTTCTCTTGGAGGAATGGCTTCTTCGCATCTTTGCAATAGCTTAAGGCATTCTTCATCGTTCCAATCATGGAGTACCCACGAAGAATCATACAATCAACAACAAAGGAGAACACTTAGTAAATGTGATAGAACAAAACTATAAAAAGAGTTAGAATGGTAACTTTAAGTAGGGCGGCATCTGCGCGGGGGACCTCGACAAACATGTCACCACTAACGAACTCGATGGCCGCGAAAGCCCTCGGCGCTATGGCAATGACGTGGGGGAGGTCAAAGACAATGCAACGAAGGTCAGGAAAGGTCTCCACCAGCTTGGAGGCAGTCAAGTCGGTGCCACCTTCGATGTCTACCAACAAGCCGATCCTGCAAAAGGCCTCCCTGGCGACATGCGTGATGATGTCCATTACAAAAGTGGAATCGCTCTCCATCGCGCTGTTGAAGATTCCGTTGAACTGAGGTCGTATGGTGTTCAGGCCCCACAAGTCTTTCCCGTGGGTGATCTCGAAGGACAAGGTGGCGACATCGGCACTACGGAGCCAGATGCCGAGCATCTGGGAAGAGTCTACAAGATAGCAGTCGAGGATAAAGCTGATGAAAAAATAAAAGGGTAGGGAGAAATTAGAACAAGGCAGCAAAAAGTTTAAATAGGAGAAGACAAAAGTTATGAACTTTTATTCATGAATTCATAATCACAAAGAACCAATTACATCAATTTATAGTCAAGAAAAATAACCAATCCCTTAAATATTTCCACATAATGTGAAAATTTGTTCTTAAAAATACTTAATAAACTAACAAAATACTTAAGATATGCAACCACACTTAAAAAAGTACTAACACTAAAAGTTTGCTGACAAAGGCGGACAAAGGGGAGGAGCAGTGGATGGAGGTGGAGAGGAGGAAGCCTGAGAATATTACATTGAATTCTTTACTATTTTATATTGTTTTTCAATGATATATTATGTTGTGTGTTTGTAAATAGTCTAGCATATGATATGACAAAGTTATATTATTTTATATATATATATTCACGTTTTTTTTACTAAATTTTTGATAGTTGGCTCAACTTATTTTTGACTTAACAATTTCAAATCACAATGAGGCTTAGGATGAGACTATCAAGAAATAGTAAGTTTAGCGTCATAAAGTAGTTGATTTAGTTTGTTTTTTACTATCAAAGATGTAACTATTGTATCATTTTTTTTTATCTTATATTATGGACAAGAACTTGAACTTTAATCCACAATAACATTTGAAACTTACATTAAAAGAGATGTAAGAACAATAATGTTTAAAACAATTTGATAGTTTATGTTTAAGGTATTTCTGATGTGAATTCAAATTGTAAAATGTTTAAAATGATTCTTTTATGTCTTATAAAAAGATTTTTGAACTTCAAAAAAAAAATAATTTTGAAAAAATTAGTTTGACATGATTTTATTTCTTTGAAAAAAATTGTCTTAAAAAGTTAGAGTATAAAATAAAAGAATTAAATGACATTATATCAAACTTAAGACAAACTTTTAATCCCTATACATCATTTAATAATATATTTTTAAGTTTTTATTACTAAATAATTTAATTTTTTTCTCAAATAAATTTAATTAAATGATACTAGTATCTCTAGGATGTTACATGAACTAAGCAGGTAAATATGTATGAATAAATGATTTATCTCTACATAAAAAACTATTTTTTCATAATTCTTTTAAGATTTATTTTTCAAATTTTTCTAAACTGACAAACTTCTACAATCTTAGTTGAAGAAAGTCATTATTATGAGAGAAAATCTTAAAATAACAACCCACACAAAACATTACCTTGAAAGCATTAAAACAAACTCAATCACACCTCACAAATCAACCTTAATTTTAGAACATAATCACTAGCATCACATGGCTAAGGATAAACTTCAATAATTGATCTTAATCTAATGGAATGAGTAATTTTATAGTCACTAAATCCTGCTGCAACAAATAAATTGTGCCATTCCTCTTCGTCTCTCTCTTTTCCAGTGGTGTTGATCATCATATGTAGGGTCAAATAAGAGCTGTGTTTCCTTTGTAATTTGAGCATCATTGACACCCATGCCTACTATTATGTCGATTATGATCAATTTTCCTCCCTTCTCTCATGGAGGAATTGCTTCCTTGCATCTCTTCAGTATCTTAATGCATTCATCATCGGTCCAATCATGAAGTATCCACTAAGAATAATGCAAATAATAATAAAGTAAAATTATTTTGTAAAAAATAAAGAGTTTTAACTTTAAGTAGGGCGGCGTCTGCGCGGGGGACCTCGACAAACATGTCGCCGCTAACGAACTCGATGGCCGCGGAAGCCCTCGGCGCTTTGGCGATGACGTGGCGGAGGTCAAAGACAATGCAACGAAGGTTTGGAAAGGCCTCCACCAGCTTGGAGGCGGCCAAGCCGGTACCGCCTCCGACGTCTATCAGCGAGCCGATCCCGCGGAAGTCCTCCCTGGCGACGTGCGTGACGATGTCCATCACAAAAGTGGAATCGCTCTCCATCGCGCTGTTGAAGATGCGGTTCAACTGAAGCCGTTCGACGATCAGGTCCCAAAAGATTTTCCTGTGGGTGATGTCGAAGGACGAGGGGGCGACATCCGGGCTGCGGAACCAGTCTCCGAGAATCTGGGAGGAGTCGGTCGAGGATAAAGCGGACAAAGGGGGAGGAGCAGTGGATCGAGGTGGAGAGGAGGAAGCGTGAGACCGGGGTGAGGTCGAAGGTCTCCTCCCAGTCGGGGGTAACGTGGGAGGCGAATAGGCCTTCGTGTGAAAGGAGGCGCATGAGGTTGCGGAGGTGGCGGGACTTGTCGGGGGGAACGGAGATGGAGGCGCAGAGGTCGGATACGGTGGCTGGAGTGCCGTGGAGGTGGATGGCGTCTGGGCTGGCGAGTTCGACGGCGTATTTCAGGCACATCGATTTGATGAAGCTGAAGGTGAGTTTCCATAATTGGGCATGCGCATTGAGGGTCTCTTCCATATCCGTCTCGCCGACGACGGCGTTATGTTTTTTTCTGTTTATATGCGTTTTCTATTATCAATTTTAATTCCTTAAAGGTTCATGCCATAACTTTCTTGAAAAAAAACATAAGCCACTCAACTGAATTTCTATGCGATAAGGTTTAAGTTATCAATTTTAATTCTTTAAATGTTCATAGCATAACTTTATTTAAGAAAAACATCAGCCTCTCAACTGAATTTCTATGTGATAAGATTCAAAGAATATCTTTTAAGTAAAAAATTTCTATATAAATTCGTTTTTATATACATATCAAAGTCATACAGATAATAACATTTTTATATGAGTAAGAAATCCTAAAAAATTTTTGAGATCACAGATACTACTAAAGACGTAAAATTTTCAAAAGTAAACAAAAAAATGGGACATGAAAGAACCATTGCACTTCCAAGCACTTTTTGAGTACCCCATGGAATAATGTGAGAATAAAGAAGTAAAAGAGGATCTCAATCAATTTGACATCATTCATCTAGCACAGCTATAAGAAGCGCTCTCCCTTTAGTTCAAGGGAATTCAACACAAGCAACTTTATCGAAGCTTCCTCCCTTGGAGAATTAAATATGTCTTTGTTCTCGAGTTCTTGAGTTCACCTCCAAATCATTAAGCTCATCTTCTATAAGGTTTTTGAACTTATAGTGCAAACATTTTTGTAGTAGGCTTGCCACAGGCTTTTAAACATTGTTTTTTCCCTTTCATTATGTAAGACACTTATGGAACGCTGTGAGTAGGTAAGAAAGGGGTAGCAAGGAGCTTCGATCAATGAGACTACTTGGGAACAATAAAAGAGAATAACAATGTTTAAAAGCCTGTGAGAGGTCTAGTGCAAAAACTTTGGTATTATAAGTTCTAAAACCTTATAGAAGATAAGCTTAATGATTTCGAGAAGGTGAGCTCGAGAACACGAGAACAAAGAGATATTTAATTCTCTAAGGGAGGAAGCTTCGACAAAGTTGCTTTGTGTTGAATTCCCTTGAACTAAAGGGAGAGTACTTCTTATAGTTGTGCAAGATGAATGAAGTCAAACTGATTGGGATCCCCTTTTTCTCCTTTATTCTCACATGGTTCGGTGGGATGCTCGACAAAGTGTGCTTGGAAGTTCAATGGTTCTTTCTTGTCCCTTTTTCTTTTTCTTGAGAAATTTTTAGGATTTTTTACTCATATGAAATTTTTTTTTTACTTATATGGCTTTGATATGTATATAAAAATGAATTTATATAGAAATTCTTTATATGAAAGATATTCTTTGAGCCTTATCACATAAAAATTCAGTTGAGTGCGTACGTCCCCAGAGGCTGGGCACGCATGTACAACGGGAATGACGAACAATGGGGAGATAGCGGGGAAGCGTGGAGAGAAAATTATTATTGCGACCTCAGGAGACAATGAGCTTGGAGGTGGATCGCTGGAGGCGGAGGATACATACAATTGTGGTGGGAAGGCTATTGAAGCTGAGTGCTCCAGAACTCCTCGAATGCGGGTGGGGAATACGTATGACTTGGAGAAGAGGGGACAAATGCTGGGCCCGTAGATGCTTGTCCAACCCTGGCGCAGGAGACAGGGCGTGGTCGAACATAGAGGTTTAGCAAGCAGGGCGAGCCAGAATTCACGGAAGACCTTCAGCCGAGGGACTTCTGCTGAGGTGGTCGTAAGTATGCATCACAGGAAGAGGAGCCTATCCAAGGCTCGAGGAAGAGATATGGTAAGGCGGGCTTCGTCCCCAAGGGCCAAGGAGGACATGGAGAGGACTCCACGGGAAGAAGCTCCAATGAAGGAAGTGGAAACGGGGCAGACTGCACAGGCAGGAAGGAATAAGGGGAAACTGCCATTGCTGCAGGAGGATTATGTGGTAGACCAAACCAAAAGATCAGATGGTTACTACACCAAAACGATGTAGGAGAACTTCTCCTGGGCTGTGCCTCGTGGGGTGCAAGGGATATCGAAGAGGAAGATGGAGGATGCCTCATCTGGGGAGGAGTACCTCGACGTGGCTGGAGAACTGCGTGGCCGCATGGGGGCACCACTTACGAAATTCTTGGTGATGATGTGTTTTGCGGTTTTGAATATCAGAGGAGTTAGGGACAGGAAGTCCAGAAGTTACCTACGAAGGTTTGTACATGAGGGGAATGTTGCAGTCGTGGCCCTTATGGAGACGAAGTGCAATGTTTCCTAAGGAAGGATGCGGAATGGCTCCTTAGGAAGGAATGAAATTTCGTGGCTTAACCATCAGCTGGCATGTCAGCATGCATTATTCTTCTGTGGAAGAGCTGGGTCAATATCACGATCACAGCTGCCTCAACGCATGTTGTGGCATGCAAGGTGAGGCTACGTGATGCAAGCAAGCTAAATTGCTTCGTTGTCTATGGCCCCAAAGATCACTAGAAGCGTCGCGAAGTCTGGTATGTCATCAAGCATGCATCCAGCGGGGATGACCCACTCATTGTGGCAGGGGATCTTAACCTTGTGAAGGTGCAAGAAGAGAAATGACGTAAGGAGAAGTTTATCTATGATAAGGGGCAGCAAGAGCTTGCTGACCTTATGCAGGAGCTGAAGCTGGTGGACATGGGTTTCACCTGCAATTGCTTTACCTGGTGCAATGGGAAGCAGGGCGGCGCATGCATCCTGGAGCTACTCGATCAGGTCTTTATGAACTCTGCGGGGATGCAGGTGTTTCCCGAATGCTCTGTGCAGCACCTGAGCCGGCTTGGGTCTGATCATTACCCGCTGGTGGTTGATATGGGGTGCAGAAATTTGCAGGCTGAACAATGGAAGGATACAATTCAAAAGTGTATGGTTGGACTTCCCGTAGTCGATCGGGGTGGTGCACCAAGCATGACACAGACATGTGGGGGGGGGGCCGGAATTGCATGGAGGTGCTAACGATCAAATTCAAATGTTCACTGGTGGCACTACAGAAGTGGAGCCAAGAGGAGGTGGGGAACATTGCCAACAAGAATGCGGAGTTGGAGAGAAGCATCAATGAACTACAGTTAAAGGAATTTCGAGAGGGACTAACAGTGGAAGAGAGCACGCATCTTGGCCACATGATCATGGCCTTCCACTATGGTTGCACACATGAGGAGCAATGATGGTGGCAGCAAGCGAAAGTGCATTAGGCACAGCAACACCCGGTTTTTCCATGCTGCTGCGACAGCTCGTGCATGGAGAAACCGAATCACTCAGCTGAGGGACGCGGAGGACAACGTGGTGGATACACTTGAAAGCATTAGGACTGTCCTTTTGGCTGACTTTGAAGAGAAGTAACGATGCGCAAGGTGGGCATCTATGTCTTTGAGCTCTGTGCCGTTCGACATTTTATGCATGGAAACATCTTCCAAGCTTGGCTAAAGGGTCACCGAGAGTGAGATAATTGTGACCATGCGAGGAATCAGAAGGAACAAAGCCCCGGGTATTGACGAGATCACGGTGGAATTTCTGCATGGCTATTGGGCAATCACACAAAGGGACATCAATCATGCAGTGCAGGCTTTATTCGAGGAGAGGAGGCTGCCGGAGGAATGGAAGGACACGTTGATTATCCTTATCTCGAAGAAGCTGGGGGCGTGCAGGCCGGAGCACTTTCGGCCAATTAGCCTCAGTAACACCATATATAAGGTGGTGGCGCGCATACTGGTCGAGAGATTGAAACTGATGATGCCAAGCTTGGTCTCGCACGAACAAGCAGCTTTCATCCCCGGGCGAAGTATCTCAGACAATGTATACATCGCACAGGAGATGGCATTGAAAATGCGCGCCTGCACCGCAGTTTCGGGCCTCATGGCAGTCAAGATCGATATGGAGCAGGCTTACGACAACGTGCAATGGTATTTCCTGCTCGGGATGATGAAGACTATGGGATTTCCTCCTATTTAGTGTGAATGGATCGTAGAATGCATCATATCTCCGTGGTTTGGTGTTCTTGTTAATGGCTCTCGCCTTCCTTGGGTGGTGGCGCAGCGGGGGCTCCGGCAGGGATGTCCGCTCTCGCCTTACCTGTATGTTATGGTTACAGAATACTTATCTGTGCTGGTGAGGGATTATGAGACCAAACAATTACTCGGATTCAGACCTGGACAACACGCGCCACTGATTTCGCACCTCCTCTACGTGGACGAAGTTTTATTATTTGCTTCCGCCATGCATGAGGCTGTGATTGCTGTGTAGAGAATTATGAGGACCTTCAGGGAAGCTGCAACGCTGCGTGTCAACTTTTTGAAATCCAAAGTATATTTTAGCAGGAAGATCAGCAAGAAGAAAGCGATAATGGTGTCAAGGAAACTATATATGGAGCAGGGCCGGATGCTCACGTACCTCGGGGTCCCTATTGCAGCGAAGCGCCTAAGAAGAGCAGACCTCAACTTCCTGCTTCAAAGGATTGAAGCTGCGGTGGCCAATTGGCGGATTCGTTTGCTGTCGCTCGCGGGTAGAGCTGCCTTGGCCTCCTCTGTTCTCACCGCCATCCCAAGTCATATTTTGCTTCACTGTGTTGTGCGAGCGGGAGTAATTGATGAGATGAAAAAGAGAATTAGAAGCTTTCTATGGCACCGGAAGAGCAGTGCGCATATGATGCATTATGCACCCTGGGATTGTGTCACTTTGCAGAAGACTTCCAGCGAGCTTGGGCTTCTTGACTTCCGCGCATGGCAGCGCGTGCTGCAAATGAAAAACTGCAAGCATATTCTAAGTCGCGAGGCGAGCCTTTGGGTGGATACTATGAGGCGGAAGTACAAGATAACGGACCCTGTTATGAAAATTCCCCAGAATGCATCCTATGCGTGGCTGGTACTGGAGGCAATGCCAGAAGCGGTGTCGATCTTTGTATGGAGAATCGGTGATAGGAGGACGGTGAGATTCACTGAGGACAATTGGTTGGGCATCCTCCCATTATGCTGCTGGCCGACCTTGACCAACATGAACATCATATGGCCGGCGAGCATGGCTGAATGCATCACTGCAACCGGGTCTGGGATGTGTACAATATTCGTGCAATGGGCAGGCAAGGAGCTGATTTACAGAATTCTGGATCTCCCCAAAGCTCGGACATCTACTCAAGACACGCTCCTTCAGGCGCACACCGAGACGGAGAGGGTCGATAGCGGGAGAATCTATATGCACATGGTGCTCAGAGCTGATGACACCGTCAAGCGAAGTGGCCGGCGTCACGCGGGTGCGGATGTTCATGTGACGAGTCATCAATGACTACCTCCCTACTGCGGCGTGGCTGGTGCGCAGGGGGATGCTCGAGAGTAGCAGCTAATAGTGGGGCTGCGTGGTGGAAGAGTCCATGCAACATGTTTTTTGGGACTGCCTGCGCACCCAGGAACTCTGGGATGATTGCCAGGCCTGCGGGGCAGTGGCTGTGCTGGGATGGCCTCGGGGTGCAGGTGCTGGGTTGACCTTTCTTGACCGGCTCATGAGGTTTGTAGGCTCTCCGGCGGTGCAACGTGGGGCCGATGCCAAGCATGCTGCCACGTTGGCTACCACCATGTATTATATCTGGGAAAGAAAGAATGCGATGAGGCATAACAATCCGATGGTCAAGCCATGCACGTTGCTACGAAAGATCAAGATCGATGATGGATAAAAGTGAATTGTGACGCAGCGGTGGGGGACTACATTGCTGGCCTTGGCCTAGTGGTTAGAGACTACATGGGGAGGCCGCTCCTGGTGGTTGGTAAAAGGGTTTTCTCTTAGGCTGGTGAAGCGATGGAGGTCTAGGCTATGCTTGAGGCCCTCAACATGCTAAGGGGCTCCTTTCCCCATTACAGTGCCATGGAGATTCAGACTGACTTGATGATGGCGCTTCAGGAGGTTAGCAAGTTGATATCCCACCCTCCTATGACAGGCCATTTTGTCGAGACTATCAGGTACGCAAGATGTGTGGAGGCAATCAGATTTTCCCACATTTATAGAGAAGGGAATGTGCCTGCTGATTGGGTGGCACGTGCTGCACGTTGTAATGAGTTCGTCTTGGGAATGGGGGGAATCCCTTTCCAAGCCCCTCATTAAACTTATGCTGTTAGATTTCATGTTTGATCCTCCATGAGGATTTCATATACAAAATCTTTTTTTATGACTTATGCCACTTTTGAATAGTTTAATATATTATATATTATCAAAAAAATATACTTACAAAAAAGGACATAACGTCGTCGTCGGTGAGATGGATATGGAAGAGACCCTCAATGTGCATGCCCAATTATGGAAACAAACCTTCAACTTCATCAAATTGATGTGCCAAAGATGTTATTACATAAACAAGACTTTGAAAAAAATAATAATAGTTTCTTGTCACTTAAATTTGGAATTCGAATTTTATTATTTATTTGATTCAAAGGAAAAACTTATTTCACAAAATTAGTGACACCATAGGTGTTCCATTTATTTAGATAAATTATCCAAAAAATAATTTCAAATTATAATTAAATAATCATCTCAAATCATCTTTACATGTATTTCTAGAATATATTTTTTTTTACATACCCCAAGAAATTTTTTTATTTAGAAAACAATGTTATTTGTAAGGACTATATTAACCCATTTTATTATCAATTCCAACTCTTTAATCTCATTATTGTAATTATATCAAAAACACCATATCATCTCATAATATAAATAAATCTTTTAATTATAAATTATTTATACTTTTAGCAAATATATTTATTAAATAATTAAGATAAGAAGTCTTGGACAAATTTCATCACAATCATTTCAAAACATGAGATTTCTAAAAAATTATAACTCAATTAAATAATTTTGTTAAATGTTTAAAACTTGTTTAAGAATAATCATTAATATTATCTATACAATGATAAGACAAACCATTTTGTGTTTATAAATTTGAGATATGTTTTATTATTCAATTTTTGTTGGAGATATAATTCTTAAATATTGCATAAATTTGATATTAATTAAGGCTTAATAACTCACATCTATTTGCTTAAATTAGCTCTTTTGAAAAAAAATTTTGATGAAAAAATCTATTGCACTTGAAGACTAATCTTCATATCATGAAAAAGGATTTCTTATAATCAAAGGTTAATATGCTCCCCAAATAGTCTTAAAATGATAAAATCATATGAATTTGATAGATTCCACTCTCTCTACCCCTATCGATAACCCGATCATTAACATCGTCCATCAATCTTTTGAATCTAACTTTCAAATCTTATCTAGTTGCGATTAGATTTGAACCCTTTATCAATGATTCCAATTGGATGTTACTTATTCTATTCTCCTAGAATTGGACAGTAGTTGTACTTCATCTTCGTTCGTGTCATCTATAATGGCTAGCTTTCTAAAAAATTGATTCTAGTCATTGGGAGAGTTATTGTGAAAGTTTTTCTTTTTAGTTATAAATATAATTCATTGATTAACATTTGCAATTAATTAAGTGAAACTTAAAAATTTCACAAGTGCCCAAGTGAAGTTCAAAATCATAAAACAGTGAATTTCTAAGTAATTTTGGGAGTTGTAGGTTTTTTTTTCAATTTTTATTTTTTCTACTTTCGTTTATAATCTTTTTTGCTTCATCCCAATAACATTGACATCATTTATTAATTGTGATGCTTTTGTTTTAAAGATTTGAAGGTGTAGAAATTTTTGTATGTAAAAATTGTAAAGCTTTTTATCTTTTATATAACAAATTTTTATAAATTTGTGTCACATTGGAGCATCGAGTTGTATTTGTTTATCCCTACAGGCTTTGGAAAAATGGAGTGGCTAGTGGAAGCCTGATTGATTGTCAAAGGAGAATGTAAGCACGGGTTTTTATCGAATTACCTAAAACTTTTTATGCATCTATTTTATTATTGAGCATTTTCACTCTGTTGATAATTTATTTTTTAAAGTGTAAACTTTTTTTTTTCTAATTTTTCAAAATAAAAAATTTGTTAAATGTAATATTCACCCCTCTTCTCTTATATATTGTCTCACATAATTTACCAAAAAATAAATAATACATATTATACTTAGGGTTCTATTTTGATTATTTTATAAGCATGATAATGTAGAAATCTTATATGAGTAAGAGATTAAATTAAGGAGTACTTCTATGAAACCAAATAGATATATTTGTGACCTATGTTATAACACAATATTATTTTCTATATATTTTTATGGTTCCTTTTAGATTTGTCTTAGTAGCAAAGATTTTGTTTCATTGTCAAGTATCTAGTAAGGGTTTTGTGTCTCATTTGTTGATTTAATTTTGCATAAATTTTGATTTTACAATGATTATTTAGATGGTGAGGTGAGGTCATAAGAAGTTAGTATTATAACTTTGATTTAAAAATAATTAAGATATGTGAATGAGAAAACTATCACATGTATTATTATCATTATTCATATTATTATTAATTATCTCTGAGTACATCTAGATAGTATGTTTGAAACTCTAATATTACAGAGTACATAAACACTTTTGAGGGCTTGGTAGGCAAAATTGACTTTTTTGATGTAAATTGAAAATTTTAAAGAAGACAAGTCTATATTATCCTTAGTCATTAGAAAGGACAAGTAATTTGGCTTATTAGTGGAAATACCAATAACTATGAACACTAGATTCAAAATATTACATATAGCTACAAAAACATTGAAGTTTGTTATTAATGTTAGTCTACCAACATCATTTGATACTTAGATTGTTAAGGGGATAACTTCAAATACTTCTTAAAACCAAATTGAGTATTGCTATTGATAAAACAACTTGATTATACGAAATATTAATGTAAATCTATTGCATATTGAGAAGGAAACTCCACGTGAGCTTGAATACGGGAAAATAGAGATAAATGATGTCGTCTTCACTATTGAGAAAGGCATTGTGAGAAAAAAGTTATGTAGATGTCATGATGTGCCTATTCTATTTAAGATAAAAGGCTAAAGATTAAAAAATATAAAAATCTATAGTACTTTTGTGACTTGTAATCACAATAAGTTATTATTAATGATAAATGATAGGAGTTGTTGAATTCCAAAAATGCTACAAAAAATTTGATCTTGAAACCAAATCTTATTAGTTACTTAATATGAGCTGGGTGAACCATTGTGACATTTACTAGATTTATTTTAATATACATATATAAATTATATTGTATTTTAAATATTTTTAAAACCATTTTTTTTTTTGTAAAATATAGATTCACAATATTCATACCATACACCATACTCAAAGAATTTCGTGACAAAAATAAAAACTTAAAATTCATTTCTTATATGTATAAAAATAGATTCTCATATAAATTCTTTATATAAAAAATCTTTTTTATATATTATTGTTTAATATAAAAACTCTTTAATTTGGAAAATAAAAAACTCTTTAATTTGGAAAATAAAAAACTCTTTAATTTGGAAAATAAAAAACTCTTTTTATTCTTAAAATTTTTATCTATTTTTTAAAAAATTTGGTAATCCAAATTCATATAGAAATTGAGTTGCTGATTTGTTTCTAATTAAAGTAATGTAATGTGCTTCATATTAGATAATGCATGAAATCATGAGTTGTCTGATTTTTTCACGAGTGAGTGGCGGACTTTTTTTCCAATTAAATTGATGTCATGCGCTTTGCGTTGAGTACCCGAAATATTTAAAATAAGGAGTTACGAATTCATGGAAGAGACTTTAAAGATGCCACCGCCGTCGGCGAGTCGGATATGGAAGAGACCCTGAAAGCGCATGCCCAGTTATGGAACGTCAACTTCAGCTTCATCAAATCGATGTGCTTGAAATGTGCCGTCGAACTCGAGATCCCAGACGCCATCCACCTCCACGGCACTCCAGCCACCGTATCCGACCTCTGCGCCTCCCTCTCCGTGCCCCCCGTCAAGTCCCGCTACCTCCGTAGCCTCATGCGCCTCCTTTCACACGAGGGCCTCTTCGAACCCCACGTCACCCCCTCCGGTGAGGAGGCCTTCGACCTCACCCCCGTCTCCCGGTTCCTTCTCTCCACCTCCATCCACTGTTCCTCCCCCTTCGTCCGCATGATCCTCGACCGCCACGTAATGGACTCATCCCAGATGCTCGCCGAATGGCTCCGCCGCCCAGACGTCTCCACCTCTCCCTTCGAGATCACCCACGGGAAAGACTTGTGGGGCCTGAACGCCGTAATGCCTCAGTTCAACCGAATCTTCAACAGCGCGATGGAGGGCGACTCCAGTTTTGTGATAGACATCGTCACGCGTGTCTGCCGGGAGGCCTTCCGCGGGATCGGCACACTGGTGGACGTCGGAGGCGGCACCGGCTTGACTGCCGTCAAACTAGTTGAGGCCTTTACCGGCCTTCGTTGCATCGTTTTCGACCTTCCCCACGTTATCGCCACTGCGCCGAGGGCTTCCGCGGCCATTGAGTTCGTCAGCGGCGATATGTTCGTCGAGGTCCGCCGCGCAGACGCCGCCCTACTTAAAGTAACAATTCTACATCATTTTACAGTTTTTTCCAAACACATTTTTACAAAATTGTTCTCATTTGTTGTTAATTGTTTTATTCTTAGTGGATACTTCATGGTTGGAACGATGAAGAATGCATTCAGATATTGATGAGATGCAAAGAAGCCATTCCTCCACGAGAGAAGGGAGGAAAAATAATCATAATCGATATCGTAGTAGGCGTGCCTGTCGATGATGCTCAAATTGCATTTGAAACACAACTTTTATGGGACTTGCACATGATGATCAACACCAACGGAAAGGAGAGAGACGAGAAGGAATGGCGTAATTTGTTTATTGCTTCTGGATTGTGTGACTATAAGATTACTCATTCCATTGGATTAAGATCAGTTATTGAAGTGTATCCTTAGCCATCTGATGCTTGTTAGTATGTTGCAAGATTATGTAAAAAATACAATATTTCTTATCTTATTTTCACAAGTTGTGGTCTTATCATAAAATGAATATAAACAAATGCAATATTTCTTATCTTCTAACTTTTTGAGGCAATATTTTTACAAAGCAATAAAATTATGTCAAACTATTTTTTTCAAAACCCTTTTTTATGCTCGATGTAAAAAAATGTTTTTATATGACATTGTAGAATCAATTTAAATTTTTCACAATTTGAATTCAAATTAAGAAAAATTTAGATAAAAGTTATCAAAATACAATATTTCTTATCTTTTTTTCACAAATTTTGGTATTCCATTCTTTAGTGTCATAATATTATTACATTACTCATTGTAATACTTTGTAGCCCCTCCTCTCTTTTCTCTTCTCCCCAGAGCTGTCAATAGAAATCTCTCATATTTCTATTTTTTTTCAAAAATCTTTCATTGATTACATACTTTCTTTTATATTAATCTTGCACTATTTTTCATAATCATTGTTTCCAATCATTCATTAGACTTGTCCTTGTCTCTTCCTAACCCCCTCTCATTGGAATGAACCCTCTTACTCTTTTAACAATTTTTGCCACTTAATTTCATGGTCATTTTCTTTTATTAAAAATTAAGGTTTTTAGAAATTACTTAAATTCTTAATTAAATTAAAACTTAAAAAAATTAATATTACTTTTATTTTTTTTTAATTTGTTTCATCTCTAAAAATTTGTCAACTTTTTTTGTCCAATTCATCTTAACAAGTTTTACCCATTAACTAATTTTTACCTTTTTTTAGCTCTATTTATATTTTAAAATTTTTTTTAAACTTAAAATTCATAAAAGTATTATTTTATAATACTCCTTAAATCCTTTTTAGGTTTTAATTCCATTCTTGTTGTACTCCATTTTTTAATAAAGAAAACTTTATCAAGCTCTTCTTAAGTTGGAGATTTTGATAAAGTTTCATAATTTTTTTTGTTCATCCAATATTTTAATTAATTTTTTATAGTTTTGTGACTTATAAATAATCCTTATAAGTTATAAATCCTTTATTTTAATTCCTAAAAAATTTATATTCTTATCAACTTAGAGTCATAGTAATCTAAATAATTTTGTTCACTAAATGTTTATGCTCACCTCTCTTTTTTGAGGTGTCATATGTTCATTTTGCATGTATGATTTTTACTGAAAATTAAAAATAAATTTTAAAAAAATTCATAAAAATTCAGATAATTCAAAAAATTATACACCTCAATTTTTTTATGTTTATGATACTAAAATTCCTTCACCTTTATAAAATCTCCTATCAATCTTGAGTTTAGTCTTATAAAATCATTAGAATGGTGCAATTTATTTGTTAAAATAAGATTGACTGACTATAAGATTACTCATTCCATTTGATTAAGATCGATTATTGAAGTGTATCATTAGCCATGAGATATTTGTGATTATCTTTGTAAATTGTAGTTAATTTTTGGGGCTTGATTAAGTTTATTTTATCACTTTTAAGGTAATTTTTCTTGCAAGTTGTGTTTTAATATTTTCTTGTACGGTAAAGATTTTCTTTAACAAAGGTTGTAAAATTTTGTAATTTCTAAAAAAAGAATTTGAAAGAAGTCATGAAAATAATGGTTTGTTTTAACCATTATTGGTGGATTATTTTTTTTTTTTTGATCTTTGAGGAGAAATTGTAAACTTTGACTGTTATCTCTTACTTGACCCCATGCACATCAAAATCCTTAGTTATTGAAGTGTTT
The DNA here is from genome assembly GCA_023846275.1 of Vanilla planifolia. NCBI lineage: Eukaryota > Viridiplantae > Streptophyta > Magnoliopsida > Asparagales > Orchidaceae > Vanilla > Vanilla planifolia. The sequence goes on from CM043877.1 coordinate 3,496,315, forward strand.
CGTGCTAAGGAAATCCCACAAGAGGAGGGGGGGGGGGGGGGTGAATTGTGTATTTAAAAAATTTTATAACTTTCGAAATTAAAAACTTAAATGTTTTAAGCACGAATAAGGAAATTTGAACACAAAAGTTTTTAGGTGGTTCGACTCAAAACCGAGTCTACGTCCACCCCCAACCGGTGTTGGGAAAAATCCACTAAATGCACCAATTACAAGTGAGGTTTTTCGTACGGTTCACCTCAAACCTACTTGGGATTTTTACTACGGCTAATCCCAAACCTACTTGAGTTTTTCTCCGGGCTCAACTCAAACCCAAGGTTTGAGCACTACTGCCGGGATGCCTTACCCCAAAACGAAAAATACAATGATTGGCAAAAAGAACTTATGAAAAATAGGAGAAAAAGAGGCACACACAATTGAGAAATTAGAAGGATAAAAATGAGAAAAATTGAATCATGAATCTCTAATTTCAAGCGCCTTGTTGCAATTTTCCTTTTGAGCTTGAAGGCACTGTTTTTGCTTGTGATTGCTCGAATTTGAGATCTAAAATTTTTGAATGAATTTAGCAAAGATAAAAATAAATAAATCTTAATTCATCCCTATTTATAGAGAAAAAAATTGAGCTCAAAACAAACCTTCAATGGCTCCTAAAAAAGCAACTAGCTGTTTGGGCAACGGACAGAAAGCAGCCACCGTCCGATCCGGGCCCAAAATCGAACGGCTCTGATCAATTTACGAAACAGCCGTTTGATTTTTATCTGGAGCGTTGGATCCACGTGCTGAACGAACGGTGCCGATTAAACTCGCAAAACAGCTGTTCGATTTTGATCTGGAGCGTTGGATCCTCGCGCTGAACAAACGGCGCCGATTAAACTCGCAAAACAGTCGTTCGATTTGGATCTGGGCGGGCTTGATCTGCGCCTTTGGATCCTGTCGAAGTTATAAGGTGGGATTTTTAGTCCCACACTGCAAAACTAAAATTGGCGCAGCGCTTTATAAGGGATTTGCGCTGTTAATTTCTTGAGCCTCTGTAGGGCTGGCTCCCCCCTTCCTTGACCAGGATTTCACCACCCAGTTGGGTTGACTTGACCATGCACTGTTCATTGACCGTCGCTGTAGTTTGACATAGCCGAGCTCCTCTCTGCGGGCTTTGGGCGGGCCTGGCTTAGCCGAGCGCTGTTCATTTGACCGTTGACCATCACTGTAGGTTGACCTCGCCGTGGTCCTCTCGGCGGGCTTTGGGCGGTCTTGGCTTGCCCCTTTTCGGTTCTACCAAATCTCTCCTTTTTTTTTAATTTCTAAAAGACCTGGACGGGCTAATTGCGTGACGAGTCGGCTCGCTCAGTGCTACAGTGAATTTTTCCGAGACTTAAGCTGTTTTAAGGTTGATTGGAAGAATTTTTGTACTAAAATTTTAAATAGAAGTGTACCAAAATAATTTTATATTATCATAGTATTATAAGTTTTCTAAATGACTATGAAAAGAGATTTATGAAAAATAATTCCTAAATAATTTTAAAAAATCAAATACCAATGTTTATACTTCTTGTCAATAAAGCTTGGCCCAAAAATCAAAATTCAATAATTATTAATTTTATAACATTTTTAAATATTAATACTACTAGTGTCCTCATAATCTCAAAAATTGAACATCTCAATTTCAAGAAAAATTAATAAAAACTCAAATATGAAAATTCTAGTACATGTCTCAAATTTCCTTAAAGTATGCCATGGCTTCAAGGTCTTAGAGACCATTATTTTGGACATGTGAAATACATGGCTTGATTTAATTAAATATTAACAATTTTACTTAAAATCAAGCCTAAATAAAATATGAACATTTATGTTTGACTCATCAAACACAAGGGTGTAACAGTTATAAATATTATTTTTCACTGAGTGAAGCTTTGGTTGTAGAGAACACAGAGACATACTGGTGCGGACACCAGTTACATTCGAGACTTTCGACGCGCCCAATTCCGTCAGGCACGATATAGCTCGAGGGATTTATTTTTGTGCAGGGTCAATTTGGAGCTCGAAAATAAAATCTATGCTCAAAAAGGACTTTTAAAACATTCAAGACGCTCACCGGCGACTCAGGTCCCACCGCCCCGCCGAACGCCGTCCGTCCGCCGCCGTCCGCCGGCAGTTCGCCGGCCGCCGCCCAACAGCCGCTCCGCAGGCGCGCGCGCGCGCGCGCGCTCAGCCAGGACCGCAGCGCGCCCCCGCGCGCAGGTCCCGCACCATCGGCGCGACGGTCCCTGCGGGCCGCCAGCAACTCGTCCGCCTTCGATCGGGTCACCGCGGTCGGTATCGGGTCCGCCCGTCCCGATTATGCTTTTGGGTCACCCGCCCGCCCTCGCGGGTCGGCGCGACCCGAACTCCGCCGCACCCGCCCACGCCGCGCCGAAAGCGTCGACAGCAGTGCCCCCGCCCATACGCGCGGCGCACATGCGACAGCTCAAACGCCCCATTGCAAGTTCTAATTAAGTTTGGAAACAGCTTATTTTAAGGCTTTTATGTATTTTTGTACCCTTAGGCTCCCTATAAAAGGGGAGGCCTACCCTTATGTTTAGGAGGACGCTTAGTGAATGAGAATTTGTGTTTTCTTGCATCTTGTTGAGAGCTCAAGTGTGAGTGCATCAAGAACTTCGACGTGCTGATTCGTCGAGGCTCCGATACTGGAAGGAGGGGTGTGAGGCCCAAGCGGTGAGACGCCGTGCCAGTCCATCAACCATTCTGAAGCAATTTCTTCGCGCATCACCCACGAAACGCAAGTCAACTTCCGTACTAACGGTACGCTCGGAAACTTCCCGCCACTTCCCTTACTTGACGTGTTTCCTTCGCGGATTTTGGATTTCCTCGCTGTTCACTTTCCTACTATCCGATTTTCTTCGTTGCCTCTGGTTCACTCTTTTCGCGTACAACTTACTTCGATATCCTCGAAACTAGTGTTGATTAGTTCGATCATCCGACTCTTAATTCTGTATTGAGCGATCTTTCAAATTTTATTTTTCGAGATCGGTATTATTAACCCATCCCGAGTACCCCGTGTCTGCGCCGTCGAGAGGTAGCGGGCCTAGCATACGGAGCAACCTCTGTGTTGCTCACGGTCCCCTCTTGGCTAGGATCGCCTTGGACGGGTGTCTCAAGCGTGTTACCTTTTTCGAAATTTCACGTAATTTCCCACAAGTTTTCTTTATGTCCCTAAAAGTTTGCAGGTTAATCGCTTGTATTGCTCAATAAATAAAAGCTTAAATCCGTCCGGCATCAAATTGGTATCAGAGACCGGTTGTGCTAGTGCATCGCTGACGGCCAAAACTGAATTGCTATTTCTTTTATTTTGCTTGAACTTAAAGTTTTATTAAAATCCAAAAAAAAAAAAAAAAAAAAAAAAAAAAAAGGGAGGAGTAAAGAGTAGTTTTGTTTTTGGGCACACGCAATACATGCACACAAGATCTGGTAAAAAGTACGAAATGGAGACTTCACAACTAGACCAAATATTTGTGACTCTACAAGACCTCCTAACAAGAGTGGAAAATATTGAAACTAAATTAGAAGAGTTTGGAAATAAGATTACACAGCTAGAACATTCCCCTAGTGAACCTCCCCTATTCGAACCCGACATTGGTTACCCGCCCAACCACACACTCCGTAGAGCCCATGAACCTTTTATGAGACGACCACCAGAAAATGACGACGACAAACTCATTAAATCCATCAAATGTGACACACCTACTTTTGAAGGGACTTTAAACCCAAAAGACTACATAGAATGGGAAGCAGCCATGGATAATTATTTCAAATGGTTTAGACTTAGTGACGAACGGAAGGTCCTATTTTCCCGAATGAAGTTAGCAAAACAGGCCCGACTATTTGTAGAAACCATAGACACCAATCGTTACCAAAGAGGATCCCCACCCATAGGAACTTGGAATGAACTTAAGGGAATCCTTAGAGACAAATATATACCCCTCTCATACAAAAATCAATTACTAGACCAATGGCAGCGTTTATCTCAAGGAGGAAAGTCGGTAAATGAGTATATTTCTCGTTTCGATGAGTACCATTTACGCTGTGGCGTTAATGAAGACCCTTTGGTCACCCTCTCTCGATTTCGAGCAGGACTGAGAGAGGATGTACAGAAGGAACTCTTTATGCGCAATATCCACAACCTAGAAGAAGCTTATCGGATTGCCAGTGAGTTCGAACGTCTTCAAAAACTTTATCCTGTTAGGAGAATTGAGTCAACTCCCAAGCCAACCTTTAGAACCAATACTCTTGTACCATCTACTAGTCGTCCACCAGCACTTCCTTCGACAAATCCTACTCACAAGCCACCTACAACGCCTAACCAACTTAGTCGACCCTCTGAAATAACTTGTTTTCGATGTAAAGGGCGAGGTCATGTAGCCGCTCAGTGCCCCACACCACAAGTAAACTATATAGGAGATGATGAAGATGACAAACATAGCATAGAAGGAGAGACTGAGGACTATGCCCCTGACTCCAATCTAGCTAATGAATATTATGAGGAAGGAGGTGAAGATGATGAAGAAGGTAATGACCCTATCACGGTTGTGAGATGCACCTATACCCAACCTAAGATAAGTGAAGATTGGAGACGCACCACGATTTTTCATACTTTTGTTAAGCTGGGAGAAAAGGTTTGTAAGGTTGTCATAGATAGTGGTAGTAGTATTAATGCTATTTCTACTGATAGTGTGACACGTCTAGGACTTGCCACCACACACCATCCCAATCCATACACTGTCTCTTGGATTAACGAAACTACTATTCCCGTCAAAAAGCAATGCATAATACCCCTTAAATTTGGGCATTATTCAGAAGAGATTTTATGTGATGTTGTTCCTATGCAGGTTGGGAGCATTATATTAGGACGACCTTGGTTGTATGACCATGATGTCCTTCTTACAGGAAAATCCAACACCTGCATATTTACACACCAAGGCCAAAAAATTAAGTTACACCCTTCCCCACCTAGAGATCATGTTCAACCTATTAAAAAGAAACCAATTACAAACCAAGGAAAGAAAATTCAATTTATATCTCAAAGCGAAGTAGAAAAAGAATTTACTGACGGATCTGTTGTCTGGGCCATAGCAGTAAGAGAAGTTTTAGGAGAAGTACCAAACATAGCTATCCCACCAACCGTTGAACCTATCTTATCAAGTTTCCCTGATGTTTTTGTCGAAGAACCACAATGTTTGCCCCCACTCCGAGATATACAACATGCTATAGACCTAGTACCTGGAGCTAGCTTACCCAACTTACCCCACTATAGAATGAACCCGACTGAACACCAGGAACTAGCTCGACAAATCCAGGAACTGTTAGATAAAGGTTTCATACGGGAGAGCCTTAGTCCTTGTGCAGTCCCTGCCCTCTTAGCACCTAAGAAAGATGGATCATGGAGGATGTGTATCGACAGTAGGGCCATTAATAAGATAACTGTGAAATATAGATTCCCTATCCCACGCTTAGATGATCTATTGGACCAAATGAGCAGAGCAACTATTTTTTCAAAAATTGACTTAAAAAGCGGTTACCACCAAGTTAGAATTCGACCTGGGGATGAGTGGAAAACAGCTTTTAAAACCAAAGATGGGTTATATGAATGGTTAGTTATGCCCTTTGGTTTATCCAATGCCCCAAGTACGTTCATGAGGATAATGACCCAAATACTTCGACCGTACTTAGGAAAATTTGCAGTAGTATATTTTGATGATATTCTAATTTTCAGTCACACCCTTGAACATCATATAGAGCATTTGACAAAAATCTGTTCCACACTTAAGGAAAATCATCTCTATGCTAATCTTAAAAAATGTGCCTTTGTTACTGATCGTGTGAACTTTTTAGGCTTTATTGTCTCAAAGGATGGCGTGTCGGCCGACCCTGATAAAGTTAAAGCGATAGTTGAGTGGCCAACACCTCAATCAGTCCATGATGTTAGAAGTTTTCATGGGTTGGCAACTTTTTATAGACGATTCATCAAAGGCTTTAGTACAATCACCGCCCCTATAACTGATTGTATAAGAAAGGGAAATTTTGATTGGACCCCCGCTGCTGAGAAAGCATTTAATAAAATTAAAGAAAGTATGACTAAAGCTCCTATACTTCGACTTCCTGAATTTTCTATTGTATTTGAAGTTTCCTGTGATGCATCAGGCGTAGGAATAGGTGGAGTCCTTAGTCAAGAAGGACGACCAATTGCATACTTTAGTGAGAAATTGAATGATTCCCGTAGAAAGTATTCTGTCTATGACAAAGAATTTTACGCAATAGTCCAGACTCTTAGGCATTGGAGGCATTATCTTTTGCCTCAGGAATTTGTGTTGTATTCCGACCACGAGGCCTTAAGATTCCTAAATTCACAAAAGAAATTAAAACCACAACATGCTAAGTGGGTCGAATTTCTTCAAAGCTATACCTTCGTCCTGAAACACAAACCTGGCATAGAAAACAAAGTCGCCGATGCCCTCAGTAGAAGAGTCAACTTACTCACCACGTTAGCAGTATCAGTCACCGGCTTTGAGACTTTACCCGACCTGTACCCCGTTTGTATTAATTTTGGAGCAATTTACAAGGAACTTATTGCCGATCCCACTAAAGCCGTACATGACTATACAATTAAGGAAGGATACCTCTTTCGAGGAAAGCAACTATGTATCCCTCAAACCTCACTTAGAGATTTTTTAGTTTGGGAAATACATGCTGGAGGATTAACAGGACATTTTGGGCGAGACAAAACAATTGTGGCTTTGGAAGACAGGTTTTTTTGGCCAGGAATGAAGCGACAGGTTGCGCGAATAATCGCTGGATGTAGAACTTGTGCAGTCGCCAAGCAACGTGCCCAAAACACCGGACTATATATTCCCTTGCCCATACCGTCACGACCTTGGGAAGACCTTAGTATGTATTTTGTCCTTGGGCTACCAAAAACCCTTCGAAGGCACGACTCCATTTTTGTGGTAGTTGATCGATTTACAAAAATGGCACGATTTATACCATGCTTTAAAACTTCAGATGCTTCTCACATAGCTAGGTTATTTCTTGATGAAATTGTTAAGATTCACGGGCTACCCAAAACCATCATATCTGATAGGGACGTACGTTTCACTTCGTATTTTTGGAAGACTCTTTGGCATCTTATGGGAACAAAGTTAAAATTTTCATCTGCCTACCACCCACAAACCGATGGCCAAACCGAAGTAGTAAATCGAAGTTTAGGAAGCCTATTGCGATGTTTGGTAGGAGAAAACGTAAAAAACTGGGATTTATTATTATCACGTGCTGAATATGCTTACAACAGTTCTGTTAATCGATCTATAGGAATGAGTCCCTTTGAAGCTTATAATGGATACAAACCACATAGCCCAATTGATCTTGTTCCACTTCCCATTCAAGCGCGTACATCTGAATCTGCACAAGAATTTGCACAACATGTGAGAGAAATTCATAAATATATCAAAGATAAAATAAATCTGAGTAATGAGCAATATAAGAGATTAGCTGATGCACACAGAAGGCATAAAGAATTCTCAGAAGGAGACTACGTAATGATTCGAATCCGGTCCGAAAGATTCCCACCAGGAGTCTTGAGGAAGTTACATGCCCGAGGTGCTGGCCCATTCCGAATCTTAAAAAAGATTGGACCAAATGCATACACTGTGGAGCTACCAGATGACTATGGCATCAGCAACACCTTCAACGTCTCAGATCTGGTGGCTTACAAGGAGCCGATCGAGATTCCCAGTGAACCACTCGAGCCCACTTCAACACCCCTTGAGAGTGAACCCCTACCTGAGTGCCCACCAGCCTATCATGGTAAGAAAAGAGAGCAGATTGAAAGGGTATTGGATGATCAAACTACATTAACAAGAAATCGAAGTTATCAGAGGTATCTTGTTCGCTGGAAGGACAGACCAGACTCCGAAGACACTTGGATCACAAGGGAAGAGTTACAGAAATTAAATCTGGAAGCGTTGGAAGCTTACGAGGGGAAACAAGGACCGACTTACTCATCGAAGATGAGTTTTTCCCACCCTGGGGAAATTGGTGCGGACACCAGTTACATTCGAGACTTTCGACGCGCCCAATTCCGTCAGGCATGATATAGCTCGAGGGATTTATTTTTGTGCAGGGTCAATTTGGAGCTCGAAAATAAAATCTATGCTCAAAAAGGACTTTTAAAACATTCAAGACGCTCACCGGCGACTCAGGTCCCACCGCCCCGCCGAACGCCGTCCGTCCGCCGCCGTCCGCCGGCAGTTCGCCGGCCGCCGCCCAACAGCCGCTCCGCAGCGCGCGCGCGCGCGCGCGCTCAGCCAGGACCGCAGCGCGCCCCCGCGCGCAGGTCCCGCACCATCGGCGCGACGGTCCCTGCGGGCCGCCAGCAACCCGTCCGCCTTCGATCGGGTCACCGCGGTCGGTATCGGGTCCGCCCGTCCCGATTATGCTTTCGGGTCACCCGCCCGCCCTCGCGGGTCGGCGCGACCCGAACTCCGCCGCACCCGCCCACGCCGCGCCGAAAGCGTCGACAGCAGTGCCCCCGCCCATACGCGCGGCGCACGCGCGCGGCGCCCATACGCGCGGCGCACGCGCGCGGCGCCCATACGCGCGGCGCACATGCGACAGCTCAAACGCCCCATTGCAAGTTCTAATTAAGTTTGGAAACAGCTTATTTTAAGGCTTTTATGTATTTTTGTACCCTTAGGCTCCCTATAAAAGGGGAGGCCTACCCTTATGTTTAGGAGGACGCTTAGTGAATGAGAATTTGTGTTTTCTTGCATCTTGTTGAGAGCTCAAGTGTGAGTGCATCAAGAACTTCGACGTGCTGATTCGTCGAGGCTCCGATACTGGAAGGAGGGGTGTGAGGCCCAAGCGGTGAGACGCCGTGCCAGTCCATCAACCATTCTGAAGCAATTTCTTCGCGCATCACCCACGAAACGCAAGTCAACTTCCGTACTAACGGTACGCTCGGAAACTTCCCGCCACTTCCCTTACTTGACGTGTTTCCTTCGCGGATTTTGGATTTCCTCGCTGTTCACTTTCCTACTATCCGATTTTCTTCGTTGCCTCTGGTTCACTCTTTTCGCGTACAACTTACTTCGATATCCTCGAAACTAGTGTTGATTAGTTCGATCATCCGACTCTTAATTCTGTATTGAGCGATCTTTCAAATTTTATTTTTCGAGATCGGTATTATTAACCCATCCCGAGTACCCCGTGTCTGCGCCGTCGAGAGGTAGCGGGCCTAGCATACGGAGCAACCTCTGTGTTGCTCACGGTCCCCTCTTGGCTAGGATCGCCTTGGACGGGTGTCTCAAGCGTGTTACCTTTTTCGAAATTTCACGTAATTTCCCACAAGTTTTCTTTATGTCCCTAAAAGTTTGCAGGTTAATCGCTTGTATTGCTCAATAAATAAAAGCTTAAATCCGTCCGGCATCACATACAAAAAGAGAGAGAGAGAGAGAGACTTAAGTAAAGATCATGCTAAAAATGGAGAAGAATGAGATTGAGAAAACTTTTGCTTACAATAGCTAAGAGGGAAGATTGGAAGGCAAGCATTTAGCATTTTTTCTTTTGGTTTTCTTAACATCAACATAATTACAATTCAATTTAAGTAAGAAAAGCATTTGGAATGATTGAGATGTTAAATAATACAAATTAATTATGATGTGGAGTAAACCCAAGAGAAGAAGGGGAGATTGTGGCTATTGATACGTATTGTATGAGTATGATAGTCTATATCGTATTGTATTACCAACTTAAAATAATCTAGTATAAAGGGCGATAAGGATATGATGTTAATTCTAGAAGTCTCTAAGAGATTCGTACATGAATGTTCCTTTGTCATACTAGTATAATAACATTATAAAGTTATTGAGTTTATCATATATAGGTGATATGGGTTTTGTACCTATGAAATGGGTTGAACTATCAAGTTTATCATAAGAAGATAATATGGGTATCAATTTTGTACGATATAGTTAAAAAAAAATATATTATCATTTAGTACGATTATGAAAATCATTCTTGATGATTCTTTAATGGCTTAAAATTATGATCTCATTTGTATGATGTATGGAATCATGTTGTATGATAAAAAGAAAGATTAAATCAGTGAATAAGATGGGTCTATTAATGGAAGTGTATAGAGATTCTTGTATGCAAAATCATATAATGTGGTTTAATTAATCATACTATAAAATTAGTTAGAGAAAATCTTGAAATCAAACATGTACTATGCAAATAATCATTAGCTACAATTTATTTGTTATTGTTTTATGATGAGATCATATAATATGATCAAGGGGATCGTATTGTATGACTAAAAAAGTTTATAATAGAGGAAATCACATAAGACAAAGGGCACATTGTTTTAATAGTTTAAATAGAATGCATATAGGATGATGTTATAAATCATATTATACAATCATTTGATACATGAAAAGATTATTAGAACTTATGAGTCAACTAAGGTAAAGGAAGATTGTATGATTATGATATGATAATCAGACTTTATGATCAGGTTTAAGTAGCATGAAACATAGGAGATTATATGGTATGATTAATGGATTATGCACATACAATTTATGCTAGAAAACATACATATACAATTGGTCATAGTATATGATATAAGAATCATATCAGTATGATCCTAAGTTGTTTGGAATGAATTTTTAAAGAAAAAAATAACTAATACATACTATACATAGGATTTTATTTTGATATTTTTATAGGCATGGTTATTTAAAAAAATTAAAAGAAGAGGAGATTAAATTAAGGAGCTCCTTTAGAAAATCAAGAAGATAGATTTATGACCTGTGATATAAAGCAATATTATTTCTCATATATTTTTATAGTTTCTTTTGGATTATGTTCTACTACATTGTCAAATGCTTATGTTTTTCTTCATAGTTTGGCACAATCTCGATACATTATGTGTTACATATTACATTCTTTATGGGTTACATAGTTATAATTTTTTCATGGCTTTCCATGTTACATGACAACATAAAAATTAATTAAAAATAAATGAAATGTGTATAAAAACATCTAAACTAGCCTATCTAGTTTATACATATAAATTGATATATTATTATACATATCACATTATGAGATTGGATAGTAGAAATGGAAGCTAGATTTCTAAAGACATTATCATTAACACTATGCCTAACAAATGTCGTTACATGTTGTTGATCTTTGGATTAAATATCTTTCTAGTGCATGTGTTATGACCTTAAGATATATATATATATATATGGATGACATTAGGCCCAACGAATGTTATTATAAAGTTTAAGTAGTATATCTACATGGTGGCACCAAGTTTAATGGATGTTATTGCATTGCCTAAGTATTATAACTACTTAGTCTCTAACTATAGAGCATCAAATGTTGTTGTTAGGACTAGTCTACACTCATCATTTAATACTTATATTATTAAGGTTATAGCTTCAAATAATTCATATAACTAGACTAAGCATTGCTATGGATAAAACAACTTGATTATATTGAATATTAATAAAAGTCTATTGAATATTTAGGAGGAAAGTCCAAAGTGAGCTTGAATATGAAAAAATAAAGATAAAAGATGACATCTTTATTATTGACAAAGGCTATGTGAGAAAGAAGGTGAGCATGTAGATGTCATAAGATGCCTACATCAATTTAAGATAGATGCTAAAGATTAAGTGCAAATATCTGTAGTACTTTTATGACTTATATTAAGAAGAAGTTAATAGTAAAGATCATTAATAGGAGTTGGCTAATTCCATAAATGCTCTAAAAATAGTTAATCTCAAAACCAAAACTTATCAGCAACGAGGCCGTTCCAGCCTTCATTGTATCGTCTTCGAGCTCGTATTGTATTGGAAACACAAAGTTATTTGACTTGCACATGCTGATTAACACAATGGAAAGGCAAGAGATGAAGAGGAACGGTGCAATTAATTTTAATGCTTTTGGGTGATGTTTTTTGTAAGTTTTGTTTCAAGATATTCTTGTATTATAAATATTTTTTTCAATAAAGATTGTAAAAGTTCGTAACCTTAGAAAGAAAATTTGAAAACAATTATAAAGAATAGCTTTTAATGTGGAGTTCAATTGATTATTCTTATATTTTTGACCCTTTTGTTCATGTAGGATCATAGAGGTAAAAGTAATCTTTTGTATAAGGTGTGTTTCAAGACTCTTGTATGATAAACACATTCTTTGACAAAGATTATATAGTTTGTAAGTTTGTAGAGAATATTTGAAATAAAGTCGTGAAGAAAAGCTTTATATGTGGAGTTTAATTGGCTATTTATAGCAACTTAAACATTATTAGTTCATGTAATATTCTAGAAGTTCAATCAAATCATTTGTCAGCTAAGTAGTGTATAAGTGTAATGAAACAACAACCTCAATTTCATCTAGGCAAGTACTTCCAAAATATAATTTTGTTTTTGGGGCTAAAGAAACTTTTTTGATAAATTACTATGTTGGGAGCAAAGACGATATGAACTTATTGTACCATTAAGATTAAATCACTAATCTTATTGTTGAAATTATATTAACTTAATGCTAAAATATAATCAAATAAATTATGTGATCACATAATTTAAACAAACATCTTTATATACATTATTTAAATTTCTAGCATTATTCTTAAGCAACTTTTGAACCTTAAATCTATTCACTCTAAGACCATTCTATATATGACTTAGGTCATGTTCACTCCAAAGCATGAGATCTCTCAAATATCATAGCTCAAATTACTAAATAGTTCTCTAACAACTTTAAGACATATTTAAGCATAATAATTAATATCATGTATTGTGGAATACTCTGCCCTCCTTTCTAGGGTTTCATGTCACATTATCTAATCCTTTTACTTTTTATTCAATTTTCCTAAATTAATTTTTTTAATAAATAAATCTATGACAAAATCATTCCAAATCCATTCATGTTTACTTTGAAAATCATTTTGAAAACAAAATGAAAGTAATAAACCATTTTTTGTATTGCACTATATCATGTCCAAACTAATGAAATAAAAAACTATCACAACAGTTTACACATAATGATGAAAAGATAATTACTGCTAATTAAAATAGTTCATGAGCTACTCTCTTAATACTACCATGGAGTTCTATTCTTTGTATCATACTAACATAGATTCTTAGGCCTAAAATATGCTCAGGTTATCATCGTTAGCTCAATAACAAAAACATTATAATGTGAATGTGAAAAAATATATTTGAGACATGTTGCTTGCTGGGTTTATAACAAATAATAAGCATATGACTAATAAAAGTTATCTTATCATTTTTTTATTTATTTAAAAAGTCAGTCTTCTTTAAAAAGAAATCACATGATTATTTCAACTCTATTTCACATGTCTTTTCTTATTTCATTTTTCATTTTAGGTTAGATTTAGGGTTATGCCTTTTCATATTTTTCAAATCAAGTTGGGTTTATTTAGAATATATTACTTCAAATAGCTTAAATAATATCTCTTTTTGCATTACTTCAACAAATATTTTATTTTAGATAATTATCCTACTTCATGAGACATATTAATCTAGATAACAAGTCACTTACTATAAGAGTTATATTCTTTTTTATAATAATTTATGCACTTAAGATTATTGTTGTTCTTTTAATTTTTAATATCATGCCTAACCTTTCACACCATTTTTTTCTTACTCTATTTTTTTTATATAACATAGTAGAATAAATTTAAATTTTTTACAATTTGAATTCAAATTAGAAAAATTTAGATAAAAGTTATCAAATTGTTTCAAACATTATTATTCTCACATCTGTTTTAACAAAAGTTTCAAATAATATTTTAAATAAAGTTCAAGTACTTGTCCATCATCTAAGATAAAAATAAAATTTTTACATAATAGTTACTTCAGTTATAAATAAACAAAACATAACTTTTAGGTCAACTACGAATGATGCTACCACTCATTATTTTTTAATAGTTTAATGCTAAGCTTCATCTTGAATTGAAAGTATTAAACCAAATACAAATTGAGTCAATTATCACTAGTTCAATAACAAAAATAATAATGTATATATAAAATAATATAATTTTGGATCATGTCATATGTTAGGCTATTTACAAACACAATACATAACATATCATTAAAAAAAGCAATGTAAAGTAGTGGAGAATTCCATGTAAAATATGTTAATTCTTTTTCTTTTATCTTATTCAACAATTGACTTATGGTAATGACTTTTCATAACAAATTGAGCCTGCTTGTTGGAATACATTATTTTGAGTAAGCAGTCCTAATGAATGACTATTTTGATTGATCTCAAAAGCTGTTAATCTAGAATAATAGTTGCTACATTGGACAACCATTTATCTTTTGTATTTTGAATAATGTCATCTTTTTATCAACCCATGAATACAATCTTCTTATCTTTTCTTTTCTCTTTTAGCATCACTATTGTTTCATTTTTCTTTTGTAAATGTTATCACAATTTACATCTTTAGATGGCATGTTGAAATTAACATTTAAATAAATCACCATATACATCACGTTCTCAGATATAAGCAACTATCATGTCAAAACATCTATATCAACCTAATAGGCAAACAAAAAAATATTTCAACCTCAAGTTGATTGATCAAATATTTTTTCTAATGAAATCATTAAGCTTTTAAATAATATTACATCAATCATATAAGAAAGAAATACAATATTTCCTATCTTGTTTTCACATGTTGTGGTCTTACCATAAAATGAATATAAACAAATGCAATTTATTCTCCATTTCTTCCCTTCTCTAATGCTATAGTACTATTATAATACTCATTGTAATATTTTGTAGCACCTCCTCTCTTTTCTATTCTCCCCAGAGTTGTCAATTCAAATCTCTCCTATTTCTATTTTTTTTTACAAAAATCTCTCATTGATTACATACTTCCTTTTTATATTAATCTTGCACTATTTCTCATACTCATCGTTTTCAATCATTCATTGGACTTGTCCTTTTCTCTTCCTAACCTCCTCTCCTTCGAATGAACCCTCTTGCTCCACCTTTAACAATTTTTTCCACTTCATTTCATGGTCATTCTTGTATTAAAACTTAGGGTTTTTAGAAATTACTTAAATTCTTGATTAAATTTAAAATTTAAAATTTTTAATATTGCTTTTATTTTTTAATTTGTTTGATCTCTAAAAATTTGTCAACTTATTTTGTTTGATTCATCTTAACAAGTTCTACCCATTAAATATTTTTCACCTTTTTTTACTTATATTTTGTATTCTAAAAAAATTTAAACTCAATATTCAAAAAATCATTATTTTATAATACTCCTTAAATCCTTTTCAGTTTTTAATTCCATTCTTGTGGTACTCCATTTTTTATTGGAGAAAACTTTCTCAAGCTCTTCTTTAAGTTTGAGATTTTGATAAAGTACCACAAATATTTTTGTTCATCCAATATGTTAATCAATTTTTTATAATTTTTAACTAATAAATAAATTCTTATGAGTTATAAATAATTTATTTTAATTCCTAAAAGATTTATATTCTTATCAACTTGGAGTCATAGTAATATAAACAATTTTGTTCACTAAATGTTTATGCTCACCTCTCTCTTTTGAGGTGTCATATTTCATTTTGCATTGTATGATTTTTAATGAAAATTTAAAATAAATTTTAAAAAATTCATAAAAATCTAGATAATTAAAAAAATTATAAATCTCTATTTTGTTATCTTTATGATACCAAAATTCCTTCATCCTTATAAATATCTTATCAACCTTGAGTTCATCCTTATAAAATTGTTAGAATGGTGTAATTTGTTTTTTAAAACAAGATTGACTGACTATAAGATTATTGATTCCATTAGATTAAGATTGATTATTGAAGTGTATCATTAGCCATTAGATATTTGTGATTATCTTTGTAAATTATATTTAATTTGTGGGGCTTGATCAAGTTTATTTTATCACTTTTAAGGTAATTTTTCTTGTAAGTTGTGTTTCAATATTTTCTTGTATGATAAAGATTTTCTTTAACAAAGATTGTAAAATTTTGTAATTTTTGAAAGAAGAATTTGAAAGAAGTCATAAAAACAATCTTTTTATGTGAAGTTGAATTGGTTATTCACACACACTTAACATGATTAGTTAATGTATCAACCCAAAAGTCTAATCAAATTATTTGTTTACTAAACCATGTTTTATTGTTATGAATCAACATCCTCAAGTTCATATGGGTTTGTTTCTAATTTAGCACTAGGGTGTTTATTTCCTAATTTGACACTTCTAGGTTGAAAGGCATAGATGGCAATTAGGATTGCATGCATGGATTGTTCACAGTCACTTATGATGGAAAACAAATTCACAGATAGGATATTCCCAAAGTGGTGTTGCATGCAAGAGATAACAATACAGGAATGCACAAAATTGACCCTTTACACTTGACTATGCTAAGTTTGATTTGTAGCTTTTCAATTTTAGCATGAAACAAATCGATTTAGCAGAGGATAGATTTATAATTAGTTCAGGGTGTTTATGAAAATAGTGCACTAAAATCTCTCCATGCGAACAAAAAGTGAATTTTTTAGTGACTATAGAAGCATTTTTGAATTTTAGAATAAGGTTTCCAACATTTGTAGTCAGGAGTACTTAAATAATGGTTTATTTTAACCAATATTGATGGCTTATTTTGTAATTGACTAGTTATTTGGATCTCTGAGGAGAAATTGAAAACTTTGACTGTTATCCCTTAGTTGACCCCATGCAAGTCGAAATCCTTATTTATAATTATCATTTTTCACTAGGTGAAGCTTTGGTTGTAGAGAACACACACACATAAAGGGGAGGAGAGAGACTTAGGTAAAGAGCATGTTGAGGAACGAGAAAGTGATTGTGGAAACTTATGCTTACTGTAGCTAAGAGGGAAGATTGGAAGGCAAGCATTTAACATTTTTACTTTTGGTTTTTTTAACATCAAAATAATTGCAATTCAATTAAAGAAAAGCATTTGAGATGGTTGACATGTTAAATAATGCAAGTTAATTATTATGTGGAGTAAACCTAAGAGAAGAAGGGGAGATTGTGGTTGTTAATACATGTTATATGAGTATGATGGTCTATATCGTATTGTACAATCAACTTAAAATACTCTAGTATAAAGGGCCATAAGGATTTGATGTTAGGTTGTAGAAGTCTCTAAGAGATTTGTACAAAAATGTTCATTTGTGGTACTAGTAGTATAAAATTATGAAGTTATTTAGTTTATAATATAAGTGTGATATGGGTATTTTATCTATGAAATGAGTTGAACTATCAAATTCATCATAAAAAGATAATATGGATATTAGTCTTGTATGATGTAGTTAAAAAAATATATGATTATATTCGTATGATTATGAAAATCACTCTTGATGATTCTTCAATGGCTTAAAATTAGGATCACATTTTTATGATGTATGGCATTATATTGTATGATAAAAACAAACATTAAATCAATGCATAAGACGGGTCTATTAATGGGAGTGTATATAGCATACCAGTGTGGTGACACTAGGAGTAGTGGATGTTATTATATGGTATAAGTACCAAACCTACTTAGAGACACTAGGCTTAGTCACTGTTATCATAATGTATAGGTCTTTAGACCATACCTGTTTAGTTTTATTTAAATAAACTGGATAAATGTCAATCAAAAGTCATTTGTTGATATAATCTAAAGAGGATAATGATTCAAAGAAAATTGACCTCGATAATAATATAAAATATAATAAATTAAAAAATAATAAAGAATTTAGCTTTCTTATTCCTTCTATCTTACTACTTATATATAGATGTCATATGGTATGACTTTAGACTTATTCATATGATTTATCATCATATATTATAGTATGACATTAGATTTATTCATCATGCTTACCTATTTATATTGAAATTTTTTTATTATTTCTTACCATATAAGATTTATCTATTAAGAATAATAAATATCATCACTACTTATATTATAGTCTTGCATTCATTGTCTTGAGATTTGGCTATTTTGATGTCTTAAGAGAGGAGCATACTCCTATGATTTATGAGTGGGTAGTGCATTATGTGAATTAAGTGTTGATAAATTAATGAAACATTTATTTGAGTTTTGTAAATATTTTTATGTGATTCTTTATCCAAATTATTTTATTATGTTGATAGTTTTTATTTTATGATATTATTTGTGTTAGTAGTTAGGATTTTGTTTCATTATCAAATATCCATCAAACATTTTATATCATCACCTATTTATTTAATTCTATATGATCTCTATTTTTTAAAATGATTATTTAGATGATGAGGTGAGCCATGATGGATTTAGTTTAACAACAGGTGAGATATATGTGTGAGAATACTATCACATGCATTCTCATTATTATTCATGTTATTATTAATTATATAAGAGCACATCTAGATAATATGTTTGGATATTGTAGTGTGATAAGTGAAGTCCAACTATGGATAGAGAACAATTTAGGATTATGAGTAGAGGAAAAGTAGTGAAACAAAAAGGCGATGCTTAATAAGAACAAGCTCAAACTCTTATCTTATTATTACAATCTATTGGGGGTTCTAGTAATCAAGCCAAAGGGCCATTGTAATAAGATAATTGATCAATTTTATTGTATGCATCTATCATCATTTGTAGGGAATGAATATTGTATAGTAAAGGCAAGTTGATTAAACTAGATGGTGAGAATATTTTATTGGATATCTAGTCCTAATAATAGAAAGGTAGCTTCGACAGTTCTGATATTGAGAAATGCTACTAGGAACTAGTGGAGGTTTGGAAACCAAATTTGATTTCTAAGTAGATTAATAAAAGAAATTCTTTGAAAAGAGTTGGTAGAAGATTTTGAAAGATGGTGTTTTTTAAATCCATATAAGAAAAGTTGCAAGAAGAACAATTATGCTATATGTTTCGTCAAGGTCTATGGGATGAAATTTAAATATCTTTAATGATTTTTCAAATAATAAATTATATGGAATTAGTGAAACAAGCCTATACCATTGAATTGGAATATGAATTCTTAAAAATAGGAAAGAAATAAAAAATAAAGGATTTGAAACTCAAAGGTTTAAACCAAATTTTCTAACAAAAAACAAACATTTAGTGCATCTCATGGATGTAGTTTTTTATCATAAAGGTTTGATAGTTCTATATTTACAAACAAAGCTAGTAGTACAAGCCTTAGTTGTAGATATAATGACACAATAAGATGTGAAAAATGTGGAATATGACACCAAGGGTAGAGTGAGGTTGATATTGTTCAGCCAATCAATTATTTTTTATATAGAGAATTGAGACATTACTATCTTGTCTCATAAGTCATGGAATAAACATAACAAGTATCTTAATTAGTGTGAATAGAGATCATGTAGAATATTGTATAGTTAGTGGGTCCATGATCATTTATAGTAAACAATGTTAGGGATGGAGCAATAGCTAGGTTAGGACTGACAAGAGTTTACTCAATCCCTTAAGTAGAGGTTTATCATCCCAATAATATCATTATAGATATACAATACTTACAAAAATGACCTATAATAGTTTTCTTTATTTATAAGTATTACATTTCTTTATTTCTATCCACATAAAAAATAGAATAAATATTTGATTACAATCATTAAAGAAATTACTAAGAATTAGAATAATAAATAAGAATAATGTTAGAGTAAGAAATTGTATGAAAAATGATATGAGAATCCAATGGAGGTGAAATTTTATTTAATTCTAAGAACAATATAGCAAGTTATACATTAGATTATCTTATTCTCATGTTGGAATATGCAACATATTTTTTAAAGGTAATTTTTAGATCATCCCCTTATTGTAATAAGTTAGAATATGATTAGATTAAATATATTTAAAGATATTAGTTCAAATAATAAAAAAGATGTTAGATACCAAGAAATAAAGCATATTAAGATAAGAAAATTTTGTAAAAAATCTAATAAAGAGGGAATCTTTTGAGAAAAATAAAATTTGTTAGAATTTTGCACTTTTCAAAACTATTGGAATAAACCATCTATAATAAGCAAAGATTGTAACAACCTTGATTTTTTATAAAGATCAAGATGCATTAATTCTTATAATAAAGCTAATAGTATTATGATTAAGAATATTCATAAGTGATAAAGCAAAGTCTTAATATCTATTATTTAATCACAATAATAAGTTGATGTGATCAATCAATATCCAAACCTTTCTAAAATTTTTGGACAAAATTTCTAAAAGAAGAGATAATAATTCTTATTTTTATCTTGATCATGATAAAAAAAATCCTAGAATGAAGCCCAAGAAGATAAAACACCACTTAAATATCAGGTAAAGTTGAACATGATCAAATCAATTTCTTGAAATATCATATTTGTATTTAAAAATATTAAAATAATAATAAAATATTAGAAAGCATGTCTTTTTAGCAAACATAATGAAAATTATTATTGTAGCACATCAATGAAAAAGCTCTTTAAAAGGAAACCAATGATGATAAATTTGTAATTTTTGAGATCTAGAAAATTAATTTTAAATTTTTAAAGAGATTGATATAATTGTAATTTAAAAATATTGCATAAAGTAGATTTCTAAATTTTGAAATTTTAGCTTAGTTTAATCCCATTGTCTACAAATGAGGAAATGTTGGCTACAGTAAGGTCGATATGTAAGTTTTTAATTTTAACAAATAACAAATCAGACTAATTGATGATAGAATTGTACTATATGAATTTTCTAGTGTACTTTATTTTAACCATTATTGATGGCTACTTCCGTAATCGACTATCTATTTTGGTCATCAAGGGAAAATTGAGGGCTTCAACTGTTATCCCTTACCCAATCATGAGCATACCAAAATCCTTTGTTATAAATATAAAGTGAGTATTCCTTTCTGTGATCATGCCAGCTAAGTCAGGTTCAACTCTTCGGAATTCATTTCCTTTCATTTTTAGAATTGGGAATGGCTATTTTGTAATGTCGCTTGAGATCAATGCAGCCATGTGAAGTCAAATAGCAAGACATAGACCCATGCTTCCTAGGTTCTGTTTTTGTAAGACTACAATTATCTATGCAATAGTTTCTAAGATGGAATAGTTGGCGATTAATGTAGATCTTGAGTAATCTATATGAGTGCTTATTTATATGTTTTTATTGCATTGATGTAAAAAATGGTCATAAACCAAGGGGTGTATTAGAAAAAACCATAATTATGCAAACATAGAGTAAATAGAAGGCAAAAAAAAAGAAGAAAAATTAACGAAACACATATTAATGTAAAACACTCAATTCAGGGAATAACCACCGAGGCAACAACGGGAATGAGTTCCACTATTAGACAAATGAAGCATAACATTGTAATTCCTAGTACATCAGGAGAAGAATAACCTAAAGAGATCCTCTAAAAGAAGTTCTTTTTTTTTTATAATAGGTGTTAGGTGACTGCACAAAACCTTATTAGGCTCTCACGTCAAAAATGGTGGTTTGTATTGTCTTTTGGTAACCAACGTTGATTCAAGCACATGTAAAATGCACAATGTTGAAGTCATCAAAGAGAATAAAGTTGTCAAATGACGAATAATGGTCATATGACATTTTTGGATTTAATGGAGGCAACAACAACATGAATTATAATTTTTTATTTTAAGCTGCATAATTTATGCATGTAGTTATTGATGTAGAAGAAGGGATTCAACTATTTAAAACAAAACTTAGTTGAATTAGGGTGAACTTGTCGGTCGATTAAATATTTTATGAGATCTTTTATTGCCTTATTATTGGAGTGAGAAGAATTTATGTGGTTGAAAAGCGTTTGAGATCAAGGACTGATGGTAATAAATTAAAATAAAATAGAACTCGAATTACAAATAACAAACTTGTATTTGAGAGTATTTGGGAGAAATTCGAAAAAGACACTTGAAACCTTAAGGTGCCGGAAGTCAAAAATGATATAATTTAATTTTATTCATACATAAACACATAGCAACAATTACACCATTTTATAAGAAAATAATCTTCCAAATATTTGCTTCTAATTTAATATTTTTCCTAATTTATGCGATAACTATCTACTTAAAATTTAAACTTATTTAAAAATTTAAACACTTAAAATATACTAACAACACTTAAAATATGCTAACAAACACTTATCATGTGACAACAATTACTTAAAATATGATAACAAACACTTAAAATATGCTAACAAATACTTAAAATGTGCTAATAAATGTTTAAAATTTATTAACATTACTCTCCCTCAAACTTAAAGTATCTTCAAGCCTAATTGATTTTGTAATTCTTCAAACTTCTTCACTCCAAGTGATTTAGTGAAAATATGAACCACTTATTCTTGAGTACTGAAATGTACTAAGCTTACAGTCTCCTTGTTAACATGATCATGAGAAAATGATACTTTGTCTCGATATGCTTGCTTCTTCCATGTTAAATAGGATTGTTTTCTAATTTGATGGTTGACATATTATCAATAAAGATAGTTATTGACTCTTCTTGTTTATGATGTAACTCTTGCAGTAAATTTTGTAACCAAATTGATTCACAAACTGTTGATGAAGCTGTAATATATTCTACTTCACAAGATTAAAGAGCAATGACATCTTGTTTGACTAATCTCCACATTAATATTGAACCTAAAAAAAAATAATAATCAGTTATACTCTTCCTTTCATCTATATCATCTTCCCAATCACTATCAGAGTAATCACATAAATCTGTCCCATTTTGATTAGTAAAATACAAAGCATAATCAAGTGTTCCTTTAAAATACCTTAGTATTCTTTTTACAACCTTCTAATATGTTTTTTTTTTTTCTGATTTTTCATATATCAACTAAAGAGCCTTACAAAATATAGAATATCAGGCCTTGTGATAGTGAGGTGATGAACACTACTAACAAGACTTTTGAATAATGTAAAGTTAATATTTTTTTCTTCTCTTTTTCTACTTATTTTTATTCTCACATCAAGTGATATTGTCACTGATTTATAATCTTTCATTCTAAACTTCTTCAAAAGTTCAGTAACATACCTTTTTTGAGAGATTTTGATTTTATTTGTTATTTGCTTCACTTTCAAGTCAAGAAACTATGATATTTCATCATTATCTATCATGTCAAATTCATATTATATAGTTCTTTTGAATTCTTGAAATAATTCAAAAGAATTTCCTATATAAAGAACATCATCTATGTAAAAACAAACTATAAGAATGTCATTTTAAGTTGTCTTAATATAAAGTGCATGCTCAAATAAACATTTTTTTGAATCCTTATTGTTAAAGATATTCATCAATCTTGATATTCAACTCTTGACACTTGTCTTAATCCATATGAAGCATTCTTCAAACGATAAACTTTTTGTGGATTATTCATTATTTTGTAATTATCAGGTTAATCAATATATACTTCTTCTAAAATACCATTTAAAAATATAGATTTAACAACAAGTTGGCATATTTTTCGACCATGATGTGCTGTAAGTGCTAAAATCAACTTCATAGTATCAAATTAAGCAACTAGAGCAAATACCTTGTCGTAGTCTATATCATATTTTTGCTTAAAGTCTTTTGCCACAAGTCTTGCCCTGTATCTATATAATGTTTCATCTACTTTATGCTTGATCTTATAGAACCATTTCACTCTTATGAGTTTCTTTTGAGGAGGGAGATCAACTAACTCCTATGTAACATTCTTTCTTATAAATGTTATTTCTTCATCTATAGCCTTTTGTTAATTTATATTCTACACTGTTTTATCAAAAACAATGGATTCATTATAAACTAAAAATAATAAAATAAGTTAGAATACTTAAAGGTTTGCTCATATATCTCTTATAGACTTTTCATCTTCCTACTTGAGTCAATAGGATGTGCTATCTTTTGCATAATAATAGTTCTTGAGGGAGAATTTATTGAAGAATTCAAATGATGTGTTTGTCGATTTTGACTTTATTCTTCTTGCCCAAGTGTGATTACTTTATCATCCTTCTCTTCTTTCCACTCCCAAGTTTCTTCTTTCACAGACACAATGTCTCGACTAATAACCACCTTTTTGGATAAAGGATTATAGAGTTTGTAGGCTTCTGAATCCATACTATACACAATGAATATGTATTTTTCACTTTTGTCACCTAATTTCTTTCTTAATGCATTAGGTACCTATACATATACAATACAATCAAATATACAAAAATGAGAAACATTTGGTTTATATCTACTCTAAGCTTCTTGTAGAGTCATATAATGCACAAACTTAATAGAACAATGATTCAACAAATAAATTGAATATGCAGCTGCTTTTGCCTAAACTTTTTTTGGCATATTCCTCTCTCTCATCATTGTCCTTGTCATATCAAAGATAGTATGATTTCTTCATTCAGCCACTCTATTTTGTTGTGGAGTATAAATTGTGGTAAGTTGATGTCATATACTTTCTTACTTACATAATTGAATAAATTCATTTGATATATACTCACCACCTTTATCAGATTTAAGGCTTTAAATGAATAACCCATTCTTCTTTTTAATCTTTCATTTAAACTCTTTATATATAGAGATAGAAGTAGCTTTCTCTTTAATAAAATATGTCCATATTTTTCTACTATAATCATCTATAAAAGTAATAAAATAATTATTACCTCTATTAGATAATGACACAAATGAATCATGAGTATCTGTATGAATAAATTGTAATGGTCTTTTAAATCTCCAAGTGTTATTCTTTTGAAATGTTAAATGATGTTACTTTCAAGTATATATGCTTCACATATATGATTTGGATCATCCAATAAAGGAAGGCCTTTCGCCACTCCTTTTGCTAATAACTTCAAACCTCTATAGTGAAGGTGACCATACCATAAATGCCATCTCAAAAATGCATTTGAAAGATGCCTAAGATAACAAGCTTCACTTGTTGACTTTAATTGAAGAGGAAATATACGATTTACCGACATCTTTACTTTAGCAATATTCCTTCTTTTTGAATCTTGCAAAAGAAGATAACCATTCTCTATATGTATAACATATTCTTTCTCAATCAATTGCCCAATGCTTAGAATATTATTTTTCATATGAAGAATAAAATATGTATCTAAAATAATAATTAGACACTCATTCTATTTATAAAGTTTTATGTTACCTTTGTCTTCAACTTTCAACTCTGATGAGTCCCTAATACTCACACTTGTTTGCACATTTTCAATTGTATCAAATAGATATCTTTTTTCACACATATGGTTGCTTTCTCTTGAGTCAAGAAACCATACATTTTCTCTTTCATTATCTTCTTTTTTAGCTAATAATGATATTGACTCTTCTTGTGATGTCTCAGCATAATTTGATTGGTTATTCTAATGCCAACAATCAAAAGTATAATGATTAAACTTATGATAATTGTAGCATTCAACATTGCTTCCCTATCCTGGATCTTAAGAAGCACTATTCCTTCCATGCTCATGTTGAGTGTAAGGTTGATTAATTTTCTATTGAGACTTATTTTGGAAGCAACCTCTTCTACGTACATGCTTCACACGTTCAACACCTTTGAAGATTGTGTTGAGTTTATTCTAAGCTTCTCTGCTTGTAGTCGTTTTTATAACTTTTTCAAAAGTAGCTTCATCAAGCCTTTGATATATAAAGAATAATGCATGTTTGTTTTTTTTTCTAATTTTCTTTCGACAATTTTCTCCCTGGTTCAGTAGCATTTGATTCTTCAAAGCTATCGATAACAATCTTCCAAAGGTCTTGCGAACCAAGAAGGGCTTTAAATTGAATGCACCAATTATCATAATTGTCGTTAATCAATTTGAGAAAGGTTTATTACACAATTCTGAATAATTTAAATAAAAACACACTTTTGAACACTGCTTCTACTTTCTGCAAATGCACTGTCGAACACTACGTCACTTCTCATTTCTACACACTATGCTTTCTGCAAATCGCACTTCCAAAAAGAGTTTTTACTCTTCTCTCTTCGATGCTGCAGTGTTCAACATTCTTCTTCTCCAAGCTCTTATACTACTTTGATGGTAATAAATTGAAATAAAATAGATCTTGAATTACGAATAGCAAACTTGTATTCTAGAGTATTTGGGAGAAATTGAAAAATGACAGCGAAAATCCTAAGGTGTGGGAAGAAAAAAATGATAGAATTTAATTTTATTCATACATAACAACATAGCAACAACGACACCTTTTTATAAGCAAATAATCTCCCAAATATTTGCTTCTAATTCAAAAATTTGTTTATAATCTATACGATAACTATCAACTTAAAATTTAAACTTATTTACATATTTAAACACTTAAATTGTACTAACAAATATTTATCATGTGCTAACAAATACTTAAAATATGTTAAAAAACAATAAAAATGTGCTAGCAAAAACTTAAAATGTGCTAACAAATGTACAAAGTTTGCTAGCAATGACAGCCTTTGAATAAATACAGGTCAAGTTTTCTGGGACATATAAGAGCAGAATTACATAATCTGATGAGATTTAACTTGAGAACTTTTCTTTTAAACCATTCAACATCGATGGTACTATTGTGTTAGTCCAACATTATTTGGGATTGTCCAATTAATTCAATTGTAGTGACAGATGAGATTGAGCATGGTTGTGGCATAGTCAAGCATCGAGGTGGCAAGATAGAGGTTCGATTAGGCATTGCATGAGTTAGAACATTTTAAGTTTTTGCTAGCACATTTTAAGTGTTTTTTAATATATTTTAAGTATTTGTTTGCACATGATAAATATTTGTTAGTATAATTTAAGTGTTTAAATATTTAAATAAGTTTAAATTTTAAGTTGATAGTTACCATATAGATTATGAACAAATTTTCTAATTAGAAGCAGATATTTGGGAGATTATTTGCTTATAAAATGGCATAATTGTTGTTATATTGTTATGTATGAATAAAATTAAATTCGATCGTTTTTGTCTTCCCGCACCTTAGGACTTTCGCTGCCATTTTTCATTTTCTTTCAAATACTCTCGAATACAAGTTTGCTATTCACAATTCAAGATCTATTTTATTTTAATTTATTACCTCAAAGTGGTATCAGAGCTTGAGGAAGAAGAAGGTCGGATGCTGTACCATTGAAGAGAGAAGAGTAAAAACTATGTTTGGAAGTGCGATTTGCAGAAAGCACAGTGTGTAGAAATGAGAAGTGATGTAGTGTTCAGCAATGCATTTGCAGAAAGTAGAAGCAGTGTTCGAAAGTGTGTTTTTATTTAAATTGTTCAGAATTGTGCAACAAACCTTTCTCAAATTAACTAACGACAATTATGATAATTGGTGCATTCAATTTAAAGCCCTTCTTGGTTTGTAAAACCTTTGGAAGATTGTTATCGATAGCTTTGAAGAATCAAATACTACTGAAGCAGGAAGAAAATTGTCGAAAGAAAATTAGAAAAAAAACAAAAAAGGCATTATTCTTTATATATCAAGAGCTAGATGAAGCTACTTTTGAAAAAGTTGTAGAAACGACTACAAGTAGAGAAGCTTAGAATAAACTCAACACAATCTTCAAAGGTATTGAACGTGTGAAGCATGTACGTAGAAGATGTTGCTTCCAAAATAAATCTCAACAGAAAATTAATCAACCTTACACTCAACACGACCATGGAGGGAATAGTGCTTCTCGAGATCCAGGATAGGGAAGCAATGTTGAATGCTACAATTATCATAATTTTAATCATTATACTTCTGATTGTTGGCATTAGAATAACCAATCAAATTATGCTGAAACATCACAAGAAGAGTCAATATCATTATTAGCTAAAAAAGAAGATAATGAAAGAGAAGATGTATGGTTTCTTGACTCAAGAGCAAGCAACCATATGTGTGAAAAAAGACATCTATTTGATACAATTGAAAATGTGCAAACAAGTGTGAGTATTAGGGACTCATCAAAGTTGAAAGTTGAAGACAAAGGTAACATATGTGTTTACAAATAGAATGAGTGTCTAATTGTTATTTTAAATACATATTTTATTCCTCATATGAAAAATAATATTCTAAGCATTGGGTAATTGATTGAAAATAATATGTTATACATATAGAGAATGGTTATCTTCTTTTGCAAGATTCAAAAGGAGGAATATTGCTAAAGTAAAGATATTGGTAAATCATATATTTCCTCTTCAATTAAAGTCAACAAGTGAAGCTTTTTATCTTAAGCATCTTTCAAATGCATTTTTGAGATGGCATTTATGGTATGGTCACCTTCACTATAGAGGTTTGAAGTTATTAGCAAAAGGAGTGGCGAAAGGCAATCCTTTGTTGGATGATCCAAATCATATATGTGAAGCATATATACTTGAAAGCAACATCATTTAACATTTTAAAAGAATAACACTTGGAGATCTAAAAGACCATTACAGCTTATTCATATAGATATTTGTGATCCATTTGTGTCATTATCTAAAGGAGGTAATAATTATTTTATTACTTTTATAGATGATTATAGTAGAAAAATATGGACATATTTCATTAAACAAAAATATATTACTGTCTCTATATATAAAGAGTTCAAATGCAAGATTGAAAAGGAGAGTGAGCTATTTCATTTAAAGCCTTAAATCTGATAGAGGTGGTGAGTATACATCAAATGAATTTAATCAATTATGTAAACAAGAAGGTATACTACTTCAACTTACCACAAGTTATACTTCACAACAAAATAGAGTGGCTGAATGAAAAAAGTGTATTATCCTTGATATGACAAGGACAATGATGAGAGAGAGGAATATGCCAAAAAAGGTTTGGGCAAAAGCAATTACATATTTAATTTATTTGTTGAATCATTGTCTTATTAAGACTGTGCATTATATGACTCCACAAGAAGCTTGGAGTGGATATAAACCAAATGTTTTTCATTTTTGTATATTTCATTGTGTTGTATATGCATATGCACCTAATGCATTATGGAAGAAATTAGATGATAAAGGTGAAAAATACATATTCATTGGGTATAGTAAGGAATCAAAAGGTTACGAACTCTACAATCTCTTAACGAAAAAGGTGATTATTAGTCATGATGTTGTGTTTGTAAAAGAAAATACTTGAAAGTGGAAGGAAAAGAAGTATGATAAATAATCACATTTAGGAAAGAAGAAGAAATGTAAAATCAATAAACACATAATTTGAATTCTTCAACACGTTCTCCCTCAAGAACTATTATTATGAAAAAGATAGCACATCCTATTGACTCAAGTAGGAAGATGAAAAGTCTACAAGAGATATATGAGCAAACTTTTAAGTATTCTAACTGATTCTATTATTTTGTTGATAATGAATCTATTATTTTTAATGAAGTAGTATAGAATATAAATTGGCAAAAGGCTATAGATGAAATAATATTTATAAGAAAGAATGATACATGAGAGTTGGTTGATCTCCCTCCTCAAAAGAAACCTATAAGAGTAAAATAGGTCTATAAAATCAAGCATAAAGTAGATGAATAGTAGATAGATATAAGGCAAGACTTGTGGCAAAAATCTTTAAGCAAAAATATGATATAGACTACAACAAGGTATTTGTACTAGTAGTTTGATTTGATATAATGAAGTTGATTTTAGCACTTGCAGCACATCATGGATGAAAAGTATGCCAATTTGATATTAAATCTATATTTTTAAATGATATTTTAGAAGAAGTATATGTTGATCAACCTGATAGTTACAAAATAGTGAATGTTTCACATAAAGTTTATCATTTGAAGAAGGCTTTATATTGATTAAGACAAGCACCAAGAGCATAGAATATCAAGATTGATGAATATCTTCAACAAAAAGGATTCAAAAAATATTCATTTGAGCATGCACTTTATATTAAGACAATTAAAAATGATATTTTTATAGTTTATCTTTATGTCTATGATGTGCTTTATATAGAAAATTCTTTTGAATTATTTTAAGAATTCAAAATAATTATGCAACATGAATTTGACATGAGAGATAATGGTGAAATGTCATACTTTCTTTATTTGGAAGTGAAGCAAATAACAAATGGAATCTATATCTCTCAAAAAAGATATTTTAGTGAACTTCTAAAGAAGTTTAAAATAAAATATTATAAATTAGTGACAATACAAGTTGACGTAAGAATAAAAATAAGTAGAAAAGAAGAAGAAAAAAACATTAACTCTAATTTGTTCAAAAATTTTGTTGATAGTCTTTGTTACCTCACTATCACAAGATCTGATATTCTATATTTTTTTGGACTCATTAGTCGATATATGAAAAAGCTGAAAGAAAACACAGTTGAAGGTTGCAAAAAGAATACGAAGGTACATTAGAGGAATACTTGATTATGCTTTGTAATTTACTAACCAAAGTAGAACAGATTTATGTGGTTACTCTGATAGTGATTGGGAATGTGGTATAGATGAAAGGAAGAGTATAACTAATTATTGTTTCTTCTTAGGTTCATCAATATTCATTTGGAGATCAACTAAACAAGATATCATTGCTCTTTCATCTTGCGAAACAGAGAGTATATTATGACTTCATTAATTGTTTGTGAAGTAATTTGGTTCTAAAATTTATTACAGGAGTTACATCATAAATAAGAAAAGCCAATACCTATCTTTATTGATAATATGTCAGCCATAAAATTAAAAAAGAATTTAGTTCAACATGGGAGAAGCAAGCATATCGAGACAATGTATCATTTTTTTATGATCATGTTAACAAGGAGACTATAAGAGTAGTACATTACAGTACTGAAGAACAAGTGGCTGATATTTTTACTAAATCACTTGGAGTGAAAAGTTTGAAGAATTACAAAAGCAATTAGGCTTGAAGATTCTTCAAGTTTGAGGGAAAGTAATGTTAGCAAATTTTAAGTATTTGTTAGCACATTTAAGTATTTATTAGCACATTTTAAGTATTTGTTAGTATTTTTTAAGTATCTGTTGGCACATGTTAAGTGTTTGTTAGCACATTTTAAGTGTTTATTAACATATTTTAAGTGTTTAAATTTTTAAATAAGTTTTAATTTTAAGTTGATAGTTATCGTATAAATTAGAAACAAATTTTGAAATTAAAAGCAAATATTTGGGAGATTATTTTCTTTTAAAATAGTGTAATTATTACTACATGTTTATGTATGAATAAAATTAAATTATATCATTTTTGTCTTCCCACACCTTAGGGTTTCAAGTGTCATTTTTCAATTTCTCCAAAATACTCTAGAATACAAGTTTGCTTTTTGCAATTCGAGATCTTTTTTATTTTACTTTATTACCATCAATCCTTGATCTTAAATGTCTTCCAACCACAAACTTTTCTCACTCCAATAATAAGACAATAAAAGATCCCAAAAAAAAATTAACTAATCCTCAAGTTCACCCTAATTCAACTAAGTTTTTGTTCTAAATAGTTGAATCCCTTCTTTTACATCAATAACTACATGCATAAGTTATGCAGCTCAAAATAAAACATTATAATTCATGTGGTTGTTGCCTCCATTAAATCCAAAAATGATATATGACCATTATTTGTCATTTGACAACAACTTTATTCTCTTTGATGACTTCAGCATTATGCATTTTACTTGTTCTTGAATCAATGTTGGTTACCAGAAGACAATACAAACCACTATTTTAAACGTGACAGCCTAATAAGGTTTTGTGCAGTCACCTGTCACCTATTATAAAAAAAAGAGAACTTCTTTTAGAGGATATCTTTCGGTTATTCTCCTCCTAATGTACTAGGAATTATAATGTTATACTTCATTTGTCTAATATTGGAACTCATTCTCATTGTTGCCTAGGTGGCTATTCACTGAATTGAGTGTTTTACATTAATCTATGTTTCTTTAATTTTTCTTCATTTATATTTTTC
The DNA here is from genome assembly GCA_023846275.1 of Vanilla planifolia. Classification (NCBI taxonomy): domain Eukaryota; kingdom Viridiplantae; phylum Streptophyta; class Magnoliopsida; order Asparagales; family Orchidaceae; genus Vanilla; species Vanilla planifolia. The sequence goes on from CM043877.1 coordinate 3,528,222, forward strand.
CTTCTATTTACTTTATGTTTGCATAATTATGGTTTTCTAATAAAACCCCTACTTTACCACCATTTTTGACATCAATGCAATAAAAGCATATAAATAAGCACTCACATAGATTACTTAAGATCTACATTAATCGCCAACTATTCCATCTTAGAAACTATTGCACATATATATGCAGTCTTACAGAAACAGAAACTAAGAAGCATGGACCTATGTCTTATTATTTGACTTCACATGGCCGCATTGATCCCAAGTGACATTACGAAGAAATAGCCATTGCCAATTCTAAAAATGAAAGGAAACGAATTATGAAGAATTAAACCTGACTTAGCTGGCATGATCACAAGGAGGAATACATACAGGAGATTGGAGATGACGATCCATCCAAAGGATGGGAGCAATGCTTGCAGTTGATGAGAAGGGAAGCTATAAAGAGCTATTGTGATGACGATGGCTTGGTTGAGGAATTTAAATCGATTGAGGTTAGATAGGAATTTTACCCTTTAAAATGTTTATCAGCTTACCAATTATGCTTATCTCAATGCACCATTTGTCTTAAGTATCTATAAATAGACTATTTATTATACTTTTTAAACATAATAGAACAACCACCTAATCATAAAATTAAAAGTGTAGAAAAAAAATCTAATTCTAATATCAAGAAAATAATGGAGAGAAATAAGAGGGAAATTATTACTATCCGTCTTGTTGTAAGGTGGAAGGATTAGTGCAATAAAGGATGCAATGCTATTCATGTTGATAGATGAAGGTTTTAGCATAATAGAGGGTATAACAAACAAAGCTACATGTAATTTTACATGTTGCAAGGGATAGTTGCATGGGCACATCTATATTAGTGCTACCATGAAAATGTGAGATGACACAATTGAGCATGCAAACTTTAAGGATGTTACATTGATGCAAGGTAAGCGATTGAAAATTTTGTAGAATTAATTGGGGATATTATAACATAGTGGTGCAAGATCTATGGCAACTAAAGTGAACAATTCACTTAGGATCACCAACCATATCAAGAAAGGAGGATGGTAGCAATGGAGATGACAATAAAAAATTAAGAAATTGAGAATAACAACCCAGATGAAGATGAAATCTAACCTATACTTCCATGGAAATAATATATTGTGCATGAATTTATCTTATAAAAACTTCTTGATTATAAGTGATGGCATATTAAAAGATCTATTTTTTTAATTCCATCATAATAATCTCACAAGAAATTTTGGATTTAGATAAATTTCAAATATATCTATACTGTAACAATATGATGCCACTGTTATACTGGTACGATTCATACTTACCCAAGTGTATCTTTTGAAGACTTAGCCATTTATTGGGTGAATCAATGTCATAATAATAGCATCCATTTATCTTATAAATACAACCATTTTTAGATAATAATATAGCATTTCATATAACATATTGTATTGTATAATCTTACATCATAAACATTTTTTTAGAGCTCAGAATTAAGAATTACAAGATTTGTTTAGTTGTATAGCATGATGTATGTATCGTATAAGTATAATACTTTGAAAGATATATAAAATAAATTGATTAGACAAGTACATTATAGGGGATAATTCAAGTGCAATTTATATTATTTTCTATGATATAACCAATATCGTAAGAGTGTGACTTCTAAGTTAATCATTTTAGAAATAGAATTTTACCCATTATAATTTTTTGATTTGCATATATTTTTTCGACTCATATAAATAAAAGTGCTTTTGCTGATGAATATGCAAGTGAATCAATTACTAAATTAATTTATAAGTAAAACAAAGTTCATAGCCACGAGTTGAGTTTCAAAGTAAGAAACTTCTTATTCCTATTATGTTATTCGAAGTTCATATATATCATCTTTCCAGTTATTGCACATAAAAACTTAGTAATTTGATTGGTATCATCCTTTCAAGTCATTTAGATATGTGTCATTTTAGTTTCTCAAGTGTATGATATAACACTTTGTATGAATTATTTTGTATAACTAATGTATAACTTATCTAAGATATTATTTGCACCTTTTGAGTGAGGTGACTCCTGCTTGGTTATGGGTGAAAAAGGAGTGGTTGTAAGGTTTGCACTTTTAGACTATGACAAAAGACTATTGGATTTAGTGGAAGCCTGGTTAGGTCAACTATAGATAGATGTAGGAAAAAGTTTTTTTAAATAATCTAAAAATCTTATACCTTTTTTTGCTTAGTTTGCTTATGTGCTTTCTTTGTTACAATATTATTGAATTGTAATAACTATTTTCTAAATATTATTTAAGAGTAATTATGATCAATAATTAGATTATTTGAGTTGATTAAAATTAGTTGATAAATAATATATTTTATTATTGTTTTGTATTTAAGACCAAGAAGTTGCAATATGTTTTACTTGTCTTATCAGTTTCACTCATCTTATCACTTTACTTTGTCATTGCAAAGGTTTTCCAAATCTTAACATGACTTTCTAAAACTTGATTATAATAATAATTAAGATAAATCAAATAGATTACTAATGTGAGATCATTTGAGTTGTTTGGATTATATTATAAAGTATTTGAGTAATTATTTTGAGATAAAATAAACTTATGGATTTGGCAAGACAAATAAAAAAAATTTTATTTGTATTTCATCTTGTGTTAAGTTTGATTAAGTTTAATATTTGCATAATTCACCCTCTCTCTTCTTGTGGACATCATGTGTTCGAAATTTTCTATAAGTGATATCATAGCATGGCTACTTTTAATGTCTAAATAACCTAGATAAGATCCACACGTTCTTGCACAATGTGATATCAGATCATGCTACTTGGGTGAAGGATCTTCTTCTTATTGGCCTTCCTTATTATTTGGTGATTTTTATCTTTATTGGTAGAGTTAGATGAAAAGTCAATTACTTTCTACTAAAGTTGATTCGTGGGATATTACATAATGCATTTAAATTTTTCTACTAAATTAGTAAATAATAGTTCAATTGCAAAAGATATTTCTATATTAAATGATGAACAAAAGCATCATGTACAACTAAATACTCATGTCATGAATATTCTCCATTGTGTCTTGCATGTCATTGAATTCATTAAAATCATGATCTTAGAAATCAAGCATAAAATTTGGATGAAACTTGAGGTTACATATGAAGGAGCCACACAAGTTAAGGAATCCAAAGTCAATTTACTTATAAATTATTACATATGGATAGTAATGAGATCATTTAAAATATGTTTATAAGGTTTACTAATATTAAGAAATATCTTTCTAACCTTGGTAGAGATTTAGCTAATGTGGAATAGGTGATGAAGATTTTACATGTTTTAAGGAGCTTAACCTTTTAATAAATGCTACCAAAGCCATCAAAGACATTAACCATCTCTCTTTGGACAAATTAATTGAGGAATTGATTTAGAATAAACAAGACTTTTACTATGGTTTAATTTAGTACTTAAAATATTAAAGATATTTAATAGATTATTCAAAAATATTTAAAAATATTAAAAGATATCATATACTAATTGAGATTAGGTGACATGTGTGATATTTTAAAATTATTTAAAGATTAGTGTATAAAATTATTGCTATAATCTCTCCTTCTACTTCTCTCATATTATTTCAAATCACTACCAATTCATCTCATATGATATCCAAACTATCATGAATGCTTTTCTTACTTTAATTGAAATGCACTAATCTTGAAGTTTATAAAAAAATCAAAATAAAAAATGTTAAATGCCTGCCTTACTTTCTTTATAATATTCCGTCTTAACTATAAAAAGCACATGTTTCCCCAACCTTATTTTCCTTCTTTAGCTCGTTGTCTGTTTAAGTCTCTCTCTTTTTTCTCTCTTTCTTTCTCTCTCCCTCTCTCCTTCTCTCTCTCTCCCTCTCTCATTCTTTATGTGTGTGTGTGTGTTCTCTCAACCAAAGCTTAACCCAATGGAAAATAACTTGCTTTATATTTATAAAAAAATTTGGCACGCTCATCTAAAAAATTACCTTTAAGAAATATGTTGCATAATCCAACATGAGAATAAAATAATCTAATGTATAACTTGCATCGTTGTCCTTAGAATTAAATACAATTTCACCTCCATTGGATTCTCATATCATTTTTCATGCAATTTCTTACTCACTATTCCTATTCATAATTCTAATTCTTAGAAATTTCTTTAATGATTGTAATCAAACACTTATTCTATTTTTTATATTGATAGAAATAAAGAAATGTAATACCTATAAACAAAGAAAACTATTATAGGTCATTTTTGTAAGTATTGTATATCTATAATGATATTATTTGGATGATAAACCTCCATTTAAGAGATTGAGTAAACTTTTGTTAGTTCTATCCTAGCTATTGCTCCATCTCTAATAGTGTTACTATAATTAATCATGGACCCACAACTTGTACAATGTCCTATAATGATCTCTATTCACACTGATTAAGGTATTTGTTATGTTTATTCCATGACTTTTGAGACAAGTTCTAGTAATATGTCTTAATTCTCTACATAAAAAGCATTTAATTGGGTGAGCAATATCTAATTCACAATACACTCGGTGTCATATTCAACATTTTTCACATCTTTTTGTGCCATTATATCTACAACTAAGGCCTGTACTACTAGTTCTGTTTGTAGATATAGAACTATCAAACCCTTTATGATAAAAAAACTACATCCATGAGATGCATTAAGTGTTTATCTTTTGTTAGAAAATTTGTTTTAAATCTTTGAGTTTCAAAACCTTTCTTTCTTATTTCTTTCCTATTTTTAAGAATTCATATTCCAATTCAATGGTATGGGCTTGTTTCACTAATTCTATATAATTTGTGATTTGAACAATCATCAAAGCTATTTAAATTTTATCTCATACACCTTTTATGAAATATATAGCATATTTGTTCTTCTTGCATCTTTTCTTATATGTATTTTAAAAATACCATCTTTCAAAATCTTCTATAAACACTTTTCAAGGAATTTCTTTTGTTAATCTACTTAGAAATCAAATTTGGTTTCCAAAGCTCCATTAGTGCCTTGTAGCATTTCTCAATATCAGAACTATCGAAGCTACCTTTTTATTATCAGGATAAGACATCCAATCAAATATTCTCACCATCTAGTCTAATCAACTTTCCATTGCTACACAATATTCATTCCCTACAAATTATGAAAGATGCATACAATGAAATTGATCCATTATTTTATTATAATGGCCCTTTGGGTTGACTACTAGAACCCTCAACAGATTGTAATAATGAGATAAGAGTTTGAGTTTGTTCTTGTTATGCATCTCCTTTTCGTTTCACTTTTTTCCTCTACTCATATTCTTAAGTTATTCTATATCCATAGTTGGACTTTACTTATCACACTACAATATCTAAACATATTATCTTGATGTGTCCTTATATAATTAATAATAACATGAACAATAATAAGAATACAGTTGATAGTATTCTCACACATATATCTCACCTATTATTAAACTAAATCCCTCATGGCTCACCTCATCATCTAAATAATCATTTTAAAATGTAGAGGTTATATAGAATTCAATCAATAGGTGATGATATAAAACTTTTGATGGATATTTGCTAATGAAATAAAATCCTAACTACTAACACAAATAATACCATAAAATAAAAACTATCAGCATAATAAAATAATTATGATAAAGAATCACATAAAAATATTTACAAAACTCAAATAAATGCTTCATCAATTTATCAACACTTAATTCACACAATGCACTACCCACTCATAACTCGTAGGAGTATGGTCCTCTCCTAAGTCATCAAAATACCCAAATCTCAAGACAATGAATGCAAGATTATAATATAAGTAGTGATGATATTTATTGTTCTTAATATATAAATCCTATATGGTAAGAAATAAGAAAGAAATGTCAATATAAATAAATAAACATAATGAATAAATCAAAAGTCATACTATAATATATGATAATAAATCACATGAATAAGTTTAAAACTACATCATATGACATGTATATACAAGTAGTAAGATAGAGAGAATATGAAAGCTATTTTTTTTTAATTTTTAATATTTAATATAATTATCGAGGCCAATTTTCTTTGAATCATTATCCTCATTAGATTATATTAATAAACGACTTTTAGTTAACATTCATCCAAGTTACCCAAATAATACTAAGCAGATATGGTCTAAAGACCTGTACGTTATGATAATAGTGACTAAGCCTAGTGTCTCTAAGTAGGTTTGGTACCTATACCATATAATAACCTCCACTACTCCTAGTGTCACTACACTGGTATGCAATATACATTCCCACTAATAGACTCACATTATACATTTAATTTATTCTTTATTTTTATCATATAACAAGATTTCATACATCATACAAATGTGATCCTAATTTTAAGTAATTGAAGAGTCATCAAGAATGATTTTCATAATCGTACTAGTATGATCATATATTTTTTTAACTACATCATACAAGACTGATATTTATATTGTCTTCTTATGATGAACTTGATAGTTTAACTCATTTTATAGATACGATATCCATATCACCCTTGTTTGATAAACTCAATAACTTTATAATTTTATCATACCAGTACCAGAAATGAATATTCTTGTACGAACCTCTTAGAGACTTCTACAACCCAACATCATATCCTTATGACCCTTTATACTTGAGTATTTTAAGTTGATTGTACAGTACGATATAGACCATCATACTCATATAACATGTATTAACAACCACAATCTTCTCTTCTTCTCTTGGGTTTACTCCACATCAAAATTAATTTGCATTATTTAACATGTCAACCATCTCAAATGCTTTTCTTACCTTAATTGAATTGTAATTATGTTGATGTTTAAAAAACCAAAAGTAAAAATGTTAAATGCTTACCTTCGAATCTTTCCTCTTAGCTACAGCGGGCATAAGTTTTCACAATCTTTTTCTTCTCCTTCCTCAGCATGAACTTTACCAACAAATGCATTCTTTATCGTTCCACTCATGAAGCATCCACTAAGAATAATACAACTAACAACAAATGAGAACAATTTTGTAAAAAGATAAATGTGTTTGGGAAAAACTGTAAAATGAGGGAGAATTGTTACTTCAAGTAGGGCGGCCTCTGCGCGGGAGACCTCGATGAACATGTCGCCGCTGACGAACTCAATAGCCGCGGAAGCCCTCGGCGCAGTGGCGATGACGTGGGGGAGGTCGAAAACGATGCACCAAAGGCCGGTAAAGGCCTCAACTAGTTTGACGGCGGTCAAGCCGGTGCCGCCTCCGACGTCCACCAGTGAGCCGATCCCGCGGAAGACCTTCCGGCAGATACGCGTGACGATGTCTATCACAAAACTGGAGTCGCCCTCCATCTCGCTGTTGAAGATTCGGTTGAATTGAGGCATTACGGTGTTCAGGCCCCACAAGTCTTTCCCGTGGGTGATCTCGAAGGGAGAGGTGGAGATGTCCGGACGGCGGAGCCATTCGGGGAGCATCTGGGACGAGTCCATTATGTAGCGGTCGAGGATCATGCGGACGGAGGTGGAGGAACAGTGGATGGAGGTGGAGAGAAGGAACAGGGAGACGGGGGTGAGGTCGAAGGCCTCCTCACCGGAGGGGGTGACGTGGGGTTCGGAGAGGCCCTCGTGTGAAAGGAGGCGCATGAGGCTACGGTGGTGGCGGGACTTGACGCGGGGCACGGAGAGGGAGGCGCAGAGGTCGGATACGGTGGCTGGAGTGCCGTGGCGGTGGATGGCGTCTGGGATCTCGAGTTCGACGGCACATTTCAAGCACATCGATTTGATGAAGCCGAAGGTGACGTTCCATAACTGGGCATGCGCTTTCAGGGTCTCTTCCATATCCGACTCGCCGACGTCGGTGGTATCTTTAAAGGCTGTTCCATGAATTCATAACTCATTATTTTAAATATTTTGGGTACTCAACGCAAAGCGCATGACATCAATTTAATTGGAAAAAAAGTCCGCCAATCAATGAAAAAATCAGACAACTCATGATTTCATGCATTATCTAATATGAAGCTCATTACATTACTTTAATTAGAAACAAATTAGCAACTCAATTTCTATATATGAATTTGGATTACTAAATTTTAAAAAAAATAGATAAAAATTTTACGAATAAAAAGAGTTTTTTATTTTCCAAATTAAAGAGTTTTTTATTTTCCAAATTAAAGAGTTTTTATATTAAACAATAATATATAAAAAAGATTTTTTATATAAAGAATTTATATGAGAATCTATTTTTATACATATAAGAAATGAATTTTAAGTTTTTATTTTTGTCACGAAATTCTTTGAGTATGGTGTATGGTATGAATATTGTGAATCTATATTTTACAAAAAAAAATGGTTTTAAAAATATTTAAAATACAATATAATTTATATATGTATATTAAAATAAATCTAGTAAATGTCACAATGGTTCACCCAACTCATATTAAGTAACTAATAAGATTTGGTTTCAAGATCAAATTTTTTATAGCACTTTTGGAATTCAACAACTCCTATCATTTATCATTAATAATAACTTATTGTGATTACAAGTCACAAAAGTACTATAGATTTTTATATTTTTTAATCTTTAGCCTTTTATCTTAAATAGAATAGGCATATCATGACATCTGCATAACTTTTTTCTCACAATGTCTTTCTCAATAGTGAAGACGACATCATCTATCTCTATTTTCCCGTATTCAAGCTCACGTGGAGTTTCCTTCTCAATATGCAATAGATTTACATTAATATTTCATATAATCAAGTTGTTTTATCAATAGCAATACTCAATTTGGTTTTAAGAAGTATTTGAACTTATTCCCTTAATAATCTAAGTATCAAATGATGTTGGTAGACCAACCTTAACAAAAAACTTCAATGTTTTTGTAGCTAGATGTAATGTTTTTAATCTAGTGTTTATAGCTATTGGTCTTTCCACTAATAAGGCCAAATTACTTGTCCTATTTAATTATTACAGATCATATAGATTTGTCTTTTTCAAAATTTTCAATTTACATCAAGAAAGTCAATTTTGCGTACCAAGCCCTCAAACGTGTTTATGTACTCTATAATATTAGAGTTTCAAACATACTATCTGGATGTACTCAGAGATAATTAATAATAATATGAATAATAATAAGAATACATGTGATGGTTTTCTCATTCATATATCTCACCTATTTTTAAATCAAAGTTATAATACTAACTTGTTATGGCCTCACCTTACAGTCTAAATAATCATTATAAAATCAAAATTTATCTAAAATTAATCAACAAATGAGACGCAAAACCCTTAATAGATATTTAACAGTGAAACAAAATCTTTGCTACTAAGACAAATCTAAAAGAAATCATAAAAATATATAGAAAATAATATTGTTTTACAACATAGGTCACAAATGTATTTATTTGATTTCATAGAAGTATTCTTTAATTTAATCTCTTATTCATATAGGATTTCTACATTATCATGCTTATAAAATAATCAAAATAGAATCCTAAGTATAATATGTATTAGTTATTTTTTGGTAAATTGTGTGAGACAAAATATATAAGATAAGAGGGGTGAATATTACATGTAATAAATTTTTATTTTGAAAAATTAGAAAGAAAAATTTTGCACTTTAAAAAAGAAATTGTCAATAAAGTGAAAATGCTCAATAATAAAACAGATACATAAAAATTTTAGGTAATTCAATCAAAACCCGTGCTTACATTCTCCTTTGACAATGCATCGGGCTTCCACTACCCACGCTATTTTTTCAAAGCCTGTAGGGATAAACAAATACAACTCGGTGCTCTAATAAGACACAAATCTACAAAAATTTGCTATACAAAAAAATTGAAAGCTTTATTATTTTCACATACAAAAATTTCTACACCTTCAAATCTTTAAAACAACTTAAAACAACAGTGTCACAATTAATAAATGATGTAGATGTTATTGGGGATGATGCAAAAAAAGATTATAGATGGAAACAGAAAAAATAAAAATTGAAAAAACCTACAGCTCCCAAAATTGCATAGAAATTCACTGCTCACGGTTTTGAACTTCACTTGGGTACTTGTGGAATTTTTTAAGTTTCTCTCAATTAATTTCAAATGTTAACCAATGAACCATATTTATAATTGAAAAGAAAAACTTTCAAAACAACTCTCCTAGTGACTATAATCAATTTTTTAGAAAAGCTAGTCATTAAAGATGACATGAACGAAGATGAAGTACAACTACCATCCAATTCTAGGAGAATAAAATAAGTACAATCCAATCGGAATCATTGATAAAGGGTTCAAATCTAATCTCAACGAGATAAAATCAGAAAGTTAGACTCGAAAGATTGATAGACGATGATAATGATCGGGTTACCGATAGGGGTACAGAGAGTGGAGTCTATCAAATTCATTTGATTTTATCATTTTAAATACTATTTGGGGAGCACATTAACCTTTGTTTATAAGAAATCCTTTTTCATGGTATGAAGATTAGTCTTCAAGAGTAATAAATTTTCTCATCAAAAAATGTTTTCAAAAGAACTAATTTAAGCAAATAGATGTGAGTTATTAAGCCTTAATTAATATCATATTTATGTAATATTTAAGAATTATATCTCCAACAAAAATTGAATAATAAAACATATCTCAAATTTATAAACACAAAATGATTTGTCTTATCATTGTATAGATAGTATTAATGATTATTCTTAGACAAGTTTTAAACATTTGAGAGAATTATTTAATTGAGTTATAATTTTTGAGAAATCTTATGTTTTGAAATGATTGTGGTGAAACTTGTTCAAGACTTCTTATCTAAATTATTTAATAAATATATTTGCTAAAAGTATAAATAATTTATAATTAAAATATTTACTTATACTATGAGATGATATGATGTTTTATTATATATTAATATTAAGTTGATATAATTACAATAATGAGGTTAAAAAGTTGAAATTGATAATAAAATGGGTTAATACAGTCCTTAAAAATAACATTGTTTTCTAACTAAAAAAATTTCTTGGGATATGAAAACAAAAATATATTTTGGAAGTACATGTAAAGATGATTTAAGAAATTATAATTTGAAATTACTTTTCGGATAATTTATCCAAATAAAGAATTTCTATATAAATTTATTTTTATATATATATCAAACTCATATAAATAAAAACATTTCTATCTGAGTAAAAAATCCTAAAAATTTCTCAAGATCACAAAATAATACTAAAGACGTAAAATTTTCAATAGTAAACAAAAAAATGGGACAAGAAAGAACCATTGTACTTCCAAGCACTTGTCGAGCAACCTACGTAATAATGTGAGAATAAAAAAGAAAAAGAGGATCTCAATCAGTTCGATATCATTCATCTAGCATAGCTATAAGAAGCGCTCTCTCTTTAGTTCAAAAGAATTCAACACAAGCAATTTTATCGAAGCTTCCTTCCTTGGAGAATTAAATATCTCTTTGTTCTCGAGTTCTTGAGTTCACCTCCAAATCATTAGGCTCATCTTCTATAAAGCTTTTGAACTTATAGTGCAAAAGTTTTTGTAGTAGGCCTTCCACAGGGTTTTAAATATTGTTTTTCCCTTTTCTGTAAGACACTTATGGAATGCTATGAGTAGGTAAGGGGGAAGCAAATAGTTTCAATCAATGGGACTACTTGGGAATAATAGAAGGGAATAACAATGTTTACATGTCCTTGGGAGGTCTAGTGCAAAAACTTTGGTATTATACGTTCTAAAACCTTATAGAAGATAAGCTTAATGATTTGGAGAAGATGAGCTCGAGAACGCAAGAACAAAGAGATATTTAATTATCTCAGGGAGGAAGCTTCGACAAAGTTGTTTGTGTTGAATTCCATTGAACTAAAGGGATAGCACTTCTTATAGTTGTGCGAGATGAATGAAGTCAAACTTATTAGGATCCTCTTTTTCTCCTTTATTCTCACATGATTCGGTGGGATGCTCGACAAAATGTGCTTGGAAGTGCAACGGTTCTTCCTTGTCCCTTTTTTTTTTTTAACTTTTGAAAATTTTATGGCTTTAGTAGTGTGTGTGATCTTGAGAAATTTTTAGGATTTTTTACTCATATGAAAATTTTTTTACTTATAAAGCTTTGATATGCATATAAAAATGAATTTATATAGAAATTCTTTATATGAAAGATATTCTTTGAGCCTTATCACATAAAAATTCAGTTGAGTGGCTGCTGTTTTTTTTCAATAAAGTTATGGCATGAACCTTTAAAGAATTAAAATTGACGACCGAAGAGAAGCATATACTTACAGAAAAGGACATAACGGCGTCGTCGGCGAGGCGGATATGGAAGAGACCCTCAATGCGCATGCCCAATTATGGAAACTCACCTTCAGCTTCATCAAATCGATGTGCCTGAAATGCGCCATCGAACTCGCCATCCCAGACGCCATCCACCTCCACGGCACTCCAGCCACCGTAACCGACCTCTGCGCCTCCCTCTCCGTGCCCCCCGTCAAGTCCCGCCACCTCCGTAGCCTCATGCGCCTCCTTTCACACGAGGGCGTCTTCGACCCCCACGTCACCCCCTCCGGTGAGGAGGCCTTCGACCTCAACCCGGTCTCCCGCTTCCTCCTCTCCACCTCCGTCCACTGTTCCTCCCCCTTCGTCCGCATGATCCTCGACCGCCACATAATGGACTCGTCCCAGATGCTCGCCGACAGGCTCCGCCGCCCGGACGTCTCCACTTCTCCCTTCGAGATCACCAACGGGAAAGACTGGTGGGGCCTGAACGCCGTACGGCCTCAGTTCAACCAAATCTTCAACAGCGCGATGGAGAGCGATTCCACTTTTGTGATGGACATCGTCACGCATGTCGCCAGGGAGGCCTTCCGCGGGATCGGCTCGCTGGTAGACGTCGGAGGCGGCACCGGCTTGACCGCCTCCAAGCTGGTGGAGGCCTTTCCCGACCTTCATTGCATCGTCTTTGACCTCCCCCATGTCATCGACACAGCGCCGAGGGCTTCCGCGGCAATCGAGTTCGTTAGCGGCGACATGTTCGTCGAGGTCCCGCGCGCAGACGCCGCCCTACTTAAAGTTAAAATTCCAACTCTTTTTACAGTTTTATTCTAACACATTTATTTTTTACAAAATTATTTTACTTTATTATTATTTGTATTATTCTTAGTGGATTCTTCATACCAGGACCGATGAAGAATGCATTAAGATATTGAAGAGATGCAAAGAAGCCATTCCTCCAAGAGAAAAGGGAGGAAAATTGATCATAATCGAGATAGTAGCAGGCATGGGTGTCAATGATGCTCAAATTACAAAGGAAACACAGCTCTTATATGACCTGCACATAATGATCAACACCACTGGAAAGGAGAGAGACGAAGATGAATGGCACAATTTATTTGTTGCAGCAGGATTTAGTGACTATAAAATTACTCATTCTATTGGATTAAGATCAGTTATCGAAGTTTATCCTTAGCCACGTTATGCCAGTGATTATGTTCTTAAATTAAGGTTGATTTGTGAGGTTTTATTGAGTTTGTTTTAATGCTTTCAGGGAAATGTTTTGTGTGGGTTGTAGTTTAAGATTTTCTCTCATAATAATGACTTTCTTCAACTAAGATTGTAGAAGTTTGTAAGTTTAGAAAAAAATGTGAAAAACAAATCTTAAAAGAATTATCAAAAAATAGTTTTTCATATAGAGATCAATTGTTTATTCATACATACTTTACCTGTTTAGTTAATTAAAAGATACAAGTATCTTTTAATTAAATTTATTTGAGAAAAAATTAAATTATTTAGTAATAAAAACTTAAAAATATATTATTAAATGATTTATAGAGATTAAAAGTTTTTCTTAAGTTTGATACAATGTCATTTAATTCTTTTGCTTTATATTCTAACTTTTTAAGACAATTTTTTTCATAGAAATAAAATCATGTCAAACTAATTTTTTCAAAATTATTTTTTTTTTGAAGTTCAAAAATCTTTTTATACGACATAAAAGAATCATTTTAAAATTTTTAAGTTGAATTCACATTAGAAATACTTTAAATAAAAACTATCAAATTGTTTTAAACATTGTTGTTCTTACATCTCTTTTCATGTAAGTTTCAAATATTATTGTGGATTGAAGTTCAAGTTCTTGTCCACAATATAAGATAAAAAAAAATAATGATACAATAGTTACATCTTTGATAGTAAAAAACATACAAAATCAACAACTTTATGATGCTAAACTTACTATTTCTTAATAGTCTCATCCTAAGCCTCATTGTGATTTGAAATTGTTAAGTTAAAAATAAGTTTAGCTAATTATTAGAAGTTTAGTGAAAAAAATGTGAATATATATATATATATATATATATATATATATATATATATATATATATATATATATATATATATCACATGCTAAACCATTTACAAACACACAACATAACATATCATTGAATATAAAGTAGTAAAGAATTCGATATAGAATCTATCAATTCCTTTTCTTTTAACATATTTAATAATTGATTTACAATAATATCTTTTTCATAACAAATTGAGCATACTTGCTAGAGTACATCATTATGAGTAAACAATCTTAATGAATGACTCTTTTAGCTAATATTTGAAACTATTAGCCTAGAATAGTAGTCATTATTTTGGGCAGTCTTTTATCTTTTTATATTTTGAATAATGTCTTCTTTTTATCAACCATTAATTACAATCTTTTTATCTTTTCTTTTCTTTTTGTATCCCTAATGTTTTTTGTTCTATCATATTTATTTTTTACAAAATTATTCTCCTTTTTTGTTGATTGTATGATTCTTAGTTGGTACTCCATGATTGGAATGATGAAGAATGCCTTAAGTTATTGAAGAGATGCAAAGAAGCCATTCCTCCAAGACAAAAGGGAGGAAAATTAATCATAATCAATATAGTAGCAGGCATGGGTGTCAATGATGCTCAAATTGCAAAAGGAAACACAGTTCTTATTTGATCTGCACATGATGATCAACACCATTGGAAAGGAGAGAGACGAAGAGCAATGGCACAATTTATTTGTTACAGCAGGATTTAGTGACTATAAATTACTCATTCCATTGGATTAAGATCAATTATAGATGTTTATCCTTAGCCATGTCGTGCTTGTGATGTTAGCAAATTTTAAGTATTTGTTAGCACATTTTAAGAATTTGTTAGTATATTTTAAATATTTGTTAGTACATTTTAAATATTTGTTAGCATATTTTAAATGTTTAAATAAGTTTAATTTTTAATTTTATTGTTGTCATATATATTAGGAATAAATTTTTGTATTAGAAGCAAATATTTGGAAGATTATTTGCCTATAAAATGGTGTAATTATCGTTATATTATTATACATGAATAAAATTAAATTCTATCATTTTTGTCTTCCTACACCTTAAGATTTCTACCACTATTTTCCAATTTCTCCTAAATACTCTCTATAACAAGTTTTATTATATATTAATATTAAGTTGATATAATTACAATAATGAGGTTAAAGAGTTGAAATTGATAATAAAATGGGTTGATATAGTCCTTAGAAATAACCTTGTTTTCTAAATAAAAATATTTATTGGGGTAAGAAAACAAAAATATATTTTGGAAGTACATGTAAAGATGATTTGAGATGATTATTTAATTATAATTCGAAATTACTTTTTGGATAATTTATCTAAATAAATGTAACACCTATGGTGTCACTAATTTTGTGAAATTAGTTTTTCCTTTAAATCAAATAAATAAAAAAACTTGAATTCCAAATTTAAGTGATAAGAAACTATTATTATTTTTTCAAAATCATGTTTATGTAATAACCATCTCAGGCACATCGATTTGATGAAGCTGAAGGTTAGTTTCCATAATTGGGCATGCGCATTGAGGGTCTCTTCCATATCTGTCTCGCTTACAGCTCGACGTTATATGTCCTTTTCTATAAGTAAATGCTTTGTCTTCTATTGTCAATTTTAATTCTTTAAAGGTTCATGGCATAACTTATTGAAAAAAACATCAGCCACTCAACTGAATTTCTATGTGAAAAGATTTCTACTGTCAATTTTAATTCTTCAAAGGTTCATGGCATAACTTTATTTTAAAAAACATCCCCCACTCAACTGAATTTCTATGTGATAAGATTCAAAGAATATATTTTATATAAAGAATTTCTATATAAATTCATTTTAATATACATATCAAAGTTATATAAGTAAAAATATTTCTATATGAGTAAAAAATCCTAAAAATTTCTCAAGATCACAGACACTACTAAAGATGTAAAATTTTCAAAAGTAAACAAAAAAAGGGACAAGAAAAAACTATTGCACTTCCAAACACACTTTGTCGAGTACCCCACCAAATCATGTGAGAATAAAAGAGAAAAAGAGGATGTCTATCAGTTTGACATCATTCATCTAACACAACTATAAGAAGAGCTCTCCCTTTAGTTCAAGGGAATTCAACACAAGAAACCTTATCAAAGCTTTCTCCCTTGGAGAGTTAAATATCTCTTTGTTCTCGAGTTCTCGAGTTCTTGAGTTCACCTCCAAATCATTAAGCTCATCTTCTATAATGTTTTTGAACTTATAGTGCCAAAGTTTTTGCACTAAGCCTCCCACAGGCTTTTAAACATTGCTTTTTCCCTTTTATTATTCTCAAGTAGTCTTATTGATTGAAGCTACTTACTTCCCCCTTCTTACCTACTCACAACATTCGATAAGTGTCTTACATTACACAAGGATTCTTAACAGTACCAATTTACAACCCATTATTCCCAATGGACAACATCATGTCAAACCCTACAGCTTTGTGCTGTTATTAGGCTCAATCATGCCACTCAATGCTTATAAATTTACTTTTAAAGCTCAAGATATCTCGTATACTAACCAATGTGTGACTATCCCTCTTGACCTACATACTTTGCTTTCACGATCCTATTTGATTTGTTGCCTCAGTGTAAGAAGATAATCATTTAAGGCTTTACAATTGACTTGTAGTAGGGTTGTCTTTAATACGAAATTAGAACATTTCAACCTTTTTAATAAAATATTTATCTTAATCAAATTGGATTTACCCTTATTTAAAGATGTTGGAGTATTATAATATAGAATTAGAGCCAATCTTACTACAAGTTTGATATAAGGGTTAAGCCTTAGAAGACTACATGAGCAAAATAAAGAGATGGCAACCCAAAGAGGGTTATGAAATCCTAAGTATAGGGGTTAGGAGGGATTATCTTATATTGGATATTATAGTTGGTATCTTGAAATTTATAAGTAAAATCATAAGCATTAAGATAATGAGAGAACTTTTAAGGATAATTTGAGCTTGGATTCTAAAAAAACTCCAAAAATTATTATGATGGAGTTGATGTAATTTTAGATTGGTGACAAAAAAATGCCCACCTAGATCAACACAAAATCTTATTATATTAGGATAATAATTTACTAGCAAGGTTGCAGTTGCTTGTAGAGCCAACTTTGTTGCTTGTCCAAGGTATGGATCAAGCCTACAAAATAACCTTAGATGAATGAGAGATGGAAATCCAAAGATGATTATGAAATTTGAACTATAGGGGCCAAGAGAAATAGTCTCTCATTAGCTATTACAAATTATATCTCAAGTTTTATAAATAATTAAGTCTTAAAATAGTGAGACAAATTTTGAGTAGAGAGAGAAGAGCAAATTATAGTTTGATCCTATAACATTATGCATGCTAGGGTTAGAGCAATGCAAGAATAGGTAATTGAATAGGAAGGGCTTCTATAAATAAGGATAAAATCTAATTAGAATGAGGCAATACCTTCTTAAAAAGGTTGGAATATGACAACACTACAATTTGTTATCAGAGCCAAGCCTATTACTAGCCTAGTATACGGGTCAAGCTCTTAAGGATTATTAAATAAAGATGGGAAGGACATAATAAAAAGAGGATTATAAATCTAAAGTATGGGGGTTAGGAGAGATAGACCTATATTGGTTACTATGAAGGGTATATTGAGCGTTATAAGTAAAGTCATAGGCTTTGTAATAATGAAGTATCATTTAGGCATAAAATTTTAAACTTTAAGAAAACTCTATGGTTAAGCATGATTAAGTTGAAGTAATGTTAGGATGGATAACTAAGTGGGAAGGACCCCTATGGATTTTCACAAACCCTAATTATTGAAATGTATCTCACCAAGAAGGTTGGAATATTACACAATAGTTTTAACCCCTTAGTTCCAACTTGATCATCTATAATGATAGTCCCTTTTTAATGTTAAATTCTTTAATTTCTTAGACCTTGATCTAGGATAGGGGCATTTTAGTGGTTAGAATACTAAATGTTAGCTTTGATATCAAACTTTAATGTAGGTTTTAGGATGCACAAATAGAAAGGTGTGATGCATGGTGATGAGCACATCATGTTCGAGAAGGATTTTCAACGTCCACGGACCAGGTCTTGCACTAAAAACCTATTATCATCTTTAGGAAGCCAACAGAACTTTCAGATTCGAAATTGGAGTCCGAATGGCTTCCCGGGAGCAAAAACAAGGCCAAAATCACTATCCCTGTCGCTGGCCGCCGCCTCCGCCGCAACCTCTGCCGTCACAGTGAACCGCCCGCCGCCATTTCGAACCGCTCGAGCCCGAACCGGATCCGGGTTAGCCCGAACAGCTGAGCCTGAGTCCAGCCAGGCGCCGACCCAAGCTACCCACCGGATGACCCGCGACCTGTGACCTGCGCTGACCCGCACCAACCCGCACCGACCCACGCCGACATGCCGGACCCGCCGCCGCTCTCCGCGCTGCCAGCCACCAGAAATTAGGGTTTTGTTTTGCATTTTTCCGGAGTTCTAGAAGTCACTTTCGAAATCCGTAAAACAGTGTTTAGATAAATGAATGAACTTAATTTTCATTATTTTTCTCCGATTTTTAGGAGTCTGTTTGTAATTTTAGGTGACTTTTAGTTTATCCATATGTCCTTTAGTATTCCCATGTTATGAGTCAAAATGTCTTTTGTACCCTTGTGGATTCCTATATATGAGGAAGTCCTCTTCTGTTGTAAGGGATATATTTTTTGGAGAAAAAGTTAATGCAAGCTTTGAGTGTTCATTGCTTCCATTCTGAGTTCGTGAGTGCTCTGAGTGTCTTTGGCGTGCCGACTCGTCAAAGCTCTGATACTGGGAGGAGGGGCGCGAGGTCCAAGTGGTGAGACGCCACTCCAGTCTATCATCTTCCATCACCGCTCAACCATTTTCATTCGTATTTTCCATTCCTAGATTATTAATTTGTCTTCAATATATTTTCATTCTGCGAAGTACAACTTTTACTATCAATTATATTTTAAGTTCAACTGGTACTTAACCAATCTAAGTACTCCATATTTCTGCGTGTTTGAAAGTGTGTAGCCGTAGTCGATTTAGCGCCTTCTTAGCCGCTATCGATCCTAAGTTTAGTTAGGATTCATTGGTTGGTGCCTTTTGCGTTCAACCCTCATCGTATCTAGGTGTGTGTCCCTTAGGGTGACGCCCTTGCTCCTTTGTTGTGCATCAGTCATAAATTTTAAATAAAAATTTTTTTTTTCTAACTAAGCAATTTTCGTCTAGTCCTACATCACATGGTGTAGTTTAGAATTGAATGGTAGTTAAATCTAAGAGAACATGAATGCCAATACTATGGATGATGATGGTTGTGAGGAGAACTATGGCACATTTAGGAACAATTAGGTCATTTAGTGCTATGAAGGATGGGATTAAAGTTAAATGGATACGTAAGAAACAATTGAATAAATCTAGTGGTGGCCTAAGGAGAGTGGAGATGTGATGAGCTTTGACATGTTAATTGGCTACGACATGCAGATTAGTGGTTAGAGGTGGGAGCAGTAAAGGAACAAATGAGCCAAGTGGTAAAAAAGGATTGCAGTCAATGATATATCAATAACAATGATGATCTTAGATAATGAAGTTATAATGCAAGACATAAATGACAATAATGAGAACAAGAGTCAAATTGCAAACTAAGTAGGGAGAAGGCCAACATATGCCTTATTTAAGGAATACTCCTATGCACATGCACTACACAGAAATCATGGTTCTAAAATTAACAATATATCATAAGATCGCTTTTGTAATAATATAAAGGTTTAAATATATTATAAAAAGAAGTCATATTAGAATTTAAAGACCAAAATGCTCCTTATTAAAAAAAAACCTATTGAAAAAATAAAAATAACAAGAACAAAATTATATAAAAAAGAGTGCAAGAATAAAATAAGAGACATCTTTAGGACTCATAAACAATTAGTTAAAAGCAAGGTAAAGCCAATAATGCCATATTTCTTACTATTTTAGGGTTCTTGTTTAAGATATAGTCTATGGTTAACAACATTTTTCATCTTGGATACTCTTGACTCCTTTGGTTATGCTACATGAGAGAGGCAGTTTACCTTATGTTGTTTTCAATTGGCTTGTGGAACTAGTTTTTAGATTGTGTTTGGTAATTATCAAAATAGAGGTAAATAATGAAGCTTTCTTGGATATTTTTTTAAATATGTTATAACATTCATTGTTTTTATTGTTTGTTTTTGTTTGGACACTTTGAGTGAATCATATTAGTTCAACTTTCCAAAAATTTGCATCATCTTCAAGAATTTAAACTCAACCCTAAATCATTTACCTTAGCTTTATTTCATTATCTATTCATAAGAAAGGTAATTTCCTATAACATCTTTGAGGTTAGGAATTATTTATTTAAGTTTTGTAAAACACTTATATTAGATGGTAATAAAATTAATTAAACATATTTATTAGATGATGGATTGAGTCTTAAAGAAGGAATGAAATGTATTATTATCATCAAACATAAAAATTTAATTAAAGAATGGTTTTATGAATATTTTTTAATTTTCTTGAATTATTGACATTTTATGAAAAATAATACATCATTAGAAAAGGAGGATATAAGTGCTAAGAAGGGAAATAAACATTAAATAACTAAAATCACATTACTTTGAACTTAATAATTCAATTGCATAAAATATTGGATTTGAATGGATCACAAAACAAAAAGTCAAGTTAGAGAAAGTATTATTAATCATTTTAAAAAGGTTAAAATTATTAAATTATTGAATGATGTAAAAAAGAATTTAGGAAAAATAATTAAAAAATATAAAAAATTATGATCTTTGTTGGATTGAGAATTTTTTGAGTAATTTATTTTGAAAATAACTTGAAAATTTTTTGACATCATTTCATAGAAAAATTTGAAAATTTTAATTTTTACCAAAATTTTAATTTTATTTTATTTAAATTCTTAAATTACAAAAACTAATTTATTTATAGGAAACAAGCATTGTTATTGAGGCAAAATATGTGAAATGTTGGGTATCAAGAAAGAAAACATTGGAAAAGTTTTATGCAATTTTGAGAAAAGAAAAGGAAATTGGTGGAAACTTAAATAGTTTATTAGGAAATACTATAAAATAGGGATTTTGGTTGTCAAAAAAGTTTTTTGCTAAATGTTAAGGAATTAAGGAAGAGTGAAGATCAATTGCATGAAATTAAGGGAAATGGAAAGCTATTGGATGAGAATTTCAAGAAATTGACTATTAGAACTTCGCAAAATTCAAAATTTTTTGGTTTTTCAATTTGGACATTTTAATTAGTGAAATAAAGGAGGGAGAGAAGCTTTGGGATTGGTAAAGCTTGTAGAAGATAAAAATATTAAGAATTCAACTCCTAAGCATGAAAATGTAACATTTAGGATTGAAGAGTGTAAAGTGTGATTATTATATAATATTCCAAAGAGGGAAAACATTGGCCATGGAGCTGCTCTTAGTAGGATTTTAGGTGGAGGATTATGTTAAACCCTTTGTCCATTCTCTATTATTTGATGACAAAAAATTATTTAATTGTTTTACTAATACTTTTTCTTAGGTGTTTCGATTAGCATATTGAAAGTTAATGATAAATTAATTGGAGAAACTTGTTCTTGACTTAAAAGATTCATTGATAGTACTTGGTCTAAACCACAACTAGCATCAAGTAAACACAAAGCTTAAGCATTATTAAAGAACATTCATACCATAATGTTTATACATAATATCATGGAAATGAAAGCTTTGCTATAAGACATGAATATGTTAATGACTTTTAATTGAAGGTTTGTATTACAACATAATTGGCAATAATAACTAACTAAATACTAAATTAGATTTGGATAAGTAGAAATGTTGTAGAACATAGTCTACTCGATGTTTATCACTTATTAACAAAAGTTTCTCTTGACAATATGAAAGATGCCTATAAAATATAGAGATTCAAATGATTGATAAAATATAGAGATTCAATTGATTGACATAAAAAAGTGCAAGTGCATACATAAAATCTTAGATGATTTCTTTCCTTTTGTTGAAGATATTGACAAATACTGAACAACATGGTACCACCTTGAGAGATTTAAGATACAAGGTTGACACTAACAATCTATGTTTCATGTTCTATTAAAAATATTTCAAGCCTAATCACAAATATTTTAAAGATTTTGATTTGAATGAAATTTTTGTGTCTCCTTTTTGTCTTATGTTTTGGCATGTTTTGATCTTCCTTCTCTATGTTTTGTTACCAATATTCCTTCCTTTGTTGTAAGTGATTCAAAGTTTGTGCAAGTAACTATGTTCAAAACAAGTATGATACGAAAGAATTTGTTGCAGAGAAATGTTTTTTATCATATGTTATAATACCTTTTTCTACAAGTGATAATGTATGCTTTGAAGAATGCTATACCTAAATTTATTTTTTTATTAGATAGACTCTATCTTTATGATATGTCATGTTACTTCCTTAACATTGTTTCTAGATAATACAATATTTTCCTACAAAAATATATATAAAAAATATTTGTTTTCATAAAATTCTTCTAAAAAATAAAATTTGAAAAAGAGAATTAGAAGAGAGTTTCAATAGCCAAATGCTCTTCTTTATAAACCATTCAGGTTAGGTCTGTGAGAGCTATCCAAAAGAGTTTCATATAAAACAAGGCAATGCCATCACCGATGAGCAATAAAAGGACGAATGGCTTTAATCCCAAGATCGAAGATCTACATCATCCTATAGAACAATGCTCTTTGAAACTTCAAATCCATTGCTTGAAATGTGCATTTGGCTCACCATCCACAAGGTCCTTTGCGACCATGACAAGCTCGCAATCGTTTCTAATCTCAACATTATATTTTACATTCCCCTTACCAATTTTAGTTGCCTCAACATCCTCATGTGTTTCCTACCCCAAAATGGCATCTTTGTCTCACATGTCACTCTTTGATGATTAGGCCTTCCACCTCACCCTCGTCTCTCGCTTCTCACCTCCTCACCACCTCTGACCAAGTATACTTCGTATTCATTCTCCTAGTACTCAAACTCCATGTCCCAAGCCCATGCCAGTAGCTTACAGATTACTTTCTATTGAAGAATTAACTTAATTAAAAAATAATCAAAGTTAGTTGGCATCATGAATCATTTAGAGAATTAAGATACTTATAGTTAGAACTTTTTTCATAAATCATGTGTTCAGTCAAAATTAATCATGAGTCATGAGTTTATATTAGTTGTAGTCAAAACAAGTTAAGTCATATTTACTTAGTTATAGTCAAAGTTAGTTCAAATCTAGAAATTTTTTAAGATTATATAAATTTATATAGTTGTAACATCTCATTTGACATACTAAAATTTTTGTGAAAATTTTAATTTTTTTATAGTTTCTACCTTGTGCATCTCCTTTCTAACCTAAATCTTCATTATTATTATTTGAAGTATTTTTTTTGCTAGAGAAAGATCTTGTAAAAATGATAAGAAATTTACTTTTTATCCCTCATCTTATATAGGTATACAGATGAAAGCATTATTGAGTAGCCAAGATGTTTTAAAGATTATTGATAAAGGGTATGAAGCGATTCAAGATGAAGCCACTCTTACATAAAATCAAAAGATAATGTTAGTAGAGTCATGAAAGAAAGATAAGAAAGTACTTTCTTCATTTATCAAGGCATAGATGAGGCCTCATTCAAGAATGTAGCTAGTGAAGATAATTCAAAGCAAGCTTAGGAGATCTTATAAAATTCCTACAAAGAAGGTTAAATAAAAATGGTGTCTCTAAATCTTGATAGGTGAATTTGAAGCCTTGCAAATGAATAAATTGAAAGAATATATCACAAGGCGTTAACCATAGTGAATTTAGTAAAAAGAAATAAGGAAATATTTGAAGAAAAGTGAGAGGTAGAAAAAATTTTACAATCTTTACACTAAGTATGACTATGTTGTAAATATTACTGATGAGTTCAAAGTCTAGGAAACTATGAAGATTGGAGAACTTATGAGTTGACTTCAAGTCTATGTGCATCGTATTCTAAGGAGAATAAAACAACTATTGTATTATAAGTAGCCTTACAATGCAAGAAACAAAAGAAGAACAAACTAATCATAAAGGTCATGGTTCTAGACTAGGTCATGAATTTGGTAGAAGAAAAGTTTGTGGTTTTGGAAACTATGTTCATGGGATAATTCATGATAACCATAATAAACATGAGAATATCAACCAACATTAAGGTGGAAAAAGTCAAAGAGAAAGAGGCAAATTGTATGATAAAAGTAACATTCAATATTATAATTACTATAAATATGGGCATTATTCCTCTAGATGTTGGTCAAATTTTTCTAATCAAGTACTTAAAAAACTTAATTATCATAAATAAAAAAACATTAATAATAAAATACTTTTGCTAGTAAAAAGAGAAGAATAATCTATAAATCAAAATTTATGGTACTTGAACATTGGAGCAAGGAATCAAATTTATGAACATAAAGAAATTTTTTAGAGCTAGATGAACCAGTAAATGACCATGCCTTATTTGTAGATTCTTCCAAAGTGCAAATAAAAGGCATCAATAACATTCTTATTCAATTCAAAGATGATACACAATAATTTATCTCTAATATTTATTAAATTATGGAGATGAAAAAATATTCTGTGTTAGATAACTATTAGAAAAGGGATTTGACATACATATAAGAAACAAAAGTATTTATTTTAGGAAGGAATATAAATTTATTGCTTATGTTTTTATGGAGCAAAATTGTATATTTGTTCTCAATATTAAGAATGTTATTACTAAATATAAATGTACTTGTATAAATGATGATTCTTAATTATGACACTTGAGATTTGGGCATATCAATTTGGTGCACTTAAACTTCTATTAATTAAGAAAATAATGAACAATATGTCATATATCAATGCATTAAATTAAATATATAAGGGATGTGTACTTGGAAAGTATCTAAGGAGAAGTTTCCCAAAGGATTCTTTTAATAAAGTAAACAATTATCTTTAACTTATTCATATGAACATATATGGACCAATTACTTTAATTTTATTTGAAGATCATTATTATTTCCTAACATTTATTGATGACTTTCGTAGAAAATAATGGGTATGTTTCTCTAGAGAAAAATCGAAGCATTTCAAACATTGAAGGAGTTCAAAGTCTTGGTGAAAACTAAAATGGCTATAAGATCAAGACAATGAGATCAGATCATGGAGGTGAATTTACATATAATGAGTTCAAACAATATTGTATATTGGGGACCTTAATCACACCATATTTACCTCAATAAAATACTATAACCAAGAGTAAAATCAAATGATTCTTGGCATGATTTAAAGCATGCTAAAAACTATGAAAATACTAAATGAGTTTTAAACCATAAATTGTGTAGTTTTTATTGAATAAATGTGTAATAAAGAGTTTGGAAGGTCTAACTCTACAAGAAGCATGGTGTAGATTCAAGCCAAATGTATCATATTTCAAAAAAAATTTATGTATAGCTATCATACCAGATCATTCAATGATTATCATTAGTTATGATAGTAAATTTAATGATTACAAAAATTATGAACCGAAAGAGAAGAACATAAATTTATAATCCTTAATATATAAAATCATGGATGATATTAGTTACAAGATTTTTTATTAAGCTTTAACATTAGTTAATGATACTAGCAAACTAATCCTCCTTTGCAAACTATGTGCACACCATGTTTGAATTAAAAAATGTAGAAATCTAAAGTAGCAGACCATTTGATGAATTCATCTAAAGCCATACCAAGTGGAACTAGGGATTAATTTGCAATCATATTAGGTTGATAAGTATGACATAACTTTTGAGTTTTATGATTGTATGGCTAATGAAAACAAGGGAAATATAGTTCTACAATGATAGACCTAAATAAATAATACATGAGTATAAATTGCATTCTAGTCTAATATGCAATGAAGACATTTAATTTGAGTATGATCCTATCTCATGATGAATAGTAAACATGGAGGTTGGATGGACTTGTCCATTATGACAACTAGATGAGATCATATTTGTTCTTTGATACGAATCTTACATAGTCTTATGTACTAGTCTGAATTCAAATTGGATGTTGGAATAACAATAATATAAGTACTCTGCCTATTATGTTAATCACGTTAGAATGATATGAAGGATTGTAGCATCATAATAATAATGTGGGTGATATGACATCAAGGATCATGTTCTTATAATGTCTTACAAGCAACAACTTATTAAAATTTATTATATTGAAAGCATATTAGTCTAAGTAAAACAAATCAAATCTTTTCAAATTTCAAGAAAAGAAGTGAAAATTTTTTAATTATAGACTTACTTATTCCAATTGTCACATGCATCAAGTATTAACTATCATCTCAAATTAAGAGATTCTTCTTATCAAGCACTTACTAGCTTAATTACAAAAGGAGTATAGAAATAGTGAAACTATTTAGGGTATAGAGAATAAATTTTATTAAGATCATATGGTTTCATCAATTTAAGACTATTTGGGCAATACATTAGTCCTTGGTTATAAGAAATCCTTTTTCATGGTATGAAGATTTGTCTTCAATAACAATGATTGTCCTCATAAAAAAATTCCTAAAAGAGCTAATTTAAGCGAATATATGGGAGTAATTAAGCCTTAATCAATATCAAACTCATACAATATTTAAGAATTTTTCTCTCTAACATAAATTAAATAATAAATCTTTTTTCAAAATTATATGTTATAATATTAGTTATACTATTAGTGTACAAATGACATTAATGATTATTCTTGAACATGTCCTAAGTTTTAAGAGAATTATTTAGTTGAGTTATGATTTTTGAGAAATCTAATACTTTGGAATGATCATGGTGAGGATGATGTATGGAATGGTTTTAGGGTGATGTAAAGCTCAAAAGTTGCCTAAGAATAGTTATCTTAAATATTTCATAAATATATTTTCTAAGAATATAAATCATTTATAATTAAAATATTTGTTTATATTAAGTTGATATAATTATGACAATAAGGTTAAAGAGTTGAAATCATTAGTAGAATGGGTTGTAGAAAAAAATTATATTTTGGAAGTACATGCTAAAATGAGTTTGTGGTGTTGTTTAATTATAATAAAAATTTGCATTGGACTTTATTTAGTGTACAAATTATCTCATTAATTATAACACCTATGGTGTCACCAATTTTGTGAAAATATTTTTTTCTTTAAAATCAATCAAATATCAAAGTCTGAACTCTAAATAAAAGCCACATGAAAACTATTATATTTGTTTTGCAAAACTAAGTTTCTATAACAACCATTTTCGTAGAATAAAAATAAAATACTAATGTAGGACATATGTTGTTACACCCCATTTTTCCTAGGCTGATTTTTGACATACATTTTATTTTTTTCTTTACATATAGACAGCTCAGATCGTCCCATACCAACCTGAGTAGCCTACGAAAAACATAGGATATAACACATCATTACACACCTACTTTCCTTAACAATGTGGATCCCATCTCCCGGGTACACCGTCAACTCAGGATTCATGACTCCTGAATTAACAGATGGACTCGCGCAATGTTACTCCTACTAGACCCAATACTCCTATCCCATACCGATAGGAGAACCGATCTAATAGAAGTCTGAACCCCCACGGTAAGTTCCATAGTCATGTAATGACCTCACCATCAAAACAAAAATATATAACATCCACAGAATAAATATATAAATATAGAACTCCACACACTATAGCACCAAAACAATAAGTAAGACAGTGAATGGAAACTACATCACAAGAATAAGATCCAAGTCCAACAAGTGCAACATCATCCAACCAGATACATAAGTCAGATTCATCCTCACACAATACCTGACATAAGAGTAATAGTCTCACTGAATACATCCAATAGCATCAATCACACTAACCAAAATGTCTTAGAAATCACAGATCAGATATCCTTCACTAGCCTGTTGACCATGATCCCACCTAATCTGGGTGGCGTCAAGTCTGCCGAGCCGCTGGAAAAATATAGATAATAAAGGAATGAGCTACGCCCAGTAGGAAAGACAGCTAGTAAAACTCACATGCAAGAGAAGGATAATAGCAAGAGTATAGGAATACAGCATAACAATGTATGGTGGAAAGACACTCTCAGTTCCAGACTCCGACCAACCACAGTCACCCCAGTCACACCAGAGTAGCTCTCCTCTGGGCTTCCAGGTAGCATGCCAGTGGGATCGCCCATCTCGAAACATGCATGGCGCTTAGGCAAAGCATGCCAGTGGAATACGCCCATCTCGAAACACGCATCATAACGCCTAGCACCCGACACCTCAGAGTCTATGTAGCATGCCAGTGGGATTGCCCATCTCGAAACACGCATGGCGCCTAGGCAAAGCATGCCAGTGGGATTGCCCATCTCGAAACACGCATCACAACCTAGCCTGGGGTTCCAGGTAGCATGCCAGTGGGATACGCCCATCTCGAAACACGCATGGCGCCTACCAGTCACATGTATACTGTGGAAGCTAAGTCTGAACCGCACAGTTACCTACCACAACTACCCTAAAACATCATATAGGGTCTATAGTAGTCCGGTCCAATATGCCAATCCGTGAAATATGCCAACACTGAGTAAACTGACTCAAACCATGCCATTGCCATCCAAGCAACACAACTGTACCAGTTACTGATTGTTTTGGTAGCATCCATGTACCATACCTCTGTCTGACTGTTTCAACTGTACTGTCATCACTGATAACATTTTTCCCTACTTCAGGAAATTTTTCTCTACATACGGATCTCCAGAATTTTCGAGATCGCTCAAATCCCAATTTCTCTTTTTCTGAATTTTTTTCAGAATTTAAAATCCCGAAATTCTAATTACTGCATTTTTTTCAAATTCCAAAAAAATCAAATTCTACCCTTTCTCAATTTTCCGAAATTCGGAATAAATTTCCGAATTAAAATTTAAATTCACATATATCCTTTTTCCGAAAATTCGGATTAATTTCCGAATTAATTTTTAAATTCCACATATATCCTTTTTCCAAAAATTCGGATTAATTTCCGAATTAAATTTCCTCCGCGCCGTTCGTCCGCGCCGAATCCCGCTGAACCGGTTTTCGCTGCCGGTTCGGGCCTTCGCGCCGTTCGTCCGCGCCTAATCCCGCTGAACCGGTTTTTTCGCTGCCGGTTCGGCCTTCGCGCTGAACCGAGAACCCACCGGCCGAATAATTAATCAAATTTCCAGCCAACGTTTAACATTTAAATTATTAATAAATATTGAATAATTACAATTACTTAATTAACTAAACCGAAATTAATCTAATCCATCTCCTTCCTCCGCCCGGCGCCCGCGAAACCCTAGCCGACGATTCTTCAGGGAAAATTCCGTTTCCCCCGTCGATTTCCGGCGACCGAGATCAAAGAGAAACAAAATCCGATGTTCATACTATCCTAATGTTTCATTAATGCCACTAATTTCTAAGGTTCAATCAAAATTTCTGCCGAAGTTTCATCCGATCCCCATTTTAACAATCTATGAAATTAAACAAATTTCAGCATTTGATACTATCTTAACATGATTAAAGCACATAATCGAATCAACACATGCTTGGTAAAATTTCCAAATTCGGCGGTTATAATTTTCCGAAGAAAAACCCTAAAATGCTAAAATCAATAATTTGCATTAATCAATTCCAAAAACCACAATCCGCATGCTCCGGTAGCTATTTGCAAAATAATCCATATTTTTAATTTGCTAAATAACTAATTTAAAATCTGAATTTCCTACCTTTCTTCTCCAGCGACGGTGAAGCTCGCACGCGACCACCCGCTGCCCCTCGCCGAACGAAACCGGTACCAATCGATTCTCCTCGGTCCCGCTAACCTCCAGGTACAAAAAGCCCCTTGAAAGGCTGCCGGAAAGTATCGCCGTTCGCCGCGAACACTTCGTCTCCGGCCACCGCTCGAAACCCTAACAGCCGAACAAATCAGGTTAAATACCCCGCTTAAACCGGTAATAACCCGTTAAGAACCCATTAAGCGCCGGTTGACCTTCTAATAACGCCGCTTAAACCCGATCAGCCGGTTAATCTCCACCGCTGATCTCGTCCGTCCGATCCGCTTATCCGTGGCTTATCCAACCGCACGCGCAAACGCACTCGGCGAACCGCCCCCCGCCTTCGCTGAACCGCTCCGGTCCGGTTCACACGCGGTAAAAACCAAATTCCTGTTTAAAAATCTAATAGACCGATTTAACTAGATTTTCGAATTTCCAAAAATCCAATAAATCCAATTAAACAGGGAAAATTACTTAAAAATTTCCTCGGTGCTCCGAAAAATCCCCAGAAAATTTCAAAAATTCCAACAGCCTCCAATTGAGCTCCTGGCTCATCCTACTGTCGATCTGAAATCATTCAAGCCACAATTGAATTATTGAAGATTAAATATATAATATTTTTCCGGGTATAACATATGTTCAAAATAAAGATAAATAAACCATTGAATCAAAAACCTTGTCCTCTTATTACTCACTTGTAGTTAAGTAAAGTGTATCATTTCTATTTGTAACTATTAAGTCAAAGAAATTGCTACGCCAACTAACATTAGCTCAATAGACAAAAACCTATGTATTGTATATGCAAAATAATAAATCTTTAGGGATATGATGTGTGTTAGACCAAGTAACTCATCATATCATGTTCAAAAATATAAAATTGATCATGTGAATAATACTTCCACTAGTGGCAATAATGTGATGCATTAATATCCCTTTATCCATTTAATATTTTTATTGATCAATTTGTTGATTTCTTTAGAGATCAATGATCCGTTAGCATTTAAATTTACAAATTCCCTTTTGTTACTTTGACTTCACCCATTATACCATAGAATGAACACTTGAGATGCCTGTTCGACTAAAGTAAACCTTAGGATGAAGCAATAAATTATAAGATACACTTTTAAGGTATAATGCCAATTCTTTACATAACGTTAGTTGGGCTTGGTTTCATTAAATATATCCTAAGATCATAGCACACACAATAAGTAGATATCTTATTCAATGATTAATAACCTACAATAATGCTTATTAAGCCTAGTTCTAAGTATAATATCTCTAAAATCTAATTTTCATTTCTATTATTCCATCAAGTACTATCATATTGAAACAAATATATCAATTTAGATGTATGAAATAGATATTATAATCTAGATATTATTTTTATATACATTTTATTTTATTTTAATTATTCCATATGTTATCATGTAATATGCAAAGCCATAAGTCAAGCAATATAATGTAACAAGTAAAGCTGCATATTAAGGATGTAGAATGACATTGAGATTATGCCAAACCATAAAGAAAAGCATAATTATTTTATAGCATAATAAAATGTAATCCAAAATAAACTATAAAATATATAAAAAGTTATATTTTTCTACATCAAATATTACAATGCTATCAACTTAGTTTCAAAAAAGAGTTTTCTTATTTAATATCCTCTTTTTAAATTTCTTACAATACCATGTATATAAAATGATCAGCATAAAATCCTATATATAACATGTATAAAAAATTTTAAGCTAAGAAAGTTTTTGTATACTACTCTATATCATTCTTATATGATTTTGATATTGTACATAGTAGTATTTGATTATTTATTTTTTAACATAAATTAAGAAATGTTTCACATATATATATGTCTTTTAACCTTAATCATATTTGTACGATCCAGTGATCATATTGTATAATTTCCTATATTTCATGTCACTTAGCCTGATCGTGCAATCAGATTACCATCTTATAATCGTATGATCTTTTTTTGCCTTAGTCGACTTAAAAGTTTTGATAATATTTTGATGTGTTAGATGATCATACAATATCATTTACAACTCATACTCTCATTTCCTTATTTATACCATTGAAAAAATATGCACTTTTTTCCATAAAATTCTCTTTGTTATAAACTTATTTTCTAATCATATAATATGATCCCCCTTTATTAGACAATCTGATGCTACCATAAAAATGCAACCAATAAATCATAACATACGATTATCTCCATGGTACATATTTTGTCACAAGCATTTCTTTGACTGATCATCTAATACAAATAACTAAACTATAATGTACAATCTTACATATAAGATCCTTTATACCCTCCATTTAATCATATGTCTAATGTATTGATTTAATCTCTAATTTTATTATACAACGTGATTTCTTGCATGGTACAAATATGATCCTACCTTTAAGCTTGTGAAGGATTGTCTAATTTTATCTCCATAATTGTACTAACGTGACCATATATTTTACCTCAACTACATCGTACAAGGTCAATACTCATATCACCTTTGCATATTGACCTTGACAATTCAAGCTATCACAGAAGTACCAAACCTATATCACCCTTGTATGATTAAATTGAAAACTTTAAAATTATATTACGCTAGTACGATATAGGATCATTCAAGTACAAACCTCGCAGAGAACCCACACAACCCAACATCATATCCTTACGACCCATTTCATTAGATGGTTTTAAGCTAATCATATCGAATGATATAAACAATCACACTCATACGATACATATTAGTAGCTGTAATATCTCCTTTTACTTCTCTCATATTTATTTCAAATCACAACCAATTCATCTCATATGATATCCAAAACATTATGAATGCTTTTTTTTACATCAAATGAAATGTACTAGTCCTAATGTTTATAAAAAAATCAAAATAAAAAATGTTAAATGCTTACCTTACTATCTTTACAATATTCTTCTAACTATTGCAAGCACAAGTTTCCCCAACCTCCTTTTCCTTTTTTAGCTTACTCTCTATTTAAGTCTCTCTCTCTCTCTATGTGTGTGTGTGTGTGTGTTATCTCAACCAAACCTTAACCAAGTGAAAAACAACTTGCCTTATAGTTATAATAAAAGATTTTGGCATGCTTATGGTTGCATAAGGGATAATAGTTGAAGCCCTCAATTTCTCCTTGATGACCAAAACAGATAGTCGATTACGAAAGTAGCCACCAATAATGGTTAAAATAAAATATAGTAGAAAATGCACTTAGTAGAATTCTATCATCCATTACTCTTATTTGTTACTTGTCAAAATTAAAAATTTACATATCAACCTTAGTGTAGCCAACATTTTCTCATTTGTAGATTTAGCCTCTACCAATCGGATTGAATAAGCTAAAATTTCAAAACTTGTAAATTTACTTTATGTGATATTTTAAAATTATAATTACATCAATATCTTCAAAAATTTGTAATTAATTATCTAGATCTTCAAAAATTATAAATTTATCATCATTGGTTTCATCTAAAAGAGCTTTTTCATTGATGTGCTACAATAATAATTTTGATTATGTTTGCTAAAAATACATGTTTTTTTAATATTTTATTATTATTTTAATATTTTGAAATACAAATATGATATTTCAAGAAATTGATTTGATCATGCTCAACCATACCTGATATTTAAGTGGTGGTTTATCTTCTTGGGCTTTATTCGAGGATTTTTTTTATCATCATCAAGATAAAAATAAGGATTGTTACAATCTTCCCTTTTTATAGAAATTTTGTCCAAAAATTTTTGAAAGTTTTGGATATTGATTGATCACATCAACTTATTATTGTGATTAAATAATAGATATTAAGACATTGCTTTTATCACTTATGGATATTCTTTAGCACAATACTATTAGCTTTATTCTAGGAATTAATGCATCTTAATCTTTATAAAAAATCAAGGTTGTTACAATCTTTGCTTATTATAGATGTTTTATTCCAATAGTTTGGAAAATTGTCAAATTCTAGCAAATTTGATTTTCCTCAAACAAATTCCCTCTCTATTAGATTTTTACAAAATTTTTGTATTCTAAAATACTTTATTTCTTGATATCTAATCTTTTTTCTATTATTTGTGCTAATATCTTTAAATATATTCAATCTCATCACATTCTAACTTGTTACAATAAGTGGATGGTCTAAAAATTACCTTTAAAAAAATATGTTGCATATTCCAACATTTGCATAAGATAATCTAGTGTATAACTTTCTTCATTGTCCATAGAATTGAATAAAAATTCACCTCCATTGGATTCTCATATCATTTTTCATTCAATTTATTACTCTCTTTAATGATTGTAATCAAACACTTATTCTATTTGTTATATGGATAGAAATAAAGAAATGTTATACCTATAAACAAAGAAAACTAGTATAGGTAAATTTTTGTAAGTATTGTATATCTATAATGATATTATTGGGATGATAAACCTCTACTTAAGGGATTGAGTAAACTCTTGTCGATCCCACACTAGCTATTACTCCAACCCTAACAGTGCTACTATAAATAATCATGGACCCACGACCTGTACAATGGCCTACATGATCTCTATTCACACTGATTAAGGTATTTGTTATGTTTATGTCATGACTTTTGAGACAAGTTCTAGTAATATATCCCAATTCTCTACATAAAAAGCATTTGATTGAGTGAGCAATATTTAACTCACACAACCCTTGGTGTCATATTTTATATTTTTCAGATTTTCTTGTGCCACTATATCTAAAACTAAGGCCTATACTACAAGCTTTGTTTGTAGATATATAACTATCAAACTCTTTCTGATAAAAAACTACATCCATGAGATGCACTAAATGTTTCTCTTTTGTTAGAAAATTTGGTTTAAACCTTAGAGTTTCAAATCCTTTCTTTTTCTATTTCTTTCTTATTTTTAAGAATATCATATTCCAATTCAATGGTATGGGCTTGTTTCACTAATTCTATATAATTTGTGGTTTGAAAAATCATCAAAGCTATTTAAATTTCATCCCATATACCTTGACGAAACATATAGCATATTTGTTTTTCTCAAATCTTTTCTTATATGGATATAAAAAACACCATCTTTCAAAATCTTCTACAAACTCTTCTCAAGGAATTTCTTTTATTAATCTACTTAGAAATTAAATTTTGTTTCCAAACCTCCACTAGTGCCTAGCAAAATTTCTAAATATCAAAACTATCCAAGATACATTTCTATTATTAAGACAAGACATCCAATCAAATATTCTCACCATCTACTCTAATCAACTTGTCATGACGATACAATTTTCATTCCCTATAAATGATGATAGATACATGCAATGAAATTGATCCAATTGAACCTCTTAAAGACTTGTACAACACATCATCATATCCTTATGACCCTTTATATTTGATGGTTTTAAGTTGACATACTATACAATATAGATCATTGTACTCATATGATATGTATCGATAGTTATGATATCTCCTCCTCCTCTTTGGTTTATTTTAAATTACAACTAATTTGCCTCATTTGAAACCAACACAAATAATTTTTTCAATGGAATTGTAATTATGTTGATTAAAAAAAATAAAAGAAAAAATGTTAAATGCTTACCTTTCTTGTTTTCCAATCTTTCCTCTTACTTTAGCAAACACAAGTTTCCTTAAGCTCCTTCTTCTCCTTAGTTTTCTCTCTACTTGAGTCTTCCTCCTTCCCTCTATGTGTGTGCCAGAGAAGAGTTTGGAAGTTTATCGAATCTCTATACTACCTTAACCCACTTTAATAAGTACTAACCAACTATGATAAGCTTAGACATCCTCTGACCCACATTGACTTGTGTCGACTTGTATTGACTTGCGGCAACTTACATTCCCCCACATTGACCCTAATTGATCCATGTCAACCAACACCAATCCTCAGTGGCCTGTGCCTATCCCAGCTGATCGACATCAACCCAAGCCTACTCAGGTATGCCACTCTCAAGTTTGGCTTAGCACCCTTTGCACCCAGCCAAATCGTCTCCTCATCGACAATGTCTCCTTCACTTCTGACATCGTTAGTATAGCCTAAATGGTGACAAACAACCTTGAATAGTATCATATACTTAAAATAGCTTAATTTTAAGTCTCTTGGTTAAAATCTCACTTATTTGTGCCAAACTATATTGGAGTTTGCTCCAATTCTCTTCTTAATGCCTTTGGAAATAATCAAGCTTCCTTTTCTTTGTTCTAAGTAAATTTGTGTTTAATTTTTTTTGAATCCCATTTTTGTATCAACATAATGGTTTCACTTATAAAGGCAAGCATGAGGATGCTAGAGAAGCCTATTAAGATCTTTTAGTTTTATCTTTTTAATGCTCTATGTGTTGGATATTAGCCTTTGGTAATACAAAATCTTTGGTTATAGTATGTATATTTTAATTCAATAACAATTGATTTTCTCATCCAAAAATTTTTCCCAAAGAGCTAGTTTAAGTGAATAAATGTAAATGATTAAGCCTTAATTAATGTTAAACTTATGGAGCATTAAAAAGGTTTATTTTAAACAAGAATTAAATTACATTATTGTTCATGACATCTCCAACTTATACATCTATAAGATGAGATTTTCTATCAATATATGGATATAACAACCCAAAAGTGTGGCAAATATTTTAATAAATATTTTGAAGAGTTTAAATCATCAAATGTTTGAATTGATAAAAAAATAAATAGGATATGAAGAGTTCTTGATCTTTGATTTAATTAGAAATTTAATAAGTCCTAGAAATCCTAAATTTTCTAAACCTAAATTGTGAATAAAAGAGATAACCATTGTGAAAAAGAAACAAATTGATAGTAAAATTGTCAAATTTCAATGGACAAGAAGGTGAGGAGTTATCCTCATGAAATGGCATAGCCATCAGAGTGAAATATTCAATCTTTGAGAGGTTAGAGAGAAAAAAGAGGGGTGAGAGAGAGAGAGAGGAGCTATTACTAGGGCATTGGAAGGTATTTGTGAGGAATCGATCAGAACTTAAAATAAAATTAGATACTATAACAGTACAATAAAAGTATTATAGCTCATGGGAAGAAAAGAAAAGGAGAAAAAATTTCTTATTTTGACATCTATTTTATGGTAAGATAACTACATGCAAAAAAATAGACAAGCATTAGGACATGGTGTATACGCTTGATTTACCATTGAAATGATTAGTTAGAGATAATTTTAAGAAAGATTTGCATTATAGAAAAATTTGAGAATTATTACTATTGATTACATTGCTATAAGATGCTATGCTTGAATGTTACACTGATACTATCCGTTCTAAACATAACGTATAAATTCCTTACTAAATAACTTCAATGGAAATGATAAAGAAAATAAATAAATTGAGTAAGAATAAATGTTGATATGAAAGGTTAGGCATGAAATTAAAAATTGAAACAATAATAATTATTTTAAATGATTAATTTCTTATAAAAAATAATATATCTCTTAATGTAGGTGACTTGTTATCGAGAATAATATATCATTTAAAGTAGAACAATTAACCAAGATAAGATATTTTCTAAGGTAATACAAAAATAGAAATCCTTAGAACTATTTAGAGTAATATATTTTGGATATATCCAATTTGATTTGAAAAATATATAAAGGCATAACCCTAGATCTAACTTAAAGTGAAAACCAAAATAAGAAAAGACAAGTGAAATAGAGTTAAAATAATCATAAGAATTTTTAAAAAAGAAGAATAATTTTTTAAATAAATTTAAAAAACATAATATGTCTTTTATTGGCCATATACTTATCATTTTTTATAAACCCAGCATACAACATGTCCCTAATATATTTTTTCATATTTGCATTATATAGTTTTTGATATTGAACTTGTAATAGTCATCTTAGTATATCCTATGGCCTAACATTTCAATTCAATTGATACAAAGCATAGAACTCCATGAGAGTACCAAGAGAGTGGCTCCTAAACTATTTTAGTTAGCAACAAATTACTTTTCATCTAAGTTGTTTCAACAATTCTTTTATTTTATTAGTATAGACATGATATAGTGCAATATAAAAAATGATTTATTACTTTTACTTCTAGATTATTACATAAACTAATCATGTTGAAGTGGGTATGAATAACCAATTAAGCTTCACATGTAGAGCTTTCCTTCACAACATTTTGTTCAAATCTTTTTTTATCAATTTATAAACTTTTAAAACTTTTATCAAAGAAAATGTTTATCATACGAGAATGTCTCATATACCTTACACAAAAAGATTATTTTTACGTCTAGTACGTTACATGAACTAACAAAACATCAAAAGCTATTTTTTTTTCAAATTTTCTTTAAAAACTTCTGCAATTTTTGTCAAAGAAAGAATTTATCATATGAGAAAATGTTGAAACACAACTTAAAAAAAACATTGCCCCAAAAGTATTTAAATAAACTTGATGGAACCCACAAATCAATCTTAATTTTACAACATAATCACAAGCATCAGATGGCTAGGGATACACTTCAATGATTTATCTTAATAAAGAATTTGCGTCATCCTTTTCGCTTCTCTCTTTTCCAGTAGTGTTGATCATCATTTGCAGTCAGTTTTGTTAAAAGGTAAACGCGTTTGGATAAAACTGTAAAAAGAGGTAGAATTGTAACTTTAAATAGGGCGGCGGCTGTGCGGGGGACCTCGATGAACATGTCACTGCTCACGATCTCAACGTCCACTAAAGCCCTCGGCACTGTGGCGATGACGTGAGGGAGGTCGAAGACGATGCATCGAAGGCCGTGAAAGGCCTCCACCCACTTGGAGGCACTCATGTCGGTGCAGCCTTCGACGTCCACCAGCGAACCGATCCCACGGAAGGCCTCCCCACCGACACGCTTGACGATGTCCATCACAAAAATGGAGTCGCTCTCCATGGCGCTGTTGAATATGCGGTTGAGCTGAGGCTGTATGACGGTCACGTTCGTGGGTGATCTCGAAGGGTGAGGTGGCAACATCCTCGTCGAGCAGCTGGGATGGATCAACTGTGTGGTGGTCGAGGATCATGGAGACGAAGGTGGAGGATGTTAGAAAATGAAGTTAATTAAAAAAAGTTAAAGTTAGTTTGCATGAATGTGTCATGAAATTATTGTGATCAAAATTAGTTATTGTCATTGATTAGTTGTGGTCAAATTTAGTTATTGGTTATGAAATTAGTTGTGATCAAAATTAGTTATGGTCAAAATTAGTTATTAGTCGTGGTCAAAGTTAATTCAAGTCTAAAAGTTTCTTAATAGTTTATATAAATGGTTGCAACATGTCATTTGAGTAAAAAAGAAAAAGAAAAAAAGTGTTTCATGTTTGAGTAAAAAAATTTAAGTTTTATTTTCTCCACCTTGCTCATCTTCTCTCTACCCTTAAAACTCTATTGTTATTTAGAGGCATTTTCTTCCAACAAAGTGGTATTAGAGCCGATACTTCATATCCCTCGTCTTACTAACAATTATGATAATTGGAGTAAACAGATGAAGGCATTATTGGAAAGTCAAGACATTTGGGAGATTGTTGATAAAGGGTATGAAGAGGTTAAAGATGAAGGTGCTCTTCCACAAAATCAAAAGGTGACATTAGCAGGGTTAAGAAAGAAAGATAAGAAAACACTTTTCTTCATTTATCAAGGCTTAGATGAGGCCGCATTTGAGAAGGTGGCCAGCGCAAATAATTCAAAGTGAGCTTGGGAGATCTTGCAAAATGCATACAAAGGAGTTGTTAAAGTAAAAAAGGTACGTCACCTTAAGAGGTGAATTTAAAGTCTTACAAATGAAGGAATCAAAAAATGTTTCAGAGTATTTCATAAGAGTGCTAGCAATAGTAAATCAACTAAAGAGAAATGGAGAAGCATTTGAAGACAAACAAGTGGTGGAGAAAATTCTACGATCTTTACATAGTAAGTATGACTATGTAGTGACGGCTATTGAAGAGTCTAAAGACTTGGACATGATGAAGATTGAAGAGCTTATGGGTTCACTTCAATCCAATGAGCATCGTATTCAAAGGAGAAACGAACAACCATTTAAACAAGTTCTTCAAAGTAGCCTTACAATGCAAGAAACAATAGAAGAACAAAGCGATAAAGATAGTCATGGTCGTGATCGTGGCCGTGGACATGGACGTGGTCGTGGAAAAGCTCGAGGCCGTGGAATATATGGCCGTGGGCAAGGTCGTGGTGACTACAATAGCAATGAAGAATTCAACCAATATAGAGGTGGAAAAAGTCAATAAGGAAGATGCAAAAGGTATGATAAAAGTAACATTAAATGTTACAATTGCAATGAGTATGGGTATTACTTTTCAGAATGTTTGTCGAATTTTTCTAATCAAGTGCATGAGAAAGTCAATTATGTTAAAAAGGAAAATGTTGAAGAAGAAATACTTTTGCTAGTAAGAAGAGAAGGAGAATCTATAAATCAAAATTATGGTACTTGAGCTCTGGAGCAAGCAATCATATGTATGGACATAAAGACATCTTGTTGGAACTAGATGAATTGGTAGATGGCCATGTCTCATTTGGAGATGCTTCCAAGGTGCAAGTAAAAGGTATCGATAAAATTCTTATTCAACTCAAAGATGGTACTCAACAATTTATCTCTAATGTTTATTATGTTCCGAAGATGAAAACAAATATTCTTAGTCTTAGACAACTATTGAAAAAGAGATTTGACATACACATGAGAAACAAAAGTATTTATTGAAGGAAGGAGAATAAACTTATTGCTTATGTTCCTATGGAGCAAAATCATATGTTTATTCTCAATATTAAGCACGTTATTACTAAATGTTTAAGTGTTTGTATAAAGAACAGTTCTTGGTTATGGCATTTGATATTTGGGCATGTCAATTTTGGTGTGCTTAAACTTCTATCAAACAAGCAAATGGTGAAGGGGGTTCCATACATAAATGCTCCAAATGAAATATGTGAAGAATGTATAGTTGGAAAATATCCAAAGAAAAGTTTCCTAAATGAGTCTTTCAATAAAGCAAGCAAGCCTCTTCAACTTATTCATACTGATATCTGTGGACCAATTACTCTAATTTTATTTGGTGGCGCCATTATTTTCTAACATTTATTGATGACTTTAGTAGGAAATCATGGGTATATTTCTTAAAAGAAAAATCAAAAACATTTCAAGTATTCAAGGAGTTCAAAGTATTGGTGGAAAACCAAAGTAGCTATAAGATCAAGGCGATAAGATCGGATCGTGGAGGTGAATTCACATATAAAGAGTTTGAAGAATATTGTAAAGCTCATGGTATTTGGAAAACATTAACTACACCATATTCACCTCAACAAAATGGTGTAGTAGAAAGAAAAAATTGAACCATACTTGACGTGGTTCGAAGTATGCTAAAAACTAAGGAAATGCCAATAGAATTTTGGGCGGAGATTGTTAATGTGCAGTCTACTTGTTGAATAGATTTCCAATAAAGAATTTGGAAGGATTAACTCCAAAAGAAGCATGGAGCGGATTCAAGCCGAATGTATTACACCTTAAAATTTTTGGATGCATAGCTTATGCACATATACCCGATCAAAAGAGGATCAAGTTAGATGACAAGAGCATTCCATGCAATTTTATTGGCTATGATGCTAGATCTAAAGCTTACAAGCTTTATGAAACGAAAGAGAAGAAAGTTTCATATGTTGTGATGTGGAGTTTCAAGAAGATGGTATGTGGAATTGAAAAAGCAACTCAATAATGACATATGAAGAAGAGCAAATTGTTGATCAAAGTCAAGAAGTTGCGTCACCATTATCTCTTACATCATCATCATCAGATGAAGATAGTCCTACAACACAACGAACTAGAAGCATTCATGATCTATATAAGGTAACTAGCCCTCTCAATCTTATTTGTCTTTTTGCTAATGAAGAAATTATTACTTTTGATGATGCAATCAAAAATGACAAATGAAAGAAGACTATGGATGAGGAGATAGTTTCTATTAAAAAGAACAAAACATGGGAGTTTACTAATTTACTAAATAGACATAAACCCATTGGTGTAAAGTGGATTTATAAAGTTAAGAAGAATACACAAGGAGAGATTGAAAAATATAAGACAAGGCTTGTAGCAAAAGGCTGTACTCAAAAGGATGTGATAGATTATAAGGAAGTCTTTGCTCTCGTTGCTCGAATAGAAACTATTCGATTGATGCTTGCAATAGCGGCTCAAAATAAATGGTTATTTAGAAGAAGAGGTTTGTATTGAACAACCCATGGGTTATGTGAAAGAGGGACAAGAAGGAAAAGTGTTGAAATTAAAAAAAAGCACTTTATGGTTTGAAACAAGCACCACGAGTTTGGAACTCAAGAATTGACTCATATTTTAAAGACAATGGCTTTATTCAATGTCCATATAAACATGTTTTATATATAAAATAAAAGAAAGAGCATATATTATTTGTCTCTTTGTATGTGGATGATCTTATTTTTGTAGGAAATTCTTCAAAATTAATTGAAGAATTCAAAGAAGCTATGACAAAGAAGTTTGAGATGATAGATATGGGACTAATGTCTTACTTCCTTAGATTAGAAGTTAAACAACTTGAAGAAAGCATATTTGTCACACAAGAACATTTTGTAAAAGAAGTTCTTAAAATGTTTAAGATAGAAGAGTACAATCCAATGAGTACACCTATTGATTGTGGAGTAAAATTATCACGATATGATGAAGGTAATTTGGTAAATCCTACTCTCTACAAAAGTTTGGTAGGTTATTTACGATATTTGACTTGTACAATATCAGATATTCTTTATGAGGTTGGATTAGTAAGTCGATTTATTGATGAACCAAAAGAATAACATTGGAAAGCAATAAAGAAAATTCTTTGCTACATCTGAGGTACTTTAAATTATGGAATGTTTTATTCATTTTCTAATATTTTTCAACTTGTTGGATACTCGGACAGTGATTGGGGTGGAGATATGGATAATCGAAAAAGTACTTCTGGATTTGCATTTTATATTGGAAGCACTACATCCTCGTGGATGTCTAAGAAGCAATCTATTATCACACTTTCAACTTATGAAGCAGAGTATGTTGCAGCTTCAACTTGTGTTAGTCATGCTATATGGCTTCAAAAATTGTTAAAAAAAATTCAGCATGCACAAGATAGTGCAACTAAAATCTATATCGATAGTTTACCAGCTATTGCTTTGGGGAATAATCTGGTATATCACACAAAGAGCAAGTACATTGATATTCGCTTTCATTCTATTCGTGAGCACATGAAGAACAAAGATGTAGAGTTAACTTATGTAAAGACACATGATCAAGTAGTTGATATTTTCACTAAACCACTTGGGGTGGATCTTTTCAACAAATTCAGGAGTTTACTTGGAATGATAGATGGAAGACAATTAAGTTCAAGAGGGGGTATTAGAAAATAAACTTAATTAAAAAAAGTCAAAATTAATTTGCATGAATGTGTCATGAAATTATTGTGATCAAAATTAGTTATTGTCATTGATTAATTGTGGTCAAAATCAGTTATTAGTCATGGTCAAAGTTAGTTCAAGTCTAGAAGTTTCTTAACAGTTTATATAAATGGTTGTAACATGTTATTTGAGTAAAGAAGAAGAAGAAAAAAGTGCTTTATGTTTGAGTAAAAAAATTTAAGTTTTATTCTCTCTACCTTGCTCATTTTCTCTCTACCCTTAAAACTCTATTGTTATTTAGAGGTATTTTCTTGCAACAGAGGAGAACTGGATGGAGATGGAGAGGAGGAAGCTGGAGACTGGTGTGAGATCGAAGGCCTACTCACTGGAGGGGTTGATGTGGGAGGTGAAAGGGCCCTCGTGTGAAAGGAGGTGCATGAGGTTGCGGAGGAGGCGGGACTTTGTGGAGGGGGGGCACGGTGAGGGAGGCACAGTGGTTGGAGACGGTGGCGGGAGTGTCGTAGTAATGGATGGCGTCGATAATGGCAAGCTAGATGGCTCATTTCAGGCACATCGATTTCATGAAGCTGAAGGTGAGGTTCCATAACTGGGCATGCACTTTAGAGACTAAGCAAATATGGCACCTATAGAATGTGATAACATTTATTAAGCT
This sequence comes from Vanilla planifolia, assembly GCA_023846275.1. NCBI lineage: Eukaryota > Viridiplantae > Streptophyta > Magnoliopsida > Asparagales > Orchidaceae > Vanilla > Vanilla planifolia. The sequence continues at coordinate 3,572,527 of CM043877.1, forward strand.
TGGTGCCACCAAGTATGTATGGTACTTGAACTTTGCGATAACATTCACTGAGTTTAATGTCATCCATATATATATATATCCTAAGGTCATAGCAAATGCACTAATAAAATATTTAACTAATCATACAATCTAATTATCATATTATAACTATACAATTTTGCTCTACCTTATCTAACTTATAAGTTTTAATAATCTTAAAATGTAACAAATAATCATATAATATGATTTATAAAATCATAATGTATGCTTCCTATTTAAACTATTGAACAATGTGCACTTTATCTCATGTGATTCCCTCTATTATAAAATTTTTTAGTAATATAGTACAAACCCTTTGATCATACTAAATGATTTTATTGTAAAACCATAACAAATAAATTCTACCTTACGATTATTTTCATGGTACAAATTTGATTTTCAAACTTTTCTCTAAGTGATCATTTATTATAATTAACTAAACCACACTATATGATCTTCCATATAAGAATATCTATACACTCCCATTAACAAACCCATATGATGTGTTGATTTAAGCATTGTTTTTATCATTTGACATGATTTCATAAATTGCACAAATGCGATCCAAATTTTAAGCCATTGAAAAATCTTCTATAATGATTAATATAAATGTACTAGTATTATCATATATTTTTTATTTAACTATATTATACAAGATTAATACTCATATTATCTTTATATGATAAACTCGACAGTTCAACCAATTCTATAAGTATAATACCCATATCACCCTTATACGATAAACCCAATAACTTTACAATTATATCGTATTAGTACCATAAAGTAACATTCTTGCATAAACCTCTTAAAGACTTGTATAACATAACATTGTATCCTTATATGATGTAGACTATCATATTTATACGATATATATCAACAGTCATAATCTTTTATTCTTCTCTAAGGTTTACTCTACATCACAATTAATTTGTCTTATTTGACATCCCAACCATCCCAAATGTTTTTCTACTTCAATTGAATTGCAATTATGGTAATGTTAAAAAAACAAAAAGGAAAAATTCTAAATGCTTACCATGCTTGCCTTCCAATCTTCCCTCTTAGCTATAGCAAGCATAAGTTTTTGCAACCTCCTTCTTCTCCTTCCTCAACTTAATCTTTATTTAATTCTCTCTCCCTCCCTTTTTATGTATGTGTGTTTGTTCTCTATAACAAAGCTTCCCTCAGGAAAATAATATTTATAATTAGGAATTTTGGCATGCTTGGAGTCAAGAAAGGGATAATAGTTGAAGTCTCTAATTTCTTCTCAAAGATTCAAATAGGTAGTCAATTACAAAAGAAATCTTCATTAATGGTTAAACCAAATAATTATTTAAGTACCCTTAGCTAAAAATAGTGAAAACTTTGTTCCAAAATTCAAAAAGCTTTTATTGTCACTAAAGAATCAACATTTTGTTCACATAGAGAGATTTTGGTGCACTAATTTCATAAACCACCCTACATTAGATTTAAATCTATCCTTTGCCAAATTGATTTGTTTCTTGCTAAAATTGAAAAGTGGCAAATAAACCTTATCATAGTCAAGTGTAAAGGGCCACATTTGCACATTCCTCCATCACCACCTCTTGCATGCAACACCACTTTGGCAATATCATGTCACTCTATTTGTTTCCCACCATAAGTGATTGCAAACAATCCATGCACACAATCCTAGTTGCTAACGTTTTTGTTCTACCTGAAAGTGTCAATTTAGGAAACAAACACCCTAATACAAAATTGGAGACAAAACCAGATAAACTTAAGGTTGTCATTTCATAACAATTAGACATTTCTTAGTAGACAAATGATTTGATTGGGTTTCTAGGATTATACATGAACTATTCATGTTAAGTGGGTGTGAATAACCAATTGAACTTCACATAAAAAGCTTTTTTCACATCTTCTTTTAAATTCTTCTTTTAAAACTTAAAAACCTTTACAATCTTTGTCAAACAAAGTCTTTATCATACAAGAAAATCTTGAAGCACAACTTACAAGAAAAATGACCTTAAAAGCAATAAAATAAACTTGATCAAACCCCACAAATTAACTATAATTTAGAAAGATAATCACAAATATCTCATGGCTAATGATACACTTTGATAATCTATCTTAATCCACTGGAATGAGTAATCTCACAATCACTTAATCTTGTTGTGGCAAACAAATTTCACAATTCTGATGATTTTATAAGATTGACTCAAGGTTGATAGAAAATTTTATAAGGGTGAAGAAATTTTAGCTTTATAAATATAACAAAAAATTGAGATTTATAATTTTTTTATTACTTAGATTTTTATGAATTTTTTAGGATTTGTTTTAAATTTGCATAAAAATTATACGTTGCAAAATGAAGATATGGTACCACAAAAAAGGGAGGTGAGCCAAAACATTTAAGGAACAAATACTCCAAGTTGGTGAGAATATAAATTTTTTGGAATTAAAATAAAGAATTTATAACTTATAAGAATTTATTTATAAGTTACAAAATTATCAAAAATTAATTAAAATATTAGATGGACAAAACAATTTATTAAACTTTGTTAGAACCTAGAACTTTTAGAAGAGCTTGATAAAGTTTTCTTTGCTATAAAATGGAGTACTACAAGAATGGAATTAAAAGACAAAAAGGATTTCAAGAGTGTTACAAATTAATGATTTTATGAATATTAAGTTAAAAAATTATTAAAATAAAAAATATAAAATTTGGTTAATGAGTAGAACATGTCAAAACGAATCAAATAAAAATTAATTTGACAAATTTTTGAAAATCAAATCAATTAAAAAAATAAAAATAATATTAAAATGTTTAAAGATTCAATTTAATTAAGAATTTAAGTAATCTCTAAAAACCCTCATTTTTAATACAAGAATGCCCATGAATTTAAGTGGAAAAAATCATTAAAAGAGGAAGAAAGTTCATTCCAAGGAGAGAATGTTATGAAGAGATAAGGACATGTCCGATGAATGATTTGAAACAACGGTTAGGAGAAATAATGCAAGATTAGTATAAATGGAAGTATGTAATCAATGAGAGATTTTTTTAAAAAAAATAGAAATAGTAGAGACCTCAATTGATAGCTTTGGAGAGAAGAGGAAAGAGAGAAGGTGCTACAAAGTATTGTTGTGGATAATGTAATAGTAATGAAGCACCTAAGAAGGGAAGAAATGTAGAATAAATTGCATTTTTTTGAGATTCGTTTTATGGTAAGACCGTTACATATAAAAACAAGATAGGAAACATTATATTTATTTATATATGATTGAAGTAATGTTGTTTGAAAGCTTAATGATTCCATTAGGAAAAAATTGATCAATAAACTTGAAATTGAAATGTTTTTATGTTTGCTTGGTTGACAACTATGTTTTGATAAGAGAGTTGCTTTATTTGAGAACATGATGTGTGTACTGATTTATTTAAATGTTAATTTTAGCATGCTTTCTAAAGATGTAATTTATCATAATATTTACAAAAAAAAATAAAATAATAGGGATGCAAAAAAGAAAAAAAAAAGATAAGAAGATTGTAATCAAGGGTTGATGAAAGGAAGACATAATTCAAAATATAAAAGGATGAAAGACTATCTAAAATAATGACTACCATTTTAGATTAATAGTTTCAAAGATTAGATAAAAGAGTCATTTATTATGATTGTTTGCTCATAATGATGTATTCTAGCAAGCATGCTCAATTTGTTATGAAAAAGACATTATCGCAAGTTAACTATTAAATAAGATAAAAGAAAAAGAATTGACAAATTTTACATGGAATTCTCTATTACTTTACATTATTTTTTCAATGCTATGTTATGTTTGTGTTTGTAAATAATCTAGCTTGTGATATGACCCAAAATTATATTATTTTATATATATATATATATATATATTCATGTTTTTTTCTACTAAGTTAATAATAGTTGGCTCAACTTATTTTTGACTTGAAAATTTCAAATCAAGATAAGACTTAGGAAAAGATTATTGCTAAAAAAACTTGAAGTATGTGTTAGCACATTGTAAGTTTTTGTTAACACATTGAAAGTATTTGTTAGCATACTTTAAATGTTTGTTAGCATATTTTAAGTGTTTAGATATTTAAGTAATTTTAAATTTTAAGTTTAGAGTTATCGTATGTATTAGGAATAAATTTTTTAATTGGAAGCAAATATTTGAGAGATTATTTGTTTATAAAATGGTGTAAATGTTACTATATTGATATGCATGAATAAAATTAAATTCTATCACTTTTGTCTTCCAACACCTTAGGGTTTTTGCCTCCATTTTTTAATTTTTTCCAAATACTCTCGAATGCAAGTTTCATGTTTGCAATTCAAGATCTATTTTATTTCAATTTATTTTCATCAACTATCAAGAAATAGTAAGTGTAGCATCATAAAATAATTGATTTTATATGTTTTTTTATTATCAATGATGTACCTATTATGTCATTATTATTTTTGTTTGATCTTATATTATGGACAAATACTTGAATTTTAATCCACAATGTTATTTGAAAAATATATTAAAATTGATGTGAGAACAATAATGTTTAAAACAATTTGATATTTTTTTAAAGTATTTCTAATGTAAATTCAAATTGTAAAAATTTCAAAATGATTCTTTTATGTCATATAAAAAGATTTTTGAACTTCAAAAACCAAAAAGAACTTTGAAAAAATAAGTTTGACATGATTTTATTTCTTTGAAAAAAATTGTCTGAAAAAGTTAGAGTATAAAATAAAAGAATTAAATATTGCACCAATCTTAAGAAAAATTTTTAATCTCTATACATAATTTAATAGGATATTTTAAAAATTTTTTACTAAATAATTAATTTTTTCTCAAATAAATTTAATTAAATGATACTTGTATCTTTCGGATGTTACTTGAACTAAGCAGGTCATTATGTATGAATAACCAATTGATCTCCACATGAAAAGCTATTTTTTTACTAATTTTTTAAGATTCTTTTTTCAAATTTTTTTCAAACTTACAAACTTTTACTATCTTAGTCGAAGAAAGTCTTTATTATGAGAGAAAATCTTGAAATACAACCCACACAAATAGTTGTTCTTAGAACTTGATCTAGAACAGGGTCATATTAGTGGTTAAAAAAATGCAAAGTCTTAACTTTGATATCAAATTTTGATGTAAGTTTTAAGTGTACTAACACAAAAGGTGTGATACATGGTGTAATTTAGAAATGAATTATAACCATATCTTGGAGAACCTGATTGCAAATCTTATGGATGAAGATGGCTATGAGAACAACTATGACACATCTAGCGACAACTAGGTCAATTAAGACAATAAAGGATGGGGATTAAAAGTAAATGTATAAGAAGGCAACAATTGAATAGATTTAGTGGTGGCCTAAAAAGAATGGAGATGTGGTGAGCATCATTAATGCTGGTTGTCTAGGGCATGAAGGTCGTCATTTGAGGTGGGAGTAGCAATGGAGCATCTGAGGCAAATGGTCAAAAAGGATTATTGTAAATGATATAGGAATAACAAAAATTATCTTGGACAGTAAAGTTACAAAGCAAGACACAGATGAAAATAATGAAAATGAGATAGTTAGATCACAATCTAAGTAAGGAGAAGGCTAACCTATGCCTTCTTTAAGGAATACTCCTATGCACTTGTCGAAATCTTCATGGTTCTCAAGTTAACAATATATCATAAGATCCCTTTTGTATTAACATAGAGGCTTAAATAGATTATAAAAAGAAATCCTTTTAGAATTTGAAGACCGAAATGCTCTTTAATAAAAAAACAAATAAAAAATAATAAAAAAACAAGACAAAATCATATAGCAAGGAATATAAGAGTAAAATAATAAACATCATTAAAACTCATCAACAAATTGTTAAAAGTGACGTAGACTCAATAAAGTAATTTTCTTTTTTTTAGAGTACTTTTTTGAGAAATAATTTATTGTCTCCAATATTTTTTAGCATTTTGCATCTTGCAACTTAGACCCTCTTGACTCTTCTTGTTGTGGTACATTAAAGAGGCTTTTTTCTTCAGAGTTTTTTCAAATGGTTAGAGGAACAATTTTGTAGATTGTGTTTGGTATTTATCAAGTAGATATTTTTTTTAATATGTGATATAATATTCATTATTTTTCTTACTTTTTTTGACACTTTGATTGAATCATACTAGTTCAACTTCTCTAAAATTTGCATAATCTTCAACACTTTAAAGTCAACTCTACATCATTTGCCTAACTTTGTTCCACTATCCATTCATAAGATGGTATTTTCTTATAACACCCTAGAGGTATGGATATTATTTATTTAATTTTTATAAAAACTTACATTATAAGGAAATAAAATTAATTAAATATTTCTATTAGTTGATGGATTATAACTTAAAGATGGGAGAAAAATATACTATTTTCATCAAAGGTAAACAAAATTAATTAAAAAATGGTTTAATGAATCTTTTTTGAAATATCGACATTTTATGAAAAATCATACATTGTTAGGAAAAGAGGATACAAGTACTAAAGAGGGAAATAAAAGTTATATAATGATAATCATATCATTATGAACTTAAAACTACAATTGCATGATATATTGGATCTAAATTGATCACAAAATAGATAGTCAAGTCAGGAAAAATATTATTATAAATATTTTAAAAAGATGAAAATTATTAAATTATTGAATAATGAAAAATTTTTTTTAAAAAACTATTATAAATATTAAATAATATAAAAGTTTATGATTTTTTATTGTAGAATTTTATGAGTAATTTATTTTGAAAACAACTGGGACATTTTTTGACATCATTGCATAAAAAAATTTAGAAACTTGCCTCGAAAGATTTTTCCTTGTTGTAATGGAGTTGGGCCCTCATGCTGATCCAAATGAATCAACCCATCTTTGCTGACTAGGCAAGTGAATAACAAGAGCAAATTCTATCTCGATACGACAAATTATATTCATTCATAATATTACATTATTATAATTATAATATTAATATTCTTTATATTCCTATATTTCTATTTTTCCTAAAGTTTTAATTTTATTTTAGTTAAATTCATAAATTCCAAACCGTAGTAGATTGAGGGGAAACATGCATTGTTGATGAGGAAAAATGTGTAAATTGGTGGGAATCAAGAAAGAATACATTGGGAATTAAGAAGAGGAACATTCATATTAAAACATTAGAAGAGTTTTATGCACTTTTGGGAAAAGGAGAAAAGTAAATAAGTGGAAGCTTAAGTGGCTAATTAAGGAAGAGTGAAGATTAGTTGAGTGAAACTAACAAAAATGGAAAGCTTTTGGATGAGAATTTCAAGAAATTGACTTACCAAATCATTATAAAATTTAGAATTTGATGGTTTTTCAATTTGGGAATTTTACTAAGAGGAATAAAGGAAGGAGAGAAGCTTTGAGGTTAGTAAAGCTTATAGGAGATCAAAATATCAAGAAGTCAACTCCTAAGCATGATAATGTAACATCTAGGATTGAAGAAAGTAAAGAGTGATCACTAGGTGATTTTCCAGAGGAGAGAAAAATCATTGGACATGGAGTTGCCCATAGTAAAATTTTAGGTGGAGGGTTATGTTGAACCTTTGGTTTATGCATTGGTTTTTAATGATAAAAAATCTATTTGATCATTTTACTAATACTTTTTCTTAAGTGTTTCTATTAACATATTAAAATTTAATGATGAAAAAAATTCAAGAAGCTTATCCTTAAATTAAAAGATTCACTAATGTTGTTTGGTGTAAACCACAACTAGCATCAAATAACACAAAGCTTGGGCATTATTAAAGAACATTCATACCAAATTTATACATAGTATTATGAAGATAAAAGCTTAGCCATAAGACATATGAATATGACAATGAGTTTTAAAAGAAGGTTTGTATTATAGCATAATTGGAAATAATGATTAACAAGGCATTATTTTAGATGTGGATAAGTAGAAATGTTGTAGAACAAAGTCTACTAAATGCTTATCACTTACTGATAATTTTTTCTCTAATGACAATATGAAAAATGCTTATAAAATATAGAGATTCAATTGATTCTCATAAAAGTGCAAGTGTATACATAACATCTTAGATTTTTTCTTTCCTTTCATGTAAGATATTGACATATATTGAAAAAGATGATTCCAATTTAAGAGATAAGGTTTATACTAGTAATTTATGTTTCAAGTTCCATTAAAGATCTTTTGAGTCTGATCATACATATTTTAAAGATTGTGATTTCAATGTAAGTTTTGTGTCACCTTTTTGTCCAATTTTTTGGTGTGTTTTTATCTTCCTTCTCTATCTTTATTTACTAATAATCATTCTTTTGTTCTAAGTAGTTCAAAGTTTGTGCAAGAAACTAGATTCCAATAAAGTGTGACACAATAGAATACGTTGGATAAACATGTTTTTATCATACATTACAATACCTTTTTCTATAGGTGATAATGTTTGCTTTGAAGAATGTTATACCAAATTTTGATTTTATAAGATAGACTCCTTTATAAGATATATCATGTTATTTCCTTAACATTGGTAATATAATATTCTCCTACAAAAAATGTATCTAAGAGAATTATTTATATTTTTTCATGAAACTTATTCTAAAAAGTAGAATTTGAAAAAAAAGAATTGAAAGAGAGTTTGAAAAGCCAAAAGTTCTCCTTTATAAATCACTCAAATCAGGTATATCATGTGAAGAGTTTTTCAAAATAGTTTGATAGAAAACAAGGCCATATCGTCAGTGATGAGCAATAGAAGGAAGAATAACTTTGACCCAAAGAACAAACACTTACACCATCATATAGAAAAATTCCCTCACACACTTCAAATCCATGTACCTAAAATTTGCCATTTAGCTCGTCATCTCTAAGGCCCTCCATGACTAGCTCCGTATTATTTCAAACCTCAATACCACATTATCTCTTCCCCTACCAATATTAGCTTCCTCGACATTGTCATGCACCTTTTATCCCAAGATGGCGTCATTGTCTCACGCATCACTCTTTGGTGATGAGGTCTTTGATCTCACATTTACCTCCCAACTTTCGCCTCCTCACCACCTTCGGCTATGTATACTCCTTATTCATTCTCTTGTTAATCAATCTCATATCCTACTCCCTTTCTAGTAGCTCACAAATTAGTTTCTATTAAAAAATTAAGTTAATTAAAAGTAATCAAAGTTAGTTTGTATGAATTGAGAATTTAAAGAAATAAGTTGGTTATAATTGAGATTTGTTATGAGTCATGTGTTTAGTCAAAATTAGTTGAATCTTGAGTTTTTGTTAGTTGTGATCAAAATTAGCTGAGTCATATTTAATTTGTAGTTAAAGTTAGTTTAAATTTTAAAATTTTTTAAGACTATATATATAGTTGTAACATGTTATTTAACATGTTGAAATTCTGATGAATATTTTAAGGTTCTCATTCTTGCTACCTTATTCATCTCATATCTATCTTAAATCTCTTTTGTTATTATTTGAAGAATTTTTCTTCCAAAAAAGTGTTACCAAATCTAGAGAAAATTCTTATGAAAATGACAATTAATATACTTCTTATATCTTGTCTTACAAACAACTATGATAATTAAACTATACAGATGAAGCTGTTATTCAGGAGCCAAGATATTTGGGAGATTATTAGTAAAGGTATGAAAAGGTGGAGATGAAGGAATTTTTGCATAAAATCAAAAGATAGCTAATGCAAATAATTCAAAGAAATCTTAAGAGATCTTTCTAAATGCATATGAATAAGATGATAAAGTAAAAATAATGTCTCTGAACCTTAATAAAAAAATTTGAAGCCTCACAAATAAATGAATCAAGAGGTATTTTAAAGTATTTCATAAGTGCTAACCATAGTGAATTAAATAAAAAGAAATGATGAAGCAATTGAAGACAAGTTAATGGTAAAGAAAATTCTATAACATTTACACTAAGTATGACTATATTTTGATAGTTATTGATGAGTCCAAAGACATAGACACTATAAAGATTAAAGAACCTATGGGTTGACTTTAAGTCCATCTACATCATATTCTAAGGAGAAGAAAACAATCATTGAAAAAAGTTTTTCAAAGTTGCCTCATAATACAAGAAACAAAAGAAGAACAAAATAGTCAAGAAGGTTGTGGTTGTGGACATGGTCATGGATGTGGTGGAGGAAAAGCTTGAAGTTGTGGAATAAGTTGTCATGGAAAAGTCATGATAACTATAATAAACATGAGAAAATAAACAATATTATTCTTCTAAATGTTGGTCATAATTCTTCAAAGAAAAAAAAGACAAAATGTTTGATAAAAATGATATTTAATGTTATAATTACAATCAGTATGGGCATTATTCTTCTAAATGTTGGTCATATTTTTCTAATCAAGTGCATAAGAAAATTAATTATACTAAAAAAATGTTGAAGATAAAATCTTTTTTCTAGTAAGAAGAGAAGAAGAATCTATAAATCAAAATTTATGGTACTTAAACTCTGGAGCAAACAATCATATGTATGGATATAAAAAAATCTTTATACAACTAGGTGAATTAATGGATGACCATATGGCACTTGAAGATACTTCTAAGGTGCAAATAAAAGCTATTGATAAGATTCTTATTTAACAGAAACATGATACTCAATAATTTATCTTTAATATTTATTTTGTTTTAGAGATGAAAACAAATATTCTTAGACATGAAAAACTATTGGAAAAGGAATTAACATACATATAAGAAATCAAAGTATTTATTTAAGGAAGGAGCATAAACTTATTGCTCATATTCTTATGGGAAAAATCATACATTTGTTCTGAATGTTAATTAAGTCATTACAAAATGTCTAAGTGCTTATATAAAAGATAGTTTTTAGTTATGACATTTTGCATTTTGGAATGTCAATTTGGTGCTCTTAAACTTCTATCAAGCAAGAAAATGATGAAGGGGATTTCATATATCAAAGCATTAAATCAAGTATATGAAGGATGTGTACTTGGAAAGCAACAAAGGACAAGCTTTCCAATGGAGTCTTTTAATAAAGTAAACAAGTCTCTGCAACTTATTAACATCGATATATGTAGATTAATTACTCTAACTTCATTGGGAGGTCATCAGTACTTCCTAATATTTATTGATGAAGTTAGTAAAAAATCATGGGTTATTTCTTAATAGAAAAGTCAATAGCTTTTCAAACATTAAAGTAGTTTAAAGTTTTGATGGAAAACCAAAGTGGCTATAAGATCAAGTTGATGACAATTGATCATAGATGTGAATTCACTTCTAAAGAGTTTGAGAAATAGTATATATTGAGGACCTTAACTACACCATATTTAGCTTAATAAAATAGTATAGTAGAGAGAAAGAATCGAATCATACCGTACATTGTTTGATGCATGCCCAAAATTAAGAAAATGCTAAAGGAATTTTGAGTGATGGCCATCAATTGTGCATTCTATTTGTTGAATAGATATCCAACAAAGAATTTGAAAGGATCGACTCCATAAAATTCATGGAGTAGATTCAAATTGGATGTATCACATTTCAAAATTTTTAGATGTGTAACTAATGCACATATACCAGATCAAAAGAGGATCAAGTTAGATGATAAGATCATTCCATGCATTTTTATTGGCTATAATGGTAACTTTAAATCACATAAACTTTATGAATTGAAAGAGATGAAAATTAATCTTTAATCCTCATGCATATAAAATCTTGGAAGATATTGGCTACAAGATTATTGATTAGGCTTTAACATTATTAAATGATGCTAACAATCTAATCCTTTTCTGAATTATTCACACACCATGTTTGAATAAAAAAAATGTAGAACCTTAAAGTAGAACACAATCAAGAGACATTGTCTTAAGTTGTGCCAAGTGGAATCGGGGATTAGTTTGTAATCATATTATGTTGATAAGTAGGGGCTCTTAAAGGAATAGCATGATGACACAACTGTTATGTTTAGTGACGATATGACTCTGATGAAAAAAGTGCTAAAAGCATAATTCTCCAATGACATGCCTAGATAAACAGAAAACACCCATAAATTGTGTACTAGTCTAATATACAATGGAGACATTTTGTCCAAGTATGATTCTATCTCAAGATGAATAGTAAATGTGGTGTTCTTATAGACTTATTCGATATGACAATCAGTTAAGATTATATTTTTCCATTAATATGAATCCTACATAGTCTAATGCGCTAGTCTAAATTCAAATTAGATGTTGGATGTATTATAACTGTTCAACCAATTATGTTAATTGTATTCGCATGATATGAATAATTGTAGCATCATAATAGCACTTTGGGCGATATGAGATCAAGGATCATGTTCCTATAATGTCTTACATACAACAACTTATTAAAACTTACTATATTGAAAGCATAAGAGTGTCAGTATAACAAATCAAAACTTTTCAAAATTGAAGAAAATTTTACCAAATTTGCATCCTCAAATGAAAATTTTTTAATTATAGGTTTACCAATTCAAATTGTCACATGCATCTATTATTAATCGTCATCTCAAATTGAGATATTCTTCTTAACAAACACCTATGAGCTCAATTACAACTCAAGGAATATAGAAATCTGTGAAACTATTTTGGGTATAGAGAATAGAGTCTATCAAGATTATATGGTTTTATTACTATAAGACTATTTGGGTAACACATAGGCCCATGGTTATAGTAAATCTTTTTTCAAGGCATGAAGAAATTTCTTCAATAGAAATGGTTTTTCTCATCAAAAAACATTTCCAAAAGAAATAATTAAAGTGAATAGATGTGAGTGATTAATCCTTAATTAATATCAAACTAATGCAATATTTAGGAACTTTAACTCTAACATAAATTGAATAATAAACTATATCTCAAAATTATATGCCTATAGTATGGTTTGTCCTATCAATTTACTCATGAAATTAATGATTATTGTTAAACATTCCTTAAAGATTGTAGAGAATTATTTAGTTGAGTTATGAATTTTGAGAAATATAATACTTTGTAATGATTATGGCGAGGATCATGTATGGAGCTTGATCTATGGCTCAAAAGTTGCCTACGAATAATTATCTTAACTATTTAATAAATATATTTACTAAAAATATAAATAATTTATAATTAAAATATTTTTTATACTCAGTTGATATAATTGCAACAATAAGGTCAAAGATTTGAAATCGATAGTAGAATGAGTTAATATAATCTTTACAAAAACTATGGTGTTATAAAAACAGTTCTTTTGGGCTATAGAAAAGAAATATATATTTTAGAAGTATGTGTCAATATAAGTTTGAGGTTGATGTTTCATTATGATTAGACATTACATTGGATATTGCTCAATGAAAATATTATCTCATTAATTATAACACCTATGATATTGCTAATTTTGTGAAACTATTTTTTTCCTTTAAAATTAATAAAATAATAAAATTTGAAATCCAAATTTAGACCATATTAAAATTATTATATTATTTTTTAAAAAATAGAATTTATGCAATAACCAATTCAATAGAATAAATAAAATACTATTGTTTGACCTATGTCTTTGTTGTCATCGTAGTACTATTATAATATTAAAAATATTCATAATACATGATTGTTAATTCAAAATAATGATAAATAAATAATTGAATAAAAAATCATGTCCTCTTATTATTCTCTTGTAGTTCAATAAAGTGTATCATTTCTATTTGTAATTATTAAGCTAAAGAAACGACTAAGCCAACTGACATTGGCTTAAGGAGCAAACATTTTATAATGTGTGCAAAACATTAAATTTTTAGGATTATGATGTATGCTAGATTAAGTAACATATCATAGCATATTCAAAATAATAAAATTGATCTTGTAAATAATATTTTCACAATATGCATTATTGTGGTGTATTAATATCTCTTTACTTATTTAATATTTTTGTTGGTTAATTTATTTGTTTTTTTAATGATCAATGATCCCTTAATATTTAAGTTTACAAACTCTCTTTTGTTACTTTGACATCACCCATCATATGATAGGATGAACACTTGAAATCCCCATTCAGTTAGAGTAATACCTTGAGATAAAATAATAAAATATAAAATACACTTTTGTAGGTCCCATCAAAACCTAAGTAACACCCTTTATTTAGTTTTTGATATGACCTAACTTATTTTATGCATGATAAAAGATAAACCATAGGATGCACTATAATTGTTCTCATCTAACTTGAGTAATAATCTTTATTCGTTTTCTTATATGCATTATTGAAGAAAGACATGTTACATTATTAGATGATACTAAGATAATCTAGTAGACTACATTGAGATATTTTATTTATTTTATATTTTAGTTGTTTTTGGGTTATAATAGGTCATTTATAAAGACCTTAAAGGTTTTAATTTATTTTTACAAGATTTCATATTTTTTATTATTTTAGTGTTAATGCCCTTCCTCATCGACTATTTAATCATCATAAAAAATCAAAAGTTGAGGACAAAAAATAAGTAATGACTTGATAGTGAGAATAAATCTCTAGCAATAACCAAATAATATTATAACATGAAAACAAAAAATACAAGCATAAGAAGATCACCCAACTTAAACCAATGTTCCATTATACTATAATCACCTAACTCAAACAAAGCATTACCTACCCTCAAATCTTAAGAGTATGATCCTCTCCTGTCACATAAAAATTCCAAAACGTTGGTATTGTAGATACATAACTTGTTATATGAACTATGATGTAAGTACTAATGAGATTAATGATCTCAACAAATAAATCTATCCAAATAATAAAAAAATATCAATATAACTAAGTATACATTATGAATAAATTAAAAGCTACACAATCAGCCATGATAATAAACCAATATATAAGTTTGAAATCATACCAGATATCATGTGTATATTAGAAGTAAGTTAGATAGAATATGAATACTAATTTTTTTGTTATTTTTACTTTTTAATATTTTATATAATTGTCATGCTCAATCCTTTTAAATCATTATCCTTACTAGATCATATTAACAAATAACCTTTTGCTATCTATTCAATCTATCTAAATAACACTAGATATGTATGATGTGAAGGCCTATACCTAGTGATAACATCTATTAGAACTAAGGACATCAAGTAGATATGGTATCTATACCCTATGATAACATCAACTAAGCTTGGTATCACATATATGTATATATCATAAGGTCATAACACATACAATAGATAGATATTTTATTTGAAGATCAATAACCTGTGATAACATCTACTAAGTCTAATGTTAAGAGTAATGTTTTTAGGAATCAAATTTCATTTTTAGTATCAAGTCATGTAATGTCATATGTGAAATAAATATGTAAGTCTAGATGCATGAAGTAGATATTTTTGTTTAGATATTATTTTTATATATGTTTCATTTTATTTTACTTATTTATTATTTTATCATATAGCATAGAAAGTCATAAATCAATTAATACAATATAACAAAAAAGTCACATAATAAGTGATGTAGAATTCCATCAAGATCATGTTAAATCATAATAAGTATTTTGTAGCATAATAGAATGCAATGCAAAAGAAACCATAAAAATATAAAAAAAAAGTAATATTATGTTACATCAAAGGTTGTAAAGTTATTTATTTGGTTCAACAAAGGAGCTTTTTAATTTAATATTCTCTTTCTAAATTTCTTATAATACCATGTATATAAAATGAACAATATAAAATTCTATGTAGTGCATATTAGTTATTTTTAACCCAAAAAATTATTTATATTTTGCTTTGTATTGTTCCTAAATGATTCCCCTATGATACAGCACAATGAGTCACATATGTATGTCTTCTGACATAAATCATATGTTTACGATCCACTAATCATACCATATAATCCTTTCCTTTTCATCCCATTAAGTCTAATTATACAATTCAATTACGAGATCATAATCATATGATTCTGCTCTACCTTAGTCGACCCATGAGTTCTAATGATCTTTTCATTTATCAAATGATTGTACAACGTGATTTAAAATACTGTATCATCTTTTCATTATTTAAACCACTAAAATGATGTGCACTTCATTCCATAATATTCCTTTTGTTATAAACATATCTTTAAATCATATAATTTTATCATTCTTAATATAACTATATGTTTCTATCACAAAACTACAACAAATAAATTACCCTTGCAATTATCTCTATGGTATAGATTTTGTCACAAGTTTTTTTCTGACAAATCATCTAATATGATTAAACAAAGTTAACAATATAATCATATAAGAACCTCTAGCACACACTTTAATAAACAAGTTTGATGCATAGATTTAATCTCTATTTCTATCGTACAACACAATTCCATACATCATAAAAATATGATCTTACTTTGAAGCTTTTTAAGGATTGTCTAGTATAATCTACACATTCATAGTTGTATGACGATATATTTTGTCTCAATTGCATCGTACAAGGTAAGTACACATTTCTTTGTATGGCGAATTTGAAAGTTCAACCCATCATATAGTATTATATATCTATTACCCTTTTATGATGAACCTGATAAATTAATAATTATATTGTATCAGTAAGATAAAGGATAATTCTAATACAAACCTCTTAGACCCCATACAACCCATCATAGTATCCTTAAAGCTCCTTATACTTGATAGTTTTAAGTTGATTATATGATATAATGTAGACCATTTGTACTCATATAATACATATCCATAGCTACACTCTTTTCTCTTCTCAAGATTACCCCAAATCACAACCAATTCACAAAATATGACATCCAAACCATCCCAAATGCTTTTCTTCATTCAATTGAAATATAATTTTTCTAATCTTTATAAAAAATTGGAATGAAAAATGTTAAATGCTTACTTTTTTTTTCTTTCCAATATTCCCTCTTAACTACAACAAGCACATGTTTTTCCTACCTTCTTCTCCATTCTCAACTTTCTCTCTAAGTCTCTCCCTCTCTTTCTCTCTCGCTTTGTCACTATGCATGTGTGTTCTTTCCAACTAAAGTTTAGCTCAGTGTAAAAACAACTTGCTATATATTTATAACCAAGGATTATTCCATGCTTTAGGTCAGATAAAGAATAATAATCAATGCTCTAAATTTCTCTTTAATGATCCAAATTGGGAGTTAACTATGAAAGAAAACACCATCAATGGATAAAATAAACTATTATTTAAGTTACCCTTCATCATAAATGATGAAAACCAAGTTTAAAAAGTTAAAAAGCTTCTACTGCCATTGAAAAATTCACATTGTATTTGCATAGTGAGATTTTGGTGTGCTATTTTTATAAAACACACCACACTTCCACTTATTACAAATCTATCATCCATTAGTTTTGATTTGTTCTTTGTCAAAAATGAAAATTTACATATCTAATATAGCATAGGAAACATTTCTTCATTTATAGATTTATACTTTGAAAAATTATTCAACTAAACTAAAATTCTAAAATTAAAAATCTACCATATATTATGTTTTAAAATTATAATTATACTTGGCTTGTTAAAAATTCATAATTAATCCACTAGATCTCCAAAAAGTATAAACTCACCACCATTAGTTTCATCTTGAAGAGCTCTTTTCAAAGATATGTTTCAATAATGATTTTATTATATTTGATAATAAGGTAAACTTCTAATATTTTATTATTATTTTAATAATTTTAAGTATAAACATCATATTTTAGAAAATTAACTTGATCAAGTTTAACCATATCTATTCATAATCTTCTTTGACTTAATTATAAGATTCTTCTTGGGCTTGATTCTAAGATTTCTTTTATTATAATAAAAATAAAAATGAGGCTTGTTACAACCTTCTCTCATTATAAGAATTTCCAACACATTTTTGACATCTTTTTGTGCCATTACACATACAATTAAGACCTCTTTGTCTGTAGATATATATTTATCAAACCCTTCATGATAAGAACTAGCTCTTCAAGATGCACTAAATGTATGCCTTTTCTAAGAAAATTTTTGTTCAAACCTTTGAGTTTCAATTCCTTTCTTTTCTATTCCTATCTTATTTTTAAGAATATCATCTTCCAATTTAATGGTATGAGCATGTTCCACTAATTCTATATAATTTGTGCTTCAAACCATCATCAAGGAAATTTGAATTTTAGCCAATAGACCTTGATGAAACAATTTGCATATTTGTTCTTTTGATGTAACTAGTTGCATTACAATTTCTACAAAGTATTTAATTTTTTTCTCATATGCTGACACATTGTTATCCCATTATCTCAGATTTTTTAATCCTAGTATCTTTGCTTATAAAGACATAAGAATATACCATCTTTCAAAATCTTCCACAAACTCTTCTCAAGAAATTTATTTTACCAATCATATTAGAAATTGGATTTGGTGTCGAGACATCCACTAATGACTAGTAGTATTTCTCTATGGTTAATGTAGTCAAAGCTATCTTTCTATCACTAGGACAACCTATCCCATCAAATATTCTCACCATCTACTCCAACCAACTTATTGTTGCCATACAATTTTTATTCCCCACAAATGACAACAAATGAATTTGGTGAAAATGATCCACTATCTTATCGATTGATGTCTCTGTGGTTTGGCTACTAGAACCTCCAATAGATTGCAATAATGAGATAAAATATTGAGCTAATCGTTGTTGTGCATCTCCCTATAGTTCCATTATTTTTTCTCTATCCATATTCTTAGATTCTTCTCTATCAACAGTTGGACTTCACTTATGATATTATAATATCCAAATATACTACCTAGATGTGCTCATAGATAATTAATAATAAGAATGCATGTGATAGTTTTCTCACTCGCATATCCCACTTATTCCTAAACCAAAGCTCTAATACCATCTTATGGCCCCACTTCACCAAATAAATAATCATTATAAAATTAGAGTTTATGTGAAATTAAATCAATAGATAGTAACACACAACCCTTGGTAGATACTTAATGGTGAAGTAAAATCCTTGCTATACACAAATATGAAAGAAACCATAAAAATGCATAAAATGTAATATTATATTATATCAGAAGTTACAAATTTATCTACTTGGATCCACAAAGATGCTCCTTAATTTAGTCTTCGCTTACTCTAAGATTTCAACACTACCATGCCTATAAAATGATCAAAATAAAATTGTATGTACGATATGTATTAGTTATATTGAAGCTAAGAAATTCTTTCCAAATAATTTTAAATCATACCTATATAATTGATATATCATGCAATAAGACCAACTATATACCATAACTTTCTTATTTAAAACATTGAACTGTCTTGCCCATTTTCTCATGCAATTCCATTTGTTATATACTTTTTTAGTCATATAATATGATCCTTGTTGATCACACTATATGATCCCATCGCAAAACTACAAAAAAATCATACCTTAAGTTTATGTCCATAATTCAAATTTGATCGCAAGCTTTTCTCTAATTGATTGTCTAGTAGGATTAACTAAACCGCATTATATGACCTTTCATGTAGGAAACTTTGTATGCTCCCTTTAATAGACCCATTTGATGCATTGATTTAAACTTTGTTTCCATTATATAACACAATTTTATGCATAATATAAATTTGATCCTAATTTTAAGCCTTTGAAGGATTGTCAAGAATGATTTCTATAATTATACTGGTATTATCATATATTTTATCTCAACTACATCATACAATCTTAATACTTATATTATCATTATATGGTGAACTCAACTTATCAACCCATCTAACAAGTATGATATAAATTACCTTTGTATGATGAACTCAACAACTTTATAGTTATATCATACTAATATGATAAAGGAACATTCAAATATGAATGTCTCAAAGACATGAAAAATTTAGCATCATATCCTTCAGGCCCTTTACACTTCATTTTTTTAAGTTGATTGAACATTATACTTATACGATATGTATCAGTTGCCACAATCTCTCCTCTTTCTCTTGGGCATACTACAAATCATAACTAATTTGCATCATTTGATATGTAAACCTTCCCAAACATTTTTCTTACCTAAATTACATTGTAGTTATGTTGATGCTTAAAAAAACCAAAAGGAAAAATGCTAAATGCTTACCTTTCTTGCTTTCCATCTTTCCTCTTACTTGTAGCAAGCACAAAATTCCTTAAACTCCTTCTCCTCCCTCAACTTTGTTTCTACCTTAGTCACTCTTTATTTATGTGTTTGTGTGTATGTGTATGTGCGTTCTCTCCAACCATAGCTCCACCTAGTGGAAAATGACTCATCATATGTTTATAACCAATGATTTTAGTATGGTCGGGATCAAGTAAGGATAACAATCAAAGTCTTCAATATCTCCTCAAAGATCAAATGGGTACTTAATTACAAAAGTAGCCATTAATAATGATTAAAACAAACCATTATTTAAGTTACCCTTAGCTACAAATGGTAAAAACCTTACTCCAAAGTCAAAAAGTTTTTGTCATTATTGCAAAACCCATATTTTGTTCACATGGAGAGATTTTAGTGCATTGTTTTCATAAAACTCCTTGCACTTGCACTTATTATAAATCTATCTTTCGTTAAATCAATTTGCTTTATGATAAAATTAAAAATTTGTAAATCTACCCTAGTGTAGTCAAGTGTATAGGACCACATATGTGTATTTCTCCCCTACTACCTCTTGCATGCAGCACTACTTTGGCAATTTACTATCACTCTATTTGTTTCCAATCGTGAACACGATGTGCACTAAATCCTAGTTGCCATCTCTACCACTCCACATAGAAGTGTCAAATCAGGGAACAAAAAACCCTAGTGCTAACCTGGGAAACAATGCTAGTTAAACGTTTAGTTGTTTCATTACAATTAGGCATTACTTAGCACACAAATGATTTGATTGAGCTTCTGGGATGTTACATGAACTAATCATGTTAAGCGAGTATGGATAACTAAATTAACTATACATAAAAAGCTTTTTTCACGACTTTTAAATTCTTCTTCCTAAACTTGCAAACTTTTGTAACCTTTATCAGAAAAAGTTTTCATCATATGAGAAGATATTGAAACATGACTTATACGAAAAATTACCCTAAACTCATTAAAACAAACTTGATCGATAAATCAACCTTAATTTAGCAACATAATCATAAGCATCACATGGCAAAAGATACACCTTGATAATTCATCTTGATCCATTAGAATGAGCAATCTTATAGTCACTCAATCCTATTGTAGTGGATAAATTGCATTATTCTGATGATTTTATGACGGTGAACTTAGGTTTAATAGAAGATTTTATAAGAGTGAAGGAACTATAGCATCCCAAATAAAAAATATTGAGGTTTATAATTTTTTAAATTATTTGAATTTTAATGAATATCATTTAATATTTATTTTAAAATTTCAAAAAAAAATCATACTTTGCAAAATGGAGATATGAAACATCAAAAGTGGGAGTTGAGCTAGAAAATGTAGTGAAAAAATTATCTAGAAGTATATGACTCCAAGTTAGTGAGAATATGAATTTCTTAGGAATTAAAATTAAGGATTTATAATATATAAGAATTTATTTACATGTTTTACAATTTTGAAAAATTCATAAAAATATTGAATGAAGAGAAGGTCTTGATAAAGTTTTCTCTAATAAAAAAGGGTATGGAGAGCATAGAATTAAAAGCCAAAAAGAATTTTAGGATATTATAAATACTGAGTTTGTGAATATTATGTTTAGATAATTATTAAAAAAATATTAATGTCACAAAAAACAAGATGAAATTTTACGAATGAGTAGAAGTTATTAAGACCAATAAAGAATAAATTGACAAAGTTTTAGTGATCAAATTAATTAAGAAATAAAGGTAATATTAAAAGTTTTCAAGTTTTAATTTAATTAGGAATTTAAGCCATATCCATAAAAAACCTAACTTTTAATACAAGAATGATCATGAAATGAAGTGGCAAAAATCATTAGAGGAGGCAGAGGGTTCATTCCAAGGAGTGGAGGTTTGGAAGAGGAAAGGACATAACTGATAAATGATTGGAAGTTATTTATAGGAGAAATGGTGCAAGATTGGTAAAAAAAGGAAGCATATAATCGATGAGAAATTTTTGAAAAAAATAGAGAGATGAAAGATCTTAATTGAGAGCTCTGGAGGGAAAAGGAAAGAGAGGAGATGAAAATATTATAGTGAGTGCTCTAATAATACTATAAATATAAAGAAAGGAGTAAAAGGAGAATAAATTATATATTTTGATATTGATTTTATGGCTACACCACTACATATGAAAATAAGGTAGACAAATTTTTATTTATTTGTATATGATTGATGTAATATTGTTTAAAATTTTAATGATCCTATTAAGAAAAGAATTTGATCAATCAACTTAAGGTTGAAATGTTTTCATGTTTTGCATGCTACATTGACAATGTTGTTTTGATATAAGAGTTGTTTTGTGGAAGATAATGTTTGTGATGATTTACTTAAATGTTAAATTTCAATATGCTATCTAAAGACATAAATTGTGATAACATTCATAAATAAAAACTAAAATAATATGGATACAAAAAGAGAAAAGAAAAGATAAGAAGATTGTAATTAAGGGTTGATAAAAGAAAGATATGATTCAAAATATCAAAGATAAATTGTTGTCCAAAATAGCAACTACCATTTAAGATCGATGGTCATGAAGATTATCCAAATGAAACATTCATTTGGGCTATTTACTCAGAATGAAGTATTAACATGGAATTATGTATAATTTTACAAAGTTTTTCACATATTATGTTATGTTCTGTTTATAAATGCCCAAGCATGAGACACTATTTGAAGTTATATTACTTTACACACACACACACACATATATATATATAAATATATATATATATATATATATATATATATATATAGACACACACACACACACACACACAATTAGCTCAACTTGTTTTTGGCATAATGCTTTTAAGTCAAAATAACTTAGTGCAAGATTACCAACAAATAGTTAACGTTAGCATCATAAGTAGTTGACCTATAATTTATGTTTTTTAACTATCAAAGATGTAACAATTGTGTCAGCATTTTATTTTTATTTTAGAAGATGGATAAGTGCTATAACTTTTTTTTGGAATGTTATTTAAAACTTATTTTAAAATAGATATGAGAACAATATTATTTACAACAACTTAAGTGTCTTTATTTAAAGTATTTCTAATGTGAACTCAAATTATAAAAGGTTTAAATTGCTTTTGTTATGTCTTAAAAAAATATTTTCAAACTTCGAGCATTAAAAAGAGTTTTGAAAAAAAAAGGAGTTTAACATGATTCTGTTTTTTTTGAAAAAATTGTCTTAAAAATCAAAGGATAAAACAAAAGAATTAAATTACATAACATCGAACCTAAGAATAATTTTTAAGCTCTAATCTATCATCTCATAACATTTATTACATCCCCGTGGGTGATCTCGAAGGGTGAGGTGAAGTCTAGGTGGCGGAGCTAGTCGGCGAGCATTTGGGACCAGTCCACTATGTGACGTTTGAGGATCATGCGGACAAAAAGGGAGGAGCAGTGGATGGAGTTGGAGAGGAGGAAGTGGGAGACGAGGGTGAGGTCAAAGGCCTCCTCACTAGAGGGGGTGAAGTGTGAGAAGAAGAGGCCCTCGTGTGAAACGAGGAGCATGAGGTGACTGGACTTGGCAGGAGGCACAGAGAGAGAGGCTCAGAGGTCGAAGATGGTGGCTAGAGTGTTGTGTCGTTGGATGGCAAGCTCGACTGCGCATTTAAGACACATCGATTTGATGAAGCTAAGGCGAGGTTCCATAATTGAGCATGCGATTTATGTTAGAAAACTTTAAGTATTTGTTAGTAAATTTTAAGTATTTGTTACTAAACGTTAAGCATTTGTTAGTAAATTTTAAATATTTACTAGCAAATTTTAAGTATTTAAATCATTTTAAATTTTAAGTTAATAGTTATAGTATAAATTAGGAACACTTTTTGAATTAGAAGTAAATATTCAAGAGATTATTTTTTCATAAAATGGTATAATTGCTGCTTAATTGTAAGGGTGAATAAAAATTAAATTTTATTGCTTTTGTTTTCCTGCATCTTAGGGTTTCGCCACCATTTTTTAATTTCTCTCGAATAATCTCGAATGCAAGTTTGTTGTTTGCAATTTGAGAAGAAGGTCGAAAGCCATAATGTCAGAGGGAGATGAGCAAAAAAACTCTGTTTGGAAGTATGGTTTGTAAAAAGCATGGTGTGCAGAAACGAGAAGCGACGTATTGTTTGGCAGTGCATTTGTAGAAAGTAGGAATAGTGTTTGGAAGTGTGCTTTTATTTAAAATGTCTAGAATTATGTAACAAACCATTCTGAGATTGACTAACGAAAATTATGATGATTGGTGCTCAATTTAAAGCCCTTCTTGGTTTGCAAGACCTTTAGGAGATTGTTATAGATGGCTGTAAAAAATCAAATACTATTGAAGTGAAGAGAAAAATGTTAAAAGAAAATAAAAAAAGATGAAAAAGCATTGTTCTTGATATATCAAGGGTTTTATGAAATCACTTTTGAGAATTGCAAAAGCGATAACAAGTAAAGAAGTTTGGAATAAACTCAACATAATCTTTAAAGGTGTTGAACGTGTGAAGCATGTACATCTTCAAATCCTTAGAGGTGATTTTGACAGTCAAAGTTGAATGAAAATGAGACTATCTCTGATTATGTCTCACGATTAATTACTATTGTGAACTTGATGGAGAGCAATAGAGAACAAATTGATGATGTACATGTGATCAAAAAGGTACTTCATTCTTTAACTCCTATGATTGAGCAAATGGTAACAAAAATTGAAGAATCTAAAGGTATAAATAAATTATCATTGAAGAACTAATAGGTTCCTTACAAGTGCATGAGCAACGATTAAAGAAAAAGGCTGAAGTTGCCCTTATTGATTAAGCATTAGAGTAAAAACTAAATTTGAAAGAATACAATACCTTGAAAAAAGAGAATTCAAATTCAAAAGGAAGAGAAAGATCCATATCAAAGACATGGAAGATGTCATTTTCAAAACAAATCTCAACAAAAATTAATCAATTTACACTCAACACAGGCATTGAAGGAATAGTGCTTCTCGAGGTCAAGGATAGGAAAGAAATGTTGAATGTTATAATTTTCATAAGTTTGATCATTATATTTTTTATTGTTAGAATAAGAATAACTAATCAAACTATACTGAAATATCATAAGAAGAGTTCATATCATTATTGGCTAAAAAAGAGGGCAACTAAAGAGAAAATATATTAACTCTTTGACTCAGGAGCAAGTAATCATTTGTGTGAAAAAAGTATCTATTTAATACAAATGAAAATGTGCAAGAAAGTCTAAGTCATGAAGACTCATTAATGTTGAAAGTTGAAGGCAAATGTAAAATAAAACTTTACAAAGAGAATGAGTTTTTGATTATTATTTTAAATGCATATTTTATTCCTGACATGAAAAATAATATTCTAAGCTATGGGCAATTAATTCACAAATGATATATTATAAATATAGAGAATGATTATCTTCTTTTGCAAGATTCAAAAGGAAGTGATATTACTAAAATGAAGATGTCAACAAATCATATATTTTCTCTTCAATTAAAGTCAACATGCAAAGCTTATTATCTTGGGCATCTTTCAAATGATTCTTTGAAATGACATCTAACTTGTGGTCACTTTAACTTTGGAGGTTTGAAATTATTGACAAATGAAGGAATGGTGAAAAGCCTTCATTTTATTAGATGATCCAAATCATATATGTGAAGCATGTATATTTGGAAAGTAATATCATCTACCATTTTAAAAGAATAACACTTGGAGAGCTAAACGACCATTGTAATTTATTCATATAGATATTTATGGTCCATTGGTACCATTATCTAATAGAGATAATAATTATTTTATTACTTTCATAAATGATTTTAGTATAAAAATATAGACAGTTTTTATTAAGAAGAAATCTATTACTATCTCTATATTTAAAAAGTTCAAATACAATATTGAAAAAGAGAGTGAGCTATTCATTCAAAGCCTTGGATCTGATAAAGGTGATGTATACATCAAATAAATTTATTCAATTATGTATACAAGATAATATATGACATTAACTCATAACAAGTTATACTCCACAACAAAATAGAGTGGCTAAAAGAAGAAATTATACTATCTTTGATATGATAAGGATAACTATGAGAAAGAGGAATATGCCAAAAGAAGTTTGGATAGAAGCAATTGCTTGTTTAACTAATTTGTTAAATCACTGTTCTATTAAGGCTATGTGTTATATGACTCTGTCGAAAGCTTGAAGTGGATATAAACCAAGTGTTTCTCATTTTTGTATATTAGATTGTATTGTATATGTATAAGTACCTAATACATTAAGAAAGAAACTAGATAATAAAGGTAAAAAAACACATATTCATTAGGTATAGTGAGGAGTCAAAAGCCTATAAACTCTACAACCTTTTAACCAAAAAGGTGATTATTAATTATGTAGTGTTTGTAGAAGAAGACATTTGGAAGAAAAAGGAAGAGAAGGATGATAAACCAATCACACTTGGGCAAAAAAAAGGAAATTCAAAATCAACAAACACATAATTTGAATTCTTCAACATGCTCTCCCTCAAAAACTATTATTATACAAAAGACAACACATTCTACTGACTTAAGTAAGAAGTTGAAAAATTTACAAGAGATATATGAGCAAACTTCTGAGTATTCCAACTTAATATGTTATTTTACTGGTAATGAGCCTATATCTTTTGATGAAGTAGTGTAGGATATAAATTGGCAAAAGACTATGGATGAAGAAATAGTATCTATAGAAAAGAATAATACATGAGAGTTGGTTGATCTCCTTCCTAAAAAAACCCATATGGGTGAAATGGGTCTACAAGATCAAGCATAAAATAGTTGAGACACTGGATATATACAATGCAAGACTTGGGGCAAAATGCTTTAAGCAAAAATATGATACAGACTACAATGAGGTATTTGCTCCAGTTGTTCAATTTAATATAATAAAGTTAATTTTAGCACTTACAACACATCATAAATGGAAGGTATGCCAACTTGATGTTAAATCTATATTTTAAATGATATTTTAAGAGAAGAAGTATATGTTGATCAGCCTGAATGTTACCAAATAGTGAGTGATCCACATAAAGTCTATTATTTCAAGAAATTTATATATGGATTGAAACAAGTACTAAGAGCATAAAATACTAAGATTGATAGATATCTTCAATAACAAGGATTCTAAAAATATCCATTTGAGCATACACTTTATATTAAGACAACTAACAATGATATTCTTATAGTTTGTCTTTATGTAGATGATGTGCTTTATATAAAAAATTCTTTTGAATTGTTTCAATAATTTAAAATAATCATGCAACATGAATTTGACATGACAGATAATGGTGAAATGCCATACTTCCTTGGCTTGAAAGTGAAACAAATGACAAATGGAATCTAAATCTTTTAAAGAAGATATGCTACTAAACTTCTATAGATATTTAGAATGAAAGATTACAAATTAATGGCAACACTACTTAATGTGAGAATAAAAATAAGTAGAGAAGGAAAAGACACTGACTCTATTTTATTGTAAAATCTTGTTGGTAGTCTTCTTTACCTCACTATCACAAGTCCTAATATTCTATATTCTGTTAGATTTATTAATCAATATATGAAAAACTTGAAGGAAACACATTGGATGATTGTAGAAAGAATGTTAAAGTACATTAAAGAAATTTGATTATGGTTTGTATTTTACTAAACAAAGTAGGATAGATTTATGTTGCTACTCCGATAATAATTGGGGAGGTGATATAGATGAAAGAAAGAGTACAACTTGTTATTATTTATTCTTAGGTTCATCAATATTTATATAGAGATTATCTAAATAAGATGTCATTACTCTTTCATCTTGTGAAGTAGAGTATATATATGCTTCATCAATAGTTTGTGAAGCAATTTAGTTGCAAAATTTACTGTAAGAGTTACATTATCAACAAGAAGATCTAATGACTATCTTTATTGACAATAGTAAAAAATCTAATTCAACATAGGAGAAGCAAGCATATCGAGACAAGGTATCATTATCTTTATGATCATGTCAACAAGGAGACTATATAAGCTTGCTACATTGCAGTACTAAAGAACAAGTGGCTCATATTTCACCAAATCGCTTGGAGTGAAGAAGTTTGAAAAATTATGAAACCAATTAGGCTTGAAGATACTTCAAGTTTGAGAGGGAGTAATATTAGCAAACTTTAAATATTTGTTAGCAAATTTTAAGAGTTTGTTAGGTAACGTTAAATATTTTTTAGCAAATTTTAAGTGTTTTTTAGTAAACTTTAACTGTTTAAATAATTTTAAATTTTTAGTTGATAATTATCATATAGATTTGGAAAATTATTTTTCTATAAAATTATGTAATTGCTGCTTAGTTGTAAGGGTGAATAAAAGTTAAATTTTATTGCTTGTCTTCCTGCACCTTAGGGTTTTCGTTACCATTTTTCAATTTCTCCTAAATAATCTCAAACGTAAGTTTGCTGTTTTCAATTCGAGATCTATTTTATTTTAATTTATTTTCATCACTTTCAGGGTCTCTTCCATATTCGTCTTATTGGCGGTGATGTTATCTTATTTTCTGTAAGTCTATGTTTACTCCTGTGTAAACAATAGCTATATAATAAAAGAAATACATAACACTTCAATTTTAATTCTTTGAAGGCTCTTTCATGAGTTCATAGCTCATGGGTTGCTTTAATAACTCACAAAGCACATGACATTACTAGAATTGGAAAAAAGAATTGGCCACTCAACCAAATCAACCCTCCTATTCTATAATTGGAAAAAACTCATACAATTTATGAATTAATGCATTATGTAATTTGAAGCACATGACATTACTTTAATAATGGCATATTGATCGTAGGATCTTCAAATAAGGGAATAACTAGGAGCTCACATAAATCTAGAGGATTTATTTTGTAATGTTTTTATTAATATTTATGCAACAAAAAATAATTACTTTAAATAAAATAATATCTAATTATAAATATCATATAATAAAATATAATCTACATCATTATTAATAATACTTGAAAAATAATACAAAAAAAATGCCTTTCATCATATAATTTAAATGGTTGTCAATACATATGAATAAATCTTTCATTTTATGTTTTATAAAATATTTCTAACATAACATGAAGGATTGTCACTTTTTATTTTTTTATCATTAAAAAATTATCAATGATTAAATTTTTTTAATTGATGTGAAACAAAGGGCCAATAAATTGAAAAGACAAGAAAAATGACAAATATTTTATAAAAAAAATATTGTTTATTTAACATATATGATTATATTAGCATTTATTACGTGTTTTATTATTTTTATAATCTCGTGAATATCACAATATATAAGCGTGTTAATAAATATATTATGTTAAGTATTAATCATATATTTTTAAAATAGATCATGTGAAATACTCTATATTACTATCATGAAAGCAATATACAAAAAACAACAACACAATATGTTTAAAAAATTAAATGAATTAAGTTAGGAGTATTTTATTTAATTATATGAAAAGAGTTACATTATGAAAGCAATAATATAATTATTATTTTTATAGCATAATGCCAAAAGTTGCAGGCACCTTTGGCCGCCTCAAGATCTAAGTATTAATCATATATTTTTTTTGTAATTTTTTCTATTTATATGTGTGTAATAAAAGTATAATTATATTAAAAAATAAAGAGTATCTAATTAATAATACTTGAAATTAAAAATAAAATTATACATTTCATCATATAGTTTGAAGGGTTGCCAATATTTATAAACATACCTTTCATTTTAGGTTTTATAAAGATAAAGCTTTGCTAATTGTTGTGTCATTCCAATTAATATTCTTCTAATCTCATGCACAATAAATTTGTCCAAACTTATATGAAAATATCAAAGATTATTTCTTTTCAAATATATATATATAATTGGGGTTAAAGAATGGAGTCTATCAAGATCATATGATTTATCATTTTAAGATTGTTTGGGTAATATATTAGCCCTTGATTATAAGGAATTTTTTTCATCATATGAAGATTTGTCCTCAATAGCAATAGATTTTCTCATCAAAAAATATTTTCAAAAGAACTAATTTAAGAGAATAGATGTGAATAAATAAGCCTTAATTAATATAAAACTTATACAATATTTAAGAATTATATGCCTAACATAAATTGAATAATAAACCATATCTCAAATTTATAAATATAATATTATTTGTCCTATTATTATATAGATGATATTAATGATTATTCTTAAACAAGCTTTAAACATTTAAGAGAATTATTTAATTGAGTTATAATTTTTGAAATATCTTATGCTTTGGAATGGCCATGGTGAAACATGTCTAAAACTATTTATCTTAATTATTCAATAAATATATTTGAAAAAAATATAAATAATTTATAATTAAAATATTTATTTATATTGTGAGATGATATGATTTTTATTATATATTAATATTAAGTTGATATAATTGTAGTAGTGAGATTAAAGAGTTGAAATCGATAATAAAATGGGTTAATATGTCCTTACGAATAACATTGTTTTCTAACAAAAAATATTCTTAGGGCATGGAAACAAAATTATATTTTGGAAGTACATATATAGATTATTTGAGATGGTTATTTAATTATAAATTGAAATTACATTTTGGACAACTTATCTAATTTAGTGTAACACTTATGGTGTCACAAATTTTCTGAAATTACTTTTTTCTTTAATAAATAATAAAATTAGAATTTTAAATGTAAGCGGCATGAAATTATCATTTTTTTAAATCCAATTTTATATAATAATCAATTCCAAAAAAAAACAAAATACTATTATAGGACATATGTCCCCACTGTCATAACAATATAATTATAGTAATATGAGTTTTTTTTAAATATGATTACTAAGTCAAAATAAAGATAAATAAATCATTATAATAATAACCATATTTTCTCATTACTCTTCTATAGTTTAATAAAACATATCTTTTCTACTTGTAACTATTAAGCCAAATAAATGGTTATTGAAGCTAACACATATCAAATGGGTAAAAACCATATAATTTATATACAAAACAAAATCTTTAGGGTCATGGTGTACGCTAGATCAAGTAAAACATCATAACATGATCAAAATAATAAAATTGATTATATAGATAAATTCTTTTATTAGATATACTAATGTGATGCATTAATATCCTTTTACATTTTTAATATTTTTATTGATCAATTTTTCTGTTTCTTCAATGATTAATGATCCTTTGATGTTTTAGTCTACAAATTTTCTTTAATTACTTTAACTTCACTCATCATATCATATGATATACACTTTATATCCCCATTCAGCTTGAGTAACACCTTTAGAAGAAGTCTTAAAATATAAAATATACTCTTATAGGTTTTATTAAACCTAAGTTACATCATTATTTAGTTTTCAATAAGACTTAAATTTTCTTTATATGTGATCAAAGTATATGAAAACTCTAATAAGTACCAATATTTATTTTTTTCTTATATGAATAATGAAGTAATATATGTTACATAAATGAATAATACTAAGCCAATCTAATAAACTATATAAGTGTTTTTTTATTTATTTTATATTTTTTTTGTTGATTGTGGATTACAATATGTCATTTATAAAGAACCTTAAAGGTTTTAATATTTTTACAAGATTTCATATTTTTTATTATTTTAGTGTCTAGATGAAATATGAATACTAGCTTTTTATTTTTTTTCTAATATTTCATATAATTATTAGGCCCAATCAAATTATTCTTCTCACTAGATAATATCAATAAATATTCTCTTGTTAGAATCCTCTCATTTATCCAAATAACACTAGACAAGTATTTTTTGAAGACCATAATATTCTAAATAAATGTTTTCTTTGCCATAGAAACAAAAATATATTTTTGGAAGCACCTATCAAGGTGAACTTGAGGTGTTTGTTTTCATTATAATTAGATATTTCTTAGTTGTCAAAGTTTTTGATTAAAGGTAAGACCTATGATATTTTAAAATTTGTAAATTTATTTATTTTTCCTTTAAAATAAAATAGATAATAAAATTTGAAATCCAACTTGGAATAAAGTGCATCATTTCTACTAATAACATGCTAAGAATAAAGAAAACAAGAAGATAAACATGAGAAACACGAAGAGGCAACACACAAAAGACATGTGTCCAAGACCATTTTAGTTAAGAGAGGATCGTGAGTAGCATAGGAGTTGTCATGTGTGCTAGGCTCTCACAACCTCTTCAATAGCACAAAGATGGTGTACCTAGAAATGGGTTTGATAAACCAATGTTGTGAGAAAGAAAAGAGTAAAGTAAAGGTCATAGAGGACAAATTGAAAGCACTAAAAGTCTTACTAAGCCTTATACAAAAACTTGAAGTGACAAAGTAAATTACACATAACAATGATCCAAAATAGTTATGAAAGTGAAATATAAAGAGTAAAAAAGGAGACGATAGGTAGAAGTGGTAATGTGAGAAAACTTTAAGCAACGAAATAAAAGGAGAATAACATAGAGAAGGGAAATGACAAAGTAAAAGAGAAATGATAAAGTGAAAGAAAT
This sequence comes from Vanilla planifolia, assembly GCA_023846275.1. Taxonomy (NCBI): domain Eukaryota; kingdom Viridiplantae; phylum Streptophyta; class Magnoliopsida; order Asparagales; family Orchidaceae; genus Vanilla; species Vanilla planifolia. Next base: position 3,605,173 of record CM043877.1, read on the forward strand.
GACAAAGTGAAAAGAAACAATATGTGGTGATGATAAAAAGGTGATGTCATAGAGTCATAACTAAACTAGCACAATATATTACATCTTGGGCCTCGTACCCCTCAACTTAGTACAAAAACCCTAATGAATCCTCTTGTTAGACTTCATACTACAATCAATCCTTGACCTCAAAAAGATGTAACAAACAATAAAAATTTCACTTATGAAAAACCATCATTTATAAAGGGTAAGTCTCATTTTTATTAAGAGTTTAAATACAAAAGACAAAAATAAAAAATTAAAAAAAAATAAAAAATTGTGGACAAAAGCCTACTTTTTGAAATATTTTTGTTAAAGTTATAGTCAAAGTTATTCCAAAATAATTTTCTAAAAATTTTTCATTTTGTCCAAAAGTTATAGTCAATGCTATGCCAAATATCTTTCTCAAAAATGTTTTGTTTTCAGTTTTGCACTCACTAGGTTTGTGCTGGTCATTATGGGTTGGATTTGGGTTAACATGTCCCAAATCAATTTAGCGTAGCATCGACAATATCTATGGTCTTATCCAAGTTAAAGTGTCATGTATCGGGTTGATGGGTTGACACAGTGTGATTATTTCATTGGTTAGATCAGAGTCGGCATTTCCCAACTTAGTCAACAAGTCAACAAAATGTCGGCAATTTTTAGGTAGCATTTAGGTTGGTGTGTCACAAACTAGGGTAATGAGTCAGTATAGCATTGATCGATCAAAGTTTTTTTAGGTCCCATGAAATATGACGCTATCATGTCAGCCTGGTGGGGTGAACGTTGCATAAAGATTAGTGTACATTCATGGATCACACAAACCTTCAGTATGGATCAGACCTAAAATGCATGATAGGTAATTTATTTTGAGTTAATATTGTTTGTCACATTTGTTGGGTCAAGTTAGCAAGTCAACAAGTGGCAAAGGCGGTGACAAATAATGACATCATTGAATTTTTAAGGGCTCTTTTCATTCATGATGTGAATTTTGATCCCAAAATATAATTTAAGCTCCATCTTGAATTTGCACATGAAGAATAGGTACCTTGATTGTATGGAAGTGCCAGCATGTGTCTGGCTAACACTTAGGAATAAAAAATCCTAACTAATGTCTTCATAAATTCTCTTGGAGTAGGAAAAGTCAACTTTCATAAAGTACTCTATATTGGCTTTCATAAATCTCCAATGCATTCTAGTTTATTTGGGTTAACTCTTCTCTTATGACCCAAGTATCCTCAATGTTTGGTCGTCTTTTCCATTGAATAAGTTATCTTTTATAACTTTGGTTTTTGGTTAATGTAGTCTAGTAATCTAGTATTCTTTCAATCTATTCACTCTTCTTGCCATGATAAGCTAGTGGTAACTTAGGTAAAGATTCATTCTTAAGAGCTTATGGATGTCTGCTCAAATGACTCATTAGGAATTGCAATTAACTCCTTTTAAGCCATCAAATCTAAGACATTTAAGGTATTGTTGATGTCATAGTCATCGGGTTGCTCCATAGTGTATGTGTTTGATGCAACCTTTTTTAAGATTTGGAATGGGCTAACACCTCTTACATGTAACTTTGACAAAGTTTTAAGTGAAAATCTTTTAGAACTTATTCAAATCACTACATAATCTCTTTCTAAGAATTCTTTATATATGTGATATGCATAAGCTAATCTCTTATACTACTTGTTATTGAGATTTGTTTTTTCTTTAATATGCTCAAAGACTTTACTTATGTGTTATACAAACCCTTGTGTAGACATGGAATTATGTGCTTGAATGGATAATGGGATCAAGTCAATTATATTATAAGGCTTATATTCATTATAAGCTTCAAAGGGACTCATTCTTATGGGCCTATTAATAAAATTATTATAGGAATGCTTGGCTTATTATAAAAGTATATCACAATTTTTTATATTTTTATTTTATCAAATACTATTAGAGATTTCTTAAACTATGATTTATTACCTTAGTTGATCATCCATTTGGAGGTGAAATGTTGATGAGAATTTTAACTTCATTCCCATCAAATGCCAAAGGGTTTTCCAAAAATATGAAGTGAAGTAGACATCCCTATTGATGATTATGATCTTGGGCAACCCCTGAAGATTTACTATTTCATTAAATAATAGTTGAGCGATATGAAAAAGCATTAGAAGTTTTGAAGCATATGATGAATCTATTCATTATTATAAATAAATCTACCACCATAAAGATGGAGTTAGTCTTTGAATGCTTTTGGGTAACTCAAAGACATTACATATTATGGTCTTTCATGGTCATAATGGTACTAAAAATAGGGCGTAGACTCCATTGTTTAAGAAAAAATGTTTGGCAATTACACAAGTCATAGGCCCATCAACTATTTGAGCAGCATTTAATTTTAATCCCAACCAATAAAATTTATCTTTATTAGTCATGATGGTTTTGTCTCATCTAAAATGACCTACTAGTCTTCCTACATAAATCTCTCATGCTAAGAAATTCCCAAGTGATGTTTATAGTATGCAAAGTTACTTATCATAAAAAAGATAAACATCTTTAATTGTATAATCATATATGACCTTGGTTGGATTGGTAGCTTATATCTTATAGATGGGTACAAAAGTTATGTAATCTAAGTGTAGGCCTCTCAGGGTTTCAGAGCCAATGATGGAGACAAAAATTGTGGTCAATAGATTTGTCACTTGTTAAGGGCATTTATGACCTTATTTTCTATACTAACTTATGTTTGAGGATAAAAATGTAGCTTTGAAAATATTTAGGCTAGATGTTGTGACTTTAGCATCTTTTGTGAATCAATAATCTTAAAATCTTGTCGTTAAAGTAGTGTATAAATTCTTAGGGTTAGAGATAATGCCTCTGATGTCTTAGGGCTTGGACTATCACAAAAAACTTTTTATGAAACTCATTCAGTTTTTCACTAAAGTATGCAATTAATTACCCTTTTTAGCTAATGACTCCTCTTATTCCTACTCTTCAATCATCTCAAGAGACTTCAAAAACATTAGAAAAATCTAGAAGTTGTGATATAGGCACATGGATCATACTCTCTTAGAACTTCTCAAATGCTTCCTCAATTAAAAAGGTCTATCCAAAACATTTCTTTCTAATATAATCTATCATAAGAGAAATAATGGTATTAAAGCCTTTAATAAATCTCCTATCAAAGGTCGTAAGGCCATAAAAAACTTCTAACATCATAGAAAAATTGAGGTATTAACTAATTAATTATAGCCTTAATTTTGCAAAGGTCAACTGATACACATTCTTTCAAGACATAAAAATAGGAAAGTTCATGTATTCGATTACAAAGGTGTTTTTTTTGAGGTTGGTACAAATGTCATTCTCCCAAAGCATTAAAAAAATCTTTCTAAGGTGTTCTTAATGCGTTTTTAATGGTGCAGTTAAAGATTAAAATATTAATAAAATAAACTATCACAAATTTTTTAACTAGGGCATGACTAATCATTCATATAACACATCCCTTATTTTAAACTAGTTTTTTTCTCATCCCATATTGAATCCTAACTTGGTGGTATCAACTTTTTAAATTGATTTTTGTAAAGATAATGGTCGCACTCATTTGGTCTAACAAATCATCCAAGTATGAGATTGAGAACCTTTATTTTATAGTTATTTTATTTGTAACCCTATTATCAATGCACTTTATTCATGAGCTTTATTTCTTGTGGGATAAAAGAGAAAGAATAACATAAGGGCTAAGGCATTTTTGTATGAAGCATTTGTCTAATAACTCTTGCATTTGTCGAACAAGTTCTTCATATTTAAAAGAACTCATTCTATAGTATGATAGACTTGGTAAACTAGCCTTAGACACATGGTCTATGACATATTGGATGTCACAAAGGGGTGGCAACCCTTGGGATTCTTCAATGAAAATATCAAAAAAATAAGAAAGAATAGATTATATTAAGGGTGATGTAGTTATGTCAATATCTCACTTAGGATCTCTCTTACTACAAAGTCCTAGATGATAGTATCGTTGGTAAATTCTTGATATACTTCACTATGTGATATAATGGGATTTTATTTTATAGGGTGGTATGTGGCTTTATTTTAATAGGTTGGATGTGGTTCTTAGGTGATGATAAGTGTAGCTTAAATTTTTGACCTTAATGTGAATGTGTAAGTGTTAGCCTTGAGAAGGGCATCAGGGTTGTCTTAAGATGATACTTCTTACCTATACTAAAATAATATCATATAAAATATTTTTGAAATATTAGCCAAATTAAAGTTGAACAATACTTTGTTTCTTGACAAGAATGAACGTTTCAATGATCCAAGAAACTGAGTATAACTTTGGGCGATGAGTGGTGGTACGTCAAGGCATCCTATACTATTTATAACAACATTAAAAACTTTTTCTCTAAGTTTAATGAAGGTATAGAAGTTGGAGGTGCATCTCCAATATTCTTTAGACTTAAGTTTAGTGAAGCTTCATCTAACATCTATAATGAGTTTGATGTCCTTGAAAATGTTCTCTCCTTCCTCTTCAAAGTATTTATTAGCTGGATTGAAATATTAAGTATATTCTTTGGTCTATCATTCTTTTTTAGTATTAAATTTCTCAAATCTATCATCCTTGATATAGCTTATTTATTATGTGAGACATTAGGCAACCATATGGCCTCACCCTTTGTATTAAAACCAAGTTATTTTAGGTGTTTGGTTAACAGGTTGATGGGGTTTTGTAGGAGTTTTGGGATTGGACTTGAGTTTAGGTGAGTGATTAGTGGATAGTTCAAGATTGGTGGGTTTGAAGGTAAGCTCAAGCCTTGGTTCAATTCTTTTGGTTAAGTAAAAATTTTGGAATTGCTTGAACTCACTAATAATCTTTTAGGTTTCATCTACAGTGTGAATGTTATGCTTTAGAAGCTATATATGCACATCTTCTCCTAGCCAACTTAGAGTTAGGAGAGGGTGACCAAAGGTTCTTCATTTGCACCATACTGTAAACATTGAAATAAGTAATATATTCATTAATCAAATTTCCTCCTTGGGTTAAGCATTGTCATTGGATAAGTGGTTGGTTCTTATATTAGAAAGGTATGTATTTGTACCTTTGGATTCCCTTAAAATCATTCCAAGTTCTTATGGGAATTCATCATCTCTATTGATAATGGGTGTCCATGGTTCTTATAAAATCCAAGCTTATTTAGATAGTATCATTTAGATAAAAAAAATAACTTTCATTCTTCATTAAGTCTAAATAATTGGAAGTCATGGTCTAAGATTGCTACCCACTCAAGGTAGTCCTCAGGTCTTAGAGTGCTTCAAAGATGGAGGTGTCATATTTTATGGATTACATGAGCATTTCATCATCATTTTCCCAGTGTCATCCCAAGAAAAGCCATTAATCCTAAAGAGTATTTTATTAAGTGCATTAATAATGTCATGTTCAAAAAAGGTTGGTTTAATTGGAGCATGTTCTAGCTAAGGGATACAAACTCCATATTCTTCTATCTTGGCTTCCATGATATTTTAGTCATATTAAGAGATCTTGAAGAGCCATTTGTGCATGGTTAATGTATGGGTGCTCCATGTAAGTTCTATTAAATCTCATGCATATATGCTTTAAGAAAAAAAGTGAAAGAATCACCCCCACCCCCCCCCCCTCATACACATACATACTTTTTTTTATCTTTTGCATGTTTTTTATTTGATACCAACAAAAGAAAATTTAAAAAAAAGGTTTAATTGAGATTGGTTTATTATCAGCAAAGTAAGCACTAGAAAAATTGAGCTTTGATATTAGTTTGATGTCAGATGAGTAGCACAAATGTAATAACCAACATAAAGATTGACTTATATATGTTAGGAATAAAGAAAATGTGGAAGAATAAACATGAAAATTTTGAAAAAGTAATACATAAATGTACCCGTCTCAAGTATTCATTGCTAAGAGGAGACTAGGAGCCACATAGAGGTCACTTCCTGTGCTAGGCTTGTCACCTCTTCAATAACATAATGATGGGATACTCGAAAAAGGTTATGAAAAACTTGTATCACTACAAAAAAATGAATAAGGTAAAGGTCACATGGGCATAAATTAAAAGCATCGAAGACTTTACTAAGTCTTACGATAAAACAAGAATAACAAGATAACTTACTTGTGAAGGTGATTCAAACATTTACAAAAACCAAATCAATATTGTAAGAAAAGGTGATGATAGATGGAAGTGAACACCAAAGAAATCTTAATTGGTAAGGTGAATGGGGAAGGCATTGTGAAGGGAAACAACAAGGTATCTGCAATGTGAAAGAACTATTAAGTGATGACAAAAAGATGGTTATGTGTAGAGTTGTAGGTAAATTGGTATGGTGTCTCATATTAATTTTTGCACCCCTCCTCCCAGCAATGGAGCCTCGAAAAATTAACATGTTGGAGTTCTCATTGCGATCAACCCTAGACCTCAATGAGATGCGAAGAAAAATTGAAAATTTTACTCATAAAAAAATTGTCAACCTTGTTTGCATTTCTGTCACAAACTCGTGGATCACTCAAACCCGCAATTTGGATTATGCCCAAAAGACCCGTTAGTTGAATTATTTTAGTTGATCAAGACCTTGGTTAGTCGATCGTGTTTAGTCAACCTGGCAACGAGTGGTGGAGGCTGCGACACGTAGTGGAGCCGGCGGAATAGGGCCTATTATGCCACTTTTTGCCATGTTTGCATTTCTGTCACAAACTTTAACCCCCGTCTAAACTTTGCCATGAATAATAAATAGATTAATTGACCAGAAGTGCAAAAGTGTGTATGTTTGGCTTTTGAGCATCAAAAATCTTGATTGATTCTGTACCATGATTTCTTCTTGCATTTAATTAGTATGGGTATATATTTGTTTATTTTTTACGTGATGCATGAATTTTAAGTTTAAAAGAAATGTGAAAATTTTATATTATTTTCATTATGATTTAAAAAATATTAGCATGTGACATTACTTATTTTGTTTTAAAAAATGGTGTCCAAATCTAAAGAAAAAGAAGTCGTAATGTGAAGAAGTAGAAATAAAATAAAATAATAAAAAAGAAAAGCTATTATATTTTCTTGGGCTCCTAGGAAATATCTTCATACCAGAATAAAGAATAGAAGCAAGATCCAATGTATTTTTGGCACAATCCTCCAAGCATCGTCATAAGAAGCCCTATTCTCATTGGCTAAGAGGGGAAAAAAAGAAAGAACTAGACCACTAAAGCATCCCCTTTAAGAGATCCTCCAAAGATCCATCCATTGGGGCTTAAAGCCCTTCACCCTCACTTTTGGAGATCATACGTAACTTGGATCACCATTAGTTGAAATTTGGAAACCTCCAAAATGGTGAGAGACTACCTCCAATAGCTTTGTATACAAAAATAGGTTTAATTATAGTCTCTCTACAAAACTCTAGCAGCATTAGGCCAATCCACCATGGAGTATGTTCTAATTCTCTACTCAAACATGTTTGAAAACTCCACTTAATTAAGCTTTATTAACTTTGTTTGAAGTGAGTTTTGATTTAATTTTCCTAAATCCCCTTTTCGCATTAACATTTTCTATTATTATTTGTGAAAAAAATAATGAAGTTGAAATGAAAGTTCAAGAGAAAGTTATGCTTATTTCTAAAACAGTAACATTTGATAGCCACAAGCAAGAGGTAGATGAAACCCTTACACCCCTACTTTAAACTTTGCAAACTTCAAAACCTTCGTTATTGCCTATTGGTATTTTTCTTATTTTAATAATAAAAAAAACTTTACAAAAATCTTCTCCACCCTTCTCATGCTCAAAAGAGATCAAATTAGCAAGTTTAGCCACCATATCAAAGGAGAACATATGAAATATCTCATCTTCTAACAAAGAGCCACTACAAACTTTATTTATGGCACCAAAACCTTATTACATTATATCCACTTTCAAAAGCCTTCTAATGTAGACCCTTTCTTAACATCTTACCAAGTCATCCATACCTTATGGTACAAATCCCTCCAACTCACACCCAACTAAAGCCTTCTTTTGTCCTTTACTCAACCTCAAATTACCACAAGCTATTATTTTTTATCCATCTTAAGAATATCCTTATCATCCTAATGATGAGCCACATCTGTTTCGATAAAATAGGAATGACCCAAATAAAAAAACTTTCTCTTTCCAACAAAGAAATCTTTTCAACACTTTTGTATCCTAAACTTCAACTAATTAACTCCACTTTTATTATGACAATTTAGATCATTAAATTTTTTAAGAGAATTTGAGACATTACTACTTTACATTTCATGACTGCATCTATATGATACAATATTTTATCTACCTATCTTAAAGACAGCCTTAGAGTGGTTTTAAAGGTTACCTCCCATATCGATTTATTCATTTAACTAGCTAAAAGTCTATTTTTATAATTTTTTGTCAGTTATATCAAGCCTAAAAAAATCTCACTGAGCATTATTTTTATCTAAATTAATATCAATCAGAACCACTTCAAGCCTACATCTAATGCTTCAAAGAAACCCTTAAAAAAGTTGATTAAGAGGACTATTAACATATTCCAACAGCTCTCGTATAGTCTCTACAACTAGGAGATTTTCAAAAATACCTAGTCAGATGTCCACCAAAATTCTTACAAAAAATCTTTAATATAGCCATTTGTTTCATTAATGAGTTTTTTAGTTGTCTAGTAAATCAAAAGGGAAGGCATGGCTACCTCCAAGTCCACTCAATCGAGGATAAGAAAGGCCCTGAAACAACAAAGATTACCCTCAAAAGGCTTTCAAGGGCCATCTTTCTCGAGGATACCAAGCTCAGTATTTTAGTATTCTTTTAAGTACATTTTTAAAAGAAATTTTGATAATTATTAAAAAAGATAAATTATATTAGAAGTTGAGACTACTATCAAAAAATAATTGAGACATAATAAAGATTTATCGATATCATGAGGATCACAACCACAGAACTTTAGAATGTAAGACTCTCAAATCTTTAATCAAGAGACTATTGAAAGAAGGCTATCTTTAAGAGTACCAAGTAAAAATCTCTAAACTTAATTCTGCTTCTAATAAACTTAGAGGACTAGTACCATTAATAAAAACTAAGAAAAATAACTAGGCTTTTTAGTTGGCACTAAAAGACAAAGGTAAGACACCTATTAGAATTGGCTACATCATTATAATATCACTTGTAGGCTTCTCTAGAGAGTCTTTGAAGTCAAAAGGAATCATCACATTACCACTAACAATGAAAAATTCTTCTAGTTTTACGATGCATATGGTCAACTTTATTATCATCACTACTCTTTATATCTACAATGCGGTCTTTAAAGGATAAAAATAAAAATATTCTAAATGATCATCTCGATACCAAACTTGTGCATGAAATTCAATACTTCTTCAAGGTGGTTAGATGTAAGGGGACCTTTTATAGTCAAGAAAATGTTATTTGAATATCATGAAAAAAATAGTTAGACCAACTATTGAACTCCTAAAGAGAAAAGATGATAGCCTTATCTTACCTTGTGTCTCCTTTGCTTTGGCCCTTCTAACTCGACCAAGCATGTAACCATTTCTACTAATTGACATAAAAAAAGGGAGGCCACCCTCAACCTTTTAATCAAGTACCTTGATGCTTCTAAATGGTAGCTCTAAGGCATACCAAGGGTAAACCCATCAATAACGTAGCACTCCCTTCAAATAAATCCAAAAGTACTAGCTATTCGACAAAAAAATGAGTATTTACCATTAAGTAGCAAAAGGCAATCAAGGAAGAAGTGTCAAAATTCCTTCATTGAGCTAGCACATCAATCTTAATTAATTTAGCCCAAATTACTCATATCATTTGCTTTATATAGACAATGTCATGGACTTAGCCACTGACTTCATATGTTTCAACTTTTTGGATACATTCCCAAGATATCACCAAATTAAGATGGCTATTAAAGATGGAATAAAATTCAATATTAAATTAAGGATATTTTGTTATAATGTCATGCCTTTTAGACTCAAGAATGTTAGAAAACTTATTAAAGGATGATCAACACAATCTTTTAAAATTAGAAAAATAGAAATCACAAAGCTTATAAGAACAATCTATTGAAAAGTACTTCTTTTGAGACACATCTAGAAGACCAAAAAGTGATATTAGAGACTTATCAAAAATTCAATCTTAATCTCAACCCCTTAAAATTTACTTTTTTTATATTCTTAAAGAAATTTCTTTGCCATATGGTATCAAAAGATAGAATCCAACCAAACTCTAATAAGGTAAAAGATCTTTTAGATATGTTATTTCCAAAGACTCCAAAGGAAGTTCAATGCCTTATTGGATGCATCATAGAGCATATATTTCACCTCCAAGTTAGGTGAAAAGGCTCAACCATTCTTTAAACTATTATGCAACAAAGTCAAACCAATATGGCTAGAGGATTATGAAAGGATATTTTAAGAACTCAAGACTTGTCTATCTTATCCTCTTATTTTAAATAGTTTAGTAACTAAATAACCATTATTCATAGGCTTAGTAATCTCAAATTCAGTTGTTATCTCTATAGATGAAACTATCACTTTTTATTCTACTCGATGACTATGTTAATACTTTCACTCTCACACCATCAATATAATCATAAGGAAGCCATTGGAATGCATCCTTAAGTTGATAGAAGTCTAAGATAGATTGCAAAAATGGGTCATTGAGCTTAGAAAATTTGAGATTGGTTACATACCTTCATCTCCTCTTAAATCCCAAGTACTTGCTACTTTTTTGGTTGAAGGAATTTCCCTGAAGCAAAACTTTAGCCTTTATTAGACACCTAGAAACCATTTATGGGTAGAGCATTAAGATAATATTCATGTGGTATCAACCTTGTTCAACTAAGTTCAGAAGATTTTAAACTAAACAAAGGAATCATAATCAATTTTTTAGTCACAAACTATCATACGAAGAATGAAGCTTTAATAGCTAAATTAAAATTTTCTTTAGGCTTGTGAGTCAAGCATCTATTGATTTCAATAACTCGCAATTAGTTGTTAGCCTAGTCAATAGCTCATTTGAAGCTAGAGATTCAATTATCAAAGCACATAGGGGACTAATGCAAACCCTCTTAAAAAACCATCCATTAAGAGCATGGAGGTGATAGTAAATAACCTAAAGAGGCTTACATACTGGATAACTCCCTTGAAAGCCTACCTCAAGATGGAAACCTTTTGTCATCAAAATTTAGATGCGAGAAGAATCATGAGACAAACCCAACCATATATCTTAGTTAAAGATCAACTCTACTGAAATTCCTAACTTGGGGCTTTACTGAAGTGCCTTTACCCATCAGAAGTCAAATACATCATAAAGGAAGTATATTCAAGAGAATATGATAACCATGTCTCTAGTCATATTTTGGCCATGAAAGTTACGAGACATGAATTTTTCTAAATCATCATAAAAAAATATATAATGTTGTTTCTCAGAGGATGCAAAGGTTGTTAATTTCATGCTTCCCTTTCTTGACAATCAATAGCCCCAACAAAAGTCATCAATAATTTTTGGCTCTTCATTATATGAGGAACGAATTTCTTAGTACATTTCTCTATAGCTAAAGAGGAGAAATTTACTTCTCATCGTAATTGATTACTTCTCAAAATAGATTGAAACTAAGCCTCTTATCAGCTAGACGATAATAGAAGTTCATATTTTCTTTTAGTAGATATACATTCAATTTTGAAATCTTTCATCTAAAAACCCTGACAATCCTACAATGTTCCAAGCATAGGCACTTCAAACTTATATAAGAAATATGATCCTTCACAAGCTGAGCACCTCTGATCAAGGTTTGAAAACCCACGTCCTCCACAAACTAAGTTCTCCATTTTTTCATAAGCCTTTTCATCCTTTCTCCTGTGCTACCAAAAGCTATTTCTACATCTTTGTTACTTTCTTAGCCCTAAAAACCCTTCAACTATTATCTTCTTCATAGATGAAGTTGTTTACGTCTTTCCAAGGACCAGCAAACCTAATCGCACCCATTTCGATATTGTGAAACACTACGATTGACTATAATTTTTTAAAAGCTACATATATTACTTAGGAAGGTCCAAGAGGTTGATCCAATCTCTAACCCACATCAACTTGCTCCAATAAGTGTTAACTAACTCCAACATGCTTTAGAGAAATCAAACTCGCATTGACTAGCACTGACTCGTAGTAACCCATGTTGACCTGACTTGACCTACATTGGCCTGCATCAACCTACACTAATCTGAACTAACTTTTGCTTACTGGAGTAACCCATGTTGACCCAATCCTAGTCTCGTATGCCACTCGAGTCTGACCAAGCAACCTTTGCACTTAGCCAGATTGCTTCCCCATCCACCACATCACCTTTATTTCTGACATTAATGAGATATCCTAATTGGTGAAATACAACCTCCAATAGCACCATATGCCAGGAACAACTTAAATTTAAGCCTTTTGATCAAAATATCGTTGCTTTGCACCAAGTATCCTAGTGTGTGCTCCAATTCTCCATCTGAATGCATTTGGAAATAATTAAGATTCCTTATATTTTATCGAACTAATCTTTTTGTTAATTTCTTGGAATCCGCATTTCACATAAACATAGTGGTTCCACCTATAAATTCAAGGAGGAGGATGGTTGAGGAGCTTATCAAGATCTTTTGTTTTTGTCATTCTAAGACTATTTGGGTTGGATATTAGCCCTTGGTTTTAAGAAACCCTTTCTTATAGTATGAATATTTGAATTCAATAACAATTGATTTTCTCATTCAAAAATTTTTCCAAAGAACTAATTTAAGTGAATAAATGTAGGTGATCGAGCCTTAATTAATATGAAACTTATGAAGCATTAAAGAGTTTCATTTCAAACATGAATTAAATTACCTTATTGTTCTTGATATCTTATAGTTATACATCCATAAGATGGAATTTTCTGTCAATATAGACATGTAAATCCCAAAAGTGGGGCAATATTTGGAAGTTTTAAAAACATCAGATGTCTAAATTAATAAAAAAAAATGATAATATCAAGGTTGATTGATGATTCTAAGGTAGATTTTCAACATAAAAATATAAAAAATAAAGTTAAGGTTATTTTTGCTTATTGATATTTTTAGAGAATTTTTAAGAGCTATAGTACTATTTTCATGAAAAATTATACAACATTAAAAGTAGGTTAGAGTAGGTAAAATAAATCAAAAGAGGAAGGTGAGTAAGGAAACATTAGTAAATAAAATTATTTGGAGTCTTTGACACAAAATTAGTTAGAATATAAATTTTATAAGAATTAAAAAATATTATAAAATAATGATTTTAAGAATATTATTTATAGAAGATCATTCAAAAAACTAAATGTCACCTGAAATAATGAAATTTAGCTAATTGATATATCTTTTTAAGTAGGGTCAAACAAAAATTTGCTAATAAATTTGTAGAGATTGAATTGATCAAAAAATGAAAAGGATATGAAGATTTTCTATGGTTTGATTTAATTATAAATTTAATAATTCTTAAAACTCCTAAATTTTCTAGAACCTAAAATTTTAATGACATAGGAAATTATTGTGAATGAGAGACAAATTGGCGATAAAATTATCAAATTTCAAAGTATAAGAATGTGAAGAGTTATCCTTATGAGGTGGCATGATAGTTGGGGGGAAATATTCAATGAATGAGAGCTTAAAGGAAAGAACATGAGAGAGAGAAGGTGTTACTAAGGTGTTGGAAGTTATCTATGAGGAATGGAGTAAGAATTGATAATAAAATTAGGAAATTATTATAGTAGTACTATAATAGTTTTGTAACACATAAGAAGAAAAGAAAAGGATAAAAAATTATATATTTTAATATCTATTTTATAGCAAGATGATTGCATGCAAAAAAGAAGTAGATAAACATTTTATCATGGTATATATGCTTGATGTACTATTGAAATGATTTCTTAAAAGCAATATTAAGAAAGATTTGTATTATAAACAAATTTTTAAGATGATTACTACTGATTGTATTGCTAAATAACTAGGTTGGAAATGTTAAAAAAAATAGAGTAAGAAAAAGAGATGGTGTGAAAGGTTAGGCATGATATTAAAAATTGAAACAACAATATTATCTTAAATACATAAATTATTATCAAATATAATATAACTCTTATAGTAAGTGATTTGTTATCTAGATTAATGTCTCCTGAAGTAGAACAATTATCTAAACTAAAATATTTGTTGAAGTAATGCAAAAAGAGATATTATTTAAGCTATTTGAAGTAATATATTCTAAATAAACCCAACTTGATTTGAAAAATATGAAAATGGCATAATCCTAGATCTAACATAAAAATGAAAAATGAAAGGAGAAAAACATGTGAAATAGAGTTAAAATAATCACGAGATTTCTTTTAAAAGAAGAATGACTTTTTAAATAAATTAAAAAATGATAAGAAGACTTTTATTAGTCATATGCTTATTATTTGTTATAAACCCAGCAAGCAATATATCCCAAATATATTTTTTTCACATTCACATTATAATGGTTTTGTTATTGAGCTAACAATGATCACCTTAGCATATTTTAGGCCTAAGATTCTAAGTTAATATGATACAAAGCATAGAACTCCATGGTAGTATTAAGAGAGTAGTTCATGAACTATTTTAATTAGTAGTAATTATCTTTTCATCATTATGTATAAATGGTTGTGATAGTTTTTTATTTCATTACTTTGAACATGATATTGTGCAATACAAAAGAATGGTTTATTACTTTCACTTTGTTTTCAAAATGATTTTCAAAGTAAACATGAATGAATTTGGAATGATTTTGTCATAGATTTATTTGTAAAAAAAATTAATTTAGGAAAATTAAATAAAAAGTAAAAGGATTAGATAATGTGTCGTGAAACCTTAGAAAGAGGGCAAAGTATTCCACAATACATGATATTAATTATTATGCTTAAATATGTCTTAAAGTTGTTAAAGAAATATTTAGTAATTTGAGCTATGATATTTGAGAGATCTCATGCTTTGGAATGAACATGACCTAAGTTATATATAGAATGGTTTTAGAGTGGATAGATTTAAGGCTCAAAAGTTGCTTAAGAATAATGCTAGAAATTTAAATAATGTACATAAAAATATTTGTTTAATTTATGTGATCACATAATTTATTTGATTATATTTTAGCATTAAGTTAATATAATTTCAACAATAAGATTACTTTTATCTCTATGATGCTACATGAACTAAAAAGGTCAAGCAGATAAGAATAATCAATTGAACTCCACATTAAAAGCTATTTTTTATAATTGTTTTCAAATTTTCTTTCCAAGGTTATGAACTTTTACAATCTTTATTGAAGAAAATATTTGTAATACTAGAATATCTTGAAACACAACTTACAAAAGACATTACCCAAAAGCATTAAAATAAATTGCAACATTCCTCTTCATCTCTCACATTTCCATTGTGTTAATCAGCATGTGCAAGTCAAATAAGATTTGTGTTTCCAATACGATAGAAGCTCAAAGATGATACAATGAAGGCTGGAAAGGCCTCGTTGCTGATAAGATTTGGTTTTGAGATTAACCTCTTTAGAGCATTTATTGAATTAGCCAACTCCTATCAATGATCTTTACTATTAACTTCTTCTTATTATAAGTCATAAAAGTACTACAGATATTTGCACTTAGTTAATCTTTTAGCATATGTCTTAAATTAAGGTAGGCATCTTATGACATCTACATGCTCACCTTCTTTCTCACATAGACTTTGTCAATAATAAAGATGTCATCTTTATCTTTATTTTTTCATATTCAAGCTCACCTAGACTTTCCTTCTAAATATTCAATAGACTTATATTTAAATTCAATATAATCAAGTTGTTTTATCAATAATAATGCTTAATTTACTTTTATGAATTATTTGAAGCTATAATCATAATAATATAAGTATTAAATGATGGGTGTAGACTAGTCCTAACAACAATATTTGATGCTCTATATCTAGAGACTAATTAGGTATAATACCTAGACAATGCAATAACCTCCTTTAAACTTGGTGCCACCATGTAGGTATTTTACCTAAACTTTGAAATAATATTCACTGGGCCTAATGTCATCCATATATATATCTTAAGGTCATAACACATATACTAGAAAGATATTTAATCCAAAGATCAACACCATGTAATGACATTTGTTAGGCATAGCGTTAATGATAATATCTTTAGAAATCTAACCTCCATTTCTTTTATCCAATCTCGTAATGTGATATGTATAATAATATATCAATTTATATGTATAAACTAGATGGGCTAGTTTAGATGTTTTTATATACATTTCATTTATTTTTAATTAATTCTTATGTTTTAATGTAACATGGAAAGCCATGAAAAAATTATAACTATGTAACCAATAAAAACATGTAATATGTAACACATAATGCTATCAAGATTATGCCAAACTATGAAGAAAAGCATAAGCATTTGACAATGTAGTAGAACATAATCCAAAAAAATCATAAAAATATATGAGAAATAATATTATTCTATATCATAGATGATAAATCTATCTTCTTGATTTTCTAAAGGAGCTCCTTAATTTAATCTCCTCTTCTTTTAATTTTTCTACATAACCATGCCTATAAAATGATTAAAATAAAACCCTACGTATAATATGTACTAGTTATTTTTTGGCTAAGAAATTTGTTCCAAACAACTTAGGATCATACTTGTATGATTCTTATATCATATAGTATGACCAGTCGTATATCTATGTTTTCTAGCATAAATTGTATGTTCATAATCCATTAATCATATCATATAATCTCCTATATTTCATGCTACTTTAACCTGATCATAAAGTCTGATTATCATATCATAATCATACAATCATCCTTTACCTTAGTTGACTCATAAGTTCTAATAATCTTATCATGTATCAAAAGATTGTATAATATGATTTATAACATCATACTATATGCTTTCTATTTAAACTATTAAAACAATGTGCCCTTTCTCTTATGTGATTTCCTTTATTATAAACTTTTTTAATCATATAGTATGATCCCCTTGATCATATTATATGATCTCATCATAAAACTATAACAAATAAATTGTACCTTATGATTATTTCCATAATACATATTTGATTACAAGATTTTCTCTAACTGATTTTATAGTATGATTAATTAAACCACATTATATGATTTTGTATATAAGAATCTCTATACACTTCCATTAATAGACCCATCTTAGACACTGATTTAATCTTTATTTTTATCATACAACATGATTCCATACATCATACAAATGTGATCATAATTTTAAGCCATTAAAGAATCATCAAGAATGATTTTCATAATCGTACGAAATGATCATATATTTTGCTTTAACTACATCTTACAAGATTGATACCCATATTATATTCTTATGATAAACATGATAGTTCAACCCATTTCATAGGTAAAATACTCATATCACCTTTATATGATAAACTCAATAACTTTATAATTTTATCATACTAGTACCACAAAGAAACATTCATGTACGAACCTCTTAAAGACTTCTAGAACTAACATCATATCCTTATGGCCCTTTATACCAGATTATTTTAAGTTGATTGTACAATATGATATAGACTATCACACTCATACAATACATATCAACAGCTATAATCTCCCCTTCTTCTCTTAGGTTTACTACACATCATAATTAATTTGTATTATTTAACATGTCAAACATTCCAAATGCTTTTCTTACTTAAATTGAATTGCAATTATGTTGATGTTAAAATTACCAAAAGAAAAAAATGCTAAATGCTTGCCTTCCAATCTTCCCTCTTAGTTATAGTAAGCAAAAGTTTTCATAATCTCCTTCTTATCCTTCCTTAGCATGATCTTTCCTTAAGTCTCTCTCCCTCCCTTTATGTATGTCTATGTGTTCGCTACAACCAAAGCTTCACTCAGTGAAAATAATATTTAAAACTAAGGATTTTAATGTGCATGGGATCAAGTAAGGGATAATAGTCAAAGTTTATAATTTCCCCTCAAAGATCCAAATAAGTAGTCAATCAAAAAATAATCCATCAATAATGGTTAAAAAAACCATTATTTTCATGACTTCTTTCAAATTCTTTTTTCAAAAATTATAAAATTTTACAATATTTGTTAAAGAAAGTCTTTTTCATACAAGAAAATATTGAAGCGCAACTCGCAAGAAAAATTACCTTAAAAGTGATAAAATAAACTTGATCAAGACGCACAAATTAACTACAATTTACAAAGATAATCACAAATATCTCATGGCTAATGATACACTTCAATAATCTATCTTAGTCCAATGGAATGAGTAATCTTATAGTCAGTCAATCTTATTTTAACAAACAATTGCACAATTCTAATGATTTTATAAGAATGAACTCAAGGTTGATAGGAGATTTTGTAAGGGTGAAGGAATTTTAGTATCATAAACATAACAAAATTGAGGTTTAATTTTTTTTTTTAATTATTTGAATTTTTATGAATTTTTTAAAATTTATTTTAAATTTTCAATAAAAACCATACAATGCAAAATGAACATATGACACCTCAAAAAAGAGAGGTGAGCATAAACATTTAGTGAACAAAATTATTTAGATTACTATGACTCCAAGTTGATAAGAATATAAATTTTTTAAGGATTAAAATAAAGGATTTATAACTTATAAGAATTTATTTATAAGTTACAAAACTATAAAATTTTAATTAAAATATTTGATGAACAAAAAAATTTATGAAACTCTATCAAAATCTCAAACTTAAGAAGAGCTTGATAAAGTTTTCTCTATTAAAAAATGGAGTACAATAAGAATGGAATTAAAAACTAAAAGAGATTTAAGGAATATTATAAAATACTAATTTTTATGAATTTTTAGTTTCAAAAAATTAAAATATAAATATAGGTAAAAAAAGGCAAAATTTATTTAATGGGTAGAACTTGTTAAGATGAATCCAACAGTTGACAAATGTTTAGAGATCAAATAAATTAAAAAAAAAAAAAAAGTAATATTAAATGTTTTAAAGTTTTAATTTAATTAAGAATTTAAGTAATTTCTAAAAACCTTAATTTTTAATAAAAGAATGACCATGAAATGAAGTGGCAAAAATTGTTAAAGGAGTATGAGGGTTCATTCCAATGAGAGGAGGTTAGGAAGAGACAAGGACAAGTCCAATGAATGATTGGAAACGATGAGTATGAGAAGTAGTGCAAGATTAGTATAAAAAGGAAGTATGTAATCAATGAGAGATTTTTGGAAAAAAAAAAATAGAAGTAGGAGAGACCTCAATTGACAACTTTGGGGAGAAGAGGAAAAAGAGGAGGTGCTACAAAGGACTAAAATGAGTACTACAAAACTACTATAGCATCAGAGAAGGGAAGAATTGGAGAATAAATTACATTTGTTTATATTCATTTAATGATAAGACCACAACATATGAAAACAAGATAGCAAACATTATATTTTTTTTGTATATGATTGATGTAATATTGTTTGAAAGCTTAATGATTTCATTAGAAAAAATATTTGATCAATCAACTTGAGGTTGAAATATTTTTTTTTTCCTGTTAGGTTGACAAAGATGTTTTGACATGATAGTTGCTTTTATTTGAGAACATGATGTATGTGGTGATTTATTTAAATGTTAATTTCAACATGCTATCTAAAGACATAAATTGTGATAATATTTACAAAAGAAAAATGAAATAATAGTGGTGCAAAAAGAGAAAAGAAAAGATAAGAAAATTGTAATCATGGGTTGATAAAAAGACGACATTATTCAAAATACAAAAGATGAATGGTTGTCCAACGTAGCGACTATTATTCTAGATTAACAGTTTTTAAGATCAATTACAACGGTCATTCATTAGGATTGTTTACTCAAAATAATGTATTCTACCAAGTTAGCCTAATTTGTTATAAAAAAGTCATTACCATATGTTATGTTGTGTGTTTGTAAATAACATAACATATGATATGATCCAAAATTATATTATTTTATATATATACATTCATGTTTTTATTACTGAATTAATAATAATTAACTCAATTTATATTTAGTCTAATAATTTTTAATTCAAAATAAAGCTTAGCATTAGATTATTAAAAAATAATGAGTGATAGCATCATTGGTAGTCCACCTAAAAGTTATGTTTTTTTTTATTTATAACTGATGTAATTATTATGCCAATGTTTTATTTTTATCTTAGATGATGGACAAATACTTGAACTTTATTTAAAATATTATTTGAAATAAGATGTGAGAATAATAATGTTTGAAACAATTTGATAACTTTTATCTAAACTTTTCTAATTCAAATTGCAAAAAAATTAAATTGATTCTACAATGTCATATAAAAACATTTTTTTACATCGAGCATAAAAAATGGCTTTGAAAAAAAAATAGTTTGACATAATTTTATTTCTTTGTAAAAATATTGCCTCAAAAAGTTAGAAGATAAAATAAAAGAATTAAATGACATTACATCAAACCTAAGAATTTGTTTTAAGCCTTGATCCATCGTTTCATAACATATCTTTTAGTTTTTATTACTAAATAATTTAATGTTTCTCAAATAAATTTAATTAAATGATACTTGTACCATAAAGATGTTAAATGAACTAAGCTAGTTAAGTATGTATGAATAACCAAATCATCTCCAATTGAAAAGCTATTTTTTCATAATTTTTTTTAGATTTTTTTTTAAAAAAAATGCAAACTTTTAAAATCATTATCGAAGAAAATTTTTATTATTGGAGAAAATCTTGAAATACAACTCACATGACACATTACCCTAAAAGCATTTAAACAAACTCGATTGAACCGAACAAATCAACCGTAATTTTGCAACATAATAACAAGCATAAGATGGCTAAGGATACACTTCAATAACTGATCTTAATCCAATGGAATGAATAATCTTATAGTCACACAATCCTGCTGCAACAAATAAATTGTGCCATTCCTCTTCGTCTCTCTCCTTTCCAGTGGTGTTGATCATCATGTGCAGTTCAAATAAGAGCTGTGTTTCCTTTGTAATTTGAGCATCATTGACACCCATGCCTGCTACCATATCGATTATGATCAATTTTCCTCCCTTCTCTCGTGGAGGAATGGCTTCTTTGCATCTCTTCAATATCTGAATGCATTCTTCATCGTTCCAATCATGAAGTATCCACTAAGAATAAAACAATTGACAACAAATGAGAACAATTTTGTAAAAACGTGTTTGGAAAATACTGTAAAATGAGGTAGAATTGTTACTTTAAGTAGGGCGGCGTCTGCGCGGGGGACCTCCACGAACATGTCGCCGCTGACGAACTCAATGGCCGCGGAAGCCCTCGGCGCTGTGGAGATGACGTGGGGGAGGTCGAAGACGATGCAACGAAGGCCGGTAAAGGCCTCAACCAGTTTGACGGCCGTCAAGCCGGTGCCGCCTCCGACGTCCACCAATGAGCCGATCCCGCGGAAGGCCTCCCAGCAGACACGCGTAACGATGTCTATCACAAAACTGGAATCGCTCTCCATCGCGCTGTTGAAGAGGCGGTTCAACTGAGGCCGTTCGACTACCAGGTCCCAAAAGACTTTCCCGTGGGTGATCTCGAAGGACGAGGTGGTGACATCCGGGCTGCGGAGCCAGTCGCCGAGCATCTGGGAGGAGTCCACAAGGTGGCAGTCGAGGATAAAGCGGACAAAGGGGGAGGAGCAGTGGATGGAGGTGGAGAGGAGGAAGCGGGAGATGGGGGTGAGGTCGAAGGCCTCCTCACCGGAGGGGGTGACGTGGGTGTCGAAGAGGCCCTCGAGTGAAAGAAGGCGCATGAGGCTACGGAGGTGGCGGGACTTGACGGGGGGCACGGAGAGGGAGGCGCAGAGGTCGGATACGGTGGCTGGAGTGCCGTGAAGGTGGATGGCGTCTGGGATGGCGAGTTCGATGGCGCATTTAAGGCACATTGATTTGATAAAGCTGAAGGTGAGGTTCCATAACTGGGCATGCGCTTTGATGGTGTCTTCCATATCCGGCTCGCTGACGGCGGTGGTATCTTGCTTTCTGAAAGTCTTTGTTTTATCTTTTGTAAACGACAGCTATATAACAAGACAAGCCCACGCAACAATTCAATATTAATTCATTAAAGCCTCTTCCATGAACTTACAACTCATTAAGTTATTTTAATAACACGCGAAGCGCATGCTATTTAATTGGGAAAAATGTGGGTCGCTCAACTAAATTAAAAAATCGGACAACTCATGATTTTTTAAATAAAGAATTTATATGAGAATCTATTTTTATACACATAAGAAATGAATTTTAAGTTTTTATTTCTGTCACAAAATTCTTGGAATATGATGTATGGTATGAATATTGTGAATCTATATTTTACAAAAAAAATGATTTTAAAAAATATTTAAATTACAACATAATTTATATATGTATAATAAAATAAATCCAACAAATGTCACAATGGTTCACCTAACTTATATTAAGTAATTAATAAGATTTGATTTTGAGATCAAATTTCTTTGTAACACTTTTGGAATTCAACAACTTCTATCATTTATCATTAATATTAATTTCTTATTATTACAAGTCACAAAAGTACTATATTTTTTTAATCTTTACCCTCTTATCTTAAATAGAGGTAGGCATCTCATGACATCTACATAACTTTTTCCTCACAATGCCTTTCTCAATAGTGAAGATGGCATCTTTTATCTTTGCTTTCCCATATTCAAGCTCATGTGAACTTTCCTCCTCAATATACAATAGACTTATATTAATATTTTGTATAATCAAGTTGTTTTATCAATAGTAATACTCAATTTGATTTTAAGAAGTATTTGAAGTTCTGCTAATAAGGCCAAATTACTTGTCCTTTCTAATGGCTAAGAATCATATAGATTTATCTCCTTCAAAATTTTCAATTTGCATCAAGAAAGTCAATTTTGGCTACCAAGCCTTCACAAGTGTTTATGTATTCTATAATATTAGAGTTCCAAACACACTATCTGGATGTACTCATAGATAATTAATAATAATATGAATAAGAATATATGTGATAGTTTTCTCATTCACATATCTCTCCTATTCTTAAATCAAAATTTTAATACCAACTTCTTATGGCCTCACATCACCATCTAAATAATCATTAAAAAAAATCAAAATTTATGTAAAATTATATCAACAAGTGATGACACAAACCCCTTACTAGATACTTGACAATGCAACAAAATCTTTGCTACTAAGACAAATCTAAAAGAAATCATAAAAATGTATAAAAAGTAATATTGTGTTATAACATAGGTCACAAATTTATCTATTTGGTTTCATAAAAGTACTCCTTAATTTAATCTCTTATGCCTATAAGATTTCTACATTAACATGCTTATAAAATAATCAAAATAAAACCTTAGGTACAATATGTATTAGTTATTTTTTGTTGTAAATTGTGTGAGACAATATATAAGAGAAGAGTGATAAATTATGCATTTAAAAAATTTTATATTTTGAAAAATTAGAAAGAAACATTTTACACTTTAAAAAGAAATTATCTACATTGTGAAAATGCTCAATAATAAAAGAAATACATAAAAATTTTTAGGTAGTTAAACCAAAACCTATGATTATATTCTCCTTTGACCACCAATCGGGCTTCCACTAGCCACTCTATTTTGCCAAAGCCTGTAGAGATAAACAAATACAACTCGATGCTCCAATAAGACACAAATCCACAAAAGTTGGCTATAATAAAAAATTGAAAGCAACACAAAAAAAATGAAAGCTTTACAATTTTCACATTCAAAAATTTCTACACCTTCAAATCTTCAAAGCAAAAGTGTCACAACTGATAAATGATGTAGATGTTATCGGGATGATGCAAAAAAGATTGTAGATGGAAGTAGAAAAAATAAAAATTGAAAAAAACCTATAGCTCTCGAAATTGCATAGAAATTCATTGTTCATGATTTTGAACTTCACTTAGACTCTTGTGAAATTTTTTAGGTTTGACTCTATTAATTTTAAATTTAATCAATAAACTTTATTTATAGTTAAAAAGAAAAATTTTCAAAATAACTCTCTCAATGACTAAAATCAATTTTTTAGAAAGCTAGCCATCATAGATGACATGAAAGAAGATGAAGTACAACTACCATCCGATTCTAAGCAAACAGAATAAGTACCATCCAATTGGAATCATTGATAAAGGGTCCAAATCTAATCGTAATGAGATAACATTTAAAAGTTAGATTTGAAAGACTAATAGATGGCGATGATGATCGGGTCACTGTTCATGAAGGCAGAGAGATACTCAACCGTTTAATCAACCATTCAGGAAGAATAGTTCATAAATGCTGGCATAATCTGGACCATTCAATCGTGAAAACACATGATCAAGCGTTGTAAAAATACTTAAGTTTGGAAACAACTTTTTTTAGTCACATATTACAAAATCGTTCACATAATTTGTGCTTATATTACTTTCATTGTGCTTAACACAGTCTACTGGGGTTGGCCATGCTAGTATTCTCGGGAAGTTACAACCCAAGTTATCAACGCATATATTATGCAACAAAATATAATTATATAAAAATAAAATCTAATAAAAAATAGTATATAATAAAATATAATATACATCATTATTATTAATACTTGAAATATAATATAAAAAGAAAATGCCTTTCATCACATAGCTTGGAGGGTTGTCACTACACATGAACATACCTTTCATTTATGCTTTATACAATATTTCTAACATAGTTTGAAGGGCTGTCACTCTTCATTATTCTATTATTAAAAAATTATCAATGATTAAACTTTCTTAATGATGTGACATTCAAAAAAAACAAATTCTTAGACATTATTTCTACTTCAACTGATTCCACGACATATTTGCCCAACCGTTTATGATAATATATATACATGATGCTTAGACATGGATGTTAATTTGTGCTCATTGTATCCTCATATGCTATATTTCTTTATTTTTAATTTTTCTTAAAACAAAGGGCCAATAAATTGAAAAGACAAGAAAAAAATGACAAATGCTTTATAAAAAGTATTATTTATTTCACATATATAATTATATTAGCATTTATTAATT
This sequence comes from Vanilla planifolia, assembly GCA_023846275.1. Taxonomy (NCBI): domain Eukaryota; kingdom Viridiplantae; phylum Streptophyta; class Magnoliopsida; order Asparagales; family Orchidaceae; genus Vanilla; species Vanilla planifolia. Next base: position 3,630,286 of record CM043877.1, read on the forward strand.
ATTTTATTATTTTCATAATCATCATGAATCTCATAATATATAAGCATGTTAATAAATATATATTAATATTATCAAAATAATCTACGAAAAACAACAACACAATATGTTAAAAAAATTAAATGAATTAAGTTAGGAGTTTTTTTATTTAGTTATCTAAAAAGAGTTACATTATGAAAGCAATGAAATGCTATAATAAAAGATACCTCCCACAATTCTAAAAGTATCTCACAAAAGTCTCAAGATTTTTTTTGTAAGTTTTTCTTTTTATATATGTGTGCAACAAAAGTATAATTATATTAAAAAGAAAAAAGTATCTAATAAATATTACGTGAAATTAAATATAAAATGAATATATCTTTTATTAAATAGTTTAGAGGGTTGTCAATATTTATGAACATGCCTTTCACTTTATACTTCATTCAATATTTTTAACACAACTTGGAGGGTTGTCACTTTTTATTATTTGTTCATTAAAAACTTATCAATGATTAAATTTTATTAACTAATGTGTCATTCCAATTAATATTTTTCTGATCTTATCCACAACATGTCTAAACTTATATAAAAATATTAAGAATCATTTTTTTCAATATATATATATAAGGGTATAGAGAGTGGATTCTATCAAATTCATATGATTTTATCATTTTCAAACTATTTAGGTGACATATTAACCCTTGATTATAACGAATCCTTTTTCATGGTATGAAGATTAGTCTTCAAAAGAAATAGATTTTCACATCAAAAAATGTTTTCAAAAGAGCTTATTTAAGCTAATAGATGTAAGTTGTTAAGCCTTAATTAATATCAAACTTATGCAATGTTTAAGAATTATATCTCCAACAAAAATAGAAGAATAAACCATATCTCAAATTTATAAACGCTACATGGTTTGTCTTATCATTGTATAGATGATATTAATGATTATTCTTAGACAAGTTTTAAACATTTAAGAGAATTATTTAATTGAGTTATAATTTTTGAGAAATCTCATGCTTTGAAATGACCACGGTGAAACTTGTCCAAGAATTCTTATCTAATTATTTAATAAATATATTTGTTAAAAAATATAAATAATTTATAATTAAAATATTTATTTATATTATGAGATGATATATTGTTTTATTATATATTAATATTAAGTTAATATAATCATAGTAATGAGGTTAAAGAGTTGAAATCGATACTAAAATGGGTCAATATAGTCCTCACAAATAACATTGTATTCAAACAAAAAAAAATTCTTGGGGCATGGAAACAAAAATATATTTTGGAAGTACATGAAAAGATGATTTGAGATGGTTATTTAACTATAATTTGAAATTACTTTTTGGATAATTTATCTAAATAAATGGAACACCTATGGTGTCACTAATTTTGTGAAATTAGTTTTTCCTTCAAAATCAAATAAATAATAAAATTTGAATTCCAAATTTAAGTGACAAGAAACTATTATTATTTTTTCAAAATCAAGTTTATATTATAATCAATTCAATAGAATAAAAATAAAATACTATTATATGACTTATATTCTCGATTTTTTTTATCACAGTAGTGTAATTTTAGTATTAAAAGTTATCCTTAAATATGATTATTAAGTCAAAATAAAGATAAATAAATCATTGAAATAATAACTGCATTTTTCTCATTACTCATCTATAATTCAATAAAATTTATCATTTCTACTTGTAACTATTAAGCCAAATAAATGATTACGCAAATTAACACATACTTATGGGTAAAAACTTTATAATTTATATGCAAATTATAAAATCTTTAGAGTCATGATATATGTTAGATCAAGTAAAACATCATAACATGTTCAAAATGATAAAATTGATTATGTAAATAAATTTATCCATTAGATGTACTAATGTGATGAATATCACTTTACACATTTAATATTTTTATTGATCAATTTATATGTTTCTTTAGTGATTAATGATCCCCTGATGTTTTATTTTACAAATTCCTTTTAATTTTTTTGACTTCACTCATCATATCATAAGATGTACACTTTAGATCCCCATTCAGCTTAAGTAAAACCTTGAGGTGAAGTAATAAAATATAAGATATACTCTTATAAGTCTTATCAAACCTAAGTAACGCCACTATTGAGTTTTCCATAAGACTTAAATTTTCTTTATATGTGATGAAAATATATGAAAACTCTAATAGGTACCAATCTTCATTTACTTTCTTACATGAATAATGAAATAATATATATTACATAAATGGATGATACTAAGCTAATTTACTAGATTATGTATGTGTTTTCTATTTATTTTATGCTTTTATTTGATTATGAGTTATAATATGTCATTCATAAGGGCCTTAAGGGTTTTAGTTATTTTTACAAGATTTCATATTTTTTTATTATTTTAGTTTCAATGCCTCATCTTACTAATTACTTCATGATCGTAAAAATCAAAGGTTATATGTAATTAAATCAAAAAGTGATGAAATAAAATCCTAGGTGAATATTTGACGATGACACTAAATATGATAATAACTAAGTAAAATCATAGAATAAAAATAAAATTTTAACATAATAAAATAATCTAGATACATTAATATATAAAAATATCTATAAAACTAAAACAATGTTCCCTCATACTATAACCTCCCAACTCATATCAAACATTATCCACTCTCAACTCTTATGAGTATGGCCCTTTCTTGTGGCATATAAATCCAAAAATCATGGCATATTAGATGACAAGTGATGTAAACATTAATGATATTAATGATTTATAAAGATAAATCTGATGAAATAACCAAGAAATAAAGATATATAAATATAAATATATAGTATAATGAATAAATCAAAAGTCATACCATAAGCTATGATTACAAATCACATAAATAAGTACAAAACTATACTAGATGTTTGTATATCAAAAGTGAGCTAGATAGAATATGAATACTAATTTTTTTATTGTTTCTAATTTTTCATGTAATTGCTAGACCTTTGAATTATTCTCCACACTATATCATATCAATAAATAACCTCGTATTAGAATCTTCTGCTCTATCCAAATAGCACTAAGCAAGTATTTTTGGAAGACCTACACACTATGATAACATTGTTGGGCTTTAAGACACCATGCATATATGGCACATATATCCTACAATAACATTTATTAGGACTCATGCCACCAAGTAGATATGATACCTATATCTTATGATAACATCCATGGGCCTAATGTCATATATATATATATATATATATATATATATATATATATATATATATATATATATATCTAGATATATGAAATAGATATTCTATTTTAGATGTTATTTTTATATAAATTCATTACATTTTAATTATTCTTTATATTATCATATAACATGGAAAATCATATATTAAGTAAAATTATGTAATTAATAAATATATGTAATAAGTAATAGAAAATGACATCAAGATCATGCCAAACCATAAAGAAAAACATGAGTATTTTATAGCATAAAAGATTATAATTTGATAGAAACCATAACAATATATAAAAAATATTATTCTACTATAGGAAATGTTATAATGTCATATTTCTAATTCCACAAATGAGATCTCTTATTTAATCTCCTCTTTCTTTAAATTTTTTTAAAATATTATGTATATAAAATAATCAAAATAAAACTTTATGTACAATATGCATTAGTTATTTTTAAGCCAAGAAGTTATTTACATACTACTTTGCATTATTTTTATAGGATTATCTATAATATGTCTTTTGGCATACATTGTATGTGTATGATCCACTAATCAAATCATACAATCTCCTCTATGTTATGCCACTTAGCTTGATCGTACAATCTAATTGTCAGATCATAACCTATGATCCTGCTTTACCTTAGTCAACCAACAAATTCTGATATTTTTTTCATTTATCAAATGATCATACAGTATGATTTATAATATCATATCATCCTTTCCCTACTAAAACCACTAAAACAATGTGCACTTCATCCCATATAACTCTTTTTATTATAAACTTATTTTCTTACTATATAATATGATCCTTTTTTATCATTCGGTATCATCCTATTGTATGACTAAACCAATAAATCATATCTTATAATTATGTCAATGGTATAGATTATACTACAGGATTTTCTCTTACTAACCATCAAATATAATTGACTAAACTATACAGTATGATCTTACGTATATGAACCTCTATACACTACCTTTAATAGAGGCATATGATATATTAATTTCATCTTTATTTTTATCATACAACACAATTCCATGCATTGTACAAATACAATCCTACCTTTAAGTCTTTGAAGGATTTTTTAGTATGATCTAAATATCATACTATTACGTCATATATTTTTTCTCAACTACATCATATAAGGTTGATAGTTATATCAACTTTACATGTTGAAAATGACATTTCAACCCATCGTACAAGTACAAACCCATATCACTCTTGTATGATGAACCAGACAATTTTATATTTATATTATACTAGTATAATAAATGAACATTCTAGTATAAACCTCTCAAAGACCCCATACAACTTTTCATCATATCTTTACGACCCTTTAGACTTGATGATTTTAAGCTAATTGTATTATACAACGTAGACCATTATACTTGTATGATACCTATCAAAATTTATAATATCTCCTTCTCTCATCCAGGTTTCACTTCAAATCATAACCAATTTGTTTTATATAACATCCAAGCCATCCCAAGCTCTTTTCTTACATCAATTGAAATGTAATTATGTTGATGTTTATAAAACAATAGAAAAGAAAAATGTTAAATTCTGACCTTACCTTCTTTTTAATATTCTCTCTTAATTGTAGTAAGCATAGGTTTCCCTAAGATCTTTCTTCTATATTCACAACTTCCTCTCTACCAAACTTTATGTGGTTGTGTGTTCCCTCTAACTAAAGCTTAACCAAGTGGGAAAAAGACTCATTTTATACTTACAAGCAAAGATTTTTGCATGATACAGGTCAGGTAAAGGATAATAACCAAATTTCTTAATTTCCCATCAATAATCTAAATAGGGTGTTGATAACAAAAATAGCCACCAATAATGGTTAAAGGAGATTTTGGTGTACTATTTTCATAAAACACCTTATACTTACACTTATTCTAAATCCATCATCCACTAGTTCCATTTGTTCTATGTAAAAATTAAAAATTTATAAATCCATCTTAGAGTACTCAACATTCTCTCATTTATAGATCTATCATCTACCAAATGGTTTGACATAAACTAAAATTTTCAAAATTATAAGTCTATCTTATGTGACATTTTGAAATTAGAATTACAATTGACTCTTTAAAGTTCATAATTAATTATTTTGATCTCAAAAAATTACAAACTTACTACCATTGGTTTTATGTTGAATAGCTCTTTTCATTGATATGCTCTAATAATGATTTTGGTTATATTTGATAATGCGATATGTATCTTAATATTATATTATTATTTTAATATTTTTAAGTACAAATATCATATTTTTAAAAAATGATTTTATCAAGTACAACCATACATAACAATTTTTTGGGGTTGATTTTATGATTTCTTTCATCTTGTTTGATATAAAAATGAGGATTGTTATAATCTTTTCTCATAGAAATTTCTTTTCAAAATTTTAGAAAGTTTAGGTATCGATTGATCACATCAACTCATTATTGTGAATAAATAATTTATATTAAGACATTGCCTTTATTACTTACACTCATTCTTGATCACAATTTTATTAGCTTAATTCTAGGAATTAGAACATTATGATCTCTATAAAGAATCAAGGTAGTTATAATCTTCACTTCTTATCGAACTTTCAACTTGAAAGTTTCAAAACATATCAAATTCAAAAAAATTTTATTTCCCCCAAATAATTCCATTTCTATTAGATTTTACACAAAATTGTACTATTTTAAAATACTTTATTTCTCAATCTTTAACCATATTTTCCATTATTTGTACTAATATCTTTTGATACATTCGATCTCATCAGATTCCAACTTCTTATAGTAAGTGGAGAATCTTAAAATTACCTTTTCAAAATATATTACACATTTCCAACATGAGGATAAGATAATCTTATATATAACTTACCCCACTCTCTTTAAAATTAAATTAAAATTCACTTCCATTTGATTCTCACCTCATTTTTCATGCAATTTCTTTAATAATATCCCCATATACTATTCTAACTCTTAGTAATTTCTTTAATGATTACAATCAAACACTTATTCTACTTATCATATAGATAGAAACTAACAAATAAAATCATAATAAATAAATTTTTGTAAGTATAATATACCTATAATGATATTAATAGGTTGATAAACCTCTTATTAAGGGATAAAGTAAACTCATGCCTATCCTCTATTACTATTACTACATCCTTGGCCATACCACTTGAAATTGTCGTTAACCCATGACCTGTACTGTGGCCTACACAATCTTTGTCTACATTGAATAAGGTATTTGCCATGTTTATGCCTTTACTTTTGGTATAAGTTATAGTAATATGCCCCAATTCTTTACATAAAAAGTATTTGATTGGGTGAGCAATATCTAACATGCCACTAGATCTAAAACTAAGGCCTTTGCTATTAGGTTTTTTGTTGATATAGATCTATCAAATCCCTACCTCCTTGAGATGCACTAAATGTATGCATTTTCTCAAAAATGTTTAGTTTAAAGCTTTGAGTTTCAAATCCCTCCTTTTCATTTTTTTTCTTATTTTATAGAAAACACATTAAAATTAAAAAGCATGGCCATGTTCCATTAATCCATATCATTTGTGGTTCAAATAATCATTAGGGCTATTTGAATTTCATCCCATAAACGTTGATGAAACATGTAGCATATTTGTTCTTTTGGAGTAATTAGTTGTAATACATATTCTACCAAGTAGTTAAATTTTTTATCATAAGTTAACACATCCACATTATCTTATCTCAAATTATTTAATTCTTCTTGCATCTTTGCTCTAGTGAAGACAAGAATATACCATTTCAAAATCTTCCACAAACTATTTTCAAGAAATTTCTTTTATCGATTTGCCTAGAAATTGGATTTGGTGTCTAGATTCCACTAGTGACTAAAAACATTTCTCAATGTCAGTATTAGAAATGTTTACGTTATAATGGAGACAACTTCAATTCAACCTGGAGAAGATGATCGTCAACACTGGTAAAGAGATAAGTAAAGATGAATGGCACAAGCTAATTATTGCAAATTTCTTTGTTTATGATTGACCCTGACATTTCATAAATAATTACATACTTCTTAGTTAACTAGCGGGAAATAACATTTTTCTTCTTTATTTAGATTTGGTAAATATTAGAATTCGAATTGAATTAAATACCATTATGATTAATCACCACATCCTAATCTTTGTATTCATGTTATACCCCCTCTCCCCCACCCCATCATATCTTATTGCAAACCAAATAGCCTTTTTTCTAACGATATTAATAAAGACGTGTAACATAGCTTATTTGACATAATACAATGGTCACAGTGCTGTGAGGTTACTGAAGCTAACTATGATGATATTGAAGTGGTAGGTAACATTTTGAATGGTGACATGATGGTCAAAGTTTAGAATAAATATGATGGGCTAGTTGATGATGTAAAGAATGGAGTAGTGTTGGTAGGGACATGAAGTAAAAGAAGCACTTGAATGGGATGCTAAAATAAAAGAAGTTGGGCATGATACATTTATTGAATTGAATATGGATATCCCTTATTAATAAAGTGAGAGGATCTTACAAAAATCTAAAGGATATTTTTGTAATATTTTTTATTCAGATATATGCAATTAAAGTATAATTATGTTAAAAAATAATATCTAATTAAAAATATTATATAATAAAACATAATGTGCATCAATATTTAAACTATTTGAAATATTATGCAAAAAGATCATACCTTTCATCAAATGGCTTGGAGGGTCATTGCTTTTCATTATTTTATCATTAAAAAATTGTTAACGATAAAACTTTCAAAATTGATGTTTCATTCAAGAAAACAAATTCTTAGGCTTAATTATATTAAAAATTTATTTTATCCACAATATACTTAACCTTATATGAAAATATGAAGGATCACAAATATATATAACTTAATTAATATCAAACTTATGCAATATTTAAGTATTTATCTCGAACATAAATTGAATATTATAAATCATATATCAAAATTATATAGCTGTAAAATGGGTTGTTCTATCAATGTATGCATGATATTAACAATTATTCTTAAACATTTGAGAAATCTAATGCTTTGGAATGATCATCATAGTGATGATGGTGTATGAAATGATTTTGGGGTTCATGGACGCAAGGTTAAAAAATTTCCTAAGAATAATTATCTTAGCTATTTAATAAATATATTGTTAAAAATACAAATAATATATAATTAAAATATTTGTTTATTTTATACTGAATTGCAACAATGAGATTAAGGAGTTAAAATTGATAATATAATTAGTTAATATAGTCCTTGCAAGTAACATGATATTCTAACTTAAGGTTTTAGAAGCACCTCTCAAGGTGAATTTGAGATGTTTATTTTCATTATAACTAGACATTCCTTTGTTAACAAATTTTTTTATTAAAGGTAAGACCTCTAGTGTTACAAAATTTGTAAATTTATTTATTTTTCTTTTAAAATGATATAGATAATAAAATTTGAAATAAAATTTGGAATAGCATTATTTTTCAAAACCAAGATTATATTATAACCATTTCAGTAGAAAGAAAAAATTTATGCTTTAAAAAAGAATTATCAATGGAGTGAGATTGCTTATAATAAAAAAATACATAAAGCTTTTTAGGCAGTTCAACTAAAACTTGTGCCTATATCCACCTTTGAACATCAATCGTAGGGGTAAAATAAATACAACTAGTGCTCCAATGAGATACCAAAATCCACAAAAATTGGTTATATGAAAAAATCAAAAGCTTTACAATTTTCATAGACAAAACTTGCTACACCTTTAAATCTTTAAAACATGAGTGGCATGACTAATAATGATGTAGATGTTATCAAAATGGTGAGAAAAAGATTGCAGATGGAAGCAAGAAAAATAAAGATTGAAGAAAATCTGTAGCTCCCATAATTATTTAGAAATTTATTGCACATGATCTGACTCGATCCCTTATTTAACCAATTCATAGTCCAACCTCACTCGTTATTCTTGAGCTAATTCAAGAGTTATACCCTTAATTAATTGACCCAAAACTGCTGTAGGAACTGTCCCTTAGATCTATACTTGGGCCTCACCCATCTTAGTTTTAGTCAGGCTTCTGGCTTATAGCTCCCTATGTAATATGCCAGATATTATGTGTCACTTGACCCGAGCCCTTCAGGCTTAGTAGTGGAGTTAGATGCTTAGGAAAAAAAATATTTTTTATATATTATTTTATTTGAAAAAGTAATTTAAAATTTATAAGACTTTAAAACTAAAACAATTTAATTTAAAAAAACAACTTAATATAAAGTCAAATATGCATGAAATATGATAATCTTATATGCCATAATGACAAAAAAAATTAAAATTTTAATATTTTAATCTTAAATATTTTTTTAATATAGTTCATTATAGATTAATCACTCTACAAATACCATTATCCTTACTTCAAAGTGAGCAAGTTGAGTCATCAAACTTTATTCACTACATATGTTACAGTCCTTACTCCAATAAACCCAAACTATTAATAATACTTCTTAAGATTTAACTGAAACAACACTAAGCTGAACATGGCATTAGTAATCCTTTAGCTTAGTTTTATAATTATCGCATCAAAGGGCATAATAATTATGAGTAAAGAAATTTTTTGAAATTATTCTAGATTGTACCTATAGGATTGTTATATCATATATATATATATATATATATATATTCTAACATAACGTGTATATGCATGATCTACTAATCGTACCATACAATCTCCCATATTTCATGTTACATAGCCTTATCATACAATATGTTGCCAAATCATAACCATATAATCCTTCTCTATCATAGTAGACCCATAAGTTTTGATAATCTTTTCATTTATCAGATGATCATATAATATGATTTACAATATTGTACCATAAGTTTTCTCTTTAAAACATTGAAATGGCATGCCATTTTTGTCATGCAGTTCCATTTTTTTATATATTTCTTCAGTCATATAATATGATCCTTGTTGATCATAATGTATGATCCTATCGTAAAACTATAACAAAAAATCATATCTTATTATTATGTCCATAGTACATATTTGATTGCATGTTTTTCTCTAGGTGATCATTTGGTACCATTAACTAAACCACATTATACTACCTTTCATATAAGAATCTTTATATGCTCCCTTTAATAGACCCATCTGATGCATTGATTTAATCTTTGTTTTTATAGTACAACATGATTTCATGCATCATACAAATGAGATTCTACTTTTAAGCCTTTTAAAGGATTTTCAAGAATGATTTCTATAATTGTAATGGTGGGGCCATTTATTTTATCTCAATTATATCATACGAGGCTAATATCTATATTGTCTTTATATAGTGAACTCAATAGTTTAAGCTATCCTACAAGTATGATACCCATATTGTCTTTTGTATGATGAATTTGACAACTTTACAATTATGTTATACCAATACAATAAAGAAACATTCTAGTATTAACATCTCAAAGTCCCGAATAGCCCAGCATCATATCCTTCTAGTCCTTTACACTTCATGGTCTTAAGTTGATTGTACTATACAATGTAGATCATTAAACTTATATGATATGTATTAGTTTCCACAATTGCTCCTCCTTCTCTTGGGCTTACTACAAATCAAAAAAACATTGCTTCATTTGACATCCAAATCATCCCAAACACTTTTCTTACTTAAAATTTCATTATAGTTATGCTGATGCTTAAAAAATAAAAGGAAAAATGCTAAATATGTACCTTGCTTGCTTTCCAAACTTCTTAATTGTAGCAAGCAAAATTTCACCAACCTCCGACTTCTGCTCCCTTAGCATGTTCTCTACTTGAGTCTCTATCTTTTCTTGTGTGTGTGATTGTTCTCTCCAACCAAAGCTTCACCTAATGGAAAGTGACTTTTCATATATTTATAACCAAGGATTTCTATGTAAGCAAGGTCAAGCAAGGGATAATAATCAAATTCTTCAATTTTTTTCTCAAAGGTCAAATAATAGTTAATTACAAAAGAAGTCATTAATAATGATTAAAGAATACCATTATTTAAGTTACGCTTTGCTACAAACAGTGGAAACCTTATTCCAAAGTCAAAAAACTTCTATCATCATTGCAAAATCTACATTTTGTTCACATGGAGAGTATTTAGTGCACTATTTTCATAAAACAACTTGCACTTAGACATTATAAATCTATTATTTGCTAGATCAATTTATTCTATGATAAAATTGAAAATTTATAAATCTATCCTAGTGTAGTATAATGTAAAGTGCCACATCTATGCATTCCTCCTCTACTACCTCTTGCATGTTGCACCACTTTGGCACACTCTGGTCACTTTACCTGTCTCCTTCCATACATGGCTACGAACATTGTGTGCACAAATTCCTAGTTGCCACCTCTACCAATCCACCTAGAAGTGTCAAAGTAGGAAATAAATACCCTAGTGCTAAATTGGGAAACAAACCTAGTTAAACTTTTGGTTGTTGTTTCATTATAATTAAGCATTACTTTGCACATAAATGATTTGATTGGACTTCTAGGATGTTACATGAACTAATCATGTTAAGTGGGTATGGTAAGTGAATCAATTGCACATAAAAAGATTTTTTCACAACTTTTAAATTCTTCTTTCTAAAAACTTACAAACTTTTATGACCATTCCCCAAAAAAAGCCTTTATCATACAAGAAAATCTTGAAACAAACTTACACGAAACATTACCATAAAAGCAATAAAACAAACTTTATTGAACCCCATAAATCAACCTTAATTTAGCAACACAATCACAAGCATCACATGGCTAAGGATAGACTTTAATAATTGATCTTGATGCATTGGAATGAGTAATCTTATAGCCACTCAATCTTGTTGCAGCAAACAAATTACATCATTCTGATGATTTTATAAGGGTGAACTCAGGAATGATATGACGTTTTATAAGTGTGAAGGAATTTTAGCATCCCAAATATAACAAACAATGAGGTTTATGTATTCTTTTAATTATTTGAATTTTTATGTATTTTGTTTTATTTATTTTTAAATTTTAAAAAAATCATGCATTACAAAATGGAGTTGAGCTAGAAATTTTAGTGAAAAGAATTATTTAGAAGCTTATGACTCCATGTTAGTGAGAATACAAATTTTGAGGAATTACAATTCAGGATTTATAACTTATAAGAATTTATTTATAAGTTTCAAGATTATAAAAAATTCATAAAAAAATTGAATGAACAAAGAAATTATGAAACTTTATCGAAACCTAGAACTTAAGATCTTGAAAAAGCTTTCTCTAATAGAAAAGGGGCTCAAATAGGACAGAATTAAAAGCTAAAAAGGATTTTTAGGATACTATAAACATTAAGTTTGTGAATATTAAGTTTAAAAAATTGTTAAAAAATACAAAATGTCACAAAAAAGATAAAATTTAGGTGATGGTTAGAAGTTATTAAGACCAATAAAAAAAAATAAGTCAACCAATTTTTAAAGATCAATCAATTGAGAAATAAATATAATATTAAAAGTTTTCAAGTTTTAATTTAATTAGGAATTTAAGTAATTTTCAAAAACCTTAATATTTAAAATGAGAATGATGATGAAATGAAATAGCAAAAATTGTTAAAGGAGGAGACAGAGGATTCATTCGAAGGGGAGGTTAGGAAGTGGAAATGACATGTCTGATAAATTATTGGAGGTGATGGGTAGGAGAAATGGTGCAAGATTGGTTTAAAAAGGAAGCATGTAATCAATAAGAAATTTTTTAAAACCTTAATTGAGAGCCTTGAAAAGAAAACGAAAAAGAGATGGTGAAAGTGTTGTAGTGAGTACTCTAACAGCACTGTAGATCTCAAGCATTGAAGAAAGGTTAATAAATTACTTATTTTGATATCATTTTTATCACAAGACCACTTCATATGAAAATGAGATAGACAAATTTGTATTTATTTGTATATGATTGATGTAATATTATTTAAAAGTTTAGTGATCCCATTAAGAAAAGAATTTGATCAATTAACTTAAGATTAAAATGGTTTTATGTTTTTCTTGCTACATTGACAATGTTGTATTAACGTAAGCGTTGCTTTGTCTGAGAACGTAATATATATAGTGATTTATTTAAATGTTAAATTTTAGCATGCTTTTTAAAGACAAATTGTGATAGCATTTATAAAATAAAAATGAGATAATAGGGATGCAAAAAGAAAAGAGAAAAGATAAGAAGATTGTAAGCAATGGTTGGTAAAAGAAAAACATGATTCAAAGTATCAAAAGATAAATGGTTATCCAAAGTAGCGACTATCATTTAAAAATGATGATTTTGCAGATCAGCCAAAAGCGTTATTTATTCTAGTTATTTATTCATGATGATGTATTCCAAGAAAAAAGAAAAAAAAATTAAATATTTTTCTTGAAATTATGTACCATTTTATATTGATCTTTCACATGCCACATTATGTTGTGTGTTTCCAAATGGCCTAACATGTGGGATTACATAAAATTATATTGCTTTACATATATTAGATCAAATGCGCTTGCGGGGTCTCTTCCATATCCGGCTCGCCAACGCGGGGCATTATCTTGTTTTCTGCAAGAGTCAGTAACTCGTGAAGGACAAGACGTTACTTCAATTGGAAACAAATCAGCCACTCAACTCATAAGTACACGTAGCACGCTTGTTTTTAGCACGTCATTTTATATCTTACGTATATTTTATTACTATGATAATGGAGTCGTCTTGAGATATCATTGTTATAATTGAAATTCAATATTAATCAAAATTTGTATACTTTATATTTATAAGTGAACATTAATTTTTAGGTATGATGATTAACTATAATTTCAAGTTCTTTGCAATGTCTATGTGAATTTGGATTATCAAATTTTAAGAAAAAGGTTAGATAGTTAATGTTTTCAAAAGAAATTGACTTTTTTATTTTCCAAATTAAAAAAGTATTATATTGAGAAAGATAATATAGAAAGAAGATTTTTTTATATAAAAATTTATATGACGATTTATTTTTATACACATGAAATAGATTTTAGGGTTTTAATTCTATCGTGAAATTATCTAAATTTGATATGTCGTATAAATATTGTGAATCTATATTTTGCAAAAAAAAGAGGATTTTAAAAAATGTTTAAATGACATCTCAATTTATATATGTATATTAAAATAAATTGAGAAGATGTCATAATAGTTCGTCCAACTCACATTAAATAGTCGTTGATAAGATTTGTGTTTTAGATTGACCTTTTTGAGAGCGCTTGTGAAATTCATCAACTCCTATGAATAATCTTTATTATTAACCTCTTATCATTGTAAGTCACAAAAGTATTACAAATATTTGCACTTCTTTAATCCTTAAAATCTATCTTAAATAGAGGTAAGGATCTCATGGCATCTACACGCTAACCTTCTTCCTCACCTGCCTTTGTCAATAGCAAAGATGGCATCTTCCATCTCTATTTTCTCATATTCAAGCTCACCTAAACTTTCTTACTCAATATTCAATAGACTTACATTAATATTTTATATAATCAAGTTGTTTTATCAATAACAATACTTAGTCTAGCTTTAAGAATTATTTGAAGTTATACCCTTAATAATCTAAGTATCAAATAATGGGTGTAAATCAATCTTAGTAACAACTTTGGTGCTCTATAAGGATTGTACCTAAACTTCGTAATAATATATGTTAGATCTAATGTCATCCATATATATATCTTAAGGTCATAAAAGATGCATTAGGAAGATATCTAATTCGAAGATTGATACTCTACGATTGTATATGCTTGGTATAATGTTAAAGATAATGTCTTTAAGAATCTAATTTTTATTTCTATTATCCACCCTTATAATACAATGTGAATAATACATCAATCTAGTTGTATGAACTAGATATATTAGTTTAAAAGTTATTTTTATATATATTTTATTTTATTTTAATTCTTATGTTGTCATATAACATTGAAAGTCATAAATCAGTTAAAACTATAAAACCAATAAAGACAATATGTAACGCAGAATGCTATCAAGATCATACCAAATTATGAAAAAAGCATAAGTAATTGATAGAATAATAGAATGTAATTTGAAAGAAATCATAAAAATATATAAAAGGTAATATTGTTCTATATCACAAATCACAAATTTATCTACCTGATTTTGCAAATGAGTTCACTAATTTAACCTCTTCTTCCTTCAAGTTTTTTGCATAATCATTCCTACAAAATGATTAAAATAAAAACCTTATATATAATATGTATTAGTTATTTTTAAGCCAATAAATTCTTTCCAAACTATTCAGAATCATACATATACGATTACCATAACGTATAGTACTACCAATTGTGTATATATTTTTCTGGTATTAATAGTATGTGCACAATCCACTAATCATACCAAACAATTCCCTATGTTTCATGCTACCTGGCATGATCATATAATCTAATTAACATATCATAATCATACAATTCTGCTCTGTCTAAGCTAACCTACAAGTTCTTGTAATCTTTTCATTTACACAATGATCGTATAATATGATTTACGACATCGTACTGTATGCTTCCTATATAAACTGGTAAAAAGATGTGCTCTTTGTCCCATGCGATTCCCTATATTATAAATTTTTTTTGTCATACAATATGACACCCCTTGATCATATTATACGATTCCATCATAAAACTACAAAAACCTAAATTGTACCTTACCATTATGTCCATAATATAGATTCAATCATAAGCTTTTCTCTAGCTGGTCATTTAGTATGGTTAAGCAAATCATACTATATGATATTATATATAAGAATCTCTATACAATCTCATCAATAGACTCATCTAATGCATTGATTTAATCTTTGTTTCTTTCATACAACATGAACCCATACATTATACAAAAGTGATCTTACTTTTAAGCCTTTACAAAATCAATCAAAATGATTTCTATAATCATACTAGTATGACTATATATTTTGTCTTAACTACATCATACAGGACTGATAGCTATGTTTTTTTATATGGTGAATTCAATAGTTCAATCCATCATATAAGTATAATACCCATATCACATTTACATAATGAACTCAACAACTTTACAATTATATCATACTAATACAATAAATAAACATTATTATATGAACATCTTAGAGATTTATACAACCCAGTATCATATTATTATGACCCTTTATACTTGATTATTTTAAGTTGATCATATGATATGATTTAGAATATCATACTCATATGATATGTATCAACAGGCACAATCTCTCCTTCTCCTCTTAGGTTTACTCCAAATCATAACTTTTTAATTTAACTTATTTGACATCTCAACCATCCCAAATGCTTTTCTTACTTCAATTGAATTATAATTATATTGATGTTGAGAAACAAAAACAAAATGAAAAATGCTAAATGCTTACCTTGCTTACTTCCAATCTTTCCTCTTAACTGTAGTAAGCATAAGTTTCCACAACCTCCTTCTTCTCCTTCCTTAGCTTTATCTCTACTTGATTCTCTCTCCCTCCCGTTATGTATGTGTACATGTTCTCTACAACCAAAGCTTTACCTAGTGCAAAACAACTCGCCATATATTTATAACTAATGATTTCAATGTTCTTGAGATCAAGTAAGGGATAATAGTCGAATTCTTCAATTTCTCCTCAAAGATTCAAATAGGTAGCAAATTACAAAAAAACCATCAATAATGGTTAAAACAAAACATTATATAAGTTACTCATACCTACAAATGATGTAAACCTTATTCCAAAATTAAAAAAGCTTCTACTTTCACTAAAAAATCTCCATTTTGTTCATACAGAGGTTTCAGCTCCCTATTTTTATAAAATATTCTACACTTATACTTATTATAAATCTATTTCCTACCAAATTGATTAGTTCTGTACTGAAATTGAAAAGTTACAAATCAACATTAATATAGTCATGTAAATGGACACATTTGCACATTCCTCCTTCGCTACCTCTTGCATGCAGCACCACTTTGGCAATCTCCTATCACTCAATCTGTTTCCCACCATAAGTGACTACAAACAATCCATGCACATAATCCTAGTTGCCATCTCTATCTTCCCACCTGGAAAGGTCAAATCAGGAAGTAAACACCCTCGTGCTAAATTGGAAACAAACCCAGATGAACTTTAGGTCGTTGCTTCATTGCAATTAGACGTTTCTTAGCAGACAAATGATTTCAATGGGCTTCTGAGATGGTACATGAACTAATCATGTTTATTGGGTATGAATAACCAATTGAACTTCACATAAAAAGCTTTTTTTACAAAACTTATTCTAAATTCTTCTTTCAAAACTTACGAACTTCTACAACCTTTGTCAAAGAAACTCTTTACCGTATGAGAACATCTTGATACACAACTTACATGAAACATTACCTTAAAAGCAATAAAATAAACTTGATCAAGCCCCACAAATCAATTATAATTTAGAAAGATAATCACATATCACATGACTAAGGATACATTTCAATAATCGATCTTAATCCAATGGAATGAGTAATATTACAGTCACTCAATCTTGTTGCAGCAAACAAATTGCACCATTGTAATGACTTTATAAGAGTGAACCCAAGGTTGATAAAAGATTTTATAAGGGTAAAGGAATTTAACATCCAAAACATAACCAAATTGAGGCTTATAATTTTTTGAATTATTTGGATATTTTGAATTTTTTAGGATTTATTTTAACTTTTCAAGAAAAAATCATACATTGCAAAATGAAGTTATGACACCTTAAAAAGAGAGGTGAGCAAGAAACTTTAGCGAACAAAATATTTAAAAGTCTATGACACCAAGTTGGCAAGAATATAAATTTTTTAGGAATTAAAATTAAGGATTTATAATTTGTAAGAATTTATTTATTAGTTACAAAATTATCAAAAATTAATTAAAGTACTGGTTGAAAAAAAAAACTTTATGAAACCTTATCTGAGCTTAGAACTTAACAAGTGCTGAATAAAGTTTAATTTGTTCAAAAATAGAGTATGATTAGCATAGAATTAAAAGTTGGAAAAGATTTAAGGAATACTATAGAATAATAATTTTATTAATTTTAAGTTTAAAAAATCATTAAAAATACAAAATGTAGGCAAAAAAGATGAAAGTTTGCTGCTAGATAGAATTTGTCAAGTGGAATCAAAAAAAATAAGGTGACTAATTTTTAGAGAACAAATAAATTTAAAACTAAAAATAATATTAATTTTTTTAAAGTTTTAATTTAACTAGGAATTTAAGTAATTTTTAAAAACCTTGATTTTTAATATTAGAATAAACATGAAATGAATTGGAAAAAATCATTAGAAGAGCTAGAGGGTTCATTCCAAAAAGAGGAGGTTAGGAATAGGAAATGACATGTCCGATAAATGATTGGAAGCAATGGGTAGGAGAAATAATGCAAGATTAGTATAAAAAAGAAAGCATGTAATTGATGAGAGATTTTTGAAAAAAATTGAAAGAGGAAAGAACAAAGTTGAGAGCTTTGAAGAGAAGAGGAAAGAGATCAGGTTCTACAAAGTATTGTAGTGAGTTTTGTAATAGTATTGTAGCACCCGAGAAGAGAAGAAAAGGAGAATAAATTGCAAATTTCAAGGTCCTTTTTATGGTAAGATCACTACATATAAAAATGAAATATGAAACCTTATATTTATTTAAATTTGATTGATGTAATGCAGTTTGAAAGCTTAATGATCCCATTAGAAAAAGAATTTTATCAATCAATTTGAGGTTAAAATATTTTTATGTTTGCTTACTATGTTGACAATGTTGTTTTGACATGAGAGTTGCTTTATTTGAGAGCATGATGTATGTGGTGATTTATCTAAATGTTAAATTTCAATATGTCATTTATATATGTAAATTGTGATAACATTCACAACAAAAAAAATAATAATAAGGATGCAGAAGGAGAAAAAAAAAATGATAAGAAGATTGTAATTAAGAGTTGATAAAAAAATGACATGATTCAAAATATCAAAAAATAAATGGTTGTCCAAAATAAAGACTATCATTCCAGATGACAACTATGAAGAATAGTTAAAAGAGTCATTCATTATGGTTGTTTACTCGAAACAATGTATGCCAACTTGATTTGTTATAAGCATAGAATTATCGTAAATCAATTTTTAAATAAGATAAAAGAAAAAATCATTAAAAGATTTTACATTAATTTTTTTAGTACTTTACATTGCTTTTTTTGCATGCTATGTTATGTTGTGTTTTTGTAAACGGCCTAGTATATAACATGGCTCAAAGTTATATTATTTTAAATATATATTCATGTTTTTTCATTGAGTTAGTGACGGTTGATTCAATTTAATTTTGTCCTAATAATTTCAAGTAAATATAAAGTTTAGCATAAGACCATCGAAAGCATTGAGTACTAGCATCATTAGTAGTTGGCATGAAAGTTATTTTTTTCACAATCAATTATGTAACTATTATGTCATATTTTATTTTTTATCTTAGATGATGCACAAGTTCTTGAACTTTATTCCACAATATCATTTAAAACTTATTTTAAAAGAGATGTGAGAACAATAATGTTTAAAACAATTTGATAGTTTTAATTTAAAGTATTTTTAATGTGAATTCAAATTGTAAAAGTTTTAAATTGATTTTCCTGTCATATAAAAAGATTTTTTTAACTTCAAACACAAAATTGGGTTTTGAAAAAATTTAGTTTGACATGATTTTATTTCTTTGTTAAAAACAGTCTTAAGAAGTCGAAGGATAAAGCAAAAGGATTAAATAGCATAACATCAAACTTAAGAAAGATTTTTTAAGTTCTAATCTATCATCTCATAACATATTTTTAAGTTTTTATTATCAAATGATTTAATTTTTCTTAAATAAATTGAATTAAATGATACTTGTACCTCTATAATGTTACACAAAATAATCAGATTAAGTGGGTATGGTTACCACACAAAAATCTATTTTTCATATTTTTTTTTTTAGATTTTCTTTCTAAACTTACAAACTTTTACAATCTTTGTGAAAGAAAGTCTTCAGCACAGACCAAGTTAACCCACAATTTCGGCATGAATCAAGCTCCCTAGTTCTGTAACCCTAATTCTTCGAAATGAAATATCTTCCTCTTTGCATCCATGGTGAAACTGAGCGCGTCTACGACTCTTGCTCCCTTCTCCTTCTTCATCTCAGAAAGCTGAGGCCTCTCTCTTCTTCCTTCATTAACCCAAGCTTCCTCACTGAATCCCGCTCTCTTTCTTCCTTTCTCATGGGACATGAAACCATCCTCGTCTCCCCCAAGCAAAACTTAGCTCCTCCTACGAGGGCACGTCCATGTAGCACAGTATAAATGAAGCAAAGAAAAAAATAATAATAAAAAAATAATAATAAATTAAAAAAATTAAAAAAAAAAACCAAAAGTCGTTCGTTATTTATGCATGCCAAAGTAAGCCGATATTTAAGCCACGAGCTTAGATATTCATGGCTTAAATAGTGGCTTAAGGCGATAATAATATTAGGTTATTGCTGCAATTTAGCATTAGTTTATTCTTAACTCGTTCGAAAGTCTAGACTAAAAAGAAAGAAGAAGAAGAAGAAGATATATCTATATATATATATATATATATATATATATATATATATATATATATATATATATATATATATATATATATATATATAATCACGTTTTTTTTTCTATTAATATTTATTTTAGTTTTTTATTTATCGCCCCATAATAATAATATTTTAGTTTTTATTAATTTTAATGTGAAGGTATGCGGAGATATATTATATTTTTTGTTAAATTTTTCAAGAGTACAATTTATATTTTGAAGTTAGAGATAGCTGGGGCTTTCGTCAGCAACAAGATCATCCTACCAGTTGATTAAAAATTTTGAAGTTAACAAATCTTTATTTAACAAGATCTATTTTTAAAATAAAATTTATTTTTTAATTAAATTGGAAAAGATAGATATGTGTATCATTAATTATCAGAATTCAAATTCAAAATCAAATTCTAACTTTATTTTATTTTTTAAAAAATATATTCTTATCATATTTGGATACGGCTAATTTTTTATTATCAAAATATCTCAATTTATTAAATAAATAATATATTTATATATATAATATTCTCCTGTTTATCTGAAAACCCTATTTTTGCCGTTTTGATCCGCTTTCTTCTCCGTCTCCTTCTCCTTTTCTCCTCGTCGTTTATGATGGAGATTGACACATGTCAAGTGCTAGATCCTTTAAGTGAACAAGAAAGTAAGGATCTGACGGCGGTGGTCGAGGCTGCGGTAGCGTCGGCGGAGGAGGCGGATAAGAGGGCTTGCTCGGCGTGCAAGAAGCAGCGGAAGCGGTGCGATGCCGGGTGCCGCCTGGCTCGGTTCTTCCCCGCGTCGCAGGCGGCGGACTTCGACGCGGTGCACCGCGTGTTCGGCACGAAGAACCTCCTCGCGATGCTGGACCGCGTCGCCGACGAGGAGGGGAAGCGGGCGGTGAGGGACTCGCTTGTGTTCGAGGCGACGCAGCGGCTGGCGGACCCGAGGAACGGTTGCTGCGGGCTCATTCTCGGCCTGCAGAACCGAGTCGTGCAGACCGAGGCAGAGATGAAGCGGCTCGAGTCGACCATCAAGGAACTCACAGTTAAGAACGGCTTTCTCATGCGCTTCGTCCAAACTCAACGGCAACAGCAACAGCAACAGCAACCGGAGAAAGGAACAAACTACGTTAATCATGCATTGCATGCAAACAATGCAACGTCGATGGACCCAAGGGGTTTTCCAAACAACGGCAACCCATGGATACAGTAGTTTGCGTGCATGATGTAGAAAAATGTTAGACTTTTTTCTTGAGAGAGGCTAATAAGAGAGAGAGTCCATCAATTATCATTTTTTCCTCCATGATTTGTGCATGTTTGTATCTTTCACTAACTTGCTTTACGTTTATCTCTTTGGTGAGTTATGATTTGTTTGTTTTGAGTTGAGGTTGGAATTATAAAATTGGATGTTTGAAAATATTTTATATTCTTTTAAAGATGAGTTTTTGTAATAAAAATATTAAACTAAACAAGTATTATGTCATGCTTAATTAATATAAATTCATATTAATAAAATATAAAATGAGCTATCACACTAGTTTAGATATTACAACAAAAATATGTTCAACTACTAAACATAATAACCTATGATATATTTCCCTCGTTACTCTTCTGAAGTTTCATACATACTGTGTCTTCATATTTTGAAATATTAGATTACAAAACAGATTAAGTTAGTCATTATTGATTCAACAACAAAATAATATAATATAAATATAAAGAAAATATGTTTTAAATTTATTGTATGTTAAATGTATATCATATAATAATTACATAATACCATCTGATAATAATAAAATATATATTATATTTTCTTTTGAATTTATTTAAAAAAATCATTTTACCCTTCTAAAAAATCATGTAAAATTTTTTACTCTTTTACACATGTTAATTCTCATTTTTTTTTAATAATAATAGAATCTAGAGCTAATTTTTTTTAATATTTTTCAAATCATGCTAGATATATTTAAAACATATTATTATGTATAGCCATAACAATATATTTTCTGCCATTACTTTCAAAAACATATTATTTTGAACAACTATCTTACTTTTAAATGCCTATTATTCAAATTAGTAAATCACCTATTTCTAGAAACATTATTTTGAATACCAAGTTAACCTCTTAATATAATTATTATTGATTTACTTTTCAAAATAATACTTAACCTATTTCACAAAACTTTATCCTTAATCTATCATTTCTTATTCTATTTTTTTTTTTCAAATCAAGTTAATAAGTCATGAAATTAAATAATTCATATAAAACTTATAACACCAATGTAACATGCTTACAAAACATAATATCTTATAAAAATATAAGCAATAATAATCACGATTGAAACATTCTAAAAAGAATAATATAATATCCCAAAAGTAGGGGAATCGATTTTATATAGTTTTTAA
The DNA here is from genome assembly GCA_023846275.1 of Vanilla planifolia. Taxonomy (NCBI): domain Eukaryota; kingdom Viridiplantae; phylum Streptophyta; class Magnoliopsida; order Asparagales; family Orchidaceae; genus Vanilla; species Vanilla planifolia. The sequence continues at coordinate 3,653,476 of CM043877.1, forward strand.
CCATTTTGAATTATTAGTCGCCACAAAATTTGTGATCTTAAGTTTGATCAAAGATCTCATAAGGATAGAAAAATTTCAGCAACCCAATATAATAAACTTGATTATTATAATTTTTTGAAATTTTAGGAAACATAGAAAAATTCCTTTCGAATTTTTTTGATAATATTTTATTTTTTTGGAAAAATGATCATATGATACAGTAGTAGCATTATCCTATTTTACATGATCTCATGCATGTTTGGACGCAAAAAGATATCTAACAAATTTAATGTTATGAATTTACCTATAAAGCTTGGGATCTATTCTCTTGTACTCTTCATAGAACTTATTCATCCCTATATTACTGCATTTTGAAGCTTACTAAGAATTGCTTCATGTCTAATGAGTCTCCTCTTTAGGATATTATTTAATAATATTTTAATTTTTGGAAAAAGGATCGTATGATATAGTACTAGCATTATACCACAACATGCTAATTATGGAGTTCTTACATCATCCCATGCATTTTTACCCACAAAAAGGTTTTATCTCACAAATTCAATGCTATGAATTTACCTATAAAGCTCAGGATTTATTCCCTTGTACTCGACATTGGACTTATTCATCCTTCTATTACTATATTCAGAAGCTTACTAGGAACCACTCCATGTCTAATGATTCTCTTCTTTGGAATATTATTTGATTATCATTTTTTATCCTTTTTAATCCTATATGTTGCATATAATATGATACATTGGAATGACACTGAAGAGAGAAGAAAACTATCATACATTACAAAGAAGAATGTCATGTAATATGATTAAGATTGAAATAAATGTATTATATGATGATAAAAAATCTTATATTTTGATTAAGTTAGATGGCTTAATCGAGAGTATCATAAAATACAATAATAAACATTATGGATAGATAGAATGAGAATATCTTGATTGAATGAACTAAAATGTATTATACAAGTATAATTATGAACAACTTACAAGTATGATTAATACAATTAGTTGTAGATGAAAAGAAATATAATGAATCAAATAGTATGAAGGGATGGATTGTATAGTTACGATGATATATAAATAGAAAAACTCATAAAACTTAAAATGATGAATGATTAAAGGAATTGATATGAAAAATAGTCCACTAATAGTAATTGTTTGATTTGAGTGCACAAGAAGTTGAGGAAGCATTCATATGAAAGGATATGATCATTGGAAGAAGATCAAAGGCCAAGAATGTGAGGGGACACCATATGAATATAAAAGAGAGTGATGCCAAACTTAGAAAAATTTGGAAAAAAAGTTTTGAGCAAGCCAAGAGCATTGAAGAAAAGAGGAGATATAGAGAAGGTGCTAATAATAGATTAGAAGTTGAGCAAGAGTTGAGAAGGGAATTCATGGAATTCAAAAATGTGCTAGCTATAGTATTATCGAAGTATTGTAAAACCCAAGAGAAGAATGAAAAATCTCTATAATTGCAAAATATGAATTGCAATGTGACCACTACAAATGGAAATAAGGTGACAATCTTATATGAATGTATATATGTTTAATGTTTGAAGCATGTTGGAGGTGTAGAGCCCTCAAGCATTTATATAAAATGGTTAATTTGAAGATGCTCATTATCTTTAATTATAAAAACATGTTGTCATTATCTAATTGGACATATGACTTATTCGAGTATGACATCATTTATGATAATTTATTTACGTTATATGTATAAAAATGTTATTTATAACAATAATTACCTAAAGAAAAAGAAAAAGATGAATATAATACCAATTATGAAAAGAGATTATATTACATAGTCACTTGTGATAATAATCACAAAGGAAATGCAAAAAGATAAGAATATGAAAAGAGCAAAACAAAGATAAAAAGTATAAAATCAAATTGGCAAAGAGTTAAAATTATTTATAAAATTATATAAATGACAGTTTTCAAAAGTGACGACAACCATTCTGTAGTAACGTGTTTTAGAAATGAGTCAAATAACTCATTATGTTGGTTGTCCAAAGTGATTATTATCATTCCAAAATAGCATGATTCAAAGATAAGTCAAAAGAGTCATTAATTAAGGTTATTCTTATTCAAAATAATTCTAATATATTTTTGCATAAAAAAATCTTGTCTTAAATCAACTAAAAGAAAAGAAATTAAGAAAAAGATAAATGAAAAAGATTTAAAGAAACTACATGTGATTATTAATGAGGACTATGTAACTTAAACCACAAATGACATTTTATTTTGTTTCTTATCACATGCTTATGATATGTTTATTGTATGAGTTTGATATAATATGTTACATGACCTAAATATTATTTGTTACATACATATATATACATATATACATACATACATTCATATTTTTTTATCATTGAGTTAGTAATGATTGGCCTAACCTATTTTTGTCCCAATATTTTTAGTTCAAATTGAGACTTATCACAAGGCACAATAAGATAACATTGTGTTTACTTAACATAAAGGATGACATACTTTTCTTTTATTATCAATTATGTAGCTACTATAAAAGTAGTTTGGTTTAACTTAGCAATATTAAAACTCTATTTTGCTACATTATCTGGAACATGGTACTTAAAAGAGATATGTATCTTTGTGGTTCTTCAAGGTTTTTTAAAAAAATAATTTTATTATCAAGATTTTATATTACTTTTGTTATAGTTTTAAATAGTTTTCAAACATCAAGCATTTAAAAAGGATTTTGCTAAACAAATGTGTTTTGTCATGAGTTAGTTTTTATTAAAACAAAAAAAATTATATCATGGTTTGTGTTAAAGAAAAAAATATACATGATTTTCATAATCAAAAAAGAAAAATAAAGAATTAGACAATGTAATATAAAATTTGGGTAAAGTTGGGTTCATGACACCACAAATAGAGAGAGAGAGAGAGAGAGTTATGTGTGTGTATGTGTGTGTGTTGTGTGTTTAAGATTAAGAATGTCTTTTTTCACTCATATTCTTTATTTTTTATTGAGACTTTGATAATATAGTGTTTTACAATGATCATTTTTTATAATAATAAAGTTGATTTTTTACTCTCTATATCTTACATGCATTTGACTTCAACATAGTCATTCAAAAGTTTGTGCTCACAAAAATGTGTACATCTACATGCTATCCTTGTGCATGCATGCGAGTTAGCTTCTACAAAATTTTAAATCTTCGTGCGATGGTAACTGTCACATACAATGGTAAGTGTACCAATTATGCACATGATGCACATGCAACACTAATGTGTTGGAAATTTGATTCAAACTTGACACGTGTCAGTCAACGTGTCAGTCAATGAGTCAATGGGTCAGTCAACCGTGTCAAACGGTTTTACGCTTTTCCAACTTGTTTCGTGGATTAGTGGTTAGCGAGTAGGCGTAATTAGTGGGGTATTAGTAAAATTTGTTAAGCGTGTTTAGCACTATTTAAGCATGTATTGATTTCTGATTAAGTGGAATGAAAATTTAAGTAGTTTATTTTTTATTATTTCCATTTTCATTTCCGCTGTTCCGTTTTCCGTCTTCTTCAACTTTAGGGTTTTGAATCCGAAATCCTAACATAATGCACTTACCAAAACATGTGTTACTCATCTAGTGATGGGTTCCATGCACATTGTTGCATGCTTTGGTTCTGTTTCACTCATGCTATCACGTCTTCTACGTCATCTCATGTGTTAGTGCACATCTTATGCATATACTGAGATGTCTAGTTGTGCTGACCCCTCATTAACCCTTTCTAGATTTCAGTATCATGGTATCTATTTTTTATAAATCTTTTTTTTTATAATTTATTTTTTAAAGAAAATCTAATAACAAAAACATATTTTCAAAAGAAATTCTAGTAATGTCATAAATTTACTAATAATTTATACAACTCACTATTACATGTCATTTTCTCACATAATAAAATAAAAGAAACTTAACACATTTATTGAATCACATCTTTTAGTGGTGTCATCTACGTTCTAGTTATCATTGCTCTCTTATAGTCACATGTGGTACCTCTTTTTGTCACGTAAGTGTTAAGCCAAAATAGACGTGAACCAATTGATAATAAATTACTAAAAAATATACACGCATATATAAGCATAACAAATTTGAGTAACCGCATGCATAGTCAAATGAAATCAATTCTACAAAATAAGAGCATGTGAATAATAACTTAGCGAACAAGTGAACAAAATAATTATAAAGCACATCTCATGTAAAATCATATATTTTTACTTAAATTTTATCATCTTATATAATTGCCCATTCCTTTATCTATTCTTCTTTTTAGGATTTTCTTATGGTAAGGCTCAATCCAAGATAATAAGAATGTTTAAAAATATGTTATCCTAACTTAAACAATCTAGATATAATAACTCCTTAACTCATCTTTAGAAATGTTATTCCAAAGTGCTTGTTTTAACTTTAGATAATCATTTATCATATCATCTTTGAAGCTTTGCCCTCCCATCACAAACTCTTTTCTCTTTTTTTCTTTATTCTTCTTTCTCTTTTTTTTTCAACATTCTTATACTTTCTTTCAGTTGACTACCTTAAAAGAATTTGTCTATCAATTTCTTCTTGTATCATGAAAGTGATGTAGTTAAAGTAATTTGGCATGCTTAAGATTCATGTGGAACTCAAACAATGATAAAAAAAATAATAATTCAGTAGGGATCAATCAACCTCAAAATATTGTGTAGAATCATCACCCAAGTATCTATTCATATAACATGCAACATGCATCAAGCATTACAACATACATCAAAAATCATTTTAAACATAAGCATCATAAATTCAATGTTTCTTAATCTTTAAGGTCTTTATCCAACATTACACAATACATAAAAAAATACACATAAAGCAAGCTTGCTTACCTAACTTCCAATGTAGTGGTCTCACTTAGAGTTTCTTCTTTCTCTTGAGTTTTGTTAGACTCTTGCACAAAACCTTTTCCAAACCCTTGAAATCCTTTCTTCCTTCTACTACCTTGGTTATCCTAGCTTTCACAAATTTTTCATCCCAACTTTTTAGTCATGGCTAGCCTTTTTATACTTATTTTCATGTCTCTCTATATTACCAACCATACATATACCTTAAACAAGATGCTTGTTTTATCTTCTGTCTACTCATTTATAAGGTTTCTCCATCACTTAAATAAGACCCCATGTTGTTTTTCTCTATCATTTGTCATTTTTTATTTTAAAATCATTCAATTTACTGTTAATCATACTAATATAATACATATCTTCGTAATATACAAAGCTCACAATAGCTTAAATCTTATGTTAGTTCTTCTTATAGTGCTAATATGGCTTCATTATTGTACTTATATGATATATTATTATATCACACTGGCCAAGTTCATGTACAACATTAATCTTCACCTAATTATACTAATGTGGTACATATTTTCATATTGCATGATGCTCATATTTATCTAAATTTATTATTAATTCTTCTTATCATGTTAATAATATTTTATTATTATTCTTGTATCATACATTATTAATACACATTTTTGTTATGTAATAATTTTATTTATAACACTAATCTTCACTTAGTCATATTTGTATGATTTTGCTCTTCTTACTATATGATACTTGTTAACTGATTATTTTCAAGAGTATTTACTTCACATTGCATAATAACTATTTTTATACTTGTGTTCTTATATTTCTTTATTAAGATGTAAACAACAATAATTTTGTACATTATGCTCTTATATCTTAATTGTACTTATACGATCCATTTAACACCTTATATGATTAGTCGAAGTGAGTTTTTGAAATACATTCAAATTATAGCCTACTTCATTTCCTTTTACATGATTATAAATTACGATGTACTTATATCGTATTGTACAATTCTTATCCATCTTTTGAAATAATTCTCTTTAACCCACATTTGTTCTCTCACTTGATCATATAATATGATTATTGCTATCATACTATGTGATCCTATTATCCCCTCACCCTCTCAGACTAGTTTGATGCATTGAGATGAAGCATTTTTCATCAATTAATTTCTATATTATGTTGTATGATCTTCTTCAACTAAAGCTATTTGAGTATACCTTTTAACATATTGCAAAATTCTAATGATCAAATCGTACAATACCTTATAAAAATTAGCATTTTCATAAAAAAATTTCAAAAACTTTATTATAAAATTTAAAATTATAAATGATAAATAAATTTTATTTTCATAAAATTTAAGATGTTATAATTCCTCCATCACAAAAATTTCATCATCAAAATTTAGAACACGAAAGAGTACTTTTTCATCTTTTTTTGTCTACTAATTCCCATGTGGCTTCTCTTTTTATTCAGTTTGTCCACAAAAACTTTACCATTAGAATTTCTTTATTCCTAATCTTCTTTATTTCTTTTTCAAAGATATTTATCATTCTTCATACGTCAAGTTTGGTTATAGATCATATTCATTTAAATCCAAATCTAGTGCATGAGTTGGATCTTTCATATACTTTCTTAATGACAAAATATGAAATACATTATGTTTTCCTAACAAGTTTGTTGGAAATATAATTTTTTAAACAGCTTCATCTACTCTTTCAATAACTTTGAAATATTCAATGTATCTTATATTGAGCTTAATTTCCTTATCATGATTTAATAACTCCTTTTATAGGACTTACTTTGATGAATACTTGGTCTCCATTTTGGAACTCAACTTTTTTATAATTAGAATCATAATTTTTCTTTAGTCAATCTTTTGCTTTTATTTTATTCTCTTTTACCTTTTTGCATTATCAATTGTTTCAGTTATAACATCTTTAGCTACCTAATATCTTCTCATCATCTTTATACCAAAATAGAGATAGTTAACATTTCCATCCATATTAAGCTTCAAAAGCTATCATCTTTATGCTTACTTGATAGCTATTATTATGAGCAAATTTGATTAAAGGAAGATATATATCCCAACTTTTTTTCAAAATCCAAAAGACTAATCTCAACATATCTTCCAAGGTTTTAATGGTTATCATAATTTGTTCATCTATTTATAGATAAGAAGCATTATTAAACTTTAGTTGCATGTCAAAAGTAGTATATTTTAAAATTGAGAGGTAAACTTAGAGTCCTTATCTAATATTATGATTTTTGACACTCTATGTAACCATATCACTTTATTTTAATATAATTGTGCTAGTTTCTCTATTATATAATTAGTTCCAATGGGTACAAAATGTGTCGATTTATAAATTGGTCTACTACAACCCATATGGCATCTTTTCCTTGAGTCATTTTAGGCAAAGTCCATGAAGATTCCCTCCTACTTTCACATTAGGTAAAATTGCCTTATAATGTTCTCCTTTAACTTGTTGACATATCAAACACCTTTTCACTATATCCTAAATGTCCTTCATCTTTAGCCACTAAAATTTAGTCTTCATGTCAAGACACATCCTAATTATGTCAAGATATGTTGAATATCTAAATCCATGAGCTTCCTTTGATAATATTTGTCATGTTTTTTTGATTGGTTATGTACAATCTATTTTTAAAATAAACAAGACCATTCTCCTAATTTAAATGAAAATCTATTTTCTGTCCTTCGAAGTTTTTATCTTTTATCACCTATAGTTTCTCATCTTGATCTTGTAACTCTTTTAGATATTTGAGCCATTCTATCCGTATAGTTAATTTATTAAAATTTCTCTTGTTGTCTGTTGATATAGAATTAAGATGCACACTATTCAATTTAATGCAAAAGTGTACATCTTCAACTTTAGAAATATAATTATTTAAGCTTGCCCTTTGACTTCAGACATCTATCACTATGTTGGCTCTCCTCGCATGACGCATAATGTCTATATCAAAATCTTTCATCAATTCTATCTAACATCTTAGTTATAAATTCAATTCTTTCTATTTGAAGATGTATTTCAGAATCTAATGGTCTAAATAAATCTCAGCCTTTACTTCAAACGAATAATGTTTAAGAACTTCAAAAGAAAAAATGATTATCACCATCTCTAAATCATGTATCAGAAAATTTTTTTCATGTGATCCATATGTTTTTGGAAACATTAGATATAACATTCCTATTTTGCATTAAAATGATCCTCAAACCCTATAACAATACATCTGTTTAAACTTAAAACTCTTCATCAAGAATTGGTATGCCCAAAACTGGTGCAATAGTTAGCATCTATTTTAATTTTGAAAACTATCTTTGCATTATTGATCCAAAATGAAAAGGACTACCTTTTGTATAAGTTTTGTCAAGGACAAAGCAAATTTGGAAAAATTCTTTGAAAAACTTGTTATAATGACTAGCTAATACTAACAAACTTTGTACTTCTATAACATTTGTGGGCCTTGGCCACTTTGTTACTATTGTCATTTTTTGATTATCCATTGCTATTCCTTCGAGACTTATGATATGCCAAAATAATGAGATGTTTAGCCAAAAACTACATTTTGAGAATTTTGTGAACAACTATTGTTCCTTTAATTACTATAGCACCATCTTAAGATATTAGGCATGCTCATATTTACTTTTGAAGTACATTAAGATATCATTAATGAATATTGTAATAAACTCATCTAGTCACTACCTTGATACTTTATTCATAAAGTTTATAAAAGTCATTAGTGCATTTGTTGACTAAAATAAAAGTACAAGAAATTCAAAGTGGGTATATCAGATCCTAAAAGCTAGATGGGATATCCTCTACTCAAATCTTCAATGAATGATATCCTAATATTAAGTCAATCTTAGAAAATATCTTAAACCATTAGTTTTTATCAAATAATTCATCAATTCAAAATAAGAGGTATTCATTCTTGATGATGAACTTATTTAATTCCTGATAATTGATGCATATTCGTATGCAAACATCGTTTTCTTTACAAAATGTACTAGTGCTCCATAAGATGAAATACTTGGTTTGATAAATCTCTTATCTAGAAGTTCCAGCATTTGGATTTTCATGTCTTCTATTTTTGTCTGAGCCATCCTATATAGCACTTTAGAAGTCCATTTTACACCCAACATTAGTTTGATAGCAAATTCAACTTCTCGATCTAATGGTAATCTAAGTAAATCCTTAGAAAAATGTTTTTAATATTTATAAAGTACCAGCACGTCTAAAAGTTGAGGTTTTTTTTAATGTATTTTATGTGGATACAAGATAACAATCACATCTTTTTTAAAATAGTCGCTCATCTTTCATAGTAGATATAAGTGGTACCTTTATTTTTTTTCATAGTAGACTAGCATGAAACCATTTTCTAATTTAATTATTACTTTTGTTTCCTAATAATCTATTATGACTTTGTGATTAATGAGCCAATCCATTCTTAGAATTATATCAAACTCAAAAAATTCAATTAAAATAATGTTACAATGGAATGGTATTTCATTTTTTTCTACATTTTTCTTAATATATTTATCTACTATTATTATTTTTCTCATGGGTAAGATGACTTCTAAAGGATTTTCTAATTGTAATTGTTCAATCATATTTTTCTTAACTATAGCTATGGATATGAAAAAGTAAGATGCATCATAGTCAAATAAAACTACCATTGGCTTATTTAAAAATTATAAAGTACATGTTATAACACCAGGTGATGTTGGAGCTTTGACTTGATTTATGGCATAACTTTTATGTTCTGTCATATAAGGCTACATATGAGTCTACTCTTTTTCTTTATTGTTATTATTGCTATTGAAGGGTACTCCTTGAATTATTTTTCCTTCACTACTTTAATGTAGTTGTTGTGGGCATTCCTTAGAATAATCCCAAAGTTCTCATAATTGAAACATTTGATTCTCTTTTTTCATTATTCTTCTCTATGAAATTTACCATATATTGGACATTAATATTTTTTTCACGATCTTCGTTAAGGCTCACCATGGTTCTTATTATTGTTGTCCTTTTGAGGAGTAAAATTTCTATTTCATTGCCCTTTTTGGACTCAATTTACTTAAGATCATGTGAATTCAACAGTAGCCTCCACCAATTTTTAATGAGAATTGAACTTTAATTATGCTAGCATATTTTATATAGCATCCTTTGGATCCTTTTGAACTAAATAATATCTTTATTTTTTTAGAACAAATTATTTTTTAAGAACATCTTATAAGTTTTAAGAACATCTCTCCATATTCACTAATGGCCAAGTTCATTTGATATAGTCGCAACAACTTATCTTTCATTTTATCTATGGTAGAATTTGAAACATACCTTTCTAGAAAAGCTTTGCAAAACTCCTCCTAATATATCTCTTAGTTATTGAATGGTATTTTTCTTTGCCCCCTTCACTAATAACTGACAAAGCTATCCAATACTAATGCGATCAATGATGATCTTTGATGTTTGTTGTATTTCATGCCACCAAATAACATGCTAAACCTTTCAAACAAGACTTTTGCTTCAAAGGGAGTTACATTGTCCCTCACCATATTGTAGTCATAAGAATTGTTCCACATCTTGTAAGCAAAGAAAATGCTAATATATTTTTCATTAATCTTTGTGATAGAAGACAAAAATATGTAATTAAACACAAAAATAGATATTATGAGACGCAGGAAGAAAAAAAGTAATTTTAACTTAAATGGCATAAACAAAGTGTTTATAATAAACCCATAAAATGAAACTCATCATATAAAATAATATATTAAAACTCATATAGAGCTGATTTTGGGCTTAACAAAGGATAAATATTTAATAACATATTATAAGAAGAATTATGCATAATTACATGAAGCATCTAGATAATCCATTTTGTTGTGAATTGATGAAGCATCATAGATGCAACGATTAGATGTTTGGAACCTAATGGAGGGTGTTTGACATTGGACATTTTGGCATTAATGGTTTCTAAAGGGTTTTTAGGTAGAGAAATATTATTATAAATGATTTCATATTGATAATTGAGAAAATGATTTGAAGTTTTATATGAAAAAGTACAATATTAAGATATCAAATTATTGTTTTGAAGACAACACTTATTTTAAATAATATGAAATTATATATTTGGTTATGATATTTAGGTTAATTTAGTTAGTAAATGAGTATGTAAATTAATATTTTTCAAAAAAAATATTTTATTTTTTAAAGAAATTACAACTTATAAAAATATTTGATAGTTTTTTAATACAAACAATGCTAATACATGGTCTTGTCAACTATTGCATGCAACACGAGGACTTTGTGCGAGTTAGGTTTAGAACTATAACTTATTTAAAAACTTAGTTTAAAACTTCATTGATAAACAAATATTTTGAAGATCAAAATGCTATTTATTATACAAAATTTCATCAATCTTAAAAGTAATGATTAGTCATTTTAAATGTTATTATATTAATAATTGAGATAGTGATTTTGAGTTTTATACGAGAGATTATAATCATAAGATTTCAAAGTATTTTTTTGAAGACAACCTATTTTGATCGATATGAAATGACTTAGTTGATCATGTGAATTTTTCTCGTTACCATGGTAAAGACTACATGGTAAAATGAGTTTTTGAAGTACAATTTCACAAAAACTTATATGAATCAAATCAGCTCAACAGCTTCTGAGTCATGTTTACTTTGAATTAGTCAATGTTTTATATTCCTGATTTGACTTCTACTTTTAGTTGATCATATGACTAATCCATCTCTGGAAATATTTTCTCGTTACCAGTTATATAGCTCTACTAACTCAATTAAGACATTTTATATAGCTATACTAACTTAGTTGATAATAGCTATACTAACTATATAACTAGTAACTAGAAACATTTCAAGACATGGATTAGTCATATGGAATGAAGGTACACATGAAAATGGATCTATAGTTCAAGGTAAAGGCAAGCGTTGTTATGCAAACTAAATTGGGACCAAAGTTTATCAATGATATGTTACTAGTTCTTATTTTGAAACAAAATCTATTGAGCATCAAGTGATTAGTACAAAATGGATGTGTTGTTTACTCTGAAGATGGTTGTTGCACAATATTGATCAACAAATAAGAATTATATTCTAAAGAATATGGATATGAAGAGGTCCAAAAATTACAAATTAGTTATGCTTCACAATTGTTGTTGTAAAGCGAGGTAGTTGGCAACTCTGACTTGTGACACAAAAGATTTGGATACCTCAAAGTTTTGAAGTCACGAAGGGTTAAAGACATAATCAAGGGACTATAGTTTATCAATTCAAAATCTGACACCTGTGAATGGTGTATTTTCGATAAATAATATTGTGCTCGACCAAAAAGGGGAAGGGTCATTCCCTTTTGGTTGAGGGTAGGGAGGGTAAGAAAATCATGATCGGGATAATGGCCCCAAAGCTATTAAACTTGGGTATGGTCCTTTGGAATTTCCTGACTTTATTCATTTATCAGGAAGGGTTTTATACTTACATAAATCGGGTTAGAATCAGCATACTGGAGGAACATGATGAGCATGCACATCTCTAGATCTGATTCACATTGACATATGTTGAAGGATGTAAATACTATTACAAAGTCAAAACTAATATTTTCTAACTTTTGAAAGCTTCAAGATTAGTAAGAAATGTAGCGAGTTAGCCGAAAGAACATGATATAATTAGAGTTAAATGGATATGCAAGGCATCGAATCTAGATGACTTAATTCAAAAATATAATACAAGACTTGTGTTCAAAAGCTTCAATTGTAAGTCTAACATCGATTATTACGAGACACATGCTTCTATAGTAAACAAGCTCAAAAAACCCTGGAAAAAAAAAAAAAGAAAGTGCGGATGACTTATCTCACTTCCTTGAATTTCTCAGAAAAATCCCTCACACCGGATTTAAAGAACAGAAGAAGAAATCAGATGTGCTCTTGGCGCCATTTTCTCAACACCACTATAAAATCCCACTTCCCATCGACTGCAGTGGGGGCAGAGAGAGTGACGAGCAGAAGAAGAGGATAGCTTCGGAAAGTTCCTTCGGTATGGTTAAAACCTTTGCAGTCGTTGTTAGAGACTGATTGCAGGACAAGACGCTTCCAAGCGAGCTTCGTCTTCCTCCGTCCACAATCCCAACTTCGCTGGAACCCTTGACAATTTCTTCTCGTCTGTCGCTAATCACACAACTTCGTCGCTTCCCGAGCCCTCGAACAACCTTACCGCTTTAGCAAAATAAATTGGCCCCACATATGTTGATTACTGCAGTTGAATGTATCTAACATCACAAGCAATGTGTAAAATATCATTCTTTTCAATACTTCAGGTAGAATTTTCCTCTGTTTGCAATTTTGATTTCTCTATTGCTTTACTTTGCAAATTTCATGACCTTCACAAAATTTGCAGTACATTGTTGAGCATTACATAATTTCCATGTCAAATCTACCCTTTATTTTTTGAAATATTTTAGATTTTCATTTGTTTTTAATTTTAAATAGTACTTATTGTTTGTTTCATTGTTTCAACTATAGAAGTTGATCCAAACATGTATAAAAAAAAGCACTTACATCTAACATCTTTTTGGGTAAGCAAATGTTTAAAAGCAATTCGTTACGATTTTTTAAACATCAATAGTTGTATCTATTGTACTGAGTTTCCTTTAGATTTTTGAAAAATTTACAAACTATTTTCATTTTTGCTTATTTACATTATGTTGTACTTCTCAATGCCATATGTCATAAACAAAGCTATAGATATAAATTTTGTTTGTTAAGGAATATGGATGTATTGTCTTTATAAATAACCTTTTGCCTACACCATCTTTCCTATTAGCCACTTAAACATATATCTTAGCTCAAATATGCATCAAGACCATTATTGTAGAGGTGTTTGAAACTTAATTGCATTGTCATTGGCAATGTTCTATTGATGTAGTAGACAAAGTTGTCTTTGTCAATAGTGCTAAGTTATGAAGTTGTAAGCAAGAGTCAAAGTGAATCAATTGGGAGAAATTTTGTAGAGTTGGGTGGCCTAGAATTATCTAAACATTGTGAAATGATAACATGATAAAGTTTAAGCTTTGTCTAATAGTGTCTCGTTTGTTTAGACAAGAGATTTAAAATATAGGTTTTGAAAAATAGAATATTGATTTTCATGTAATAATTTAGAATATGTTATGCTCATGATATTAAACAACAAGATAAGTGTTACTAGAATTGTGATAACCTAAGGAAAAAATGTGTCTAGTGATCACAGTCATTTGAATCTCTTGATATCGCTTGTGTTTCTATGTTACAAGTCTTGAATTTGAAGAAAAGACTATCATTTTGTAAGTTGGTTGACTTGACTTAAATTAGCAACATAAAGGTTTAATAGATTGCCCATGCAATCATACAAATATTTGCATGTTTCTATATGGAAGAGCTCCACAAAATTACATAAAATGAATGATTCTTCTTTGATCTTAAGGACAACTTGTAAAATCAATTTAGAAAAACATGTAAACAAAAAAATCATGTGTTGCATGCAACATCATAGTGATGCTAACTCAAAGTATAAGTTTTGTACTACTATAATATTTTTTAACAAATGCTAACTAGTTAAGGTATTATTTTGTGTTGTTTTATGTTTGGAAGACTTGTTAGGACTTGACCCAAGTTTGCTTGATGGAGCTTAAGTTGTTTAGGGTTCATTTGTTTTTGTTTATAAAGGTGCTCATTAGCTTTTTCTACATTCTTATGAATTAGCTTTGATGAAAAGTATTTGTTTATACATGTTTGTTAACCTACTCCTTATCAAATCGTATAACTATGCTACTCAAACTTTTGATGCTTGACTTGAAATGGACTCATGAGGTTAATGGGTTTTTAGGCACAAGTAAAATTTATTTAACAATAATTTCTTCAATATGGAGGTCATATATGTTCAAATTTGGGTCAATATACTAATTTATGCATCATAAATAGATTAATGGATCATAGATTTGTCTAATTTTGGTAAAATTTTAGTTATTAGTATCGATGTTAAATCTAAAGTCAGATAATTGAACTTATAACTTCAATAAAAATCAAGAGTTGATTGTTGATAAAACAAAAAAAAAATCACATCATAAGTTGTGCATAATTAGAGAAAGATATAAAAGCTTCTTGTTGACAAAATTAGACAAATAGAATGAGAACATATGATGAGTAGATATTACTATCTTTAGTTCACTTTTAAAACAAAACATAAAAGGTAAAACATAGCATATGATGTTGATCCCCTCCAATGACATCCAATTCACTGTCATCTCTCTTGTCAGTGGACTCTTATCTAGATATGTTCGTTGAACTAATCACTTAGATGTTAGGCCGTGCCTCATTAATGATATTAGATATTTGTAGATCAATTAACTTTTTGTCTCCTTTGTAGATCTTTAGTTAGAGAAGCCTGACCTTGATGTTGTACAAAAAGAATTCACTATTGGATTCTTGATGGGTTAATAGCTAGGTCTAGAAAATTAAAATGCAACACATATCAATTTACAACAAAAATTGGATTTTTCTTTTTTTTTTTTTTTAAGCCTTTAAAGAGAACTCAAATTTTTTGTACAATTATGTTTTTCAATTATTTTTATGTAATATTCTTTTTTGACTGCATTTTGGTCCCTTCTGGTCTGCCTTTTTGAAGCGCTGGACCTGTGCTGAGCGAGCGAGAGGAAATGGAGGCGGAAGCGGCGGCGGAGGATAGAAAGTTGGAGTTTAGCCGTCCGGCGGTGGTGCTTGTTTGCGGAAGTCTGGTGTACTACCACTGCGCGTACCGTGAGTCGAGCCTCCTCTCGCTGATCGCCGACGTCCTCATAGTCCTCCTCTGCTCTCTCGCCATCCTCGGCATGCTCTTCCGCCAGATGAATATCTCGTACGCGCTCGCTTATCTCCCTCTGTTTGCGAGTATTTTTGCATCTTTTATTGAGCAAAAACTACGCATCAGAATTGCATTTATTGACTTTAGAAAGCGCTCGGTTTCTCTCTTCACCATCCCTAATCTTATCGACCCTTGTATTCTTCATTATTTTTAGCCCTTTTTGGTATCATTCCGTCGGATGTCTTGGATTTCTTCCTAACTGAGCTAAATGGATGTGAAGAATCGATTCTACGGTCTTTTTGATTACTGTATTCTAAATATCTGTTCTGATTTGTCTTTTCTTAATGATGAAACTAGCTAAACGATCGGTTCCTCTAACGCCTCGTTTGCCTTTTAGTCTTATTATGACATTTATCAATAGACTCTGCTCTTCAGCTCACTAGTTATGTTTCCTAATTGTGAACTTGAGATTGAATTTTGTTCATTGGCCTTCATAGTTCCATCTGAAACTTCCAACCATGCCCTGTGTTGATGGGATCATCATATTCTGTGTATGGAGCAGTGCCATGGAATTTATTAGTAATTTGTATTTCCTTAAAGAAGACAAGCCGTTCTCTATCTCTATTCCATGTGTTGAATCATAGTGTTTATATGAAAGAGGCAAGGTCTTTCTGTTAAGCATGACAAGTTGTGTGATTTGTTGGTAACATAGAGATGTATTTGGCTTTTATTGTATTTTGAGCAATCCTGTCATGGCTTTGATTCTATGGAATTTGGTTAGCTTGAGTGATCTATCTCCGCTGCTTTACACCCATAGACAGATACATACGAAGTGCATTTTGATACTCATGTTTGAGTTTCACAAAGAATGAATGTCTTAGTAATAGCAATCATCCGGTGGATGTCACGATAACTATATTCTTTATGTCATTGCACTCCATCAACATCAACTCTTTTATAGCTACCCAACTATCCCTGAGGGCCTTCTATTTCTCTTGTAAGATCTATCTTTCTCTATCCTTTTCCTTTTCAAATTGGGGTTATGTCAACCATTAATGCTACATTTCTTGGATGTAGCTCTTCTTATCCTATCTTTTGTTAGATGTACTAGATTTTAAATGTATGCTTATATTTTTTTTCAGCTCAAACCATAACATGAAGAATAGTTTTCTTCAATAATGCATTAAAAACTTTCTATGAGTTCATGTGAGATATGTTGAACACCAAACAAACCATGCTCTCCCTTCCACCTATTAATCCCACTTTTTGAATCATAGACATAATGGTTCAAAAATGAGATGAACTTTGTATTTACCAATCATTGATATCTAGATCAATCCACTTTGTTTAGAATTCAAGGAATATTTTTATCATGTTTCAACCAATAGCCAAACTAGAATTCAAGGTAAACATCTTTGGTTTGATCCTACATTTAAGTGGGCACATGAAGAATGGATCTTCCCAACTTACACTTTATGTGTAAGTTCACTAGCCCAAAAATTTAATTTCTTTTTTTTTTTACAATTTTTTAAATTTCCACTCTTTTTTATTCACCCATTTTTGTTGATGGTGTTTCTTATCCACTACCAGTATTTAATGTAAACCTAAGGTAATGACACTAAGGAGCTTTTGTATAGGAAGTAATTCAACATTTTCTTACAAAGAAAGGTTTTTAGATTTGAATGAAAAAGTTATTTTCATGGGAGTTGTTTGGTATGCTTCGAGTGCTTTGCCCATCGGAAAGCCAAATCACCCAATAAGTTCCTTTTGAATGTAATTGCCAAACACACCCCTTAACCACATGGATACCAAGAAATTATTTATCCTACTTATATTTGATATTGTAGAACTTGCTTCCTATAATCAAAAGAGGACCGAATTCATTTTTTTTTTTTTGTAGGGTACCTGTGGATCCCCTTGAATGGCAGCTATCTCAGGATACAGCAAACAGCATAGCTGCATGCTTAGCAAACACAGTAGGGGCAGCAGAATCTGTTCTAAGAGTTGCTGCTACAGGGCACGATAAGAGACTCTTTTTGAAGGTTATTACATGAAAAATCAATCCTTTTGTTTAGTCATGAAGAAAGAATTTCTTCAGAAGCATTCGAGCATCTTATATATATAGTTGATGCTCATATTATAAGTATTTTTAGTAAGGGTCCATTTTATGAATGAAAGAAAACCTACATGATGGAAAATAAGGTGGAAGTGTCTTCAGATTCATTGATATAACGTTCTTCTTGGTCTCCATTTCAATTTTCCAGTCTCATATTAACTTTTAACTTATACACAACAAGTCATATGCTACAAGATTAAATTGTTTTGCATCCTTTCAGATTACTTACAAGAGCAAAAATTTCAGGTGGTTGCTATTCTCTATGCACTTTCAGTTCTGGGACGGGTCACCTCGGCAGCTACACTTGCTTATGCTGGTAATGTTTCTTCTCTACATGTCTATGTCGTCTGATTTCTGCTAATAAATATATTTGAGTTGGTACTTAATCTTGCTTCTTTCATTTTTTTTAAGCATTGTAAAAGTCTTTTTAATTTCTTGATAAAGCTTTGTTTAGTGCAACTTTTGGGTGTTTTACTGATATTAAAAATGCTATGCTTTATTTAAAAAAAGTTCTGAAAAACTTTTACTGGAGTTAATTATATGATATTTACTTGATTATGAATATAATATAAAGTGGTCTTGCTATTTGACTGAATTGTCTTTGATTTGTGTTTAAATTTGTACTGAATAGTGATGCATAGTGTTGTATTAGATTGATGAAGTATATACACCTATTTATTTGTCATTTCCATTTTTGTATGACTGTAATAGATTGATTTCTTGTCAGATAGCATAGTTTTCACATGTGCACAAATGAAGTACATTGCATATCAATTTTGGGGCATTATTAGTAGTTAGTCATGCTTAGAACCTGGTCCAACATTATCATGGGTCAAGCTCCTACCACAGCTTCTTTTGCTGGTTCTCCGTGCCTTGTCCTCTTCGTGACAACAAGTCTACGTTTTACCCAATTAATGAGCACATTGATGGCAAGCTGCCAGGTTACATACATCAAAACTAGACTTTGGCTCTTTAAACTGTTTTTTAATCAACCTTTTTCAAGCTCAGGCTTGGGATAAGCTCAATAGTCAAGTCAAATGGGTTAATCACACCATTCAACTACATTTAGGTCAAGCCATCCATGCACTACTGAAGTCTAAGAGAATTAGACTTGGCTTGGTACAACTGGGATTTCACTTCGTCATCATAGAAATCAAAATAAAGCTCCAATTAAAACTGAAAACTTGTACAATACGTATGACAGTTATTTTTCAATGAAGTGTCATACATCACTACTACTTACAATAAGCAAAGTTTTGATTTGGTATCATAATAACTGAACGTCAAGAAAACCAAGTAACACAAACATTGGATTCTTGTCATCATCATCTTCAAGCATGCTAATGCCTCCTTATATTCATGTGCATCCCATGGCACTATGCCATTGGTAAGGTTCATCTCCTAAAAATTCGAAGTCACTTGTTTGACTAATAATGAAGCAAACAATTTTGTTGTCTCATCGGTGATCCATGCATGTGATTGAACAATCACACTTCATCATTTGATGAGTCTCAACCTATGTAATGTCTTTGATGTGATTAATAGTTTTGAGGTATGGTTTTTAAAATTCATATGTAATGGGTAAATAGAATTGACAAGGTAATGCTTTCATAATATGTCTGAGAAATATGAATAAAGAATGCAATCATCATAAATCAAAAGCAATATGTTACTTGCATGTGTGCAGATATTTGATTGTCAGAATTCATATCTCCTCATCATGAATGTGTTAATATAAAGCACATGTTAATACCATAAATCTTCTTGACAAATTTTATATTGGTTGAAAACTTAATGCATGTTTATGTAGTGTTCAACCACATGCTTATGTCACTATTATCTTCTTGTATAGATGAGATGCTCATCATATTGTGAGAAATGAATAAAACAACAAATGCTAAGGAGTACGAGTATCATAGTTGTCATAATAACTACATAATAATCCACATCTTTATGACGTAAGATATAGTGGCACGTCTAATGATGATGATGATATTGAGGATGATACAATTTGACTTGAATGATTTATAAGATATAGTTGTTGTCATGATATTGAGGAAGATACAATTTTATCGAAATGATTTGTAAGGTAGTTGTTATCATGAAATTGAGGAGGATACAATTTGACTTGAATGATTTGTAAGACTTATAGCTGTTGTGTAACTGAATTATATCGTTTATCATAAAGCATATTAACATGAACATTTCATTTTAAAATTAAAATAACTTGTAATATTTTTGTCTTTATTTTGAAATACAGTTATATTTTGATTTCCTCTAATTGATGCAAGACAAGAAAATTGATGTGTACCTATACACAAACTGGCAATGTTATGGTTATCAAATCAATGAATTCAATTGCAATTTTCCATTTTTCAATTGCTTGAAATGCTTGTGACAATGGAGTAATAGATTCCATTCTTTAGGGTTCATTGTGATTATTATTATTTTACATATACCCTAACTTATAATTTTAATATCTTTTTTTATATTATCTAGAAGTTCAGCTTATGGAAATGACAAATTTCATGTGCTAACCTAAAAAATAATTTGATATTATAGTTCTCAAACTTTCGTTATAAACCTTCAACAAAACTTTGACAAAATTGAATCATGTCACACATCATGATCCAAACTCATTTTTTCATGTCTACTGTAGGATTATGCCTCTTTTGTGTATACATCTTTGCAAGAAACTCCCCGTTGATCAACAAATTAAGTCATCGGATTCCAAGAAGAGAGTCTACTGGTGGAGCTCAAGATTAGCATATAAGAATTACTGGTTTCAGTTTTCTATACCAAGAATTCCTCTTCAGAAGAAATTGCATTTCAATTGGCAAATAAAGCTACCTTTTGTATAATATGGATATTTGTTGTAAATCAATACTGCAGCATGAGTGGTTTGATTGGTTTGGCCTACAATTCAAATCGACAGAGGAATTGATAAAGATGTTACTGAACAAATCTTGGTTCAAATATAACCTAAACGATAAAATAGAAACACGTTTTGATGGAGTGTATGAGAATTTTGAACATAGTATTATAGTATGGAAGAAAAGTTGGAGGAAAAAGAAGTAGAAAATACTACAGGAAACACATTTGATTAACAATCTACATTCTAACAAAGATCCACATCATTTCTATACATGTAATGTTATAAGATACACAAAACACATTTTAATCCAATCTTAACAGCTATATTTTTATTATTTTTAGTTACCCAAATCATTAAACTCAAGATTACTTGTAAATGGTGCTCAAACTGGTAATGAGAAAGAAAATA
Source organism: Vanilla planifolia (assembly GCA_023846275.1). Lineage (NCBI taxonomy): Eukaryota > Viridiplantae > Streptophyta > Magnoliopsida > Asparagales > Orchidaceae > Vanilla > Vanilla planifolia. Next base: position 3,674,601 of record CM043877.1, read on the forward strand.
TTGCTCTTAAGTTCAAAACTTACATATCATTTCTGCTTGATGCTGCTGAACAAATCTTTCAATGGTCGTTTCGGAGCTTCAGCCCTCGAAACGATTTCTACCACCTTGAAGAAGGAATCAGGGCACTGCAATGCTTCGACTGCAACCTCTGCAACTTGATCTCTTGAAATGGAGCCTTCGTAAAGAGTGTCCTGAGAGATAAAAGTAAAATGAATATAACTCATAAGTTGATTCAAAATGAAGCCATGGTTAATTTGTATACCTCGGGCTCCATGACTATGGTTCCAGTTGGAGGATCATTTCTTAAACCACCAGGCCTAATGATAGTATAGTTGATGCCTGAACGCCTGATGTACTTCTCTGCCTGTAGCTTTGCTATCAAGGTGAGACCAAACAAATTGAGTACAAGATAAGCTGGATTGAGGTATTGACCCATGGCAGCCCCATTGACTAGAATGGAGCTCACAAGAACAAATCGTTTCACCCCAATCTTGCGACAGGCTTCCACTAGGTTCACCGTCCCAAAGTAGTCAACCTGCACAAGAGTTTGACATGATGAATTTATCCAATTGGTTTCAGTGTCTTTGATGTGCTAACTTATGCAACAATTGAGATTTAATGTACTTATAGCTCAATGAATGAATGCATAAGTAAAACATTCTTAAGCATTAACATCTTTCATCAACACATTACTTTAGCATTTACAATATGTTATAAATTTGTATGTAAGAGATGGAAGATTTTTCTTAGATTTGGATCTTAAGTCTCTATTTTGAAAGACAAGGCAATGTCAGATGAATTACCACTCATTGGCCAATTTAATATAAACTTGATATATTTCTTTAAACAGTGTCCTAACTAAAGAAACAAAGATTTGAACAATGAGCAATTACCAACAACAAAGTAGTGATGAATTCATAGTTAACAATGAGCAAATCAACAAAGGAAACAAAAACACCATTGAATAAAGGTACAAGTTGCTAAAGAAACGAGTCCATGCCCAAAGAGTGCAAGTCAGAAAAAGCTATCAACCATGCATAAAAATACGACCACACAATAAGGTGGACCTTAAGTCTCAATTTTGAAAGAGAAGGCTAACGCCAATGAATTAATATTCATTGGCCAATTTAATATAAACATTTCTTCAACAAGTATAGTAACAAAAAAGCAAGGATACAAACAATGAGTAACTCAACAAAGGAAACAAACACACCATGAATAAAGGGGAAAGTCTCTAAAAGAACAAGCTGACCTAACATCCATGGCCAAAGAGTATTGAGTCAAAAAAAGCTATCAATCATGGATAAGATACGCTTGATAAGGATGCATTTTTATCAAGAAGGTTTAACTCATTTGATGTAGTTGAAGTAGATCACAAACAAGAGATAAGGCAATTAAGTAATCATTTAATCAACATACTACAAAATACAAATGTTAAATAAACATGTCCTACAAGACAAGCGATAAGGTCACATCACTGATAGGCCTGTGCTTCAAAGAAGCATGGTCTTGTTTGGATCAAAGATGAAGTTAGGGTAACTTAGTTTATCCAACAAAATAGGATTACTCTCCAATTTAACTGCACTTATCACATAAAGTCTTATATCGATCTCTCCCCATTGAGATGAGATTTACCTCAACCTGACTAATCCCACAAATCAAACAAGGTTAATAATTTGCAAATTTAAAGTAAGGTTTTAGTTTGTAATTTTTAGGGTTCCATGTTAGATCATTCGACTCATAGACACATTTATCCACAATCCACTCCAATGCGATGCAGACATACTAATCGTGTTCTACATTCTTAGGAGAAGAAACCAAATGAAAAAAAAAAAATGGAAGCATATGTCGATGACTAACCTTCCAGGGAGCAAAGATATCGAAAGAAGGCCGAAAGCCCGTGGCACACACGACAGCCTCGGCGTCCCCAATCGCCTCCGCCAACTTCTCTACGCCTTGGGTGACGTCGGCCCTCACCTTCCCGAATTCAAAACATCGGTTAGGAAAAAGTAAACGAAGGCCGAATCGAGAAACCCGCACTGAAGAAAAAAAGACCATGCGACTAACGATTTGCAAATTAGGGTCTCGAGGAAGGTTGCTTCCGGCATTGTCCACATCGCGCGCCCCCGCTCTGACCCCGTAACCCTTGGAGAGCAGCTGCTCCACGATCCTCTTCCCCGTCTTCCCAGTGGATCCGGCGACGAAGATCTTTCCCGGCCTCACATCCATAGCGGGCCCTGCAGTGGAGCTCGTCGCTTCCATCTGATAAGGAATGGAGCAGAGAGAATGGGATGAATGCGGCAAGAAGGAGAGGGAGGTAAGGAAGGTAGCTTATGCCGCACCTTGACGACCGTGGCTGTGGAGAGGAAATTGGCGCCGAAGAAGCGAGCAGAAGAACGTAGGGGTTTGAGGGAGGTGTGTGGAGGGAAAGGGAATCGGATGAGAACGACCATGATCGGATCAACCCAAACAATCTGCGGACCAAAGAAGCCCCGTCTACTTGCCATGCTTTCAATTTTTTATTTATTTATTTTTTTAATAGCGTTCCTGGAAAATAATTTATTTTTCCAAACAATCATTTTTAAAAAAGGAATTAAATATAATTTCAAAACGTCAAATATTATTTTAATTATTTCATTACGCATTCATCATAAACATACTTATCAATCATAATGTTTAAAAACTAAGAAATAATTTGCCATTTTTAAAAATTCAAATAAAAACTAAATCTGCTAAATTTTCACAAAAGTTCTAACCTTTTAAAAAAAATACATTTCAAAATACAATTTAAACAAAACAAAAAATATTACAAACAAAATAAATATTTTCTTTTTTTAAGACTATTTATTAAAAAAAATCAAATACTATTTTAATCATTTCATTGCACATTTATCACCAACATACAAATCAAACACAATTTTTCTTAAAAATAGTTAGAAATAATTTTCTACCATTTTAACAATAAATTTTAGAAATAATCAAACGTAACGAAACTCCACTACAAAGAAGTAGAAGAAAATCAGCAGCTCGGCTTAAAGAACGAGCTTGCATGACAGCCTGCTTCAGCTTCTGTACTATTAAGCTGTTTTTAAAGAGTCGACCTTTGCCTTCATGGTTTTGCTCTTCTTCTTCTTGGGAGAACTTTTTCTCAAGGAGAGCTTCATCTCCATGGCTTCGTCTTCGCTTGGGCTAACGTAGGATTCAATTATTTCATCTTCTTCTCCATGCTTTCTCTTGCTTTTCTTTGTACTGCTCTTCCTGCTGTTTGATTTTTCTATGGACAAAACTAATTAACAAAGCAAAAAAGTGAGCTGCAAAAAAAAAAAAAATTGTTCATAGGAAAAAAGGAAGATAAACAAGAGAAATACCTCCGCTGGAAAAATGTGAATCGAACATAACACTTGTCAGGTGTTGCTTGAGAAAGACCTAAGTAAAAGAAAAACAAATCAAGTATCAAAAATATTTCATATATATTTTAAATAAATTATAAATTTCAACATACAGCAGATAGAAGTCTTCGTGTCCTTGAGTCCCAAATTCGCACATAACTGTCAAGTCCTACAGTAAAATGGATAAACAAATATGATCTAAATTGTTCTAATTTGTAAAGCTCCGAACTTGTACATAATACAGATACATCAAATTGAAGATTCAAATGGAATTAAAGAATCAATACAAACAACATTTAGGAAGAAGAAAAGAAACTCACCACAAGAAGCCAACAATGGTAGCTCTGGATGCTTGGCAATGGACCTTATACTTCCACAACACTTGCCATTGAAACAACCCAGCAGTTTACCTGCAAGAAATTAAGCTTAAGAAGCTCACCTTCAACCTCATCAAGCTTTTCATATCCTCAACATCTCCAAGATCCTCATTAATGTTTACTTTGTGTATCTCTTTTATAAGTAGAATCAACTCAAAGTGACAAGCAAATCTTCAAAATCACAAAAATGGTTTACAGCTTTTGCAACACGTTCACAATTCGAATAGCCTTGAAAGAAGTTTTTCAACATTAATCAATACATGTTACTTTTAACTTCTCGCTAGATTCAAGTAACCTTTTTTCTTTTCACTTGCCCAAAACATATGTTCATTAGCCCACAAGTAGTGAGGAAGCCTTTTAATGAGGATGTATAAGCATGAATCTCCTTCAAGTTCAGGGCCAATATACGAAGTAAAGAGGATGAGGCTTGACAAAACTAAAACAAATTGCCCTTTGGAAGAGCTAAGGGGTATTGGAAATAAGTAAGACTCTTTCTAGAAAAGGCACAAAGGTGTTAGACTACTCTTTCAAAATGAAACAAGCTACAAAAACTATGATGATGCCCAATGGAGACGAATTCCTGAACACAAATGGAACAAGAATGGTCGAATTCAATTCGATTGAGTAAACAGCAGAGTCCCAATCAACCAACCAGGAGCTGCATTCTCAACAAATCAATGTGAGGAAAAGAAATGTGGAATTCGTTCTCTAATTCTAAAAATTTAAGCTTGTAATCCCTTTTCAAAGATCTCTATCAAAAGTTCAAGATCCCTACCTCCTTATCATGTATTTACTTGTAAAAGTACTGAAGATCTACAATAAATAACCGCAAAACTCAAAAATAATCTATCAAAACAGCATGAATAGAGGGGAAAAGCACATGTGATTCCCATTGAATCGGGTTGGAAAATTTAGTTTGCCTTGATGTTAACATTATGAAAAGTTCAAGCATTACTTATTTTTTTAAAGATTATGACATTTCAAAAGTAGTCAACAAAAAAAGGATTCAAAAAGCTATTCATTCATTACCTGTTCGCATGTCAAATGAAGCCAGGTCTCCAATGCCAGTCCCTATGTAAACTGTATTACCATCTAAACCTTCTCTGACCACCCGTATTGGAGACTCTCTAAAATCAATAGACAGTACTGGTCTTCTCTGAGCAGAAATGTCGTAAAGACGGATCTACAAACAAGGACAAAAAAGGTGGATAATCACTTGAACAATAGAATTCCAGTTTCAAGTACACACAAGGTAAATACAAGACAAATCAAAGTAAAACAAATATTATGGATTAAGAAATATTATTTGTAGATCGCTATCACAATCAAAACATATGAGAATGAGAATTTACGGTGAGGTCAAATGAGTATAACATAACACAAGTGTATGTTACCTGAAAGTTGCTTGTCCCAGCAGCAATTTTTCGATCATCTTCCTTGCTGAGGAAAGTTGCAGCAGTGAAAAATGTTGGAGAGAATATTCCAAGGCTGTTAACGCGAGGCTTCAAAAAAAGACCCAAAAATAATAAATACCCATTGATCAAAAAGAAATAATGCCAAGAGGTGATTTAATCAGCATAGAGAAATATAAAGGCTCACAGGTTTGGCAGTCCAAATTCTGCTACAACTCTCAAGATTCCACAAATTTAGTTCAATGCCCTTCCTGTTTACACAAACTATATGAAGTTTATATGTATTCATTAAATTTAAATTTATTATGATGCAAAAGATCAAATTCATCAGTACAAAAAAAAAGGAAAAATAATTTTCCTGCAAGCCTATACACAACCTACCCTCCAAATAACGCATAGTTCTCTTTAGAATCAACAGCTGAGCATACGACTTTACCAGCACCACTAATGTCCCAGTTTCTGCAAGAATCCTCGGTTGAAGCACTTGGTGATGCATCCTTTAGTGGAATATGCTTCAAGAATGCCTTTCCTTTTTCTGTACATATAAGGAGCACATTTATCCTGGAAAGTACAAAATTGAAATATAAACTTGCTAAGAAAATCAATGCGATAAATTACACAAAAATATTTTTTTGGGTGTAGCAAATTATTGGTGAAACTATGAAAAAAACATAAAGAATCAAACATTACATTAAAATTCACAGTTGAAGGATCATTAAAACTGCATTTTTTGAACTCAAAGAAACAAAAAAAATCACAGCCACTACATCTAAGTTATATCAAACTAGCTTGATGGTATGCCATCAGAACTACTCACCTAAGGAACTATAACAGCAAATAGCATCATGAGTCAGAAGATCAATTGAAAGGATGACAATTGTGGCATTATAATTGGTAAATTTAAACAAAAAGCAAGAACCAGTTCAATTAAACAAAACAAGCACATGGGACCTAACAAAACAAATACTATAAACAACTAGTAGATAGAATGCACAAGTAATGCAAGTTCATTTAAAGCTTATAATTTCACATCAGGCATGTTCAAAAAGGAAAATATTATTCTCAAAGAGTGCCCATCTTGGTAAGGTAAAGTGGGAACTATGAAAGCACAGCCAACTATTTCTCCTCTAATGCAACTATTGTTGTGTCTTTCAATTTCAGGCGTAGGTGTATTTTACGTTCCCAAAAATGTAAGGTGAGTGTTGTACCCAATGATATCATGTGACATGTCTAGTTTAGATCAATGGAGGTTTTGACTTCTTACTTGTCATTTATAGGATTTACAAAGTTTTGTGGGTCACCCAAGGTAGTTTCAAAATCACCCCAATGGCCATATTGCGAGCCATTTTCAATGGTTTGCTAGTAGGTAAGTTTGCAGTTGCCAACAATAGACTCTCTGGGGCTGTTTATAAAGACTATCCAGGGCAATAAGATGGTAAGTGACAGCCCAAATTTTCCCAACTTCATGGCTAGTTTGAAAAGCTAGCTAGGTTTATGTACGGGCTTGTAAAGAGTCATTCGGGATCTTTGGTTGATACAACAAAGTTTCAGAAGGCTTTTGAGAGCTTTAGAAAAATATCAAAATTGCTTCATATTACATGAAACGTTGAAGAGATTTAGAATGCTTAATCTACTACATTTTTGATGTTTAGAACATTTTGTGACATCAAGCTTAAGAGGCTTAAAGAACAATGACACTTACAAAACAGATCCAATGAAAATTTTCCAAGTACTAGATCTGGTTTTTTTTTTTTTTTTTGTAGGGCACGTTTGGATGAGTTTCATATTTTCAAGGGGCATGCTCTGAGTCTGAAACTTCTTTTATATTCAAATCATCAAGCTGACTTCCAAGAAAACCTTAATTCATTTGAGTTCACTTTTGTATTTTATTGTAAATATGTTCAAACACTAGTGAAAATTATTTTATTGTAAATATATTCAAACACAAGTGAAAATTAGTTTTTCTTAGTGTTTAGTATTTATGCATCTACACACCGCCACATCAGTTGGTATCAAAACAAACTATTGTCTTGCCTCTTAGTGATACATTATTCATGTAAAGCATCCTTACCTTCTACTATGCTTACCATTATCGTTAGTTGTTGCAATGTAAGTCTTAAAAAGTTTTTTAGAGCTCTAAAGAAATATCAAAATTACTACAAATTGCATGAAACTATCAATACAGTTAGTAACATGTCATCTACTTCATATTTCATGTTTAGAAGTCTCTATTATGGATTCTAGCATTAAGTTTGAGAGGCTTAAACCTCACTAAAACATATGGACAGACACATAACTAAAAACTTCAAAAAACTGTTGTTTGAGGTGGCACGAGCTTCAAATTTTCCGTAGACATGCTTTAAGTATTCTTTACATGCAAATCATCATATTGACTAAACAAATTCTTTAACACCCGAGAGATCACATTTGTAACTTATTTTGAACAATTCATAGTTTAAGAAAATCCTTTTTTCCATGGTTTGTCTTTCTGTGCTTATCTGCCGCCAAATCAAACTGACTTCAACAATAACAATTTACCTCCTTATTTTAGCATACCCGTTACCATAGAAGAATACCATCAAATGTAAACATCATAGCCAATTTTATCACACCATTAGTTGCATATTTCAAATTTATAAAATTAAAGACAAATGCAATTAAAAGAATTACCCCGAGGATAAGCCAGTATTCTTTGTTTTGAAAAGATGTAAACCAGCAACTGGATCTTCTTCAGCAGAATAAGATGACAATCCAAGTTCACTAAAGTTACTTGCAGACAGAGTCTCTCCACTCAAGGGGCTAAGAAGCTCAATCTGTGATTTGCAAAATAGAATAATAACATCAGTAAAGATTACAAATGCAATCTCCTTTGACTGATATTTTCAGTAACAAAAATTAAACCAATTAAGGACAACTCACCAGACCATTTTTCCTTGCAATTACCAGAAGCTGCATTGAGGAGCACCCAAACTTAGTAACTACATTCACATTGGTAAAGTTTGTTTCAACTAGCAATGAATTCTGGTTTTAAATAAAGAAAATCTCAAACAAATATGAAATAAAACGGGATCCAAAATCAGATCCTTTAAAATTTACTTGCAAAGGTTTTCATAGGAATAGACACTGTGACACTTTCTTTATTCTAAGAGAACCATAATCTTGGAAACTACTAGAAGAATAAATCCTTTGGATCGGGTAAATGGGAAAAAAATAAGTAAACATAGAATCAAGGAAATCAATTCCTGAATCCTGCAAAGAACCTAATAGAATAAGAAAACTACAAAATTGAAAATACAATTGCTTAATTACTAGAATTTCCACACCCTTCAAAGTGGACAGTAACTGTTAATCAAGCCATGCTTAGAATTCAGCATTTCAAAGGTGTGTCGAGGCAAAGCCATGGTCAAAATATCTATAGCTTGGAGAGAAGGTATGTGTGACATTGGGATTACTCTAGCATCAATCTTTTGCTTTATAAAGAAGTGAGAAATTTCTGCACGCTTGCTTCTGTAATGGAGGCTAAATTCTTTAAAATATAGGTGGTTGACTAATTATTGAAAAATATCCTCATAGGTTCTTCAATTAGAATTTATTTTTCCAAGAAGTTCAGTAAACAAGTACCCTCACAAACGTCAAGTGTCATAGCCCAGAAATATACCTTTGCAATTACTTCTAGATACAATAGATTGTTTTCACTAAATAGTAAGATTTCCCCAAACATAAATGTAACAACCCTAGGAGTACTATTGGTCTACTCGATCGACAAGGTAAAACTGAAAAAAGAACCTAATCAAAAAATCAACCTTTGTCTAAAAATTGAACTGTCAAAAAAAATCAATATTATTGTTTAAATTTTGATTAAAAAACGAAATTCACCATCTAGAATCCAATTTTTAGAAGACTAAAACCCAAAACCATTAAACCAAATCACAAACTATAATATGCACGATAATTTTGTTTTTCGATAAATTTTTTCTTTTCGATTAAAAAATCAAACCAAAACCAAAAAACTAAAAAAATATCAAAAATGGTTTGATTTTCCAATAGATATGGTTTTTTCAAAAAATCAAAAAGACACTAAAAACCAAAAGCATATCAAAACTCTACAGAAATCAAACGAAATTTTTTCAAATTGAATTGAGCCCACCAAATGTTTTTTATTTGATCAAATTTTTCCATTTAAGTAATTAATGCACCATACTAACTATCTCAAAGAAAAGTTTCTCTTATTAAATAAGCAAACATAGCCTTCATCATCAAATATTCCAATGCTTTTTTAAACTAACCTTTTAGAGACCCTTTAATGATGAAAACTTGAGATATCCTAAGATTATATACATAGCCTCCATATGTTTTTCATGTCAATGATTCATAAGTTGACTTGCTACAGTAATAGAAAAATTAATATTCAATCTAGAATATGAATAAATATATAGGCCTATCCACAAACTTCGGTGTCTCCAATTGCCCACTTTATTTATTTGCTCCCAGCTTTGCTTGATGAATCCACGGGAATATCAAATGGCTTACAACCGAGCATTATCGTTTCTTTTAAAAGGTGGATCACATAGTTACTTGACATATCTAAACACTATTACCAAAAAGAAACATTCTTAGGAAATATTAGAGCTTTCCCAAGTCCTTAATCTCAAACTATGTGACAAGGTTTAGGTTTGCTTGGCATACCTGCACACAAAATGATATGACACACATAACAATAAGAATCGCAAGCTTAAGTTCTTGGAAGAGCCTATCAAATAGCATATTGTTCGAGTGACATTGAGAATAACCATACCTCCTAATCAACCTTGTCAACTATTCAAACCATACCCTTGGATTTTGCTAAGTTTATACAACGACTTAGCTTGCACATGTTGCTAGCAGCTAACATTTCAAATTTTAACAGGGACAACTATGTAGATGTTTTTTAGGTTTCTATTTAAGAAGTCATTCTTAGCATCACATTGGAGAACTGAGCGATCCAAGTTTGTAATAGAACTGAAACTGCATTGGGTTCGGCAACCAAGGAGAATTTCTACTAGTATTTGATCTTATAAGAGTGAGAAAATCCATTTGCAACCAAATAAGGTTTTATATCATTCATTGTTGTTCCTCATATTTTATGATAAAAACACATTTGCACTATATTAGATTTTTTTCAAATTGACAAGTTATTAACCCCATATGTTTAATTAATCTCTTCCATTCTGGCGTTTTAACATATAGCTCTCCATTTTGGTATCTTGAGGATTCTAGTGTCTTGAGGGATTCATGTGTGTCTATCAAAACCTAAATTCTTTCAAAACAAATAGTAAAAAATTTTCTAAACATGGCAATTAGGCGATGAAATTTTGTAAGAAATGTAGATTCTTATGAGATATTTAATGCAAATCTATCAACCACATCCCAAAGCAATCGAAAAAATCTAAATACTCATCATGCAAAGGAACAATTTCCAAATTACCTTAATTGAGTATGGAGTTTGGATTAAACTATTGTATTTATTAGAATAGAGCTTGTTGCTCTGACTTACAACTCTAAGATACAACCTACCCAAAATAAGTTGATGTTCCTAAACAAAAGAGTTGCCTCCAAAGACTTTTTAGGGGAATAAATGACATGATTCGAGTTTAGTGATATATTTGGTGAAGGAAATTACATGGCGTTTGAAAATTAATGTAACTTGACATATTATGTAGAATTATTTCAAGTGTAAAACATATTTAACAAATTTTTTAAAATTTAAATTTATTTATTTCAATTCTAAGTGATGAAAATTAAAATATCTCATTTCTTATTCTCATACAATTATTTTTATTGTAAGAGATTTAGTATCAACTATGATTGATCCTATTATAAGAAATTACAAACATTTAAGAGCTATTATTTTTTCTTTTTTGTGTGTGATCCTAGACCTAGCATTCCCAAAAGATGATTGCCATTTTAAACAGTAATAATTAATGTAGTTTATTTAACAACAACAAAAAATTACAAAAGGATATAGGGCCCACCATGAAAGGTCATTCAACGTCAAAAGTCATCCTAAAATCACCAAAGCCATTAACAACTCGTGATCATCACTTACAATAAATTGAATGGCTAATAATATTTGCAGCATTTCAAGTCACTCTTGATTTCATTTCTAGAAAGAAAGAAGAAGAGTACTTCACTAATTAAGCTGCACAGACATAGAAAGAAGATCCAAACTGTTGATATAGTTGTCATGGCATCTTAAATCCATAACGAAAACCAAAGAAAATTTTCTTATGAACTAACTACTAAGATATTGAAAGCTTTGAAGAAAGCATTCCCACACGTGAAGAACATATCCAAGTTAGTTTAAGATAGAGTACATTCTCCTTGATCAATGACAAGGAGATCTTAATGCCGCACAATTTAAACACTTTCAACTATCACTAGTAGCAATTGCATGTATGTTTGACATGCAAAAATGCAAATGCTAAGATGGCTTGAACAAGAAACTTGTTGAACAAAAGTGCTCATATAAATCTTGACTGACCTAACTAAAAGCTTGGATAATATTTGTGGAAGAATCTAATAAACAAAAACTACAACAAGCCTACAAAAAGCATTTGCTGAAGAGAGACAAGAACAAAGTAGAACAAAAAATCATGTTAAGAACTCAAAATCAAACCAACAATCCTAAAGCTACAACTCTTACAGCCTATGAAAACCTACCAAAATCAAACCACAAGTAGATTAAGGAATGACTAGAGTATGATAATTGTTGCAAGATTGGTCACACTAAGGACAATTGTTGGGACTTTTGCATGGTAAATCAAATGATTGGAAACCAACAAATTGAAGGAAAGATATAGGAAACATGGAGAAGTCAAAACTAGAAAAAAATTTCATCAAAACATGTCTTCAACAATGAGGGAATGGAATTGTCCAATAAGCTTTTTTGGCCAACCAAAAAGTAGCCCCAACTTGATCATTGCAAAGAAAACCATGGCTCATAAATGAAATATTACTCATGCCATCAATGTATGATTTGACAACTTGTAAAAAAATTGTGGCTCAAAAAGAAGCAACCCAAATATGTGAATTGTAGATTTGAGAGCTTCAGATCGTATAATTGAAAACTAGAGGCTCTTGACTAAAATTACTCTTTCAAAAGAAGGGTGGACCATTTGGATTGTTGATGGAATCTAAAGTAGTCAAAATAAGACCAATAAAGTTAAGTAAGGGCATTACCCTTGATATGGTGTTGCCTTATCCAACTTAATGCTACAATCTTTTATCTATCGATGGGCTCACTCAAAATTACAATTGTCTTTAAATTTCTCAAAAATATTTGTACCATGTACCCTTCTACCATGACAACAAGCAATACTAAAAGCAATAAATAGTCCAACAAGATTATCATAGGCAATACAAAAGGCATGCCACTTATGATTGCCAAGTTATGAATACATGCTTTAAAATTTAAAAAAAATAAATAAATAACTCCTGATGTAAAGAGGAGGCAGGTAGATGATCTTAGAAAAACAAAGCAAACACAGCTTACGAAGTAAGAAAATAATACTAAGTAAAAAATTCTAAGATCTATCCAACATTAAGATACTCCCCTGCCATTTAACTTCTTAAGTAGCATGTTTTTCAAATATTTACAAGCTTTACTGGCAAGGTAATAAGGCGATCTATCAATGGGCTCACTCATAGTTACAATTGTCTTTAAATTTTTCTAAAAATTTTGTACCTTGTATCCTTTTACCTTGACAACAAAGAAAAGCAAATAAACAGTCCAACAAGATTATCATAGATGCTATTTATGATTTCCAAGTTATGAATCCATGCTTGAAAATTTAAAAAAATAAATAAATAAACCCTTATGAAAAGAGAAATTATGGTAGGTGATTTTAGAGGAAGAAAGCAAACCCAACTTACAAAGTAAGAAAACAATACTAAGTCAAAAATTCTTAGACTTATCCATCATTAAGATACTCCTCTGGCATTTAACTTCTTAAGTAGCATATTTTCCAAATATCTACAAGTTTTACTAATAAGGTAATAAAGCATAAAATAGGAAACATAAGTTTTACCAGTTAAGTCATTGACACAAATCATGTAAATAAAGCCTCTACATAATTCCTAAATCACAACAAAATTGTTGAACAACCTTTGCATGAATTTGTGTTCAGATACCTAGTATTAAAGCAAAATTTTTGTTTTCAAGTGAAAATATGAATCAAAACAAAGACCCTGATGAAGTCAAATCCAAAACCCAAAGCAGAATATCTTTTAAGAGACATCATGCTCATGCATAAAACATAACATGTCAATTGTAGATGAACATCTTACTTGATCACATGAGAGAACTGATACAAGACTTTAATATAAATAATCATCCGTATCGACAAAACATTAACTCAATAAATGTAAGTTTTTGCCATTTTGCACCAAAACTTGTCATGCATTTTCAATAAAACAGAAAAAAAAATTCCATAATTGGGTTTATTTTTTCAAATGAGACTTCGTGCAATGCAAAGTCCAACATATTAGAACTAAACAGAAAAAGATACCACATTACATCTAGAAATCATGATGGGAAAAGGTTTATGCAAGCACAAGCAGTTAACCTTCTTATGGTTTGTGAACACACATATAGCTACACTAGTGCAAAGCCACCATCGTTACCCTTATCCTCAGTATATATTTAATGAACTTCATTATCCACTGTTTATATGAAGTTCAAGACACGTTTACTTTATCATATGTTTTTCATTTTGCAGTACTATAGAATTATACAAGTCCAACACAACAAATCTGCTATTTGACACCAAGCCTTAACAAAGCAGTACTATAGAATTTGTATCCTTATCCATTTTTCAATTTCCTTTGTATAATGGAACAAACATATCAAAATAATGAATCCTATGTTTTAGATGATCTTCCAATACAACTAACTGTTAATTGTCATGTTTCACGTGTACTACAAACATCTTGTGCCCAATCTTTTTCTTTGATAGTTCTAAGTGAATGATATGTTTAATGACACTACAGAAGTGTCTCATGCCTACCTAACCATGCAAATGGATTTATCACAAGAACTACAACCAAAACCCTCTTTTGAATCACCTTCAAGGTAAGCCACTACTATTGGGGGTAAAATTCCTTGAAAATGCTAGAGATAGATAAAATTTTGAAGAAAAAAGATAGCATAAGTTGCTTAAACAAAAGCAAAAATGAAAAGAATCAAGACAATGGGGCTGAGGCACTTAGTGAAGTATATCCTAAATAAACCGATGATCAAACACCTAGGGGCTTGCTTGAAATATAAACCACTCAATTAGCCTAGAATTGAATCTTTGCTGACTACCAAAGGCAAACAATTGTACTAACCATCTTACAACAAGGACCTTCAAAGGATCATAGAGTGAAGCCTCTCAAAACAAATCCCTACCCAAAAGTTCAATTGACCCAAAATAGAAATAAGTCAAATAAAAATAAGTAGGTGCTTCGTCAACTATCCAACATGATAAAAAGTGTATTGATAGTACACTCATCATCTCAAGCACTCCAACTTCCTATTGATATCTTGAGATCTAAGAACAAGTAGAATGCAATTGCCAGGAATGAGCATAAATTTTTGTCCTATAAAAAACTCACGAATCCTTTTATCCCTATTTTTGTAGTTAATAAATACCCATGCATTAAACTGGTCAATCATTCAATCTATACCTAAAACATTTTCCTTCTAATTGGATGTTGCAATGTCTTCCACAAACCCAAGATGATAATTGAGTGACAACTTAACAATTTCAACACGGAAATTTAATTATTTAATTCCAAAAGGTTTTTTATATCTCTCAAAAAAGTGAACAAACAACAAAAAAATCTTATTTCCACTAAGTAGTGGTTGGCTATATACATCTTACAATGTAAATTGTAGTTTGTCCATCAACTCTTTTTTGATATCCAAGAAAGTTAAGTCCTTTCTAATAATCTCTTTACAATTGTTTATTGATCTTTTTCTACACAAATTCATACAACAAAATTCTAATAATCCATGTCTCCTAATGAAGACTTTAAATAAAATTTATTTAAAATTTCCAAACATCTAAGCCAACTTTTTCAAAGCTTGCCATCCATTGATGTTATGCTAATATTCTCCCAAATATAATAATTTATAACCATACCTTCTAGAGTGCATTCACTCATCCATTTTATCTCAAATGAGATGTTTCAATCACACAAATGCTATAAGAATTTTGCTATTGCAGCCAACCTGTTTGGATCATTTCGCCATCAATTTTTCCATCAATTTATATATGATTTAGATATAACGAAAGCTTTCATTCATCAATATTTTATAATCATTCTACATCATGATATTCATATTCTAATTAAACTTGCATTCCATAAAATCAAAACTAAGACTCCACAACCACTCTTTATAAATCCAAAATAACTTCAGGCCCTTAGTTTTATGAACAAGCATACTATTATAAACAAAAAGAATACATTATTTAACAATATCATAACTAATGCCAATCCTAGGTTTATATAAAGTGGAGAATTGCATTAAATAATCAATGGATAAGAAAATGCATGGATCTCAAAAAGGAGAGAAGAAAAATCATCAACAACTTCACCTGTAGAGGTTGTCAATTCAATTCCTTACTCCCATTCGTATCGTCTAATCTCAATTCCTATCAATAGTGCAAGGATCAAAGGTCTTGATTCATAGCACCTCATAGATATTGAGGAATTGTTCTAATAGCATCAATATAACCTCCTCTATCCACTAAAATGCAAAAAGATCCTATAATCCAAAAATGATGAATTATTCCCACCACTTGGAAAACCACATTATGTCCTCATAGTGCATCCACATGCTTGAACTTTATTTAAGTTGCTCTTGAGAATTTATCTTGTTTATGCATTCTTCAGCTAACTTTAACCAATAGAGGAACCTAAAATCTCAAATTAAAAATTGCTTTGTTTGAAATATCTCCTAATTCTTCCAAAACATGCTAAACGAGATGCCAACACCAATAAAGCTCTACTTTGTAAACCCAATAAAATTATACAAGGCATTTAACATCTACACAATTAGAAGTTCATCTATGGGATCACTTGGTTCCATCTCATAACAACCTTCACGAGTGCTCCCATTCTTAATTCAATATGTTCTCACTATACAAACCAGTAGCTTCGCAGTTAAAACTCAAAGCTCATTCAATTGATCACAATCCAAACTAACTTGATTACAAATGAATTCAAAGGACTTGTTTAAAAAAAAACTCAAAATAGTAATCTATATTCTCAAATTATTGGTTGTTAAACTTGTTTTTTGCACGATTAGGTTCTCCCACAATCAAGGTTCTTTAAGTCCTTATGCTTTGCAAAATAAGATTCTCCAACAATCTACATGGTTAAAAGGATTTGGAAGTCAGTTAGGTGTGTTTACAATATCTGTTAACAATTTTAAAGAAGAATGTAAACCAAAAGGCAGAGAAGGTCATCACTTTCATAACCACATGCAAAGCATTAAAGTACCTTGATGACAAATCAATCACTTATGCGTATGTTACAACCTCTAGAACTATACTGGAAAGTTCTATGAGCACAAAACAAGACTCAAATCGGCATTTTGTTCTAAACCGTCAATATTGATGCTAATCCATCTTAGTTTCCGACTAAATCATCATTTCTTATCATATAGTTATCACCCAATGCTTTGCAAGGAAGTTAAGAAGGAAATCCAATAAACTCTCTCACATGATATGAAAAAAAATAGGAAAAAGAGGAAGATGCAAGGAAGGGCGATGAATAAACACGCCCCATGAATTACCAAAATAATAGGATACTATGCAAAAGATCATCACAATTACTATTTTTTCACCTTAATTTCAGTCACTATAAAACACATTCTAATCTTCATGGAAATCAAGTATTTCATTTGTCAGAAATGCAACCCATCAATATTCACAAAATTAGCACATCAAAGACGGCCTATGATTATCCACTAATTGGATTGCCCATGTATCAATCATCGAACAAGTGAACCACGTAATCCATGCGAGTTTCAAGGATGGGTCTTCATCATAATCAATTCAACATGAATTCCCTTGATGCTAAGAAGCTGTGCTAATTGAGCCCAAGGTAATGAAGTGCAGCTAACTCAATCCAAGCATCGTAAAATACTTGGCAACTCAATTGCTTCATAGCATCAAGTCAACATCAATATTAATGGATATGTAGCAAAAAAAATTCCATAATATCCATAACCGTAAACACTATATAAACATCCACATCAATAAATACAATTATAAAAATTATAACCATCTAGGCTATTAGTTCAATCTCAATATCAACAAACATGGTAATGTCAAAAACAATTGTTCGAATACTAGGTCTAGCATTTCCTTTTACAACTAACTAGCTTAATTTAATGTATACAGGAATGACATGATAAGTTCTAGGTAATAGCTTCTCTATAGCCCAGTCAACTAGGAATCATTTTTGTTTCTAGTGATCTTCTTTTCCTTCCCTTAGCATCTTTCTTTTCTTCCATTAGGGATGAATCAAGTTCCCAACTATTTTATTGCTTTTACTAGAAGATAAACATTGTGTAGGTCATTGTTTTCTTTTTATTTACCATATAGTGAGTCAATCATTGCAAAATCCTACATCATTTTTTTTATCAACCACAATGCCTTAAGCACTCAACTCTAGCTCAAGAATGTGTATCCTTAGCTAGTTTTGTATGATAAATTGTAAGTATAAAAAAAATCAAATCGACGTATAAAATAATCTTCCAATATTACAAACCAACAGTTATCAAATGCCAAGACTTAATATAGGATATCAAGTGCCAAGCTTTGTATGAGATAATCCTAAGCCCTCATCTTCAAAACTTTCCTCCAATCATTTTTTCTTGATCACAAGTGGTAAATTTAAAACCATCAACAAGCAATAGCTGAGGTAAAATTGCCACAACATCAATATGAGATACATTGTTAATATGCTCTGAAACATGCACATCTCCGAACAAAAAAAACATCATAAAAATAAATAATACATGAAGTACCGGATTAGTCTGACAATCAGCGAAGGAAGTTGCAATAACACTTCGAGAAGCATCAGGAGACCCCCACGTCTCGACAACTTTTGGGGTTCCAACCTTTCCTTGTACTTCGAGGACTGAACCATTTCTAACATTGAAATGAAATCAGTTTCCACACGAAGATTATTAAAAATTAAAAGATCACGTCATAACCTTTAACAAGCCCAAGCACATCAGTAGTTAATACTCTAAGCGGCGGGCAACCAGGGCTCTCCACCGTAGTAGTTCTCGGCATTGCATATCACTGCTTTGGCCGCAATAACAACAAGCAAACTATCAAATTGCTGCAGCGAAGTAAAACTTTGAGTAGATTAGCATCGCAAAAATATGAATAAGGCCACAAAGTCACTATTGCGCAGTGTTTAAGAACAGGATTCGAATTCCGTAAGAAGTGCTTGATTCACCGGGTGATTTGATAGTATCCGGAAGAAGAGCCCAAGTAGGGGAACCCGGTAAGGAATCGGTATTCAGGCCAAGAAAAACATATAGAGAAGGGAATACAAAAGTTTACAAGGCTGAGCTGCTTACCGATCTAAACGCAGGACGACAGCAAACGAGAAGTCCAAGCAGCTAATGGCGGCACGGCGATCGTGAACTGGTGAAGGTCGTGATACACGGTGGCACAAACCCTACAGATTTCAGCATCGCAGTTCGGCGTTTATTTTTAAGAAACTTTTTGAAGTTTTTCACTTAAAAAAATATCAAATTTTAAATAAAATTATTTTATAAGAAAATTGTTTTACTTTATATATATATATATTATTTTCAAGATAACCTTTCTAAACACACGATTTACCACAAACTTGGCCGATCATGAAATTTTCAAAAATAAAATGATCTTGATTACTTTTAATTATATGTTTTTTATGTTAAGTTAAAAGATTGTTTTCTCTTTTCTAAATACCAATAATATATATATATATATATATAATAGAAATTTACTTTTATCAAAAGTTTAGGAAAAGATTACTCGAGAATAAAAAAAATTTGAGATTCTCATAAGCTAATCATAACTAAAAAAAGAATTAAACATTAAGGATTACAAAAATAAAAAAGAAAAAAATAATCAAGAATTTATCATATCTAGAGTTCATTAAAGTGATAACACTTCATAAGAAATTCTTAATTGCCTGAAACAAAGTTTTTAAGATTCTAATTATCGTAAAAAAAGTCATGTAAAATAAGATTATTTTTACACAAAAAATTAGAATTGTCATTTATATAATTATCTAACATCTTATCCCCTGTCTTATGCCAATGTGGCAAGGTTAGTTATAACGTCAAAGACAATAAGCTTTATAACACAGTCATATCAATTATAATTCTAACCCCACCATGAAATATGTATTTGTCTCCAATGTCTTATTATGATGGTTTGATGTTGAGATGTTGGCTTTAAGAGAATGATTTTTTAAAAGTCTAACACCAAAGGCCTACTTGCACGAATCTAACTTTGAGGGGATATATATATATATATATATCGTCTAGATTGTTATATATGAATCTTGAGTTTATATTTTATTTAAAATATAGAAGTGTTTTTATTTTTACATAACTATGTTATTTATAATGATACATTTAATCACAATGTATTATATATCATTGAATTTTAATTTTATTTATTTCAATAATAGGAGTTATATAATGTAAATCTTTGATTGCTTCAAATCAATTTATAAAATAAAAAATAATATTTTACATTTAAATTTGCAAATTTATGTAATTTTTAACATAAATATTATTTTTAAAAACTTAACATATATCACATGAAAACTTTTTATTTTGACTAATTCCATTTGATCCACCTTTTTGCTTATGTCTCCAACCATCTATTGTACACAAATAATATATATATATATATATACTATTTCTTAACTTTCCCTCTTTAATTATTTTATATTACATTTCTTTATTCAAAATATGAACAATGAAATAAACATTACAATTTTACAAAACTAATATTAAGCAAATCACAATGAAATTGAGTTTGGTTTAGGAATTAAAATTATATGAGTATAAATTTCTCTAGTATTTCAAATTATGTCTCATTTAAAAGTAATTTGATTTGTTCTAATTAAAATTAGCATTAAATTTTAATTTGATAATTATTATTTAAATATAAATTTTTATTATTGCTTTTGTAGTTAAAAATTAATCGATGAAATCAATATATATGAATTATTTGCTTTTTATAGAGAGATATAATAGATGAATATACAAAACAAATAATATACATAGGAGAAAAATAGAGTGAGATATAATGTGATATATGATATGTTACATCAGAGTGATGATTGCAAGCCGATCTAATAAAGCCAAAAAAAATAAAATTTCTAATTTCATTATAGAGTCATAGACTGTATCACAAACAAAGTAAAAAAAATGAGATTTATTGATCTTGTTAGTTTTATTAGTTTTTAATGAGTTATTTATAAGATTCAAAGAAGTTTCTAGGTTAATTTTATATATATGTTTGTTTTCATTAATTTTTTTGATATAATTTTATTGTTTTTATATTCAAGCTTATTTTTAATCCTTTTCACTTTATATTAAAAGCATTGTTCTTCAATTATATATAAATGCTTACAATAATCGAGAATAAGAACTAATGATTTGTCATTATTCTGGGTTCATAATGTTTTTATGTAGTGCATGCTTGCATATGAAGTTCTTTTCATGAATATGTAATCCTTAGCCTCCACTTGTATTTCAATTTGGATCTTTCACTAATCTACCTGTAACAGTCCTAGTTTTCTCTTATTTGTATTTTTATATTTTTATAGAAAGAGCTCTCTGAGACGAATCCAACGATGTTTAATTTGTAATTTTTGGAGCTCTAATGAATAAATTATGAATTTTTGAAGATTTGGGATAAATTTGTAACGTAGAGGATAGATCTGTAATTTTTAAATGTCGGTTTAGTTCAAATCCGATTGGCGGAGGGTATATTTGCAAATATAATATTTGGAGGGGGTTTTCTGCAAAATACGTTTCACGAACGTTCCCTATAGTCGGTTTCGGCCGCGGCTATAAAAGCCGATTCTGTGCGTTTGAACCGCATTTCTGCGCACACGGCGGCGAAGCACGACGGCGAGGCACGGCGGTGACGAACTTTCGTGATTTTCGGCAAGCGACGACGACGGTCAACGAAGGTTAGAATTTTATTTGCGTTGTCACTTTTATAAGCTTTTTGGTGAGCGGCGGTCAGTTGGCCGGCGAGAGACGCAAGAAATTCCTAGGTTCGTCGGCGAAATATTTCGGTTTCGCTGGACGCGAGAGAGAGAGAGAAAGAGAGAGAGGTGGCGGCGTGAACCGGTCCAGGCTTTGGACCGGGTTACGCTGCTGAACCGGATGCCAAGCGCGCGCGGTCCAGTGCGCCGAGCACGCCCGGTCCAGCGCCGAGAGCGTGCGGTCCAGCGCAGACCGTGGCCGGTCCAGCGTCTTTTGGGATTTATTTTGGGGTGTGTTTGGGAAAGCTTTTAGAAAGCGCTGTTTGGCTATAATTATTTTTGTATTTTATGGGCTTGTAGGACATCAAGAAGAATCAGAAGTGAGTAAGACGGGTGGTACAATAAATTCAGGTAGATAAATTCGTAACCTGTGATATAGCACAATAGTATTTATTTATATTTCGATACATGGTTTCTTATGGGCTGCATTACAGTTTTTCTTTACATGACTTTTATTTCATGGCTTGATATATATTTTATGGTGTTATTTTCTGATTGAACTGAAAGCATAAAAGATGACAAAAAGGAAATTGAAACAAAAAGCATAATATGAGATAAAATATAATTGGTTGGACATATTGATATGGTTTTGGCATATTTATCACATGTGTGACATGGTTGGAAAATAAAAATGAAAATTGGATTCCTGGAGACATTATCCTCACCACTAGGCCTAGCGGATGAGATCGCAGGGTATCGATCTTCGGATCAGATATCTGCCTAGTGTGTATGTGTACCATGACCTCCGTATATATTGATGACACCAAGCCTAGCGGATGTGATCGCAGGGTATCAGTACTATACCTGCCTGGTGGCACTAGGCCTAGCGGATGAGATCGTAGGGTATCGGTCTTCGGATCAGATATCTGCCTAGTGTTATGTACTGGATGGATGCCAGCTGGAGGGTCATTTGATATGATGATTGGATCCAGAGGATGATGATTCAAAGGGAATCGGGCCCAGTAAGTATATAACATATAAAATAATGGAAATGAAAATTTGGTATACATGTTTATCTGGTTTACTTTTGATACTGCATGACATTTGATATGAAGGTATTTGTTACACCCCATATTTTCCTAAGCTGATTTTTGGCATATATTTTTTTTTTGCATATAGACAGCTCAGATCGTCTCATACCAACCTGAGTAGCCTACGAAAAACATAGGATATAACACATCATTACACACCTACTTTCCTTAACAATGTGGATCCCATCTCCCGGGTACACCGTCAAATCAGGTTCATGACTCCTGAATTAACAGATGGACTCGCGCAATGTTACTCCTACTAGACCCAATACTCCTAACCCATACCGATAGGAGAACCGGTCTAATAGAAGTCTGAACCCCCACGGTTAAGTTCATTAGTCATGTAATGACCTCACCATCAAAAATAAAATACATAACATCTTCAGATAAAATATGGCACTCCACACACTATACCATCAAGATAATAAAGTAAAACAGTAGTGGAAACTACATTACAAGAATAAGATCCAAGTCCAACAAGTGCAATATTGTCCAACCAGATACATAAGTCAGAATCACCCTCACATAATACCTGACATATGAGAATAACAGTCTCACTGACAACATCCAACAGCAACAATCAACTAACCAGAATTTCTCAGATAATCACAGATCAGATATCCTCCACAAGCCTGCTGACCACGATCCCACCTAATCTGGTAGCGTCAAGTCTACCGAGCCACTGAAAATATATAATACGGAAATGAGCTACGCCCAGTAGGAAAGACAGCTAGTAAAACTCACATGCAAGAGAAGGATAATAGCAAGAGTATAAGAATACAGCATAACAATATATGGTGGATAGGCACTCTCAGTCTCAGACTCCGACCAACCACAGTCACCCCCAGTCACACCAGAGTAGCTCTCCTCTGGGCTTCCAGGTAGCGTGCCAGTGGGAACGCCCATCTCGAAACACGCATGGCGCCTAAGCACCCGACACCGCAGCGTCTCTCGTCAATCAATCTCCTGGAGACTATAGACAGATCCAGTCACAAAATCTCTAGCCAATGTGAGACACCCCTGCCACCCTAAGGCGCGCAGGCCTACACACTTGGCTAGCCACTGCGAGACACCCCTGCCACCCTCAGGCGCGCAGGCTTACACACATGGACCAGGAGAGATCGACTCAGCCACCGTCCCAAGGAGTCCTCTACCAACAACTTCCATAGAAGCTCACGCCCCTACAGTCATTGTCAATTCTCTAACTCCAAGATTCGGCAACATATGTCCAGGTACGACAAGGCGCATACCAATCCACATGTATACTGTGGAAGCTAAGTCTGAACCGCACAGTTACCTACCACAACTACCCTAAAACATCATATAGGGTCTATAGTAGTCCGGTCCAGTATGCCAATCCAATAAATATGCCCACACTGAGTAAACTGACTCAATCCATGCCGTTGCCATCAAAGCAACACAACTGTACCAATTACTAACTGTTCTGGTAACATCCATGTACCATACCTCTGTCTGACTGTTTCAACTGTACTGTCATCACTGATAACATTTTTCCCTACTTCAGGAAATTTTTAAATCCCAATTTCAATTTCCGCCCTTTATCCATTTTTTTTCCGAAATTCGGAATAATTTTCCGAATAAAATTTAAATTCCACATATATATCCTTTTTCCGAAAATTCGGATTAATTTCCGAATTAAATTTTCCGCTTATCTTTTTACTTCCGAAAATTCGGATTAATAATAAATTTCCGAATTTTTCCTTCCGCTTCTCTCTCCTCCGCGCCGCGCCGTTCGTCCGCGCCGAATCCCGCTGAACCGGATCTCGCCACCGGTTCGGGCCTTTGCGCTGAACCGCGACACCGCCGATCCGAATTAATTAATAATCCGTTAATAAATATTATATAAATACCATTAAATTAAATTTACAATTACTTAATTAAATATAATTAACCTAATTCATCTCTTTCCTCGGTCCGAAGCCCGCGAAACCCTAGCCGACGCAATCGCCGACCAAATCCAATTCTTCCACCGATTTTCGGCGACCGCGAACAAGAAGAAACAAAATCCGATGTTCATACTATCCTAATGTTTCAATAATGCCACTAATTCCTAAGGTTCAATCAGAATTTCCGCCAAAGGAGTTTCATCCGATCCCCAATTTGACAATTTACGAAATTAAACAATTCCAGCATACAATACTACCTTAACATGAATAAAGCACATAATTGAATCATCACATGCTTGGTAAAATTCCCAAATTCGGTGGTTATAATTTTCCGAAGAAAACCCTAAAGTTGCTAAAAATCAATAATTTGCATTAATCAATTCTACAAACCACAATTCGCATGCTCCGGTAGCTATTTGCAAAATAATCCATATTTTTAATTAGCTAAATAACTAATTTAAAATCTGAAATTCCTACCTCAAAGACGCCAGCGACGGTGAACCTCGTCCGCAGCTCGCCGCAGCTCCCCACCGAACGAACCCGGTATAAATCGACTCTCCTCGGTCCCGTGAATCTCCAGGCACAAAAAGCCCCTTGCCAGGCCGCCGGAATCACACGCCGTACGCCGGAAAACTTCCTCTCTATCGGTCGGTCGAATGAAACCCTAATCGATGTATTTCGCGAGGGTTTTATATATTCCTGGCCGACACGGTGAAAACCCGTTACGCACCGTTGACACGCTTTCGACACGGTAAACACCCGATCAGCCGGTTCAATCCCAACCGACGATCACGACCGTCCGATCCGCTTATCAGAACGCACGCGCAAACTCACTCGGCGACCGCCTCCGCCTCCGCTGAACCGTTCCGGTCCGGTTCACGCGCGGTAAAAAAACCAAATTTCCGGTTCAATTTAAATGGATTTTCGAATTTCTAAAAATCCAATAAATATAATTAAACAGGAAAATTACTTAAAATTCACCTCGGTGCTCCGAAAAATCCCCAGAAATTTCAGAAATTCCAATAGCCTCCAATTGAGCTCCTGGCTCATCCTACTATCGATCTGAAATCATCCAAGCCACAATTGAATTATTGAAGATTAAATATATAATATTTTACCGGGTATAACAGTATTCATATGGTTTATTTTTTACCGCTTATGAGATGGATTTTGTTTTATCATGTTTCACGGCTTATCTTTTATATCTGGAGATTTATTTTACTTGGTTACATAATGGATTTATCTGCTGAGATATATATGTCTCATTAGTGCTTCATCACAGGTCATGTATCCACTACACCGAGAGCTGGGGATTATAATGGTACAGGAGAGGACTATACTCCTGACATGTGAGAGGGGATAGATTCTTGGTGGGAGTGGATTTGGTTTCATTTTGGTACTTTTTGGTACTTCAGTTTTGTGGTTTATTGTATATATATACAGTTTAATATACACATGTTTTCATTTCAGCTCCATGGTTTGGATTTGGTTAAAATGTTTTAAAAATATACCAGATTGGTTAGAGGGTTAGAATTGTCTCACCGTCGGGTCTCCACCTAGGCATGGTTTGTCCTCACTCGAGATTATTTCTTATGCAGCATCCTTAAAATAATCTGTAGTTGGTAAGGTGGGGTGCCTGACACTACCATTGTCATTTACCACATTTTTTATGATAGAGCCTCACTTTACCAATCCTTGATAATAAACATAAATCAAATATTAAACATCAATAATTATATTATAAGAACACTAAATCTCTAGATAGACACTTGATAATGAAATAAAATGTAATTCATCTAATGAAAAAATGTTTGATATCAAGACCTACTAGATGAAACTTTTATAAATATAAATTTGTAAACCAAAAAATCTTATGTATAACTATAGAAATATATTAATAACAATAACATGCTATATATATACGCATGATATTAAAATCTACAAACTATCATAAAACCAACTCATAAAAAATAATGCCAATTCTCATATATTAAGACCATAATTTTTCTCATAGTACTATATAAATGAATACAACAATAAAACTAATAAAAAATCTCATGATAAAATAATACAACAATACCTTATAAAGAAAGGATAAACCAAGAGTAATATAATAAACTAATACACAAAAATAAACCCAAGTGAAATATGAATATTATTTAGTCATTTCTTTTTTATTTCTCATTTTCAAAATATTTTTTTGATTATATGATGCAATTATTCGCTAGTAATTATCCTCTATATCTAATAATAATCATATTTACAAACTAATTACCTTTTAATAGTATCCAACTGAGATAGTATGACATCTAATCCTATACCCGTAATCATTTATAAGATATGACCTTGAGGCCTATACTCTGGCACTCTACACAAAATACTAGTAAATCATATATATAATAAGGTCATAAAGCCCACAATATATGACCATTTGACTTATACTCATATCAAGCAAGACAAAGATAATGTTTTAAAAAATCCATCTTTATTATTTTATCTCACTTCATTTATATTTTTAATTTAAATATTAATTATTTCTATTTTTATCCATGTAAATAATATCATCTAAAATATAAAATATATTAACCAAATAAGACATATAATTTTCAAGTTAATTATCTTATCCACAAAACATAATATAGAATAATATAAAAAACATACTAATTTATCAAGTAAATCAAGAACTAATTTTAAAATGTGTTTACATTGTAGTTACGATATTTATTTATCTAAATTTAGGATATAAATATCTTGAAGGTTACCTTTCTCCTTAAGGTTTCTTACAATATTATACATAATAATTATCATAAGATCTCACATGTAATATAATTTTTAGTTAATTTTTAAGTTAATTTAAATTTTAATAATTTTTTTTTATTTCTCAAATCATTGTTGCAAATTATACTTTTATAACTTTCTATATAGTATAATTAATAATGCTTTCTAACATCTAAACTATTATACAACTGATAATATAATTTGATCACTAAGATAATTTAATATGATCATAGCCCTTCCCTTGATTAACTTATACAATTTAGCATAAGATCTACGATTCTCCATAAAAATGTGTTGTACATCTACAATTCTTCCTCTAACTGACAATTTTTCTAGCTAAATACATAGTATTGGTAGAACATTCCTATCGTCCAATATGATCATCACTTTCAACCCTTAAGTTGTTCAATATATTGTACAATATAACTCATAAGATCATAACATATGATCAAAATATTAAGCTTCAACTAACTTAACAACCATCATATATTATGCAATCACCTTTATTATACATGTGCAATCGCTTCACAAAGCTCTCACATTATTTCATATCAAACAAATCCAATCCTTTATTATAAGCACACTCAAACCAAATTATTACAATCAATCCTTCGCCCTTACACAAAGAAAATAAATACTCAATCTTATTATCTTTCTACACAATACCTAATACAATTTAGGTCATTCTATAATAAGATTAGTCCATAGATACTAATACATCACCTTAACATTTAATTTGATCTCTTAAATTCAATCTAGCTAAAATTTATCATATGAGCTAATCGGCTTACTAGTATACTACTGTATAAAAATTATATTATCATCTTTAACATCTTGGTTTTAATTCAAATCACATTCTAATCACTCAATCTAATTTTAACTCTAATTACAACAAAATCGTACCTTTATTTGCATAAAATCGAATTATATTTTGTTATGTCACACTTATGTTCGATAAGTCAACTTATAAATGTTTAGTATTTTGTTATAATGAGTATTTTTTTATTGTGAATCAAATTTAGTTGTGAAAAATAAGTCATATATTTTTTAAGATGATTCATTAGTGATATTCAAAGTATCTTAAAGTGTATAACAAGCTTCAAGAATTGAAGACAAGTACACCAATTTTGAAAAATATTTTTGTTGTAAAGTAGATTAACTTATTGATTATTAATCATAACGCATATTCATCGTTCAATCACTTTCAAATCCTACTCAAGCAACTACATTATTCAATCTTTTGTTTGATTTACAAAACATCTATGATCTCATTTTCACAGACGTAGCCAACCCCTAATTATTTATTATTATCATAGTTTGATTAAATATTACTTATGTATCTTTGTTAAATTTCATATTAAGTCTATTATTAAACTTTGATTAAATTAGAAAAAAATATTATTAAATTTTATAATTAAAAAAATTATATTCTCATCCACAACCCTTTGCTTAAGTCAAATGTAAAGCACTTAGGATAACTAAGCCTAAGAGGGCCTAGGAGGCCTCAAGTCAACTAATCTTGGTCCAGATGTAGTTCTGAAACTTGATTGGAGTAAGACAAATAAAGGATCGAATGTAAGCATATGAATGACTAGTGATGAAATCCTAAGTGAACAAAGGGGAGCCAGCCCCACGTTTCGCCTTGAATTATAGGCGCATAAAATCCTTTATAAAGAGCATAACATTCAGTAGTTATGTAATGTGGGACTAAAATATATTCCAGCATTAACCCATGCCAACAGTGCTAAGTTATTTATCATCATCTAATCATAGATGAGATGGTGGAGATTTCACACTCCTATTCGTTCTTTCAAAGCTTAAAATTGAATGACTAAATCTCGTTTGACTTGATCAAATGACTTTGATTGATTATGCACTTTCAAATGATTTATTCTTATCTCAATGATCCAGATCTCCCCATTTTAAATCAAATGTCTGAGATTATTCTAGCCCTTTATGTTGATGATTCAAACAATCCAGATCTCATTTGACATGATTGAATGACCTATATTTAATCTTTCTTGATTCAGTTGTTCATAATCTATTCATTTTATATTCGTTGATCTATTAGTTTAAATCTTGAAGCAGCACATTTAACGTTAGCATACAGACACACACTTGTTGGTATTGCATTAGTTTCATAAGTTTGCTAGTGTAAACTTTAGTTGAAAATTGCTTCAAAAAAATTTAAAATTGAGTTTTTTTGTTATTTCTACTACACTCTGCCACCATCACCATTGTCGTCAATAGTAATGGCCATTTTTCGAGCCAACCTGTATGCCCGTATGACTTGCACTGACCAGGGAACCTAGCTAATATGCTCGACCAATATCAAACTGTTGCTCGCGATGACCTGCTTGATCAGTTTCGACTCATAACAACCCATGTTGACTTGATATCACTCATCGATCCACACTGTTCCACAAGTACCTCCCAAAAATAAGCCCAAAAGGTCTGCTTACATCACACCAATCGCACCACTCCATTTTATTTCCTGTCATTTCATCGCTTGCCATTATTGTAGCTCAAAATGCACAACCTATTTGGAACTACTTAATTTAATTAATTTTATAGCTTTTCAAGTCAATTTTTATTCAAAATATTTATTTAATGATTTGTATTAAATTTTAAAATTCTTAAATGTCTTTTAAAATTCTAAAATATGTTATTTGATATTTTTAAATATCTTTTATGTATTTCTAAAATAACAAATTACTATTATATTTTTGAGGTCTTTATAAATAAATATGCTTAATAGGTTGTAATGAAGATAAATATTCTTAGAGAAACTTCTTTTATTTGTGTGTTTTTACATTATGAGCAAAGAGTGTGTGCTATACTCTAGTCGGAGAGATTTTAACTTCTCCTCCCTTTATGAGAGATAATGATCGAATGTAAGAAATATTCTATCAAGAGAGTTGGTAACCAAACCCTTATGAAAGATAATGATCGAAGTTAAGAGACATTCTATCGAGAGAGTCAGCAATCAAACAAAACTCTTGCTTCTTCTAACCTGTAATTCTTCTCACATTTTTATTCTCTTGATTTAATCACCAAAACACCACCCTCCTCAACAAGGCTTCAAATCCTAGCATACCATCTTATCACACTTTTAAGACAAGCTCTATCACTAACCCAAACCACCACCTTATCGCTTTTTTACATATTTGATGCTCCACACATCAATGCCAACAGAATTATGAAATATTAACACAAAAAGGAATATTTTTACTAATTTTTATTTTCATATAGTAATCTAAAGTTAGAATTATATTTTCTTCTATTAAAGTATTATATATAGAGTTTGTCTTAAATTCTCTATTTCATATGTATAAAATTAGATGTGATAAAAACTAATTTTTGAGATTTTATGCTTAAAATTTATTGTGTTATCGTTTACTCCACTTAATAATCAATGTTATAAATTCAAACACCAATTTTTAAACAATTGTAAAATATCTCACATACTATTTAATCTTAATTGGTGTATAATATGCTTTTATATTAATATAATAATTTATTATAGATTCTAGATTAGACCTTCGTAAAAGTCTAAATTTATCTTACATTAAATCTTCTTCTATCAAATCTAATGACTCTGGTCAATCATACTTAACAGCTAATTACATAACCATTATTTGAGTCTTTGAAGTAGCTATTTGGAACATTTTTTTAAGCTATTTGGCAATAGTTTATGAAAGTGGTTTTTCTTGACTTTTGAACAACTACGGTTAAATTTTTTTTTGTAAAAATAAAAAATTTATGAATAAAATAGCTAATGGACATGAACAAAATTTTGAAATCTCAATAAAACACTTTGAATATTCCATTAATATAAAACCTCATAACATTATACTATAATTTAGTACTTCTCAAAATACTAAATTCTTCAAGCTAAGTCTAACACTTTTAAGCTTTTATTTTCTTATTATCTTCATAATTCTAAGCTCGTTTATGCTTTGCTCTATTAATCGACAAACATAAAAAGGTGTATGTTTTATCAATTTTTTTTGTATTTTAATATTTTTCTTTTTCTTTTGAGTTGGGAAAAATTAAGTTTAGGTTTAAGCCCCCAAAAACCCAAATTATACCTACAAAAGTAAGTTAGACATGAATCGTAAGTAAAACCTTAAGTAATGGTCTTTTTTTCGATCTTAGTTTGGAGTGGATGTAAGTTCTAGTTTGAACTGAATCATCTAAAAATTTTGGTGCATCTTTCTAACTTTTATTTTTATTTTTTTAATCATAAAATAAAGAATTATATGTATAAATTTGAATATCAAAATTTTTTATAAAATAAAATTATTTGTATAAATTTATTTGAAAAATAAATAAGATATGAAAATAGTAATAATAGTAAAAAAAAATTTAAAACTCACAAATTACTCTCTTTCTTTGGAGATAGACACGCACTCTTATTTCTTTATATTCAACAAAAAAAATTAACTTAAATGCTCACGTCTTCTTAGCTAATTGTTGTTCCTTGGTTTACTTTTCTCTTATTGCAACCCATCTACTCCTCTTCCACTTTTTTTCCTAAACTCTTCCTAGAGCTACAACAGCATGTTCTAATTTCCGTTTTTTTCCTTGTAGTTTTTCTCTCTACCAAAGCCATTCTTTCTAAGCCAACTTTTAACTCATCCTTTCTTTGTCTTCTTCTTTCTATTTATTTCCTTATCAACTTCCTTAGCACCAATATCATAAACATCCAAAAACCAAGTTCTAACCCATCACTTGAGTTGGTAATGGCTTGGTTTGGAAGTTACTTTTTTTTCCCTTACTAAATTTAATAAAATATGTTTATATTATTTTATTTAAAAATTTATAATTAATTATACATACCGTAAAAAATAACTAACCTAATATCATTGGATTCATATTAAGAATTTTTATTTAATAGAATTATCAAAAAAAAATTTTGATGCATTTGACACCATGGCATAATTCTAAAGATCATAATAATCTAATAATATTTTAATCTATAATCATATATTTTTAATAGAATAACTTTATTATCTTAAAATGTATAAAATACAATCTTATTGTTTTAATTCTAAGATTTATAACATATTAAATTTAATAAATTATAAAATATTACATTCGAGTACCATTAATGAACTCGCATGTATTAGTTATTGTAACTAGTAATAGATCTTGTGTTGTTATGTCACTATGACCACCACAGGTCCCTTATTTGCTCGATTGTGCATACCTTGCCTTTTTATGTTAGCTCAACCTTATAAAAAATAGCATCCATAATAACACCATGTGCTCAGTCACCCACATCCTCACAACAACACCTGACACATAATCATGAATTTGTGCACCTCGCTTGTGCATTCACTTAACATGTTGCTCTACACAGCTATGCCATTAAATGCTCATTTGCATACTTCCGTGCATTGCAAATGAGCATTCAAATGCTAATGTAGAATGTCTTAATAAAAACCTAATAGCATTAGCCCACACCAATACATCCTTACACATTCCACAAAGAAACAATACCTTAGGTGTCTATCCACTCTAGTTTTATCACTTGTAAGCCCATATCCTACAAAACATAACCCTACAACTCATTTCACCCTTTCATTGAAATAAAATTAAATTGGAGCCATAGATCAATTGAAGTTAGATTGAATTTTAACTCAAATGAAGCTCAAATTGAAATGCAATAAGCCAATTATGAGCCCACTTTGGCTTATATCAAAATCTTAAGAGTCAATTATGAGCAAATATTATTAATAAATTGAACTTGATCGAATATATAAACTTATATATAAAATTAAATTTTCTAAAAAATAAAAATAAAATCCACTTTAGCTTATGTTATCGTATTTCAATAGAGATTATATCTAATATTTCATATCCAGAGTTTTAGTCAAATCAAGATGAAGTTGAAAAATTTTAATCTAATATTGAGTCACATATATATCAATTTGAGATCAAATTATTAACATTTAAAACAAGTCATGGGAATTTGGTTGGAGAGGGGAGGAGATGATTTGATATACTCAATGCTACGAAGAACTATATGACGTGCCTCTCATTGGTGAGCATCATAATAGAATAATTCTCTATTATATTATAATATAAGAGAATATTCTCTTATTTGTGTCATAAGATTGTTTTTTATGATGTTAGTATATGCATGGCACAATCACCAAAGAGAAGTTGCATTATTCCATGTTGTGAGCTTGCAATTAAACTCAAAACTTGTTTATGCTTACATTAACACACCTTGGTCCTCATCATGCTTGCTTCTCAACTAGTAGTATGCTAATAGAAAAATAATAGTGTGCCATATTATATTTCTTTTGTCAAAAATAATATGTTTTTATAAATTAAAAAATAAATAATGAAAATGTATACTTAAAAAAGTATACTTAAAATTTTTTGACAAACAAGATTCTTATCTTATAAATTAGTTGCATGATAAAATTGTGTTTTTGAAAAAAAAGATAATCAGAATATTTTTTTTATGAACATATTAATGCAACTTGGTCCACAAAAGAGTTTTTAAAATTGGTTCATTAATTTTTTTAATCTTATTTAGTAGGTTAAAATAACAACTATTTAAAATAATAATTAGAAGCACAACCTACTAAACTTCAAACTTTAACCTAATGTACAACTAATTATTTTAAATTTTATCATTTGATCCACAAAAGGAACCTTTTCCACCCACCTCTATGATTGATTCTATCTCAAAAGAGTCAAGTTGCTACCAAACACATCAAAAGAATCATAAATAGACACCAAACAAGAAATAGTATGAAACTTGATCTCAACCATGATGACCAACATGGAGAGGTGTGTCTGCCATTATGCCATGATGATATTTCTCTTACTTTGTTTCCTTTCCTCAAATATCGTGGATGCAAGCTCTGATCTACTTTTGAGATTTGCAAAGACAACAATGACAAAGACAACGACAAGGCATTTTGACTTTAAGGTATTTTGCATGACATTTTTTCTATTCAAGATGTTGATAATGAGAATTTGATATCGACAGAGATAGAGGAAAAAAGAGTAATAAACAAAAGATGCTCACTTAATTCTGTAGTTGGAATGGAAGAATATAACTCTTCTATGTCAAACAAAGTCGCTTTTGACCATCAATGGACAGTATCCCGGACCATCAATTGTTGTCAGAGAAGGAGATCAAGTTGTAGTGAAGGTCACTAACAATGTGCAACATAATACCACTATACATTGGTTTGTTTACTTTTCTTTTTTTCTTTATTATTATGTTTTAATTAAGTTATAGAAATTTGATTTACATGATTTTATCACCATAAAAAGTTTGCAAAAAAAGTGTTTGCAATAGGTATACTTATGGCTAAACTTATTGAATATCTTTGATTCCTACTTAGCCAATATGACATAAATCAATCATAATCACACTTATTTCAAAATGTCATATATGAATCAATTACAATCCAACAATCCATTGTCTACAATAAATCCTAATTAGTGTAATTCAAATTTAATTTAAATCAATACAAGCCATGTAAAATTTTATTTAAGATAGAGAGCATCCATTTTTTTATAGAAATGTTTAATTTTTTTAATTCATAACATAAAAAAATATATACTTTAAATAGTCAACAAAAAGAAATACAAAGAATTACAACTTAACTCCAAGGTTGGAAAAAAAAACACCCATATGCGTTGTTGATCTTCCTTGAGAACAATATGTTTTTAATTAGAGGATAATAATATTATAAAATAGCGAACATATTTTTTTTAAATAATAAAAAATAGAAAATATAGCTGTCTCCATGTGGACAGGTGCAGCATGTGCATGACTCGATATGAGAGATTAGGACCATATTATGTTTAATAAATATAAAAATTTCATGGCCCACGTGTACCATTAAAGTAATTTTATTTTTCTATAATTCTATGCATAAAAAAAGGAAAAAAATAATAAATATTCATGATATGTGGCAGGCATGGTATAAGACAATACAGAACCGCATGGGCCGACGGTCCGGCCTACATAACCCAGTGCCCGATCCGGCCGAACGAGTCTTACACTTACCGGTTCACGGTGATTGGGCAACGTGGCACGCTTTTTTGGCACGCGCACTTCTCGTGGCAGCGAGCCTCCGTCCACGGCGCTTTCGTCATACTTCCGGCCGCCGCCTACCCGTTTCCTTCCCCGCCTCTAAAAGCCGAAATCCCTATTATATTCGGTAATAATCATTTCAAATGCGATTACGGTAATCAGTTTAATTATAGCTAATGAGAGTAATGGTTAGCTCTGCCGTAGGGGAATGGTGGAACTCCGACATCGAGGCGGTGGAGGCGGAGGCCATGCACGGCGGTGGCCCAAAGGTCTCCGATGCGTATACAATCAATGGGTTTCCCGGTCCATTGTACCCCTCGTGTTCTCAAGGTAATTGATAAATTATTATTATTATTATTATTATTATAAGTAGATAATCTCAAAGGGTGCTTTACAAAATCGGTAAACAAACGCATTACAGACATCTTCGTTCAAGCTGTGGAACCCGGGAAGACGTACCTGCTGCGGCTAATCAACGCCGCACTAAACGATGAGCTCTTCTTCTCCATCTCCGGCCATCGTCTGACAGTCGTGGAGGCCGATGCAGCTTACACTAAACCATTTAGCACTCCCGCCGTCATGCTTGCCCCCGGGCAAACCATGTCCGTCCTGCTGACCACCCTCCCCTTCCCTCCCTCATCCCCTTTCTTTCCTCTCGCCGTCCGGCCTTACGTCACCGCGACAGCAGCTCCGTTCGACAACTCCACCGCCCTTGGCTTCCTCCACTACAGGAGCTCTGAATCTTCTGCCAAAAACCCACCTTTAGTCGTTCCCCAAAATCTTCCCCCACTGCGATCGCCCTTCGCCGCGGCCTTCTCGGACCGAATCCGCAGCCTCGCAACCGGGGAATTCCCCTGCAAGGTGCCGAAAAACGTCGACAGAGTGGTCTTCCTCGCAATTTCCCTCAATCTTCAGGACTGCTGCAAAAGTTGCGTTTGCGACGGGTTTAACGGCAAGCGTTTCGCCGCCTCCGTCAACAACCAGTCCTTTATCCGGCCGCTGGTCTCCATTCTTCAATCCTATTATAACCACTCAGCATCGGCCGAGCTCTCTTTCGATTTCCCGGTGAAGCCGGTGCATCCTTTTAACTACACCGCCGAGCCGGCGGCCGACGCGAACCTGAATGCCGAGTACGGAGGGCGGTTGCTCAGGCTGGCGTTTGGCGAGCGGGTG
Organism: Vanilla planifolia; assembly: GCA_023846275.1. Classification (NCBI taxonomy): domain Eukaryota; kingdom Viridiplantae; phylum Streptophyta; class Magnoliopsida; order Asparagales; family Orchidaceae; genus Vanilla; species Vanilla planifolia. The sequence goes on from CM043877.1 coordinate 3,711,065, forward strand.
GAGTTTGTGCTGCAAGACACCGCCTTTCTGAACACGGAGAATCATCCGATTCATGTGCACGGGCACAATTTCTTCGTGGTGGGCAGCGGGGTGGGGAACTACGATGAGGAAAGGGACAGGGCGAAGTATAATTTGGAGGACCCGCCGGAGAGGAACACGGTGGCGGTGCCGAGCGGGGGGTGGGCGGCGATACGGTTCACGGCGGACAACCCGGGGGTGTGGTTTGTGCACTGCCATCTTGAGGTTCATACCACTTGGGGTTTGGCTATGGGTATAGTGGTGGAAGAGGGGCAAGCGCCGGAGCAGCGCATCCTCCCGGCGCCGGCGGATCTTCCTGTGTGTTGATGGTTTCGTTAAGCTGAAAATTTTCATTGTTTGTTTTCTAGCTCTTCAATATTTCATTGAAACGTGCCTCTTCATCTCATGTCATCGATTTCATGTTGGATTTTTCACAAAGTATCGTTTGGTAACAAAAGGAGCTTTGTTTAAGGAGAAGGGGGGCTCATTGCCCATTTCTAAAGCAAGTCTAGAGTTCAAAAGTGCTATTTGATCTCTATAGGAAATCTCACGATTCATGTGCTCTACGAACCCAATGATAGTCACGATGAACACTCTAGTCTTATGATTATAAAAGATGCTTGGATGAATCACATATTATGTATATATATTTTAAGTTGTATCCAAGATTTCAAAGATGAAATGGATTATCTTAAGTAGTTATTTAATTATATGAAGCAATCAAAACACCAAGAGTAATCATGCTTACTCTTATTAGACCATTGGGAATAGCTTAATTGTCTTAATAATCTCGATACTAATTTTAGATGACAAAGTATAGTTGACCTTATCCTCATCAGATGATTAGGTAATTGCATAGATTGATGGTGTTGACTACTTGTGCTTATTAGTATTCTAATTCTATAAAAGCCCACGAAGTTGATGTTTAGAGGTTGAAAAGCATTTAGGACATTATAATATTGGCTTCCTTTTTTATCTCCTTTTTATAGATTGTTGGTGACGCTTAATTGGTTTTACCAATGACCATTTCTTGATATTGCAAGATCTAACAAGGATGTTTTAAGTGATGTAGTTTTGGAGTTTAAGTAGATTTTTTTTTCCTAGTAAATTTCTTTACATTCTCTATTACTTAACATAGAGTAAATAAGTAAAGTTTGTAAGTGTTGATTTACCTAAAGAACTAAAAATTGCTTATATCATGATTTTAAATGTAACTTCCCAAACTTTTCGTAAAACAAACAATTAATAATGATTGAGAATTGAAGAAAACTAGAGAATGAAAGATATAATTCCTACTAACATGTAATAAAAAAAAACTTAGAATCACACAAAGCTGCTTAGACGAGTCCTTGAATCTTTGAGGAAGATAAAGCTTTGGAAGAAATCTCCAACTACTTAGAGAAAATAGAAGTGCAAATATAGAATGGAAGTGAAGAGATAAGATATAGCATGCAAAGGACTTTTGAGTTATATGAATTATAAGTTCTTTGTACCGTGCGATTATTCCAATTGCCCATTACAATTTGTTGACTGAGCATTGTGGTTAGGACAAAATGAAAGAACTAGTTGTTGAGCACCTCAATAATGGCTGCATATAATCGTCCCAACGTGATAAAACAACCTAATGAAAGATGCTTTACTCGATTTGATCATATATAATTGATGTTAGAAGGGTGATGCAAATTATAATAAACAACTTAAGATTAATCTCTATATGTTAAGAAAAAATAAAGTGCAAAAGATAAATAAAAGAAACTTGAAAAGATAATATACAAAAGTCACTAATTCAAGAGAATTTTGGCCAAGAGAAGATCGGGAGCAACATAGAAGTTACTTTGTATGATAGGCTTGTAACATCTTCAACGGTATAGAGACGAGGAATTCGTAAAGAGTTTTGATTAAATAGATATCGCAATGAAGAAAAAGCAAAATAAAGGTCATATGGGTGTAAATTGAAAACATTAAAAAACTTTACCAAATGCAAAGAAAAACCAAAATAGATAAGGCCCAAAACACATAAGAAAATTGTATCATAAAGAGTGAAGAAAGCAATAATAAGTAGAGTTGACAATTCTAAATAAACTTTAAGCAACTAAGTGAAAAGGGAATGTAGTGAAATTAAGACAACAAAGTAAAAAAATTAACAAAATAAAAAAAATGACGCTAAAAGGAAATTGTTGTACAACGATGATATGAAGGCGATGTCGTAGAGTCGCAAGTAAACTAACATAGTGTCTTCCTATTTGAGCCTCACACTCCTATTTCTAGTATTAAAGTCTCAATGAATAAATATGTCAAAATTCTTGCTATAATCAACCTTAAACATGAACAAAATGTAATAGGATAATAAAAAATTTATTCAAATATCATCATTTTCAAATGATAGGTCTCTTATTTAATAGAGCTTAAACATTAAAAATAAAATAAAAAATAAAAATACAAAATTTGTGATTAAAAGCTATTCTTAAAAATATTTTGAGAAGTAGTTATTTAATTTTGAAAAATCTATTTTCTAAAAAGTTATAATCAAAGTTGTTCTTAAACAATTTTCTAAAAAAATAGTCATTTTAATTCAAAAGCTTCAATAATTAAAACTATTCCAAAACAGTTTTTTAAAAAGACATTTTCAATTTAGTGCAAGTCAAGTTTGTGCCAGGCATTGTATATTAGATTCGGATTAGTGTTACGTTGACAATGTCATTGGTTGGATCTAGGTCGATGTGTCACATATATAGTTGGCGTGTCAGTGTAGAGTCAAAAGCGTCGTGTGTCAAATACAGATTAGCGTGTTGCGGAACGGGTTGGCGAATCCGTGTTCATTCATGGGTCATGCAAACCATTCCATCGGTGCAATTTTTTATTTTAAAATGTAATTTTAAGTTTCATATTGACCCTGCACACAAATAAAAAATAACTTATTTTTTCGAAAGTGTCTAATTTTTGGGCATAAAAAAATTCTAATTATTATTATCATCAAAGAAAAATGCTCGACTCTTTAAAATTATCATAAATTGGTCCAAACAAAATTATGATTTACTAAATTTATCTTAAGATTATTAAGGTGCAAAATATGTAATATTCATATTAATACATAACATAATCTAAAAATATAAGAAACTTATAACTAATAATTGTTTCAACGAGATAGTTTGGATACACCACATTTGTTATCTTTATTCATCAAGAACTTGATTTTAATGAACAATTGAATAAATATTTTTTAAATAGAATCTCTTGAGAATTCATGTGTTATATGAAGAACTTTTTTTTTTATTGTTGTATTGTCATAAACAATTTTGTATTAACTTTGTCATTATCTTTGAAATTGTCAAAAAGAATAAGTTTGAAATAACAAGTAATAAAACTTTGATAAAAAAATGTGTTTTCTAATATTAATACAACTTTAATTGAAAATATAATTGATAAGATAATCTTATCACTCATATCAAGGTAATTGTCAATTATAAGACGTTTAGTGTTGTAAAAAAAGACAAACACTTGAGATAAATAACAACATTAAAAAATTCAAATAAAAAGGAATTTTGAATGATAAAAACAAAATGACCATTGTACCTAACGTGAAATGCGTAAAAAAATGGGATAATTTGGATTTTGGAGTTGAAAATTAAATAACAGAATATAAAATATACTAAAAAACATTAATAATGATATTTCATTTTATCTACACAATTTTAAATTATATTTTATTTGAATGAAAAGGAAATGAATAAAATTATATCTCTTACATGATTTATGATAAATAAAAAAAACAAATGTTGAATCACCTAAAGATGTAACTCATGAATTTTTTTAGTTAATCTCTATCATACTCTATGTTGATAAAAAATTGGTATCTTTAAACTATATAACACAATGATATGAACATTTTTTATAAGTTGATAAATACATCATAAAATAAGATTAATTTTTTTTGGTTATTTAGTTTCAATCAATAAACTAAAAAAATTTCATGTTCCAATTTTATTTTTAATTTTTTTTAATCTTTACTCTAAAATAATCATAAAAAGATGTGTAAACATTTCAAGAAAAGATGCTTTTAATTTGAAAGATTTCAACCACTTGTTTAAAATTTGTTTTTTGAAAGCTATAACTTTCATACATATTTGGACATTTTTTATTGATTTGATTTATTATTCGTCAAAAGCTTTCGAAGTCAATTTCTAAGTACAACTACTCTCCTTATTCATAAAATAAAACTCTTGAGAACCCTTGTGTTATTGAAAAAAATTGTTTTTGTCATAGTTGTATTGTAAAAATATTTTTGTATTAACTCTATCATTATTTTTGAAATTATCAAAAAATTCTATTTTGAAACATCTAATGATAAAATTTTGATAAAAATGTGATTTCTAGCATTAAAAGGAATTTGGTTGAAAATAGAATTGTTAAGATAATCTCATAGACCACATCAAGATAATTGTCAATTATATGACATTTCGTGATGCAAAAAAAAAAAAAAACCCCCTCAACACAAATAATGTCATAAAAAATTCAAATAAAAAGAGAATTTGGATGACAAAAGAGGGGATAATTTGGATTTTAGAATTGAAAATTAAATAATAAAATAAAAAATCTACTAAAAAGCATTAATAATAATATTTCACTTTATCTACACAATTTTAATTTACATTTTGTTTGAATAAAAAAGAAGTGAATAAAATTATATCTTTTACATGATTTGTGATGCTTTGTATGTATGAATAAAAAAACAAACATTAAATCACCTATTAATGTAACTCATAAATTTATTTAGATAATCTCTATCATACTTTATAAACATTTATTTATTAAAAATATATATCTTTAAACTATATAACATAATAACATTAAAAAAACTATAAATAGATAAGTACATAAAATGAGATCAATTTTTTAGGTTATTTAGTTCCAATCAAATAAACTAAAATATTTGTATTTATTATAGTTATTTTCTTAATTTTCTTCGTATCTTTATTCTAAACTAACCATAAAGAAATGTGTAAACATTTCAAATGAAGCTGCTTTTGACTTAAAAGATTTCAACCACTTGTTCACTCATACTTCTTTGATAAGTAATATTTGTTAGTTAAAAGTTATACTTTTCAAGCATATTTGGGCATTTTTTGATTGATTTCATTCATTGCTCAACAAATGCCTTCGAAGCCCATTTTGAACAAATTCTATAAATCCTGAGGCCCTTCATGGGTGCGTGTTTTATTGAGATCGTTCTAGCAATGATGCAATTGCACAACACTTTTATTAATAAATAACTATAATACTGTAGGTTGTAACCAAGCACATCACATTCATTTGACTAATTAGAGTTTCATTGATAAAGATTGTTATCACGCTTATTCATTCGAGCAAATATAAATGCCCAGATTGTAATATCTCAAAAAACCTTTTCATATTCAAGAGAACAAACCCTCAAAAAGAAAGTAATCCATGGCATTGATTTTTCTAGAGATTTGAGATAATATTTTTTGTTTGTATTATTTTTTAACTTTATATAAATATATTAGTCTTTTTACATATTTAATATATATATTCAGGTAGAACTAACGATTACCTTCAAGGATTGTTAGAAAAATTCAAGACTCAAAAATCTCTTTAGCTTTCTAATGCCCACAAAAATCTATCATGCAATTTTTGTGTTTAAAAATAATTGAAACTATGAACTGACAAAACATTGAATCAAATCTAAAATCGAACAAATGAGATGACGAAGCAAGCATTTTCTTTGTATAATTTCAAAAAGGTCTTCATTGGTAAGGAAATGACCAAAATGGTCAACTGGAGAATATGACTGCCTACGAAAACTCGTTAAGAACATATAATTACATTTTAAGGATATTTTGCAAATAAAATGTTTATGGAATATTTCAAGAGTAACATAAACAGTATCTTTGTGAAGATAAGTCTAAGATAATATTAAACTCAAAGATAAGATTAAATAAAGATTTTTATATTTTAAATTAGTAATTGTATTCATTAAGTGGTTGGGATAATAAAAAAAAAATAGTCACAATTATAATATATTACCATCAATTTTTTATAAATGCATTCAACAATTATAATATTTTAAAGGGTTTGAATGACAATTTTTTAATTTATAATTATTAAATGACATTTTAAGTATATAATCATCAAATGAAGAATAATTTTTGATGAATATAGATAGAGAAATTTCAATATTTTATATTATATATATGTAAAATCACATTTTAATGTAGTTGATGTATATTTTAAGATAAAATTTCTTTTAATTGATGTGAGATGATATGATAATGCTTAAATATAATATAGTTGGGCAATGAGATCACATCATAATTTTATATTTATTTGTCATTTATTTTTTCCGAATTAATTGAAGGTTATCTTTTTCTTTATTTGTTTAATATATTATTTATCAATCATAATTTAATATAAACATTTTCTTGAAAGTGCTTTGAATTTATTCTCTAAAGTAGGGGTTTAAGATTTATAAAATAATATTTAAGCGGAATGAATTAATAATTTTTATATTTAAGAAAATAAAAGATCATAAAATTCGCTTGAAAACCGAGAATGCGTGATATTTAAAATTGTTTGTTATTTATTTTACTATTTTGTATGAAATAATAATTTTTAAGTCACATGCTAAAGATGTTTATTTTAAAAAAGCGTTAATTGTCATCATAGATGTTGACCTTAAGGGAAGCTTATCATCACAAAATTTCAAATAAATATAAGAAATATTGTTTAAACTTTATAATTATTATATTTTTATTCTTATATATATATATATATATATCAATATATTATTAAAATATAGCATCACAATTGTGGAAAGTCATTAAAAATATGATTCGTACAAAATAATAATAAATCATCTTTTGATAAAAATGGCGAATATTAAAAATAGAGTACATTTTCATTAATTGGTGGACCTTATATGAAATTTTTCATCATAAATTTAAATAAAAAAGATGAAATATTATTTAAAAGTTATAAATATTATAATTTTATTTTTCTATATCTACATTTTTTACATATAATATTTGAATATAATTTGTCATCACAATTGTGAAAGTCATAAAAATTATATATATATTTTAAAAAAAATAATTAATCATTTTTTGATAAAAACGTTGAATTGGCGTCGACACGGTTGCCCGTGTCAACGGACGCCAACCCTGATTCAAATACGGTAGATTCCCTCGGCGTACCCTTCCTCCCTTCTCCTTTCTTCTCCTCCGCATCGTCTTCTTCCTTTTTCTTCGTATAATTTGTTAATAATACCATTTTTTGCAATTTATTATTGCCACACTTTACCTCCACGCCCGATTATCTTCTCCTTCTCTCTCTACTTTTTGGCGATGAGAGGACGATTACGAAGCTGGAGGTAGGGGCAGGCTGATGTCTTTCTCTCCGCGACAGTTGTTTGGGCTTACTAGGGTTGCCACGGTTGCTCAGCTTTTAGGGCTTCTTGGGGGTATGCTATGCGGTTTTATTACTCTGCTTTCAGTTCTGCTGATACGCACTAAAATGGGTTCCTTTGGGTGAAAGTTCCTTCACGGGTTTCTGCTTGGAATTGGGTTGGCAGTAAATTTTTTTAGTTGGTCTTTCGAAGCTTTTCTGTACCGTCTTTTGTTCTTGTGAATCTTGTTGTACTGTTTCGGTTGAGGAGGGTGACCTTGGATCGCTTCTGAAAGTTGATTTGTAGGTACCTTAGTGTTTGGTGGAATTAGCTGTATATTCGGAGTCGTTTGTATCTGAAGTGTTCTGCTGATGTATTCAAGCTTGTTGTGTCACGGAAAGTTATAGTTTTGTCTTTTCTAATGATTTGACACAGTAAATTTTATTGAATTGGGAGTCAATTTTGTTCTTCTTGTTGATCTTGAATGGATTAATTGGCCAGGTGTTCTTTAGAAACAATTCCATGTTCAAATTGTGCTGTTTTAGCCCTTTTAGACTGTGCTTTATAATGTTCAAACAAAGGAAATAAATTTTCCAAGAATGCATCCTTCGTTTTTATTTTATTTTTTTCTCATTTTGACTTCTGTTCCGTGATAAATTTTGTGAAAGATCTGTATAGGTTCTTAAATCATTAAACCAGTGCTGTTCAGGATCACATTTGAAACGTGATGCAATGTAGTAGTATACGAGCTTCTTTGTGTTCTAGGAAGCTGTAGTGTTGTCTTTTTTAATGGTTTGATGAAGTAATTTGTAGTCAACTGTGAGTTAATTTTGTGCTTCTTGTTGATCTTGAATGGATATTGATGTATGGTTGTTGTAGTTTTATCATTGTATACATTTAACATTGTCATCAGTTTAACTTAATTGATTAGGGCCTTTTTGTGAAACAATCCCGTCTTCAAATTATGCAATTTCAGCCTTTTAGAGCGTGTTTTGTTATGTTAAAACAAACGAACTACATTCTCCAAAAAATGCATTCTTAGGTTTTAGTTTTCTCTTTTTTTTTTTTTACTCCTGTTTCAAGATTAATATTGTGAAAGATCTACATAGGTTCTTAAACCAGTGTTGTGCATGATCATATTTCAAGCTTGATGCAATGGAGTATTCGTCAGATTTCTCTGATGCAACAGGTAGGTTATTAGATAGGGATGGACGCTAAATTCTTGCCCCCTTTGAATAGAGCATTTATTGTGAGATTGCTTGTCTTTGTTGCATCCAACAGGATTTCCTCGTGTTCGTTCCCTGAAGACTTATCCAATGTTTAGTGGTTGGCATGTTCAATCAGCAGCTAATGCGTATCATGGATCAAGCGATGCTAGTCTATTTTCGAGTTCATTACCTGTACTTCCACACGAGAAATGTATGTTAGAATTTACTTTTTTGCTGTTGTTTGTTAACTATTTGATGCTTCTTAACTACACGATTCCTATTTGCATTTCTTTGCAGTAAAATTTGCAGAAACAGATGCTGTTATTCAATCTTTGGATGATGCATCATCCAAGTCCAGAGTATTGAATGATGATGCAGTCAAGAAATTTTTGGATGACTCGGATATCCATGGAGTTGGGAGCTTGCTTCCAGATGATGAGGAAGCACTTTTGGCCGGCATAGTTGATGATTTTGATTTAAGTGAGTTGCCTGGACAGATAGATGATTTGGAGGAGTTTGACATCTTCGGTAGTGGTGGGGAAATGGAGTTGGATCCTGATCCTACAGAGAGCTTAGCTTCTGGGTTGGCAAATGTGTGTTTAAGTTATCCAGGAAATATTAGTGGTCATTATGGCCTTTCAAATGGGGCTGGAACTATCGTTGGGGAGCACCCATATGGGGAACATCCATCAAGAACATTGTTTGTGAGGAACATTAATAGTAATGTGGAAGACTCTGAACTGCGGTCATTATTTGAGGTTAGCATACTTTTTGTATTCTTGATTCATATTACTTCTGTGATGACATGCATGTTATTGCATTCTTAGATCTACCCTCTTTGATATTTCCTAGAAGTCAAACTGTTATTTCTTATTTCTTGAATAGTTGTTTGAGTGATTGGTATTTTGTAGCTATGAAGAATGAAGATTTACTGCTAAAAGATTTTTTTCTATTCAGTTTCTAGATGATTTCATTGCTACTTATTCAATGGTTTCTTTGTGAATTTTTTTTTTTATAACTGAAATTTGCAACTCATTAGATGGAAACCACATATGAGCAGATAATGGAAAATTCTGGTTATCTTAGAACCACTGATGAATATGAATGTGATATGAAATGTGGGTGCATTGGGTCAGTTACAAGAACTAATTGTTCTGTTATAGAGTTTCCTACTACAATTTAAGTTACTGACGCATCATTTATATCCAGCTTAGGGAGCTACTTTGAGGTTTGGAATTCTTCAGATTTCTATTCCATTTCAAGCTTTCCCTTCCCTTCTTGTTAGTGTTTGTTCTTGGTAACAATAGCATATTAATCCATATGTTTAGTGATTTTTGTGATTATTTGTGTGATGCATGCAAATTTTTCTAAATTTCATTGTGAACCCCCTAGGTAATAGGGCTCTTTCACTTTGCTTTGCACTTTTCAAAACCTTTGTTTTAATCCGTTGGGTTTGCAAATATAGCTGATCATACTCGACTTATCATTGTGAAAAGTGATCATCATTACTCATATATTTTGAGCACTTCGCCTTCTTCATGAACAACTGTTTGGCATCATCACCCATTTTGTCTAGTGTTATATTGATTTAAAGGATTTTTTCCCTTGTTTTGGCTAATCTAGGTAGTGCTATATCCAAATATTTCAAAATGCAACACTCTAATACCATTGGCAAAAACTTATTTTTATGAGTTAAAGCAATTTACCTTCAAAAAGCCAAAGTATTTATTGAAGAGAAATGTTGATTGGCTCAAAGCCCTTTCATGGTATTTACAACATCTAGCTTAGGTCATTAAGGCCTCAATCATCTCAATTTGAGCTAGATTTGTTTTTGTACATTTTTCTGAGCTTAAATTTAGTCAAACTTGCCATTTTATGTTCCACATTGAGCCAATTTCTTTACAAGTCAAATACTTTTCTTTTATTTCTGTGTAAGATTTCCTACTTATATCCATGCATCTTCAAGCATGTCTAGCATGTATTTATGGACAATATGCATTTCCAATTAATAGACATTTCAGTTTTATCTAAGGCTTTCCAAATGCATCTAAATTTTGTTTATGTTCGAGCCAGCTCCTGCTGTTACTATGTTAGGAATTGGTTAGCAAAAGGTGAAATGATTTTTCAGAAATGTTTGATCTTAAATTTAAAGCCCTATTTGTTGGTTTTTATAGGGTTTTGTTATTGATATATGTGCTAAAGGTGTGTGGATTAACCATTAAGGCCCAGCCTAGACCAAGCTGGGTGAAGCAAACAAGTTTTCATTCGGTCATTGGTCTGTATTAGACTAGTTAGTAATTTTTTTTTTGAGGTCCACCTCTAAAGAGATTGTCCAGTGTGGCTTATTTTGTGTTGATCAATAGTTAAAGAAGGTTCTATTGGCCAATGTGGTTTATTTTGTTTAGGATTGGCTTGGATAGATGAAGAAAAAGCTTTGCCACCGCATTGTTCATGTCTCGTTGGTTTTGTGTTATCCTAAGCAGTTTTTATCTTTAGGTTATTAGATTGCTAATTCTTTTGTTCAATTCACTCAACCCAACCTTTCTGCTTCTATATAGCACGTATCCATAGCCAATGCCTGGGTAGATTGACTAATTGCCACGATTAGGATTTTAAACTAGTGGCCATTATTAGGATTTTGATGGATCTCACAGTTTTCTTGTGGAAATGACCAAATGGTTTCTGGGACTACAACTTTTTTACCTTTGAATGTGCACCCCAAACCCTAGTCTTTTTTATGTCTTTCTAAGAAGTCTCCTCCCATTCCAGTTTTCAATTATGTTCAGTTTAGAACAGCAGCTGGAGAAAAATTTTCTAGCCAGACAAGGGGGTTATTGGATGCAGATCTACTAAAGGTGGCCGCTGGCAACTATTGAGTGGCTTGCCAACAATTGAGGAAGGTTGCTGAAACTGCTTGAGTTCCTTGAGGATTACTGGAAGCTCATTGGCAGCAAGGAGGACTTGAGGAGAGTGAGAAGAAGAGGAAGAGAGAATTTTTTCATCTGAAAGCAAGTCTATTTAATGCTGTTATAAGCTTTTTTTACTTCTAATAAAGTTTAAACCAACACAATCGAAGTAGTTATCCAATTGGCCAGCCCAAGGGATCTTTCTAAGCTGGTCAGCTACAATCCACTTGACTTCTAACCATGGATCAAATATCAAGCGCCTTGACCTGCTATTTAGATAACAAAAGTCTCCCTAATTTGGCCTTCAAGTTGATCTTTATGAGATTTTCTTCTTAGTGAAGTGATTAGGAATTAACAAGGTGTTTGATTCTATGGAACCATATGATCTCTTAATTTTTCACGATTTTGTGCCAGGATAGAGGAAGATTTCTTCTTATGTGCTAATCTTCAATTAAGGATCTATCAATAAATGTGGTGAATATTATCTGATTTGAACTTCGATCTTGATCATCTTTTGCCCACTTCAAATTTTTTTTTCCTTAATTGAGTATGAGTGGTAAGAGGTTTAAAGAAAGTATGGACATCTCCCATTGTATTGGAGTTTATGGGCAAGCCTGATTTGTTGTATCTTGTAAGGCTTTTGATCAGTAATTTGCCTTTAGGACTCAAAGAGATGCATTTTCATTAAATTAATTTGTTGTTTCTCTGCACAATATATTCATTGATTTCTACAATTGGTTTGCATCTCGGTTAGCTTTTGTATGCCACCTTTTTTGGGCAAAGCTTATTTTTCCAAAAATAAGAGTCATTTGTTTGGTTGTGCTTGGAAATTTTCTTTTGAACAAAATGTGTAGAATCCGTTATCATTTTTCTTTCATATTGTTTTGGAGTTACAAAAGTCCATTTTACCCTTTAAAAATACCATAATTATTTCTTCACTTCACGTCAAAGTGGAATAGGTAACACATGAAATTAATCTAACTTCTCAACAACAATTATCGAATATACAATTTTTTAATAATGCTTAGTAATAACACATTTTAAATTTATTTCCCATTAATCAATTTAACGTTTAATAAGAACTGTGTCAAACAAACCTTAAGATCAATAGTAATTTTTTGAAATATTTGACTTGAATGGGACTTTTGAAAAGATCAATTTGATGGCTGGTTTGATGCTGTCACAAAAACTGTCAAACAAACTCTTAGATTGATAGTAGTTTTTTGAAATTTTTTACTCTAATAAAACTTTTGAAAATATCAGTTTGTTGGCTGGTATGATTCTGTGATTAATGCAACATTTCTCTTTTGTGGCACCGTTTATTTGGGTTGGGTACAGTTTGTTCAAGTTGTTGGATGGGATGGACTAGGACTAGCCATATGGGAGGTTTTGCAACTTTGCCTTTTGTTTTTCTCTGGACAATATGTTTTTCTTGGTACTATCTTTCCTTCAATATTTTGTTATTTTTAAACATACTCTTGTATTTAGTTAGGCTGTCAAATTCCTGGTTGATTTCCACCCTTGCACTTATGTTTTATGTAGGTTGTATAGATCTTAAACAGGTCAGGAGTATGCTAAACCTTTTTGTAGTTGAACTAGCATTAATTATTTGTGCAAATGCTAGAGTCAATCCTATACTTTCTTGAGGAAAATTGGATTGTTGTATTAAGCTATTTGACAACCAACAAAAAAAAGTTTCTAAACCAACATGATAATCCTTTGCAAAATTGTGTTAATGTTAGGTAATATGTTAAACCTTGTAGTGATTGAAGGAGCATAATGTCATTTATACATATGACATAGCCAGTCCCATGTTTGATTGGGATAAAGGTGTTGTGATAAGTATTTGACAACTAATGTAAGACTTGCTAAAAACATGTGAAATGAATTTCTTATCTAATTGCATTGATACTAGGATATACCTTGGAATTGATATGTTGAATTGGTTGAATATAGTGATAGATGAGCAAGGGTGTTTAAAGTAGTGTTTAATTATATTGTTAAATGAACCAGGTTTCTTACATCAACTTGGATGAACATGACTAAAGGAGCTGGTCTAAAACACAAGTATGTTGGTGAGATTTGGAATATATAAACTTCAACTAACAAGTTAATATAATTGACGTATGATTGATAAAAAAATGAATGCTAAGCACATTCAAGAAAGCAAATGGGTAGGTGAAAAGGCTAAGAAATTTGATACTGTAGTATTTGATCTTTTCTCAAGTAAGACTTGAAATAGTGATGGAGTATATGTAATTTTGGATAGATAGGCAAAGGGTGTTTAAAGTGGCATTTGACTATAGTGTTAAATGGACAAGGTTTCCTACAGCATCTTGGATGAACGTGGATAAAGAAGCTAGTCCAAAAAACAAGTATAATGGTTTGGTCTTGGTATATAAGAACTTCAATTGACTAGTTAATAGAGATGATGGGTAATATGATTGATAAGAAATAAATGCTAAGCATTTTCAAGAAACCAAATGGGTATGTGAAAAGGCCAAGGAATTTGATATTGTAGTATTTAATATTTGCTTTCCAGGTAAAACTCGAAATAGTGGAATTTAAGTAGTTTTGGATATAAAATTGAATAATGCAGTGCATATTAAGAGGATTATTATGAAGATCTTAACTTTGAAAGATTATTATACTAGTGTGAATTGTTATTATGTATGCCCCTCAAATGGGATTTACAAACTTATGTTAAGTTTTGTAATGATTTGAAATATTTAATGCAAAGGATTTTTCAATGTGAAATGGTTTTTATAGAAGGAGACTTGGATGGCTGATCATGGTGGCCATAGATTTAAAAGAGGTTGAGGAGGTAAAATTATTTGAGTTTGCTTAAACTTATTTTATTTTTGTTGATTCCTTATTTAAGAAATGAGAGCAAGGATTTGATTAGTTGTAGGAGAACATAGATTGATTACTTAAAAGAGGTAATGTCTAGATTGTAAAAATTGTCGGTTATACTATGCAAATGATTAACCACTTAACCATTAGTCTTTGTTGTCCATCTTAAAAATTGTTGGAGAAATAATATGTCAAAGCGGTTTCTTAGGATTATGTGGTGAAATCTTAATAATGAAAATATAATTTTTTAAGAATAGTTTTAACATGTCTTTGAGATATAAATAAGGGGATAAATCTTATGTAAGATAGTACTACTTGTTGTATTTGTAAGGTTTTTGAGAGTGTTTAGAGACTCTGAAGAATGTGCTCCCAATCACAAAGCAGAATGGAGAAGAAAATTGAATATCTTGATCGAATAAGATGTATGAAGTATGATGATAAGAAAATACTAGTTGATGATGAGGAGAAATTAATTGATTTAGAGATGCTTATTTTCTTAAAAGATGATTTGTTTGAAGATGTAGAGAAAGAGAGGGGAAAGACAAAAGTCCTTCAAGAAATAGAAAGGATGATAAAGGAAAAATGATCGCAAAGTGAGCCAATCATCAATAAATTGTAGAACATTTCATTAGAAGTCCTAAGTTGAACGAGGGCAGACAATACCAGGTTGAGTTATATGTTGCATTCATTAATTTGTAGCTCGTGATTTCAAGTACAGGAAAGTTTACTCCATTAATCTTGAAAAAGAAAACTTGTGCTATCTGCCACCATTATTAGTTACATTTATGAGTATTCATTCTTTGGACAAAAAAAAAGTCAAATTGATGATTTTAAAAGAATTTAATTTGTTTCCAGATAAATCAGTTTTATTTATTGTATAAAATAAGGTCACCTTCTTAGTGTTTGTTATAATCTTAAAAAGCCTGAGCTAATGAAAAAGGAAAAACAAAAAGTCTTGTGACTATTGTGGTCCATCATGAATCTGTTCATTAGTTTCTTTTCCTTTTCTCTTCTTAGGGTTGTTACATCTATGCATTATAAGTTATTATCAGCTATGTCACCCTCTTCAACTTCACCATGCGAACTACATCCAAACTAAGGGAGATAAAATCCTAAGGCAAATCAATGATGACTCTTTTTGAACTTATTTTTAAATCGTTTACTTTGGCTTACTTTAAAAAGGTGAATTTTGATCATCAACTTTGAGAGCTTGTATGTCTTGTTCGATGGCAAGATTGGTGTTTGTGATCGAAAGACAGTGATCTCTAAGACTGCCTTTGTTTCAACAAACGAGTGACTAGAACAATGTTTCATCAAAAAAATAATATTTTGAACTGTCTATTCTTTTAGACCATGATTAAAGTCATTCCTTAATTATTTTTGTGTCTAAGCATTTTAAATTGTAAAACCATGATGACCTTTTTTTATAGGTGTCACTGTTGGAAGATGATAACTTAAAGCTTCTATCTTTCAGATGCATAATGATCAAGCAAAATCATGTTAATCATCTTTGCTTTCACTCTTTGAAGCTTTTTAGTTTTTGTTGCTTTTTTAAAGATGAACATCTTTTAGCCAATTATGTCTTTGCACATTCCTTATGAATTGCTTTGTCTAATCTTATTTTCATACTTGTCATATGTTAATATTGCATGATAATTTGGTATTTCATCAGAAGAATAATATATTGAATTGTCTATTCTTTTAGGCCATGATTAAAGTCATTCCTTAATTATTTTTGTGTCTAAGCATTTTAAAGTACAAACCATGATGCCCTTTATAGGTGTCAAACTATTGGAAGATGATAACTTAAAGCTTGATCTTTTAGATGTATAATGATCAAACAAAATCATGTTAATCATCTTTGCTTTCACTCTTGGAGCTTTTTAGTTTTTGTTGCTTTGTAAATATGAACATCTTTTAGCCAATTATGTCTTTGCACATTACTTTTGAGTTACTTTGTCTAATCTTGTTTTCATACTTGTCATATGTTCAATATTGCATGATAATTTGGTTATTTTTGTCTTGTTGACCACAACTCTCTGTTGGGTTTTGTAGCAATATGGAGATATCCGAACCATGTACACTGCATGCAAGAATAGGGGATTTGTAATGATATCTTACTATGACATCCGAGCTGCTCGAACTGCTATGCGTGCATTACAAAATAAGCCATTGCGAAGGAGAAAACTAGATATACATTTTTCAATACCGAAGGTCTATCCTAAGAAAAGTTGTTACAAAGTTTTGTTTTGTTTAAAATGCAAAGTTGGCCCCTATGTTTATTTCATTGTAATATTTATTTCATTTCACAGGAGAATCCCACAGATAAAGATTTGAACCAAGGAACTCTTGTAATATTTAATTTAGATCCATCGGTTTCCAATGATGACCTGCAGCAGATATTTGGTGCTTTTGGAGAAGTGAAAGAGGTGAGTTGCTTCCCTCTCCTCACTTCACCTAAATTTTTTACACTGTTGTTGGTTTTTTTTTACTGTCCAAAGTTGAGCATTTTCTCCTATGTTGTTTTTTTTTTCTTTTTCTTTTTTGTAGAGGCTAGTGATGATGATGGTCACTAATAGAAGTACTCTATGTGAATTCTTTTGCAAACATTATGTTCTTTGTTTTAATTCATATTGTTTTGACAATTCAGTTCTCTCCTGCTACAGATAAGGGAGACACCACACAAAAGACATCATAAATTTATTGAATTTTATGATATTAGAGCTGCTGAGGCAGCCCTTCGTGCATTAAACAAGAGTGACATTGCTGGCAAGCGCATAAAGTTGGAACCTAGTCGTCCAGGTGGTGCTCGTAGAAGGTTAGATATGCATAGATGTTTGTGTTGTTTGATTCTGTTGGCTATGCATGCTTTTACTTTTCTACTGCTTCAAGATTGTCCATTCCCTTTTTTTTTTTTTGCTTATATGAGATTATTGACATTTCCAATCTTTCATGCCCATAAGATGTATTTGTTATTAATCCAATTTACAGTTTGATCTAAGTAGAATTTTTTTACCATCTTATTAACCTTTTGAAAGGTTTCCTTTGGAACTCCAATAAGGTTTAAAGAAACTTTAGCCTTGATTAGTTAGTAGCAAAACGAGTGGCCAGGCAATGATTTTATGTTAACTTATTAAAGGAAGGTGTTATGTTGGTCTATTTTGAATCAATAGAAGGTATTATATCCATCAGTTAATGGCATGGCTAGGTTTATTTTTGAAAAAAGACTAGTTATTTATGTCACAAAAGAAAAATAAAATTAGTTCAAGATTCTCAAGGACAAATAAAATTTCTTAGATGGTTGCTAAGTTCTTAAAATTTTGCATTGATGAAAGGGAATGGAAGAATGATAAGGGTGACAATTTAAGAATAATTTTTTGTTTTTTTTTATGTATAGTACAAAATACACGACCAATTATATAGAAGACATGTTTTAAATTCTACACATACACTTAAAATCCTTCAAATTAACAATATTATATTCAATTCATTAAAATTTTTACGATTTCCTTCCACTTCCAAATCCTAAAAGTTCTTTCTCCAATTGCTAATTTGTTATTGATTACCATTTGTTGGCAATCACCCCTTCCTTTCTCTCCTTTGGTTTCTCTTCTTTCTATCTTCTCTTTTCATCTTCTCTCTCTCTCACTCTCTCTCTCTCTCTCTCTCTCTCTTTCTCTCTCTTTTCTTTATTTCTCCCCTTCTACAAGCAATAATTTGCCATCAATGATTGTCCTCATCTTCTATATCCTCCTCTCTTTGCTCTCTTTTTTATCGTTCTCATTTCTCTCTACTCTCTCTTGTGTCTCTTTCCACTTCCCATCCATCCTCACCTTCACTTGTGCTTTGCATTAGTGAAGGTAGTTGGAGTAGGGGAGAGGAATTAAGGAGATAAAGGAGAATGAGAAGAGGGGGAAGGTGATGAAGTTGGGGGAACTATTGGCATTTGGTTTTAGGCTTGGAATTGAGTTTAGGGTTTTCATGTTTTGGTGAACAAATACATAATTTGTATTTTTATAAATATTCAAATTGGGGTCTCTAACATGCAATTGGGCATGTTTGTTGTTTTAAATATGAAAAAAAATCATAAATTGTTTTTAGCCATTCCATTGCAAATTGGAGCAATTATCCTTTTAGTGAGCAAGATTGGCTCCGAAGAGTTAATTTGTTAGTATTTTTCTTGGAAAAAATGATTTTTTGTTAGCTAATGGTTTGATTTAAAACATTATAGAGAGCTAACTTTATGCATAAATTTAAATAAATATTAGAATTCCTTTTGCTTGAATGATAAATTATCAACTTAACTATTTTTAAGCTCTAATCTAATTAAATGATATGCTTACAACAAGCCTTGTTCTCACTAAGTGGGATTGACTATATGGATCCTCTCTCAATATCACACTCTCTATTGACATCTCTTAATATTTGAGTATGTTAAGCCCTTTTAATAGTCCTTTATCATGATTTTAGTTTGCTTTTCCCATATTCATAAGAAAATATTCCACTACCTCACATTTGCTATCATTTGTGCCTTAAATTTTCATAAACCCTGCTTTATTTTTTTAAAAAAATTTTCTTAGAAATATCTAATTCCGTGTTTCCGATCAATTTTACTAGCTTTTTGTTGGATCATTGTGCTTATAATTGACCACAAATCCTTGATTATGATAGATAGGGTACATTGATGTGTGGGAATCCATCATGGAATAATTGACATGAATTAACTGATGGATTGGGACATAGATGAGTCAAGATACATTACATCTCAACAATATTTGTAACATTTTTTACTTTTTTTTTTAACTTTAAATTAAATATCAACCTAATGTTAAACCAAAACTATTGAAACAGAAACATGTGGAGGTCAATTGAAACCAAAATAGAAATTTAAAACCTTAGTTTAAATTAGAATCTAATTTGACAATCCAAATAAATACAAAGGTTTTTAAAACTTTAATCAGTTTACTATCATACAAATGATTACAATTTGATGTGGGTTTTGGGATTGACTTCTATATTTAACTTTAAATATGGATATACAACTACAACAATAAAAATTTGCACTGGGTTGATCGGCTATGTTAATATTTTGACACTGTTATGTTCTATCTATTAATAACCCTTTTCACTAATAAGTTGCAATGTTGTCAAAAGATTTATGTAGTCCAGTCCATCCAATAGGTTAAGACGTTTTGTATATCCATATTGGAAACGTACTACAAAACCTCAATGTGAGCCCAAACCCATTTTAGTTTGCATCATTTTTATGATGCTAAATTGATTCAAGTTCAATAGAAAAAAAAAAAAAACTTTGTATGGATATGGCTGAAGTTCATCCTCAGAACTCTATTCTAGGCATGCATGGGCCACAATGGTGATAGATGCTTGATTGGCAAGTCTCTGTTCTTTTAAATTTCGTTATTTTGAATAGCATTTCTTTCCTTGCATGGGTCATGCTGTTTTTGTTTTCTTTTGACTTTCTTTTACACCAGTTTTGATTGTTTTTTATTTATTTATTATTAAATAGTTTTTTGCTCTAAACAGCTTAATTCAACAAATGGGACTAGAGTTGGAAAAGGATGAATCCAGAATTTATAGAAACAATGGTGGTTCACCTATTGCAAGTTCTCCTCCAGGTTAACTTGTTCCTTGACTTTTTTGGGTTTGGGTATTGTTCTTAAATCTAGGCAAACTAATTGTTTTATGCATTTTCACTGATGATAGGTACATGGGGACAATTCAGCGAAAGTGGTTCTACGTCGCCTTTTGCTAGGTGTACTGGTTCTAATGGTGTTGAAGGAGTCAGTTATTTGCCTGGATTAGCTTCTTTAGTTTCTCCACCTCCAAGTTCTGTGAAAATTATTTCTGGGAAAGAAAAAAGCATGATCGGCCTTCCTGACCATGTCAATAGAAACCAATTATCACAAGGAGTAGCTTATCAGCATTCTCATTCATTTCCAGAGCAAACTGAAATACTGCATAACACGATCCCAAACATGGTTACGGGATCTTCTCTTGTTCATGCGACTTCAAGTACATCTGGTATTGGTACAATGACTGGAACCAGTTCTCTTTGGGGTAGTCCTCCTTTTACTAACCTTTCTCATCCTTCTTCTTGGCAATCTATGACTGGGCAAGGCCTAGGGCAAGGAGCTATATTGTCAGGCCATCATATTCCCTTCATTGGTTCACCTACATCCCTTAATCATCAGTACCACCATGTAGGATCTGCTCCATCGGGTATATCAATTGAGCGGCCTTATGGTTACTTTTCTGAGAATTCGGGGACATCTTTCATGAATCCATCCCCATTTGGAGGTTTGGGAATAGGCAGAAATGATGGAGGGTTAAATGTGAATCCTAATTCTAGGATGCCTTTGAGCCCTGGGATTGTTTTATCTGGGAGCATGTTGGACAATACTAGATCAAATTTCAGGATGTTGGCATCACAGAAGTATTGCAATTCATTCTTTAGTAATGTTCCTTATCCTGGAGCTGAGAGTGTGAATGATCGAGGTCGCAGCCGGCGAGTTGATAATAGTGGTAGTCAACTTGACAGCAAGAAGCAATATCAGCTAGACTTGGACAAAATTATCACTGGAGAGGATACCAGGACAACCTTGATGATTAAAAATATTCCCAATAAGTTAGTATCATGTTGAGTTGATGGATGGGCTTAGTGTTTGATATGTTTACACTAATGTTGCTTTTTTATCTGAACTAAGGTATACTTCAAAGATGTTGCTAGCCACCATTGACGAGTACCATAAGGGTACTTATGATTTCCTGTATTTGCCAATTGATTTTAAGGTGACTATAATGAATTTAAGTTTTTCTTTTTCTTTATTTTTGGTTTAAGAATCAAATGCATTCTTTGCATAGACGTTGATTTACCTTATTATTTTCTTGTAGAATAAATGCAATGTGGGCTATGCGTTCATCAACATGCTGAGTCCTTCATACATCCTTCCATTTTACCAGGTAATTCCTTAGAGTCTTCTAATGGATTTTGATATCTTGCGTAGTTGAGCACTTTATTGAAGTTAATTGGATCTTGTAAGCTGTTGGTTGCAGTTGTACTGTAAATTACTTGCGATAAATTCTGATTTAATATTAAGGAGGTATGTCTATATGAGAATATTAATTCTTTATTTTTATCATACAGACATTTAACGGAAAGAAATGGGAAAAATTCAACAGTGAGAAAGTTGCCTCACTGGCGTATGCACGCATTCAAGGGAAGGCGGCGCTCATTAGTCACTTCCAAAATTCTAGCTTGATGAATGAGGACAAGCGATGTCGCCCAATACTCATTAATTCTGAGGGGTCAGAAGCAGGTGATCAGGTAAGTGAATGCAAGTTATATGAGGCTTGTTCATATTTGCATTGTAAACGCTACTGAACCAAATGTAGAACATAATGCTTTAAAAAATTGTGACAAAAATAAACGTGATGACGTGAATGTAGTGTTTACTTTGGAGAAAAGTTGCTTGGTATCCTTTCTTCTATGGCCGCCCTGGAAATTACATAGGCCATTGTTGTGCAGTTCTTCCCATATTCAAATTTCAAGTGATGTTCACTATAAAATTCATTGGTTTTCCTTGTTCAACATGAAGTGCTGTACTTTTGAACGTTCATAGAACTGTTTAAATCTTAAGGATTAAGTAATGAATAGTTTGGCTTGAGTTAATAGTGAGACATTTGATGAGCCATGCCCTTAATCAAATAGAGCTGCTGGGATTGAGCATCTTGAGATAAAGATCATTCCTTTCATGCCCTTGCATGAATACCAGCAAATGCAGAGGGTTGTATTGAGTTGGACAATCATCATAAACAGCAAGCATCAATCCTATGCAAAATTAAATTAATGTCAGT
This sequence comes from Vanilla planifolia, assembly GCA_023846275.1. Lineage (NCBI taxonomy): Eukaryota > Viridiplantae > Streptophyta > Magnoliopsida > Asparagales > Orchidaceae > Vanilla > Vanilla planifolia. The sequence goes on from CM043877.1 coordinate 3,733,324, forward strand.
GTTATTCAAATGGTATGTTTGCCTTGCTACAATGTCAAGTGGGAGAGGACTGTTGCAACAATGCCTTAGTTTAAATGAGCAAGGGTTCTCGCATCATCATAGATGGATGATAGTAAAGCTGCTAGTACATGACAATATAACTATGATAGGATCTTGGAATATATGTATTTTGGTTGGTTTGTTGTTGGAATTATTAGATTTCAGGATTCATGGGAAAATACATATTGTTTATACCAAAAACCATGTGGGTTGGTGGGAATGCCTAGAGAATTAATTCTTTTGGATTGTGAATACCAAAGCATGAGTTCTGTACAACTTTCAATGTTGTTGTGGCAAGACCAATTATTAATACTGATATTATTTGTGTTGCTTAAATAGGGATTGATGCTAGTGTTATCTATATTTTTTTGTAATTATTTGGAGCAAGAATTTTTTTGGGCAAAATGATTTTTATTGGAGACTTAAATGAGCATGTTGGAAGAGAAGCAAAAGAATTTAAAATTTTTTAATATGCTTATCGGTTTGGGGAGGCTAATTGAGTATTAAAAATTACTTAAAAAACTTGTTTCAGCATATAATCTTATTATCACTAACATTTTCTTTAAGAAACAAGAAGAGTATTTTGTTGCTTAAGTTTGGAGTTTGTAGAACATAAAATTGATTATTCTCTTATGAGAATAAAAGACCATTAAAATCATGATGATTATAAGGTCAAACTAGGAAATTGTTTTACCATTCAACATTGATTGATGATCTTAGATGTCCAACTTATCAATTTTAAGATAAAGAATAAGTAAATAATATGCTAAAGGTGGTATGTCAAGGGTGGAAACAGAAATTTATGCAATGGAAAAATTCATGGAACTGTCTCCTTAGGATTTAGATAGGGGATCAAATCTTATGTGAGATATTGTTGTTACATTTATATCGTAGGTAAAAAAATATGCTGAAAGAATTTAAGAGATGTCCAGATGTGGTTGAAACAAAAAAAATAATAAGATTAGAAGAAGTTGTCTTAAAATATAGTTTAGTTATAATAGAGTAAAGAGTTGAGAAAGATTTATACTAACATGCAAGAGGATAAAAATATGATTAGTGATACTAATAAAGTGGATTTAGAATATTTTATAAGCGTTTGGATAATAAAGAGTAAAAATGAGACATACACTCATTTATGTATGTAGATTTATCAAAGTGATAGTCGATAATGTGTTAAGGATGACAAAATAAATTACCTATCGATGATAAGTATATTTGACAAGCTACTTTCATATGTTTTCGATAAAGGTTGGGATACAATAATTAATTATTTAGATTATGTTGTTTGAAACAAAAATTAATTTTTCTCTTTGTTGGTATGTTCATATAAATGGAATTAAAAGAAGTTTTGTAGAAGAAAATATGCGAAAAATATGACTATATGTCATTCTCATAGATGTTTGAAAATGTTTGAGAGAAGCGGATATCTTTGTTTTTTTTATGATGCTCAATATTTTGAAGCAAAAAAGACGTTGAAAAAGTACTTTAATATTGATTTATTAGAATGGAGAAAATATTTAAAATGGTGGGAACTGAGTTATTGAGTTGTACCCATTATGTTTGAGTGATTAATCATAAATGACAATGTGGTATTGATGTCTCATTGGTTTTTGCCATGAAGATTGACCATTTTGATCGTACACTTGCTATAAGAGATTTAATAAGAAAGTTTATGACAATAAAAGATGATCTTCATTTAATTTTTATTGATATGATGAAGGCAAATAAAAGAATACCAAGTGAAGTATTTGTAAGATCTTAGTAAAGAAAAGAGTTCAAATTGTGTATATATTGAAGTCATTGTGGACATGCAAAATAGATTAATGACTTGTTTGTGTACTCAATGAAGATTGATTATAGTTGGACTTTAACAATGTTTTGCATCAAGTTTACCTTTTTGCATTAGCTATGGATATTCTCACTAGTCAAATTCATGAAGTGGCTTGATGTATCTGTTATGGATAATGTTGTTTTTGTTCGTAAAAATATAAGAACGACCAATGTTAAACTAGATATAGGATGAATGACTTCATAGTCCAAGAAACTATTCATACTTCAAATGATTACAATTAACCCCAAAAATGATATGTTCAATGTTGGTCATCCTTAATTGCCTTATTGCAAATGAAGATAATGTGATCTTAGGCTAGCTCGAATTATTGTTGATTGTCGTACTTCCTCCCTTTGTATTGTCTCCCTTCTCTAGTTGTCTTGAGGTTATCATATAAGTCATCATCATACTAGCGTAGGTAATGGGTATGGCCTTGGGTTTAACCTTATAGTCTACTAGGTTTGCATAGTATTATGAATGGTAAATGTAGTTTGGCTTAGACAAATGAGGATCATATGCATCATCTATCTTTTATATGTATATACATATACATATGCATATAATAAAATGTTTAATCAAGATTTGATATACAATTATTGAAGGCATACCTGTTAACATGAACAAGGAAGTCTATTCTGGGCGTGCAATATAACATTAAATTAATCTTGTTGCCATTTCTTTCAAATTGTGTCATGATACCACCCTGCCCCATCTTAAAGGTGATTCTTGTTTATAAAACACTCAAATCCTACTAGTGCAAGAGAGATAGAGCAGGAACATAGAAAAAAAAGAAGAGAATTTTTGATATAGGGAGAAAGACTAACTTCTAAATGTGTTCTCACTTAGTTATGTTCTTTATTTTAGAACGTATATAATGTTATGATCCACCGTGACATACTTGTACTCTACAAACATTTCATTTTATAGTGGATGTGTTCCTTGGTTTGCCTTTAACATGGTTTTTCTCTATTTGTAGTATTTTGATGATGCTCATGTGTTTTATGGTGTTGTTATTTATCTTACTTGAAGTTAAGTTAATGGAAATGATATTAATATTTTTTTTTTTCATTCAATCTAGAAAGTTGAATTGAAGAAAGATTTAAAGAAGATGATGTGAAAAAATGTTAGGATTGTATGCCATTCTTACAAATGTTTGGCAATATATTGGAAAAGAGAGTGTTTCTTGTTTTACTATTATTTTTGAATAAGTTGAAGAAAATCTTTCATATTCAATTATTATATTCAAAATTGTCGAAACTTAGTTGATAAGTCATACTTTGAAATTGTAAGAGAGTAATTGAACGTAATTTATAGTGTGATTCTAAATTTATCTCATTGGTTTTTTTCCATAAAGGATGGTCATTTTGGCTTTGCACTTGATGAGAGATTCAATAAAAAGATGTTTAGGACAACAAAAATTTTTACACTGCTTTTATTGATCTAATAAGGGCATATAATAGAGTATCAAGGTGAGTACTTTGAAAGATTTTAATAACAAAAATAGTTAATATTATATATTTTGAAGTTATTAAGGGCTTGTTTAATAGATTAATAGCTTGCATATGCACTCAAGTTGGATTAATGAAAGAATTGACAAGTATAATTAGACTCCATCAACATTTCACATTAAGTTTTACCTTTTTGCATTAGCTATGGATGTTTTTTTCTATTCAAGTCTAAGATGAAGTTTATTGGTGCGTTTATTTTACGTATGATATTGTACTTATTGATAAGATCATAAAAGAGAACAATTACAAATTAGGCATAAAGACAAAAATTTTATAGTCCAATAAATTTTGACTCAATTGATCTAGAAATTGTTATATAGGGCTCAAATAATAGAGATTATTATTTAGTGTTATAAAATATTGAAGAATAAGATATTTTGTTATCTTGAGTTTCTATGTCAAAATAATTGTGATGTTAACAATAGGATCCCAAGTAAATTTGGAGGAAATAAAGAATTGTTTTTAGTGCGTTGTGTGATTTGAAAATCCCACTTAAGATTAAATGTATATTTTATAAGACTAGATAAATTGATAATGATGTATGGTATCGAATGTAGAATTTTTAAGTCCAATTATACAAACAAAATGAGTTTTGTAGAAATGAGTTAGTTGAGATGATAAGTGCTTATACTTGAAAGAATATAATTAGAAATGAGTGCATTACGAAAAAAGTTTTAGTATTGATTGAAAATAAGGTTATGGAGAGTCATGTTGGTTTGAGCATGTTAAATTGTGGTGATTTAATTCCTTGTTAGGAGATCTTAGTTATTTGAATTCTTTTATGAATAGAGAAAGCAATAGACTCAAAAAAGGTTACAATGGACTTGTAAATTAGAGTTGGTGTTCTTGGATATGTTGTTAATGCATAAAATGCAATGACATCGAAGGATTTGTATAGTTGACTTCACATGATACAATTAAGGTCTTTTGCTTGCTATTGTTGATTTATGTACACATATACATATATGCATGCATATGCATACATGTTTTTCAGTTCAATTCCAAATCAAATTTGAAATAAACAGTTGAAAAAACACTTTCCTCTTTCATAGCCGTGTGCTTCTAAACCATATTTGAACCTTTGAGGTAGTGACCATCTAAACCATATTTTATGGTGGTCTGGTAGTGCAGATTTTAAAGCCATGATCATGATCATTTGGGTGCTGATTGGTTAGTTTGTGCCACTTTCCTTCTTGATTACCACTTCTAATAATCTTCATTGTTTATGGTACAAGTTGGAAGGGTGGATTGGTCATTGTCATCCAAGTGAATCTTTTGATCCTCTTAAGACTCGCTACCTTATTATTGGTACTTAAGAATGGTATTAGGAATTTGCAGTTATGAATAGTTTGTTCATATATTAAAAAAAATGAGTTTATATCTTCAAAAGGTCATTAACCTTAGGCAAATAATTGTTTTTGTCACAATAAGTAAAGCAACATGTTGATTTAGCTTTATTGATTTTTATTTCAGTGCTGTGGATTTAGAAATTTAGAAAAACAAAAATATGGTTGGAAAAAGCGCTTTCTAAATTTGTTATGTTTGAGCATATAGCTTTGACGATACACAAGCATGTACACAATACGCACAAATACACGCATGGCTACAACAAAACAGTAATATTCTTTTTGGACATTCAGTTTTTTACACAACACTTTTCTTTTGTCACAAAAGCTTCATTTTGACAAAAAGGTTATTGTAAGATTTATGAGAATCAGCTCTATAAGAAATATGCCTGTGAATGTTAATATTACAAAATGTAGCCTAAATTAGTTTATATGTGTACTTATATAATGAGTTGATTTAGAGTAAGTTTTATATATTGTTTTAAATGTTTTTTTGTGTTGTATATGAAAAATGGATCCTTTGTTCATAATAAATGTGTAATTTCTAGGATAGTTTACCATCATCCTTTCTACACATATATGTTTTGTGTTATAATTAAAAAGGTTCTCCCTTTTTACTGTTTGGTTTTGAATTTACTTCACATTGATTTGACTTTTTTTTTTGTTAAATCTAGTGTAGTTCTAATTTTTTGAATTAATTGATATTTAATCGATTTTTTTAATCAAAAGCTAACATTATGAGCATGCAATCTACTATTGTGCAGAAAAGCTATCAAATCAAATGAAAATTGTTTGAAGTGATTATTTTTAAGCTGATTTATATTTATTGTTGTTCTGAAGTTTAAGTTGATTTAATTTAGACAACTCTGAACAGGAGGCAAAAGTAGTCGTCATAGTTTGTTTTTAACAAACTAGTATTACTATCATAAAAGTTAAATAAATTATCATTGCTTGTAATTTAGTTGACAGTGGATTGTCAAAATGCTTTATGGATAGGATTAATTAAATTTTAATGAAATGTTGAAACCAAGGAAGGATAACTTCTTAGTTAGTCCTAAGCTTTGGTAATGTATAGGATTATGTTAGATTATTGATAGTAATGTAAAATGTATTGAAACAACATATTACATGATGCTTACATTGCTACAACCTTGACCCCTTTGATCAAGTTACACCCTGTCAAGCATCAACATTCTTCATAAATACCTCTGGCAAATATGTAACATAAGAGGAAAAGGAGCAGGATTAGATAGCAAAACCCATTGGTGTCATGGGTGTTGTTGATCATTGCCTTAGTTCTTTTTTAGGATCAAAATCCTGATCAAATATAGTGTCAATGCATTCTAGCTCCTTCATTTGGAACCTGCTACTTTGTATGTAGGACTTTAAGTAGCAACGGTCATCCAGAACCTCTTGAAGACAAACAGTTTTATAAGTTCTATAGGGATTTACTCTTGATATCCTTTCAAGTATCAATGATCATCAAATGCTCATCAACATAAACTCAAGACACAGCAGTCTTTGAGGTTGCCTGCAAGCTTCAGTTATCAGTTCAAACAACCTTGCGATGATTGCTTGGCATCAAGAAATGATTATCTTTCCTGCTCAACATCTCTCAACTATTCAACAGCATTCCTTTGATGACAAGGAACACTCTTGCATTGTTGAAACTTTCTTGATGTATCAAAATGTTCCTATCTCTCATATGCCCTTGAAAACTTCTATTATGGCTCTAGCACTTAAAGAGATGGATCAAAATTCTCTAGGCTCATAATGCCATGCATTGACCCTTGTATAGGTTGGAGCTTGACTATAGCACTTCCATAATCACCACACTCTATTATGGTGCATTACAACCCTAGCAAACAGCCCATGCTCTGCATCTTCAACTCACAATGTGACACTTTACAAGCACAACTTTGGAAAGTTTAAATTGTAACTTCCAAGTTCGGGGCTATCCCCATAAAAAACAATATTGCATCCATGTCCTCCCCGCATATATAAGTAGCCTTTTAGTTGTAATCATTACCTCTTGACGAATTAAACTGTGGCTTCACCACCCTTTGCTTTTGAGTGCCAATTCTTAACAAGATTGCACAAGAGGTGGGTGTGTTAAGTCTTTAAGGTGCAAGAAGTTTTACTCCAATCCCTCTATTGTGAAAGCTTCATGAGAGGAGGGGTGAATTCCCAAGGTATTCAAGGTTCCAATAATTCCCTTCTCTAGTCTATTTGATGACTACCACACTATTTTGACTTCCATTGTTCACCTATCTAGGGCCATTATCCTCCATCCTTGGATTCTCAACCACCATTGTGCATTAAATAAGTAGATGTTCTTATATCACCTTGGACAGGTGCAGTTTTAAGCTTGTCTAGATATTATAACTAACATAAGAACTTTAGATGTTGGTATTTTAACTGGCAAATCGATGGAGTTTGAGATGTCTGGATACGTATTAGCATAAATGCACTATGTAGTCATGGAATTAATTATTTAAGTGAAAAGGTAAAGTAGATTGATGCTTTAGAATTCAAGCTTTGATACACGAGCAAGAATGAAAATATTAAAGATAGAGTTGATATCGCTTTAGATTCAAATTTCAAAGGTGATGCAGTGGTTTTTAGGAGGAATTGGCATAGAAATCATTATTCTAGAGGTTGTTGTAGTAGATATTATTACTTTTTATATTCTTCAAACAAGATTGAAAGCAAGTATTAAGAAAAAATTTTTTTTGGAAGGATTTGAAGTTCATACCAGAGATCCCATCATGTGATTTTATTTTTTATTGTAAAAAAGAAATTAAATGACGACGAAGGAAGGATCGCAAAGAAATTAAACACTTCATGGTAGTTATAGTAGATGTTATTATTTTTTATATTTTTTAAGATTGAAAGCAAGTATTAAGAGAAAGTTTTGGAAGGATTTGAAGTTCATGCAGGAGATCCCATCACATGATTTCATTTTTCATGGTAAAAAGAACTTAACTGATGATGAAGGAAGGGTCGCAAAGAAATTGAACACTCATTGGTAGTTATAGGTTTGTAGAGGTTAACACTGAAGGGAAAAACCTTTTTTTTAGATCTGTTTTGACGTATGATCTAATGATTAATTAATACTTTTGTTAAGAAATTTGGAGATTTTGATGAATTATGAGTTGATTTTCCAAAATGTGTACTTGCCATTTCGTGGTGAATAAAAGGGATCATTGGGATTGCAAAGATTGTATGGTTATCAAGCAGAATGTTTGGTCATTTGAAATGAATTAATGATTTTAAATGTTCATCTTTAAACATGTAGGAGCAAAGTCAAAATACTGTTGTAAGATTAGATGATGAATTTTTTAAGGGTGACTAGATTTTTATTTAAAAATATAGTGATATTGGTAGGTCTTTATGGTATAAATTAGGAACAAATGTTATGTGGACTATATTATTACTAATTTTTGTTAGATAATTGATGATGCATTCCTAGTTACTAAGACAGTCGATGGTGGAAATAAAAAATTACTAGAAAATGTGAAATAGAAGAACATTTGTTATAAAACATGGTTTAATTGTAAGTATTTGAGGAATTGGGTAAGATATAGGTTAACATAATGAGTGGTTAATAAAGCAATTAGTAATACTAAGAGAGAAAGAGACATAGGGAAGCTTGTTAAAGTAGGAGAACAAAAGATGTAAACTAGTACCAAGGATGTTGATAAAAGAATAATCATAGATAGTTGTCTAATTTGGTTTAAGCTTGATAACTATAAATCACTTAATGGTTTTGTTAAGAGATTTGAGTTATTGGAATTTTTTCTTGAAATTAATGGAATAGGCAAGCTAAAATAGGCATAGTAAATAATCATTAAAGGACTTGGGATGTTTAAATATTAAAGATAAGTTTTTGAGAGATAGAGTTCAATTTTTATAACATACATGTGATTGACTCTATTTGGTGAGAATAAGTCTTTTTTTGTTATATGTTAGTTAAGTATTAGATAATGAAAATTTTATTTTCTTATATTGAAGAATCTTTCTCTCTCTCTCTCTCTCTTGCTTTATCTATGTATCTAAAAAGGCTCATCCTTAAGTGGTCATAGTGAATGATACTTGGATAGTGTTGACATTTAAGTCACAATACTATTTAGATGATTGTGTTATATAAAACTTAATAAAAATTTTTTATTGTTTAAGTTAGATCTATCGAATTTATTCTCAAATTCTAGTGACATCTAAATGTCACATTTGACTCACAACATTATAATTTTTAATAATATTATTTGTAACTATTATCAAACCAAACACTTGTATCTTTAAATATCATAACATGAAATGGCAATGTTGCTAAAATAAATGTACCCATATTATAGCTATCTTATCTCACGTTTTATGGGTAGTTTTTTTCATCACTCAAACTCATGATTAGCCATTTCTAATCACATCCTTTTTGACACAACAAACTCACAGATCTCATCATCTTTGTATCGAAAAACAAGCTGAGCCAACTCTTGTTTAAAAGTTATTTCGTTGTTTGTATCACACAAAGCATTTAGCCAATTCTTGAAACCCTATTGCAGGAAGTATGTTTTGGATCAATTGGATTGAACTTGAGTCTGCGGCAGCAAGATGAGGCCCTTTTGGGTGATGCAGCAGAGGTTTTGAAGAGTTCAAGCGAGAAGCCAGAGAAGAGCAGCATTCAAGGAAGCAACTTTCTATAGGAGTCCTTGCTTTATGCCATTTGGGTGGCTTTGAAGTGTACAAAAGAGAGGGTTTTGGGGCACTTTTGAAGCATTGTTTGCGAATCTTGAGGCAAGTTTGTATAGTTCGAAAATTGTATCTGATTATCATGTATAGAATCAAGACAGGGTTGCATAGGAGAAGTTTTTTTTTTTTTTTTTTTAATTTTGTTCTAACTTTGGTTTGATGTTTGCCATGTCAAATGTTATGTTGTTGGTATTGGGCTCTTTTGTGATTAAAAGAGTATATTTTATTATTTTTGTGTGGATTTTTTTCTTAAAAATAATTTTTTTGTTTCAATCTTAAAAACATAAAAAATTATCAAATAAAAATTATTATATGTTAAGCCTTTGTTTATGTATAATTTGTAAGTTTAAAAAAATAATTATAATTAGGATTTTATGTTTTGGAAAAATGGGTTTTATTCATGGATTCATGAACTTGAAAGTTATTTGCACCTAGTAAATATTTAAATTTAATGATTGATACTATTATGCAATATCTATTTGTTATGTTTGAGTTATTTATGTTGAGCCCTAAAGATGTTTGTTTGCACTTGAATCTTTTAAGTGGTAATGATTGCTTATAAAACCTTTTACAGGTAGACATGAAGATGACTTGTCATTTTTAAGATTAGCATTTCCAATGTATCACTTAACCTATTTGAATGATATGATGTGTGATTGAATGATTCATTCAACATGGTTGTAATATCTTTTGAAAACCAATCTTAAGGGCAATGTTTTGATTTGTTTGATCTCACGATCTAAAAATAATTATGATGAACCAATTAGATATGATGGGTTGCTTAGTATGTGTCTTTGTAGAAGTAGATCATGAAAATGGTCATGTCATATGCATGGTTGTCAAGAGCATAATATATAGTTTTGACTTATCTAGCATTCTTTGGAGTTGGAAAAATGATGACAATGAATTCTTTCAAGTGAGCTTCTTTTAACAAACAATAATTATTAGTTATGTTCATGAAAATCATTATTAAATTGATATTATTGAAAAGGAGAGTTTAGTCATTTGTAGTGTTTTGGAAATAAGGTCTTGCTCGATTATTGTTACAATGATGCCTTTAAAGTGAAGGAAAATTAGTATACCTCCTCATAAGCGTATTTTTTGTCTACTATTTCATTTCAAAGAATTCATTCTACAGTTTGGCTTATTGCATCTACATCTCTTAAGCTATTTTCAATAGAATGTTTCATAAAAATTTGTTTAAGTCAATTTTTTTTATCATATCATTGGTATGCTTCTCCTTATTCATTATATGCCAATCAATTTATTCCTTTAAATAAATATTTTTATTTCCAATAAAAGAGGAAAAAATGATAATAACTTATCAAGTTTTACTCGAACTCTCAACTGGGTAAGTCTTCTTTCAAGATAGACTTAACAAAATTAGAATTGCAACTTCAAAATTTTAAAAATATTAAGTTCAACTAGTTTAGTTAATCATGTAGTTCCCTCCTTATCTCAGAAAGTATTATGATGGGTTTTTTGTGATGGAATGTGCTTGTCTTAAAAAATTTTTGTAAAAAAAATATTGTAATAGTTGATCTTGTATTTTAAATTTATTATAAATACTATTAAATCTATAGAAAGTACTTCAAGCATGATTTAATTTATGTAAGCTATCAAAGATTAGCAACTAATCATATATCTTAATTTCATGATGGTAAATACAACTTAACAAGCTAAATGAAAACAAATAAAAAATATATAATTTAACTAATGTGTGACGTTTTAGTTAGATAATGCCTAATCTTTTCAATTACAATAATGCTCCCAACCAATGAGAGGTTGATAACAATTTAGCATCAATGCTTATGATCCATATTTTTAATGAATTATGTCTATCGCCTCTATGCTCATATGCATATGCACCTCCTAACATCATTGCATCTTTTTCTTTTGTCACAAATTGGTAATGCTTACATGCCTAAGAGGGTATAACTAGAATTGAGTATATAAGGGATAATATAAGAAACCAGTTTAAGTCATTTTAATGGAAATTTTGTTCTAAATGATTAAATTTTTTTATTTTATAGAAAAGTATATGATGCAACAGCTTCTAAAGCATAATAATCATCTAAGTGAATTTTTTATAATCACATCTAGATTTACAGATTTGTCACACTTTTGTCATAATTTCAATAGTTTTTAATATTTTTGTTATATTAAATTATTATATTTTATTGTCTTTGTACCATATATATTTCTCTTAGTATATGCCTAATGTATCTTGATATATTTAGAGATATTCTTAAAAGCGTTCATATCATAATTGTTTTTGTGTTTAAAGATCAATTAGTTTTGTAAATGATAAGTTGGTGATAGTTCTTATTTATCCAAAAGTTTTACAAATTTTTAGGCCATTTTGTAGATTTTGAAATTCATTTTTAATCATTCTAGATTAATATATGACTGATTGTGATCATTTTATTAATTTTATAGAGTCCCACTTATCATTTGCCATTGTCGTTCTTATGTTAACTCTACAATTGTGCTACTTTTTATCCTATATTATATTTGGTAATAAATGGTAATACTTCTCACTTGTTTGTTCTCTCGAATTAGTCATGATAACTTTTTAGCATAGAATGCTATTATTTACTCTTTCCTTATCCATATGTGTACTACTTTACAATCTTGTTTGTGTGTGTATTTCATGATGACTACAAGAACAAATTAATTTTCATGTAAAATTTTATATACATTAAAAAATTGTCTATTTTATTTTTTTAAAATTTTATTAAATTTTATCATATTAATAAATTATCAACACATCTTACAACTTATTTTCTTTCAAATCTATAATTGATAAAATGGCAAGTCAAAAAAAACATTATAATAAAATATTAAATATTTCAAAACATGTTTATTAAACTAATGCATAAACATATTTAATGTTTTGTAATAAAAATATTAATATACTTATTAAAGAGATTCTAATGTTTCATTCAATTTAATGTGATAAAATCTTTGAAACTCAAACTTTAATAAATATCATAATTAACAAATTATATGTAACAGCCTTAGTTTTCTCTTATTTGTATTTTTATATTTTTTATAGAAAGAGCTCTGTGAGACGAATCCAACGATGTTTAATTTGTAATTTTCTGAGCTCTAATGAATAAATTATGAATTTTTGAAGATTTGGGATAAATTTGTAACGTAGAGGATAGATCTGTAAATTTTAAATGTCGGCTTAGTTCAAATCCGATTGGCGGAGGATATATTTACAAATAGAAAATTTAGAGGGGGTTTTCTGCAAAAAATGCTGTCCGCGACTATAAAAGCCGACTTTGCGCGTTTGAAACGCGTTTCTGCGAACGCTGCGGTGAGACACGACGGCGAGGAAATTTTGTGAATTTCGGCACGCGACGACAACGGCCAACGAAGGTGAATTTTATTTTCTTTGTTGTTTTATAAGTTTTAGGGGAGCGGCGGTCAGTTGGCCGACGAGAGACTTAAGAATTAAAGTCCGCCGGCGAAATACTTTGGTTTCGCCGGACGCGAGAGAGAGAGGGGCGGCGTGAACCGGTCCAGGCTTTGGACCGAGTTACGCTGAACCGGATGCCGAGCGCGCGGTCTAGCCCGCTGAGCACGCCCGGTCCAGCGCCGAGAGCGCGCAGTCCAGCGCGCTGGGAGCGGGCGGTCCAGCACCGCGAAAGGAAATTTTGGGAAAAATGCCGTTTGGAAAAGCTTTTAGAAAGCTTTTCTGTGCTCGCGGTCCAGCGCCGAGCGGGCGGTCCAGCGACGGCGTAAGAAATTTGGGAATTTAGAAAGCTGTTTGGAAAAGCTTTTAGAAAGTTTTTCTGCGCGGGCGGTTCAGCGACGGGCGCGAGCGGTCCAGCGCAGACCGTGGCCGGTCCAGCGTCTTTTGGGATTTATTTTTGGGGTGTGTTTGGGAAAGCTTTTAGAAAGCGCTGTTTGGCTATAATTATTTTTGTATTTTATGGGCTTGTAGGACATCAAGAAGAATCAGAAGTGAGTAAAACGGGTGGTACAACAAATTCAGGTAGATAAATTCGTAACCTGTGATATAGCACAATAGTATTTATTTATATTTCGATACATGGTTTCTTATGGGCTGCATTACAGTTTTTCTTTACATGACTTTTATCTCATGGCTTGATATATGTTTTATGGTGTTATTTTCTGATTGAACTGAAAGCATAAAAGATGACAAAAAGGAAATTGAAACAAAAAGCATAATATGAGATAAAATATAATTGGTTGGACATATTGATATGGTTTTGACATATTTATCACATGTGTGATATGGTTGGAAAATAAAAATGAAAATTGGATTCCTGGAGACATTATCCTCACCACTAGGCCTAGCGGATGAGATCGCAGGGTATCGATCTTCGGATCAGATATCTGCCTAGTGTGTATGTGTACCATGACCTCCGTATATATTGATGACACCAGGCCTAGCGGATGTGATCGCAGGGTATCAGTACTATACCTGCCTGGTGGCACTAGGCCTAGCGGATGAGATCGCAGGGTATCGGTCTTCGGATCAGATATCTGCCTAGTGTTATGTACTGGATGGATGCCGGCTGGAGGGTCATTTGATATGATGATTGGATCCAGAGGATGATGATTCAAAGGGAATCGGGCCCAGTAAGTATATAACATATAAAATAATGGAAATGGAAATTTGGTATACATGTTTATCTGGTTTACTTTTGATACTGCATGACATTTGATATGAAGGTATTCATATGGTTTATTTTTCACCGCTTATGAGATGGATTTTGTTTTATCATGTTTCACGGCTTGTCTTTTATATCTGGAGATTTATTTTACTTGGTTACATAATGGATTTATCTGCTGAGATATATATGTCTCATTAGTGCTTCATCACAGGTCATGTATCCACTACACCGAGAGCTGGGGATTATAATGGTACAGGAGAGGACTATACTCCTGACATGTGAGAGAGGATAGATATTTGGTGGGAGTGGATTTGGTTTCATTTTGGTACTTTTTGGTACTTCAGTTTTGTGGTTTATTGTATATATATACAGTTTAATATACACATGTTTTCATTTCAGCTCCATGGTTTGGATTTGGTTAAAATGTGTTCAAAATATACCAGATTGGTTAGAGGGTTAGAATTGTCTCACCGTCGGGTCCCCACCTAGGCATGGTTTGTCCTCACTCGAGATTATTTCTTATGCAACATCCGTTGGTAAGGTGGGGTGCCTGACATTATAATATTAAAAAAAATTATTAATTTTATTCTCGAAAATTGTACTTATTTTATATCATGTTTAGATTCACATTTGTTTAATATTTTTACTTTTATAATATTATCATCTAATACAATTCTTGTGCTTTGATGCATGCATATCCAAGGACATTTAATAATTCTTTAAAATTATATTAAAATATCACTTAATTCGATTAAATATGACTTCTTAGTAATCATATGTTACTTAGGAACATCAAATCAATACACGTGTGAATGACTCTTCATGTCTAGGATGCTTTTCTTGACTAATACATGACGTCGGACGACAACGCCACGACTCAATTATTAAAAGATTTTAAATATTATATATATATATATATATATATATATATATATATATATATATATATATATATATATGAATATTTATGAATTATGGAAACGTTTTTATTGCATTATTTTTTTATTTTTTAACTATACAGCAATAAATCAAATGTTTGGAAAGTTCATCTGTCACGCCGCCGCCGACGTTGACTAATTTTTGCTTCCGTACGACTTATGCGGCGCAGCCCAGGCCGGCGGAGCCGACGAATGTAGGCCAGAGAAAAAGGAGTGGTCGAACGGCGGCAGAGGAGGAGAACGGGAGGAGGTGGTTCCGGTGAGATGGGGCGAGTGGGTGAGGTCGAGCGTGACGGTCGGAAAAGGCGCGGAGACGGCGACGGTGGCCATGGTCGAGGAGCAGGGAAGTATAGTTCGGGACAAGAAATTGGACGCAACGAGGCCTTCAATTGTCGGCATCGAGCCGGAAAGGACCATCGAAGCCGCCGCAGAGGTGGTGGTCGCCATCGCCACCGCCGGAGGCGGAAGTGGGTGGTTGTGGCTCCCTTCGTATGTGGTGATCAGAACCGACCTGTCCTCGGCGCATCTCTGCACCTGCCATGGCTATCGCCTTAAGTACTTGATTGAGTTTAAAGTAATGAACTTTAGATCACCTGTTTCCGAACGGGGCAGGCGGCGGCCATCGTGCAGCGGTAGTAAGCTCTCGGGCACGGGTTTCCTTTGCCCACCTTCTGCCCGTACTTCCGCCATTGGCAACCGTCGGAGATCTGGGAGGAAGACCCACTCTCGTTGGTAATTAATTAATTGACTGATGGCAAAATTCACTGATTACCATGTGGGCTTCGGACCGAGCTCGGACCGAGACGCGGGCCTTGCGGTTGCCGTCTCCAGCGATGTCATAGTTCGCCGACGTGTCGTCAGTGGCCGGAAGGATGTCGAAAAGTCTCTCCTTTACGTTCTTCTTGTCGTTCTCGTCGTCATGCAGCTGAAAACAGAGTAATTACAGAGGAATCAAACTATTAGAGGGCTGAATTCGACGAGTGATCGGTTCTAACCTCGTGGAGATCTCTTTGATGCTGCATCAAAGCGATGAAGTGGGTTTGCAATGCGTTATAGTTGTGGCTCAATTGCGTTAGCATTCCTTTCAGCCTCCGGTTCTCCTCCGTCATCTTCCCGAGCTCCACCTGCATCTCCCAGAATTCCAAAAAAAATGCAAGCATGCGAATTGATGATCGTTACATATTCGAGACGAAACCGAAAGGGAGTGTCTTGAATCGATTACCTCGGTCTTCTCCTTCTTCTTCTCTTCGTCCGGCGACGGATCGTTGTCCACCGTCAACTGCGGAAACCAAAAACTCCGTTTTGGAACTGCACATAAATCGCGGAGGACGATATATTTATGATGAACTCACAGCGATGGAGGGGTCTTCTTTGGGGATGTTGAGATCGAGGCCGGTTGCGAGGGAGACGGCCGCCGGAGCCGGGAGGAGCTTCTTCTCTCGCGAGAAGAAGTCCATCTCGCCGACGACGGGGCGGCTATCCACGGACGAGACGAGGCTAATGGGGAAATCCAACATTCCGCCGCCGGCACCGGCGCCGGAGTCAGTTGCATCGTTCCGGGGGAGAGCTCCGCTCAAGGCGACGCTTTTCTCCATGAGTGAAGAAGCCTTTTCCCGGCGCGGGGTGGATGAGGATAAAATGGCGGGGGAAGAGACAGAGACAGATGAGGTCATTCTATGCGTCAGCATGCCACCTGGCAGAGAGAGAGGAAGAGAGATGACTGCGCCGTTCGCCGTTTCCGTGAAGCGTTGGACCGGGAATTATTGGGTCGCATTCTAAATTAATTAACGTATCCAATAGGGCCGGCGGAAAGAACCCGATCGGGAAGTTTTACTGGTCCCACTCGGGTGGACCGGTCCGACTCGTATCGCGCAGATGAGCCTTCTTGATTTCACTATAAATATATTTAGTACAATAAATTAAAAAAAATTAAATATATTCAAAAGATGGGAATAAAATAAGATAAGATTAATTTTTTTTAAACAAGAAAATAAATTGTTTTAAAACCTTAAGCTTAACTTATAAATCATAAATATAATACACTATTTAATAATAAAAAATTATTTAAGTATTATTATTGTGATGTAATTTATTTATTATATTGCAAGTTAAATTGAAAAATAGATAAATAAATAAATTTTTATTTTTTGTTGGTTGAAAAAGGTCTTAAATAATCATGTCAAATGTCAAGATACTTAAAAATATAAAAATAAAATATTATCTAATAATACAAGAAAAGAAGAAGTTAAAGTCATGTGCATTTCAAGCTATAATAGAAATATATCACCAAGGACATACTAAATAATTACAATTATGTTGTCAACAATACTTGAGACCTTACATTTTACTAAGCACTTGCAATGTATTTTTGACAAATATGTATTTATAAACTTAGTTGCATATCATTAAAGATAAATAAGATTTATATAATTCATCATGTAGTTATTAATACATAATTTTATAAATATTAATGAGTTAGGTGTGATAGAACTTGAATTGAAAAGTAAACCAATAAATAGTTAGGATTTGTATTGACTATACATTATATAACCCAATTTTTATAATATAATTAGCTTTAAGTGTAATAGACACAATCTAGGAAACAAATTGTTTGATTTATGCTAATCAGTTGTGCTTTATGAAATCAAGTGATACAATCTTGTGATCAGATAATATAATATGTTCAATTGAATTGAATTCAATTGATTGAATAGTTTGAAGAAGTGAAAAAATATTATACAATTTATATGATAAAAAATCTATTGAGTTTCATATGATACAATAGAATTTACCACAAAGTACAAGTGATTCATATGAATAATGTCAAAAACATATTAGAATTAATTAATAATTAAATAATATCAAATTATAAGTTATGACACATTATATAGTATGATTAATATCTCACATGATATCTGCATCATCTTGAAACTTTAGTATAGTACAGAAATTTTTACCATAAAATATAATCAATTAAGGATATTTATACGTAATATATAATGAAAAACCTAAAATTACATATTGCTATGTAAATATTCCAATAAACAGTACGAACAATTCAATATATAGACAAACGTACAATGCGAATGAAATGGAAGTCATATAATGGCTAGTTAAACATATCTTAAATACAAAATTATTTGATATACCTTTCTTTAGAAGGTTCAATAGATTTCAAATTATAAATAAACTTCCTTACCCATAAAAAGAATATAATGAAGGTATGATAAGAAATGTGGAAGTAATTGAGAGCAATTTATTATAATAACTAATACCAACTTAGGGAGAAAAAAAGCTTCATTGCAACATTTATTTAGTTGAGAGAAAACATTTAAAACCAAATTGTTAATAAATAAGTTAATTAACAAAAACTATATTAAAAATATTGTTATCAAATAATACATTGATGAGAACATTAAAGTGAGATACATTAAAACATGTGGCACAAAATTAAGTTGAAATTATGAATTTGGCTCAATTTGAGGTAGGCAATCAAGTTCAATCTATTCAGTGATTAAGCGTAAGCCCATGAAAAAGAATGTACAATAATGGCCATCAATTTATGTTGAAAATGAACTATGCATGCAAGGATTATTTGATGACACAATCATTATAAGGTGTTTTTTAAAAAGATATTTAGGCACAAAAAGAATTTATTATAGATATTTTGTGAAAAAAAATAGATATAAGTTTTTTTTGAAAAGAATTTTTATAAGGTGTTTGAAATATATTTTAAAATAAATTAAATGCTTAAAGTACATTAAATCTCATGTTAAAACATGAGCTCCAATATAAACTGTTTCCTAAGAGGTTTAAAAGAAGAAATAAATATTATAAAAGAGTGGTTTGAATGTTGATTGTACAATAAATTCTTATGATAATGTGACAAGATAATATTAAGCAAGAGAGTAATAAAGAAATATTGTGAAGTATAATAAGAATATAAAAAATAATAAAATAACTTACTATTAATTAAATATATTTGATTGGTGCTACATGAATAAAGAAAAAAATATTAAAATATAAGTCATCTTTGATATTTTAGATAAAAACATTTAAAATTATTAATATAAACAAATAAAATATAAAAGAAGTATTAACATCTATATTAATATGACATCATGATTACATAGCATAAAACAAATAATAAGATATAACATATTTTTATATATCCGCAATTGGCATGTTTATATATATATATATTACTAAATTCTTTATTATATAGGAGAAAATTATAAAAATAAAATAAGAAAAAAAGATGATAAAATAAATATAAAAATAAGATAAATAAGCCCTTCATATTTATCTTTCTACAAATTAAGAGGTAAAAGAAAGTAATATCAAAATGAAATATCATTTTTTCAAATACATTATTCTATAATAGAAAAAAAGCAATAAATTCCTAGCATAAAATGCAAAACGTGATACGAAATTAGTTATAAACCAAGCTTTGAAAGAACAAAGATAAAAGGCAATAAGTCGATAACATAGGATGTATCACATGATATAACATTAGAAATAAATCGGGCTTTGAAAGAAAAAGAAAAAAAAAACATTAATAAGTTTTTAACACATAATATAAGATATAATATAACACTAGGAACATATCGAGACAAAATAAAAAAAATAATAAAATAGAAATTGTAATGATAATAATGAAAGAAAATAGTTTTGAAAGATGAAGGATAAAGAAACATGAAAAATTAGGTAAAAAAAAAATAAAAAAAAAACAAATATTTAAGACATAAAAAAAGTGCACACAATCACAAATGATTTTGAGAAGACACCAAGTTCTAATGTGTAAGTATCAAATCAACCTGATGAGGTCAGTATTATTCATTTTAAATTAAAAAAATGGGGCTCAATTGATGATTTTTTTTTTAGCAGTTTAATTCAATTTTTAGTATCACATAATAATAATAATAATAACATTTTAAAAAAATTATTTTTATTCAGTCAATGATTCTAGTTTCATTAAATTTTAGTTGACGCTATTTCTGTAAAATATACTTTTTAAAATAATATTTTTAAAATTATTATTTATTAATTTATTTAATATTTAATAACTAAGATGGTTGGGTTGTTGAGGCACTTGGCTTTTTACATTATACCTCCATTTGGTGACAATCTAACATTCAAAACATTTAAAAATATTTTCCATGTAATTAATCATAAGTTATATAAATATTTGTCGGTTTGATTTACATTAATCTTTTCAAGAAAAATTAAAATCTTCTTTAATGATCTTATAGTCGCAAGAAGTAGATAACACTTTTAGATTAATTAGGGGTGATTTTTGTCATGATGTGTTTAAATATAGGTTTTTTCATTTTTAAAAATCTAGTTTGATTTTAATATTATTCTCTCTTAGGATATCTGTCATGAAATGTTGGGGTCTTTAATAGCTCATCTACTTATTGATCTATTACCTTGTTGCATCGAGCAAAGATAATTTTAGAGCTTCATTGTATGCTAAGGGTTCTATGGGTATCGTAGGATTTAGGAAAGAGCATTCAATATATATTACTAATGTGGTTTATTTGTTATTTGATTATCTTTTCTTTCTAAATGTGAGCATAATTTAAGATCAAATCACATACATATGGATGTTTTATCTTTTATGTATTTATTTTCTTTAAGCTATTATCTTGTTATTCATTGAATCATGAAATAATTATGCGATGAAAAAGTTTATCATTGAAAGAGTAAAATAAAGAAGGATGGGATGGATGATAATAAAGCATTTTAAACAATCTAGCTTTATTTATAAATGAGTTTCTAATAAAAGTTTTAGAAGAAATAACAATTGAATACTTATGACTAATTACATTAGAATAAATGATAACAATTAACTTCCTAAGATATGATCTTCAAGATATTAAAATAAGAATGCCTTATAAATTACATAACTTTATTTGATAGAATAAGAATGCCTTATATATAATATTATAATAGTTTATACAAATTGACTAGACAATAATATATTTATTATATTATGATATTTAATAGTTGTTATCATATTCGATTTATTTATTGAAATCTTCAAAATTTCACTAAAAATTTATGTCATGAAGCATCCACAATATCGAGATATAAAAAATTTGATGTTACAAAAAATCATACTCTTAAGATTTAGATAGGTAATATTCTATATAGAATTAGATTATATTATATATCAATGTATTAGCTATCATACAAAATTTTATTCTTTTCATCATACAAATAATTATATATAAATTTAATAATCATAATATTTTATTTATTCTAAAATCCTATTAATTTTTATTTATTATTTAATTATATTTAAAATTTTTCTCTCATCATCAAATCGTATTTTAAATTTCTATCATATAAAATTTATAAACACATATAACATAATTTTAAAATTTTTATTATTATATTTCATCATACTGTTTTTGTAAGCCCCAATTGATTTAAATATTTTTTATGAAAAACATTTATTTCCCAATGCCTATCAATAAATTCACAAACAGATTTTTAAAATCAAGAGCTCTATCAAAGGAGTCCTTGATAAGAAATGCAACATAAACACAGCAAGAAAAAAAATAAAAATAACGAGTCAATTAGCAACCAACACACAATAGCCCAATTGAAAAATACATGAATGAAGGCACCAAACAAGCTACAAAATAAGAAAATAACAAAAAAAAAAAAAAATTGGAAAATAAGATCATCTATAATGTTGCATATCAATCTCATCTCTAAGAAGAAAACTTTGATATCAGCTTGTCAACATGTATGATGATGTCGTCGATGCAGGGTCTAACAGCAGGCTGCACCTGCAACATCCAGACGACGAATTGGTTGAGTTGGTCTGGGTAAGGTCTGGTTGAACCCAATGGCCAGCTTATGCGAGCATTCATGACGGCCAACTGCAAGCTTCCTCCTGATTCACCGAGCACGTGCTCGAACGGAGATTCGCCATACCTACAAGGATTAAAACTCTATTAGATACATCGTTTGTAAACTAAGTTTCTTGCAAAAGGGTGTTTCAAAACATAATCAAGTAATTTTTTTTTAACATAATTTATTTTGAGTATTGAAAAATTAGTTCTTAAGCTTTTTCATAATTAATGTTATATCAACTTTTCATATAGTTTTTTAATCACTTTCATCATTTGGGTTCTAAGTTTGAGATAATAAAACATCGTTTGCTTTAGTATTTTATGGTAGACAAATTGTCATCTTCACGTCATTTGTAATGTTCATATCGATTTGTTTATGGTTTT
The DNA here is from genome assembly GCA_023846275.1 of Vanilla planifolia. Classification (NCBI taxonomy): domain Eukaryota; kingdom Viridiplantae; phylum Streptophyta; class Magnoliopsida; order Asparagales; family Orchidaceae; genus Vanilla; species Vanilla planifolia. Next base: position 3,755,637 of record CM043877.1, read on the forward strand.
GATCAAAATTCAAGATAGAAATATCTCACGTTGTTTAATATCTTATGATCATTACCTTATCAACGTTAGAAGAAATATGAAGAGGAAAATTGAAATGCAAAACTAATGTGGGTAATAAAAATGCTATATTTTTTAACAAGGAAAAATTGAATTGCATTTTATATCATAAATTTCTTCATTATTATGAAATAATGGAAAAAAAAAAAGGACTTACATGATTGTGTAGAGGGTACAACCTAGAGACCAAATATCGGTTCGTTCATCGATATCGGTTTGACTTGGACAATCCCACAATTCGGGTGCTCGATATGGAGCAGAACAATGCTCTGCAGCCCATTCCTATGGAAGGTAAAGTAAAGCAAAAACAAAACCTTAAAACCATGTAAAAGACATTTAATGGCAGCTCATATTCTTATCAACCAAGATGATTGTATTAAATATCATTAATACACCTGAGATGAATTCACAGTGGACAAACAATTGCTTAACATATTAAATTTTATGAGAGAATCTAATTTTAGAATGGTCAATAGCAAAAGAAACCATTGCATAAGTTTCATTTGTTGAAACCCATCAAGTGAAACTAGCCATTTTGGCATAGAAATTGTGACAATCCTGACACTCTTTGAAGAACATCGACGGATTCACTAAACTACATAGTTCAAGTAGAAAATGTAGCAAGAATTGGAAAAATCAAACGACAAGGCAAATGAGGTTAAAGGTTATATATGAAATTTCTATGACAATTAGGCCCAAAAGCATCGACATATGTTGAGAACATGTTTCGCAACTCTCAAAGACATGAGTTGGAAGGATGGGATAGGAATAAAGATTAAACCTTTATAATCATAGGATGTTCATGTATGTTACCATGTGAAATCTTTGCATATAAATTCCTCGTCGTTACCTAACAAGATGTCATTTCTATATTGGCACTAAACCTTTATGAATATGTCAATAGGGAATTCCTTCACACAACCACTCAAGAACAGCAAAAGGTCATATGTTTTAAGGCTACCCCTCTTGCTTCTAAATAGAAAAAATTCCTTTAGAAACATCTGAAAACTGAGAGAAGGCATGTGCTGTAAGGAAGAATGCTAGGAATACAAGACCAGAACATTTAGAGGAAAGGATTATGAAAAATAATATAAACCTTTTAACTAATCCAGTCAGAGCAAACGGCAAATGTTAGATTGTGGGGAAACTTTATCTTCTTGTGCATATTGTGCTTCTAATGAAGACACCATTTAAGCAAAAAAATATACCTGCAATTTTAATGCCTCAGAGCGGGAACGAATTTGCTTTCTAGCAGCTCCCGCACTTCCAAAATCCATTAAAATGGCAAGAGGTGGCTGTCCCTTCTTGTGTGTTATGAGAACATTTCCAGGTTTGACATCATTATGAGCATAAGGAGGATCAAAACTGTGCATGTACTTGAGTCCTGCACAAATCTGACAAAATTTTTCACTTAACAATCACATCCTTCAACAGAGGCAAGAATGATTCAGCAGTTTGATGGGAACATTGTAAATGTGACATATCTATACAATTATACAAAAAAGGATAAGTGAATGGGCGTTAGCCACAAGTTAATGCCAGTGTTATAATGATCATCAATTTGGGATATTAAAGTTGGAAATGTAATTTAAGCTTAACATATATATAACGATATCCATAGAAACAATAAACAGTTTAAAAAAACCCTATTATCATAATCCAAAAGAAATCATAAATGTAATCATTGGCATTTTAGTATAATAGAATATGAAACTATCTGGTCCACATTCATCATAATCTACCTTATCTCTTTGGCCCCTTTCGTTCCTCTCACCCCACCCTTCCCCTTGGTCCCTCCCCTCCTCTTCCCTCTCATTTGCTTCATCCCCCTACCCCTTTCTCTCTGGTCCATTCCAACTCATTCTAACCACTTCAATCCCCCATTTGTGCCCTCCCATTCCTTTCCTATCTCCTAACCCCCCCCCCCCCCCCCCCCCCCACGCCCTTCTCTCTTATATAAAATTAAGAATCAATTTTATATGATTGATTCTAACAATTTCAATAACCAAACTAAAATCCATTAGAAATGACTCTAATTATTGGCTAACCTGATTTATGGTGTATCATAAACTCTCCAAGTACTTTTGCACAACTCTAATATTAAGTCTTAATAAACTAGACTGATGTGGACACTTTATGTTTTTAATAATCCATATCAACCCAAAAGCTATAGCTCTAAGGTAAAACATTTGAAAGAAGTCATATATGAAGTTAATGTCTATAATAAAAAATAATTTAAGCTCCTAATTAACCAAAATCAAGCTAAAGCACACAAAACCACAAAATCATACCATACGATCCAAGGTCCTAAAAATAAGCATTGGTATGAAGGAGATCTTTGTCCATTTTTTGTAAAGTTGTAACTTAAGGCTTTGACCATAAAACAATCAAAATAAATAAAAAAAATGTAAACTTTGGACTACAGTTTAATAAGATTATCAAACAAATTAATCACCATCCAAATAACCTTCTTGGAAACTCTTTGAATAGTAGAACCTTATAGATAACTTTATGTACTAGCCAAGGCTTTCAAATAACTAAAGATTAACAGTCAACACAAAGGGACATGTGATTGAAACATAGAACCATAATAAGATATGCGAACTGTGTCCAACCTACTATACCTAAAACATGAATTGCATCAAAATTATCACTTCTAACACTTGATCAAAGGTTCCTTTCATTCATGAAATGGAATCAACAATAGATACTTGACCCCATGAGAAATGTCCATCTCATATTACTAACATCATGCAACCAGGGATACACAAATTTCATTCATAATAACAAAATTTTGTATCTAACCTCAATAGTTACATTTAAGAGCTCAAATTCACCGGTTATTGGTTTATTTTAGTTGTTTCACAAAGTTGTTTAGTCAGCATTCTTTGTCAAATATGCATCAATGCTTTTTGGGAGTACATTGTCTTGTGTCAAATATGCGTTCTGTCATTTGGTGATCTTGTATAACATATAAATCTTTTAAATGGTTTCCTTTTAGTCATCTTTAAAACAAGTCTCAATTAAATTCTACATGAATATAATTGTACAATTTAGGATTACTTAAGCATCAAAGGGCCATTGCTTCTAAGGTTTGCATTTGTTGAATCTAAAATGGAAATTTAGTTAAGCATCTTGTTCATGAACATATTCTATGATATCAGATTAATTAAGTTAAAAAGGTTAATTAAGGACAACCCAATGATACAAATCTCCCATACACAATGGATCCAAGAAAGAGCCGGCAATAAGCACAACTTACCTTGCATTTTTGTAAGGAGACCCATCAATCAATAGTCATTATACTTAAAAGGTTGCGCATGTTTAAGTAGTTAGAAAAGAGAAGTCAACTCTCCGAAGAAAACTAATGAGGATAACAGCTGTCAGCAACACTCAGAATATCCTATGGCATACAATGTTTCAGCCTTTAACTAATTCGTTTTGGATCAACATTCGACTGTACTTACCTGTCTGAATATTTGGAGAACAGTAAAAGTAGGAAAGAACTCCTTCTTTGCCTTCATACTTGTGGTATTGTCCAGCAAAGTTCCATCCAGATGAACTGGGAACAACAAGTATGCTTCATGATTGCTTGATCCACCTTGGGCACCCTTTAGAAATGATTATGGGAAAATGAGTTTTTTACACAAAAGTTAAAGTTACATTTCACGTAAGAACCATCCAGAATTCCTTTTCCTGCCAACAACTGATTACAAGGAAATCTCATGCTTTCTCATCTAATGAAAACCAGAGCAATGCTAGGAAATAATAATTGAAGAATGATTAAACATGTAGAAATACAAGAACTCATTAATCTTATGCAAGCCCAAAGTAATTATACATGACTAACTGAAAAATAAATATATATCATTGGTACTGAAAAATATGCAACCTAAATGCATATGCAGTAAGCAATTATGCTTGACAAATCGAGAAATAAATACAAATTGTTAGCACTGAAAAATATGCAACGGCTACAGAACAAATCTAAGAGCAATCCAAAGGTAATTTCAATAGTCGTAACTGCAACTAATACAGAAATTCACACTAAAGCAGGCTTCATATGGTTTTTTGCAAAAATCTTCATAAGTGAAAGAATAGTCAATTACAATATTGATGTGGGAAAAAGTCATCCAAGCAAGTTCTAATTCACCAAGAGGTATGTGTTAGTGTCCACCATTAACCTGCATTCTTTTCCCTCCATTCTCCTCGTGCAACATGTTGGTTGTAACCTGGCAACTCAAGTCCCCTATCAACATTGGCTAGTGGACCATGTCTTCGCAACTAGCCTAGACGACACATGTTTGCACTTGTTTGGCTTTTATTGTTTACTTCTTGACACTCCCACCTAGAATTCCCTAAGCTTGCTAGTCATCCTTTTGCCAAATCAATAACTCCAGTCAGGGTAGCTCTTCATTCGCTTTGGCTTCCTTGACCAGTCTAGATTTTCCTATTCTTCATTTGGGCTCTCATTGGAGCAGTCAAGTGATTTGTATCACCTTTCTCTACATAGATCATTCTTGTGGGCACCTACCATTTGCTTTAGTTTAACTTAATTCTCAACTAAGACCTATCACTCTACCCTTAGACTAACCATGGTCTAGGCCTCTTTGGAGTTCCATCCATTCTTAATACCTTGTCATATCTTGGTGATGCGAGATATGTTATATCAAAAGGATAATTGAGATAATACAGTGGATTCTATTTAATTTTTCTTTAATTTATTATATTTTTAATTTATTATGAGTTGTAATAGGTCACAAATATAAAACATTTATAATATTTTTATCCTTTTATTCACATTTTATTATTTGTATGTTTTTTATTAGAAATTTTTTTTTTGTTATTTTCTTTTTGAGACTAAGGTTTAAACAGTTGATATGGAATAAAAACTGAGAAGAAATTTTAGCTTGGCTTTGTGTGTTCTAGAAACTATAGTTCTCCTTATGCATGCGCATAACTTCGATTGTGATTCAGAGTTCTTTAGGTTGCAATTTGAATATTCGAATTGGATTCAAATCATCTATTTTAATATCAAAGAAGATCAAGATCCAACTACAAGAGTTTTTCTCTTGCACCCTTCTCCAACATTTTGGTATCAAAGAAATATTGAGATATAGCCATAAGAGATCGACTCCTACCTCTACTTGTTTGGCTAGTTTGACTGATGCAAGATAAATTACACCAAGATGATGATTGAGCTGATCCAATGAATCTTATTTAATTTTTCTTTAGGTTATTACATTTTTAACTCATTATAAATTATAATGGATCACATATATATAACTTTAATGATGTTTTTATCATTTTATGTATATTTTATAATTTTTGTATTTTTTATAAAAACATTTTTGTTATTTTGTTCTTGAATTCATGGTTTAATCTTGGATTCTATTTAAACATTTGTTATAAAATGAAAAAAGAAAAAAGATTTTGGCTTAGCTTTGTGTATTCCAAAAAACTATTGTTTCTCCTCTTATAAGCATGCACAACTTTTTGTAATCCAGGACTCTTCGGGGTGTGATTCGAATATCTGAATTCTGATTTGGATCCTTCATCTTTTTGGTATCATAGAAGATCAAGGTCTAATTATAGGAGTTTCCCTCCTACCCCATTCTCTATCACATGGCCAAGACCTTATTTGAGATCCTTAGTCTCTCTGGAAGACCAACCCTCTCCTGATTATCATTCACGTAGGTTCCAGTTGCTTGCTTTTAGCTTAAAAGGCATGCCCAAGGAACTCTCTTGTACCCCCATACAGCAGTCCAAAGAAACTTTCATCCTTATCTTTCTAGTCAAGCCCTACTCCTTTGGCCTGGGAATCACTACATCCTTAGCCTAAGCTTCTGTCACCCAATCCTCATGGGGTAAAACCCTTTTTTCTCCACTGGCTCCCACTAATTGATGACACTTCATTAATTGCTGGTCCTCACCCTTATCAACCTTGCAAACTTAGCCTCTTGTCTTGTCTTACCATCGATCATATCAAGATCTCTTCTTAATTGACTTGTGATCCTTGTCCTCCTAAAAACCTTGGCAAAGCTCCATGCTAAGTAGGCAAGCAATTAACAAGCAAGAAGGAAGAACCAATGTCCTCCTTTTCCCTTTCACAAATGTAATTAGTAAAATCATGTTCCAACAAGTGTTAGTCAAAACCTTAATGAATTTCACAATGACGAGATATTCCTAGCTTAAGCTCTTAGATATAGTGAAGCTCCCTTTTTGTTAGTTGAGGTCATTGTTTTTTTACTTCAAAAGGTCTTTTAGCATTACCAAACCCCAACCATTCTTTGAGATAGTTTAGATGCTCCTCCATGATTTTTCCCTTGCCTTCTCACCAAATATATGGCATTAGGTAATCTATATTCCTATGCACGTAGATTGAACCTGCAGCCCCATACATGTCAACATGATGTCATCTTATAATGTCAACATGTACATTAGTGGTCACCATTGTGACATTTTGTATGTGTATATAGATTAAAAGAGAGAGGTTTCTAATACAATTAAAATGAAATCGATGGAAACAAATTGTTTTTAAAGATAAATATCTGCTAACTAGTATGAGGTAAAAATGGTGTAAAAGAACCTTTATTTTTCACATGTTTGTGACTGGATAACCAAGAATGTCATATAGAAAGCATTTGTCATGCAGATAAAATTACTTGTAATGGCATTATTATCATAGCTTCGAGGAGAAGAAATTTAGGACAAATTTTAAATAGCATTCTTTGAAGGACCTAGACATGAATTTTTTCTTTAGAAAGAATTAGTACAGCATCAAGCCAAGCACTGCACAAATCAATAAACATGGACAAAGTATATAGCTTTACATTTTATAGTTCTTTTATCCCGAAACAATTACTAATAAAACTTATGAGAAAGACAGCAGAATAATATTCTTAAAATTGGGTTTGCCTTTGTTTTTCTGATTATATCTTCAATGTAATTTTCTCCTTTCATTTTCTGTAGTAGCACCTTTCCTACTTTAGTTTTATATTCTTCAACTTTTCTCACAGATAATAAAACCTACACGCTAGCAATCAAACGTGTTCAAAGGTCTTCTATTGACCATAACCCTCAAGCAACAATTAGTTTTCCAATGGCAATAATCAAGTAGAATGCAAGTTTAATCCCACAACATTCAGATGAACATGACCTATTTCCAAAGCAAGGGCTAATAAATAAAAAAAATAGAGGTTGAAGGACAATGAATAAATGCTTCAAATTTCACTCTTGACAAAAACCAATTTTGAGTGACTAGGAGCAAAAGAGTTGTGAGCATGCATTAGTATCTCGATCTAGCATAACCATTTGTTGCTTCAAGAAATGCAAGTTCAAGGGTGGAACATGACTTTGTGAAAGATAAAACATTAGAACTGTGATGAATGTCACTATCCAAGGTTAAGAAAGAAAAAGGTTGTTAAATACAAGAAGAAACCAAGATTATCATGGTCTTTACATGCTAACTCCACCTCATATTATGTAAGACAACAAATTTGGTTGTTATTCATATCAACAAATTACCATAATCAGTTTAAATCAGCATGTATGGATTAGGTAAACCATTCACATGGGAATGCAAGCTTGTTACACCACTTACTGAGATATTTAAGGCCAGCTTAGACACTACATTTCACTAAAATACTACTTACAATTACAAACACAAGTCAAATTTCTTATTTCCAAATAAGATTACCTAGAAGGGGAAAAAAATTGCGGTTATGAAGATCAAGATGGCAGAAGTCATTGGAATTTTAATTTTGTATCAAAAGAATTCATTTTGTCTTTTAATCAATTACAGTAAAAATGATGACTAAAAAAAGAGAAATAAATAAATTATTCAAGAAAGTTTAAACAAAACACAAGAGAAGCATAAAGATGTTCAATTATTACTTGTACCCAATTAATTCGAATCAATCAGACCCTCATATGATGGATACTAAGCCCCATGTGTTGGGTATAGATATGAAAGACAAAATTGTATTGGATAAGTTAGATTCAATTAATGAAGCCAAATACCTAATCTGAATCCCTTGCTTCCCAAGATTAACACCCCCTCTCCCCATCCCAAAAACACCTAGAAGTTACAGCAGACAATTATCCATGAGAAAAGGGATTAACCATCCTTGGGAGATCGGACGACAAATTGTTAGTTCAGGCAACAGCCATCGAGGTTCCCTTTGGACTGCTTCCTTCTGACAAGCTAGACCCTAATAAGGGGGAATGAAAGGAGTGGTAAGATCTCAAATGATAAGAGGTTCTATTTAGGCACCAATCTCATGATAAGGAGGAGAGGCTTAAGGTTCAAGCAATGACTGACTTCTACTTTAATCCCCACCTAGCAGGAGGCTAAGCTAAAGTCAAAAGGTTTGTCAAGGTTATAAAAGCTAGTTTGTACTCTATTTACCTCACCATCATTGTAGGTATTTTTCTTGTACTGTGATCCAACAATGGTTCATGGATTGACCTTATTAAGGATTTTGGAAATAAGATGAAACAAGCCTAGGGTCCTAGCATCCTTGTCAACTAAATTGTCACTTCCATGAGTAGTCATCACAACCACAATTGAAGCAAAGAAAGATGAGTCCTCATACTCAAAAAATTTTATGCAATTTATTGTAACAATCATGGACCCAAGTGCCTAGTTGAAGGGGCCTACTCAACTCAACCTTCATACAAATACAAGCAAACACAACTCACTCAAGACTTGTATTAATCGCATCTCAATAAACTAGGGTGCCTACTAAGTTATTGCTTTAACATAAGGTAATCTCACTCAAAGAATAGGGAGAAATGATTAGGAATCATAACCAAATTGGTATAGACATAAAAGCTTCCTTAAAAAGGGCAAAAGTAAGAACTTTGGAATATTTAGAAGTAATTCTTTAGAAAAGTTCATCGAAGTTGTTTTATGCCAAGAACTAGGAATTGATGATATAGATGGCCCTCAATTCAACCAAGAGAAGCAAAGATTGGCCAATCCTAACCATATTGGACAATAACAAAGGGTGTAAAGGGTCATCCTTAAGCCTAGGCCCAAACAAAAAAAGAAAGCACCCAGAGTCCCACCACTACCAATTTTCTCTTTTACAGCCTTCACATTCATTCACACAAATAACATTTCATATGTTAAAACAAATTCCATCAATGCAAGAAAGGACTTGGATCCCTTAAATCATTCACTGTTACATAAGGGGCATTGATTATCCCTCCAACTACTCTATGCATGGAAGAACAAAGAATTTACTTTACAATTACAAGGCACAACGCCATTCAATGCCTTTTCTTGAACTGCTTGACATCCAAAAAGAAGACTTCTGGAATATATCCTCCCTTTGGTTCTTCAACTTGGAACTCTCCTCTCTTTCACCACTGAAAAGATTTGGAGTTATAGATTTACTAAAAGCTCTTAATGAGAGAGAAGACAAGAGAAACTTGGGTCGTATAGATCACCATTATGTACAAGAGCCATTCCAATATCATAATCACCTAATAAGCCCATGGAGAAAGTTGTGACAAGAATTAAACAAAGGAAAAGAGAAAGGAAGCGAGAAAGTGAAACAGATGCCCCTGACAACGGAGGAAGGCAAGAAGCACACCTTGCTATTTGAAAAGAAAGAATTTTCAACAAAAACCAAAGGAACCAAGATCGCCCACCCTAGAAAGAAGGAAAATAAAACCATAACAAAGCTAAAACGAAACACTTCTCAAGTTTTTATCAACTTAACAAACAAGTTTAGCGAGTCATGTGTGACCTCAACATCATAGCAAAACCATCGACGCCACTCAATTATAGCCCTTCACTCAAACTGCAAATGACCACAAAGAATTGTGAAGCTAAACCAAGCTTTTTTGACAGACTTGACCTAAGATTGACTAGGTTTGAGTCAGACATGGGTTTAAGTAATGATTAGGCTGTGAGAATTAAAATAAGGTTTGGGTGAAATAATACATAGAGCAAGTTATATATCGATTTTGGAACACCTACAAAAATCTTGTCATCCTTATTGTTAGAAAATTGGCCTTCAAATTGATACTTGGCAGAACAATTTGCTTAAACATGGAAAATGGATCCATAAATTACCTACAAAAAATTATGTTCCCAATAAATTTCCTATTTTATCATTCAAGACAAAAATTCTAATGCAAAAAGAAAATTGCCAAGATTAAAGCTAATTAACATAGCAAAGTACAAGTAGAAATGAAAAAAGAATCAGCTATAAAACAAAGTAGAAGTACCAAAGCATATGAGACTAGGCGATTAGACAGGCTGAAAAAGAATCAGCTAAGTTATTGCAAGGACCAAATTCTAAGGAATGAAATGGTTCTTGCATACTTCAATATGTCCCACAGAAGCTTAAAACAAATTGAATGAAAGGCATTTGGAGTGCTAGTGGAGATTAGTTTACAAAAATTTTGAGTTTACTCTATCGCCTAAAAAGAGAAATTTCTTAGCAGCCGTAGACCAAGTCCTCAGTCTTTTATATCTCATGGGATGCTACCAATGTTTTGGAAATTAGCGATCTTGTTGAGTGATTTCCTTAAGATTTAGTTGGTGTGTGTTAGCTAACAGATCTGCAACGTTTCCAGTTCATGGTCAATGAACACTGACACAGTGCTGATTTATTTCATTTTAACTCAATGTCAGTAGCTTAGGTCTGCACTTAATTATAATTCCAGAAGATAATTTCTTCCAACTTTAAAATTCGCAGTCATAACATTAAAAACATGATTGCAGCTTCTTAAGCTGACTTTAGAAAATATTATTCATGAGATGCTGGGTTACCTCAACTGCAATGATAGCATGATCAAGAAGTGGAAGCAAATTGGGGTGATTAAAAAGTGAAGAAACACGAATCTCCTCCTTCACCAAGTCTAATTGCTCCTTGCTCTGGATGAGGACCTTCTTCAAAGCATATGTGCCGTCAACTGATCAACATGTTAGCATATAAAGCTCATCAGTTTAGCAAGAAAAATGCATACCCTACAACAAGGTTATACCATAGAGAATTTGGCATCATAACTCACGACCCAGAAAATAAAAGACTTGTCAGAAAGTAATTAATAATATCAAAATGAAGTTGCAATCACAGAGATACAAGATAAGCATAAGAAAAAACCTGCATTTTTCAAATATGTTTTCCATATTATTAGCACAAGTGTGAAAGTCTGGATGATAATTGATTAGGCAAACAATAATATAATGATGCTGTAACATTTTTAGACTTGACAATTCTGATTCATTGATATATAACTAATAAGGAAAAACATGTAAATCAGAGCATAAGTATAAAGTTGTTAGTCAAGGCACAATATACATCATATAAAACTAAGTTCAAACATAAGTGGCATTGATGAAGCTAGGATAATACAAGATAAAGGAAACAACATAATGATGCTTGATTTATTGAAGAGGAGATGATTATTGATTGATAGCATAGTGCAAGCACTATTGGATTAACATCACAATGACATGGGATTTTTCACAAAGAATGATACTTTAATCAATAGTTATCCAAATGGTGAAGTTAAATTTTTTTAAAAAAAAAAAGAAGTTTGCAAGATGAACCAAAGAAACATCAATATGCATGCCAACAAAATGGCCTTGATGTGCCGATATCCAGCCAAAAGAAGTATTAGCATGATAAGTTTCAAATTCTTATCATGCAAGCAGACATGCATATTTATCACAATATTACACAATTAATTCTCCTACACGTTTTTTAATAGACCAGAATAAGGCCGAGTAGTCTTTTGCAAAGGGATATCCCAATACAAAACTTTTACATGCATGTTATAGTGAATGTTCAAAGTGGGAAAAACAATTATCGAGGCCAGTTTTTAGAGGATAATTATATTAACAAAGAAAAATACAAAATTACAAAAACAAATCTAGAAGCATGAAACTAACAATGCATTTAGCTTGTTAGAATCTGCCTCAAAGAGTTCAAAGGAAAAGCATCAATAGGTTTAAAAGAATTACCATCAGTTTTGGTTAAACTGAGAATAGAAAGTTCATGAAATATGTTCTCCAATAAAATTTCCCTTCCAAAAGCAGTGAAAGGGCCCAACCTATGAGAACTAAGAGTTCGTCCTAGAAGCTGGACGTAACATCCTCTAGGTATTTTATATTGTTTGGTCACTCAAGGAATTGAACTTCTTAGACTTTTAAACCATTGATAAACTCCCCTATGAAATTTCTATTAAAAAAATAAGTCAACCAAAATAAAATAATATTCAATTGGATTATTTTTTCAATGGGATTACCTCAAATTGAACCTAAAAAAGATTTTAAAATAAAAAATTCATATGAATTGTTTGATCTACTAATATTTCATGTTTATTAAAAGTCAAATACTAATTTCTACTATTTGGTTGACTACCACTAGATTGTTCATAACTTTTAGAAGTAATCAAAAGTTTAAAAACATAACTATCCAACTTTTAGATGCTTAGTCCTCTCATCTTCGTGCGCCATTACAATTCACCTCTAAAAACCATATTGCCCCTCGCTTTCAATGTGTATATTCTCTACTGGTCTTTCCTTTACCCACCACTACAATAAATGCCCTCTACTTTGCTAAAGTGTAGAGCTTGATTAAGGTTATTGAAGGCTCACAAGGACTTCATTAGGTTGTATGTATCATGTTGCATATTCACTATCATATGCTAATAGTTCATACTATTCAAAGGAGCTCTAAACATTCAAGTAGCTTTCCTGGTCAAAGCCATATAGAATATTGTTGGCAAGACATTAAGACAAGCAAAACATAAGCTAACCAGTGGATCATGAAAGCCAATCAATATTAACATTGTGTTAACAAGATGCATGGGAAATTGATGAGTGACTTGAATGTCCATAAAAAGGGAAGCAAGCTGTTTAGAATTAGTGGGTAGGACTTTTGAAAATATAGCAATGGACTTGAAATCATAGTTCCTCCCTCGCAAGCTATTTTGGGACTGTGACCATAAGGGAGAAAACCAACCACAAACGAGAAGAAACCCTTAGCAAACATTGCAGGTGAGGCATATCTCCTTGTAATCACTAAAATCCTAATGAAAAACTTCATGGAATTATTGTATATTTTTTAGAGATTTAAATTTTTCATGGAAAATGTTGTGTTTCTTATATGTAGTTCTTGTGTATCTTTCATTTTTTATCTTGTTGAATTCTATTACCTTGCTTTCCTAAGAATAGGAAAAAGTTACATTTGTAAGTAATCAATTTTAAACAAACTTCTTGAAGGTTTCGTCAGTATGTTTCCAACCAAGTATTAGAATAAGAGTTAAAGCTTGCAAAGTATGTGCAAATTTAACATTTAACTTATTGCTTTATTTCATCGAAGGGAAAGATGGAGGACAATAAGTACAACATTGATAGATTTGAAGAAAATAATTCAAAGGACATAAATAAAGTATATTCTCTAAAAAAACTTGTATATTATGTTGTTTAAGAAAAAAAAACAAATCCCATGAAGCAAAAATGTAGAGCTTACATGATTGACAAGCATTGTGAGTGCTAAGAGCAACCCTAGTAAGGAATGTAGCATTACATATAGCCAATGAGAAGGCAGCCAAATGATTGTTTTAGGCTTTTGCAACATGAATAAGAAGTCATTCATGCCAAACAAGGTGTATTTGATGCAAAAATTATTCAGCTTAAAGATGGCTAAAGCTGCAACATTCACAATCATATCAAAGAGTTCAATGTGTTTACAACTTGAGTTTGGTTAAAATATTATTGATAATAAGGTCAAAGCTCTTGTCAATCTTTCCACTTTTTTTGAACATAAAGATTGAACGAGTCTAAACTAAAGAAGGTTCATAATATGATTTGAAGTAAGATACTCCAAATGTAGAGTAGAAGAATCTATCAGTCATTCCTTAAGAGCTATAGAAAGTGGTAGTCATTGATAAGGTCATCTTCAAATGAAAGTTGAATGGTCAAAACAAGCTTATATTTAGTGGTTGCAAATGAAAAATTCTTTTTCTTTCTTTCTTTTAAAACACGAAAACATTGAAAGTTTACTAAACATCTTTCATAACTTCTTTTTCTCTCACATAAAATAACAATTCAAAAGCTCCTTTTTAAAATATATTTCAAAAATACATTTTCAATCACATCAGTTAACAAAGCATAAGTTAAGATCATGAGATGAACTAGCAAGCTGAAATTGATACAAGAATGGTCACTTAAAACAAGATTGTAAAATCCCAAAAAAGAAAATAATTCAAACACATAATAATTGCAAGCCAATAGACGCAAAATGGAGTGCTTTGAGACGACATTGAGCAATGCTTTCTCACCAAATGATTTTGTTGAGCCATGCTTTCTTAACTGAAGAGAATCATTTTACTCAAATCATGCAAAGAGTTGCTACAAGTGTTATAGAAAACAAGAAATTTATAGAGATCATGGGAAAGGTTGACATGAAAAATATGATGCCAAACAAAGTGTGGTGGTATTTGTTTGACCTCAAGCATATTCTTGGTTTGAAGAGAAAGGTCATCTGTGTTGGTCAATTAGACAATATAAACTCCAAGATCATATTTGAAAATAAATTGTGAACAATATTAAAAGATGCCATAGTCGTAATAGGAGGCACAAAGTTTGAAAATCTGCATAAGGAGCAAAACTACAGGAATACGATAGCAACATCAATTAGCATGAATTCCCAACTTAATCCTAAGACAAAATCATCGAATTAGTATGAGTGAAGAAAAAAATACAAATAATGGCATCTAAAGAATTCTTACCAAATCCAAACGTAAATTAAGACTTGTTCAAGAACTATATACTTAACAAGCATTGACAAGTTTGTTTCACAAAGCTAAGAAATGAACCAAAGTCAAGGAATCTATTCTTAATGCAAACAAATGTATGGGTCTAGCTCTAATGCATTCACTGTGAAGATTGAGGTATTACATACCTTTATAGACAACTCTACCAGGAAGTTTTGGGACTATTTCTAAAGAAGAAGTCAAATGTATTTATCACATTAGAAGGTAAGAGCGAAGACAGACTGTGTTAAAAATTCAAATGTCTAAGATCAATCATTGTGAATATGGCAATCTATAAACTATATGTTGATCATGAAATCAAAAGGGCAAAGAAAGTTTCAAAAATACCACAACAAGATGAATTTAGTGAACAATTGATCAAAAGTTTGAGCAAGCATTGACAAAGCATAAGATTGCATGCCAATATAATCAAATTGATTAACAAAGTACCCTTTTTGTCACAATAGTTCAAGTTGTTAAAAGAAGATTGAAAAGAAAAGAAAGCCTTAAAACATATGAAAGTTTATTAATGCATGTGGTATGTGTATAACATCTTGGAGCATAAGATGAAGTTTGATGTTACGGCAATCAAATGTTACTTTATTAATCATGGGGCTAGTATTTTTTTATACCATTTCTAAGTGCATAAAGCAGCAAAATCATCAAAACAATTGATGTTGTTTCTAATAAAGGAAAGTTGTACAAAATTGATACAAAATAAAGTTGAACTACAAAACCATAATAAGGTGGAGATGGATACAACCTTAAAAAGAGGTCAAATTGATTGCCTTAGCATGTCATCCATAGACTCGACAGTAGAGTTGGAACCACATTCATCATTACTCATTTCGACTTCAAGTAGCATAGGTTCGGAAGCAATGACATCAACTATGACAACCTCAAGGGATCAAATCCACCTCAAACTGACACAAAAGTTAATTCTCCCTTTTTCCATTAATTGCCATTAACTTTTATTAAAATCAAATAGTCTCTATGAAGCATGACAAGTTGAGCATTTTGTCAAATAAAAGTTAACAATGGTAGAGGTGCTTGCCTCATTTCAAAAGAATGAAGCTAGTGTTTTTACATAATTTATACTAGATAAGAATGCTCAATAAAGAAAATGGGCATATAAACTAAAGAAAGAAGTCAATGGTAATAAAAGATACAAGATGATAATCATAGTTAGGCTTTCAGTAGAAGGAAGGTATCAACTATAAGAAAATATTCTCACCTATTATCAACTATCTAAAAAATGACTTCTGTTGGGTTTTGCAATTATAGAGAATTAAGGAAAACATTGTGTGTTCAAGACAATGGTGCATGCTATTCAACACATTCATGTTAGCGTTATAAGTCCTTCAATGATTGTTACATTATAATGCTAACTATTTGTGGGGAGCATGGAAACAATCCTTGAGTTCAACACATGAACATCTAGAGATTAGGTGTCACAAGTCATATTATTAAAATTTGGAACTCAAAGTGAAATCTAACAGAACTCTAAAATTATAACAATGTAAGTACATTGACAAGGTTATTAACAAATTTCAAATTCATGATAATAAATCCAAGGATTTTCTCTCAGAGCGTCATTTTAAATTGGGCAAGAAACAACCACTAAACACATATGGTTGGAATCCATGTCAAATATACCATTATTTGAATGTGATAGAAATCTTATGTTAGTCATGTTTTGTATGAGCATAAGTAGTTCATGTCATTACTCATGTGATTAACCCTAGTAGGAAACTACAGGAAGCGATGAAATGGCTTATACAAGTAATGCCCCATTCAAGATGTTATGCTTAAGGAGGAACATCATCTGATAATATTATATAAATACAAATCTAAAAGGAGATGTAGATGGTCAAAAAGTACTTTGGGTTACATGTTCACATATAGTGAAATAGAAATAACATACCAATGTGTATAACCATATAAAAATATAATTAAAATTTAAAAAAAAATAAATAAAAGTTCAGGTTGGTGAAACTGATTGACTCAAAAAATTGATTAAATTTGAGCCACAAGTTGATTTCAAGCATGGTTGGTTCAAAATCATATTATCGAAAGAAACCCTTTGACTGTGAGCTGGACAATTATATATACATAGCTTATAGCTTAAAACAAATGAATCAATTCAACTCAAATGAACAAGACTAGCTAATAAGTATAATGTGATATGTATTGTTCAACTCAAATGAAAAAGGCCGATTAAGGGATATGACGTGATACATATTTTTGTCCTTCAAGATCTAATCCCTCCAAGTATTGGGTTTCACATTCTACATAACAAAAAGCCCATCCATTGCACCATCAATCACGTTTTCATTGATAACCCAAGTTTATCCTTGTTCAATAAGACAATATATAACTTCCCTATAAGGACTATAATCTTCGTCCTTTTATGGAGTGCTTGTGAATTTAAATATTCCACATATGTGATTATTTTTGTTTTAAAAATTTTTAAAATAACTATAAACAAAAAAGCTTTGGCTAGTACGATGCTTTCTTTGAAAATGATTAATAATCATAATGGAACTATATCACAAAGTTTGATAGATTAAACTTGAGGAGTGCCAAAAAAGTATTCATATGCAACTATTACAAAACCAACTTAATCTAGAGAAAATATGTCGATAGATATAACTTATCTTTTATTTTGTATTTCTACAAAGTAAATCATATTTGTTTTATGCCTCATATATTCGTTAAATATGAATTTTAGTGTTGCTATTATACATGCAATTTATATTAATTTATATCTTTCATGTAATATAATATCTATCTCGAATTTTTAAAAAAGTTATGTCATTGTAGATAGTTGTGGCATGTCCCCATGTGTTGTTTATGCTTCAAGTGTGTGGAACTTTCATAACAAAAGCCAAACATAATGCCATCTCAAAGCCAGAAAAGAGATGACAAATTAAAATCTTTTGAGAATTATTGCACAACATTTACTGACAAAAAGCAAGTTATTGTCTTGCAAAGAATTATGTATTTCATTCAAGTGTAAAAAAAGAATACAATTTAGTGGCATTAAATCAAATTGACATTGCTATAATTGAGGAAAATTCTTGACATGGAGAATCCAAAAGATATGTTAACATTAAAGTGAACATCAATAAATTGAGGTTATAAGTTACTTTAGTAGACCTTTAAGAGAACTAATGACAAGAAAAGTTGCATTAGAAGATTTTGAACATCAATAGAAGAGACTACTTCAACACAAATGTCCACAACATGATAAGCCTCCAAGTAAGATATTGTTGAAATGTAAAACCAATTGTATTTATTGAAGGTTCATGTGGACTTGACTAGAAATCAAACTCATACATCTTACAAATACAAAGAAGTCAAGAGCTAGTAAATGCTTATACAGGTTGAAGCCATATGGAATACCATTCGCATATCGTCATGACAAGTAGACGGCATAAACACATAGGCCGATAGTACAAACATGCAGATCATGTAACATTAATGACTAAATCAGCTAGATGTATGTGTAATGGCACGTGCATCAAAGGTTCACACAAGAGAAAACAAGTTATCCAAGATTAGTGCATGGAACTTATAAAAATATTCTAAATGACTTAAGGCCCTAATTCTCCCTTGTAACTTTTCTAACCTTGAGAATAAAAGCCAATTACCCATAAAAGGAATCTTTATGCAAATATGCATCTTCTTGTAATATCTTTCAAATCTACTAAAGCTTATCTAGATATGGCAAAGGTTTTTATCCAAATTTGGAATTTTTCACATAAAAATGTATGCTTCCTTTCTTTGTGTATTGTTCTTGGTGATCCTTTTCTTGCTTCCATGTAAGAAAATAAAGATAAATTTGTTGATGATAAATTTTGAGTAGTCATCGCAAAGATTATCTCTAAAGCTTCATTGGTATATTCCTTTTAACTTTGTTTCCTTAAGAAAACAATAATATTTGAAGCTATGTTTTTCATAAACAATGTAAAAGAGTCGTGTTGTAAATTGCAATTTTACTTGTTGAATTTGAATGACTACTTTGAGCAATCCCAAATTTAAATGACAATTTTAAGTTGTTGGTCTCCTAATATCATGACATTAAGGAAAAATACACGTGCTATTCCTTAGTGTCAATGTACCTCTTTAAAAGAAGCCACATATGCAATCTAAATGAGAATAATTGATAATAGTTTGAGTAATATTGATACATTTACATTAACTAAGTGCTTAATTTAAAATAGTATATTCAAGTTAATCAAGCAAATCATAGGTCAAGAGATTTTAAGGATCTTGAAAAAGCTTAGATTCAAGCTGTACATCACTAGATATATTTATAAAGGAAGGGCATAACATGCTTTTTAAAGGCTCTCATCTGTTCTTTATTATTGTTTTATTCAAAGAATGTATAGTTAATCATGCATATTAAATTAATTAAAATGATAGAATTTTATGTCTTGATTTTGTATACATTATTCATAAATATGTTATGATAATAAATAACTTGGATAAATCTTGCCAACATCATCCTTGTGTTATTAGGAGCATAGTTTCAACAATAAGTTTTTATTCAATGTAAATAATGTCCATTTCTTGTTTACGCATTTTGTATATCATGTGAAAGCAATGTTTAACGTAGTTACTATTATTGTACAAAGGAAGTAAGAAAACATATGTGTGGAATGTGATGGATGATTAGATGATTGATGGATAACGGTAACCTAGTGATTATATATTTGGCAAACCAAATTGATGCATCTACAAAGTAAGAAAATGATCAAAGATGTTAATGATAACATTCCAATTGATTCAGAGTAATCATAACAAATGAACATGATACATATAATAACACATGAATGATATGATGAAATGATGGTTAGCGATTTGATGATGATTATACTTATATACCATGTGTGCTATCTATATGAAAATATTATACTTATTTAGTTGCTTAATATCAAGAACATTTAGTCTTGCCTTTTGTTAATAGCATTGATGCAAAATCATCATGACTATCACTTAAGATTCACAATGTCACACATTCAAATAATCATGTAATAAGTGATATATCTAATGCCTCGTCAATGGTGCCAATTGGGTATGCATTTTCATGTTCCAACCCTTGTCATCCATGCTCCCAGCAAGTGCTACATGCAGGATTTTTTTTGGCAAATTTGTTGATGATAACTTTTTAAAATTTATCTATGGAGAGATCATCACAGTTTCCTACCCATGACTCCCTTCTGCTAATTCATGACCTCCTTTGGCTGGTCTCCCGCCACCAAGTGCCTTCTTTCAGCCGGTTAACACCTCAAAAATGGCCAAAATTAAATTGCATAACTCCAGGCCAACATTCAAACAACAACGACAACTGAGACAGCTTACGTTTATCAAGAAAGGCCACCGGGATCATCTTACCCTACCTCATTCAAAACAGACCAAAAGGCCTTTTCTCATGGAAACTGGTAGGATACCTGAGAGATGGGAAGGATCGATGGACTTAGCAGCTAGGCCCCTGCCATTGGATCCGGCGACATCAGCTACGACCTCCTTGACGAGGTACACGTAGGCGAAGCCCCCCTCGCCGAGCTGCCTCAAGATTCTGAATCGATTCTCGTTGATCCAAACATCGCCGCTGCTGTTGGCCGCATCGTACAGAGCACTGAGGCCGGAGAAGGAGCAGCCCATCCTTCGCTGCTATGTCTGAAGCTCTTCTAACGAACTATTCCATCAGACCAGTTCGCTCTATCGGCAGATCACAGCTCAAACAGGTGCACACGCATTCAACCCATTTAAAACTGTCTTCTACATTTTTAATTTTTTGGTGGGTTAAATAAAAAAATAATAAAACTACAATACGAAATGATATTTTATTAATTATTATTAAAACATAATATTAAAAAATAAATATATAAAACCAACCGCTCTCATCAAAGTTTTGTATTATAATCCCAAATCATTTAGGACAATTATTTGCTCATAATCAAAATTAATAAGATGGATGATTGTGATTGACAAGAAATTGTCTTCCTTCATGATCACACCATTAAGATTACTTTCTTTGGCCTAATCCCTAAAGAACAAATCCTTGAGGGTAGTCAACTAAGACTAATTTCTTAATTTTTAAAACTTTTTTTTTTATGAATCATTTTTTATTACTTATTATCACTAAGCATAAAAATAATTAAACCACTAACTTTATTTTACAAAATAAAAGTAAATTTACTCTTTTATAGTCTTCACTTATATCGTGATATCCATGACTCAAGAGAGTAATAAGTTAACACTGGGAGATATCTTCTAAAAAAGATCACTAGATAATTAGTGACTCTTAACAAGTTTATAAGTGAAATAATATATGAATAAATTATTCTATATTGATTATTAAGAAAATAATTTTATATAAAAAGTATATATTGTATAACTTTATAAATGTAATAATTTTGACATGTTTTTATCATTAAATAAATATCATTATAATAAAAACATGCATATCACTTTAACAATTGATACCATATCCTTGTTTTCTTAATTTTTTATTTTTGACTTAATTTTTCAAGATCATTTCTTTACTATTCAATTCGATTAGATCTTTTAATTATTTAATTGTTTCAACAACTTCTTGACCACATTCAAATGTTAAAACTCATATTATATAATAAAGAATATAATACATTACAATAATAATTGGATTTCTTTTTTTTTTCATTATTTACATATTTGTTGACATCTGTATATTAGAGTTTAATCTATATAGATAATCAAAATATATGATTCTTACTTAATAAAATTGTTATAAGATACTTATCCATGAATTTTATTAAGAATAAACATGGATAAATGATATTAATAAAAAAATCATCATTCAAAATCACTTTGATCATATAAATTGTTTATCTTTTATTCCAAATATAATGGACATTTTATTGGATCTTTTCTTTCACATGTCTTATAGAATTTTCTCCAACTATTTTTTTTGCTTTCCTCTTTTTCATGACCTTAAATTTTTTTTTTTCCATTTTTTAGGATTATTATTTAATTATTTTAACTAATTAATCCAACTTTTATCTTTTCCCTCCCATAACGGAAATAAATCTAATTAATTAAAAATGTTTAATTAAATCTTAGCCTCTTAACAATCCTTTTTCATCCAAATGGTTTTAAAAAAATTTACAAATCATTTTTCAAATAAGTTGTTCTATGAACCATAATGTCATAAAAAATTCATAGCTCTTAAAACTATTTGATATTTTTTTAACAATTTTTTATTAATAATATTTAAAATATTAATATTTATGTATCTATTTTCTATCTATTATATTTTTAATGAAACCAATTTTTTTTGTTGAATAAACTCATTTATAGCTTAATTCTTGTTATTTTGGCAATCATCTATATCTTGTTAAAGGAATTTTTTTCTATGAATCATGATTAATATTCAAAGCTTATCAACTCTTACTAAGTTCATGAATTGTCTCGATATGAAGAGTCCAACACGTATATAAATTAGTGACTACCTTCTAATATTAATATGATTTAAAAAAATTAAAAAAATATTAAACACCATAACACCCATTTGAGTGAAGGAATTGATTCCCAACTTTGACCGAATAAATTCTTAGTATTATAGTCATTTTTTAAAAACATACATTCATTAAAAAGAATTAATAAACAAGCAAGCATCTAATGAACAATATGTTGTATATGACAATAAAAAAATAAAATATTATGAATTAAAAATAAAGAGTATATTGATGTATTAGAAGAGCAAATTTTGCTCATAAGAATATTTATTTTTTATTTGTGAGTTAATAAACTTGTCATCTCAATCTCTCACTCTCTTATATGATAAGCCAATCTTAATGACTCTTAAATGAAATGGTTTAAAGGACTTATTTATAAAACAATGATTCGATAGCTTGTTTGTTGATAATGTGATTTTTTAGTTGAAATAATTACTTCAAAAAAGACTACTCACTGATAATAATCGCACAAATGTCATGCTCAAGTGAAATGTTGATATAGAACATCATGAATGTTTTTTCAACGCATTGGAATTCTACTCAATTTAATCATCAGGGTTTATTTATAGTCTCCCTCGTAAATTTATTTAAAATAATGCAAAAATAATGAAATATGACTTCTTAGTATCAACAAAAAACAAATGAATGATGACTACTACTCATCAATCATTTACCCCTAAGTTTGATTAGACAATCGAGACAAATTGTGACAAAATTTACATTCTCAACTTCCTTTATTAATTCTCCAATTGAAATGAAAAACTATATTTTGATTCCTACAAAAAAAAATCAAAATGATATGATCGTTAAAAGGCTAAACAAGCAGAGAGCATGAAATTCACGTTAGGAATATAGAAGATTTATGTTCCAAATGAAGCACTTTCAACATATTCCTTTTGAATTCTCCATTTTTATTGGTCACAAACCAAGCATTCACTTTTCAATAATTAATCCACATAAAGCATTCTTCACAACTTAATCAAATTTATTTAATAGAAAAAAGCATCCATTTGAAAGTTACTCAAATTTATTTAATGAAAAGCCCCTTGAAACTACTAAATAGAATATTATTAAATTTATAAAAAGTATAGAATAATTTGACAAGTAATTATCTATTTAGTTAATTGTAAGCATGGAGAGTAATTATCTAAAATAAAGGTGATAATATTTTAAAGGGATTTACAAGTTTAGGCTTCAAGAATATGTCTTTTGAGTTAAAAATATTAAGAAAATAATATTTTAAAAAATAATTTGATTTGAGTAAAACCTTTCAAGTCATTTCTATATTGGAATCAACTTCGATCAAAAGACTAAAGATAGTGTTCTACAATTTTGATTCACCACTCTTGTTTTGGAGTTGAAAATTATTTATACTAATTTTTATTGAATTATTATTTGATTTTTAATTAAAAAAATAAAAATTAATAGTTATATAATATGGTAGTAAAAAGATTTTTTTACTATTAAAATAATATAGTAAAAAGATAATGACGAATCTAATAATCATTATAAAAATAAATAAAATCTATTTTATGCTTTGAATGATTTTTTTATTGAATTACTTATTTTAATTTCAATCAAATCAAAAATCTAAACAACAATATAGAACAACTCTTATTCGGATATTTGGATTTGACAATTAAGTTAAAATATTATACAAATAAAAGATAATATTTTTTTAAAATTTTTTTATCCTTTTTCATTCACTCGTATATAATAAGACCTTTACCCCTAGCTATCTATTCTTTGCTCTTCTTATCGTAATTTTGTTCAAAACATCAAATTTTGTCAATAGTTGCGAGCTTATCATCACCTTACTTGAATCTTGTCCATTGATTGAATCTCTCTCACTTCTACGTGACTTTTTAGAGAATTAAATACAACACATTTCATTTCTTTGAAATGTTATCAACAAATAAGGCTATTAGGAATTTAATAATATTAAATAAAGTCATTAAGTATCATAATAATCCTTTTTATCTCTTAAACCCTAAAACTCTCTAATCCCTAATTATTGAATTACAAAGATTCTAGGGTATATGAGTCTTTTTTAACATGTCTCATCTTATCTCATCTTTGTCGCCATCATATGATCTCTCAGTCAAGTTACACAATCGACGACTCGATTATACATGTGTCGACGTTTACATCCACCATCCAGCTCTTCGGCTCGGGGAAGTGTTCGGTGTCGGTGCACCGGCTCTTGTGGAACTCGGTGATGAAATCGGAGGCTTTGATGTTCACGTCGCGCTCGCCCTCGTCGGAGTTCCGATCCTCCTCGAACGGACCGGTCCTTCGGGCGCTCCGCCATCCCCAATCCTCGTCGTCGGCTCCGCCGCAGGAGAAGCTCAGGCAGGAGCAGGCGAGAGAGGACGACTTCCCTCCCATGGTTCCTCAACGGAGCTCCGAAGGCGGGTTCTCTGAGGTTGCGGTCATGACCCGTTTCGAAATTTATAGGCGCGGGATGGTTGTGACGTCAGTTTGGTAACGGCGTTTGAAACACAGTTTGAAAGTGATAATTGGAATAATGGTTTTTAATTTTTTTGTTTTTATGAAAAGTTAACAAACGGCTCATTTAGGGGATTTAATCAAAAAAATATTTTTTAAATGCAATAGATTGAAAAAATAATTTTAAAAAATAAAAATTAGATTTGTGGAAAGAAGTTTAATAGAGAGAAGATAAAATTTTGATAAAAAAATTAGACTTTTTGTGATTTTAAAAGTTGAATTTAAAAAAATTATAATTTTGCAAAAAAAAAAAAAAAAACATATGGGGCTCCATGTTTATCACTTTGTACTATTCCAAAAAATATTATAATTATTTTTTTTATTTTTATAAAAAAAAGCAAGAAAATAATTACATGATGGTCATAGCAAAAATAGTACGATTGATATATAATAATCAAAATTTGATATTTAAAATAAAATAAATATAAAATTAAAAATTAAAAAAATTATATAAACATTAAATGATAATTACTTGAGTTAAAAATTAGTTTTTAAAGGTGATATCATTTTGCTTGAAGCTCTAGTTGCATATAACTTAGAAGAGATTATTTAAAAATATATATATATTTGAAAAATGAGTGTTTAGAAAAAAAAATTATGAAAAAATTAAATTTCGATGAAAAATTACATCTTGGTGTTTTAAATTTTGAAAAGGTAAAACTTTAACAAATATCATAATTAATTATTTCACATTATTTTCTACCTATAAAACTAAAAAATAATTACCAACAAACTAATCTAATAAATATCCTTATTTGTAAAAAATATTTGTCAACAAATCTTAACAAAACATATCAAAACAAACACAAGCATAAATACAACATTTTGTTAACAAATTAATTTAATAAATAATTCTAAAAAAACTAAATATTATTATTAATAAATATTTTTTATCCAAACTTTATTTTTTTTATATACTTTAACCCAAGAATCAAACCATTGCTCTCACTCTACAGCTGTATCTCATGCATGAATTATTGCTTATTAGTTTCTAGTGATGGCTCATTGATGATCAAGCCATGAATGATTCTTGACGTATGGAGAACCAATTCAATGGTAGGCATTAGCTCAAGCGATGCTACAACAAAAAAGATGGTGGAGGCTCGAGAGATATCATCGAAGACCAACCCACAAAGTATTCTTTTGTACTCTTTTGGCTATCCCACGTACCTAAGGTCGATGATAATTGACGAGAAGATTGTAGAAAACACAGTCGTGTTTGCATTCTCAACTTTAAAAACACTATCGAGGTACGAGAACATACATCTCAATTATAGTTTATTTTAAAAATAATTTTCCATTAAAACAAACTATGAGTAAAATAGTCTTTTAGGTTAAATTTAAATAATTTTGTACAAATATATAAAATTTTTAAATCATAAGTCAATCAATATATACTATTCACAAAAGCTAAATATTCCTAAAAAATATTATCATGAACAAATATAAAATGTTTAAGTTAGATTACTTGTGACAATATTCTATATTATGTTGTTAAAATAGTTTGAGAAAAATAGTCAATTTATATTTCACATAAAAAATAAATCATAATACAAAAAAATGTATGTAAAATGAATGCAAATATTTTAATTTTAATTCAAAAATTATTCAATACATAACAAATATAATATTTTCAATACGATTAAAGGTTCAAGTGATCTAATATTACACATAGTTCATCACAAGACATCACTTTCATCAATAGTTTGTACTTATATATCGAAATAAACAAAATTAAAATTAATGTTATTAGGGTTTTTATTTGCACTCTAATTGATCTTTGCTTATCTAAAACTACAGTTACTTGGTTATACCCACTAAAAAAAGAAATAAGAAAGAAGAACATTTGTTTAATGACTATTTAATGATTCATTTGCTTGTTTTAATCACTTTTGTAATATAATTAGATAAGAAAGAATCCTAATCATGCAAAGGGCTTTTGTAGTTAGGTGAGCACTAAGTACAAGAGGTGTGAGATTCTTTGATGAATAACTAAACTTTTTAAAATACAAAAAAAATCTAATTTATTATTTTTATATCATATGAATACCTTAATTTATGACTTTATTTATAATATCACATTTTTTATCGATTAATCTATTATATTTCAATTACTATTATCAAAACAAGCAGAACTTTTTTTTAGTAACACTCGAGATAGTTTTTTAAAGTTCTCTCAAGATTAACATTGCAAAAGTGAGTACTAGATAATTGAAAGTAGTCCATATATTCTTCAAAGGCCTAAGAAAGCTATTTAGGTTGGTGAAGTGGTAAGAATAAAGGTGATATTGATTACGATCTTTTATAAATTAATAAGTTGTAACTCAATTATTAGTATATAATTAATATTATTTAAATATTTTGAGCATATAATTTCATTGTAAATCTTCATTTCAAAAAAATTAAGTTAAACAAAAATATTATCGACACTTTATATGACTTTATTATTAGTATGTTGATATTATCTAAATAGCACTTAATGCAAAACTCAACTTAAAAAAGTAAAGTATCACTCTACTTTAGTCCTCAAATATGTTTTCTTTATGTCTCAAGCATAGTACATAGTAAGAACAAGGGTGGAAAAGTAGCTTATGTAATGCATGGCACATACTAGTGAAACATGATCGCAAGTTCTACAGTTAATAACTATGACATGGACTACATGATCAAGGATTGTATTATATAAATACATATATAATATGTTTTCATTATTTATTAATGTAAAGCTCAAACAACTGAAAACAAATAAAAAATTAAAAAGCAAAAATAGTACATCAAATGTGTACGAGATGATCTCTCATAAAGGTGAAAATTTCGATCAAATAAAGAGCAAGATATATTTGTGTTCTCTAAAGAAGTGATACAAATTGGTTGGAACTTGTTCTAGCCTAAAGGCATAAGAATCAAGAAACTAAAAAGGCTATTGGAATATTTTTCCAAGAAAGCTATTAAAATCATTGAAAGTGAACAAGAGAAGGAAAAGCTCGAGGAATAATGCATTATTGAAAGAATTTCATATATTCCATAAATCCAACATATGAGATGTATACTTTTTGCATGATGATAAAGAAGAGGGCTATTCGAATTAACCCGTCTACTCCTAAGATGCGTCAATGCTAGACAAGAAGGAAGGAACATAGGGTATGCTTTGTGTTGGTTTGTCATGGAGGGTTTTAACTATGATAGTGTGCATGCTTGTAGATTGCTCAACTATAGACTTCTAAACTTACCTTGCCTAAGTCCAAAACTAGGTTCATCATGGTTGTTAGGAATATATAACTATGACTAGAAGTCATGACTTATAAAGCTGGCATAATACGACAAAATTTGTGCTCGATCATACCAATAATTGAGAGGTCTTGATTTGAGAAAATTTATTCCATATTTTATCCTAGGATGAGGATTTTTTTTATTATGTGGTTCACTACTTTTATGAGAAAAATAACTTATTATTAATTATCTTCTTAAAATTATAAAAAATCTCTAGACCTAAGCTTAATGGTTCAAATTCAAATAAAGGTGTGCAAGAAAATAAGAAAAATGATATGAAAAAAGAGAATAAAATAGGTTTTTTTAATCTTTTTTAGAAGCATGATGTTGATGAAATTTATGATTTCACGAGACTAACAAAAAATTACCTTAATTAAGCTAAAGAAAATAGAAGATGACATAGAAAAAAGAAGAAACAAAGCTTGGGATCTATATAGGTCAAAGACCACGAATGAAGAAGGAAAAAAGAAAACCTTTGTTACGAAGAATACAAGAAAAAAAAGGGACAAAACTCATGTCAAAGTGGGCTTCACTTCTTTGTTAATGTTATTTAAATTAGAATTCTAAAATTAGATCTAACCAAAGAAAATTTCTGAAGTTGATTTTTGAGATAATTGCTAATGATGTAGCTCACATAGGTTGAACTTATATTCATACTAAAAAAATTAATGTTGGCATTATGTTATACTGACCCAACCATCCAAATCATACCATGTGCATGCCTTCTACTAATGCATTTGAATTAATTATTATCCCTATAGCAAAGTACTTCACATATGATGTCATAGATGAGTAGATTATAATTGCCAAACTCATTAGAATGTCATAGCTCGTGATAGCGACTTTGTGACGCAACAAATTAGGTGTGCCAGATAAATCCAATGAAGCCCAAAACAATGAAATGCATGTCGTCATAGGCTGTGAACTCGATCATAGACAAGGACCCATAGTGAGAGTACATAACATTTTTTTTTCATTTAGTATTTTGATTTATTAGTAAGTTATAATATTTGAAATATGAGACTCATATACTTATTTGATATTTTAGTTATTTTTTATTTTTAAGAACATTTTATTCTTTTTAATTTTGCTTTTGGGTATATATTATTTAAGTATTATTATTGAAAGAATAAATAAAGTTTTTTTTTACTTGACATCTTATTTCATAAAAACTATAATTTCTTTATTGTGTATTTATGCATAACTTAGGTAGGGATTCATAGTTTTTTTTTATTTACAATCTGAACATCCAAATCGCTATTTGGATCTTCCATCATTTGTGTTAGAAACTTCTTCATAATGTCCAACCATTGCGAAGATCCACTACCACGACTAATTGAAAGCTTCCCTTAGCTCTACCATCTCTAGGTATTGCTTATCACTTTCCTATATTTTTGTGCCTCCATCATTTGTAGTCTTTATAGTTATTATCACTTTTGTCTCCATCAAGTTTCATGAAACATAACAAAAAACATATCGGCCATCGCCATATCCCACTTGGTTAACTTATCTGGTGCTATTGCTCTCGATCCAACTCTTAACCTTTTACACAACATATAAAGCAACCATGCCCTCAACATTGCCATCAACTACATCATTCTCTTATGTTATACATGCTCACCCCTCTATTGACACTTGCAACAGTTGCACCATAACCACTCACAAAAGTATTCAAATGAAAAGCTAGCCGTCGAGTTGATCTCCTTCATGGCTATTGAACCAAAGAAGAGAGAACCTTAACAGTGAATCAATGCTTGAAAAGAACCAACTTAGTTCTCCACCCGAACCACCATGTGTCGTATGTGTGCACACCTTACCTATCAAAACCAAATTGCACTAGAGTTGAACCGAATCAACACCAAACTCGTGCATCAGCACATGCGTCGTCAAAAGTTGACTCACCAAGCCAAAGTCAACATAGTGTTGAAGCACAAGTGACCAGCATATGTGTGACCTAACGTCTAATTGTGACATCTAAACTAGATCGACTTGAGTTTGAACCAGATCCGGAACAACTTATTTTAGAGTTAGTTTGTCAAAAGCTTTCATAAGTGCTTTTCAATAACATTTTGAGCAATTTTTTAACCATATTTTTTTTCAAAACTGAAAATTAAAGTTCCTGAAAATTCAATATAAAAAAAGATTCTATCAACAAGAGGGGATCAACTTGAGAGCTGAAAAGTTTGAGTTGGAGAAATCATTTAAGAAAAGCAACCCATGAATATGTTCATTATTAACTCCCATGAATAACATATGATTAACTTACTTTACTACTATTTGACAACCTTACAATTAACTCAACCTATCATAAGCCCCAAAGCGACACCTAGGGGAATGATTTTTTAGCTAACATAGAATATAAATTACATGCGTAGAATCCTTATTTATGTTCTAATAAGTACGATTGATATTACAGTATAGGCAAAATTTTAAGTTAATTTAATATGTCGATGCACTTAAAAAACACATTTGTATATTTTTGGTTATCTTTTCTTTGCATAAATTTTTTCATAAAACATTGTTAATTTAATTTAAAACTTAAGCTTTCTATTAAATATTATATCCTAAATATACAATATGATTTCAAAAAAATTCAAAATATTTTTAAGAATATTTTAATTTTGAAAAAAATTATGTAATAGAATCTGGACATTATATAATATGATTGAATAAAAATATTGATATTATTATAACAAAAATAGATTATACAATACAATTAGAAACATTATATAAGTATAATGCTTTATTAGATAATACAATAGTATAATAACTTAATATTTAATAAGATAAGAGAGAGAATACATTATACATTCACATGGTTTTTTTTATTATATGCTTGAAATTATCCTAACACATTATATGATCGAAATTATAATTATATATATATATATATATATATATATATATATATATATATATATATATATATATATATATATATATATATATATACATACATACATACAAACATACATATATGATTTGTCACTAAGTTAGTAACAATTCAATCAACCCATTTTTGATTAACACTTTCAAGTCAAGAGAAGACTCAATATAGAACTATAAAGAAGCAGTGAGTGATACCCCAATTATGTTTATGATTACTTGAAATAAAGGTTATTTATTTATATTATCGGTTCTATAATCAATGTAATAGCTCAATTATATTTATTTCAACACATATTGTTGGTTATCTTATATACTTTGATATCATGAGCTTTTTGGTATTAACTCAATATTCAATATAATATTATAAATATTTAAAAAAAATTGTTTTCATAGATTTTCAAAAAAAAAGGATTTTGATATTACTTTTATTTTTTAAAATGGTTTTTCAAATCTAGGTTGACACTTGCTTCTACAATATATAATAATTTCCAAATATTATTTTATTAAAAAAAGAAAATATATGTTCCAAATCAAATGATAAGTTTTAAAAAAATAGACAACATGACACCAAACTGGAGAAAAACCAGACTAGGTCGCTATAACTAGGTTGAATAAATACCCAATCTCACTTCCACCAAATGAATCTAAAGAAGAATACTTATACAATTCTAAAGAAAAATGAATTGTCCTAGGGAAAACATCTCACGAAATAATGGAATGATCAATGAAGATATATAATAAGATTAAGATAGATACATCAATATTTAATAATATTTATAACTTAAATAAATTTTTGGAATGGTTGATCTAAATGGAGGATTGTTTTGTTAGTATAGGTTTGGTGAATACCAAAAGACATTTTGCTAAAATGACATTAATAAGGCATGCTAAACTATTTTGGACATAATACTTTAGCTAAGAAAATGAGGTTAAATAAGAGGGTTCCTATTTAAGTAGAGATGATAAATAAATTAAAACAAAAATATGGTCTTAGGTACCATAATAAAAAATTACATTTACAATTACATGCATTGAAATAAGAAAATTCTATTATAGTATAATATTTGAATTCATTTGAAGAATTAGTAGCCCAAACTAATTGTATTAAAAGAAATAATTTCCAAAATAAAACTAAAGTTTGTTATAAATTTAAGAAGCCTGAACATATAAGTTATCAATATAGAAAAGCCAGAAGAGCTAAAGTACGAAGAAGTAATCTTAAAAGACATTATCTTCATTAAGAAGGAAGGCTTATGTAAAAGAGGATGATGAAAATATACGTATTATGAGATGTCTCTTTGTGTCTAAACTAAAGATTAGAGGAGAAGAAATGCTTTTATTATTATAATATCTTATAATGAGAAAAAGTTGAGATTGGTTAAGACGTTGGAATACAATGAATTTAATTTTTAAAAGTGCACTCAAGAGAACTAACCTCACACTTAAGCCTTAACCTTAGCCATTTCATGTGTTTTGAGTGAATCATACTTCTTTGCTAGTGACATCTTGGTGTCTAGTTCTATTAAAAATAGAAACATAGTTAAGGAGAAAATTTGATGTGATATCCCACATATAGGCATAGCCCCACATCATATTAGTAAAGTCATGGTTGTATGATCTTAATGTCATGGATTATGAGAGAGACAACACTTATGGGTTCAAATATAATAGAAAGAATCTTAAATCACACTCACTTGATACATTTTGTTACTTTTGGATGGATAAAATATTTAGAGTGTTGAGCTTCAAATAATAGTAATTATCTAAGATACTAATAGGTAGATATGCGCAACCTTCCTTGAAACCTTAGCACATCATAATCATCAAAAGTGAAGTTAGATTCCAATCTATCCCTTAGCTAATAGTGGGTAGGTCTTCATACATATAAGAATTATAAATCATACATGTATGAAGTAATTATAAAACTTAGTCTATAAGTCTAAGTCTAATAGTTCATATCTTAGTATAGCTACAAAGCTAATATCATACTTATATGAAGTGTCTAAAAACCTAAGAACAAACAAAATATATACAAAACATTTATTGCATGTATACTATTTCCTATTTGACATGTACGATCTCAATATCATTAACAAAACCTATTAGTGTAACTATATTTTACTCATATGATCTTCATGATCGTCTAATATAAAGTTTATAAAATCCTAAGAACTTTCTTAACAATAGTTGCTAAGTGATAATCATACAGTACAATGTACTAAGTCATACTTATATGACAAACTTTAAGTAAGCAAACTATACGTGATGATTAGGTGTGCTGTTAGTCAGACCTTTTTAGGTATCGCCTTAGTATGATCCCTTTATCATATCTATATGCATATAAGTTAAGATCTCTAATGATTAGTTTAATCTCTTTAGAATATAATTTTAACTATTATATTTGCTTTAAAAATGTTAAGAAATTCAAAGGTATAAAAATAATGTATCTAATATAAAAATTCTAATAATTAGATAAACAAAAACATTCAAAATATCAAAAGCAAAACATCTCTTAACTAGAGCATTTTTTATGTTAATTACAAATCTTTCGACTAAAGATCATTTCATATTGATGAAATTAATGTTTGTAACATCATTTTCATTATATCTAGTTCGTATGTGTAACTTTTTATAATATTAAATAGAGATATTTTGAATTAAATATTTTTTAGAGTTCTTATAAGATTTTTCTGAAATTTGCTCTAAAAATTAATTTTTTAAAAAGGATCATGCATACAAAATATCATATCGTAATTGCTCGAGTAAGTTCAATGTACATTGCATAAAAAAGGTTATGATTGTTACAATATGAGGCGATTATACAATATGACCATGTGAATGAAGAGAAAGCAATGTGAATAGCTATAAAGGCTTAATACATATCGTATAAGTGTGACCACCCAATTACACAAGTATGTCATTATGTAAAATAAAGTGTCGCCTCAAAAGATTCAACCAGACGATAAGATAAAAAGTTATATCAGACATGTATGAAAAAGAAATCATATAAGTATGATAAAATAAAAAAATATAATTAAATCTGAATAGGTTAAGTAATAGATGAACACATTTTATTGTACAAAATGCACAATCATATAAGTATGATAATGAGAAGAAAAGCGCTATACATGACATTGTTGTGCTACGACGTAGGAAGTATATGCATTAAAAATGTATCATATGTACATGATGATGGGACCATATAATTACGATTAGAAAAATTAATGATAGACTTAGGCAAATATCAACATTGTAGGGTATGAAGCTATGACCTGTATAAGTATGATACAAAGAAATGGAAAGGATTTTAAAACCAAAATAACGAACAATTATTTTAATTGACATAGGTAATGGCCAACCAACATGAATATATCGAAGTTAAGTAGGAAATAATGGTGAAAAGGCACTAACTTGATCAGTTGCTATTGTTAGGGAAGTTAAACCACTAAGACGACAAAGAGTCATGAGATTGAGTTCAAATTTAGTGAGGCCTAGCTTGGAGAATTTTTCTTAGGAGAAACTAGTGTGATTAGTTTCATCTAAGTGTGATAAAATGAAGGAAGAGAATAAGGAAGTTCTCCCAAGCATCTAAAGGAAATCCAAGAGGAGTTAGGTGCATGACAAAGGCTAAACAAAGAGTTTGAAGCAAATTTCAAAACCTTTGGAAAAGATCTCTACTCGGGATGTGAAAGGTAGAAAGACTTATAATATGTGTATATACCTGATGGTTATTGTTTATAGAATAGATGCCTTATTATTATTTGGAAAAAGTTGAGGATGCATGCTTGACTTGCTGTGTTAATGATTGATGTTAGATGTGTGATGCTTTTTAGGAGATTAAAATATTAAGAGTTGATCTCTTATGATAAATTCAATTATTTTTTGTATTACAAATGTATGATATATGTTGAATTTCATAAGATGATGTATTATGGTATATTGAATTGCCTCATTTACATGTTTGTTGAATTTTGCAATATACTTTGAGTTTCTTTATTTATATGTCTTAACTCTTCATCTTAATTCAATAATGCTCACAAAGAGTAAAAGAAATGAAAAGCAAAACAACACTTGTAAAAGTAGCCCAAAAGAAAAGAATGATAAGTTAAAGAAAAAGAAAAAAAGATTTGGTGAAGTGAGGGTAAAGTTAAAATGATGATAGGATGATTGGTTGCTTAAAGTAACGATTGGGATTTTTGAATGATGGTTCGAGAGATGAACCAAAAATCCATTTTATTGATGCTTTTAAGTGGGAATAACATGTTCTTAAATATATCCAATTATTACAAAGTAAACCTTACTCTAAACTAATCTTAAATAAGAGAAAAAGATAAAAAAAAAAACAAACATATAAAGTAAATACAAAAATGAATAAACTTTTACATGAAATGAACTCTACAAAATTTTGCTCATTTGTTAAATACTTTATTATTTATATGGTCTTATTATATTTTATTATTTATGATTAACCATCTATGCGACTACTTAAATATTATTTTTTAATATACATGTGTATATTATTACCGCTATGCTCGTGTTATTAGCTCATATCTTGTTTAGCCTAATACTTTTAGAATAAAATAAGGCATAACAGAGGCTACAAAGGAGTAATGAGGCCTAGATTATGTTGGTTTTTACTAGTGCATGCTTTACTTTCTTATCTAGTTGTAGTAGTTGTGATAATGTTTTCTTATATGAGAATGATGGACATGCAATAGAATTCTTATTATGTTATTGATTTAGACTTTTGTGACTTGAGCAATGTATGTGAAAATGAGAAATTTAAAGATTTGTTTATTTAAATGTTAAATATTCCCTTAATGAAAAAAAAAAGATTTTCAATGCAAAACAAGTTTAAAAGTGATTTTCTTATAAGAGTTTTTGCTTTTAAAGTTTCCAATTCTACAACATTTTAAAAAGGTTTTATTAAAAAGATGAGTTTTATTAAATTTGCTTCTTCTACAAATTTTCTTAAAAGGAAAATAAAATTTTATGTTTTCAAAATAAAAGGAAGAAATGTAAAGAATTAAATGACGTCGCATCATAATTAAGGGAAGGTTGGGTTAGGATCACCATAATTTGCCACTCTTTGTTAAAGGGGAAAGGTGTAAGCATGTTGTAATCTTCATTTTTTAAGCATTATAACATATTTTCTTAGTCGTTACTCAACTCTTTTGAGTTGTTGTTAGTGGCTCCTCTGAGTACCTAATGGATCCCATCATGGATCTTGTTTTTGTATATTTTACAATTGAAGAAAAGGGAGTTATGATTTTAATGCAAACCTAATCAATTGATTAGATGTGGATGTAGACACAAATTAGGTCGAACTATCTAAAACATTTTAAGTATATTTTTATTTACTTTTATTTGGTTGCACATGTTTTCCATTCAATAATAACTTGCTTAAAGATCTAAGGAATGTTTTTAAATAGTCAATTAGCTAAATAGCTATAACATTCACACTTGTAATAAGAAATCATTTTTAAAAGCTTTTAATTAGTCGAACTTTCTTTTAAACACATAAGTACCAACCCCTTGCCACTTCCACCTCTTGAGGGTTCTCTTTAATCCTTCCAACATTCCCTTCATGAGTGATGATCTATGTCCTCAAATTTTGCACTAATTCTCTGATTTTATTTTAGTAATTAATATATGCGGGGTGTGATAGTTGATTTAAGTCAATAAATCACACATCAAGCAATTACATCAATATGTACATAGCCTTTCTTCTCATTTTATAATTCCAAATTTATTCATGCAAAAGTCAATTTCATCTATTGAACACCATTTTAATTTACTATCAAGAGATTCATAATTTTTATTAAATTTATTAGTTTTCTCATATGATGATTTATTTCATTGTAGATATTAGTTTTCTATTATCATGATATAATTATATTTTTATTATTATAACATTATTTTTATATGTTACCTTATTGATTTTTTTGTTAAGTTTTTTATAATCTCATTAATATTTACGTCATTGATAATTCATCTATTGTAGTGAGATATGTGAACTTAGATATCATTGATAAGGATTCTACTTATTAACTAGTATTATAGTTAGTCTTTTATATGTTTATGTTTATAGTTAGTCTTTTATTTTTTCATATGTTTGTTTGAATTTAGTATAATCGTCAAATCTTCATCTAAGATTTTGGTGTTCTGACCTGGTTATTTTAAATGCATATAATCTTTAATTGTAATGATTGTTAAGTACATCAACCAACATAACCTCCTGATCAAAATCTCCTTTATCTAACATTTCTCTCTTATAGTTGGCATTTTAAAGGTTTAAGGGATTTTAAGGAATTAATTAAAATATTAACTATCAAAGGATTTGATAATTTTTTTTAAAACTTTATATGTAGCTATATTCTTAGCATTTTTCATTTTACATGACTTCCAAAATTCGTTTTAACTTAAGCTCTTTGTTTTCATGCAAATTCCATGCTTTTTCAACATTATTTGGTATTTAATAATTTCATCGTAGTATTCTTTGGTTGTTCACGTATCAAAATAAAATGTTCATTTGGAAGTATTTTGTTATAAAGTTTAATAACATATAAAAATGCTACATTTCAAAATGCTATATTTCTCTATTTCAATAAATTTTCTCAATTTTTTTTATATAAATAAAATATATGTATAAATTTTAGTGAATATAAACTATAAAATAGTGGTTAAGT
Organism: Vanilla planifolia; assembly: GCA_023846275.1. NCBI lineage: Eukaryota > Viridiplantae > Streptophyta > Magnoliopsida > Asparagales > Orchidaceae > Vanilla > Vanilla planifolia. Next base: position 3,793,339 of record CM043877.1, read on the forward strand.
AGTTGATTTTTTTATGCAAAAAACTTTAAAATATGATTAGGATATATTTAATTTAATATTTCAATTAGTAGTTGTTTAATTAGTATAATAAATTTTGAATTCAATTCTTACAAATTTTATTTATTATTTTTTTATTTTTTAAAATATAAATATATTTAAAAAATAATATTGCTTGATCGATAAGATGTATTAGAGTTTTAGATTTTTAACATATGTAATAGATATGTTCAATTCATCTTCAAGTAATTTTATGTCATTGTTTATTTTTTAAATCAATTTATTATTTTAATTTTTTTCTTGATAATGAATGAGTTAATTTTAAATTAATAATATTTATATAATATTAATTTTTTATAATATCATTTCCTTATTTAATGGATCATCATTAAAACAAATAGCAATTAAGGGTTTTTTTAATGTTTAATTTGGTTTTTATTTTTTAAAATATTAAATAATAAATTTAATCTATATTAAAATCATCACCACCACCAAAGCAAAGGGCAGCGTATAAACACTCTAAAAAGATAATTTATATACCCATTTTTGACCTAAGTTTTTTCGCAAACCCCGCCATGTTCCTCTGTTTCTCTGCTCTCCCGTTTCAGCTGCTTTAGCATACCGTTCTTCTGCTCTCTGTTCGGAAGGCGACGCAGTTCGTTCGCAGAAGATCGACTTGCACTGCTTATTGGGAATAGAATGATGTTGGTTACTGGTAATTTGTGCATACTGATTTTGTTGTTCTTTTATGTTATTGTTAGTATTTGTTGTTTCTGTAGCTCTTTTGTGTTTGATTATTTGTTAAGATCTGGATTGCTGGTGTATTTTGGTTAGTTGTTGCATTAGTTGATGTTGAAAGGCGGTGTAGGGTTTGTGATACGAAAACTAAGTGAAATCAAGTTTTGCTATAGCTCTGGCAATCTTCTGCAATCTACGGACAAACAGAGGTGGCAAATTGGTAGCTTATCTGTGGCCAGGGGAGCAGGAGTGGAGAACATGTGGGGGAATTAAGTGGAATTTGGAGGAGGGGTATCCAAGGCTGAGAGAGTTTAGACGGAAATAAGCGGCTTAGTTGCTGTTTTTGTGGTAATGGTGGTGTCAACGGAGTTCATAGAAGTTCCATTGGTACTTTAGGGATGGGTTTCTGGTGGGAGGTTCGTGCTTGAAGAGCATACTCGCTAGTTGGTTTCTATATATAATTCTCCTTGGGAGATAGCAGATCCTTATATAGTTGTAGGCGGTTCAAGTAATCTTTAGTGAGTCTCAACAACGGCGAGTACCTTCTGCTATTGGTGAGGAAGAATGGTGTGTTGTTTGGATTTGTGGTTTGAATCAATGGGAGCATCAATTGCAATATTGGTGGCATCTGTTTCAATGATGAATAGTTTAGAAAAATTAGGAAGTTCTAATACAAGTGTTGAAGTTAATGCACTCTCAAGATTGGAGAATGAATGATCTACTTTAGTATACCATGCAAAGCAATCCATTTTGTGCAGGGGAGTCAAGGGTGGGGCAATCTAAGCATAAATCCGTACAAAATGGCAATAATATCATGCAAGTTCGAGAAAGTTACATAGTTTCTTGTGAATTTTAGTTACTGGATATTGGAGAATACATTGTATTTTAGCGGGATCTGGAGATATCCCATGGGGGGTGACAATGCGTCCTAGATATTCTACATGAGTTAATGAATGGTTGTCTTTGAGACATTGAATGATTGTAGTTAAATGGGAGAAATGTTCACCCATGCACTTTTCATGGAATAAAATATTATCGAAAAAAATTAAGACAAAGCATCTTAAGTACGGTTTTAGGATGGAGTTCATAGTCTCTTGAAAATTGATAGGTGCATTGGATAAGCCAAAAAAAATTACAAAACTTATAATATTTTTATGATTATGGAAAGTAGTTGTAATAATATTGTATTCAACTATATGAGTTTGATGGTTCCTAACATGAAGATCCAACTTAGAAAAATAGAGGGTTCTTGAAGAGTATCCAAAAGTTCAACTACCATAGGACGATTGGGAATTGTAATGCGATTGTGGGGTGTGTAATCATCGCAAAATATTCGAGAGTTCTCTTTTTTTTTTCTAAAGATTATGAACTTCGACTAAGTTGTATAATTCTTCAACCAACATTTCTTTAGTTAGTTTCTCGATCTCAGATTTCTAATGATGGGTATATTTGCATAGACGATCATTTATCAGTTTGGAGTTTGACAATAATTAAATTCTATGATCAATTTATTGTGCAAGAGGCAGAGTGGATATGGTTTGTAATGATTGTTGTAAGGTTTTAAAAAATTGTAAGGTTTGCTAAAAGAAATAGAAAGCAACAAGAGCTTGGGAGTATTGTTGTTTGCACAATTGATGATGGATGATAAGGTCAACAATATTACTAGTGTTGCCATTTAACAAAGTCAAGGAACCGTTCTAGTTGAAAGACATTGCTAGAGTTTTACAATAAATAGATTTGGACCGAATGATTCTAACCATTGCACTTACAAAATTTTATATATTTGTTTAATCTCCTAGACAAAGCAGTCAATATGAAATAGATCCTCTTGAAGAGTAATGAGGAGTTGGACACTTCGAGCTATATTGACAAGGTGTGATCAATTATCAACTACAACTTTGAAGTTGGTGGATGGTAGTACCAATAATAGAAGTGTTGCATTACACGTGTTTGAATGAAGCTTTGAGTGCATCCATTGTCAAAATAGAACAATATGTTCTTTAATCCTAGAGTTTTAGGAGATTGTTCACCCTTAAAGCCATGTAGATTGATTTCACGTATGGAGTCCTCAAGTGCAATAAATTTCAATTGAGAATCATTATCATACACTGAGGTAACATTAGTCCTTGTAATAGGATCACATTCCAACAATTGTGCAAATAGCTTGCTTTAGCAAATGTGCTCATGAATGAAATTCTTGTTGCAATTATAACATAATCTCTATTTTCGACATTCCACTATTTGCTTTATTTGTACGTTATTTAATATTAATAAAATTTTTTGTTGTTGTGCTAATAGAAGTAATTTGGTTTGTGTTTTATTTGTTGTAGGGAGGGCTTGCTATGGCTCTACCAACCATCCATAATTTGACGTCCAAACAAAGGTGACAAATTGAATTTTGGAACAATACTTATGTTGCTTTGTAATGAGCAAACGATCCAATTAGGCCCTCATGGGCAAAATTTTAATGCAACATTTCCTAGCAATTATCCACAATATTCACTCCTTTCAAAATTGTCTTGACAGACCTCCACCATAAATAACAACATTAAAAGATCTTGCAATTACTATCGAGGTTATGGAAACTACGTTATTTCAATGCGATGCTTTACTAAGACAACTAAAAGAAAGTCTCAATTATTCCAAAAATCGTGTGAAACAAGTTGTAGACAAGCATAGTAGAGATTTGAAGTTCAAAAATTGCAATTTGGTGTTTGTTTGACCATTGTTGCACTGCCAGATATCCTTATAATAATAACCTTGCACCAAATTGAGTAAACGATTTTACAACAATTTTATAGTGACATAAAAGATTGAAGCAGTTGTTTACTAACTAAATATTCTATTTACAACAATGATTCATCCAATTTTTCACATCTCTTTTGAAATTTTATCATTAAGATACAACCTTGCATCCTTGTTGCTTTGGGACACCTTAGACAATTCACCATCATATATTTCCTTGTTATTTGCAACACATGCTCCTACACAACAAAAAAAAATTGAACTTTGCAAGTAGTAATTCAACGGTGGAACTTATCCCCAAAGGATGTGATATGGTTTTCCATGGATTAACAAAAGGATAGGTATCTTGACTTTTAACACCTTGAGAGCAAGGTTATTCTTTATATGCAATAGAGTGATATAGGATTGCAAGATGGTGCGATCAAGGAGATCAACTAGCAAGGGAGGTGCATCTCTACTAGGGCACGAAGACTTTCGAAATGGACAAGAGATTATATTTAGCAAGGGAATAATGGGTTGAGCCGGTTAATAATAATAAATAGGTCTTCATGAGTTATCATTAATATTAGGTCATAATGTATGCCTATCAATATAATGAAATAGTAAAGGGGAATTCAAAAAACCAACTAAGCCTCCTACTTCCATCTACCTCTTTTAGCCTTGGATTTCCCTTCAAATTTCCCCTTAGTTCTTTCAAATCTTTTTTTGTTCCTTGTTGGTTGCATCGCAAAACATCATTTGGGTTGCCAATTGTTGGCATTGATCATCGCAAAACAACTAGTTTGTCTTTTTCCCGTTGCAATTAATTGTTCAACTAAATCTCAATTGCTCAATCTTTCAAAATTTAGCTTCCAAAATTAAAGTTTTAAAGTTATAGAAATCAATGCTTCAGATTAATAATTGAGTTACTTTAAATCTATTCAATCACAAAAACTAAAGTTCTTGTAGATTATGTTTGATTTAATTTAAATAAGGATAAATTAGTAATTAAAATGTTTAAGAAATTGGTTGAAAATTTCATGTTGGTCACTTGTTTTGTTTGTGAGAATTGTGAAGCAATAAATTTTAAAGCAAAAAACAAAATTTTATTACTTGAAACAAAAATGTTTGAAAATTGCATTCTTAGCATGACATGAAAATTATAATGGCATAGAAATAATGAAAATAGATGAAAAACATTAAATAGTATAAAAAATTGGGATATCGACAATTAGATGGAAAACCCCATGTCAAGGAAAAAGCACGGAGGTTATGATGACAAATTCCACCATGAATGAGAAAAGTATGACATGATTCTTTCTTTTATATCAAGCTGCTCAAGAAGGAAGAAATAGTAATAAAGTAAATTGCATGTAGTTGAAATAGTGAAGTTTTCTCAGGATTTGGAATGATTTGTGAGAAGAAAGTTCATGAGAGCACATACAAAAGAAGAATTCTTTTATAATAATGTTGCCTTGTTATTCTTCTTCTTTATGCATCTTAATTAGGGTAAGGTGGCTAAATTTAATCTTAAGCTATAAGATTGGATAAATGGTGGTCATGATTACCTTCTAGTATATGTTGATGATGTTTGCATATATAAATCACTCAAATCATTTTGGAGGATAAACTCCTTATCCTCTTGTAATGCCTTTCCCCTTAGATTATAAGAAGATGAAGTAGAAAAACAACCATACCAACATTGCGATGCAGAACATGAAGAAGAGATAAGAGTGAGATTTTGCAAGTGCTTCATCCTCTTCCATCATGAGATCTGCAGTTATAGTTTATTGCAAAGTTATAGGACAAAGTCATTTTGTGGTCATAGATGGTAGAAGAGTGAAGGTGAAGGAGAAGGTTGATTTTGGCAAAGATAGGAGATGGAAGAAGGTGATACAAGGTGCGAAGTTGTAGAAGGTTTCCACTGGAGTGGGAGGAGAAAGATTTGCTTAATTTAATTTTCTTTTAATGATTCATCAAGTTTAGGTTAAGAATTGTTAAGTGAATATTTTTTTCAGTTTTAGTTCATAGGCAAAGATAAATTTCAGAGTAAGTAGACATAAACGAAACAGCCAAAAGCAAATTATAATGTAAAGCACATTTATATTCCTTTCAATTACCACAAAACAACACTACCTAAGTCTCTAGGTTTGGATTTAATTTATCAATGTGTAGTACTAAACTAAAATAGATGGCAACTCCACTCAAAGCACTACTACAAAGCCAGAATTGCAATCTAATTTAATAGCAGTAATAATAATTAATATTTATAGAAGGAGATGGCAAAAATGGGAATTGTGCAAGAAAGAAATCGAAGTCTTTGGAACACAATATATTGGAGACAACTCCAAGAATATCTTAAGAAGTACCAAAATCCAAAATTCATCCATGAATCATCCCATGGTAAACCTGATTATTTATAAGCAAAAACGGCCAAAGATTAATAATAATCACCAAACTCGTATGGTCACTTTTTCCCATGTGAGCAATACTTGTTTGTTGCAACGTTCCCTAAGGAACTTGCATTTATTTCAATTGTAAAGTTAAATTGACTTGACGGAAGTTATCATACACTTATGATCATTGTTTTAGGAATGTCTATGTACATCCTTTAGCAATCCATCATCTTGTATGATCCACTCGTTTGAGCAAATCTATAATGTTACAATAAAATCAATGATGATATGATCATATTATTTTCCCATATAAGAAATCAACTTGAAGAGATTTGTTTTTTGTTATATAATTATTATTAATATTTATTAGTCAAAGAAAAGAAAAAAGTGTCAAAATGCTTATTTGGAACCATGAATAGAACTGAAAATGAAACTCAGTTCAGTTCTAGTTTTGTCCTATCATTCTCAATTTGATCCGTTTTTTTATTTGATGGTCGTAGTTGGTTGTCACTTTTCAGCACTTGTTCCATGTCGTTGGCATACCCTAAAACATGAAATTTCTTTAGATTACCACCATCATTTTATTGTAATGATAAGATCTTAGTGCCAATAACCTTTGGTTCCGTATGTTGGTTCTTACCGAAGCTTGTTCTATTTATTGAAGATCAATTATTTGCTAATTCATCATTCATCACTGTTCTGTACTTCAAAGAAGAGAATAAAACGAATTTTATCTGAATTTAGACCTGATTTGAAAGGACAAAGCGACACTCAGAAATTTCGTGAATGTGAGTAAGAATTCCATGCGTGTAAACATTGACAAAGGTGTATGTTTTCTGCTTCCATTAACAGTGAAAGCTTAATCTTTTTCTCATTTATGCGTACCTTTATTTCTCTTGCATTATTCCCCTTTAGCTCTGTTTCTTTGCATGTAAGAAGTTATTAGAAGTTCAAAGAGAGGAAATTAAGCATATACTTTGGTGTTTGGTTAACCATATGAGGAATCACTATTCGATAGAGACGTCTTTCTTTTGACTGATTTTACTTTAAAATGATGGGATGTTCTAAAGGTCTATTCTTTCATCATAAGTGGGGGAGAAGTGGAAGTGGAACTTCCACTTTTAAGATAGAATTCACAAAGCCACTTGTCCAAGTATTTATGCTGTATTATGTTAATTCCAAAACAGAAATAGAAGTGACAAAAATTTTCAAAAGACCACCACTTGCCACAATATGTTCAAATGTTATATTTAAAACTACAATTGCAAAAATTAGTATTCAAACTTGTAATGTTTGTTGCAGTTTAATCCTTGTCTCTTTTGGTGGAAATACTCTCATTGTAAGCCTGTAAGACTTTCTATTTGCATTATTTGATTGTTCTCAACTCTCCAGAAATTTTCGCAATGTGGGTTCTGTTTCCCCTCTCTGTAGTTTTCCTACTCCAATGCATTACTAATTATCTTTCCCGAATTTAGTCTACATTGTTGTTTATTATGTTCGTTGAATTTTTTTTTTCTTTAATGTTAAATTGGTTGTGTATTTTCTGTGAATCAAATTAGTTTAGTTCTAATTAATGTGTTCTTTGTGTATGGCTACCGTTCAGTAATTCTCTTTCGCAGAATGAATACGAGTTTCCAATGTCTTTTAAGTGTGCAACTTCTCTTAACAATGGAATATTTAATATTGCAGATGTAACATTCTTCTTTTTAGTATTTTGACTGTAGAAGCAGTATTATTACATCAAAGCTTGAACAATAAATTAAATTACACATAAAAAAACCAAGAAATAATTAAATAGTAGTCTCATGATGATCTAATATTTGACTGATGGCATGATACTATTGTAATACTTCCTTCGGTAGGAGTTACTCTAGTATGGATAGCCTTGACTATTGGCAGGAAATAATTTTGGAATCCTTTTGGTTTTCTTATATTATATGATTTTATTTTTTTATTATATTTAATTGAAAATTATAACCTTTTTTACAAAAAGTTGATATTTAAATATTTTCTAAATCTGGATGATCTCTAGATTTAGATATTGTGATATTAACTAACAGAATAAAAAATGATTTAGATAGTATTCAATTAACTATTAAAAAATGTCAACAATTTTTATTAATATTGCTATGTAGATAGTAGTATAATATAGATGTTAATGTTATCTAAATAATCTCAATCAAATGTTTTTTCAAGTTTAATCAATATTGAGCTAGAATTGTGCCCTTTTGATTAATTTGATAAGCCAGTGATGCTTTTTATTGCTCACACAAGATTTATATGAATTGATCCTCGCAACTTTTTTTATTGCACCCATTTCATGAAATTTAGTTCATTTTATTGTGGATCTATGGGAATCATGCTTTGTAGTTGTGTTCTGTTAGTATAATTTGTAAAGTATCTATGTTCAAACTAATCCAACAGGGACAATAATCAATTATGAATGAAATGAACTAAAAAAAATCTGTTTTTTTGCTGTATTAAAATTTGATCATGCCTTTCGATCCAACCGTTTCAATAGTAAATCAATTCTCAATTGGATTTGTGTTGATCTAAATAAAATAACTTTGGTTTTGTTTGGTATATCATTTTTAATTTATTTTTTTGTAAAAGTTTTTTTTAAATATATTCAAATGTTTGTTTAATATTATTATCACATTTTTTATCCAATAACAAAAAATAAAATGAAAATTGAATAAAAAAAAAAAAAAATAAAATGCAAATAGAAAAGTAATTTTGTTATTTCAAAATAATATCAAAAGATTCTTCAATTAAAAGATTAAGGGCTGTTTAAATTTGATAATGTTGGTTTTTTTAATATTATATAATTTTGTTTATTAACTAACTTAATAGTTAAAATAATTATATCAGATGTACTTTTAATTTTGAAGAAACTCTTGGATGCTCAGTGGTTTTGCACATCATACCCTTTGTTGATAATCTATGTTGTTTCACAACTTTTTGGATTTAAAGCTTGAAAAATAATTTGTGTATTTTTTTATTTGTATTTGTTGAATTTTTTAAGTTTATCCTTTTTTAATAATTTGATGTGCTTTTCACTAAATCTTAATATTAATTATGTTGTTATTGTATTTGCTCAGCAATTGAATCGATTGAGAGCATTTTCTTCTCACCTTTGATTTTGAATGAAAGGTGCGCCATTCTCTTTTTTTTGTTCACAACTCTCAAAAACTATTTACTATTTGCACATTACTGAAAAACTTGGAATTTGTTTGGTTCGATGATAGTGATTATAAGCAAAGTTGTCTACACAAAATTATAATTACTTATATTTTCTTAAAGTTTTTTAATTTAAAAAAAAATTGTCATCATGAGATGAATTTTTTTATGTAAAATATTCTTTTTATTGCAAAAACTCTTTAATTAAAATATTTTTTATTTGAGATATTTTCTCTTCTATAAAAAAAATCTTAATTAAATGATACTCCTTTTCTAAATGAATCTTTTTTTTTTTGGTATAAATTGTCTCATTTAGATGCATGGAATCATTAAATGTTTTTTAACATGGTCAATTTTTAGTAGCATAAATAGTTTTCTTGAATTGTTTCATAAATTTTGGTGTTTTTTTAGATTAAAAACAGAATGAATTTTGCATATCACTTCCTTGTTTATTTTATCATCCACATAAGAAAAGGCGTTTATTTTATCATGTGACATGCTTGCTTTTCTTTGCAATGTTATGTGGTTAGCAGACATGTAATGATAACATTCCAATAGTGGCCACAAAGATTCTTTTCAAGCATGTTATAAAATGAAATGTGGAATTTATGTTTAAAAAAATTCCTAAAGAGCATTGTCCAAAGTGATGATAGAATTTGATTTGTATGACTTGTATGAGACTATGCATAGAAAGCAAAAAGATTTGTAATCCAAACTAAGCCACCCAAAATGTTGATCTTAATTAACCATATATTATATTATTATAGTTAAATATATTTATCAAAAAGATTTTCTTGATAAGCTTCTACATCTGGTCTCCTTTCTCCATTTATTTACAAACTGTACTAATAAAAAGCTTTATATAGATGTATATCTTAACAGTACAAACTGCTCAAATCAAGCTTCCACAGGCAATTATAACCAATGCAGTGGAGTGAAGGAGCAAGGGAAGCAGAGAAGAGGAATTGAAGCTTCATTTCAAGTATCTTGGAAAAAGGTAATCCTAAGGAACAAAATTATTTTTTCTCATGATTTCTTTTATTCGTACCCAAATGATGACTTGCACTTGAATAAGAGGTAGACAACATCATAGCTTTCAAAACCCACCAAGCTTCTCTGGTACACAGCTGGATGGGGTTTTGGTAAAAAAATATAGGCATGAATAGTTCAATGGCTCAGGGTACACTAAAGGAAGGAAAAGCCTGCATGGAAGTGTACCCTACAAAGGAAGAAGAGAAATCTTTTTGGCACCTGCTTTTCAGGCTGTTGAAATTATTCCTTCTCCTTCAAGGACTACCCCTTGGTAAAGAAATAAAAGTTTTTCTTGTGTGTAAGGTAAAAGATGAATCACTTTAGAAAAAGCTAAGTCTACAGGAAACAAACATGAACTGTAGCAGAAAGTAAACAAGAAGAATGAGAAGCTTTTCCATAGAAGAAATATATTGATAAATCATAGCGAAGACAAACTGTGAAGCGGAAACCATAGCAGCAATTTACATAGAGGGGAATAGAATGGGAAAAAGCATACAGATACATAGAGGATGCACTTCTTATGGTAAATGTTTGTAAGTAGAAAGCTTAGGAAAACAACAGAAAGTTGCAAAAGTCCACATACAACAGCAAACCATAGAAATATAGTATGAGAAAATACACAACTTAAAAGCATCACACTTTGGGTTTCAGAGAGGCCTTACGACCCTTCGATCCACCGGAACTTTAACCGTAGGTTCAAGCAGTGGCAATTCTAGTTCTGGGTTTTAGTCTTCAACATCACCCTTGGAGCTGTGGGAAAGAAGATTGAGATCATTGTAAAGTTAGAATCTAAAAAGCTTGGATGATGAGGAAGAAGATGCTAAAAACCTAATATTCTGTGACTAAAGAAACAACAAACAGAGCTTACAATTCAAGTGTGTGTGTACGTTAGAAGCCAGCCATGATTAAGTCAACAAAATAGACATACCAACATGCATTCCTAGAACTAGATAATCTAGTACAATTTATGCAAAATCTTCTTGATAGTCTCATGTCATGTATTTTTATAACTTACCGTCATTGAAATGGACAATTTTCATCTAAATCTCTACTGATTCCTCATCCTGTGCAATACCAAGAACAAAATTCTCAAATGTCATCACTTCCAATCCTTATACTTTGTTACACTACCTACATGGTTAAGTAACCTCACATATATAGCCACTCTAAATGCAAACCATTAGGGAAGCAACACCATGGAAGCTCAGTTACACAAGTGACATTCATTAACTTAAAAACCTAAACTAATCTAATGTGATACTATTCTTCAAACCACAAAACAATTTTGGTCTCATTGTAATCCTCAAAATTGCATTCAATCAAAAGTAATGTCACATGAATTCCACATAAACTAACCCTTAGGTCATATTCTTCACATCAACAAATATTCTCCAATTTTGAGGTAGAATGAAAATGACTAATATGCTACAAACACTTCATAATAACCAGCAACTATAACTATGTTATTATTATAACTACTAAACTTGAAAACCCATATAAGATATATCCTATTAAATGAACTGATTTAAAAGTTCATCATGCCTTTAGAGTTGTCTAGGCATGAAGTTTGCAAACCCTTTTTTTCTATAACATGTGTAGAAAAAGATGATATTTTAAACCTCCCAAGGTAACATTACAAAAACTCTTTTTACTATCATATTAATCATTTTATGATACTCATTATTTCATTAAATATTATTTCATATCGAATATCAACCATGCCAAACAAACAATCAAGCTCTTATACCATTAGCTCTTGACAGGATTATCATCATTAATTGGAAAGCATGCTTCAAAGCATCTCATCAACTCATCCCAAAGTAAAGCAAGCCCTGATGTAATCCAATCATATAAAATTCCCAATCAATCACACCTTTGGAAAAGGAATCTGATTCACCAATCTTCACTAATTTGAGTGTATGCTATGTGTACTCTTTCTTTTGAAGAACATCCACTAAGCCTAAATAAAGAATCAACTACTCTAATTGCATATTCTTCTGATTCCTTCAAATTCTACATCTGCAAAACATCATTCATTTAGCAGAGCCACAGAATACCAAAACTTGTGTTAGCCGAAAAGACAGCACAAACATATTAGTAAGAAAATTTTCAACTAAACAATCTAACTTAAATATGAGGAAAAAGTATTACCACACACATAATAGAAACAATTGTGAGCAAGACAAAGCATTGATCATACCAAGTCCTATGGCTTCTGAGCCTTTCATAATGCGCAGCCTTTTGCACGAGTCGATGAACATTCTAAACTAGGGAAAACTAGGTTAGTCGTCACGTTAGACCAAAGCCAAGCATGTAACAACTGAAATAAATGAACTTACTCCCATGGAACATCCCCAACAAGCATCCAATCTCCATCCTTATCCTCATAAGTGAGCACATACTCAGAACCATTTAATAGATCCATCAAACAACTTTCACTTAGTCCATCTCTACCATGAGACCCACACTGACCTGCAAAACAGTAACATACAAATCCAATTAAACTATAACACAGCAAGTAAAATATATTCAAAATGTTCATATTGAATGAAGAAATTAGAAAAAGGGTAGACATATCACCAATGGTAAATCCACTAAACATCTTCTCCAGAGAAGAAGAAAGCTCCTTGTAGCTGCAGTAGGTTCTCAGATCAACCTTCCTCAAATAAGGAGCTCCATCCATGCTGACCTTGACATAGAGACACCCAAGCCCTTGCTTCCCATCAGCCTCATCTTTACTCTTTGATGGGTTTGTTACCATAGTATTCTTTCTGTAGCTTCGTATCGGTGGCCAGCCTACAACCTGAGCCCTATAAAAAAAATTCCATCCATATCAACAACCATAGCAAGCTTGTTCTCTATTAACCCAAAATCTAATTCTTTCCATAACCAAGACTTAGAACCAATCGAATTTCAATAAACAGAAATAAAAAAAAGGATTAAGATCGAGCTCGAAAGCAACCGTTTTCATCAAAAGACCACATAAACCAAAAGAAAGAAAGGAAAAATCTTCAACATAAAGAATATTCACCTTTTTTTTTCTTTTTTTTTTTATTTTTTTTTGTGGCAAAAGCGATTGGTAGAAAACAATCTTTGGTATTACAAACAAAATGCCCAAGCGAATAATGTTATTATAAAAATAAGCAGCCATGGAGAACTAACTTGGAAGCAGGAGGTCCCTGAGGCTTCTTCTCTTGAGCCAAGGCTGCAGCATCCTTTCCAGCTCCTAAAGACTGACCTCCTCCTCCGACCCTCGGCGAGAACAGTCCCCCTCTCTCCAACTCCGACTCAGATCCGTTGTTCACTGAGAAAACCCATTTTCCGTTCCCATCAATAGCGTCGGAGAACCCCCTCTTCGCACCGGCGGCGAATCCCCTGGGAAGCTGCAGACCTATAGTGAGGCCGACTTTGTCCTTCCCTTCCGGCGAGTCGGAGCCCGGCAGCCCGAGCCGGAGCTCCGTCTCCCGGATGTTCTCTCCCTCCCCACCGGCAAGCCTTTCGGCAGAGCTCTCCAGGGAGGAGGAGACCTCCGCCAGGCCTATGTAGTCGTGCTCCAGCGGCGGCGCCATTAAACTCGATGAGTAATTCAAGCAAACACTAACAGAGCACTCAGAGGAACAATGCGGAAAGCGAGATATCAGAGATCACGCAAGCGGAGAAGCCTTTGCTTCGGGTTCTGCAGCCGCAGGAGTGCTTCCTCAAATACCCCTTTTCTTCCCCCGCGGTAACGATGTCATTAAATTCTTTTTAAAATTTTATATTTTTTTTTTAATAAAAAAAAATATTTATCAACTTTTTTCAACTTTGGGCTTAAAAAACTAGATCGAAACTTTTTTCAAACAATATTGAATTCTCAATGATGAGAAAAAAAATAATTAAATTTATTTGATCAATTTTTGATGTTTTTAAAAATTGAAAAAGTAAAAAATGCTTTGAAATACCCTTGCCAAAAAAAAATTAATCTAGGTCGTTGGAAGGCCAGTGATCTCAATGCATTTAATTTGATAATGAAAGAAGCATACCCAAGACATAAATATGTTTAATAAAATATGATCGAGATAAGGTACTTTTAATAATTCGAGTTTACAAAAAATCTTAAAAAAAATTAATCGAAGTTGTTTTTTTTAAACAGTGAACTTTTGATATATCGACTTTTTTATGTTAGTAATATCTTTTAAATTGAAAAAAAAAAGTTTTTAACAGAAGAGATAGAAAGGAAAATTTGAAAATTTAAAAAAGATTGTTTGAAAAATTCTCTATAATAAAAATGCAAATACATCTATAAATTATAATCAAAATATTGAATGATTATATAAATTTTTTATTTCTTTAAAATACAGTGACATATGTCATATAGAATCTATAATTAAGTGGATTTCAATTTAATAATTATTTGATCATAAAATATTCAAAAAAATTTTAAACTCATTTATATTTATTGAAGAGCAACAATTGTTTATCCTTTTTTTTTTTTTGTTTTAATCATAAAATAAGAAAACATTATGTCAAATATTCTTAAAAGTTTGAAGGTTAAAAGTTGCTTCTTTATCAAAAGATCAAATAGTGAATCGTTGAGGGGTAAGATGAAAGAAAAAAAAACCTCTGCCATTTAAAAATAATTACAAATTACGCACGTTTTACAAATTAAAAATTGTCACTATTTTTAATAATAATTTAGTAGGAGCAAAAGAGGGATTACTTTATAAATATTTAAACCTTTCAAAAAAAAAAAAAAAGGGAAAACGCTTCTTTTAATGGGAGCCCCGCCGACAGCTTGATGGCCGTCGACACCATGTCCGACGACAAACTTTTTTTAATAATGGACATTTTGTTTTTGGTTTTATTAACTAATTTTTAAAAACATTTTTTTAAAAATTTTTTAGATAAAAATATATCAAAAACATAACAAACACTTTTTTTTATAAAACTTTATATATTAAATATTTTTTAAATTTTTCTAAATATCCATTTTAAAAAATTTTCATTAACTCTTATTATTATTATATTGAAAAAACATTTATCGAAATAAAAATTTTCAAACTAATTAGAAAAAAATAGTTCATTGAATAACAATGTGGGACTTTATTAGGATAGTTAATGTCGACATAAATTTAATTAGACATATACATCTGATCTTGTCACAAGACACATTATTTAATTCAATAATTGCAATAATTTATGACAATTGTTGGACTGTTTGACAATAAGTTCGAATTTATCATATTATGTATGTAATTAATAAAATTTGATAAGATAATCAATAAAATTGAGAGATTAGAAAAAGTGTATAATGATCACCAATGACAAATCAAAAAATTTATGAAAGTGAGACATAACCTACTATTAGATAAAATTGGTTAAATTTTCTATATTATTAAACTCTAAAATCTAAGTCTCCACTTTTATAAAAGGCAACAATGATATTGAAGTTAATATCTTTGTGTGAAATTGTTTCTAATATGATTGAATTAATCTGATATATTATTAGATAAGATTGGTATTTATTTGTAATTCCAAATTCTAAATAAGTTTTCTTATAAAAGCTAACAATGATATTGAACGTAATATTTTTGTGTGAAATTGTTTCTAGTATGACTAAATTTTTATTAAACTTTCGAGGTTTTATATGAAAAAATTTGTACTTGTTCTCATCATATTGTATAACTTTCTTTCTTTTCTATATTGTTTGGTGCGAGATCATATCAAGATTGCATTTATCAAAATTTAATCATATGCACATGCCATATCACATCACAAAACATATTAAAATTTGATCATATGCACATGTCATATTGATAGATTGTTCTGATTATTGAAGTTCTACATTTAGTATCCTTATTATGAATGATGATATAAAAGAATGCAAAGTTTTATAGTTAAATAAAATAACAATTGATAAGCTCTATAAAAATAAAGTATATGTGATCACATCAATAGATTATGGTCGTGGTGGCTTATCTAATTAAATTCTCACATATTCTCAATGCATGTTTTATGTATCAAATGTAAGTACTATAAATTCCAATTTTAAAAATACATCGAGTTAGGAACACCTTGAAAAATTTGTCAAAATGATATTGGCAAGTCTTCTATTTAAGCATACCATTGTAAAGTTCTTATTATGAGAAATCTATTTGTATATAATTTGTACTTTTTTAAAACAAATTAAATTTTTTATAAATTTATGAAACAAAATATTAATAAAAAGGGTTAATTTTAACCCTCTTATTTAATTAGATGATAAGTTTTTCTCTTACTTGTGACTATATTCTTGTGTTTGGAAAACTTCGAGAGAGGGGGAGAGGAGGATTAGAGAAGAAGAAGAAAAAAAAAGTGATGTCCATTGCAAAAAAAAATGAAGAGATTAAAGTAGTAGGTAAGAAGCCCATGAGGAAGAAAGGGATTTTGGCTTGCTTTTACAAATGAATTATAGAAAGATAAAGATCTTATTTAAACTTTCTTCTCAAAACATGTATAAATTAATTTAAATATCAAGTAAATGATGTATATGAGCTTGAGTGAGGAGTTAAAAGAGGCTAGAGTCAATTGCCACTTTCGACTGTAATGATCGTACAAAATAGTTGATTAGATTGTACTAGTATAACAATGGTAGCAGATTTTTGGCCTAAGTGTGAAAAGGAAGTCAACTAAAAAACAAACTAGTGCGATTAGTTTATCGTACTAATATGATGATATATTTTGTTTGATTTAATAACTTGGGGGTATCGTGTTAGTACAATATGATCATACCAATATTGTGCATAAGTACATGTTGGTGATCATATTAATGCAAAATAAAAATTATATAATACAGTATGCTTTGTTATTCTTAAAGTCTTGTTTAATTGCTTATGTGATCACATATATAAATATAAAAGTGTATTGTACTAAAAAAATTATATATATATATATATATATATATATATATCAAATTGGAATGATGTTGTATGAGTCTTAAGCCATACTTGTACGACTTTGATATTAGATAAATATGATTAAGGTTATTTTATTGTGCAAAATATTACATTTTGTACAAGTGCAAAATGTATAACCTACTAATATAATAGAGTTATTGTATTATGTATTAAATGATAGATCAAACATGTATAAAATATTATTAATCTTGTATGATATATTTTTTATGAC
Organism: Vanilla planifolia; assembly: GCA_023846275.1. Taxonomy (NCBI): domain Eukaryota; kingdom Viridiplantae; phylum Streptophyta; class Magnoliopsida; order Asparagales; family Orchidaceae; genus Vanilla; species Vanilla planifolia. Next base: position 3,810,552 of record CM043877.1, read on the forward strand.
AAAATAGAGATTAGTTATACAATTTGTTGTTTGATTAGTATTATATAAGAATTGTATAGTAAGATATAAGATATTATACCATACGATGTGAAAAAATCAAAAAATATTTAAGGCATGAATCATATAGTACAAAATGGTAATTGAATTAGTATAATTATTTATTGAACATGGTTACTACGAATCATCTATTCGATCTCTTATATGACTCACTGACTGAAGTCATATTGGTATGATAGTAATACCAGCCTGATATAATTATAGTAATACAATAATATGATCATCATAAAGCCCTTATCGTATAATATGATATGATTAATTGTACTATACCACATCATGACATCAATGAAAAAAAGGATGGTTGTTAAGTATAGTTTTTAAAAAATACTTTCACAATAGAAATTAATTTTTTATTGATAAATATTAATATGAATTTTTGTATAGAATGAGGGGAATCAATAAAAGGAGAAGAAAAGTAATATAAGAGACATCTTAGAGTAGTTAGGCAAGCAAATCAATTACCTATAATATAAGTTAGTTATTAAGTATTCTTTGATATTATTGTGAAATATTTCACAATGTGAGGATTACATGGCATAATGTTCTTTTGCACTGTTTTGATTTCATAATAACACTATATGATTATTGATATTATATATATATATATATATATATATATATATATATATATATATATATATATATATATATATATATATATATATATATATAGTTATACATATACAATTGTATGATTGTAGTATTATAAATTAGAATATATGATAAGATAAAGAAAAATAAAATGAAAGAAAAAGAAAAGAAAGAAAAAAGCATGAACCCATTAAACAACTTGAAAACTATGACATGTGATATACAACATCCCTGCTATCATGGTGTGCAAAGATGGGGTCGTGGCATGTATAAGCCTCGACTCAGTGATCAAGAGATATTTCACTCCCAGGTGTCGTGGGCACTCAAAGATGAGGCTCTGACATGTGAGTGGTATTGTTTTCATATTAATATTGGATGTTGACTATAGGGGCAAGGACTATGTGATGAGGTTGTGGGTACTTTACGATAGGGCTATGGCATTTCAAACTCTTTATTTGTTATCAACACAATATTTTGGCATCAGGGGGCTAGATATAATGATGACAATGCACTTTACTCTCGAGTGTTATATGTACTCAAAGATGGGACTTCTATATTCTGAGTGCCCATTTCTCGTTCGAATATTACGTAAGCATCAGAGGATGAGACTTAATAATGATAAGATATTTCACTTATTGGTGTCATGATAGCCAAAGATGGGTATTTGATATTTTAAAATGTCAAGACTTATGATGATAAGATATTAGAAACCCTAAGTGTTGAGATATAGATCACGAAAAAGTCTAAGCTTAGAAGAAGAATTAACATATGAAAAGAAAAAAATAAAAATGAAAATTAAAGAAAAAATGAATATAAAAATAAAAGAAAAGAAAAATTAAAAATATTATATACTTATAATAAGCTATATATATGTATTATTGCAAATATTTGTGTAGATTATCATGAATTTTTTTTATTTATTATTCTATCTGGTTACTAAACTATTTTTTTATTTTTTGTACTATTTTATTACATATAATTATGGATTTGTCTAATGAGTATATCATATTCATTTCTCATGTATATTACAAGATATGATGGTGATACTCACAGAATTGAGAGATCTTAATGAATAATTTAAGATTTGATGCTTTCTTACACTTAAAAAATTAAAAAAACATTAATTCTCTCTTCTCAATATTCTCTTCAAATCCCTTGAAATTTTCTCCTCTCTTCCATGGCACAAAGAAGGCTTTAGATTCCCTTAAAATAAAAGTTGTTACACTATGTTTATCAAAAGAATGATTATGTATCAAAAGTATTTTCTCATGTCTTTAAGTGACACTTTTATTATAAGTTTTGTTTGTTTCATTATGTTTAATAGAAATCAGTGAATTTAAAATAGTGATATTAGTGAAATGAGAATCTATAATAAAAAATGACAATAAAAAAGTGTTACACAAACTTTAAATAAATTATCTTTTGAATATATGAACAAAAAAAGATCTATATTATGTATATAAATGATCAAAAAATACTCTTTAAAAATTTGAGTTGATGTCTCAAACAAGACTTACCACATGACAATATATCATGAGCTATGTTTGAGAAAAAATAATATTTAATATTTTTAAGTGTAGTTTATTTAATAATATTTTGGAATTAAGCACATCTACATATAAATTAATATATAACAAGTGTGAGATATCCAATATTTTGGAGTTGACACATCTACACATAATTAATACATAACAAATATTAGATATCTTCTGATGATTACTCCTAATTCTTTTTAGTTTTGAATATTATAATTTGGCCAGCATTTGTTTAATTCATTTTTTATCTTTTTATGATCTCAAGTGTTATTTAACCACCATTTTTTGTTCCTTTGATGTTGGAATATGAATTATAAAATGTATTATTTGATATCATAAATGTTTTGTCTCACACTTATTGTGTTAAAATATTGTTACATTTATTTGTCTCATATTAAATAAAATAAATTGTCTCTAAAATACCCTATTTAGTTCTAAATATTCTAAGTTCTCTAATTTTCTCTTACTTCATATTATAATGAACACGCCATAATATAGATACAATTCTGATATCATAAATATCATGACTCAATTTTACTATTTTAAGATATTATCTTATTTTATTATTTCATATAAATTAAAAAAGATTGTCTCTAACAATTATATCTATATATTAAGGTTATGATCTTATATATAAGACTTATAATTATCCAATTTATAGTTGATATAAGAATTTTCATCTTTATACAGTTAACTTAAAAGTAAGCTATGAGTTGAACTTTATTTAATGATTTCACCTTTGGATGTCTTAATAGTTACACCCCACATAACTCATTCTCAATACTATAGAAGGTTAAATGGAATAAAAGCAATAAATTTTTTGGTTGACTATATTTGATTAATTGAGTTAACTTATCTAATATTACTTCTAAATTAATCAAAAATTTTGAAATAGTTTAAATTTATTATTATTGTTGAAAAAAATAGATACAAATTTATTAATAAACAAAATTATAAGATGCAAAAACAAATTCTTTTTTCGTCACAAATCTTTAAAGTCAATCATTTTGAAATCAATAAGTAATGTTACTAAAACAAATAAAACAATTCGAATCAATTAAAATTATTCATTACAAATTTTCACCAATACTAATTTTATTTATTAAATTAATAATAATTGAATTAAGTAATTTATATTTGTTAAGTATTGTAAATCAAATCAATTAAAATAATTTATTATAATTAATTCCAAAATTAATTATATTTAATAAATTTATTGAGACATAGCTATTGTTGCTAAATATATTATTTAAACTAAATGCAATTTAACATGCTTTTATCTTATAAATTCAATAAATGCAATAAATTAGAACAAAAATAACATGAGTGATATATTAAATCAAGTTATCAACATGTTTAGTATTCATGTCTAACGTAAGTTATGTACTTTATTATCTGAATAAACTATCAATAGATTATCAATTATAGATTTGTATTTCATAATTAATATAGTTTTAAAAAAATAAAAAAAATATTATTTTTCACTCTTAGAAATTTCAATTGCTTATCAATTTTTTAAGTATTTTTAACAATATCACATAAAAACATATAATTATCTTTTTTTAACTTCACACACACACACACACACACACACACATAGATATATATATATATATATGTTAATAATGTTAACAAAAGTTTTCTTAAGTAATATTTTTTTATAATCTTATAAAGCAGTCTAATCCATCTTTATCCATATTAGAAGGTATTATAGTTTTAAATATTCATAGTCATACATAAATACATACATAGTATGTAAAATGAGGTATGTCTTTTTATTTTTGTGATTATAATTATTTATGAATATAATCCGAACCATTTATATTAATAGTAAGTGTAGAATAATCCAATATTTCATAAAACAATTATATAAAAATATATGTGCTTCTAAGTGATATATAAATAAGTAAAATCACAACTATTTATTAAATAAAAATAAAATAATATTCATAAAAAATATTTTAATAATTTGAATGTGTTTTTAATGTTCTAGTCTTAAGCATAGTTTTAAAAAAATGAATAAAACAAATTATGGAAAAAAAAATGTTTTTGGAATAATAAATAAAATGAAAATTATATATATGTTCATCTTGAACACATAATTAACCTAAAAAGTGCAAAAATTAAATTTTTTTTTTTTTTTAAATTCAAATATTCTCACCATACATCTTAAAATAATAAAATATTATGGAAAACAACGGGTCCATAATCCACAGTACATAAATTGCTGCCGTTCTGCCTCGCTGTCATTATCTTTATGTTACGTGGTCTCAACCGAAGGCGATGGGCTTCACCTTCGTGTTTTTTCACTAATCTCTGCGCACCCCGTAGTGGGGATCACCATCCACACCTCCACGTGGCATTGCAGGACACGCGAAGCATTCTTCCACGTGGCGTTTTCCTATACGGAGAACGAGGGGCGCGGTCTCCCAACTGGCAAACAGTGGGGTCTATCAGATAAGCTTCGAATCTCATACTTCACAGAGAAAAGTCCTTCGTTTTTTAATAATTTACAAGAATGGCACTCCGCAATAGAGATAAGTGGCATATGCGTCATTTTGTCCGCGGCGTGTTAGCTACGTATGTCAAATTATAGCTTGGATATTTCGCAATTACCCCCAAGGCAATTCGGGAATTGTTAGTTCCCCCCTTCTTGTTTGGAATTATATAAAAAAATTTAAATTGTTTTCTTTACTTTGTATTTATATTTGAAAAAAATAATAATAATTTTTTTCATTATTTGCAAGGTGGTCTCCACTCATGTGAGTAGTTTGGTTAAAAATAAGGTGAGCAATCTTTGTAGCACAACTCCTTCAGAGCCCACAATTTTTTTTTTCAGATAAAATAATCGTAGTTCAACATTGGTGATTATCATAAAAAATCTTCAAAAAGCACATCAAAGTGATGTATTTTTCTTGCTTGAAACTCTCATGAGGAATCTCATGTGTACAAAAATTTATTACAATATTAATGGATCGATAAACATATTAGATGATTAATTGATCAGACCCTAAGAGCATAGAGTTCAACTTCAAGAGATGAGACAAACTATTGTCCCCCCTAGAGGCACACAAGATATCAAAGATAAAAGAAATCACCAATTTGATAAATATATCAGTAAATATATACATCTCAATACTGATAATAGTTAAAAGGTCGCTACAATAATCACCAAAAAACTCTATTATCTCACATAGTCTATTTTTTATGTTTTAATAAATAGTTCATAAAAAAAATAAGATAAATTTTTATAAAAGATATAATGTTAAAATTTGTTTGTAATTGTAATAAAAAATTAATATTAGACAATAATAATACTAAAATAATATTATGTTGAAGTTTTTTTTGTTTGAATAAAATAGTAATGAAAGTTTTGTGATTAAAAAAAATAAAATTTATTAAACAAGTAGACATCATTTAATAAAAAAAATATTACAAAAATATTATTAAAAAAATACCATAGTAACTTTTGGTCTAAGTGTGGCACATAAAATATAACAATATTACTATCTAAGGTGCTCACTACTATGATAGCCAGTGGAGTGATAAATAGTGATAATAATATTATATTAAAATAAGAATAATCTATATATATATATATATATATATATATATGAAACTAATAAATAAATATTTGTAAAAGGCATTTATCAAACAGATCCATTAGAGAATAAATTAATTAAATTATCATTAAAAATGTTGATATCTTCCACATAAAATGTTCTTCAAGAAAGCTAATTAATTTATTACTTTAGCATTTTAGTTAGTCTTAAGAATATTTGTAGCTTAATTTTGCATATAGATCAAAATACCTTATTTCATAAGACACGTTTGTAATATTTTTTCTACAAAATTTTTAATTTTTTATTATAAAGTTTCTACAATTTTCTTAATGGTAAGTTACAAATTAAGTCAATTAGTAAATAAATAAATAAATATTAAAAAATAACATTTTAAGTGTTATTAAAATATTAAATATTTAACAAATAGCCATGAAAAAACTCTTAATTATTGATTTTATAAAATAAATAACTAGTGGGTTTTTTTTTGCTTAAAGATGAAAGTAAAAGGATATATAATTTTTATATGATAACATTGACATTATTTCTTCTCATATTGCATTTTATATGTTTATTAAAAAAATATGTTTTAAAACATTATTATACAAATAATAAATTATTTTTAAAAGTTACTTTTCAATAAAATTAAATTTAAAAATAATGTATCTAACAAATAAACAAGACTTTTAATAAAACTAAAAAAACATAATATTGTTACATATCAACTTACAAATAGGTTATGATGCTTGAAATTAGTTATATAGGCATTAAATATGTTTTACTTAGAAATGAAATTCCATCAAAGATTATTTACTTATAGATACAAAATGATTGAATCTAATAAGAAGTCAAATGCTTTAAAGCTTGTCATTAAAAAATTTAATAACATCATAAGAGAAAGCATTAATCAAAACAACAACAAAGATTTAAATCAATAAAGAGTTGCCCATGATATTTAAGAAAAAACAACTATTGACCCACGATAGATTAAAATACAAATAAAATGAACACATTATAACTCAGATATTAGGAAAAGCCAATAAAGCCTCTTGCTGACACCCAATATTGTGACAATCATAAGCATATACATGTTGCATTATGGTGGAATGCACAACCAAGATGAGAAGCACATTATTTATCATAATACCCAAACATCCATGATGCTTTAAAGCTTCCACCAAACATAGAGATTAATAGACTTCAATGAAGGACGATAAACAATGCCCTGATGGTAACATTTGGGCCTTGTTTGCTTTTAAGGTCCGATCTCAATAGTCAAATCTTATCAAACATGAGTTGCATTCCAACCACAAGTTCCTTAAAGAATAGAAAATATAGTCATTAGATTTCATTTGTAACTATCAGAACAAATACAAACTTATTTAATGTTTCATCCCTTTGGATGGAAAAAAATACTCTCTTGATATATGTGTTCTTTTTATGCTATGCCCTTGGACCCTTCATGGAATCATGTTCTATTTTCAAACTAAATGTAGCTTTCATGCCTTGGAAGAAAAAAAAAACATAGACCAAGCAAAAGCTCAATCCTTGCATACTAAAACTAGATTATAAACAATTAATTTTCTTTCTACCTTTTGGCTATTAAGTTGTTCCAATATTTTTTGCCACAATTCACTAAAAGCAAATGGCAAAGGTTTCATTTAAAACTCAAATGAAGCATTAGAGAAGAAGAACTTTATGGTCGACGTATAGTGAAGTAGAAAAATATTGTTATAAATTATTGTTGATCTAAATTGGTTTTATTAAGAAAACATATAAGAAGATGTATTTCTTTATTGGCTTAATCTTGATCTTAGGTCTCATTTGTTTTAAACTATGACACAAGTCATGAGCTAATTATGTCATAATAACATATATATTCTATGAAAGTTAATTATCCTTTTTAACTAATTTTTAGGTTATTTTCAACCAAAATAATAATTATCTTTTTTAGATGTTTTTAATGATTCTTTTTATCAAATTTTAAAAAAATGATAAAATAATATCAGAAGATTCATTCATTACTATTATTATTATTTTTAACAAAAATCAAACTATGAATAAATCTCTCTTTTTCTAATGAGATGATTAATTAAATCTTTTTTAATGTTTAAGTCTTTAGATACTTATCAAATTTTAGAAAGAGAAACTATATCTTGTATTATATTATTTTTACTTTTATTAAGTATGTTCTATCTCCTCTCTTTGATGTTTAACAAATGTATGTTTGATATTATTTTTTTATTACAAAGATAAAGAGAGAAAAATAGAGGGGCAAAAAAGTAACTTTTGTCCCTCTTTAAAGATATTCTCCTACACCTCATTTCTACCACCAATTGTGTGCAACCATTGGATAATTGTTATCTTCTTACTTATACTCATGATAATGTATATGAAATTTTTTGCATAATTTTGTATGATTTGAATATAGAAGTCATCTCATTCAAAATAGTGCAATAAAATTTTTTAAAAAAACCCAACTTTTTTAAGTAACAAAAGTTCTTTTTTAATTTATTAAAACCAAGAAAAAATAACATCGAGAAAAAAAATATATTTTTCTACTATCTTTGCTTAAACCTACAACATCTAAGATGCGTGATGAGTGGCATCAAGTCACAGTGAAGGGAGCACAAAGAGACATGGTGGATGCTTGGAGAGGTATCCATACCATTAGGTGGAGACAACTTCAATGCCCACAAAGGCCATAAAGGAGATCAAAGAAGAGAAAGCGAAGGCATAGGAAGAGAAAAGATGAAGAAAAGTATATTTGTGAAGGAAAATAGCTAATGGCAAACATTGATTTGAGGAAGAAAGATGATGAAGAGAAAAAAAGTTGTCTTCCCACTTTCTCTTGAAAGGTAAGTCCAATGGAGAATGGAATTGGAACAAGTGTTGAATGACATCCATTAAATGATTTAATACCATTTTCCTCTTTGGGTATGATTCCATGATTCTTAAAACCAAATGTGTGTTTCAATGGTAGGAATTTATAGTATATTGATGTTAAAAAATAATTTTTTTATAAAAAGACTATCATTAAGTAGTGTCAAATATTTTAATAAATATTATTTATTTTTAAAATACTTGATTTATTATTATTATTTTATTATATTAAAATTTTAAAAATATCTTTTTTCTTTGTCTATATTTTATCAATAACAACTTATCAAATATATAATTTTTTAATATTGTTTAGCATATATTCAATCGTTTGATTATATTCTTTTGAAAAAAATACACTTAAAATACAAATAAACATTTGTCATATTCCATTTTTAAATTTAAAAATAGAAAAACTTAAGATAATAAAAGACTCTTTTATCCTCTTAAAAAATATTTAAAATATTGTCATTTTATTTCATTAAAAAATATTTTTTCAAAAAATCTCATAATATTAAACATTTATTAAATACTTCGGAAGAATATCAAATATATGATTTTTAATAGTATTTAATCGTATCTTTATTCAAATAAATTTATATATTAATGAGATCAATATTTAATAATGACTATATTAAACTAATTTTTAATAGTCATATTTTTTAAACATATTTTTCATTAACTAGTCTTACTTTTTTCTTTTGTGTTTTTGCAATAATTTACTATACATTTGGCACACTTTTTCTTGTTTTTTTTTTATTCTTTAGCTAAAAAAATGCAAAAAAATTGGTAAAATAAATTATGAAAATAATTCCAAGAAATCTTTTCTCTAAAATCATTTTTAATTTTTGTTTTAATAAATGGTTTTGTAAGAGCATGAATAAGCCATATAAGGTGATTCTTCCTTAGACCAACATATCAAATAAGCATTAATTGCCTTAGTTGTGAGCCCAAGATGCCCATCTCAAGAACATTATTTGTTTGCTTTAACTTTCAAGCCCATGAAACTATACTTCTTTAGCACCACAACCCAATAAATAATGGAAGGAATCATTAAAAAAAGGAGAAGTAGATAAAAAAAAATATTTTATACAACTAAAAATACAAATTTTAAAAGATTTTAATTCAAAAAACTTTTAAAAAACTAAATAGAAGTTAGTTACTCGATTTTGAACCTAGTCATTGAATGATGATTCAAAGGCCCAAATCGTCATATTGAAGACACAAAATCATATATGTTTTGATCAATTTTTTATGTATTAACTACAAAAGAAAGTATATCTTATTATATGTTTCATGTAAAAATAGATGAATAATAAATTTATATATATAACAAAATATTAAAGAAGTGAACGATGAAACATAATTAATCTTATTATTTTGTTATTTTTATTTCAAAATATTCTATCAATTTTAATGATTCAATAGGTATATAGGACACGATAATTGAATCAAACAAGTTAGTCATTTAATCAATTGGGTTAATAAGTTCAATTTTTCTTCAAGCATCAATCATTGTGTAAAACATTCGATGTTGATTAATAAAAAGTCATCTATTCTAAGCAAATCAATATGAGTTAAAATTCTCAATAAATTGGGTTAATACATGATGGAGTTAAGCAAATCATGATTGATGATGATGTTAAAAGATAATTAGTTGAGACTATCCATGTCAATCAATATAGCCAATTGGATATCAATGAAAAAAAAGATAAAAAAGAAGAGTAAAATAAAGATATTGATTTCTCATGAAAAATCTTAATGTTAGAAAGTCATAAAAATTAAATTTTTTGATAAATACATAACATTACAAATTCTTCCTTTTTGTATAATTTCCTTAATAAAGACAAAAAGAAAAGTAATTGACAATAATAGAGAATTTTAGTGAAGAAAAACATCTTAAAATATAGTAGTAATAAAGGAATAATGAATTTTCTATTCAATCAAATTTTAGAAATCTTTTATAAGTAATTATCATCTTATCTTTTTTATCATATATTTTTATTATATTTTTTTATGTTTTCTCTCTCATATTGATAAAATAACAAAATTAATCAATATTTTACCAATCTTGTGATGTGTAAGTTTTTTATCTATGAAATTTTTGAAATCTTTGATGATTATGCGAAATGTTAACTTGTTAGTTATATTTCAACAAATGAAGAGTGAGCTCTCTAAGACCTTTCTTTTGGTACATCGTTCGTTCTCTTGTAGATCTTCTGATGATTTGTGTGCAATGGTGTTGTTATTACTCAAGCTCGCTCCAGTGTATTTATGTTGATAGATCATTGTTTATTTTTCTTTTAAGATTTTATTATTCTTAATTTATTTTTTTGACACAGGTTAGTTTCTGTTATAATTATATAGTAAATTATATTTTTTTTTTGTTTTTTTATTTATTTTATAAGAGCCAGAAGTATATCCTTTCCTATTAACTTAACTCGTATGTTAAATTATGATGTTATATATGAACTTTCATGATTTATTATTAATATAAGTTAAGATCAATTTTCTTTTAAGATAAAGTATATTTGATCAAATATTAATCAATTTCAACTTTAATCTTATTTTCATTTAAGATTTTAGGATATTCATTATTTTAAATAAAAAAGAACATATTTTTCTCATAAAATCTCTTTTGATATATTTAACTCCTATTATTAAATATATATATATATATATATATAATTTTTACAACTTGAATTTCAAAATAACGTTTTATTAAAAAAAATTTAGAATGTTAAATGATTTATAGACTGCTTCACAAATTACAAATGTCATTGTAATTTATTTTATTATTGAATTAAATATATGCCAATTACAAGAATATTATTATGTTGTATAGAGCGGCCTGTCCTTATATTTCCAGAAATCGGACATTCGAAACCCTAATCAGCCATGGCGACGGCAAACTCCGTCAACCTGGACTGCCGGATGTACGAGGCACGCTTCCCGGAGGTTGACACAGCGGTCATGATCCAAGTGAAGAGTATCGCCGAGATGGGCGCTTACGTCTCCCTCCTTGAGTACAATAACATCGAGGGCATGATCCCCTTCAACGAGCTCTCCCGCCGACGGATCCGCAGTGTCAACTCCCTCATCCGCGTGGGGCGCCAGGAGCCGGCAATGGTCGTACGTGTCGACCGCGACAAGGGCTACATAGATCTCAGCAAGCGCCGGGTCTCCGAGGAAGACGTCCAGGCCTGCGAGGAGCGATACAACAAGAGCAAGCTCGTCCATTCTATCATGCGCCACGTCGCCGAAACTGTCTCCATAGATCTTGAGGATCTATACTTGCATATCGGATGGCCGCTCTATAGAAAGTTCGGCCACGCTTTTGAGGTATTTCTCTGCGTCTCCTATCCTCTGATTTGAATCAAGGGAAGTATAACTCGTTGTAAATTGAGGGTTTTTCTTTTATTATCGTGTCAGGCGTTCAAGTTGATTGTATCGGATCCAGATTCAGTGCTGGATTCACTTACAAAGGAAGTTAGGGATGTTGGGTCGGATGGGCAGGAGGTGAATTTTTATGCCGTCGCATCTTTAGCATCATTTGGTGGGGAACATTTGCTCTTCATGATTACGCTAGTGAGAATTTTGATAGGTTACAAAGGTGGTGCCAGCTTTGACCGAAGAAGTGAAGGATGCGCTCATCAAAAACATTAGGAGGAGGATGACCCCACAGCCTCTGAAGATACGTGCAGATATCGAGATGAAGTGTTTTCAGTTCGATGGAGTTCTACATATTAAGGTTTGGGTCAGCCTTGGTTTCATCTCTGATAAATGAATGCTTTCTTTGAACCCTTAATTGAATGTATGCATTTCATTCATGGGATGCACTGTTTTAATTTATCATTGTTTTGGTTCAGGAAGCGATGAGGAAAGCTGAAGCTGCTGGGGATGCAGATTGCCCAGTTAAAATTAAACTAGTAGCTCCACCTCTATACGTGCTTACCACACAGACATTGGACAAGGTTTGAATGAGATGATTAATCTGTATTTGCTATCCATTTATATCTCACTTGCTTCCTTGTATGTTGCAATTCACAAATTTTGGACAAGTAATTTGTTTTGTTACAATTTTATGGTGTTTCGGTGCTCTCCCTAATTTTGTATCAAACGTGTGAGAATGTATTGCAATCTTAAGAAATCTTTACAGATATTTTTAAATTATGAATACTTAGATTGATTTTTTTTTTTTAAAGTTTTCGTGATAGTAAAACTTCCTCTCATTTGACTCATTTATAGGTCCCATTTGGTATAGATGTAATTAATCTTTTCCTATGTTAACTTTTCATATCAGAAATTATGGTCCAATGGGAAACATGCAGCCAAAGGTCCTGGTTTTGTGAGGACGTTTTCAAGATATTAGGCAGTCAACTTGTTGCTTGTTCAATTGCTTAAAAATGGTGATAATTTCTTTTTAGCACAACACTACTTTTGCTTCTACATTAATAAAATGTACTTGTGATTAGCTTGTCTTTCATGGACAAGATAGATATTTTCCGATGTAAGAACAATGTTACCAAAGAAAGTGTTTGATAAGGCCATTGCATTGTTTTTTGAAATAAAATCATTGCAACTCACAAAGATAGATGAAATTCTTCCCAAGCAAATTGCTTTTGCTTGTGACACTGTAGAGTGTGTGTGCATGCTATGTGAACTTATAGATATCGTGATTAGATTTGTGTGCAAAATGAGTTCTATAACATTGCCATCGTTGGTTTAAGACTATTTGAGATCAAGTGTTGGGTTTCATTGGGTAGTTGGCAACAAGCATAAAACTTGTCTAAGAAACACTAAGATTATCTTATGAAATTGTATCAATTTAGGGCTTCTTTTTGAAGCAATGTTCTCTTACTTTATTCATAGAAAACATTGTCTGAGACAAATAATCTAGTTAAGCTCATTTACTTAATGTATAGACGTGCTTTGTAGTCTTTGAGTTCTGCTTATCAGCAAATAGCATAGTGAATGTGAGGGATACCGAGTTTTGGCAGGAAACTTGAGGCTTTTAATCATGGTGTCTGGAACGTTGAGAGAAATTTGCATGAATGTTTCATTGGCTTTTAGTTTTCTTTCTTTCAATTGAATCTCTCCATTAGCTCTCTCTGTCAAACTTTAGTAAAATGCTTGATAGTCTTCTATAAATCTGATCTTTGATTTTTGAATGGATTTTCATCTTCTTCTTGGCTAAACTTGCTTCACATGTTGGCATTTAGGACAGTCATCATCTTAAGAATGATTGAAACATGTTTTGTATGTTATGTTTTCTGTTTGTCCACTATTTTGTTTTAAATTTGGTGGAATGTTTTTAGACACTCCTACTTTTCATCATGGTATCTGGAACGTTGACAGATTTTTGCACGAATGTTTCATTGGCTTTTAGTTTTCTTTTTTTCAATTGAAACCTTCCATTAGCTTTCTCTGTCAAGCTTTAGTAAAGTGGTTGGTAGTCTTCTATAAAGCTGATCTTTGATTTTTGAATGGATTTTCATCTTCTTCTTGGCTAAACTTGCTTCATATGTTATTAGCATTTAGGACAGTCATCATCTTAAGAATGATTGAAACATATTTTATATGTTAAGTTTTCTGTTTGTTCACTATTTTTTTTTAAATTTGGTGAAATGTTTTTAGTAGTAACTCCCACTTTTCACCCTTCAAGCATTTCATCTGCTTTGTGGACAGGATATGTGTGATACTTTAGATGATGGCTTAAGGTTCATACAGAACCATTATTTTCCTTTTATTGTATTTATGTTCTACGTTCATGCTCTTTTATAAATTGTTACCTGACAACATAATGAGCATCTACAAACAGAAGCCAAATGACTAGAGTTATTTGTTTTCTCTTGCTAGATTTATCATCTACGTTTCTTATTAATATAAACAGGAGAAAGGGATAACTGTTCTTACTAATGCGATAAAGGCTTGTACTGAAGAGATTGATCGCGAGAAGGGAAAGCTTTTGGTGAAGGAGGCACCAAGAGCGGTGAGTTTCTATGTCAACTTTTCTAGCTTTTTATGAAAACTTTGTAGTTGTATCCTGTTTTGAAGTTGAAAAAAAGCTTCCCATAGTCTATTTTTTGTTTGAACCAAAACAAGAGAGTTGTTTGCTTTAAATAAATTCATGAAAAACTTCAATTACTCAGAAAATTGATACCAACAAGAAGTCTTAATCTCCCTAACTTGCATCCTATTCATTACCAATTGTTTAATATTCAAACACATCAAGTCTTTTATAATAGTTTTTGTTTCATTCTTTCCATTTTTTCTTATTACAAGAGAAGATTTTAATGACATATGGCTTGTAACAAGAGCTTTAAGCAACCTATGTTCAACACATTCATCTAAGTCAACTTCAGATGAGTATACTAACCCTTTCTTAAATGCATTCATTTCTAATCCCATAAGTGTATCAACTCAACCATTTTAGCTTTATATTATCTCTATAATACTCATTCTATTTGTTTGTGTAAACTTTACCATGATAGTTTTGTTGTTGTGATATAGAACTTGCCTTAATCATGATAGGAATGTTTTTGTTGCTAAATACACAACATACCTAGAAAATTGATTTGTTTATAAAACTTTCTTTTAACAACTATCACATATTAGAGCATGTAGTAAAAGTCTTCAATCTTCAAACTTGATATAAAATCAAAATAGTCTACATGATTTAAGTTCTTGAATAATTTTGCAACTCTATGTGCAGGTAAGCGAACGCGAGGACAAGTTATTGGCAGAACATATGGCTAAGCTGCAGTCGGCCAACGAGGAGGTCGACGGAGATGTAGACAGCGAGGAAGAGGAAGATACTGGAATGGGCGAAGTAGATGTTGATAATACTGGCATTGCAGACTAAAGCAAACAAAGAAAGATCATCTAAGAAGCTTAAGATTTACTTGTTTGTTAGGGCAGTTGTATATTAGCTTAGTGGGTGTTCTTCCATTGAGGTTTTTTTTTTTTTTTTTTTTGACTAAAACTAATTTTGCTCTATCGTTTTGTTATTATTACTATTGGAACTCAAAATGAGTAATTTTGGAGTTTAAAGAGCGATAGAATTGTTGCTTATTGAGTGCACAAGTTTTAATGTTATTTGAAGAATAGCTTATGTGATGTAGAGCAACAAGAAGATGGTGAGGCAAGTCTTTTCGTTCAATGCTCAGTGTGATCTTTTAACATTAGTTGCAACCTTCTTGCATATTCATATGTTGTCAAAAATGTTAATTAAACAAACAAACGTCTCTTCAAGTGATAAAAAAGAAGCTTTACATGCACCTGTTAGTCTTCATCAGATTTGGAAATCAATGACACAGCCAGAGTACTCTTCTGCAGCTTCGAGCAAGGAGATGATCTGCGACTTTGTTGATCGATCAGTAACCGAGTGGCTCTGAGTAACTTTCTGAACATTCTCTACTGAAAGCTTGACATGAGAGTTGCCATCGTTTGCTTGGCCATTTCTACCACTTGCTGCTGGGGCTTGTAGATCTAAAGCATCAACATAACAAAGGGAATCATCAGTTGGCCCTGCTTTGAGCCAAGATGAAAGCTCAGTAAACTACAAAAATGGTAAATGAATGCCATTGCTATTTGCAAGGATGAGTTGTTTTTCTTTTTTTTTTTTTTTTGTGAAATTGTATCTTTTGCACAAGATAGTGCCCAAAACTAGAATTATAAGTAGTGGGCAATTCGTAACTTATTGAGATTACTTTTAAGCCTTGTTTGATTTGGGGTTTTGTTAAACCCCATAAGGGTTGAGTTGAATAAAATCATAATTGTGTTTTATTATTATCCTAGGTTTATGAGAATTTTAATTGATTGAAAATAGATAATGACGGTTAACAATGTTAATCAAATGGTTGATAATGGTGGATGGTAATGGTGATCATCTTGGTGCTCAAAACCGATGAGGTAATAGCACTGAACTATTGAACATGGTGGATGATTAACAATGGTGGTCATTTAATATAAAGGCCAGCCACAATGATGATTGGCTTGTGGTAGCAACAAATCGTGATGATGTTAAGTCAAACGGTGGTGACAAGCAAGTATGGTGTCATACTATATCAATGGTGATCGATGCATGATGGTTAAATGTGTTTAGTGACCAACAAAGTTGGCAATGATGGTGGAGCTAAAATCACAACATATCCATTGCCATCCAAGAGTTATATTAGGGAAAAGGACATTTTGATGAAATTTGGCCCTAACTTGATATTAGAGTTTGGTAATGTTAATAGCGTTAACCTTCTTAACCCTATACTATGAAATAAATCCTTAGTTTATATTATTTCAATTCCTTCAAAAAATAAGGTGACGATACCAAAAAAATGATGCACAACTCACTTTGGTATCAGCTTTTGGCAATACATCAATGTGACATTTAAGACTATAGTTTTTTTATTACAACTTTTCCCCATCACAAGACAAGACTACACACTTGAAAAACAGATTGCAGAGCTCAACTTAAAGTGGGAAGTTCACAAGCAAGCAATCCCAATTTATAGTGTTGAATGAAAGTTTGATTATGCTCTTCTCCTGAGGTTTGCCAACATACGTGACAATTAAATGAAAATAAAGTCCCACATTGTTGGAGAATTACAATTCATTATCAATTTGTAATATCTAAAAAGTTACTCTTCTTTATTTTTAACCTTTGGCTTAATAAACCAAAATGATCTCTTGATTTTGAATTTATAGATAATCTAATGCTTTTCTATTGAATGGTAAAGCATATTATTTATTTTCAAGAAACCAAATGCATCCAAAGTTTACCTGGTAAAAGAGCGAATGTTTTGATCAAGTTCGCCCTTGTCACGCACATCCACGTTCTTTTTGTCCCTTGTTCGCGTTCTGCAATAGGAATATGCCAGTGGCCTCTTTTTGACTCCTAATCATCATACTTTAGTTTTATAAAACAAATAGAATATTAACAAATCAAATAATATAAATACTATAGATTGATCTGACACAATTGTTACTACATATTAAATTGATAATAAATTGATTTAAGACATTACTATTAAATATTATTGAAAAAATTATATCTGGTAATATGCATTCAAGAAATGCAATTATAAAATAAAAAAAACAACCATTTAACTTTTTGGTAACAAAATGTGTTTTAAAACACAATAAAACAAAAGCCTAAATGTATTCTTAAACACACTTTGCAAAATGTTATGTTTCCAAAACGCATGCCAAATGGACCCTAAATTTCTTTTATATACGAACTTGGTGAAAATGTAAGAGTACTATGCATCTTATGCTTGAGTTCGACAACAATAAAAGCACATAATCTATTGAAATAAGGAAATAGAACTTCAGAAGGAGAGTGGTACAAGACAGGCCTTTATGGAGATGGTGATGATGCAATGTTGGAAAATTGATTTTTATGGGATAAGAAAACACCTGGATGACAATGGAGCAAGCAGGAGGCATGTGAAATTGAAAACTTCCATCTTTGAAGCTGAACCGTACCTAACAAAAATAGACAAGTATTTTCATTTAAATCAATGCAAAAAGAGAATAAGGCACTAAATAGTGTGATATTTTAATAAGAAAATAACTTTAGAAGCTCTTGAATTAAAATCTTGTAGTGAACTCAGTATCTAGCAAGAAACAACTCTTCCAACATTTTGTTTTTGTGATCTTTTCCATTTTATTACACAGTAGAATGAATGCTCTGCTCCACCTTGCTCCTCTCTGACCTTTACCCACCATTTATGCCAACTGCGAAGCCTGTGTTCCCAGAAATCAAGCTGCAGCTCACATAGGAAGCCAGGATGGGCCTCTTTCAGATCAAAGATAAGATATGAAACACCCTTTGGTTTGAGGGTAAACATACGTAACTTTTCCTGACTTACTCCACCTAACATATTCTTCTTTTAACCCTTCCTTAATGCAGCCTTACACTAACTTCTTCCTCTCCTTGTGGGGTTAAGATTTACTGCACACTACATGACAAATGGGAAGATGATAATGGCAGCCCACAGATGTATTGCCATGTCATATAAAATAGTCAGATCCCTTGAAACAGCTTTGCTATAACCAGAATCTGGAGAAATGGATCGCAAAGTATGAAACTGTTCAAATTCCTTAAAAAACATCATGCATGCTCACATTTAAGGTCTGCTGATGCATGCAATCATAACTAAGATGCCAAGCTCCATCTCCTTGTCACAAAAAGATATAAGGTTATCTATAAGTATATCATACAAAACATGATTAACTATATAAAAATACCCTCTTAAAATTATGTAATTCTCACAAAACATTACTAATATAACACTCCATTACTTTATTTTAGCATAAATTAAGCATGGTTGAGTTAGTTGGCAGAACTCTATATATGAAACACACCAAATAAGGCAGATTCACTAGTCCCTAAACTCATAGCTAGCTTCCTCTTCAATGGAAGTCCGCCATAGCAACTAGCTGATGCACAGAGTATTCTCCCCAACTTAACTCTTTGGAGGGAGAATATTTCATTAGAATTTATAGTATATTCTTCATAACTCGTATTTTGTTGTAGCATAGTGTCACAACAGCAATTTTAGGAGTTTCAGATGCGTTATACATAATTTTTTGGAATTAGGTATTGAATATTTAATTTGCCAAGTTTTTCTCATTTCTGGTAGTATATGTAAAAATCCCACAAATTCTTCATTCCCAGATAGTAGAAATGTAATTTGCTTTGTGGATTGAGAATGTTACAGGAGCTATTTAGCATTATAGAATTTGTTCTCTCACCTGATGCCTTTCTTTCCATCTGGGGAAGAAATCATTTCCAAGGAGCTGGAAAACATGGTCTCTCATCTCATCATTGGTAACAACCAAACTTTTGCACTTTATAGCTGCATACAACCAGTACCTGAACCCTATGTTAGCATATATGGAGATATGAATGCAGTAAAAACAACTAACAAACAATGCAGACAAATTACACCACAAGAAACAAATTCCACTTTACATGACAATTAAGGCATAAATTTTCATGAATTAAAAGAAGAACATGATGCTGCATGACTAGCAATCATTAATTAGCAACTTAAGATGGTATTGTAGATTAATATTGTTACTAACACGTTCCAAACTTCTAAAAGCAAATTGTACAAGTAACAATGTTGAGAAATTGCATCCACATTTGTTTATAGTGTGTCTTTGAGAATCATTTTTAAGGGGTATGACTTGCTGAAATCGTATTTGATTAGGGTGGTAGAGAATTATGCAGCTACAGATGTCATAACAAACTCCTGAAGCATCAGTAAGGATGTGAAGCGCTGCTTCCTATGACGTGAATGGTGGAAAGCTGGTCAAGTGCATGAAAAGCAAATAGCAGAAAGAGACTTAAGTGACTAGAGCAAAACATTAATTATTTAAGAATCTCTAATACGAAACAGAGATGCGTGGACTCCTGGAAGAGTGATAACTCGATGATTAGCATTGGTATGCACTTGAAACTAGTGGATCACCCATACTGCCTTGAAATGCACTTGTCACCAATGGAACTCTCATCAACAAAAATTTTCTCTACAAAAATTATGTTTGCAGAAACTCTGTCAACACAAAAAATATTGCTCAATGAAGGGCAACTTCCTGCATTTGCATAGTGGGTGATGGGTCTTGGAGGTGCCGAAAGGCAGGGGCAACAGCCCTTGCCACTTTCCTTGCATCTACAACAATTTGGTGGACTTAGAAATAAGGAGAAATTTAACACAAACTTTTTAAATAGATTATCAATGATGCAACAGCATCTAGTAGCCTTTAATAGACACAACAGATTTGTCAATCGAGACTCAATCAATGCCCATATTTGTGAGGACCCAACAACCTCTGGTTTGCATGATGACAATGGTATCATTACCTTAATGCCAGCAAATATTTCATTGGAAAACATGAGCCACATTTGGATTCATTTCTCAACCTAGATCAAATACAATGCTTTCTAACAGTTCAACCTAGATAAACTACAATGCTTTCTAACAGTTTATCCTACCTTTAAGTTGACTACAAACACCATTCACACTTATCAGAGCACATTTAAGTATCATAGTAACAATTTAGACATCATACTTTTTAGTCTTTACTTGACCTTATTTTTTATAATTTCCACCTTTGTTTTATATGGACATATTGTTTAGTCCCATGTTGTAAAGAAATTAGCAAAATACATGTTAGAGTCCTCCATTTAATAGAAACACGTCGGGTGTTTCTTTCTTCAATTCTACATCATGGAGTGCTACACATACTTGTGTGTAGAACCTATATATTGAAGGAATTTACCACCTATGAATTCATGCTAGCTTGATGAAATAGATATGATTTTAGCTTGCCTAATTTAGAAAGAACACAATTAATAAGAGTTAAATCCAAGTCGATCCAATTATTTTAGACCTCAATTCACTTAATACTTATTCACTTACTATATTAATGAGAATCTCATCTCTTCTACTAGTCCATCATTTTAAGTAACAATTATATCGAGTCTTCACCAACATGGGAAACCATTTATTTTGGACAATTTATTTTGTCTCCACCAACAAGAAGTTCAGAAAGTGCAGCCTATTACGGTATTGCTAGTGATAGAGTCCATAACTTTTTTTGCTATAAAAAATATCGACTTTATACTCCTAACTGAGAAAAACATGAGGCCTACTTGTTCCATCTTTGCATTCCTTTCATAAACCAACATATCACTTATTTTATTCCATTTTGTGAAGGGCACTTATTTCCAAAAAACACTAATTATGAGAAATTTTTTGTTCCCATTTTCTTCTTTTGGGATTAATTCACTTATTATTGGCTTTACTTAGAGTTGGCTAACCCAAGAGATTGCATGAATCGAGCATATCCAAGAGGAACTTGCAACCTTCTCCTTCAGCTAAGAGCTCAAATACATGCTTAGTTTGATAAGAAAATTTAAAAAGTAAAAGCAAAAGAAGGGCAAAGCATAGATTTCTTTAAAGGCCTCCTTAGCTTTAGCCCATTTTTACTACTTGCAACCAAACCACTTCTTTCTTTTCCTAGCACCAAAGGGGATCCCATAGATGTTGTTATTGAGTTTGCTACAATGAAAAGTTAAGTGTACAGCTCTCTTCTCTACTATCAAGCCCAAAAACTCATTCATTGAAGAAGCATACACAATAAGGTTAGCAAACAATGTGATAATGATTGACTAATGTAAAATCCATAGGTTCTCCAAGGCTCATTAGGATAATGGGTTGCAAAGCATGCAAACTTTTCTTTCCTCCAAAGTGCCACCACAATGATTCATATTGACTAGACCTTGGATTCATTATTTGTCTCTTTGTAGGTAGCCAATTTATTAAGAGCATAAATTCAAACAAGTAGGATAGTCTCAAGAAGTCCCATCAACCCTCAATATGTATTGCAGACATCTCAAAAGGAAGTTCGACAAGCCAATTAAGAGATATTAGCTATCAAAGATGACATAACAAGACCCTTAATAGGTATTATTATAGAGGAAATGTAATAAGATATATCAAGTAACATTCTAACCTTCCTAATAAGATATGGGCACGATCTAATCAGGTTTTGTCCTCATCTAAGGGGTCTCTTATCGCTTGGTCATTCATCTCAAAACTACTCCAACTCCAATATGCTTAACCATGAGGTTCTCATAGGATCAAAGCCAGAATTGTCCCAAAAAGACATTTTACCAATTCAAGGCTTATGACTTTAATTATAAAACTTAAGTTCTACCCTCCTATAGTCGATATAGGATTTATTCATTCTTATAGCCCTAGAAGCCTCATACAAGAGCTATGCTTTCTCTAGTGTATTCCGTCACACTTTTACACATGGGTGTTCATTCCCTGCCCTCATTGGGCATTACATATCAACATCTTTAAAGGCAACAAGCCTCGAGAATGGTTGTCTAGACCTCAAGAGCAAAAGCACTTAAGACAATAGGCTTGAGGTTAGAAGATTCTAGACGATGGGTTAAGAACAATAGAGCAAGCTTGGATAACACACATGGGTCTTGAGGATTATTTTCCAGATCTTGAGGATTACTTTCCAAACCTCGAAGAGATGCCACGAGAGAGGAGTTGAGGTCTCAAGGAGCTCGATATGAGATGAAGCAACTATCAGGCCTAATCTCTAATCCCTCCAATCTGAAGAAAGAGAAGACTTGAGATCCCTAGTGGATAAGAGGATGGGGGCCAAGGAATAATAAAATAACGAATATTCTTTAAAGGAAATTCTCCAAAGGAACAACGGGAGCATAATTGGATGAAAAAGAGTTACACCTCTTTCCAAATCAAAATGAAGGATCTTGCCAGTTTCGAGATTTTCCAAATTTTTAGATAAATGCTTCTAACTATTTTAATTTGAATTCTTTTTATACATAACAAGGGCTATACCATAAAACCTACTACAACTCCTTGTAGCAAGAAGAACAATTTTTTATTTGTCTACTTGTTTTTTAAAATCAAATAATAGAAAAAAGGAAACAAAGCCTAATTCTAACTTATGCTCTATTCCCTCTCTTTCACTTCTCATTAATACTCTCTATTAGCATAAGGAAGATCCTACAATAACTCCTCATTGCTCGATTGAAATCTACAACAATATGGGTCATAGAAGGAATGGGGAAATGCCTTAAATAATTTAGTACAATATGGAATTAAAGGACATATAAGTCTCCTCCTTTAACCTATGCTTGAAGATGTTATGAGGATTCTAGAGCAAATCAACTTTTACCTAGAAGAGATTCGAAGAAACCTGAATCATTGAGAGAAGGAGCATATGATTAAGGAATCAACCTCAAAAAAATAAGACAATCTTGAGAAGCCTCAACTCTTACGATGTATTGAAAACATCTAGCAAGAAAGTGCACCAAATCCCTAAAGAGGTATTGACCTTCATGATAGCATAATAAGGTCCCTCGAGAGGCATTAGTCCTCAATGAATGTGTAAAAAGGAACATCAAGATCCCTTGAGAGGGAACAAACCTCAAGAAGGGTTTCCTAGAGCTCAAGAGCAAAACCGCTTGAGATAGTAGTCTTTATGGTAAAAGATGCCATCCATGGTGTCGAGAAGTAGCAAACTTCAATTACCAAAATTGCGTCTCGTGATTACTTTCACATTCTTGAGGGTTACCTTCCAAGCCCTAAGGACCCATGAGAGAAATTGAGGTCTTGAAGAGCTTGACACGAGAAAAAAACAAATCTTAAAAGCCAATGCATAAAGAAAGAACACTCAAGGACCATAATGGGGTAAGAGAATAAACTCAAGGAATCATTAGAAAACAAGAAATATTCCTTGGAGTTCATTCTTCAAAGGAAGCACAAGTGCAAAACTCGATGTATAGGACTATGCCACTTTCCAAATCAAGAAAGAGGATCCAAATGACAACGGGATATTCCAAACTTTGAGGATGCTTACAATCATCTTAATTTGAACTCTATGTATAACTAATAAGGTAGTATATTATAAATTCTACTTTTACTACTTGTAGGGACAAGAATAATTGTTGATTCATATACGTGTTCTAAAATCAAGTTCTGGAAGGAAGTATAACCTTCGAGTTCTAACCAAAATTTTGTTTTCTCTCTCTCTCTCTCTCTCTCTCTTCTTGCTTGAATTCTCTATACTTCAAGGAAGTTCCTATACCAACTCCCAACCTCTCAATTGAGGTTTACAATTGAACAAACCATGGAAGGATCACTAGCCTTTATAAAAATAGATTGGCCCCATTCCTATGTGGTCTACGAGCTTCTTGATATGCAGCTCCTCCACATCTTCAATGGGAAAAGCCTGTCTAATCAAGTTTCTTTTTTCCACAAGCTTGCTACAGCTTAAAATCTTTGTTTTGGCAAGTTGCCAATGCTCCCAAGGTATATACAGCAACTATCTACAAAGAACTATTTACCGGGTTCTACAGTTTGACAAGTGGATTTTGGAAGCTATGAATGCAACCTAGATTGGTTATCTTTTTTGTAGCACATTGCTAATGAGGCTATCCCCACTGCTTAATAGCTCGCGGTTAAGGAATTTTGGCTACAGTTTCCTGCCTGCAGGGATGCAAAAGGAGGAAAGTTCTAATCACGTTTTCTGCAAATATCATTTTCCTGCAAGATGCACAGGTGAATATTTTTCATGTCTCAAACACAATTGTAGGCTCCTTCTATGATGCACCTTCAATTCTCACCAATTTAGTGTGCAAGGATGCTGAAAATAAAAAAGGTTCCATGCCTCTAACCCTGCTATCTTCCATATCTTGTGAACCAGAAATGAAAAGGTGCACTCTAAACTATTCTCCTTTTTGTAAGTTTTTGCTACTATTGCTTTGAGTTTTGTCTCAAGCAAGATCAGAAAACTAGAAATGCATTAGCCTATCAAGAGCATTTAATGAGCAGTTTATTTATTGGCTTGCCACTCATAGGTCAAGCTTACTTTCAAGTGTAAAAAAGAACAGAAAATCTGAGGCTGCAAGTACTTTGTATGATCATGTTGTTATGATGCTTCATGGGAAGACAACTTCATGTGGGAACCCCTTGAAAATGTTATTATGCTTGAAGGTGATATCACGCCTACTATTGCAAGAATTGCATCCTAAGAAGCAAAGCTGACCAAGATGATGTCATGGTGCTTGAATTTCTACAAGTTTTCTCTAGCTTTAACATTTTAAAAATTTCACTTGTATATAAAGATGAAAACTAAACGATGGATTTTGTTTCCATTTGCAAACAATTTATAAGTTTAGAAACGTGGTTATAAAAAAAATTCTTAAAAAAAGAGTTTTACATGAATAAAATGAAGTTTTAGTAAAAATTGTTTATTAGATCTTTTATGCTTTTGAGTTTGTAAAAGATAAACTTCTGAAAATCTACTTTGAAACTCGGTTTGCAAAAACAGGTTTTATAGCTAGCATGATGACTTCTGATGATCTCTTATGAGTTGAGAGAATTTCATCCTACTTGATTTTAATACTATTCTCTGGAAGAATAACAATTTTTGTAATTGATCTTACAGTTAATCAAATACAGGCTACAACTAACTTCAAAGGAACTTCGTCAAAAAAAAATCGTCATCATAACATTTTTTATCAATCAACAAAATGGCCTTTTCTCACTTTCCCAATGATGGGGCTCCTTTTCTTCTCATCTTTTTTGGATGTGGCTGCAACCGTTCTTGGTTTACGTCTCTGATAATGCTCTTATTTTTCTTCCATTTGACAACTAGCTGCCAAAGCCTAATTTCAGTCACTAAATGAAAGGTTTTATCCAAACCTGGGTTCATTGTGTCTACCAGGTTGTCACTACACTCCGTCTTAGTATCCCCACAGCATTTGTCCTCATGGCCTCCTCGTTTGCAGCATTAATTCTGCAACAAGCATTGTACTAGGTAGCTGTGCTAATTGTAGTGCTTCGCCACACAACAACAACAACAAGAACACTGATAACCAACAGATGCAGCACTGATGCAGCATGCCCAGCAGCAAGGCATTGCAGTGCAGGGGCAATCAACATTTTATTGTATTTAATAAGAGCACTAGTTGAATCTGATCTTGATTGACGCTCCTACAACTATGTCAGTTTGTTCTAAAGAATATTTGAGCTAACATGCATTTAGTCCCTTTTATCAGCTAGAACATAGTCCAATGTCCTAATAACTAGCCTTACATGCTAAGTTCAAGCTGTTTATTGAAAAATTTTGAATTCCTGTTTATGTATGCTCATGACCTTGCAATATAATTGTATGCCAAACAGATTCTTCGGCAAATTAAAAAGCGATTTTTTTTAAAAAGCCCTGCCAAATAACATCTTACTAGCACAATACTTAGTGTTTAGTTAAGAGGTAACTTAAATATGTATTACTTGTGACATGAACGGAAAGCTAACAGCACTTTACCTTAATTATAAGCCTTAGTCCTACAAAGTGGGATCAATTATATAAATCCAATATCATTGTATTTCTATCAATTAATAATTTTTCTTTTTATCTAAGTACGTCATGCCCTTTTGACTAGTCTTTTGACACGTTTTTTGATTAATTCTTAGATAGAACTCATTATTTTATTCTTTCCATCTCCTTTTCATTTATTTGAGACAGATGCCAATGTCAAATTGTAAAATTGCACTGCAAATATTGATACAAAAAAAGTAAAAAATAGAAGGATATATTAACATAAGGGTAATTCAGAATGCACAATGCAAATTTCAGTAAAATTAGTCCACATCTATCAAAGTTTTAACATCTGATAGGTGAAAGATTTAACTTTGGATTTGTCCTTGCCTCTTCATGTACGACTCTCCAATCCTAAACAATCCTGAGTTTGTTTTTAACTGTTCAACACTAGGTTTCCCTTACTCAAGAATGAAGAAAGACTAAACAACATTGCTTCATCTTCCCTGAATATCATAAATCTGCAGCTAAACTAAATAACAGCACCCATAATTCTAAAATAATTGCACATCAAACTGGTCCTTAGTCACAACAATGCTTATAGTTGTGCATGAAATTGAGCCTAAATCAAATGAAGGAGAATAAAATTTCGAAGACAGCACCAAGATTTTAAACAAAGTAAACTAATGGAGGTATCAAAACCTAAAACCATAACTTATAACAAGAACTCAAATGGGTTCCAATTAGTTTGGCTGATAAAGAATTTGGGATTTATCAAAATCTTGGGTTTGATCCACCTTTCACAACTTGAGATTTGCCAACAAACTATTTCAGAAAAAAAATTTATATAAAAAAGCTCACCAATCATCATTAGATCCTGTAGGAGTTCCATAAATAGCATCAGCATTTTCCCACTTATCCAGTATTTTCATGTGGCGGGGTTCATTCATCTTACAACTAAAAAGGCGCTTGTTATGGACAATTATCAAAGGCGGCTTCTTTGATGGAAGTGTCTGTTTTATGCCATTAGCAATAGCATTCACCTATAGCTTTACAAACAAAAGGCTAGAGACCTAAGTAACAAATAAAATTGAGTAAAATAAAGAAAGAATTTTATGCCAATACACTGTTCACCTTAATCAAAGAGAACTGCCACCTGTTAGAAAGTCCTATATTTGCAGCATCAATAACAGCTTCAAAAGGACCATAGTAATCTAACCATCTCTGCAAAGTGCACAACAAACCGTCCTTAGCATTAAAACCTTCATAGGTACATGATATGAAATAAGCAGATTTGTAGCTAAAATGGTCCCATATATCAAATAACCGTTACAATAAAAGAAGAAAATTTCATTACCATTTATACAATTATGCAATTCCAGATAAAACACAACGCTAAGCAGGCATATCTCAATGAATTTCCTCATAGATTATTCCATGACTAGTACCCAAGCAACCACATGGCAAGATATTTGAATGTTCAGCAAGAATTTTTTACTATGTATAAACAATTCACAAAAAAAAAAGAAACAAATCAGTAGTAGAATCAAAAGTTCAAAGAGTTATACTTGAAAATTTTCAAAGTCACAGTTCTTTTCCCACTTCTTGGCTATAGATAACACAGAGTTGGCAAATTTTTCGGTTTCAGTAGGATCAAGGTCGATATTAACCAGTTTCTCCCCACAATATAGACAAACACCATCATCAGTTATATTGGTTCTCAGAACATTCCATTTACCCTTGCCCAACCACCCCAATCCATGCCAACCACCACCACCAATTTCTACAGCTTCTTCTACCTTCTTGTTGTCTATTTTCCACTTCCCAACCCTAGAAGCAGTTGAGCTCTTAAACCATGCCTCAATTAAATCTGCTGTAGTTGGAGAGACCTGCCTCACTATAGCTCTAAGTTTGTGAAGCAAGTAATAGACCTTATCCCCTCTACGGGCAAGCACGCTAGCTCTAAGAAGTACTTCTAATTCAGGCTCTTCAGGTGTGATACCTGATTCCAGCATGTGTCTCTCTGCTTCAAATGCTTTGTCTACATCGCCATTTAGGCAAAATGCCAAGATTACCGAACTATATGATCGAAGCCTAGGTGTTATTCCCATTGACTTCATCTGTTTTACAATATCGAATGCCATGTCTCCATCACCCATAGACATGGCCATTCGAGCAACAGATGTCAAAGTTGCTTCACTCATTGGAACCTTCTCCAAACACATCTTGTCAAATATCTCAAATCCCCTTCTCCTTGCATAGGCTCCCATATCATCGCCTAATTGAATGGGAGATCCATTCAAACTCTTGTCAACCTGGTCAAGCGAAAGCTCTGCTAGGCAATTTCTCGAATGCCCATGCCTATCAAACGCTCGAAACTTATCTCTCTGCTTGTAAGCAATTCGCGAAGAAGACTCATAATCCGACACCAATTCGTCAGAACTGAAACTACCAGCATTACAACGTCTGCTCTTTGGAGGGTTAGCAAACCAAGCTGCAGCCGAAGAACATAAATACAGGAGCACATTATAGTCATACTGCTGCAACTGTAAACCTCTCTTGACCGCTTCGTCATACATAGAGATCGCTTCCATTACATCCCCCGACTTGGAGCACATCTCCAGCCCATGTCTGAGTTCAAATCCTTCCGAACCGAGGCTTCGTTTCTCCCCCTTTGTCACCTTGGTCTTCGAGCTCAGCTTCAAAACTTTGTTCTTCGCACGACATCCTACCCTTTTCCAACGTGAGACACTCCTAGACAAGGGGAGATTGCTCTTGGCTTCAACCTCGACGGTAGATTCTCTATCGGCAATTTGCTCGAGCACCTTGGCAGCGTGTATCCTTGAGGAACAGAAGGAAGCAGCACAGAAAGCTGGAATGGAAGCGTAGAAGAAAGAAGCGACGGCGATAGGTGAAGTTGAAGGGAATGGGAAAGAAGAGATCAGTTGAGAAGTGGAAGGCAGAAGCCATGGTGCCAAGGATAGATGCAACCATGCCATGATGATAGGAGGAGAGGGCGATGACCAGCTCGGGTTTTATCTGTGGCGCTCATATGTAATAATATTTAATAATTTATAATTAAAGTATATTTTTAACATATATATATATATATATATATATATATATATATATATATAATATATATATATATATATATATAATATTTAATTATTTGTTTTTTGGAATAAAATATATTTTTTATTAACATGAGACAATTAATGAGGTAATATCTTGACATAATAAACAAATTTATGATATTATTATATTAAAATAATACCTTCTATAATAGAATATAATTCAAGTGTTAATAAGAAAATGTCACAATCTCTTAAGATTAAGATTTGTTTTTTGTTTGAACTATTTAAGTTTATTTTAGATTTTTTTTTCTTTTTAAGAGAGAAAAATCTATGGAGATGTTTAATAAAAAAAATCAATTAGAATACACCAATTAAAAATAGTTATTTAACTTATTATATTTTAAAATATATTTTTTTATTAAAAAATGTTGAGCAAAAGAAGGTTCACATTCCAAACCAAAAAAAATTCAACTTCCATTTTATCAAAATAATGAAGAATAATTTTATTGTTTTATAATAATAATAATTTATTAAATATTCTAATAATGTATTACTAGATCAATACTTTTTAATAGTATATAACAATAAGATTTTTTGATGAAACATATCTATTAATTAATATTAAATAATAATTTTATCAAATCAATCTTAAGTCTTTTCAACAAAATCAATGAAATAAGAATGCTCTCTTTTAAAGCCTTGTTTTGTGGAGAATTTTCAAAAACTTAATTTTTATTCTAATGAAATAAAAAAAATTATCATATAATTTTCATAATCCTTTTCTATTATCACACGTGAAAATAATTTGTATGAATAAGTGTACTATTTTTATTTTATAAAATTTAATCATAATTATTAAAAATTTAAAACAAAAAAATAATTATATATTAACATGACTAAGATATAAAATCCCAAATATTAGTTAAGCATGACTATGATATGATATAACCCAAGTTGGATAGAATTTGTAAAAGTATACCTAAGTTTGAGAGTTGAGAGTCTTCACCTAACTAGCTCGAGCTTCTTGAGATATAGACTGTTCCATAAAACATGAGTCCTAATCTTTGAGATACAATCATGTGGTCATCGAAGAAATATAAAGTCAAGAGACCTATTCAAAATAAAACCTAGCAAATAGGAGGCATTGGATCTTTAAAAAGTTGGTCAAAATGACTAAGAGATTAATTTGAATGACTCACAAACTAACATGAAGTTAAACAATCTTT
Organism: Vanilla planifolia; assembly: GCA_023846275.1. NCBI lineage: Eukaryota > Viridiplantae > Streptophyta > Magnoliopsida > Asparagales > Orchidaceae > Vanilla > Vanilla planifolia. The sequence continues at coordinate 3,841,355 of CM043877.1, forward strand.
TAAATAAAACATATAAAAAAGAAAAATTAAGAACATTATATAATATTTTTATTGATATTCATTTAGTGTTAAAACCATGCTATGATTACTATAGTTACATGTTTATGTATAATTTCTATTTATTTTTATATCTTTCATATGACTATAATATGGTTCTTAACATGTAATTATTCAAAACTTTAATGTGTTGTATAGAGATTATATAATTGTCTGTTGAGTTTATGATGATTCGTTTAACATTTTTTCTATCTTTTATTTTCAAGTAATATAGATATATCTATCATGAGTCCTAAAGAATAATGAATAGAGATGAACATTCAACATTTTCTTTATTTAATACATAATGTAATAAGATATAAATAAAGTTGTTGCGCTAGCGACGACAATGTCATATTTTATATTAGAAATTTCCTTTATTTTATTGCAAATAATTAAAATAAGAGTGACGTTCTATAAGGCAAAATAATGGTTTGTGTTTTATTATTTTTATCGACCTAGTATTTATTTATAAAAAATAATATATTTAAAAATTGGTGATGTTATAGCCATTTATAAGGTGGTATCAAAATAATACCTCCTCAAATCTAAGATGATAGAAAGTAATTGCCTTATGATATTTCGAATAGAAGAATTATTAAACAATGAGTAACTCTGATAAATTTTTTAAGTAGAGAGATAGTATGATGAATAAATCTCATATTATTATAGGAAGAGAGATTCTTAACTTTATAAGTAAAATCATATATCTTATATTAGACAAGTACCTTTTGACAACAACTTGAACTTGGATTATATGAGAACTCTGACTTTAAATCTATTTTTTTTAAACTAAAAAGATTGGATGCTACAATCTATCAATGAAATCTATTTTGTTCGACCAAAATTATAGACCCTTCCTGTACAAATCCAGGAATGCTCACTAGTTTTTTATCCAATCGAACAAATGGTAATGTTTGCTCATTTCAGTTAAAAACAAAACTAGGATATTTCCTTGGACAAATTATTAAAAATCACAAAAAGGATCAATGATGGATAGTAAATGGAGATTGGTGACAATTTGTCAATCTCAACATACTATACGAGACCTATTGTGTGTTGCAATTAGAATCAAATGGATGTTATTATACTGTCAACAAAACATCAAATAAAATTCATTTGATGAGAATTATTAAGTAATTATTATATTTTATATCTTAGTTATCAATTGATACTTGTTTCGTCTTCTCGGTACCATAACATACCATGTTGGAGAAAAAAAAGTGAGTTAAAATCAATGATTTAAATTCATATAACATGTTTTGATCTCTTTTAGTTGTCATCTCTTGCGAGAGTTATCATCTAAGAATAAATTTTATAAAAAATTATTATCTAATAAATTAATAATATATATATATATATTTTGTAGAAGTATCAATAATCCTTAATATTTTTTTATCATTGATTTACCAAACCTAAAAAAAATTGTTGAGCTTTGATTCAGTTGAATTATATAAGCCATACTCTTTCCTTCTATCTCAAAAGATGTCGCAAAACGCAAATCAACCGCCGCCGGCGAACTCCGAGAGTCACGAGGCGACGGCGAGGAAGTGGTTGGAAAACATGGTGGCGAAATCTCCTGCCTTTGAAAGCACGGAAGCTTGGAACTGCACTCAATTCGACCCCGTCGCCATCCCCGGACTCCGCATCTCCTCCATCGCCGCCGGTCGCGTCCTCTGCTCCTTCCGCGTCCCCACTTCTCTAGCCGTAAAAACCCTAACCCCCCGCCCTCCCAAAGAACACCAGGATTTCTCACCTCGATTTGTCATCCGCTTGCAGGACGGGGAGGGAAACTGGCACTCCGGGGCGATCGCAACCTTGATGGATGACGTCTGTGCGGCGGCGATCATGTCGATCGTCGGTGTGATCAAGATCTCCGTCGATTTCAGCATCTCCTTCTTCTCCCACGCCAGGATCAACGTTTGCTCGTCTCCCTATCTCTATCCCTCTCTCCCTCTCTCTCTCTCTATAGATCAATCGATCGATTGAAAATGGTTCACTGATTTTGGGTACAGGAAGAGGTGGAAATCGAGGCGGGCATCTTAGATGATCAGGGGAGGCTGACGGCAGTGGAGGCTGTGGTGCGGATCAAGGAGACCGGCCGGCTTGTCGCCATCGGCCGGCAATGGATGTCATCCCTAAGGTCCGCTCACCGGAGTTACTTATAAGTTTTCTCATAAATATTTCCGATCTACAGTCATCAACAACAGTAGAACCCTTATGTTTCTGCTTCTTTAATGAGAGTTTGTTCCATTCAATAATTACAGCAAGGCATATACAACCTTTATAAGAAAAAAAAAATCAAAGAATTATGAAAACTATAAGCTTCTATTAATATACATACGTTCTAAGTCTTCTATGTCAACCCCCACGCCTGTAAAGAAAAGGAAAAAAGAAAGTATATAATTCAACACAGTGATGATGCTAGGTATGAAGAAGGCATGGGTTAATATTACTGACCTGAAGTCGGCCAGTAGATGTTCCGACGACCAAAACCTCGTCGCCGACGACGGCCATGCATTGCACCTTGCAATTTGTTCCGATCTGAAGAGTTCCCACTCTCAGAAGCTTGTCTTTGGCCCATATCTCGACCACTCCGGTCTTCGAACCCAAGTATATGAGCTCATTACTGATGGCCATGCATCGAACCTCGAGGGTGGATGGCAAAGAGCCCACTTGACTGTAATCCGAAGCGTTCCATATCTGCAATGTAAGGCATGGAACAGAATTGAAGTGTTTTTCTGACCTTTTCAATCCAAAAAGGCCAAAAAATAAAATAAAATAAAATAAAATAAGAAAGACAAAATAAATCTACTATACTTATAAAATAATATTATTCAAAACTATTTTTGTTTAATAAATTTAATATTCAACTATAAATATAACTATAGCAAAATATGTTCTTTAACATTGTCTCCTGACACATACTATCTATTCTTGCAAGAATGTCAATGAGAGATTGAGCAAGATTTGGATGAGATATTAAAACCTATTTTAGTTATTTTATAATAATTATTATTTTATTAAATATTTATTAATAATATATTCATCAAATATAAGTTTTAATAATACTTAAAAAATAATATTATTTAAAAATCTTTTTTTTAGTAAACTTAATATTCAATGATGATTATATCAAATGTAGACTTGAAGATTGATTACATAAATATTATGATGCATTTGTATTGTATTTAATAATAATTCTTTGTGAAAAACAAGCAAAGTATGTCCTTTCATTTGCTAGAGTATTAAGTAGTCTATACATAAAATACCCAGAATGCATATGAGTAGACGCCTCTTGAACTTTGTGCTTTGTTGATATTAAGTACCATCTGATATTTTAACATCTCTATGCCAATCGTTATCTCTATATCATTGTAGTTCATAGATTGATATTAAGTACCATGTAGTATGGATAATCTCACTGCAAGAAAACTACCTACATCTTTAACCCTAAAGACAAAAACCAATATGTATCATGTGCAAGTTAATTGACCCATATGTATGGCTCATCAAATCATAATCTCATTCTTGAGAGGTGCAAAACTTGTGTTTGCAATCAAGATATAATTGCATAAACTTGTGTTTGCAGGAGTTTGTAACAAAAAGAAAACTATCTTCATCTTTAACCCTAAAGACAAAAACTAATATGTATCATGTGCAAGTTAATTGACCCAGATGTGTGGCTCATCAAATCACAAGCACATTATTGAGAAGGGCAAAACTTGTGTTTGCAATCAAGATGTAATTACATAAACTTGTGTTTACAGGAGTTTCTAACAAAAAGAAAACTACCTTCATCTTTAACCCTAAAGACAAACTAATATGTATCATGTGCAAATTAAACCCATATGTGTGGCTCATCAAATCATAAGCTCATTTCTGAGAAGTGCAAAATTCGTATTTGCAGTCAAGAAATAATTACATATTGATGTTACCTTGAATTCCAAACTTTGAAAATTGAAAATGAAATATATCTTAAAATATGCAATCAAATACAATAGATCGGATAACTATCGTTGAAGAAAATAAAGGAGATGATGTTAAGAAGATATATTTGTAACCCTCAATTTGACATGAAAGACTTAAAGGCAACAAGAAAGATACTTGGGGTGGAGATCACGAGAGATAGGAAAAAAATGCTTCTTTTATCTCAAGCAACTATATTAAGAAGTTTTGGGATGAAAAATTCTAGACTTGTTTCTACATCTTTGGCCACTCATTTCAAATTGTCTAGAAATCTGTGTCCAAACACTGAGGAAGAGGAAGAAAACATGCAACATGTTCCTTATATCAATGTTATTAATAATTTGATGTATGCGATGGTTTGCACTCGTCTTGATTTGGTAGATACTATTGGTGTTGGCAGTAGGTACATGGCTAATCCAAAGAAGCAACACTAGGAGGCTGTTAAGTAGATTTTGAGGTACTTACGTAACACTGTTAACACTTGTCTATATTTTGAAGAAAACCTTTTAGGACTGTAGGATTATATTAACTCATACTATGGAGGTGATTATGATAAAAAAAACTCCCTCACAGGATATTTCTTCACTCTTGAGGGTTGTGTTGTTAATTGGAGATCAATTTTGTAGAATACAACTACACTATCCACTACAGAGGCAGAGTATATGACAATCACTAATGTTATGAAGAAAGCTATTTGACTATGAGGTCTATTTCAAGAGTTGGGTGAGATTAATGAAGCAATCACCACATTTTGTAACAACTAGAGTGTTATATGCTTGTCCAAGGATCAGATGTTTCACGAGAGGACAAAGCATATCGATATCAGGTACCACTTTGTTCGTGACAAGATTGAGGTCAAAGATGTAGTTATTTAACAAAACAATATTATGGAGAACCCTACAGACATGATGACCAAGATGCTTCTAACAACCAAGTACAAACTTTGTTTGGATTTGGTTAATATCATGTGATCCATTGAGATATCTTTTAGAGAGTTAAGCTTTACATTGCTTCAGTTGACTTTAATTCAGGAGAGAATTCAAGTAAAGATGGAGATTTGTTAATGTTGCCTTGAATTTTGAACTTTGAAAATTGAAAATGAAATATATCCTAAAATATGTAATCAAATACGATGGATATGATAACTATCATTGAAGAAAATAAATAAGAGAATGTTATAAAGGCATACTTGTAATTTTACTTCCTTAAAATTTTGTCATAAACTAATATATATATGCTGTATTGACTCAATGTTTTGTAGTCATTTTTTAGCCGTTTTAAGGGCAACTTTCTTCGTCCTCCAAAACTCTATTGTATCCCTCAATTATAGTGAATTTCTTTGTGTTCTCCCGTGGTTTTTCCTATTTGAGTTACATAAATCTCTGTAACATTTTGATTTTGTTTGCTATGATTTAATCTGTTTTCGTAATAATTAGTATTATTGCATAAACTTGTGTTTATAACAAAAAAGAAAGCTACCTTCATCTTTAACCCTAAAGTCAAAAACTAATATACATCATATGCAAGTTAATTAACTCATATGTGTGGCTCATCAAATCATAAGCTCATTCCTAAGAAGCACAAAACTTGTGCGTTGCAATCAAGATATAATTGCATAAACTAGTGTTTACAAGAGTTTGTAACAAAAGGAAAACTACCTTCATCTTTAACCCTAGAGACAAAAACTAATATGTATCATGTGCAATTAATTGACCCATATGTCAGCTCATCAAATCAAAAGCTCATTCTTGAAAAGTGCAAAACTTGTGTTTGCAGTCAAGATATAATTGCATAAACTTTTGTTTGTAGGAGTTTGTAATAGAAAGAAAGCTACCTTAACTGCTGTTCCATCCAAAGGGCTGCTTGCTGAATAGATCAATCCATCCTGTACTTCTAAAGCATAAACTGGGTTTGCTTTGGCTAATAACTTTTTGTTGCTTGATTGAATTGTGTAAAATGTTCCTGTAGCTATATCAAATTCCTGCAACCATGATATGAAGAAGTATACTGAGACAAAAAGATGCAACTAAATAGGAAACTTGCTTTATCAAACTGTAAAAATGACCAAAAAAATCAATAAACAAAGAAAAAAAAAACAAATCAATAAGCTTGATCCATGATGACAAGCAAACTTTTAAACATAGTAGACAGATTATACCTGGATGCTGTTATCATTGCACCCACAATAAAGTTTGCTCTGGACAAGACACAAACACTTGACATACTTGTTTGGGTTGATTATCTTGGATCCACCGTTCCATGTAAGTACCTGATAAAAAAAAAGGAAATTGAGATCCATGTTCTATGGCTTCAAAGATCTTGCTACAGATGCAAGTTTAATGCTCTTTTATTAAGAAATGGAACATAGATCCATTCCACATCTTTAAGGAACAAGTTTTCAAGTAATCCAAGAGTGGTCATAAATGATTGGATTTCAAAAATGTTCTTGAAGAAATCAAATGAAAATAATTTCTATGAACCTTGACACCAGCTCCCTGAGGAATGAAGCAAGCCATGTTACTTGCAATGGTTAGATTATGAATTTGATCCTTCGTATCATGAACTTCCATGCAATTAATTTGTCCATCGTGCAAAGACCAAACCTATAAATGAAATGTTTTGTGATTAACTAAGATGATTGAATCAAAACAACTGGCCAAAGTCTTGGGTACAAACTCTCAAGGATTTATCAATAGAACCACTAAACAGCTTCTTTCCAGATGGCGATATGGCCAAGCTAGTGACCGCCTTTGCATGTTCCCGAGTTTCCTGAACCTGATGAAGAAGCTTCTGTCCACATCCCCATACCTATGGATCAATTCAGCAAAGAATATAACAGAAATTATTCCTATTCTTTTTTTGCAATACAACTTCTAGGTTAGTAAAGAAGTTTCATCACCTCTCTCAAGCATAAAAAGTCTTAAATGCATTCGGTTAAACAATTGAGCCATGAAGGATTGCCCATTAGAGAAATTTTTAAGTGCAAACCTTGAGGTAGATTGTTCTGATTATTGGGTACTAAGAATTATTTATCAAAAGGGCAATCTTTATATTAGATTGGATGTGTGGATTTTATATCAAGTTTTCTATTGAATTTTCAAATCCAATGCCCATTTTCAATCCCTGCTCCAAAGGAGAGATGTAGAGGATTGTGTTTAGGATTATAATCAATTATAAAACAATGCTGAAATCCATGAAATGTCATATGATTCACTGTTTTCTAGAGCATGGGAACCCCCAAAAAGAAGCTCATCACTGTCAATGGGGACTGAGCAAGAATTGGATAAGATGTTGTGATTAAGTGATAGGTGTTCCACGACTTAATTATAGTTTAAGACTATCAAATAATGAACTATTCAAAAGGTGTTGGGCAAAAACAGATCTAAATTGGAGAGAAATTTTTTGAAGTTAGAATTAGCAAGACAAATATTACATATCCATGTGCAGGGCAACAAAAAACTCATTGGCGACCAAGTTGAAGCTAAATAAAGAATATTAAGAACTAATGGCAAGAAATAAAACAAACAAAGTTATAACAATAGCTAAAAGGGATAGATACTACATATAAAACTTGTGTAAAAGTTATAGCTCATTTGATATGAAACACAACAAATGAATGAAGGAGCATGGTTCATACATCTTGTAGGATGTCACCAAGCATAAGTGACCATTAAAGATCTATAATATATCATGCGAAAATACCCATGAATAAGCACAGTTCATGCAATATGCAACACTAAACAAAATGAATTGAGGAGCATGGTTCAGACATCTAACGAGATTTCACTAACTATAAATCACAATTGAAGAACTGGTATTAGAGCTCATTGAAACAACACGGTAAATACTTTAGTATCATGACAAATTAATACTTCCCAATACCATTGTTTTTTGTGTAACATACCAAAAAAGAAATTATATTTCATGTCAACATTGCTTATGTTTTTTATCTTTCATTTCCAAACTTCATAAAAGCAAATTTTTTTAAAACTAAGCAGGACATACTGTCTTATTCTCCAACATTAATATTATAGTATTGGAAACAAATAAGTCATATAAAGTAAACACGTTTGCTGCCTTGTATACAATAAAAGACATGGTTGAAAAACTTGCTAATCAAATTAAGAAAATATAAGAAATTCTGGATAGCATGGATAGAGGACATCTATTTAAAACTGAACAATTTAATTGGAAAGGGAAATCTAATGGCACCACATTATAGTATGCATTCACAATTTTGGAGGAATAACAAGCTTCAACAAACAAGAAAAATTGAAAGAGCAACTTCAAATTCAGAAACAAGCAAGCTTATCAAAGTCAAAAACAATCAGCACAACTTTATATTGGTTAACATTTTTTTCATCAATCTCCATTGATGATGGAAGATTTCTACTGGTATTGGAGCAAAAAAGCTAGAACAATTTGATGAACCTAATGTCACATTGAACACTAGAATATTTACCTTAACTGTTCCATCTGAGTGCCCTGAAATTATTCTATTCTTGAAGTAACATATTGATAGAACTTCTCCATGCATGCTACAATCCACCTGAACCAAGACTTTATGATTCCACATGTCTGGCTGCCAGAAATAATGCCGCTCTATCAACATTATACGAGTATTAATATAAAGCATTAAAAAAAATCATCATCGGAGCATATGAAACTTACAATACATGATTCCTTCCCATGACAAAAAAGTTTAAGCAATTCTTTGGCCAAAACATAAGACTTCTTCAGCTCTCTGAGTGTTGTGATTATATCTTTGATATCAAAGGTAAGTTCATGTAGACCATCTGAATATTTGTCAAAATATAGCACGAGTAGGTATTACCAAGAGTAGATTATCGTTGGGCCACTTTTTGTGAGATATTTTTAAGGAAAAAAAATAAAATTGGTAATAAATCAAAGAAAATTTTCTAGATCATTAACAAGGAATCAAGGACATACCGGAATCCTGAATGAAGCTTCTAAGGGCAAGCATGGCAAGTGCTTTGTCATCAGCATGTTTTGCAGATTTGAGAATCGAAACAAAATGTTTGAGCAAGCAAACCTTTGCTGCACCACGCAGCCCAGTATCAGGAAGAATAGACAGCATGTAAGTGAGCCAACTTGCTGAGACAAGACAAGCCGAAAAGAATTCTCTCTCTTCACTTTTTAGGCCTTCTGCTAATGTCTCAAACAACAACCCAAATTCATGACTCACTAGCACAAATGCCATTTTTCTTTCCCATTCTTCAGCAGCCCTTTCTTCTTCCTACAGCAAACGAGGAAATATCATGAACCCACAAAATGAAAACTTTTATGAACTAAAAGAAAACTAGAACACTCAAATAATATAAAAGATGAAGCTGTGGGACAAGTATCTGCCACAGCACATAATGCCTTCAAATACTGGCTATATATTTACAAGCTTGTTCATGAATCCAAGGCATTAAAATATTGCATTGAAAAAGATATCAAGTGAGCAGTTTAAGTATGAAGCTTTGATAGGAATTACTAACTGATAGCAGTTTGCTGATTTGATATGCTCAAAGAGTAGAGCTTAAATGGCTCAACTAAGCAACCAACAGTTATACTTCAATTTCAACACATAATTTGTTCGAATCCATCATTTTAACTATTATGCAGTCAATTACATTCCATAAAACCATCAAGAAATGCTACGAGATCCACCTAGCCAGTAAACTTGGAAGTGAACGAAGAAACAATTCCATATTACAGAATTTACCCAAAGGCAATATTTAATTTTTATGACAACAAACCATTTAAGCACTTATAGGGATTCAACTTTGTTCTTAGCATATTCTACAAATTATATTTAAGATAGGTAGACTTAATAATCATCTATAGTAGAGTGGTTTTAAAAGTAATCAACTTGTCTAATCTTCACAAAGTTTTAAAGACATGAAAGATGAATAAGCAACTCCAATGGCGTGTACAAGTCCAAATCATTTGAGGAAGAGATTTTGGTCTTCTAAAGACTCATGTAAACATATTAGTTTGATATTTATCTTAATTATCAAAAACTTATACACACACTTGCATTCATGCATGTCATATCAAGGATTCGATCTTACGCTTAATTTCATTTAACACTATGGTCAAATTGACATCAAGAAGTAAGAGGGAAAAGTTTGGATTGCAATATTCTAAAAATCCTAAAATTGATTTTAGGCTTTAAATGACCTATAGCATTCACAAATTTCATCTTGATTCATTTGACTACATCATATGCAAATATTTATTTAAAATTATACAAGTATTGTGGACTCTGATGTACAATAAGTAATAAACATTACCTTCATATATTATCATCTTGACGGGTATGTCATGGTATATTTTGCAAAAAGTGCATCCAACAAATGGTATATAGAGATAAATAAATAAATACACATGCTACAGCGCACGCCCTATACACAAGATGACCAATGTAGTGCGGCAATCGTGCAAGAGAGGCAATGCGATGCCCTTGTGACAGTGTAGTATGCGTGCAAATTTATTTTCCTCCATGTATTGTTCATGAAGATGCATACCTTACAAAGAATACTATAACATACAATACACTAATAATTAATGTACCATACATTATTATAAGGACAATGATATATAAAAGCAACATTCATTACATATCATATGTCAGAGTCCACATACAACACATGTAATCAAACATATTGTGCATGATAACTACATATCATATGCTAAATGTTGGTTTTTTGGATTTAAAATGATGCATTCTAAGAATTTATATAACTTCATAAGGTTTTGCATATGATATTTTCAAATGAATTAAGATGAAATTTGTGAAATAAGTCAATTCAAGCCTAAAATCCATTCTAAATGAATTAAGATGAAATTTCTAATAATCTCTCTCATCATGATAAAGACAAACTTTTAAGTATGAGAAATAAAATAAATAATTAAAGAAATTTTCTTATAATATTTATATATATAGTCAAAAGACATTAGAATAATATGTAATCAAATAAAAACATATATGTCATTAACACAAAAACATTTAGCAATAAAAATCATTTCATATAAGCTAATTATACCCATTGTCATAACAAGTTACTTTAAATTATCTCTTCATCATTTCTATTTTACCCACACACAACTATTTCTTTCCTTTTGCCATTATTAAAGTGAAAATGTGTCTAATAATAACTTACAGCACTCTACTACACGTATAATAATTAGTTTGACCAAAAATTAGAATTTTGACTTAACCATTAGAAAGGCCATTTGAGGTGTTTTGGGAGATTTTTGGAGAATATTTGCTTATAAATATACCTCTAAACAATAAAAATAAAACGATGATCATGCAAAAAAAAAATTCTATACCATTTAGCTTCTTTTTTTTACTATTGTAATATTTCATCAAGTGAAAGAAGATTATGTAAGATATAAGTACAAATCATTTTTAGGATCATCCAAATACATGCAAAGAGTTTACAAGCATTTAGTTCATGTATTCTCTCATCAATATACTCCTATATTTTTTATATCATCTATAAGCCTTCATCATCACAAGCTCTTGGTTATAATTAATAGAATTTTTAATCTTTTAGTTAGCTTTATTATATTCCTATTCAAGTGCATTTAGATTGTTGTTTTTTTATTTTTTTTGTAAACTTGTGTTACCTCTTATGAGGCTTATCTCCAGGCCATTAATAGTGTGGAGGAAGGAAGCTTATCTTCAATTATTTGGGCGTGGAGAGAAGTCCCACCTGCAAGCGTTAGGATTATGGAGGGATTAGTTAAGGTTGAGTTGTAAAAACCTCATAATTAGTTATCATTGATCAATGAAAACCCTCAAGTATAAAAGGTTTTCCACTTATGGAAGGAGGGGAAAAAGGAAGAGTTGGCTCAAGCTAGTTGACATGGTGGTGGATATAAACTAATTAAGCTAGAGCAAAATCACTTAAAAATCTTGGTGTTATTTTTTACTCTTTTTGCATTTATATTATTATTTAGTTGTAATCTTCGATAGGTTTGACATTTTTACAAATAGATTTACTTATTTGTTAAAATTGATATTAAAATCAGGTGGTTTTAGTTCTCTCTTCATCTTGGTGTATCTTGTAGACCTAACATCTTCAATTCATATCTTTTTCTTTTTTATCTTTTTAGCATGACATTTTCATTTCTAAACTTATCTATGAGCAAAGGTTCCAGCCTAAAGCTCTCCTTAAAAAACCTTTTTTTAGTGGGAGCTAAGATCTCAAAGTCTAAGTTTAGTGACTTAAATATGCTCCAAGAGCTGGAGATAGGACGCGATGCCTCCCTATTTTTTCACAACCATTATGGATTTCTCTTTGCAATTTGTCAGCTTTTTCTGCATTTAGTGTTAATATTATTTCAACTAACAAATCATGCAATGACAATAGGAGCATAAAATCAGCGTACAATTGAAAAAAAATGGCCCTTCCTATGATGAGTTGATTTTTAGTATTGCCAAAGCCTTTCCCACAATTTTCTTCAATATTTCTGCAGGATTCCATCTTCTACCATATATTCTACCTTGAACACAGGATAAACCAGTGGTGCAGATTGTCCTTTCTTTTTCTCAATTTATAAACATTTTCATTATGCATGGTGCAGGTAATCTTTATAGTTGTTTCTTAACCATTAATGACCTGTAGTGATATGATAATTCATTTCAAACTCGAGAGGTAAAGAGTCTGTTGCATAGTTCTTCAGAGTTCTAGATAGAACATCATAATGTTTCGCATACAAGAAAGCATTCAAACGTTGAATAATTATTTGCACAGTAGGTCAGCAACACTCAACCAAGGTTACTCATAGGATCGTAAAATCTCATAATTCTACCTTCAAATTTAACATCAAAGAAAAAAAAAAAAAAAAAAGACCGAGCAAATTAGTTCTATTATTATATTGAATATCAAAAGAACAGGAATGTCAATGAATCAAACTTTAAAGGCTTCCAATTTCATTGTTCAACCTTCAAATTGAAATAAAGAAAACAGAGATCATTAAAGGCATGATATGGTTTATGTGCAGGGATTATATCAGATAAAATTCCATGAAATATCTTTTTTTGGGTGGCATGGATAAATATCTTTAGCATGTGCATATGGATTAAGAGTGAAAATGGATTGACTATAAGCAAAATTAGTCAAAGCAATTGCTGACCAGCGTGTCTTTAGATTCATCAAGAACATAATTAATCTGGTCTGATCCAGTGGAAGATCTGTTTCCTCTTTTCATTCCTGCTCGTTTTAAAAGTAAAGCCCTTACAATGGGCTCTCCTGAGGAAGAAAACCTGCCCTGAAGTGACAAGATGGTCTCAACAGCTAAAAGTTGACTATTGTGGAAGTCTGGATTTCTGAGGCATGAGATGAGAGCATCAATGGCCTCTTCACGATATATGCTAGCTTTTCTTGGCTCCACCTATGCCAATCAAAATGTTAGAATTGTAACATATGCAAGTATTGAGTTGCCTTCATAACCAAATTTATGCAAATTTATGTTAGATGACCAATGAAAATATACAATGATGCATGCATGGAAAAAGCACTTCAAACTCATTTAAGGTGCTCACATTTACGATTAACACACAAGCATGATCTTCAAGTAACATCGGAAGAACATCACCTTTTACAAGCTTTCCCTTCCTATTTATACTGAACAAGCAAGCTACAGTTGGGTTTAGTAACACAATATCTATGGATGTCAAACGATCCACATGGTGCTTGAATTTAAAAAATAAAACAAAATAAGAGACGCTTGGGGCACAAGTCCGGCACTTAAAAAGGTGTTAGTGTGTCACAAGTAAAATTTTTAAAAAATAATTATTTGGGATGTGACACATCACAAAACTCTCCTTTAAAACCTAACAAACAACTTTATGCCAAAAACATTAATCGTTAGGTAGAGTATGGTCGAATTTTTGTCATGATGGACCATCTGGAGAAGAGTATATCAAATTTCCAACAAAGATAAGTTCTAAAGAAAGGCCTCGGGGAGGATGATTAATCTAGCCTCAGGCAACTTGTAGCAGACAACGACTTTTCTCTTGCATTTCCTCTTAACAGTAAAACAACTTGTCAAGAAAAAACGATCAAAAGTTGAGATCTATAAAAAAAAATTGTAGGTCCAAGTTAATCAAAAGTTGAGATAGGGATGAAAATAAGGAAAGTGTGGTGGAAAAAAAAATACCAAAATATCAAGTTGAAGAAGAAGCCCAGCAATGATTGGGGACTGATCCTGTAAAGCCGTCTGCAAATAAACAAGGAGTGCGTGCATCATACTAAATTTTCCACCATCTTTTATGTTGTGAAGAAGCCTATCATTATTTATCCTTGACATGAAAAATAGCATTAATCAGCAACCATAAGGTTCGTACCGGAAAAAAGATTTCGACAACAATCAAATGATGGGATGCTTGATGAAGTATAAGTGGTTCAAAACAATAAGAACAAACAATTACTAAGATGTGAGCATGTTACCTGTCTAATTTAACCAATTCAAAAAGGAACCGAACTATCTCAAACCTCTCAATGTCACTAACAGTAACAAAATTTTCTAACATGGCGTCCAAGCCAACCTTGCCAACAATCATGTGTCGGGACTTGCCATCAACCTCCATGCACCTCATAATGATTCTCATCGCAGCCATCCTCTCCTCCTCCAAATTAGCTACCAAACTTGGAATAACACTCTCAACAACTCCTTCAGAAACTACAACATCAATAACCTCCGAAGGTATTTTATTATCACTTGCTAGAATTTGCTGTAACAGAAGAATAGATGCTGCCTTTGGCTTTAGACACATATTATACGAATCATCACTGCTCTTCAAAACCAGTAACAGTGCCTCAACCATGTCCATTTCAAGAAAACTTTCAAATGAAGGACGCAGCAAATAAATTAACACAACGGCCTCAACCAATCCTTTCTTGAACAGTGCAACAATGAACTCCACGTCCGAATCAACTCTAGTGAGGGACTGAATAACAAGTTTGTCCCTTGATGCGAGCTCACACAACAAAAACACAGTTGTCCTAAGCACCTGTGGTTCCACAGAATGGAACAACATCTCGACAAACCCATTAACTACTGCAGGTTTTGAGAGCGAAGACAGGACTTTAGTATCAGCTCCCGTTTCTCTCCAAAGCCGCTCAATGTAAAGGACGGCCATTTCTGCCTCACTCAAAACCTCTGATGTACAGAGGCAGGTAATAGCATGTTGTAGATCACCAGTAGTACCATCAGTAGTGGCTTGAGAGATAACACTAGTTGGAGAAGGCGAACGTTTTGGTGGGTTTGTCCTGCGAGCAACTGTTGGAGAAGGTTTCCTCGATGAAACTGGAGTTACGGTAGTTGAGCAGTCATTCTCCTCTCGCCAACTGGCAATTAGTCTTTTGAGTACATAGTTTGTTTTAGGCAATTTCGTACTGTGAAGCTTTTGACGGGTAATTGGGCATGTCATGTTCCCTCGATCCAGCCACTCTTGTATTGCTCTACGCTCATACGTTTGTCCAGTCTCCAGGGTCACAGGATCATCAAATAGCTGGTTGGTTATGGGGCAAACAAAATCCTTGGGTGGAGCTTGTTTGGTAGATGCAAGAAAATTGTCCGCAACAACCCTTCCCAGATCTGTAGAACTAAATCAAGAAAGCACTAGAATTAATGAATCCCATTCCCTTACAGAACTATTGCTTCCTATGCACCAAATAGTCTAGAAGTAGAAACTTCAAGAATAATATTTGGAATTAATGAACAAATTATGAAGCTTGTTCGGAAAATATGAACTTTGAACAAACTTGATGGTGTAGCTGCCAGGTTTAGATTTCATGTAACATAATTCCAAACAAGGCCACTTAGCATTATAAAACATTAATGCAGGAAAATGTCAGACTTAGAAAAGATAGACTTGGCAAACATAAATGACCACGCCTACCTCAAAGATACGGAAGATTTCCTTCTTTGCCTCTGTTGTTGTCTTCTGCGCTGTAACGTTGCCTGCTTTCTGTCCTCTTCCTATAGACAAACAGTACACGAAATCAAAGCGTTAGAAAACATGTCAATCTCCAGAGCTAGCTCAGTTAACTAGCCAAGTCAATCAACTAAGCAGTTCTTGTTGACATCGAAGCATAGACCTCCTGATGAGGTTCGGGATCAGAAGAAGATACATCAGAGTTTACTACAGAATTAAATGCTTCATCTGAACCAGGGACATCTTTAATTCTGCTCCCTATGCTATCAATGGAAGATTCCTTGTAAAGAAGCTGTGGATTGATTCTTTGAGGGTACAAGGATGGAGCCCTCGCGAAGCTAGTTCGGCCACCAGGAAGCTCAACAGATTGATCCCCTTCAGACCATATAGGCTGACAAAATGAAAGAAAAGGTTCTTCGATAAAGAAGAGGAAGCGCAGGAAAAGAGAACCAAATTTAGGCAGTTAGTAGCATCAAAAAACTTTGAAATTCATAATGGGATGGCTTCCAAAACCAAATATCAAAATTTGAAGAGCAATTAAAGAAGGGAATCCGATACAAACTGGAGCATATGTAAGAAAATCCTACAGGAGCACTTATAATTAACCAAATGGAATAGATGGTTCGGCAAAGCAAAAGGCCAAAAAAAAACTTAGTAGATAGACTTTCGGCGAAACCAAAAAGTGATGATTTCCTGAAAAATTAAGAAGGCGAAGTAGTATTACATTGAATCGTTCATTTGTTGAACCAATCGCCTCCCTAAAGATCTCATCCTCCACCTCTTCCTTAGTTTCATCTTCGTTTCCATCAGCCATCGGAAAAACCAGTTCCGGTGGTCTTACTCCATCCCCTGACCTCAAAACCTCCTTCAGGTACCCGGCGTATACCCTCGAATTCTCATCCATCACGTTTTCGTAAGTCCTCTCTAGCTCCCTCAGCTCCGTGGCTTGCCCGCCGCTCATTCTCGACAGAATCGCCATCGACGCCGTCGCCCCCACTCTCCCCCCTTCCTCTACCGAAGACAGGACCCGCGAACGCCGATCCGCGAACCATCGCACCACTTGAAAGAGGTGTGGAAGGAACAACTCTTCGAAGAGCTGCGGCGCGATATCACCGCGGGCAGCTGTGGGATCATGGGCAAACAGATCGAGGAGAGAGCGCGCCGCGTCAGCGTGTCTGCGGCGGAGCGCAAGGGAAATCGAGAGGATGAGAACCGACAGCGCAGAAGGCTTTCCTCCTCCCACAGCGGCGGAGGCTGTTGCGGCAGCTGCCACCGAAGAGGAGGAGGAGGGATCAAGGTTATCGGAGAGGACGGAGATTGCGTGGACAGTGGCGGGGTCGGCGGGAGACGATAGCCGCCTCCGGGCAGCGGAGAGCACGCGCTGTCGCTCGTCGAGATTCCAGATGACTTCCTCGAGAAAGGCAGTGACTCGCCGGAGAACGAAGCCGCCGGTGACGGCCGTCATCCTACGCCGGTGAGCGGATTCGCTTCTTTAGAAAATGGAGGGAAAACACCTCCGAAATTGGCATTTGGAGGAATGGAGTTGTGGAAGAAGAAAACTACGGTTTTATAAATATGCTCTTTAGTTTACAAATAATTGCAAAATGACCCATATAAGCGTCAACTTTTTAAATGGTATTTACAAAAAGAGTTTAAATTCCCGCTGAAAATACCGAATTCACAGTTCAGCCGGCGAAAGCCGGCTCGTTTTTGTCCATCCACGTGTCGAACGTTGATGTAAAATTAACGACTGAAACGTATGGCTTCGATGAAAATTTAATAAATTTGACTAAATTTTGAATATTTTAAATACAGTTATTTCAAATATATATATCAAGAACAAAATTAGTATACCGTTACTTTTAACAAAATGTTATAACATAAAATTAAAAATAAACATTTTATAGTACATTATTGGTAGCTTTTTTAAGATCAATTTTACAAATATTTTTTTAATAAGAAATAAAAGTACTATTAAAAAAATAAATTGAATTGAAAAATAGAGTAAACAAATTCACAATAGTTTTTAAAAAAATATTTATATGCTTAAAAGTGTAAATTATAAAAGAGTTGATTTTTTTCTATTAATTAACTTTTGTATTTCATAAATTAAATTACAAAAATATAGAATTAAAAGTATGAATAAAAATATTCTTTTGGATGGTAATATCTTAAAAAATATTTTTATTATTATTATATTGTATGCTCAAATATAACTCAAATTTAAAAAACACAAATATTAAATAACAAGAAAAAATATTTGAGAGGCGTCAATATAAATTGAGTTTTACATATAAGTTTTTGAAATCTATTAGTTAATTGTATATTATATATGAAAAAATATGATTTTTTTGTATAAAATTCATTGACTTCTTTATGAGTGACATCTCAATGAAGTTGATAAATATTTAAAAATATTAATAATTTTTATAAATAATTTGTTAAGACTCAGATTAATTTGTCTTAGAAAATATATGTTCATTCTTCTGTTAATAATTTTTTGACTCTATTTATATATTTCTTCACAACTTTATAATTAATATGATTTTTATATATTATATGTTATTCTATGATCACCTATATAAAATAAAAAATAAACATTCATGGCAAATGATAGAAAAATGATTAGCATATGTAAAAGCATGACAAACTTTTTGAGCAAAGAGTGGACTTGAAGTTTAAGCAAAGCATTTTGGATTAACCAAAAAAGTCAAAATAGAATAAGGATCCTTGCTACGATAAGAAGAGGAGAGAACAACTTAGTAATCAAGCTAGCCAATTATCTCAAGCAAGATTATAGTGAAAACAAGATGATGAACATCACCTTACAAATTATTTATTATGCTATGTTTGATATTTATACATAACAATAAGAAATATAATAAAAAACTTTGAGAAATAAATCAAAATGTATAGCAAAATAGAGAACACCATTGCACCACTCAAACAAAAGTAATGATAAAGTACATTTCAAATACATTTACTATAAAAGAAAATGATAACATCACACATACAAAACAAATTAATGAGTGTACAAAATCATATATAACTCAACAAATAAAAATTTTATGATAAGAACATTATATACTAATCTCATGTAATGTTTCAATGACAATAGATTCATTTAAATAACTATTTTTAAAAATTAAAAATAATTATCACTTATATTAATTATAGGATGGTTTAGAGTTTATAATAGAAGAAAAAGATTATCATCTTTTGAGAAATATAAGTTTTTCATTTTGAAATTTTAATAAATGCTATTAAAGTTTGATAATTTATTCAAATTAACAAAATTACTTAAAATTATTAAAAAAGAATGATGAGTTTTAAGACATGGTCGATTAATTTTTAAAATAAAAATTAAATTATTATATATCTAATAATATAAATTTTGTGAAATTCAAACATCATTTAATTATAAAAAGAAAAGTTAAAAATTATAGAAAAAATTTTATCCTGTATTGTGTTGTATGACTTATGCCTCGTGTTAATCGAACTATTTGGGAACTAGTCATACAAGTTTAGTCGAATACTCATACTAATACAATGACATGATATAATATATATATATATATATATATATATATATATATATATATATATATATATATATATATATATATATGCACGATACCATTACTTTGATTGTAATCACTTAATAACAACATTATATAAGTACGATTCATGATCATTATACTATACATCAGTACATCAATTTGATATTGCATTATATCAGTATGATCCATAAAGTAAATTATTCAAATGATTAATCAAATAAATAATCATAAATACTATTATTTGCATCAATTATATTATATGATATTGATTTATATTAATATAATCCCAATTTGGTCATTTCACATCACATCTTGTTATTTGACATAGAAATCACATAAGTACATCTATGTAGAAAACTCACAAGTGATTAACTTAAAGGCCTCTCATCGACTGCTAGTATAGGATCATACCAGATGATTGCAATACTTGTTGGGTATGGTTAATACGGCTGAAACAATGACAATCTCTGATCCCCAGGACAACAATATGAAAATTCACTCATTCATTTCCTTAACCATATAAACAACCAATATATACTTTAAGAATGAAAAATTGTGTTCATTAAATAATATATTTTTGCGTTCTATATATAGAATGTACATGACTAATACATGAAATATAAATTTAAAAGAATAATTGAGGTAAATTTTTATAGGTTATTGCAAAGGGAGTTAGTCCAATTTTTATTGTTTAATGTACTATTCATTGACTTTGTCATATCATTCAATTAAACAAATTATAAAGTATGATCAAATAAATCATATAATACATATGATACGATTAGAAAACAACTTGGGGATTTTGTCATAATTCATAGCCAAACTAAAACAAATATTTGGGTAGCTCAACACATAACCCATAACATATTAAGGAATGAAAATCTTGAATAACTTACTTTACATAACCTTTTTATCAAAAAGAGAGCTAAGTTTATTTCTCAATTTTTATTCCTCTAGAGCTTTGAAATCCTTAGTCACAACTATATATTAAGCTAGAATTGTTCAAGAGTTAATTCTTTCCCTAACCTAAGCATTTTTCTCTTCTATTTTATTTTCAAGCTTTTTTCTCTCTTGGTTTCCCTCTTGCAGTTGATGACTACAAGAAAATAAAAGGACATGTTTAGGTTTTATATAATAAATAATTAAAACTTCAGAACAATTCATAAAAAAATTCAAATGATTTCTAAAATTACAATCATATTTTAAGATTTCTTAAATCAAGACATTCATAATGATATACTTAAATATTTGAATATAATTATTAACATTCTGAAATACATTTTGAGATTCATCAAATACACAAATTTTAAGTTTGGATCTGCACAATATGCATTAAATAATAAAATCTCAGATAAGAGTATTTTATATAATTAACTATAAATTATTATACTATTGGTTGCGATAAGTAGGAAAGTGTATGTATGACCATTGGCAATGGAAGCATAAGGTGATGACCTATTAGTGGCATTAAATAATAGTAATAGTTGACTGGTGGTAATAGCTATCGTCTATAATTGTGTCGATAAATAGTCATGATGATTAAATGATTGTGATGATTAATGACAACAATTAAGGTCGTGATGATAAGTGATTATGATGATATGATGGTGATGATGGATGTTAGGGTTAGAGGTCGATTAATGGCTATGCTAACTCTAGTGAACTACTTTTGTTTAAACCAACTTAAACGAACTAAAGTTAGTTTAAAATAATGACTTTGGTTAACCCAAGGACCCATTTTTATAGTTTTGTTAGTCATTGGAGTAAATTGGTCGCACAGAGAGACCAACAATGTTGTAATCAATCATTTTGACCTAATCGTTCGATGCGCCACGGCGAAGAGCTCTGATCTCTAATCTTTCCTAGACGGGGAAACCCTAGCAGCCGCTCTAACAGCTGCCGCGTATCCTTCATGCCGAGGAACCGTTGATCGGCGAACGAGATACAACTGAATTTCGTTCTCCAAGCAGCCAAATGGCTTCCTCCTACGATTACGATGAAGGCTCCTATGACTCCCGTTCGTATGCAACTTCGGCACCTGGCCAAGCCGGTGGTGACGTCTCCTACGATCCCAATTTCGTTCCCGACTCCGTAAGGACGTTTGTTGTCCATCTTTACCGTTACATCCGCGAGAAAAACGTCTACGAGATCCACCAGATGTACGAGGGAAGCTTCCAGCGTTTGAGCGAGCGGATGTTCCGCGAGAGCCCGTGGCCTTCCGTGGAGGCGGTGGCGCCTTACGTGGACAATGACCATGTATTCTGTCTCCTTTACCGTGAAATGTGGTTCCGCCACGTCTACGCGCGGCTCTCACCGACGGGGAGGCAGAGGGTTGATTCTTGGGACAACTACTGCAGTCTCTTTGGCGTCGTGCTCCATGGAGTAGTCAGTATGCAATTACCGAACCAGTGGTTGTGGGATATGGTTGACGAGTTTGTTTACCAGTTTCAGTCGTATTGTCAGTATAGGGCGAAGCTCAAAACTAAGACCGATGAGGAGTTACAACTCCTAAAGCAGTATGATCAGGTGATTCATTATTTTTTGCTCGAAATTGATTTAATTACTTTGTTATTTTATTTCGTTTAATGATGACCATTAAAGAATGAACTGATAAACTTTAATGGTTTATGCCTTGGCGACGGTTTTCTGTTGACCTGTGCTTGAATTTATTGAAGTAACCGGGTATGCAAAGTTAGTCTTTTTTTACTGTTTCATTGCGGACATTGCCTTGTACCGATTTTATTCTAGATCATTTTTTTAGATTATCGTCAGCTGTCAGTAGGAATCTTTTAGTTGTTATAACTATTCTTCATTGCATTGAAAACCTCAGGTGGAGTGGAATTGTGTGGCTTAACATCATGAATGGGTTACTGCCATACATAGTATTTTTTCCAATATGTTTTATTTCTCCATTGAAATCATCAATGGAGAGAAATGTCTATTACTTCCATTGTGATAATTTGTTGTGATCTTATGATTGATAATTTTTTGTTAAAGCTCATGGTATTCAATTTTTTAGCTTATGGTATTCAATTTTTTCAATATACTTCTTGTATGCGTATGACTGAGATATTGCACAGTCATTTCTTTTTATTATTTAAAATCATGGACATTACCACCGCTGTCATCAAGTTAACATGATGATTGGTTTAGCATACTGCACGTATTCTAAAAATTTTGGCAATTACAATTGTATTTATTTAACATGTTGATAAATGAAGAATTAAGTTCAATATGGAACAAAAATCTATTGGGAATATAGTTTAAAGATCCAAATTTGACTTGAGCTTGTATGCTATTATATCGTGGTAGGAGTAGGGTAGTGTCTTATATTTTGGAGTTAATAATGGATAGATGCCGTGTTTTACAACCATTATGGATAATTTTGGAAAGGCTATTGGCAGGAAATAGGTTTTTTGTAATATCGAGATATCCTTAAAATTTTGCTATATATGCAATGCCTTATCAATTTATTTCTTTACTTGCAGTGTTTTAGTAGGCATTGTGACCTATGATACCTGATGTATTATCGCCATTGTTTTAACATCTATTGATTACATTAAACTAGTTTGTCATAGGACCATATTTGTTTTGTCATTAGTTTCATAGTGTTCTATGGTTGCTTTGTGTACATGTACCTTGTTTGTATTTTTGTGTTGTATTTGTATTTGAATTGTTGTTGGTGTGTGTGAAATATAGTTTAGATTTGTACTACATGTTTTTATATTATTCTGAGTGCTTTGTATGTTTCCCTATTGATCTGGATGTGTTTCAACGATTATTTGGGGTTTAGGATTTTAGTTCAACTATTTCATTCAGTAACTAGACTACCTTGAGTAGTCAAACGTAGAGGGTAATATTTGATAGTAAACCTTAAAGTTTTGTTGCTAAATTTGACCAATTGCCTCAAGTAGTTGAGCTAAGTTTGTGTTTTTTTCTTTGCTTTTTGAAATGCTTGCTTTCCAAATTTCATAGAACTACATAGGGGATGTGAGGCCATGCATGGGAGGTTAGGCATTGATGCCCTTGATGTGTGCATATTGCTTTGAACAATACAATAGGAATGAATGAAGTTCCTTTGCAAGTATGGAAGTGACATTGTTACGCTGTGATGGCATTCAACCTTGCTTGTGGACATTGGTGTGACAATTGTGGGTTGCTAAGGTGCGGTCAACATTATCCTCAATGTGTTTTGTGTGATCAACTTGTCTCTAGTCCATTAATTCCATCTTTTGCCTCATTATCTTCAAGCATCTCTCTAGCTTATGGCAAACATTGTTCACTCAAATATTTAAGAAAACATTATGAGCTTTGTTTTCACTTTATCTTTGCATTCTATGCTAAATCATGGTGTTAAAAGTCTACAAAATGAAACATCACTTCTAGAATTATAGAAAACTTATTTTGCATTGCCTTTTGTGACTTAAGAGAAAGCAATAGAAAGTACATCACAACATCAAAGCACACAACTTTTGTGATGGTTTCTATCTGAATGGGGATGTGATGACATAGTGTACTTATAGTCTTTATGAGTTGCAAATAAATATTGTTAGTGTGCGGCAAATGGAATGGTCTTGAACCCTTAAATCGCAATATAAAAAAAGTACTTGAATAATGGGGGGCAGTTGTATAATATTTTGTTAGCGACCATTAAGATTGTTCGATCATGAAAAGTTATAGAATGAGGTAGCTTGTACAACATGGGTGAAATTTTTGAAGATTGTGAGACTTCCATAAAAATCTAATTACTCATGCTTGTATTGTTATCTTTTTTTTTCTTAGTTTCTTAGTACTAGTTTTCATGTAGATAGTAAAAAATGCTTATGATTTACACCGTGAAAAGATGTGAAATGAGATGTCATAAATTTCATGAAAACAAGTAAATTTTTGCATAGTTTGTTACTTTGCCTTCTTGCTTATGAATACAAGGAAATTCTTAGCTCTGACATAATTATTAAGATATGCTCTTAATGGTTTTATGGTTTGGTAAATGTCCCAAGAAAGGAAAGATATGCATGGTTAAGGCTATGTAAGAACCTTTTTTAGTAATTTTTTTACTTAATCAAAATTGAATTCAAATCCACTAAGTCTATGATAGTGCCTCTTTGAGGTTCATGTAGTGAATGATGATTCGTTTCAATCGAAACATGTTTTAGATGATGTGAAAGATGAAAAAATGATAAGCTTTAGCAAATATCCTCCAAATAATGAGTTATGATCTTCATAAATAAAGCCAAATTAGTGATGAGCCAAATAGAAAACTGGTTTTCTGTATTGAATTGATGATAGCAAAGTGTATGCCTTTTGTGCCCCAACAAAAATGTTAACCCATCTAAAATAATATTTTGGCGATTGTAGATTGAACTTGTAGAAAAATGCCTCATCAACAGTAAGATAAATAAAGATCAAGAGTCATACAATGGAGATGATTCTAGTGGACAGTTAGATATACCAAGTTAGGATCACTTGTGATTTGGAATCAACAAGGCAACCTTGAGTTCCGATAACAATTGGTATGGTAATGGGTCTATGGTGTCCTTGATGGAATGATTTCCATGATTTGGTTTTGTTGATGGTAGCAGAAGCTAAATAATTTGATGGAGGATTCAAGGGAAAATCTTGGGCAACTAGTTTGAAAGCTGAGTTGAAATTGATGCTCTCAAAATTCTATGTTGGATGTTAAATCTTATAGGACTTTCAATATGAAAGAAGTTGATCAAGAAAATGTCCAACAAGTCTCCGTGCTTCGAGTTATTTTGGAATCATTGAGTGGTGTCAAATGGCAAAAAATCTGGCCTTGATAGTAAACCTTGAGCCAAATTAGTTTGTAATTTAACTTTTAATAACTTAACTTATAAATTTTTTAACATTCTAGCCTTCTATGTTGAGGTATTGTTTTGAATTAATTGGGTTCTGTCCTTTTCTAAGGGGTCCCTTTTTGTTTGGTCACCTATCCTAAAATTTCTCTAGCTCAAGCATGCTTAATAATAGAGTTTTTATGGGATCCAAGCTTATGTTATTCCCAAAAGGCACCTCACCATTTTAAGGCTTATGATTTTGCTTATATTACTCGGGATCTTTTCTTCTGTAGTTGATTTGGAACTTATTTACCCTTTTGGCTCCCATGTTTTTAATGTTCTCCTAATTTTTCCATCATTCTCGGGTAGCTTTGGCCCCCATATTTCAGATATTCGCTCGTTCCTTCCATCTTTCTTGGATAGCCAATTGGGTGTTACATGCCCACCAGCATCTACTTGGTTTGTCCTTGAGTCACATTGACCTAGAGGAGGTTGGCTCTAATATCATATTATAACATCCTAGTTTTTCATGATGAGATATTGTCTCAAACTAATTGGGTTTTGTCTTTCTTTAAGGGTCCTTTTTGCTTGGTCATCAATTCCAAAATTTTTCTAACTCCAACATACTTAACAATGAAGTTCTTATTAGATCTCAGCCTAGGTTATCCTTAAAAAGCATCTCAACAATTTAATGCTTATGACTTTTTATTTATCACTTAGGATCCTTCCTCCTATAGGCTTGATTTGGACCTTATTCATCCTCTTGCCTCCTATATTTCAGATATTCTCCTGATCATTTCATTCTTCTCTTGTGGCCTTGGTCCTCATATTTCAAATATTCTCTTGGTCATTCCATCTTTCTTGGGTTGCTAGTTCGGTGTTATAGACCTTATCAAAGAAAACTTATTACATAAAAATAGTTGGAGACAAATGGCATTTTATGTTATTAAATTCTTTAATTTGGGCCACCTTTGATAGATAAACTTTGTAAAATAGAGAATTCAGAGGATGGTGGGTTTCTAATTGATTTTTGAGAGAGGAAGGATTAAGATGAAGCAAGTCTTTAAAATTTTGTTGT
The DNA here is from genome assembly GCA_023846275.1 of Vanilla planifolia. Classification (NCBI taxonomy): domain Eukaryota; kingdom Viridiplantae; phylum Streptophyta; class Magnoliopsida; order Asparagales; family Orchidaceae; genus Vanilla; species Vanilla planifolia. The sequence continues at coordinate 3,867,758 of CM043877.1, forward strand.
AAAAAGGTGATTGGCTTACAAGATAATAAGAAGAATACACAAAACCTACAGCTTGTAATTTTTTTCAATATGGTGGAAAAAATTCTTACTAGTAGAGAAAGATCTTTAAAGATGGAAATAACACTAAATTTAAGAAAATGTATGATTGCGAACTAACAAGTTAGCTTGATAACAATGCTTTGAAATGTCATCGGGGTTAAGGAATTTCTTCTATGATGTCATGAAGATCTAGAAGATATTGCACTTATCAACTTCTATTCACTTTAGACAAACTCAACAAGCTCATACAATAGAAATATTATTAGCACAGGCCTTTAAAACTTGACCTAACATTCTCATATGTAGGATAAAGGAGATGCTTAAGTAGCAAGTTAAACAAATTACAAAAAATAGCTGAGCAAAACCAACGTGGGCAGTTCTTTGAGATCACTTCGAGAGGTTCGTCAAATCTAACCACTTTGTAGTCACAAAGCCATCGAATGTGACCTTGTTAGTTCCTATGGTTTAGTGATTGTTTGGGAAGTTTGGACTAAAATTATGTATCGTAGATATTCATTAGAATATATTCAAATCATTGCAAAATTAATACAAAGTAAGATCTTTAAAGATGGAAATAACATGAAATGTAAGAAAAGATATGATTGTGAATTGATTAGATTGCTTGGTAACTGTGCATTGAAATGCCATCGGTGTTAAGGGATCATGCCTATATAGTCATGAAGAAGATCAAGAACATATTACACTTATCAACTTTTACTCACATTGGATAAACTCATCAAGATCATTCAAGAGAAATATCATTGGCACTAGCTTTTAGAACTTGACCTCGCTTTCTCTTATGTAGGATGGAAGAGATGCTTAAGCAGCAAACCAAACAAATCACCAAAAAATAGCTATCTAAGAAAAACCAACGTGGGCAATTTTTTGAGATTGCTTTGAGAGGTTGGTCACATATAACCACTTTGTCATAGCCACAAAGCTACCGAATGTGACTTTGTCAGTTGCTATGATTTAGGGATTAATTGGGATGGTTGGACTAAAATTATGTACCTAGATATTCATTAGAATGCATTTAAATCATTAGGAAACTAATTAAAAAGTATATGATAATATAGAAAACACATGGTTCTTGTATTAAACCTTTGATAAGCAAGATACGCTTGAAACCTATAACAATGATGGAAAATACAACACAAATGCATGCAATATTACATATAAAATAGAAAAAGTCTAAAATACTAAGAAGCCATTGGCAAACTCATATGGCTCTTTAGAAATTTAGTGAGCCGTTTAAAGCTTAGAGAATGACAAAAATGCATTAATTACCAGTGCATCCTTTGGAAAGAAAAGGAAACGGATTGAAGACATTCTTTTGTTTGATCTTCTCATTCTCCATTGCTTCAATATCAAAGTGCAAAAAAGTTCATTGATCTCCCTCTTTCTATTTGGCTTTGGAATACGTGATTGTTTTTCTACCCACATTTTTTCTTATATAATTGTTTACTAAGGGGCATGCATAATTATACAAATTATGTAACAAAATGTGTTTTTTACTCAATGGTTTACAAGGTTTTCTAGTTTAGAAAATATAATATAATTTGTTTTAGTATTCCTTTATATATATGTGCCATATATTTTATTGTAGTTTGCTTTAGTATGCTTAAAGTACAAGTTTGTATAGTATAGGGTATGATAGTATAAATTTCTGCTTTTAGCTAATAAACATTTAAAACATAGAATCACAAGAAAAATATATAATCAATATATTATTTATTTGCATTGTTAATGCATTTTCAGAACAAATACGAAAACAAATTCATTAAACTAGGTCGAGCATAGGAGCTTGTGATTTTGTTGTTGATGCTCTGCTTACCAAATCCCCTCCAACATAGCATGATGTTAGTTCTCTTTTTCTGACTAAGGGATGTCATTTAGTGTGAATAGGGATTAATTTTGTTTGGTCATCATTCTATTTTTTGGAAGGTCATCAGTTTACCATAAGTTTTAGATAAAAATACAAAAATATTTTTGCTATTTATCATATTCACAAAAAGCAAAACAGTAAAGATAAGTTTAAAAATACATTGAAATACTCCAATTTATGATACTTTGGCATGCTCTAACATTTATCTTAATTAATTGTTTTTTTAAATGCAAATACATAACTCTTACATATCTCGGAAAGATTATGAAAACTATTATAAAAGGGTGTGACTTAAAGGTACAAAAATTATGTGTTTTTATTTTGTGCATGTGGGTAGATTTTGTTATATTTCAATATTTTGCCTTAATATTATTTACATATTCTCATAATACAAATATATTTCAAAAATATAATAGAACATTATTAAGAAAAGGAAATTTAAATATATTTTTTTTATTTTAATATTTAATCGATAGATTTTTCCCATTAACAATGCTTTTGGATTTTCCTCATAATTAGTGTGCTTATTAGAACTTTGACAAAACACAAAAGCTTTGGAAATTAGGATCTCCTTATCGGTCTCATCTTCTTGGCTAGCTTTATGTTTTGTCTTTGGTGAAGGAGCTTGTGTAACCTTCTTCAAGCTCTGGGAGTGAAGTGCCCTTTGAAAGGAATGCCCTTGGTTTCAGAAAGGCCAATGGGACTCTTGCTCAACAGAAACTTATTCCTTGATGCCTTTTCTTTCTACACTTGAAAGTCATGTCGGTAATCATAGAGGCTATGCTTAAATCATTTGGCAATATAATAAATGAGTATTAAACCAGATGTAAAACTTAATATAAAGATTCTATAACCCAATACAATTTAATTCTAGAGATAGATTAATGCAATTTTGAAGTAATAAGAAGATATACAATGTAACTCAAAAGAAGAAATTAAGATAATAAAATACAACTTAGCTCAATTAAGGAGGGTTATAATGAGTGAAATAGATATAAACCATGACCTCGCTCTTCCTTTTTTCAATGCAATAAAGATTTTTAAGTTATATTTTTCACAATGATATGTAAATGAATATTAGCATTTTCTTCAATGTTTAGATGCCTATATGTAGTTCATAAGATGCCCTTAGACGGTTCTAAACCCACACTCCAGTGGCTATAAACTAGCCATTATTTACGTTCTTGTACTGATCGTATTGTCCGATCCAAGGGATCATACAAGTATGATGCAAAATTAAGTGTATCATCCAGTCATTTATCTAGATTCGATTAGTTCATTTATCTCCATGCTTATGTGTCATACAGATATGATTGGGACATCGTATGGCACGAACATGATAAAATTTTTCTCGATTTTAATTTTTGAGCTCGTGGGAAAATATTGTATTAGTGATCGTACAAGGACAATAGGTGCCACAGTAAGTTGACCTTTAGCCAAATTATAAATATTAATATTAAAGAGCTCATAATGATATGTGTGGGCATACGTTTTAATTATCCCTCAAAACATGCAATATTTTTCCAAATAAGTTATTGAACATTAAGTTTGCACAAATAACACATTAGCTTTTAATTTGTTGTTATTTACTATATTATTGGTGGCTTAGTGTGCTTAATCTTCTTTAGTTCATCGAACATTCATGTAGATAAAGTTTAGACTAACTTGCCCATACAAATGCAAAAGGTAGATTTAAGTCAGAAGATTATGGATTTATTCGCATTAGTAAAAAGAAGACTTGATCCTCACTTAAACTACACCTAATCAGGTAAATGCATTTCATCTTTTTTGCTCTACTTTATTGATTAACTAGTATCTATTGCACCTTGTCTGTCAGGCATGCATGATGTAGGACTATAATGTCCATTGGTGCTTGATGGCTTTAATAATAATATATATAGTATAATATATTTTTAATATTTCTTGATATATATATATATGGATATGTATGTATGTATGTATATCCATATGTTTTATTATAGTTTGTTTTAGTAAGCATAAAGTATAAGTTTGTATATTATAGGGTATAATAATATAAATTTATGTATTTAACTGATAAACATTTAAAACGTAGAATTATACGAAAAGTATATAATCAATATATTATTTATTTGCATTGTTAATGTATATTTAGAACGAATACAAAAACAAATTTATTAAAGTAGGTCAAGTAGAGGAGCTTGTGATTTTGCTGTTGATGTTCTACTTACCAAATCACTTTCATCATAGCATGATGTTACTTCTCTTTTTCTAGCCAGGGGATATCATTTAGTGTGAATAGGGATTAAGTTTATTTTGTCATCATTCCTTTTTTTTTTTTGGAAGGTTATCAGTTTGCCTTAAGCTATAAATAAGAATACAAAAATATTTTGCTATTCATCATATTCACAAAAACCAAAGTAGTAAAGATAAGTTTAAAAATACATCGAAATACTCCAATTTATGGTACTTTGGCATGCTCTAGTATTTATTCGTAATTAATTGTTTGTTTAAATACACATACATAACTCTTACATATATCAGAAGGATTATGAAAAGCATTATGAAATGGAACGATTTAGAAAAGGTACAAAAATTATGTGTTTTTTTTTTTGTTAATGTAGGTATACTTTGTTGTGTTTCAATATTTTATCTTAATATTGTTTACATACATAATACATATACATTTCAGAAATATAATAGAACAATCTTAAGAAAAGATAATTTTAATTTTTTTTTCTTTGTTTCAATACTTCGTTGATATGTTTTTCCCTCTAACAATACTTTTGGATTTTCCTCACAAAAGTGTGCTCATGGGAAATTTGACAAAACGAAAAGCTTTGGAATTTAGGATCTCCTTACATGTCTCCTCTTCTTGGTTGGTTTTATGTTTTTTTCTTTGGCAAAGGGGTTTGTATGACCTTCCTCAAGCTCGAGGAATGAGGGGCCCTTTGAAGGGAATGCCCCTTGGTTTCAAAAAGCCCAGTGGGACTCTTGCTCAATGGAAACTTATTCCTTGATGCCTTCTTTCTTTCAACACTTGAAAGTCATGTCAGTAATCATGGAGGCTATGCTTAAAGCATTTGGTAATGTAATAAATGTGAGTAATAAATCAAATGTAAAGCTCAATATAAAGATCCTATAATTCAATATAATTTAATTCAAGAGATACACTAATGTAATGTTAATACAATACGAAAATATACAATGTAGCTCAAAGGAAGTAACTAAGATAATGAAATGCAACTTAGCTCAATCAAAAAAGGCTATAATGAATGATGCAAGATAGAAATCATGGTTTTGCTTTTCCTTTCTCCAATATAAAATATATTTCTAAGTTATGTTCTTCACAAAGATATGCGAATGAATATTAGCATTTTTTTAATGTTTAGATGCTTTTATATAATCTATAGGATTCCTTCAAATGGTTCCAAATCATGCTACAATGCGATAAAAAATTTCCTAAAAGTCTAATCAAACTAGTCGTTATTTACTTTCTTGTACTGATTGTATTGTCCGATCTAAGGAATCGTACAAGTATGATGCAACATTAAGTATATTGTCCAGTCAATCGTCTAGATTCAAATTGTTCATTTCTCTCCACGCTTATGTGTTGTACAAATATGATTGGGACATTGTAAGGTACGCACATGACAAATTTTCTTGATTCCAATTTTTGAGCTTGTGGGAAAATACTGTGTAATTGGTGACTGTACAAGGACAGTAGGTCCTACAATAGGCTGACGTTTAGCCAAATTATAAGCACTAATATTAAAGGGCAAATATCTTACTGTGATATGTGTGAGCATTCGTTTTAATTGTCCCTCAAAGCATGCAATAGCTTTCCAAATAAGTTATTGAACATTAAGTTTGCATAATTAACACATTGGCTTTTAATTTGTTGCTATTTACTATACTACTGGTGGCTTAGTGTGCTTAATCTTCTTTAGTTCACAAAACATGCATGTAGATAAAGTTTAGACTAACTTCCCCATACAAGCGCAAAAGGTAGATTTAAGTCAGAAGATTATGGATTCATTTGCATTAGCAAAAAGAAAACGTGATCCTCACTTAAACTGCACTTAATCAGGTCAATGCATTTCATCTTTTCTGTTCTACTTTATTGATTAACCAGTATCTGTTGCACCTTGTCTGTCAGAAATGCGTGATGCAGGACTAGAACGTCCGTTGGCTTCATGGCTTTCTGGATCTTTCATGTAGTCCTTTTTTTCTCCATGGTATGTGCTTTAACGTGTATAAACCCATTAATGCCCCTCCAAGAGCAACTTTAGCTCTTTTCGAGCAGTTCTAACCGCCATGCTTATGCCATGTTCAGCTGTTTTGAGGCCTCTATGGTGCTACCATGGCTTCTGCCAAACTCTTTTAACTTGAAATCCTTGGTGCGTGCCTTGTTCCAAAATTTGTGGTATAAATTTAGACTGTACTTTTCATTTGTAGATGGATGAGTGTGGATGGGGATATAATTTGAATCAAAATTATTGTATGATATTTATTGGGTGAGTTGCTTTTATATTTGTGGTTTCCTCATTAGGATTGGAACTTTTATGTGGGATGTGTCTGGACACTATTATGCCCTGTCTAATTTGGATGGAGACATCATTGTTCAAAGTATTGTTCAACTCCTTTCTTCCCCTAATGGTTTTCTCTTTTCTTTTGTGTGCTTGAGGGTGAGTTCTATGATGCACATTCAAGTTGATTTTAAAAAATAGTTGAAAGTTACAATGCAAACTTTAGGTTTAGGCGTTTTTATGCTAGCTTCCTTTATCATGATTGTGGAATTTCAATTTAGAGTGACTTTTCCTTGATTATAAGCACAAAAGAAACTACAATTTTTAGCATGATATCAATCGTTGAGCATTAGACACGTGAAATCTGGGTCGACATTGAATGAATGGAATATTAATTGAGTGATCAAGGATGAGATTTATTTTCAATGTACTGCATGGACAACTGGGTTGTTGTATGTGATTGCCACCAGTTTGGGATATTTGTCCATGCCTAATCAAGTTTATTTGACTTTGAGGTATGAAACCTTAACTATCAGGGCATTGAAATATTGTTTGTTTGCACATACAAGGCATGAGAGCGTCTTTTTCAAGAAAATCCTTCTTATATTGGACATTTTTCATGATAGTGCATGCACTAACAGTGCATTAGCGTTGTCATTTCATTTTGATCATCACCATAGGCCCATGTAGCAAATAAAAATCTTGTTGATGTATCGTGTTTGTAAATGTCTCATCAAACTAAAGTATTTGTTCCTCTCTCTTGTGCTGTTGGTGAAAGACACAATTGTTAGTAGTGCTCAACCAGTCAATTCATTCAGTGTCTGCCATTGTTCTTATGTTCTTTCTCAATCTTTTCTTGTTTCGAAAGAAAAGATAGAAAAAGCTTCTTATGTGTTCTCAACTTAAACCAATCTAATCCAACCAACAAGAAGCTAGCAGGTAATACCATTGATCTCTCTCTTGCACTAAAATGTTTACTCCTCCCTTGTGCTGCCTTCCTCATCTTATGAGTAGAACTCATGATTATTACTCTGCCAGAACCATCAGTGGATTGGTACTCAGTTTGCTGCTTTGTTGCATTGCGTTGGTAAATTGTCTAGGAATGTTTATCGAAGTTCATGATGCAATGCTTAATAGTGACATTATGATTGCATGCCATTGAGGTAGAAGGTGCGCATGCTACCACTTATGTTAAGACCACAAGCAAAACCATCTCATCAATGAAGCAGAAAAGCTTTAGAGCAAGGGGATTTGAGAGTGAGTTGAGTGTGACTTCGGAGGTGGTTTGGGATTGAGAGGTTTTATATAAGAGAATAACACCATTATGCAACTGAACCATGGGAAACTTCTCTATTATAACCTCTTGTTGGTTACTTCCCCCCAGTGGCATACCATTTACATAAATTCCATTTCCCATCTCGTAGATTTGATGATGTCCAAATTGAACTCATAAATGTTGCATACATGGATATCGAACATATGCTATTTGTTGGAAAAACATAAGAAAGGGATAGTGGACATCAAGGGATGGATTGTTCACAGCCCTGTGCATATGTAAATAGTTGCTCATGTAGTATTAAGATGAATAATCATTTTTAAATGGTTTTAGATCAACAGTATTTATTTTTTATTTTATTGTTCGATCAATTTGTTTAACTTGTGAAGTAAAATACTTCCTTCAGCATTTTTTTTGGCTATATTTCTAGGCCTGGAACGTTTATGGGGTTCTTAATTATCTTCAAGCACTGGTGGAAAAGTCGATGATCATCCAGATATTGGAACGGGAGAAGGATGGTCTCGAGCAGTTCTCTGCAACAGATGGGTATGATTACGATGGAGGAAGCAATGTTCTCAAAATGCTAGGTTATTACAGCATGATAGGTTTGCTCAGAGTCCATTGTCTTTTGGGAGATTACCATACTGGATTGAAGTGCTTGGTTCCTATTGATATAAGCCAACAAGGTGTCTACACTATAGTGATAGGAAGCCACATATCTGCTATATATCATTATGGATTCGCAAACATGATGTTAAGAAGGTAAACTTTTCTCTATCTTTGCTCATGATAGATTTTTTAATATAGCATCAGGATTGTTAAATACCCAAAAGCATTTTTATACCAACTTTTTTAATCATGGTTGTTTGCTAAGTTTCTATATTTTACCATTGTTTATTATGTTATACGTTTGAAGATACGTTGAAGCAATAAGGGAATTCAACAAGATGCTCTCATACATCCTAAAGTACAAACAGTATCATCAGAAGTCTCCACAATATGATCAAATATTAAAGAAAAACGAGCAAATGTATGCCCTGCTTGCGATTTGCCTTTCTTTATGTCCACAAACAAAGCTCATTGAAGAGAACGTTAGCATTCAATTGAAGGAGAAGTACAACGACAAGATGCTGAAGATGCAGAGATATGATGAGGAAGCTTATGCTGTCTTCGATGAGCTTTTCTCTTATGCCTGCCCCAAGTTCATCACTCCTTCAGTCCCAGCTTTGGAGGAGCCCCTCACAAACTTCAATCAGGTTTCTTCTTTGGTTTATAAGTCTTACATCAAAACCATTTAATTCTAACAAGCTAACTTATCACAAACTTCAATCAGGATGCCTATAGGCTGCAGCTGAAGCTGTTTCTATACGAGGTGAAACAACAGCAGCTGCTTGGTGGTGTTCGTAGCTTCATGAAGCTGTACTCAACAATATCTCTTTCAAAGCTTGCCAACTATATGGAAGTAGATGAAGCCACATTGAGGTTAGATTCCTTCAACATTTTTGTTGTATGATCTAATAGATCAAAACCTTATCATCGAACATTTAAAATCGATTTCCAGAACCATTCTGATGACATACAAGCACAAGATGCATGCGGTCGACAGCAATGGAAAGATCGTCTCGAATTCTGATGTGGATTTCTACATCAATGATGTATAAATCTTTCGGGAGTACCCTTTACTTGAATCTTCTAACACGGTTATCCGATCTCATTACGACTTATAAATGCAGGGCATCGTTCATGTCGTCGAGGCGAAGAGTCCGAAGCAGTATGGTGATTATTTCTTGCGCCAAATCCTCAAGGTTTGAAGACAAACTCTCCTGTTTTAGTTATCTTCTTGTTCCTAATTGTAGACTTCTCTGCTGATGATTGCAGTTCGAGGAGATGATCGGAGAACTGGACAGAGTAAAACTGGATTGAATTCTTCCTGATTTGGGTAAGTTGAGCATTTTTAATTTTATGGTGTGATGAACTTGATTGTGATGCCAAGTTATTGTGCTCCTTTTAAGAAATGTTCTGTTTTTTTTTTCTTTTTCCATTAGTAACTATAATGAATGCCAGTTTGAGGAGATGTTTTTGGGTTCATATTGGATTAGGTCTGGTAGGATTTGAACCAATTCGTGTGTTTGTTTGAGTTTGGGTTATGGTTTGGTGTGGGCCTGCCAATGGGGTTGACCCAGTCATAGTTTAGGTTTACCAGTATTTCAGTAATTATTTATGTATCAAATGCTTCAAAAAATTATTTGTATTATTTTTTTTAATAATTTTAATAGTTTTGTTCATGTAAGAAACGAAGTGTCAGTTTTATGAAAAAAATACGAATAAGAGTTTGAACCGATGATTAGTCGTGTGAAGTAATGCAAGATATAAAAACACATGGGAAAAATATTATTAAATATTATGTTTAATAAATATATTATTAATTAAATTTAAATAGAATAATTGATGTGGTAAAATAATTAAAATATTTTAATGTTTTTGAATGATTTAAATTATTCATAAGTTTTTTTATTTTAAAACATGATTAATATACATTTAATCTTATTTTCAACATTATTTTTGAAAAAAAAAATTTTAAAATAATATATCAAACTAGAGAAAGAGAGATAATTCAGTTATAAAATGAATTAATTTTAAAAGCATCTTTTAAATAACATATAAGATTTATAATTTTAAAAGTTTATATACACTTACTTATAAATAAATAAATAAATTGTGTTATTGCAATAAAATATTTTTATTTTACATATGCTGCAAACATGATACAAGAAAGTGTATAGCTGAACCTTCCCTAACTAAATTACAAGAAAGGTAGGGTTTGAATGCCATCTCCACTTCGTCGTCTTTAATGGCGTGAAGTAGGGCTCCTGAGCCCTCCCAAGCACTCCAGCTTCTCGGTATAAGAAGGGACCCTCTGAGTTAAAACTCCTGGAGGCTTCTTCATCCGGGACTCCTCCAAGACCAGCATATCCTCGCGCCCGTCCGCCTCCTTCCCATTCTCCGACTCCTGTTCGAGAGTCCATCCCATGAAGTCCGAGAGCCTCGTCATGCCTGGCTCTTCCACGGAAAGTCTCTCGCCTGGATCGCGTGCGAGCCAGTCCGCGTGCAACACGTCCTCGATCTTCGACACCACCGTGTGCGCCAAGCTCTCGAGGATCCTCGAGTAGCTCTCGAGAATGGATAGGCCCACGTCCTCCGGTAATAGAACAATGTCAGCAATAGCCAAGCCGTTGGATTGTTCTGAGAATGGAAAAGTCGAAGAGCTTTCTTACTTTGTTGAATTGGATCTTGCAGATGTCGAGGGCCGACTGCGGGATGCCCGGGAACCGGTGCTTGAGGAGATGCAAAATAGTCTGAGCCCTTTCCTCAAACTGCTCCCTCTTCTCCAGGCTAACGCCAGGTGCCCAAGCCTTGACATCCTTGTTGTGCATTTTTCGGTTCCAGATGACCACCGAGGCCTCGATGCGGTTCTTCAGGTCGACGACCCGGTGCTCCGTCGAGAGGTCCACCGATGCGAGAAACTGCGACGGGTCGAAGTATTCCACCGTGATGTTGCGGTACAGCAAGTCCCCCAAGCTCGCCCTTCCATTCTGACAAAGATGAGGTTCGTATCTCAAGGAAAGGCATGCTTTCAACTTACAAGTAAAAAATGGATACCTTAGGAAGTGAGTCAATATAAGCTTCAGGGATCTCCATTTCCATGAGAACCTGGGCATTGATGGCCATGGCTGCCTTGAGAACTTGGTTTACCGACTCCTTTTGGAATTGTAGCCATTTCCTGGACACATCTGAGAGACCATTGGGGGGGACCTTAACTGTGGGTAGCCACCATTTGTCATCTTTCCTCTCTGCATTCCCCTTCTCTGTGTCTTCTGCATCTTCGTTCACATACCAGAACTCATTCTTATCCTTGAAGTTATCAAGATAGCCCTGTGAAATGTATATATATATATATATATATATATATATATAACTTTTCAGCCTTGTTAAATAACATGCATATTTGCTTAGAAACCTTACAATGAGCATCGCATCCAGTTTTCTCAGGGCAGGAATGTTCACAAGGAGGTCTTTGCGTTGTTGGGTTGTCATAATCTGTAGTGTAAAAGGAGAAGAAGAGAAGCATTTAAGGTTATTACCATCTTGACATGGTTAGCACAAGGAAAAAGGAAGTACTGGTTTCAGGAAGAGTGAAAGAGGAATTAACCTCCATTTTGGTTCCATCGCTTCCTACTTGCTGAGAAGGAACGAGCTCGACAATGTAATCAGTGACAGATAAAAGCCAATCTATCTCTCTCCTCCATCTTGCTTTCCTCTCGGCTGACATCGGTTCCAATCTCACTTGTTCACCAAACACAGAAGCTAAAGCACAACAAATGCTTCTTAAAATGGAGTTCATAGGTAAAATCCTAAGTAGCTCTACATATCCTACTTAATTCATTGGGAAATAGCAAAAATCAACTGAATGATCCTTAGATTTATACTTTTAGATGAATACTTTATTATTTGGTGATCACTACTTCCGAGAGGTTCTTGGCTCCTTAAATTTAGATCAATAGCTATGTTGAAGATTAGCTACATGTGGGACAATATCATTTTGGAGGATGTTTCTTGCTTGATGTTCTTCAGTTTTATTGACCCAAAGCTATTGATGTTGGAGTATTAGCTTGTGATTTGACTTAGCTATAAATTGAAGATATCTTTTTGAGAGCCATGGGTTTCCTCTTCCAAAGAAAGGAGTTTTTATAGAGATGATTTGATTGTGTTTGAGATTGAAGATGCCATTGTTTGTCTTGGAACAAGCCTTGATGAAACTCTCGATTGGGTATTTGTATAGTAGAGTTGTGAGTTGATGGTGCTAAACATGAACCTTGATTCATGTTTGGTTTTATCATGATTTACAATCAAACAAGAGACATGAATTTTGATTTTGATACCTGCCTTAATTAGTATTTTATTGTCTCAACTCATTTATAGGTATTGTGCATTGGCATGAAATTTAAGACAATTTAAGGTTTAATAAATCAAACATGGTTCCAAATATCGATTGATGGTTACAAATATTCACTATAACTAGACATTACATCTTCTTATAGAGATTGGTCATACCATCAACATAGAAATGATTGAAGGCAACTTCTCACTTGCAAAATTTTTAATACTATCAACTTTAAGATCTCACATCTTTACACGAGTTGACGATATTTATTTGAAACAATGGCCTTAACCTAACACGTTGAAATTTCAGTCGTAGATTTTGAACTAGTTCAATGATGCCAAGAGGGTTATCGATTTTAAATTGGGACACATTTAGCATCCCATTAGCAAGATTTGGAGAGGAAATATTTAGGTAATTTAACAACCTTAAAAAAATGGTGAGCCAAAAAGGGCCTTAATGGAATTTGGAAGTTAAGCAATGATATAAAGGTTATTTGAGGAGCCAACAAGTATTTGGGAATTTGGAAGTCAAACTAAAGCATGTTGGTAATTTAATAGCCAAAAAATATAATAATGATGATTTGGACAAAACTTAGGTAATAATATAAATATAAATTATTACATTGTAGTAATGATTTTTTCTCAACATTTGATTTTATTATGGGAAACCAAATCAAAGTTATACAAAGATTATTTGAAGTAGTGAACAATAATTCTCTTAAAGGGGTATCTTTCATTTGAGATTGACATATGAAGAAAATATACATGTCTTGAAACAATAAGTAGATTATGGTATTCAAGAAAGAAGATGATACCTGCATGATTGGTAATGGCATTGGACAAAGCCAAGGAAGATGAAACTCCTTTGCCACCTCCAGACATATCTTCACCCAGAAGGAGCTTTGCAAACATCTCCTTCATTTGCTCGACATCTGATGCAAATTCAAGCATTAGAAATCGTCGAAATAAATCTAGTTTGTTGTCCTGTTTGTAAAATGAATTTTAATTCGACTTTTCTAATTCAAATTCACCAAAATTCTAACAAACACTTTTTACTAAAATTATATTTTCTCTTACACAAATCTCTTTCTTAAAATGTTTTTTTTTTCTCAAATCTTTTTTTTAAACTCAAAAACTATATACAAACAAAATCATTCTTATTTCCTTCATAGAAATTAAAACCTATTATCATTGTTCTTCACCAAAATGTCAAAATAACACATTAGATTTTTATAATTTTTAAAACACAAATAATTCATATCGTATAAAACATTGATATTTTAATAAAGATCATATATTTGTGTAAAATATGTATTTGAAAATGTTAGGATTTAAAAAAAATCCAATGGATTATTACTCTCTAATACTCTCTTGAGGTATTATTAATTATTAAAGAAAAGCACAAAGATTCATTTATACATATGAAATAAAAGAGAAAAATAAAAAATCGAGTATCATTTTTTTTTATAATCATATATGAATTCTTGTTCAATGTAGATTAAAAGCAACACATCCTTTTCTTGTTTGATAAGTACATAATGTAATTAATAAAATAATCATCTTTAATGATATAAAACATATAAAATTTATCTTAAAATTTTAAAATCTCAAATTATTTTATAAGTTTATTCTAATTTATCATTAAAATATAAAGTTAATTAAGATGTAAGAATTCAAATATCATATTTCTTTTTTTTAGAAAACAAACACAATACAAAAATATCATTTTATCCATATCTTATCACATCTTATCCACATTGTTGTATTGCAATCACTAAACATCAATCATAAATCTTATCGAAACTAAATTTTCACAATGACAAATCTTTCAACATCCTCAAAAGTTGGGCATGTTGAAATCATGAATTGTTTACCATCTTCAACATCCATCCTATATAAGTCAAGTGAAATTTGCTTGATGATTATGTTTTTAAATGCATTTTCTTTTGAAGCACAATGGAATACTTCATTCCTATTAGAATGAATCATTGTCTAAAAGAGCTTTCTAAACTCATAAGTCCCACACAAACAGGCTCGTAGGAGAGATTACCCGTGTGTTGCCTGTTCTGGCCGGAGCCGCATCGAGGGCAGGTACCTTCCTTGCTCAGGCGAGATTGAGCAGCTTTGCCGTCCATTTGATCGAGCGCCGCACACCCCGTCTGTTTCCCTACGGCGGGTTGCTCCATTCTCCCTCCCTGAATCCAAAACGCCGTCGTTTCCTCATTGCCTCCCCAGTTTCTCCCGGAAGCATCGAACATGCTCCTATCCACCAATGGTTCCTGCGAGCAGCGTCGCCTCCTCACGAATCGAACCAAAAGACGCCCGAGGGCGACGAATTTGGCGCGGAGAACCCTAATGGAAGCGGAGGGCTCATGTCTCTCCCCGGGATGCGAGGGTAGGGTTTCTGAAATGCTTTGAGGCTTCTTAGATGAACCCACTTTGGAATCTGGGGAGGACACGGGGTGCGACGGAGCGGATGTGGACCGGGAAGCCCACGGATTCGAGAAGAGAGAAGAAGGGCGGAGTTGGGTTGAAAAAGGAGGTGAGATGGGGATCGCCGTGTAACGGAATGCTGGTGAATGAGAAGAGGAACAAACGAACGATTTGCTTCTTCCCAACGGAACATGGAATAAGCTTTTTTTGGAGTTGTGGTGGTTTTGCTTTTGGGAAGCGATGGTGGAATAGTTGAGAAGGAGATGTCTTTTTTGGCGAGAGAAGGAAGCTCCGTCGTGGGTTTTCTGTTTGAACACGGGAGGCGTGAGGTAGGGGCGTCTCGCTTCTTAACGCCTTCTTTCCCAAAACTCTTCTCCCTCTCTCTAACGAAGTCCGACAAAGGTGCAACTTTTTTCTAAACAATTCATTTTTTTTAGTGGTCCTCTTCTCTTCTCTCTCTCTCTCTCTCTCTCTCTCTCTCTCTCTCAATGCATTTTGAGATGGTCCATATGATATTTTTGAATTTTTATTTATAAATATAAGTATAATTTTTTTTTTAGTGATATCAAAAATAGGAATTTAGATGAATGATAATATGATATAGATTGCAAACTTTCTAACATGTATGTATATGTTTGGTGTGATGTTATTTTATGCATAGTGCCATAAAAGGAATTAAAGCTTATTTCAAAAAAATCAAAAGATGTTTAGAATGTTTTTATTATCATTAGATAGTAAATTGATACAAATTTTATTTTGAGTATGTTACAAAAACATGATAATAACTTTAATTGTTATATATATATATATATATATATTATGATAAATGAAATTAAAGCATGGGTGGATAAAGAAAGTAAAAGAAAATATTATTTTAATATTTAATGTTCATATAAGTGAAAGTGAGAAAAAGAATAAGAAGGGATAATAGATAAAAATAAGAGTTTGGTTGTAAATGATTGGTTATGACTTCAAATGTATCAAAGGTGTATTATCATATTCTAATAAAAATTAGTCAATGAGTAGAACTTGTTGAAGAGAATCTTTTGAATGTGGTGTGGTTGTCAAAGTTTGGGTATTATCTCATTAAAAATATTTTATAAATTAAATCACCAAGTTTTTAAAAAATAATTTTTATTGTTATTATTTATGAAATTTAACAACAATTTCTAATAACTAAACCCAACCCAATAGCTAATCCAAGTTGCAAAATGCTAGAAGAGGAGGCGATGTGATAATTGGAAGAGGACTAGTTGAGGAACTTAATGAAAGCATTGATTGAGGAATTGAGGAGTTGGGAAAGAGTATCGATGCATGAAGCTTTGAAAGGGGGGTTCATAATATCAAGCGAGTTTTGGAAAATTGAGAGAAAATCCTTATTTTCTAGTTAGGCTGAAGGAGAAAGAAAAGAAATGAAGAAGATATTCAAGGAATTAGAAGAGTTTCTTTGTGAAACCATGCAAAACGATTCAAGCTTTAGGATAGGAAAGGAAAGAATTAGAGTTTGTGGAGAAACACAAATTTAAAACCATCCTAAGACAAGACTATTTTAGATAAAAAGTGAGATATGTCGACTTTATGCTATGTATGCATCTAATTAATATAACAATGTCTTGATTTTAATGACCTCAAAAATAAGAATATAGATTTACTTGTAAAATTAGAAGATAATGTAAGTTGAGTTTTATATAATGTATGCAGTTGATTGATGTAATGATGCTTGAATTTTTGTGACCTCAAAAATAGGATTTTAAATTTACTCTTGAAACTTGAAAAATGAATGATAATACAATGTAGGTAGACCTTTTATTATGTATGTTTATGCTTGATGTGATGTTGTTTTATGCGTAATGGCATAATAGGAACTAAAACTTATTTCAAAGAATCAAATGATGTTTAAAATATTTGATTATATTGTTATTAGATAGTAAATTGGTACAAATTTTATTGTATATGAGTATGGTACAAGAACAAGATAATAACATTCATATATATATATATATATATATATATATATATATATATATATATATGATGATAAATTGAATTAAGGCATGATATGCATTAAAGAAGTAAAAGGAAATATTATTTTAAAATTTGATTTTCTTATAAATAGAAATGAGAAAAAAAATAAAAAAGGATAATACATAAGAATAAGAGTTTGATTGTAAAGGATAATATATGATGCCAAATGTATGAAAAGAAAACTGGCTAAATAATAGAACTCATCTAAAGAAATCATGTACATGTGATCATCAAATATTTGGATATTATTTTATTACAAATATTTTATATATCAAATCATTCTGCTTAAAAAAATTAATTTTATTTTTCAAATTATAAACCCAATTGCTAATGACAAAACCCAACTCAATAGCTAATCCATGTAGCAAAAACACCAGAAGAAAAGGCGACATGATAATTGGGACAAAAGTACTAGTCGAGGAACTTAATGAAAGCTTTGATTGAGGAATTGAGATGTCAAGAAAGAGAACTGATGATTGAAGCTTTCAAATGGGAGCTCATGTTATGTAGGGAGTTTTTGAAAATTGAGTAAAAAATCCTTATTTTCTAGTTAGTTTGAAGGAGATAGAAAGGGAAGTAAAAGATAGGCAAAGGAATTAGAAGAGTTCCTTTGTACAACCAAGCAAAAGATTCAAGCTTTAGAATAAGAAAGGAAAGAATTAAAATTTGTGGAGAAACACAAATTGAGAAACATCCTAAGACAAGACTATTGTGAATAAAAAATGAGGTTAAGTGGGCTTTATAAAATCTATTAAATGACAAAAATTCATATTAACAATATGTTTGTAATTATTCACCATCACTATTCTCTCTTTTCCTATCATCTCAAGTTCCTTCTCATGTTAAGGATGCCCTCTTTTAATTCTTGGGAATTGTCTTTAGTTTTATAGGCTAGTGATGGATCAACTTCAAATATTAGAACAAATAAATGCTTATTTATTGTACATGATTCTTTGGATTTGTAATAAATGTTACTTGCTTTCAATTCCAATCAATCCCTAAATTCATAATTATTCTATACCAATAATTTATTTAGCATTATTCACATGATCAATGACCTCAAAGATTTATAAATCAATGCCATGTCATAAACAATATATTACTATATGCCTTAGTCCTTCACAAAAAAAAAAAAAAACACTTAGACAACTTTTATGCAAATTAACATTTGGAAGCTAACAAATTACACAAAAAATTAATCTGTCTTCTATACACTACAACATATTAGAATGGAACTTTAGGCGATTCGTTGAACAACATTGATATTCAAATATCGATGATATCTAGATATCAATATATACCACATTTTTTAAATAATTAGACTTAAAGGCACCAAATAGCTAACCTAGAGTCAAGTCTAAAAACCTCATAACACATTGAGATTAATGAGGTAAGCACATGTTAGCACAATACAATGATATTTATTTTACTAAATTACAATGAAAACATGATGTTAAAATAAAACTATCATATAACAACTGAAGTATTCAAAATTAATTAAATAGATGCATGGAGTATTGTAATACTTACACTTTTAAAGCAGACCACATCAGGATCCCAAGGAGCAGAAGTGCAGTTAAGCCAAAAGCTTATTTATATAAGCTCATCAATCCTTGCCTTCTTCTACATCTTTCAACAAACTGGAAGAAACACACAACATAAGCAGGAAGGTGAATAGATCAGTAGGAATTAAGATCAACATTAATTTAATTGATGCATTGAATATTGTTATGCATATCATTTTATAAATCATATGGATCTCAATGCCACATTCTGAATAGATCAGTAGGAATTAAGATCAACATTAATTTAATTGATGCATTGAATATTGTTATGCATATCATTTTATAAATCATATGGATCTCAATGCCACATCCTAAACAAGAAGGAACTTGGAATGCCCAAAGAAAAAACCAAGGAAGATAAATAAACGACCCACAGCACAACACGAATTTGCTATCTGCAAGATCTAAGATGCGTGGTTGGGCTTGCAATGATCGAAGTTCCCGAAGCATCCTTTGCTTTCTTCGTGTTTCGAATTTTCTCCATCGGTGTTTTGCATCCACTGAAATCAAGAACGCGTGCTTCGGCCTGCGTTGGCATTAAGTTTCTAGCATCAATGATGTTATTGCAAAAGAAATGACTAATACTTGCATAAGGATATCACAAATGTGTGGCCAAAGGATGAACATTCGATGACTATGGAAGTTTGAACATATGTTCATGTTGAGCAATCTTATGCTATAGTTTGTAAGTGATTGTTAAGACCCAATTAAGGTCTATAATTATTTTTAAGGGAAGAGAATTGAATCAATTGTGAGCCCAATTGGGTCAAATAAACAATTAAATAGACATTCATCAATTCAGAAATTTAACTTTCAATGTAAAACTAACTTTATTCATGTTGATACATATACATAACAAATTTTCTTTTAATTCTCATATAAAGTGTACATCCTCATCTCAACTCTAAAATTTCTAAGTACCATGTCAAACATCAATGATCAAAGAACTTCTCCACCATGTCTTTTTTTGTGGAGTAAGGGTGTGCATACGGTCAATTGGCTCACCAATTAATAAATTAACAAAATTTGGCAAAAACTTAATTGAATTGAATCAGTAATTTGCCTTCCATCAGTGAAGCCAATTTGAAATCTAAAAATCAAAATTTGAACTATATTATAGCTAATTATCATAAAATCAAAATGACAAAACCAAACCACATTGCAAAAGATTACATGATAGTTTATTTATTTTTTTGTCTTGGTTTCATTTTCTCGATTGAAAAATCAACAAAATGAAAAATAAAAAACTTCTATCAAAAGTCTATCTGAGTGTTTTCAAAGAGAATTAAATCAATCAAATGTTGTGAATTCAATTTGATTTTTTGGATTTAATGCATTAATGCAAACCTCTTTTGGAGAGACCCCAACTTGCTTGGCCATTGGAGCCCAAATCCACAAAATTCATATGCTAGCCACTTAAAATGAGCCCAAGTTCCTTAATGAAATGCAATCATATATCAACAAAGTGCTACACCACAAAACCATTAAGTATTGAATTCTAGAGCATACTATAACCAAAAATCATAAAATCAAACTGGCCAAACTAGACCAGACTGCAAGACATTTCATGATCATTTGATTTTTTGGCTTGATTTTATTTTCTAAATTAAAAAACTAAAAAAATCAGAAACAAAAAAAAAAAAAACTAACAGAATATTTTCAAACCAAACCTTTAAATATCAACAAAGTGCTACACTGCAAAACCATTAAGTATCGAATTCTAGAGCATACTATAACCAAAAATCATAAAATCAAACTGGCCAAACTAGACCACACTGCAAGACATTTCATGATCATTTGATTTTTTGGCTTGAATTTTATTTTCTAAATTAAAAAACTAAAAAAATCAGAAATAAAAAAAAAACAAACAGAATATTTTCAAACCAAACCTGACAGAATGTTCTAGTTTGGTTTGGCTTTTCAAATTAAATCCATTAATGCACACACAAATCCATGAAATCTGTTTACTAGCCAATTGAAACAAGTCCAAGTGACTTATTGAAAGCAAATGTTAAGTATCAATCATGCTAAGAGCTACAATATGAAATCAAGGCGACATGGTTAACATACACCCATCAAAGGAACGAATATATCAATTATACTTGATTCAAGCAAATTTGATTTTGACACTACTTATTATGGTAAGATTATGAGCCCAAATTGGGCTCAATACAAAGAGAAATATCAATTAACACAAAACTTTAAGCCAACGAATAAACGTCACATTATTGCATGTTAAGGCTCTTATATTTTTGTTCAACTTCCAACACGAGATTATTCTTATTTTCAGTTGTACCTAAGTAATTATTGATTAACTATGTGAGATTACTCCTATTTTGAGTTTTATTCAATAGTTATCAATTGAATACTCTAAACGAGAATCATTTGCTTTAAAAAAAGCAAGCACAAATGAACTAGATGACACAATTACCGTAATGTTTGAAGGCATGTGAACAATGTTTTCTTGTTCTTTCATGGGCTCTTCATTTACTTGCGAGTTGAATTCATTGGATTGAGCAGTATCAAAATCCAACTTTTGTGCCTTGCATAATACCTCTTCAACATCAGCTATTACAGAAGCAGTCTGTTCATTTAATAGCTTCATCAGACCCAGGGCATCATAGCTTCTTCCACCAGGGCTCATTAAGCATCTGATATCCTGGAAATGCATGCAATTGCTAATAAATTCAACTTTTTGTAACAGAATTAATGATCAGTTTCTTATGAATGACCAAGTACATGAACACAGCTAGAAGCAAATGCCTTCTTAACGTATTAAAAATTTAGATTTCTTTGAGTAATAGAGGAAAAAAGATCCAATTAAAAAAACATAAAATTATGCATAACTTCTGAAAAAATTTGAATATTCAAGTACCTCATATGCCAAATCTGAGGCTGGAAGAAAAGAATTCAAGAACCAGGGTGATTTCCATGCTGAAGGAGAGTCCAATCCTCGTTTGATGCCTGGGGTATCAGCAAAACTGAAACAAAAAGGGAATGCAGAAACATAAATAAGTTAAACAAGTCATTTTGATAAATTCATTTGGAGGAAGTATTCATCATAGAGAAGTTCCAGCTATGTTAGCATTTGTATGTTGTAGTACTAGTGCTCGTACACAAAATAATCATTTCGTATACTCATCTTGTATTAACACAACCTGGCCCAAATCAAGGTATTTTGCCTAAACCATTTTTGTTCGCTGTTGTTGAAGATAAGAATATATGAATCACAGATAAAGATATGAAGTATGTATACCAAAAATAATCAATGACCGCTACTTTTCCACAACATTATCATCATGATTTGGCCTAAATTGAGAAAATGATTTTTCCACTATCTTACTTGGGTATTTTGTGCTTTGACCCAAGCCAAAAACATATGCCATTGTGCCAAAATTCACCTCACCACTTGAGTTGTGATAAAAAAAAAAATAGAATAAAAAGCTTTCATTCCATCTTTGTGTAGGAATATGTAAACCTGTTTACCAACGCAAAGAGGCTTGGAAGCTTGGGAACATATCTCAAGAGAAGAGTTTTCATAGAATATGATGTTTCATTCTACTTACTTAATTGAGATACCACCGTCTCCATATCATGAACCAGCGAAATGATATTCGAAAATGCTATCAATACGATTTGCCAAAAGTATCACATCTAGAGTTACCTCTCTTTTATTTGCATGATTGTAAGTTATTAGGGAGTTATCTTATGGGAGTCCACCAAGCAACACTTATTGAAGGGAGAAACTCTTGAGGTAAATCTACGAGACTATCAGTTATTATAGTTAATAATGAATGAAAAAGAGTTTGAATTGAGCTTTCATTCTCAACATATTTCCAAGAAGATTTATGGAGCTATTTTAGAGGTCATTGTTCAATAAAATCATTTGAGAAACAGAAAAATGTAAGATCTTCCTCTAGAATTAGTTGTCTTACTTTGGTTGTTTATGATAAATGAAAATGAGAGATAGAGTTGAGCTTCTTCCTTGCTATGTTTCAAAGAGAATTTATGAAGAAATTCTAGGGGTTGTTATAGATTCTACTTGGCTAGAGAGATTTCACCATAATTTTCATTAAGTCAATAGAAAGGCAAGCTCCATAAAATCATTCATGAACAAAATAAACCAGAAAAAAACAATCAAATATCTTACATATTAAGATTTTCATGATCCACATTAATGGATGAAGTATACTTCTCAACAGAAACTTGAGGTTTCTTCAATGATGCAGGATATTGTAAAGATGCAACCTTAAAAGAACGGTGCAAATTTTTGTTTCCAAGAGTGCTAGGTGAAAAAAAGGTAGGATGACTATGCTGAGGATCCAAACTAGCATTACTGCGCTCCATCAATACCCCAACATGTTGCTGCAAGAAAAGTATGCAATGAGCAAAAACAACAGATAAGAAAGATAGCTAAAAAATTACTAAAAAGGTGCAAAAGGTGCCAAAACATATAAAAATGATAACAAGGCGAGCTAGTCCTTGTTATCATTAGGGAAAATATTAATGCATTCAACTGCTAATCATATAAATAAAAAATCATTCAAAAATGTTTCTAGATAATTTTCCTTTTGCACTATTTTTCCACTTGTTCAGGTACTAAAGGAGGCATGTTTCTTTTTTTTTTGTTTTTTTTGGCTTTGATTGCATCCTTACAGATTGTCACCAAAGGAAGAATAAGAAAGCAAAGTAAAAAATAGTACGAAAGGATCAGCAGATGAGCACAGCTGCTCAAGAGAAATGAGAGTGTTTGTGACTGAATTTGAAATAGACACAACATAGAGTAAATGTAAGGAAAAAAATGGGAAGCATTACAGCAAGTTTCTTCTCTTTAATAAAGCCTAAAGAGAACAGACCTAACTAGAGGGTGGAGCAGAGGTACATTAAATTTAATTATAAATTCTATAGAACAAGCTCTATGCAAAAACCTTCCAAGTTCCAAATTGGTCTGTTCTCATGCAAATGGTAGTCCTACTTTCTTGAGGTTTAGAGCAATGACCACAGAAGTATAATTAAAGTTAAAGCAGAATATATAATAAGGTAGAGAGGCAACATGAATATAACATGGTTCAAACTTGACAAATCATTCAAATTTAACAATTTGCAATAAGCAAGAAATGTTTGACAAAACACATATTTCAAAGAACTTACAGGTTCTTTTGCATTTAAATCTGCTTCAGAAAGCACATTGGCTCCAGATCCAGTAGGAGTAGCTGAGGTATTTTTCTCAGCCAATTTGATTCCTGAACCTTCGTCTTGTTTTATTGTCTCGGGTTTGTGGTTTTGATCAGAAGAGCAACGAAGTGCATCTACGGCACCTGAGATAGTTCTCCCTATGCCAACTTCACATCTATCTTCTTCACAAGCCTCACTCCTTGAAGATGTTGCACATGGCCGGCCCATATTGCCCGACTTCTTATCCAATCTCTTTTCCTGCAAAGGAGACAACAATTCCCGTTGTCTTTTCTTCATGATGGATGGTGTGCATATGAAGCTTTTGGCAGCATGCTTCAAAATGCCATCCGGACTATCATCATGAGGAGGAGAATCCCACAAGTTGCATGATGCAGAAGACATCATTAGTTGCCGAATGCCTAACGGACTATAAGCTTGCTGAAGGTCATTAGACACTATATCACAGCTAACAAATGGAACTTCCAAGCTCTGGATGCGTGGTGGTTCATAAAATAAAGATCCAGAATCCAAGAACTCTTCTGACTCAACATGTTTCTTCTCATCATCTATAAGAACGCGATTTCCAGGCTCCAAAATGTTTTCTAACTCAACCTTTTGTGCATCTGCAAGGGAGAGGTTTCTGCGTTGATCATGGCAGCTTGCATCTTTAAACGTTTCCTCTACAGCCTGCTTTTCCTCTTTAACTTGATATTCCTTTAACTGGTCCATATGCTTAAAGGTTGAAGGCTCTGGAATTGTAGGTGTAGAGCAGCCAAAGTTGGGAATTTCAAATAGTGAACTAGTTATAGGTCCTAAGCATTGCTGTCCACTATATAAAGCTTGGGTATCCACATCATCACTTGGGCAAACAAAAGGAGGGACAACGGTCATTGAACTTGGACAACAAGAAATGACAAATGTATCCGGCATGCATACAGAAAATAGCGGATAGCTAGGAACCATATTCATTGAGGTTCCATAACTTTGTAGGTTAGATTTTGCATTGCAACCATCAGGTGGCGAAGAATTCAATGTAGAATCCTTCATCTTGGATTCAAAGTCACTGGTAGAGTCTTGTGTCTCCAACAATGTAGTTTTATAAAGAAAAACATTTTGTTCATTATGGTGCTCGTTATTAGTTTCAGTCCGAGCGGGCTCCTTAATAAAATCTTCTGACTCGTCATTGTTTTGTGAAAACATTCCAATTGAATCAACCTCATTTGGAACTTGTAAACAATGTAATTTTGTTGTACCGAATGTGGCTTCTTCAACTGAACCATAATGGTCAGCAGAGCAAGATGGAAAAGGAGGTTCTGTTACTTCCTTTTTAATGGTATCCTTCCCTTTATCTCCAACTGTCAGAACTTCTTGTGCCATTTCACATTCGGACACCGAAGAGACTACGAAAGCCGAACTGCTACACTCAGAGGACTCTTCAATTTTAAGTCTTTCTTTTAAATAGTTGTCATGGCTCTTCTTTTGGCTTGGTGCTTTGGAAGGAATGAGATTTTGTATATCTGGATACCTTGCAAGCAGACCAGAAATCATGTACGACTCCAATTTCTTTTTAACTGAGCTATTCCAGTGGTTTTTTATAGAGTTGTCACTCCTGGTGAAGGAAAAAAAGCAAAAAAATTGAAGTTATCTAACAGCTTTTACAATCAAAGAGAAGAAATCACAAAACTTTTAGGAGACTTAGTTGACAAAGGTTTAAACAATCGTACTCATTGAAAATGAAATGAATGATGAATAAAAAAAGCGATAACAAGCATAGTCTAATATTGAAAATGAAAAATAGTATTGAAGCTTTGTTATCCATCAAGCTTAGCTTTTGAATTGGTCACCATCTAATACAGTATTTGGACCAACTTTGACTTACTCTGAATTTTTTTCTCTTAACAAGTGGTAGTTATGGATAACATTTGAAAGATTTCATGGAGCCGAACAACTTGATTTGAGTGACTAGCATATGACTACTGTAATTTAGCTATTCTTGATAGAATTGTTATGTTTTACCCGTAGTTAGGCATGGTGGAACAAGCTTTTTGGCAACCAACATGTTTTATCATGGAACTCAACTTGGTTGGTTAGAATGCTTCATGATTATCAGATTATGATGGATAATTTGTTCTTCTTACTTTAGGGGTAATTGTTTACTACAAGGGAGATAATATTGGAGACAGACGGAGATTGGTCTTCGAGTGCAAAGGCATTGACTATACAATTAAGTTGATCTTATCCATTATAATTTAAATTGTTGTGATAAGTCCTCATCAAATAATTCCTCGTGCTCAATTTTAGTATCCAATTGATTTCTTTCTCTAGCACATGATAACCG
The DNA here is from genome assembly GCA_023846275.1 of Vanilla planifolia. Lineage (NCBI taxonomy): Eukaryota > Viridiplantae > Streptophyta > Magnoliopsida > Asparagales > Orchidaceae > Vanilla > Vanilla planifolia. The sequence goes on from CM043877.1 coordinate 3,893,943, forward strand.
AGCATTACATTCTTAAGTTGAACAAGGAAATGATGCATGCACATAAAAATGCTAGCATTTTTTAGAATTAGCAAGTGAATTTAAGGAAAAACAACAACAACAACAAATATTTATTCCACTAAGAGGAGTTAACTAAATGAATTTGTCAACACCATTGCTGTGTTCCATTAGCAATTCATTTGCTCATACCATGTTTTTTTTTTATTTTGTTATCCATGACTAGCTTTGCCTTAATTACTTTCACACTTTTATTAGTTACAATATCATCAGAAAAAAAAAATTAAATCATGTCACCAACCTAAATTTAACTAGTAAAAATATTCGTAGTGAAGCCAATGCAAACATCATTGTCATATGCAATATATAGAACACTTTTTTTTTCTAAGACATTCTCCAAAGCTCTTCTCATGGGATTCTATACTCCAAAATACTTAAAAAGAATATTAACAATATTAAAGCAACTTTAGATAGAGATTAAACCATTAGTTCTGAATTTCTAATAGATGTCCAAATCATTAGAATGTATTACATATTTGTAATATAATGATAAGGAAAAAAACTTCATGTAATACCATGCTACGGTTTGATAGGAAGCATGGAGATGCAGAAAACCAGGCAATATTCTTGAAGGGAATTGTTCCTCAGCATTAAAAAATATTCTCACCTGCCAGGTAAAAATTTAGTCAATTCTGCCCACTTGTTTCCATAAATTTGATGAGCATGAATTAGAGCTATCTCCTCTTCCTGTGTCCATGCTTCTTTGTTGATGGAGGGATTAAGATGATTATGCCACCTATACAGATTAGCCATTGTAGAATTATTAAAGCATAAAAGGTCTTGTGATTAACAGTATCATGATTGTTTTCTAGAAACCGAAATAAAAATAATTAATATAATACAAATGCATAAATATGCTAAGTTTGTAAATTCATGGCAATATGTTGGTGAATGTAGATTGACAATGTAATAGCATCTTGGCATTCGAAATATGCGACATGACAGCTTGCCCGTTACATAACATAGGTAATCATAATAAGGAAATATGGATACCATCACAAATATCCTTTCATGACTAGATCTAAAAATTAGATAATAAAGAAATTGCATAGACTATAATGAAATATTCAAGTTTTGACTCTTGTTAGTTGATGGCAGGCATTGACTAGCCACAATAGCGTATTGTTTAAGGAATGCACAGTGACATCAATCCCATCAATGTTTTCTTGGTCTATAAGATAAGAACACGCTTTTAATTGTTCTAGCATGAGTTCAACTTAAGTCAATGCTTCTTATTACTATAATTACCAAAATAAGTACAATCAAAAGGCTGATTATAAACTGCATGATACAATCAACCAAATAATTGTCCAGATGATGATGTAAAAATGTCTGCTAATTTCTAGTTGAATTCACAGTAAGTTATTTCTTATGTTAAGCTATATTGCTAAATATTGTTGGATGCTATCTTGTGATATCATGACATAAAATGTCAACAGCTACAAAAGTGCAACCTTGTACATCAATGTTAGTTAATGCAAGGAATGTTGTGTATGCCTACGGCCAGCTGTTCTCACATGCAAGGGATAACAGCTAAGAAATACAATTATCAAACTTAATTCATCAAAAACATATAATGATTACCACATTGAAGGATTTTAACATAATTGACCATGCTTTTTTCCTTGCATCATCAACAAGAAAACAAACATACAACATCTTGTGAATTGATAGCTTTTTCCATTGGTCACAGTAAATTTTGTTGACCTGAATTCCTTGCTCTTGTGAATTCTACACCTATCTAACCATTATCTCGAACATCTTTTGTATTCAAGTATTAAATTCCTATTTAGTGACATATTTTTGCTGACATTAAATTTGCCCATTTTGTTGGGCAATCATAATTCTACATTTGATACTTTTACATCATACATCCAATCAACCATTAAACTCCTAAAAAAATACGTTTAGCCACTCATAAAGCTACATGGATCTTGAATGCTCCTAGCTCCACATATTCTCTGTCAAAAACATTTTGATGACAGATAGGATTTGGTCCCCTTATTCCTCCTCTTCCACATAAAGTTAGTCATACCACTTAAGCTATTTGAATCCCTAGTTGCATTGATGGTCGAGTTTCAACCTTTACATAATCTCCATTTGAGAGACTACTCTTTGTATTTTATAGAAATAATGGAGCTTATTTGTCACTTGAGGCTGTTGTGGTATCAATAAATTTGCACAATTATCAATTAATATTCAGCAAATATCCTAATTCATGAAAAGTTATGTATTCTTACAAAATTTCACTTTTGTCAAAATTTATGTGGTTTTTCCTACATTGGCAATAAAAACGTGGATTACTTATTAATTAAAATGCATGAATGAATTTGTTCAGCATTACCTTTGCTTTGATTCATTATAAAATAAATATTACAAGATGAAATTTTACAGCTTAAGTAAATCAAATCTTGAAACATAGAAGGGAAGTTCAAAAGCTACCTAAACATCTATCAAGAATCTTAAAACGATACCTTTCTCGACATTGTTTCCCAATTCGTCCAGGCAAAGCTTGGGCAATGGTTGACCATTTCTTTGGTCCAAACTTGTTCACCATGTCAATTATAATTTCGTCTTCCTGTTAGAATGTCATACGCAAAAGTTGCTTGATGATGAACAACCTACACAAATATTGTAGAACAGAATAGCATACCTCTTTGGACCATGGTCCTTTAACAAGTGTAGGATTTAGAACCTTCTGCCATCTGTGCAAACATTGCACATCAGTCCTACCTGGGAAACATTCCGCTGCAGAGAACTATTTCAAATTAGCCGGAAAACATGAAAAAAAGAGAAAAAAAAAAAAAAAAATTCAAACAAAGAAGTTTTTTGTCCATCTTGGTTACATGCCAAAAAAAAATTGTAAATCCTAGACAATTGACATAGCAAACTTTGAAACTAAAATCTTATTTGAGATAACGAGTAAAAAGAATCAAAAGGCATGTCTAGTTGATTTTTTGAGCTATTCATTACCTTGGATGCCCACTTGTATATTCCATGGAGATCATTCCAATAAAGGCAACTATTCCAACAACTATAGCACAAAAAAAATCAATTTTGGCATGGAAAGTTGTTATTTTCCTCCTTCCTCATTGATCCTTGAAATAATCATCTTTATTTGATAGGTAAAAACCTCCATTGAGTTAAACTGGACAAACTATTCCTATTTAACTTGGCTATTATGAAATTATTCGACATCTATAAGAACCTTTGTTGAGCTTCGTCCAATCTTCATCTTTGTCATATAAATAGGTTACCCAAGTTCAAATTCATAAGTAATGAAAATCACTAAAGACTTCCTTTCACTATGGCACCTATGGATTCCCTTAACCAATTGTCAACTCATTTTTTTACAAGCACATGGTCAAAGACTGCACTCTCCTCCCTTTGCTATGGAGCTCACAACTTAATGTTCTATTTTTCTCTTCAACTAAGGTTTTTTCTACCTTTCCTTCCTAGTACTAATTCTCTTGATCACTAAGGATTATTTAATGAGATTTAATGTTCCATCTTGTTCCTAGATGAGGGTCCTTTCATCCAAGCTTTGTCATATAAATAGGGCACCCAAGTTGAAATTCATAAGCAATGAAAATTGCTCTATAAAGACTTCCTTTCACTATGGCACCTGTGGATTCCCTTAATCAAGCAATTGCCTATAAGCCGTCTACTCATTTCTTAACAAGCACATAGTTAGAGATTGCATTCTCCTCCCTTTGCTAAGGAGCTCACTACTTGATGTTCTATTTTGCTCTTCAACTAGGGTTTTTTCTACCTTTCCTTCCTAGTACTACTTGATCATTAAGGATTATTTAACGAGATTTAATGTTCCATCTTGTTCCTCGATGAGGATTCTTTCATCCAAGCTTTGCTTAGGTCATATGGATAGGTCGCTCAAATTCAAGCACATATGCAGTGAAATTAGCTTTATAAAGGCTCACTTTCTCTGTTGTTTTGGTGGATTACCTCAACCAAGCCTTCATCAATGGGTTGTTGACTCATTTTTTTAACAAGAAAATGGTTGGAGACTGCATTCCCTTCGCTTTGCTAAGGAGCTCACAACTTAATATTCCATTTTTCTCCTCATTTGGGATTTTTTCTACCTTGCCTTCTTAGAACTACTTGTGATCACTAAGGATGATCTAACGAGATTTAATGTTCCATCTTGTTCCTCGATGAAGGTTCTTTCATCCAAGCTTTGCTTAGGTCATATGGATAGGTCAAATTCAAGCACATATGCAGTGAAATTAGCTTTATAAAGGCTCACTTTGTTTATCGCTTTGGTGGATTACTGCAACCAAGCCATTATCAATAGGTTGTTGACTCATTTCTTAATAGGAATCAAATATCACATTCTTCTCCCTCTGTTTTGAGCTCATAGTTTAACATTTTATTATTCCTCAATGGGGGTTCTTTTGCCTCTCTCATGGTTGCAAGGCAATCCTTGCCAATTCACATGGGATTCAAATTGTGCCATGCCACTTAAATGATGCAAAAATGATTATTTATATTTTAAAGGCAATCCTTGATAATTCACATGCAATTCCATGTGTGCCACTCCACTTGAGTGATGCTTTGACCATTAGATTATTGCCATCTAGGCTCCGTCGCTTCTCCTAGAAACATAAAGCTATTGCTCTTCCTTATTGTTCTTATTTCAAATAATTTCTCTTATATTATGTGCTTAACTGGACTGTTCACATGCCATGTGTTTTGAAAAGTCTGATTATAAAAATCATCTCATATTTTTTGTCATCTAACAAACATACCCATGCATAGATACATTATGATTCACAGGTTTCTATATACTCATATATAAATATATAATGCAATAAAAACTTCTCCACATGGGATAAAGCACATTTTCACATTGTGATACAAAAGTTCAATTCATGGTAACTATAAAATACAAAGATAAGTAGAAAAGTGAAACCAAACACAAATCAATGATTTCATTTTCTATGACTTAATTGAGAAAGCATGGGAACAAGAAAAGCCGTTATGTAATGTAATACTTTTTTATATAAAATTTATTGTGTGCCTAGATGGCTCTTTTAGACCGATGAGAACATCATATTGCCAAAGTACATTGAACTCATAAGATGAAAGGACATAATGCATATCACAAAAGAAAGAAATAGGAAGAATCCAACCTGCACACTTAAAAATTCTAGAACTTGAAACACAATACATTTAAGTGTTTACCAATCTTTTTCCAATTTTTTCCATGATAATGCTGTACAGCATTGCGAAGAATTTCATCCTGCAAGAGAAAATTACATATTCATATGAGTAGCTTAACAAATTCTACAAGAGAGAAGTTTAAAAATTGTGGAAGAAAACAATATAGCACAAAATATAAGTTATTGCATTTTGAATGACAATACATAACCATAATGATAACAACTTCTGAAAATATATGTTTGCATGGCTATGTACATACATATAATGATCTATAATCAGTTATTTTTCCATTAGTATTTTCTCTTGGATTAAATAACTAAATAATCCATCACTTTAAACCTTAACAAAGGATTTATTGTTGAATGGGAAGGTAAAAGAGGGAGTTCTTGATGAGCATTGATCTGAGTTTCAATGAACTTGAAAGTTTCAAACAATACTTAGACTAGGATTTGCTATATTTGGTTTTTAAGTTAATGAAATAGGGATTGGAACTGATGCTTTTTGCTCTCTTAAAGCTTGGCAGAGGGAGCCTTTGTAAAATGGAGTCTTTTAAATAACAGGAATTGCCTTGGAGAAGGAATGGACCTTAACAAAGGATTTATTGTTGAATGGGAAGGTAAAAGAGGGAGTTCTTGATGAGCATTGATCTGAGTTTCAATGAACTTGAAAGTTTCAAACAATACTTAGACTAGGATTTGCTATATTTGGTTTTTAAGTTAATGAAATAGGGATTGGAACTGATGCTTTTTGCTCTCCTAAAGCTTGGCAGAGGGAGTCTTTGTAAAATGGAGTCTTTTAAATAACAGGAATTGCCTTGGAGAAGGAATGGACCTTTCATCTTTGAAACCAATATTTACAGCCTAGTCATAGCAAGAAGAAAATGTTGAATTTTCCCAACAACAAATTATGGTTGCATATCACCCATAATATCATACCTTTTTTGCACAACACATCCCTTGACTAGCTTTAGCAAAATGAAGAGACAAAAGAAAATGTTTTAGAAGAAAGTTTCCTCTATTGGAAGTTTTAGTTTTGATTGAGAGCAAGTGCAATGATGGCCAGCATTTGGACAAATTGGAGACATCGTAGGAGTGCAACTCTTGTAGCTAGATCTTAATTGCTCTCTAATACCAAGTTGATGCTCATAGAGGTAGGATAAATTATTGTGGTGAGATCTAAGGTAGGAGAACAATAACGATATAACAGTGGAGGTACTTCCATATCATAACTCAGATATGCTCGAATTGCAAACCAAAAGAACCTGAATCATAACTCAGATATGTTCAAATTGCAACCCAAAAGATCTGAATCATAACTTGGAAATGTTCAAATTGTAACCAGAAAAGAACCTGAATCATAACCTAGAGACGTGCACGCATGTCCGATTTTGATAAGAGATAATTCCAAGCAAAAACAATCTTTTTTGATTTTTTTGAACTCCCGTGTAGTCAACATAAAGTTAAAATCACCACATGTGGAGTCCTAGGCATGAAAACCAAGAGAAAGCAATGTGGCTAGCATCAACAAATCATTGCAATGATTAATGTTGAATCCCATGAGCCTTAACGGCAAAATATTATTTTGATGAGAACAAACTATTTGTGTCTTTCCTATGATCTAACTTGTCTACTTAATATACTATAGATTAACCTAAAAAATAGATAGACAAAATGGATTCTTAACCTTGGTTTGATGAATGAAATCCAAGATAAACAAATCAAGATACTTAAATATAAAGGAGAAAGATGTCATCAAACAACTTAAGTGAAGAAGAAGATGAAAATTTGTGTCCTTTAAGCTGTCACATCTCTAAGGATATATGTAAGAATTACAATCAAGTTATTCTATTTGAGAGTTTGAACTTTACTAATTAGGTATTTTGCATTTCACTTAAGTAAATATGTCTTAGTAGTTCTAGTTACATATTACTAAAGGTTATTAAGATTAATATAATTCATCGTATGGATATTAATACATAATCTTGTAGGGATTGATGAGTCAAATGAGATCGAATTTGATTTGAAGAATAAACCCAAAAGTAGTTAAGATTTTTATTGATCGTATTGTATGAAATTTACTTTGTACAATGTTGTTAACATAGTGCGAAGTAGATGATCAAGGGAACAGCCTATTCGATCTAAGTTATTCGTAGTGTTTTGTGTGATCATATGAAATGATCATACAATTAGATAGTATAATATGTTTATGTGTTACATATAGATGATTGAAAGCTTCAGAGAAGAAAAGAATATTATGTCATCTATTTAATATAAGAATTCCAAGAATATTATACAGTACAATATAATTTATTATAAAAAATGATTGATTAAAAAAATATAAAAAACACATTTGAATAATTAAATAATTTAATAATATCATATTGTATATTATGATATATCGTACAGTATGATTAATAAAGTATATATACAATATTTAAGTCATGTATTACATTTATATTATTCTGAAGCTTTCATATGATATAATAATTTCTACCTTAAAATATGATCAGTTAAGGATATATTCACAGCATATGAGTGAAAACTCGAAATCTTTGTATAATACATTAATATTTTAATAGACGATATGAACAATTCATTATGTATCATGCAGTAACCATTTATCCTTAATCCCTTACATACAAAAGTAGTCGTTAGAAGAGCCATTGCAACTTCCTTTAGATGGTCTTATTTGTTGTAAATTATAAATAAACCTCTCTAATCAAAGTTAAAAGATGATAAAGATGAGATAAGTACACAATGAGTGATTGAGAGAAATCTGCTATAGTACTCAACTGTGACATCTATGAGAGTAGCTTGTTAATCATAAAAGCACTTCATTGCAATATCATTTAGTTTGAGGAAAAGAGAGAAAGCAACTCAAGCTAAATATTACTTAGCATTTTGCATCATAAGTTCTCATATCAATTGGTAACCATGTTTTGCTAATTTATTAGAATTGCTTGTAATTTCACTTGTAAACATAGTTCACAATTAAGTGATCTTATGCATTTTACATTTGGTCTTTTTAAGTTTGTGTTTCTTGGCTATGCTCCCTGCTATTTAATGTGGGAGGTTTGGTCTCAAGCTCTTGACTGTTTCACATGGAAAGATGTTGGGTTGTGGTTGATCACACGAGAACTACAATATGTACTTAAGTTTCTTCACTCGTTATAATAAAGGAGTGATTTGATTTAGTGGTGCCTGAGTATGTTGCTTGAAGGTAGACATAAGCTTGAGATTAAATAGACTCATTCAAAAATCTTATCTTCTTTGCATATTCTTTATTACCTTAATAATTTTCATATAGCAAAATACATAAGTGTAGCCTGAGATAAGTGCAATGACTTATTATTCTGGAGTACAAACTTGAAGTTTCATTGAGTGCACTGACTTGATAAGGGAATTTTAAAAAGAGTTACACAATTTTTCATCACCAATTCACCCCTTCTCTTAGTATACCTCACATTTCCAACAATTAAGATGCTGCAATTAGAGAGTTTGATACTAAAATTGATGAACATCATGTAGTTAAATCTCAACTAAGCTCTAATACTAAATTAACGGACAAGATAATAACTCTTATAACTAGATTTCGATTCTTTGGCACCAAATTGGTGGTTAAAGAAGCCAGAGTGGAACTCCAACAAGTGGATCTAGATATATGCTTTCTTAACAAATTGATAAGGAAGGTAGAATGAAATCTTATAGTGGGATTAAAGGTGGAAGATAGCAACAATGAAGATGACAGTGGAAGTAGATCTAAATTACAACTTAGATATCTTCAAATAGAGATTAAGAAGAAAATCAAAGAAACTTGAATCACAACTTAAAGAGAAGCAAACACGTATGATAAAAAATTACAGTTTTGATAAAAGACAATGCCAAGAAAAAAATACTTTTTTTCTATTCAATACCAATATTTTAAATATAATATAATACTAAATCTTACATTTAAAAGAAAAAATGACAAATAACTTTCTTAATAAAATAATAAAAGAATACAAAAAATAAAAAAAATGTAATAATAAATATAACTTCTAAGGGTCTCATATATAATTTATTACAAGTCATAATAAATTAAAAAAACTACTAAAGTAAAAAAAACATAAATATGACCTACTAAATCAGTTCAAAACATGATACAGATGCAGCATGCCCTATATCAATCAATTATCTCATGCACATAACAATCCAAAAGAACAATAAGGATCAACCCTAAAGTCATGTAAGGAGATGATAAAATTAGCATTTGATCTTTGACCTTGGGAGCTTATTGTATGAGTCAAAGTCATAGCATGACTAGAGATCATATGTTAAGGTTTGACCTCTTATTTTTCAATTTTTTAGCCTTCCAAAAAGAAGAAATTTTTGAAACAGCATTTCAAAATCTCTAATTCTTCTTCTCTTAATTAGTTTGGATAAATCTCTTTCCCCTTGTGCTCGTCATTTATACTGCTCAAGTTAATGCTAAAGGTCAAACTCTTGCTTTAAAATTTCTAGGCTTCCCTCAACATTTCTTATGGTTTCAACTCAACATTACTTTGATAGCCATATCTCCTAAGGCAATGCTCAAACCTAATGTCTAAGTAGGTATTAACTATTTATTATTGTTAATGCTAACAACTTTATGATGTAATGTATAAGTATATAGCTAAGACAAGTCTAACTAGCAAGCCCCAACTTTTGCATGGGGACAAACCTAGTTGGCCTCCCATTGTCCTCTCCAACCTCATGCTCTTTCTAAGCAAAGCTCAAATATAATGTTCTCCTCTTTGACCAACTCTCTCTTCACCCTCTCTTGTCTATATCATGTGTTCTAAGTTACCATCACGTTAACTTACTAAGGCAATTAAATAGAATTTTGGGAATACATCTCTTATCTTAAATATGAAAGTTAATAATGGAGGTAACCTATTTTGGATTAGCTAACCTTATCCTTAATCTAAATGAGTGCTAAAACTTGCATAGTCTAAGACAAAAATGCTTTTCCCTTAATGGACAATAATAAAATAAACGATTGATAACATAATAATATCCAACCCCTTATTTGCCAACCTTGTCATTGCCTCAACCAACCCAAGAGCAATGTAATGGTCTCTTAAGAGAAAGGAAATTTTCCCTCCACAATTATTGATGGGGAATGCTCCAAAGTGGCTCCAAGAGGACTGCACACACCAAATAAGTGGCATGCTCTAATCAAAGATATCATATAAAAGACCATCTTCAAAACTTCCTCTATTGGCACCAATCCTAACAATATCGTGAAGGTTGAAAATCATCACTGGTTTGGAGAGTTTGAATATTGTTGCAAATTGTACTAGTGAAGCCGCCAAAGATGTACTTGTAGAATCTAAATGCTCTTGATGAAAAAATTCTGATAATGGAAACAAGAAATATAAGACAAGGTTAAAGAGATGAAGTTTTATTGTAAAACATATTTTGACTTTAAAAGTGTGGAGAATTGTGATAGACACAAGTTACGATAATGAGAGATTAAAAAGGCAAGCAATTTGAGACACCAAGAAAGTAATTTTTGAAAGAAATAAGAAAATTAATATTGAAGCAAGAGAAAAACAGATGTATAAACCTATCAAAGTAAAAGATGAGGAAACAAAAGAATCAACCCAAGAGCAATATAAAGGTCTCTTAAGAGATTTTCCCTCCACAATTATTGATGGGGAATGCTCCAAAGTGGCTAAAAGAGGATTACAAATGAAATAAGTGGCCTGCTCTAATCAAAGATATCATATAAAAGATCATCTCCAAAACTTCCTCTATTGGCACCAACCCCAACGAATTGGCAAAGGTTGAAAAGCCATCATCGGCTTGGAGAGTTCAAATATTGTTGCAAATTGTATTATTAAAGTTGTCAATGATGTACATGTAGAATCTAAATGCTCTAGTTGAAAAAAGCTTGATGATGGAAACAAGAAATATAAAATAAGATTGAAGAGATGAAGTTTGTTGTAAAACATTATTTTGACTATGAAAGTGTGGAGAATTGTGATAGATACAAGTTAAGATAACAAGAGATTAAAAAGGCAAGTAATTTGTGACAACAAGAAAGTAATATTTGAGGAATATAAGAAAATTAATATTGAAGCACAAGAAAGATTGATGTATAGACTTGTCAAAGTAAAAGAGAACAAAAATAAAGAACTAAACCACATAAAATGCATCAAGAATAATGATAAAAAGAATTAAGAATCTAGATGATTATAGAGGGGCCTAAAGGAGACTTTTGAGATGTTGGAGAAAATTTTTAGTGATTTAAGGGAGGGGCCTAATGGAGATGGCAATGTATAGGGTAATATACCCCAAGAGAGACCTTGTTGTAGGGTTGAAAGGTCGACAAACAACTTTCTAGCTCAAGCTATAATTCTAGAGGAAGTTAGTATAAAATAATTTTTAATGTAGCTATCAAAGCAATCTCTCATATTCAAACATTAGAAAATTCTATGCATAGCCTTGTGTCGATGGTCAACATATGGCACAACTTCACAAACAACAAAGAAAGAGATTATAGATGAGGTGTACCTCTCAACAACTTCTTAATTGGGAGGATTCAAGTGATTGTGAATGAGGCAATTGAAGAGCCAAAGGAGTACATCCAATTGATCGCCAAGTTCTACAAGAAGCAAATTGTGTGGCATTGATAACACTGGGAGAAGAGTACATACCTGCTAGCAATTCTTTCTTGGAGAGGTGTGAGAGAACTCCAAACAAAAAATGCTTTCATGGAGTTGAGTTGTTATAGAGGGAAATTGAGCTCCTCCAATCAATGAACAAATGCATTAAAAGAATAAACGCAAAATGTTTGGGACAAGTGGCGAGTTGAAGAGGCTCAAATATGGGTGATTGTTAGTATGCTGATATAAAGAAAATTGTTGAAGAGGTACTACCGTCAATCCAAGGCTCTAGAATTTGGGACTTCGATGAGATCTATTGCAATGGCAACGAGGACATGCTCAAAGACCTAATCGATGGAGTCTTGTTTGCGAATGATATGGTTGAATTGATGGCTCCACCCCTTAATTCGAAGCTAAATCATGAACAAGAAGATTAATCGAGCACTCGAGCAAAAATATAAGGAACACCTTTTTTCTTTAGTTCCTCTATTTTTTACTACATAAGATGTAAAAAAAATGATTGCTTGATTTTGGTTGCATAAAACTTCCCTTCATTTTCCAATGCTTAAGTTTGCTCTATCTTGTTTTCCCATTGCTTGGTTGAAAGCAAAATATATGGAGGAAGACCTAACTAAGATTAAGACTTATCTTTTTTGGTTCTTTAGTTCCTTTATTTTTAACTTCATAATATATAAAAAATAGTTGCTTGATTTTGATTGAATAAAACTACCTTTCATTTTCTTGTGGTTAAGCTACTTGATCTATGTACTTGCATCGAACCTCAGGTTAATTTCTTTTATGAAAGATCAAGTTGAGTTTTGATGAGGAATGAGAAATTGGGGGATAAACATGAGCAATAACATGATTGAGGGTGCCAATATTGTGGTGGTAAAATGAGCAAAAGTGATTGTTGATGCAAGATCGGATTTGACAAAGGTTAAATGGCATTTTAAGAATACTCAAACCTCTCTTTGTCTTAGTTTTTTTTTACATTTTTTCCACTAGGCCTTCCATCTTCTTTCTTTCCTTCTGTACAACACAACATGGGCCTTCACAATTTAAAAAGTGCGACAAGATTATCACATAACATCAAGATTATCCATAGCTGGAGATTCCAAGATTATGCCCACAAGCAACAATTAGCTGAATGGAACTTACAAAGGGAACTTTTCATTCTTTATTGAATTTGGAATTGCATTTGCATTCTCAAACATCTACAAGATCTTGAAGCATAAAAGGTTGGTATTGACACAACTAACCAAAAATGTCATCACAATTATATCATGTTTCCTTTAAGTGTTGGAGAAGAACTCGCTTTTTTCAATTTAGCGCGAGATGGTTCCAATATAGATTGGCATTGACACGGTCTTTATAGTACCTCAACACCATATTCTTCCAAGCAATGTTCATACTATAACTCTATCTTCCTCACCTCCAATGAAGGCCATCTAAACTATGTCATCATTGGCTAATTCTACCCAATTCACCTTAACGCCAAAATGCCTCAATACCATCAAAGGGGCTTATATTTGTCTTGCAAGATAGTGAAGGTCATATGGACTATGTCATCATCGGCTAATTCTACCCAATTCACCATAAAGCCAAAACGCCTCAATACCATCAAAGGGGCTTATCTTTGTCTTGCAAGATAATGAACAAGTGATTACATGGCTTCTTTGGATGCTTGTTGCTAGTCAAAACAACACTTGGAAAGATGAAATGAAATGAGCAAAGGTGGTGATGGAGCCAAACAATGGCCTATAAAACCACTTAAGAGCAAGAGAAAAATGTGATACATGACAATGTTCAAGATTACTTTTAATCACTACAATGTCAAATTAAGAAAGGCAGTCATTAAGATCTTCATCTCCATGAAAAGTCACAATGGAGTGACATTTCATGGGCATAAATTCTCTTGCCATTATCACAAATGATGCCAAAAGGATGATGTGACAAATAATATCCTTTGAATAATTTTTAAGATGTGAAACTTCGACATTTAGGTAGGAATTTATTTTGCACTTTTGGGATGCTCAGAGAAATCTCGGCCAAAAGAGATTATCTAAGGAAAAGAAAACAAGAGAAAGAGAGAGAGAGAGTACAAACAATTTTGCATAAAAAACTCCAAAAATAAGGGAAACACTATAGGCACATAGTAGTAAGAAAGTTCTACTAGATCTCTTAAGTACAAAGCTTGCTTATTAGGTTCACACAAGGAAAGGAAACCTCGAGAGGTAATGGAAAGAGTTGAAAGTATCACAAAAGGGAGGAAAATAGAAAAGCTACTAGACATGAAGACTTGGAGACTTGCACGAGGTTGGTCAATGGGGAAGATTGCTCTTCTAGTCTAGTGGAGATGCTCAGGATGCAATGCTTTGACTAGGACTACAATCCTATTCACAATTGAGCAAATATAATAAAAAATCCCAAATTATCCTTATGTAGAGTTACTCATCCTCTCAGATAAGCATCAAGATGGATGAACTTGATGCCAATGGAAATCCAAAAGTCTCTGAGAGTCTTGAGCCACTCTACTTGAGTTCCAAGGTGGTTGGTAATGAGCATCAAGATGGATGCACCTAATGCCAATGGAGATTCAAAAGTCTTTGAGAGCCTTGAGCCACTCTACTTGAGTTCCAAGATGGTTGGCAACGTGTAGGCATGCAGTTCATCAAATATGCTAAATAAATGATCATGCAACAACTATTCGTGAGATTCAAGAGGAGCTGTGTGATAGAATAATCAATTTGGTTTTATACCAAAAAGATCTCCTACAATCATTAGGAAGTGAAAAAAAGCATTAAAGAAGGTGAAACAAAAAGAAATTATTTAAGAGGCCATTATTATCAATTTACAAAAACATATAAGAGAAGAAGTCATCCTTTCGATTATTCAGCAACTTAATATTATTTTAAAGACAAATAAGATATCAAATGGGTGGAACAAATTACTTTAATAGCTATTTACAAAAACAAAAATAATATTAAAAATCATAATTAATATAAATTAATTAAGTTAAAGAGGCAATCTTTGTAACTCTGGAAAAGAATAATTGAACATAGATTATAATGGGAGGCATTGCATCTTAGAATCAATTTTGTTTTAATATAGGAAAATTGATTATTAAGCTTATACACTTGCTAGGAAATTTAATAGAGAAATTTAGGACAAGAAAAGAATTTTTCAACTTAATTTTAAGTGATCTATAGAAGATATATGATAAGAAAAAAGATAAATACTTTTGAATATCCTAACAAAGAAGAAGTTAGGATAAATATATAGAGTAAATGGAACAACAATATAGAGTAAATGATGATTGACTAAATATTTTCTAATTACAATTGAACTTCATCACTAAATTAAGTTGTTACTTTTTTTGTGTTAGTTCTAGATGCTCATACTATATTCAAGATAAGGTCTCATAATGTTTACATTTTTGATAATGATATTGTACTTGCTAGTAAATCTATAGAAAGAACTAAATCCAAATTGAGCTTTAGAAAACAACTTTGGGGTTCAAAAAATTTCAACTTTGCGTGTTTTGTAATAATAATAGTGTTTTTATTGATAAAACTATAAGAGAGGCTAGAGCCAAACTAAATCTTTGAAGAATGACCTTGGAGTTCAAGGAATTTTGTCATAGTAAATCAAAAATTAAGCATTTGGAATACAACCATAGTTAAAGTAAGAGTAAAAATATTTAGAAATTATAATTAGGGATCATAAAATATCGAAGAATTAGAGATTTTGCTACCTTGCATCTTACTCCAAGCATGTCAAATGTAATGGAAGACTTATTGTGATTTGCGAAATCATAACATCCCACTTAATGCCTCTGTTTGGAAATTTGAGTTATTGGAATTTTTATTTTAACAAAGGACAAAGTTGACTACAAGATCTAACAAGACACCAATAAAAGGACATAGTGTTTGGACATCAAGAAATAATCATTAATAAATAACACAATGATGTCTAAGGATTCATATTGTCGACCCTCAGTTAATAGGATTAAGACATTATTATTGTTATTGAATTTAACATATATCTCAAACACATGATTTAAAAATAAATTATTTTTACATGTTAATCAAACTAATATAGCTCATATTCTTATGGCTAAACTTTTGTCAAATAAGACCATTGGTTGGTTCTAAGAGAATGCTTTAAATAAAATGTCCAATCAATTCCTTTATGATGAATTCTTAACTAAAGAAGTAACATCAATGTTAGTTGAAGTATCACACTATTCAATTTTTCTAGATAAAATCATTAATTGTGTTTTTTATTTAGACCTACACATAATCCTAAATTCTATGATGGTCAAATATAAAAATTTTACAATTATAAAACTAAAGAATAATATTTTATATACATATTATATAAATGTATCTCTTTGATTTTCATGATGATTGTTTTTGTATGAAATGATAAACTAGATTGATGATGATGGACTTTTGATGAACTAGAGGAAGCAGATGTGTACAAACCCTAATGTGTTAACAATAAGAGGATAACCCACATCAAATGAATTCTAAGCCAATAGTTGCCAAGAGAAGACTCTTTGCCCATTCTTCTAATTATGAAGCATAGCTAAACAATCTTACTAATATTACACCCACTGCCCAAAGTTGTTTGGCCAAAAAGTTTTAGTACTGCTTTGATTCTTTAAACAATGAATGCAAGGAAACATACCTTGATGTAAACCTTTGACCATTGTTAATGTAGCTGCAACAAGGGACTGTTGGCAAGGAAATGTGTAAAAATTAGTAGCTCAAGATCGGAGAAGGAAAGTGCCTAGGGTTCCACCCATCAACTATGTGTTAGCTTTAAAATGGAAGAATCTCTATTACTTAAAAATTCACAATGCTAGGTTTCTTGGATGGCCATAAGAGTACATTATTTACTGAACAAATGGGAAGTCAGATGCTAGACCTCACCAAGTACTATAACAATAATTATTGGACTAAACTTTTGGTCCCATTGAAGATCAGAGAAGTAAATCAGACCTCATTTGAATTCATCAATCATTTAGTAGGTTACTTGAGGTTGTTAATTATGTTGTTTTCTAAGCTATCATAATGGCATATGGCTGACATGTTTGAATTGACATTTACTAAATACACATCATAATGGATGCTACATTGGTTCGCCTCCCCTCTCCCCTGGCCCCAAAAAAAGCTAATCAACAACTTAAACTCATCAAAGTGTTCATAGATCTTGAGCTTGACCAAAGTAAAAGCTATGTAAGCACATCTGCAGCCAGGAATGGCATTCTTGAACCAAATTCAGCTCAAACTAGCAATCATACATGCATCATTAACAAGCATTTCAAACTACTGCAACAAAAAAGACAGCATTTCAACAGGCCCAAAAATTTACATAATTTACCTCCTCAGGAGTCCAATGTCCCTTAGTTGATCTCCTTTTTGGGCCAGTCGTCCTCCTATAAAGCAATCGT
Organism: Vanilla planifolia; assembly: GCA_023846275.1. Classification (NCBI taxonomy): domain Eukaryota; kingdom Viridiplantae; phylum Streptophyta; class Magnoliopsida; order Asparagales; family Orchidaceae; genus Vanilla; species Vanilla planifolia. The sequence goes on from CM043877.1 coordinate 3,911,267, forward strand.
ATATCATCATCTTCCAATGACGAAGGTAAAACTTTTCAAAATACGATAAATAAATCTCAGTGGAACACAACTAAAAGCAGAATTAAAACATCAAAATTAGAATGCCATTCAGAGAATACGCTTGCTTACCCAAGCAAAGGCTGAGGCTGCCTCAGAATGTTGCAATCACCCCCGTCTCGGACAGAAGCAGAATTAGAAGCTTCTCCAACTGCCTCATGGAGCGTAGCAGAAGAACTCCCGATTACCTCATCCTTGACGGGGGCAGATGAATCCTCTACGCCTCTCCCAGAGCTCTTTCTCTTGTTACTCGCCATCATTCTCTGATCGGACAGGAAAAACTGACGACCAGATCCCCGCTGGCTTGTGCTTCCAAAGCATCATATCAAGGGAAAATTGCAGTGCTAGATTCAACTCCACAAAACCCAAACATCAGTAACTGAGAGAGAAAGGGAAAATTCTCAGCTCAGCGAACCAAACCTCCTGACTACTGTCAATTCAGATCCCCACCACAAACTACCTCCTTTCCATCAACATCTCACAACTGAAAATGCTCGGCTTAACAATATAAATGGATCAGTCCAAAGAAAAAAAAAATTCAAATCTCGAGTGTGGGAAGCGACTTGAGAGAGATTTATCTCGCCTTCTCTCTGTCTCTCTCTCTCTCTCTCCTATTCGACCCGAACGGAACCCTACACTTTAAACCTCGTGCGTCTATGCAGAGATCGGGCGGTGGTGCAGTGTCGGTCTTTTAACGCTTAGCAGAATCCACGCTGTCCGTTGCGAAGGAGGCCCGTGGTTGACGTCCGCCTCATAATTTTGAATCCCAACGGCTTATTACCGGTAAACGCCAGTCAAGAGTTGTATGGCTGACCGGCTGTATGGACCATCGTGGCCGTTCGATTCGGGGGCGGGTCGGTAAATGTCCATGCTTCATTACTTCATAATTCTAGTGTTAAATTTTGAAGAAAATTAAAATAATATTCTTTATTATATACTATTATAATATATTAAAAAGAAACAGCACCCTTGGGATATCATTGTCCTCAAACAAAATAATAATAATAATAATAATAATAATAATAATAATAATAATAATAATAATAATAATAATAATATTATTATTATTATTATTATTATTATTATTAAAATTATTATTATAATTTTTTATAAAAAAGATAGAAAGCAACCCATAATGATTGTTTTTTATGATATTTGTCAAACTAATTTAATAGAAGAAAAGAAGATGTTATGAAATCCTTTGATTTCAAGAATAATATTTTTTTAAAAAAAATATATTTGCAAGATTTTTAACTAGTTTATAATATTTTTGTATATAATAATAAATTATTTATTAATATTTACACATTATTAAAATAAATATACACACACATCAAAAAATTGAGGCAATATATGCAAAAAAATCAGTGGACGAAAGAAGATCGTTATATAACAATGGAGAGAGAAAAACATAAATTTATTATTTACACTAAAAACCTCAATGTGAACAGAAATCATAATATCTAGATAATCAATTATAAGATTGTTATCTATAAAATCTAAAACTAAAAATAGTGATGGCTTGAGATTAGATTAAAAATTATCTGTAGTTTACTCAAAGTTGAATAGAAACTTGATAGTTTGGATTTCAATCCAAATCAAGTCCATTTGTAGTCTAGTTCAACTCCACTTAAACTCATTTGGAGCTAGCTTAAAATTCAATGTTTGATGCATTTTTTATGATTTTTTTGTATAATTGGTGCATCAGTAATGATATCTCCAAAAATTATTTTTTCAAATATAGCCTAGCATGTCATATGATTGATTCCTTTTAGACTTCTTAGACTACCTTATTTGAGCTACTTAGCAATCTTGATCGACTTTTATGGGTCTCATGTGCTAATTTTTTATTCAACATGTCAATTATGTCACTTTCTTACTAAAATATCTTTCATGAATCAATTACAATAGAATTAAATATTTCATGACCCATATATAATAGAAATATAATAAATATTTATTTAAAATTATCTAAGGTTAATTATCCTAAGTGGTAGTTCCTCTAGATTGGATGATCTTATATTGGGCAGATGAGACCCTCATCTTGGGCTTATTTTGAATCTTTTTTATTTTCGAGTTTTTCCTTATTTTAGCTAATTTTAACTCTAGTCTTGATGTAAGTCTTGGCCTGTAGTATACGATTATATTTGGGGATTCACTTAGTACTTATTTCCATAGTACTTTTTGTTTGTCTCACATCATATTAGCACTCGTACCTAATTATAACATGGTTTATGTCTTAATTGGTACATTGATGATATATTATTTTGTGTATTTTATTTAATCACATTCACTTATGAATTAGGCTTTTGTTATTTGAGTGAAAAACTTATTGGTGCACTCTAAAGGTGCCAAGATATTGGTGTTGAATCCCAAAAATAGAGATTCTTATTATTATTTTTTTAAGGCATCTAATAACCTTTTTTATATTTAAAACTTTCCTTTTTCTCTATCTAAAACTTTTCATTATTCTTATGTTATGTCTCCCAACTATCTTAAGGTGGTACAAATCGATAATAAAAATGTTACATATAAATTGCACCATGCCATCTTTCAACAACATGCAACTATTTATATTGAACACCTCCATTTGGTCACACCGAGTAGTCTCTTTACCTAACCCAATCAAATCCCTTTGGAAAATTTCACCTCATATGTAAAGCCCTCTCTATATTGCATGGATTATCGTAGCTTGTTTTTTTGTATGTATTGGTTTGATTATTTAGTTCATTCACTCAAAATAACACATCAAAAAACTTGTGATTACATTGTTTTCAATGACATGGTATGCATTGTATTGATTGGTTTTTGTTAGCACTAGCATAATGGTTTAATTAACTTTTTTTAAAAGTATTTTTTATGATTTATAACTTATTAGTATATTTTAAATTCTACTAATGATCCCAACTTTTGGCATTCTTTAATTGATCAAGCTATTCTTATGCCTAATTAAACATGCAATTTTTATTCAATGAAAATGAATGAATGTTTCATGTGCTTGGCTTCAAAACTATCTTACATTATTGCATTTTATTCAAGATGTTTTCTGGCATCATTAATCACTAAGGTTGTCCTATTTTATTTATTAGATAGTAAAAAAAGTATTTTAAGACAAACCTACGAAATAAGAAAACCCAATTTTAAGAAAAAAATAAATCTATGTTTTAATAATTAAAATAGTACAAACTATATTTTAACAATTATAAATACTAAAATATAATGTTTAGAAATAATATATTAGATATTATAAGAGTATTAGATCATCATCTAAAGACTATGATAAAGCAAAATGTCAAGCAACTTTTCCATCAATAAAGAACAAAGAAAATTAAACTATCTTGCATGTTAATCGACTACCTTTAAAATTCAAAATTCTTACAATCTATAATTAATAGTGTACTCAGTTAATACCGTCATATTAATGGGTTTAAAAAAGATAATAATTGATACATGATATACTATGTCAAGATCACAATCGAGTTAATCTAATATATCTTATTTTGTTTATTATATTTGTAGTTTATTATATGTCATAATAGGCCATCTATAAATAATACACTTATGTTTTTTAATCCATTTTTTATATATTTTATTATTTTTATATTTTTTTATTAAGAAGTATATTTTTGTTATTTTTTTAGTTTAGTTTTTGCTTTGTATTTCTATGGATATTCTTTATGGAATGAAAGGAGAAAGATTATTATTTTCTTAGTATTGTCTCTTAATTAAAACTATGATTTCTTTTGTTGTGTATACAAACATATTCTTAAGCTTTACACTAAGTTCTTTCATATTGTGATTCGAAGATATTTGAGTTGTGATTTTGATTTATATCTATCATCATCATCCTTTTTATTATATTTCACTTCAAATGCTATACAAAAATTCATCATATTAGACATAATAATTATATCAAGATGCTTCTATAGATGAACCTAGCAATTTATATTTGAAATTCATATATATTAAGATTTAAAATCTCTCCACTAGTTGAGTCTTTCGTTAACTATAATATCCTCAAATTTTGATAGCAATAAAATTGTACTAGTATTATAAATGTTTATGTAAATACTAGCCATTTCATAAAATATATTAGAAGTGCTTGAAAAATAAAATAATTCAAAATATAAAAATAAATATATTATCAAATTAAGCTCATCAAGATGAGTCCAAAGATATTTATTTTTTCTCAATTGGAGGTTATTTAAAATATAATTTCTTGAAGTGAAAAGATTTATAATAAATAGAATACTAAGTTAACACATACACACGCACACACATAGATATATATATATATATATATATATATATATATATATATATATATATATATATATATATATATATATATATATATATATATATATATATATATATATATATGTTTACTATATCCCTATTTGTTAGATTTTGAGAAAATGGACAAACCTTAATCTCTTCTCTCTGAGTGACCTAAAGCCTTAGCCTTCATTCCTCTTATCACCATGCCACTCATCATCATGCACTTGTTGGAGCATCATGAAGATGGAGGAAACACATCAATTGGGCTTTCAACAAGGAAATTTTATGAGTCCCTTAAACTTAAATCTCTAATTTTGCACTTATTCCTACATAGCTTGGGTTCAACGATGTGTTTGGTATAGTTTCAAGCCTAATCCAGCCACCACATTGATATTGTGTTGATTGGAGAGGAGTTGGCTGGTGAACTCCTTAAGATCAGGGCATTAGAGGTGTTGTGAGGAGTGAAAGGAATATTAAAGGAAAGAAAACTAAAGAAAATCAACAAATCAAGACTTGCTCTCATGGTATGAACATTTTGGTATATTCATTAAAGCCTCCTTTGTATGTTATGGCTTAAAGTTCATAAGAGCACAGAACAAAAATCTATAATCATGAAAATTCTTGATGAAATTGTGAAGTATTATACTATGTTGGATTTGCAAGACATGCAAAATTGAAGGGAACTAAATATATGACTCCATTGACATCAAAGTAGACATCTAATACATTTACTTATGCATATGATTGTTGTATTGATGTTTAATAACATAGCTTAGTGAAGGCTTGTTTGTGTATAGATGCATATGTCAGATGTTGTGATATACTATTGTGTGTTAGCATAAAGTATATTATGAATTATGCTATTAAGTTGTGGTGATTTGTATTTTGTACCAGTATTGCTTACATTGCATGATAATCTTGATGTTGATAGCATAAACTTGTGTAAGCATGTAGACACATTATAAGGGATGTACTATTATTTGTTGGTATGATGTGATTTTCACATAATGCTATCGAGTTACATTGATTTACATGTTGTGCATGCATTCCTTACATTACTTGATAAGTTTGATGTGTATGAGTACTATTGAATTAGCATATGACATCTTATGATTGATAATAAAATGACATAAAATAGTATGATTTGTTATGTGTTGATAAGAAACATTTAGCTAAGTGAAACTAAATGAGTATTCTATGAATATGACATTAACTAAGTCTCTTAAGATTGTGTGATTAACTAATGAAGCTCAATAAGTATCTTAAGGGTATGACACTAATTTACCCTCTTAAGATTGTGTGATTGGTTGATGGAGCTTGGTTAACATTCTAAAGATATGACATTAAGCAAGCCTATATGATTGTATGATTAGCTAATAAAGCTTAGTAAACAACTTAGGGGTATGATACTTGGTAAGCCTCTTAGGATTGTGTGAACATGCAAAGAAGATTGATTGTTAATAAGAAAGGAAAATAAAAACGACTGCCAAATGTTCCAATTAAAAAAGAAAAAGAAATGACATATGAAATATACCTGTTAAGCTTGTATATGTATCATAACATGACATTTGTAGTTGATTATAATATTAATACATTGCATGTGACATGACCAAATTACTTTTAATGTTTTGGCACATTCATATATCTTATGTTATCTCTACCAAGTTAATGACATTATTTTGGCTTATTTATTGATACTAACATTTTAGGTGCATTAGAAGTGCATCAAAGGGAATAAAGTGTCCAAATAAAAATAGATAGATTTGTGCACTTTATTTTGAGATATGTTAATGTATATTAATGTGACATTAGATGTAAACTATGTAATCTTTTTATTATGTTACATTTATTGTATATATGTGAAACTATGTCAGACAAAATAAAAAAATAAAAAAAAAAGAAGAAGACATCAAGAAAAAAGCATAACACTATAGATGAAACTTAGTAATATGGAGCACCAATACCAAAATGATGATGATGGTGTATAGACAAATTTGCTTTACTACTAAAAGGGTGATGAAGGTAAGAATGTTGACAAATTTAGTTATAATTGTGATATAAAAAGTGATGATGATGTAAGTTATAGAGAGGGGAGTCATGTCGATTGACATTTGGCTCATATATAAGTGAAGTAGGTGAAGGGCTTTGGGTTAAATATAGGTTTAGTTGGAGTCAATTCAAAGTGCAAGTGAACAATGAGATTGAGGCCTAAGCAGAGGCAACAAATGGTGAGGGTCTAAGATTAAACGAAACTTGGGTGAAAATATTAGATGAATGGGGCATCTATAATTAAGTAGTTTTAAGTGACATTTTGCAATCATTAAGATGAAGATCAAGATGTATATAAAGAAAAGATTAGCCTACTCATGGAAGTTTTCCCATACAAGCATACACTAGATCAATCTAGATAGATTCTTAAATTTCACAAAATTCAAAAGCATCTATCGTCTACCTATCTTATAAGGGCATACAACTCTAAATTTATTTCCACAAAATAAAAAAATATAAAAGATCATTAAAAAGATGAACACAATTACTTTAAAGTAATCCCAAATTCTAACATTTTTTAAGTTTAGATTATCACATCTCTTTAATATTTATATTTCGAATTCAAATGTTTAATTTGGAGTAGTCATGTCCCATAAAGGTAGATATATCGAAAATTAACCCATAATCATCCACTAATCGTCAACAACCGTTGTGAGTTTGGTCATTATCACCTGCAACCAAATGTAGTTTTCATCGTCCCCATGAAAAACAGTTCTAGGTTTCTAAACCAAAGAGGACGCTATCTCTTCGAGAAAACAATTGTCACTAATATCATTGTAAATGATGTTATAATATATTATTTTCATGGTACATCTATTAGATAAACATTATATTTTAGTTAAATCAATGAAATTATAACCTATTCAATTGAAAAAACATAAAAAAATTTTAATTTTATTTCTATTAATACTAACCTATATTTTAAAAATAATTACTCATGCAATTATTTTTTATCTAAATATTTTATAAGTTAATCTTAAATATGAAATTTTGTACTTCAATACAACATGACAATCTAGTTGTTCTTTTAGGTGGAGCAATAAATGACCTTACTGATACCAACCATAAAATTAGCAAAAATATATTTTATAATAAATTTTTGGGCATTAAAAACAAAAAAAGATTAAGAAATAAATTGTTTCTAAAAATGATGGTTCTAATTCTTATTAAATTTTTAACTATGAAGTAAATAAAATATTTTAAATTTTTTTGTTAAAATAATTAATATTTTTTAATATTATCTTGAAAGAATAATAAAAGTGCTTTTAGAACTTATCAAACAAAATACAAATAATTTAACAAAAGTTGAAAACACAACACATTAAAAGGACATGAATCCACATCCCACCATATGTCAAATGGAGATCCGCTGAAAAGCGGCGGATGTAGTTTTAAAATACAAACAGTTATTTAAGAGTCATCATTTAAAGATTAGAAAATTTGGTAACGTGTGATTTTCTCTTAAAACGCTGTAAAAAGCACATATGGCATTGGCAGATTGTCCTTTTATGTGTGAACCACTTTTTAAATCTTTTTTTTTAAAATTTAAAATATAAAAAAACAAATAAATATTTTTTACAAAAAATCATTTTTATTAGAAAAAGTTAGGAAAAAAATATTTTTTATGACTTTTAATAAACTATTTATTTGCTTATTATGAAGAGGTGTAGCACATGTCCAATTTATTAATTCTATTTTAAAAAATATATAAAATACATCAAGGGAGGAAACCACTTAATTAATATCAATCCTTTTCAAGATAACCAAATTAAATAAATAAGTAGATAAAATAAATAAATTTGTGCAAATATTTAAAAAATAAAAGAAAAAAAATGAAGCCGTCCATGCAATTGTATATAGGTGAATATCACATAAATGAATTTCTCTTCAAAAAGAAATGTTAAAAATAAATAAAAACAAGAAAATTACTCACAGATAGAAGTTTTTGGAAATTTATAAAAATTAAATATTTTTTGCTGAAATTTGTAAATAAGCTTTTGCAAATTTACAAACAAGCTTATATGACTTCTTCAGCAGTCACCATAGGTGATGGTGATGAACAAGTCTACCTTTCAACTGAGGCGATGTTTTAAACATTTCTTTCTTTCTTTCTTTCAAGGCTGTTTAGAGCTTCTCCATCTCCTTCATCTCCTTCTGAGCCTTTCACTCCTCTGCTTCTATGCTTTAGAAGATCGGCAGGTGACCTTTCATGTGCAAATCTTCCCTTCATATCCCACAGCAAAGGGGCAATCTGATTCTTCTTCAAAAGATGTGTTTATAGAATACAAGGAATAGATTGAAGTCAAAAGAGGTGTCTTGTGAGCAATTAAAGCATAACTACACAAGGATGAAGGAAAATTGTGAAGGAGAAGGCTGTTCCCTTATGCAGTTCAGGCAAGAATCTATCTTAATTTTTTGTAACTTTTTTGGGTTTTGTTTTGACTTCAATCTACTCCTGTTAACAATTAGATGTCCTCTTATTTTGTTTATATTGAGATCACTTTCCTTCTCTTTATATCTGCAAGCATTCCCTTCATATCCACAGAATATTTTGAACAAGACAGCAAGAGGCAATCTGATTATTCTCCAAAAGATGTGTTTTTACAATAGAGTAGCTGATCGAAGTCAAAAGAGGTGTCTTTTGAGGGCAATTAAAGCATAACTACACAAGAATGAAGGAAAACTGAGAAGGAGAAGACTGATCCCTTAAGCAGTTTAGGCAAGAATCTATCTTAATTTAATGTAACTTATTTGGGTTTTGTTTTAACTTCAATCTACTCCTGTTTACAATTAGATTTCCTTTTGTTTTGTTTGTATTGAGATCACTTTACTGCTCTTTATATCTGCAAGCATTCCCTTCATATCCACAGAAATTTTTGAACAGGACAGCAGAGAGGCAATCTGATTCTTCTCCAAAAGATGTGTTTTTAGAATAGGAGGAACTGATCGAAGTCAAAAGAAGTGTCTTGTGTGCAATTATGGCAGAACAAAAGCATGAAGGAAAAGAAAGCTGATTTCTTATGCAATTCAGGCAAGGATCTATTTTTAAATTTTTATGACTTTTTTGGGTTTTGTTGTGACTTCAATATGCTCCTAATGCACACAAAGTTTTTTGAACTACATAATAAAAGGGTAATCTGATTCTTCCCCAGAAGATGTGTTTTAGAAGAGGAGAAGAAGCAGATTGAAGTCAAAAAATGTGTCTTGTGTGCAACTAAAATACCACAACACAAGGATGAAGGAAGAGCTGTGAAGGAGAAAGCTGATCCCTTGCCTCTGCTTCTTATGTAGTAATTCAGGCAAGAATATATTTTAATGTTTTACTACTTCTTTGGGTTTTGTTATTCGATCTTCTCTTCCTATTTACGATTTGATTTCCTTTTGTTTTGTCCATATTGAGATAACTTTCATTCTCTTTATACACGTCAAATCTGTCTCAATCATGAAAACCAAGTTTACTTTACTTGAATGAAAGCAATACACAGTTTTGTAAACTGATTACCTTTCCATTCTTCATGTGTTGCTCAAGCAGGAGGCTGACATCCAAATAGAAAAAGAGGGTAGAGACAAGACCATGGACTTCAGAGATAGGATTGAGTTGCAGCTCCTGAGGGTCTCAAGAGGTGCTCATGAGCTGACCCAACTGATTGAGTCATGGTCCAAGTCTCCAAATGTCAATGGCCAACCAAAACACCTTGTCAATGGCCTCCTAAGAGGATCACTGGATCTCCAGGAGTCATTGTTGATGCTTTCCAGGCTTCAGGAGGCTGAGAAAAGAATGTCAATGACTCAAAAGAGAAGGCAGCAGGATGGAGCAGATGATTCCTTTGAAGGCACGAGAAGCAGAAGCTTTCACAAGGACTGTAAATCCGGTAGACTACAGGGGCCTAGTTGCTCCGGTTGCGAGCCTTCATCGAGCTGTGTGGAGTTGAAGCAGGTGGTAAGGGACAGACTTGTTAGGCAGAACTCCCTGCAACTGAGCTCTGATGAGTGCAGAACTCCCCCTAGCAAACATTGTGTGCTCTCAGGAAGAAGGGAAAATTTTTCTGCACAAACAAAGAAGAAAGCTCCAAACTTGGTTGCTAAGCTCATGGGTCTTCAAGAATTACCCAATGGAGTCATGGGTCTTGACTCAAAAAGGAAAAAATTAAAGCACAAAACGCTGGATGAGATCATAGAAACAATGAGGACCAATGGAGTTCTGAAGACCAAACAATATGTAAGCCTCGGAGATAACTCTAAGGCAACAGGAGAAATAGCAGGAACCCATACAAACGGAGGCATCCCTCCTATTGTGATCATTAAGCCTCAGAATTCTCCTTGTTGGAAAAAGGAAGAAGACAATGTTTCCAGCTATGGCTGCACGCTGCAGAAAACAATGGAGGAAAGTGGAGCGAAGAGATTTGAGATGGAGACAAATGAAGCAGCACAAAAGGGCAAAGCAGCAGTTGCAACATCCCAGAAGCAGCTAAACAGAGCTGTTGCCATTAGAGAAGGGAAAAGGGCAGAGGACATCAAGAAGCAGGTAGTTCAAGGAAAGAAGCAGATGGAAAGGAAAACAGGGAAAACCATAGCAGAGCCTATTAAGATAAATTCTACTGCAAAAATCACACCTGAGAAAAGACAGCACATAACAAGAAAAGGTTCCCCAAATAAGTCAGTTCGAAAAGATGACAGCCCACTAAAGTTGGCATCTTTCAATTCAACCAGCTCGGCAAAAGGAGAAAAGAGTTCAACAGAAAAACTAATAAAACAACCCATTGCTTCAGCTAAGGTCTCTATTTAAAAAAATACTATCGTTATGTAAGCTATGTAAGATTTCTCAATAAAATTTTCTTTTGAAAAGGATTCAAGTAATTATATTTCTGATGAATCTGTTCAAGTAAAACAGGAAGTAATGAAATTGTGGTAAAAACATCTGTTTTCATAGAATGTCGATCCGAAGGCAAAAGATAGGAAGCAAAGAAATTGTAAAAGTGGAACCCATGGACTTCAGAAACAAGCAGAAAAGGAATCCCCAAAAACTTCCAAGAAGGGTAATCAACTGGGTCACTCGCTTCTCCTCTTTGCTGAAACAATGTATAACTAGTGTCTACTTTCTACAGATGAGATGATGAAGACACAAAAGCTAATCTGCGAGGTGATCCCAAAGAGCAACCGAGCAAAGAGACTATTAGGAGCGATTGCAGAGTCCCTAAAGAAATCCCAAAGTAAACAAACCCCAAAAGCTGCACCTGAAGTGAAATACCACCTCCGGCATCTTCTGCTGAGCTGCCATTCCTTCCGCAACCTCGCGTACGAGCTCTTCGGCATCTTCCTCCCCAAACCCACGTTTTTCCGGTCGGGGTTCTTCGACGAACACGAATTAGGCACAGACCGTCTGTTGCTCGACTGCACGGAGGAGCTCGCGAGGCGGAAGAGCCGAGAGGGGAAGGCTTCGATCTACCAAATGGTTCGAGAGAGGTTGGCGAATAGGTTGGCTTACAGCTCCTTCGGCCACTTGGTGGAGGAGACGAGCGAATGGATCAAGAAGCTGGCGAGGTACGGCCAGGCCGAGGACGGCGTTGTCGGACAGGATGGTATCCACTTCATCTTGGAGAAGGATCTCCTCGGCGAGGGGGGTGTGCTCAACGCCGTGTGGGGCGGAGGATGGGATCGCCGGATCTGCGAAGAAGAGGCGGAGGAAGCTGTCGTTAATGTGGAGGAGCAAATCTTCTCGGGGCTCGTCTTTGAGACTGCCAAGGAACTGTTTCTAATGAAAAAGCCACGGCTCTTAAGAGTTTAGGTATGCGTTTGGAAGTGCTTTCTGAAAAGCACTTTTTAATATTTTTAATATATTGACAAAAATAGTATTAAAATATTGAAGATTGGATATTACAACTAATACATAATCCATAAATTTAAGTAACAAAATTATAATTTTTACCAAGAATTGTACAAAAATCAAAAACAAAATTTCAATTTTGACAAAATTAATAAAATTTTTATTCATTTTTTACTTAAAATATATATATATATATATAACTTATCATGACATGAGTATTGAAATATTAATTTGAAAACATAATTATCTTAGGTTTTGATTTAGATCCATTTTTAATTGAAAATGGATCATCATAACTCATAGAGCATATATAAATTTAAGTGACAAAATTATAATAGTCATTGAAGATTATACAAAAGGCATTAGGAAAGAACAAAATAATGTTTAAATTTTGACAAAATTAAAATACATCTAACTTATGATCATTATTTTTATATTTTTTTAAAGTTATATTGATATGAAAAAGGGATTTAAGGGATTCAAATAAAAGCTTATTTCTATCAAAGGTATCTCTTACTTACAATATAAATAGCTTTTAGGATTTAAAGAGCCTTCAACATCTTTCTTAACTAAAGGAGCCAAATCTGAATGAATTCCTCTTCCTATAAGTAGAAGACATCTTTAAATAACTTGTAAGAGCTTTCAACATCTATTTTTTGAAGCAAAAGCATTTAAGTAACTAACTCATTAATCAATTTTCAAAACTTTAAAACAAAATATTAGAAAGATAATTTTTCAATAATAATGAACACCACTTAGAGAAAAAAACTAATTCATTAATCAACTCAATATTCAACAATAATTTCTTCAAATCAATCTTTAAAAGATACCCCACCAAACAATCTATTTAATGTCATTTTCATTTAGGTTTTACACAAGAATACCAATCTAAAGCCAGCTCAATACTATCACTCAATTCTAAACACAATGCAATAACCACACTTTTAGGGTATTGACTTCACCTCCATATGAGCTGTATCTCATATGGTATTGACTTCACCACCAAGATTTCAATTCAAACATAAGCTTCAACTTTCTTTAAAGATCAGATCTTGTTGGAAGCAACCCAATTATCATGGCTTGGGGTTTGATGAACCTACATGAAATCATCCTCGAGCTCTTGCAGAGATTTGTTGGTGGATGCGATTTGCTTGTTTGATGTCATCTTCTCCGAAATCATGAGCCCCTTGTAGCTTCTGAGGTCTGCCTGCTTCTCCTTCTCGAGCTTCTCCAGTTCTTCGCGCCGCTTCTGCGCAAGCACCACAGGTTTTTGTAGATTTAAGAAAAGTTAAGTTCAACCACAAGAAAAGAAAGAAGAAAACCCTTACAAATACTTGCCTTTTCTCTTAGCAGCTGCTTCTTTTCAGCTCTTTCGGCAGCATTGACTGCTTCACGCTCAGCTGCAGGAAACATTAGTACTAAAATAATTAAAACCATTATCGAATAATTCGACAGAGAACAAACACCTGGGAAAAATCTGGCTTCGGAGGGAGGTTAGACGAACTAATTAGAGATGATAAATCAATAGAAATTGTGTTGCTCAGCAAGACATATACAAAAATTAGGGCTGATGAACTTCATTCAAGTTCAGCTTTCAGGGAGGGAAAAATAAAATATTATCCTAACAAAATTGCAATTAGACAAGAAAGGATTTACGGCAAATAGTTTATGGCAAGGTGTTTTGATTTGGTAAGAGCAGAATATATTGCTGTATACGTCAAAACATTCTAGATGGGGGAATTGGACTAAAACAAGGGCATATTGAACAGAGAAGAAGGGCTTGAAGAAACCCACAATCACAGAGTGCAGAGTGCAGAGTACAAGATTACATGTAAGTCTCGAGTTCTCTCTCTCTCTCTCTCTATATATATATATATATATATATATATATATATTGGTCTATCTATCTATCTATCTTTACTTATGTGTCCCCTTTCTCTGTGGCCAACAGCTCATCTTATAGAATGCTATCATGATCCCGGGATGGAATGAACTTGATTGGCTATCTCATCGCCTCTCCGCTGTTTATCCTCTACAAAAGTAATCCCACAATTGGGCAGCCAATGTGATCGGGTGATCAGGATCCATTTGAGAATGTCTTTGAAAATTAATTCTCAACAGGATTCTTTTGTTTGGATTTATACCAGAATGTCAAAACCAATGATGTTGTCCCTTTTCTGGACCAGGCCTGGAGGCCACCGAGACAAACAAAGAACTTTGCAGAAGAACGAAGCTCGTTCATGTCGAAAATGGCAGCTATTGTAGAGGGATGCCTACCAAGACAGGATTGTCACATGTCATTCCTCGTTATTTGATTCAAACTAATAGGCTGCAATCTATCCCCAGCCATTTGGGTCTTCACTGATTCCCCAAACTTTCCAGCTCAATTTTGTGGACTCTGGAAAGTCCATAATGATTGCTACCCAAATGCATTTTGAGTTTGAGGGAGGAAGAGCATGATGGCAGAATTCCAAGGCAATTGCAGTGCAGTCGACAATGATAGCCATGCAGAGAAATCACAAGCAAGGATAGATTCGAGTAATTCCTTCCCATGCTCTTGGTCTTGTCTCCTCTGATAATTTCCACATGCCTTTTGAAATGAAAAGCCGTTTAGTTGTCCCATTTGGGTCCTTTTTGCCCACAGTAATCATCTGGTCTTGAATGTCACCTACAAGAGAATGCATCTGTGATATATGAAGATTAATTTGTTGTATGGCCTCTAGCCAAAGATTTTGCCTCTCATCGACATGCGGGCCAAGTTATCTTGAATTTAGGAATAAAAGTCTTCATGAGAAAATGTGCTTGATTAGAATTAAGGCAATATGTGCACTTTAACTCTCTTTGAAGACTTCCATTTCATTTTCCCATTATCCAATTCTTGAAGACTAAGGCAAACATTGCCCTTGGCCTCTCTCACTAAAACCCTTCCTATTTATTTTTTCAAGAAAAAACTTGAGAACTAAGGCACTTGTCCCCTCAATGGAGCCCTTCATTTTTTTTTTCTAAAAAAATTCATAAACATCAAGATACTCATTAGTTCTTAACCTCTCCTTGAACCCTTTCACTCTATTGTTCTAACAACATATTCATGAGGACCAATATACTCATAAGAAGTTGGCCCCTTCGAAAAGTGTGTACTTTTATTTTCCCTTGAATAAATTTTGAAGGACCAAACCACCCATTACACTTAGCCTCTCTAAAGTCTATGTTTCTATGTCTTTGGGAATAGTTTCTCAAGAATCAATGTGCTCATTGGTATTTAACCACTTCTAGAAGCCTTTGATCCTATTTTCCTTAAAATGAATTCTCAAGAACAAGGTATTTTTTGGTATTTGATCTCTCTCTCTCTCTATAGCCTTTTTGATTTTTAACTTCATACTTTTACTTGCACTCTTGAAAAAATTGAAAACTTCAAGGTTAACTTCTTTAATTTCATACTTTTTCTTGTTGATTTCCATCAATTGAATGGCAACCCTTTTCAAAACATTGAGAACTAATCAACTAATAGGATATCTAAAGTTGGCCAACGCATCTTCTGCTTGGTTTTCCACACGAGGAATCTGCAAAATATCAACATACTCAAACTTCCTAAGGCCATCAAAAACCAGCTGTTGATATTTCTTCATGGAAGGATATCAGGTTTCATAAACCTCTTGAACTTGGTTCTTAAAGAGTAATGAATCATCATTAATAACAAGACATTGAACTAACAATCCTGTGATGAATCAAATCCCAACTAAGTGGCCCTCACGTATTCTGCTTGAGCATAGTTTTCTACTCTGTTTACCAAATGCTCCATCCTCAACCATGACAACACATAACAAAGTCAACCAGAGCTTTTAGAGAAGATAAAATGTAAACTTGTGTAATGCAATAAAAGAAATTGACAAGAACAAATGAAATGAGCCATGTAAATGGTAAAAAATACCTTTTAGATCTGGTTTTTTCTCCACTTTAGTCTTGTTCAGTCTGTTGACAATCTCATTAACACGTTTTTCTACTCTCACAGTACGAACCTGTAGAAGAAAAATGTAAGTTGAACTCTATGTGTAGTTAAAAGTAGTTAATTAAATATCACAAGAAATGGGACAAGTAACTCTCAACATATAGACAATCAATTTTGTAAAAAATAGAATTTAAATATAAAACATACACAAGATATAAGAACCCTCTAGTCTAATCAACTTGGGAAAGTGTATGATAAATAAAAATGTGTTTTAAAAATGACTTTGTTTTGGGAAGGAGAAAAAAGGGGGATTCCCTCTACCATGTCATTTTGATGCCTAATCCACATTCCATACTCCTTTTGTCGAGATGCACTGTAGTTTGGGTCCTATTTGGATTGTAGCAACAATTTATGCTTGGCTTTGCTCCTTACACTCAAAGAACCCTTTGGAACAACCTTTGGTATATCTTTGTGGACCTTCCCTTCGCAATTGTGAGAGGGAATTTCAATTGCATCCTTTCAAAGGCTAAGCACAAAGGAAGGAAGCCTTTCACATTTTAGCATGCTGAAGAAGATTTTGCTTGCTTCCTGAGTAACTTGAACCTGCATAATCTGCCATTTGAAGGCCCGAAGTACACCTTTTGTAACAAATAAAAAGTGAAAGCCAAAGTTTGGTCTTGTCTCGACAAAGTTCTTATGAATTTGGAGGGATTACTCAAAATTTCTGGCTTTGAAGTCCATCATTTCTCCTATATTAGATCGGACCATTGATCACTACTCTACTTAACTAGCCCCTATTACAAGACAGTCATTTGCTAATTACAATTTAAAGATGTTTTATTATCTTTCTGTAAGCCTAGGGACATTGTCTATCTCGTGCTTGAACCTCCAATGCTAGAGGATACCCTCCTACTCTACTCAATCATCAATGTGTGTGCACTCTCGTGCACCTTGACTCTTAGAGAAATTGGGGAAACTTCTCTCCTTGTGTGATTGCCTTAGAGATAAGATCAATTCTCCCCTAATTAAGGAGATGAGTGACCAAGGGCTCATTGATGAAGAACAATCCAAAATTCTTTCACTTGTTGCTGATTATAATTACTCCTAATCATCAATTTCAATGTTAGTTGGATGTTGCTAGGGAGATAGATATTCCATGTTATTCCACAAAACCACCGCTATTCAAAAGCATGCAAATCACATAGTCTCCATTGAAATTGATGATGGCATGTCCTTTACGCCCCAATAGAACATCAGACAAGCCTTGCTCAAATTCTTTAGGGAGAAATGGGGTGAGAGACACCTAATTCAAACATCACTTTTGCCTTTCCAAAGCCTAAGGATCATCCATATTGTCGATAAAATTAGGGACCTTTGTGCTCTTATCATTGACAAAGATATTTTCTTGGTTGTCAAGCCCGTCTCGTAATAATGCTACACCAAGATTGTCAAAAGCTAATAGGACAATGTTGGTGCAAACATCCTCTTTGTTGTCCTAAACTTCTTCAATATCAAGTCCCATCATAATTTATCACTCTGTTATCCACTTCGCAAAATGTCACAATGGTAATGTGAAACAACCATCATTCTAATTCCAAAACTTGGCACGACCATCTAGCTCAATCACATCCCTCTCATCAACTCATGCACAACAATCCATAAAACCAAAAGTCTAATCAATAAAGTGAAGTCTTGCCTCAATTAGCAACTCATGAGCAAAGTATGTTCATCCTAGTCACACTATTCACAATAAATATTTTCTTGTCTATGAGTTCTTTCATACAATGAATTATTCCTTATCCTCCTTTAAGCTAAGATCTTTCAAAGTGAATATAGAACAAAAATGTGATAAGTTGGGCCTTCTTTATGGTTATGCTCAAATACTTTGGCTTCCTAAAAAGGTGGTGATCCTAAGTCTCTAGATATATATCCAATCCCCCTTTACATCTTAATAGTGATAGAACCAATTAAATTTTGGCAATTCAGAGCATAAGACAAGGCTACCCTTTATCACTCTATTCTTAGCTCTAAATTATTATCCTTCATGATTCAACAAAAAATGGAGATTGATGTCCTAAACAAAATCCTTATCACTTTGTCTATTCTGCTTATTTCCCACCTCTTATTTGCAAATATTAGCTTACTATTTGGCCCACAGGCTACTCTAAGTCTTGAGAGTTTACTTTTGTTCTTGACCACCATTGCGATTTCTCAAGCAACAAGGTTAATAAGCCTAAATCTTGGTCTGCTTTAACAAGAGAATCCTCTAAAGCATGAAAAAATATTGGTAAATAAACTCCTCTTTAAATCCTAAGTTGAGGAAAAGTATCCAAACTAGCTCTCAACTTATCCATTATGATCAATATTTTATTGACACAATTATGGGCCAACTCGCTTCCTAGGGCAGGAATCCTCCTCTCAATTATCAAGATTTTTATTATAAACAACATTCTTGCCTCTATTCTTATTTGAAAACACATTTTTAATCCCCTTGATGTGGCCAATGCTATTGAAAAGATTTTACCAAATATGATAGGAATGTTCTTAACCAATATCCTTATTACTTGCCTTTCAACATTGTAAACCTAAGAACCATGAAGGTCTCTAGATTCATAGACTAAGAAACTAGAAGAATATTCCAAACCTAAATTTACTTTCCAAATTTTAGACAACAAGCCATCCATCTAGATTGAATGACTCCAATTCAAGTATAGTGGTCATGAACAACATCTAAGAGCCTAAGAGAGGTAACTCATCAGCTTGAAAGCTCATTCGTTAGGCCAGCCCAATGGCAGCTCGAAACTTTGTTTGGAAAATTAACAATGACAGTTGTGTTAGCTTTGCCCTTGACCCTTGGAATGGATCGACCATTAACCACTAACCCACCTTCAATAAGGATGCTCCCTGACCTACCATTGTTTCAAACCTTGATGATGACAATGGAAGATCAATGACCTAACTCATTTTTTTCATAGCTCTATAATTGATAAGATTGTGCTTTTGGACCAAGCTCCTCACGAGAATAGTAAAATTCACACCTAAAGTTCAACAAACAACCCTTGTGTCCTCACCTTACTTTAAAATCTCATTGTTCATTCTTCCTCTAGCATTTAATGCAAAAATTAAAAGTTTTGCATATTCCATTGGACAATCTATCATAATGTAATGCCAATCCTTGATTAACTCAAATGAAGTAATATTTTTGCTAAGTAATTGAGTCCTTGAATGTTAGTGCATCGAAGTTCTTGAGCAAGTTTCATGAAACTATTTGAAGGTTATTCAAGTTATCTATGCTATCCATAAAATATACCCATTACCTAGCCTACTAAAAAACCTTCTATTGTATTCTTTTTCTCTCTCTCTATCTCTCTCATTAGATGACATTCACAAGGATTGTAGCCTTATTGCTATTATATGGGTTGCAGCCCCTCCTACCATCATCAACTTCAATCACATTGTATTTTTTATCAAAGTTACCACCAACTCAAAAGTTTGGGAAGGGATCCCTTGAGCTCATTAGACTCTCTTTGTCCCTCCCTTTCTTGGCGGAATCCACCCCCCTCTCCGATTTGTGTTGAAACAAGATAGAATGGTCCATAATGTAGATGCTATGACTATAGCTAAGGACTATCTTACCTCTCTTAATACAACTACTAGTCAACGCCTTGTTACTTTTATGCCATCATACATTGAGGTTAAAGCTGTGCAGCTGGCCCTCCTATTTGACATTCTTTTACGTGCAACATTACTTTGGGGCTTGATTTGAGTGTGACACCATGACCATTTTCATTAAGCTCTACAATGATATGTTGAGAAATGATCCTAACTCCAGGTTCATGGAGGCTGCCCATACTTGCAGTTCTCCAACATCCGTATAACTAGCATCCTTAGATTTACAAATAACATGGAAGGGGCAGGGCCTTGCTAGTTGCTTTTTCTAAGATAGTCAACTGTGATATGTTTTGTAATTTGTTCATTGCTACTTAAATCGAAAGAATACAATTGCTGTTTCAAAAAAGTAAACCTAAGAGACTTGAGAAATAATATTGCTAATATAAACAACTACATAAAAAGGATGGGTACAACCCCCATAATACAAATTCTATCATTTATGGATTGTTTGTTTTATTTGGTAGATTTTATTGATCTCGAGCCATTTTCAATTTGTTTATGGACCTTTTTATTTAAAGATGCTCTCTTTAAATCCTTAGCCATCTCAAAAAGTTTGCTATCAATTAAATTCCATTGGTTTGTAATTCAATCTTAATATGAGGCATCATCGTGCAATTTGCTTGCAAGAAATTCATTGAACACATATCTCTATTGTCTTGATTTCTTCACTTCCTCCTTAATTTGTGAAGTACTGAACATACCTATAAAATCCTCAAGTTTATAAATCAGAATGTTCTTGTGTACATAAAAAGTCCAGTGAGATTTATAAAACTACTGCTATATGTTCCCCCCCTAAATGCTAACCATTACATGTTCTTGCATTTAATTAAAATTAACAGTATAGTTCAATACCTGTCATACATTTTTTGCGTAGTTTACATTCATTCAACCATTCCTATCCATCTTCAGAGCATTACCCAAATTTGCGATAGGTTGTTAAGAAACTTTTCATAACAATGGCTGTGCTTTTGTAATTGTGTTATGTAAGCACATAGTTAACCCAGATCTCAAAAAGCAAGAATTAAGAGGAGCAAAGGTTTTGAAAACAAAGAGTCAGAAGTTTAGTGCAAAGAGAAACCACACAGCAATTGTTTAGTTCTTGTTAAGTTCATGCATAGAAACAACTACAAGCGATATGCACCCATGGATAAAAAAATAAGATAAACTATGCATTGCTTATTCACAACAAACAAAAGAAAGTATGATTTCTACCAAGTTAATTTTGGTCAGGTTAACAGCACTAATATAAGGTGAAGGCTCCTTAATTGAAGGATGTTAATACTCACAATGCTACAGCAAGATATAAAGTAAAAAATTAAACAGAAAACTGAACAATTATAGATCATAGAATGAGAAATTTTCCATTAATATCACAGAACAAATTTAATTTTGAACTACAAGGATATACAATGAAAATGATTCCTATTTTACCAATGAGTTACAACTCGTATGACATTGATCTCATCTTCAAAAAACACCACAACAAATATAAATTATTCTGGAGAGTACATCTAACAATAGATTACCAAACAAATTTTTTCAACAACATAATCACAAAATTTTTGAAATTTCTTCATTAATCCGTTTAATATTCAATAATAATTGTATTAAATAAACCTAAAAACCACCAAACACATCATAGATTGAACTTCAACAGAGATAGAAAGGGTGCAACTTGACAAGCAGAAAAACCCAGGAAGGATATGAATCAAAACAAGACATTGCAGCAAATAAATCAACATATTCTTATAGCCAAGAAACTTTCCTTACAAAACATAGAAAAACAATTAAATCAGCGAAAACCATTAGCAGTTAAATTATGTTTGTACACTCGAAGAGTTGTCACGGTAGTTATTCTTGTCGTCACTATCAACTTTATGATTAAATGGGTCACCAGTATAAATAAATTTATCGTCATTTGAGTAAAATGCTAGTGTTCCAAAAAGCGGAAATATTTTGATTGCCCGGCACAATGCACCTAAAGGATCGCAATCAACAATCAAGACAGAAGCAACACTCACCATTTTAGAGTTGTGAAACCCAACCTGCCCAACATCCATGGAAGGAGTCTTTTTCAAGTTATACCAGGGAGAATAGACAACATCAACATTATTCACCTTATTGCCTGCAAAAAAACATACAATATCCATAATTAGGACTTAGGAATTAAAAATTTACAGAAACAAAAGTTAGTCTACAGAACAACTTCAACATTGAGGAAACATAGTAATAAAGAAGGGAGAAGGGTAAATAGAAAGAAGACAAATTATATCATTAGGTTAACAAAAAACATTGAAAACATGAAAGGACAACTTCATGTGAATAACTACTTGTTTTACTATAATTTGACAGGGCTAATCTCTATCTTCTATTTGGCAGTCAATTTATTTATTCAGAATGGATTATTAATAGCTAAATGTACCACTAACACCAAAAATTATTCCCAGGCAACTAGAAGTACAAAATCTCATACTCAGATCATTAACTTCCAAACTTGAGGTCCAGAACATTAACTTACAAACTTGAGGTCGACAACCAACTTCCAACCACAGATCACTCACCTCCTGAACTTCAGTTATACAAAAGCCCTTACATTACAAATAACAACCATGCAACCTCAGATATCATGGCTACTACATATGCTTATCCTTTCCCTTTGCAAGTTACAAAATCAAATAGCTATGCATAACACCCATTACACGGTAAACATGTCACGGGTCACTATTCATGAATAATGCTACAGTTGTCACATGGCAATCAAAAACTTGCATACGAAAAAACAGAATCAATGCTGAAGGGATCAAATAGCATATTACCAGCTGCAAGCGAGAAAAAGCATAATAGATGTTTCAACATGTACTTAAACATGGTAAAAGCAGCAGCATATAAATAAATGGTCATTGCATGGTTTCCTCATTGCCATATATTTCTTTGCAACAGAAATCAGGGGAATGGAGACCAAGATGAATTAACCAGTAAAGATCCTTCACCTGGAAAATTCTGATGAGGAAGAGAACTTTTTTCTCTTCTTCTTAGCCCTACAATAGGAAAAGCTCAGCAATGCTTGAGAATACAAAGTCTTTACACCACCTACAATATCATCAATGCCAGAGAGAAAAAACTTCCGATTTCGTTTTTTTTTTCAACGAATACCAAGACTCTTCTATCATGTTTTTCCAGGCACCAGCATGGGAAAACATGCTTGACAGGACCCAAAAAAAAACGTTTCACTCGTGTCTAATTTGAGCATCACAAGGTTCTTTCCTAGAAACCCACCTGAGGTAAATATCTTCCTGTCAGCTTTTTCCACTAGCTCCATTTTCAACTCTAACTTGTCAATGGGGCGAGGGGAGAGGAACCATAGGAGCCCACGCTGACAATGTTGCTTCACAAGTCAACTATTTTCCACCTCATTCAACTAAAACCACAGTGCATAGACAATGGTCTGATTGCAACCATTTTTTGCATCATAATGATTCAATGTTGATACTACTTTAGTTGTAGTCTACACAAAAGCAACTAGAGAAAAAAGGACAAAATACCTACTTTGAGTGCCAAACATGAACCAAATTGTGGTAAAGCCCTCATCCTCCACATGTTCAACATATAAAGAATACATCAAACAATATGGCTGTGTTAGAAAGCGATGACCATACCAGAACTGTTTACCAAATCATGATGTTGTTGCTCACTCCACATCAATTTGGGAGGAGTCCTAATGCCCTGGTGGTGGATAGGGTAAGAACTAATGAATTTTGTGACATCAATTGGCACAGCCATCATTGTTCTTTTAGCAAAACCATAAAGACGATAATGATCAAGTGTTAATTCCTTGAAGTAGCTGCATAAATTTGTCACTTAAACCTTTCTCAAGTATCAGAGCAATTACCTCAAGTGGTATTCTAGGGAGGAAGGAGGGGATTGGATGCTCTAACTCCTTGATTCAGTGGCAACAAATCACTAATTCCAGCAGTTCCTTATGCCAATAAGTGGAAGAGGTCTGTAAGTAGACTATCTCACCGTCAACGATCAGAAAACCATCCAGATTCACTAGTTACGTCATTAAGCCCTTCGTACCCAAGTTCATTAGTCCCTTTGATCCTGGCCATAACTACCATGAGTTCCACTCCAAAAGCAGATAACCAACATCTACCTAACAACTGGCAGTGAAAGTACCTTCCTTGTGTTTGCAAATATTGGTGTCTACAAAACAACAATACCTATCCACCAAACTTCACAAATTACAGAACTCTAAAATCTATGCAAAAAAATATGGTAACTCTTTTTGCAATATAAGGGCATGTACACTTATATGTGCACATAAACATGCATAGACATACATAGACACACATACAAACATACATAAATTATATATATTATAGATATTTCATACACATATGCACCCACATAGACACACATTACATAAATTACACATATTAATACATATATGCATATATATACATACACACGCTATACGCACTACACACAAACACCTACATAGACAAGCATATAATATTACATTAAATTAAACTATATATATGCATATATACATATATACATACACACATATACACATACAAACCTACGAATATAGACATACAAACACACAAGCATGTGACCCTGCACTCACCCACCTGCACACACACATGCACATCTCATGCACATATGTCCCTCCCCTCACCCATATATATACACACATACATACATACATATGAATATCTGTATGTATATTTTGAATAACAATTACATACATAAAGAACACATGATTTTAACCATATTTGTTTAGATTACTAGTGCAAACTAATGAAGTAGGGTGCCAACTCATGACCTTGTGAAATAAAAACAGTGCATGAGTACTCCCTTCGTAACAAGTCCAACTAGGAGCATAGTAAGCACTTGTTTCTAAACCTAGTTGTCCCTCTAAGGCCAAGCCATGTTTTCTTTCTCTTTACTTATTCTCATGGCTGCAGTAGGTTTGGAAGTGCCAATAACTTGCTCAGTCAAATAAAGTTGGTTACCCACAAGAATTGACCAAGATTTTGACCTCTAAAGACTATCCTCCCTAATGATTGAATATGGGCATTGCAATCATGAATGATATTGATTTAAAGACATCCAACCACATTCATGCAACTCAAGCTCTCAATCTTTCTAAATTTATAGTATAAATCAAGGTTGAAAGCCTTCTCATGCATATTTGAATCTAAGGATAATCATGCTTTATGGCATGATTAATCATGATATAATCCCCAATTCAGATCATAACAACACAAAAAAAGCATGACTATAACTAAACAAGCATATGCAAACCTAGAAAAATCAAATTATAATGTAAAGATGAACTAAGGAAAATCAAAAGCAATTCATCAACAAGGATATAATTTAAAACTTGCTGCTCTTGCTTTAGCAGCTCAAGATGTGGCCTTAAAAATCGAGCAACACTTGATCCAATGACAAGATTATAAATGGAGATCATGTGGTTGAGATTCAAGGCAAAATGTTAAGAATTTAGAATAGACTCTAGACCCAACATAGGGAAACTTAGAACTTAAACAGAATCATGTAACCCAAAAGCAACTTGCAAAGACTTTGGTGGCAACAAGGGTTTCTAGTCTCCTACTCTTAAATAATAGATATGAATGCAATTTGAAAATAGATAATAAGACTTGTCATGGAGTAAGGGGTAAAAATTCTAATTTGGGAATTAGATTGGGTATTATCTTAAGTATGCATAATGTTTATCTCAAACAATTTAAATACAAGTATACCAAGGGCAAGTCCAAACAGAAAAGTTTTACATTTGTCAACTAACCAATAAAAACATGTTATAAACTACTAACCATGGCTGATTACATGAACTCACTAATGCCCTTATTTCTATTAATTAATAATTTCTTTCCTAATATCCAAACAATTTATCCTTTCTAAGTCATCATATTTTTATCCATTCACTTATTTATAGAAGAAAATTTTCATAGCTTGAATCTCCTAATACAGAACTTACATATAACATATCCAAACTATCTATTACGACTCTTTGCAAATTCACCCCCAATAGTTAACCTACCAACATTACTCCAAATACGCTAGTTCTAATCATGTCCTTTTAACAAAAAACACTCATCTATCTCTCAACATCATCATAATTGCATGTATTTGTCCATTTCAACTTCATAAGACAATATTTAATACTATATGATATAATTAGTCTAAATCCAATCATAAAAAACCAACATCAAATCTTAAGTGGAATTTTTTTGTTACACAATAAACCACGATCTTTGATCCAACCAAGCCCTCTAGCAAGGCAAACCCCTGGTTTAGATATTATGTGCCCACATTTAATTGCCAAAAACTTGTAAAAGACAAAAAAAAAACAGCCAATCCAAAACAAGTAAGCATCAGCTCCCTAACTTATTAGCTACCTTCACAATTCACAAAACCTCATTTCATTCAACTTTTACTACACCCTACTTGTAAAGCAACCTTGCAAAAGCCTATTTTGTACAAGACATGTCATGCTCGTTCATTTATAGATGTTTATTTTCTTATTTGATTCTTGTGAGTACAAGACATCTCTCAATAGCCCAAATGCCTCATGATACCTTCTTTCACCTAATTTTGAAGCAAACCAATATCAAACTTCCATCTAAACCCAAATTTGGGTAAACATTTTCTAGTATTGTTTGTAAGAAGATAATAGGAGTGTGAAAGAGAACCTAGGAAAAAAGAAAAAAACGAGAGAAGTCAAGCCTACAATCCCATTGGATAGCAAACAGAAAGGCTTAGATTGAAGAGCTACCACAAAAGGAAACTAGCACCATCCCCTTCAACTATAACAATAACCAACCTACACTTTGAAGGCCTGACTAAGGTTTTCAATGTCTTTGCCTCCGATCAAAGACCTTGCGACAAAGTGTCAACTTGCTCAAGTGGCTTTCTCCTCCACTAGTTGCCACCATGCCTCCCATTCTTCACCCTCAACTAAATCTATGTAGCCTATTGTGGGAACATTGCTCCCATTTGAGTCCCCTTTGTTACATGCAATCATGAAGGAAGAGATTCCCAAAAGGATAAAGCTACAAATGATGGCCATCCTTTCGTGGGTTGAGGACCACCCTAACGGATTTGACAACCATCAACATTCTACTCGAGGGATTCACGTTATTGCTTCTATGCATGGTCCCACTTCCATATCTAAGTTCTACATCCTTAGCCTACTTATCTAGATAGACTTTCTAGCTCAATAAGGACAAGGATGTTTGCTATAAATCTCTTCCACATCAGCAAAACTAAGGGAGAGGCTTAAAGTTGCAAACAATGTTTTGACAACACAATATTGGAGACCAATCGGGATTAAGGTAGCTCGAGCTCAAGGAATCTACTTAATAGACCTCATAAGCTCATTCTCCAAATATCTAACACTCACCCTTGAAGATATTAAAGATTGCCTCCAAAGATATATCACATTATAAGAGGACTTTTAGAAAAAAACTCTTCAATCAAAAATGGATGGGAGGGCTTCTAGAAAAATCTCTTTGACAAAAAATTGATGAAAGGGCTTCTAGAAAAAGCTCCTTGATTGAAAAGGAAAAATTGTAAAAGCAAATGCAAAAGATATTCAACAAAAGAGGACCCAAGATGAACAACCTTAAGTGCTGCTTCCAAGACTATCGGTCCCTAATAATTTTCAGCATACTACATGGAGATAAAGTTGAACCTAGTATCTAACAAAGCCTAAGGGTATAACTAACTATTGTTATCAATGAAGGCAAATGCAAGTAAATGTAACAAAACCCAATACTACAAGTACCACTTCGACCATTAGCATGACAGACAAAAGTGCAAGGCACTACGAACACTGAAGATTGTCTTCTAAAGGATGAAAAGCTCTAGATGTAACAAGTAGAGGTATGAGGGAAGACTCAAGCATACCTATTACAACTATCCATGAGTGTACATTGAAGAGATCATTAACTCCATCAACAGACACATTCAATACTACATCCAAGGAGAAGGCCATGTGAATGTTATGTATGCTATCTTTATAAGTCACCTAATACTGGCCACTTTTTTTAGATAGAATGAAATTCTCCTAATTTGATTATTTGAGCAATAATTTTCAAAAACGCTAATTAAACAAACTTAAGACGAGTTCCAAGAAGCTTCTGATGATGAGAGCAAGGCAAAGTGTGAGAGCCAAGGGTGGTAAAGTATATTTGCTCGTTTGAATCCCACTAATCTAAAACAAAGTGTACTTATCTTTACGAAAATAATTAAAAACAAAAGTCTACCACCTAATAAGTTTCAATAAACTACTCTAAAGTCTTTTCTTGGGAACCTAAAAAAAATATTAAGCAGCAGACACAAGTATGTTAAGTAGCACCATAAAGTCAAATATGACTAAACAAAGGCATTTCGAAAAGAAAAGTGAGAGGCCATAAAAGGTATAGTAACAAAAGCTTCTAAACACAATACCATCCATCCAATTAATGCCCAAAGTGCATAACAAATGACACATTAGTTAACAAGAGTTATAGAAGTCGGCAAAACTACATCGATCTCAATCCACCTAAATTGATTAGGAGTTCGAGTCCAAGTTCATTAAACAAAAAAATTGTGATAAAAATCAATGGAAGAGACAAAACGACGAAAAACGTTATCGCAACACGAACCAACAAGAGCCGTACACGGTGGCTCGTTGCAGCACACTGGTCAAGCATCTCACGTAAAGGCACAAGTGCGCACGCGAAGACATTTGCATGTCAAATGCCCAAAGGGCAGGAGCAAACGATCGCATAGGACAAACGCATGCTACACGCGCGTAGTAAGTGAACCTACAACACTGTCGCGGTTCAAGCACACACTAAGGCCCTGTTTGCATACAAGAACAGTACTCGCGCAAGCGAAAAATGCCCTAGCGATGGTAAATGCGTGCACGCACACATATAGGTCTACTGTCGAGAGCTCTGGGAGAGAACAACTCTCAAATAGATCATAAATAGCATCCAAACAAAAGTATAAACAACCTGGTGATTCCAAGAACCTAATTTGTGCATCTAATTTAAAATACACCTTACTAAACTACCACTAGATCCAAAATGGCACAACTTGACAAGAAAAAAAACCTTCCATTGTAGATAATAAGCACATTCTACCAAAAATTTATTCAATTTTTCAATATAAGAAAGCATATGGCATAATCTAAAGAATGATCAATGAGTTGCTCCAAGTATTGATTGAGAGTAATATCAAAGCCTATGCCAAAGACATCATCATGAATATCTCAAGGACACTTGGGATATTCTCTAGGTGTTTAATTGGAATCATATGAGGTTGAATGCTTGAAAGTACACATTTGTTGTCACTTCTGCAAAATACTTGGTTCATAAATAGAAAAAAGGTATTAAGGCAACTCACGCAATAACCCAAATCTTTCTCATCATGCTAAAGCCCAAGTTCCAACAAAAGATCCAATGTTCAGCTAGCTGAATTGCAACACTAAGTTGTTTCCTCTCTAAAGCCATGGGCAAAGAGGCACTTTTTTCAAGATTCATCAAACCAAAACCAAAATGAAATGAAATATGGAATGCTACAAAAAGTTCAAAGAGTTAATGGCTTATATTCACCTTCAATTATTACCAATCCACAATAAGGAAAGCTGCATTTAATGAATCTATCAGCTACCATGGCAACGATCAATATTGCCATCATTAGCAAGATGAGTAACAACCAGGTCCCAATTTACTACACAAGGCATACTCTCCAAGACCCAAAGAGAGGACATCCTCCTCTTGAACTACTACCCTTAAACATCATCATGTTGTTCTAACATCTCCAAACCAACTTTTAAGCCCATGAGACCAAGGTGGTGATGATCAAACAACATAATGCACTCGCCTGAGTTTTTCAAGGAAGATTCAAAAACAAGTTTTCTAATTAAGTGCACATGATATTATATATGTTCCTTGTAATTCTATCAAATATCATGTACTTGCTAAGTTTCTCATAGATGAAATCTCCCTTAAAGAGCAAGAAATGCAAACAAGAATATGCGGGTCAATGGAGCCTCAAGGAAGTCAATAGCAAAAATGAAAATCCTCATCATTCTCAAATGTTCAACAAAAATCCATTTACTATGACCAATACAAGGAAAAATACAAGGTGTTAATCCCAAGCATATGAATAGAAATTAAAATGTTAAGCATTAAAAAGTTGATAGTGATTAACAATTAGTCATCATCCAAATAAATAAAAACTATGACACTAAAGATTTCCCTCTTAGCTAACCGTTTTTTAGCATGTTTAAGTTCACAAAGGCTACAAACTCATTAGCAAAGCTCAATAATCCAAACATCCTTACAATCAAGCTATAACACCTAACATCATGCAAGTACAAAAAAATGCCCTATTGGCTTGAACCACTCATTCAATACTTACCATACGGCATCCTACCTAAGATGAGAAGAAGCTAAGGAAATCATAATTAATGCACATGATACATTTTGGTAAATGAGGTTCTATATGACAAGTTATTTCTATAACATCTCCTCAAGTGTTTTCCACAAATTGAAACTATTTAACACCTCAAAGAAAGTCATTGAAAACAAAGGCAGTAACCACTTTGCTAGTTAGCATCATTGTTGCACAAATCTAAAGGCTGATTTACTACAAACCAAAGACCCAACAAAACATTGCAAACTTTTCTCACTATCACAAATGCCAAACCAATAACATCCTCTAAAAGCCGATGAAGGAAATGAGACCAATCAATGTTTGCAGACCTTTTAAGTTTAAGGAATGAACTTCCTTGGCTCTTTCCAATAAAAAAGAGGCATCACTCTTGATTCTCATCAATTACTTAACAAAGTGAATCCAGGCCAAGTTCACCATCAAGTCAAACACTTCAAAGACAAACCAGATTCTTTGTATTAACATTCTCTACAAGTTTTAGATATCTTCATCTATCATCACTAATAATGCAACAACACTAAACATTGAGGACATACAAAACTTTTGTCAAAATATGGGGACCCACCTTTGGTATGTCTCTATCAAACATTCACAAAAGAATGGACAAGTAGAAGCAGCTAACAAAATCACTATACGTGTACAAGCCAAGACTTGACAATAAGGGTAAGTATGCTGATGATCCATGTGCTGTTCTCTAGCCTACCCAACTAAACCATCAACAACAACAAGAGCATTCCCTTGTCTAGTTGGTCGGTTTCCAAAGCCATCCCATTCATCAAGATAGATTTGTCAGAACACTTCATATGAATAGACCTCTATGTCAAAGGAAACCCTTGACCGAATTGGGAAAACATTAACAAATGAGCTTGTCAATTTGAACTCACCCTCCAAGAGGACAATCAACAACTTGGCTACCTAATATAGAGAGTAAGTAAAAGACAATTCAATACTCCTTCAACAAACGCATGCGCAATGGTTCCATCCAATATGTGAACCCTTACCCTCTACAAATGCATGGTCTCCCAAAAGTCACAAGGCATTAGAAAGTTTACCACCAATTAGGAATAAACATATCACAAGCCCTCAAACCCGTGCCTTATGGACAAAAGAGGAGATCACAATACCTAGAAATCCAAGTTGCAACGAACTCAAGCAATATTATCCAAGATATTTTAAGTGGTATTCATAAAAGCAACAAAATTATGCTTCTTCCCTCCTATTGTTCATGTCTCACATTAAAAGATGTCACTGGAATAATGGATGCGAAAGCATACAAATATCAAATTAAGATGAGTGAAGGTTGCTCCCCACCTAGTTCATAATTTATTCCGAAACTCCCAGATACAGAAAGTACCTACCTTTCACGTTCATGAAGGCACCATGTTATTGGATTAAATCATAGGTCGAGATTGCTCCCTACCTTAGTTTAGCTCTTACCCTTAACTCTTAGACCTGCTTATGGGTCAAGAATACTTCACAATTATACTTTGCTAGGCATGCTGCTATCGTATTAAATCATTGATCCAGATTACACCCCAATTTAATACATAGCACCTACCTTAGTTTAGCTCTTACCCTTAACTCTCAGACCTGCTTATGGGTCAAGAATACTTCACGATTATATTTTGCTAGGAATCCTTCTATAGTATTAAATCATTGATCCATATTACACCACAATTTAATACATGGCGTCTACTCTAACTATCAAGCCAACTTATACTCATTCATATCTGAAAAGGAACCCTACTATTGAATAATATAATGGGCATAATTCACCCCAACTTAGTTCACAATTCACTCTCTAGCTCTCAAATATCATTATGGGTCGATCATACTCCTCATTTAAGTGCAAAGAGGTGACCACTTATCAAAACATACAATGAATCAAAAGAAGTCACAACCTTATTCTCTAACTCTACCAATTGTCGAGTTAAGTCATGGCTCAAATATTTCCCACCTCAATCCAGAGAAAATACATTGTTTTTCAAACATTCTTCCACATCAAAATTACTCCCCATTTATGTCCCAAAAGCATCACTACCTATTGAGCCATGATGCAAGTTGAGATCACTCAATAACCTACTTATGAGCCTAACTACCTCTATTAAACATAGTTACGAGATGAAAACACTCCCCATTTATGTCCCAAGCTTCAGCTCCTACCATCAATCAAAGTTACAAGATGAGAACTCCCATAAACCTAGCCTCAAGCATCTATTCAAACTCATAACCCTACTTATAGGTAAAAAATGTTCCAAATTCACATCTCAACAAGCAATCATTCTTGCCAAAATTGCACAAGCTCTAGCACCCTCTTGGAACTGACTTAAGCCATATCCTTTCAAGAATTATGCCAACAAAAGCATACAATATAGAAAAATAAGTATATGCAAACTAAATAAGTATATATTTATCTCAAAAATTTCTCCACTATTCCCTCACAACTAAAGATACACATTCAACAATTACTTCATAAGAGAATACAAGCAATTCCATCGGCATTAAAATCCGCATCGCATTTTATCAAACATAAGACATTACACACTAGCTAAATAAAACTGAGAACAGCTAAGAAAGTGCAAAATTATAATATAAACAACTTAAAGTCAATTACTTCTTTAGTTTTAAACCTAAGATTACCTTGGATAGAATTAGCTTTGACAAGCTGAGCACAGTCTTCCAGCAAACCTTCACTAATATCATCAATGGTCTGACCTTTATTCAACCTCAAGTAAACATGAGCTGAGGACATCTTATCAACGTGGAACCTATAGAAACAATAATAAGCATGTTGCATGTGCATATTTGAAAACGAAAACATAAGTATAAACCAAAAAAGACAGAGTATATCAAAGACTAAAAGAAGGTGATGCATTGTAAGATTCAAAAACATTACATCACCCCATGATCAGAATAATTTTATCAGTTTAAGTTGATGAACACCCTCCTCATAAATACAATTTCATCATGGCTCAATGCCTGCTAAAATCTATCCCACCAAACCATAAAAATTACACACAATTGAGCTTCATGCCCGAGATACCACAAATTAATGAGACACACAGTTAGAACCACGCACAAGCATACTCTTGTAACTAGCCTAATTAAACACGAATCCAAGGAAGGTCCCTAGAGGAAACAAAAACAAAAAAAACATATTTTCTTGAGCATAAACTTGACGAGTTTAGAGGGCTAAATTCAAGCAAAATATCACTTTGGGATAAGTCGAAGTAAATTTACATCAACAAATTCAATAAGCCATGACAAAAATAATAACACAACAGAACGCCAAAACGTTTCCCAAAGAAAGGAATCGGCAGAGAGATTACCATACGTCCTCCGGCAGTCCGTACTTGATGAGTTCCTCGTTCTCGTGCTTGTCCATCCCCATGAAAAGGGTGAAATCCCCAACCTCGGGCCGGGCCTTGAAGTAGTAAACCATTTTCTTTCCTGCTTCTACCACGAATACGGAACAGCGGGTATCAGGGTCCGAACCCGCGAAACGAAACCTAATTTGGGCTTGACCTAGGAGTTACCAGGCCAAATCTAGGGTTTTTGACTGTCTAAACGCAAGAAAGGAAGGTCGTTATGAGCGATGTCCGCGATCGAAGCGATTGGTCCTGCCTCTCAAGGATCAATAGGGCTACGGCTCGAAAATCAACAGAGAAAAGTTTTTCGGAGATTCGGCGATAGCAAGGAGAATCCAAATTAGTCGTTGAGCAACTTTTTCTACGTCAGTGCTGAAAGAATGAGACGAACAACAGGAAGACGGAGATAAGCAGCGAGAGGTTGAAGGATTTGATGGTCAAATCAATTAGGCCAGCCTTCCCCCTTCAAGCTATGTTTCCAAGTTTTTCCCCTTTTTTTTTTTTTTTTTCTAATTTCAGTTTTTTAAAAAGAAAATCTCCAAATTATTTTTAATTACATAAGTTTTCTAAAAATATATTTTATTTTTATTTTTTATTTTTTAAAATTCACATGTTACTACTAAACAAGTATTTACCAAAGTATAATTATTTTTTAGATGGTTATATTATTATATTTTTTTAATTAGTTATAATCATTTTTAGATGGTTTTATTATTATATTTGTTTAATTATTGTTAGCCGACTATATACTGAAAATGATATAAATTAAGTATAAATTTTTTATAAAATAAAATCTTAAACATAAAATCTAATTTATAATTAATAGTTATTACTTGAGTTAAATATTTTATTCCTTCATATTTTATAGTTAATAAAAATTTACTTACATTTAAGTCTTTTCTTTAAAACTAAGATAATATTTTCTCTTTTACATCAAATCTAGAAATAGGCTCTCTCTTGTACACTCCAAGGGCCCAAAGTAAACTTCTAAGAATCTCACAATATTCACAAATGTGTTATATACTTTGATAAGAATAAATTTATATTGAAACTTATATTGATAATATATAACTCATCTATTGAATGAATTTATTAAAATATCTGATATATTTTGAAGCTTAAATCTAAAACTTCTCTAAGGTAGTAGTACAAAACTTTAGTTAGATCTTTCTCAGCCAAAATAAGTATCAAATGACATAGATTTAAATTGTGTTATGCCAAATGCAATAAGTCTTATTTATAGATATTATAAATTGAACACTCTTTAAAGTCATTGAAATTACTTTGTCACAAGCCCAATATCCCTTAAGCCATTCTTGATCTTTATTAGCATTCAAAGCGATGTTTATTAAAAAAATATTAATTTTTTATAATCATTATAGCATGCTTGAACAAGACTTACCATAGGTGAATACTGACATATTGTATGCAAATCTCAAGTTAAGGCTATCAACTACATATATTGTACATTGCAACATGAATAAATGATCATTGCATATTTTATGCTTTACTTTGTTTGTTGAACAAGAAGTTATTATATTTTAAGAGCAATGTATTGCCCATTTATATATTACATATATTGGTTAATAACTTATCTGTAGTAAGTATAATTTTTAAATACTTTAACTTATGAAGCTAATCCAATCATAGTCTTTAAAAAGTGTAGAAAATGTTTTTGAAATCTATGTAGAAACTCGCTTCTTTTAGTTTTAAAACTAATGAATGTATGAAATGCAATGAGACAATACTAAATCAATTTATATTAATTAATCTCGCAAGTTATCCCCAAAATTGAGCTTGACATTATAATCTTCAAATGTGATCAATGTTGTCATTACATTCAAGATTTCATATAAAATTATCTATAATGATTCATTTAAAGTCTAAATATTCATGTGCTTCTTTATCACGTCTTGCCTGCCCATTCCTCTTATTAATAAATAATAATGCATATAAGTAATGGAAAATATTATGTTATATTATAGTACGTAAAAATCTTAAAAAAAACCCAAAACTCAAGAAAGGGTAACATGAAAATATATTTAAATTTATTTTTAGTAAAATAATTGGCAAAAACTATAACAATGCACATACATACCTCAAAATATTGTTCACAATTATTAAACACTTTTGTAAGCATCCATAATAAATTTTCAAATGCATATAAGATATAAGTCACAAGAACATCTCACAAAACACTCATCATTGAGTTTAATACAACTCACTCACTAAGGAGACTTATATAGTTAGCAATTAGATATCCCTTAGCTTTACATGTATTTATGTCTTAATTTGTAATATAAGCTTAGTAACTAAATAGATAATTATAAGCAATAAAGTATGATAAAATACTATAAGAAATAACTCATAAATAATGAATGAGTAATAAGTAAATATACTTAACATTTACAATATATTATAAAAACATATAACTAATGTACACATGTATGTTATTCTTATTGTATGTGTTATCTTATATTACTTTTTCATTATTATTTTTTTATTTTTATTATTTCTCATATTCATCATCTTTTTATATTTATCAAAGATAAGTTCTTATTTTTTTTTCAAATGATTACTATCTTAATTTCATAGTATCGTATATTATTACATATGAGTTATCATAAAATTATTAAAGAATTTTTTATTAAGGAGAAAATAAGTTTTTTTATAAATGATAATAAATTAACTTATGATAATCTTAAGAAGTTATAACTTTTTTTTTCTTTATAAAAGATTTGTTTATAATATCTTAGTCTCACTATGTTGATGTATCATTGCATTGAGTTATTCTATCTTAATCTAAGTAAGTTTTACTCTTAAAATGTGTCTTAATATCTTAAGATTATGACATTTTATATAAACACAAAAATTACTCTCTAGTAACCAAAGTGAGGTGATTTATCCATGTAATCCTTCACTTAAAAGCATGTTAAGATGTACTATTTGTCTATTGATTTCTCTCTTCAGACATCACCTACTGCTTACTCTCCAACCCTCTTCTATTTAAGTGTCATAGGTCCATAGTCTTCTTCTTAGTTCATTATCAAATTATATTGAACTAGTATATGATCAATTTTGATACTAAACACGAGATTTAAATCTTATTATGTTAAAGTATTATTTTATTATGTCATCTTATCTCAACTCAAGTGAGTTTTGTTCTAAACAAGTACTTTAATATATTAATATTATAACATATTGTGTAAATATTAGGATTATTTTTCTAATAATTAATATAAGATAATTATCCCTAAATCCCTCTACCAAGATGCTTACTATGAGTCACTCGTCTAGTTATGTCTTTCTCAAGATATCACTCAACATTCATATTCTACCCTCTTCAGTCCCAAGAGAGCCACATTGTTACCCAATTCTTCTTGGAATAATCTTGAATATTTAATTTGAATTTTTCTTCTAGTTCAGAAGTTATATGTCTCATAGTTTAATTTTTCCACAAAGTCTTCAATGTAAGAATTTGTTCATTCTTACAATGCATCGTGCTTTTTTATCAAAACACATGTTAGTTTTTCTAACATAAATTTGACTAAATTTTCATTGGGTTTGAAACATATTGAACCAAAATTAATGGATTAAACACAATATTAAAGATTAGATGTGGAATACATTATGTCTTCTTACTATTTAAGGTTATAAAACTAGTTTGTAAGCAACTATCTCAATCTTTTCAACAACTAAAAAAAGGCAATATATTTCTTATTTCTGGCTTGTTAACACTTTCAAATTATAATATTTATTTCATTAAGTTAAAGTGAATAAATACTTGATCACTTGTAATCCTATATGCATATAACTAGAACGAAACACTTCTTTCGTCAACATTAAGCAATCTATAACTGCTCTTGAACTAAGTTGATTTTCTTAATTGCTTCATTAACATACTACAATCTTTTGATCATTTTTTAATTTCCTTTAAACAATATGAAAGATGGTTAGTATTTTCTTTTATAGAGAGCTTCATATTATTTAGTTATTATTGCTACTAGAAAATTTTATAATTGT
Organism: Vanilla planifolia; assembly: GCA_023846275.1. Taxonomy (NCBI): domain Eukaryota; kingdom Viridiplantae; phylum Streptophyta; class Magnoliopsida; order Asparagales; family Orchidaceae; genus Vanilla; species Vanilla planifolia. Next base: position 3,948,960 of record CM043877.1, read on the forward strand.
TAAATGGCTTTCATAGTCATGATGTATGCTCTTAAAAAATATGATATGATTTTAGGGTTTCATTCTTATGTAATTATATTGGGTTTGCCATGTAATTTCATAATGTGATTATACATGATTTAGTCAATTTGGCATCGAGATAAATCATTTAGAATAACTAATAAAGTCATTTGACTTTGTTAATCAATTAATGATAACTTATATCACATCATGACTTATGATAACTTGTGCAATCCTTGGTCCATTCATTCTTGATTTGTTTTTCCTTGTTATCTAAGGAGGTTATTTGTATTACACGATCTAATTTTTTAAAACTGTAAAGGATTAAATTAAAGAAGAATATGAAAGAGATGAAACAATATGCATACAAAGTGAGATGAAGGAAGCATGGCACTACTTTTCTTCTTTGGCCAAGGTTTCAAAGTCCTCAATCAAGATTGAGATTACACTCTTTTGGCAATATGACAAGATATATCTATTTGGTTTTATGACCCATAATCCTATTGACAAAAAACATTTCTAATCAAGTAACAATAAATTACCATGGATCTTATAACCATTAAGATCTATAATTTTCAAATGCAAGAAGTAATCTAATCTTCTTTGCCAAATAATGTCTAAGGTTATCAAAGCTTTTAACATATGTTTAATAGATAATAAAAATATCTAAAGGGAAAAAATTTGATCCATCAATTGAAATTGTTTAGAATTTGACTAAATTATTATTGAAATATAAACTTAATATCATGTTGACTGAGCTAATCTTAAACTTTTTTAGAACAAATAAATATAAATCTTACAACTTGTTGGAAAGAAGTTATAGATTAAAGAAATGACCATCAAATTAAGAAATACATTTCTTAACAAAATTTAGCAATAAGTATATTAGTTAAAAGTTTAGTTAAGGGGGTATAGATACAATCATTATAGATGATTTCCACTTTAAGTGCATGACAACTCATTCCCTTTAACTAATTTGTGCTTCTATCACTTTCTTTATAACATATGATCCTTATTAATTAGGTGATAATTTGTTGAGACCTGTGATGCAATCGATAGGCTCAAGAATAATCAAGACCAAATATCATTTCTAAAATTATCGTTGTGAAAGTATATGTTATTACAATGTCATGTTTGCATTTGACTTTCATTATGAGATAACAATAAAAGGTTATATGCTCCCTTTAGACAATCCTAACCCAGTCTTCTCAATTTGCCGTTCACTACCATCCTCTTGCACCACTAATCTTTGAGAAAGTTTAAAGTTGTTTTTGCTCTTAGAGTAAAGTATTGTAACTTTGTTGGAATAGTGAATCTTTTGTTACAATGCTAGGGATAGTACAATATGCCCATAATATTGCTAGTAGTTCCATTACCCATTCTCCTTTAACTTCTCCAAGCCAAGCTTTAAGGTTCAACTAATAGGTTTGTTGGCCACTTTAACTTGATTGTTAGTTTGATGGTAACCAAATCTTAGGAAAATCCTATGCTCATTATAAAAGCTAGGAATTATCTAGTTATTAAATGATTTGTCATTATTGGTGGCTAAAACTAATAATGACTTGCATTAACAAATAATATTAGTCCACAAACAACTCTTTACTTGGGGTCCCATCCATAAAAGTTAGAGGTTTTTTTACAAAACATTGATAAAATAATCTACAATAAATAATGATAATTTATATCTCCAAGCTGACTTTTGAAACAACCCTAAGAAATCCATCTCCTAAATTGTGAATAGCCACAAGCTTTCAATGTGGTTCAATGCGGAAGCAAACTAACAGCAAAAATTCATTTGATTTTGTCATGATGAATACTACTTTGTAAATACCTACTTATCTTTACTTGTTTTGTTTACCAAAAATTGCCTTGATAGTTTATTTTAGAGGACAAAGCATGTCACTTAGCATGGCTACCCAAACTTTTGATTGTCTCTCCTTTGACAAGCTTTAAATGGGGCAAGAATTTAAGCATTGGTCAATAATATAATTTTTAGTATAACTGGCCCTCCTTAGAGCACACCTTACACTTTATCTCTTAATTATTCTAATTTCAATTGATGTCTTAGGAAAATTCACTCTCCATATATTTGATAATGTCACTCATACAATATGGCTCCTTTTTAACAATCACAACCAAATATATTATGTGACGTTCATATATGATTTTGGTGGCTTCTTCACTCCCAAGAATATAGACCCTTGTTTAATTTATGCACAAATTTAAAGGACAGTGTGGATGTAGCCCTTCTATGATTGTTGAATAAACAATATCCTAGCTATAACCCCAAATCTCCATATTTATAGTTTTTTAGCAATTGATAAAGGTTTGTAATGATGCATGGGGTGTCATTTGAATTTAAATAAAATCATGATTCATTCTTTTTATCTCATAAGTGATAAAAAGGTTTTCTAACAATTTCTTCTTTAATTGGGCAAAAGATTTTATAGGTCTTATTTATAATCCTAAAAACCAATCTTAGGTTAGTTTTACTAAAGTGGGGGAGAATATGAGACACTTTTCTCCTTTGATGATCATACATGCTATGAATGTTTGTGTGCAAAGGACTATATGGTCATAGAGATTCAATGATTCCTTTGTAAATGTGAAGTAGAAGAGGGGTGTAAGTCGATTCCATTTCATCAACCATTAGTTATAGGGAACGAAAACCAAAACCATCATGATGATCATGCCTTTTATTAGGAAACTAGTTCCTTATTATGTAGTGGTGAGAATGATAAGGAGGGTATACTTCAAATCTTTTAATTGGCCTTCAATGGATTTTATTAAACTAGTCATAGAGCCTTCAAGTTGCTAATAATAATGGACAATGGGTGTAATAAGATGAGTTAGGAGAGAAAACATGGTGTGATGTTGATGGAAAGGCCAATGGATAACAAAGAGGATGAGACAGCTACAAAGGAGTTCAAATCATAAGATTATATAAGAAGGAAAACTATGGGTTAAGTTAAATAGGGGTTGGAATAATTAGCAATTAAGTTGGAGTAAAAAATGAAGGAAAGTTCATGGGTAATGGAGGAGACAGAGGAGTCTATCTCCTTTTTACTTGTAAGGCTTGAATAATTTCAATTAGCTAGTCCATTATGGATAAGATAAGTGTAAGATGTCCTTTGCTCAACCAGTTGTCTTCCAAGTCCCTTATAGAGAGAAATAATAATTCTAATCACTATTGGTTATATTTAATGTAAAGAAGAGTAAAAATACATAAAAAATAATAATATTAAACATTACTAGAGATCATTTTTTAATTTATTTAAGAAAGAAAAAAGACAAATGATTTAGAGGACAAAGACATAAATGACAAGACCAAAAGTTTATTATGAAAAATCTTATTATCCAAAAGAAACCAAGCTAACAATATTTCTATAATAATTTAACTATCTTCAATTGATTACAACTCTTGAAGATAAAGTTTTATGATGACGATGATGATGATGATAAGTTGTGTCGATATAGGAATTTGGCTTGTCTCTTTTGGGTTTAGGGTCTACAGCTCAAATCCTTTATAGAGGTCAAGTTTTATTATTTATAAAAGAAAAAATTTAAAAAATTATTAAATAAATCTTAAATAATTATCCTTCTTTGATAACATAAGTTATTTATCCATATTTATGCTTTCATGTGTAACATTTCTATCTTCTTGGTGAGATGTTGTTCTAATTTACTCAGATTTTATCCCCATATAAGGGTCCCTTCTCATTTGGTCATCTATCTTAAAACTACTTGAACTCTAAAATATTTAACTAAATAGTTCTTATAAGATCCAAGCTTATGTTTCCCACAAAAAACACCTTACCATTTCAAGGCTTATGACTTAATTTATATCTCCTAGGATTTATCGTCTTGGTAGATATAGAACTTATGCATCTCTATATTACTTCACCTAGAATCTTACCAAAAGTCATTCTATGTTCGATGATTCCCCTCTGTGGGACATCAACTAGTTAGTACTCTCACTCTTTTTGGTCTTAGGTGTTTAAGTCTACCAACTTTTGCATGATTCATCCTTGAATAACATCATACTAGAGAGGAGGTATCACTTTGATATCATATTATAACATTTTAGTATTCTCAATATGGTATTGCTCAATCAAATTAGGTTTTTTCTTATCATGATGTCTCAACTTTCTTGGTCATCTATCTTAAAACTACTCAAATTTTAACAAGCTTAATAACGAATTTCTCATGTAATCTAAGCACGAGTTGCCCTCAAAAGGTATTTTATTGTTTCAAGACTTATAACTTTACTTACATTGCTTAGGATCTATCTTCTTGTAGTTAATATAGAACTTATTCATCCCTCTACTCAGAAGCATACTAGAAGCTGCTCCTTGTTCGATGATTCCTCTCTTTGGCAGATCAATCAATAATCATTCCTAACCCTCTTTGATCTGAGGTGTTACATCATGTGTTAATAATTTGTTACATTTTCTTCCAATTGTTTTTAGATTTTAATCTAAGTTCATAAAACTAAAGCATTGTTGCTTGTACAAAAATGATTTATTATGGTCACTCAAACTCAACCTTTCTTCATCTAATTCTTTTTCTTTTACTTTTGGCTAAGAAAAAGCATTTTTAGAAAACATTTACATGCTTAAATTGAAAATTATTTCAAATACCTTCACTCTCTTGTAAATAATTTCAAATCTTTAAAAGAAATACAATTAAAATATTTTCTTTGAGAAATATAATATTTAAAAAACTTTTTTTCATATACATTCTTTTAAAAAGAAGTCAAACAACATAACAAAATAAAATTCTAGTATATATCTATCTACTAAAATAAAGATGAAGTATTGATATAGTAGCTACATAATTGAAAAAAAAAGAAACAATATCTATATTAAGTACTTATAATGCTACACTCATTACTCCCTCATAACATTATGTTGAACCTTATCATGACCTGAAAAATATTAGGCTAAATATATGCTAAGCTATTTGTCACTAGTTCAATGATAAAATTATATAACATAAATGTAAACAAATATATTTAGGTTATATCATATGCTTGATTTATATTAATCAATAAACATATGAGAAAAAATATTTGATCTTTAAATTCATTTAAAAATTCATTCTTCTCTTTTAAGAAATATTGTGAAATTCTTTTACTTTATTCTTATGCTTTTTCTTATTTCGTTTTTCATTTTAAGTTGAATATAAGCTATGTCTTTTTTACATATATCAAATCAAATTAGACATATTTGAAACATATTAGTACTATTTTAGGAGATATTATTTTGAATAACAATCCTACTTTTAGAGACATAAATTTAATTATCAAATCACATACTTATTAGGACATATTGGTTTAGATAGTAAGTTAACTTTTTAAAATAATCATTGATTGCTTAAATTTTAAAATCATGATCAAGCCTTATTTCGTTATTTTTTTTTACTTTATTTTTTTCCTTTTCTTTTTGATTAAGTTAATAAGAAAGCGAAATTCAATATTTCATAAGAAACAATAACATCAATATAATATACTCATTAAACATAGCAATATAAGCAATAGTAAGAACAATCATCTTCTAAGTATTCCATGATGCAAATCTTCATATTGAGAACTTTAAGCAAATCACTAAACAATACATCAAGCATATATAATACCATGGTACAAAGTATGTCTATCTCATTTCAATATGTAGTAGTCCCATTATGAAATGAAACCTCAAAATACAATTTTTTCTCTTCTTGGGTGCTAAGTGTTACTATATTAATGTTATGTTACCAACAATAATACATTTTCCTAATTTCTCTAATTTTTTTGACTCCTTCTAGATTGCATTTTAGCACACAGTCTCTCTCTCCTCTTCTTCTTAATGCTCTTAGTCAAACCAATTCTTCTCCTAAATTTCCAAATTTTTGCTTGGTTGAGTTCTCATTTCCTTTCATAAATGACTCGACATCAAACCACTTTCAGACACTCCATGTCCTAACAACCTAAACTCTTGGTTTGGATACTTGTATTCTTACCCATTGGAGTTTGACAACTTATAATCAATTGGGATTGTCGATTGTCAATTTTCTTTATTGTATGCATTAGATTAGGAAATTAGGATTTTATGATCTATTAAAATAAACTTTAGAACTCTTAATATTTCTTGTATTTTTTATTGGTATAATCTCTAAAAATTTATTAACTAATTTTGTTTGATTTATTTTGATGAGATCTATTCGTGAGCCAACTTTTATATTTTTTTTCATAACATTTAGTATTTTAAATAATTTTCAAACTGAAAATCTTTAAAGACATCTATTTAGTATTTTCCTTTAAATATCATTTGGCTTTTAACTCTAGTCTTTTTTGTTCTAAGCAAAATTTTTATGCACTTCTTATTAAATTCCAAGACTCAATAAAATTTCATAATTTTTTAGTCTTTTTAACATTTTTATGAATTTCTAATATTTTCTAAAACTCATAAATTAGATATAAATTTCAAATCATTTATTTTAATTCCTAAAAAAATCATATATTCACAGTTTTGATATCATATACCTTAAAAAATTTTATACACTAAATTTTTGAACTCATCTCTCTCGTTTGAGATGTCGTACAACATTCAAATGATGAAAAAATTTTTTAAAAGAAATATTATGATTCTCCAAAAATTTCTAAAAATGAAAATAATTTAAAATAATTATAAAATCAATTTTGTTTTTATATTTTGGTTGCTTTAGATGCTCTCTCCTAAGGATTATTGATTATCCTTAAGATCATTGATTTTTTTTAATTTAAACATCTAATAATTTAAAATCTTAAACATATTTATTTAAGTATTTGTCTTCATTTTTAGATGCACATTTGTATAAGCCCATTTGCTTATATTAGTTATCTTTAGTTTTTAGTAGAATGGGTTTTCCAATAATAAAATGCAATAAGACAAGTTCTTATTTGTTTTATCAAATCAATAATATTCTATTCAAAACAAATATTCATATTTTTTTCATATTGATATTTATTATAATTTAAGTTGACGATGCAATCTTTGATATGACCTTATGAACTTCTTATCATGTTAAATAGGATAACACAAACATGAAACTTAGTCTTAGTCATGACAAAAAGTCCATAAAGTCATAACATGCCAAAGCATGCATGATTTACCCAGACTATAATAAGTGGAGATATCTATGATATTTACTCGAAATAGAATATTGATGATACGACTAATAAAAGAATTTATCCCTAATATCAACACAAATATTCATAGTGTGCCATATTTCTACTTGTTATAATCTAAGTAAATCATATACACTTTGACATTTTATTACTTTCTAATCTTTGTTCATACCTACTATAAAGTTCCATGTTTGTGTCACATTTTTTAACATGACGAGTTGATGCATGGTGTCTTAGGAAACATAATAGGAGATATGTGCTTAAAATGAGAGATACATGTATTTAAAATGTGAGACACATTAATGGTTTAGATCACATATATGATTTCTGATTTAAAAATCACATTTGAAATAAAATAGATATATAATGACAAAAATATATTATATTTTTTAAGAATAAGATAAAATAAAAATATCATAGTTATAGATATTTGATTATAACTTATAATTTTTAATTTTTGTTTTTTTGTAAACTTTCTAATGTGTCTTGAACAAGATTTATTGTCAATAATTGAAACACGATAAGCAAATTTTAAACATAGTGATGAAAACTCTAAAAAAAAGCTTAATTCAATTTTATAAATAACAGAAACTACCCCCAAATCATAAAATAATAGTAAATAAAATAACTCTATGTAAATAGTGAGTGAATTTAAAAATGATATTTGAAAATAAGTTTTCAAAAAAGTTTTTACAAAGGATTCACATAAATAAATATGAAGTTTGAAAAAAAAATTGACAATAGTTTTATAAAAAAAAATAAAATATAATTTTGATAAAAATTTTTGAAAACATAAAGTTTAAAGGCGCTTATTTGAAAATAAACTTTAAAACTCATTTGCAAACAAAAACCATGGTTTTGATACAAATTATTTGTGAAAACTTTGGTATTTTTTAATTTAAAAAAGAGTTGAAAAAAAAAGCTTTTAAAAAGTTGATTTGAAATATCATTCACAAGCCATGTCATAGTTTTCATAAGGTTGATGGTAACTCAACTCTCTTGGATGAGAACAAGAAGCAAGTGGGCTAAGCAATGGTTGGTCCTCAGGGCTTCACTTTTCTTGTGAAGCAATGATTCCAATACCCCACTCTTTGGTTAAAAAATTATGTAGGTTTGAAATAAATATGCCTTAGATTCTATATGGAGAGCCTCTCCAAAAATCCACCAAGATAATAAAAAAAAGTAGGTGATTGTGCTTTTTGAGTGGAGGAAGGTTCTTTGAAGGGTTGAATAAACTAATTATCTCTATAAGATAAATATTTATTATAGAAAATATTAAAAAATAAATTTCTATATATTTTAATTCTTAAATTTACTTATTTAATTTTTATTATTTATATGATTATTATACGATTTTAGTAAAATCAGATTATGTCAAATGATGATTTAATAAGTTTTATATGAATAATTTATAGAACTATTTGGTAAATGGTGTCTTAATAATTACATACTATGATAAATAGTTTATATAGTAAGATATAAATAATTACATTATTGATTATGACAGTTCATAATACATAATATATTGAAAACTTTATTGTCATTGATTCGTCTTGATATGATAGATTTTGTGATGAAATTTTTATAATGTGGAGACATTATAATAGCCCACTTAATTAATGCTTAATATTTCTCCCAAAACATGTTTTGCATATCAGATATATGTATTATAAATTTAAAACCTAGAAATATTTGGTTAGTGGATGCCTCAAAAAGCATGCCATGTCTCATATTAGAGTTTACAATTATGAATGCCTCATCGTAAAGAATTTGCAAGTATTTAGTTCATGTTTTTTTATGTCATTCAAATATTTTGCAAATTTTTAATGAGAGTTCTAATAAAAAAATAATTAAAATATAATTTATTCCTCTTATTTAATAAGAGGATAAGCTTGCTCTCATGTGTCGTAAGTCATTTACAGTGTTTGGTAGCTATAAGAGAAAGCATGAAAGAAGGAATAAGAGAGTTAGAGAGGAAAAAGGATATGAGATCCACAAAAATCTCTTGCAATTTTTTGAAGAGATTCAAGGAGATTAAAGATAGAGGAAAGCTCAAGGAATAAAAAAGAGTTTCTTAACTTTGAGTAGTAGGAATCATACAATATGATGAGATCTCCCTTGAATATTTATGAATAAAGTTGATTTTAGTTGCTTGGAATGAAAAGAAATTGAATCAAGTAAGCTAGGTAAAAAAACTTTGGTGGTTGGAGGCTATTGTAATTTTTTACTGCATTGATTGTTAAAGGTGATTTCTGGGTCATCTTATACGATCTATGTGAAGAGGCTAAAAAGAGCTTTGATCCTAAATGTAAGAAGTGTTATTGAACGATCATAATAATAGTTACAATCTAGAGATCGAACTAGTATGATTAGTTATGAAGATGAATTATACAAGTATGAAAGTGGCATCATACTAATCTGATTAATTTATAAAAAAAACTCAATATAAACCACTTATTCGATGTATTGAATAGCCAAGTTCCTACAAATGTATTATAAATGTACAAAAAATGGATTAGACAAGTACAATCAATTCATGGTTAGTGTAACAAACATCAATTGTATGATCCTTCATTTAATTAGTGTTGGATTTAGATTGTATAGTATGATAATAGGATCATTGATATATGAGTGCCTAATGTTAGCTCACAAACACACACTGGTTGGCATCGCATCAATTTCATAAGTTTGTTGGTACAAAATTTGACACAAATTGTTGTAAAAAATGCTTAAAGTTAAATTATTTTGTTATTTTTGTCTCCTAGCATCGTTTGTCATCGTCAACCCCTGTAGTTGCCACCCGGGTAGACTCACGCTCATGTGACCCAGTTTGACTCAAGAAATTTACTAATTTGCTCGACCTATTGACTGTTACCCATGACAACCAGTGCCAATCGGCCAGTCCCATTGACTAAATATGTTTTGCCTAACCCGTGCCTACCTAAAAATCAGACCAACAGCTCTGTCATGCTGCTCGCCTCACCATTTTGCCACCCACTATTTCACTGCTAGAAGTTATCACCACTTGAAATGTATAGCCAATTTAGGAACTAGTTAATTCAATTAATTTTGTATTCTTTTTTTATTTTTTTTTAAAAAACTTACTGATGAATGTTGTTGGTTTCTATAAATAAGGATGCTCGCTAGACCTAAGAGAAAAAAGATGGAATAAAAATCTATTTTATTTGTGTGCTTCATCTTTGTTAATAATATATTACATCCAACTTTAATTTGAGAGATTCTGATTTTCTTTATAAGAGACAGATTAAAGATAAGAAACCTTCCACTATGAGAGCTAACAACCAAATCCCTTGTGAGATACAAAGATTGAAGGTGAGAGACCTTCTACTATGAGAGCTAATAACCAAACAAATTCTTACTTTCATCAACACCCCAAGCTTCCTTACTAACTTAAATCACCATCACATTAACTTTTTACCCTTTTGGTGCTCCAAATGCCAATGCCTATGAAACTATAAGTCATCATCATCAAAAAATGTGTGCCCTTTTAGCAACTTTTATTTTCTAGATAATAATCTAAAATTAGAGTTATTCTTTTATATTAAAATACTTCACATGAAGTTTGTCTTAAATTTTCTATTTTATATGTACAATTATGCAAAAATTATTTTGCAAGCTTTATGCTTGATACTTAAGGTATTGTCACCTATTCAACTTAATAATCCATGTTACAACTTTAGGATTCTAATCTTTGAACATTTTTAAAATATTACACAAATCACTTAACCCTAATTAATATATAATATATTTTATATTTCTTAGTAATATATTAAACATCTTTAGTATTATAGATTCTAATTTAGATCTTGATAAAAATCTAAATCTACTATGCATCAACTTCGGTACTAAAGCCTATAGTTTTCTATTAAAAGAAATTTATTTATTTAGTGCATTCGACTTTGGTATCAAAGAATATAGTTTTTTATTAATTTTTTTTGTTTAGTGTATTCAACTTTGGTATTAAAGAATATGTTTTGTAATCTACATCAACTTAATATTAGAGAACATTATTTTTTATTAAAAAAAGAAAAATAATTCTTTTTTTTTTGCTTAGTATATCAACTAAAGAACTTTTATTTGGTTTTGGATGAAGTCTATTTTAGGAGGTGGTTCAAAAATAGTGTAAGACTTTTTATCAACTTTCTTGAGAACTATTTGGTTCTATTTAGAAGGTGGTTTGGCAAAAGCAAGACCCTGATCACTCATCATTTTTTTGGGAACTATTACTATGTTTTCTTTGCTTTTATATTTTTTTATAAAAAAATATTTCTTTCATTATTTTCCTTGATATCCCTTTATATGGCAAACCTTTGAATGGCCACATGATTTGGTAAATCTTATCAAATTACAAATCAAAATCAAGAATCAATTCAAAATTAAAAACAAAATTTAAACTAAGACCCTATGCTAAAAATATCTCAATCAATAACCTCACTCACTCAGATAGTTGGATAAATCCTCTTAAAATAATAGCATGAATCATATGCTAAAAGAGAAATAGATAATAAGAGAAGAAGTGTTACACTCAATTATTTAGAAAAAGATCTTGAGACAAAAGAATCATAGAAGACGATGATTTTTTAATGAATTTGACTAAGATATTCATAAGAAAAATAGAAAAAGAAATAAACATTAAGATGAGTTAGACCAAAATGATGATTTAGATATGTCTAATGAGGAGAAAAGATCTAAGAAGTATTAAGGTATAGAACATATTCTTAATGTGAAACTAGATACTTTAGCTTTTGATGGTAGTTTTGATCCTAAGTATTACATAAATTAACAGACTAGTATGGATGATTATTTCAATTAACACAAAATAAGTGAATAAAAAATATCAATTTATTAAGAATAAACTCATCAATATAGCTTATAGGTTCCTTAAAAACTTAAAATAATAATATGTTAATAATGATGAAGAGATATCTTAAACTTAGACAAACTTTAAGTTTAGGTTGTACAATAGGTTTATTCTAATAACCTATAATGCCAAAATATTTGACAAATATCAAAAGTTTTCTTAATGTGATAGATATATTGAGGAGTACATTAATAAATTTAAAAACTATTAACTTAGATGTGATATAGAACAACCTAAGCAAGTAGTACTTTCTCAGTTTATGATAGATTTAAAGGAATATATACAAACTAAGCTTAACTTAAGAAATATTACTATCTTAAAGAAAGCTAATTACCTATATAGAAATATGAAAAAACTAGAACTTTCTATTTGAAGAGAAATGACAAGCTAATCCCTCTAAAGGCTTACACCATAACTTTTCAACCCACTCATACTCGCACTTCATTTACCTCATCCATCATAGTTTTTAAATCTCTTAAACCTATATTATCATCCACTTCTTCACACCCTTCTTCAAACCAACTCACTCAATCTAAAATTAATTATTTTAAGTGCCATAAATATGGATATATAGCTATAAATTGCCCAAAGAGACCTATGACTGTGAACTTAGAAAGTGTTAATGAACAAGAAGAGTTCAAGCAAGAAAAAAAATATAATGCTTGATGAGAAAGCTGAGTAAAAATTAGAAAACATAAAAACTTTAAGGGTTTTAGTGATTAGGTGTACCCCTACAACCCCTCAACTATAAGACAACTGGAGGCACACAAATATCTTTAGCACCAACATAAAAGAACAACGATGTGAGATAACTATAGTATTTGACCAAAAATTAAAATTTATCAGTTATTTTTTAAAGATTTTATGACAATTACTAGAGATAAATCTAAATTTTTTCAACTTACCACTCACAAATAGATGGACAAACAAAAGCAGTAAATCATAATATAGGAAATCTTTTTCATAGCTTGATAGAAAACCAACCTAAGTTTTAGGATCAATTATTACTATGAGCCAAATTTACATATAATAATTTCATGAATCATAATATTGGTCTGTCCTTTTGAAATTTGTCATGGTAATAAGCCAATGTCTCTCATTATTCTTATTTCTTTATTAATAGACTTTTAGATTTCTATCTCTACTTTTTTTCATTACTTTTCAAAAAATAATATCTAAAAAAATTAATCTAAGTAATAAAAGATACAAGTAACTAGTAGATGCTCAAAGAAATGTTAGAAAATTTTATGAAAGAGACTATATTATAATTAGAGTTAGGTCAGAATAGTTTCCTCCCAAAACTTACAAGAAATTATAAGCACGTGAAGTTAGACATTCTATAATTTTTCAAAAATTAGGAACTAATGCGTATGTGTTGGATTTTTTTTATAAGAGTATGGGATTAGTTTAATATTTAATATTATAGATTTTGTCTCTTACAGGGCATCACATCTAATACCGAGTGAGCGAACCCATTCTTACAACGGCATTAGCCTTGAGAGTAAGGATAATATGAAGAAAATTTTAGATAATGTGATAATTTTAACTAAAGATTATAAACTTAAAAAAATTTTAATTCATTGGAAGAGCAAACGTACAATCAATAACAACTAGCTTACTTATGATGACTAACGTCAAATCATGCCACACTCGTTAGAGTACTGCTATGCTAATCATCCTATGCAACCAAGCTAAGTTCTCTCCTACTTGAGGATAATGATGTAGGAGCATCTAATGTTAGCTCACAAATACACACTTACTGGCATCGCACCAGTTTCATGAGTCTTTTAATACAAAATTTGATTGAAAATTGCTTCAAAAAATTATTTAAATTTGAGTTTTTTTGCTGCTTTTGCCATCTACCATGATCACATCATTGTCATCCCTTGTTCTCGTAGCCTAAGCCTACCCACGTGCCTACGTGACCTAATTTGATCCAAGAACTTGATTGATCCATTTGACCCGCATTGATCCATTACCTATGATGACTCACACCAATTTGACAATCCTACCAACCCTTTATGTTCTGCCTAACTCACACCTATCCAAAAATTGGATTGATAGCTCCACCGCACTGCTCACTCTACTGCTTTGTCGCCCATTCATTTTGTCACTAGTAGTTACCATCACCTAAAATGCATGACAAATTTGGAAACTATTTAACTTAATTAATTTTGTAACTATATTTTTATTTTATTTTGAAAAAATTACTAATGAATATTTAATATCTCTATAAATAAGGATATTCACTAAGCTGTAGAAGAAAAAATGATGGAATAAAAATTTATTTTATTTGTGGGAATCCACCTTTATGAACAAATTATGAGCATTTAGCTTTAGTTAAAGAGGTTTCAACTTTTCTTATGAGAGATAAGGATCGAAGGTGAGAGACTTTCTATCAAGAAAGTCAACAACTAAATCTCTTATAAGAGACAAGGATCAAATGTGAGAGACATTCCATAAAAAAGGTTGATAACTAAATAAATTCTCACTTTTGCCAACTCTCCAAGCTTTTTTCCTTAACCTTAATCATCATCACATCTCCCTTTTATACTTTTGGTGCTCTAAATGCTAATGCTTATGGAACTATAAGTCACCATTATCAAAAAGATATATCATTTTAGTAACTTCTATTTTCTAGGTAATAATCTAAAATTAGAGTTAATATTTTTTATTAAAATATTATACATAGGATGTGTGATGTATGGATCAAAAGGAAAGAAAATATTTGAACAAAGCTTACCCCAATAATTCAATTAAATAAATCTTATATTGAAAATTTATGTAGAAAAGAATGATTAATTAGAACCATATACTTGTATATGTATAAGCATGATATCATGATTTATACATATTGTAAGACACCAATTATATTTTACATTGGAATGAAGGGCATATACATATTGATAAATGAAATCTTTATTATGTGGGATGGAATATATATATAATACATAAGAAAGTAAACGTTATTATAATAAGCTAGATAAACTATCTAACAAGCTAACAAATATTTTTTTAGTAAATTGATTTTATTATTAAGATTAGCAAAGAGTAAAAGTTGATTTGATGATATTGGTTTTTTAACCCACACATTGTAATTATACATCATATGTAAACCCATCTATTACTCTTCTAACCATTCATCATGTATGTGCTAGAAATTGATAATACCAGTTCGATGGTGTATAGCAAGTGTAACATAACAAAATGGTCAAGCCTTCTCAGTTATGTATTGGCGTATTTAGCTAATGCATGATAAGAGCATATAGTCTAGTAATGATGAGCACAAAATTGAATAGTCCAAACTCCATATATAACAAAGCAAAAATGCAGTTACCCATTTTGATGATGCAACCAAGTGAATAGTACCCAGGCTCCATCATCTTGAGATAGATAGTGAGTGTAACCATCTGATGAAGTATGTTATTTTGATTCTTATACAAGAATGTATATGTCTAATATTTGGAGTAAGCCATAACAACCAAATACAATATGAGAAATCTAAATAGTGTCAACATCACTTCATAGGAGATCAAAATGGAAGATGACTAAGTTTGAAGAACCACATATGTGATACACCATGTAGAACTTGTTATATATATATATATATATAATACATGGGAAAGTAAATGTTATTATAGTAAGCTGGATAAGTATCTGATAAGTTAACAAATATCTTTTTTTAATAAATTGGTTTTATAATTAAGTTTAACAAAGAATAAAATTTGATTAGCTAACACTAGCTTTTATCCTACACATTTTAATTATACATAATATGCAAACCCATCTATTACTTATTTAGTCATTCTTCACATATGTACTGATAATTAATCATACTAGTTCGATGATGCATAGCATGTGCAACATAGCAGAATGTCAAGCCTTCTCAATTATGTGTTGGCATATTTATCCAATGCAAGACAAGAGCATATAGTTTGGTAACGATGAGCACAAAATTGAATATTACCAACTCCATATCATAGCAAAGCAAAAAAGCAATCATCTTAATCCCAGGAATCAACCAAGTGAATAGTACCCAAACACCATCATCCTAAGATAGACAGAGAGCATACCCATTTGATGAAGTCTTTCATTCTACCTCTAATATAAGAATGTATATGTCTGATATCTGGAGCAAGACAAAACATCCTAATATAATATAAGAAATCTAACTAATGTTAGTATCATTTCATATGAGACAAAAAAAAATGATTGAGTTCAAAGGACACATTTGTGAAATAATGCCACGAAGGACTCATTCATCCAAAAATGATCTCTATGATGGAATACTCTTCTTACGAGAACTAAAGTATAAGAGATGTTGAAGAATAGTTTTAATAGACTAATGTATTAAGAGTTCTTCTCATTAGAAAAATGATAACAAAAGTGGCATAATCTATGGTATCAATGAGGATAGATGATATAGAACTACATTATCACCTAATATATTCATTAATGAAGTATCACTTAATGAATTGTATTATGGGACAACACTACTCAATTGCAATAGAGCAAAGGTCATTTCCTTCAAAACACAACCAAGTCAGTTCTTATGTAATAATGATTAAGAGAAAGAATATGAGTAGATAAAAAAATTGTTGGCTAACTCTAAGAGTTTGGGTAGTACTAAGAAATATAAGAAAAGGAAATGTAAGGTACCAAGAAATCAATAGAACAAAGTGTCGACCTTAAGAAGTTTAAAGTAGGCCATGGAATTATTATAGTAATGATAAGAAGAGAAAGCATATTGAAAAGAAATTGTAAAATCCCAAAGATACATAGAAGAATTGAACTTATAATTTAATATTTATTTTTGAAATTATTATATTATGGGATGACTCCTAAAAGGAGAGAGTTAAGCATCATACATAGACAAATAAAATATAATAAATCTAATGACGAAAATTTTGTGAAAAATTGGACATTATTCAATCATAAAATCAAATGTCATAACATAAAAAAATTATTGAAATTATTGAACTAGGTCATAAAAATATAAAAAATGATACAAAAATGAAAAGCTCAATGAGTTCTAATTTTAAATTTTGTTTAACAAAAATTTGAAACCTTTTGGAGTGAAAAATATAATAATACAAGTTTATATAAAGTTTTAATAAAAAATTTATCAAATTCTTTAATAATTAACTTGTTTAATTAATTTTTTTAAACACATAATCCTTAAAACTATCAACTAAGGAGAGAGGGTGTGATAGTAATGAAGATTATAAATGCAAATTCTTACTAAAGCTAAGAAAAGAATATTGGATTTTCACGAGGGATTTGGGAGGATTACACTTATGAAGAAAAGATGTAGTTTACTTCACAAATTCAATTTAGTTTTGATCATTCTAGTCATTAGAGCACGCATAGGTTGCATGAGGGACTTAATTGGGAATGGTTTCTAATATTAATAAATTAAGAACACTAAGAAAAAGAAATAAGGAATAAAATTTGAACTCTTGGTTATGAAAAGTGTTGTTCTAAGTCTGGATTGGATAATTCAATCAAGTTATCAAATAGTTTGATATTTATTTGGATAAAAATAAAGCCTTTATTGGATGGTGAATAGATGGTTAGAAGTTTGTTAGATAATGGATCAAATATTTTGATAATTTTAAGATATTGGTCTATATTTGTTATTAAACACATAACAGATGGTTCAATAATCATCAATAACTATTAGATAATCTATCAAGGAAACAAGCAATCCAATGAGGATATAGAGAGGAACATATTATATATCAAATAAACACTCCATGCATCCAATTCCTATTAGAATGCATATTAGATGATTCGATAACTTGGATTGGACTATTTAATTGGTTAATAGACAATCTAATCAAAGGTTAAGTAGTTAATTCCTTAAGGTAAAGAATGATCTAAATATTTAAATTTAAGTTTGTTAAATTTCATAAGAAGTATGAGAAATAAATAAGCATGTTATAATATTATATATAATACATACATGAAAGAAAATCTAATACAAATATAAATATGGATAATTTTAATAAACATAACTATTTTTATGAAAATTAAGATAGGTGTTCTACTCAATTACTTTTACTTATTTATTGAGATGATAGTTAGTTTCTTTTTATTGCTAGTATTCTTTAAGATATATATCATGTAATGAGTGATACTTATGTCAAGAGAGAGTAAGGTGGATATTGAATTTAAGTTGGCACATATTTATATATCATAAGAAGAACATAACTTAGGAAATGTATATATATAGAAAATGAGTAATAATTGTATGTAAGCAATATGTTAAAAATCTACAGCATAGTTATAATATAAAGGAAATTATATAACATGTGATATGTTTTTTGTTAAAGTATTTTTTATGAAATTTCTTATATCAAAATTGGTGTGGCTTTCTTATTTAATAAAGTTTATTTTATTAAATAAGTTGGTGCACTATCTTAAGGAGAACATGGTGATAACTAATAATGTATGTATATATGTGTATATGTGTGTGTGTGTGTGTGTGCATGTATATATATATATATATAATACTATTTTTATAATAATATTTTTATAATATTGATAAAATATTGGTATTTTATTCATATTATTTGGTGCATTTTTTTAATAAAATATAGTTGTGTTATATGAATCTATTATTGTTATTCTCAATTGAAAAACTTAAGTTAAATCTTGTTTATCTTTAATAGAAATTTATAAGGGAAAATTTTTTTACCTAATATTTGAGATCATTTTATTTAACTTTTAATGACAACAAAGTGCATAGTGTTTGATAAATAAAAATTCAAATATTGTCCAAAAACAAATCTCAAATAAAAGAAACAAAATAATATTTTAATTAATTGGATACTTTGATAGTTATCATTAGAGAGAATAAATGTAGGAGCTAATATAACCACAAAAAATATTTAATGTTATAGCTAAGGATATTAATGAGGATGAGATAAATGAGTACATGTGTTCTAAGTAAATAACATCATAATAAGGTAAAGAAATTATTGCTAAGATGATAATTATTTATGAATGACCTTTACGAGGGTTAAACATATGTAGTTCAACATACTCTTGAAAAACATGAATACAAGCTATCCAAAAGATACCTAAGGTGATAATTGTTTATGAATGACATTTTACGAGGGTTAAACATGCGTAGTTCAACATACTCTTGAAAAATATGAATACAAGCTATTCAAAAGATACTTAGGTTCACAATTAAGAATTAATGCTTCAAGCTGATATAAAGAAAAAAATAAGTTGAAGAGAAGTTTAAGTTTTATATAAAGGGTTTCTCTTAATGGAAATTATTGGACAACAATTTATCACATCAACAATAATTGGATATTAGAATCTATGATAATTAGTTTAAATGACTTAGATCTTCTCATAATGGACTTATAATTTTTAAAATAATCTCTAATATTCTTTTACAATATGTTACACAAAAGAAGGTTGGAATTATTAATTTAAGCAATATATCTACTAACAATGTTAGGGATTAGGGATATATCACAAAATAAGTATAATTTTTTATTTCTAAAAATTAAAAAATTATACTTAAACAATACAATATTTTAATTTTTAAGAATTTTTTTAGGATGTGTTAACCATAATTAACTTGATGGTATAGAATGGGCTAAAAAAGATTAATGGTGAAATTAAGAAGTTAGGGAGTTTGTTTTGCTTATTAAGAATTTCTTAGTTAATGTGACAAATTTGAAAAGATTATTAATATTCACATTAAGGCCCTTCGTATTGATGCTTTAACTTGTTAGAAATTTGCTTATAAGATGTAGCCTTTGTCTTTCATTATAGAAATGTTTTCATTGAATATGTATGTTAATATTTGAACTAATATTCATTGCTCTTAAAAGAAATTAGTTGTATTTTGAAAAAAAAAACATGAGAATTGTTGTCTATTTTTAATTTCATAATAGAAATTTTATAGTACAAGCTACATCACTAACCCATTGATTCTTAACTAATCTAATTATCATAAGTCAAACACAAGAAAGAGTTTCAAAGTATCAATTTAACACTATCTCGAATGGCTATCACCATGAAAAATAAGTGTGACACATGTTGACCCATTCACACATTTTTGTTGACTATTTCTTATATTTTAGTATCTTAGACAAAGAAAAAACTTAAATTATTTTTCCTTTCTCAAATATACAATGCAAATGAGATCACTAACAAAATTGATGTGATAAAACAAATATTATAAGAGCATAGTTCAACTGAAATAGAGGTTTCATATAACCAATTTTCTATTTTACTTGAATTTATAGGTTCCAATAGATCTCTTAAAAAATGAAAATATAATTTAGAGACACATTTAGTTGAATCACTGCTTAATATGCTAGATATTTAAAAATGACAAATAGAAACGTGAAATTCTTATTAAGATAATAAATGATGCATTAACCATACTTATAACATTATCTTTGGAGAGCATTTTTAGTGTAATAAAAGAAATTGGGATTATAGAAATTCAATTTCTCTTTAGACAAAAATACAATATTTTTTTATAGAAAATTATTTTATAATATTATATAAATCATCCAAAAATATAATTTTTAAAAAAATCTAAGATTTTTTTAATATTTATATATATATATATATATATAATGGATTTGAACTTTTCTCTTCAAAATCAAAATACCTTGAAAGTCAATTCTCAACTTTTCATGTTTGCAAGCCAAAGATTTGCCCATACAATAATCAACAGTTGGATGGCACTTTGCAAATGAGAAAGCATAACCTTTTATAGTTAATGATGTCATATAACTAAAGCTTACATAATATGCTATTGCAATTGAATTTTAAAATTTGATTCATTATTATATTGTTCCTTTAATGTTGTTGTTTTGAATGTTGCTTTATTTTTTAATGGTTTATTAATTAATAGTCACTTTTGTGATTATATTTTCATTATTTAAGCAATAGTAGATTCCATGAGCTTTTCTTTATTTTTTTTAATAAATTAACAAAAATAAAAAATACCTTAGTATTACAATGTTATCCTTCTTAATTTTAAGAGTAATTTAAAATTATAGATTAATTTATTATTTGAATTTTATTATACATCATCAACATTCTTATTATTAATACATAATTGTGTTATGTGTATTTAATGTAGTGTAAAAATTATTAAAATAATATAACATGTTTAAAAACATGAATTATATTTCATATAATATTCTAATTTTAATTGAGTTAAATTTGATTTGACTTGGCTCAACTTGATTAAGAGATTATTATAAATCTTCAATTTGATATGTTAATATTTGTGACAAAAATAAGTGATATTTTTAACATTTTTTATTTGTTTTAATATGTGTCAAAAATCTGTATGAACCCACGTGACAAGCACGTTAGTCATGGCAACAACGTGGGGCCCACCTCATCAGCTGATCAACCCGGCATCGTTGTCGCTGCCATTGCCGTCCACTTGTCCGTCCATTGAAAGCCACCCAGAAATGCACCATCGGAAGCGACCCGTTTCCGCAACGATAAATATTTCTGACACGTGGAGGAAAGGGCACGAGGCGAGGACTTTGTTGGAGACAGAGCATCTGCGACCTTCTCGCTCCTTTGACAATTTAGAAAGTCAAGCAGAAAGCGAGTACAGGTTTCCGGTTTTGCAAAACCGGAATCGGCTTATCTCGAGTCGAGATATGTCGACCAAACCACGAAATGCCATTAATACCCCCCGTGAGATAAAAGCAAACGCGGTAGAGTTCTTCGTCTACCTCAAAAGTCAGCGCCACTCGAATTTCCATTTTTCCGGCTTCCCCACCTTCTCGATTAAAATCCCTTCCGAGCACTCCAAAGGGCAATCCTTTTCTGTTTCAGTACTCGGCCTTTCTTCGAACGATGTCCGCCTGGGGCGACCACGAGGAAGGTTGGGATCTCTTCGCAGTGGTTCGCAGCTGCCGCGCGGCGTCCTGGCCTCTTGCACAGCCGCCTGAGGCGGCGGAAAAGGTTGAAAATTCGGGTTCACACCGGCAGGAATTCTCCCTTACCCGATCCGAGGCCTTTCTTCCTTCTAACTTCACGGATCTGATGGCCGCCGGGAACTACCACCTCGAGCTCCAGAAATTCTGCCTTCCGTTCTACACCATGGATCGGGAGCCAAAGGAGACTCTTTTCCCCTGCTCTCTTTCCCTGCCTTCCCCGGCAGCGGCCGTGCCGTCGACGACGCGGTTGAGACCGCAGCCGCGTTCGACGGCTCGCTCGAAAAGAAGGTAACTTTAGAATTCTCAACTTCCTCTGCCAAGCTTTTGGGGAAAGATGGTTCCCTTTTTTTAGTTCGACTTGTAAACGCAGGAGAAATCAGCAGAAGAGAGTGGTGTGCCATGTCCCCGCCGACGGTCTCGCCGCCGACAAGTGGGCATGGAGAAAGTACGGGCAGAAACCCATTAAGGGCTCGCCTTACCCACGGTAAGCTTGAACTCAGATTCCAAGAAAAACGAAGATGAATTATACGGACAAGAGTTAACTTTTTCCTGGACCGAAACAGGGGATACTACCGCTGCAGCAGCTCGAAGGGATGCTCTGCTCGGAAGCAGGTGGAGCGTAGCAAGTCGGATCCGGAAAAGTTTGTGATAACCTACACGGCGGAGCACAACCACCCGCTTCCAACTCACCGGAACTCCCTCGCCGGCAGCACCCGGCAGAAATTCCCCTCAAAAGCTGTCACCGCCGGAGAACAGGGGAGCCTCTCGGAGAACTCCCCGTCGACAACCACAACAGAGGAGGACCTCCTGCGCCGGGTCAAAAAGAGGGAAGTGGGGAGCTCCGAGGAAGAAGATGCCGGAGAAGATGAGGATGCGGAGGAAGAAGAGGAGGAGGAGGAGGAGGAGGAAGGCGAGGGTTTGTTGCTTGTGGAGGACATGGAAGTAGTAGGAGAGGACGAGGTCTTCTTCATGGGCGTCGACAACAACCGCCAGACATCACCGGCTGCTACCACCGCCGCCGGCTCCTCCTTCTTCGACGTCGAAGACAGCCTTCTCTTCCAACCATGAAGCTTTCCATGGTTGATCAACACTAACAACAGGGAAAGCAGACTCCCCTGGCAAATCCTGTATTTTCTTTTTTTTTTTTTTAAAATTCATGCAATATTTAATCGAAATCCGTGTTTGATTGATGCTTTGGATTTATTTGGTTTTATATTTAATTGCTCCATTTGACTTTTTGTTTTTTTATTTATTTTTTCTTATCACGTCGGACTTTTCCGTTGGTGTCTATTTTTTTTCCTTGTTGACTTGAGCTGCCACGTGTCAGTCAACTTAGATATTCCTAACGGTGTTGGATTGCTTTGGTTGTGCTTATAAAAAGCTACATCATTTTGATATTATAATGTGTTTCGATGTCCTTAGCTTTGAAAGTGCGTTCCAACTGGCAAAATGTTTAATTTTTAAACTAATTTTTTTTAATTTATTAATAAAATAGAATCAAGTATTTATGTGATCATGGTTTAAATGATATTTTTAATCTAAAAAATACAAAAATATATGAAAAAATCAGAGGAAAATTGCTTTAGTTGATTTAAAATAACACTAAAGATGAATTTGATATTTTTATTATAAATATTATTTTAATCATTTTATTAAGTTTATGAGCAATATATTTATGCAGCATAAAAATTTTCAATAGCGTATTAAAAATGAGATTTTTTAAATATTTTATTAATCAAGGTAACAAATGATATTTTTTAATTAATACAAAATGTTTATTTTATTTTTTAAAAGAAGAAGAAGATTTATATTTCTCATCAAATATAGAATTTACCATAGAGAGCTCATGAATGAAAAAAAAAATCAACCCTTTCAAGTATTTTGTAATTTTTTATTATTATGAAAATGTCTTTTAACAAAAATTTTTTAATAGTTATTAATAAAAAAAACCTCTTTGAAACCTCCATTTTTCATGTTATAGCTATCCACGAAGTTTTTGTTCTTAAAAAAAACTTTTCAAAAATCAATTGAAATAAATTAATAATAAAATATTAAAAAGAATTTGTAATTGATGTTTTTGTTATATAAACATATTCAGTTTCATATATTTAATAACCACTAATAAAATAAGAAGTTAACATACCAATTATGATATTAAACTATAAAAAGACTTCTAATCATTCTTATATTTTTTTTAATTAATCATAAATTTATAAAAAATGGTAAATCTTACATGAAATAAAATATAAGGAAGTGACAAAAAAAGTTGATCTTACAATGAAAACTCACTTTTTTCCAATAAGCTTTTTTATATAGATACTTATATTTAAGGATTATTTTTTATTTTAAAAATTTTCATTGAAATATTTTTTCTATTTGGTATAATGGTTTTTGAGTATTTAATATAAACAAATCAAGACAACTGACATGTGGCAAAAAATTTTGACTATTTTTTGTGGCAATTTGAATTATCATTCAAATGTTTTTTTTCAAGCTTCAATGAATTAAAAAAATTTAATAAATAATAGTTATAAAAAATAGTATTTTCGTTCACTTTCATATTTATCAAAAACTATTTATAAAAATTTGTGATTATGTTTCATATTTTTTTCATTCTATAAAATATAGGTTTATTTGTTCAAGTTATGAGGAATTTGATTGTTGTAATTAACTTAACCAAATTAATGATGATTGACCTCCCTATTACATAAATTATAACAAATTTAAATAAATTATCAATAATTTAACTCTATGTCCTAGTAGTTATAACTAATTAATATTATATTATCAATAATTAAGTTTTTACTTGACTATTATAACAAATTGGATATATTAATCCTTAAAGATTAAATAGTTATATATAAATAATAACTCCAATTCTTCACTTAAAAAAGTGAGATAGAATAGCTTTGGATGGTCAACAATAGATGATAGGAAGCCAAACTTGAGAGCTATAAGGAGAAGTGATAAGGGTGCTTGGATGTTTATGAATTCAATAGAATGTAGGAATGCAACAATAAATGCTAGCATGATGAGGAGAAAAAAAGAAAAGATAAGAAAAAAAAAGTTAAGAGAAGATGAAGAATCATGCTCACCAAAGTGTGATAAGAAATTGGCCATCAAGCCTCATCTAAAGGCTAATCACGAAGCAAAAGAACAAAACATATATACTCCAAAAGTAGCAAAAAAACATCCTATTATTCAAAATTTTACCAATTTATATTGGTGTATGCATTATATTAAAAATATCTTAAAGTTGGTTATATTAAATAAGTTATTCATTTCAACCAACTACTAGTGGTGCCTTATGAGATATTGTTAAACTTCCACAAGAGATGTGAGATTCTAAAAACTTTAATTAATGTGTAAAATACTATACATAAGTTTAAAGATGATGTTGAAAAGGTTCTTCCAATATTGGTCCAAGGCTAGCTTCAATTGGGCTTCTTTATCATGCTCTTAATGACAAGTATATAATGAACATTTTATTATTCCATTTGGACTCCAACATGCTTTTGCTCTAAGTTCAAATCTTTCTTCTTTATTTGTTTGGTTTATTTCAAGTGTCGATTTTCTTTTATTTCTCTTTTTTTTTTATCTAATTTGTTTTCAATGCTGGTTTTTCTTTTATTTCTTTTATTTTCCTAGCCAAAATTATCACCAACATTAGTTTTTTTTTCTTTTTTTTCTTTCTTGGACAATTTGTTGTTAAGATCATTTTTTTATTTTTTTCTTCTTTCACCTAAATTACTACTAATGATAGTTTTCTTTTCTTTTTTTTTCTTTTTTGACCTAGTTTATTGTCAACATCGATTTCTTTTCTATCCTAATTTGGTATTAGTGTCAATTTTTTTCTTTTATGACCCAGTTTATTATTAGCATTAATTTTCTTTTATACTATGGGATAACATCTTTGAGAAAATTATAATTTTATATTCATATCTCTTGAATTAATTAAGTTATTTTTATATTCATTTTTTTTTACTTTTTTTCTTGTTTTATCATGCATAATTTAATAGTACATATAAACTCAATATTTTTCATATATATACACTAGTAAGTAGACCTTTATCTTGTTTTATGTTATACAATTATGAAATCATGTTATATGTATATTCCAGTTCCTTCTTTTTACTTAAATTATTTTTTATACTTAAATTATCAAGTTAGATTTCTCTATCTCAATTCTTAGAAATGAGTTTTATTTCAATAGTTTTTTCCTTTTGAAATAGGTATCACAAATTAGATATGATTTATTAACACCAAGTTATTCCTACATTTTTTTTATCATTCTTGTATTTTATGACATTCAACTTATATTTGCTTCTCTAACATACTATACAATTAGTGGATTATATCATTCATTAAGGCTTTTTATTGCCATTGATAAATTATTTACTTTCCTTCCTATACCATTATTGACATAACATATTATACATTCCTAATGACATATTTTTTTATTACCTTGCAAAAGCCATCGTAAGCTAATTCGGTTACCTCCTTGTTGCTCTTTCCCTTTTTTTTTATTTTTTTTAAATTATTTGAAATAATATTATTAATGTAATGTATGATTTTTTAAGAAAAACTATCATCGTTTTTATTGAGTTGGTCTTACGATTTGTTACTCATTCTTGCATCATATGATTGCCTATTTAAACCACTTCCCAAGCATCACCTTGTTTGATGCCCTTTTTAGGTCTTCCTTCAATGACTAAGCTTATGGTTTAATTAATATTAACATACCAAATAATTTTCTTGAGAATTCCTCAGTTTATTTGATCATGAGATCTAGACCCAAAAGAAGAGATGTTAAAAAAATGTCGCTATCATAAACGAAGATAACATCCTCAAGAAAAAATCATCATGATAAGGAGACTGACAAATACTTAATGTCGAATTGAGAATAATGGATAAAGACTTACTACTACAAATCCTTGGAATAGTATCTCAATGGATTTTATCGACGAGTACTAACAACTCAATGAGGACATAACTATCTATTCATGGTGATAGGTAGATTTTTAAAAATAGCCATATTAATGTCATACAAAAGATTATAAGTTAATAAGTAGGTGTCATTTTCTTCTAAAATGTATGGATACATGTTGGGCTACTATCCTCCATCATATTAGATTTGAATATTCAATTTCTTTAGCAAATTTTGGAAAGCATTATAGAGATTGATGGATAAAACTATGATGTGAAGTACAACTTTTTATAGACAGATGAATAAACTGAAATAGTAAATAGAATAATTATTCATCTACCTAGAAAATATAATACAATCATCCAAAAACATGAGATGAGAGTATTATATACATATAATTTACATACAACATGTTAGGCATGGGTCGACATTAATGAGCAATTTTGAAGCTTGTATGGGATTCCTACCCCAAAGCCTTCTAGACTTGGAATTCAAGATTATAGAATTAAAAGATAGAAAACTCAAAAAATTTCTAAAAAAAATACAAGAAATACATGCCAACATTGAAAGACAAGCACTCGAATTACATAAGAAGTATAGGGAATCACATGACGAACATAGAGTTAAAAAGAAGTTCACTGAACTTCATAAATTTAGATCTCCTATAAGAGAAATAATTTGAGAAATTTAATCTTCTTTTGATAAAATCATTTTTTCTTTTAACCTCTTCTTTTACTCCACACCATTTTACACTTCCACTTACTTTCACCTCTATGCTACCATTCTAAAAAAAAAGTATGTTGACAAAGGTTTAAGATAAGAACATTTCAAAAAAAGATCAGTGTTCTATTTAACTAACTATAAGGTCTTTTGTTCATTACTATATCATAAACTTTCTTAGGAAAATTAGATTACTTATGAGCTTAATAAACGAAACATTATACAAAAACATCCTCAACTCAAATGGTACTTAAGAAGTTAAAGCTTAAAACAACATAATTTTTCCATACTTGATGTCTACGATCCTTCTTTTTTATTATAGTTCCTTACTATAGTTTTTCTTCTTCTCTTTGTTCCAATTCTCAAACTCCTCTTTTTCTCTACTTCACTCTTCTCTCTAACTTTTAAAGCTTCCCAAAGACTCTTTGAATAAGACTACAATAAAAGGGTAATGAAGCTCACCATTTACATACATGCATATATCTCAATTTTCTCTTTCTTAATTCACAATAAATCAATTTAACTTAAAAAATTGTAATTTAAGAGCCAACAAATTCATTTAAATTATTTTTTCTCATTGATATATTTTCTCTGACATTCGTTATAACTTTAAAAAATTTTATGTTTTTTTGGACTATTAAAACAATCGATTTCAAAGTATAAATTTTACTTATTTGTAAATAACTAATTATGTTTTTACCATTTTAATTATAAAGTTACGTAATAATTATGTCTTAGAGATGTCTTAATGTTGAATAATAATTATTGCTCTAATGAGAATGCATGTGGGTTCCAATATTGTATGCACATGTAGATCATTAGCACATGTTAAAAATCTTTTTATTTTAAAACAAATTTTCTAATTGTGTAACCAATTAATGAATATTAATTGGTGAATCCACCAAATAATGATCAATTAACTAAGATTACATATAATGCTCAATTATGAAATCAATTGATGAATGTCATCCAAGATAAAGATAAATTTTGCAATAGATGTACAACCAAAGGTCATAATCGATTGTTTGTTGAACCATTATAATTTTAGTCAATAAACTTAGACAATAATTAGTAGTTAGCGAATGAAAGTTAACCATTATATTATCATACTTCATTCATTAATTTTAGCAACCAATGAAAAATCTGTCGTTTTGTTTTGGGGATCAAGCATTTCCCAACAAGATAATTCAATTGTGAAATCCAATCAATGACTAAAACATAAGTTTCATTAACTAACTTCTTAATCACTAATTGATAAATTTGTTATGATACTAACTTAGTCAAATAATCTCGATCCTAGTTAGTTGCATCAGCAAAGTTCCTTTTGATTTAGAAAAAAATGCAAAAAGAAAAAAAATTTAATACAAACCAAATAAATTGATTGATTTCAAGCACAATAATTAATTAATAAAATTAAAATCATAATATCAATTAGTATATACACATGCAATCATAAAACACAAAAAGAATTAAAAATATTGAACTAAATTAATATAAAAATACCCATAAACCTCTCATGTCTAACTTCTTCACCCTTGGTAATGTGGTCATTTTTTTGGTTTAGTTAACATAATTTTCACAAAATACAACAATGAGATGGTTTTAAAGCTAAGTAATAAAAAAATTTAGAATGAGTATTTCGATTTTTTATCAAAAATAAATTTTAACAACTATACAAACAAGATAAAATAAAAATATAATATCTATTACTATCGACAATAATTTTTCCTTTAAATGTTTTTATTTTACAACAAAATGTTAGAATTTAATTTTTTAAAAAATTAAAAATAAAATAAACCATCCAAACATAACTTCTCATAAACCAAGGTTCAAGATCTTAATCTCTAACATCAATTTCAACGATCTAAGCAAAGATTTGATTTCAATGATTTTGATGTCTACAATAATTTTAACATTTAATTTTTATTTTTGTTAATTTGTAATCACAATTATGTTGTTATTACTTTTATTCTTATCTTATTTTTAAAATAAAAATATAAAAAAATGCTCAATTGAAACTGATTGGTTTAGACCAAAAATCAACCCAAGTGAGCCAAAAACCTAATTTTCAAGAAGATTCCAGATCGGTTCAATAATCATAATACAACATATGATTGATGATGTGACATTAATTTAATTAATTGCCTAAAGACAAAAAATAAAATGTATTTAATATCATTCCTTAGAATCACCATCATTTGGAATTAGGGTTTCATTACATATGGCAGAAGGCCAAACAATAGGCATCCCATTCCTTCCATGATTCATGGCATATTCAAGTAATAAGAAGCTTCACATGAAACAAGTTTCATTTCTTTGGGTCGACTCCATTTGAGTCCCAACAAAAGTATTATTGTTGTCATTTTCTTCATTCTCTCTTGTTTTGTTCTCTATCGTTGCTCGTTTGCTTCCTCGAGCATGGCACATCAAATACTGTTGAATGCCAGTCATTTGTTCTAATCGTCATCAACTTTGTTCGTCATTGACGACCAACATTATTGACCTTTGTTACTGCTATCTTTGAGTATCATCTGCAATTGATGAAAGAGTAAAGGAGTTTTCTCATAGTGACTATGAGTGATGTTACAAAAGAAACAAAATGCTTTTTATGGACGAGTATGTTGTATAAAAGTCATTCACTTTTTAAAGTTGATACTTTTGCAAGTCGTTCATTTTCAAAAGACGAGAACAAGTGGCCCCTTTGTCGAAGCTTTGTTGCAACTTTGGTTAATTTTTAGAAGTCTAACATCTCTTGATTTGTTAAAATTACGATGTTTAATTCTCATGACCACGTTGTAAATCTTTAGCTAACACGATTCATTGATTGCCTATGTCATGTGTCATCTTCACCAATTGTCAATCATCGTCTCCAACTGCCAAACACCACAACCTCAACTCGTAGCTAACTGTCATTATTATTGAATGTTATTTTTAACCATCACTTATTACTTTTTTCATCTATTACATTGACAAAGAAATGTTGAGCATAACTTAAAGACAAACTACTATTTGTCGACCAACACGTGTTGATCATCATAGACCATTGTGTATTATTAATCATCCTTATTATCAACAATCACTAATCATCGCCATCGATCATCATTTGTCATCAATTGCTCCTGACACAAACCCTCAACGATTTCAATAGCCATTGACAAACTCTACCACCTACGATAACTGCAGTGAACAATCATCATTGATTAGTAATCATCAACTACCGCAACGACCACCACCGACCGTTATACGACTGATTGCCGCCATTATTTATATACAATAAAAGAAGAAATGATAATCTCATCATGATGATAAGTTTTTAAAAAAAAGATGCCAACAATAATCATTAATTCAAAAAACAAAATTTAATATTCATCAAACCAAACAAACACAATTTTAAAAGTAAATATCTCAAAAATAATTGTCAAAACATAAAACAACCCACATAAGTGACCATATTCAAAACATTTATGTGCTTCATATGATAATATATTTAATTAACATAATCATAAATTATTATTATTATTATATCCATACAAATTGACATCCAAAATAACTTATTATTTGACAAACAAACATCAATCAAACAAAGATCATGATCTTATAATATAATAATATAAAAAATATTTAAATATCAGCAAATCAAACATTTAAATAATAACAACTCAAAACACTTATTTAAAACCCCTATGCATTAAACACCAAGTCTTCCAAATCACAACTCCAAATTGAAACATTTTGATAGAAATTTTTATAAATAATTATTTATTTTTAAACTTAAAAATAACAAAAAATTACTAAAAAAAAAAATTGAAACTTATGATTTTTTGAACCAAACCTATAACACATGGTCATACAACAACAAAGAACAAAGAAGAAGATGCATTTTGATCTCAAGCTTCCTTTAACTAAGCAGTAAATCTCTTGTCTGTCTTTGGTCTCATGTGCCCTTCAGCTGAAGAAGAAGAAGAAGAAGACTTACCCCTGCTTTCACTTCCTACATTGCTTGCATCCTTCCTCGACGTCGCACGCTGCACAATGCGGACTGGGATTCCTCCCAGGTCGAAATCCTCCTTCAAGGACTTGGTGAGGAACCTCGTGTCTGCGTCCGAGAGCTCGGTCTTCCCTGAGAGGAAGGCGACGAACGTCGGAGGTCGAGCTTTCACCTGGGTGAGGTATTTGATTTTGGATTGTGTGGATTGATCTTTCCAGGAATGCCTGCTCAAAACCTGCATGTTCACAAGCAAAAACCATCATGTCAATCGAGGAAACATGAAACAAAGATCGAACTGAACCGAAAACGTCGAACTTGTTTGAACTTTGGATGATGGGTCAAAACAACATGGCTCGGGAATTAGGTAACAAAAGCATTCTTAGGATGATCGAGAAAGAAGAAAGAAGAGACAATGAAAGAAGAAAGGTCAATAAGATTGTAACCAAGACTATTAAATTAACTCTAACAATGAAGATGACTTCAAGAAAAAGATTGCATTTTGACTCAATTTGAGCTCGAATCGAAATGCAATAAGCCAATTAATTAAACAAGGTTTGGATCAGATCAAACTAGCACAAAATCTGAATGAATTATAATGTATCTGTGAATATATTAATGTACTTATCAAATTGAACATATAATACAAAAAATTCATGAAATTATAATTACATAAAATAATATATTTGCTATGATTTCATATATAAACTTATACACGATCATGAATTTAAATAAAAAGTCTCGAATTAATCAAATGTCAGATCGATTTTGGCTATGATAACATTATAAACAATAACCAATGAGCCAAACTTAGCTAAACTCATGAATATTATAGGCACAAGTGAAGTGAAAGAATACAAGCCAATAAGGTTGTAATTAAGACTATTAAATTAACTCTAAGAACGAAGATTGGGTTTTGACTCAAATCAAGCTCAAATTGAAATGTAACAAACCAACTAATTATGAGTCAAGTTTGGATCAGATCAAGCTAACTCAAAATCTGATTAAATTACAATGCATCTATATAAATATATTGATTTATTCATCAATTTGAATATATAATATAAAAAATTCATAAAATTATAATTGCATATATTAGTATATTTTATATGATTTCATACATAAACTTATACACAATCATGAATTTAACTAAAAAGACTAGAATTAATCGAATGTCATATTGGTTTTGGTTGTGATAGCATCCACACCATAACTAATGAGCCAAACTTAGCTAAAATCATGAATATTATATGAGCACAAGTGAGAATAGAGATCAATAAGATTGTAATTAAAACTATTAAATTAACTCTAAGAATGAAGATAACTTCAAAAAAAAAAAAAAAAGATTGTATTTTGGCTCACATTAAGCTCGGATCGAAATGCAACAAACCAACTAATTATGAGCCAAGTTTGGATCAAATCAAACTAACTCAAAATCTGATTAAATGACAATGCATCTATGAAAATATTGATGTATTTATCAATTTGAACATACAATAATAAAATTCATGAAATTAACATTGCATTTATTAGTATATTTTATAAAATTTCATATATAAACTTATACATGATCATGAATATTAACTAAAAAGTCTAAAATTAATCGAATATCAGATCAGTTTTGGCTGTGAAAACATTCGAAACCATAACCAATGAGCCAAACTTAACTAAAATCATGAATATTATAACCACAAGGGAAGCAAAAGAACAGAGGTCATTAAGGTTGTAACTAAAACTATTAAATTAACTCTAAAATTGAAGATAACTTCAAAAAAAAGAACAAAGATTGCATTTTGGCTCACATCACGCTCGAATCAAAATGCAACAAACCAACTAATTATGAGCCAAGATTGGATCAGATCAAACTAGCTCAAAATCTGATTAAATTACAATGCATCTATGAATATATTAATGTATTTATCAATTTGAACATAAAATAATAAAATTCATGAGATTAAAAGTCTAAAATTAATCGAATGCAGATTAGTTTTGGCAGTGATAACATTCGAAACAATAACCCAATAAGCCCAACTTAGCTAAAATCGAATCGTTCTTGTCCAAAGTCTCAATTGGATCAAGATTGAATCGAAAAAACTCAATCAAATTTCGACCCAGGTTTGTCTCAAAATCGAACCAGTAACAAGTGTCTTTGTAACCTGAGAGTAAGCTTCAAGAACTGCACATGTTTCGAACCTCAACAGCAGGAAAAGACAACTATTGTTCCTTCAATGCACGATAAATTTACCTTCTGCAACCAGCGATTTAGGCGAGCAGTCGACAGCCTCGAGCACCACTTCCGGTATGCATCGACAACCTGGTTCATGACATCTAAGCGACCCTTTCCCTCCAAAGCTGAAATAAACACAATGGGAATTCCTGTAATCTGCACAAAGTTGAAAAAGATCATGACAGTTCCAGTCCTCTCTGTTCAGTTTAAGTATGAAGAACATATGGCTAAAGAAAAAGGATAAAAGCATTAAACCAACACAAGACAATCAAATGTTTCGAATTGATCCTGTTTGATATCAGTTCATCAAATTCCGTTTCAAAAACTTCTCTTTTTAAACTTTATTTCTAACAAATACTTTTATATGAAAATTACCAAAAATTTATTTCAACACTCAAAACTCATTTGCCAAAAACTTCTCTTCAAAATCTTCCTTTTTTTGTCTAATGGACACATTTTTTCATCAAATAACTGATAAATTAACCTGGAATCAATCACACAAAAGAAGGTGACAACAGAATAGAACTTGCAGAGATAAAATAAATGAAGACTTTGGACAATTTCATAAAATGATCTACAATAGATTAAAATACCTAAGCATAACATGGAAATAAATTTAAAGGAGATAAACAGGATTTGCACATATTGAAGATAAGGAAGTGCAAATAATTTCTGGGTTTGCAATTTAAATGAAAGTTAGAGAAATAAGTTATTTCCCTTAGTGATATGGAAAAAAAAGATACAAAATAAGGGAACTAATTTAAAAGAAAATTGAAGTAATCCATGATCTTAGTCTTAAGAATTCTAAAAATATTTCTAATACATTTATATATATTATAATTTCTTTTTCATGAGAATCCAAAATAATTTTGATTGCATACGTAATTTAATCACATAATCAATTGTGTCTAATGATTCTAGGTATAATTAATCAATGAAATAAATTGGACCTTTTAAATAATTTGATAAGAATAATCAATTATTCATATATATGCATCTAAGGAATTGTATTAATTCCAAAAATTTTACATAAAAACTTCTGAATTATGTAAAAACATAGTATTATTATACATGTTTTTAAATTTATTACTACATGTGTTTTATAAAAATGTTTTTTATGTAGAGTTTTTTTATTTTATGAAAAACTAATATATAGAAAAATAATTATAAGTAAATTCTACTAGAGTCAAATCTGATAAATAGTTTTTTAATATCTCTTTACTAATGTGTTTTGATTATTATCATTTATCTAATAGTGTCTTACAAGTTTATTTTTTTTTTAATTTGTAGATGTATTAGAAAGCCCCCACCTGATGTTCTATTCACAAAAGGTTTAAAGAGATTGATATTTAGCCTAATGAAGATTCAATGAGATTAATAAAGATGATTCTCATATCAAGTGGATCCCAGAATGCACATCATTGAGTTTAATAAAGATGATTCTATTGTTGTACAATCCAATATTGAGATTAATAAAGATGATACTATTTCAAGTTCATACATTGCATTGTTCACTTCACATGGCGTAGGACAGACACGTGGAAATTGGCATAGAATCTAGTGTACATGATGCATGAAGTTGTACGGCCAAGAAATCGATTCAAGTTTATTAATCTCAAATCAATCAAAATTGTTAGCATGAAATAAATTTGTTAGCAATGTCCACAAATCGACCCCCTTGCACATCATCCAAACTTTCCCATCAAGCTTGTTAAAAAAAAAATACTAACAAGAGTAATTATGGTAGATGAAGATGGTCCGTTATGATCAACAAATAGGTCAAGCTGACTAGATATTAGATCAGATTGAGTAGCAAAGTCAAAGTTCATAACATATGTAAAAACATCACAAATAGAGTCATTAAGCTTGGTTAATTTAACAAATCAATGTGGACAAGAAAACATTTTCATTTGTAATTCATTAGTCACAATTTCACAACTTGAAACAAATTTTTGATTTGTTATGTATAGAACAAAATATTAACACTAACTTAATGTTCCAATATTAACGTTATAAGATGATATCGAGGTAGCTTTTAATTAAAATTTATGCAAACTTCATTACATATGGTGTTCATGGCTAAAAAAGCATTTGTGGCTCAAATTCAACTCTAATGGGTGAAGGAAATTCGTTTGCTAAAATGACCAAATAA
Source organism: Vanilla planifolia (assembly GCA_023846275.1). NCBI lineage: Eukaryota > Viridiplantae > Streptophyta > Magnoliopsida > Asparagales > Orchidaceae > Vanilla > Vanilla planifolia. Next base: position 3,984,944 of record CM043877.1, read on the forward strand.
TCAAATTTAGATTAGGGTACAATTGATAGCTTGGTTTTTAAATCATGGAATCGAAAAACGATAGAATTAACATAAATCTATCATATGATAGGTTGGACTTGCAAATTCAAAAAAATAAAATAAAATAAAATACATATAAAGTATTCAAGATCTTGCAATTTGTTTTCCTTTGGTAAACGAGGTAGAACAAAATTTTGTTTTCTTTAAACCACAAGTGGTTCAACTAGAACTTTAGTAAACCGCCAAAATTAACTGCTTAATTCATTATTGGTTGGGAATCAGAGCCCATTATTGGTAAGAGTATGCCACCATTCCATCTGATTGTTAGCCATATGCTAAATTTGACTATTACCAACAGAACGACATATACTTTCTAACTCGACCGCCATTGCTGGTCGATTGTCTTCCTCCATTGTCACCACTTCTACAAAGCTAGCACTCTCGATGGTCAGTAATTGAACTCCATTGTCATTCACACATCAACACTAAAAAAGTGCTTTTGAATTCAAATACAGTAAATTAAATAATAGATTTCATTTAGTACAACAAATACATTTAACCAAACAACATAATGTGGAACAATAGTTCCATCATTTACAATTTCATGAATTATCCATTCATATGGGTCAAACAATTAATTATTGCACGTCGAAGTATGCCCCAATATAATGCCTTTATTACACTTATCAATCACATTAATCACAATCCATTTACTTGATCTTTAAAAAAAACAACATTGCACAAATAAATTCATTATTATAAGTGCAATTGTAAGGAGTAACTTGACAAATAATAATATCTTTGTACAACTTTTAAAGTCTGTGGTCCATCAAAAAAATATCAAATAAACCATAGATTAAGCAAAAATAGCACCTTCATAATTTTGAAATTTACATTTTGTATAAATCCTATGAGATAACCTATCTAATAGAATTGGTGATGAATATGAATTAGTTAGACCATCTAGATACTTGATGTTATTGCTTAAAGTTTACCTATTTTCATAAGAAGAACAAAACCTTAAACAACTAGATCAAAGGTCAAACTTAGTATTTAACAAATTAGAATAATAATTCAAGTTTGATCTAAAAAGTTATAGTGTCACTCTTGAAGGATCAAATTTTGTGATTTGATTTATCAAAGTAACAAGCTAAATATAAATTAACTAATACCTTTAGCCCACCGAGACGCAATTTAGATGCATCTATAATGACAAAACAATCCAAAGAAGTTATTGGCCTCTATATTTAAAATCTAAAATAGACAACTCATTTAGTTGGGAGGGTATGAGAGAGTATATGTCCAAGCCATAAGAGTTAAAATGATTTTCAATATATCACTGAGAGTATGCATACATTCAAATGCAAAAAAATAGTTTTGGTGTACATATATGTCCAAACATGGTATGCAAATGGTGAATTTAGGGCTTTTACGATAAAGGTATTCCAAAGATTAATAACCAATGAAGGTAAAATATCTACTGCAAATCATAACCCTTATGAAGGATTACCAAACTATATGATATAATCTATATAAAATATGGTATTTAAGAAGAAATTTCTTTAGCATTCAAAATTCTGTCACCCAATCCATAAGCAAAACTAACATCAAGCACAACATAAATCTTCTCCTAACCACATCAAAGTATAAAAGCCAACTAAAAACGATCACAAATACTACATGATGCATAAACAAAGTGGCAATGAAGCAACAACCACCGTGGGCTTGAATCCTCACACCATGATTGCACTACAAAATTTTTCATGAAAATGAAAGACCTAGTAGATCGTGTCAACTTTCACAATATTTTCTTTTATCATACTCCATAACTCTATCGATGCAAAGTGGATAGGGTTACATTAAAGCATAAGATGATCCATTTTTAAGTGATTTAAAGCAAATTATAATGCCATTCATTAACTATGATTCTACAAAATAAATCAAACAATGGAAAGTAGCGTGATAATCGACAAATTAGGGATAATAAAACTGGGATTACGAAAATAATATTATTTTTTTACATATGATCCAAATTAAAGAAAGTAAGTGTCACAAAACTACTTTTCACCAATTAATAGGCCATAGAGATCCTTAAATCATATAAATACAAAAAAATTTAATGTGAAGATTTAAGGTATGCTAAAAAGCTTCAAAAGTAATATGTTGACCATAAAGATGTTACTGAGTTATCTAATACTGTATATGTGGCCATAAATACATTTTCATCTTATCATGTACCAAGGGCTACATTAAAACCTCAAGAACATTTAAAATAAAAGGAAATGTATCAACCTAAAAGATATAAACTAAAGCCATCTATATGAAATGTTAAGGTGGATAACAATGACTTCTAAATAGCATACAAATAATATCAAGAGTACAAACTAAAAAAAGGTAACTAACCTCAAAAAATCCATGCATAAATGACATGATGAATAGGAAAAAAAATACCTGAGGAAGTTCAATTTGAATTTCTTTTGGCACAATCTGAACAACCTTCTCATACATAGAGCTTTGTTTCCCTTTGAGAAGATCCATCTTGTTCACTACAACAACCAAAGCACGACCCTCTTCAATAGTTCTGCGAGCTATCATCACTTCCTCATGTTTCATACTACTCCTACTTCTTGCAATCTAGACTTGCATAGCATAGATAAAAATGTAATAACTATGGTTTAAGATACTAGATATTCATATTTTCCAATAAATGAAAAGAATAATACAAAATTTATAGGTCAATAAGCAAATCCATATGCAAGTAGTAATTGAAAAAAAAAATGAAAACAGTTCATAAATAAAGCATATAGAAAATATTGATCACTTTAAACTAAGCCAAAAAAGCTTCATGTTGAAACAATAAACATAACATAAGATACAATTGTCCAATAAAAAATAAGAAGTAGAAGGCATAACAATAACATTTTGATTCATTGCATTGTAATTCAAACTGCATGTTTATAACACACATCTAGACAAGGAAGCACATTCCAAAAGACATAAAACCATTCATCACGATAGAACGGTTGGCTGTTAACTGACAGGTTCTAGGTTCAAATCCAATTTCGGGAGATCATATTCATTCTAAAACTTACCATTTATCTAACTACTTACTAACAAAATAAAGGAAATTGTTTGAGGTTGAATAACCATTAAATGAGGCAATCATGTTGTCCCAAATGAAAAATTATCAAGAATATAGCACAATGCATATTCTCAACCAAACAAACAGACACCACATGCATACAAATAGATTTGAAATGAAACTTAAGCAAAGCTTTTAACACATTCCAAGTTGTCAAGCTTCAAACAATTAAAAGTCCAGCACAGTCAGCAGATACAACGTTTCTTTTCTTTTATGTGTTACGTTAAATAAACACATTCACAGCATACTTCAGTAAGTTAGAGCTAGACATCTATTGACTGTAATCCAAACTATCTTTATGTTCACAGACCATGCATTTGCTACTAGGATCCAACCTAACTTTTTAGGCAAACAGAACTAAGGGACCTGCACAAATACTCACAAGGCAAAATAAACAAGCTCATAATCATAACTATAGATACATATCTATAGAAAGCACAGATGAGCATTTTCATGAAACATAAAAAACATCTAGACATCATAATTCCATAAAATAATCCAATTTATCTGACTAAAAATCTAGACCAAAATAATAATTATATAACCATCAAATAGACCCAAATCTGGTACAATAATATCAAGATTATTTTTGCAAATTAAAAGTACATATCAATTGGTGAAACTAAACATGTATCCAGAATCCAAAATTCCTGGACAAATCAATACCCTTTTGGAAATATTTCTGCTTTAAGAACAATAAACATTCAAATTATGAACCTATAAGATCATATTTGCAACATTTTCTTGAATACCAACAAAAGTGAATGGACTTATAAAAGGCATATGACATGAAGAACACTGAACACACATGACCAAAAGTTGCAAAAATATGGTTATTCAATGAGCCATTTGTTTACATGCTTATAAATCCTAATTAGTGGTGATGGAATTGCACTAAAGGGTTGGCATAAAGCACAAGGGGTGGCCATACCTCCTCTCCATCAAGAACCAAGGCTACAACATGAGCCCTCATAAGGTTTTTCCTTGTCTGCACTATGCTCAAAGAAGATGGTCCCTTTTCCTTTCCTGATCTATGCAACCAACCTGCTGTATCCACCTGAAACCACCAAAAGATACTGACTAAATCTCTATCCATCTGGATAAAGGATAATGAAAAATAAGAAAAGTAGCATAAAACTTTGAGAACCTTGCAAGCGTTCCCATGTTGATAAGACACGTTAGTTGGAAATCCAAATGGAAAGAATTGGATCAAAACATCAGGAAAAACTTCCAATTGAAAATTTTAAAACCTTCAAAAGTTGGATATGAAGCTATTATGAAACATATGTATCTATACATTTGAAATCTCTATTCACTCATAAACAATTGTTATCAGCATGCTCCAAAATCCCTAAGTTAAGAATTGGGCAACATATCATACATTGTAACTACTAAACTAGTCAACAGGCCCATGCATCATCACAGTGACTCTTAGAATACCTTCATTTGCAAAGCATCTATAGTCATACACGAAGGGAACCAAGAATCTACACAAAACTTTCTCTTTACATTTAGGTTAAAATCTGCATAGTTGTATCAACAAACAGCAGAAGGGATGCAGAAGGAGGTTCTACCAAGATTTGATATCATCAATAAAGAAGCAGATTAAGCATCATATAAAGAAAAAGCTCGGTGCTGCTATCTAAGGTAAATATTTGGAAAATCTAGATTTATGTGAACTGTAGCTCAAACAAGACAGAAAAAGGTGTTTCTGTAATTTGCATTTCCATGCATCAGTTAAACAAGCATGTGCTAGGCATAAACTAGCCCAGCAATCAATTTGCTACAATAAGTACTTCTTGCCAATTTACTGCATTAAAATTCTCCAACAGAGTATAAGGTGAGTAAACAAGAAAAGATATCTGATTAATTTTCAGTAATAAGCATGTAAATGTGGCACATTACCAAATAAATAACACGACCTTCAAACTGAAACTTGGCCCTGATTGAATCCCTTGTCAGACCAGACTCTGGCCCAACCAAAACCCTGTTTTCTTGTAGTAATGTATTAAGCAAAGTGGACTTCCCAACATTTGGACGTCCCACAATTGCCAACTGCAGAGGTAAATTGTTCTCTGAATTTTCATCAAATTCTGATAATGTATCATCTTCACATTTTAACACTGAAAAAAAAATTCTCCAAAAAAAAAGTTATCAAATATTAGCATAGTTTGGTAGCAAGGATCAAAGAGATAAGATGGATGAGCAAGAATATAAAAGTTTCTGCATTTTCACATCATCCGCTTTAGTCATTCAAAAAAAGGAAAAAAAAATATTTTCCAATTTCATTCATTCTTATGCAAAATCTTAAGCCCACTTCAAAAATAAAACCACCGAATGATCTGATTAACTCAATCAATGTGTAATATAGCACATCTATAGCAAGCATACATGCATAGTTTCTAGAAGGCAATAAAAAAAATTTCAATCAATTTGAACTCAATCTCGATAGTTGGATAAACAATAATATATGTGAAAAGTAGTCAATTTTGGTAAATTTTCTAGTTTATCTATCAATTTGGATATTCACATACAAATATATAGCAAGAAATCAGAAATAAATTTAAGTGGGATGGAGATGATAAGTATAGTCCAGCATACTTTACCTTTTATTCTGGATAAGATAATTAAGATAAAATGGAAAAAAACCAATTGTTGGAATAAAAAAGAAACAATAAAATGTAGATACTAGAAATATCTCCAACTAGAGGGATGGAGATGGTAAATATGGTTATGATTCGGCATACTTAACCTTTTACTACGTATAACATAATTAAGATAAAATGAAAAAAGTTAATTTTAAGAATAAAAACAAAAAATGAAAATATAGAAACCATAAACATCTCCAACTCGGATTAGTATCATGAATTACCTGAGCTATGAGAAAAAAGCAAGTTTTTGGAGTATCTTTAGAAGATGAACAAGAATTTTGATATGGTAGATAAAAATAAAGGAGTAGGACTAAGAAGAGGAAAGAATATCATTAAGGTGAAGTCAATTCTTGCTTGCTAACTGTTTTTATTGAAGAGTAGCAAAAGCCAAAACTGGATCTAAAAGGTTCTTCACTTTTGAAGACAAAAGACATTTGGGCAAAAGAAAGTATGGGTAACAACATCAATGTGGTGGGATAGCTTTTCCTTCCATGCACAAAACTCATCGAGCTTAAGAGTTTCATGGCTTGTCCTTGAATTGACTAAGGCAACACTTGCAACTTGAGTGCAACTTGGGTTATTAAAAATTTCTTCCAAAATGGCTTAACCTTTCACACACAACCCAAGCCCGCTTTGGGGAACTTAACGAATGTGCATCCTTGCCTGGTCAAGAGTATAGGACTAGACAAACAAACCAATTATGAAGTCACACACGTCCATAATAAAGTGAAAAGGTACAAAATTGTCAAGGGCATAAACAATTATAAATTCTTTCTGACAACCCACCTTCCCCTTTTATCTACCAAAGTCAATAAATAGATATCTAACATACCCAAAATGCTAACCAATGCTTCAAATGCTGATTAGGAATTGCATTGGTCAATACATCAATTTCTTGATATTTTGCTGAGAAATAAGGGACTTTCACTTCTACATCTTCAATCTTCTCTTTCATAAAAGGCTTTTTGAAATCCTCATATTTTGTTCTACCATAATGTTTGTGTGATACTTATTATTGATTTACTATCACTAGGAAGTTTCATCGCATTTGACAATGAATTTATGAGATCTTCTGTTAACCTTTTTGATCATAATAGTTCATACATACCTTGTGTTATTGCTCTCACTTCTAATTTGTGGTTGCTTCAACTACTAATGATTATTTTTTCTTTTCTAGGTCACCACGTGCCCCAAACATTGGTATAAAATCATGTAATTTACCTCCCAACTTCCACGTAGCCTACCCAATTGCCATCTATAAAAAGCTTCAACTCCTTTATCACTGTTTTTATTGGAATGAAACTCCATTCCCTAATAAAACAAAGCTACATTCCAGTTTTTATATGTTTATATCCTAGCATTCCAGTTTTATACAATAAAAAAAATATAGTCCAGTTGGAAACATAAATAGTCTTCTTTGTTGTGTATTTCCCTTAACAAAAATATAGGAGAGCACCGAAATTTCTTACCTCAAATTATTTCTTGGCACTTTCTTCATTATATTTGTATCATGGCAAGCTACAAAAATGTCATATAATAATAAGTATGGATAACAACCTATATGATTGATGAATGTGTGATTAGCCTACCGTTACATACATCCAAAACTTTTCAATTTGCTAAATCCTAACTAAGCTCTACGACATTGCTTAAAATCCATAAAGAGGTGTCTTCAATTTGCAAAATCCTCAAACTTCTTTGCCTTCAAAGCATGAAGGAATGTTCATGTCAACCTCTTCTAGTTCCCTATTTAGAAATGCCTTCTTAATATCCATTTGATGCAATTTCCAATAAACCCCATGTATTATTCCCAATCAATGCCTTCACTTTTTGGGTATTACAATTTGAATCTTTAAGTGCATCTTCATCTTTAGGGATGTTTATATGGAACCTTTGGCCCCTGTGTAATCAATTTGATGATAACAAGTTCATTTTATTTATAATTTAATATTTTTCTTTTAGGTGATTTTAGATTATGTCCCTTAAGTTTAATTAGAAAAACAAATGTCAACAACTCGATAAACTCAATGGCAAGAATGTTCAAAGAACACAACTACTCAGACATGAAGTTTGACCAAACTTTGACAAGACATTCATTACAACATAACAGTTGATTTGATGCGTTTTGTGATGTTATTTTTATTTGGTTTGGATTCTAAATAACAATAATCTTAAAGCATTAGGAATGTATAGGTGAGATCATGAATGTGTCTAAATATCATATTAGAAGGTTTCTAAGATACACGTCATGCATCAAAAAGATTCTATTGGGGCTCAATTCACTATCGAATGATTATCAAAATGTCCAATCAAAACCCATTAGGTATCAAATCGTCTTATATATGAATCGGACCATGTGTTGGCTTGTTATACTAAATGAGGATAAACATGGAGCCTTCGTTAGATGACAATTGGACCTTTTGATAGTCATTTTGATATTGATCGAACAATCTTGTAGTTCGATCAGAATGTCTTAGCCAAATTTTCAATTGATCGGACTTTGCATCGAAAACTCATTGGACAATCCTACAAGGTTACAAGATTTCAACAATGGTCAACAAGTTTTGCACTAGTTTCCAATTTCTTGCCCCAATTGATCATGTAAACATTGGTTAAGCATTTTACTCAAGTCTGAATATAAATAGAACTTATTAAACATGAATTCAAAGCTTTTTTTATTTGAATATTATTATAATTTTAATTGCTAAACATAAACACAAAAACTAGGCTAAAGTTGGGAAGAAATGTTTATTCATCATTTCTCAATTTCTAAACAAGCTTCTTCATTATGATAAAATAGCAATACATTTTTTATTCTAATTTGTATTGATTTAATGTCTCCAAAATTATTTGATTGGCAAATATTTATATTTTGAGTTTTATTCTTATTTTTTTGTACCCTTATTCGTTCTTGTAGTTGATCCTTAGGATCTTTTTGTCTAGTCTTTTAACCAAAATTTACATAGTCCTTTGACCCAATAATCTCTTTGTTAATCTCATGACCCCATATAAAAGTTTGATAATAACAAACCTATATATCAAAGTTAACTAATGCTTTGCTTTAAGATTACCTTCCCAAGAATATTAAAATGATGTTTAGAAGAGATGTTTTGACAAAGTACAACACCTTTGAAAATGAACAAGACTAGAGACTTCCACCACCATTTGAGCCATAAATGAATTTTTGCTCTTCATGAAGTGGTAACCACCTTGGACAAACTTTACATTGTTTCAATAAATTAGATTGTCAAAACCTATGCTCAAATACATGTGGCACTTAGAATCATTCTCAAATCATCATGTATATTTGATTTCATTCCCTTAACAATCATATGCATTAAGAATCAATACCTTCACAAGTATCTTTTTGTTCTTTAATCCTTAACCTAAGAGAAAATCTCAAGAAAATATGCTTTTCAAATTATGATAAAATATACTGAATGTATGTATGGTACATTATTTATCAATATAAGGTACGTTTTGTTGTGCTCCCAAAGGTTCTCAAGTTGTACATTATTTGCTTGCATACAATACATTTTTTTAACTTAATATGTTGACAAAAGGAGTGTATGCCTAGTTGAATATAGAACACCAAAGTTTAACATACAATATGTTATTATTAACATACAATACGTTGAATTCATAATGGAAAGTATGCAAAAGTAAAGATGATGCACTGAGAGAAACATATGAAACCCAAGACCAGAGTAAGGGACATCATTATTAATATACAATACACATAATACAACTGGTAATAAACATGTTAGACAAAATCTATAGTTTGTATATGGCATATTATTTATTAACATATGGTATGTATAACTCAATTTATGTTCTATGTATGATAAGTACAAAAACATAAATCACATAACGGCCACTTAAATTGATGGAAATCAAAATTTAGCTATTATACTATTGTTAGGGTTTTCCTAAGCTGCTTTATAAAGGTCATATGCTTATAAAATCCCAAAAATCCTTAAGAGAAAAAACTAATGATGCTTCAGCTTTCACCCTGCTATCAATCTCTACATTCTTACTATTTGTTCTAGGAAAGTATAGTTTCTCAAGCAATTTTACAAATGATCATTTCTTATTATTTGCAATAAAAGGAAACATCTTTCCAAGCATTTTTCATCATCATAAAGTGCCACTTATGATTTATAAACTTATTAGAAATATTATACAAGTTTATATTGCATGAGTGTATATGTCTATTTTGTCATTGTTTTGTGTGTGACACATGTATTTTGACAAGAAATATGAAAAAAAAATTCGTGGAAAACTATTCTGTTGCATAATCAATTACATATATATAACAACTCAATAAAAGACGGAAATAATAAATATGGTCTAGCATGCTTTGCCAATTTTTGGACCTCAAAAACTAAAGAAAAATGAAAACAAACAATAATTGAAATGGAAAAAGAACAATAGATATGTAGAAATGGGAAATAAGGAAGCTAATTACCTAAACCAACAAGGAAAAAAGATATTTTAAGATTCTTTCCAACAATGTGTATTGATTTTGATTTCTTGCACTCATTAAGTTTCATTGAGTAAAAATGTATTTATAATTCTTTGATTTGTAGATATTTAAAAATTATAACTTCTTGCATTTAAAACATATACAAATAGCATATGTTGTAGAGATAAAAATGACAAGATGAGATAATTGAAAGATATCAATAGAAATGAATACATAAGAGAGATGTAACACTGATTGCAAATACATTACTAAGTGTTAGCTTACATTATTTGAACATATTAAAATACAACACTTAGCACTCTTATTAAAAAACATGTGTTGTGAGAATATCAACCTATGAATAAGACCAAAAAAGATGTAATAAGACACTATTAGAAAAGGGTTGACAGTCTTAAATCCTGAAAAAAAAAGTTGTTAATAGACAAATGGGATGAATTCTAAGGAGTCATGCATCCAAATCCACTTAGTAAGACTATGAATTAAAATTATTGTTCATACATGTACAAGTTACATATTTTTTAGATTACTCAAACAATGGTAAGTGCATGATTGACGTTGAAGTTACTTGCGAATATGAAGGCTAGGATGAAATAGCATTATTTTTTAATTATTTTTGATAGAAGAAATGCATGAAACACACAATTAAATAAACAATATGTTTTCAATGTAGAAATCAAAAGACTATGGAATGGCATTAAACTAAGCTTTAATAAACCTTAAGGATCCATATAATCCTCGAAAAAAAGTCACAAGTAGATTTGCTTGTGAATTTTGAAAATCAAATGGATTCAAGCCATAAAAGTTCCAATTGTTTTTCTTGATTCAAAACCTGACACATATCTCAAAGAAAAAAAAAACAAAATATGAACAAAAATTAAGAAAAGAGCATATGGTAAATGTAGTCCAGTCCAAAATGATGAGCTTCCCCAAAAGTTTACTTATGTAGGGTAAATGGGCATATTCATGAAAGCTAATGATTATAAGCATACTATGTCAAAAAGGTATATAAAATGCTTGCATGCTTAACAATGAAAGAAAATAAGCTTCATTATTCCATCACAAGACTTCAAAAGATTTACAAGGTCTTATGGTTTTTCCCAATAATATATATTCCATAATCAAGAGGGCAAAGATAACACTATAATGTTCAACTCAATTTAAAAATAAAAGTCGAACATGATGACATCAAACTAGAGCCAGAAACACACGTTGCAATATTGCTAACTTGAGTTACTATTTTCAGATTGTTTGATTAGGACAACTTTCTCATGTGGTAGATTCCACGTAAAATTGTACAACTCCCCCCAACCCCCCACCCCTCCCCCATCAGTATGCTTTTTTGGCAATACTTCCTCGAGAATATTTAAGCACTAAATTCAGCACAAAAAGAACCACTTGCCTCATTTACCAGAATTTATTACTCTTTTAAGTTTCCATAATGCACAATCTATAACAACAGAAGCAAAGCACTTTCCATCAAAATGTACAACAAATGAAGCTTACCCAAGTAAAAAAAGAATTTAGAATAAAATCAATGAAAAAGAGTATGAAAACCATGCTTCAAAACTTAACTTTGCCAATAAATTAAACCAGTCGACAATTAATGCCATACCATTGGGAAGATGAAGTACAAATTCTTCCAGCAAAGGCTGAAGGGTCTCATATAGTTCTGCCATTCCTAGTCCAGTCTCTGCAGATATTGCAATCGGATCTCCAAATCCCAAACTATAAGCTTCACCAGAAGCAGCAGCAATAAGCCCTTGCTCATCAAGCGACTCGCATTTATTCATTGCCACAATTGTATGAACTTTAGGTGCATGCTTCCTCAGCCACTTCCCTACTTCAAGGTCAAGAGGCTGTAATCCATCCCTGTATACCAAAACATCCACATAATCAGTTGAGCGTGATACTCAACTCAGTAAAGGCATTTGACATTCAAAAAAAAATCAAAAAAACACCTGATATCAATCAAGAAAATGGCAATTTGGGTCCTTGCAAGAACAATTCCAGTCATCTCTGTTGTTCTACTGAGAATAGTACCAGATGTGGCTTCTGTTTCCAGCCCAGCGGAATCCAACACTTTAAACCTAAGATCTCCCAACTTGGCAATGCCCTCCCGGATGTCTCGAGTGACGTGGTCATCCGGGGTATTGTACACGAGAGCTTCCCTCCTCCTAATTAGACTGAAGTAACAAAAAAAACATTCAATAGAAATAAGGCCTCTCCAATGAAACTGTACACGCAGACAACTCACCGGTTGAAAAGAGCAGACTTGCCAACATTGGGCCGACCAACAAGAATCACGGTTGGGAGAAGGGAAACATCAATTTTTGTAAAATCGAACCTTGATTTCATCCTCGCTTTCTTACTCTTGGGCTTCTGCTTGACGGAGGAGCCGCCATAGTAATCAAAAACATTAGAAGAGACAAGCCGGCCGTCTACATCGCAACCCGCAACGGTACAGAAGCACGAGGAATGATAACGCAGCCAAGGAAAAACAGCACGAGTGAGTCCTGCAAGAAAGATTTGTATTAGATTTCTCTGAAGGACTTCGACTCGAATAGGTTGAAAGGGACGCGAGACTGTACCTTGCAGAGGATCAAGTACTTCGATTTTTGCTGGATTTCCAAGAACCTGAGCATTGCTCAACCCGGGGTAAAGAAGAAAGGCGATATTTCTTCTTCCTCGAAGGGTTCGAAGCAAAGCTCGGAACATCTGTAAAAGATGATCTTTACCTAAGAGCAGCAAAAAAGCGGCTTTCTCATTTGCTAGAGTACGCTTGCACAATCTTTTTGTATATTGGTGTTAAGAAGACGAAGAAGAAAGCAACTGAGGGCGAGAAGAGGGGTCGATGGCAGCGAGGTAGAGGAGATGTAGAATTGGAGACGACTTCAATGGCGCAAGTGAGAAGAGGGAAACGAGGCCGCCGCGACGACAGCAATTGGAGAGGAGTGACTGTAACAATAGCACAAAAATGGAGGATGACAAAATAAAAATAAAATAAATCACATTTCAAGATTATTTTTTTAATTATTACAATTTGAGGAAGACATTTAATCCATGAGTGAAGTGTTAGCTTCCCATTTTCATACTTAATTGTTTATTTTCAATGCTCAAGTTTTGGAGAATTAGTATCACATAGAAGCCATTGTCCATCATCATTTGATCCTCACTATTGTTGATTTCTGATTGCTACTATGGATCGATGGCATGCCACCATAGCTGACGAATGATGATAACAAATATGCAAGCAATGAGTGATTGATGGATAGTAGGGATGGCAAATGATGATAAGGCAAGTGGTGGTGAGTGATAAGCAACAAATTTAATAACTTTATTGAATGATATGATTTTCTCTTCAACTTTTCAAATAAATAAAATAATCTGTTATAGGAATGAAGTATCACTTCTATGATGGATAGTTAATACTTTGTAAAAAAAATGATTTCTCAAATCTCACTTTAAGAAGAGAAAAAAATCGCTTCTCTCCTATTTATGGTGAAATAAATAGACATAAAATTATGATGTAGCAAAAAATGAATAGGCAACGATGTTGTTGCCTATATGGTGCTTTTGTTTTTGTCATATTGAATGTTATAAGAATTTTCATATTCATTTTGTAAAGAATTAGAAAAATCTTAAATCATTAAAAATTATTTCAATAATTCAAAAGCACAACATTATGGATGTGGTCATACAAAATATGATTGAACAAAAAAAATGAATGTCTCTATAGACAATAGAGATGGAAATATAATTCAATAATTAACGATATTATAATGGCTTGTAGAATGACAACATAACAAAGACAAAGACAGAATAACAATCACATAACTTGCTTTAATACCAATTTTATGTGTTTGTGTAAGGGTTGATTCAATGCAATAGGCGTGATGTGAGTTTGATTATAGTGACAATGATAATGATGGATACAAAAAGGAAGCTCATTAAAGTAATAAGAGAGAAAAAAATCTAGACCAAGATTTGGACAATAAAAAACTAATTTTAAGAGAAAATAAATAATATCTTCAATATCTTAAGTATGTATAATAATATAAAACTCTTTTTATAAACAAAATATCTTAATTTAATATCACTCAATTTTTCATTAAAATAAGTCACCATATTCTTTCTTGACATAAAATTTCTTCAATTTTGGATAAAAAAATATGTTTTTATTCCATTGGTTAAAAAAATCTATCAATTTCTAATAAACAAGTTATAAATGGTACAAGATACTAAAATCTTTAACGAATCTTTTGTAAAATATAATTAACTCATCAAAACTATAAATGATAATAAGGCTTCTTGGTATATGTTATTTCATTCTTTAAACCTATAATGAAACTAGTGGCTTTGCTATATCCCAATAAGCTAATATACTTTTCATATTAAGAGTTATATTAAATATTTTATGCATATAATTATTAGAAAATCAATATATAGATAAAAAAAACATTTATGTTTAATAATATATCTGAAATTAGGGATAAAAAAATTATGTTGTTAACAAAACTTAATTAATTTTTTTATAGCTCACTTGGTTTGAAATTAAGAAATACAAGCTCAGGTGAATCAAGATTGAAAGTCTTAGGTTTAGAAATTGATTCTATTTATAATAGAGTAAACTCTAATGAATAGACTTCAAAAAATTATAGAGATTCAAATGCATATAAAAGAAAATTATCAAATTTTTTAGATGGCATAAATGATAGCTTGTAAAGTTAATGGGCATAAAATAATATATGGATCATTTAGAATAATAAGAATAACTTGGTTAATGCATCGAGCTCTTACTAAAAATATTTAATTATAACCAAGTGTATTAGAATCTTGGCATGATATATTAATTACACCATACCAAATATTTTCTAAGTATTTTTTGTAATAAAAAAGAACAAAATATATTTGAATAACTTTAATTTGAATGTCATCATGAAAAATAATTAAATGTGATCTAAGATGTAAAATAGGATCAATATTTGCATATAAAATAAGATTAGCATATAATCTTTACAAATATAAATTGTCCATCTTCTTAAAAAACTTATAAGAAGAGTCATATAAAAATATTTCAAATCATATTCATATGAATATTTGAAAGATAATGATATAACACAATTCATAAATATGTATTAGCATAATGAAATCACAAATGATTATGAGATATTTATCATAATGAAAGTTTAAGATATGTGGCATAGCGATCAACATATTCCAAAATCAAAAAGTTTTTGTAGGATAAAAATGAAATAGTTGTAGATTCAAAAATTTAATTTTAAAAGCAAAAAATTAAATCTAATCTTTTAAAAAGGTAACTTATGCATTCTCAATTGGTGGTGCAAAATCTAATTAAAAATCTAATAAAAAAATTCTAAAAAATACTTCTAAAAACTAACTCCTAAATTGAATTTAACATAATTTAAATTCAATATAATGTAAACTTAGATTGATCCAATTCAGGTGTGATGGTTTATTGCCAAGTTAAGCGTATGATGTGTATTGAGTTAAGCATTTATGTAAGGGTAAATTCAATTAGCCATTGGATCAGAACTGGTTTGCGTGTCAGTTCAATGATACCAAGATTTTTTAAGACAAAAATTTATTCATTACTTCAAAATCAAAGCAGCCACAATAATAAGGATTTACATGCCTATGGTGCAGACAATTAAAGTGTGGCATAAATGCAATAAAAATAGAGCTATTGTGGTTTTGCATGAAAAAGTTATAATAAATGCATGCTTACAAGAGAGTGTAGACAAATGATGGCATTGATAATGCTAGGAATGAGGCATAGTAATGTCCTTGACCCGATTAGCACACGATCATTCATGTTTGGACAACATGCAGGAGTGTGTAAGAGCCCAAGGTGGCTATAGGTGTGCACAACACATTGTGGTGAACATTTGTTTTGTGATAATGCAGTTGTTGGTAAATGATGACACATAATTAGAGAAAGATATTTTTTCTAGTTTTTAACTTCTTATTTTTTTAGCAACTTGATGTCAACATAATTAAAATTGATGAGAAGATATAATCATCAATCAAAGATGAGTAAACTAAGAAGAGTTACTCAGCTAGTGATGGTGGCACATTGTCATGATGATTGGAATATCACAAATGAGGCCTTGATACTAAATTAAAATATGATGAGATATGATGAAATTATATAATAATATCTAAAGTAGAAATTAGTAATAACAAAGATAACAATGATGATATAGGTAAATCCAAATCAAAGCTCGAATATCGTTAGATTATAACACAAAAGAACTCATATGACAACTAGGAATGTGTACATATGCATGATAAAAAAATTATAATTTTAATCTAGAAGCAATGCTAAGTAAATCATCTTCTTCCTTTTTATCTAATAAGAAAACTTTAAATGAATTACAATACTAAACTACTCAAAAGTAAAAAAAATATAAAAATAACTAAAAGCTACTCAAAAGAAAAAAATATAGAAATAATTAAAAGCTCTTAAGGGTCTCATATATGATCCATTATAACACACAATAAACTAAAAAATAATTAATACAGAAGAAAAAAAAAACCTATATGACATATGGGATCACTCATCATAATCTAATTGATATGACTTGTTCTATACCATAAACAAAGAAAACATAATATGCATCCAAGACTATACAATTAAGAAATACTTAATGTCATTAAGTTACAATTTATCCTCATTACCATTCTAATTTATGCTTATTAATGCACTAATAGCATGCCATATAATGTAAATAGAAACAAATAATAAGTACAAAGCATAATTAGCGAATATGAATAATAAGTATCATTTATATATGAATAAAAGCAATAAAAATGCTAAAATTAAATTAAATAGACAATATAATGGCAATAACATATAATATTGAAACTTTGGTTCATATACAATTTGTTTAATGATGATAAAAAACTATGGTTATTATTTTAATAATTTTTTTTTGAATATTTTTTATCATGCATTCAAGCATGAAATTAGAAAATATTTGTCTCAACTCAAAAGATTCATTAGCGATGTTTGGTGTAAATCATAATTGACACAAAAGAAAACAAAGTTTGATTTTGCTTGAAAAAGATTTTTGTGGAGTCGCTTCATATTGGTATTATCATAGAAGACTTCTAAAATTATTTTGAAGTACTAAGATTATATTAGTATTTTTACTAAGTATGTCAAAGATTTTTGAAACAGTTAATCCACTCATCTTGATAAGCTTAAGACATACATTTTATTTAACTTTTTTAACATATAAATATGCTTTAATAAAGATCAAAATATATGTTCTTATTAACAAAATATGGTTAATACATATAGAATATAAAATAAAAAAATAATCATATTACATAGTATCATGTACCTATCATATAATATAATATTATGATTAGTTAATGAGCGCATCTACAAATGAGTCATAGTGTAGTGTGACTGAGTATAGCACAAAAGTTCCACCTTATGGTATATTACAATCTTACTTATCATATAATATGATTGTTTTACATTTTCATCTAAACAAAGAGAAAAACTTAAGTCAAAGTATAAATACTTTTGTATGGTATGATTATACATGTCATATAAATGAATTCTATGAAATGAAGAGTGCATTTACTATAGCTCAGTCTAAGTACTTTATAATATTTTTTATCATATAGAATGATCACGTTAATAAGCATTGAGAGAGCTAATCTTGAGTTTATCATATAATATGATATTATTATATCATATAATATAATTCTTTGTTGACATGAGAGAATGCATAATTAAACACTCTGATGTCATATATGATTAGTTTATTTATTGATATCATACAATGTGATTCTTAGATTGAACATTGCAATCAATATAAGTTATGTAAATAACAACCAGTTTAACTTGATTTTAAGAAATTTTATTAAAGTTGTTAAGGGTTATTTGAAGTTGTTGGAAAGTTTTCTAATGTTCATAAAAAGAGATCCAAATATTATGAATAGATTAGTGATTAATTGCATATCATTTGCAAAGAATTCACTTAAAAATCTTTATGAAGCTTGAGAATTAAAGCAATAGGGTTGGGCTAAATTGAAAAGCATCACTTAGATTCTTTGCATAGCCTTACTTCAAGTTTGATCCTTGAGCTAAGGTCTACATCTTTATTGCATTGTGTTACAATTTTTTTAGTGTACATCTTGATAACTATATTAGGTTATAAGAGCTTTGTATTTAAACTTTTTCATTATATATTTTTTCTCATAGTTAGGCCTTACTCTTTAATTTTTTACTTAGTCTTTTTTTTATTATTATTATAGGTTCTTTATGGTTTAATGATTTTAGGGACATTTAGCTCAATGTTTATAAGGTCTTTCAATCAAGCATAAGGTTTTGCCTATCTATTTGGTTTTGAGTAGATGTAGGTTCAATATTAAATATCTAAAAATCTTGTATACTTTCATAGTTACACTCCTTATGCAAGCATTTTAAGGAAAAATAAAAGTTTTTAAAATAAATTTATAAGAGTATTAAAGTACTATAAATGACTCCCATTACTTTATTTGATGTAATAGAATTCATAATTTTTACAATTAACTCCTCATTTATTTGGATATCATGCTTTTATTTTATTAATACATAGTATCCAAAAAAAATCAAATAACACTTAGTATATGTAATAGAATAAGTCATTACTAGTTAGCTAAAAATATATAATACAAGATATTTCCATATATTATATATATACCCTTATATATAAATACATACTTAGTATTCTTTTCCCAAAGTATAGCATATTTTTCCTTTATTTTCTTTCCTTGCTTATTACTTTCCCACATGTTTTCATTATTTGGTGTTACACCCATCAAATTGGCCAACTAAGATATGACATGTTCATTTAATTATCAATTAAATATCTATAAAATTTGAGTAATTAAGTTAGATTATTATTAATTATATTTTATAAAAATCATATAATATAATGATAGTAGATCATATAGTACAACAAGAAAAAAAAGATAATTTGAAGACTCAATTGTAAATATCATATAATAAATATTGATTAATCATGTGGTATGATCAAGTAGAAACAATAATCAATATGCAAGTGTGAATAAGGTGTGATATCATGCTTTCATTATAAAGTACAACATGGCTATCATATAAGTATGATAAAGTTCTGAGAGTTAGGGTCAGATGTGTTTGATATAACTAAGGTAGAAAATTGGTATTATAATATAACTAAAACATATTATACAATAAAATATAGTGTAAAAAAGAGAAAAAATATGAATAAGAATAACACTTGGCTATAAATCACATTAGACAAATTGTACTACGATATAATGATGTTAATGTAAAAAATGAAGAGTTGATATAAGCGATACTATGATTGTACTAGTACAAAATTTTACAAGTATGATAATAAAAGAATGAACATATTTAAATTTTGGCAAGCTAAGTATCAGGTGAGCTGAGGATCATGTAATATATAATTAGCGATGTCATGTAAATACGATCAGTTAAGAGTAGAGCTGCATAAGAGAATCATTGGATTATAACATGAGAAATATGTGCATCATGTATTGTATAGATACAAATATTAGATCGTACTATTATGATTATAAAAATTATTAATCAATAAAAGAATATTTAATGTATCATGTAGTACCATATAGGTATAATACTAATATGATTTGGGAATAGAATAAACTAAGATTTATATTTGAGTTACTTTTAATCTAAACTATTAGAATTATAGTATCTTAACTCTAAGGGTTGGAAACAACTTGGATAAAACTAATTAAGGGAAAATAATTTAAAAATTAAATCAATTATTGAATGCTAAAATATGTAAGATAAATATAAGGTGAGATATCCTAATAGATCTGACTAATATCTTTTGATTAAAGGATTGATTAAGCAACTATATAAAGTTTTAGGTTGTAATTAAGAAAAAAATTTAGCAAAGCCTAACTATGAATTCTTTTGAGGAGACCTAATTATGAGAAGCCAAGAAAGTGGAGTCAAGAATAAGAAAGAAAAGAAGGGTATCAAGTTAGAATAAAGAAGAAGAAAAAAAGATCTCTTTTAGAGAAGTCCTCTAATTAATTAAGAAAACTAAGTAACCTCATGTCATATAATTAAATTTAGATAAATATATAAGATTAAAATCATATGCTTTTTTCTCTTAAAACAAAGAATATATCCATATTAAGAAAAATTTTTCAACATGATTGAAACCCTAGAATTGTTAAAGGATGATAAGAAATTGAATTTTTGTGACATGTTGAATATAATGTGATCTATGCATAGATGGTAAAAATTATGCTTTTTTGAGAATTGATGGATCAATGTTACCTTGATTTAAATCATATTTTGATATCGTATATCTTTAACTTTTATTGAAATTAATGTTAAAATCATTATTAAGAAAATGAATTATGAATAAGAAAAGAAACTTAAATCTAGATGCATGCTAGGAAATAAAATTAAGAATTTTGATAATTGCATATTATAAATTTATAGTTAATTTTGAGGGAATTGAAAATACATAAATCTAGATTTGATTTCTCATGACTCTTTTATGTTCTATCAAGTTTAATTCAAGATGTGTTTAGAAATAATTAGACAAATGTGACACTTGGAAGCCTATATTAGATTAATAATTATTATCATTTAAGTGTTAACCAAAATTTGTTCTATGCTTAAATAATCACTTTATTGATTCAAATCATACTTTGATGAAGTATTATGAAGTATTATCAAAAGTGTTATTAAGAATAAGACTTTCAAACTTGTTTGCTTAAAAAAATAATATGATTTTAAGTTGATTGAATTATCACAGGTCATGATGATATTTTTAGATAGACATCTTAAATCTTGATTTATAACATACTAAGTTGAATTATGAAGATATTATTTTACTAAAGTTTGCAACCATGATTGATATTTAAGAAAATTTATGACAAAGACATATGAAGGAAAATATGTTATCATGATTACATTATATATATTATTGAATTAATCTCTCGAAAGTATTATAATAAGCATATAATTTATATCACTTTAAAGAATTCAGATTTACTACGAAATTTGTGATATAGAATTCAATCAAGATCAATCAATAGTACTTGAGAAAAATCTAATATATTAATTTAAGATGATTTTTAATCTATTTCATAATGCATTACTAAGATTTATAGGCAAGATATCCTTCACTAGCCAAACTTAAGAATTGATTTTGTAGCCAAATGGGGTTGGTTGGCTTGGGTTAACACTTTGAGCTGATTGGTAAGGCCTGGATAGAAGCTTTAAATACAAATAGAGACCTTAGAAATGACCTTGGAAGGGTTTAAGTTGAGAGAGAGAGCTCATAAATCCCTTGTGAAAAGGGCTTACAAGTCTTAGTTGAGCCTTAAAAGAAGGCTAAAGTCATTTGTGGGTCTCCATTAGGCTTGTCATGATGATGATAATTCGAGAATAAAAACTTAGTGATACATTTTAGATTATACCATTAAACAACTCAATATTGCATGATATTTTTTACTACAATAACTGAACCTTAGATATGACTTTTTGTGGCTAAGAAGGTCTGGTTGCCTTGGTTAGACCATGGGGGCTTAATGATAAGGCTTGGCCAATGGTTTGAAATGTAAGACTTTGGAAAGGACCTTGGTGGGCTTCTAATGCATGTAAAGCCCTCAGGTTTTTTTTTGTGGGGAGTCTTGAAATGCTTAGGTTGCCCTTGGAAGAAGGATAAAGGAGATTTAGATCTTAATTTAGCATAACAAAAAAGATTAGTTTGGGTCGATTAGATATAAGAAATTAAGAAAAACCTTATGTCAACTAATAAGCTCGATTGAGACTAAATATAGAGAATTATTTGATTGACCAAGTAGACTTAAAGTTGAATTTTGAATTACTTATGATTCTAAATTTAAATTACCCTAGGTTTTAAAAATTAAATACTCTAAATTTAAAATTTAAAAGCCCATAATTTAAAAGTTAAATCCATAAAATTTGAGATGTAAACCTTGGATGAGGATAAATACCTTAGTAACACTAATTAAGGTTGGAAATAAATCATAATTTGGATAGATCTTAAATGAGGTTAAGGATAGCTTAAAAATTAAGCATGGAATAGCTTCCGTTAAGGCAATATAATTCTTAAGGACTTGATTTTTATATAAAAAAATTTTAATATAGAATTTAGTTTTGGATGATGACATTAAAAACTTGGTGAGACATTAAGCACACTTAGATAAGACTACGATTTGATAAAACTCTCGATTAGATTTTGGATAAAGGTTGAATTAAAGTAGATAGCTTAATTTTGGCCTTAAGAGTAGTGTTAAGCTTGGATAAGGGGTTAAATTATTATGCAAGTTTATGAGTGTCCTTGAATTAGGCTTTTAAGCCATGGATCAACACCTTGAACATTGATTTGGGTGTTGAATGTGACTCAGGAGTAGTTTTGGAGAGGGTGTAATGACTTAGATTTGCCTATTAGACATGATAATTTATAGTAGAATTCATATGAACCTAGGTTAGAAAATAAAAGCTATGATTACAAAGATTTGAGCTAAAGATTTAGAACTTAAATTTGTACTCAAGTGATTGAATATGTAGGCTAAAAGATTTTAATAAGAGTTCTAAACTACATTTGTTAAGAAATAGACATAAATTTGAAAAAACTAAACAATGGAGGATTATCCTAGATTGGTCAATTAGGATCTACAAAAATCATATACTATCTTAAATAAGAAAACTTAGATGACTAAATTAATGGATTAAGATTTAAAAAAACTTAAGATTATTTAGGTGATGAATAAAAGTTACTTCAAGTAACCTTAAATAAATGCAAATATAATCATACGGATTGATATCATAAGAAAATTTATTTGATGATAAGATAAATTAGAATGTAATAGACTCCAATTATTAGAACCCTCAATTAGAGTTTGGTGGGTTAGACATACAAAATGATATGACTCCCACCATGTTTAGATGTTGCACGCCTCATTTCTTAAGACATCATAAGAGGATTGTGGGTGTGTCTGAGCATATGGTAGTAAGTATCACATATTATTTGGGAGTCTTTGAGTCTTATAAGATAATCCATATGAATGGTAGAGCCCTAGTGTATGAATTGTTAGATCATGTATGAAGGATTTTGAGATAGCTAAGTGCTATTATAGGACATCATAGGAGACAATGGATATGTTAAAGCTCTTGTTATAGTGTCATTTAGTTGATAAAGACTTTTATAGACTTATAGGGATATGTGCTTAGAATATCTTGTGAGAAAGTTTTAGGTTATGTGATAAGATAAGATTGTCATACTTGTACTAATGATCTTGTGGGTTTAAAAAGAATATCAGATTATTAATGGGTCATTATGCTTTCTATTAATTGATTATGATAATATAAATACTTGTGTGATCTTAATAGGTATTGAATATGGATGATTAGTTATTATAGTTATGTTATTTTGATCATTTTGGTAGGTTGAGATATCTCATATGATACTACTAGTGATGGTTATGCTCTAATTGATATATTTATTATTGCATTATTATTTTTATTTAACATGACTTGAAGATTGCATATTAAGCTTGGCACACCTCCCCTCTTATATCAAATATAGGTTTAAAGAGTTAGGAGCTAACATAAGAGTCAGAATGAGAGACATCAGAGTCAATACCCATTGGCGATTACTTATTTATTCATTATGATGTTATAGTTGTAGTTTTCTATTCATGTATAGTATTATTCTTTATATTTATTATACTTGGACTCTATGAGATATTTTATGTTGGATTTGATATTTGTAATTTATGTTATTTACATATGATATACTGTCTTTTAAATGGAATATAAGTTGTATGATATATATATATATATATATAGTGTGTGTGTGTGTGTGTGTGTTATGGATATATTCATAAAAACTTATTACGTTGCTTTGGTACATGTATTTGTCAATGTGCATTAGTGGATTACTTAGCCAAATGTGAATTAATTTTTCTATGTTAATTGGGAACTTAGTTAGCTTAGGGATATAGCTTAGCCTTAAAATAACAAAATGTCCAAAAACTAAAATACTTATATTACTTCAATAAGAATAATGTCCTACAATTCTAATATAGCCCCAAAAACTAAAAAGCATAATCTAATAATTTTTAAAACTTTTTTTATTGAAACTTTGATCTATTTGTGTCTTATTTCATGACAATAAAATTATTATATTATTATAAAAATATTTTTATTTTAAGTATTTTAAATAATACATCTTAACATTATTTAGGTGAATCATTTAGATAGCTTAGTCTCAACTCAAAAGATTAACTGACAATATTTAATGAGAATATAATGATACCAAATATAAGTTTGAGCATATTTAGATAATTCTTTTTGGAGTATTTATATTTGATTCTTAAAATGTTAAGACTTATAATAATATATTTGAGACACTAAGATAATGTTAGGAATTTGAGTGAGTATAATAAAAGTTTTTCAAATAACTCTTTACTCATCTCATGCATAATTTGAACAAGCTTAAGCCAAGCATTACATGAAAAAACTATCCATACAAATGTATTATTAGAGATTTAAAGCAATGTTTTACATTCTCTAAACATGTCTAAAATACTTTAATGAATAATCTTAGAAATGCCTAAAATTAAATATAACATATGATACATTGTCCTTATTATTCATTATATTTAGCTCAACTAAGTATATTGGATCAAGAGAATGGTATAATGGGTGAAAAGCTATTTTCAAAGCTTTACATATGATATATTTGCATTAACATATAAAATATTCAGTTGAAATATTTTGCACATCAAAGGAACAAATGGTGCACTGAATTTTTAACCTTAAACCCAAGAATTATACACGAAATATTAATATTGAATGTATAATATATTCACTCAAATGAACTAAAAATTCTAAATGATAAATAATCCTTAGATTATAATCTTTAATTAATTTTAATAATATTCTTTGCCTTGAGTTTCATTTTCTCTAATTAAATATTATGACATCCTCAACTTTGGCAAGAAGAAATTATTTTTAAGTAAATTGAGTTAGATATGTATTTAGAACTTTTAATCATTTTTAAAAAACTTTTTCATAAGAGTTGTCATTTTTAAGGACATCGTATAAATACGATAAGACAAATTATATAGTATGATATATGATAAAACTAAATTTATAAAAAGTTAAAAAAATTATGCAATGTGAAAATGATTATCGAATAAGTACGATTAAGTGAGAAACACTTATCACTGCATGGATTTAGTCCTGTTAGATGGGTTAAGTAAAGAATAGCATATAATACAAGTATAATTTAAAAAACATATAAGTTTGAGAATGCATAGTTAATGCATCTACAAAAGGATTTGATCATCTAATATGATATAAGCATATCATAAAGTATGATCCCATAAGAATGATTTGTTTGTAATATGAACAGAATACCGAGTGACTAAGAATAATATAAGTATTGTTATACATTATATAAATATAATAATAAGTCAAATGAAACAACACATTTTTATGATGATATAAAAAGAATATCATACAAGTATGATCTAATACTAATAGAAAGTAAGATTAGATTAATAATGATCTAAAAGGATCACATAATATGATTAAGTGGTTCATATAAATATAATAAATATAGAAGCATAACATGTAAGATTATTGTTTGATGCAACTTAGTAAGGAAATGAGATAAATGTGTTGACTAGTATAACTAAAGGATATCGTACGATCCAATTTAGTAAGAAAGAAAACAAACTTAGGAGAAATATGAGGAGTCAAAAAAGTTAGTAGAGGTCATACAAAAATTATAAGGACATCATATAAGTCCTTTAATGCATTAAAAAAATGGTCAATATACGTAATAAAATATCATATAATAAAATATCAATAATATACAAGTATGATAAATTGAGAAAAAAAATTAACTAAATATGATGAGTTGAGTAACAGATGAACAAATAATAAAATATGATTAACATTAACATATAAGTAAGATTAAGTATATAATAGACATATTGTATAGTAATAATTAGGTTACAAGGTAAGAAAGAAGATATAGTATGTAATATAATTAAGAAACCAAAAAGTACGAGATAAGGAGAGTGCTTAAGATAAGTAATAATGTATCATACTAAAATGACTAATAGATCAAATAAATATTATTAATGTGAATATGCATATACAATGGGAGTTTTAACTTATTATATAATATGAAATTAGATATTATATAAGTATAGTGAGTATAAATCAAAATGATTTTAAAATTAAAATAATGAATGGATGTTTTAATTGATGCCAAACAATAAGAGGCCAACCAATAAGAAATCGTTGAATTTAAGTAGAAATAAAGTCCAAGAGATGTAAAGGTAAAGAAACATAGTCATTGGGGGATGCGGAATGGGTTGACATGAGAAGACTAATGAATGGTGTTTAAAAAGTAATGCAACAGAGCTTGGGAAGATTTTTTTGAGGAAAAGCTCATACAATTAGTGTTATACAAGTGCAATAAAGTGAAGGAATGGAGGAATGAAGTGCTCTCAAGTGATTAGAAGGATTCAAAAAGGAGTTAGGTGCATGATAAAGAAAAAATTTGAAAGAAAAGCTTGAGGGTATTATAGCACAAAGAGCTTAGAGAAAATTCCAAACCTTTGAAAAAGACCACTACTTGAATTGGAAAGATAGTAAAGTTTACACTATATGTATATATTTTATGATATAACATAAGTTAGAAGCTATAATGATTTGGAAAAATATTTAGTTGAAGATGCCATGCTTGGGTTTGAAGTTTGATGAATGTTACATGTCATATGGATAGAAACATAAGAAATAGTTTTTTTTAATATTTTAGCAACGTTTGATGATTTGATTTTGTAAATGTATTCTTATATGGTTATTTTTCACAAGAGACTAGAGTATGTTAAACATGGCTTTTTTATTTTTATCTTTTTCATAAAATGAGAATGATAAGGAAAAAAGCGAACTATCCTAGTTATGATAATAAAAAAAATAAAGAAAAAAAATAAGATTATGAAAAGGAATAAGAGAGATAAAGAAAAGAGAAAAAAGATTTGGAGAATGGAGGGTAACGTTTTATGCTACATTAAGATGAATGACAATCCAAAGTGTTGATGTATTATGGAATAATAGGTTCCAAAGATGATCTAAATGATCCAAGCTATTTAAGTGAGCAATAACTTGTTTTTCCTAGTCTAATTATTATGAAGTTGTGTTGCTCTAAATTAAATCCTAAAGAATATAAAATATAAGACAATAAATATATATAAGATGATAAAAAGATGAGAATGAATAAGCTTTTATTTTATTATGCTTAAGAGTATTATGCTTATTGATTTTATATGTTATCATTTTCATGCACTTATTTTAGTGCATTCTTAATACTGACAATATATAAGACTATTCAAATATTGTTTGTTTTACATATATGTATGTTTTGTTATTGAACTAGTATTAGTTGAATCATGTCTATTTACGTTTAATATTTTTAGGACAAAATAAAGTACCACATGAGATGACAAGGAAGTATTAAAGACTAAGTAATTGATGATCTAGTATTGAAAAAATTGATTTCTATTAAATATATTGCTTGAAATTCTATCTTTGTATTATGAAAAGAACATGTATTAAAATTTATTTGGTTGTATGAAACTTTATCATTATAAGAAAATGTTATGAACTTGTTTATTATAAATGTGACTTAAAAGTTAATTTTTAAAAGAAAATTTATAAAAAAAATTATTATCCCTTAACAAATTATAAATCAAATATTATTGAATTTCTCTCAATGAATTCTTTTTATGAATATATTAATTTCTAAAATAAGAACTACTTTTCAAATTAACATATTTCTTGAGACACCACCAACTTCATTTATCAAAATATCAAAATTTATATTATTTTTTACATATGCATTATATGGTAATTATTTACACAAAGATTAATTTTTGATTGTTGCATATATCCTTACAATCTTAAATATGTTAAAAAAAGAAAATAATCCTTGAATCTAAAAACTAAGATAAGCATGAAAAATATAAAAAAATAACAAAATAACTCCAAAAGGAAGGAGTATCAAACTTGGAGTAAAATAAAAATATCACATCTCTTATAAATAATTTGTTATGACCCATTAACCCAAAAAATATTATTTAAATTTATTTCTATTTTCTTTTTATGGCCATTGAGTTTTGATCTAAGGCTTATGATGAATTTAGCCTTGTGCATCATAGAATTCTTTTAGGACCCTTTATGCTATATTTGTCTCTCTTTTTCTCTGAATTTTTATACAAATATGATGGCAAATGTATCCAATTACACTTAGAGAATTACAAATACACCAATTATCTCTACCTTTGCTTTCTATCATAAACTAAGGAGTCAGACTCAAGGCAAATATAAGATATAATAACTAAATATTGTTTTAACAAAATAGAAATACAAATCCACCAAATCTTAACTTTACAAATTTGAAAATGCATAACTTCCTATGCATAACCAAAAAGCCAAAGTCACCTACAACACTCCACTTAATTTGATTTAAGGACTTTATTTTCACATTTGTCAATCACCCTTAAGAAAACATTTACATAATGTCTCATTACAAACTTTTTGTAATATCCCAATGTTTGCAATTGCTATTAGGTATGTATTTTGTAATTATGTTAAATAAATTTCAACTAGCTTATAATTAGAATTGTATATAAATTTAAACAAAATTAACTAATCAACAAATTATGGTTTTTGTTACAAAATTTTAAAGCTTTCATTGAATTTTAATTATTTTTCAAAATTATTACAAAAAAAATTATTAAGTTTTTTTCAACTTCTTATTTTTCTTACTCAGTTGGATTTCTAAAGCTTCATGATCTAGGTTTGGAGATGTCACAAAGAGGTATCATCGGGTTTGATTTAAGTAAGGTGATCATATTGAAATTGTATCACTGAAATGTTGCGGAAGGTTGTAAGGAAGATCAACCTAGGGCAGTAGTCATTAGACAAAAAAAAAGGTGAGCCATAGCCTTGTTCTTGAAATCAAGATAAAAAAAATTGAGGGCAAATGGTTTGCGAACCCTTGTGTATTGTCATCAGTGGCAACAAGTAAGGGTTTTTGTAGGGTATATTCTAGGTTAGTTTCTCAACATGCAATGGCTTTTTTATTTTGAATAGTGTAGAAAAATGATAAAATAGAGATAAGAGAAAAATGAGAAGCATCTAAAGAAAGTTACAAGGAGAGCAATTACATGTAAGAGCCAAAAAAACAAACAAAACAAGTGAGAACAATTAAAAAGCTATTATTAGCTTTCTATTTTTCATTCCTAGGGAAGTAGTTGTTGTTGCCAGGTTGCTAAAGAGCAATAAAGAAAGTTGAGTGTTATGAAAATAGCAATAAAACTTTGGTTGAGATGAGCTTGAAATTCAATTTTAATTGATAAACTATTTCAATATAGTTGTTGTGACCTTTTTATTGGAAAATATTTTGTTGTGTTTTAAGCAAGTGAATAACTAAGTCAATCAAGGAGAGTCATTTAACTATGATATAATTTGAAAAAGCAAATAAAGTTAATATCTAAATGTAATTCATTTTTGTTATTGGTATTTGTATAGTTTTACAAAGTAAAACTCCTTGTAAGAAATGAAGGGAAAAAGAAAATCTCAAGTTAAGATATCATAACAAACTTAAATAGGTGAATCTAATTAATAAAGTTAGTATGTATGATTTTTAATATTTAAAATATATAATCCATTATTCATTACTATATATTCTAATATAATAATGAAATAAAAAAGGGATAAGTGTAAGCTACAATATGACATCAGTGTATTAAGATTAAATACTCTGTTTAAAAATAAAAGAAGAGAAATTAAATTTTTTTTGAACCTTCTTCTATGATTCAATGTTAAGTGATGAGTGTTGACATATAATACTGGGCATGATATACATATAAACAGTAGACCATGAGATGGAATTAGATACCCCGTCTGTTACCATTAGTATTTGTTACATTGTTTTTGTACGAAGATATGAGACTGATATAATTAACTTGTTATGATATACATATAAACAGAGGTCTAGAAAATGATATAATGAAATGTCATATAAAAATAAGATAAGATATGACAAGAAAATAAGATGTGGTTCTATGAAAAAATATGAGCTTAATTAAAAAATAAAATTTTAAAAAAGAAAAAAATATAAATGAGAAATAAAAAAAGAAAAGATATGCAATATGTATATGAGTTGGTCATTTCATTTTTATATGATTATTTCATGAGTATTGTTAAATTGTAATATTCATACTTAAGATAATAATATTTTGATATTGTATATTTTATTATATCATATTATTTATTGCATACATAATTCAGTTATTGAGTATTTTTATATATTCACTTTTTTACTTATATTATTGGGTATATTATAGATTCATAAAGAGAAAAAACATTGAGTGATGTATAGAATTTGTGAGTATGATGTTTTATACATACTGATCTTGTTAGCATAGCATTTTTTAGTTGAATTATAATATATACGCATATAATATATTTTATTATAATTTTGTTAATAAAAATTATTTTAAAATAAAAGTAATTAGTTATTTTTGTTACCCTCGTCTATTATTGGTATTGATGTCCTAAAGTTATGCTGCTATGTTAATATCTACTACATTATTAGTCAATAATTATAATAAATAATATGCAAGGTGTGACACTTTGACAAGTTATCCTCATGTCTCCCATGACATATAATCCTAACTCTCTTGAGTCTTCTATAAGTTTTGTATTTGAGAACATTTCAAACCTTTAAGATTGTGTAAGCATCCTTAACGACAATTCCCTTTGAACCTTCCTTTCTTTAAATATTGCTTTAAGCTCTCATAACTACTCAACGAGGTTTTGCTTTATGAGTTCATCATCGTACATCTTCGATTACTATGATAGCACTCAAGACATCCCTCGAGTTTTCCATAAATATGAAGACCTCTTGTTCAAGGCCCTCTTAAAGCACATCAAACTCTTCAGGTAACTCTTCTCAAGACTTTATTAAGGCCATCTTTTGAGAGGCTTCAAAACCCTTAATGAGTTAACACTTGAAACCTCTATGAAATCACTTAAGATCATAAATTCTCTTAAGAGCTTTTCTCAATCCTCTCTTAAGACATTCTCACAACAAAACAATTTTTTCAATATTCCCTCTAAAAACATTCAAGATAATTTCTTTTGACTCTTCCTATCAAGTCCTTCTCAAGAACACCTCTCGTGAAACCTCTTTGGAAAAAAATTCTTAAGACCTTAGAAACATGATCACTAGTCAAACCATGTATATTAGGATGTGTTGATTAAAGATATTCCCATTTGTACAAAGCATGAACAATGGCATGGACTAAAGGTTTTCAAGCATCACTTTCGAGCCAAATTCATATGTGCCATTATCTCGCATTACACAATAAGTCATTTATTATGTTATTCAAGATATTTTCATAGAACTTGCTTTCATTTTTTGTAATAATTTTATTTATTTTTATCTCTTGGATTTTGATAATCAAACATCTAATGTGTAAATTATTTCATTCTTATTTGATATGGTCTTACAAAAGTAGATATTCTCATTAACTTCATCATCTAGTAGTTATTATCAATTGGTGAATAACATTAGTTCAAGTAAAGTTGATAACTCATTTGAATTATCTGAAATGATGATATATAGGTGAATACATTTGTTAAAATAACATTAGCTGTTAATAGAATAATAGGAAACTTTGTTGTATTTGACAACTAGGTGTAGAGTTTGGAGGCTAGCAACATTTGTGTTCAGTCTAGCATAAAATCATATCATTGTGACAAAAAGAGTCAGTGAACTATGAAGATCTAGAATAAATAAGTCAATGAAAAGTTGGATAATGTGACATAATGCTCTATGGGTTGCACATCAACATCGTTGTGATCATCTGAGAGTTAATTTTTAAAACAAAGTGAGAAAAAAAGTACACTACTCACAACACAAATGATCCAAAAAAACTTCACTCATCACAAGTAAGACAATACAATTGTGCACCAAGGCTCATGCAAGTGGCTAAAAGAGCAAGCCTCTGTCATATGAATCTTATTCTTCACGATGGATTCAACTAAATTAGTTTAGATATATGAAACTAATTCAATAATAGATTAAAACGTAACGTTTTATCACAATTTCTTTAAATTCAATTCAAACATTTTATATATAAAAAAATATTAGAATTCTCAAAATAATAAATAAATACAAAATTATGAATTACTTATTAAAATTAATGAACTATATTTGTATCATTAATCTATGAATTTATATAAAAATTAGAACATATTTGATATTGTAAAAAAATCTTAAAAAAATAAAAGTGTAATTTCTCAATTTTTAAGTGAATCCATCTATTTTTTAAGGCATATCCAAGTCAGACAACTACAGCTATTTTATTTTTAAATCAAAATTCGGGTGATATTCTTTTTGTTAAATATTTTCTTATTATTTATTTTTAATTTAATTTAAAAACATTTTGAATATTTGCCAATTTTCCCCTCATATTGGCAGCGAATAACGACCACGCACCAAAGCCAATCTCCTACCTACAATGCCCAAATGCCACGTCCCTAGAGCCCACCACACCAAACGCCTTAGGTTATGGGCCACTCCGGTTCGCTTCGGCCCATGTGCCTGACCCGTTCATCTGTGCCCACGAGCTTGATCCGCGTCACGAAGTGTGCACGAAAGAAAATCAAGGGTGGGAAGGGTTCAGCTAACGTTGTCTTTTGGGTATTTTGTACGAACTGCTGTTCACAGGATCGTCTTCGGATCATGCCCGGTCTGCTATTTCAAAGATTTGAATTTGTTCGGTAATGATATAAAAAAATTAATAAAAGTAAATTTAAAGAAGATTAATTTCTTACAGGGCACGAGACGCTGGGGAGTTTGAAGGATTTGTTGTTCGTAAATCGCGAGCTTCTCACCGGTTCTCCACTCGCTGCTGCCTTCTTGGCGATCGAATCCCGGCCGGCAGCATCTCGAGGTATTTCTATCGAGGAGCGGAGATCTACTCGGAGGCAAGATGCATTCGGCGGCGATCGGAGGAAAGCCGATGCAACGATCGGGCCACCAGCATCAACGACAGTACTCGTCAGACCAGCTCCTTGTTGATTCCTTCCCTTCCGCTGGAGGTGGCGGGGGGAAGTGGCCACCGGGCTTCTCTTCGGCGCATCAGGTATGAAAGTTTGATCTCGCGAGAGTAGATCGATCATTGAGTGTATTTTTCTCAGATCGTGTGATTTTGTCGGGTAGCTGGAGTATTCGAGGATGCTGCGGAGCGCGCATAGGGGGTTGAGCGGAGAGTTTCTGATGTCCGAGGATCCCATGACGCCGGCTCTGAGCTCGAGTTCCTCCAGTCAGAGGAAGATCGGGGACGATGTCTCCCCGAACGAGCTCAGCCCAGGGATCCTGGATCTTCAGTCGTTCGACACGGAGCTCCTTTTGGATGTATGACTTATCTACATTTTACTTTAATTTCTCATTGGGAAATTTTGTGCGCAGCTTTTTATTGAATTATTAAGATAACGGAAAAGTAGTCATTTGTTACACAAGGGAATGTGGCATGATTTCATTGTTGACTGCATTTCAGATGCCGGCTACTGGTTTCTATGATGGCGCGGTGCCATATGGACACTCGCGAAGGCAAAGTTTCGATATCTTGGATCCCAACTTTCCTTCTGGCAAACAGATTGGGAAGGCCCCTGCCGTCCCAGAAAATAAGAGTTTTGCATTGGAGAAGGAGAAGCCGGGTTCTGTTGCAAAAATAAAAGTAGTGGTGCGTTTGTACGATTCTGTGGTCTTTTTTGATCGACTCTTAAGTCTGTAATACATTCTTGATTGTTGATATAGCATTGTATTGTATTCCTAACAACTTTTTTTAAACTGTTGTCTTAATACGACATCATTTTTGCATCTAGTCTGTTCAATAGCAGTTTAAATCACAATTTCAGAGTTTCTATGCAGTGTGAAAGAAACATAATGTTGAATTCTTTTTGTTTAGTTGCTACACTGGGTCTTGTCATAATATATGTGATTGAAAGATCTTCATTCTTTCTAATGCAGGTGAGAAAGAGGCCATTAAACAAAAAAGAGGTAGCTAAGAAGGAGGAAGACATTATCACAATCGAACAACATACCAACTCCCTTACTGTTCATGAGACAAAACTCAAGGTGCTTGAAATATATCTATTTTTGATATTCGGTTAATTTGAATTTTATTTCCAATGATTTTTTTTTTAAATTTTAATAAATTTTTTCATATAAAAACTCTTCATCACTTTTTAATTTTATTTTTCTATTTTTTCCTTATGTTAGAAATCGAGTAGACTACTTGAACTAGTGTATACAGTTCCAATAGTTAAAATGGCCAAGCTTAATTTAGGCTCTATTTGTTTGAGTTACAATTGTTGTAGTTGGAACTCAATAAATTGTGTTTTAAAACAGTTTCTTTTAAAGAATTGTAATTCAACTACTAATGATAAACCCTACATGGGGTCCACCACCAAGTTGAAAGAAAATTAAAAATAGTTAAACTATTATTAAATTCACACAATCATTACTTTTTATTTATCTCACTCTCAAGAAATCAAAGGAAAAATTTATTTTTATATATCTATTTTACTTTCAATATAACATTTTTTTTATTATAGTTTATCAAATGTGATTTTTTTTTTAATTGTGTCTCCCAAATTGCAAAGTTTACCATGTTCCCACTACTACCATCAAAGCAAATGAAGGCTTAGTCACAACTTTCTTGCTCTTAAGTATTGTACATAAATTTAATAAGTTGGCTTGCACAAATTTGTAAAGAATCTATAAAACATGGATATAATAGGACATAATAGAATGGCACAAA
Organism: Vanilla planifolia; assembly: GCA_023846275.1. NCBI lineage: Eukaryota > Viridiplantae > Streptophyta > Magnoliopsida > Asparagales > Orchidaceae > Vanilla > Vanilla planifolia. Next base: position 4,020,177 of record CM043877.1, read on the forward strand.
AACTTCATGAAAAATGTGTCACAAACATAGCATGACATGGAAAATATAATTATTAGATAAAATGTGGAACTATACAATCAACAATTTATAAACTACAATGTAATAAAATATTACGAACTTTTTATCATGTTATTAACCATTTGGTATGCACTCTAGAGGAACAAAAACATAGTTTTGAAGATAAAATAAACCATGCAATAATGTATTAGAGAGTTTACTAGAACCAGAGAGATAAAATAAGTAGGAAGGTGTGGAGTGATAGGTACAAGGTTCTTACATCACCAAGATTTGAATGTTTTCTCTTCTAAGATGTGCACAATAGTGTGAATATTAAGTATTTTAGTGGTGAAATGGCTTTAGGAGGTAAAAGTTTATCGTATAAATGTTTACAAAAATTAGGAATTAAAAGCCATGCCATACCTAATGAATTTTTAGATCTATCTAATCACCACTAAATTTATGATTTTATGGGCTTCAAAGAATTCAACATAGATCTTGAAATTTTAAATTTCTAGACTTCGTAAAGGCTTCTTTTTGTTCTTGAAAATCCAAACGAAATTGTTCCAAACTTTGAGCTAAATTTGTTATTAGATAGAGCACATCTAACATTAGGTAAACCCAAAATTCAATTCATGTATATATTAGACAAAATAATAATATTAGCTTTGAAATTTGCAAGGTTTTAGTAGCGAATAGTTAGAGTTGGATGCAAGTGTAAATGCTTGAAAAAAGAAACGAGGTAGAATGTCACAAAATGTACTTTGAGGTGCATACACAATTTTACCAAAGGATATTTGGATTACATTTGAACAAGCTTGTGCATGTCATGAACATCATATAAACCATTTTTTGACGAGTTGGCTTAAGAGGAGATCACGTAAACACTCCATAATCAACTCCAAGGGATGATAACCCATATTTCGTTCATAACATGGCATTAGATACCCCTAGAGATGATGTGTTGGCCTTATATAGGAGTTGCAAAACTTGAAAACCAAGAAAAAATGGTTTAAACTTATTTGAGTATGAGTGTCTTAGGTAGTTGGCTAATTGACCATGGCATGGCGAACTAGGATCTTCAAACTTATTAAAGATAAGGTTGGCAAACTATCTCATATTCAAACATGGTCAATCAAAGAGCTATCTTGGGCTACATAACTTCTTGGGGTGAGTTGATCTAAAGAAACTTCTACTAATTTCTAAATTAATGAGGTCAAAAGTTTACCATGGAGTTTACTAGATAAGAAAGAGAAAATAATTAGTGTGTGCAATGTGATTGGTAGAAGGTTCTCACATCAAAATTTGATTTTTTTTTCTCTTTTGGGATCCACACAATACTGTGAACATTAGGTATTTTTGTAAGGACATACGTTTAGGAGTTTAATTTTTTATTTTATGAAGTATGAAGTAAATATCATACCAATGAATTTTTAAACATATCCCATCACCCTTAAATTAATGATTTTTTTAATTCAAAAAAATCAGCATTGATTCAAACATTTTAAACTTTTTGATTTCATGAATGCTTTTATTTGGTCTTGAAAATCCAAATGAAATTGTTCCAAACTTTGAGCGAAATTTGTTATTAGATTGAGGGCATGTGACATTAGGTTAACACAAAGCTCAATTCATCTATATATCAAGCAAAAAATAGTATCATTGTTTGAAATTTAGATTTTAATAGTGAATAGTTAGAGTTTAATGCAAATGTGAATGCATGAAAAGAGTAAGAAATATGACAAAAAGTCATCAAATGAACTTTGTGGCGAATCACATAGAATTTTATCAAAGGATCTAGAATGACATTGAAATATATATCAAAGTTTTTTTTTTACTTTGATATGTTCTGCTAGTTGACTACATAATATATTTGTATGAGTGCTTAACACAATGTAATATGATTCAAGAAATCAAGTTATTTTAGTGGTACTTGTAGTGATAGAACTTTCATTATGTCAAATATTATTTGATGATATTTGGATTTTCTTCAAGAATGTCTTAATTTATAAATTCAATTGTCAAACTGATTAGTGTTCTTGTACTAATTGATCATGTCTACCTACTTATTGTATTAGTAGGTTGACTTGACAGAGTATGTTGAGAAACACGAATTTGTGTTTGATGCTGTGCTAGATGAGGATGTCTCAAATGATGAAGTAAGCCAAAGAAAATTTTCTACAATTTTTTCTCTACTTAAGGGTTGTTTAGCATTTTCAACCTTCTATCATCTAGGTATATCGTGAGACAGTGGAGCCTGTCGTTGCATCAATCTTTCATCGCACGAAGGCAACCTGTTTTGCTTATGGTCAAACAGGTTAGTATTTGAATTTTGATATTAATTTCATTTTCCTTACATTTTTCACTTTTTTCAATAACCCATCTTTTTGTTGTTGCATTATAGTATCTTTTTGAATTTGTCATTTATTTTTGGTATGATTTCTTTTTTATTTGAAAATCATATTTGAACATTGGATTAGAAACTTCTCACTGAGCATTTGTTTAGTTCAATGTTCTTTGCACACAAGACATGCGAGCTTTAATTCTCTTTATTGTAGAGTTACTTGGTAAAAAAAGATTTTTTTTTTCGTTTGATCTTTCTTCATATAATCATTGGCTTAGTGTCATGGTTTTTAAAGAGCTCATTCAATTAGTTAAATGCTTGTTCTTATTGAAACTAAACTTTTACTTTTTGGGGTGTCAATTTAATGTTAAGAATTGTGCTCCAAGCCACATTTATTTGCAACTGTTTCAAAAGTTTTAGATGGTTTCATTTCCTTTTTACCTCTTTAAAGTAGTCAATTGTTAATCAAATATAAAAAACAATCAACAGATTTTGTTATTTAAGGGCTAAACTACTGAACACAATTGCAAAGAAACATTCTTTCGATTTACATCATGTAGACATGCATGAGCCAAAGTTTCTGGTTGTATATATTCCATAATTAGCTTTTGTTATTTTCTTTTGAAAATTTCCTTTTGTAAGATTTTCTGTCCATGGTTGCTTTTAGTTCCATTAATTGTATTTTTTATCCAATTAGTTCTTTTATATAACTTTACATGGCTATGCCACATAATGCTACCATGGAAATTGTTATTTGATAGTCATTGATCAACAAAAGGTAAGAAAATTGTCTTATAATGTTCTATAGTTTAGTGCCCACATTTTTCTCAATAACTAAATTGAGCTTTTGTTGGTAGCTTCATGTGATACTTGGTTAAATGACCATTGTTATCATTCTAACATATTTTCCTACCCAAATAGTGCTTTTTATTTATTAATTTCATAGGCTATGCAGAACGTGACATATAAACATATAGTGATACTTTAAATATAATTGTATAATCTTTACACCATTGAAGTGTTTTTGGTTAGTTTACCTCTCCTTGTTGACCCAAATGCCTAGGCACTTTTTAACTATCAAAATTCCCATTTATAAGATGATGATTTATTGTATTTGCCATTCTAGACATATAGTTGGAGCCTTACTTTGATGATAGGAAGCTTATGCTAGGGATGTAATCTTTTTAAACACCAATTAAATCGGGGATAATTGAGAACGATATTATTAGAAAGAATTTTGGACAATGTTTTCTTTTGACCAAATTTTGTGCATGATTGGAAGTTGAGTTCATCCTTAAATGAAGAAACTATAACAAAACATTTCATCACCTGATGTGCTGATTTTCATCTCATAGACGTGATGCCTACAATGAAGCAATCTAATATAATCATCAAAATGGAGAATTGCCATTGTTGTTTTGATTTGTTCTTCTTATGTTGAGATATTATGCCAGTTATCCCATATTGAATAGAACTAGTTGTCTTAAAAGGCATCTCGATATATTAAAATCATGGTTTTATATAGCATAGAATATATCTTAAGTTTTCTATGTGGAGTTATTCATCTCTGTACTCTATCACGTAGAAGCCTATCAAAAGCCACTCATTATTTGGTTATTCCATCTTTGTGACATCACTCAGTGACCACTCCTTGCTTTTTTGGTCCACAATCCCATTAGCTTCTTAGGTCTATTCTTTAGTGATTCTTTTATTGATCTTCTTGGTATTGAGGTGAGATGGATGTTATATGATTTTTATTGTTCTTCATTGTGTAATTGAGCTTGTAGAACAATATAAGATGGGCAAAGAAAAGGGGATCATTATTAATCTTTTGTTACTAGGGTTTCAAAACTTGTGTCATCAATAGCATATTACAAGAATTATCTCCTTTTCTACTTCAACTTTAGTGGACTTTTATATTGGCGAAATCCTATTCAATAAAAAAACAATGAGAAATCATTACGTAGTCGATTAAAATATCGATATTTTCATGATCGTAGGGATTTCATATCTTCAATTTTAGAAGCTAATTTTCCTTTGATGATTGTGCTTTTCATATCTTCTAGCCCAATGGTGTTTCTAGATTTGAGACTTGAATTAGGTGCTTGAGACTTGACTTGTCGAGAACCACTCTAGACTTGTTATAGAACTTGCTTACTGCCTAAGATAATGAGTCATCTCATGTTGAACTCTAGCATCCTTTTGTGAATTTCATACTCTTTTTTGAAAAGTTGGCTATCACTTATATTTAAGAGCCTTGAAGGTCGTATAAAATAGCATCGACTAAGATAGAAACCAAGCTAGATACAGTAAGACAAAAATGCTTATCAAGTAATCAAGTCAACGATGCAACTCCCTTCTCTAATTACATAGGTCGTTTTATACTCAATGCAATTCTATAGAGCAATAAAAGTAGAAAAGGAACCTGGGTGGAGATGATTAGCATAATTGGGTTGGTCAAAAAATGTGAGCAGAATAAAGGTAGAGTTATTCTTGAAACAAACCTTAGTGTTGGTTGCTAGGAGCAGATGCATAATGGGAATGACCTTATGAATTGCCCTTATCTCCATGATAGATGGGGACATAGATGAGGCTCCCCAACCCATGCCAACAAAAGAACACCAGAACGGCCCCAGTTGACAATGCCAATGCAAACTTGCCCATACGGATTAGTGGTTTGATCCAATGGGAAAGCCATTGGGAGGAGAGGGGTTAAGAAGGTCCAAAAGGACAAGCAGTGTTCAGTGCTCCAACAAAGGATGATGGGAGAGTGGGAGCAAGTTTGATAAAATGGTTTGCACTAAGACCAAGAGTAGAAGGGTAGATGACTCTTCTCGTTTCGGTTGCACCAAATGTGGTAGAACATAGTTGCAATAAGTGCCATTGATTTGTCGTTGTGATCACTAGCAATGTGCCACTCCATGCTATTGAGAAGCAAATCAAATGGGGGTGTTAAGGGGAGGGGTTTTGGGGAGAGTACTACATAGTTAAATAGGAAAATAACATCAGATTGATATACATTGCTTGATTGCAATGTATAAATACATGGTTGGTATCCTTAGTAGAGGTACAATCCTACTGGCAATTAGAGGAATAGACAATTCCGTTGTGGTCAAGCCAATCATTGATGGGAATAGCTTTATGGCACAGGTGACAAAAAAATGCAATGACGTTGGGCTGCACACGAATCCATCAAACCTAAGCCCCTTGAGCATTCATCGAATCCATACAAGAGTGGTAAAAAGCAACATTGTCTACCTTCACAGACTCGATATTCTTCCAAACTAGGTAGTTCCAAGATCCTTGACTAGTGCACGTAATACAATGGATTTGGTGAACTAGTCTTCACTAAAGTGTGACGTGTGAGTATTCGATTCCAGATGCCCAAGGCCACCCCTTGCTCCACCCGCTGCCTAATCAACAGGAAAAGATACTTCTAGCATATGATGAACAAATAGGAGATCAAAGGCTTCCCCATCTAAAGCCGCAAGAAGTCATGATCCATGGTAACTGAGCTAAAAGAACAACATATCTCGGAGCAAAGATGCAAGCCAAAACCCAAGGACACCAGATCCTTGAGAAGCCAAGTTTGTGAAGCATAGCTAGCATGAAATCCCAGCACATTCAATCATAGGCTAGCTCGGTTTCCATGCTCCTGTATTATCTACCTTGTGGTGTAAAGAGTGATCCTTGTGGTCTAAAATGTTTCTAGAGGTCTCCTCGATCCCTTCTTGATGCCTTAATATTCTCAATCTCTTCTAGGATTTTATTCTCCATACTTTTTCCATATGTCTCAAGACCTTATAATTTATCTTCTTTGGGTTACTTTGAGATATCCATGATAAGTTTCGAGTCCTCTCCAGTTATTCTACTAATCATTAAAGGTGAGTATCAAATCATATACCTATTCTTTAGAGATTCAAGACCCATTAAATCTCTCATATTTTTAGGAATAATGCTCAAGATTTTTCAATTTTCATTTTGAGAAAGTTACATGAGTGAAATCAGATCTCCTCTTTCTAGACTAACACTTTCCTACTATTGAGACTTGTTTTTTTTCTTTTATGATTTATCTTGATGCATTATTACAAATGCAAGCAATTCATAGGATTCTAGTTTGGAAATAATCTAGATTAATAATAATATGAAATCTAGTTTTGTCTTAGCACCTTTCTTAAGGTTATCAATAAATATAATATTATAAGAATGCTTTGATATTCATTTGGAACTTAACAATGATAAAAAAAATAAAGCTTTAAATATGATCCAATTTGAGAAACAAAATCTCTAGACAATTTTTTTATTGCATACTTATGCTATTGCTTTATTATGTCTTTAATAACTTGAAGATGTGTAATATTAACTATTTTTTTTTTTGAAAACATCGGCGATTCTCTTTACAAGTTATCATATGATTTTTTAAATCAATTAAATTTGAGTTAAGTTTTTTGTAGCCTTAAGCTTCTTTATTAAACATTACCGAATATGGTATCAACAGTGGATCAACCTTTGAGTTATATAACTAAGTTGATTTAAAGATACATTGATATTGTATGTCAATTCGTGCTTACTCATTCTCACCTTAAGTTTAAAAGTATGGTCTCATCAACTTGATTATCTTATAATTATCACTATTCTACATATCACATTTCTTCTTATATACAAGGAGTAAAATATATTTTCTATTTTTTTCTTCGCTTATTTGACATCTTTTTAGCTTAAAATTATGTTGAATGATTTCATGAATAGAAAGATACCTTTATTATATATTTTACACGTGTATATGAAGGACACCTTGTCTTATTTTTCACCTCTCATTTCTATATAAAAGTCTCCCAAATTAGAATTTTCATTTACTTTTTTTTAAAATTTTTCAAACTATTAAATTCTTTTATATCAATTATCACATCATGATCTTCATTGAAAAGCATATAGAAATAACACATTTGTCTATACTTATTATACTTTTTATTGACTTGCATATTTTAAGTGCTAGTCTTGTTTCATTAGTTAGGTTTTTTTGGAAAAGCCCTATGGTTACTGTCCTATACAATAATATGTTAGAAATAGATTGAATACTTGATTTTTTTTTTTTTTATAAGATTTGAGTCAAGAGCTTAATGATGTTTGAGGATGTATACTTGGCTTGAAGCCTTTACTTACATTGAAGGAGGTATTTTTTAAAGTCTTATGTGAAGATTAAGGAGAAAGGCAAATCTTTGTTGTTACAAGGTGTTGCAACTGAGATAATTGTATAAGGATATTAATTAGCTGCAATTGGAATAAATTGGAATGATGGATGCAGTCCAAAGAGAACTTTAGAAAAAGAGTTGTGGTGCGAGTATTTTAAATAAGTCGTATCATACCATGTGTCGAAATATTCATGGCAAACCTTTTGCATTGAAAACCATGAATGCTCATGTAGCTGAGAAAACAATCAATGTTACCTCTCAATTATTTATGACAGAGTAGATGGAGATTCTTTGAAAACTAATGATTTGTTAATTACAGATGAGTTCAGAGTTGTTTTGTCTACCTCTAGTGGTTCCACAACTCTTATAATATAGAAAGGTATATATATTTTTTTACTATCATGTAAAAGCCTACATAATACTTGGATGGTAAACATACATACTTCTAATTAGGACATGTTCTAAACACTAGATTCAATAACATCAAACTATGAAAGGAAAATGCTAGGATCATAGTAGTCAATGGGTCTATGTACCTGGTAATAAGAAGAGGAGATATGGTACTTAATGGGTTGACATTGAATTTTATTCTCCATGTTCTCACTTTGATGGGTAATTTACTTGTAGTGACTAAAATAACTAAAGATTTGAATCATTTCTTTACCTTCTTGTTGTAAATTTCATGATTTGTTATTAGAGATACAATTGGGACTGTTGTAAATTTTCTTTGTTTTTTTTGACGTAATAGATAAGGCCACCCGTTTCTCTTATTTAAACCATTTGCATCCCAATTTATTAATTAGTAATGATCTTTTGCCATATTATTATGCTCATTGTATTCTTTTAAAATAAATTCATAGCAATGTGTGTGGACCATTGTGATTACTAAATTTAATTGGGAACCATGATTTGTTACAATTATTAATGATCATATTTAGATATGTTTGGTCTACTTTGTGTGAGAAAAATTTGAAGTGACAATAATATTTAAACAATTTCATAAGATTGTCACAAATGTTTTTTAGACAATCATTCGTATTCTTCAAATAAACAATGGCAAAGAATATTTTCTTATTAATCGAATAAATATCGCTAAGAACATGGGTAAATTCATGTGTGTGTTCTCAACAAAATAGGGTTATTGAGAGGAAAACTTGTCACTTATTGGAAGTTGCTAGATCAACATATTCGCTAGTCATGTTCCAAACTCTTTTGGAGTTAAGCTAATCTTGAATCATTATTTTTTATGAACTACGTTCCTTTGAAATTCCTAAAATTTTAAACACCAATTAGTGAATTATAGTCTGTATTTTTTTCCTTGGTTTACAATTCCTTGGATTTCAATTTTGTTAAATCTTGTGTGTTTAGTATGTGTTGTGTTTGTTTATAATGTTCATTCCAATCAGGAAAAATGGTCCTTGATCTCATGTGATATTTTTTTTTTGTATAAAATCAAATATTACTCTCAAGTTTCTCTCTAAGGAGAGAATGATATTCAGAGAGACAAACATTGGGACCAAACTTTTTTTCAAGTTTCCTTCGATCACCCTCTCCCCCTGGTGCTTATCTTTTCATTCTCAATTTGAGTTTGAATGGACTAGGTAGGGTAGAGTTGAACACTATAGACTTGCAACCAAATTTAGTTTACTCTAAGAGACCATGAGCTCCAATGCAAAATTAATGGTCTGAAACGATGACAGATCCCATTACTATGGACAATCAATCGGAGATTTGAGGCATTTTATAGGGAAGAAATGCTAATTAGTGACATCAAACTTCCAATTGCCATAATGGGCAAAATTTTGATTTGGAAATTTCAAATGCTGTTTATTAGATTATATTGCTTGTAAGATATTTGAAAACTTATATTGTCAAGATTGATGAGTTTCAAATTTCTAGAAATATTCATGATAATGACAAGCAAGATGTGGTTACCAAAAAAGGAAGAAAACAGTTGACAATAAGTCGGTATTTATAGTATAGACCAAATATAGTTGTGGAATAATATAAGATAAAATTAATAGTACAAGATTTTACTTATGTCTATAGAGTTGATTATGAAGAGACCTTTGTAGCAATTACCAAGCTTAGCTCACTTAAAATTTTATCGTCAATTACTAATAACTTTGATTGGAGACTACATTAGCTAGGTATCAGTGGCACGTTAGAGGAGGTGTATATGAGGCTCATTCTGAATTTTACTTGAGTCTTTTATTATATGAAACATTCGCCCCGAGCTTGTTTCACATGGTTCAACACTTTAATGAAAGATTTTTTATATAACAAAGGATAAGAAAATCACATCTTTTTTTAAGATGAATAAAACAGGTAAACAAGTAATACTTATTATATATGTAGATAATATAATTATCCATAAGATGATGAAGTGAAGATTGGAAATCTCAAGGTGTTCCAAGCTGAATTCATGGTGAAAGATTTCAAAGAACTCTCATACTTTCTTTGAATGGAGGTTGTAAGAAGTTAAAAAAAAAAAAATTATCTCACAAAGAAAGCATACGACCTATTTATGGAAATGGGAACTTGGGTGTAAACCAACTAGCACACCTTTAGAATATTACTGAAAGCACAAGATACCAAATAGTGATGCTTTAGTGAATAGGTAAGAAAATTCATTTAACCCATGACTCATGAGAATTGCTTTTAGGTGAACATATATGCTCCTTGAAAAAAGCACATGATAGCAGCAAACCAGATTCTAATGTATTTAAGTGAAAATCATAGCAAAGGCTTGTTATTTCAGAAAATTGGAGTCAAGGATGTTATTGGTTTTCCATATGCAGATTGCATGGGAGTTTTGAATGATAGGGATAATCTAGTGATTTGGAGAAGAAAGTAGCAATTTATGGTTGTATTAAGTAATGTAGAATTTGAATATAGAACTATAGCTCAATGAGCATTAGAACTTATTTGGATACAAAGGCTCATGACAAATTTAAATACGTTGGTAGTAAGGCCTATGAAAAGTGTTTGATAAAAACAAATCAGTTATCATTGTAGTTTATAATCTTCTCCAATGCGATCAGATGAAATATGTGACGATTGATAGAAATTTTATCAGAATTGAGATGAAAAATAAGACTATACCCTTGTTATATAACTCAATGAGCATGTGAACTTATTTGGATACAGATGGTCATGACAAATTTAAATACATTGGTAATACGGCTTATGAAATTGTTTGACGAGAAGAAATTAGATATCATTGTAGTTCATAATCTTGTTTAATATGATCAGATGAAATATGTGATGATTGATAAAAATTTCATCAAAATCAAGATGAAAAATGAGACTATTCTCTTGTTATATATTCTAACCAATTCTTAGAAAGTCAAGATCATAACAAAAGCTCTTTAGAAATCAAATTTCGATCTTGTGTTAGCAAAGTTGAGAATTTGTCAACATCTATTCACTAGCTTGATGGGAAGTGTGACAAAACTGAAGAAAGATCTTATGGTTATGGGATTTTATATTACTCCTATTAGCTATGGTTTTCTTTTTTTTTTTTTTTTTTGGTTTTCTTATCCCTTGTGATAAGTTTTCATAAGTCTTGAGATTTTATTTATTTCCTTGTCCTTTATGTTGTTTTTCTTATTTTGTGAAGAGCTATGTCGGTTTGTTGATTATAATAAATAAGAAAAAAATTATTATTATTTTTTTGTTAATTTTAAATCATATAATAGTTCCGGCTTTTGTTGAACCATTTGTTACATGATTATTTTCCTTATTATAGATTCATTCGGTCCATAGTATCTTAGAGAATATTTTGTATCCATATTGTTTGTTAGTTGCATGTATGCACCTAACTTATAAGTGAGTTTTATTCTAATATTGAAGATCATTTGAATCACGGATTAAATTTTAGTTTGAATCAAACTCAAATTGAAGCTTTTGAATTAAGATAAGAGCTTTAATATTATTTTGAATTATATTGCAAATCAAAGTATGACTTAAGATCAGATTGTTTATATATGTTATATATCTTTGTGTGTGTGTCTATACACAGACACAGATTGTTTATATATTGATTTTTTTTTTTTTTTTTTTTTTTTTTTTTTGAACATATATTGGTGGCTGAATTCCAGGTAGCGGGAAGACGTACACGATGCAACCACTGCCACTGAGAGCTTCTCAAGACATTCTTAGGTTAATGAACCACACATATCGTACCCAACGGCTTCAGTTGTTCTTCAGCTTCTTCGAGATATACGGCGGGAAGCTCTTCGATCTTCTGAATGATAGGAGGTAATACTTATATTAAGAAACTTATCGTTAAATATGGCATAACCTTCTCCTAGTTTTCATTAAAACCCTTCACCGTCTTCCCCAGAAAGCTCTGCATGCGAGAAGACGGCAAACAGCAGGTCTGCATCGTAGGTTTACAAGAATATCGAGTATCAAACGTGGAGACCATCAGGGAGCTCATCGAGAAGGGAAACGCAACGAGGAGCACGGGCACAACTGGGGCAAACGAGGAATCCTCTCGTTCCCACGCCATACTTCAGCTGGCTATCAAGAAGCCGGCCGACGGCAACGACCCAAAACATCTCCGGAGAGCGGCGGATGGCAGCGAGTCAAAGTCGGCTAAGGTCGTCGGTAAGATATCCTTCATAGACCTCGCCGGCAGCGAACGAGGTGCAGATACTACAGACAACGATAAGCAGACTAGGTAACGTTGATTAAATCTTCGTTAAATGCCCGTTTTCCTGAACGTCTTTTTCTTTTTGTTTAACTGTTATTCTAATGTGTGATGCAGGATAGAAGGTGCAGAGATCAACAAAAGCTTACTTGCCTTGAAGGAATGCATCAGAGCTCTCGACAACGATCAGGTTCATATTCCCTTCAGAGGGAGCAAGCTCACGGAAGTCCTTAGGGACTCCTTCATCGGCGACTCCCGCACAGTTATGATCTCCTGCATCTCCCCGAGCTCCGGCTCCTGCGAACACACTCTAAACACTCTTCGATATGCAGATCGGTGAGCTCGCCGTCTCTAGCTGAGTTTACTGTCGTCTTCTTTTGTTTTAACATAAAATGAGCAGGGTGAAGAGCCTGACGAAGAGCAACAACCCGAAGAAGGATATTTCTTCGGCCACCTCTGCAGTCGTGAGCAGCAACGAGGAGCGTGCTTGGAGAGAAGATGCTCGGTTGGCTTCTTCGCATTCCACCCGTTCTAACCAAAGCAGAGGTTCCTCCACCGCCGAGGTTGTGCCTGAAGTTCTTCAACCCAAGTCCCAGAGGGACGCTTCCCGGTTGGATGCTATGAATTCCGACGATGATTTGAACGACCTTCTAAGAGTAGGGTCTTGGCGCATGTTTTACCTCCCATCCCCTTCTCACTTTCCCTCAATGACCCAATTAAATTTGCAGGAAGAAGAAGAGTTGGTGAATGCTCACAGAAGGCAGGTTGAGGAGACGATAGACATTGTGAGAGAGGTGAGCTTTGTGTATTTGTTATAGTTTCCGCCCAATATCTCTCCATAGCTAATCCTCGTGAGTATATGCTGCATTGGCACGCAGGAGATGAAGCTGTTAGAAGCAGCAGATGATCCCGGTAACCAGCTCGACGAGTACATTTCGAAATTAAACGCCGTTCTGTCGCGGAAGGCGGTCGGGATTGCGAACCTGCAAGCAAGATTAGCCCTTTTCCAAAGGCGTTTGACAGAACACAACGTCTTGGTTTCCTCGTAGTGGTAAAAGGCCTCTTATGTTATTTATATTGTGATTTGATTGTGCTTTAACACTGCAGCAAAGCAAGGACTTTCTCCAAGAATCGATCACCGGACTTGAATGGAGAAGCCAGCGTAGCATCTCTATTGTTTTCAAATTTGAATTTTCTCCATTTTTATTATTATTATTTTTTTTTTTTGAATTTTTGTGAATTTTCAAAACTAGGGTTTGTTCTCATTCGTCCGGTGTTTGTTGGTGCATTATGATGTAAAGCTCTTTGAATAACCATTCGTAGAGAAGATCTGTAATAGGAAGCTCAAAGGTGTTTGATCGTATGATCTTTTACATGGTTTGTAGGCAAATTGTTTCTTGTTGAACAGGCGCAGATAAGAGCAATCGTGGGTAAACTTCCCGTCCGGCTGCTTTACAGCACTTCTGCTGTATGAAGAACTCTGGTACGTTTTTTCTCTGCCCTTTGCTTTATCTTTATTTTTTTTTTAAACCCTAAAAAACCAGTCTAAAAGATCTAATAAGTTCAACTTCACTATACTTCAATATAACAAAAACAAATACGTCTTCTGAATCATAACAAGATTATTACCCTTCTTTTTCCTATGGACTGACTTGTGATATATTAAAGACTATAAGTTCTTGTATTACATGACAATTTTCTTAAGAAAACGGTGAGAAATACTAACTCAGCAGCTAACCTCCTCCATCGACAAGGAAAATATTACCAAATCCAATTCCATCAGGGGAAATCCCCTTCTCCATTGATGGAAAGAGATGTTTCAAGGTATCAATCCCTCTCCGATCAACCATGTAGGTCGATGACCACACTTGCATCATCATCATCTATGGTCTTAGACTCGCTTCTAATTTCTTAATCTTAATTGGCATAGATCTATTAGTCTTGCCTACTTAATCAATCACCTCCATTGGCTAGGCAATGCACAACAATGCAATGTCAATCATTCACTTATTCATCTTTATCATTCAGTGGTCAATCTTGACTTTACTCCTTTTTTGACAAATTTCTTTCTTCTTTTTTATGTGACCTTTCAGAATGTGACAAGACAATTCATAAAGCTTCATCATTTCTTCTGAAAAAAACAAAAAAGGAAAAACGTGCAAGTCAATTTCATAACATCCTTTCTTGCTACAAACTTAACTTAAAAAAACTTTAATACTCTACTCTAAATGAGTATGCTACAATCACATACACAAGGGAATAATCTTGTAACAAAGTCTTAACATTAATGGACCTAAATCTTTCATGCTCAAAAGATACTTCATAACCCTCGAGACCAATCAAAGTGTCTCCATAATCATATCCATTCAGAGTAGGGCATTAAAACTTTCCTTGTAAATAAATACCAATATGGACCGAAAGTCAAGTAATCTTTTTATAAAAACAAAGCTTCCAACTCCTCATCTTCCTCTTTGACCCCTCGATTACCATTCTCCAAGTCTTCTTTCTTCTTCTTCCACCTAAATTTCCGCATACAAAAAAGATAGTACTAAGTGTTTCCTTACTCCCAAGGACCAAAGCTCTTCTCTCTACATCTCTCCACCTTCAAATGGACCCCTTCTCTAAATAACATAGACGGATATGAATTATTTAAAAAGATAACAACAATTGAATTGCTCTGTAAGTTGATGTAAGTTCATATATAGATGTTTATGCATCATTACTTCATTGTATAAGAATTCAGATGGTTCATAACAGTTTTTCAACTTTGTGTATGAAAACACTATCTAGTGGCACTTCAAATTTGACCATCTTCATTGATTTAAGTTCAAGTATCAATAGCAGATAATACTTTAAAGTAGCCCTACTTAAGTTACCTCAATCTGGATGAACACAAAGCAGTTTCTTCTTTATCCTTTAATCCCCAGAGCACATAAGAGTAAAATTTTAGCTGCATGCCTTCTTCTGCTTGTTGAGGTGATAGAACTGATAAAGAAGCTTATGGACTTCACCATAACTCCCATTAGCAAAAACAAGTCGTTCCCTTATCCATAAGGGGAGCTTGTCTGTTGTTGTGGGCAAATTTCTATTCGATGCCCGGGAAGTATACCTTGAGTCGACTAATAAGACCGCAGCATAGTCATTTATGTGTCTAATAGAACGACCTGATGTCCATGAAGAAAATTAGAACAGAAGCCAGAACAAAACTAGATATGTTAGTAATTTAGATGAGCATACCTATTGATTGATTCACAGCCTTCATACATAAGTTCTCATAGTATTCTTTTCCTCTTTGTTTACAACTTCTTAAAATCTCTGAACCACATGAAATTGCCTCACTGCTGTTAGAGATGAGGTTTGGTTTACTGTTCTCTCCAAGCCCTTCTATATGCTTAATCCTCTCCCTCAATTCAACATCGAACAAGCTTGGGTAAGGGAGTCCAACCATAACGACGCATCGACCCATTCCGTCGCTGAAGTTTATGCCTTCCGACACCCTTCCACCAACTACTGCAAGGAGAATAGCACCATGAGATGTTATGCTTTCTTTGTATTCCCTGAGAACAAACTCCACGTCAATGTTGTTCCTGGGTTCTCTAAACAAGTGCTTCTTCTTCAGAATTTTAGCAAGAATGCCACAAGTCTTCCAGGTACCATAAACCTGCTCTTCGTACTCAAACGAAGAGAAGAACACAACCATTCCTTCAGGTACTATTGCAACCAGATTAGCTATAAATCTACCCAGTTCTTCCATCTGCAAAAGGACAACATTAAGTACAATTTTTTGGAGTTTGAAGTAGAGGCAAATCTATAAGGCATATATACTTCATGGAGATGATCATAAGAAGCTGAAGTTAAAAATGGGTTCATACCATTTCTTGAGAGCTTCTTGAATTGTAGCTGAAATCAAAGTTCAAACCAGAGGGCCCACAAGAGACAGCTATTGGAAGAATGTTCTCAGGAGGAATGATATGTTTGCAAGTGAAAAAATGCACTTGGTCGGTGGACAAGGCAGGAAAAAGCCGTACCCTTGTCTCCTCAATAGGCTGAAGAGTACCTCCGGCCAGAACAATTGCATGTGCTTGATTCATGATCTGTATGTTTTCAATGCAAACAGACCATAAAGAGCTTATAAAGAACGAGTTTCGGCATTTTTTAGGCTAAAAGATATAAGAAAAGGGACCTCAGAAAAGATCCTCTCCCCGGAGAGCATAACAAACTTTAGGTAACATTCCCCTTGTTGTTTCAAGTTTGGGTTCCTTTGTTTAGATAGAATTATCCTTCCTTCACTGTCCTTGTTTACCAGGGAGAGCAAAACATCAGCCAAGGCCTGGAAGCTGGACACAATGCTTTCCTCAAAGCCAATTCGATGGTTATTGATACCCTTCGAACAATTCTCATAACTGGCCAGTTTAAGTCCATATCCACCGACCTGCAAACCTGAGACACAAATGAGTCCAAAGGAAATAGGTAGAAATGCACCAAAAACAACTCAGTAAACAAACATACCTTGTGGATAATATGGCTTTCCTTCACATAATTAACAAGTTTGACGAAATTGATGTTGTCAATATCAAGGGAAAATAGGAATTCATTGACAGTCATTGAGACATCGACCATGTTTTCCTCGAAAGATAAATTTTCATCCATGCAAGAAATAAGCTCAGAGTCATCATGGCCAAGCAGCAATCGAAGAAAAGACTTTGTTAACACAACCAAAGTTTGGATGTATCGTCGATTCCCAGAGCCCAAGCGACTTCGGAACTTTTCGAGGTACTTCTCGAGGTGTGAGAGGACCTGCTTCAACTGGGGAATGGACAGATTGCAAATAGATAAAAAGTAAGCAATGAAAGAAAGATAATCCGGTTAAAAGTAATTATACACTGCAACACTCTTCAACAAGATCAATAAGCCAATGAATAGAAATTTGAGGGATCAAGATTGCTTTACCACATTATATAATACATTAAAGATTTTGAAAGACAAAGTTCAGCCACTAAACCAATAGCAAAATACAGAGCAGTAGCAGGTACCTGCATAACAGTAAGCTTTGCATTGTACATGTTTGTGAGCGAATCTGCCAAATTATGCGCCTCATCTATTATAACAATATTATTCTCGAGGTTTATACCAAGTGATTCACGAGAAAATTTTTGTAGAAGAGACTGGTATGGAAGTACCACAAGATGAGCTGCTCCAACAATATCACGAGTACCATAGTATGGACAAGATCCAGTCTTGCTGCCCAACTTGAAAAGATCCTCAATGTCCAATGCACCAAGTTCTTCGAGGGTTTCCTTGAACAATTTGCGTCGACTATACTTCCCCAGCATTGGACAACCACCTGACCGTTTAGAACCCTGGGCTCTCCTACTGTGATTCTGTAATTGTGTTAAGCACCATGATTAATGTTCCATTTGAGTAATTCCAAGATTGCATATCTTGACAATGTTACTACTTGAAGCATGAACTTGTTCAACATTTTACAGCAAAATGCTAGATTCTTCTCCATCCAATAAATTTAGAGTTTGCTATAACAACTGCTACATAGTTATGATTAAAATGATACGATTTGAAACTAAAACATACAAGAAAATCTTGTTATAGGCCCGATTGATTGGACACAATCCACCTCTATAAGGCACAAACACTTCATCAGGAATCATCAAGGCAATAACACACAAGCATTGGACACACACCCTTGCACATTACTATATGGCATATCAAATTACTTACATTATAACATATTTAACAAAAAAAAAATGGAAACATCCAAAACACTTTGGGGACTGAGGATACTTTTAGGACATAATTTGAATTGAGCAAGTAATTTATTTGATGCTTAGAAGTAATACCATAAACTTTAATTCTTTCTAAATACACAAAGCACATCACATTGCCTCGACCACGGGAACAATTCAAGACAACGAAAAGGAACATACCATATCATGAACTTGTCCTACCCAAACCAATGGTTGTGATTCATGTTAGTGAAGCTTAGGAACCAAAAGTGGGACGATGCTAATCTAAATAAAGTGATACCATAAACTCAAACACTATCCAAGAATAATTCATATCTCAACTACTTGAGATAGATTCTACTGAGTCATACATAAATTCCTAGACAAGATCGTATTGTTAAATCTCTCATATTCAATCATTTATGATTACCAATTTGTCACTTATCATGGCCAAAGAAATGACTTACATGCAAAGAAAGTAATGAGATAGTAAAAATGTAATGACTCGTCGCAATAAGCAACTAAAGATACGAGCTTTGATGCATTTTGTAGAATAATTTTCAATGACTGGAATTAGAATGTGAATATAAAATTGAATAAAACGAATTTTGTGACAAATTTTAGCCCTTCTCACATAATTTTTAGAGCTCTGAATAAGTTGTAATTAATCTTTGAAGTTATTAATAAATAATATTAAATAAATTTTAAAAAAATGGGATTTAAATATTCCGAAATTTCTCGAACAGACTCACGAATCTCCCGAAAACCCTTTCCCGCACGTGGCTTCCCCGACGTTTAAGGTTCTGGCTGGTGAGCATGCGGCATTGTTTCTCGCCGACCAATGGAAAATATATATATATATATATATATAAAGAGTAATCCAAAAAAGGGAAAAAAAAATAAAATGTGCACAAAAAATATATATATTTGTAGGCATATGTAAAATTAAAAACAAAAAGATGAGGAAGTATATCATATTTTGTAGTAGACTATTACAAAAAAAAAATGGGAAAATTGATCGACTTTTTTTATACAGAGTAAAAGTTGCATTAGAAGCAATAAACTAAGAAAACACAGTTTTGGTTGACATGAACAAGCTTGTGAGGGTAAGTATAAAAAATTAATTTAGATATTTAATTCCTTCCAAAAAATGAAAGAACAAAGAAAAGAAAAAGAAATTGAAAAAACATTTGGAACAAAGATAGATAAATTTAATTATTTGTAATATAAATAATAATGATTTTTTTATTTAAATTATATATGACATGATATTCATGATGCATATGCTGCATAAATCGATATTGTAATATACCTTGAAAAGAAAATAAAAAAATAAACTATAATATGATGTGTATTGTGTGAAAAAGATAATAGGGTTAAATACCCTGATGGGAACATGAAATTTCCTTGGACTTGTCCCAATGATCTCTTGAGATGTGATGAGCACCAACACAAGATACTATGTATCATAGGCATTAGTTTAATATCGACTATGATATTATACGAGATGTGATGTGCACCAGGACATGATATTGGGCATCATAAGCACTGGTTTGATACTGGGCTATGACATAAGATGGCATCAGATCTCCTCCAATACCACTTGCACTTAGTGCAGGGACGAGGGATGGAGATGAAATTTGATAGATATGGCTGACCAACTTACCTATGGGCACACCTACGGGCAGAGATTTAAAGATGATGAGATGTCATAGATGAGATGACATATGATTAGGATATGGGTGTACAATTTTATGAGAACTATCTTATTCCCAGATATAAAGAAAACGACAAAAATAAAAAAAAAAATGAAAAATAAGAAAAAAGAAATGAATGAAAGAAAGAAAAAAACTACATGAAATAAAAGAATCAAGATGTGTGTACATATTTGATGTGCATAAAACATGTTGCTATTCATGTTTTTATATTTTAAAAATTCATGACATGCCATATGACATCATAATATTACATTATATTTATCATATTTTTGTTAGTTATTCATGTCAATTCACAGGGCATGCAACAGATTCATATAGAGAGGGTGCATAGAGTGACATGTAAGGTGTGTAAACACTCTTTTATATGTTAATTTTATTTGTTAACATATTGTTGAAAGTTTTTACATAATAAAACAAGTATATACGCACTTTATTTGTTGTGATAAGTCATTAGAATGGTTATTGAAATAAAATTGTTATATTGTTATTCTGTCACCCCCGTCCATGGTGGTTTATGTCCTCACAATTACTGCGTACCCTCTGATATGCCATCAATTAGGCGATAATATTGGTGTTATGAGTGAAAGGTGAAAGGATTATGTAGAAACCAAAATTTAAGAAAAACTATAGATACTCCAAAAGATCTTCACTAAAAGATTTAAATGATACTATAAAATATTGAAAAGGCGGAAACGTGATGTCTACATTAAAAGACAAGTGAATTATAAAAATTACAAACTTAAATATTACAAGTAAACCAATAAGTCTTTTGAGATTCTTGAATACTCTTATAATCTAATTTTAAAAAACCTTATCAACTTCGAAAATTGTGTATAGATGCAATAAAAAAAAGTACATAACGAATTTTTAAGTGATTCGATTCAATAACGAAACTATATCCAACCCAAACTAAAATAATAAATAAAAACATTAAAAAAGCACTCTACAAAAACAAGTATGAAAAACCTTACACCAGACCAAATGGCCTTATAAACACCAGGCCAAAAGACCCTACAAGTACCAAACTAAAGAAACCTACAATATCAAGCCAAATGGCCCTACGAACACCAAGACAAATGACCATATAAGCATCATCCCAAAGAAACCTACAATACCAAGCCAAAATATCCTACAGATCATTAGGTCAAAGCAGCTAGAAGATCGAGAAAATATTAAAAAGAAAATTTCTAAAAATGACAAAAAAATAATGTAAAACTCAATTACAATGGTCTTATAACCTAATTAACAAAATATCAAAAGGCACACTAAAACGTTATAAATCAATGTAAGAATGATTTTCAACTTAGCTTAATAATAAATCAAGATAACAAGAAGGCTGAGATGGATGAAGTTAACTTCAATTGTTGCAACCTTATATTTCACCAATATCTCTTAGGCAAAAAATGATATTTAAGCTCAAACTCTTCTAAACAATGTAAACTTGTTCATTAACCTTTTTCCCATTATATAGAATGTATTTATAGAAATTTAAGAAGGTTCCCAACAGTTTTCATTCCGAATGATTCTTTAACACCAATAATCAACTTTCTCAAAACATGGTTAAAATAGTCGTTACTTTACATAACATATATTGATTGTATTATCCGATTCATTGATCGAACTATATGATACCTAAAAAAGTAGAAAAATAAAAAAAAAGGAGCACGATACCTTGCAAGTGCATTGCTGAGCACCCACCGGATCATGCAAGAATAAAAGAGAAAGAGGACCCCAATTGGTTTGGTAGCATCTGCCAAAATGGTTATAAAAGCCTCTTCTTATCGATTCGAGCAAGGCATCTTCACCGGAGCACACCCTCGGTCCTCAAACTCATCTTTCTTGATTGTCGAGCTTGACTTCAAGCTCTTACAACCTTACCAGACTTTAGGAACTTTGTTCTCTCTGTCACTATAAGTGATCCTACTCCGTCGCTTTTTGTGCCTTCAAATCCTTTTACTTGATTTTCTTTTTTCTTCTCTCTTTTTTTGCAAGTGAAATTGTTTGTCACCCCAAAAGCCGAGAACCAACAACACTGATAGATTTATTAGGGATTTCAGAGCATAATTACTAATCAGAGCTATTCAAAAGCTGCTTGCATTGCCTAAGGAGAACCCAAAAACTAACCAAATAATGTCATATTGCACCCACTCACGCTATCACGCGTCGACTCGGGCTAACACGCCTCAACACACGTTGACCGATGTTAACACGCACTACTCGCATCGACCCTCACTGACAATGCCAACTGCATTAGCATGCACCACTTGTGTTGACCAAGTCTGACCCACTACGCCTCTGCGTTCCTATCAGGGACCGCTGCACACTCATGGCATTCATCTGGGTCAAGCCCGATTGCGCTGCTCCCAAACCCGCCCAAGCCATCGCCGTTCTCAACCACACCTCTCAACTTGTACCACGCCGCCTTTGCTTCGACATCACTGGGATATCCTAAATGGTGACAATTTACATTAAATAACGTTGTATACACACAATAGCATGAATTAAAGCCTCTTGATCGAAATTTCAACGCATTGTACCAATCCACCAAAAGCGTCTCAATTCTCCACTTGAACACATTTGGAAACTTCCCCCGATCAATCTTCCTTGTCCTTTCCCAAAATAAGGTTCTGTTTAATTTCCCTGCATTCTCTTTTTGTATCAACATTTTCTGGTATTATCTATGAGAACAAACAAGAAAATTGAAATGAAAAAAAAAACTATATTTATTCTTGAAAAAGAAGCAAATGATAATAGCAACCAAGAGGCAATGGAGATCCCTACACCTCTATCTCAAACTTTACGAATTTTAGAACCTCTTCAACTGTTCACTAATAATCTTTTTTGTTTATTTCAGTAATAAATGAAACAATTCACAAAATTATTCTCCATCATTCCCATGATTATAAAAGAATAAACCAAAACAAGTTTGACCACATTCCTAAAAAAAAACATATGCCAAACATCTCTCCTAATAAAAAGCCACTTGAGGCCCTACCAACAACGCCCAAAACTTATTACACTACACCCACTTCCAAAAGAATTCCAATACACACCCCTCACAACATCCTATCAACTTATTCGTACCTTATGACACAAGGCCTTCCAATTCACACCAAATTGAAGCTTTCTTTTATCATCGACCAGGACTTGTAATGTCACAAGCTCCTACTGTTGATCCATCTCAAGAACATCTCTATCCCCTTAATGATGAGCTTCATCTGTTTTGGCATCATGGGTATAACCCAAATATCATCGAGAAAGTTTCTCCTTTCACTCAAGAAATCCTTTCGATACCACTACATCCTAAACTTCAATTGTCTGACTCCATTTTTCATTACGGCAATTCAAATGCCTATATTTTCTTAAGAGAATTTGAGATAATTATCTCTTTATATGTTATGATTAGGTTCATCTGATACAAAAGTTTCTTTTAAAATTGTAACCTCATAATAGTTTTGGATGTTACATCTTAACTCAATTTCTTCATTTAATCAGCTCAAAAGGTTATTCCTATCATCCATTGTCAACAATATTAGGCATAAACTAAAAAGATCTCTAAGTCTCTTGTCGATTTAACAATACATCAATCAGAATCACTTTAAACCTACCACTAATGTTTCAAAGAAACTCTTAAAGAGGTTGATCAAGAAGACTTCTAGCTTACTTAAGCAACCATCATTGGTCTCTTTATCCAAGAGATTTCTAAAAACACCTAGTTAGATATCCATTGAAATCCCCACAAGAAATCTTTAATAGAGTCATTTGTTTCATCAATGAGAAGTTTTCTTTAGTAATGTCTGGTATTTCAGAAGGAAATGCATTGTTACCTCCAAAGTCCCTCGATCAAGAACAAAAAAGCTACAAGACGATAAAGATTACTCTTGGAGGGTTCCACAAGACCATTACCCTTGAGGATACTAAGCTCAACATTTCAATACTCTCTTAAGTGCACCCCCAGAAAAAAATTTGATAACCTTTAAAAAAGATGGATTATATCAATAATTGAGAGCATTATTGGGAAATAATCGAGACATAACAAAATTCTACAAATATCACGATGACCACAGCCACACAACTTTTGAATGCAAGGCCCTCAAATCCCTAATCGAAAGGCTATTAAATGAAGGTCACCTCCAAGAGTATTGGTTAAAAATCTCTGAACCAAATTCTATTTCTAATAAACTTACAAGACTAAGTATCACCGACAAAACTGAGGAAGATCAAACAATTTAGTTGGCGCGAAAAGTCAAATGCAAAGCCCCTGTTAGGATCGTCTATGTCATCACAGGATGGAGACATTCCTACCCTAAGAACACAGAGGAACTATGATCACCAATGTGATAAAGTAACAAAAATCATCAGTTTCAATATCATTTAGGCTCAAAGACATGCAAATTCTTGGCAACCCCTATGACGATGCTAAGGTGATCTTGAAGATAACTGCCACCTTTGAAGTCCATCACATGCTCATTGACATCGGGAGTTTGACTGATATCCTTTTCCTTGATACTTTCGATAAAATTTGTATTAGTCAAAACATTATCTTCCCAGTTAGAGTGTGTCATTGAAGGTTTCTCTAAAGACTCAGAAGGAACCATTACATTACCACTTACAATGAGAAATTCTTTCAACTCAATCATGCATATGGTTGACTTCATTATCGTCGTTATTCCATCTACTTAAAATAACATCCTTGGGAGGCCAAAAAAGAACACATTCCAATGGTCGTCTCAACACTACACTTATGGATGACATTCAATACTCCTTTAGGGGTGGTCCAAGTGCTTGAAAACCTCCTACAATTAAAGAGATGATACTTGAACACCAATAAAACAACAATTAAGTCATTCGTTGAACCCTCCGAAAGAGAAGTTGTTAACCCTATCTCCCCTTATATCTCTCCTCTTAATTCATCTGACTTGACTAAGCTTATGACTATTATGTTGATCGACATCAAAAAGAAAGAAAGGTCACTCTTAAGTTTTTAGCCAAGTAACTTGATGCTTTTACATGGGAGTCTTCAAATATGTCAAGGTAAACAACTCAACAGCTCAACACTCCCTTCATATAGATCCAGGAGTTTCGATCATCCAATTAAAAAAACGAGTATTTAGCATTGAAAAGAAAGACACAATGAAAGAAGTGTCAAAGCTCGTTGATGCCAGTTTTATCCGACCAATCTATTGTCCTGAATGCCTAGAAAATGTGACACTCATAAAAAAAGTAGTGGCAAATGACGCATGTGTGTAGATTATGACAATATTAATCGTGCCAAGCTAAAGGACTCATAACCTTTGCCTTGAATTAATAATCTTGAGGATTTGACTGTCGGCTTCATGTGCTTCAATTTTATAAATGCACTCTCAAGATACCATTAGATTAAAATGGTTAAAAAAATAAAAGAAATCTATATTCATTATTAATTTTGAAACATTCTTTTATAAAGTTATGCCCTTCGGGCTCAAAAATGCTAGGACAACTTATCAAATGATAATTGACATTATTTTTCAGAATTAGAAAAACAAAAACCTTAAAACATATGCATACCTCCTAATAAAAAGCACTTCCTTTAAGGCGTGTCTACAAGACCTAAGCGGAACCTTCGAGATTTGCCAACAATTCAATATTAAGCTCAACCTCTTAAAATGCACTCTTGACACATCCTCAGGAAAGTTTATTGATTATAAAATATCAAAGGAGGGAATCCAACCAAAACCCATAAGCTATAAGATCTGTTAAACATAGCCTCTCTAAGGACTCCAAAGGACATCCAATGCATTGGGCGCATCGTAGGGCATTTCATCTCTAAGTCAGGAGAAAAAACTCAATCATTCTCCAAACTCTTATGCAACAAGGACAAACTAATATGAACAAAGGATAATGAAAAGATCTCTCAGAAACTCAATACTTAATTATCTCATCCTTTTTATTTAAACAATCTTATATCTGAAGAACCATTATTCATCTACTAAGCAATCTCAAGCTCAGTTATCAACTCTATACTAATCCAAGAAGACAAAGGTACATAACAACCAATTTATTATGTTTCTCACACTTTAAATAATATAGAAATAAGATATTCCCCTCTGAAAAATATGATGCTGGCACTTCTCATGTTTGCTTGACGACTAAGACGATACTTCCAATCTCACAACATCAATGTTCTCATAGACAAACTTTTGAAATGCATCATCCAGTCAACAGAAATCTTAAGGAGATTGTAAAACAAGGGTTATTAAGCTCAATGAACTTAAGATTAATTCCATACCTCGACCATCTCTTAAATCTCAAGTATTTGATTTTTTTGTCTAAGAGATTTCTCTCAAAGCAGAATCTGAGCCTCCTCTAGACACCTAGAAGCTATTGGTGAATGGAGTCGCAAGACAAGAATCATTTGTTATTGACCTTATTCTACTAAGTCCAGATGATGTAAAACTAAAATGAGGGATCATAATCAACTTATATGAAGCTTTAACAGCTAGATTGAAATTTTCTTTGGATTTGCAAGTCAAATACCTACTGATGTTTAGTGACTCACACTTAGCTGTTAACCAAGTCAATGGCTCATTTGAAACTAGAGATCCAATCCTCAAAGTATAGAAGGCATTGGCACAAACACTCCTACAAAAGTTTGATCAAACTAACCTCACATAAATCTCTCCAAAGCAACATCAAGAGATAGATCTATTGGCCAAATAAGGGTCAAGAAAGGTTTCCTCCTCTTGAAAAACCATTTATCGAGAACACAAAAGTGACAATACTCGACCTCAAGAGGCTTGCTTGATGGATAACTCCATTGAAAGTCTACCTTAAGATGAGAACCCACCAACATGCTTTACTCTTAAAGAGGGAAATAAAGGTTAGAGACGAGCTTATACCAACTTAAAAGCAATGGAGAGTGTTTGATGCTTACATGCTTAAACTAATTAACAAACATGGCACTTTTTTTCTCACCCAAATCTCTCTTTTATAAAATGCTATGGATAAGGGCTTAACACTTCTTAATTATATAGTGCACTAAACCCATAATTGACTTGCACATCATATTAAAGGAAACAACTACCTTTTCTTACTCATGGTATAAGAAAGAATTTGTGACTTCAATTCAACTTGAATATGTTCCATCTACAAGGTGCTTAATTTACTCAAATCAAATGTATATGAAAATTGCAAACAAATCACAATGAAATTGGTGAAAAGAATACTTCAAACCAACTAAAATTGCAGCCATTGCTACATGCATTTTGGTCTTCAAAAACTTGAAGAGATTAAGGTAAAAATCATATATCACATTGCAATCTTTCAAAACTAATGGTAGAAAGTTCCCAATATAGAGCATTATAGGAACCAGTTCAAGTTTAGAGTTTGGAAAAAAAATATACTTATAAAAAAAAGGCAAAACAAGTTTGAAATTTATTAAATATGATAAATAAACAAAATGAACCTTGAGTCTGGAGTTCTTGTGACCTCTCTGCAATTCCAAGCAGCGCTCATTTATGCGGTTCACATTGCCCAGCTTCAATACCTCTATTAAAGGCCAGAAAAAAAATTAAAAAAAACCAGCAAAACACCAAAACTACAAGCGATAGAATCATAAACTTACCAGGATTAATGCAGAGATTCTTTCTGGATCCCAAGCAAACAAGATTAATCTCTGAAGCAAACGATGTTTTTTTGAATTCTTTTACGAACTGAGACAGCTGAGAATGTGTCCTACTTGTGAAATATATCTTGGGAGAGACATCTTCCTCCACTTCAAGAACATCATCACTATCGCTAGAATCCAAGCATTGGCTGACTTTCCTCTTCAGCCTGCCATAGCTATTCTCCCAACACTCCTCTTCACTTTCATATTCATCCAACAGAAACTCCATATCATCATCTCCACCTGAACCACCCTCTGCCCCCTTGTCCGCGTCCTTGAGATTCAAAATAGAGGCTCCCTTCTCTACATTCCCAGGTTTAGGCCCAAATCGCCGCCCATGCTTCTCCTTCCTCTCCTGAGCCTTGACGACAACGAAATTCTTCATCCAATCTGGCTCCTCGTCACCATCACAGAACTTCCCTACGGCCGCTGGACGCTTACGACGATCAACAATCCATTGGAGTGCGCTGCAAATGATGCTCAGAGTTTTCCCCGTCCCTGCGGCAGAAACAATTTAAAGGAAACTGGAAGCCAGGTGAGCATCCCAGCCAGGGCTTGTCAACGAGACAATGGGAGCGAAGCGAACGCGACAATCGCAAATAATACCTGTAGGACTCTCGAGCATGGCAACGCCGCCCCGGTCGAGCGAATCGTACAGGAAGGACATGAAATCTACCTGGATGGGGTACGGCTCGAACGGAAAAGCAGGAAACTTGCGCCGTGACGACGAAGTCTCTTCCATTTTCTTGGATTCTTTCCTGTCGTCTACGCTTCACAAGCTCAATAGAGCTCTTCGGCGTCTGCCCTCGCTGTTCTCCCATGGCGAACCCTTTTTCCCGCGCAAAAGATTGTCACATGCAACTCACGTGCGAAAGGCTAATAACTATTTATTTACATATTTTTATAATTATTTTTCAAATTTTAAAAATATTTTAAATATTTTAAGATATCATATAATATAATATCATACGATCTTATGATATAATTAAACAAGAGAATCAATTTAGTGAATAGATTCACAAGATAAAATTGACACATATAAGTACAATTATGAAAATGCATAAAACCAATAAAACATAATTAATTATAAGTCAATGTAATTTAGCAGATTAAGAAATGATTGACTATATAGTATGATCATATAACATCTTATGGTATAATTGAGTAAGATAGAGAATGAATATAAGATAAATATAAACATACACAAAAACAAATAATGTTCATATAAGACGATATTATATTAGGTCATTAATGTATAAGAGTAAGAAATTAGTAAATAATGCAATATCATATAGTACGAAAGATATTAAAGTACAAGAATTATAGAGCATAGAATCCAACACTTAGTTAAACAAGTATAATAATACAAATATACCAGTATGAAAAAGGGTGTCTGTAAAGATATTACATCATACAACATTACAAAAGTATATAGTATCTTATGATTATACAATGAGAAAATAAAGTAAACTTAATGTGAAAGTGTTAAAAAATTATACCCTAAAATAATCATATAATACGAAAATAATTATAACAATATAATCAGAACATAAGAGTATAACATATAAAATCATCATCAATTATGACATAGTAAAAGATATTAAAAATTAATTTTATCAATATTAGAAGTAAAAAATGTACATTATAATCTAATGATAATGTTTGTAAGTAATTAATTGAATAGATATAGTACGATGAACGATACTATAGAGTATGATAATGTAAACATTAGTAATGTAAATAGAAGTTATTAATACAATGTAAGAGGAATGGTTGTATTATACTAATAAGATAATAAGATCATAATATTATGTCAAAAAAATTAAGATAAATTTTGACAATGTTAAAAATCATATAATACAAAAATGATGATGGTATGAGTACAATTAGTAGAAATTGTTTAAAACTTAAAACCTAAAATAGTAAATTACTAAAAAAAAATTAATGTGGGTGATTTTAATCGATGAAAACCTTTGTAAATGAAAGGTTAAAAGATAAAAAGGTCCAAATAAATGGACAAATTGTCAAAGACATTTAAAAGTTATGCATATGAAAAATGATGAGAACGAGTATAAATAAGTGTTGTCATGACTTAAAGAGTTTTTTTTTAAAAAATTTGAGCAGTGAAGCACTTAACTGCAGTTAATAGAGAAAATAGAAAAGCAAATAAAAGTATTCTAAGAGATTTAAAGAGAATTTGTGTAAGAGACAGATAAAATTCAGAAGAATATAGTCTTGATTATTATAGCAATGAAAGATATTGAGTAATATCTAAGCCTTAATGAGACCAATATTTGGATTTAAGAGATTGGCAAAATATGTATTTATGTGTATATGATTTTTTGTAATGTGTATTATATGATAGAAGCTTTGATTAATTAAAAAAATTAAAATAAACATGATATATATAGAAGATAATTATATTGATGCATAATGTTTGCTAAAAATTACATATTAAAAGATAATAAAAAATAAAATTTTTGGATGGTAATAACAAATAAGCATTTTGTACATCATGATATATACATATGATGCTAGAACATGAATGATATATTACTTAAATTATTATTATAATTATATGACAATGAATATATATAAGGCAAGTTATTTTTTTATGATAATAATCACAAAGATAAAAAAACGAAAGTAAAATGAGTAAAATAAAAAAGGCCTAGGTGAAGGGAATATAATCTTTAAAATAAAAAGATGCAAGGTTATCCATAGTGGTAAATGTGTTTATAGAATAGTGTCTTTTGGATATAAGCCAAATGAGCTTCCATTTAAGGTATTTTAAATATGAAATAAAGTATTCTTAAATATGTTCACTTTGTTGATAAAAGGGACTTTCCTTAGAACAATTCCTTAATAAGATTAAATATAAAAAAAAGAAAACAAAAGGTATAAAAGATTCAAATGTATAAATGTTACATGCAAATTATTACTTTACTTTTTTTAAATGTTCATATGTTTTATTATTTTAAATAACCATTACATGTAATTACCCAAATATTATAATACATTACATATAATTACAGTTATTTACCACTGAACTAGTATTGGTTGGCTCATGTTTATTTTGGATTAGTATTTTTAAATCAAATGAAAGAACCTCATGAGACTATCAAGATAAAGTAAAAGTTAGCATATGATGATTTAGAAGATGCTATAATTATCATTAGACGTATAATTTTTATATTTATTTTTTTGACAAAAAATATATGCATCTAATTTATTAATATTCATAGTGTATATATATATATATATATATATATATATATATATATATATATATATATATATATATATATATATATATATATATATATATATATATATGTGTGTGTGTGTGTGTGTGTGTGTGTGTGTGTGTTTTTTTTTAAAAAAATGTAAAAACTGTGATTCTTTTACTTGATTATAAAAGATGTTTTCATTATTTAATTTTAAAAAGATAAATATTTGCTTCAACAATAGTTTTTATAAAACATAAATAGTGATTTTTATATTATTTTAAAATATTTAAAAAAATAAAATAGTAAAAATAAATGTTGTGACACCAAAATTCGATAATGACGGTTAAAGGTCACCATAATAGGAAAAAAGTTTATTTAACAACAATAAGATAGCATAACCTTGTAATGTACTTTGACAATATTTGTATTTCATCAATACGTATTTCCAATCTTATGATTGATTATTGAAATTTAATGGTATATTCTTATAGTGCTTATCCATGTCAATGTCATAAGTTATGCCATTTTTTATCTTTCTTTCATAAAACCCATTGGGTAAAATTCTTCTCTAATTAATTCTTAAAATTAGCTCTGTCACTTATGTAACTATCCAAATCTTAAGTGAGCATTCCACCAGGCTAAATCATAACTTATCGATTTTAATCGAGTGTATACCAATTTACCAAATGATAAATAGTTATATAGAGAAAAATATTAAAAAAAAGATGTCGTGGAACCAATAAAGATGCCATTTTTTTGAAATAAGAATATCAAAATAAATCAAAGAATATATTAAATAATAATAATGCATTTCATCATAAGTTGACATATTTACTTACATGTATTGGAGTTGATATCTTGCCCACACTCTAATTTGCTTTTATTTTCTATGATATCATATCATAAAATGCTTAAGGTTAAGTCCTTTATGCATTATATATTAGTTATTTTGAGCCAATAAGATCATTATAACTATTTTAGATCGTACGTGCATAATTCTCATATCATACAATACAATCCAATCACATAATTATGCTTTTTGATACAGATTGTACTTATATGATCCCTTAATCATATATTATAACCACTTTTACTTTAAGTTATGATTGTTTTATTGTCATACAACATGATCCACCTAGATCATACCATTCGAACATGCAATTAAATTAGAACTAATCAACCATACCATTCAATTATCCCCAGTATGCAAATTTGATATTTCAAACTTAGCAAAAATTTCTCACTTAACTCAAAGCAATCGTCAAGTACATTTTACCATATCATATTGTATGATACGTATTACCACAACTCCATTGTATGAGACTAATAACCATATCACATTTGTATAGTAATCTTAATAGTTTTAACAAATCGTATAAGTATGATACCAAAATTGTTCTTGTATGATTAACTCACTTGTTCAATAGTAACTTACTCCTCTTCGTACTAGTACAACTTAGGAAATTGTTAAGTACAATACTTGCTTGTTCAATAATTTATGGCCTTACGATAGCATTTTTGTCGATTTTTAACTGATTGTAATGTACGCCGTGTTTGTATGACACCCAATGGTGGATAATGAAGTTCTTTGTGTTAAAGTAAACCCACAAGAGGGGGGTGAATTGTGTTAAATAAAAGTTTGAGATTTTCTTTTAATTTTCAGTTTAAATTAAAACTTAAATCTTTTAAGTAAGAATAAGAAATAGTAGTAAAATAGTACACAAAAGGTTTTTAAGGTGATTCGACTCAAAATCGAGCCTACATCCACTCCTAATCGATGTTGGGAAAAGCCACTAAAATCACAAAATTACAAGCGAGGTTTTTCGTACGACTCACCCCAAATCTACTTGGGATTTTACCTACGATTAATCCTGAACCTACTTGAGTTTTTTTCTGGGCTCAACTCAAACCCTGGGCTTTTGCGCAATTGTCGGGATGCCCTTACCCCAAAGAAACAAATACAAAAATTGGCAACAAAGTATAAACTAAAAATAATTTAAAGAAGTATGAGGCACACTCAATATAATAAAAATTTCAAAGAAAAATCAAAAAGAGGAAGGAATAGAAATTGAAAATATTTGAAGCAAAAAATCTCTAATTTAGGGTTTCATCTTGCAACTTTAACTTTGTAAATTTGGAAGCACTGTATGCACTTGAAATTACTCAAAATTGTGATTTGAAAGCTTTAAGAACTTAACAATTATAATCTCTAGAAGTTCTTCATCCTTCCCTATTTATAGAGCTCAATTTAAGCTCTAAATCCACTCCAAACGGCTCTAAAAATGAGCACAATTGAACAGTTTAATTTGGAGCCTAAAATAGACATTTCTGATTGAATCCCGATTTCATCGTTCAAGATCAATCCTAGTCGTTGGATCTAGGCAGTCTTGATTTGGGCGTCACACAGATCTGCTCAATTTCGATTCTCCTACTTGTCATTTGCTTCATGCATTTTACCTTGATTAATTTCAACCATTGGATTGCGCTTGCCCGTCCACCATCATTAACAATTGGATTGGACTTTAGTCCCACGTTGTCCAAATAACTTTGCCATTGCAATCTATAAGGACTTCAGTTTTGTATGTCTCTCGAGCCGTTTGGGGTTGGCTCCCCCTTCCTCGACCAAGATTTCATTACTTGGT
Source organism: Vanilla planifolia (assembly GCA_023846275.1). Classification (NCBI taxonomy): domain Eukaryota; kingdom Viridiplantae; phylum Streptophyta; class Magnoliopsida; order Asparagales; family Orchidaceae; genus Vanilla; species Vanilla planifolia. The sequence continues at coordinate 4,053,343 of CM043877.1, forward strand.
CCGGGTTGACCTGATCTCGCACTGTTCCGTTCCGCTTTTCCTGCGGGCTAATTTTGCCCTATTTCGTTCAGTGTTCCTTGTGGCCTTCTTCCTTTGCCTTCGGGCTACGCTCGTCCCTTCCCGGTCAATCCAAAATTTTTTATTTTATTATTATTTTTTTAATTCCTAAAGGCCTAGACGGGCCAATGGTCAGGTCGGGTTGACCCACCCAATGCTACAGTGAAAAATCCCGAGACTAAAGTTGTTTTGTAGTGTCTTATGAGAAATTTTGTGCCAAAATTTTAAATATAAGTATACCAAAATAATTTTATATTTTGATAGTATTACAACTTTCCTAAATGACCATGAAAAAAAATTCACGAAAAATAATTCCTAAATAATTTTTAAAAAAATCAAATACCAATGTCTATACTTTTCATCAATAATGTTAGGCCCAAAAATCAAAATTCAATAATTATTTAAATTATAACATTTTCAAATATTAATACTACTAATGTGCCATTTCATTTCAAAATTGGGATATATCAACTTCAAGAAAAATAAAGAGAATTTCAAGTATAAAATTTTAGTGCATGTCTTCAATTTTCTCGAAGCTTGTCATTATTCCAAAAGCCTTGAAGACCATTATTTTAGACATTGAAAGTTCATGGCTTGACTTAATTGAATATTAACAATTTTACTAAAAACAAGCCCATATGAGATATTAATATTTATGCTTGACTCATCAAACACAAGGGTGTAACAGATAATTTTCCCAAGCCGGGCCTCTTGATTTCATTTTAAAATATATCCAAGTCATCTTATCTTGCATTCAAACTATTCTAATTATATATTTACTTAAATATGAATCAATTGATGATATTATCTTTTTAAAACTAAAAGAAACTTTATAAGTAATTGATTAAATGCTTATGCTTACTTCTTTTTTGCTCATAAATTGCAACAAAGTAATGACACCTTAATCTTCTCGGATCACCTCCTTTTTATGATTCCCAATGATTTCTTACAAAGTCTGAATCTATTGTTTTTATAAGTAGCCAGGATTAATGAAATCTTTTGCTAAATTGTATGCATATGATTAGAGTAGGGGCATGCAAATTAAAAAAAAATTCCCTATATTCAATTATTTATCTTAATCAATTAAATTTATATTCTGCTTATTCGACAATTTAATATATTCTAATACATCATTTGCCAAATCAATTACTATTCCACTAAAATTCTAAAAATTATAGTTTTATCATAGAGCAATTGACTTTTTCTTATTTTCATATCCACCTTTTATCAATCGTGTTGATCTAGGTCAAAATTCTAAAAGTTATAAATATAATATAAATAATATTTAAAAAATTATAATTATATTCAATATATTTAAAAATGTATAAAAAAGTTTTTAGATATCTAAAATTTACAAACTCAACATCGTTAGATTTGTCTTGAAGAATTATTTTTATTAATATATTTAAATTATTTTTAAACTAAATTTGAGTTTATAATATTTTTTTATTATATTATTATTTAAATATTTTTATGTATAAAAACTTGAATTTTTTAATCATACATTTTTCATAATTCTTTTAGTTTGATTTTGAGGTTTTTATTTGGAATATGGGATAAAAACTAAGTGTTGTGAAGCTTGCAAATATTTATGACTTTTTACAATGAGAAATTATGTTGGTTTGAAGCTTGCACATGTATAGGTGCATCATGGATGCTTGATTGATACTTTTGCCTAATTTTTATTTGATAATTGAAGTACTTTTTTTGCATGGCTTACCACTTATGTTATTATTCTCATCAATACAAAGTCCCATGCAAGGTCACAAAATATTCAAAAAGTGGAAACTTCGAATAAGCAAACTAAGCAATAATTAGTTCATTATTACAAATATTTTTGACTACTAACTCATTATACATTATCTATTACATTAAACACCCTAATCATCATAATTTGCATCTTAAGTGGATATAATTATCATTGAATTTTATTTAACCCTTATTGTTAAAAAAAAGTAATTAAAATTACAAAGAAAAATTAGGGAATAACATATTTATAATTTAAAATGTTTAAATAATAAGAACAACTTTAATTTTTTGATTAAAAAAAGTGAGCTTTTTTATAATAAAATTACAATAAATAAGAGTCCATAAATTATCCCACATAAATAAAACACTTGATTATGCAAATCTTATTATATAAAACTAGCAATTATTGTACTTATATTTGTAAAAAGATATTTTTAGAGAAGACAATTTTTTTTATAAGTAGTTGACTTCGCAAATCTTCAAAAATTTAAGCATTATACATACATATATGTATATATATTTCTTGCATAAATATACATAGATTAATAATTATTTTCTTTCAAAAATTATAAAAATCTAACTATTTTCTTATTATGATGTTCAATCTTCTATAAAATAAAAAAAGTGAAGTTTTGATATTCAATGCATATGTATTTGTTGATCGATCCATTGTATTGTCAACTTAAATAATTATTTTGTCACAAACAAAATAATAATCTTCTTTTGTCACAGACAAAATTATTTGTTTTATCTCTAAAATATACAACTAAGAGGATGGAGGGGGTCAAGTTTTACTTGATCTATAAAATATGAGAAGATTGAAGTCAACTAATCCATCAATTGATAAATAAATGATATTAGTTGTTAAACTTGAAACGATAACAACTATTTTTTTCATAATCCTAAACATTAACATCAATCTCCCCACAACGAGTATGCTAATAGTCTTGACACTAAAAAGCTCATATATTTTATGTACGATGAATTTGTCACCAATGAACAATGAATTGACATGAAAAAAAAACCCAACAACTTGAGCTATGCTTAAGTTGCTAAACTAAACTTATACTTAATCAAAATATGATCTAAATATAAATGGAAATGCCAAATTGTTTTGTTTTTGTAAAGTGAGAGCTAGCATGGAAGGTCATGGTAACAAATCAATATAACTATTGAGGAATCTCTAAAGAGAAAGATAAAGTTGTTATTTATTGCAAATGAGAGACACAAAACAAAAGTGATCATGTGAAGCCCATGAACTTTCCACTTTTAGGAAGCACCATTGTTACATGTTCAATATTTTTTTGTTTATATATATTTTAAAATTTATAATTAGTTTTATATTTTAATTTTTTAAAATTTTAAAATATTTTTAGTTGTTAAATGCACATAGTAAACATGTTTTAGTTTCATTTGATAGTATTATTGAATGCTTAAATATATATAAATAAATAGGATTAAAAATTATTGTTATATAGTTATTAGTTTTACATTTTGATATTGAAAAGTAATAATTTGAATATATGATGTATTATAGTTTTTTTTGTTAGAAACATTTATATTTTTTAGATATTAAATATATAAAAAAATATGCTTAATATTAATTGTCATAATTGCTATCGAACGATTAAGCATAATCAAATAAATTTGAAAAAAATGTTATAATATGTCATTATTCTAATATTTGTATAAAAATACTAAAATTATAAATTATTGATATTAAAATTAGGAAAAAAATAATACAATCTTTTATTTCTTCAATAATAATATATCTCATTACTTAAGAATAAATATATTTTATTAAACTGTTTAACATAAAATGCATTCATTTAGAAAGAAAAAACCTTTATTTTATATAATTTATCATTTACATTTTTTGTTGTTTTATTCAATATTTAGTTAATAATTTTGGTATTTGGAAAATAAAAGATTAAATATTTTTTTAGTTGAATTTATAAAAGACAATATTTTAAATTATCTAATAAAGATTTAATTTGATAGTGGGAAGCACACGACATTTCTATCTACATCATATGACTCTTCTTCCATGTTCTATGGGGACTTCTATATTTCTCTCTACTAATTGGAGAAATTTGACGGTTTACCAATTCGTGGGTCAAAAGTGCCGGTCGGACCGCGTGGGCCCATCGTTCCTTGCCTTGCGGTCCACCAAACCGCAGTGGACGAAACGAACCGGCTTTACCCCCACGCTTTCTTTTCCTGCTACCGCTTTGCGAAAAGGGCTCGCTTGGATCGCCGGCGGCGATGTCGTCGTCCCCTTCTCCTACCTCTGCTCCCTCTCCAACCTCGCCTTCTACTCCTTCTCCACCACCGGATTCGACCGCTCCTCCTCCCTCTTCACCCGCCGCTGCACCTCCCTCTCCATCTGCTGCTCCTCCTCCCTCTCCGCCCGCCGCTTCTCCCCCTTCGAAAGCCACATCTCCACCTCCCCAGCCAGTTTCCTCTCCTCCGGCCCCGGTGAATGGAACTCCACCGGCAGTTTCTTCTCCGCCTCCACCGGGAGAAACCCCACCTTCGACCTCGAGCCCGCCACCTCCGAGGGGATCTTCGTCTTCGAACAGTCCACCGGGGCCATCGGGATCGTCGGGAAGAAGCCCTGCATCGGGCAATTCTCCTCCTTCTCCACCCTCTTCCTCGAGTTCGGTTTCGACTGCGCTTGTGGTTGGGTTGGCCGTCGCCGGAGTGGTGATTCTCTTGGTGGCTGGAATTGGGTGCGTGTGTTGCTTTAGAAAAAAGCGTCGGCCGAGGCCTTTTCCTCCCCAGCCGTCGCCGACTCCGCCGCCACCTTACCGCTCCCACTTCGATGCTCCTCCGCCACCACCTCCTGTGAAAGGTAGTGCCTTCTCCATCTCCTTCACTACAATTGATGTTATATATGACTGGATTTGGATCTGATATCATGTCATTTATAGCTTTGGGCATGAATCATGTGACCTGGTCTTTTTGTGCTAAACTATCTTCCTACCAAGCGAGTTTCTTGTTAGTTCTATATTTGGTGAAGTTTTCTTATAAGTTGCTTGTGATTAAGTTAAAAAATGGTTGCTTTCTTTAACATGAATTGGTTAAAAACTACAAGAATTTGGGGTTATGTAGGATTCTCTCTTACTTTGGGAGTTTGTTTTCTCTTTTCATGAGTTACTGGTGATTAAACAGAAATTGTGTTGTTGGAATGTCAACAAGCAATTGAACAATGCTGAAATGTTCCTGTTGTTGTATTTATGGTTTGGTTTTTCTGATCAGTTTTAAGTTTCTTAGTTCTAATTTGCACAAAGTATACTAAAAGTTTATCTAACTGGTAATGGTCTCTAAAGGTTTAAGATTTGTTTGTTTAAGTGATAGTTAACAAAACGTTGCCAGGTAGGAATGTAGTAAGTTTGATATGATGGGCATCGTAATACTAAGACGGTTAGCAAATTGTATGCATAACAATATATTGGAAATAAAATAGATATATGAAGCACATTGTATTTTTTTATTTTTTTTGAAAATAAGATAAATAGAAGTATAATAATTGTAACTATTGAGTGAAAGTCTTGGTCTTTTAATATTTTTTTGGTTATCTTGGTGACAAATCCTATATGTGGTTTGCTGTTAATGGTTAGAAAGTAATTCCCCAAATGTAACTTGGTGAGTTCTATACTATTGGAGCTATGAAACAAAGAAAGCCTAAATTTCTGTACATATTATAGAAAATATTCAAATCATAATATTATAAATGTACTTGTTGTCATTACAATTGTGAAAGCTAGTTAGTATTTGTGTTGAGGGAAATTATGTATATGATATAATGTTCTGTGTTGGTATTGTTAATCTTATTGAATCAATCACAAGTAATATAGTTGCTATTCCATGTATGTTTTCTCTTTTATCTTTTTATTTACAATGCAGTTTATAATTGAGCTGGTATTTTTTTCAGAAAAACCATACGTGCAGCAACAAAATTGGAATCATGCTCCTCCATTGGTAGATCATGTGGTCAAAGTGTCCCCAAATCCATTTGTACCACCTTATGCTCCACGCCCCCCTCAACCTGCTATTAACAGTAGTGGAGGTTCTGGGTCAAGTTATTCTGGTTCTGAAAATCCACCACATTCTTCTTCACCGGGTATTGTCCTAGGCTTTTCAAAGAGCACATTCACATACGAAGAATTGGCAATGGCAACAGATGGGTTCTCCGATGTTAATCTCCTTGGACAAGGGGGTTTTGGGTATGTACATAAAGGAATGCTCCCAAATGGTAAAGAAGTTGCTGTTAAGCAATTGAAGGCTGGCAGCGGGCAAGGTGAGCGGGAGTTTCAGGCAGAGGTTGAAATTATCAGCCGTGTGCATCATAGACATCTGGTATCGCTTGTTGGGTATTGCATTTCTGATGGCAAGAGGCTGCTTGTTTACGAGTTTGTTCCTAACAATACATTGGAGTTCCATCTCCATGGTAAGAACTTGCCCTTCAGATGTATTGTCTTTTCAGTTTTAGTTGGCTCTTTTTAAATCTCTTTAAATGGTTAAATAGACATAAACTAATGTTCTTTGATTAATGACAACCTAACTTTATTTATTCAGAAGTTCTATGAGCAAATGATTGGACTAAGGGCAATACAACTATTTACATTAGAAAATAATGAAAAAAAATATTAAGCTTGCCCAACGTGTAACTTGGTTTTGAGATGCTGTTTATTGCCATCATTTACTTGTAGGATGGGTATTAAAATCCACTTCTGTAGCTGCTGTCGAGTTGCAACAATACATATTCGAAACTATCTTGGATATATTGTTTATGAAGACATGATGATAAGGATATGGTCAGGTTGAGGCAAATGAGAAGTTTAAACAATGGATATAAATATTTCATGCTAAGGAACTTGTTATTATAGAACAAAGATTGATTTGTTTATATGGTAAGTGGTAATCGTGCAATAATTTTGGAAGGTGAAATGATTCTTAGTGATTATAAGCATTGAATATTGACATTACTCTACAGAAGAATGATGATGGAGGTGGATATAACTTTGAGATGTAAGGCTAGGTAGTAAAAAAATATAATTGTCTAAGTATCTCATTTAATGAGATTTTCATGGACACAATTGTAAGTTCAATAAAGCAATAGTGATGGCAATGTAAATTCTTGCGACCTGCGGGGAGCATTGGAAATGCAAAGAGAAAGTGGTGTTCGATGATCGTAAAGAGCAATATCAATGGTGAAGGATGAGAGAGAGAGAAGGTAGTGGTGGTGAAGAGAGAAAGGTGGTAGCACTTTAGTGAAAGGAGTTAGACAAAGCCAATGAGGAGAGAGGGAGAGGGGCTATGACAGAGAGTGAGGAGAGAGGAGGTAGTGGTGGCTTGAGAAAGAAGAGTGGTGGCAACCTAGAGAGAGAAATCAACAATTATGTGAGAGAGGATAGGGGTGGTGGTGGTTTAGAGTAGAGAAAGAAGGATCAACAACATTGAGAAGAGAAAGTGGAGGAATTGTTAAGGAGAGGATAAAGAGCAAGGCCGATCTATGCTTCTTGGGAGAATTTTTCTTTGCATGTTTGAACTAGAGCTAACCTTAAAAATTTTTTTAAATTAACAAAAATCCAAGGTGTCTTTTCAATCATCCCAATAAGAGATTAAAAGCTTACAACCCTTGATAAATTAAATAGGCTAAAATGATCCGATAACTTAAAACCAATCGATCAACATGGAAAAAGAAATAGGATAACTCATAGCAAAAGGGGTGCTTATTGCCTAGAGTAAAGTAGAATTATTGCAAACCTCATTAATATTCCATTAAGACTTAAATTGATCCATTAGCTTTAAAAGGATATCTCAGACTTATTCACATACTCTTTTTGGGTCCTTGTGTGCTATTGTTTGAAGCCTATGATGAACTTAGGTCTTGTGCATCTTGAACATTTTTGGATCTTCTTTTGTTACACCAAATAATAATTCTCATATGTTGGGTGAAGTAAAATCAATATCTAGCTTAATTATGACATAATTAAGGAAATTTAGGTGAATGTAATAGAAAATAGAAGGGGTAGAGGGAATTTTATTTGTTCATCTTAAACATTGTGATAACCTAGTGCAATAAATTCAATAATAAGTTGGAGAGATGGATTTTTTGTTAATGGTTTACGTTGATGAGGATTAAGCTAAGGATTTTACTAGAAGTTGTGAAGAACATGTTTAATGAGAGGTGTGCTGAATTTTCAATAGAAAAATAAGATGATTGGATAATGATTGACTTCTTTCAACATTTATGAAATCTTATAGAAATATAACCTAAATTAGCTCTGAAGCCTCTTTTTCATGGACAAACTTTATTTAAGATGCATTCATGAAACAATCATCTTAAGGATTTGCTCTTGTTGTCATGGAATATTATAGCATGACGAATGTTGTGTTTACTTTTGTAGTGGACTAAATATGCCCTTTTATACAATTTGCTGATGCTATTCGTTTGCTTGGGCCTTTACCTCTACTTTAGCAAGTTATGAAGATGATAACCATGTGGCTTGTGAAATCGTGCCGAGTAATGGTTTGTTTCCCTTTATTTGTGGCAAGAAACTGGTGCCGAGTAGTTCATCTTGCAAGAAGTTCAAATCTTCCTATTGTGGGAGCTTCAATTTTTTTTATAACGTTGGTTTTCTTGTTCATGTGACTTGATGAAGCCAGTTCACTTTGCTCTAGAAGCTGTTTGGCCTTCTTGCTTCATTAGATTTTCCAAGTCAAACATTTTATATAATATTGTTTTGCAGATAAAGGACGACCAACTTTGGATTGGGCTACTAGATTAAAAATTGCCCTTGGCTCTGCTAAAGGACTTGCATATTTGCATGAGGACTGTGAGTGTTTGTGTTTCAACCAAGTTTGATTTTACCAATTAAGACCATTCATTGATTCAACAGTTTGCTTACTTTGCAGGTCACCCTAAGATTATTCATCGAGATATTAAAGCATCAAACATTCTTCTAGACTTCAAGTTCGAAGCAAAGGTTGAATTTTGCATTCCTTTCCATTTTTTTCTCCTATCATATTGTTTTAAAGTTTTCTACAACTTTGATGTGTGTTGAAATGTTGATTTTGTTCTCAAGGTTATTATCCTTAGACAACTTATGGGCGTGGAATCAACCAAAAAATCTAAATAAAATGCTTGGCACTGGCTCCTTTATTTTTGAAGGACCGTGGTTATTTAAATATAGGAATATGTGAAATAGTTAGTGATAATTTACGTTTCTTAATTATCTTACTTAAAAAATGGGAAATAGGTAGTACACCATCAATATGTTTCTCTTGTTAGACTAATTGAAAGTGTGTATATGGAGTTTTTTGTGATAAAAGATACAAAAAAAATTTTAAATTGATTTCTCTATGTTTGAGCTCTATGGAAGCAGTATTTCAATTAGATAATTAAGATGAAATAGGGAACTAAAAGGCATTGAAAGGTGGATTACAAATGCATTTTGCATCCTATGGAGTATTATAGTTACAAATGGTTAAGTGAAACTCTGGGAAGGTCATTATTGTGGTTCTAGCATATTTATTAAAAAAAGGCAAAGAGATCATCTAAATGAAGGCTTTGCACAAATAGAACTTTCTAAGAAGTTGAAATTTGATATGAGGCTTTAAAGCTCCATCCACTTGATCCCATTACATGGATTATTGCTTATATTTTTGTTGTAGTTAATGTGTTGATTTTTTTGCATTACTTTTGAGTTGAAACTTTAAGCTCGACATACATCAACAATAAGAGTTAATTTTATGATGTGGTGGCAACTACGAGAATTTTTTTATCTTATTCACTTGATCTACTACCGCCTCTTTCTTGAACTCCATGTTTATTGAGTCATTTCTAAAAGTTTTTTTTGTTACATCTTTGTTGTTCTTTTTCTTTTTTATTCACAACTTGCAAGAAAGAATTTTAATAACTTACCTACCTTAATAGATAATTAAGTAATCTATGTTTGATATGTTTGAATCATCTTAAGTCACTTTTTATGAACTTAACTTCAATTGATGCCGACTTGATCTTTATATGTATGCATTTATTTCTAATCATAGTTTTCTTATTGTAGCCATTCATTTGTATTTACTTATTTTGCTAATGTGCCTATGCTTCATAATACAACTTTTATTATGTGTCATTTTTTGGCCTTAGTAGATTTTACAAAATTATTTTTTAATGTTTTAAAGGTGTTTTTAATTAACTCTCCAAAAGCATTCTATTCTAGTATTACCATAACATGAATCTAGAATGTACTTCAACAAATTACCCAGTTTATATTGTAATACAAACAACAAAAGTCTTAAATCTTCTAACATAATTGTGCTTTATCAACAATTTCAAGCTTGCAAAATTCCTTTTTAATTGTCTTGATATGCCACCTTTTGGTTTTTCTCTGCCCTTTCAATGGAGAAAATTTCATCCACTCATCTTTTAATTCAAGCATTAAGTGTTCTATATTCGGCATACCCAAAATATATTTATTAACTGTAATTAAGTTTATTCTTAATCAACATTATGTTAATGTTCTTTCATATGTATTTATTTCTAATCATTTTTTCTTTTTATTGTAACCACTCATTTATCTTAGCATTATGATCTTTGTAATTCCCTTCATAAAGCAACAAATTTTTTATTTCATCAAAATCTTATAACCTTCCCTTAATCTTGAGTGGGTCATGTTAATTTCATAACTCATTATAAACTCTCTTCCATTTCAACAACCTCAATTTCTTCACATTTTGGATTATAGACCCAATATAATGAGTCCCTTAATTCTTCAATACTTTTTTTGAGTACCAAATTATAATATCTACATCATTTGTACTCCTATCTTATTGAAATATGTATTCTACACATGTAGTTTTTAATTTTCTAGGATAATATTTTGACTAATAAAAACATTCATAACTAATTCAATAAGTCAATATATATCTTCTTGTTCACGATATATGAACACTTTTATAATAATGTCTTGTTATATTGTCTTATTATATTTCATCTTCTTCGATGTTTCCCTCACCTCTATATTTGTTCAATAAAAAGATTTTTTTTCAAATAACTAAGTTATAAATAAATCCTTTAGAAGTAACTCGTCAATGTAGATTCAATGATGTTAACTATTATCATTCAACATGACAATATAAATCCACAAAATAACTTAACAACGCTTCAAGTTTTAAGCATTCAAATAATAAAATATCTATAATAAGTGAAATTTAATTTTAAGATGAACAGCTTCTTATTGCAAAACATGCTGAGAAGCATATCAATTGAACAGGATATGTGTCTTCTCTCTTTTTCTTTATGTAAAATACAATAACCTAATTTGATATAAACTAATAAGTTGAAAGAATGTTTATATATATATATATATATATATATATATATATATATATATATATATATATATATTAAAATTAGTAAACTAAAATAGGCATAATGAGACATAGGATGGGAAAATAACTTAATAATGTTTTCAAATTTTAAACATTTTTAATCATAACAAGAGAAGTTCAATTTTAAGACAGACAACTCTTCATTTCAATACATTTTGAAGAACATATCAATTCAACAAAAATCGTTTCATCTGCTCTCTTTTTATCTACTTGAAATGCAACAACCAATTTTAATATAAATCAATAGGTTGTAAGTATGTTTAACACAAAGGTCTATTATAGTCGAGAAGAGACAATGAAGATGGAAACACTTGATACTTGGTGTAGTGGAAGAAATGGTTACCACCGAATATTAAGAAGCTGTTAGGATGGAAGATGAGGAAAATCAACATCATGGTGGAGGAAGTTGCTCACAAAGTTGAAAGCAAAGGAGAATCATTGTTGAAATCAAAGGAGGAAAGAGCAAAGAGAATGTCACCATTGGTGAGAGTAAGGAGGAAGTTGTTAAGAGTATATGATCACCAGCAAGGGCATAGTGGCCTGCAAGTGTACAATGATTGGTGTCCACATGGTTAGGTTTTTCGGCATGAAGGTGTTTGTGAGATTTTGAGGGAAGAGGGTTTTGCTATGGGGTGGGTTACCTTTCATGTGTTTAATTTATGTTTTACTTAATCGAGTAGATTCTTCTTCTTTCATTAGTTTTACATGAGTCTTTTCTTGCCCTTGCAAGAGTTTTGAAGTGTTTGTTCCACTTTTTATAATGTTCTGATCATGTCTCAGTGTATCTTGTATTTTTTTATTTTTTGAATTTGTAGATGTCAAATGACATGTCTTATAACATCATAAAATTTTTATGTGATATAATATATTGTAAATATTAAAATTAAGATATTATGAATGCAAGTATAGAATTTGAGAATTAAAGTTGGTATTTTGAAATTTTAGTTGAGATGGATTAAAATATTAATATTTGATCGTATATTAAAAAATGTAATAGTTTGCAAAAATATGTGAGAATTTCAAATTAGACATATTTTCAGAAAAAGTTTTTTAAGAGGAATTTAATGGTATTTGGTTTATAATTTTTGGAGCTCAAATGAATTTATTATAAATTATGGACATTAACATAAAAAGTTTTTTTTGTTTTTTAAAAATTTGTAAAAGAGTAAAAAAAATTAAAATTCCAAAATTTTCTTCCTGTCGAGCATATCATATGTTAAAACCCATGTACCGTACGTTAGAACTCACGCACTATCTGTCATCGATCTCCACAACCCGTGTACCTTCGTTAACCATGACATACAGTTTGTTAATCAAGGAGCATATGCGTGACTAGTAAAAATCTTTTTAATTCAGCAAAAATCTTAATAATATTTTTAAGAATTAAAACAAATTAAGAACATTACAAATTATATCAAAACTCAATGAGTTACCCAATTCTTCTTCCAAAACAATAACACACGTTTAAAAATTCTTCCTAGTTTATGCTCATTTCTTTCCCATCACATTCAAACTCTAAATTATTCAATTATATACTAGTATTTTACTTTATTTTTTTAAGAGCATAGTCATAAATGATACATAATCCATCACATTCCATTCTTAAAACTATGAGATCAAAAACACAAACTCCTCCAAAACCTTAGTAGTAGAACAAACATACTTCCTAATAATTAGCATCTTCATACACATTGGTACAATTGTGTTTTAAGCATAAATTGCATACTTTTGAGTGAGATTACAATGGAAGGATTCAAGTTACCAATTAAATAGGTTTTAGAAATCACCACTAACGGTCACCTGGCCAAACATGCGAGCAAGAGTAAAATGGAAAACCTAAAAGCATCTGCAAGAGTCAGTAGTTCTAATCTCAAAGGAAAATGACAACTATAATTTTGGAAAGCACAAAAATCTCACCAATGGGAAATGACACTTCTATTCACCTTCTCCTTAATACAAACCTAGCGGCAAAGTGGAAGCGAGAGCTCCTCCTTTTCCTTGATAGAGTCTTGAAGACCAAATAAGTGGGAAAAGGCTAGGTTTTTGAAATACCCAAGTTCACTTGGCCAATCAAAACATAAAAAAAATCATAAGATCTAAATTTGGCTCTGATATTGTATTTGTAACAACCCATTTTTATGACATTGAGATATTGTTCTATTGGGTTTCCTTAGCTCGACTTAAGTGAGTTTTACCTTTAAAATGTGCATTGACATTTTTAGACTACAATATTACATGTAAGGTCTAAAATCTTTCTTCTGTAGTTAATGTAAAGCTACTCATCCCTAAATCTCTTTACGAAAATTGTTATAATACCTGAGATTAAAGAAGGTAGGAAATGACTTCCATGCTTTTTGGCAACTTGTTATGAAATCCTTAATGATTCACATTTAGTTCATCAAGCTAACAACAATATTAATCACTTTAGATAACAACTGACTAATAAGCTCTTGGTATCTCATCTGACAAACTCTCCTTGGTCATGGAACTAAAAATCAACACTTCAATATCTTATAGTTTGTTATCTATTAAGCCATTGTCACCCCATTGATCCTTGGCAAATGCTAATATTATTTCCCCTTCTTGACTAATTAGGAACCCCCTCTTGTCGAAATGTGCACCTTGGTTTCATCCTTTGCTCCTTGGATGAACAATCTGCAAGGTGACTTTTTACAACTTGAAATATTGCATTTAATATTTTGGATATGTAGTTAACAAGATATGTGGTTACTACCTTTTTATCCCTTCTCAAAGAAATTGGAAATAATGCATATTGAGCAGCATAGTAAGTCACTCAAAGAAATTGGAAATGATGCAAACATGGAAGCATAAGTCACTCTCTAACCATTCTATGGAAAAAGAAGCTAAGGATTATGCATTCTCTTTCCTTTAAGAAGTTGGAAGAAAGACTTTTGTTCTCAAAACTCACCTTCATTTTTCTACTCCTTCCTTCTCTTTCTCTCTCAAATAGCTGAATGATTGGCAATAGACGGAATGTGGCTATAATTCTTTAGGTGCATAATAGATGTTTGAGGGCTACTAGCAAGATCAAGATTTTTTCCTATTTAAAAAATTATTTTGTTCTATTTTTTTCTCTCAATTTACTTCTATCACATTGGTATTTCTCTCACATCTTGCTACATAATCATCTTTCTCTTGTAGGGTATTTTATGATCACATTGATACACTGTTGGTCATATGGCCCAAATCATTTCTTGGACTTTTGTTCTCATCATCGACTTGTTCTTTCTAATAAACATTTTTGACACTTTTTATTTGAGTTAGGTCTTTTTCTTTTTTATTCTTTCCACGAGCATATGTGAGTTTTTTCTTTTATAGTATATGATAAATTATATAAATATTCGAAGTCATTTTTTTAGTTTAATTGTTTTTTCAATCTCATTATAATAGTTTGCCACCCAATTTTCCATGTCCTTGCAATTGAACCCATTTTTAAACACATTTTCATGCCTCTAATCTTTCTTATGTTTATCATTTCTATCAACAAGGCTTTCTATAATTTGGAATAGATTCCTAAGATCTTCAAATGCAACTAGGAACATTATTCCCCAAGAGAACAATTCCCTGTCTCTATTGTAATGACATAACTCTTAATAGTCTTGAATTAACTGTTATTTTTGGATTTCAGTTATCACTATCTAATCTCATTGAATTGTTTTAAATTGTATAATTTGATCTCTCAAAAAAGTGAAAAGTTGATCTAAAGGCCTTAGTTGGTCCTACTATTTGGAAAAGTGTTCATTATTAGACCATGTGTTTGATATTTTATTCACCAATTATATCCTTATTTTATACTCTTCATTATATATGGTGCAATTTAATTTTCCTTTTGAAAGATAGATGTTTTCAAAAAGAAAATGTTCATAATTTATATGAAATAGATAGTTTAATAGAGAATGTATTTAGATTGTAAAATCTATCTCTATATATATATATATATATATATTCTATGTGACTCATATAAATAGGAAGCATGTCATCGTTGTGGCTGTTATTGCATTCAACTTTTGCATCTCTTTTGAGTTAAAATTTCCAGCTCCGCATTTGTTTTTAGAAGCTTTAAAATATGCATGTTGAATTTGCTTTTCTGGTGATCAATATATATCAGAGTGGTGAAATAATTATTCTTCTGGGTTCACTTGTGAAGGAATTTGTTCATTAAAACTATATGTCAATTGCAGGTTGCAGACTTTGGGCTTGCAAAAATTGCTTCAGATACCAACAGCCATGTCTCTACACGAGTCATGGGGACTTTCGGGTAAGACTTCCTAAACATGTTCTAGCTTGAGCCCTAAATTTTTAAACTTGTCCTTTGGAAGGAAATTGGTGTTACATGTGCAATCTTCACCATGTGAGAATGAAGTTTGGGCAAAAGTAGGAGAAACCCAAGTTGATTTTTCATCTCAATTTATCTTTTATTGTTTTATTTCAATGAGTTCATGAATAATTTCAATTATCAAGAACATTATCTTGCTCATAAAATTTAGAAGGAAAGTTTGAAGATTAGTTCTCAGAAGGAGAGTACTATGGAGAAAGAAATGAAGTTTTGGTGGAACCTTTTTTGTTAGAAATGTTGCTATCAAATAGGATTTTCTCAACGATTCTTATCATATTCTTAAAGGAAAAATGTTCTATCTCCTTGAATAAAGCAATGAAGACATTGAGCTGATCTCCTGACAGTTTCTTGCAAAAGAAAAAACCATTCTACAAGAAATCAGAACTATATAGGAAGATAAAGCTTCAATTCCTTTAGTTCTTATTTAAACCAAACAAACTAAGGAAACATAAATTTCTTCATGTTTCAAGGTATTTGGCTCCGGAGTATGCTTCCTCGGGGAAGCTCACAGATAAATCCGACGTGTTCTCGTTCGGAGTCATGCTTCTCGAACTAATATCCGGTCGCCGCCCATATGATTCAAACCAGCCTTTGATGGAAGATAGCTTGGTTGATTGGGTTAGCATTTAACTTAATGCTATAGTTCCCATGATTAACTTATGCTTACATTGCTTATGCTGCTACTTTGGCTTCCTATCATGCATTCCATTTCCTATTTGCATTTCCAAAAGCATGTCATACTTGATTCCTTCCCTTTCTTGAGACAGGCAAGGCCATTGCTTACCCGTGCCTTGGATGATGGGAACTTCGATGTGCTTGTCGATCCTCATTTGGGTAATGCATACAACCCCGTGGAGATGAGTCGCATGATTGCTTGCACTGCGGTTTCGGTCCGTCATTCGGCAAAGCGAAGGCCACGAATGAGTCAGGTATGGTTGAACTTTCGTTCCTATTCTTTAAATTCTCATCTTTAGGATTGGTTTTCTAAACTTACATTTTGTAGCATAACTTAAGTTTCAAAAACTTGTTTTTCATATTGTTTTGTCATCAAACATGCATCTCAAAATATCAATTATTTCATTAAATACTTATTGTTAGAACATTATCAAATACATAACTTTTTAATAGGACTTGTGAGTCATTTGATTACATGAAACCAACCCAAATTACGTCATTTGGTTGGATAAATTTGAAAATCCACCCAAAATTCAATATCAAAGAATTAGGTTTTCTTTAAGAAAAAAAATTAGAATAAAATCACCTATTCTTCAAATCACTATTGTTTCAACGTAAACTTATTACAAATTCATTCAACATTGAAATTCTCATGTATTTTGAGCTACATTCAATCAAGTGAACCCTTTTTCGACGACACTTTTCAAACTAAGTTATTCATTAATTAGCTTAATATTCAGTAGCATCTACCCCAAACGTTTTGTCTTCAATGCGCTAGATCGTGCGAGCCCTGGAAGGCGACGTGTCACTCGACGACCTGAACGAGGGAGTCAAGCCGGGAAACAGTGGCGTCTACGGCTCGCAATGCAGCTCAGACTACGACGCGGTGCAGTACAATGAAGACATGATGAGGTTTAGAAAGATGGCATTTGGAAGCCAGGGATGTGGGAGCAATGGCTACAGTGCTCCAACAAGTGAGTATGGTCAGGTCCCCTCTACCTCAAGCCAGGGATCCAAAGATGGTTCTTAGGTCTTCTTCTGTGCTGATCTCTTCTGTCACAATTGTAGAGTGTCTTCTTCTTCTTCCTCATTAAGACGCCATTGTTGCTGACTCAAGAGCTATGTTTTGGTAAAGCATGGAATTATTTGATTGCTTCAGGTGTTGTAACTTGAGTAGAGTGGCTAATTGATAAATATGTTGTATTCTTTTCTTCAAGGCCTGTTTGTTTCCATTGTTTCTTTGAAGCTGCTTTGAAGAAAATGAGGGCTAAGAAGATCCTTTATGGCATAGAAGTTGACTCTTTGGCTGAACTTTTGTGGTTAGATGATTTTTTGAAACTGATGATTCCATGGTTCATCAAAGGGTGGATCTTTTAAAGGATAAAGCTTGATCGAAGGAGATGATCGGTTGCGTGAAATGGCGGAAGATTAGGTGAGAATCACACTAAGGTAGGCAAGCAAATTGCCCAAATGTTGTATTGGTTGTGAAGATAAAGAATTGGGTTACTTAGGTGTGGATGATGATGTTAAGAGTAAGAGAAGATGAATATGGTCGATAGATAGTTTCTTAAGATCGAAGTCAAGAATAAAATTATTTATACCAATTCGTTTTGATTCAATTTGATCAGAACTTAGGTTTTTTTTATCAAATTTGTTGATTAGTGAAAATTTGTTTAGAACAATACAATGATGATCTACTTTAGTTGGTTTTGAGGACTATGGAAAATAAAAATGGACAATATAGGGACAATACATAAGATGGTCGAATGCAATCGGCCTTGTTAATTATCTTATAAATCTAGTTAATCAAAATTTATTGTAATTGATCAATCTTGTTTTGTATTAACAAATCTATTATGACCCATGTGATTTGGTGATATTGTCATATGATAAAATTTTTATTCCAAATTTTTTAGTTTTTAGATTCTTGATATTTTTAATAATATTGATAAAAATTATTAGTTTTTCGTTCAAAGATTGCTTGTAAATATCACTTGAATTTAAGAAAGAAACAAATACCAATAATCTTGATAATAATAATAATAATAATAATAATAATAATAATAATAATATTATTATTATTATTATTATTATTATTTATATAAGAATTAACAAAATAACAAAAAATATCAATAAAATTTAAATAATATCAACATCTAAATAATATATATATATATATATATATATATATATATATATATATATTTAAATGTTAATACTAATTAAATAACAATAATAAAAACCATGTTAAGTTAAGAATAAAGACAAAAATAACTCTTTTTTAGACTTATTTGTGAAGTAATATCTATTAAAATATCACAAATGCTTTGTATGATTTGAAAAAAATATAAAATTATATATATATACCTTTTTACATTTAGTTAAGAATAAAGACAAAAATAAACTCTTTTTTAGACTTATTTGTGAAGTAATATCTATTAAAATATCACACATGCTTTGTATGATTTGACAAAAATAAACTCTTTTTCTTTTTTTTTTTTTCTTTTTCTTAACATTTTTAGCTAAAAATCTTTTTGTCAATTACCTTTTTGCCTTTACAAAATTCAGGTTAATTTGCTTTAGATGAATATACATGAAAACAACTGTTTGGTTTGTATGAATCTAGGTGGCTGGTCCCATCACTCAACAGCCACCTATACTACGCCACGTGTCTGTACCGCCGAAAGCTGGATCCACGTGGAAGATATCTCAGACGACTGTTATACATAATACCAGTTGTGTTGGAAGCTTCGCGGGGCCCGGTACAGCCACGTGGCAATCTGCACGGATCTCGAGCGTCTGATCCCTCGAGTCGGATCCGATCGGGTCCGTGTATCCACGGCAAGCGACGGCTACTCGTGTAACTAATTTGCGCTAGCATCCTATGCATGTCATTATTCGTAAATATAAGAAACTATATGGGCAATTGCATTGCTGCTTTTCCTTATATCGAGTCCGCCTTCTTTCCAAGGCGTCTCCTTGCTGTCGAACTCCGAAGTAGATAAATGAGGTTAATGGCTTAAAGCCGCGAAGTAGTGCTTGGGAAGGGGACGATAAGATCGAGAATCGATCGTAGAAGAGGCTTTTCTCCACGGAGGGGTGGCGGTTTGCCTGCGGAGGAATGGGAGTGGAGGAGAGAAGGTTGCGGTGGACGGCCGGGGTGGCAGTCTGTATCTGCCTCGCCTGCCTGCTGGTTTCGGGTCTCGTTGCGGCGGAGCGAGGCCTGATGCTCGAGGAGCTGCCGGAGAAGAAGGCTGCGCTGGAAGCGGAGGATTACCTGCGGATAGTGGTGAACTTCCTATGGCAACCGGACGAGTCTTCGTACCAGCATGTTTGGCCGGTAAGGCGGATGAGAAACGCTCGAAAGGGATCGCATTTTGCGAGAACTTGATTTAGGGTTTTATCTTTTGAATCTTCCTTTTTCGTTTTGTGGTAGCCGATGGAATTTGGATGGAGGATCGCCGCAGGAACTCTGATTGGGTTTTTTGGTGCGGCGTTTGGAAGCGTGGGAGGAGTCGGCGGTGGTGGAATTTTTGTTCCTATGCTTACTCTTATCATTGGCTTCGATCCGAAATCCTCCACTGCCATCTCCAAATGTAAGGAAAGCTTTTAACCTTTTTCTTTTAATTCGTTTTCTCGTCTGTTCTTCTTCCAAATCTCACATCTTGAAGTGTGGATGAAAGATAGAGGTGGCCAAACAAGGGTTTTTATTTAAGTTCATGACTTTTTAATTGATCCATCTTTCATAAACCATTTGAAAGTGTACCTATGAAGGCTATAATTTAAGGCTGTCAACTTAACCTAATAGAGATTCATACAGAAAAGCTTATCTAAAATTGCCGTAAACCTTCAATGTGTTTGGGCAGTTATGATCATGGGGGCAGCTGGATCGACAGTTTATTACAATCTCAAGCTTCGTCACCCGACTTTGGATATGCCCATCATCGATTATGACTTGGTTTTGCTTTTCCAGCCAATGCTTATGCTTGGAATCAGTATTGGAGTCGCCTTCAATGTGATTTTTGCCGATTGGATGGTCACTGTTCTCCTCATCATCTTGTTCATAGGTAAGGATTGATTTATAAGTTGTTCAAAATTCAGTATCACGCAGTGTTCCATTTCTTCCAGGGACATCGAGTAAGTCTTTCATGAAAGGCGTGGAAACTTGGAAGAAGGAGACACTGATGAATAAGGTCTGTTTGTATGGTACAGCTCAAAATTGCATGTTTGGTGCTTTAAAATTTGAGTTTTTGAGGAAGGTAAACGTTTTGTTCTCCTGTGGTTTTCTTTCCAGGAAGCTGCCAAGCAAGCTAGCTTGAATGGTGACTGAGTTGATTTCATTGGTTAAGTTCTGTGAGAAAAAGAAATCTGTAAATTGATGTGTTGATTGTAAACAGGGAATGAACAAGCAGATTACAAGCCTCTACCTTCTGGACCTGGAAAGGACAGCAAGAAATCAAAGGTAACTGAGCAGCATATGATGTACTACAGTTTTTTGGGATCCCTATTTAAAGTTGTATTCATTTCAGGTTTCAGTTATAGAGAATGTATACTGGAAGGAACTTGGTCTTGTAGTCCTTGTCTGGGCTGCATTCCTTGTGTTGCAGCTTGCAAAGGCATGTTTGACTCCATTTCTGAAACATCAGTATTCTTTACTATTAGTAGAGTTCTGATTGAAGCTTGGTTGAAATGTTAAAAGATCTTGGCCATTTATGTTTCTCATCCTACTTTTTTCTGCAGGAATACACTACAACCTGCTCAAAGTGGTACTGGACTTTGAATTTGCTTCAGGTGAAGTACCAATATATATTTATGTTTGATCTGTGGAAACCATCTTTCTTTTTCTTTTCTACATAAAAATTCCTTCCAACCTCACAGATCCCAGTATCTGTGGGAGTGACTCTGTATGAAGCTGTAAGCTTGTACAAAGGAAAGAGGGTGATTGCTTCAAAGGGAGCAGAAGGAACAGATTTGAAGGCCATGAAGCTCTTTATGTACTGCCTAGTTGGTATTCTTGCTGGTATGGTTGGTGGACTACTTGGCCTTGGTGGAGGCTTTATTCTCGGTCCTCTTTTCCTCGAGCTTGGAATTCCTCCTCAGGTTTGCCCTTCTAATTGATCAATTGTGAATCGAACTTAGGGATTCAAACAAAGTTCATTAGCTTCATGATTGTATGCATTCTTTTGCTAAAACACGCATTATATATGTATCTATCTATGTTCCATGTTGTCAACAAGTAGAATTGAGAGGGTAGGGAGGAAGATGGATGAAGGTAGTTGATTGCACAAACAAATGAATTAAAGTATAACAACTTTTTTGTTAACTATTTGATCATTCCACAGGTGTCTAGTGCCACCGCGACCTTTGCCATGACGTTCTCATCATCCATGTCTGTCATAGAGTACTATCTCCTCAAAAGATTCCCGGTTCCATACGGTGAACTCAAACCCCCCGTTACAATTCCTCTATCATTCATAACGAATCGTACTTCCATTACATGAAAAGGCTACTCATAAGCTTCTCTGATCCCTTCTCTATCACGGCAGCTCTTTACTTTGTTGCAGTAGCAACACTGGCTGCCCTCATTGGCCAATATGTTGTGAGGAAGCTTATCAACATACTGGGGAGAGCCTCTCTCATCATCTTTATACTAGCTTTCACCATCTTTGTCAGTGCAATCTCACTTGGTAATGACTCAAAAATGTTGCTTTCTTTCCCAATTTTTGTATGGGTTTGAGTCGAAGAAATCTTTTCCAACAGGTGGAGTTGGGATCTCTAACATGATCCAGATGATCCAAAATCAGGAGTACATGGGATTCGATAACCTCTGCATGTACCAAGCTTAGCATCGAAGTTTTCGAGATAGGCTACTAATCCATGATATGGAGGACTTTGAGGTCTTGTTTCTTCTCTTTTCCTGCCCCAATTTTGTGCTTGATAGGTCAATAAGGTAATCATAGAGTGTATAAGGTCAGTTTGCTGCATCTCTTTGCAGTGGAAAATGGATGAGAACATACTTTTATGCAAAAATGTACTCTTATTTCCCACACCAATGGGGATATAGATTGTTGGCTATTGACATAGTTGAATTCCATTGGTAAAACATGTACTCTTATTTTACATTACAAGAGAGTTTTTTTATTAAATTCAATTCAGTTTTCTTTACTTATTGCAAGAGGCAATTATAATTATGTTCTTCTTGATATATAAGGAAAAATCGAAGATGAAGGATTTGTTATTTTACAAGATTGTCAGAAATTTGTGGAGGAATAATGTTATGGTTTCTTTTTATCATATTGGATGTATATCTTAAGGTTGTGATTTAAACTTCATTGAATTGCAATATGAAATATCTAAGTTATGATTTAAATTTATCTTCAGTATCATGGTTATCTTTATCACTATGATCTTTTATCTCAAATCCTATTACAAGATTTCATACTCTTGCATCACCTATCAATTTGGTATCAGAACCTTCTTTGCAATGTTTCAATCACCACCAATGTCAATCGACGGCCACTTGCTTGCCTTCATTTTGGAGACTTCAATTATCAACATCTTACTAATGTTGGGTCATCTCTTGTGAAGTATAGAAGCAAAAAAAATTTAAAGAAACTTTAGATTGTGTCATCTCGACACATGACATCGCAATTACAATTAGTCATCCGCACATGTAGTTGACCCTCAACCAAATGCTAGGTGTAGCATCTCAATTGTGAGATAAAAATGTATTTTTATTATTTCTTGAATTATTTGGATTTAAAAAATTTATTGAATTCTTTTATAATTATTTATATTTCTTCAAAAAAAATCATACAATGGATATTATAAATATAAGTTTAATAAAATTTTCTCAACATAAAAAAAAGATGTAATAAATAATAAATAAAAAAATTAAAGAAGATTTTAGATAAATTATTAAATAACTTTTATAAGGAATTTAAATTTGAAAAAAAAAATATTACAAATATTTAATGGAGAAAAAAATGAAATTTAGTCAACAAGTAAAGCTTATCAAGTAAATTTATAAAAAAATTAGTTAATAAATTTTTGTATGTCAAATTGATCTAACAAATGTGACAAAATATTGGATTCCTTAAGATTTGAATTTAGTTTTAATTTAATTTCTTAATTTCTAAATTCTTAACTCTAAATGCAATAAAATTTTCATGTAATAATTTGCCTACGACCTTTCGAGTTTGATTAGTATATGAAATTAATATTATAGGATAATTATATACATGATACCTATGAATATAAATATATATATTAATTTTAACAAATAGTTATATTATTATTATCATTCTTACTAATTACATATATGATACATTTTATATTTTGTATTATTTTATCTATCTATAATTATTCAATTGTTTGTGAAATATATTATATCTATTATTTAATTATATTATAGATTAATATATATATATATATATATATATATATATATATATATTCTCATAACTAAGAGTTCTTTAAGATCATTGGCATGAGACCCTTAGAAAGAGAATATATTATTTTGAGGGCTTTGTTCAAACTTTTGAGATTTTATGCATTGCTATATATTTTTAGTTGTTCTATTTATTATTTTTATATATATTTAGATTTTTGTTGTATATATAAATCATCAAAAATGCTCAAATACAAACAAACCAAACATATGAAACGTTCGGCTTTATAGCAATCCTATAGCCTTGATTAAAAAGAAACACAAGATCAACCTTTTTAAGGAATCAAAGGCGAATCTAAGAAGAGAAAGAGAACAAGACGATTCCATGAAGCAACTTCATCGGCGAGAACTCGATCCTACGTCTGTCTCAGGCTTGTAGTATCTGCGAGATGGCAACACAAACAAAGGATTTCAGCGAGTGAGGAAAGAATGGAGGGATGTGAAGAACATAGGAAGAAGATGACATGTCCTTCTCCTTGGGATGATACCCAAAAGCCATATTGACGAGGCATTCGAAAGCTTCGCCGACGCCACGGCCATCGTTTGCCGATGTCTCGAAGTAAGGGTAACCTCCCTTAGCGGCACACCAGTCTTTCGCCCATTGGTCGGAAACCTGCAGAGGAACAACGTTAGCTTTTGCCCTGTTGGTCCGTTTCGAAGCGAGATGTGCAAGCAGAGCAAGAAATCCTTTTTCCTTGCCTCTCTGTAAACGCCGAGGTCCTTGTCGATCTTGTTGCCGATCAGCAGAAATGGAAGCTTGGTGCGATCCCATGTCTCCACCTGATGGAGGAAGGAGATAGGCTAAGCAGCTTTTTCGGGTTGTTCGGTTGGTGGCCAAGAAAGCTTAGAGGAGACCACGAACCTGTTCAAGACACTGGGAGTACCATTTATCGATGTTGGCAAATGTTTTCCTTTTGTTGATGTCAAAGACAATCACACAACCGTCTACGTCTCGATGGTATCCCGTATCGAGACTATTAAACCTCTCTTCTCCTGCTGTATCCCAAATCTGCAGAGAAAGCACAAATGAAGCGAAGAGGAGAGAGAAGGTGGGGAAGAAGAAGACGGCTTACCTGAACTGTCACAAGAGTGGTTTCTTCATGGGCTATCTCTTTTGTGACGAAATCAGCACCAACGGTAGCTGTGTATTCTGAACTGAAGCTCTTATCCACGTATCTTTGTATTTAATCAAAGGCCCATATGTCAACAAAACAGTAGCATTGTAGTTGTAACAGAGACGATTGGATTTAAATGATATGAGCAGCAAATAAGAAAGACAAAAACGACAAGAAAGACCCGTTTAAGGTCCAATACAGTAAAGTGCTGCATCAACGTATCTTGGGAAAGTACTGTTTATTAAATTTAGATCATAACCGAACAAAACTGGAGTGATATGGATGAACAGAGGATACTGTTTCACCAGCGAGGTCTTCCCGACTCTGTAAATGAAGCGACCAGTCAAGAAATGGAGCTAAGAAGAAGAAGAAGATTGCGATAGAATTACAGAGACGAATCAAAAGAAGAAAACCCAGAATTTAGATCAGGCAAATTCGGAGAAATAATATGTTGGTCGAGTGCTTACCCTTGGTCACCGAGAAGGATGACCTTGATCTGAGCCCTGGGCGGGGGAAGAAGGTATTGCATGGGGTTCTCCCAATACATGGCGGCGGGAGGCAAAGAGGCGGCGACGTATACACGAACGGGACCAGAAAGGAGACGAAGGATTGGAGAATGGTGGTTCTTGAGGACTCTCTTCGTCGCTTTGGTAGGACTGATGGTTTATAAGAAGAGGATTCGGATGAGGCGGGAGGGCAGGTGGAAGGGAATGACGGTTAAGGTGTGGACAATCTGAACCGTGCGATTTGAAGCAGCTTCTTGGCTTGCTTACAACCGTCCGATTCCTTGTATATTTAGTTTTTTTTTTTAAATAGGCCTATTTCTTATTTAATTACAAATTTACTGCAGTTTCTACCCATTTTAAACATTTTATAATTTTTTATTTAATTCATGCAATATTATTTTTTAATTAATATAAGAATAATAAACCAATTTAATCCTTCATGCATTTTATTTATTAATTTATAAATTACGTTATCATTATAAATGTTATACACAAGGTTGCACATGATTGAGCTTTTAAATCGAACTAAGCAAAATTTTCATATAATAGTCTAAATTTTTTACAAACTTTGTTAAAGAATAATTAAAAATAATTTTTTGTGATAAGTATTTATGCAAATATAAAGGCAAAAAAAAAAGTATGAAGAGTCTTTTAATCTTTTTTTGTTGACTAAGAAATTTTCATAAAAAAATTCAATAAAAAGAAGAGTAAAGGAAATTGTTGATGAAGCATAAATCTAATCAAATAAGCCAATAAAACATCAACATAATTAAAAGATCGTAAATACAAACCCTATATAGAATCATACAAATCAGGATAAGTACATAATTAAGTTTATATAAACCCAATGTGCCAACAAGACAATACTTAGAGCTTTTGTTCAAGCTCTAACTCTCTTTTCTATTTTAATTAGCTAAGCTTTTGTTTTTTTATTTCCTACTTGATTCAAACTAAAACATAATATATTTGTGTTTATTAGATATTTCATTGTATGCATCAAATTCAAATTTGTGTCGCTATAATTTTTCTTTTTTTGTTAATTTTATTTTGATGCAAGGTTGTTATAGTATGTTTTATTTCATTGTTCTGAGAATTTAGCATAACATTCTTTAGGCAAAAGCTTATATTAGTTGGTTTGGTTTTTTCTTAGCTTCTGTTAGGGGTGAATATAAGCTTGAATTTGAGTCGAACCACATCAAAACTGTTAGTGTATTTTGTGATTGTTTTTAAAATTTTTTATTTCATAGATTTGTTTTTAAATTTAAAATAAAATCAATATTTTTTAAAATAAAATTAAAATTTACACAAAACTATTTATAAAGATTTAGTTAAGCTTATTAGATAGCCTAAAATAATTGTTTTAAAATATTTTTTAAAATAAGTTTTTCAAAAGTTAATATGTTTAGTCTTGACAATTTATATCCCTCTTATTAAATCATATTTTAGAATCATTATGATATATGTTCTTCTCTTTCTTGTCTTTATGTGTAGTTTTACTTGTTCTTTTATAGGCTTCTTTAATTGACACCATGGAAGGTAAATCTATGCATATATCTATCTTAAGATAACTTATAGAACTCATTGAATAGACAAATCAAATTACAAAATAAATACTTAAACGATTTATTATCATCAAAATGAGTTAATACTTTTAAGGCTTAACAATAAGCATTGAAGTAGCCTCGAATGCTTCTCGGGAAGGAAAACCATGTCTTGAATGATTAGTGTGTTAATTAATGAAAAATTCTCTTCTAGCTTGTGATGGTGTGACATTGAACAACCATGTTTGTATAAGCATATTTGGTGATCATTGGAGATTTTTTGTGTGATAGTAGAGTTAATTGAAGGCATTAAGCAAGTTGTCATTGGAGATTTTTTATATTACTATTGGTTAAAGGTTGGAGTAGAAAGTATTTCATGTGATCCCAAGAAGTTATGAAAATATTTTTAAAAATGTGATATATTAGTTTAGTATTCATAAATTTGTTTTGTTTGTTCTCTGAATTAGTAAAAGATTTGTATTAATCTTTATGTTTAAGTTATTGTTGTAAAAATTTTGGGATTTAACCTTTATGTTAAAGTTTTTTAATACTTGAAAATTAATCTAAACAATCATTTTAGAATTTGTTTCTTAATATGTTTTGTTGTGAAATTTTTCAAGTTTATAAAATTTTTCAAATTTCAAGATCTAGTAGTTTATAGTTTTTTATGTTTTGTAAGGAAAAACATAGATTTAATATTATGAATATAAATTAATCAAATATGGAATAAACTTGATTTATGTTTTGAAATTTATAATTCATCGTTTGAGATTCAATTGTTATAAAACTTTTTATATTTGCTCATTGTTAGGTTCACGACAACATTTTAATAAACTTGGACAAAAATTTATTTAGTAAAAAATAATTGATCTTTAACTATCATGCAAAGATTTAAAGTTTGGCCATAAAATAATTTGGTCAATGAAATAGTCTCAAAATAATGCAAAATCTCATAGTCTCGATATTTGGTCAATGAAATAGTCTCAAAATATAATATCTTAAAGTTTTATTTTGTTTTATATCATTTCACTCTTATATTTAACATTTTAAAATCATTTTATAAAAAAGACTTTGATAAATTTGTTGTACCCTTTGATGTGATAATTATAAAACCAAGCTATTTATTACTGAAGGCTTGTTAATAATTAATTAAATCAAGCCATGTATTTTAGATGTCTAAAATAATAGTCTCTAAGGGCCTTGAGGTCATGGCATACTTCAAGGAATTTTTGAGACATGCGCAAGATTTTTTATAATTATATTTCTTTTTATTTCTCTTGAATTTGATATGTCAAAACTTTGAGATTATGAGGCACACTAGTAGTATTAACATTTAAAAATATTATAAAATTATTTAATAATGAATTTTCATTTTTGGGCCAAGCATATTTGACAAAATATATAGACATGGGTATTTGATTTTTTAATATTATTTTGGAATCGTTTTTTACGAATTTCTTTTCATAGCCACTTAATTACTTATAATACTATAAGAATATAAAATTATTTTTATACACTTATATTCAAATTTGTGGCTAAAAAATTCGTCAAAAATACCCTAAAACAGCAAAAGTCTCGAGAAAAAGCACTGTAGCATTGGCGGGTCGACCCGGCGCCAAAACAGCCTGTCCAGGCCTTTTAGAAATAAAAAAAAATAAGAAAAATAAAAAAATTTGGTTGACCCGAAAGGGGCGAGCAAAGCCCGCCCAAAGACCGCCGAGAGCAGCTCGGCTAGCGCTGGTCAACGGTCAACGGAACAGTGCCTGGCTAAGCCAAGCCTGCCGAGAGGAGCTCGGCTAAGTCTAACTTCAGCGCGGTCTACGGTCAAAGAACAGTGCATGGCTAAGTCAACCTGAACCGAGTGATGAAATCCCGGTCAAGGAAGGGGGGAGCCAGCCCCAAAGTGGCTCGCAGGTTAAACGGCGCAAGTCTATTATAAAGCGGTGTGCCAAATTTCATTCTGCAGTGTGGGACTAAAAAATCCCACCTTATAACTTCGGCAGGATCCAAAGGCGCACGGCAATGCAGCTCCCCTAAATCCCCTCTGACGGTTCCTTCCCGGCCTTTGCAGGCGACTGGTGACAGTGCTGTCGCAGCCGGCCCCTGTGATCAGGTGTATCAACTCGCCCTGAAGGCAGCACAAGCTGAACTTGCCTTGCTTCGGAGTCCTGACCCCATCCTGACTCCTTCTCCGTCGGCGGAAGATTCATTTGTTGAAGACTCGGCATCCTTTTTTAAGCCAACTCTCCTTCCCAGTCCCACGGGAGCCGTCTCTCAGCCAAATTCCCCGCCTTCTGCGGCCTTAATAGACTCACCCTTCCCTTCAATCGTTGAACGGAACTCTGCTCCCACTACAGAAGATCCTCATGCCCTGGAATTCCCTCCGCTTACCCTCATCAAAACAAAAAAAAGAGGGGCAAAAAACAGAGCTTCATCGTCTGTGACTTCTCCTCCCCGTACTAGGAGCGCGGCGGGCTCTAAGCCGCCTTTATCTCCTAATGGTTAACATCCTTTCCTGGAACGTCCGGGGGGTCGCCAACCATCCCACCATCGGACGCCTTCGCCACCTCATCCGCTCCAATCACGTCGACCTTGTCATCCTGATCGAACCCTTCTCTGGGATAGATCGCCTCCCCCTCCTCTGTCGCAATCTGGACCTACATGACGGCCTCAGTTCCCCCTCGGGTAAGATTTGGCTGCTTTGGTCCTCCAGATGTCTGGTGGCCCCTGTCAGTTCGTCAGACCAGGCCGTTACAGTCCAGGCCGCCTTTACTGGTTCCCATTCCACAAAATTCATCACTGCGGTCTATGGAAAACACAACAGGAGCAGGCGCCGGCCTCTCTGGCAGTTCCTCGCGGACTCAAAACAGGCGGTGGGTGATTCTCCCTGGTGCGTCTGTGGGGACTTCAATGTCACAATGATGGAGCAGGACCAAAGGGGAGCTGCAAGATTCCACAACAACGAAGCCAGCGATTTCCATTCGGCTGTGATGGACGCTAATCTTCATATCCCGACGACTATTGGCGGACCTTTCACTTGGCAGGGCACGCGGCGCGGTGGATTGATCCTGAAAAGGTTAGATTATTTCCTTTGCAATGCTGGATGGTTGGAAACCTTCCCGGACGGCACCGTGGAAATTATGCCACGTACTGCGTCTGACCATGCACCCATTCTCTTCCGAGTCGCGCCCCGTCGCCGGCTAGGTGCAAAACCTTTCCGCTTCATTGATGCCTGGCTCAAGCACCCGGACATCGACGATCTGGTCCAGCGGTCGTGGAACGTCCCAATAGCAGCGACAGGGATCTACAGGCTTATTGGTAAACTAGCGAGGCTTAAGGTATTGCTTAAAAGATGGAACAAGGACTCATTCGGGGACCTGTTCAGAAACAAGGATTTGGCAGAGCAGAACGTTTGCGATGCCGAAGCTGCCTTGGCGGCAAACGCCTGCCAGGAAAATGTCGACAGGCTTGCCTCAGCCAATTCTTTGCTTCTTAATCGTCTGGAAACAGAGGAGGATTTCTGGAAGCAAAAGGCCGGCTTGCGGTGGATTAAAGAAGGTGATGCAAATACAAGCTTCTTTCACGCCTCTGTAAAAATGAAAAGGCATTCGCTTGGCATTCAAAAACTCAAAAATCCAGACGGCTCGTGGTCGGTAGGTGATGAGGAGTTAGCTGGCCTTCTCACAAACCATTTTCAAAACCTATTCCGGGACAATGGCTACTGCAGCTCAGACGCAGAAGGTATCCTTTGCCATTCCTCGATCTCTGTTTCGGAAAATCAAAACGATGATCTCTTGCGCCCCGCCGACGAACTGGAATTGCGCAGGGTGCTATCCACTATGCATGAATCAAGTGCCCCAGGACCGGATGGATACTCCGTCAAGTTCTTCAAAAAGTTTTGGACCCTGCTTGCACAAGACATGGTAGACGCCGCAAATGATTTCCTCATTGGCACCACGATCCCTAAGGCACTCGGGGCGGCGTGGATCTGCCTGATACCGAAGACGACGGCAGCCACTGCCCCTGCCGACTACAGGCCAATAACCCTTTGCAATGTAAACTGCAAAATCCTCACCAAGCTCCTCTCTTCACGGCTTTCAACTTTACTGCCTTCTATCATCTCGGTCGAGCAATCCGCATTTATCAAAGGACGCAACATCACAGACAATATCTTGATGGTGGAGGAAATGCTCTCTCGCCTCAACAAAAGAAGGAAATTCAGTAATGTGATCCTAAAACTGGACTTCAAGGCCGCATTCGACAAGTTGGGATGGTCTTTTCTTCTGGCAGCTCTCCGGGCAAGAGGCTTCAGCGAAAAATTCTGTGATTTGGTGCTGAATGTTCTTGACGCCACATGGTTATCAGTTTTAATCAACGGATTTCCCAAAGGCTTCTTCAAGCCCAGTCGCGGTGTCCGTCAGGGAGATCCCCTCTCACCGGCACTGTTCATCATCGCTCTTGATGCACTTAGCCGGTGTCTCACTGCAGCGGTTGCTTCCCGTAGCATGCAAGCGTACGTGACTCCAAAACTTAGTCGTCCGATCACTCACCTGGCGTTCACGGACGATGTGATTATATTCACTACCGCGAACCGAGCCTCCCTTAAACAGCTATCAACCTTGCTCCAAACCTTCCTCAACGCTTCCTCCCTGGAACTTAATCGGAGTAAATCGTCGGTAATACATGCCCGTTCCCCCTCCGCAGGTGCAAGAAGAAGAACACAGAACATCTTAGGAATCCATCATGCGAAACTTCCTTTCCTTCATCTTGGCTGCTGGTTGGATGTTGGAAGACCTCGAGCCTGCCATTTTCAACCGCAGCTGGACAAAATCAAATCTCGTATCTCTGCCTGGCAGAACAAGCTTCTCTCAATGGGTGGTAAGAAGGTGTTGATCAACTCTGTGCTCTCCTCCATGTCAGCATATATCTCGGCATCCCGGTCCCCTCCACAAAAGGTGGTCTCTTCCATCAACGGTGTCCTTGCCAACTTCTTCTGGGGAAAAAAAAACAATGCGCAAAAGCACCACTGGGCGGCGTGGCATAAGCTGGCGCGGCCAATTAACGGACACGAAATTGGAATAATCAACCTCAGCGCTCAGATCCTGGCCCAATCGGCCAATCTTTGGTGGCGTTTACTTCACACAGTCACTCCCTGGTCACGCTTCCTCATCCAGGCCTACCTGCGGCGCGGCGATGAAGTCTGGTCGACTCGCGGGGACTCTCCTGGCTGGCGTCGCTTGGTCGCCTTTTGCGATCGGCTGCCCTTCGTTCGTGCGAAGGAAGACGACGGTCTAACAAAATCCGATTCGGTCTACGGTTGCTCTCCCGGTTCGACCGGCTCAGCATCCTCCTCTCAATCCAACAGGCGGGTTCGGTCCACCCAACGGGACCTGGTCAACCACCTCAACTGGATTGGACTATGGCTCAGCAGCTGTACGGACAACTTGGGACACTTCTCTTTCGCCAAGGCATACGGCTTCTTCTGCGGTACATCCCTTCCCCCTATTACCAAGCGATATGACAACAACAATCTGATTTGGCATAAAAGAATTCCGGAGAGAGTATCTATACTGCTGTGGAGACTACTCAACGATGCTCTTCCTCTGCCACCTAAGATCCAATCTATTGGCATTTCCCTTGCGCCAAAATGCCCCTTTTGCCTTTGTATTGACACTGCTGAGCATATCTTCTGGCAATGTTCGGTCACATATCCCACCTGGATTTGGTTTGAACGTCGCCTGAATATCTGCAGTCAGACTCCTCACCTCGTTCGGACTTTCAACTGGTGGACATACAAAAAATCCCTCAGCTCCCTCGCATTTTCAATCCCGGCCTCGATCTGTTGGATGGCTTGGAAATGCTGGAACTCGGCTTTGTATGACGGTATCATCACAACACCGGATAAATTCCTTTGGGACACACAGAGATTTCTAGTTCAACTTTACTACCATAGGTCAACTGGACACCTGCTTGCGGCAGAAGTCCTTACTCTTAGCAAACTAGGTCTCATGTAACTCCCGCTCTTGGTAGTAGGATCGTCATGTACATTTCCCTTCCTAATAAAATGCTCGTTTAAAAAAAAAAGGATCCAAAGGCGCAGATCAAGCCCGCCCAGATCCAACGGGCGAGAGTAATTTCGAACGGCTGTTTAATCAGCGCCGTTCGTTCAGCGCATGGGATCCAATGGTTCAGATCAAGTCCGCCCGGATCAGACGGTCTAGAGATGATCAAGCCGTGAAGTCCATCCAACCGTCCATTCTTGAAGTGGGATCGGACGGCTGCTGCTCTTCTTCTTCCTTTTCGGGCTTCTAGCAACGGCTATTTTTCGGATTTCTTTTTACTGTTTTTCTAGCCGTTTGGAATTGCTTTTTGGTGGACTATATATATGACATTTTACAATTTATGGAGTTGATAAATCCACTTGCAAAAATCTTCAAAAACTAAGGAAAAAGGCCAAAATCGAGAGCAACAATTGGCATACTTGTGGGAGCTACGGGCTCAACCTTCTTCTCAAATTTCAACAGCTTTCTTCCACATTTCGTTGCATCATTCGGTAACATTTAGTTGTGCCACTTTGCTTTGAGAAATTAAAGGTGTAGGATTTTTGTATGCATTGCTATTGTAAAAATTGTACGCTTTATTGTAGCCGGATTTGTTCGGATTTTTGGTGTCTCGTTGGAGCACCGGTTGTACTTGGTTTACCCCTACCGGCTTCGGCAAAAGGGAGTGGTTAGTGGAAGCCCGATCGGGTTGATCGGGGGTGGATGTAGGCACGGGTTTGGCCGAACCACCTAAAAATCTTTGTCTCCCTTTTTGCTTGTTTTATTATTGCGTTTTTCGTTTTTATTTCACATTTTATTTACAAACGTTTTTAATTGAAAGAATTTTCAAAATCTAAATTTTAGTGAAAAGCACAATTCACCCCTCCCCTCTTGTGCGTTGTTCTCACACGATTTACATCAAAATTTACCTTTTATGATTTTAAGACTTCAATCTTTAGTATTTTTTGTTATCTTTAAATAATTAGTCTGATCACCCTTCAATTGCTCGATGTTTTATTTAATTGATGGATATTTACTTTATCTATTTTGAGTTTTTCATATTCTATCTTTATGTTTTTTTCACTAAAATAATACTATCTTAGGTTGAATTAACCATACATAACATGAGTTAGATTGTTATTCAAACTATAAACAATAATATTAATGGCTAGTATTTTGTAAGGATGAGAACTCAAGTTAAAGAGAAGAGATAATTGAGTCCCAAAATGTTCCCCTGACATTTGAATCATTGTTAATGAAGTTCAATAATCTTTTTTTAATAGAACTAATCAATCAAACGATTTTTTCAAGTATATTTTGAGAGGAATAAAAATTTACAGATAAAGAGGAGATATCAAATCAACTATTTGTGACTATTGCTCTTCATTATTTTTTTAATTGAATATTATTATATTAAAATCCCTTAATCAATAAAACAATGATTAAAAAGTTTTACATTTTATGTTTTTCCTCTCTTTTCTTGTCTTACATTAATATATATATATATATATATATATATATATATATATATATATATATATATATATATATATATATAGTTATAGTTATAGTTATGTAATTATATGTTTCTTTGAATGTATAATTCTAAATGTTAATCTAAACATAAGCAAGAAAAGAAATGCCTAATCTTATAAAATACATGAATTGAGTTAAATTTATAATTTTTTAAAATGGGTAGAAAATGCATTAAAAGTTTAATTAAATAACAAATAAGTTTATTTGAAAAACTAAATATACGGGGAATCGGACGGTTGTAAGCAAGCCATGAAACTGCTTCAAATCGCACGGCTCAGATTGTGCACACCTTAACCGTCTTCCCCTTTAACCTGCGCTCCCGCCTCATCCGAATACCCTTCTCATAAACCATCAGTCCTACCAACGCGACGAAGATAGTCATAAAAAACCCACCATTCTCCAATCCTTCCTCTCCTTTCTGCTCCCGTTCGTGTCGCCGTCGCCGTCTCTTTGCCTCCCGCCGCCATGTATTGGGAAAACCCCATGCAATACCTCCGTCCCCCACCCAGGGCTCAGATCAAGGTCGTCCTTCTCGGTGACCAAGGGTAAGCACTCGACCACCATCTTCTTTCTCCGAATTTTCCTGATTTAAATTCTGGGTTTTCTTCTTTTGATTCGTCTCTGTAATTCTATCGCAATTTTCTTCTTCTTAGCTCCATTTTTTGACTCCTTCACTTCGTTCACAGAGTCGGGAAGACCTCGCTGGTGAAGCGGTATCCTCTGTTCATCCATATCACTCTAGTTTTGTTCGGTTATGATCGAAATTTTAATAAACAGTACTATGCCAAGATACGTGGGGATTTCTTGTCGTTCTTGTTTTTCTTGTTTGCTGCTCGTAGCATTTAAATCTAATCGTCCGTGGTACAACTACACTGTTACTGTTTTGTTTCCATTTGGACCTTTGATTAAATACAAAG
Source organism: Vanilla planifolia (assembly GCA_023846275.1). Classification (NCBI taxonomy): domain Eukaryota; kingdom Viridiplantae; phylum Streptophyta; class Magnoliopsida; order Asparagales; family Orchidaceae; genus Vanilla; species Vanilla planifolia. Next base: position 4,088,689 of record CM043877.1, read on the forward strand.
ATACGTGGAGAAAAGTTTCAGATCAGAATACAAAGCTACCCTTTGTGCTGATTTCGTTACAAAAGAGGTAGCCCATGAAGAAACAACTCTTGTGACTGTTCAGGTAAGTCGTCTTCTTCTCCCCCTCCTTCTCTCCTTTTTGCTTCACTTCTGCCTTCTCTGCAGATTTGGGACACAGCAGGAGAAGAGAGCTTTAACAGCCTCGAAACGGGATACCATCGAGACGTGGATGGTTGTGTACTTGTCTTTGATATCAACAAAAGGAAAACATTTGCCAACATCGATAAATGGTACTCCCAGTTTCTTGAACAGGTTCGTGGTTTCCTCTAAGCTTTCTTGGCCACCAAACGAACACCCGGAAAATGCTGCTTAACCGATCTCCTTCCTCCATCAGGTGGAGACGTGGGATCGCCCAAAGCTTCCGTTTCTGCTGATCGGCAACAAGATCGACAAGGACCTCGGCGTTTACAGAGAGGCAAGGAAAAAGGATTTCTTGCTCTGCTTGCACATTTCACTTCGAAACGGACCAATAGGGCAAATCTAACGTCGCTCCTCCGCAGGTTTCCGACCAATGGGCAAGAGATTGGTGTGCCACTAAGGGAGGTTACCCTTACATCGAGACATCGGCGAACGATGGCCGCGGCGTCGGCCTGGCTTTCGAATGCCTCGTCAATTTGGCTTTTGGGTATCATCCCAAGGAGAAGGACATGTCGTCTTCTTCCTCTGTCCTTTCCATCCCTCCGTTCTTTATTGCTCACTCGCTGAAATCCTTTGTTTGTTTTGCCACCTCGCAGACACTACAAGCCCGAGCCAGACGCAGGAACGAGTTCTCGCCGATGAAGCTGCTTCGTGGAATCGTCTTCTCTTTAACTTCTTAGATTTGCCTTTGATTACTTCAAAAGTTTTATCTTGTTTTTCTTTTGATGAAGACTGTAGGTTTCTTTTAATGTTATGTTAGGGTTTAGTGAATTTTCAGCATTTTTAAATATTTAGATATACAACAAATGTGCATGGGAAAATGTATATATTTATCAGTTCTAAGATTAATGGGAATGTTTATATCTAATTAGTATAAAAATGTGTTAAATTATTACATATAAGCTTATATATTTCTTTTTTATTTATGTGTACATATAATCATTACATAAAATTATTAAATAAAAATTTTATTGTATTTAGGATTAGAAATTAAAAAATTCAATTAAACTTCAATCCAAATTTTAAGGAATCCAATATTTGTTGCATTTGATGGATCAATTTAAAATTCAAAAAATTGTTGTCTAATTTATTATGGATCAATTTAAAATTCAAGCAAATTTCACATTTTTGCTCCATTAAGTATTTTTTTTAATAATTTCTGAAACTTGAAATCCATAAAATTATTCAATAATTTACCTAAAATCTTGTTTGGCTTTTGATTTTTTATTTAGTGTACCTCTTTTTTGTATTGAAAAAATTTTATTAAACATATATTTATAATCGTAGATCTTAATAATTTTTCATCATTGTTTTAGTCTATTTATTATTTTTAAGTTTTTTATATTTTTCTTAATTCACATTTAAGTTTTTATTAATCTTCAATCTTTTATTTTTCTTACTTAAACAATTTTAATTTCCACCAAATTGATGTCATTTGAAGTCTAGATAATTTGAATACTTTATTTCTTAGCTTATTTCTCTTATTTGAGATGTTGTAAATTCTTTTAGTATTTTATAATTTTTTGAAGAAATATAAATAATTCTAAAACATTAATATTTTTTCTAAAGTCCAAATAATTTTAAAAATAAATATATTTCATCACATAGTTGGGATACTATACTTAGCATTTCATTGAGGGTAAATTGCATGTGCACACAACTTGTTATGGTTTACAAGTTCCATGTGTCAAGGTAGTGCCACAAAACCTAAGGTTACTTTAATTTTTATTTTTTTCTCTAAACTCAGAGTGCAACATTATTAGGATGCTTACAATTGAAGTCTCCAAAACCAAGAGATAAAAGATGATAATAACAAAGATAAGTATGATGAATAGCGTAAATCCATATTATATCTCATATATTTTGGATCGCACTTGACAGAGCTTAGATCACAATCTCACACGATATGTTCAAAAGAAATCATAGATTCTAGAAAAAAGCAAAGCTATGCAAACAATCTCTCTCTCTCTCTCTCTCTCTCTCCCCCCCCCCAAAATTGCTTAAATAAAATATAATTCTAAATATTAGACTTAAAAATAAAATAATAAAAAAATCCTTCTTAACAAAAAAATAAAAGTATAATAAAATATTTAGGAATAATTAAAATATCTTAAAATAATCATATATGATCCATTAAAATTCATAATGAATTAAAAATGAGAAATAAATAGAAAAAACTTTGCATAACCCATTAAATTATATTAGCTGTCATTATCAAACCACTTTAAATAAAGGATAAAATTCCAAAATATCCCAATATAAATCAAAACAACTTGTGATGACATAAACACACATTTAATGTGAAAAGAAAAATATAGCAAAAAATGTAAAATTATTTGGTGAATTACATGATGAATTACATGATGACTATTGTTTTCAGAAGAAGAGGGAATGTGAAGTTCTTTGTGCTTAAGGAAATCCCATAAGGGGGAGGGGGATGAATTGTGGTAAATAAAATTTTTCGATCTTAGGTTTCAATTAAAAATTAAATCTGTTAAGCGCGAATAAGAAGAAATATAAAACACAAGATTTTTAGGTGGTTCGACTCAAAATCGAGCCTACATCCACCCCCAACCGGTGTTGGGAAAAAACAACACTAAAAATACCAAGTTACAATCGAGGTTTTTCGTACGGTTCACCTCAAACCTACTTGGGATTTTTCCTACGGCTAATCCCGAGCCTACTTGAGTTTTTACGGGCTCAACTCAAACCTCGGGCTTTTGCAAAATGCCGGGATACCCTTACCCCAAAGAATAGAATACAAAAATTGGCAAAAACTTAAAAAAACTCAAAGTGAAATAAGAGGCACACACGATCGAAAAAATAGAGGAATAGAAATTAAGAGATTTTTGAAGCAATAATCTCTACTTTCAGAATCCTTCTTGCCACTTTCTCTTTATGAAATTGGAAGCACCGTATTCACTTGATTTTGCTCGAAGTCATGGTCTGAAGGCTTTGAGATCTTAGCAAAATATAACCTCTAGAAGTTCTTCAATCTTTCCTATTTATAGAGCATAAATTTGAGCTCTAAAATCACTCCCAACGGCTCTTAAAATCAACTAGCCGTTTGGGTAACGGACGGAAAACAGCTACCGTCCGATTCGAGCCTAAACACGGACGGGGATTAAATCTCGAATTTATCGTTTGAGATTAATCCTGTTCGTTCGATTTGGGCGGACTTGATCTGAGCGGCACGCATAATACCCTGCATGTATTTGTATAATGTGTTCTGGCATAATTCAAATTAAAACAGTTTACCTCAATGGTTCTGCGTCCTGACGCATATCCGCGCAACCTGGGTTTGATTCTTCTGTATGTCATTTTCGGTTGAATAAACTCAGCTGTCCGATCGCGCTTGTTCTTCTGATTTCTTTGATAGTAAGGTTTGAATTTAGTCCCACATTGCGGAACACTCTTTGCCATTGCGATTTAAATGTAATTCGCTTCCTGTCAATCTCGAGCCTCTTTGGGGTTGGCTCCCCCCTTCCTTGACCAGGATTTCATCACCTGGTTCGAGTTGACTTGATATTGCACTGTTCCGTCGACTCCTGCGACCTGGAATTGCCGTGCTCCGTTCAATGTTGCCTACAACCTTAATTCCTTTGAATTATGGGCGCCCCTACCGGGTCAGCCCACCAAATTTTTAAATTTGTTATTATTTTTTTAATTTCTAAATGCCTGGATGGGCCAGTGGTTGGGTCGGGTCGACCCGCCCAATGCTACAGTGAAAATTTCCGAGAGTAACACTGGTTTAGGGTGTCTTGTAGGAATTTTTGTGCAAAAATTTTAAATATAAGTGTACCAAAATAATTTTATATTTTCATAGTATTATAAGTTTTCTAAATGACTATGAAAAGAAATTCATGAAAAATAATTCCTAAATAATTTTAAAAAAATCAAATACCAATGTTTATACTTTTTGTCAATAAAGCTTGGCCCAAAAATCAAAATTCAATAATTATTAATTTTATAATATTTTTAAATATTAATACTATTAGTGTGCCACATCATCTCAAAATTTGGACATATCAAATTTAAGAAAAATAAAAAGAAAATCAAGTATGAAAGTTTTAGTGCATGTCTTCAATTTTCTTGAAGCTTGTCATGACTCCAATAGCCTTAAAGACCACTATTTTAGGCATTTAAAGTTCATGGCTTGTCTTGATTGAATATTAACAATTTTATTTAGAACAAGTCCATATGAAATATAAACATTTATGCTTGACTCATCAAACACAAGGGTGTAACAAAATGTCGCTCGACATTATCTTGTTATCTCACTGACATTTAATGTCAATAAAACATGCCTCGTTACATTGAAGTTAATTAAACTCAAAGAGTGCCAAAAAAGAGATTAGATGGCCTTTCTTAAGAATCCATGCATTGAGGGACCAAGGTGCAATCACAATACAATTCCATCTTGTTGGGATTTTCTTGCCTCTTCATGGAGGTAAAGTTTCCATTATCGATAACCAACACTCTACTAAAATTATGCATGAAAAATGAAATTGTGAAGTCTAAGATTTAAATGCAAACTATACACAAACAAGTAGTCAATTAAATAAAAATGAAATAGATTAGCATGAAGCAAGACAATTTGACAATACCATCTATTAGAATAGATCAATCATCGAGTACATCAATTTGTGGTCTTCTCTTTTACTCTTAAGATACGACCTATGTTCTTGTCTTAATAGCATGTGCTCCACCAATGATTAATATATATATTTAATGAGATTTTAAAAACTTTTGAAATATTCTTGGAGATGTGATCCATTAGTTTGGTATTCATAAGTTTATTTATTTTATTCTCTTAATTAGTAAAAGATTTTTGAACTAGTATTTGGTGTTGTTGTTGTTAAACCTTTGTAAGATATATGAGATTTGTATCAAAGTTATTGTTGTAGGAATTTTGGTATTTAACCTTCATGTTGAAGTTTTTAAGGCTTGAAACGTTGCTTATTATGTTTTGTTGAGAAAAAATATAAAAAATATTCCCAATATTATAATTTTATTAAAATTTTATAAGTTTGTGGTTTAGAGTTTTTTAAGGAAAATTAGAGTTTTAGTGCTATGAATATAAACTATTGAAAATGGAAAAGATTTGATCTATGGTTTAAAATTTTTAACTTAGTCATATGATGTTTTAATTGTTATAGAACTTTTTTCATTTTCTCTTTGTTAAGTATGCAATAACTTTTTATTAAGAGCAAGCAAAAATTTAATGAATTAGTAAAAGAAGTTAATGGTTATGAAATTATTTGGTCAACGAAACAATCTCAAAATAGAGAAAAACCTTTTAGTCTCCATATTTGGAAAATTCTATACAACTTTTATTGAGGTTGCATCATATTTTGACATCATTTCATTGTTTTATTTAGTATTTCAAAATTATTTTACAAAGAAGAATTAAAATTTAGCTTTTATATATTTTAGACTTCTATCTTTGTACTACTATTTTTTGATGTTTTCAAATTAATACAAACCAATTTATATGATTATCCTTCAGCTGTTCGATATATTATCCAATTTTTTGTTCATTATTTTAGCTATTTTGAGTTGTTCTTATTGTACTTGTGTTGTTTCAGTTATTTTATCTACCAACTTATATCCATGATGAAAATATAAAAATATTCCTCCTATCATTCCTAATTGTCAAACCATTACCACAACTTCTTGTTACATTGAATCAGCCCCATGCAACATGGGTTTGAGCAAGGGTTTAGCCTATGCCATATCATTAAGTGGTTGTAATCATCAAGTATCTTAAAATCTAATTGTTGTGCAAAATATTAGCCATGCCGATCAACCACTTAGTCTATAAAAATGCTTACTTGGCACCACTTTGAAGATTTATATCTCCTAACATTCCTTAAAGATGAGAACGAAAGTTGAAATATGAGAAAGATGCAAGTTCCAAAGTATTCCCTTAACATTGAAGCTTTGCTTTGGAGGCTCACTAGTCCTTTCTTTATGGAACCAATCAATCTTAGGGTTTTTCGAATGCATTCTTAGAGTGATGACAATATACAAGTAAAAAGGGGCATCAAATTATCCATTCATGATTATAGCCCTTTGCCCTTCTTGTTGAAACCTAAATGCAATACAATGTGATATTGACACAGAATTTAAGCGTTATTCTTGTCATATAACCCATCTGTTTGGTGTGATACAAGTTAAACCAAAATATAAGTATATAATATGATGACCAAAGCTTGGTTGGATGATAGTTGTAACAACCTTAGTATTTCGTATGTTATTTTATTTTATTTGCTTAAACGAAAGAGCTCTGTGAGACGAATCCAACGATATTTAATTTGTAATTTTCGGAGCTCTAATGAATAAATTATGAATTTTTGAAGATTTGGGATAAATTTGTAACGTAAATGATAGATCTGTAATTTTTAAATGTCGGCTTAGTTCAAATCCGATTGGCAGAGGGTATATTTGTAAATATAAAATTTAGAGGGAAATTTAAAATAAAGATTTAGAAAAAACTTTGCATAACCCACTAAATTATATATATAAGGCTATTAAGGAATGATTTCTTAAATGTAATGTCTGCACATAATGAGTAAAGTTTAAGCTCTCATGATTAATAATGTGGATACTAGTGTATAAAAATTGATGGGAATTTAAAATAAAGATTAAATTTAAAGGTAGTTAAAATATATACTAATCATAATTTTATTTTGGATTATATGATTAGTTTTTTGGTAAGAGGATGATTGAGAAAATAGCCTTTTCAACTTAAGTCTTTATTAGTGCTCTATGACAATCAGATAATACGATTTGGAAATTGAATGGTATGATATGTTCACAAGGGTTGTATATGATAAATAAAATGGTTTAGAGCTCTAAAGTATAGATCGTGATCTAGTTAATATATAAATCCTAAGAATTTAATAAGAAACAATTTGATATACTAAACATCATGAGTGGTTCAAACAAAAATATCAAACAAATATTAAAATAATAAAATAATACAATATTATAAAATTGTACAATATGACACAATAGATGGTATAATTATCTCAATATGTATATTGATCGTCATAAATTGCAAGCATACTATCCCAAGCCTTGTTTAAGGTATATTGTTATTTAATAGATAGTACTATTGTCTAAAGATACTTATTCATAATATATAAATAAAACCAAAACTTTTGCTTGATTTTTTGATATTTTAATATATAGTATAAATAATTAATTGTATGACTATCAGATGGTAAGATATACTTATTGGATTATATGAATGGAATGAAAAATGCAAAAAGACTAGTTTAAACTTGTCATAAATATAAAATTAGTTGTCATAAGAACTATTTTTAATTTTCTTATAATGGTTCTAAGTATTCTATAATATAAATATATCTTATAAAACAAAGAAAGAGGATGATGAAATAATTTGAGAAGATTGTAGGTTGAGAAAGAGTAATACTATTACAAAAACCTATATTACAGAAGCTTGTTAGGAAAATTTCACATCACAACATTCCTTTAGTTAAGGAAAATAGAAAAATATTTAAAGCTAAATTCCATTCAACATTGCACATAAAGAGCTTTTAAAGTTTTTGGTATCACTAGTTTGATAATCAATTAGATGGTTTGTACTCTTAAATTATATATCTGATTAACCATTATGAGAGCTTATTCTCTGTATCAATTTATGTATTTTGATGCTCTTGGCCTAGCTTTAGATCGTGGATGTGTGGACCGTTTGGCCAAGCTCATGGGTATGTAGTGTTGAATAGATTTATGTTATAGCTAATTAGGGAAAAATTTAAGTTTTTATTTGGGTTTCTTTGCATGACTTTGGCAAAAGAGTAATTTAGATAGTTTTGCTCAAATAAGTTGCTTGGAGAGGACATAAGTTTAAAGTTAAGTCAAATCATCTCAAAATTTTGTGCCTCCTTTGCATTTACTTTTTCTTACTTATCTTATTGCAATCATAAGTTGTTTAACTTGATGATTCTGTTATATTTAAAACATTTGCTAAATGGACGTGATATAATTAAAACAAATTACAAAACCTTTACATAATTTTTTGGTTCCAAAAAACAATTGTGTTAAAATTATGTAACACCAATCCGACATTCTTTTCTCCCTTCTTTGTATCCCTTGAACCCAACACTTCTTTTATTAGTATTTTTACTAAAACTCCTTAGTCAACAAAAAATGATTAGAATACATAATATGTTATTTTTTTTCCTTTCTTGATACTAAATGTCACTTTGATCTCTCAAACTATTATCAACAAAAATTACATAAAAATATTTATAAACATACATTGGTTAACTTAAGAGATTGTGCTTTATTCAGCACACTATTTAAGAGAGTTATGCTACCTTCTTGCTAGTGTTATCACAAAATCAAAATAGTACTTAGTGATTGATATAGAAGCGAGTTAGAGTTGATAAAAGGACATCAACTCTTAAATATGTTTTAAGTAAAAAATCAGAGTAAGCAAAACAATGCAATTCTCAAAGGTGCAAAAAATCCATGGTACGATCCCATTATAACCTAAAGGACACCTTTGTCCCTGCTTGCCAAGTAGGTCTCGTAGAAAAGCTTTCTTATGCCCTTGCACTAAACTGTCAAGCTTTATGTAGTTCTAAATATCTTTGAAATGTCATGCAATACTACGAAATCCTTTTTTTTACATTCATATTTTTCATAAAAACTCATTTTTCAATATTAGTGGTGCAATGACTTTTTTGACATCAATAATAACTAAGTCAAATAAAGTCTTAAATAAAATTTCATAAGGATTTGAACAAATTATCGTAAGAAATTTTGTTACATTCAATGTAAAGCTCAATTTTGTACAATTTTATGAATAATATATTATATATATATATGCACTCCTCTTAAATTGGTTTGTTTTTTTGGATTTATGATTGTTAATGCTAATTTAAACATATACTTAGTAAGAACGAAGATGTCTATTTTTATAAAATATAAGAATGACTATTTGGTTTATTATTTTTATGTTAATTAAAAAAATAATATTGCATCAAATAAACTTAAATTTTAAAATTTTAAAAATATATTAAAAATGTATAATTAAATTAAAAATAAGTATATTTAAAAAAAATTAAATACACTGGGAATTGTAAGCAAGCCAAGAAACGGTTTCAGATCGCACGGTTCAGACTGTCCATGCCTTAACCGTCGTCCCCTTCCTCCTGCCTTCCCGCCACTCATTCGAATTCCCTTATAAACCACGAGTCCCAGAAAGGCGAAGAAGAGAGTCCTCAAGAGCCACCATTCTCCCATCCTTGGTCTCCTTCCTGCTCTCGTTCGTGCCTCCATCGCCGAATCTCTCCCACCAGCCACCATGTATTGGGAGAACCCCTTGCAATACCTTTTTCCCCCCACCAGGGATCTGATCCAGGTCATCCTTCTCGGTGACCAAGGGTGAGCTCTCAACCACCATCTTCTTTCTTCGAATTCGCCTAATATAAATTCTGGGTTTTCTTCTTTTGATTCGTCTCTGTAATTATTTCGCAATCTTCTTCTTCTTAGCTCCACTTCTTGACTCCTTCGCTTGGTTTACAGAGTCGGGAAGACCTCGCTGGTGAAGCAGTATCCTCTCAAGTTCTCTTCGGTTACGAACGAAACTTTAATAAACAGTAGCACACAACGATTCTCTTGATTCGCCATTTCTTAAAAGCTATCTTTTCCTACTCCGTTAAAGCAGCACATTAACATATTTCACCTCCAGCGGAGCTTACTTGTTGTTCTTGTCTTTCTTGTTTCCTGATCATAGCATTTAAATCCAATCTCATCTGTTACAACTATAAGGCTACCTTTTTGTTGGCATTTGACCCTCTTGATTAAATGCAAAGATACGTGGAGAAGAGTTTCAGTTCGGAGTACAGAACTACCATTTGTGCTGATTTCGTCACAAAAGTGATAGCGCATGAAGAAACCACTCTTGTGACAGTTCAGGTAAGCTGTCTTCTTCTCCCCCTCCTTCTCTCCTCTTTGCTTCATTTCTGCTTTCTGTACAGCTTTGGGACACAGCAGGACAAGAAAGGTTTCACAGAATCGACTCGGGATACCATCGAGGTGCAGATGGTTGTATGATTGTCTTCGACATCAACAAAAGGGAAACATTCGCCAACGTCGATAAATGGTATTCCCAGTTTCTTGAACAGGTTCGTGGTTTCCGGTCATGTTTTCTTGGCCACCAATGAAAGACATGGGAAAAGCAGCTTAGCCCATCTCCTTCTTCCATCAGGTGGAGACATGGGATCGCACCAATCTTCCATTTCTGCTGATCGGCAACAAGATCGATGCGGACCTCGGCGTTCACAGAGAGGCGAGGAGAAAGGCTTTGCTGCTCTATCTGCACATTTCAACATAGCAACAGAGCAAAAGCTAACGTTGTTCCTCTGCAGGTTTCCGATCAGTGGGCGAAGGATTGGTGTGCCGCCAAGGGAGGTTACCGTTACTTCGAGACATCGGCGAAGGATGGCCGCGGCGTCGACGAGGCGTTCGACTGCATCGTAAACATGGCTTTTGAATATCATCCCGAGGAGATGGACACGTAATCTTCTTCCTATATTCTTCTGGTCCCTTCTTGTTCGTAGCACTCATTGAATTCTTCTGTTTTGTGTTGCCATCTTGCAGATATTTCAAGCTCGAACCAGGCGTAGGACAAAGTTCTCGCCTATGAAGCTACTTCATGAAGTCTTCTTCTTCACCTTGTCTTCTCAGATTCAGCTTTGATTCTTTAAAAAGATTGATCTTGGGTTTCCTTTTTGCCACATTGGCTAAGATTTAAGTTCTTTGCTCACAATTCAAAAGCAACAAATTTTACTTAGCTTATTTTTTCCCACGTTGGTTGATCTTGGGTTTCATTTTATCTTGTTTATGTTTATAGTATACATATTAGAAAAATTGGTATTACTTATCATTGATACATCAAAATTTCAACTTCGATAGAATGTTAGGAATTCCTTTATTAAGTGTAGTATGTAGGAAGAGCTTATGTCTAAAGTTGCTCGATTCATTTCAATACAATATGCATATGTATTGACTCTTATCTTAATTTCCTTTCTTATTGTTCTCAACTTATTAAAGTTAAAATCATTATATCTAGCCTCTATTATAATATAATGCATTGTTTATAAAGAATAATTCTATTAAATTAATAAAAAATAAAAAAAAAGGATTTGTAAAAGACACATGTCTGATTTCATAGTAAATTCTTCTTTGAAAAATTTAATCTTTTTCTTTCATTTTCTTAAGAATTCTCTCAAATATTTTTCCTTTTATGTGAAATTATATAGCATTTAGATGTTTTAGGAATTAGTTTAGGGATTTAATTAATGATTTAATAATTATTGGGTTTAAATAATATAGAAATTTGCACTAATTGTATTTTTTATTACACAAAGCTTCTAAAATTTTTAAAAATAATTTTAAGATTAGCTACTCATCATGCTCTTTATTTTTATATCAACTCCATATTTTTTTTATCCTAATTTAAGATTTTTGGTAATATTCTTCCTTTTTTTCAACCCATTCATTTATGATTAACTTATATTTAATTTCAATAAACTTATATCATCATATGCCTTTTAATTTATTTTATGTCTATAAATTATTATCTAAATATCCAATATAAGCAAGAAATGTGCAAGGCCTACTTGCGAGACAAACTAATATTTATTTTATAATTTTTCAAATGTAGTTGTCCCAACTATAATGTAGTTAGATAATAAATTATTAATGATAAATAAAAGTTCCTATTAAGTTTTTAAAAAAATTAAAAATCATAAAATTTTATTTAATAAATAGAATTATTATAATTTTATTTTATTTTAAATTAATTAAAATATAAAATTGTTTTTATATATTCACTTATTTTAATATGATCATAAATTTGAACCTTATTGGTACCAAACGAACCAGCTGTGAGGGAATAATAGGCAACAGCGGTATGATGGCCGACGTGGCACGCGGTGAAAACTGCCGTCGCTGTTAAAACTGTTCGTATTAAAATTGAGCCCTCTCAACGCCAAACTTGTTCTGACTGCCGGAATATTGGATTGTGACGGAAATTGCTGGGTTTTTCCCGTAACCTATAAATACCTCCGTTTCCTTCACAACCGGAGCTTTACAGTCCTTCGCCCATTTCGCCCCTCCAATGTCCATGTTTTCGATTCGGGATGTGAAGACTTCTGATTTTCGTTGACGAGTTCCTACGTTTACATCAGGAAGGAAAGGGCTATGGAGTTTATTGATGATCTATTAGGTGGATGGAGGCCGTGGAGCTACCGTTAACTGTGAATGTGTAGGTTGATAAGTTCATGGCATCGGATGGTTCGGATAGAGCTAGGGAGGTGAAGGTTAAGAGCTCTGTTTTTCGAAAGGGCTCTCACTGTGCTCCTTCTGGTGCAGGTATATGATGCTTGTGTAACGTTGCCGTCGCGTTAGGGTTTTTAAGTGTTTTGGAAGGCCGAGTTTGGTGCACCTGATGTGTTGCCGGAGAAATGTTTGTTGCCGGAGAAATGTTTGTTATGGTGCGGGTCTTTTGGAGTTTTTAATGTACGGGTTCTATGGTTGACGCCTTTGGAATGCTTTGGCTGGTATTGATGTCTGCACATTTGTTGGTGTTTAGTGAAAAGTTGGCCCTATCACCTAGAGCCTTTTTAGATTTTTTTTATTTTACATTCATTTTAGCGATGTATTTGGTTTTCAAATTTGTAATTATTATGAGGCGATATCCATGAATAGTTGCATGGAGTCTTCAATTGTTAGGGCAAGTTATCTTACGAAGTCCTAAGATGAGTTTATTATGCATCTTATTAGTTTGTTGGTCTGCTTGGTAATTTAAAGTGTTCCTTTTTTAATGTTATTTTGCATAACATAAAGTTTTTCTTTATATGCTATCATCAATTGCTATTTTGTCCTTAAATCCAAAAAATGATTTTTCATTTTGATTGTTCTTGTGCTATTTGATAAATGAAAAATAGTTATGAGTTAATTTAGGAAGGTCTATGAAAATATCTATGGTGTGTTATGGGGAAGATTGTGCATATCAAATCTTATATGAAATCTCCAATGATTGCTTGAATCATTAAGATGCTTAAATGTGAGGATCATATTTATTGAAAATGATTTGTATGGGATCTTTTTTGAAGGATTCAAGATTGTGCATAGTGGAAATTTAGCATGTCAATATTCTCCCAAAGAGTTGAGATCATGCTATGTCAAGAGTTAGTATTATTAAGAGTTTAGATGATAAATGCATAATATCTGTATTGTAGAGTCCTTACAATATAAAAAATGTGATAAGACTTGATAGTGCAAATGATATGTATCGTATTAGTTGTGGTGTTGTTACACAAAACTAATCAAGTGAATAAAAACTACAATAAGAAGTTATAAATTCTTTAGTTCATCTATAGGTGTTAAATTGTGCCAAGTGATGGAACGTATTATTACAGAGTTTTGTTCTATGTTGTATATATTATATATATATATATATATATATATATATATATATATATATATATATAACCTTATTTTGGGAATTATTGTATGACTAGTTATGTTGTTGGTATTAATATTGATGCAAAATTATCATATCTTCAAATTATAATCCATAGAAGATAAAAGATGATAGTTATATATCAACCATTCTAGCCATTGTATATAATTGCAGTTGCCTCTTAAACATGTTAAAATAGTAAAAGTACACATTTAGATGTTGACATATGGTGCCATGCATGAAACCCATACTTATCACATTTTTAATTAATTTTTTTTGTGTAGTAGACTATGATTTTTGTAATTTTTATTTTTATAAGGGTAATTTTTCCCACATAAAGGGATGTTTAGCACTTATAAATGGACTTAGATGTTTAATCCATAATCCTACTTATTTGCTCGAAGCATCCATTCTCTCTTTTCTCCTATTCTTTATTTACAACCTCTTTCTATTAAACTCCTTCAAGATTGTACTCATAAAATCTTGAAGAGATATTGAAGCATTCTTTGGCACATTGTTACCATGGCTTTTTTCCATTTCAGTTAGGTTTCCATAATAAAATCAATGTGTCGATTAATTTTTATATTTTCTATGATGTGATTGTTGGTGATCAAATTGATCTTCCATTTTTTAGTGCCAACATTGCTAAACTATCTTAGCAAAGATTTTCAAAGTTATGAAGATTAGTTGTTAGATTGGCCAATATTATTATCAAGTTAGGAGCATGTACACCGATTCAGCAATAATTTTGCCATGCTTGGTAACAAGTTAACCTCGATAAAATACTTAAGATAGGGAAACAAAACATTTTATAAGAGTGCCTTTGGACCATTGAGTATTTTTGTTTTCTAATGTTATGCTTTTCCAAGTAATGAAAATAGTTAGTGCATTTTTACTACAGTTTTTTTTCTCAACTATTAAATGTGCTAAGCACAAGAAAAGTCTGTTCTTTTTTTAGCTTTACCACGTTTACCATGGAATAGTTAATGTTCTATTTTTTATCGAAGTAAACATGACCTAGTTTTAATGATACATCATAGATTTACTATTGCATTTTGTTTTTAATATTTTAGATGGTAACACTTGATATATGCTTTCAGAATATGTTTCTTCTTCTAGAAATAAGAAGGATGATAATGACTTCTATATGCATGAAAATATAGCCTCTTGCTCTGCATATGGAGATCACAATAAAGGACATCATTTGGAATTGAATGATGAGGGTGTACAACTCCGAACAAATCACAAGGGAAAATTTATTAGGAGAAAATCTGCAAAAAAACTTGTTAATACCTCATTTAAACGACTTCGTGATGATGAGAGTGAATGTTGCAAGAAAAATGTTGGGAATTTTGGATGTGAAGCCATCTCTAATGTGGTGGAATTTGACTCATCAAGGTGCACATTTGATGGTAAAGGGACTTCTCACTTTCTAAAATATGTATATTTACTCATAGATTTTAATGCTAACATTAAATTTAATTTTCTAATCACATATTTTCTTATACTACGTAATGACTTCTTTCATATGCTTTGCATATTACTTTCCTAGAGAGTTTTTTATACTTTTTTAGTTCATCATGCTTCTTTATCATTTTGTGATGCTTGCCCTTTTATGATCTAGTGAATAAACAGTTAATGCCCTATTTAATATCAAGTTCAATCTGTATTATACTGAATTAACTGCCTCATGGTTGAGCAAAACCCCATTTGGGTTTGTATTATAACTGCTAGTGTCTGGTCCCATGTGAACCCCATAACCTTTTTCTTAATCCAACATCACTCCCAAGGCCAATAATTATTAAATTTTTATTTTTTCTCTCTCAAGGAATCAAAAATAAATTTATCTTTGTACATTTATTTCATTTCCAGCATCATCTGCTAATCACATTTACTGAAAGCTATTTTTGACATCTTTTTTTGTATTTCTTATGCAATCCTAACTTAATCTATGAATTATACTTAATTTTGCCTTGGAATTATTATCTTTGTGAGCATTAGGGTGGCTATATAAATCTTGTCACATGCATTAAGTTTTGACATATGTTACATATATCAAATGTGTATTTGTAATTTGTAGTAGATAATAACTATATGTATCATAATAACAACAACAAAAATAAACTGCATAGGTCTGTATTAGTATCAATACTAGTGGTCATATTGAATTGTAGTGATTGAACTCTAACTGTATTAAATGGTAAGAGGTAAGCATTATATAACCTCTTAAAGAAAAGAGTGTTGTATGGGATATAAATGTGGTTGCAAGCAGTAATTGTAAAAAAATCAGAGTAAACATAACAGAAGCTCAAAAGAACAAGAAGAGTATCATTGATGAAACCTTCACTAAACTTCACTGGCTACTTTGCTACCTCAAGCAAGTTTGAGCTTTAATCTCACTGTAATTTGAAACTATTAGTGCAATATAAATCAGATAGCAAATCTTTGGGTTCCTTGAAATATGTTAAAGATCTAGCAAACAATTTGTTTGAAGCACTAATTAATTATGCTTGAAATCTATGTTTAACATAATCTTTTATTATTTTTATAACCAATATATCTATTAAATAAAATAACATTTTAAAAAATTATTTAAATATTTTAAAATATTTACAAAATTCATTTTTTGTGTGAAGTCTTTGTAGAATTATAGTGACCTATATTATTCTTGGTTATTTGCAAAATTTAGCAACATATTACTAATGGGTTATTTGCATAAATATTTGGACTACTATGGCATTTGCATTAGCTTTTTTAATTATTGATCACCATCGTATTAAGAAATTAAATAATTTTTTGTTTATCATTGCTATCCACTTCTCATGTCTTATAGGAGCATTGTTTGCATTTATTGAATTTTATTTTTTTTTGTGCCATGGGGAGCTACAACTCCTTCCGTGTAATTAACAACATTCTGAAGTTATAATGTACAACTTGATTTTTTTTAATGCTTATGAGGAGATGTGATGTTAATAAGCTGCCCTGTGGGATATTTTGTTAGTTGTGATGTCAAGTATTTAGATTCAAAACAGTTCATTATCAACCAAGCTATGGAACCGCATAGCGCACGTTGTGGTATTTACTTTTAGCAGAAATTAATGGTTTGATTTCTTGATAATATTATCATTCTAATGATGGTGTTTATTCATTTTCTATCTGTTGCTTTAGACTGTCTTATGTCAGTAAGTGTTCTTTCTTGCTTGCCTAATATTATATCACCCATCCTTTGATCCTAGGGTCCATTATGCTGAAGATAGTTTTTAAACCTTACTTACCCTAGTGTGCTTATAGCCTTTATTTCCTTAAATGTACAGATAAGAACCTGACAAGTAAACAGACGCGTGTTCATGATGGCAAAAGGATCAACAAAAAGAATTTTAGATCGACCGTGAAGAATAAATATGAATGCCTTATACCAAAGACTGGTCTATCTTGTGGTGACACTTTTGCTAGTGGAAATACCATTGCTGGTATATGTTCTATTTATACATCCCCACCATCCTTACCGCATTCGTGAGTTCATCGCATGACTTCATCAAATGTCAGAATTTTCTGTTTATGTTCTTCAGCTTTTAGTTGTGCCATAATGGCTTAACTACTACTGTATATGTTTGTGAAGTTCTGGCAATTTAATTATACGTTTATGTTGAGCAGTGGGCATGTAGTATTTTTTGAACTCTCATCTGCAGTTGAACATAGAGCTTCTTATGAATGGGATGTTGATGATATTGAGGGTGGAGGCTGAATATTATTCATTGTAGATCCTCAAATTATAAGAATATTAAAAGAATGGGTACTGTTTGGATGGCGATGCTAAGAGGGATGAGTGGCTTTACACAAGAAAAATATCACAAATTAGTCCAACCTAGGGATCATTGGAGCTGCTCTGGTAAGCTTATATTGAAATGGTTAGAATATTTAAGCACCATCTAATGTGGTGCAATGAAAAACTGAAAAGACAATGCATGGGTTATTAGGGTGGCTAGGAGATACTCATATATAAGGGACTTGATTGAGGATATTGTATTGAAAAGAGGATTTATGAAGCCTATCCGCAAATGTCACATAATTTTTCTTTGGAAACATTAAAATCATTGTTTATTTATTAACATGTTATCTAAATCCAGATATTGCACATGCACTCCTTTAAAATCGTTGCTTTTGTTGAATTTATGATAACATATGTTGTGGAATGAATTGTTGATGATTTGCACAAAACATAGGCGTGATGTTCTGTCTCGAATGGAATATTGGTAGTTTTCCATTGCTTGGGATAATGAATCCTGTACTATTTTTGGGCCACCTGTTGTGCTTTTCCAATAAACCTGGACTGGGCTACACAAGAAAAAATATGAAGAGGAGCAAGGGAGCTTGGGTGTTAGATGATATATCTACTGAGAGGATGGGGGTAATGGTATTGATAGCTGCATATTGATGTGAACGAAGCCCAAACAATGGATCCATAAGCACAAACTTCTTCAAAGTTTTGGTTAATTTGATGAATTTGCATCCTTTCAACATTCTGATTTTCTTCTTACTGAAAGAAACTTCCACTTTATTGATCAACAAAACAGTAATATTGAATTTTAAGGGTGAATTATATACAAAGATTTTTTTTACTGACAAACTCAGACTAAAATTATCATCTTTCTTTTAAATTTAATGTAAAACTTTATAATGGGTTTGCAAAATTCAACTATACCTGATCAACAAACTAAATGACTGAAGTTGAATTTTTAATCAAGTAAATTAATAGATTTTGTAATATGGAACCTTGAAGATTCTGGATTAGCTTCAGTGTCTTGATTTATTTTGTTTTTTTGTTTGTTTTTTTTTTTTTTTTGATGAATTCCTGTTTATCATTCCTAGGCCTTCCTCTCAATTGCGCAAGTTTTTGATTGAACAACATTTGATTATGTTTCCTTTAGGTCCAAAATATTATTCTTATCTGCTTTTTGAAATTCATAAAGGAAACATTTTGTTTTTGTAGATTGCATTTATTCTCCTTTTTCTTGATATTCTCAATCTGATTTCTTTACATTTTGGAAATTTTTACTTTTCCCAACTATGACAACGAAGAAGTTTTGTTAGTTGAACTCGTAGTTTCCATCTCTCATCTTATTTGTTTTTTGATCCTTCATTATTGATGCTCAATTTATAAACTTGTATAGTATCCTAATTATCTCCCTCACCCCCTCCCCCTCTCTGGCTAGGCTTCATGATCCTGTGCTTACATGCAGGCCTGAACTTGCCTATGTGGATTATAAGGTTCTTAATGTATATAATTATGAGACAAATTGACCGCATATTTTACTAATGATTGTTCCTCCTTTAATGATTTGTACACCTAGAAACTTATTTCCAGAGACGGAATATTTTCTTGCTTTCAGGCAGAGACAAATACGAGTTTTGTCCATCATTTACATGCTTGTTGTCTAACTTTTGCACTTCCCAGACATTCATATGCTGATTTTTTTGGGATATTAGCTAATATAAGCTTTGGTTTTCATGAACATACTTATTAATATACCTAAATATCTCCTTAGATCTCCATGATTTTGCTAAGCATTTGGATGAGTTATCCCTCAGCCAGCTTCTAGATGGCAGTTACAAGTACCATAAGTTAACTGTGGAGAAGGGAAAGAAATCTTCAGTTACAAATGAAAGCATTCTTCTTTCAGTTAGAAGGGCTTGTTCTATCCTTTTCCCTCCAACATTTAGTGCTGCAGAAAAAACTAACAATTTAAAGGAATCTCAGAGATCCCAGGACCCTAGTTTTTTCATGGGGAGTGGTTCTGATTGTGAAACTAAAGATCATGCAGAATCTCTTTTGAAGCCCAAGGTTAGTTTTGCTTGTTTCCCTCTTGATTAGAAGGCCACTTTGTAAAACTGATTGTGTGCGCTCAGTAATAAATATTTCTTGCAGGCTCAGAATTCTTTTCATGAGAACATTCTTGGGTCCACTGTACTTCTCCCTAAGAAGGTAGTGAACCAATTAACACTTCCTGCACCTCATGAGCTGGAGGATTTATTGCTGAACTCAAGTGTCTCGTCAACTCCTTTACAGATTAAAAATGCTAGAAGTTATACTATGACTAGTTTTCCATCTTATCATTGGTCATTTTATAACGGCGGAAATAGCAGGCCTACTATTGAATTTTGTAAGTTGAGTTCAGCTAAGAGCGCTTCTCAGGGAAAGTGGATTAGAATAGGAAGCAGCTGCACCACAATTGAGAATGATAAAAATTTCTTGTCGGGTTTGGTATTCAAATACGAGTGTGATGAAGATTTTATAAAACAACAGAAGATTACTGGTATTCTTCAAGATATTAAAAGTTATACTCCAACTTTCAAGCCTCCTTCTGATGGGTCATCCATTAAGTCAATGGCAACTTGTCATGATGTTGAAATTCCAGACTATGAGTCAGTTAATAGATCTGGTATCCCTTGTTCATTCAAGTAAAAAATGTTCCAGCATCATGGAGGAGCCCACACATCCAATAGCCATCGCCTCGATGCCGAATTCATTTATCATCCATCTCGTGAAAGTACTGCATCTGAAATAGTTTCAAGATGTAATAGAAATAAGATCAGCCTAGATCCTCCCAGGTTTAATTTATCACGAAAAGACATAACAGATGTGAAAGAGTCTCCAACTGGAAGCATTTGTTGTTGTTCTATGAGCTGTTCTTGCAAAGATACAAGTAATGAACCTGGTTGCAGTTCCGGGAAATGGTCCACATGGGAGAAGTATAGGCAAGGTAATATCTTAGGAGAAGCATCATAGTTTATATAATTCTATTTCCACCAGTGGATTAGCCGTGAAGAAATATGATGCTCTAAATATCCTAAAGCTTAGGATGATTTCTTAATTCCTCTTTGGCGAAACTTTTCTAAAGATGAGGTAAAAAAGGGTTAATATATGTTTGCAATGTTGAGCTGTATATGAAGTAGCTATAAATTGACTGTATTACATCGTGTTCTCTTATTGCTTCATTTTAGGCACACTTATTGCTTAAATTGTCTTGAATTGAACCTGGATGGCCTACTGTCTCAGATTTATGAAGTGTCATTAGTATATATTTGTTAATATATTGTTGAAGCATCTGTCTTCTATCTATAAGCATGAATATGGCACGGGGCACAAGGACATCGCATGCATGGGACACTAACTTTTAAAAGATCAGGACACAAACATGGATCAAATAAATAAAAAATAATGTAGATTATATATATAACTTTCATTTAACAGTTGATAAAATATAATAAGCATAAAAAACTATGAGAAAATAATAATCATTCAATTACCATCCTTCAGTGTGACAATAAGAAAAAAATAAAATAACAGAATAACACTTTGAACTTACTTTCGAAGAACATACTTCCATAACAAGTCAAGCTTAATGTCAAGACAATAAGCTCATGATGCCAAAACATTTTCAACAACTCATCAGTTAAAGACAAGGACATTTCTACATTGTCCCAACATATATCATCTAATATCTTTTTCTTATTTTATATAGTTTTCCCTACTGCATCATCTTAATAAATTCTCAACCCATTGCAAACCACCATAGTTTCCAAACCTTCCCATATGTTTTTAAACCTACTAGGTATAACTACATATGCAAAACATCTTTCTAAAATGTTCAACATCTAAAATTTGGCATGCTCATTAACATCAAATGGAATCCTTAGATGAAATTAGCATATCTTATGTGTTAAACTTGAAACTATTAGGTTTTCTCTCCCTTTTTTTTAATTTGATGCATGTTTGTTATACTTTTGTAAGTGTCTTAAGGTGTACATTATGTGTACCAAAGTGTCCAAATCTTGTCTCTAAATATTTCTTATTTTTTTTTGTTTTTTATAAACACATATACCATGTGGCATATTTGACATATATTTGTAAGTTTGACACTAACTTGATGGGCAAAGAGGCGTTTGTGTTTTGAAGTCTTTCATGTATCTAATAATAATATGAATACATATTAAATCATATTTCAATAATTATTAACCTTAACTTATAACCCATCAATGATATATTACTTAAGATTCTTTGTGTAGATTCATTTCCTTAAAGTACCTATTTTTTTTTAACTTTGTTAAATAGGTGCATGCATTTGTATGGCTTTTTCTTTAAATTGGATGTTGGCATCTTTCTATTTGTAGCATGCAAAGTTTGCCAAGGATATATGACTAGTGTTCAACCTTAGAAAAGTAGGCTGCAGTCTCGAGAAGTTCCATTAGCTCCCGTGATGTACTAAAGAAGTCTTAAAAAGAGGCTTAGCAAACCCCTTAAGAGGTATAGGTCTTCTAGGGAGCATAGCTCAAGGAACGTTGTTTAGATGAGCTTAAGACTAGAAATTCCGAGGTATCAAGGAAGAAGCAACAATCCTCAAGTACCACTTATAGGTTTGGATGATCATTTTGATGAGCTCAAGATTAGAAATGCCAAGACATCAAGAAAGAAGTAATAGACCTCTAGTATCACTTGTGGGTTTGGATGATCACTTTCTAGGCCTCCAGGATTGCTCTTTAAGCCTTGAGGAAGTGTCGAGCGAAGAGTTATGGCCTTGAATTCCTTGATGCAAGATATGATGAGTCTTGGGATCTTAAAATGAGGTGATTCATCTCTTTGAGAAAGAGTTAACTATGGAACTTTTGAGCACTACAATAGTTAATATGAAGAATATGACTTAAGGATCTCTCATGAGCAAGTGGATGGTCTCAAGAAATCAACTAAAGGTAAATAAGTTTACTTGGAGGATATTCTTTAAAGAAGCCACAAACACAATTGGATGAAAAGAAGCTATACAACTTTTTGAATTAAGAGGATGATCTTAATTGTTGTTGGCTGTTCCTGAATTTAGGTGAATTCTTAAAATTGTTTTAATTTGAATTTTTGTTAATACAAATTATGAATTCATAAGAATATAATAAAAATTTATTTTAATTGAGAGTTGGAGGAAGATTACAAAGTAAAGGAGAAGACAAGGTCATGAAATTTTCATAAGTTGAGAATGATAAAGAAAGAATGAAGGAAAACTCCACTGAATAAAATACAAGGAAAGAAAGAAGCAAGAACTCTGAATGGATTAAATTTTTTTTCTTTCTTAATATTCTCTAAATTATAATCTTAGGAATAGATCCTATCAGTATAGATTAATTGTGATTAGTTACTTAAAGGGGAACCCATTAGGGTTTATTTATAACTAAAGAAATTGATGGTGGTTGAGCTCCTTTTCATATATGAAGAATTAAGTCGACATTTCGTTATGATGGCTTAAGAGTTTAAGTATGTCTTTTGCTAACATATTTGAGTTAGTTATAACCCCCAGAGCAAGGAACTCAATTGTTGATGATATGACTAAATAAGTTATAAACACAAAAATAGGAACTCAGCCATTGATGACAAGGATTAATCAATTATAATTGTCAAACGCAACATAAATGAAGTAATTAACCTAAGTTCTATGTTTTTAGTAATTATCTAATGAAGCTAGATCTATTTTACTTGATGGAAGGTGGTCATATGATCTTACTTGTGAGATTGTCTTAGACATATGGGCCTTAATAAACTAGCTTCAAGAGCTTGGCCTCAAGGGATTAGTCTTAAAGGGTTAGTATGAGGGCTGGTCTTGAGAGGCTAGACTTATTAAGCTGGTCACGAGGGACTGGCCTTGAGAAGCTACCTCGTGTGATAGGCCTTTATAAATTGATTTTATGCCATTGATGATAGTTACATGGCTGAAATCTAGATTAATGGCTGAGATTTGATAATAGAATTTTGTATTTTTATGTAATTGTTGAACTCTTTATATCATTATTTATGTTGTAATGAAGAGTTGATTATACTTTACATACATAACTCATGAGAAAATGTATGACATGATGGAATTAGAGTCTCAAATCTAAGTTGAGAAAAGAAAGGGATTGTGGTTGGATTAGAGCTAGGTGTTTAAGCAATATGGTACTAGAGGAGTGCCCACTAAAGGAGGTTGGCGAAGGACAAATGGAGCCTTGGAAGAGGAAGCAAGGAGAAACATATTAGATTGTCTAAGCTTCAAGGATAGGAAGAGTAGGGTCAAGAGATGGATGATCATTTGGAGGCTTAAAGCCAGCTTAGACTTCAGTTGTTTAACGATCAAAACATGCATTTTGGAGATCATTTTCATAAAACACTCCATCTTTAGAATCCAAGGCTTTGGATCTCTGGCTCATATTTTCTATTTAGTTGCATATTCCTATGATGCCAAAATAATGCAAATTATCAACTTAAGGGAATACAATAGGACCTTATTTTTATTGAGAGCTAGAGGAATATTACATAGAGAAAAAGAAAGTTTTGGATCCTCATAGGTCGATGATAATTGAAGACAAAGTAAGAAGACAATTGTTTCGTAGGAAAATATAATGAAAAAAAGAAGAAAGAATTCCCAATAGAGTGGACATTCTTTCTTATTGCTCTCCAAATCAAAATTTTTGTAACAATTGTAATTGGAGTAGATTAGTTGCTTAATAATTTGATGGATCGGAATAAAAATAGGTGAGCGGAAAAGAAAGAAATTGTTGATATATTCAAGATCATCAAGGAATTTAACTATTGATTATATGACTAAATTAGTTGTAATCATCAAAGCAAAGAAGTCAATTGTTAATATATAGTTGAATCAATTATAATTGTCAAACTTAATATTATTGAAGTAATGGACTTAATTTTTATAGACCATTAATTGCTTGATGAAACTATAACTATCTTTAGAATCAAGGGCTTTAGATCTCTTGTTTTAATTTTCTATTTAACTACTTAATCCTATGATGATGTCAAAAAAAATTCAAATTATTAATCCTTGGGAATACAACAAGAGCTTACCTTTATGGAGAGCCAGAGGAAGATTCGGAGCAAAGGAGGAAAAAAAGCTTGGGATCCTTGTAGGTCGATGAAAACCAAGGAAGAGGGAAGAAGAGAATTGACACCTAGGAAAATATAATAAGAGAAAGAATAAAGAATTCCCAATAAAGTGGACATTCTTTCTTTTCTTTTGTCTAAATCAAAATTTTAGGAGCAAATCTAATAGGAGTAGATTAGTTGTAATCTATTGCCTAAACTAGACCCCTTAGGGATCATTTGATAGTAGAAGTTGACTAAGTTAAACTCATTTCCACGCATGAGGAATTACAATGGAAATTGGTTATAACGAAACAACTAATGTATAATTTTCAAGGACATTGCAAAGTTATAACTGGTAGATCAAGAAATTTAATTGTTGATGCTATGATTGAATTAGTTATAATTGTCAAACTAAGGAACTCAACTATTAATGTAGCCATATCAACAAAAATTCTCAAACTTTACATTAATGAAGTAATTAACCTAAGTTTTACTTGTATAGTAATTATCTGATGAAATTGAAACCATGTTGTTTAGCTATATGATCTTTGCCCATCTTCTACTTATATGATTGGGTTTGATAGATGTCCCTTGAGAGCCTAATCTTGAGAAGTATGTTCCAAGGGGTTGGTCTTTGTAATTTGGTCTTGAGAGGTTGATCTGGAGAAATTGGTCTTGAGTGACTAGCATTAAGAAGTTGATCTCAAGAAGTTGACCTCGAGTGATTGGCCTCAATGAACTAACTTTGTAACATTGATCACTAATGGCTGAAATTTGGATTGATAACTGAGATTTGATGAGTATAATTTTGCCTCTTCATTTTCTATGAATAATAGCAAGTGGTGTACTATAAAGTTTGCTAAAAACTTATTGTTAAGCGGTTCTTGTAATATTTTAAAGTCTATTTCTACCTTTGTTCTTATTATTTCATCATGTTTTCTCTTCCTTTTTCTTCTTGTTAATACCCTATCAATTCGAGGAAGATCCCACAACTCATCATCTATATGATTGATCAGTAAGACTATCATGGGGTCATGGATGGATCATCTAAAATCAGAGCTCATTTCTTGAACTAGTGTGGTTGAGACGAGATTTAGGAAGAAAAAGAGCCAACGAACCATGTACCAATCTGAAGAAGAGAATACGAGAGATGCCTAGGTTGCATGGTAGAGAAACTAGGTGATTCTTTCTACAACTGTGACACAGTTAACTCATATTGTTTAAACCCTATTGGAGATCTTTATGAACATCATTCTGCCTTGATGCTAGCATTTGAAGGTAGACTCAATGAAGAATACCATTGTCCAGGTCATATGCTACATGACAAAAGGAAGGAGAAATCCAAACCTGATTGAAGTGTCGAAGAAAAAGAAGCTAATGGTGTCAATTTGGCTCTTTTGTAGTTTGAAGGATGACAAAAGCACCCCTTTGAAGTTGAAGCAAAAGTCAATTTGCTAAGTTATGATTGAGAGGTGAATGTCAAGAAATTTGATAGGTGGATCAATCAGCTTGAAACCTACTTCTTTTGTTTGAATGCTCATTAAATGAGATAGTCTCTTTTGGCAAGTTAGAGCTAATGTGTCATTTCTATGGCATCGTGGAATGCCCAAGTCATGGAGCAACTTCAAAAGGATGATACCCCAAAAGTTCTATTTGATGGATCACTCAAATAAAGATGGCATAAATGGCACAACTTATGGCATCTACAAGGGTAGTTTGTGTAGAAGTATACTGAATTTTGTCGATAAATTGTCTCTTGAGTACTAGTGAGTGAAGTCTACGGTGATGTATGTGTGAGATTACTTGATCCAATTGCAACTGAACTTAGGTTTTGTTTACAACTCTTAATCAAGCTAGCGTGTTCCCTATGATGATTCGAAAGAAGAACAAAGGTTGACTAGAGAAACCCCCTTATCCCAAAATCTAGGAATTGTTAAGTAGTGGTAAGAGAAGAAAGTTGAAAGATAATGACTACAATCATCTAGGAAAGTACTAGTCATAAGTACCTCTAAGTAAAGCTCAACCATTGCTAGCTAAGCAAGCATACTGATGAAAGTGTTGGAGATTACACTTTAGGATATGCACAAAAGGAAGAGTGGAGACCAAAGGAAGAAGGCAATGGACAACATTTATTAAGGTTAGATGTTCGAGTCTATCAAGGTTGTTGATTGATGTGAAACTGACATAACTAGTAAGGTACGAGAGAGAGAGAGAGGAGCTTGAGAGGAACTATTGACTCCATGTACAGGTGGAGTTAGAGTAATCATTGACACGAGCAAATGAAAGAATCTTATTTCTATTAACCTCATGCAACAATTGGTACTCATGCTTATTTGTTGTCCTTGACTATGCTCTTTGGGATAAATGAAGGAGGTTGAGATGGAGATTGAGCAATAATGTTGAGGGATGTTTGTTATCGCCAAAGATAATATCAAAAGGTAAATCTATGAAGATGTGTCTATTGATTTTTGCAAAATTAAACTTGAGCACGGTATTTGTGGGATCTGGATCCTATATTACATCTAGAGTACTACAATATCAATTCATGAAATATACGAGTACCTCATATGGCAAGTTCAAGAACTCTAGCCCATGAACTTGGTAGTTCTAAGCTAAGTGAATCGGCAAGTAAATGCCTGTCGTAGCCATTTCATGTTGGTAATTCATCTTGAAAAGCCCAATGGATGAGTTGTTTAGTTATCAAGAACAAAAGGATGTACACTAAAGGCATTTGTTGATAAGTATTTCAACTTGTTTAAAGAGCCACATGGATTAACTCTTAAAAAGAATGTTGAACACGAGAACACCATCGTGTTAGATGCACCATTGTTGAATATTGGGATGTACCTACACTCAATATTAGAAGTTAAAGAAATTAGAAGAAAGTCAAATAATTGCTCAAGATGGAAACCTTGAAACTAAGTAGTTCTCTATGTGATTCACCTGTAATGATGGTCTCAAAGAATGGAGGATGATAGATTTGTGTCAACTATCATGATCTTAAGAAGATAATGGTTAATAATTGACATCATTTCTCATAATTGATGATCATTTGGAGTAATTGAAGCATTCACGAATTTCATTAAGCTTGTTCTAAAGTTTGGATACCGCAAGGTTCAAATTAATGAAGAAAAGATACTTAGAGAACTGCTTTCAAAAGTTGATAGGGTTTCCTCTCCAAGTTGAAAGTATCACTTGTAGAAGAACTAAGGTCTTGAATAGCTTGATACTAGGAGTAGCGGGTCTGAAGATCTCAAGTTGAGGTGATAATGTTTTTTGAAGAAAGAAATAGCCTTGGAGAAGTTATAAAAAATGTTGATACTAATTTCGAATTCTTGAGAATGTAGCAAAAGCTTATTTTATTAAAAACTTAAAGCGGTTTGTAAAGTGAGAGGAAAGAAGAGAGTTTGGGTCCTTACATGTTTAGAATGACTAAGAAAGAAGAAAGAGGGACTCAAAGGTTAACTCTAGGTTTGGGTTATTGGCAAAAGAGTGGAGTGGATATGGTAACTTGAAAATTGAGCCCTTGAATTAGATATTTGGGGGTCTATTTATAATTAATGAAGTGAATGTTATAAGTTAACTTTATTTCTTCATGTGGGGATTTTTAATTCGTTATTTGGTTATAATAGTTAAGAGTCGTTGGATGTGATGTCCATACAAGAGAAAGTGAATTGTGTGAATCACATATTCAAACAAACACATAATAACAAAACAGAAGATTTTTTTGTTTCTTAATAGCGCTTGAAAACTTATTTTAGATCTTATTGTTTATTTTTAAAACTTTTTGTGTAGAAAGTGCAACTAAGAAGGTAAACAATGATTTTTAGGTATTTCAATTCAATATTGAATAGGCATTCTTCTCCAACCAAAAGGCTAGGCTTACAATAAAATCTTTTTCATAGAAGTGGATAAGCAAAGTCCCACATTGGGCTAAAAGACCATAAAAATATCAAGCCAAAAGACCCTACAAAGTACTGGGCCAGAGGACTCTACAAAGTATCAGGTCAGAAAACTTTACAACACTAGTTTAAAGGAACCTACAACATCTAGTCAAAGAACCCTTTAAATCACCAAACCAGAAGATCTTACAACAGTGGCCAAAAGACCAATATAAAATCAAATGTAAAATCTCAACAATATGATAGAGAATCAATATAACAAGCTCAAATCACAAAGTTTTTTAACCCAATACAATTCAATCAGAAGACCATTAAAATGTGATAAAATAATGTAAGAATGATTTTCAACTTAGCTTAATAAATATAAAGTGAAGAAAAACTTGTAACCTTGCTCTTCATTTATCTTTGTAATATTGATCTTCGTATAAAATTTCTTTTTAATGATATATAAATGAATATTGGCCTATCTTTATGTTTGAACCCCTTTATATTAAGTATTAGTGAAACAATAAAAGTTTTGTTGTCACTAAACAAGTGGTGTAAGGATCAAGAATTCAACAATAACAACCTAACTATTGATTGTGGATTTATGCGTTTGTTTATGCCTTTATTGATGTAGCTTAGGTATAATTGCTTGTAAGGTGCTAATTTAGGAATATTGGGTGCTTGTCATGGATATTTGACATGTGGCTATATTTTGAAGCATTAATGGAGATTTAACAAATGAATTTTTGCTTCATTTGGTCCCTAAATTTTTCATATTACTATCTATATTATAATGAAGAGTAATCTATAAATATTTGCAATAATATGAAATGATAGAAAGTAACATTTGATTTTAAAATTTTGAAAATTTGTAACTTATCTTACAGTGCAATTGACTCATCATCCTTCTCTTCAAATCAAACCAGCTATGACTAGAGTCTTCACTGACTAACTTCTTGATTTTCCATTACTAGAAAATGTAACCAAGACGATGGAGTGCAAGTTGAGTGCCATAAATGATCTTTGTATGATGGACTATGAGTCTCTCAAAGGAGAGAGGAAGAACGTAAATGTTAAAGATATTCAACGAAAGAAGTTGAGGATGGTGGAGAATTTTAATCCATTGTCGGAAGCAATGTTGAGAGGCTTTTTGCTGGATGTTCTCATAGGTGCTTTCAAAGGTCTTATTATTGCAGTTTTCAAGGGGAAAACTCATCTCCCACCTTGAGAGGCCTCATTGGTGGAGACTAAAGCTATTATTTCCAACACTACGAAGGAAGCCAGAGGATCCTTAGATTTTAAAGGGATCTTTGATGTACCAATTTTGTTTTTCTCAAT
Organism: Vanilla planifolia; assembly: GCA_023846275.1. Taxonomy (NCBI): domain Eukaryota; kingdom Viridiplantae; phylum Streptophyta; class Magnoliopsida; order Asparagales; family Orchidaceae; genus Vanilla; species Vanilla planifolia. The sequence continues at coordinate 4,118,513 of CM043877.1, forward strand.
AACTTTTTTTGATATTCACAATAAGACACAAAATATCTTTTGACCATTGCCCAAGGAGAGAAATATCTTTCTAAGGCATGCATTACCAAAGTCTTGAAGGAGCTAAAGAAAGAAGAGGAAAAGAAAAGGAAGGGGAAGGTTGCTTTAGATGCTTCCTAGAAGGCTGAATTGGCTGTTGGTTTGTCAAAGATTGAAGAACAAGACATAGGGATTGATCTGACAAACAATCGTTCTTTAGTTGCAAATGCAAGAACTCCCTTGAGGTACCGAGCTACCGAAAGGAGGAAGCAAATTTGATTTTGGATGAAGATAACCTTGTATAGAGTATTCTAATCCCTCTTACCATAGACTTTGATAAGTTTATAGTTGTTATCTCTAATGATCTGAAGATGGCTTTGAGGCAGAACCTCAAGGAGGTCCAAGAAGTATCAAGAGACATCAAGATAATGTGCACAAGATGGTTGTCTTCTTACAAGCTCGTAGACAGTACATTTTTAGAAATAATGAAACTGATGAATCGATATGATGAAAACATTGCTTTAGGAGTCTCAAAAGAGAGCTTAAAGTATGAGATCATCTCTTGTTAAGAGAGAATAGCTCAGTTTGAGGGTAAGGTGAAGCTATCGAAGGATCAATTTGGCATAATTCTCTACACAGTGGAAGAAGTTGAAAAGAGAATAAAGATCGCTTTGGATCCAAAGAAGATTGTCAAGGAAAGCCAAGCTATTTTCTAGACTTGATTTTGGAGGTATGTGGCATACTAAAGGGGTCTCGATGTTAGAATTCCATTTGATAAAGAATAGTATTATATCTCGAGATTATTTGAATTCCTTGTTCGTGAGAATGCTTTTGGGATGTGCTGGCTTAAAAAGCATTGTTTATAAGTTTAAGACCTTTTGGAGAAGTTCTTCGAGATGCTAGCCCTTGAGGTTATTTCTATACACTTTTCTTTTTTTCTTTCTACATCCCTTTTATAATATGAATTTGCAAAAGATAAAAATTAATGAAACTGAAGAGATACTTATAAAAATTATTGTACCCTTTTCTGATGCCGTGATCATATTTTTTGTTGTTTTGGGGAATGATAGTTTTGATTCCACAAAATTCTGTAGGCTTTCTTATCTTGATTGGATAGGGGATGGTGCTTGATTACCAAGGAGGTAGAATTGTTTTTGATTGGTCACACTACACTAGTGTGCCTATTGGATCCAATACTCGATAACCATTGATGGTGGTTATATAAACCCTTAAATCCTTGTCGAATTCTTTACCATATGCTCCTCAACTTTATTTGTCCTCTAGCTTTCTAAGTCTATGAGCTTTGAAGGCTCCTAATCCATGGTCTCAAAGAAGAGTACCAAGGAAAGTAGCAGTAAGCCAAAGGGTGAAGGTTCAATCACTTTGAATCTCATAAAGAATGAGAGCTTTAAACCATCAAAGGTGACAACAAAGGGTATTTTTTTTGATCCTCACAGCTTTCGACTTCACCCAGACATTGTCTTAACAGGCCTAACCGTTCCTTCAGTGAAGAAGCAACCTTTGGTAGGTGCAATGAAATTTGCATATCTATTATTTTTTTTTTTATTTTATGGCCTTTTTGACCTTTCTAGTTATTCTTTGTAGAGTTTTTCATTTTTTTTGGTGTTATTCTGGCACAGTTAGCACCCAATGCGATGGCCATCTTTTATATTTTCAGTAGAGTCTTAAAGAAAAATGGCCTAAGATAATCAATAAGAAAATTTTTATTTATATTTGGAATGGTAGAGCCCAACTTATCTAGGCTGTGTACTTCAAAATGAACAATAGGTTGAACTATTATTCTTTCCATTTTATCCCCCTTTTGTCTTTAAACCACATTTGACCTGTGTTTTTGTGTGTAGATTAAATTTGAAGTTTTTTTCTCAACTGCTCCAGATCATGATCCTTTCATTCATTTGTTTGCTACTGCAACTATTACCTGCTTTCCTCTTACGCCTGCTTTCTGTATTCGCATTTGCAAAATTACCCAACATCACTTCCTTGTCAAAACTCATTAGATTGTTCTGGCTGCTTTCTGTTCGAAACTACTATTCTGAAATGTGTGCTACTTTGATTGATTTTTACAACACTAATAAAGATCAACAAACTTTTCTTTGTCATCTAAGTGTTGAAACTTTGTTCTACGCACTATTCTTAACAAGGTTACTCGTTGTTTCTGTTTCAAATTGCAGCAGTTGTTCGTTATCTCCTAGTTTTTCTCTTCATTTCTTTCCTTCTTGTTTTGAATGATGAAACAGACTCCTCATCTGAGTTATTTTCTGCTGCTATTATATTGAGTGCAATGGCTGATTGCTCTAACAACGGAAAGATTAGATTGCCCAAAACACCTTCAATGAAGACCATCAGGGCTCGCAAATCCCCACACTTGGTTGATAAACAAGACGGTTTTTCTACCGATGCACGACGCGAGGATCTACTCGTCAAAAGAAGAGCTGATCTCCTTCAACATACTTCAAGATGTTCATCAACTCCTCTCGGGGCTGCTTCCTTCCAGGTCAGGAAAATGCCTGCAAAGCCTCCTTCTGCTGCCTCTGGGGGTTCCTACATCAAAGATTGGATCAGGAGCAAGAAGAAGAAGCTGTAAAAAGATTGATTGTTCATTTCCCCAAGCCTTATAGTAGAACATGATCTGTCAAATGAGAGAAGCAGCAAGCAATGTATTGGAGATTGATTGAAACATGGCTCTTTGGTTTCCCTCTTGTTTGAACTCTGGCAGTGGAAAGAAAGCAAGAGGTTGGCATTTACTCCATCTCATATACCTTCTTTATATGAAATGTTCTTGATTGTCTAATAACGGATGTGTTCTTTCTTATCTTCAGTGATTGGTAAACCATGGTCAAAGCATCGAGAAACCACGACGATGTTGATGCAAGGCTTAATCCGATCTCCACTGATGGTAAATTTTCCTATAACTCATTAGCTTCATGCCTTTTCTCCTTTAAGCAGCTCTTGATGGATGTTATCACTTTTTGTTATCTAAAGTTTTTAATACTTGCATATGTCCTTTAATCTGAACTCATCAATCTAATGATCAATCTAACGATGCCAAGCTAACATTGCTTTTCATTTGAATTTGTTATTATAATTTTTAGGATTTTAGTTTTTTTTTTTTTATTTTTTTATGTTGAATGAAGTTTATCTTTAATATTTTTTTTCTAATGATAAATTTCCATTCAAAGACTTTGACCAACTGCACCCATTTTTGACCAGAGCTCCAAATCTAGAAGGAAATAAAAATCCTTCTTTTACTGATTCCACCACCGTAGGAATTCCACAAACGCTTGCTTGCGTCAAACGTCGTTTACGCGTCATTTAAATCCGGAAGCGTGAAGGCTGCGCTCCGTCGACTCGAACCCCGATCATGGAGGAGGAGGAGGAGAAGGAGAAAACCGGGCCATCCATCTCCCAAACTCGGCCGATATTCGCCGGCCACAGTGCCAGAATTGCCGTCACCGACGAGGAGGCCGCCACGTTCGCCGTTGACCCCGGCGCCCTCTTCAGCCGTCCCCGCCGCTACGTCCGGTGCTGCGGTCTCTGCCTCACCGTCGTCCTACTCGTCGGCGTCGTAGCCATCGTCCTTGCCTTCACCGTCTTCCGGGTCCAGGACCCAACCCTCACCATGAACAACATTTTCCTCGCCGACGTGCTGGTCTCCGGGTCGAGCCCGCCCTCCGTGAACGCGTCGGTGGTGGCCGACATCTCGGTCCGGAACCCTAACGTCGCGGCCCTGCACTTCGGTGACAGTGTCACGGAGTTCTACGTCGAGGGGAAGGTGGTGGGGACGGGGCTCGCCGCGGGATCACGCGTGGGATCGAAGGATACGACCAGAATGAACGTGACGGCGGATGTGGTGGCGTCGGCCGGCGTCGGTGCGGGCATGTTGGGGATGACGAGCCGGACGGAGGTGATGGGCCATGTCAGCGTGTTGGGGATCTTCAAGCGCAACGTCGGTGTCACCATGGGATGCAACATGACCTTCAATTCGAGCAGGCCGACGGCGGCGGAGGCGGCCGTCAGCCGAAGCTGCGTGGCCGATGTCAAGTGACATCGGGTCAATCGTCGCGTTTGGGAAACGCGTTGTACAACAAACAATGCAGCTCTGTAAAAAGAAAAGGGTGTTCTATAAGTACTTTTGCAAAGCTGTTTCCAAACGAACCATCAGTAATCTCTCTTACACAAAAGAGTAGGCGAGAGATTTTTTTATGGGTGGAATTTACATTTGAAGATTTATAGTATTGTATATATATGGGAAATTAAGAAGTTATTTGGTATGGTGTCTCACATCAACTTGGTCTCATCTTATTGAATTCATAATTGACAAAAATTTGTTGTATTGTTGATCCTTAATCTCTATTTAATATTAAATATTTTATATTTTTTAAAAGAAATTGAGATATAATTAAGATTTGGTAATTGTTATCACATAATAGTTAATTAGGCTTTAAGAGCTATCAAAGAGTATGTTGTTTGGCTACTTATTATCGAGAAATACTTTATAATATAATTGATTTTATCAACTTGTTAAAATAATTTTTTGGGTTTTGGAAAAATAGATTAAATAAATATTAATTTGTTGATCAAATGTTTATTTATAGAAAAAATCTTGTTTGGAAACTATTTGTTAAGCCAATTGTAAGTCTTTTTTGTTCTAAGTACAATCCTATATAGTTTTGATTTAAACTTGTTAGGAATGAAGTTTTTCATTCTTCATATGACTATCATAATTGTCACTTAGTGTCATTTGTTCAATACTATTTAGAACACTATCATTTGTTATTGTCCTTAGTCGTTAAGTTTCCTTAAATGCTTCTTACCTAACATTGAAGAAGCTACTAGCAATCTAAAAAACTATTTTAAAAGACTTAATTTTAAATACAAGAAATTACTAAAAAAAATGATGTTAATTTGTTGTAACTAATATATTCAATAAAACAACATAAAAAAATTATAATTTTAATATTTTTAATTCATAAACTTAAAATTTATAGATTTTCAATTATATCTACTAAAGTATTTTCTCATAAGATTATTGAAATGAGTATTTTGATTGTTTTATTTTTTATAATGAAAGTAAAATAAATTTGATAAGATCAAATATGTAATCAAAATATAATATTATTTAATAAAATATAGTTATAATGATTTTTACAAAGAATAAACTTAGATAAAGACAAATTATATTTTTAATCTTTTAAAACAAAATAAAGTATTAACCATACTGAAAAAATAAATAATTTTTTTTTTAAATATAGTGGTGCCTTCACATGGTGCTTTGTAGTATAGAGTTGTTATGTTTTCTATTATGTAATTTATTTTGGTAAAAAGGTAGTTTACTTTGCATGACAACCCCTTTTAAAAGAAAGCATGGAGATAAAGCTTGGAATCTTAGAAAGAAGTAAAAAAGAAATTTTTTTCTTTATGATGGTGAAAGTTCCATTCTCATAGAGACAACATGTTAGTCTTTGAGAAGACAAAATACTTGGAGAATGCAAACATTATTCTAGACCTTAAGTCAAGGGAAGATGAACACAAAAGTCCTAAATGTCCAAATGAATCCTCCTCATTTCTTAATTCAATCAAAGCATCTTGTCTAATTAAAATTATCATTGTTTTTTTAGTGAAAACCTTTTAAAAATATTGCTTTGAACTTTATTTTATATTGAATATCTTTTGAAAATATATTTTTAAAAGCTCATTTTTAATCACAAAAATTATTACTTTATAAAGTCATGATGAATTATAATATCTTAGATTTATAATCAAAATACATGTATCTTAAAAATCATATTGCTAAAACTCTTTGCAAATAGTTTTTGAAAATTAAATTTTAAAATACTTATTTAATAAAAATAGAATTTAAAAAAATACTTACTTGAAACATGATTCGTAATAAGGGCCTTAGAGATATAAAACTATCTTTGACCATTTGAATAGTGTTATATATATAAGCAAGGGAGATAATATTAATCTTTTCTTAGAATTCTTTTTTTTAACTACAAAAAAATGATTTAAAGTGAATAGAAATAAGTCTTTTAACATAACTATTTGAAAACAAATGGTGTTTACCAATTTAATCCCTATGTTTCTTATTCTTGAATAATAGAATATCAAATGTTGCTTGCTTCCTTTCGTATCAAAGAACCTACTTAGGTTATCTCAACCAAGTTTTCTTACATAAGTTAGTTCAACCAACCCATTCATTATCAAGTCAATATTTTAACATAAATTCCTTCTTAGCCCTCTCACTTAGAATTGGTCTTTGCTAAAAAGAGAGAACAATTATGTCTTCTTTACGATGACATCTAGTTCAAGAGTTTTTAAGTATTACAAAAATTTAGTACCACTAAAAAGCATCTACATACTAAAATTTTATTTTACTTAATTTAATATATTTCTAACTATGTAATAAATGATATTTTATTCATTTTCAAATCAACTAGTTAAGAGTACAAATGAAAATAGCAATATAAAATCATTAAATAGTTTCAAATACTAGAATGTTCTTAACAATATAATCAATTACAAAACTATTATCTAAGTGTCTTATGATGTGTGTCATCTACACTTACATATGTTAATAAATAAGTACTAAACTAACATGCAAGGTTAATAGATTAAATAATAATAAAATATTTTATAATAAAATAAATGAATATTATATAAATATGTGCATAAACATGAATAATAATAAGAAATTATATTTTATAATTTTTCTTATATGGATTGATGACTATTTCATCATACACCTTTTTTTTGTATATTCTTCTCTATATTAAGTCATATTTTTTATGATATTAGTACCATCTAAGTCATGTTATATCTCATTATGATATCAACAATATTTTATATCATTTACAACTCATTGTAGTATCGTTATCACTTAAGAATTATATCATCTCTCCTTGTGATATCATAATCACCTAAGATATATCTCATCTTCTAACAGTATTGTCACTCTAGGCTATTTATCTCATCTCAATATAACATCAATACCACTCAAGATTATGACTATATTTATTGTAGCATTGTCATAACCCAAGACTATATTACTTCATTATATAGAAGACATTATTCATCATAGTTATGGTTCTACTTTATCATCTATTTAATAAGATAAAATATTAAAAATTATGTGTAATAAAAATAATAAGCTATGAAATAAAACCCCTAAATGAGGTCTGATAATGAAACAAACTCTCTATTATTAACTAAATAATATCATAAGAAAGAAATAAAATACAAATATAATAAAAGATCTAAATACATAACTATATATAAAAATATGTACAAAACTCAAACAAATATTTTATTATGTCATATTTTAGGAGTGTAGTTCTCTCCCATAGCATCAAACTCCTAATTCTTAGTATAATAGATGTATGACTTATGATGTAATACTAATAAGATTTGTAGATCACAAAAGATAAATATAATATAATAATTAAATATAAATAAATATTAATATAAATAAGTAAACATAATTAATAAATTTAAAATCATACAATAAACCATAATAATAAATCATATAAGTTTAAAACTATACCAAATATCATTTATATACCATACATAAGTTATATGAAATGTAAATGCTAGTTTTATATTATTTTCAATTTCTAATATTTCACATAATATCAAGCCCTATTAATGATTTTATGATTCGTTTGAGAAGCTTGAAAAAGATTTTATGCCATCCAATGGTGACAAAATAGAGTTTTAAAAGTAATTTTGAAGTACTTATAATTTTAGATAATTTTATAATTATTTAATAATTTCTTGAAAAATCATGCATTCTTAAAAAAAGGCACTAGTCTTTATGGAGAGAGAATGTCAAATTTAGATTATCAAATTATTAGATATCATATAATGCAAATTTCATAAAATTTGGACTTGAATAGATCTTATAATGGAATATCAAAATTATAAGAAAATATTATTATAAATATTTTTAGAATAAAAAATTATTAAAAGTATCATATAATGTCAAAACAATTTAAAAATTACAAAATAATACTTATTTTTTTTATTATGAATCCAATGATATTATTTTTATTTAAAAATTATATTTCTAAGATATCTTATTTATAAGAATTTTTTTATTTTTTATAAAAAAATTATTAAAAATGTTAAACATTGTCAAAAAATTATAAAAATTTTAAGGATGGTAAAAGTTTAAGAGAAATTGATTTTAAAATTTATTATCCCATAAAATCTTTGAGATTAATTGGATCAAATATTTCAAAAAATAAATCTATTTTTTTAATTAAAGTTTAAGAATTTTCTAAATTCTAACATTCCTAACCTAATTTTCCTAATAGCCAACAATTGAAACCACGTTAAATAGCAATTGTCGACTACAAAACTATTGAGAGATCTCAAAAGAATATTAAACACAGTGTAACCCTTATTTTATTAAAGTTTTGTGTGTTAAGAAGGAGAAAATCAATGATTTTATTGATTTGGGAAACCATATGACATAAAAACAATTGGGAATACAAATATTCCAAATTGGAATATATACAATAAGTGAATTGGCCATTAAAGGAGATCCTTTACATTACATTAAAGAACTGGAGAGGATTGTGAGCAATTATATGTGAATTGAAGAGAGTTGTATGACTGAGCTTTCATGAAATCACAAAATTAAGTCTTCTTTTATTTAGGCATTTTAGCAATTAGATCCATGGTAAGAAGAAGGATAGCTAAGAATCTTGTGATGTATTTGCTTGATTTTTGTCACTTACAATTTAAAGACCTTAGAAACTATATTTGATAAATCTATAAAAGTTATATCTTATTGATGTTTCATTGTAATTATAAATTTTATATTTGATAGAGTGAATTAAGATTTTATTATTCACATGATACACATTTAATTTATTTTTTTTATATCAATATATTTTTATATGTAAAATTTATATTTTCATATCTATTAATATGTGGGATAAACTTTTCATAAAGTTAAAAAAATTAAAAGTATAAAAAATATTTTTCAAGAGGAAGAAAAGAAGAAAATATAATTGTGAAAAAATTAAAATAGGTTAAAATATTTATTAAGAAAAATGAATTAAGTTCACAAGAATTTTGAATAAACAATAAAAAGTATTAAATATATAACTTAAAAAATATATTTTGAAAGAATACAATCATGATATGATCAAATAAAAAAAGATTCAAAAGATATAATCTTAATTATGAGAAATTTATATATCTATTCAAACCAATGATAAAATTTTAAATCCTAGTTAACTAAAATAATAGTTTCATGTCATGTCAACTTTTTTTTTTTTTTTTTCTCTTCTTATTTAAATAAAATAAAAAAATGGTTATCAAGCTTGGAATCTCTAAAAGATGCAAAAAAGATTCTTTCCTTTATTGTGGTAAAAGTTCCTCTGTCCCAAAGATACCACATGCTGAGTTTTGAACAGTAGTCTTGGTACTAAAAATTCATATAGAATTCATGCATAAAAGTAGCCGTTAGAACCAAGGTTAGATGAACATAACGTCTCATGAGTTCGAAGGAATCCTTGCCACTCTTAGGTTATGTTTTTGACTCTAAAATAATAAAAATAGAAATATGATAAATCAAATAAGAATATATAATTATATAATTGATATATAGTGACATTTGATAAATAGTCAAATGCAAAATTTGAAATAAAATAGATATATAATAATTTTTTTAATTTTTAAATAGATGATAAGCTTAAAATATAATTTATTAGGATTTTTTTTAAAAAATTTAATAATAAATCTTACATAAGGTTCATCACTAATGATTTAAATATAACTTCTTAAATAAAACTAAGTTTAAAGACTATTTAATGAGTTTGAAATTATTAGAAACACACAAACAAGTGATAACTTAACCAAAACTTAGCATTTAAATTATTGTTAAAATTTGTTTGGTTAAGAGTTGATCAAATATATTTTTCAATTCATCTTTGAATCTATCATAAGTCAATGGAAGAAATATTATAATTTTTCTGTTGTCGTCTCATTAAAAAAAAATTTTCAAAGATAAATTTCTAAAACATATTTTCGAAAACTCATTTTCAATGAGTTCTTTAAAATTGATAATATTTGATAACATGATATAGGAAATAATTAATAAAATAATTTATTATGAATTGAGTAAAATATAATTTTGAGTACAAAAGAATAAGAAATTTTCTAAAAAATATATTTTTTAATTTTTTTTGTAAAAAATGTGATTTTAAAACTAGGTATGTAGAACCAACTATCGTGAATTCAATCAAAGCTTATTATAAAGGAGCATCTTCATATTTCAAAATACTAAAAAATTATCTTTGTTTGTGACCCGTTGAAAAATATAAATTACATCCATTAAGTTATTATTGATTATTAGTGTACCCTTGTTATCATTAGGGTTGTGCTATCAAATTGCTATTATTGAAACAAAATCACTCATCATCAACCTAAGATATCAAGCAATCCTATAACATCATAGTGGTTATCAATATAATAATACTTCAAAAAAAAATAATACTAATATATAATAGAAATTATTGAGTTATAATAAAAAATATTAAACTAAAATAAATAATAATTATTATAAACAAAAAATTAACTTTCAATACTATGAAGGTAATTCTACATTAGTAGTTTCATAATATAAAGTTGCCATATTTTTTATTATGTAATTTCTTTAGTTAAAAGAATAGTTTCATGGGATGTAAACCCTTTTTTATTTTTTTTAATTTAAATAAAAACTTGTTAAAATGGAGGTCAAGCTTGGAATCACAAATGGAAGTTAAAAAGGACTCTTCTCTTTATTGTGGTAAAAGTTCCATTCTCCCAAAGAGACCACATGCAAAGGCATTGAACATTAGTCTTGGAAGTACAAATACATAAGAGAATGCAAACATAAAAAGTAGCCGTTGGAGCCAAGGGGAGATGAACATAAGTACAACATGTCCAAAGGAATCCTCTCATCTCTTATGTCTTTGTTTTTCCTTTTGTTGGCATTAACACTTGGAATATAATAATATTTCATAAATAATAAATATAATAATATAAAATAAATAAATACATAATTTTATTCTTTCATTTAAAAATAAAATGAATAATTAATAATTAATTTATGATTTTTATTATTTATTTTTAATTGATGATAAATGTCTATATGAGTTTATTTCTAATAATTATAATGTACTTCTAAAACAAGGTTACTAGTAATTTAGAAATATACGAATTGATTAAATGAAACTTTAATTTAACTAAAAAACCTATATATTTTTAACTTATTATTAGAATTTGTTTGTTAAGAGCTTATCAAATGTGTATTTTTTTTTATTTCTTCCAAAAATATGCACTAAATTCTCCTTAAAATACTAAAGGCATTTATAGATGTGATGAACAAGTCAAGCTTTCAACAAGTTTATTGGGCCAATTCAATGAATTTATCTATTAAATGTTATAATACTTCTAAGTCATTATGATATATAAATTTATTGAAATGGGTTTTAAACAAATTTAAAAATCTCATATGAAAGTAAGTTTTATTAAGATGTTTTTTTAAGGTCTATCATATCCTTAAGTAATATTTCAGAAGAGTATGATCATCAATTGTGATCCTCACCTTTATTTACTAATCATAAATTGATTACTATTAAGAATTCATCTAACACAAGTTTACCAAATTTATCATACATATGAGAGATTTAGTATTATCAAAAAAAGATAAAAATTGCATTATAAACAAAAAAGAAATATTAGTCTCTCGATACCTTGATAGATGGCAACAATAATAAGAGCCAAGTCTCTTCAACTAAGTATCCCAACACTCCTAATAGGAATGATAGCTACATAATCAAACTAATCTTAGCTCTATCATCTATTCAACTTGCAAGTAGATCTATCCTCCATCAATCTAACACATTCCATTATTTTAATAAAGATAGCAATTTAAGATATGTTTATTAATCTCTTTATTAACCATTTAGGTTTATTGAGTATTAAATTAATAAATACAAAAAAAAAATTTGAGCCATATGTATATATATGATAATTATGTTATTTAAAAATTCTTAATAAAATAAGTGATACTATGATTGACTAAAATAACATTTGTTCTTTTGATAGAAAAATCAAGCATCAGTCTTAATTTTATTTTGAAGGATATAATTGTCCTTTATCTTATTGATATTATTTTTTATTTTTTAATTAAAAAAAATGTATTTCAATCAAACATCATTGCATTTCAAATAACACTTAAATAGAACAATATTTTTTTTTGAAAAGGATATATTATTATATCAAAGGTGGTAATGCCACACAGGTCTTACAGTAAGATCCTCAAGGGGGATCAAACAAAAAATCAGACAGCATAAGTTTGAGAAGAGGCTGGGGAAGAGATCCCCCAGGAACCCAAACAAACTCATGAAGACAAGCATCACGTGCAACCCAGTCAGCAGGCTCGTTCCCCTCCCTGTGGATGTGAGAAAACCGGAGAGCCTCCATATCCCTAACATACTGAAGAGTAACAGCTAACACCCCCTCCCCATTGGGGTTGGTAACCATATCCCGAGCCACCTGAAGTGCAGTCATGGAATCAGACTGGATCTCCACGGCGCGATACTGGGGAAGGGATCCTGTAAGAAGGTCGAATGCCAAAAGAATGGCCTGGACCTCTATCATGTCAGCAGCCACTGAGATCATCCTCTTGCCCGCCACCATGAGAGGTCTACCCAAGCAGTCTCTCACAACTACACCAAGGCCAGCTATGGAGTCACCAACCACAGCATCACAATTGACTTTAATCCATCCTGTTTGGGGGGGGGGGGGGGGGGGGGCGTAGGGGAAGCCAGCCATGCGTAACAAGCAAATCCGAAAACCTGCCAGGATTCCCACTGGACAGAGATGAATAGACGAGATGCCTCCTGAGAGCCGTGCTTAGCTCGAACCTGATCGTCCGTGACAACGAGCATGGTGTGGGCACGTGGCAGTTGTGTTTGAACGCAGTTCTCTTCAACCATATGTAGTACATGGTAGTGGCAAGCATTGCCACGTGATGCACCCCAACGCCGCACCGCGCAGCAGGAGACCCCATAAGCCGGAATAGCATGTCCAAAATTCTGAATCCGGACGCCGTGCTCGTGGGCCAACCAAGCTCCAGCAGGTAAATAGATCAATATACCAAATGAACACTTATCCCCCTTCGATTTCTTTTTTTTAATAATATTTTCTAAATTTTTGTATTTTAAAATCAAACACACGCCAAGTGATTTTGGCATTGTTTGTTTCAATTGTAAACAATGTGCCGCACATGAATCTTATCACTTACTACCATAATATTTATATTTTATTTTTATTTTTTAAATAATAATAAAAATAATGTGTCGACATTACTTATTTTAACTAAAAATAATTTTTTTCAACTTTATTTTAAGCATTTTTCTTATGTTTTAGACAAAAAAAAATCCTTTTTATTTCCATGAATTATGTTTTCTAAAAAGATTATAAAGGTGGCAACTTTATAAATTATTTAACAATTTCTTAAAAAATTATATATATATATATATATATATATATATATATATATTTAAAAGCTATAGGGCATCCAACAACCAATAAGAGTTTTTGGCTTTATTAAATAAACATATATACAAATACATATTATACAATTTAATTTTATTTTAAGCATTTTTCTTCTCTTAGACATAAAAAATAGTCATTTTCATTTGCAAAAGTTATGTTTTTTTTAAAAAAAAGATTATAAAGTTGTCTACTTTACAAATTATTTAACAATTTATAAAAAATTATATATTTTTTAAAATAGAGCCCTTCCAACCATCAAACGTAAGGGTTTTGGCTTCATTAAATCAAACCAATCATAGCTTGGGACAAATAGCTTTGTCTTATTAATAAATAATAGAGCTGGAAACTATTAAAAAAAAGAAAAAAAAAAAGCTTTTATTTACCATCCGGTCAAAGTCAACACCGCGGTCGCTGTAGTTGTTTGCTGCTGGGCTCGAGAAGCAGAAGCAGAGCAGCGTAATAAATAGCGAGAGCACCAAACGTTACGCAACGTCGTCGTCTCCGTTTGGGAATCATGCGGTGCAAGAAACGGACAAACGCTCAATCCCTCAAACTAACAAAACCCTAACCCTCGGTTTCTCCGCAGTTCTCGCCCCCTCCAAAGATGACAAATTCATCATAAAAATAGCTTGGTAAACTATTAATTACATTCAAGGAGCTTGCTTTCTTTTCAGTTACAGGAAAGAAGGACATGGAGAAAAGATTTCAGTGGGCGGTTAAAAAAGAAGTCGTTTGCCACTGTTCTCGCCTCCCTTTCGCTGTCTCGTTATCCGGCCAGAGTAGAGCAGGGTGGGGGTTCGGAAAGAGACGGGAAAAAGACTCGACCTTTTTCGGTAGCTGAACTGATGTGAAATCCCCACCGTCTTAGGAGCTGCAACTCTCTCCGGGACCGCTGTTCGAAGGCGTCAATGGCGATTTCGATTCTGGATGAAACAACAAACATTCAGTCTTGTGAAATAAACATGGAGGAGAAGACGAAAAACCAACGTTTGTCTTTCTGTACCGTTGATGGCGGCGGAGAAGGATCGTTTGCAGTGAGCAATGGCGCTTTGGATGCCATCTTCCTGCTGGAGGAGCGAATCGTCACGCCGGCGCGAGGGGTTCGGCGGCGAGTCGGCCGAAGCGACGGAGGATTTGCTCTTTCCGAGATTCTTGTTCGCGACCCTTAGCTTCCCCGACATTGCCGACTTCGTCCTCCGGTGCCCAATTCTCGCCGTCAAATACGATTCTGTTTCTTCCAACCCTGTTTCTCTTGTCTTCGTCAACGGGCCCGAGAAACCGTACCTTTTCGAGACCCTTACATAGAACGGCTTGAACTTTCTGAGATACTTCTGCACGACTTCCTTCGAATTCCCTGATTTCTTCTCCTCCGCGACGTGGGTTCGGGAGAAGAGGGAGACGACGGGCACTTCCTCCACCTTGAACCTCACGAAGAACTTGCTCAGTTGCTGAATCTGCTTCGGGGAAGCTCCGGCAGCGTCGAAATGCTCCTCCTCTGCCCCCGACACCTCCACTGCCGCCGAAGATTTCGCCTTTCGGAGACGTAACATAAAGACACGAAACCTCGTCGCCGACCTCAGGAGCGAGACTGAGAGCTGAGACCTGACATCGCTCTCCGCCGTGGAGACGAGCTTCCCATTGTAGAACAGGTGGTCGGAAGGGTAGATAGATAGGTAGTCGTCAGACCGCAAGTCGGCCTCCGACGAGGCCATTGCGAAACTGTGATCATTTGCGTCTCCCGCTCCGGAGGCGGAGGGCACGGCGAACTCCAGATCAAAGAAGGGACCATCGTCGTCCTCCTCGGAGGCGGCAGCGGATTCCGATGCCTGAGTGGAGAAAGAGGCAGCGGAGCGAATGGAGGCGACGGCCGCCGCTCCGCCGCCCCCTTTCCAGTACTTGAGGAGGCTGAAGGAGTCCATGGTTGGGAGAGCCAGCGAGGCTATTCTGATTCCAAGGCGGAGGCTTTTCGGCGGCGGTGTAGCAGAACACTACTCAGAGTTAGAGCGCACTAAAATGAAGCGATGGGGAGGAGGAATGAAGGGAACCGGGGGAATTAAATAGGAATTGATATTCCGTTTGAAGTCCGCGCTGCACGTGTCATTGCGCGTTAAGATCACGTGACTTTGAAGTTGGCGGGTGAAATGCCACAAGCCCTTCATGTGCATGAACGTTTTTATTACTATGTATTGAAAGTTGAACCATGCCTTTAAAAAAAACCATTTTGGTCAAATCCAAAGTAAGGTAAATTTTTGTATAATTTAATAATTATGTAAAAATCTCAAAAAAAAAAATTAGAAAAATGAAAACTTTAATTAAATAAATTAAATAATTAGTAATTTCCAATTTAATTTAAAATATTAAAATTAACAAATATTTTTATAAAATTATATTAATTTTAAATTTATAACTTTTTAATTAATAAACATTTAGTAAAATCATTGTTTGGAAAAACTATTGATAAATTATGTATAAAAGAAAAAATTAACAGTTTTGTACAAATTTGTTTAGTTTCTTGGAATTTTGTCAAATATAAGTCATTGAAATTATGTTTATATTAAATATCACCTTACAAAAGTCATATTTGTACTTTATAGTAAATGAGTGTCTTAGTATAAATAGTTAAGTCTATCTATGTAAGTTGTTTGTGTGCTTAACAAGTCATATATTGATTTTTTAGAGTCTTCAAGGAAAACATGATAAACTATTGAAGAAGGTTTAGTATAGCAATAAAGATCCTAAAGAAAATTGTCAATGATGTTAGGTATCTAAATTGTCATATTAGATTTGTGTTGTTTTTTATATTTGTTAGTTTAGTATTATTAATTTTTGTTGTTTGATAATCTCTTATTGTTTATTATATGTTTTTCATCCTAAACAACCCTCAGACATGTCCAATGGGTTCATGGGTATGCATGGATCAACTTGACCTATCAAAAAGTTTTTTTTTTCTAGTTGAATTGTATTATGAGGTCATATAACTATACAAAATATTGTCAATCATTCTCATCACCCATTACCCAATTCGTATTCTCTAATATACTAATTGGTAGGACCTAGTCCAACAGCACTGTTTGGTATTTGATCACATGACATGATCGATTTGATACTGCCTAGTATGGTCATGAACACTATACAGGATAATATAAATTATTTTTAGTATTTAGTCAATAGCACCAATAGTCATGATGCATTTTTGTTGCTCATAGCCTCTTCATTTGTTACTTTTTTCCATCTTGCCTTAGCACTCCATTTAAAGATGTATTTTGATCGATTTGAGGGTATTGAACATGTCTGTTAACTCGTTCTTGAGCACCTATGCATTTGTGAAACATTGGAGCTCTCAATTTCTTTATCTCCATTTGAGATATTTTCATTGATGCTCATTTGGGTTGGTTCTATTCAATGAGAATCTTGTTTGGATGTTTTATGTGATTCCTAACTAATCATAAATAAGATTTTTTTTAAATTGTTGTATCTTCTTTAATTTATTTGCTTATAAATGGAAAGTCAAAATTCATGACTAATCCACTCTATTAACTACAAAATTTGAACTTTGGTTTGTATTTAAGAAGGTTTTATGAAAGATTCCTAATGATTTCTAAATTAGGACAATTCAAGTTTTAGAAACCAATATCTTTCTAAATCTTAAAGTATTTTTCATGTCAAACATTTCAATGATGTGACAAATGTCACCAAAATATTTGATTTGACAAAACTATAATAAAACCTTAGAAGCCTTTCATGTCATTTCAAACCAAGTTTTTACTTTTATTTATCATTTCTTTTAACTAAAAATTCTAGAATTCTTAAAATATAATTAGTTTATAAATTTTATATGAACCAACGATTCAATATACCATTTTATTAAATTATAATCAATAATGTAATTAATATAAATTCTAATTAACTATTCAAGATGTATAATAATCTCTATTTATCACCAAAATATTTGATTTGATAAAACTATAATAAAAGTCTTTTATGTCATTTGAAACCAAGTTTCCAATTTTAGTTATCATTTCTTTTAACTAAAATTTCTAGAATTCTTAAAATATAATTAGTTTATAAATCATAAATGAATCAACAATTCAATATACCTTTTTATTAAATTATAATCAATAATGTAATTAATTCAATACTTATTAACTATTTAAGATGTACAATGATCTCTATATATCATCAAAATATTTGATTTGACAAAACTATAATAAAACTTTAGAAGTCTTTCATGTCATTTCAAACCAAGTTTTTTACTTTTATTTATTATTTCTTTAAACTAAAAATTCTAGAATCCTTAAAATATAATTAGTTTATAAATTGTATATGAACCAACTGTTCAATATACCTTTTTATTAAATTATAATCAATAATATAATTAATATAAATACTAATTAACTATTCAAGATGTATAATAATCTCTATATATCACCAAAATATTTGATTTGACAAAACTATAATAAAACTTTAGAAGTCTTTCATGTCATTTCAAACTAAGTTTTTTACTTTTATTTATCATTTCTTTAAACTAAAAATTCTAGAATCCTTAAAATATAATTAGTTTATAAATTGT
Organism: Vanilla planifolia; assembly: GCA_023846275.1. Taxonomy (NCBI): domain Eukaryota; kingdom Viridiplantae; phylum Streptophyta; class Magnoliopsida; order Asparagales; family Orchidaceae; genus Vanilla; species Vanilla planifolia. The sequence goes on from CM043877.1 coordinate 4,136,679, forward strand.
ATATGAACCAACTGTTCAATATACCTTTTTATTAAATTATAATCAATAATATAATTAATATAAATACTAATTAACTATTCAAGATGTATAATAATCTCTATATATCACCAAAATATTTGATTTGATAAAACTATAATAAAACTTTAGAAGTCTTTCATGTCATTTCAAACCAAGTTTTTTACTTTTATTTATCATTCCTTTTAACTAAAAATTCTAGATTTCTTAAAATATAATTAGTTTGTAAATTATATATAAACCAACAATTCAATATACCATTTTATTAAATTATAGTAAAAAATGTAATTAATATAAATACTAATTAACTATTCAAGATGTATAATAATCTCTATATATTACAAAAATATTTGATTTGATAAAACTATAATAAAACTTTAGAAGTCTTTCATGTCATTTCAAACCAAGTTTTTTACTTTTATTTATCATTTCTTTTAACTAAAAATTCTAGAATTCTTAAAATATAATTAGTTTATAAATCATATATGAACGAACAATTCAATATACCCTTTTATTAAATTATAATCAATAATGTAATTAATATCAATACTTATTAACTATTCAAGATGTACAATGATCTCTATATATCACTAAAATATTTAATTTGACAAAACTATAATAGAACTTTAGAAGACTTTGATGTCATTATAAGCCAAGTTTTTATTTTTATTTATCTTCTCTTTCGACTAATGTTTATACGTTCTTATAATAAGTTTTCACATTCATATGTTTTGGTTTGATAGATTATCATTTTTTTTATAATTTTCAAAGAAAAGAATAATGTAAACTTGAATAAAATTTTAGAGAACTTCCCAATTAGCTTTCAAAACTCCTTTACAAACACATCTAAATCTCCTCTCCCAAGGCGCTTTCACTAAAGGGGTTTCCAACATCATAAACCACAGCTTGGTTGATACCATGGTCGCTATTATAATAATATATGATTATATGGATCATTTATAATAATAATGATAACAATACAATATGTTATCCATTATTCTTTATTTATTGGCATGGTCTTCAAATGAACATTAATTGTGACAAACTAATCAAATGAATATTTTAAAATATATCATTATTTTTAAAATTTTAAATTCATTTGCATGACACAAATTTCAAAGCAAGAATCAAATGTTGATATTTTAAATAGAAACAAGTGTATTAACACATTCATATTGGGATAATAATTATAAAAGAATAAGACATCATTTTTTAAATTATTTTTTTATAATTTGATATTTATCTACTTTCTTATAAAAAAAAGTTCATCTTAAAAATCACATTTGAAGAGCTAAGAGATTTTTTTCATCATATATACTTATATTTTTCAAGTTATTTCACTTTCAAGTTGTATAACATTTCAAATTTTTTTAGTATGATAAAACATATTTTTTTAGTATGCAATACTTATATTTGTTATTTGCAAAAATATTATGAGAATTATTTGATTTTAGGTGCATTTTAAAGTGTGCTAAATTGCAAATATCTTAAAAATGTTCGTTTATGTATATCATTAGATAGAGCTTTGTACGAGGAATTTAATGGAATACAATAGGTAATTTTTTAAATTTATTTGGATTTTTAAGAAATTTTAAAGTGAAATGCTAATTAAAGGATTTTTAATTGATTATTAGATAAAATATTTGATTTTTTTAGAATATCAAAAGATTTAAGATCCTTAAGTATAAGTTGGTTACTTGTGAAACATCTATAAAAAGCTAGAGCTTGGGAAAAGGTAGTGATACATATCAACTAAGAAAGTGTAACATCCCTAGCCTTTCTTAAGTATTATCTTAACTACAGCTCCTTTTATTATTGCTTTTGTAAGATCTCTCCCTCTTATTTAACCAACTCAACGCTACTCTCAACTAAGAATATTTAACTATGAAATTATCATTAAATTCAACACCTTTTTATAGAATAAAAAAGTATCGACGTACCGTACATTAGGGTTGTTTTATTGTACATTACAATAACATGATTGTACATGAAGAAAAAAAGAAAACTAATTTAAAGTGAAATGTTGGATGCTTTAAACATTTATATTTGAGAATGTTTTTTAAAAAAGAAAAGTATGCAATATTATTAAATTATGAATCCTTTAATATTAGAAGGATTAGAAGAAGAGAAGCTTTAAGAAAATTATGAAAATATTATAACATAAACATGTTATAATAATTATGAAGTACATACTTAGGCATCCATTGAAAAAAAAATGAAACAAAAGGAAAAATAATAAAGGAGACATCCCAAAACAATAAGATATATAAACTAAGATAATTATAATACAGATAGAATATTATTATATAATTTAAAATTGATTGATGTAATGTGATGTGAACCTAATTGTGTGACTTTAATTGATTGTGCTCATATATTTTGATCTTATATGACATATATAATTATCAAAACATGAAATATGAAAGTGAAATAAATAAAAAGAAATAAAAAAATAGGAAATTAGGGCATAAGAGTTTAATGATTTATATATTATATGTGATGTGATGATAAAAAAATTTTAAGATTTTTTTATAACGCTATCTTATGGTTGCCTAATATGATGAGTTGAGACCATCATCATTAGCACATAGTATAAGGTCTTAGATTGTATCAAATCTCATATTTTGATTTTGTTAGTATTCTGTTCAGTGTGATGATATGCAAATGCCCTATTTTAGCTTATTTTTGAAGAATAATGACAAGAAGAGTTGATGTGATTTGAGATAGCTAATTAGCTATAAATAGAAGCTTAAAGATGTGATGATATCACAAAAATATGTAATGATATAATATCCTATGGAATGAACATAATGGTTATTAGAGAAAATTAAGAATCTAAAAATAAAAATATGAAAAAAATATGAAAAGATAAGAAATATGAAAATAGATAAAATAAAAAATGATAAAAAGATAAGTACTATATAATAACAAGTATACATGAATGCTTGGGCATGACATATGAGTACATACATGTGTATGTCATAACATATTTCTTTTGAGTATTTTTTTTAATTGCATGAACACTTATTTTTGCTCTTATTCTTTCTTTTTTAATATGTTATTTTGTAACATACTTGGCTTTCTTGGAGAAATATTATCTTGACTATTTTAATTTTATCCATTTTTTTCTCTTAAAAGGCAATTCTCCACATTCTTGACTCTTGGAATTATTGGTATTATGGTTTCCACCACTTTACATGTGTTGGTTCCTTTCTTTTAAGGTTTTAGGATTTTGATTAAATTAAGTTTTAATAAAAACATGAAGGATAATAATATTATTTGTATTTTTTTTATCAATTTGCCCATTGAAAAGTTGTTGATTAATTTCATAAGAATCTACTTGAAAAACTCTACTCGTCATCAAATTTTCACATTTTTTAATGTTAGTGGTATTTCAATAATTGTTTAACTCAAAATCCTTATAATAATTATTCTATTATTTTTTACTTTTTTAAATGCTTATCTTTCTTAACAATCTCTCTTTATATGAGAATAATTTTATTATGATCTTGCATATAAATTTTACATCTTAGCCAAATACATAAAAAGAAAATGGTAAGAAGGTTGAACATTTAAAATGAAGAAATAATAAAATAATAATTATAAATAATCTTAGTCTTAAAATTATTAAAAATACTAAATGATATATAAAAATACAAAATTGGGATGAAAAGTAGATTTAGTCAAGTAAATTCATACTTGTGAATTTTTGGAGGTTAAATTAATAAAAAAATATAAAGAATACTATTACCTTTAAATAAAACTTAATTTAATTAAAATCATAAATCTTATATTGCAAAATCGATACTTATGAAGTGATGGAAATTGCACCATCGATGATTCCAAGAGTGGCTAAAGTAAGGAGGCACCTTTTGAGAGAAAAAAGGAGAAAACTCAAATGATTAAGGTGATTTCTCTTTAAGAAGGTCAATGATATTATAATATAGTATCATAGTCACCTATTAGTAATCTAATGTAAGGTTAGGTCTTTGAGACTTTACTTATGGATCGAACGAAGAGACCCAACCCATGAAGAGGATAATGAATTTCTGAAGAATATGAGTTAGGAGAGATAATCTCAAATTAGATAATGCAAATATAATCTTGGGTTATAGATAAGCATTTGAAAGTCTTTAAAAGGAGAGGCACCTTTTGAGAACAAAAGCATACGTCATTAATGATGCAAGTTAAGTTGTATCGATGAATAATATTAAGATAATCTATTGGATCATATAATATTTTTCTTATGTACTTTTTAGTTTTAGTTGTTTTGGGGTTATATTGGTTCATTTATAAGACTATTATGAATTTTTAATTATTTTTTTATATGTTTATTATTTTATTATGAGGGTTATTTTTGTCATTTTTTAGTCTTAATCTAGTATTATAATCTTTTTAAAACCTTAATATAGAATAAGAAGAAAAAAATTAGTTTATTTGACTTTCTTCTAAAAATTATAGTTTTTTTGCATGCATGCATGCACATTCTTAGGTTAGATTTAAGATTATTCAGTTTGTAATCTAAAGATATCTAAATTATAATTTGAATTTATCTCCACCGTGTTGTCATCTTTATCATTATACATGCATGCATATCCTTAGACTTGCATTTAGGTTCTTTTGGATTGTGATTCAAAGTATCCAAGTTGTGAATCAGATTTATTTTAATCATCATCATCATCCTCCTCATCATGTATGTATGCACATCTCTAGATTATTATAAGTTATTGTAGGTTGTGATATGAAGATATCTAAGGTATGATTAGATTTATCTTTAACATCACCATCATCTTGATCATTGTTGCTTTCTACCTCATATCCTATTACATGAGTTCCTCCTACTCCATCCTCCTTATCTACATGGAATGAGACAAAATCTTTATAAGGTTAGGAATGTTATATGTTGAAGAAATAGGAGTGTGTGTAAATCCTATGAGAGGGAGGAGGGTGAATTATATGTTTAATTTTTTTTGTTATTTTTAGATCATATTTATTTTTTAAAATTTTTTTATAAAAATTATTTTATGTTTGAAAACTTTGATATTTAAATGTGTATATATATATATATATAATTTTTATTTTTTATGATTAAAAAAATAAAAATAAAAGTTAGAAAAGTACACCAAATTTTTAGGTTGCTCGATTCAAATTAGAACCTATGTCGATCCCCATTCGATGTCGAGACAAACACCACTACTAAGAAAAATTATAACTTGATATTTTTTTGTTACTTTTCACCTTCAACCTATTTGAGACTTTTCCTTATATTTCACCTTCAACATAAGATTTTTTTCTTACGGTTCACCTCTAACCTACTTAAGATTTTTTCTTATGAGTTCAATTATAACCCAAGCTTTTGTGAGCTCAACCTACTAAGATTTTTATTGAGAGCAAATCGAACTTAGGCTTTTGTAAATATGAAGCCACTGAGTCTAAAAGAAAAATAAAAAATATAATGAAATTTTTTTAATTCAAAGTATAACTTTCTATGCTTGTTGATGAATAAAATAAAGAAAAAAGAATCCAAATTATTAAAAAAAAAAGTAAAAAATGAAAGCTTAAGAGTATTAAGATTAGTGGAAAGAATTTAAAATTATGTGTAGTAATAAGTAATAGATTGTTATCATGAGATTTTATACTAATAGAATATCACATAGAACTTTATTGAGATCTCAAAGTTTGGTTCATATTGATTAGCTATTTTATGTATAAAGGTTTCATTTTTTAAAAAAAATTATCTTAACCATTAGAAAGTTAAGAAAAAAAACTTTTCACAAGTTATTGTCAAACAGCTTAAAAAGCTCTTACAAATAGCTTCTATAATGGCTCAAATAATGGGTAGAAAAATAGTCATTATGTGGGATAAACCAAATCATTGGATTTGATCGAAGAGGATTTGGATCGTTAGATAAAAGATTATTAAAGCGGATTAGATATAGATGATTAGATAAGGACAAATTAGATGTGGGCCATCCAATCACTTTTGATGGATCTAGATCATTTGATTTATCAATAATAAAAAAGGGAATGATCTTAGTCGTATGATTCAAAATAAAGAGATTTGGGTCGTCAGATTAAGGTAAATCAACTAAAATTTCGTATCAATCGTGACCATTTGATTGGGCTCATCGAATGGATGGTAAGATAGATCATTTGATTCTTATTAAAGAGGTGGGTCTGATCTCTACTATTTAATCATGAAAATGTTATCATATGACACTAATTTGCTCCCAGTTTGGAGTCCACATTATGCAAATGTTTATAATTTTGCCTTTTATAAGGCTTTTTACATTTGTATAGTGTGAGTTGATAGGTAAGGTTGCCTCCTTTTTGTGTGCTTGAGATTTCACCACTTGAGTCATATGTATACATGATTATAAGTTATCATTTTGGGTTATATTGACCAATTACACACTTCATACAAATTTTACCCAATTCAATGCTTCCGCTACTTTATCCTAATCGGGTTTAGGATTGCACTCTAACCAAGTTTGAGCCTAAGTTGACTTTCTTCCAATTAGTCTCCTGACCCAAGGCTTCCAACCCTCTTAAGCTTGGTCCACCCGAGTGCTTTACACTTAGAACCATGCTTTGGGTTAACATTAGACATAACATGAAATTTGACAAAAATATATAAGTAAGATTTAACCAAGGAAAGTATTAAGTGAGTAAAAATAGAATATTGGATGTTTCTTAAATAAAAAATGATTGAATAATTTGATTTCTTAAGTAATATTTAAAAGTGATACAAATAGAGAGATATGCTTATAATTAATGATAAAAAAACTAATATTTTATTTCACAATAAAAAATATTTTTAAAGTTGATTTATTTATCTTCAATTCTTAAAGCTTACTGAATATTTCAAAATATTTTGAAGATCATTAATTCATCATCTTTAAAAGTATATAACTTGTTCTTTACAAGTAAATTCGATTCATACTAAATAAGTTCATTAGAATAAAATGTTAAAAATTTATGACTTGACTCATCAAATATAAAAATGATCTAACATATGTTTACCATATTTTATACTGCTTTATTATTTGTAGTTGTTAGTTTTCATATTAAATATTTTTATTCTCATTACATAATTATATTATAAGTTGAGATATAAACTTGCACATAACTAGAGATACCTAGTAACATGTGGCATAGGATGTTAAGAATGAGTTATATTATGTTAACCATAGGAGAAAATTGTGTAAGAATGTTTTGTATTTTGTACTTTATATATAATTGGTGTTGTGCATGAATATTGATATAGATTTTAATGGATAGTTGTAACTTATAAGGTGTACATGTGCATTACTATTGTTCAATTTTTTTTCTTAAAAATACGAATTTTATGTGGTGTTTTTTGTCACCATCACATAATTTTGAATTTTTGTCATCAAGATTTTTTGCATACCTTTTTGTGGCCCAGTATTTTAAGAAATGTGTGCAGTATCAAGATATATTTTAAGGAATGGCCAAGCGAGGCATGACAAGGTGGTATTATTGCCCAAGTTTGAGGACCTAGGGGGGATTAATAAGTGAATACATTGAAGTAGCATGCATAGTACCTTATTACATACAATTATTGATGCCCTTTGTTGAAATGTTTAGTTATCTTGATATCTAACATAATTTTGAATCAAAAAAATTGGGTTAAACAAAACTCAAAAAAAGGTAAATCCCATTCAAGTGATAGAATAAGAGGATCTAAGAGAAAATTAGATAAACATAATATCCAAATATAGTTTCCTTTCTCCTCTTTAGAACCTTGGGGAAACTCTAGAGAAGGTTTTCAAGTGAACAAGCTCATTAATTAGTTTTATAACATTCATCTTCCCTACTTATAGAGAGAATTCTCAAAAAAAGAATCACTAAACAAGGAGTAACTCTTGTGCAAAACTTCTAAATGAAGAAATGAGAAGAAGAATAATAAAAATAAATAAACAAACATATGAGCAAATATAAAAGAGATTTACAAAATAAAATCACAACATTATATGTGACACTTATATTGTTTAATATTAAAACTTGGTATAAATGATATTTAAAAATGGTTATTTGATGCATAACATGTGCAATTCACATTCACCTAATCGTAGAACCATCATAAATGAGATTTAAAATGGTATCATTGTATTTCATAAACATTAAATACTTATATGATATAGATGATAGTAATCATTATGACATCTCTTTTCATATGTATAACGGAGATATTAATTTTAAAATGACTTGGATTTGCATTGAAATATGCAAAATAACATAAATGTAAATTGTAATACACAATAAATACAATTTTCTTTCACACTTATATAACTTAGATAGAATATGTTATCTCATGCTTTTATTTCAAGTGTAACTATATTTGCTTTAATATTGTATTGGTTGGTTTGCTCAGTGAACCTATAATAGTCAGATTAATCCAATTTGATTAACATATTTAAGTATATTGTGAGTGAGGGCAAAGAGTAAAAAATGACAAACAACTTTTGTTGTAATATAATGGCATTGTAATAATAACAAAGCAATATGATTAATTTTACAAATTATCAATAGTCTTAGTTTCCTTATTGAAATTAGTTATTGACTTTCAATTTTGAATCAAAGTCATTTTGAGAAGTTTTACTTATATCCATTATATATTTGTTAGTTCATATTGGTTTTACAATTCTGAGATTTATTATTTTCTTGATAATGTAATAGATTTTTTGAAGATAGTGATTCTTAGGAAGTATATTTTGAATTTTCATAGGATAATAATATTGTGGATATTTAGACATTATAATTGAGCTTATGTGATGGATCATTAAGTGATTAATATTAATAACCACGTGTGTTGAATATAGATTTAAAATGTTTAAATCATAACAAATTTGATATAAATATATATATATATATATGAAATAATAAATGAAATATAAGAGATGCTCTGTTCATTTGAAATCTAAAATTTGTATTAAAAAAATGTGATTAAATAGTTTTAATATTGAGAATTTAAATCCTAAATTTGTGATGGGTAAGAAATTATTACAAAGGTCATATTAGAACAATTGAATTCATAAGGATGAAATGATAAGAAGACTTGATTGAATCCTAAGGCTATAACTTTTGTTTTATCCTTTTCTTCTTTTACATGTATAGAAATAATTACAATTATCAATATCTGCTATTTTTTAATCATAGAACTCTTAAAGTTCTCAAACTTTATTTAATTTTTTTTCATTATTTGACAAAAGCTACATTCTTTTTTTTTGTAAAAAGTGTTCAAAAACATCACAACAAGCAAGCCTTTAAATCCCTTGAAATTACTCCTTCATATCTACCATTTTTTTAAAGCATTGTTCATTCCTCTTATTGTACCACATGTTGAGCTTAATGTATAATATAATTTTCTTAATGTATAGTACAATGTACACATTCCTATTGATACTTTCTTAACAAGATGAACCCTTTTGACCCCTCACAAATGGTTATTGTATGATATGACAACCTTAGCACATAATGTATTAAGCTCAATACACCATACATTAAGGATCAACCACATCATCCATAACCTTTAAAATCTTACACCATTAATTAGCTATATGGTGTGTTAGAAAATAACATATTGTACATTTTCTTTGGAAATTTGTGGTCCAATTATTACTCATTCACAAAGGTCTGAAAGTATGATATGTTAAGAAAATAACTTACCATCCTATTTTCCTTCAGAAAGTGTTAGTCATAAGCCCTTTACCTAGTGTATTGCTCAAGGATCTTAATGTACAATCTATTTAAGCTTAATAAGCATTGTTAGTACACCAAACACGAACTTTGACAATGATTTATCCAAATTAAAATTTGATATAATCCTAAACTAATCCAAAGCTAACTCTTAAGTAGCTAAAAGACTAACAAAATAATAACCCAAGGAAAGAAAAACTCAAATAAGATCATACCTTTAGTAGCTCTTTGTGAGATCCACAATCCAACTCTCCATCAAACTCCTCTTCTTAGGTTTTAATAAAACTCTGAACAACTATTCCAAGCTGTCTCTTTATAATAATTCGTTTAATTAATCTCCAATGTTCTTCTAAAGAAGATATTACATATGTGTTATAAATTCAAAACCATAAAGATGATGTTTAGTGAATGCCTTGAAAAGTACAATGAAATACTAGTGGTTAAATTTCGTATTTAAGCATACCATTTTAAATATCTTGTCATAAGGGATTTGTGACTATACAATTTACATTTTTCAAATGCCATTTGAATATTTCATAACTTTTCTAAATATTATTTTTTTCATAATTTATAAATCATTCATCCTTAAAATCATCAATTGATCTTAATATACCCTCATGATATTTTCAAGCACGACAATATCATCATATGAAACAAAACATAATATTCTTAACTATAATTAGCAAGCATGATTTGAATCAAAGTAACAACTGCCCATAAAAACAGGTATTGGCAAGACAATAAACATTAAAAGTAGTCATTAACCATCAATATTTAATATTTTTCTTTTTAAATTCAAACTCATAATAGATCACTAAATTGTATTTATTAGTACATTATATCGATGAACTTATGATATACAACATTACCTAGATTGATTTTTATTTTGTAATGGTTATGTTATATAACTGAACTTGTTTGTGAAATTCTCCTTCATAAGCCTCGAATTGTTCTCTTTCTTCTACAACCTAACAAAGAATTTTTCTTAAATTCCTTCTTTCTCTTTCTCTCTTTCTTTCTTTCTCATGCTAAGTTGAAATGTTTCTTTAATTTTTTTTCAAATTTTCTAAAATCTTTGTAATGCTAATAGACTTCTTTTATAATCCTTTGTTCGATTCCGCATATCCTCACACCTTTTCGTCTCTTTGAACTCTTCAAATATTTTATAGACGTCCCTCCTCGATTAGTCAACCTTTCCTTTAACTCAACATCCACATAGCCTTTGATACTAGTAGTTTCTACCACTTTAGATTGTCATCCATCCAAGGTTTTTCTCTCGGATTAAGGATATATTTGATAATTTTTAAATTGATTAAAACCTCTTATTGATTTAATTTTTTCAATATTTTGATCCAATTATCTCCAAATATTTGTCAACAAATTTATATGAATCTAATTGATAAGCTCCAGTCATCATCTAATTTTTAATTTTTTTTATATTATTTAGTATTTTTAATATTTTTTTTAAGTCTAAGATTTCTTATAGCAATTATTTTATTACTTTCTTTTTTAATGCATGGCCTTCTTAACACTTCCTTTTAATTTCAACATGATTTTATTATAGTCCTCTCTATAAATTTTTTATCTTGACTATATTTTATAATTTTATAATTTTACTTATATTTTTAATAATTTTTTAGATTTTTAGTTTTATAAAAATGTATTTTTTAATTCTTAAACGTCATTGATCTTTTATTTTCTGATGCAAAGACTTCTAATTTTCAATATTTTAGTATCTTATTTTTGAAATTTGTCTCTTTTTTTAGAAGTAACTCATTTTTGTGAGTCTTTATAAAAAATTAATAATTTATCAAAAATTTTAAAAATTATTAAATCATTATTCAAATTATTTATTTATTTTTAATAATATTTGAATGTTTTTTATTTTCTCCTTAAAACTTCGTTATTTTCTCCTTAAAACTTCAATCAATCTTGTTTATTATTTTTTTTATCAAATTCATCACCCAATAAATTTTAAATCCAAAATTAGTTATTTAAATAATTCTTTCACTTTGAGGATGTTATGTATGGCCAACTATCAAGAGAAGTCTAGATATATGATTAATTTCATAAATATATGATATAACATGAGATCCAATTGAGTTAGGATAATGGTTATATTAAAAAATCATGACTTTGATAACAAAAAATATAAAAAGAGTATAAAACACTAAAAATAAGACAAAAATGGTATAAGTATTAGATGATAATAATATTATTTTATGATTACATATATATATGAACATGATATACAATATCATATATGTAATGATTTCAACATATTTATATTATGCATATGTTATATATTTTTATTACTATTCATTTTGTTACTTCAATGCTACATTACCTATTATTTTGTTTTCATGTTGTTATTCATTTTCCAACTAAGTATATTACGTTAAAAAATATTTATCTTATAAGTCAATATATATATTTTTCACAAAGATGGATTTTTTTAAAAGATTTATGGTATTGAACCTTGAGAGTGAGAAAGCATTTTTTAGAACTCTAAAAGAATCTTTGTATCTGATAATTTATATTGTACCACAATGGTCATCTATTTATAAGAAGATTATTATCACTTTTGTTTAAGATTTGATATCTTTGAGATGCAATATGTGATTATTTATATTGGATTATGGAGCTTGCAATATTTTTTTCAATCATCTCCACTTATTTTAAGTTGTATTTTTGAGATTTTACTGCATACTCTATTATAACGTAATGATATTTTTTTAATATTTTATTTAGTTTAAATAAGTAGATGACATTTAGATATTTTAATTATATGTATATGATGGATTATTATATGGTTGATATTGATAATTATATAGGTTAAATACAACTTATGGAATACTTGAATTATATCAAATTTGATATAAATGCATATAAAAAATGAAAAAAAAAACATAAATAAAATGATATTTGTTTGAAAATATAAAACTTTTAAAAAAATTAAATGATTTTAAGACCAGAATTTTGATCTTTAAGTTTGTGACAAATAAAAGAATATTACACTAAAACTTATTAGCAATATAATCAAACATACTCTCAGACTAGCAATAATCTCATTTTTGTTGATGTGTTCAAGTTTTCTATCTATAATTAGTCAAATTTTATCTTATGTTTTCATATAATGTGAGTTATTAAATAATTTTTTAATGCCTCTAGTTAATTGTTAAATTTCTTATTGATTATATCAATCTCAAACTTATTCAAACTCAACTATTGTTAATTCACTTAGTTTCATCATCCACTTTGTCTCTTATAAAAACCCATCTTTGGTCAACAAAAATGATCTTTCCTTGCGTGCACTTTTTAAGCAATATTGTCTTGTATTCTCTTTCAACTTCATCTTACTCACTCTCCTTATTTAAGGTTCTTAATCTTTCAACTACAAGTTTGCTTATCCTAGTTTGTGTTTTTTTTTCCCACTATTTTAGCCTTGCATGAGGATATTATTTTAATAGAAATGTCTCTCTTGTTATCACAAAAAAATGATGAAAATTTTTTATCCCATTTGCAATAAGGGTTTTTGTTCTTTCATGGGTTTTTTTTTGTATTTCAAAAGTTTTATTTATTATTCTTTGTTTTCTTACTTTTTTTTCATAGTTACACTTTTAGTTTATTTGATTCCTACACACTTATATGTGACATACTCTACAAGAATGTTAGAACTCATTTTTGACATCAACAACAATTTATTTCCAAATATATATTACAAATTATCTCATAATATTTGAATTCATTTTCATTTAGTTACTTATTAACTATAACATATATGATTGATATAATAATTTATGGTATAAACTAATTTTAAAAAAGAAAATTGTTTTAAAACATTAAAAGAATAATTTTTTGGATATCATTTAAGTTTATTTTATTACTTCATCATTAACTCAATGAGATATCGTTTGCTTGAGTTTAGGCTATGATGATTGAGAGCATCAATCCTTGATATTATTGACATGTCTATGTGAGAGGGGGAGTCTATCATTTGGTGGTTCTAATTAGTTAAACTTATCAACCATGAAATAGCATACATACTAATTCAAAAGAATAAAAAATATTTTTATAATAAATCATTATAAATAAGTTTTAGTATAATGTCAAGTTGAATTGATAATAATAAATAATATGACATTGATCTTTTTTAAAATTTATTATTTTTTAATATAAAATATTTTTTAATTATTTTTACCTTTTAAATATTATAATAAAAAAATACAAGATTAAAATTTTCTTTGAATATTTTTCTAAACTCAGATATTTGGGAAGTAGGGATAAATAACCAAAAAAAATCTCACATAAGATGGCAATCACATTTAATTATAATCTCTTATAATTATACCCATAATTGTGAACAGCGCCGAACCGAGCGGCTGAGACGCGGCTCAACGCAGAAACAAACCGTACGGTGGTTCGACGCATCCGAAAAAGTAACGGCACGGAGACGACGTTTGACGCTCATACGGCGGGGGCCACGCGTCCGTCGGAAGACGAGGCAAAACCGTCAACTTCTTTTGAAGGCGTCGCCCACATCTTAACGGCGTTATCCAATAACACCTATATTATAGTCCCTAGTCCACGGCCGGTACTCAGTTATTCGAATTTGTCCGACGGAGAGAGGCGGAGACACTCACCGATTTAGGGTTCTGGTGATGGCCGAACACGGGGAGACGCTGATCGAGAAGATAGCTGAAAAGATCCGCTCGGATGACTCCTCTTCCTCGGATTCCGACGATGAGAAGAACCATAAGTCTTCTTCGGATTCCTCCCTCAAGTCCAAGATCCATCGCCTATTCGGTCGGGAGAAGCCCCTTCATCAGGTTTTCGGCGGTGGAAAGCGTATGAGCCCCCTTTTTACATCTTTTCTCTTTTTTATTGAACAAGTTGGATTTTCGTTGTTTTGGTTGGGATGAACGGGTATTCGCTAGATCGGTTCGGAAAAGATTCGTGTGTTTTCGATTTTGATGTGCCGTTCGAGCTGGGCTCTGTCGATGTGTTGTGGGCAAATAAGATAGGATCTCTTTCTGAAGAGTGGGCATCTTCTTGTCTTTGGTGGAATGTTTGTTGGACTGCTACTTGACCACTAATTCATCTCAGGTGAAATGGGTTGCTGTGGAAAAAGTTGCTACTTTTAATTCAGAAGCTCTCGTTCTCTACTAAACTTAGATCTTCCACGAAAAGGATCAGTGTATACTGCTTTTAACTATGCATGGTTGTTAGTTTCTGTAATGTTTTGAACTTGTTTGTCCTCCCTCTGTGCTTTCAGGATGGCAGACAGTATTCGTACAGAATAGGTTTATTATGAATTCTTTTACTGATAAAAAATGTACCTTGCAAAATTTACTCAGCTGCGGACTTGTTCTTGTGGAGGGATAAGAAGGCATCAGCTTTAGTGCTCGGCGTGGCCACTGCTATATGGGTTCTGTTTGAGTTGATGGAATATCATTTGCTTACTCTGGTCTGCCATTCCCTCATACTTTCTTTGGCCCTTCTGTTTCTCTGGGCTAATGCAAGCACATTTATCAACAAGTAATGTTTGTTATGCCTCAACATGTTCTTGATCACTGTCGATTTGCATTTGTTCGTGGCAGCTTCAGGAAGATTGCTCATTCTTTTTATTTTTAGATCCCCACCGCACATTCCACAGGTGAGCATCCCAGAAGACCTTGCTGTGAACGTTGCACTTTCTCTAAGGTTCGAGATTAACCGTGCACTTGCCTCATTAAGGGAGATAGCGTTAGGCCGTGATTTGAAGAAATTCCTTTCTGTATGTTCTATGTTCACAATATCCATACTTTTTTTCCAATTTATGTATGTATGCCATTGTCTATTTGACACCAATCTGATCTCTTGGCTCATTCAGGTGATTGCTGGGTTGTGGGTTGTTTCAATTCTTGGTGGTTGCCTCAATTTCCTCACCCTGTTTTATATAGGTAAAACATTGATGTATATGTCTATATGCATTTTTCATTATTCCGGATGATATCTTAATAGCATTTTTCTTGTGAAAAATGCAGTGTTTGTTCTTCTGCATACGGTGCCTTTTATTTATGAGAAATATGAAGACAAGATAGACTCATTTGGTGAGAAGGCATCGGCTGAAATCAAGAAACAATATGCCATACTGGATTCTAAGGTGCTTAGTAAAATTCCTAAGGGACCATTGAAGGATAAGAAGCACTAGACATGCTCCCAACGGTTTGCTGCTGCTCGGATGTCATTTCCCAAGTGTTATGTTTATGGCTGTTATGTTCTATTACTAACAGTATCTTTTCTTTTCCTCCTTTTTGTTTTTTTTATCAACAAAATGTTTCTTTCTCAGCTGCAGGGGTTTTGGTATTATAAAATGGCAGTATCTGCGTTTATGTATGGCATATGTACATCTAAATCTGCTTTAAGACCATCTATACATTTGCTTCTTTGGATGGGTTAAAGTTTATTTTGAAATTGAGCATCTTGTTTTATGGTTTTTAAGAAGAATCGTTTTGCTTGATTGTTGTGTATTTTGGTGTGGGTTCAATTCTTCCTTGGATTTCATTTATGTGGTGAGATTTGTACTGTTGAGTTGCCCATTTCCAAGTTATATTCATCATTTGAATGTTGAATGAATGTGATTGTATTATTTTATCATTGGAATTGAATGTTCTTTACCTTCATGGATGTTCATGGGATTTGTTGAATATTTTTGTTCTTTTGAATGCAAAAGGTACAACATTACAGTGAAGCTTGGGACACCTTAAAGCTGGATGTTAACAATCACCATGTGTTATGTTTATTTCTATGTGCAAATTTGAGATTAAGGTTTTTTTAATGATCGTTAAAAGAGATTTTTGTTTGGTGATTTTTTTTTTTAAATATTTTATGCTAAAGATCAAATTAACCCTTTGAATGTTATTTTTGTTGATAAAAAATATGTTTTTCTATGATGGCTTGTTTATTTTGTTTGGATTGAGAAATATTCAAAACTTGGATTAGATAAACGTTTAGTCATTGTTTATTGAATCTCATTTATACCAAAACAACTATAAAAAACTGCTTGCAAATGATATCTAAGCTTCTTTTAAATAATCCTCTCAAATGATCCCCATCTACACAACTTGTTATCATAAGTACAAAATAAACAAATCTTTAGAGAATTCAAACACTAGCCAGGTTCTTATCAGCAAAAACCCAACTTTTATAAACAAAACTAAACATTAGATTGAGTTTCCCCTATGTTACATTGAAAACAAAGCTCCAAAGCATGCAGCAAACAAATAATGCATATACAACAACAAACCATAACAAGTCATCTATTGAGACTCATCAGGTGGTGAATTCAAGCTTCATCTACTGTACATCAGCTGGACATCCGCAGGCCTTTTGCTTCTTGATTCATTGCTTAGCATTTCTTTGGAATGATCAAATCTTACATGTACAACTGTTGTATTTGTCTGCTTGGTTTCAAAGGAAATAGGTAAGCAACTGCCTTTTCCTGGAGCCTCCTTCCCCGTACAAGTCATTCCACTGCTTCAGCTCTCCCATTATTGATCCTTCAGCAGCAAAACTAGGAGCAACCTGCATCATCAAAGAGAACCAACCAAGCTCACAGAAGAACATAAGCAGAAGAGAGATGTGATGCTTGGTTTATATCATGTGTGGATGTATTCATGATATTGTAACTTTCAAATCAAAAGATAGAACGGAACCCACAAATTCTAATTTTGATGGAATACAAAAAATCGAATCATCATGCATATTGTAACTTTTGGTTCAAATTTTCATTTTGTAAGATTGATTTTATGTTTTCTTGTTTTAATCTAGGTTAGAATTTGATTTCTTGATCTAGTTTCAATCCATTGATCGAAGTCTATAAAAAAAGAAGTCTAGCTTTTTGTGTTCAATTCAGTTTATGAGTAAAGTTTGAATTTTTGGGTCAGGTTTTCACTTTTGCTTCATTGAAAACCAATTGTTTGAATTGGTTCGTTAACCAAATACACACCTTAGCAATCTTTATAATTGGGATGGCATGGAACAGCAAAATTGGCTAAGGGAAAGCTATACCATGGGATGAAATGACATTTTGGATAAAGAAATCAAATGCCAAATAAGTTTAAAAAAAAAAAATCTCGGTTATAATCACCACTGACCTGATTCTTTGCCTGCCTCATGTCTTCCATGTTTAAAGGTCTAAGGGTTATTGGTGATTCACCATCTTTTTCCCCCTTTTCAGAAACTTCAGTAGAATTCTCTCCTCCATCAACCTTCGGCTTTCGTTCCTGTTAATGAAAAAAGAAAATCTTTGTTTAACATTCTACTTCAACTAAAATGAAACCAACATGGTAGCTTGAACACAAGAATTGACTATGACACAAACTAAGATAAAAACTTTGTTATAAATGCCTGCAATCAATGAGATAGATAGCCATTACCAAATCCCTTTTCCTTTCTTGCTGGATGAGCTCCCGCAGAGGACGATATGCTGCTGTAGTGCATAAATTCTGCTCAAAAAGTTCACTTTATCAACAAAAAAGCTTTAAATTTTATCTATAAAGTTAATGTTTCACAATGCAACAAACCTTTAGATCACTTCCACTATACCCCTCTGTCATTGTTGCAAGTTCTTTGTAATCAAGTCCTTCTTCAACCTTCTCTTTTGTCAATAGTGACCTCAAAATCAGTTCTCTGCTCTCCACGGATGGCAAGCCAACCATTATCCTGCACATCATATAAAATGATGAAATATATGTCCAAAGGGGAGGGAAGAACTCACATATGCAAACAATATGCAACAAACCTGCGCTCAAACCTCCTAATGATTGCTTCATCGAGGTCGAATGGTCTGTTTGTTGCTGCAAGAACGAGGATTCTTTCCCCGGGCTTCGTCATGAGCCCATCCCAATGTGTCATGAATTCATTCTTGATCTTCCTCATAGCCTCGTGTTCACCAGCTCTTGTTCTTTGCCCAAGCATGCTGTCAACCTCATCCACGAAAATAATAGTGGGAGAGACCTTTGCAGCCAGTGTAAACAAAGCCCTGACATTCTTCTCATCTTCTCCGAACCACTTCGAGGTAATGGTGGACATCGAAACATTTATGAAGCTTGCACCAGCTTCGTTAGCTATTGCCTTTGCTAACATTGTTTTTCCTGTTCCAGGTGGTCCAAATAGTAGAATTCCCCTACAAGGCTTGAGAAGACCTCCATTGAAGAGGTCTGGCCTGCGAAGAGGAAGCATAACAAGCTCCTGAAGTGATTCTTTTATATCATCCAAAGCTCCTATATCATCAAATGTAACTCCAATTTCACTTGATGGGATCACTTCGGGTCTGATTCTCTTCTCAAACTCATTGTCTGGAGTCACATCCTGTACGTACATACATCAAAAAGTTTGGTCAATACTCCGAAGTACATCAAAAGGTATTGAAGACAACCAGCACATCATACTTCTACACAAGTGTGCTTTCAATTAGTAGCATATGCATCAGAAAAAAACATACACAAGAAACTTTACTTACAAAAAGTTCCTACAACAAAGCACCATTATTAATAATTTAAAACCTCAAGCTCTGCCACAACCTTGAGCGAATAACAAAGTTCTAGCTTTTTAAATAAAATATCACCTGTCATCTATTAACTTTAATTGCAGCGTTTTTATGTTCTAAATTTCTACAACGAGATTTATAAGAATTCAAAGAAAAGCAAACTACAAAAAGCATAATAATAAATATAACAAAGAAAGCACCAATATTCATCCAAATGTTCAAGGGAGCAAGAGTCTTCATATTAGCAGCCTCCCTTAACAAATGCCAAAAGATGTTACTGTTTGCTCAGTGACTATAAGTTATAGGGAAAAAAAGAGCCACATGAACTTACAGGAATTTTTGATGGTATGCTCCCAGCTTCATTCTTAGCAACTGCCCCAGACTTCTCTGTTTCGGTTTTCTCCTCATTGGCTACATTACCATCCTGAATGAGAGGACATTAAATCCAGTTTCATCCTTTAACGAGCAAAAACATCAAGCAAGCTCGTTTGAATGGAAAACAACATAACATTCAAACATACCTTTGCTGAATCAATATTTGTCTCAAGCTTTAGAGTGTCTTTATCCCCAAGATTATTCTCTTGAAATATGCTGAGTCCATGGGACAGGCTGTTAACAACAAAACAAAATTAACAATAAATGAATGAAGCCCATAAACCCAAGGAAAACAGCATAAACTTGTCACCTCTTTGAAGAAATCACAAGCTTTCCATTCCTGTAATAAGGATCCTTATTGTGCATCAAATGATAAGATAATGCAGACACTACAATTTCTTCTATATATTTGTCAAGAATTATTGCATCTGCTAAGCAAATAGAACCCAAATCATCACAATCTAGATCGTTTGCTGCCAGAACCTCTGTTATGTGGTTTTTGTTATCCTGGAACTGCATCAGTTTCATGTCTTCTTCCAGTTGGGATTTCCAGCTTACAATGTTAGTTTCATCTTGTGGAGCCTTAATCTCTATGTTATAAGGAAACAAAACACTGAGCTTCTCATCCAATTCGTCATAACTATCTTGCTCCACCAACCTTGAACCAAGTATTACCATTGGTCCAGACAGTCGTTTCAACAATTTTTGAAACATAGAATAAGTTCTTTGAGATCTAAGAAGTAGCCCCTCAACATCCCTTATGTAGATAATTAAGGGATGGCTTTTTGAAATGGAATCCAGAACCTGCATGCAAGAGTTAACATCAGAATCCATCCAGACTAGAGAATGATAAGTATTAAACACCCAATAAAACAAACAAATCATAGTTGAAGCCTTGAGCAATAAAATATACCAGGAATAGTGCCATTATAAAGAGAAGAGATGGAATACACAAGATTAAGTACCTTGTAAAGTGCTTGTATAAGCAACCTGTCATCAAAAGGCAAGCTTCCAGATCGTTTGAGAGGGCCAGGTGGAGCTACAAGAATATCTTCATGCAGAGCTAGCATAAAATAAGATGATAAATTCTAGAAATATATAAATGAACAAAAAACACCATCAATTATTTTTCAAGACATGAAAGTTCAAAAATCATTTGCTTCTTCAGCTAACTTTGTATAGGGTAGAGAAGGAAGATGTTAACACAACCAAAAACGCACAAGAAAAAAATACTCTAGGAAACCACAGAGTAATTACCTTATAGTTGGGAAAAGTACATAAAAAAAGATGTGAAAAGAAACTATAAAAGAATTTTACATATATGAATATTAAGAAAGAGTTCTTAATAGATAAAGTGCAACAACGATAAAATATTTCACATGGTTAACCACACTTAAGATCTGTAATTTAGTGGTTGATGTGGTTTAAAAAAAATGGAAAAGTTACCTTTTTACTGGAAAAGCATTTTTTTCCTTATGAGATGCCATTTGATAAGCTTTTGTCGTGAAAGAAAAGTGAAGCCAGAAGTACTTTTCTAATGTAGCTGGGTTCAGAATTGTTGTCATTCAGTTAACATGTTTTGTTTAAACCTCAACTGAACAAAAGCATCTTTGTGTATCAGTTGAAGAAAATTACATGAATTTAGTTTTTGTATTGGGACCACATTGACATTGTTTAGCATAGAGAATCCAGGGTGCTGAAGCATCAAATGCATTTATTTGAAACTGGGGACAATTATCTTAAGGTAAAGTTGAAGTCTCCAGTTTATGATATAACTAAGGGGCTAGTTTGGCACAACAATTATAAAATGTTAACTAATAAAAATAATTTTAAAATAACATTGTTAAGTGTTACTTAAGAATTTTGTATTTGATATACTATTATTAAGAAGCATTTATTGTAGATATTACTTTGTGCCATGACTATTATTCTTTGATTTTTTATATAAAAAATAAAAAGAATAAATAACTATGAAATTTTTTAAAAACAAAAAGGATTCTTTTACTTTTAGTATAGTTCAAAGTAGTAATAATGTGGGTCCCATACATGTTGGGTAAAACATCCAAATGCAAATATATAAATAGTTACTGTGTTTAAGGAATCACGTTTTGTCCAAAAACATGAATTCCAAAAGCCATGCCAAACACAACATTGACAATGTTAAATTTGAAAGATCATTAAAACTATTATCAAACATGATATTATCTATTCATGCAGTGCAGGTGAGCTATATGTGCTGATAAAGTATATGTATTTGCTCTATTTATTTTTCAAATTATGCATGTTTTTACTAATATTTGCATATTCAGTAAATTGGCATGTGTTTCATCTATATTAGAATCAATGGTCCTTAGTATTTCTTTATAGTTGAGAGACACTCACCCATACTAATATCAACTTCAAGTTTATGACTAAGTTTCATAATAGTTTCTACAAAGAAGAGTCACACTAAATAGGGACCATGTTAAGCCTAATATGTACTTAAATGAATATCGAATAACCTTAAAGCTTAAATTCAAATATAAAAATTATATTAATTATATATCATAATTCCAAAACTATTCTCAACTTATAATGTAGAGCTAAATTCAATCTCTTTTGCATTCAACAAATTTTTTACTTAAGTGAAAACCTCATCCACATTGTTCATCAATCCACATGTTAACTCTATCAACACCATCAATTCTACCACCCCATATCAACTCCATAACCCCAACTTTTGTTGAAATAATTACAACAGGATTTGTTATCTTTGTTAACTATATTGTCTTTATTAGCTTTCCTAAACCATCGCCTTTGACAATACCACTCATTTTCAAGTCCATAAAACTATTGCCTTCAATTCTACCGTCTTATCGGTTCCACCAAATTACACAAATTGTATCACCCCTATTGACCTTACCGCATTGTATTGGCTTTGGCTTTACCACACCACTTTAATTCCAATTGAATTATACATTGGCTCTAATATGACTTGTTACGAAGAATTAAACCAAATAAGAGCCCAAGTAATACCCAAAATACACTTAGGCAGATATCAAATTACTCAAAAACTTAAATCTATAAGTAAAAGCCACATTAATTGTAAGATAAGACTAATATAAAAAATCAAAAAGAAATATTACTTTTTTAAATAATGACGACCCCTATTGAGGCTTATAGCCCATATTTCACTCATACATTGTGGATTAAATGCAAGCTAATGTGTGAGGCACTTCCATGGCCCACATTGAATTCCCAATTAAGTAAAGTTTATAGCCTTAAACATAGTTTAATAAACTCTATAATTTCTTTCTTATGATGACCACTTTAAAAAATTTTGGCTAAGCTAATGTTATCACTTGCATCTCTCTTTTTTGTATTGTATTTGAACATATTTAAGTGCTGTGTAACAAGTACAATACTTTTATGATGTTGTGTAAGGAAAATAGATAGAATCTTGCACATGCACAAAATATGCTTGTAATGTGGAGTTTGGAATGTTTAACAAATATTATTAACTTAAAACAGCATTGTAGCAACCAGAATTTTGGATTAAAAAATATTTCAATGATACCATAAATGAGACAATTTATTTTCACCATCAACTTCTAGTTTTCATTAAGGCCAAAAGAATGGGCAAGTATCTTTATAGCATAAAAAACACATCCTCAATACATCAATAAAAATTGATGCCATTATAGTAAAATAACATAGAACTCAAAGTAAAACAATAAAATTTCACGACATAGTTTCACAAATAAAAAGACTCAAAACACTAGGAAAGACCATAGCAATGTGAAAATTTTCTAATATATTAGGAAAGCAATATGGTTATTAAGTAAAAGTAACATATAAGAAAAGCTTAATTACCTGGATTTGCAGGTGCATTATCTGATGACATGCTATTCATATTAGCTGAAGCAGATGCATTTCTGCGATGCTTCAACAAATTATTGCCTTCTAGTCCTCTTCAAAGGATATGAAGGGGAGAATAATCAATAGTAGAATTCTAAGTATGGGTGCTGCTGGTATTCCCAGTTCAAAACTAAATTTAATCATACCTTGATCTCAAATCTACGCCACTGCTCTGTCTACGCAATGATCCTAAACATATACTTTAAATTAAATTAAAAATATTGGGGAATAAAACATATTGAATATTAGCACAGGACACTACAAATAGAGGTGCTGATTGGGCAAGAAAAACAAAAAGGCTTTCAAGACCCACCGTTATGGACTCAAAAAAGGATCATAAAAAAAAAAGAACGTTTATAAGTTTCAAAAATAACCTCAAAATTTCATGTCTTAAATGAACTTTTCATTAAATATCTAATGGTATTTGCGTTTGCATGTGTATGTGTGTGTGTGTACAAGGGAGAGAAAAGAATTTGTAGTGAGGAGGATGTAGACTGGAAAATCATCAAATTTTGAGTTAAGACTTATATGATTTAGATAACAATCCTCAAGTTAATGGGAAATTCCATCTAAGAGTTTTTAGACATTGTTATCTAATTTGAAAGAACCCATCAAAAGTAATGAATGGTTCATCATAAAACTCTATCTGCAAATCCCTGTTAACATATCCAAAAAGATTTCAAGTTTAAATTCAACATAAATCTAGAGTCCTAGATAACAAAAATAGATGTATCTAAAAAAAATGTTTCAATGGAGTTGCGGTTTAGTTCATCTTTTAAAGAAAAAAACAATCCATATACACTGCTAGCTTGTTCAAATGTTGACTCAGAGGCAGATCTCACAATTTAAAGGTAATAATTATACAGGATTACATGTGATTTCTCAAATTAAATAGGATAAAACCATTTCAGAGTTTTATGTTTTGTTTTGGGGAAATGTTGCAAATTCCTATTATAAATTTTAAAAGAAGTCAAACACAACCATTTAAAGTGTATCTTAATCACACAGACTTATTTCCAAGAGATTTTTAATGGATCTAAAAGGATTTATAGTTCAATCCAATATAAAGCTGAAATACCAAATAACTAAAACGTACTAGTATATTTAACCAAAGTTCTTGTCAATTTACCTTTTGGTTCATCCCAGTGAGAAAGAAATGAAAATGATCCAAATATATTGGTAACTCGTTCAAGTGTTGACTCTGAAGTGCACCTTCTAAACACCTGCATTTTTTCAACAAAAGTAAAGCCAATATGTGAAAAATGGGCTACAAATTACAACTATGCAAATACTTCACATATATCAATTGTTTTCTCTTTAGCATATGATATTAGATGCAATGACATCAAGACAAAGACTAAAATGTTGATGAGATAGAAACTTTGGTAATCTCCCTAAATACCAAAGAGAAATAAAAGAAGAATGAATCACCGTCACTAAAGAGAAAGCTACTATCCCAAAGGTCTCAGCCAATGGATTAATCTCCTAAGGGGGAAGCAAAATAAGATATATTGATCTAGGGAATACCAAAACTCTACAAAATAAAGAATGTCAAGAGATTTTAAAGATTCTAGATCCTAAATCAAATTTAATCTATAATAAAGAAAAATTCATATAAACGACAAAGAACAAAGCTGCTACCAACACATTTGGTTTAATTTTTTTTTAACTCATATTTTGAAGAGCAGCGTATGACAAAATGTCATCATTTGGTTCATTGGATTTGTAAACTCAATAATAATTCAAAATCCACAAGATTATTTAAAATCATTTGTTTTTCTTGAAAAAATGAGGACGGACAAAATCACAATTTCTCAAATCGTCTCTAATTTGACTGTAAGAGATCCACCTTAGGGCCCTAGATTCTGTCATAGCAGCCTTTGGCCAATCACCCGTAGTCAATCCATCACCAAAAAAGTTGATTTTGGAAAAATCAAATTTCAAATATGACAAACCAAAAAATAGAATTCAATATACCACAATAAATATATTCAAACAAATTTCATAATATGCAATTTCAATTCCATCATTTCACAACTTCATGAAATACATAAAATGTTTAAATTATACCCAACTAAATGTGTCCTAAGGCTTTGCAATATTTTTCCAAGCACAAATAAGACCTTAGACTTCAAGCAAACAAGAAGAGTTAGCTCTTGTTCACAAGTTTCTAGCATGTACAAGAGCAGATAAACGTGGCTTCAGAACCAATAGGTTTGGAATCTATCTCTTAATAAATAGAGACATGTCAATTACATAAAAAAAGTGAGACACTAAAAAGCTAATGCTCAAGACAAAGAAACAAGATTGTCTAAGGATCTGCCGTTTGGGAGGCTGGATTATTGCATTCTAACTTCTAGACATTGCGTTGAAATACACCCTCATTTGAAGACTCCATTCTCTCCTTAGGTGGTGGGACTTATAAGACAGCCTCCGCTCAAATTTTTGCAATATTTAGCATCACATTTTTTTTTATCTAATTATTATACATTTATTTTACTCATCTCTAAAAGTAAAAGGGTAATTTAATTTTTATATAACTTTATCTGTAACATAACATTTCTATAATATTTACTCAATTGCATTGCATTCTAACAGCAAGTTTCCACCTAACCAACCAACTTATCTTCCTACCTCATTGCATTCCAACTGCAATTCCAAAACAAACGAGGCCCAAACTTGTCCATGAGGATACAAGAAGGGGATTTAACAAGATGATGAAAGAAAGAACAAAGACAAGTAGAACTTAGAGCATCGGCAAACAAAGAAAGGAGTAAACACAACTAACCATTTCTAATCAGAACTTAATTCTAAGCATGTTAAACCAAACGTTGAGAATCTTGATCCATAACAATAATAGGTTAAACAGAGCAAGACTATAATTTATAAAGATATTGTGTTACTTTGCTGAGCATCAAGCTTAAGGAAGAGAAATATCATTAACTAATAATGCTAACAACTCAATTAGTTCAATTAGCCAATAGTATTAACTCTAAAACATGTATGGTAATTTGACCATTCCGTTAATTAAATGTGTGCATCCAATTGTAGAACACACCTGGAAATCTATTATAAATACCATCATCATGCATGAATACCAATGCATCTAATTATCTATAAATTATATGATTAGGATCAGAACTTGTGCTATTTGTACAAATGGGGCTGCTCACATGAGTGCAAAGTTGGTAACGTAAATAAAGGAAACTTAAGTTTTTGTATATTTTGTTAGATGCAGGGAATTAAATTTTTTCCTTCAGACAGCCACTGCAAATTTTTGGGAAACAAGCTTCAAAATTGTTAGATTTCATATCATTTAGTCTTCAGGGCCATAACTTGGATGACAACTGTTTTACTTCAGGAAAACAGGTAAAATTGTGGGGAGTGCACCAATACGAGAAAAGCAGGAAAAATAATAATAATAATAAACAGTTCTTACAGAATCTTTGTTTGCAAAGCCATATTTGCTTTGAACCTGGCAACAAAAAAACAAGACATCAATCTTCAGATAAAAATATACAATGCCAAGGAGAATACTGAATCCTTGCCTTAAGTGTGAAATCCGCTACATCTAGCAGTAACAGCTTGGCCTCAAAGTAGTGAGCTAAAGCCTTGGCAAGCATCTGCTGATAAAGTTCTTCACACAGGGATTTCAGAAGTTAGTCTCTGAGCTTCAAGAGCTACAAAGGTGCATGGTTAATCCAATACAAGGCGCCAACGAGTTGTAGCTCGAGGCAATCTTGTCCACCAGAGATGGATTAAGCATTCAAACTTTCTTCTAAAAAAAAGGATAAATTTTTCTCATTCAAAGTGTAATACTTTTTCAGGAAAATACCTGTAGGACCTGAGAGCAAAATGGCTTGACTTGCCGGGGAAAGATTTCTCGTGTACTTATAAAAATCAGGTTTCTTCAAGTGAACAAAGGCTGTACTCGTCAGTAATGTTCGAGTCTGTTCGCTGTCATCAACAGAACAATTAAGAAACAAGAATTGAAATACAAAACAAAACAACAAATAAAGCTATTTTCAGTCATTTAACACTCAGTTAACTAAAGATTTTCGAAAATAACTAAACAAAGTTCAAATTTTATTTAAATCAAGATAATTACATCACAGAAACATGATGCCTACTTCAGTTTTTATTTTATTCATAATAAAAGCAACTTGGACAAACGATTGCAATAATCATACGAGCCACCTCTAAGACATACACAGCATATCTAACTAATGCAAAAAAACAAATTCATAGCTATTTAGATGACGTGTAAGAGGCTCAACAACCAAAACCGGACCAAAACAGTTAGCTCAATTTTTTATTTGAAAATTGAACTATAATGAAAAATAGAGTTCAATATATTATTATGTGCTAGTACAATAGGCCCATTAGAATGGAAACTATTTTTGTAAACCACGACAAAAAAAAAAAACCCATGTTTTTAACGTCATTGAAGGATATTGTTGAACCCATCAACCTGAGGACAAATAGCGCTACCATATAAACCAAAACAGATTTAAGAGTAAAACTGAACCAAAACAGGGGACAAAGACAACCAAAAAACTTTTGAGGTCTGTAAAGTATTGCTAACAAGAGACTTCAAGCAAAACAAAGCTTTTGTTTAGCTAAAACATGAAACATGAGGGATTTGTAAAGGCCTGATTATGGCATCATGAACTCCAACAACAAAAAAAACAATGTAATGATGAAACCATTCCAGAAAAGA
Organism: Vanilla planifolia; assembly: GCA_023846275.1. NCBI lineage: Eukaryota > Viridiplantae > Streptophyta > Magnoliopsida > Asparagales > Orchidaceae > Vanilla > Vanilla planifolia. The sequence goes on from CM043877.1 coordinate 4,164,938, forward strand.
CCAAAAGACAAATGTAAATGATCATGAATGCAATATACGAATATATTGTGGATAGTCTTATTTTTTCTTTCAGCTTAGATAGTTAATCATTTAATGGTTTGGTTTATTGAAGGGTTCCTGGTATTTCAGCAGTCAAAAATTGATGTTATAAACAACACCAAAAACTAATGTTATGATTATATTAACAACTGTGAAAAAATTTTAAATTTGCACAAATACATCCATGTACATATCAAAAGCACTCTGCTTTTTCACATAATCTAAAAGCATCAATATTGACTTGATAACTAGTATTGCTAAATTATCCTTTACACAAAGACCTAAGAATTACCAAATGACCACCCATACCATACCCTTGTAGATTGAGTAATGGAGAATTACTAAATGTGTGGGTATGTAGTAGTTCAATGGGTAAAGACTTGAGGATTTATTGCCTAGATTCTGGAAGTGATTCTCCCTTGCACACTATTCAGGCTAGCCAACCCATTTCAGAAAAAGAAAAGAACTAAAGCATACGAATATATATAAGCACAAATGGTTACCTTGTAAAACTAAAAAGTTTTTAGGAACTCATAACATAACATTTTCTGATTAAAAAATTACAAAGAGATTTTTACGTAAAGAATCACAGCCTTAATTACATATAACTTTTTGCACATAACTAATATTCAGGTGTAAATATACCTCTTTTAGTTATCAATGGGTCATTGAAGCCATTCATGAATGAAGCAGTCCAACAAAACAGCTTCCTTTTAAACAAAAATATGATAAGATGACAACCCATGCTATCAAACAAATTGGGAAAAAGTTACAAGAATAGAACAAACCCACAGTTATTTATATAAAACCATGCAAGGTTTCGCTGATAAAACTTTTAACATTAACAAGAGAAATATCAAAGCAGTAAAACCAAAACCAATGTTCTCTATGCTCGTGTCAATGGGATTGGTTCGTGCTGCAAGCTAAATTTGGACGGAGAAGTAGCTGGACCTCATTCTAGTTTTGATTTACATCTCAAAACCAAACAAACTTAAATGTGACAGAATCTCGTTCCCAGAATTCTATCAGACTAAAATAATGAAGAAAAGTAAATCAATACAGGCTGGACAGTATCACGCTGACCTCCCCATGCTACGTGATCTTACTAATGGGAAAAAAGGGCACGACGAAAAAAAAAATTTAATTTTATCCTGACCTGAGGTAATACGGAAACTCATTGAAGGTAACCGTGCTTTCCTTTCCATCAATCACCAACCTCATAAGCTCCTCCACGATCTTATCCGCCGTGATGCCGGCCGCATGCGCGGGGACAGAACACTTCCCCATCGTCTGTCCCCCGGCAAGCCCCAGCCCGATCCCAACCCCGAACCCCAAGCCCAGCGCCGACATCATCATGTGCTTCGCCTCCATTTCTTGCTTCGTCTTCGTCCAGCAACCGCTCAATGGTCACACTCCCCCCACTTCCTTCCATACAAAACAACAAGTGCAATCAACGACAAGCCCGTACACCATAGATAAAACCAGGGGAGGAAATCGAAACTCGGAAGAAGAGAAGCAATACCGAGATATCGGATAGCCTTCGGACAGGAATACCACTGTACCTTTCCGACGAATCCGCTTCGCCACCAACCGCCCCTTCCTCTTCTTATCTGCTATCTATCAAGTTCCTATCTTTAGACGAGGTCCCCGAAGGTCGGAACCCAAAAATCTCCTCCCGAAATCAAAGCAGTTTTCAAGCACGCAGACAACTTACTCACCGGCGCGGGATAGTGAGAAAGGAGTGAAAAACTAGAGAAGGCGGTTCCCCCTTTTAAAGGCAAATTTTAAAAATAAAAAACTCTTAATTGATTACAATATATATTTTTTTAATATTATTCTTTAAGTGATACACACATGACATTCTCCCTAACGAAGTGCACGACAAATTTGATAGTGATGACAAATGCCTATTTTTTCTTAAATACATATGACATTATTCATTCAAGGGACCTTTGATGATCGATATTGCAACTCGGGCTTCATTCTGAAGAGTAGATGAAAACCAAATTAAAGGAGTTATATTACTCATTTGAAGTGCTAGTTCAATGTTAAAATAAGAAACACATAAGAAAATGCCATCTAAACAACTTTAATGGGTATAACTCATACAATTGTGTATTTTGATATAAGGAGGTTGTACATATGTGACAATCTAAGAATGCTTTACAATGTCTAGGGCTACATTCTCGTAGGCTTGAGGGATTATTTTATACAATAATGCAAAGTTTATTATGGACATTTCGTAAAACTTTGTTCTTTATGATTGACAACAATAGAAGTAACAATCTATTACCATTGGCTTTTGTAGCTGTTTAATTAAGTACTAATAACTTGTGAGATAGGTTTCTTCTAAATGTCACATAGTTGATATCATGAACATATTCATGGTTGAACTTCTAATTCTAGATGCTTTCTCACATTCGCTTGTTTTTGTTGTTTTGATGAGAAACTTGTATTTAGCTAAAAGATTAAGAAGTATAGAATGCTTGTTATAACTATTATACTATTATATGGGCGTATTTAATATGTAATTGCTCCGATTTTTCACATTTATAGAGATCTTGTGAAAGTGATAAATACACAATTAATAAACATAGTATGAATTTTTGCCCAAACAATGTCAATGAATATCCTTTCTTTATTATCTGAAGAAGCTATATTTCAAGCAATACGCTTTATTAACAATCATATCTTACAAACAAAATCTTATTATTGAATTTAAATATATACATCTTTTCAATACTTCATATGACATATTTATGTCTTCTTGTGTGTGTGTATGTATATTATCATAATCTATTTTAATTGATACCAACTTGATTAATATCACCATCTTGTGTTATATCCAATGAGGTTCCATATCAACGTAATAAGAAATAAGTGTAATCAAAGCATATAATCAAGATTGAAGTGGATATATATCTTTTTGTCACAATGTATTCATACCACTCCTTTTGACTACTATATCTTTATTTTATTTTGTTAAACCTTAACATGTCGAAACATGATCAATCATAGCACAAAGACAAGTCACATTGTAAAGTGGTTAACTTGTGTCTTAATTAATTTGAAGCATATTTGAAACCTCCCTTTTATTATTTTTATTTATATTTGGTTAATTCAAAATAAAAATATATAAAATATAAAATAATATTCTTATGACAACATAAATTATATTTAATTTTTTTTTCACACTGAATCTCTGTTGGTGTTTATATAAAATATCTAAAAAATTGATGTATTTGCTATTATATAACAAAATAATTAATAACATATTATTATATGTGTTGAAATTATCATAATTTTAAATTTTAATAAAAAAAATTTCATATATGAAGTTCATGAATGTAACCATTAATATCATATACATAAATATATTTATAATTTTTTATTTAATCTTTCTTATGTTATATTTCACATATTAATTTTCTTATGCCTAAGAATTCTTTTTGATAATAACAATTTTCTCTTCACAAACAAGATAAGATTTCCACCAAATACAACAATAATCATTAATATTCTATTGAATTTTATCTCATCTTGTTACTGAGGTAGAAATAATGAAGTAGTAATTATCATCATTCCTAACCAATGCATACTTAATTCAATATAAAAATTGAAACCCCATTATAGTTTAATTATTGTAATCATCATCTCCAAGCATCTCATCACAATTTAAGGGTAAGAATCACACCTTAGTGTAATAATGCTAAGCATCATCCTCACTCAAATCTACTAATTTATTACCATAATCATTTATTGAAAGGCTATGCTAGCAAAAGGCATGTCCTTACATAAGTCTTAGTTTCTCATCTTTCATTTCACTTTATACCACGTCATCATGCTTCTCTTTCATGATGCATTGCACTGTCATCTCATGCTATGTCATTATATAGCACATGCTTTTCATGTAAACCATAATTTCCATAATGAAAACTCTTGCTTTAATATTTCATAACAAATGTATGATCTATCTTAAAATCACATATTAAAGCTCACAATTTGTATAACTCATATTCCCTAATTTTTAACTCAAAGCAAACATGCCAAGCATTCATCACAAAAACTAAAAGACAATACCATTAAAATATGCTTTTTAAGCATCATGAATTTTGCACCTAACACAATCGATCAAGCATTTATCACAATTAATAGGAATTACATGCAATACAACCATATTAACTTAGGACTTATCAAATATCAAACTTTTATGTAAACATCACATTTTCATATCTTTCATGACTTAGCAACATCACTTTAAATAACATCCAAATATCATATAAAATCACATTTATCTAGCACATCATTTACATTTCAATCTTATTAAATTAAGGTTCGCATACCTTTATTCCCAAAAAGACCTGCCTCGCTTGAACTTCACTTAATATTAATCAATAACAAGTTATTGATCACTTGTATATTTATATCACTATTATTCTAGTGCTTAATGATCTAAAAGAAAATCTTTTAGTGATTTTGTAATCTATTAACACAAAATAAATAGTTTGATATCTAACCAAATGATCCAAAATTCTAATAAGTTGATTTGATAGATAATATGATCGAATGTTACAATTAATACTTAAGGTCTCAAATAAAGCTTCTACTTTTTTTGTTTAACCTAGTGCACAAACTACATTAGAATTTATCTTCTATGGATAAAGTTGAACACTAATGAGCATGATTCCTTGATTTGGATGCACAATTATTTGGACATGCCTTATAATGATGATGTTTCTTTATATGAGCACAAGAGGATTGTCCTCATTAATGTCTCTTATTAGTAATCGATTGTAGGACATTCCTACGATAGGTATGAGAACTCTTAATGAAGTCAACCACTTGCTTCACTAGATTATATAATTACAATATAAACTTAGCTTACCACTCCTTCACATTATTGTGAGCATCAATTATCACTTTTACTAAAGCAAGTATCACCTCATCTACCTGAGCTAACACCAACACTTTCTACATATTTTGTGAACTTTTTCTTTTTTAAAGTCACTAAATTTCAACATTTTGAAAATCATTTTTCATTTTTTTTCAAACACAATTTTCTTTTTAGCATTAGTAAACATTTGCTCTATAAAATCAATTTTCTTTTAAACCTAATCTTTGTAAGGATCCATTCATTTATACCAAAAACTCTTCAATGTTCACAAGTAATGATAATATTGGTGTTAAACTTTTTTTTTAAAATTGTGAAGTTTTCCTCGTATTTTTTATCCCAAAAAAAATGAAATTGTCTTTTGTGCAAGCTTGGTCAAAGGTATTGTTATGTGTGTAAAATCTTTGATAAATTTTTTATAATACCCATTTAATCCTAAAATATTCTTAATCTCAATAATATTAATAAGTATATGTCAATTAGTTACTGTTGTCATTTTTTGTGCATGCCATCTAAAAAGGAAATGCTTATTAACCAAAAACTTCATTTTAATTTTTTGTATATAGATGATGCTTTCTTAATTTATGTAACATCATGTATAGATGTATAATATGTCTATACTTATTTTGAGAGTATATTAGTATATTGTGATGAATACTATAAAAAATTATCAAAACACTTCTTAAAAACATGGTTTATTTAATCCATAAATATAGAAAATATATTAATTAAATCAAAAGTAGCAAGTGCATCTAGTCATAAATATTATTTTTGCTATATTCTCCTTTTGTATTTTTAATTAATGATTTCTTGAATACAAATTAATTTTAGAAAATTACTAAACTATTTGAAAATGGTTAAACAATGTTGTAAATTATGAGAGCATAATATCTACAAGATGGGAGGTTAATTTATACACTTATAACTTTAAAGCCAGCTTAAAATCATAAATTACTTTGTAATGAAAGACTTATAAGTTTTTTTAATTTTGTTGGCTATTGCAATATTTACTTTTTAAAAATATTATTAGACTTTACAAAACTAATTATATTATATAAAATAAGTAAAGTAAAGTATATACAAAGAGTTAGAAATGATTTAATCTAAATTCAAATCTACATTCAACCCTGTTAAATAGTTAGGCAATCTACTACAAACACTAACTTAATAAAAATATACAATACTAACTCGATAAAAATTTTATAATATTAGTTTAATAAAAGATTATAACATTAGTTTGATAAATATATTTACAATGACTTCATAAAAGCCAAAACATTAGTTTAATAATAGCCTAAATCATAACTTAACAAAAAGCTAATACAAAAATAAGTAAAAGCCTCAGTAACAAGACAAACAAAAGAAGTAAATACTTAAAATAATAATTCTTATAACTAATAAATAATTAAATAAGAGGCACGCTATAATAATATAAAAAGATATATAATAAAGCTTAAGAAAAAAACTAAAGAGTAGATGTAATTTAGCTCAATAAAATGATGATTGTCATGATGATGAATGAAGAGAAAATCATATCCCTTCTTTTTTTTTCAAATCCTTCTTTAAGTGTATGATGATTACAATAGAGATCTCTTTCAAATAATAAAAAAAATTACTTTATTCTATCATGTTTAAATGTCTTTATATACTCCAAAGAATGTCTTCTAGTGACTAAAAAATATCATCAAATGATTACATAAAAAATTAGTTAAAATAATCATTACTTACATCCATAATTGATTGTAATACAAGGGGTCATACAAGCATGTGCATTACTGACAATATCATCTAATCAATCACCGATGCCTAACAAGCTTATTTTTATGACTTAAAATGGATCATGTAGATATGATGAGAACATTGGATAATATGACTTGAACAAAATCATGCAAATCCAAATTAGGAGCTTTAAAAAGTATTGTATAATGCATAATCACACATTATGATATATTCTATAACCAGCTCATTTTTATTAATCATAATATATCATAGTTATACAATAAGTGGTTCATATTACTATGATACAAAATTACATAATGTACGACTAAGTCTCAAAACCAAGCTCTTATGTCAAATGATATCGTATTATATAAAAACTATAATATATTATATGACCAAAAATGACATGCTCATAGCTTAAGCTTTAAACTCTAATTAAATAGATAAATAGATCATATGACTACAATGATATCATCATATTATAAGACTACACTTAACTCTTTACATGTTGGCATAATAATACTATATGAAAATCATATTTGTACTACAATATAACAAATCTTAACTTCTCTAATCACTTCATCTAATCATTTCAATAAATGTATTACATTCTTATGAAAGATAATATTATACTAAAGAATTTTAAGAATCATAAATCTTAAATCAGACTTTTTGAGTAAATGATCAACTTACTTATAAAAGTATCATACTGGTATGATAAATATAAAATAGTAATATTAATTAGGATAACCCTTAGTTGATGCTCTATTCAATCCAACTAATAATTGATTATATTGTACTTTGGACTCATCAAGCATGAGTGATTACTTTAACTAATGCAAACTCCACTTAATTTAATCTCTTTTTATATCTAACTTAATTTTTCTCTAGCACATGATGTCACTCATTATAAATAAAATGTTTAAAGAAATATAATATATTTTAAACAAGTTAAAATATATTTCTTAAAAAAATCTTAAGTGACTCAAGTAAATTATTATAGATTTTAATATTCTAATTATCAAAGTAAAGAGATTTAAATAAAAATCTTCTCTTAGTATTACTTGAACTTGTGTTTCTCCTAGTGCTAGTTGTTGTTAACACCTAAACATTTTTGTCAAGCTCTTTAAGTCACAAAATCAATCCCTTCATATGATTAGATTAGTTGTTTTTAAGATGAACGATCTAAAATTAATACTTAGAAAAAGAATTATCAAACAAGTGGTGTAATGATTAAATGGTATAATAAATAGTTCATTTATTCAAGATAAAGGATACTTATTTTTTTACAGTAATCTAGTTCAACTCTTTATAATACATGCACATTCATATGCTTCCATCTTTTTTTGGCAAATAAAACAAATGTTTTTATGAGAGAAAATACTCAATCTAATAAAATCTTATCTAGAAGTTCATGTAATTGACTCTTCATTTTTTAAATTTAGCAAGTATTGTTTTGCATAGTGCCTTAGATATCAATTTATCTTTAGACACTAAATTAATAATGAAATCAATTTCTCTATCAAATAATAAAGTTGGCAAATATAAACACTTTTGTGTATTTGCATACGACTAACTTTTCTTGTAATTAAGGTTTTCTTTGTTCCATACCTCTTATTGAAACTAGATAACACTCCATCCTTTTTATAGCAATTTTTTGCCTTCATAATTGATATGATTAGTATCTTCATTCTTTTACCAAAATAAATTTCTTTTGTCTCATCATTTATATGAATACTTACTTTTTCCCTCAACAATAAATAGTAACATTATGACTAATAACCAATCCATTCTTAGAAGAATGTCATATTCCTTTATATAAATTACAATTATTTTGAAGTCAAATGACTTTCCATTCATTTTTATGTTCTCATTGATATTTGTTTATAGTTATCACTTTTTCACTTGGTAATATATTAAATGAAGGTACTTTTAGTTGATAATGATCAACTACCATGTTCATAACTAATGGAATAGAGATAAATGAAAAAGATATTCTATAATTAAATAGGATTTTCATCAATTGATTTAAAATTTTAAAATACTTATGATAACATCTATGGATGATAGAGCTTCTTCTTAATTTATAGCTTAGATTTGAGATTGAGTTAATTGAGATTGATATGTAAGACCTTAGCTCTTACTCTTGAATTGTAGTATTGAACTTTGGTATAAAAAATCTTTTAGGTATAAATTTTTTATCATTTATGTTACATTTAATAATTATTTTATTTAACACTTTTAGACATTCCTTAAAATAATGCCTAGATCTTTCACAAGCAAAACATCAAACAACTTCTTCATACATTAGCTCCTATGATTATTGTGTCGTATCCTTCATTGAAATAACGTTCCAATTATAGCCCTTACAATTTGAGACCTCATTCCAGATGTTATAGTCTTCGTAAATTTTTGCCCCCTTATGAAGAAAATGATTCTTTTTGGTTATCCTTCTTAGCTCAAATATTGTTTGATCTTACTAGATGTCACCTCCATTAGACTTCTATAAGAAGTGAGTTTCATAGGAGCCATCATATTTCTTATTGAATCTGTTAAACTATTATGGAATAAGTAACATCTTTGTTTTTTTATTGCCACCAATTTTAAGGTGTATCTTATCAGTCATGAGAATATCTATTCATATTCTATAATGGTCAACCATCTCTAATATAACCTTAATAAATCATCTTTCTTATTCTCTTTGGCTAATTATAGGATGTGTCATTTGAGAAAATCTTGTTAGAATTTTGTTACAAGATATCTCATAATTTGTTATATCTTTGAATTGAATTCTTTATTGTTCTTATCACTAGTGACTAATAAAGCTATCCAACACTTGTTCTACCCAAGGGAATCTCTTGTAATCCACATGTAACATATTATTAAATAATATCTCAATCCTTTCTAGTTAGTTCTTTTCTTGGAAAAGATCTATAGTTGCTCTAAGGTGTAGTAGTTCTAGCCTCAAAAATTGCTCCACGAACCTATTCATTTGATTAGCATTTATATTTCTTTCATTTTAAACTGACATAATTTCCCTTCTAAATTGCATCTTTAAAGTTCTCTCTCTTTAAAACTTCTATAACTCATACCACTTAATGTGTTTCACCTTTTTGGAGCCATTAAATTCTCTCATTTCAACAACATTTTTCCATTTTTATTCAAACACAATATTTCTTGTTAACATTAGGAGGCCTTTACATTATAAAAGTATTTTCTTTTGAAAATTTTAATTATTTCATTGAAACCAAATGAACGATCTCATAAATAAAAAACTTAAAATTTTCTTTTCAAATAGTGTCCAATATAGTTCTCATAATAGAAAAATAAAAGTACTATATTGCCTAATACCATGCTAATAAGAATAACTATTGCAACAACTTCTAATACATCCTATTTATACTAATACAAGATCACATCTCAAAGTATCAACAAAAGCTTCCAACCTTCTGTATAGATCCCTTGTAAATCGATGATATGCATCGTTATTGTCTTAAATTATTAAGTTATGAAATAGGATGAGTTAACTTACATTGGCTCAATAGAAAAAAATATATAATAAAAATATAATGCATTATTAATTTGGAATAATGTTGCATGTTAGATCCAAATCATATCATATCATGTGTAAAATAACAAGTACGTTAAAAGAGATATATATATGATAATATAATACCCCCACCATATTAAATTAACCCTTTTAAAACTCATATGATTTTTTTGTGCTTATTTTTAAATTTTTCATTTTAAACCTAAATTGAACTCTTTATTTATTACCCTTTTATTCCCCTTTTTATTTCTCTTTTGAGTTTAGTTTTAAAGCAAAGGCTCATATATATATATATATATATATAAACATAATTAAAATACAAAAATGTAGAGACAAACTAAAGAAAAAAGAATGACCATCTAGTGATCAAATATCATCAATAAAATAAAGAATGATGATGAACTACAACATCTTTTGAGATTTATGTTAAAGAGACCTTGATGATTGAATAAGCTATCACAAGTATCCCTAATACTCTAAATACATTAATTGTTTTTTGTCCATAGATCCCCATCAAATGAACTTAGTGAGATTAAACTTTAAGAGGATATAAATCCCATCAAGATAAAAAAACTTTTATATTCATTGCATCGTGAGATTAAGTAATTTTCTTTTTGCTTATTTTATCTATTTGTCATTCCAAATTTAGGAAAAATTTAACCATTTTTCTTATCTTCCTTTCTATCACTTTAATAATCTCTTATTATTGCTTTTATTACTATCACTCATTATTGTAATCATATACCTCTTATAGAATATGCTTCATCACTTTAAACATCAATCTTCTTCAATGTCATTATCCTTCATTTGGAAGAAAGATAAAAACAAGAAAATGATATTTAGTAAATATATATTAAAAAATAAACAAATATTAACATTTAATTGTCATAACATATATAACGCGAGTTTTCGATGGCCACCTTTTTGAGTTTTTATGATATCAATCATTGATTCATTGCTCTATAGAGAATGAAAAATTGTTCTCATAAGTGCTTTTGAGATTTGGAACTCATGTTTAAAAGACAAAAGATTGAGTTGAATGTATGTGAGAAGAATTAACAAAATGATACTCCTAAATCCATAATAGAATAATAACATTTAAGATAAAAAAGATAAGAAGTGATCACTAAATAATATCTCACAGAGACAAATCATTAAACAATAAGAAGCTATTGACAAGCTTCTAGGTGGAAGAATATAGAAATGAATAAATTTGCATTAATTATTGGAGGATAGATCCTAAGTTATATAAATAGAGTCATAAGAGTTGAATTGGTGAGACATTATTTGGGAGAAAATTTGCATAAGATCCCATAAGAACTCCAAGATTAAGCATATAGGAGTTTGAGTAATTTATGGATGATTAGTCATGTGAGAAAAGCCCTTGTGTGAAAGTCTAAATTGATTAGATTGAGACAATACCTTGCCATGAAGACTAGGATGTTATAAGAATCATATTAGTAGTTTTAAGACACAAAAATTTAAAGTTTTATAATATAAAGTAAATTTCCTTCTAATGCTTTCTCCTAGTAATGCTTGTTCTTCTCATGGTATAAGTGCACTTTTACTTCTTAAAATTCTCATTATTTATTTGTTCTTTTACATACGTAAAATATTTAAATAGATTATAAAGTAATTAACAAATATCATAGTTATGCCATCTTTAAGGAATGCCATCATAAAACAAGTGATTTCAAATTCAATTTCTAGTCATGGCTAAGGTAATTGAATTTTCTATATTTAGAATTAACAATGCAAAAGAAATAATATAACACACTCATGTTAATGAAACAAATAATGATTAAACTTAAGAAAAAAACATTACTGGAATCTCTTTGAATGAGTGCAAAACTATATGCCACACATCCTTAAAAAGAAAATACAACATGCTTTATGCTTGGTATGACAACTACTATGTAAGTGCAAAGCATAAAGGTCCCATCTGCCTCAAAAGGCAATCCACATAATATGCACCTTTTATCCCTTCTTATAATTTCTAAATGGCAAGTAATGTAAATTGACCTTGATAGGTTATGATTATTTGGTTTTCTCTGACAAATTTAAAAGAAAACTTCTTAAACAATACCAAATAATAAACTGAAATGTACATGAATATTAAATTACTTTAATTGCTAAAAATGTAATGATTGTTTCCTCATCTTCTTGTTGTGAGCACTAATCAACAACTTTTTTTTGTGATACAAAATAAGATATATGAATGATGCTTTGCTAGGCACAAGAAGTATGATGGTGATGTGATAAGACATACATGGGATGTTACTCAAAGGAAAGTAATTTGGTTGAATGGTTTTGATGTGGAAACAGCATGATGGATTACTTTTGAGGTGCAGTAAGGTGGTTGGGATGCAAATGAGATGTGATATGCTAAGTGGGATGTTCCTGTTTTGGACGAAGCTAGTTGGGATGCATTAATGGAATATTGAGTAATCCCCACCAATGTGTGAGCAACTTATAAGTTTCAACAACCTCAAAGGAACTAATTAATTGTACCAAGTTTTCTTGTTTATCTACAACATAAATGAAAAAAAAATCATTATTTTTTTAATAAGAAGTAATATTTGTTATTATTTAATAAAATTTATATGTTATCAAATTATTTAAAAAATGAGTAAAAAAGCTTAATATAAGGCATGTTGTAAAAATATATATTTCATATTACAATAGATTCATCATTTTTTATAATATTTTAACCAAAGGTTAAAGGATCATCACTATTTATGATTTGATCAATAAAGAAGTTGTCAATTGTATAAACTTCATTAATTGATATCTTGTCCATGCAAGATAAACACCTTAGTTTTGTTCATTCTAAAACTATTAAGAAGAGATGCATCACATTTGTGTTCAAGTTGGGCCCAATACATGATTAAGTAGGTACTCAATAATCAAAAAATTTAAGTTTGTAAATAAAAGAAGCTATTTATATTAATATTTTTCTCAGATTATTGTGTGGGACTAAACTTAATCTTACTTACACTTCACAAGTATTCATTTTAAATAAGAATATCATCTACATTATCCCTCAATCCACATGTTGATTCTATCATCTTTTATTTGTTTGGCTACACCATAGATTTGTTGTCTTATTAACCTATCAAAACTATGATCATTATCTTTATTTTCCTATGTTGACGTTTTTTTTTACTTTGTTGGATTTGATCCACTATATTGATTATGCTTCCTTTATCAATTATATAAAAGCCATCACCAACAATTCTTCTTTGGTGGCTCTATTGGCGATGTGGACTCTATCACAATATAACAATTATATGACCCTATTTCCTCTATAGAAATCATTACCATTGGTTCTATTATTTTTGTTTTCTTTGTCATCTTTATTTGTTATGATGCTTATGTCTATTTTAACACACAATTATGACTTTGTTTTCTCATCAACTTTGTTAAGAGCAGCATCATCAAAACCATCAACAGCTTTATGCCCTTATTAGCCTTCCTCATTAATCACCTATGACTATGCACCAATATTAGATTTGCCAAACCATTGCCATCAAATTTGTTGCCTTGCCACACCATATTAGCTCCATCACTCAGTTACTATGTTACACCATACAAATTCCACTACTTTATTGCTTCATTTGCACTATAATAGCTCTATTGTCCAATTATGTCTTACTACTCTATTTTGGTGCTAATTGATCTACTACACTAACTTGGTGAAATTTATATTATTGAGTCCAAACTCATCTTCTTTAGTACCCATTATTATATTTTTAATTTCTAACTTTTATATTATTTTTTAATATCATAATTTTATATTATCTTATTCTTATCATGAGATATTGTTTAAAACTTGTAGATAATATATACTAAATCATTTTCCTATTTTGTGAGGAATTCTAACAATGTCATCTTTTCATTTGAAATAGTTAGATTATTATTATAGGTAACAAATATTAGACCCATAAACAATAAATATTTAATATAAACTAGTAAGTAATCTTAGATTTACCTTAACTTATCACAAATTGTAAAAAATTATTGTTTGTGTTTTCATTGTCTAAGAAGTGATGTGTGTATGTAGATAGCCATTGTTTTGTCTTCTTGTTATTTGTAAAAAAAATTTAAGAGGTGAAAGAATGCATTAGAAAGGCCTTACTTCCTTGATACTTCCTTGTAATTGAAGTTGACAACTCTTAATGATACTATGCTTTCTCTCAACTAAATACATTGCAATGTCTTGTCATAAGCTTCATTTTTTTATTGTCTAAGCATCGATCCTCCAATGAAACTTAATTTAAAGCATCATAAGAAATAGAGTAAATCTCATAACAACTCTACTAACTATGAAGAATTAGTTGACACTTAGTTTGTTTTATTGTTATCTGGCCAAACATTTTATGACATTCACCTTTTCAATCCTACTACTTCAATTCATCACATCATTTTTCATCAAGATCTCTAGTAATGTTGAGGATTCATCAAATGCTCTCTTTTCATACTTTGTTGTTCTTCTCTTGAGTTTAACATATAGTACTCCAATTTAAAATAGAAGTAGAGTATCGTGCAAGGATGAAATACCAATTGAAATATTGATTAGAAGTAAAGGCTTTCACATATGACATTAGTTCAGAAAGAAAGTTAGAAAAAAGATATGAAAAATAGTTTTTATAAAATGACTTTTATATCAAAGAAAATATAATTTTAATGAATAATATTTTATTGAAATGGAGCTTGAAAAATAACTTTTACAAAAAAAAAATTAAACTCTTTATGCAAATAAGGATTTAATTTTCCTTACTCCACTCAAATAAAATGATGAAATAATAGAATCTTTAAACTCATGCCATACTTTGTGAGACTAATGATTGAACACTAACACTTCCATTGGTCCATAGGGTTTCAACTTAACAAAATTCCCAAACATGCTAAAGGACAAACCATTGAGGGGTCCTCTTTAGTCTCATCACCAAAAGGAACATATATAATATATTAAAAAAACAACTATTGTGAGATCAAAATGACACATACATTTGATAATTTGTCAATATAATCAATTAATTAACCAATTAATTGACAATAATTTGGTCCTTTGTAGCTTTGTATAGATTCAAGTTTATTCAATATAATTGTTGCTATTAAACACAATGATTAAAATGTTATGTTTAAAAATAATTTGTGAAAAAAATCATTACAATATATTGGTCAAGCGAAGGTGTATCTTGTAAAATATTGTTTCTTTTGAATTTTTATTTAACTTCAAATAAAATCTTTTTTATTATCATTTACCCTTTCCTTTTACTTTATTAAAGAAGTCGTCAATACTGTTTTATGGTTGAACTATAACAATAATTGAAACACACAATTGAGCTTTATGTTTGTAGATTGAACTTTTCTTAAAAAATTTCTTAATTTATCTCAAATATCCATGTTTTTCGAAGAAAAATTACATCATAGAACATCTTACAATATGTTCAAAGAAAGAAACCATCCTCGATGGTTCAATCAAACAACTTCATAAAATCAAATTATATGTTAAAATTCACATAACTTTGCCCAAAATACACTATTTTCTAATTGACTATAAAGTTCATTCTTAAAATAACCAACCATTAAGTTGCTTCCACTTGTACATAAATATACAAAACAATTACAAACACCCATGTGTATGGCCTTCAATTAGAGCTTTTCCCACACTATACTTTGCAAAGCAAAGCTTTAGCATCCCACCACCAATGAAGCTTTCCCCATAACTTAAGCTCACTTTCTTCTCCAACTTGCAAAGCTTACCCTGACAAACTAAAGTGATGCTGAATTAACAATCCATCATCTAAAGCAATGTTGTAGAAACACATGACTTGTTGTAAAAAGAAAACCCATCAACAAAACAGCTAAAGCTCTACTTATCAACAACAAGCTTTTGCCAGCCAGCCATGAATGAACTCCTCACTGCCCACCGTTCTTTATTGTTACACTTTAGGTCTTCTTCAAGCTCTTTTGCAAAGGCCACAGCCGAAGCACCGAGAGTTTTCTTCCTCAGAACACGGAAGGAAATGATGGTGGGCATAAGAAACAAGGGAGGTTGCCTTTCTTGCCTCCTTTCTTTTCTCCTCTTCAAAGCACTGATGTGCTCTTGGCTATTGGCAAGGAATAGATTATTTTGACATGAAGGAAAGTTGTGTGGCTTTGTCATGTCTTCCCATTAAGGTGCTTTCACTTTGAACATAGAGAATGGTTGTGTTTGATAATAGCTTGTGAGTTTAGAAAAGTGGTTTGAAGAAAAAGAAGTTTATTCAAGCAAAAATGACTAAAGTAAATCATGTTATAAAAGTTCGTCTATAACATAGTTATCCATAAAAAAATACAATTTCTAATTGATAATAATGAAAAATATAATTTCTAACTTTGAAAATGGTTCTTCTATTCTTTTAGACAATAGATATAAATAAAATAATTTTGGAGTTTTTTTACTGATTTATTTTCTCAATTCATTACTTATTATATATTATAATTATTTTAGAACATGAAATGATAAGATAAGGATTCTTTTTATTCCATTTTGTCTTGCCAAATGTTTGGCAATATAATAAACTTGTAGAACTAGTTAAAAATAAATAATCTTTTTTGTTATCTAGGTTTGACACATGAATATTATTTCTCAAATTTTATAAGGAATTATTACAAATTATTCATTTATTCTTTTTTATTTTTTTTATTTTTTTATTTTTTATTTTTTCTTTTTTTCTTCTTTTCTCTGGTGTTTTATGGCTTTCACTTTTCACTTTATCTCTCAATTATTTTTCTCTATTTCTTTTTTTTTCTCTCGAACCATTAGCACTTTTTATCTTTCTTTTCTCCTTTTTTTTTCTCTTTGTTTGTTCTCTTTCCTCTTTTGTTTATATTGCTCACTAATTTGTCTTGATGTGGACAAAGCAAATCCCATCTCTCCCTTGGTCTTAGGACTAAATGATATAATTTCTTTAATTGAATATAAAAAAGCATATATATATATTAGATAAACTAATAATTTTGAGTAACCTTCATTTCTACAAAATAAATATTATTAAATCAATCATGAAAGCTTTATTTAAGATAATTTAAATAAACTTAATTTTGAGTTTTTTTTAATTTAAATTTAATGTATAATGTTTGAAGATTTACTTGTTTTGTTTTGGATTTTTAAAATAAAAATATTGAATAAGTATTCTATCATTTATGATGAATAATTTTATAATTTAAATTTATATATATACATACATTGATGAATATATATATATATATATATATTATATGTATGTATATATGTATATAACGTTTACACGAATTGAAGACAAGATCTTATGTAATAAAAAACAATTTATGAGATAATAATTATTAAATTAAAGTTTAAATTGAGGAAGAGTGCCAACTATAAAAAGAAAATAAGGAAACATGTTTTCTAAGGCACTAATGAGGTTTGAATCCAAGACTTATGGTGCATGAAACAACAACATTTACCATTAAAGTTAAAAAAATGGAATGAAATATTGATGGAAGAAAAAAATATTCAAGATTAATTATTATTTACTTAGTTGATTAAAAAAATAAATTAGATAATAATAATAATATAATAATAATGATATGTTAATATAGGTTCCAACTAGTGGGAGAAGAGAAAACACTTAAAAAACTCTAGCCAAAGAACTTTGTAATCTAACAATAAATATAAAAAAATAAATAAAATTTTAATTAAATGTATTATTAGAGAAATAGTAGCTTTTGTTTTTAAATAAAACTCATTATTGTTATTATAAAATAATAAAATGTTGAAAAAGTAGAATCCTAAAATATGTGTGTAAGCTAAAGAAAAGATGTTGACCTGACTAAAGAAAAAATAGAGGACTATATAAAAGATAGATGTAAAGGATAATTTGAAAAACTAATATGGAACATAAAGTTGATTAAGATATGTGACTTGCTAATGTGTAATATAAAAAGAAAAGTTTAAATAAAAAATAAAATATTATTAAATAATTTAGATAAATAAATTTGATAATTATGATATATTATATTATTAATAGTTTATCATTGGTATACATTTTATTTTATATCATACTATGATATATCATGTGACATCTATTTGGGTATATATCGCTTATAATGTACTCAATTATTAGTAGTTTTTAATACGATGTGTATAATATTTGATAATATTTGTTATGTTCTATTCAAAGAGTTAATGATAGAGTTTTAATATGATCTTTTTTGTCACTCTTAATTTTACAAAGGAATTTTAATAATAAAAAAAATCAAAAAAATAAAATACTACTCATGCTCTTAGGACATATAATCAATAAGTGTTAAATAAAAAAACAATCATTTATGGGAGTCGCATCAAAAGCAAGAAGAAGATACCTGTAATGCTTAGGTGACTACATTTTATTTTATGTCATACTATGAACATTTGGAGGATTGAAGCTTTGGGTGTTAGATGGTAAATAATTCTACATCAGTTATATAATGAAAGAAATTGAATGACATAAGTAAAATTTTAATACTAGAAATAATGAAATGTCATTTAGGAGTAACTTAAGTATGGATCTCATAAAAACTTTAAAATTAAGCATGTTGAAATTAAAGAAGTTTGGGCTAAATGACCAAGTAAGAAATAACTTCTTATATAATGACAAAATCTAATTTATTCGAAACAATACATCACCAATAAAAAGATGAGATATTATAGAATATATGTTTCTACCTTACCTGAAACCAAAGAAAGGTCATCTTACGAGCAATGAAAACCTAGTACGTCTTTTTACATGTCTTGTAACATGAGATGAATCAATAGAAGTAAAAATTGTTAACATTGTCACATAGTCCTACAATGAGTTGTCAAGCTTTGTATGTATAAGAGCATGAGAGAGATTAAACACAACCACAAGAGACATTGCCTTTCAATCAAACATCATTATAGCCATTTGTAACATAAGCAACTAGAGGTACAATGAGAAGTGTAACATAGTGTTCAACTTATGGAGTAGATGATTGATAGTTATCTAAATAATAATACACATATTCTAACTATTTTGATTGCCCATAATATTACTAGTTAGATTGTCACCATCAATAAAAAAGAGTCTTAATTATTAGATTATTAAGAGAAGATTTTTTTAAATATTTAGTATAAAGAATAATAATTTAATAAAATATTTCTAAAAATATTAATATTCTTGAGTTTAATTTTATTTGAAGACCTAATTCAAACTCATTTTTGAAACAAAACTATAATTACATTAACCTATTTGAGTATTCATCATATTAGAGATTTTGTTACAAATTAGCATACATCAAGGGGGGCTTGCAAACAATTATCTATAGCAAAAGCACATGGCTAAGTCGGTTCGAGCCTAACCTGATCAGGCACAGCACATCTCCATCATCTCCCGTGGCCTCGTCTTCTAACCGGAACGGAGGCCGCCGCCACCGCTTCCGCCACCTTCACTGTCGCCTTTTCTTGCGCCACTACTGCAGCCTCCCTTGCCAACACAACTGTCGCCACCGCCTTCGCGAGATCAGCCAATGAATCTCATCTCGGCCGACGAAGGCAGCCGGCTATTCTTATTGTATATTTTCCTCTTTCTGTCATTGGAACCGGCATTTGCCGCGGCCGTCCCTTCTCCTTTCTGGTCTGCTTCCTTTGTGGCGACCTCGTTGTCTGTCCACGGCAAGTGAAGTCGCCGATATCCTACTCCTCGTCTTCAGGTGAAGGTCATAATAAACAAAGGCCGTCTCTGTGGAACCGTGAGGGCGTTTCCGCTAGACGTTGCGTGAGTCAAGTCCTTCGGCGAGGTGAGCCCTGCGTTATGTGCCTCTTCCTGTTCTATTTCCTGCACCAAGGTTTTATTTCATCTCTTTAAATTTCTTCTTAAGCAAGAAAAAGGGATTTCCTAATCTTCCTTGTTTCTTTCCTGGAATCATACAGCTCGTTACCGAAATCCTTATTGCTAATGGTTTTTTCTGCCACCTTGAGCTTAAGGATTCTTCTCCTTTTCTCTCATTATACGCTTTATTAACTCTATTATGATCTAAGTTCATATTCATAGTCCTACGGTAATTCTAGTTTAGTTCTAGTCAAGCTAATTAATTGTAAGCCAAGGTAAGATAACATATGCTAAGCCAATGTTCATATGAACACCAACTTCTTGACTTTAGTTATGGATGAAGTAAATGCATTAAGTTGTTGTATATATATATGTTTCGTCAAGGATTTATGCTTCAATTTATATTTTGGTTGTTTTAGTCATTCTAAGTTTGAATGGCTTTGTTAGGAGCTTATCTTATTGTTGGTGGCACTCTATTATTTATATGATTGACTAGCCTTTGACCTACCTGATGGATTGACATGAGTGGTGGTTCTATTGAACAAGTTAGTGACAACCTTCTCTTTGATTTAGAGCGATTTTATATATTTAAATGGTGGTTATGTATTACGTGAATTATATTATGAGATAATGAAGTGGGATATTTTTTTGATTATATTGCTATGTTATGGTTTTGGGCATTGGATGTTATATTGGTTAGATTGTTTTATATCATAAGGAAAGTGTATTGTATTATTATTATTATTAATATTGGCACAATTGTATTTATAATTACAAAATTCTCAATAATTTTATGATGAAATGATAATGTTGTTTGTATGTGCTACATTTTATACCTCATTCATTATTATTCATTCTTTAACAAGTGCTGCCCATTGTATTTGTTGTGCTAATTTATTGTTTATATTATTTTTGCTGTTCAACCTACATTCTTTGGGAAATCTTCCTTATAGGAGCATCATCAATTGTTTAGTGAGTATTAGTTCTCTTTGAGTTGAATGTTTTAATTCTGCTGCTTCAGTCTTGGAAAATTTTGTTGGAGTGTTAATTAGAAAACTATGGATGTTCCTGTGAATACCTTTTGTGCTTATTATGATAGAAAGTTGTACACCTTACTCTTGGAGTTTTATGATTGAATTAAAGATAGGACACTTCATCACTCCCCATGTTGTCAAAGGGAACCTTTTAGACTTGGGTGATTGATGCATGGCTTGTGTATTTTATTGTTTTAAGTGATGTATTTTTTGCATAAAACTAAGAAATGTAACATTATTTTTATTGTGCTCACCAATTGTAGGATTATCAATCAATATAAAGAAATTTTTTCCATTGAATAATAGGGGATATGCATGCAAATTTAGTTGATTTCTATTAATTATATTTTATTCTACAAACAAGCCCAAATTTGTTTGGTTTTGAGGATTATGTAACCAAATATTATTCAAATTGGATTGGAAGTAGTTATGTTACTACCCTTTTATGGCTCATGGAAAGGCTTCTCTATTGCTCAAGTTTGTCATATGTAGTGTTCACAAATGGGATTTTCAAACTAAAAATGAGTCACTCTCAATCAAAACATGTCTGTAACTTTCTTTTAAACATATCTATAAACCTTCAAGAAGTGTCATAGCTTTTGTTTCAAGATTAGTTTTAATCCCCCAATAAATTGAGAAGATAGCTAACACAATCTTATGGAAATCACATATGAGTCTCTTGTGCATTGCCAGTACAGAATTATCAATCCACAAGATGTTCAAATTCAGATTCCTATACTTCATTGAGATTGGGGGAGTTCAAAACATAGTGAATGGTGTGATAATTTTTCTTTTGATAAGGTACCAAAATACCACAATTAATTAAAATATCATCTTCCTTCATCCATTGAACAAAGAGTCAAGGTGGAGAGACCTTACCTTCATAAAAGTTGTAATTTCTGTTTTTCCATAATTCCAAAGCAATAATAGCAGGTATAACTTGAATTGCCTCACCACAAGCCAAGCTTTGTGAGCACCAGTGTTGTAATTTGAGCATGATACCTTTTGAATGGCATAAGGGAATTTTCAAGCATTTCGAGAAAAAATCTCACACAAATTTAGCCACTTTACACTTTATACCTTGCAAACATATGATGTAGTGTTTTAATATTTGAACAAAAATGAGATTGGAAGATAGCTAAGATCTAAGTTTATTATGAATGTACTTAGTAGTAGAAACTTGTTAAATAATCTTCACATAAATATAGATATCTTAATAAATAGTTTAGTATTCCATATTTGTTTCCTAGAGAGTAGCATAACTCTGTTATCTGATTACTTCCCAAGTCAAAGCTACGTTGAAATTACTATCAGCAATCAGAGTCCAAACATGAGTGTTGCCACCACTTATTTTTTATTGTTCTGTTGTATTCTTAAATAAGAATACGTTTTTCTATATGTTGGAGAGACTATAATTTCTTTTCTTGTTTTCATATTTAGACCTCATAAATGTACTTCATTCTGTTCTTTGCAACTTCTAACAAAGTTCACAATAAAAGTTTTTCCAAATATTTTTAAGGGACTTTAATCCTAATCCATCTATCGTTGTAATTTGGCAATTTTTTTTCCAACTTGTCCAGTGCATTTTAGCTCTCATTTCGCTGTCAACTTAAAAGAAATTGGCCATAATTTATTTTAATTTTGATAAGATTATTTGAGAGGGTTTCATAAGAACAAAAGTGTGAATTGGGATTGGAGCAAGCATATGTTTGAGTACGATTAATCTTCCTTATTGTGAAAGCAATTTTTTTCCCATTTCGTTTGCAACTTCTAATAGAGTTTACAATAGAAGGCTTTCCAAAAATCTTTAAAGGACTTTAATCCCAATCCTTCCGCTATTATAGTCTGAAAAAAGTTTTTTCAACTTATCCAATACCTCTTAGTCCCATTTCATTATCAACCTAAAAGAAATTGGCGTTAATTTGTTGTACTTTTGATAAGACTATTTGAGAGGGGGGCAATTCTTTTTTCCAGCCATCGTCTTAGTAATGAATTTGTCTACAATAGG
Organism: Vanilla planifolia; assembly: GCA_023846275.1. Taxonomy (NCBI): domain Eukaryota; kingdom Viridiplantae; phylum Streptophyta; class Magnoliopsida; order Asparagales; family Orchidaceae; genus Vanilla; species Vanilla planifolia. The sequence continues at coordinate 4,188,018 of CM043877.1, forward strand.
TTGAAAGTACTATTTTCTTACTTCTTCCTTTGATGAGATTGCATCCTAGATACAAAGAGGTGAAGAACTTATGGCTAAAATCGTTTTGTCACTTCACTTGCTTAACTTGAGGCAGTTCTTGAGTTGTAAAGAAGCCTTCGAGACAATTGATTTTCTATTCGGACCTGCTATGGCAAGCCTTCAAGAAATTCATAAGATGGGACATTGTTTTCTTGTCCCCTCTAATGAATATCAAAATGTCATCCGCATCGGATAAATGAGAACAGAGATATAGCCCCAAAGAAAAATGTATGGTTTCATCGTTTTTTTCAACATTTGGTTCTTAAACCTCAGCTTAGGGCTTTAGCAGCCAAGGCAAATAATGAATGCAATAAAGGATCCCCTTGCTTAAGCTCTCTAGAGGTTAAGAAATAGCCTTCATGTTTGTCATTAATTATAATCGATAACCAACTTTGCATGAGATTGTTCATAATAATATAAGCAAATCTGTTATCAAAATCGAAGTTAAGAAGCTAATGTTGAAGGACATGCCTAGATACTTTGTTAAAGGCATTGCTCATATATCTAGTTTGAAAATAAATTTGTTATCCCATACCTTCCTGTCAGGAGAAGTCACTAGTTCTTAGGCCAATAATGTATTTTCCAAATGATCTCCTTGCACAAGTTGCTTGATCATGGGAAATGAGTCACAACAGTAAATGTTTCAATATGAAAACCAAGAGTTTGGAGAAAAGTTTATTAAAAAAAGTGCAAAGGCTGATCAAATGATAATTACCAAAGGCAAAAATATTGCTCTTTTTAAGAATTAAAGCTATTTGAGCACTATAAATTCCTTTGGGCATAAGCGTATCAACAAATAAATCCTTAGCTATCTAAAATACATCATGAGCTATGATATCCTGACAGTAGCAGAAAAAAACTCTAGAAAAATCATCCGGACAAGGAGCACTATGCATATCCAACCAAAAACTACTTTTAGCTCTTCCATAGTGGATTCTTTCAATAACTGAATGCTATGCTCAGTTTGAACAAGCTTAAGGGTATATTGTAGCAACTTCTCAACTCTTATATTGCTCATTGCTGTTACCAATCCTTCAAAGTAAGTGACTTTCTCTTTTCTAATTTACTCATTATCCTTTAGCTAGCTTCATGTAGCATTTTTTATCTCATGAATTCTAGGATTGCTTCCTTTTATCCATAATTGATACATGAAAAAACTTTGTATTCTTTTCATCTTATTTCAACCACTTTATCCTCACTTTTTAATGCCATAACTCCTCTTCATTCTTTAGGTTCTTCAACAAGTTAGTGGGCTTAGTTCAATTTAGCATCATCTATCTACAATAAGTCATATTCACATTCTTGCTCTTGAAACAAATCCTCAACTTGTCTAATTGAAAGAAAAACATTACCAAATTGCTTTTTATTTCATTCGAGGTAAGTCTTTATGTCTTTTTAGTTTGAATGCTACAACATACATTCCATAGCTTGCCATCAGTTAGTTCTAGCTGTCTCTAACAACTTCCATGAAAGACAGATATGAAACCCACATATTCTAAAATTTAAAAACCTTTGGAACTGAAGCTTTCAGATATGAAATTGTAATAGTAGATGATTATGATCAAATGTGGATCTATTTAAGTGAAATATAACAGAGTCTAAGAAGTTCTCCAACCATTACTGATTAGCCATCACTCTATCAAGCTTCTTCCAAATCTTGATTCCATCTTTAGTCCCAGACTAGATATGAGAGTTACTAGTGAAGGGAAGGTTCTTAAAACCACAATAGAAAATATTTTTATTAAAATTTGTAATAGTCATAGAGTTTTATATAGCCATTTTTGAAAACTCAACAGTAGAAGAAATTATATTAAAGTCACCTCCAATGATCTAAGAGAGATTGTTGGTTTAAGAAATGTTGTTCAACACTCTCCACAGATTTCTTCTTTTAGTTTTGGTGCATTTTGCATACATAAATGAGGCAACAACCTCTTTTGGCCATATCTTATTGTTGGCTAGTGTCTGAGCAACTATTCAAAGTCCAAAATAATATTTAATTGAAGGCAACATTGCCATATGAGTAAAATTTTGTTGTTGCAATTTAGCATGCAATGATCAAAGAATAGCCTATGACATAATCTTTCCATGTGGTGAGCATTAAGCCTGGGTTCAAAAAGAGCTAATAATAAAATAGCATGAGTATATACTAAATGTTTTGGATGACATATTGAAGCTTTCCCCACTGCACCTCGAATGTTTCAGAATGAAACTTTAACCATGATTGATGTTAATCCAAGAATCTACATTAGCTTTGGTAGCTTGACATGTGGTTATTTGGTTCGCCTCCTGACTTCTTTACCTCTTTTTAGCAAATTTTCTTGAAGTAAATGTAATAAATCCTTCATCATCTTGTCTTGTACTTTCTCTTTTGGGTAGCTTATCACTTATAGATTCACTAAATTCTTTCAGCACTACTGTGTTGAGATATTGAGAGGAAATTAAGACTTGTGGTAAGGTTGGATCTTAGTAATTGATTCCTTCTTGTTTTACTCTTTCTTCAAACAGGTTGATTATTGAATCTACTATTTTTTCACATCTATCTTACTTTCTATTTTGATTTAGTTTTTTGTCTAATAGTTCTTCCACTTGTTATCTTAATGCAATTCTCTTTCTATCCTTAACTAGGTCCTCTCCGTAGTCAAAAGCACTATCATTTGTAGCATCCGCTAGCCCTGGCTTTAGTGTTACTTCATTGTTCCTTCTTTGTGCATTTTGAGTTTGTTTCTGTCTATCAAACCCTTACTCCATATCCTTCAATTCCATCATTTTCGACCTTTGAATGGCATTTGTATCTTGGTTGATTTCACATTCCTTTTGTTAGTAGTTGAGAGTACTTAACCATTTTGTAGTTTGTGTTTGAGTGTCCTTGCTTGCAACAATTCGAACAAAATTCTAGATGGTTATTGTAAGTCAAATTCTGCCAAAAATCCATCAGTCTATCTTTACTCTTGTCAATATGTATACAACTAGGCAGAGGTTTGGAAAGATGTACATCCACACACACCTTTGCTAAATTTGGTCTCTACATATTTGCAGTAGCTGAATCTATCTTTAGTGGGACTCCAATTGCACTTACAATTGAAAACATAGTATTTTTAAAGAAATGAATTGGTAAATGTTCAATGAGAACTTAAACAGGCATATGAGATGATTCTTTATTGAGATTAAAATTCTGTGTCTATTTGAAGACCCTCATAGGAAAATCAGAGATTATCCATAACTTCTTTAGATAGTATCTGAGATAATTTACCTTTTGATTGAATTTGATGAGGATGTCTTTTGTCTAGCAATCTTAACAAATTGAAAACCAATGACTTGGATTGTTCAAATTGTTTCTATGTTTGGCCTACCATGAGAAAACTTACCTACCAGGGTAAATTTGAAGATGTTATTTTATCTAATTCCTCTCATGAGAAGACAATTGCTCACATAAAAAATGGGAAACGAGCTTATCTTTGCAATGGAGAGGGATTTAGATCATTGCCTAACACGTTTGTGAAGGACTTGTTAGGTTGCACAAGGCTCCCCATCTCAGAAGGGAGACAGAGCTCAAACCATAGTTGATGAGGGCTAGCTCCCATGAGCCTTATTAATCTTCTGTGAGGTGGAGGAGAAAGCCTTTGAGATCTCTCTCTAAGTGAAGAGGACGAGCTCAAAGATTGCAATCAACACTGAGAGCACGATGGTGAGCGGGATCCCGATTCCAATAAAGACCCTAATGGAGAGGAACAGGAGTGATTGGTGAGCAAGGTTGACTCGTGATGAAGTTGTCTGCAGAGATGGTGTTGAGCGACGAGTGTTGTGGGTTATCATCCATTGAGCATTATGGAAGCACTATCACTAATTGTTTATCATTGCTCCAAGTAACCAAATATCCTTTAAAGAACTTGTTAAGTGGATCATCCATCTTTCCTTGAGTTATCGTAATTAATGTCAAAATATGCCTCAATCTATAGATGGCCATAGTTTGCAAATGGTAATTCCTTTGTAGGAGTCCCTTGATATAATTTAGTACACCACCCCAATTAACCTACTTAGGTTTGTCTATACATTGATTAATAGTGTTTTTGGTAAATGAGATATCTAATCGAGTAATTATCAAGTAAATCAATTTTCCTATTAGTTATCTGAAATGACATTTATATTTGAGAGTTTTTCATTTTCTTTCTAAAAATGTATGTTTTGTCAATTGGAGTCTTTACAAAGTTTGCACCAAATAGACTAATGTCTTGTAGAATAATTAAGTGCATACTTCTATTAGGGCAAAACGATTTCTTTCTTGCTTTGGCTTATCTCGACCACAAGAAAACATTAGGGATGCCTTATATGTTTTGTGATAAAGTTCTTTGTCAAATATTTATTGTCTCTGTATTATACTTATCAAATCACCATTTGTTATAGGACTACTGTTTACATGGACAATTAAGGCAAAAATATCACACGTGTTTTCTTGATAAGTACCAAATAATCAATTTGGCACTTATGAAGTCTAAAGACAACAATGATTTAGCTAAACTTTTCAAACAAGTCTCTGGGACTTTGTTTTAGGCCATAATTGATTTTCTTCAACTTGCAAACATAATTCACCCCCTCTTTAACAAAAAATCCTGGTAGTAGCTCCATGATAATCTTTTGAAGATCGTTATAAAGGAAGGCATTCTCAGCATGAAATTGAAACATAATCTGGTCTTAATTGACCACAAGTGAGAACATGATGCGAGTTGAATTCAAGTGTGCAATAGGAAAGAAAGTCTAATCTTAAGCAATACCAAATGTTCGAGTGAAGGATTTGGCAACTTAGAGAGTCTTGTCCTTATCAATGGTGTTATCTAATTTGTAAGTGTAAACAATCATTCAATAATTTTTGCATAATGGAGTTCTTGAACCAATCCCCACTTCTTGCGAGAACCAAGGGCTTACATTTCTTTGACTGTAGTCTGTTTCTGCATAAGATTCATTTGTGCTTCATGGTAAGCCTTGGAGGTTGAAACTGATGAGAGTGACATGACAAAGGTTTGGTAGTTGGGTTATTGTTATTAAGAGTGATATGAGCATATATGAGATGTTTAGCTTATACTTTTTTTTATCAAAAGGCTATAGATAAGTTTAGGTCTAAGAGGTGGTGGTGGTTTTGGGATAGAGGAATCGAATAGAGTTTCTACGACAGACAGTGTAGTATCAATAGTAGTCAGTAACAAGATAATCTCTTTTGTTTTTTTAAATTACACTTTGAATGGAGTATGATTGATAGGACCAATAGGATGAGCAGGAGTAGAAAAATATAAAATGATATCCAATATAATCTTAACAATAATACATTTATAGGTATAAGAATAATAAAAAAAGACACTTAACTAACCAACAAATAACTTGTCAAGTTTTGAAGCATGATGATGAAAATAGATAGTGGTGGTTTTGGGATAAGGGAATCGAATGGAGTATCTACTGGAGGTAGTGTAGTATAAATAATAGTTAGTAACAAGATAATCTCTTTTATTTGTCTAAATTGTACTTTGAGTGGAGTAGATTGATATGACCAATAAAATGAGCTTGAGTAGAATGAAACAATTATAATTTAAAAAAATATAGAATGATATCCAATATGATTATGACAATAATACATTTATAGATACGAAAATAATCAATAAAGCACTCAACTATCCAATAGACAACTTGTGAAGTTTTGAAGCATTATGATAAAAATAGGTGGTGCAATCAAAACTCAAGGAGTAATAAGAAAGAGAGTTTTGTCAAAATATAATAAGTTAAATAGAATAACACCTAAAATATATAAGGGCATTTGATTGAGAAAATAATGAACTTTGAGAACTAATACTTTTTGGGCTCATGCTTCTAAATTAAAAATATTTGAGCAGCATCTAAGTATGTGTTGATGTTTTTGTCTAGCTATATCATTTTATTGGGAGTTATATGAACATGATATGTATTTTCAAAGAGAATACCTCTAATGGTAGTAAAAAAAATGGGTATTTTTTATTACTAACAAATTGATTATTCTCACTACCAAAGATCTATCTTTTAAAAGACAAAATCAAATAACTAAAGAATAATCATTGGCAAAGGTTAGAGACTCTACTTGACATGGAACCCAAATATCATAGTGAATTAACTCGTATGGAATAGAACTCATCATTTAATTGTTGAGCTTAGGAAGCACTATGATGTTTTCCTAACTCGTAGGACTCACATTCAAAATTAGAAGACTCAAAAGGAAGGAGTTGCTTTAACTTGAGAAGAAATGAATGGCTTGAGAAATGAAGGTAGATAATACCTTGGGATAGGTAGTGTAATACTTGAATCTAAGAAATGGTGATTGCTACGAGCATAACCTCCTCCAAACCACATCTTTGAGGTTAGATCATGAAAAACATAGTGTTTAAGGCAAAATGTTACAAAGAAATAAGTATTTTGGTGAGTTGGCTAATAGATAAGAAGTTCATAGGAAATTTAGGGGCATAAATGTTATGATTTTAGGTTGCTAGAATGGATCTTACACCTATTACAAGAGAATAGGAATCATTTGCAATATGAATAAGATATAGTTAAGGTAAAAAAATTGGAGTGATTATCAATTATGTAAGATATGACATGTCAATGGACTTATTGTGGTTAGCATTGAAAAAACTCGGAGCAAAAGACACAACTTGAATTGAAGAATGTGAAGCTAATGGTTATAGAAGTCGCTTGAATTTGTTTTACTCATCTTTGGTTAGGCTAATGCCATCATCTTTTAAGAGATTCTATAGAAGGAATTTCATTATTGATGCATGGCCCTTGTATGATCCATCAATTCTTTGAGTTGTGTTCAGTATAATTGTAATAAGAGTAAGTCATGCGAAGAGGTTAAGGTATGCTAGGACTAGACTATTTTCATTATAGAGTTAATGTGATTTGATCCAAGATCATAAACAATTGGAGGGGAAGATCTTGTGGAAGGTGTAGCTTTTAGAGAGTAGATACATTGAGTATCCAAGACAAGGCAACTAAGAGAGACCTCCCTAGCAATGATTTGATGTCGAACTAGCTATAGAGATCCCTTAAGACTATAAAGGAATTTCTCAACAATGAACTATTCTATAAAGTAAATGACAATATGAGTGGGTTTTGACTTTAGGTATTATCTTTTTTGCAATCTTTTCCCCCTAAAGTGCATTTTTGTTTTTTTTAGGGGAAAGTCTGAGTCCATGCCTTGGTCTTGAGAAAAAAATACATCCTTTAACTTGTTTTCCTAAATTCCTCATTTTTGAACATGCCAGCATCCTTAACAAAATCAATAATATTAGGCGTGGAAAGAAATCTTTTTGGTTTAGGTTTTGAAGTGAGTAAATATGCTAATCAAATTTGCAATATTATGTATAAATGAATAGGTTTCTACTTATTGGTAAGAGGATTGTTTTGCTTAAGAAAGCAAACAAATGGAAGCAATTTTTCATTATTTGAATGGTTGAGATTAGGGTGTTCTAGGTTTATGTAAGACTAATGGTATTGTAAGTTTATTGGAGCATTTTGGGAATTATGGAATAAATTTTATAGATTGGTGAAGGTGATAGAGGGCTATGTGAATGTGTAATTATTCTATGGTTTTGCTTTTGATGTGATCAATCTATACTTGATTGTAAGGTTTTAAGATAAAAGGGGAAAGGTAATAATTTGATGTCTTAATTGAGTATTAATTAGTAGAGATAGCTTTAGGATATGTTGGAAGTGTCAAATGGTGTGATATAAGATGTATTGATGAAGACAGTGGGGTGACAAATGATCAAAATATGTGTTTAAAAAGAAAGATGAATTAAATAAATTGAAAAGTAATAAAGGGCATTAGTAACAAAGATAAGATGGTCAAGGCCACTCATCCTTTGGGATTTGTTATCTTATCTTTTTTTTTATTGTGGAGTCTCCGATCGTTTAACAATGATAAGTGATGATGATAATCATAGTGAACCAAAATTTGGGAAGACTTTAAAGTTTCATAATTTCATTGATAAAAGGGTTTTCTATAATTGAATTAGTAAAAATCCAAACAAATACATATGTTCAAACTTTATCTAATTCAAAGAAAATGAATTTGGAAAGAAATCACGACTAGACATTGGAAATTTTTTGACTTTTGCAAGTAATGTTTCTTATAGATGTAAGCATACTTGGGTTGATTTATGAATAAAGTTCTATAATCTTGCCTATATTCTTCCATTTTTTTAAAAAACTATATGATTTGAAGATTAGAAAAAAGTTATGATTGAAGTTTGAAAAAAAGTACAAACTAGGAAATAATTCAATTGCTTAGCCAATTTGCCCACTCAATTGATAGAACAAGATGGAGTTTTTGAGCTTACTGTGGACCTGTTTCAATTATTGGTGAATTAGACGAGTTGGTTTGTTTTGCATTTTCATTAGTTTGAGAACACCCTTGAGTTACTCACCATCATATAAGATAAGGGGAAGAATAGTAAACAAAAATATTTTTTTGATGAAATAATTAAAATTGAAGATCTCTACATAAAATTATAGAAGTATTACTAAAATAACATGTATTTGCTAAATGAATCATTGCTATTATCGTATCTTTTGTCCAAAAAGTGGTCCATTTTAGTTACAAGAGCCATGAGGAGGCAAGTTGACCTTATCTCATTGATGTGCATAATAAAGAATGAAATAAGGATAGGGGTTTGAAAATATGTAATAAACAATATGATTGACATGTTATATTGTACAAAAATTTCTATTTTGTAATTTCATCATAAATGACATCATTGAGTTTGCTATCCATAATATGACTATGCTAGTGCTAATAAAATGCAATCTATTATTGATCTAGAATTTCTCTTGCTATTCGAGTAGCATTGATGATTCATCACAAAAAAAACTAAGAATAGAACTTATAGAGCAACGTGAGTGTTGTAGTTAGTACAAGTTCAAGTCCATTCTCTTGTGGTCTTTGTTCTGTTGAACCATTTGGTTAAGGAAATTATGAATAGCTAGGGGTGGTTTAGCACTAGCTTTGGGATGTGTGATTCATATCATTTTCAAGTTGTACTTGATTTTAATTGATTTAGAATAGTTTAGAAAGATTAATTGGAAGGAATTTGTTGAGATTCATGAATGCCTCTTTACGCTTGGAGATAGATATGAATCTCTATGGTTTGTTGGTTGATGTAAATCCTTTGGAGCCTTTTATACAAGGCATTCCAAATGGTAGAGAGCAATAATGTGAAACATTTGCAAATCTTTTGCTTATTATCTTGGATATCTCTTGCAAACAAGATCATGTAGGAGTTTTTAATTTGAAGCAGATTTTTTTCACATTGTTCTCTACCCGCTATTCAACATTGCTCATTTTATTACTCTTTTTAACAATCAAGAATGTCCCTTTTGAATCTTTGTTATTTTGGAGTTTACCTCATGAAGTGATTTAATTTAGGGTTGTAGATCAAGAGGGGTTAGGGTAATTCTTTTGTTTCATGAGAAAGCATTGTATGCTAAGCTAAGTGATGAAAAGATCATTAAGATAAAATATCAAAATGGTAGCATTAGTTTCAGGGAAGAAGATAGAATGGCTTACATTGCTAGAGGTGCAAGAGAACTTGATGAGCAAGCAAAAGTTGTGGGGATGGTTCAACAATGGATGGTGACTCATGATCCATGACATAAGATACATATTAAGCAAGAGGATGTGGAGAAGGGACATTCACAAGAACTCCAATGAAAAAGAATATTGTAGAGGAGATAGAATATGACATCCTTGCTATTTTCCTTGATCACAAATGAAAAGGAGAAAATAGAGGGGAGCGAAGAAAGGGAAACTATGGCCATTTCAAGGGAAATCCAAGTCTAAGCTACCAATGTATGGAGGTTTGGGTGGGGGTTGGATGTCGAAAGTTGTATGTTTGGTTTGCTTATATCAAAATTTTCTTGCTTTATCACTTCATAATTGTGGAGAAGTTATTTTTAGATTCTTAAACCTCATTAATCATGTATTTGTTTTGTGGAATTTGCTACTTAAAATAAGAAATGCATATGGAGTTAATTCAAGAGACTCATAAAAAAGAGTTTTCCTTATTGTCTTTGAGGATAGATGGAATGCATGGTACAATCTTCACCAATGACATAATCAAACGAAGCAAGCATACATCACGAAATTTAGAAGATATGAATCGGTGCTCATGATATCCTTTTGTTTCCATTGACAAAGTGCATTTTAAGATTACATACTTACATCTTAGTGGAGTTAATATTATTTCCAATTGTTGATCTGAGGCAAGGCAACATCCTTTTAATGACAATGGAAAAGAAGGACAAGCTTCAAGGAAGCAAGGGTGAAGAAGAGAGAATGCTCCAATGGTAAGTACCTTGAAGCTAAGCATATTGGATCATCAAATTCTTTCGAATATTGTAGGCAATGATGGTAGTAAGGCATGATGAATGCTGAAAGCTTCATTTGGATAGATGACCATGTAGGTTGAAAGCAAGAACACTATAAACAAGGTTGCTAGTGTACTTGAGGGTGATGTTCTCTTGTTGATAGCGAAGGGAATTGAGGATGTTTTTCCATTGTTGGCAATATCGAACAGGGAAGAATTAGAATCAATGGGAGTTGACACAAGACAGGAGTTGTTTATATTGCATTTCCATATAAAGTGGGAGCTTGTCTGCCCTTATTTTACTTTGGATGCCATAATAGTCTAGTGTTGGTGGGTACGTTACAACGGAGTTTGTGGATAAGGCCTGTGATGTGGAGCCCTTGACATATGCTAAGCAATCTTTGCTAGTTGTTGTTTGTTTCATTTAAGATACGACATTTCTTAAAGGGTCACACTCTCAATTAGCTCACTTAGCATTGTTAGCTTAATCATCTTGTCTTTTTTTTGTAGTTTCAATAGAAAGATGCTTAGAATGAGAGGGAGACTTTGTTTACTATTATCAATCACAAGTGTTGATAACGTACAAGTTCAACCTTTCGGCTCTGAAGTGACATGAGGCAATGTATCATAGGGTTATGCCTCTAAAATGCTTTAGACATGTTAGTTCTTTTTATAGGATAAAAGAGAGATCTTTGGCCTTTTGGCCAATCTCGATTTAGAGAAGCAAAAGAGGACAAGATCCAATTGATCTAGAAAGAGAAAGAAGAAGGGCAATAGAAAGAAGAATAAAACTTGGTTCGTAAGAACTATGAGGAAAGGTTATTACCATAGAAGATGCCATTTGATTAAATCATGATGTGTGATGCCATAGGTGGATGTGGATATCAAGCAAAGCAAAAATGATGACGTGGGGTCTTTGGCATCTTTAGTTTCTTGGAAGAGGGTTCATGATTCAGGGATTAATCATTGGTCTTATGATCTTCTTGAGAGATATTTTGTATCAATGATTTCTTTCATGGTTTAGTAGATCAAAGGGAACTAACTACTCAAGGAAAGTTAGCTGTGCTTAAGGGTGACTTCTTGTGAAGTATTATGCCTCTCACTAATATTAGTGAGACCATGAAGTTCTTGATGAAAGAAGAATAACCAAAATGATTAACTTCTTGAGATATCATTCCTCTTGAGATGCCCTCCTTCAAGATCTTGTAGGCCGCAAGGGTTTAGGAAATGAAAGCTTAATGCATGGTTGGATCATTTGAATATCTATTTTTTTATTTATGGAACTCTTCCTTAGCTAAAATTATCCAGTCATGTTTTGCATGGTGGAATGCACATCTAAAACGTGGATTGATGCAAAATGTGTCTTGGACTCAATTCAAGGTTTTCCTTGAAGAATTTTATGTGATGGGCTATTTGGAAGATAGAAAAAGGAAAATTACATTATTTTTAGTATCAACAAGAATGAACAGAAAGATCATATGACTTAATTTCATTGTTGAGCTATTGCATTTAGTATATCTCTTGATGATATGTAAATACTAATGAATACACAATAACCTTGCGTCATTTCATTAGAATTGAGTTCATATTTTTCTTCATCTAAACTTTGTATTAGGAAAACATGCATACCATGGCTGTCAAGAAGAAGAATTGATCTCTTGAAAAGAAGCAATTGTGACATGAAGCTGGAAAATTGACATTGGTTTGTAGAAATTAGGTCCTTAATAAGAGTTAATGACAACTACCTTTGCTTTTGCAATATTTTGTGCCTCTTTAGCAAAATTCTATGATCATTACTAAGTATAAGGACTTCCTCGAGAAAAGTTTTGAAAGGTTCATCTTGAGTTATTCCTAGAGAAGTTTAAGAAGACTTGGAAACGTAATGTGATGGTGATTGTTGAAGATAGGATATTCTTAGAGATGATAGAACAAGCAGATTAAAGCCTATTCTTGATGTTGAAGTGCAAAGCTAAAACTCAAGATTCTCATGAAGTAAATAAGGAAGAACTCTTCACGGTGAACATAAAAGTGGAGTTGATAAATACCTTAATGGGCGTTAGTAGTTAGAAAAACCTAATATTTGAAAGTCTCATGAATCGACTAAACTTCACTACTCTTTTTAACCCTTAGCCACATTCTTTTGATAAGATCTTAAAAAATTCAAAATAAAAAGTTGAGAGATAGTGCAAGCTTAATTTTGCCATCATTCAAGGGTGTATTGATGAGGTTTTATGTGAAATGATTTATCTTGGTATTTTCCAAGTGATATTAGGTTGTCCATGTTTAAGATCTTACCAAAAGAATAGTTATTATGAATAATTATTTAGGGGATGGAAATGTTGTATAATTATTATTCTCAATAGCTCCAATTCACATAAGAAAGATGTCTGTTTTTTGTTTATTGCCTTAAAGAGCTTGAGCATTATTTCATGAGGTATATCGAGAATCTAGATCTTAAATTTGTTCTCAAGGAAATCAAGAATGGCATGTCAACTAAATACTCTATCCAAAAGAAGTTGTCATTACAAGGCTTGACACTTATCATTCCTTGAGATAGAGATAGGCTGAGATAAATTTGAGAAGCTCATATATACAAAATTTTTTGTCACTTTGCTGTGACCAAGGCCATCCAAAACTAAAAAAAAAGTTGTGTATTGATCTTGAATGAACACAAATGTTGCAAGATTTGTTCAAGATGCGTACCATGTTTCATGATTGAACTTGCCAATAGGAAGCAAGGATTTTGTGTGCCTCTTTCAATTCCCTTGAGACAATAGGAGATCTTGCTCTAGGCTTGTTACAATTGTCTATATATGGTAGTCAATCATTTCTTGAAGATGGTGATATTGATGCCATGTTTTCACAAAGTATCCAATGTAGAAGCCCCATCTTTTTTAGAAATGTTTAAGTGTATTTCATGCTACATCTTCAATTATTTTAGATAAATTTTCGATTTTTAATTGGATTTAAGGGTGTGTTATGATCAATGATGATATCACATTGAAGAGGAGCACAACCTTCTATTCATAGATCAACACAATTAAATTGTGGTCTTAAGTTGCATAGTCCTCCAACTCTTAAGATGTTATAAATAATGACATTCAAAAATATGAGATAAGAATTTTCCTTATATTCAATTTGCTACAAAACACTGTATAGTTCAACTCAAAGAAGTCTATTTAAGATTTGTCTTTGATTCATACCTTAGAGTCATTTGACATGAAATTTAAGCTCAACACAACTAAAAGTGTTAGGGTGGCCTATTCATCAATTAAGTGCACAAAAACTCTTGAGGCAATTAAGAAAGTGCATGCAACTGTCAAAGCACTTAAACAATCCCTAGCAAAAGTATAAAGAAAGACATTATTGAGATTGAGTTGAGAAGAAATTTGAAGTTGATGATCTTACCTCGCAAATTCTTAGCAAGGAATGGATGAAAGGGAAGCAAGAAAGCTAAAATCAATCATATATGTTCATTTTAGCATTGTTAAACGGTTTAATGGTGCTTTTTAGCTAGAACTATCGCTTTATATGCAAATATTCAATGGTGAATGGTGAGAACCTTAAATGTTTTGAGTCATCAATGTTTGATGAAGAAATAATCCAATCCTATAAGAGGATGGTATTTGAAGAAAGAATTACAATCGCAAAGTATGGAGCAAAGATATCTGACCATATTGATGGGTTCACTGTGGTTAAGTGGTATTGCTAAAAAGAGGGAGACATGGTTTAGTTGTCTCAATCTTGATAAATAGAGCTCTTGAGGCAAAGTGAGTTGAAGTGTAGCTAAGACATCTTGTTATACTTAAGAAATGATAATTGAAAGAATTTGATTCCTAAAAAGAGGGGTCTATGATCAAGGGTTTTGCTTGTGAGAGTTATGGCTGAAACCTACCTCTATGGGTATTAGATCTTGTACAAATAACTTCTTTAGGCAATTTAGATTTCCTCAAAAGTGCCTTCTTGGGAACTACAATGCTTGAGTCATTGTTCTCAAGAGCATCCAAACTTTAAGAAAAGGAAAATTAACAAAAAGATATCTGCTTGAGATAGTGATCCCCTTGAGAGATCCTTCTTCAAGGTCATGCAAAATGAAATTATAAAAACCCTATTGTGGCCATGTACCCTCGAGAGTCATCCCTTGAGGTCATATAAGTTTTGAGGGTTTATAATATAGGGAAACACAACCTTTCAAAGGAATTTACCCATTAAATGGTTCTCCCTTAATGCAATCTAGGACTTGAGTGCAAACGAATAAATTAGACCTATATATATAAACAAAATACTTGTATGAATGTCAACTACCCAAGTGCAAAGGAATAAATTAGACATCTATATACATACATATATATATATATATATATATATATATAAACCCATGGCTAGATGATATTAGGGAAGGATATTATATATGATTGCTAGAAAAACTATCTCTGCCTACTTTTCTCTCCTTTATGAAATTTAGGATGACTCAACTCGCATTGTAAATTTCTATTGATGAAAGTGATCTACCTTGATAATTCATCTAAAGAGGGAAGTGTGGTCCAATAGACAAATTAATATGGGCTTGGAGTTGCAATGATAATCATAAAGAAACCAAAGCAATAAGCTTTGTAGAACCAAAATTTGGCTTCTACAAAAAATTCTTGCAAGTTTTACTTCTAGTTTAACTTCAAGGGACATTCTTTGGATTGTCTTGAATGATCAGAAAGGTAGAGAAGCTAGCATGTTTTGCTAAACTAGATAGTCTATTACGATACAATTAGACCTTTTGGGTTTTATTCAAAATGTTAGCATTTTGTTTAAATATGTTGGAGTGGTTTTGTGGCATCTCTTGGGGGTTGTGATGGCATTTTTGGATTTGATTTTCTGTAATCAACTTTAATAAGTGAGATTTATCGAATTTGATTTTTTTTTTCAAAATGGATTTGTAATTAATTGATTTAAAACAATTTGATAAGATAGATTTAAGAGAAATTGGATGAATTCTACTCTATTTTTAATTTTTTTCAAAATTTGATTTTTAGTTGTCTAGAGATAGATATGAATCTTTATGTTTTTGCTGCTACTAAAAATCTCTTAAGGGCTTGAAAAATATAGAAGGCATCTTGTGTGGTAGAAGGACAATATGGCAAAACTTTTTCAAATCCCGTAGCTTTTAATCATTGCTTTAGTTTAGAGATCTCTTGTAGAGAAGACCACATAGGAGCTTTTAATCTTTTGGTAGATTTTATCTCAAACTATTTCTATTTATTTGGCTTCATGTGCTTTACTAGCCTCTCTTTTCTCTCATCCATGCTATATTTCTTAGTCTTTAGTGACATGTTTATTTGTTGATATGTTCTTATGCAAGGTTTTGTTTCAATTGTACTCTTGATATGAAATAATTGAATTAGTATATTTAGCACTCAAATAGCATCCATGCAATTCCAATATAATTGTATTCATTGATATTTCTTAACATATTTTTGGTAGTGTTATAGATGCAGTGTCTTTTGTCATCCTGAATTAATAGGAAGTTGGTCACCATTTTGCTTACTATTTTCATCTTTCTACAAGCCGTTGACCACGTTAGCTAAATATGTAATCAATTAAGTGCTATCTACCATTGTTTGATTCACCTGAGAACAATACAAATTTAAATCTATGCACTTCAATTATAATATCAACAAAAATAAATAGGATATTGCATCATATCAAAGATGTATGGGCAATTAGCAAGATGTGCTTCAACATTCACCTATTATTGTAGCCATGTGTCATCCATGGAAAGAATGACACTTGTAGGGAAATGTAGAGTTCACACTATATCAATATTCTAATGAACAAGATGTGCAGAATTGATGCAGGAAAACCATTATTATAGATTATGGCGACACACGGGAATCTATAATTTCAATAAGTCTATAATAAATGCCATGTATATCCTCTAACAAAGAATTGTGTTTGTGGTCACCTCCTAAAGTTTTACAACTTGGAGCCAAGCTAAGCCACCTAAGTTAAGGTCAACTTGATTAAACAAAATAAAATCTTTAGGTTAAACAAATATTCAATATGCATGAAGAGAAGGATAACTTTCCTGAATATGGATATATTTTCATTTTACAATCTCAACTTAGATTAAATAAATAAATTATTTAAAAATAAAACCCTAATATTAGAACATTTATGTTTCAGGTGAACAATTCCTTCATAAAATGATTATCTATTCAATTGTCGTAGCTTGCAATAAAATTAAGCTAATAGGCTAAATACTTGTGCAGCTGTTGGAAAATCTATGCATTTTATCTTGTTTTGTTACTATATCCCATCAAATTTTTGGATTAAAGCACAGGAGAGCTGTTGAGAACTCGAGAGCTTAGTCAAATATGGCATTAAAGCTTCTCATCAACCTTTAAGTTAGAGGGGCTTGGGAGGTTGGTCTTATTGTATAAGTAGTGTGGAATATGTATGTTGCCTCTTCACTAATGCCTTGATTATGCTAGCATCTGATGTGCCAAGAAGGGCTCCTTTTACTTTTTCCTTACTTGCAGTTTTTGGTATTATATTCATACTCTTCACGCTAGACCAAACTAATCGACTTTGTACAAGATGGTATAGAAATAACATCTTTTTCTTTTGGTTTCTTACTATTTGTGCTAAATACTCTAAAACTTGATGAATTTGCCACCTCTAGCTTCAAAAAGGTTATGATTAATTCATGAAGATCCTAGCACAAGCTGCTAATGGAAAACCAATTCCACAAACTACTATTATTGTAGATCCCCATGTTATATAGATTATTGTATATATTATAAAGAATGGAAATAAATTTTATAAACATTGATGATGCGCATACCACAAAGTTTACTTGCAAAGAAAAAGCTTGTTTAAAAAATCAAAACTATTAAATTTAAGATATATAAATTTATAGTTGTTGATTTTGTAGTAGCATAGTCAATTATCTGAATGGTTTTTGACTTCCCATTCAAACAAAAAGTTTGCAATGTGGCTAATGATCTAAACACATTTTGAAATCCAAAACGATTGCTATCAGTAGTATTCAAACTTGAAATTCACACTACAATATTGAACAGAAAGATATCCTTTTCTGTTTCTTTTTATGTGCAGTCAAATCGTACTTGGGTCTGGTCATGATGGTGATTTTTAATAAATTTTCTCCCTCTTTTTGGAATTTTTTTTCCTGTTTTCTTCTTTCGCTTTTCTCTCTATTTGTTCATTGTTCCCATGTTGCTCAAGTATTACTTCCTTCACAGCCTGTATTTTTTCAAGTTTTAGGTGTATGTTATTTGAGGAGGAAAGCTAGTAAAAGAGGCATATAGAGATTTAGCTGTTAGAGAGCTGTATATGACTTTGGTTTTATTGAACATACCGTAGATTTCATTGTACTGATAACAAAGAAGTATGCACACAATATTTATTTCGTCTATTCTCTCATGGTTCTTTGTTGGAGGCTATTTGATTTAATGATTTTTTTACTCCTGCAATCACTATAATGGAACAAATGTTCAGTGGATAAGGGATGATGATCACTAGCATAGAGTCTGAGGAGCTGACCAGTATTTGTAGGTTTCAAGATAACTTAGTGCTATACATTTGAGGCAGATTAGTTTTGGTGTTTGAATGGGATTGATTTAACTGATTTTAGGTCCTGTACTTATATGTTGAGAGCATTTTTTGAAATATATGTAAAGCAAGAATCTCTGGATTTTATAAAATCAATCATTTGCCCTTGGATTTGAATGATAATTTACATCTTTTTGAATAAGGCCTATCCAAATCTGTTTGTAATAATAATATCAAATGTATAGAAATAAGAACATAGAATGAAAATAAATCTGTAATCCTTGCCATCTTTTCATGTACTGGATGTCCATATTGATGGAAGCTTGTCCATGTTGATGGAAGCTTCAGGATGATTATTCAATTGAACTGTCCAACTTTTGGTTGCACGATCTTTTTTTTTTGCTCATAATTTATGCATGAAATGTAGTTTTATCTTCTTTTTCAACAATTCAATCACAGAATGTTGATCATTAGATTTTATCGTGGTTCATTGTTATGCTCGTCTAGTTTTGGTGCCAAAACTGCAACTAGGTCATGCTATGCTCCAATCTTCAAGTTTGTAGATTTTGATTGTTGCATATTGGATTGAAACATGATCCTGGAAGGAGTGAAATTTCCCATCAATAAATTAATTATGTTGCTATCTGTATCATTTATTTGTTAAGTATTTAAATTTATGCATTTAAAATGCATATTGTGTGTAAGTTGTTTTCTGTATTTAGGATGAACATGTTAATGGAACATAGCTTTTTCTATATGACGGGAGACAAAATTAAACCGCCTCAAAATTGGATAGTGAAGGTGCATAAAGTTGAAGCTTGGGACCCAAGAAAGGTCTCTGAACTGATTGAGCAGCTTAGAACATTGTGTTATTAACTTTTTTTCCTGTTCTGAAGGATCTCTAAGGAATAGCAAACTCATTTGTTTTGATCCAAATCTATGACAAGCATGGGAACCTCATCTTTTTTTGGAGCATGCTGTATCATGATTATGCTTTATTTACTTGTCCCAAATCCTTCTCTTGTTTGTATGTAATTGTTGCCATCTGCCATTTGAAATAACTTCAAGTTTCATAGTTGCAATAACAACTATTTCTCTTGCATCT
The DNA here is from genome assembly GCA_023846275.1 of Vanilla planifolia. Lineage (NCBI taxonomy): Eukaryota > Viridiplantae > Streptophyta > Magnoliopsida > Asparagales > Orchidaceae > Vanilla > Vanilla planifolia. The sequence goes on from CM043877.1 coordinate 4,207,128, forward strand.
GTTTTGTTTACCATAGGTGATGTTCCCCTCACAACTATTCCCTGGCGTTCCTTCTAATATGTCAGTACAACACATTCAGCAAGCTCCTGCTCCCGGTTCCTTTTGGACTACTGAACAAGTGCATGAACGTTTAAAAACTTTGCAGGAAACTGTTTATCTTACTAAATTATTGTAAGTATTATTACTCCATGTTTGGTCAGGATGCTATAATGGGTGTAGAAAAAGAAAAAGTTGTTCTAAAGTTCTGCCAGTATCCATTATATGTTAGCTTAATCCTTTGGAGGTGGTGGATCTCATCTAATTTATTGGGCCTAATCCCCTCCCCCCAAGTGATGACCCTCCTAGCACATGTTTCAAGATTCTCAGTGGGCCTAGAAATTTTTACTCGCTCATTATTAATAGTTTGTATGACAGGCAGAAAGAACTAGAGGAAATTTATCTACTCAAAATATCAAATCATGGTTCTGATGGTGACGTGCTATCTTCCAGTTATTTACAAGGACTAAAACTTATCTCTTCAAGTAGTAAATGTGGGAAAGAAGTGCCTTCTGAGATAGTTGATGTAATCAAAGGGAGGAAAGTTAGCGCTGATGTTCAAGAATTGCGTTCTTTAGAAGCTGCAAACTCGCTAATTGTAACTCTGAAAAGTCAATTGGCTCTCTTCAATGCTATTACTAGTCAAACAAGTCATTGGAAGGAAAAATCTGACGCTGTTAGTCTGGCTCAGAAGCTGCAAAAGTACAAGAGGAATAAACGTTGGAAGAAAAAAAGAAGAAAGGAAGTTGCACAGTTACGATACAAGGTTACTTGTTGGTGTCTTATAGCTTGTCCAACAGTTTCATTTCTTAGATTCTGGATTTTTCAAATCCTTTGGAAAAGCATGCATATTGCATTTGGCTTTTTTGTGCTCTGATGATTCTGAAATAGCATAATCATCATTTCTTTCTACTTGTCTACTTTCCAATAGGAGCATGAAGCATTTGATAAGGCAGATCAGGATGCAGATGAGTGGAGAACAAGAGAAATTGCCAAGGATATTGCAAAGCGCAAGGTAACCTAACCCTGTCTTTTTATTGTAAAAGTTTGTAGCTTTCATTTGTGATCAGATTTTTGGTGTTTAAGTTTCAAATTAGTATCTATCCTTGCATCTTGCTTCATCCATATGTGCTATGGATAACTCAATGTTTGTTAGTTTTTTTGTCTTTTGAATTGTTGGATTATTTCTTTGTAGTTGTTGCTAGGTTTGTATATTTCATTGATAGTTTCCAAAGTAAGCTAAACTGGCATTGCCTTATCTAAAATAATTTCGGATTGACATAAGCATTTTTTTTGCATGTGGTTAACGGTAGCCTTTTGGCATGCATTTTTGTATTTAGGGCATAATTTAACTAAATGAGGGAACCAAAAATATAGCACATAGGTTGTTTTAAATCAAGTTAGGTTTAACATAAGGAATTGATGAGTTTAGTCCTATTCAAATGAAGAATGGACATAACATTTCAGCAGTTAGGAGAGCATTGTGTCAATTAAGTTATTCTATAAGATGGTTCTCTTAATAGAACATGTGCTAAGTTTGTTAAATTAGGTTGAATATTGTTCAAGAATCAGATTAGTGTTTGCTCTAATCGAACAACAGGAAGTGCAATGAGCACGTTATGAGCTTGGTTGGTTCAAAATCAGAATGTTACAAATTAATTATGTATTGAGATTGGATTGGATTGAATTTGCACAAAATTAGATATAAATAATTACGAATTTATGAGCGTATTTGTCTATTTATTGAATTAAGCATATTTAAGTATAAAAAGACAAACTTATAAAATTATAATAGCATATTTCAACACGTTGGACAAAAGTGAACATACAAATCTATTTATGACTGAGAATTTGATTAAAAAATTGAAAACTAATTGAAAACTAGGTGAATTTAGATCAAATTAAGTTCAAAATATAAACCAACGAGTCAAGATTAGATCTAGTTTGTCTTGTCCAAAACATTGGATCAAGATTAAATTAAAAAATCCAATATTGAGCTTAGCTTGTATTGGCTTCAGATTGGATTGTTAATAACCTACTAGGTATACTGGGAAGCCAACACTTTATCACCTTCTTAACAAGTGTGCATTACTTTCTGATTTCAGTAGAGCTTTCCAACCCATATGTTGCCACTGTCTTATGTGCTTCACTCTATAGTTAACTCATTTGCATTATTTTCATGACTTCATGACATGCAAACTTGATCCAGATTCAGATATTATTCTGTTATCACCTTCGAATTTTTTATAAATTTGAATTTACTATGGATACCTATGCAATGACATCTTATCATTTATCCATTCAGTACAGTTCTGATCCAAAGTTCTTTGTCAAGTGTATTTCTTAAAATTTGCTCAACATTCCATTATTCTATTTTCTGATGCAAAAAAAAAAAAAAGCCTATTTGCTTGGCTTTTGTCTTCTGGTCACATAGAACAACTGGTCTTTAAATAAGGGAACCAAGCAAGCAAAAAAGTAACGAGAGGTTCCTAGCTTTAACAGCCTTCCCAGTTGTTAAGCCAGAGGCTATTGATCATGCGATGGTATAAACAATAGTTTTTGAAGCTGTAGAGAGAGGGAGGTATCAGAAGGGATAAAGATACTACATCTAGAAGTCAATCATTAGTAATTAGGTTGGCAAGAATGGAGTAAAAGCATCTTCGAGAAATTGTGTAGTTGTGTCCTTCATCAATGATTCATATTTACAATTATGTTGTGCTGCCAGTTGTAGAAATCTTTTGGAATCTATAATGTAGGTGATAATGATCGTGATAGCTTATAGTATGTAGCACGATAAATTGGGATGGATTAGGAGTAAAGGACTTGATATGGATAATAAGGTACTTAGAATGGTCTTTCATCCTTATGCTATCCATCTATTTAAAATTTACTTCACTTATGCATCAATGGCATTAATTTCCATAAAATTCTAGAATTTAACTTATGGCGGCACATTTATCTTTTTTTTCACCTCAATCAATGTGGAAGGGGATGAAGAAGAAATGCTTGATTACCATTGCTTTCAGAACCAGGAACAACTACATCAGGGATATATTTAACTTTAGTTCTTTGGCCCAAAAATGTCCTGATAAACAGGTTTTTGTGTAGCTACTGTGTCCCTTCATAGATAATAACATTTTTTTGTTTAAATTGTGTAACTACTTTCCCTTTACAAGTGAATTGAGAGGCCTACAAGTTTTAGTTCTAGACAAACTTTATATGATGCTGTTGGCACTGAGCTGACCTGCCAAGCTTTTGAAAAGGAGAATCAACTATTCATGTTAATTATGTTGTGCTTTCAAGCTGTGAAATCTTTCAGAACCTATAATGTAGGAGATAATGATTGTGATTGATTGTAGTGGATATCATGATAAATTGGGATGGATTAGTTGTGAAGGATTAGATGAACATAATGAGGTCGATGGAATGTTGTGCTTAGTTTTTTTTAGTCCATCTTAAAATTTACTTAAATCATGCATCAAGAACCTTAGTTATGATAAACTCGGACAACTTGACTTGACCATGGTTTCCCATCAATTGAAGTGGAAGTGGATGAAGGAGAAATGTTTGATTACTATTGCTTTTGGAACCAAGAACAACTGCATCAGAGTAGTTTGCTTTAATTATTTGACCAAAAAAAGCATGATAAATTTTTTTTTAGCTACCATCATAGATTGCTCAGTAGTATTTTCTCCTTTGAACTGTATATAACTAAGTTCACTTTGAAAGTGAACAAGGAGGGCTAGGTTTGGTCCTAGCCAATCTTTCTATGATGCTGCTGGTAAAGAAGTGACTTGCAAAGTGCTTGAAGGTGAATCAATGACTTATGTATACAACTATGTTTTGTTGTCTATTGGTGAAATCTTTTGTAATTTATAATTTAGGAGATAATGGTAGTGATAGATTGTGGTGTATAGCATGATGAAGTGTGATAGATAGGAGGTGGAGGACTTGATGAAGATAATAAGGTAATTAGAGTAGTACTTCTATAATTCTTTCATCCATCTTTATTAAAATAAACTCAAATCATGCATCATTGGCCTTAATTGTCATTAAATCTTGAAGCTTTACCTATGCTTTCTCCTCAATCATTGTGAAGTGGATGAAGGAAAAGTTTTTGATGACTTACTTTTAGAACCAGGTACAACCATAGTAGAGTTGTAGTTTTCTTTTATTCTTTGGCCTAAAAAGGTCATGATCGAAAGTTATCTTTTCAGCTGCATGATCCTTCTTAAATAGCTTAACAGCATTTCGTCCTTTGAATTGTGTAATTCAGTTGACGTTGCAAGTGAACAAGGAGGCATAAAATGCTCATTCCGATGATATCTTTCTATGATGCTACTTTTATAGAACCAACTTGTTAAGAGAATCTTTATCTTGACTGCCCGCCAGACTCCGTTTGTAAGAATTTTGTTTTGAGCTTCAAACTTTTTTTCTTGGAAAAATTGTTTTGAGTATTATTTTGCTTGTTTGCATGCCTGTGCCTATGACAGCTGGATGTGAAGCTATGTTCCCATGCATCCTTGACTCGCTCTGTCTAGATGATTATTACAAGCTGCTTCTTGCTTTAGTCATGTAGATCATGAAGTGTCATTAAATTATTTTAGTTTCATAATTATGAAAATCATCTCTGAATTTGCGATCAAGTGCTCATCAAGTAATCCTGACTAAACAAATGCACCATTTGCAACTGGTTTTGATTCAACTTACTGGTGGAACATCAGGTAAATTGATTTGTGATTAAGTGGACAAAAGTGGATTTGATTGAACTGATATTTTTCTTCAGTTGATTATGACCATTGGTTTTAATTAATAGCCATTTCTGTTTGAGGTGGCCTGATTAAATATTTGAGCTTATTTCCATAAGAAGAAAAAAGAATCAGCCATTCTTGCTTCCCAAGTTTTTGTTGATGCTAATTTTGGAATTTCTAGTCGTGGTTCATTTTGTACTAGTGTTATTTTTTACTATGTTGGGTTGTGGCATAAGTATAGACTGGGTTTTATACCTGTATGATTGTTGAATTGTACTGTGACAAATTTCAATAAGATGCTAGCATTACAGATGGAGAGCATGAAATCAATTGCAAAGCTTAAAGCCAGCGAGGAAAGGAAGAGATTAGAATCTGAGGTGAGTCCTTATCATATCCTTCTTAGCCTTTTCAACTATTTGTAATTCTTTGGTGTGTTAAGATTACAGCTTGTTGGTTTGTAGATTTCCCACTCTATATTTTCACCATTTATCTGTATTGCTTACAATGCCAAGGTTTTCCATTCTACTGCTGCGACAGGGATGATTTTGTTTGTGAAGTATGACAGATTACGTCCTGCACCATGAACTTTTGTCTGTGAAATATCTAATACCCTTGAAATAGCTATGGCATATCTGTGCTATTGTTGATAAGATAATCCATTTAATTCTGATTTTCTCTGTATATTAGAGAATATATTTGATGAAGAATAATACTAGGTATTATGATTATTTTCTGTTAAATTCAAAGTGCTCGCTTATGTTCTACCCCATTTCCTTCAATTTCTGAAGCTAGAGAGGATTTGCATATGGTATGTAGAAATTTGTTTTTTTGTTAATCTGAATAATTAAATTAATGATTAGACGGATTTCTTGGAAGCAATGCAGATGAAAGCTTTACCAAACAGGTAATTAAGCTATTGTCAGACTTGTAGTTAAATAGTCTGATCACAAATGAATGACAAGCATTTGCTTACTTGCTACAACTCCTTGCACACACATACACACACAAATTTATATTTACGTACATATATATATATATATATATATATTCATTCATACATATGAACTATGTGCTGCTATTGATGGGGAATGTGGAGTTGAAATTGAGTTGATTTTCTTTCATTCATTTGCTTTCCATACTCGGTTCTATATTGCTCTACCATGCATTAGGGTTTCATAAACTATGAAGTTTGTCTTTGTCTACAACTTGTGTTCAGGTTTAGTTCAATTCTTTTTGTGACAATGCCATATATTCTTGTTTGTTTGGATCTCTTCAGTAAAAATCTTACCAACTAATTTTCGAACCATTCTATTTTGATAGCAATGCAAATGTTCATCCCTGCTGCTGCCGTTGTTAAAAGACTGAAAAATATCAGATATTCATTTCATTCAATATTCTAACTTGCAATTAAGATTTTCCTCTTTATATGAACTTTTTCTTTTATTTTGGTATTGTGTTAATAGATGTCATGATTTTGTGAATATTTGTTTGCATGTTCAAGTTCTATTTTCATTCATTTTCAAAAGCAATTGTTTGTCAGCTTGAGCTTGTCTTTGTGGTGGAGAAGTTGCAAGAGCTTCGCTCTATCAGAATTCAGAAATTGAAGAAACAAGGTAATGTCATCTTTAGCAGACTGAACTCATTTTGAGTCATGTGATTACACCATTATCATGCTTGCTTACTTGCAAACATTATGTTTTCCAGCTTACGAACTATCACACTATTAGTACCAAGCATGTTTCCTTGTTTTAAGTAGAAACTCAGGTTTCAGTTTGAAGCTGTTTTGGCTAAAAAATCAGCTTTAGATGAAATTAAAATTTATTATTATTTTTTTATTAATTTTTCAATATCTCAACTTTACAAGGTGGATGCTGCAGTGGTTCATGCTCCCTTGTTGGCGTGTGTAGTAAGAAAGGAGAGAAGTTCTACCCACTTTTTGCTTTTCTTAGAAAAATAAAATTGAATTTATAAAATTAATAAATTACCTTTTTTAATTCAAAAATCAACTTTCAATTTTAAAATTAGCTAATCAGTTTTGAATTATATAATAAGATTAGATTTTATGTATTAAATCAGATTTTATTTATAAATGGATTTATAATTTAAAAAGTTTTAAAATGTTTTTTCATTTATATATATATATATAATTTTTTAAAATTATTTTTATAATATTTTAAATTTTTTTTTAATATAATTAATTTAAAAATCCCTAAAATTTTATTAAATATTTTAAGAAATTAAAATAGATTGACACCATTATAGAAACCAGCCTAAACGGTTGAAATTGTGTTTTCAGGGTAGGGGATTGAAACCGAAATCCCAAATTTTGGTAACAAGTTCAAGCTCCAAGCTAGTACTTGGAGCAGTTATGCTTGTCTGGGAAGATAAGTGTTTATAAGATTGTGTGCTTTGGCAGAATTTTATAATCCCATGTTTTCCTGCAGGGCATTTTCTCCCAGAAGAGGATGACAAATTTCTCGAAAGAGTAAAAGCTGCTGTTGAGGAAGAGGAACGACAAGCTGCTGCTGCTGCTGACACGCATGCTACAAGGGATGCCATTGCAACAGCTGAAGAATCAAGAAAAGCGTTCCATATTTCAAACATTGAAGCTAATGATATTGTGCATGACCAAGCTGAAAGTTCAATAAAGCAAGAGCAAATGAGCGTGACCGAAACTGAACTATGTGCAGCTCTCAATGCGACCAAAGACCCTGAACAAAATGTTGAAGGGAGAGGATTCAGCAAGGCCTATGAGTCAGTGACCAATTTGCCATTTGAGTTTTACCACTACTATCATGGGAGCAATAATGACATGGGCACACTGATTGAGGTAATTTATCAATCACAGATTTCTTCTTTATGGGATAAGTCTTCTGTCTTTATATTGATGGTATGAGTATTTTGTCTTACCCTTTCGTTGATGTTTTTTCATGTGTTCTAATAAAATGTTGTAAAAAACAACTTGGTGGCTGGCCACCATTTTCTGAAAAACAAGCTCATGTTTTAGTGGTCTTGCAGCTTCCCATTCTATAATATAGTGATTCATGCTAATTACTTAGTTTCTTATTCATATTTCAAATCATGCGCTTTTATTTTATGTTGTTGAGTAAAGAATTTGTAATTGCAGTTTGCTACTTATATATTGAAAATCTAAAGTTGGTTTTGAATAAAAATATAAGTTGATATGTCTTGTAAATTTAGTTAAAGTAGTTTGGTGTTGCTTCAAGTTTGATGATTTGTAATGGAGAAACCCATATATTTCTTCATAATTTTAAGTTTGTTGAGCATTTCCCCCTCTTCTTTCCTCAAAATCTTTGCTACTTTATTGAAGAGTGAGAAGCAATCCACTTTACTGTTCTGATTGGGGCTGATGTTTAATTGTTCTGTGCGAGATCCTTCTTGTATTTGTATTTTCTGCGGCATTTAAAGTATGCCTATATCTCTACTGCCTTACTTTCTGAATTTTTTCCATTTAGCTCCTCAGTATATGTTGGTTTCTGGGCACACGCAAAGACAGATGAATTTAGTATTTTACAAATTTTAAAATTTAAATTATAATTGAAAGGAATCAAAGGATTGATTTTAGAAACTTGATGTATAAGAAAGTTGAAACAAACAAAAAGATATTTGAAAAAATATAGTATTTGAATGAGAAACAAGTCAAATACTTGTTTTGAAAAATTATAATTTGAGTGAGATTTGGTTTGTTTGTTGCTTTAAAACTTGTGAATTATTTAATGGAAAATAGAAGCCACACACTAGCAGTCTTAGCACAGGATGAGTATGAAGTAAATAATTATGAAATAGAGTGGTAATTTGATCACTGCTTTTAGAACAAAGTAAGAAAATATGAGAGGGGATTTAAGCTACAAACTAAGAAGGTTAGCAAGGTTAAGCATGAAAAAAAGTAAAGAAATATAATGGTAACCCAAATGCTTCTTTTAGAATGAGTAAGATACGAAAATAAATAAAGTGTTTTAGGCAATAATTCGATCACTTTGCTAATAAAGAAAAAGGTTTAAGTGATGGTCAAAGAATGAAACTTGCAAAAGAATGTTTTTGTTGGTGAGCTAGTCTGAATGGTTGTGCTTGAGATAAGATTGAAGAATTAAATGTTTAGAACAACATAATATTAAGTGAGAGACCTTCGATTGTAGAAATAAGACAAGTAGAGAAATAAATACACTAACAAATTATTCTGGTTCATCCCCAAAATCAACCTATTGTACTTCCTTGGCTCCTGGTTTGGGGATTTCCTGTCTATGTTGTTGAGTAAACAATTTTGGTTATTGCAGTTTGCTACTCATATCATGACAATCCAAAGTTGGTTTTGAATAAAAAAATAAGTAGATATATCTCTTGTAAATTTAGTTAAAATTATTTGGTTGTTTTTCAAGTTTGATGGTTTGTAAAGGAGACTTTGATGTATGTTTTTTTTTCCTAATTCTATGTTTTTCTAGTATTTCCCCCTCTTCTTTCCTTGACATCTCTACTACTTCATTGAAGAATGAGATGCAATCCATTTTTTTTCTTGGGGCTAATTTTGACATTGTTGTATGCAAGAATCTTCTTTTATTTATATTTTCTATACCATTTGAAGTATGCTTGTATCTCTACTGCCTTACTTTCTAAACTTAGTCTACGTTAGCTCCTTAGTATATATTAGTATAATAAAAAGAAGCTTGCGAGTTAAAATGTTAGCTTTATTGGTGAGTTGGTGTATATGGTTGAGCTTGAGATATGATTGGAGAGCAATTTAATGCTTTGAGTGAGCATAACATTAAGCAAGAAGTCTTCGAGTGTAGAAATAAGACAAGTAGAGACAAACACATTCACAATTTATTTTGGCTCGTCCCTCAAACTGAACTACTATTGTCCTCTAGCTCCTTAGTTGGAGATTTCTTGTCTATGTTTTTCATGGGCCAATCTCAAGACAGTTCCAAAGTTTTACTAGGAGCAAACATCCGACCTTTCATTAGATCTTAGCATAACCTACAAGAGCTTTATCTAGGAGTAGGCTTAACCCAATGAGTCTTTTTTCAAACCAAACCAAAATAATTTTTACAAAAAATGTAGTCAAGGCCTAAAGGCCAAGATAATATGCTCGCAAAATAGTTTGCATTAAGATCCTAAACATTCAAGAACTCAAGTCCCCAACATAACTTTCAAAAAGGCTATGTAAAATTGAGAGAAGTTGGAGCAGTAAAAGATGGAAATGTTAAACAAAATTTTGGCTAATTTAAACTCGAAGGGAAACCTTTGAAATGAAAACCTAAGCAGGATGTAAGCATGAACTTGAAAGAACTCTAAAGAAAAATAGCATAAGCAGGTAAGTTAAGACGAATAAGCATTTGCTTGCACATCACTTGATTATTTTACTTATTTGAATTACTCTTTTGCTGTATTGAAAGTTTTGTAGGCAATGAGAGCATTTGAACCTGATAGTTGTCTTGTATATTGAATAAAAAAGCGCTTTTTGGGGAAGTTATGGATTTATGTAGAGTTGAGGTCTCAAATATTGACAAAATCATTCAAGCCATGGCCAAAAATAGGATGTCTTAAGCACGCTAGAGATCACAGAAATGTTGTAAAATGTTCTGTTAAAAATTATAGTTATGATTGCCAAAAATTAGACTTACACAAAAATTGGGAATATTTGACTCATTTGAGTGAAATGAATTTTCTTGAGCAAAATAGTCCATGTGTTTGCATAAAGGCAAGGGGTTGAATCGAATATGTTCGGATTGGGCGATTTGAATTGCTCAAACTAAGTTCACCCAAGACTCGAGATGTTTCACATAAATACTTGTAAGTTTACTTTTTTTAGAATTTGTTTTATGAAGTGTTTAATGCAATAAAAAATTTGAGCAAAAGATCAAGTAATAAGGAGCAACTTAAAGCATGCATGCATTACATAATTCCTAGAGAACAAATATAAATTTTTTTTTTTTGATCTTTAAAAACCTTGCTAAATGCATGCAACGTCCATCTTAAATAATGATAACCACCCAAATACAAGCTTAAGCATACATTGTTGCTAAGCAAGTAAGAAAAGTTTTAATATAGTTGTTATCATCAAAATTAACATAGAGTATGTGAGAATAATCAAAACTTAATTCTCCAATAATTTTTAGAAAAACTACTAGGTCTAATAACTAGTGTTGCCTTTCTAAATTTTTTTCCAATATTTCCGTTGAACTTGGTCCTATATAGTGGGTATTTGATTCCCATTTTATAGCCAAGTAAAATAAACCTCTCTTTTACATGCTATCAGAAATATCCTATCATTGTTAACTCAATCTTAACCTCCATATTCCTCATCTCCTCTTCTTAGACCAAGCACAACAACTTCCCCCATGTCTATGCCTTTGAAACCCTCTAACTTCTTATGTTCTCACCTTCGTGTGCCTTAGAGCCTCACGATGCTATATGTTGCCCTTTTGTGATATGTCAGCCTTGCGATTTTTAGGGTCCTCTTTGTGAATCATCATGCAATAGAACCTCATTGTTATTGTGAGATCTCTTTTTCTTTGTTGCACCATTGTGTCATAGCATCTTTGTAGTGACCTTCTTTCCTCTTTGTCACTATATCATTCTCCATCGTTGTCTCTTCACTAACATCAATGGCTGCAAAGCTCCGCTTTCTTCTTTGTTGCCTCGTGTGCGGCATAGATAACCCTAGTTATTACTTCTTCAAAAAAAAAAAAAAATAAAGAGAAGAAAGAGGTGACCTTCATCTTCCTTATTCCTTAACCTTCTATTATGGACATCAAATGATTTCTTTGTGATCCATTATTTTTTGATATTTTATTATTTGTTTTATCTCTATCAGGATACTTAAACAAATTTTCTTGTAGCATGATGATTAAGTTGATCGGTTCAAGCTACCTTGTGTAGTGTTGGACTATCAAAATCTTCAATATTTGCCAAGACACTAAATTTCTGAAGAGATGAAAATTGGAATTGAAAATGGCCATGATATTTATCAAAGTAGATGTTGCCATGCACTTGATCACATAAGAATAAAGAAAAAAAGGAAATCTTGTTGGATTTGGTGCCTCTGGGTTGGAACGACTTTAAGAGGACCTTTGGAGCTCAGTCAAAGGGCATTGGATCCATGCTGACCTAGCAGTCCTTTTCTTCCTCAAAAAATTGCTGGACAACCTTACCCTGCACCTCATCGCTTACATACCCGAAATCCTTTCCTTTGCCCTTTGCCTTTTCTTGAAGCACCGAAAACCTTTCCTCTGCTTGAAGAACCCAAATGCTTCGCCTCTACCTAAACTGTCGAAAGCCTCCTTTGCTTGAACTTGCAGCACCAAAGCCCCTTATAGCTCGAACTCAATTGCTTAAAACCTTATTTTTCCTACCTGAAGCTTTTCCTTCTGCCTGCTCCTCAAAATTGCTTGAAGCCTTTTTCCTTTGCTCAGGGCCCAAAGTTCTTTGCTTGAAGCCTTTTTCCTGCACCCAAATTTTCTTACTTGAGCCTCTTTGAAGCTATTGGAGCCTCTTATTAGCTGTCTAAGCTTCTTTTAATCGGCCAAAAAACTCTTTTAAGTTGCCCAAAAGTTTTTGTTAGCTATTCAAGCCTCTTTTAAGTTGCTCGTAAGTTCTTTTAAGATGCCTGAATGCTGTATAAATTACCCGTAAGTTCTTGTAAGCCACCTAGATGCATTATAAGTCACACAAGCTTTGTAAATTACCCAAAAATCTCTGCTTTGACTAGACTTCAATAATAAGCTATCGAAAACTTTTGCAAGCTTCTCAAAAGTGCCTTTTACGGACAAGATTAACTTTGTTGTTTTGTGTTCTAACTCTTTATTAAATTTCCCATAAAAGTAAGCTTTTTTAATCTCTTAAATCTTTTTTTTGCATTGACTTTTTTTGGCACCACCTGTGATAACAAACAAGCAAGTTAAAATAGAGAATTAGGAGGAAGCCATCCATTTTTGGGGGAGAAGCACTTGATTGCTTTGGCTAAAAGGCAGCAAAGGTCCTTGCATCTTTGCCTCAATCCTTGCAAGCATTAGAACGTGGTCCCTCATGTGCTGCAAACATATGGAGCACTTTATTGGTTTCCTTTCCACTTTTCTTATACTCATGGGGGAGTAAATCAAGGTTAGCTTAACCACTCTACTAAGGGAGGCCATGCCAAACATCTTTCCTTGTAACAAAAAGTCATTGAAGCTCTTCCCATTACGTTCGAACCTCATTGCACTATTTTCACTTCAAAAACCCTCCATTGCATGCCCCCTAACCGTAGCATTTTATCAAAAACCCAACAATACTCTATAATGTAGGTTTATGCAACTCTCATCTAACTAAAATACTCTTATAACCTCAACTTGGTCTCTAATCACCATGAACACCTCCTTTCGATATACCTCAAGGACCCCTTATCATCCAAATGAGTCTCATTTACTTTGCGCAAGCGATTATAACCCACAAGTTATTAAGGAGGCTTCTCTATTCACAGAAGAAATCCTTTCAACACCTCTACTTCAACTTCGATTGTCTATTTACCTTTTATTATGCCAATGCAGACTCTTGTATTTTCTTAAGAGAATTCAAGACAATTGTTTATTTGAATGTTATGGTTAGGCATATAAGATGTAAGATTTTTTCTACTTTATTAAAGACATTTCCTGAAAGTGGTTTTAGAATTTGCCTCTTAGATTAATTTTTTCATTTAATTAGTTCAAGAGGAATAACCTTTTATCCTTTTCCAGTTGCATTAGACCCCAAAGGGTTTTTGAATTTCTTTTTAACCTAAGTGTTAATTTGAACCACTTAGAGATTTCCTTCAATGCTTTAAGCTCTTAAAGAAATGGATTAAGAGGATTATCTACTTTGAGCAATTGTCATTAGATATCTTCAACTAGTGAACTATCAAAAATACTTTGCTAAATGCCCCCTTTGAGGTTCCTACAAGAAATTTTGAATAGAGATATTTGTTTTATCAATTATAAATTTCTTTAACCCTATTTGGATGATCGAAAGGAAATGCATGTTTGTGTCCAAGACTTCTTTACCAGGGACAAAACTGTAGGACAACAAAAATTACCCTCAAAAGTCCCCTCAATGTGACTACCATTGTCATGCCTAGCCCAACTTAAAATCAAATAAACTTGATAAATTCAAGAAAGTACAATAGAAGTTCTCACATGCAAAAGAACCTCTCATGAAACTTGTAAAATATAACAGTCTCTCACTCAAGGTCCTAACCTATAATCTAGGGACCACCAACTCTGTAAGTGTCTGCATCTTGATTTGTAATGTACATAGAGTGAGCATGATGTGCTCAGTAGGCAATTTACCAGCTATAAGTATAAAAGCTATATAAAATGCAAATATGAAATCAACAATAAAGAGCAATGAATAGCCAGTGCATGGCAATCTATAAGAAAATATGTATATGAGAAATCACTACATGAATGCTTGTATTCATCATACTTATGTAAACGCATATTCATCATATATTACATATATCGTATTACATCTTTTACTTTCTTTCATATTTATATTCTTTTTAATTTATTTATTTTTTATTTTTTGGCCTAAATTTTTTTATATGATCACTATCCCCGCTTGTTTGGATCTCATATCAAATTATCATCTATTATGGAGCCATCGCCTCTATTGCCAATAGAGATATTTGTTGTATTATGGCCCCGTCTTTGAGTACCTACAACAGTAAGGGTGATATCTATCACGAAGCTGTCGCTTCCTATTGCCAACACTTTCTTGTGATCTTTTAGATCACCAAGGCCTTTTTCCTTCTTTTTTCACACACACACACACACATATATATATGTACACATACATATGTATATATATATGTGCTTGCGTGTGTGTGTAAATAATTATAAAATATTATCATATACTCAAAATATATGCAAATGAAGTCATGCCACACAAATGCTCATATAATCTAAAATTTCATAATTATAGTTCAAAAAATTTAACAAATTAATATACTTACACTACAATTATTTTGTTCGCTTATTTGTTAACTTTGAGAGATTTTTTTGTAGTTTTTTCGTCTTATATCTCCGATTTTCATTTCTTGTATAATTTCTATTATGTTTTATTAATAACTTTCTAGATTCTATTTTCAGCTCTAAGGAAATTTATGCATTTGTTTTCCCACTTTTTATTTCTTATTTTGCAAAATGGTTTATTTTCTATAACAAAAATACTTATAAAAGTTATTTCAAACAATCTCTTAATGTTCTGGAAACAATAGTCGAAATTTATGTTTCTGGCTTCAGATCGTACAGTATGATCTCTTACATCGTATTGTATGATCTTCAATAGCAGCAAATCAAACTAGTGGTCGGACGAGCGATCATGTTATGCCTATTCTTGAACTGATCGTATTTGTCCAATCGTCATATTTTATTGTACGATTATCAGCCTTTGCATATCGAACAATATTTAGGAACCAATCGTACTTTTATGATCATCCCATTGTACTGTTCAATCCCCAGCTATCACTTTCGGATGGGGTATCAGATGGACAACCATAGTAGTACGTATTCTGAACTTGATTGTACTTATCCGATCAGCACAACGTATTGTACAATTCTCTTAGTCGATTCGATTGTCACATCTAATGTACCAAGTGGATGGCCTTTCTCTAACCCCAGTTATGCAGATCGTACAAGATGACCGGCCCGATTACCTTTACAATTAGTACAATTGAAAACTTCAAATGGGTTACTAGACCGAGTCTTGCCAAATCCACAAAGATTCATCTCCACAACATCTCAAACCACAAATACTTGACTCAAATAAGAAAAACCCAATTGGAATTGTATCTTTAATATATTATTCCATCGAGAATGAGATCAGATTCCCCTTTTCCTCTCAAATTTTCATGAATCCCACAAGGATCCAAGGCGGATTTACTTGAATTTTCTTCATTCTCTTCTCTTCAAGCTCTTTTCTCTCTCCCATCCTCCTTTGCATGTTGTTTCAAACCAAATTGAGTGCAAAAGAGGGGATATTATGGCAGCTACTTTAATATATAAAGGATATTTTTGTATTAATTCCTTTTTCTCTTTCTAGTTTTAACAATTAATAAATATTTAAATGACTTTTAAAAATTACAAATTATATACCTATGAACTCAAGATGAGACATTCACAATGGTATGACTCAAATTTTGGATTTGATTACCATCATCTTAGCATGTATTTTGAGGCATCTATTATAATAACCATGGGTTTTGGATTTGAAATATCCAAATCTAAAAAAAGAAATTTTATGTAGTTTTAGTTTATTAAACAGGCTATTATAACCATCTTTTGGGCTAATATGATTAACATTTTAGTACTCCATTATGTTGTTCAAAGAAATACTAATGGCAAAAAAGAGGCTTATTGTATTAGAACCCTAAGCCACTCTTAAGGGATAACTGAGACACAATAAAGTTTTGTAAGTATCATGAGGCTTATAATCACAAAACTTCAGAGTGCAGGGGTTTAAAAGCCTTGATTGAGAGACTATTAAAAAAATTCAACTTTTAGGAGTATTGGGTAAAGAGTTATGAATTTATCTCTATCTCTAATAAATTTGCAAGGTGAAGTGTCTAACCCCAAATCAAAAAAGGATGGTCAAACCCTTTAACTAATATTTAAAAGACAAAGATAAGGCTCATGTTAGAATTGTCTATCATTACAAGGTAGAGATAATCTCATTTTAGGAAGTTCTTTGAAGTCCCTCGAAAGAATGCTTGTCACCAAGGTGACAAATCAACAAGAGTATTTGATTTTGATATCTTTCGAACCTAAAGGTATGCCATCTCTTAGCCATCCTTATGACGACACCATAGAGTCTCAGGGGTAATTTTTCTAATATTGAAGTTTGCCGCATATTTATTGGGATTGGAAATTCAATAGACTTCTCTTTTCTTGATGTTTTTTATGAAATTTATACAGGTTGAAGCTTTATCCCCCCCAAAACTTGTCACTTGTGGGCTTCTTCGAAGAATATATAAGATCGACTTCATTGTTGTTGCTGCTTCAACTTGTAAATGCTATCCTCGGAAGACCAATGATGAAAATATTTAGAATGACAGTCCCAATACAATACTTTTGTATAAAATTTAATACCTCAACAGATGTGTTTTGAGTATAAGAGGATCTTTTGTAGTTAAGGAGATGCTACTTTCATACTATGAAAATTATTGTTAAACATATATCATTGACTATTGAGCCCCTAGACATTGTTAACCCCCTATCTCTTTGTCTCTATTTTCCTCTTGATCATTCTAAACCAACTTTTTAACTTCCTCTATTAATCAAGATGAAAAAGAAAAGAAGACCACCATCAAGCTTTTGGCTAAGTATCTTAATGTTTTTGCATAGGTACTGTTAGACATGCTAAGGATAGATCCTGCAATGATCTAGCACTCTCTTCATATTGATCCACTTCCAACCATTTGACAAAATAAAATAATGTTTAATATTGAGAAGCAAAAGGAAATCAAGAAAGAGGCATCCAAGCTACTTGAGGCCAAGTTTATCCAACTAATCTATTGTCCCAAGTAGCTGACAAATGTTGTACTCGTGAAGAAAAATGGTTGTAAGTGGCATATTTGAGTTGACCACATCACCCTGAACCATGCAAGTTCGAAAGACTCATCTTTTACCTTGAGTTAACAACCTTGTGGATTTAGGTAATGGTTTTACTTGTTTAAGTTTTCTAGATGCCTTCTAATGATACCATTAAATTAAGATGGCCAAGGAAGACGAGAAGAAAACTTCATTCATTACTGACTTTGAAACTTTTTATTATAGAGTCATGCCTTTCAAGTTCGAAAACATCAGAGCAAGTTACCAAAGGATGATTAACACCATGTTCTAAAGTTAGAAAGACAAAAATCTTAAGGCTTATGTGGACTATCTTTTAGTAAAAAACTTTTCCTTTAACAAACATTTATAAGATTTAAGGAATACTTTCAAGATTTGTTAAAAATTAAACATCAAAATCAGCTCTTTGAAATACATTTTAGTGCATCCTTAGGGAATTTTTTGGCTTCATGGTCTTGAAAAAAGTGATTCAATCTAATCTCAACAAAATAAAGGATCTTTTTAACATGCCTTATTTAAAGATCTTGTTTGATGTCCAATGTCTTGCCGCACGCATCATTGGACTCGGTCATTTTATTTACAATTTGAGGGATAAAGCTCTGTTGTTCTTCAAACTTCTTCGTAATAAGTCCAAACTCTAGTGGATTGAGGATTGCAAGAGGGTTTTGTAGGAGCTTAAAAATTTTCTCACCCTCTTATTTGGAATAGTCTAGTACTTGGGGAACTACTATTCATTTACTTAGTAAAGTTAAGCTTTATCATCAATTCTATATTAATTTGAGAAGATATAAATATTAAAAATCCCATTTTTTATGTTTATCATGCTCTGAAAGACAATAGGTGAGGTATTCCTATCATGAAAAGATGGCACTAGTTCTTCTCATGTCTACTTAGTGATTACAATAATTTCAATCTCACAACATCAATGTTCTCATGAACAAGCCTTGCAATGCATCCTCATATAGAAGTTTTGGGGAGGTTGCAAGTAAAAATGGGTTAGCGAGCTTTGTGAATTCAAGATTATTTTTGTATCATGTTCTCTAAAATCTAAAGTTCTTGTTGATTTCTTGGTTGAAGGGGTTTACTTCAAAGTTGAACCTAACTTTTTATCATCAGACATCATGAAGCTATTTGTGGATTGGACATCGAGAAATGAGCAATGTGGGACCCATTTCATTCTTTTAGGTTTAGAAGTGGTTAATTTAAAATGAGGTGTTAGAATCAATTTTCCAGCACGAATAACCAAGTCGAATGTGAGAATTTGATAGTTGAGCTAAAGTTTGTTTTGGTGTTGCAAGTCAAGCACTAATCGGTTTTCAATGATTTCCTATTAGTTGTAAACTAATGATTCATTCAAGACCAAGGACCTAATTCTCAGGGCATATAGAAAAATGGTTTAATCCCACCCACAAAAGTTTGATTGACTGAGCCTCACTTAGATCCTTATGAAAAAAATTAGGAGATAGACTTAGCCAAACATGGGGACCCTTGGACAATCCCTTGAGAGGCCATGCTTCAAGACGATGGAGATACTAGTCCACAAACTTGAGAGACTTATGTGTTGGATAAACCACTTAGAAGCTTACGTCAAGAGAGTAGCCTTGCTTCATAAAAAAATCATATTAAGAAGAATTAAGTGATAAGCCTAGAGTTATGTCTTGATTTTAGATTAACTTTATCAAAAATGCTATCTCAAGCTTCTACTCAGATGTATCCACTCATCTGAGATTGAAAACATTATAAAAGAAACACACTTGAGAGAATATGGTAGCATGTGTTTAGTTATAGTTTTGGCCATTGCAGCTATGAGAAGGATTTTGCTAGTCCATATAAAATAACATAACACTATTTTGTAGAAGATGTAAAGGGTGCTAGTTTTATGCTTCTCTTCCTTGCAACCAACCACCCCAATAAAAACTATTGAAATTTCTTGGCATTTCTCTATTTGGGTTATGGATTTCCTTACACCTCCCCTTGTAAGCACGGGTGGGAGAAAATTCCTTTTCATCACAATCAACTACTTTTCAAAGTGGATCGATTTCAAGCTTCTTATCAGCCTGATATTGTAAAAGTCTATAACTTTGGACATATATAGTCAACCAGTTTGAGATTCTTTTAACTATCATCACTAACAATGTTATCATATTCAAAATTGTGGTATTCTAAAACTTCTAAAAGAAATATAATTAACACTTGAAATATGTCTATAATGTATCATTGAATAAATGGTCAGGTTAAAACAACAAACAAAAGTTTGTTAAAGATTCTAATGCCCCACTTTGAAAAGAAAAAAAGAGCTTGGGCTAATGAGCGTCCTAGTATACTATGAGCTTATTGAACTACTACTACAACAAGAGAGTCTATACAGATTCTGATCTATGACTCTAAAGCCATGCTTCTAGTGGAGATCAATTATTTCACTTTGTAGAACCAGACACTTTAGGAGTGCCAAGACACGGTTAAGGCTCAACAAATAAATGAAGAAACTAGGAATCTTGAGCTAGAACTAATCGAAGAGAAGTTCCTTGAGACACATTTAAATCAATTCAATAAAAGGTGAAATATTGAAAAATGCTTTGATAAGCATATCAAAAAACTCTCTCAAGGTTAGAGAAAATGCGATATCTCAAAACGACAAGAAGGGTTCAATAAGCTCATTCCAAATTGGGATGAGTCATTTTTCATCAAAGAAATTAACGGACTAAATGCCTATTAGCTTAAAACAAGGGTTGATATTGAGCTCCCACGATTCTGAAGTGTTTTGAAGTGGTAATCACTTGAAAATGTTTTGTTCCTGAAAGATAAACATTATACAAGGTATGGTTTAACTTGACTAATTTTTTTATACATCACATCACTTTGACAAACATCCCATTCTAAGTTGAAACTTCTATTAAATTGAGCAATCAGTCAATGCAATACAACATGAAACATTATCTTTCTTTCAGCTAAATCAATATAGATTTTTTTCCAATTAACGTGATTGAATTCTCACTTCAAAATTCATCAAGGTCATTGTTGACTTCATTGCTACCTCGACATCAAAAGATTTTAAGAAGAATACCATCGACTCCTATTCACCTTCAATGTAACTCCATCCTTCATCATTGTTCCATCACACAAAAGCTTTGAGAAAGATGCTTTTGCCTTTCTCTCGTCGTTGTTATGTTACATAAAGGTCTCGAGAAGCATGGTATTACTTTGTTCTCTGCTCCTGCGATTTTTGGTCACATGAAGAAGTCAAGAGGAACTAGTCTTGAATCTCACTCTCCCCTCTCCATCATTATCTTATTGCATGAGGGTCATATCATGCTTGATGCTCTCCCTTCATTTCTTGTTCCATTGGGTAAGGGCCTCAAGGAGTTCCACCCTTGCTTACTGTCCTTCTCTATGGTAAAAGATCTTTAAGAGCAATCTTTATTTTCCTTCTTCATTATTGCATTGATTCAAGACCTTGAAGTGCAAAGTTCTTACCTCCTTTCTTCAATCTTCAAGCATATTAGGGAATGATCAATTTTATTTGGTTTAACCATATTCTTCCCTTTAGTATCCCAGCTTAACTTATTGCCCTCAAAACTCAAGCAATTTTTTCAAGCAAATCACCCATAAATGACTTATGGAAGCTAGAAATTATTTTTATTTATAAGGTTGCGACAAAAACTTTTGTAGAAGTATCTCACAAAGAACTCTTTTGTACAACTACCAATGATGGCTACTTTTGGAAAATATCTATGATGTCATTTTTTTGTTTGGGAGATTTGTCCTCTTTCCAAACACATGTTGCAACTTGAAGGCAACTAGTTTGATTATTTGAAAGATAGATTAGATAAGTTGATTATAATAGATAGAAAAGTGAAAATCACATTTACCTTTGTTCGTGAATTTTTTTGCAAAACTTTATAGGCAACTCTTTATTATAATATAAATAATAGTATGAAGAGTTCAAATATTGAATGTAAAGTTAAAAATTGTGAAGAGGGAAAAATCAAGATACCTACCAAAACAAAAGAGACTATTGCACACTCAATCACGCGAGAATCAAGAAGGGAAATGCAGTTGTATTTGGCACATCTTGCTTGGAACAATTATAAGAGGACTTCCAACACTTTGTCAAAGGGCATTTGATCCATGGCGGCATAGGATACCTCTTTCCTGATTCACAAGACTCATAGTTAAAATTAAGAAATTCATGACAAAGAAGCTACTTTAGCTTGAGAAGGGATACAAAATGACAACGCTAATACGACAGATTCATAGAAGCTTACAACATCGTGGAGGAAATAAATGTAATATTGTATATCAACGACCCCTGAAATAAAGTAGCTTCTTGTTGATGCTAAATTGGCTACATGAGATATTTCATCATCAAACTCTTTATATATACAATGTTCACTATTACAGACTTCTAACATGGACCAGTTTATAACTTAAGGGTAGCGAAAATAGTCCTGCATTGTCAATCCTATGTTTAACGATGTCTCGCTTCCTGACTTAAAGCGCATATTAGCATGCTTTTGCCACCTCTCTCTTTTGTTTTTGTACTAAAGAATTATTAGGAAGCAATAGGAAAACTTAAGTGACCGCAAGCCATGAATGGAGAAATATTTATTCTTGTCTCTCACAAGGCATGGGAATTGGTAATGGCTTCTGATAAGGATATTGTTTCTTGCTGATTGGTATTTAGTTGATTGAGCTTGTTTCTCCTAATATCGAGGGAGAGATGCTTTTCCTTGAAAAGAGATACAATGCAAGAACTATTACATTTGACATGTGTTTTATTGTATCTAAAGTACAAAACAAATGAAGCCATTAATCGGTACAAGATAAGATTAGTTGCAAAGGTTTCATTTAAATATACAACATCAGTTAATCATGGGTCTTTCTCTTGTTGCATTACTTAATGCAATATATATCACATTCTCTCTTGGGATCATTCATGGTTGACCTTTGTTTCAACTTTGGTAGGTTCCTTAGTTGTATACATCATTGCACTTTCACTTGACTCCTATTTTAATGATAAATGGCTCATATCGCTGTGACCTTATTTTGGATTCTGAAGACTTTTAACGCTCCATCCCTACAGAAATGAAAAGCACTTGTGCTATAGTCATCATTGTTGTCTATGTGAACGTCATTCTCATCACATGGTATGACTTTTTAGGAACTAGAATGGAAAAAGAGTATCTAACAAAGTATTTTGTTGCAAAAGATAAGAGATTTTCTTGATGCTTTCTTGAAATTAATATAGCTCATAACAAGGTGAAAATTGTCTTGTCTCAACAAAAGTATGCACTTGGTTCATAATAGGAGGTTTGACTTGGAACAAAGCCCATTGAGAGTTCAATTGATCTACAGATGCAGTTTTGAGATGAACTCTTGGAAGACAAATCTTGTGAGTGGTAGGAAAATTGATTTATGTTATTGTTAGTTAACTAGGCATTACTTTTGCTATAATTGTTATTAGTCAATTTATAGACAAGCTTAAGTAGGTTCATTGGAATGTTGCTAAAAGGATACTTATATACATCAAAGGGTACCCAAAAAAGGTTTGCTTTTGCAATGCATGTTCACTTGCAGATGGAGACATAGTTTGATGTTGCCAATGATTATTCAGGAGATAGATGATTTAGTTTAGGCCATTGTACCTTTTTGGGAGGAAAGCATTTCATTTGGCGAAGCAAAAAACAATGATAACTAATTTTTGTGCGGAAACAAAATATTGAGCTTTAGTTCATATAGCTTGTGAGATGTTGTCATGAAGGATTTACTCAAAAGAGCTTGATTTTCAGCATCTGGAGCTATTGCTCTTGCACTTTGACAATTAGGTCGCTATTGGCATTGCAAGCAATCCAATTTTATTGTCAGAGAAGCAAACATGTCAAAGTTGATTACCACTTTATTAGAGAGGTTATTATAACTTCACGGATTTGCACTTTAAACCCTTCAACTTAAACTGTGACAAACTGGATTTGATTGATTTCTATGATTTAATTTAGGGAGGAGAGTTAAAATAATTTTTGAATATTTTTTTGCTAATATTTAGATTAAAAGAGTAGGTAATAATTGGTGTTTTCTTTCTAAATTTCTCTTTTAGTCGATCAACTGCAACTTATAGAAAAAGTCACGACATTCCCTTCTGTAGTCACCTCAAATAAAATCCCTTCTGTTCAATAATGTACTACAATACATCAAAATTGAAAAAAAAAAAATATGCTTAGTAACCTTCATTAGTTCGTCTCATCTTCTAATGATAAGAGTTTTAGCGATGTACTTTCTTTAAGCTGAAGTATATTTCTTTCCCCCTTAAACCATTATTGGGAAATTATTAGCATCTTTTTTATTTCTCGTCTGCATGCAAATATTTTCTTCCCACATGGTATAGGTGATCTTTTGGCATGTAATCATTTCCTCACATGTACCCTTAAGACATCTGTAATACTTTTGTTTATACATATGGGTGCATCTGCAAGGACATGTATTTGTTTCCCTTATCTCATTTTATTTGTGTTTTAAGTTTTAGTTGCGGTACACAAGACATGTGGAGACATGTTTCATGTACAAGGAGTAGCTAAGAGAAAATATTCTCTTGACTTCATCTTAAATGTTTTTAGTTGTTATTAACTGAGTTCATACCTTCCGTAGGTTAGAAGGTCGTGGGATGCTTATATCAGACCTGGGGGAAGGTGTGTATGCTTTCTATTGTTCAATGCACATATGCTTGTTTTTTTTCCACACTACAATAGTTCTGATATGTGTGAGGTATGCCCTTCTTGGGCTAATGGTTTCTGCTAGTTTTTTCATTCACCTGTTATCAATCAACCAAAATTTCATGGAAAACAAATTTCTCAGAAGTATCTGGAGTTAAGGGTAAGCATATAACTGGTAATGTTTTCTTTCAAGATTTATTCCAAAGTTTGTGAACAATGCATGCCATAATCTTCAACTTTTTGTTTTAATCAAGTGTCCAATTGCTTACAAATGTATTCATTATGTTACATTTACTTGTTCTTTTATTGTTTTCTGTGTTCTTTGGCTATCTTGATTTTCTACCCATTTCTAAGTAACTCAATGGTGACCTGAAGGTTGCATTTGATAAAACTTGACCCATGTTTGATCAAGCCATTTCAGCTGCTATAGTTTTTGTTTCACATCTGGAACTTATTAATGCACCTTCTTTAAAATTTGTCATTCCTAACTTTTATTACGTTGAACTCTTGGTCTTACATGTAGTCGGATACCCGGGCATTGGGTTCAGCCACCTCCTCCGGCCGATGAGGTCTGGAGATCCTATCTCGTTGGTCCAAGGGAATAGTTGAAAAACAAAAGCACTGCAGACTCTTGCTTCAGGTAGTACTAGTTAAATTATTAGAGTACTTTATAGCTTCCTTAAATGAAAAATCATTGAACTGAATGAAATGAACACAATTTTTTTGGGTCTGGTAGAAAATTTATTATTAAGTTTTTATATATAGAAAATTCGATCAAAAGATTATACTGTCATTTAGGTTTTTTTGTTTTCTGATCTTCATCCACAAACCAAAAGCATACCAAAAATTTTTGTTTCTAATAGTTTGATTTTTCAATTTGGTTCGATTGTTCTTCATAATTCTGTTTCATGAACTCTAAACTGATGGAAATTGAATCAAACTAGTGCACTCTCCTCAGGCCTTTTTTTTTTTTCAGCTTTAAGGCTAAGGTTCCTTCTAATTATCAACAGGAGGATTTGTGCTAAAAGCTTGATCCAATGTATACTCTTTTCCTAAAAAGATATCCAGGATGCCATAGTGGGTATTTATGAACCAAAACATAAACAACATTGTGAAAGCCAGAAACTTGTGGTCTTTCGATGCTCCCATTTGAGGTGTATTTGAACAGCCAACATAGTATAGAACACACGAGGAATTAACTATTGGGTAAAAGCTTCATTCTTTCTTTTTGATCTAATTGATGGTTTTGCTTTGTGTCTTAATGCAGGTAAGCTGGTTTCAGATCCAGCTTTGCCACCCCTCGAAAGGAAGAGCTCTTTGCAAAAGCCTTGGGCTTTCATTTCCTTGTCGACGAGCTTCCCTAGTGAGATCACGATTGCTTTCCAATGGAGAAAGTCGAACATCTCTTGTTTATCTTCTTTGAACAAGGAGTCGAGTGGTAGAGAGAAATTAAAGATAGAAAGAGTCTTGTTTGTAAATAATATTTCAAATCTTATTTTTAAAGGATAAGCATCTAAATTTAACAAATAATTTTTGTCAAACTATTCTTACTCGAGCTCAAGGGTAAGTTAGTTCGATTCGAAACTGTTGATGTTTGTAATAGTTGATCAAAGAATAGATGATAGAAACTTTGATTCATTTAGATAAAGGTTTCTTCCTTTTTCTTTTTTGATACAAGAAAATGATTCAATTTTAGGGCAAATTATCATAGTTCTTGAATGAGCAATCAAAAACTATAGAGCACCTTTTGATTTATGTATTATTTCGTCAATAATTATTGCACTAAGTGTTTTTTTATGACCTCTATTATAATCATATTTATAGGCAAATATCTTGTAAAATATGAGTAATGTCAAATTCTTCTAGAACTTTAATTTTCATTTCTCTTACTTGTAGCTCCCTTATCTTGCTCAAGTGGTTGATTAACACATTTTATCATTAATTTGTTGAATCAATTTATTCTTCAATTTTTGGGTTCAAAGAGTCATGAATTTTTAATATGTTGATTTGCTTCATATAATTCAAAAAATATTAATTTTTTTAGATATTTTTTCACGTATATAAATATTATAAAAGAGTATAATTGTATAATATCTCTTTAGTATATATTCAAACAAACATTCAAATGTCTATACAACTTAAAGGTGTTGATTATTATTGTATCTTCAAAATTGTATCCTTCCCATGAAGAATTCACAAATTGATGATAGATAATGTATTGATAATTCTAACAAAATTATTCATATTATAGTCATAAAATATTTAAAACAAAATTATTGAATATTTTTATAATTTTTATCTACCCTCACATAACATTCTTTTTAGATCCTTTTTTTAGCCACAAATGCTCCAACAAACTATTCCATGTTGATTGAAGCAAGTGAAGTACCATGGTGTCAAGCTATATAGGTTGAAATAGAGGTAAACAAAATCTATATTATAACTTGTATGTGTTAATTTTGGATGGTTGGATTTGAAGGATGCTAAATTAATAGAATGCATTAGAAGACAAATAGATATCAAATATTTGTGAATTAACAAATGAATAAGGTACAATCCAAAACTATATGGAAAGATAGTTATAACAAGTATAAGTGTTGAGCTTGACATTGTTATTAGCAATATTTTGTATAAGAACAGGTTCTTCAAGCTCTTTATCACTTAAACAGTAGATAAAATAAATGAAAAACTTTGTAATTATCTACAATTCACATCATCTTTGCTGCCATTCCTAATTTGTATGTCTTGGTTCTCATTGGGTTGATGGGCATACAAGTTTCCAATGACTTGGAAGTTCATAATGTTCTCACAAGAACCCTTCATGTTGGCCTCTCAACTATCCCCCATTTGTGTTTCATAAACTTTTCCCCTATGATATAGCCATTGTTATCACACATAAGAGACCACATTCGAGAAAGCACTTTCAGATCATAGAAGCTTGTGTATCACAAGATGACTTGGAAGCATGAAGCAGGTCATAGGTTCGTCGACTAAAATATCAATGAACCGTTTGTTCAATTCGAGGTTAAGTGTTTCACACTGCTTTAGTTTAGAATGACTTCATGACTCGACAGAGTATAGTTCAACTCTCCAGATGTTGATCAAGAGTCTAGATGTGCAGGAGTTAGCGTAGTTGTGGATAGCTTCATGTATGTTCTTCTACATGTTCATAAGATGCTTGAGTAGATTGTTAAACTTAATGCATTTATTATTTCTGAAGCTAATTTACAGCCTTTTCATAAAGGTTCATATGAGCCTTAACTGTTCCTAATTTTTTGCCCTGTGGTCTGTACTCTATACTTGAAAAGGAATGGCTTAGCATTTATCCAAGAGATGTGGCCACAGCCCAAGATTAAATGGATTATCAAGGAAGATCATAACATGTATCCTTGTTTAAGATACAAGCAAAGTCGAACGACAATGACATGCAATCACCAAAACATGTCGAGAAGTATTGGAGAGCAATGAGGCTCGAAAGAGAACCCCCCTACCCAAAAGGAAGACAAGAATTATGGAAGACATTCTTAATTGCAGTAAAAAAATCAGACTTAAAACTAGATGGAGGAGGAAAGAGGCACACTAAGAGGATGCTCTCCAATAAAGCTTTTCTCTCCATCACTTGCGGGGCAATGGACGAAGCAACACGACCGAAGGCGAAGATGAGTGTCTCATCACTATCATGGACAATATGGGCCATATCTATTTAGCCATTGAGGCAAGCTGAGCTATCACATTTCATCTCAATCCAACCAAAAATGGTGGGAAGCCAATGAGATAAAAGACATTTAAGATGGTCAGTAGGGTCGGACCGTTAAGTTGACTTATCCATCAATTTCAATGAAATTGATGAATATAAAGTGTAATAATGGCTCCAACTAACTATAACCAAATTTACCTATCTTCCACAAATTGTAATTTTGAACAACTCTAAGATATGTGTGAAGACAAACATAAAAATTGTGAACTAAACATTAGCCATATGTATTTGTTTTGGAGGGGGAAATAGTAAACAACAGGGAGCCTTAATGCATTGATTGAAGTTGTCCTGAGATTATGGTTTCATCATAGGAACACTAGTTTACAAAATATATGATAAAAGATTTGTACAATAGGCCTTGTGGGTCCTTCTTTTTCTACCTTAGCTTTTCAAAATACAATCAATCAGTATTTATTAATCATAGTACATGTTCCTTGCTTTGTGCTATACAACATTAATGGTCTTATGATCAAATAGAACTGAAATAAGAGCAATATCTGTACAACAAAGCTCATATTGAAAAGAAAAATACACAAAATTTAAAAATACCCATCAGTCAAACAAGCAAAGGATAGAAGATTACTGCTATTGTGGAATTCTTTTATAGTTTAAAATCTACATGACATTTCTATGCTCACCTTTTTACATGTTTCTCTCCTTTCATCTTGTCATCAGCCAAAAAAATCTGCATCACATCAACAAATAGTAACAAATCAGAATGTTTTCAATGATTTGAATAACCATTACCCAATGATAGGTACACACAAACCCATAAACAAAGCCAATTGGTTATAACTACAATCCTAAAGAAATGTAGTCCCCATGCTCTTCTGAATCTGAGATTGTTAACCACAAAAACTGCAGACATAAATGATAACTGTTTCAGTCTTTGATAGCTACCATGTCTCTCCCTACAGGGATGCCAAGGCTTGTGTCACCGACCAGTTGCGCCAAAGTCGTAAGCTTTACAAAACTCAAGAGCAAGCCAACCAATCAGTGAAGAAAGACAAGTAAACAAGAGGTTAGACAAACAAAGGTATATCTCTCAACTTGCTTGCTGAGATGTTGTGGCCAGCAAAGAACAAAAATGCAAACAGATGTGAACAAGAAGCAATCCTTTTCCTTGCTCCTCTCTCCCACCTCCTCCCATGTGACCAGTTTGTTCCTCCTTCCTTTATCTTTCTGTGCTAGAGATGTTTTCATCTTTTTCTGGAGGCAAGGAGGCCAAGCCTTGATAGGTATCTGGTCCTCACATTTTGTTCTGTTGTAAAAGATGTCAGAGATCTGTATGTATAAATGCCAACTTCTTAATTCTTTTCACTTCAATGTTTTTTGACCTCATGCTGTTTGTAATTGTGATGTTTTATTAAATTTCTGTGTTTTTGGATTAAGCCTGATCAAAAGATGAGATTATTCTCACATCGAGGCCCCGTTTATTTCAACGGTTGCTGTGAGAATGAGTTGAGATTGGAATGTAGTAAAGTTGGTGAAGTTAACATGTGCAATTGGAACACAATAATGTTTGATAAATTATAATTGAAACATAATATTTGAAATAAAATAAAAATATAAAGATAAGATTGTCTTTTAATTATTTTTATTTTTATTTTTATGTTTTTGAAAATTTGATAGTGTGTCTTATGTGGATCTATCACTTGGGTTTGATTGCAATCTCATTTGGAAACCCTAAATTCATTTAGAAGTCAAGAAAATCCCTCGTACTCTTGTGCATCATCGTGCTTTACAATACTTATTTTTTTCTGATACTTCTAGATTTTTTTTCTTTTTCTCTCAAAGATTCTTTCTGTCATTCTTAAATATCACTCTCTACTAAAAAGAGAAACCTTCTCGTTGTCATGTGCCCACGATTTCTCCTACTTTTAAGATTTTCTAAAATTCTTTTTGTTCTCTTTTACTTACATTTTCTCTTCCAAAAATGCAAAATAGATCCTCTAAAGCTCGAGTACTATACTCACAAATTTGATTTCTACATCAACAATAAAACCTACTTAATCATATTCAATTTTTCAATGAAAAGGCTATTAAAATGTCAAAAAACTATTATTCACATTTTTAAAACTTGGGAAATTAAATATAAAAAATAATCTCATTTATATTTTTTTTTTAATTAAAGAATTCATAGAAGTACAATTTTAATAATCATAGAATTCCATTATATTTAATTAGTAAAAATAGATTTATATGATAATTTCCATCATATTTTTATCATTCTTTTTTCTTTCTCATTTTTTTTAAAAATAAACATGTGAACATTCTAACCCTCTTCCTCGCTTAAAAGATAAGGCCTCTTTTATAATTGGTTTGGTCTTGCTTTCATGGATTGAATCAAATTTTTAATTTGAATCAAACCCAAATTGAGATTCAATGAGTTAATTATGATCTCAACTTAACTCTAATCTAAATATCACAAGCATACAATAAGTCAAGTCTAGATTGAATTCAACTATTTCATATTTTGAGCCAAACATGAATCTAGTCGAACTATTTCGAACCGAATTATTCTAATTGTTGGGAGATCAGATCAAATGCTTTGTTTAATTAACTATTTGAAATGTTACGAGCATATAAATTTATGATTTCATAACTTTTAGTATTTTTAAAGGTATGAATAAAAAATGATTTATAAAATTATAACAACTTATGTTATTACGTTTAATATGATTAATATATATACTTATTTATTATGTATAATTAAACTAAAAAAAATTAATCGAAGTTTCACAAACTTGAGCTTTGACAATGCTCGAACCAACTGACGACTTATGAGCCAGGCCCAGCTTGCTACGAGATTAGAACGAATCCTTCCTACCCAAAACTTTGATTCGAGTCGATATGGTTTCCCTTTTGAGTTTTTTGAACTTCCTCTCAAACCAAAAACATACAAAGCATAACAGCTCACAATCTACAAGAGCTTTCTATAATTCTTCCCCAAACATCCCTCGAACACATCAGGCATCTCCCCAAGAGCTTCCCATGGATTTCTTGCAATGGAGGACAGCTTCGTCTATCGAATTCTCCCCAAGGTCGGAACTTCTTCCCCATGGGCTCCTCGGCGAATCGCCGCAGCTCCGCACCGCCCTCGAAGACATCGCCTTGAAGCTTTTAAGCTTCCTGAACAGGGGAAGAAGGAAGAAGAGGTACTTCCTCAAGACCTTCCCCGGGTACTTGGCACCCCTTTTGTTCAAGTCAAGCTTGTGGCCGCCGCAAGGCAGGGGAATGCTGTGAAAATAGACTCGAGCCGGAGAGGACGTCGCCGAGGCCGAATCCTCCCACCGGTCGGTCTGGGACAGCAATGTCTTGGACGAGTCGAGAGAGACGGACCGGGTCAGCACCGAGTCCGGCGAGACCGAGTCCGCCGCACCCTTCGGAGGATCGATAAGGTGCAGAGGAAGGAGTTGCCCGTTGAAGAAAATCTGGTCGGCGTGGACCAAGATATGGGGATCGCAGTTCGAGGGAATGAAATCGAACCGGGCGGAGTCAGACCACCGTATGGAGAACAATTCGGTGTCGACGTCGACGAAGGAGTCGCCGTCGAGGGAGCGGCGGAGGGCGTCTTCCGGGTGGTCGGAAGAGGCCTTCTTCTCGCTCAGCCAGCCATGGGAGAAGCTCTCGATGGATAATTGGTGTATGGTTTCCATGGGAGATGGCCAACGCTCTTTGTTGAAGTTGGTGTGGATGGAAGAACAAGGAGAAGAGCGTGGGGAGCTGATATAGGAAGCGATTGTGGGGATGAAAAAGGGTTCCTAAAAATTTATTAAAAAACATATTTATTTTATTCGTTTTTTATTGTATCAATCATATGCAATACATAGCTTTTTGGTAGTAATGATAAAGATAATAATACTTTATTAATCTTTTTTATAAATTAATTTAATATTTATTATTAATTAAATCAAATAAAATATAAATCTATGAGATAAAGTTTGCTTGATGCTTCTGAGATTCTTTTAGAACATGACATGGAGAAGCATGTATTTGGACTTTGCCTGAATTGATCATTACTAAGTCCTTTTCAAATGGGCTTTTTTTTATTTTTTTATTTTTTTATTCTGACAATTAAGAGCATGCTTATGATGTAATCATCATAAATTTTCTAAGTTTCACTAAACCCAATTAGAAAAAATATTAAAAAAAATTAGACAATATAGACCACTTCATTCTTTGGTTAGGTTTTGAGAATACTTGTCCAAAGTCTTTTTCACGTTGAACAATCAAATGAAACTGATAGCATTCGATCGATTTGATTTGCATTGAAAGAAGAATACAGTGACTCATAGAGAATTTAGTATTAGTAAGATACACGTAAGAGAATAGTCCCACATTTGTTAGATCAATTTTATGAAATTTTGTTTTAATTCAATCAAAAATTAGATTTCTGTTCCTTTGTTTTGTCTATACAACAAAGCTTAAACAAGAAGTAATGAACTAATTTCAACCCTAAATGTAAGATTTTGATATAATACCTAAATTTTAATTATTAAAAAAAATAAATCTTAACCTTATGTTCCTCCCTACCTTCTAATGCATGATTTTTTTCTCAATCTTTTTGAACTCATCTATTGTTTTGCATATCCAACAAATGCTTTTGTTAGTAGAATTCCTTCAGTTATTTAATGCTTATTCGACCAAATAATAAGCACAAGAAAGCTAATCAGAGACATAAATGTACTGATCTCTAGTGGCTTAACTATTTATACTAATTTATCTTCTTGCTTTAGCATGCCTTAAGTCATTTCTTACCTAATATATAAAATAAAGCTGTTTTTTCACTCACCTAACCAAATTATAATTACATAGACATTTAATAATTTGTTTAGAAAACTAAAAACCCTAACAAAGAGACTTAAAAAGTCTCTATTGACAGGATTTTTCAATGGGAAGTAAGAAAAAGAAGGATGATTACATCATATGCATGCTCCTAACCATGTGAATAAAAATTTAATCTAATAGTCATTACTATTGATGTGCTCATGATGGGTCACTAAAAGAATAATAAGATGATAAAAAATAAGACCATGACAATTTATTTTATTCATGATTTTATTAGATTGAAATGTCAAACAGGCTCAATCTGACTTGGGTTGGGTCACGAATAACCATAAGGTGGCGCCTAATGTTGCGGCACATAATGTGAAGTGTATTCTAACAGATTCTATGTGATGCATATGTTGTTAACATTACATATGTGTATAAAAAAGTTGACAATCAAAGTTAAATATATGCAAAGCTACAATAGATGTATCTATCAAATCAATGATAAGTCACAAATTCAAATAAGATGAACTCATCTTTGTGTTTCTAATAAATGATAACATCAATGAAAAATATTCATGATTAATGAAGTAGCTCATGATTTTAAACGACATGTTGAAAACATAATTTGAATTTATAACATAAATTTTTATATAAATATTGAAATCCATTGCAAGAAATTGGCAAAATTAAGTTGTTATCTAATCAATGAAGCAACTGAATTCTATTTTATTAGGCCAAAAGAGAAGGAACAAAAGGGAAGAGAGAAAGTACCGCAGCAGCCAAGATTCCTCCAGTCCTTGAACAAGAATATGTCTTCAGAGCCACACAGCAAATTAAAAAATAGCTGCTGAAGAGGAACAGAACAGAAGAAATTAAAATAATTTGAAGAAGACATTAAAATAATTGATGTCAGTGTCATGAAGAAGGGTTAGCTTGTTAACATCATGCAGCAGGCCTTGTTCCCTGCATAGGTTTTTCTAACTATTGTAGCAGGAGAATATGTTTGACACAATTATAAAAAATTATCACAAAAAAAAATTATTTTAAATTATATCTAACAACACTATTTTTCTAATTTGTTTTTTTCATTAATTGATTTAATATTGAACAAAGCTACAGAAAATTAAAGAGTTGGCTTTTATGATTTCAATAATTTCAGTAATATTAGCACTTGGTTTCACTTAAATGTAAATCAATTTTTACTATTTATAATTTTAGATTAAATTCAAATCAACAACTCAAACTTAGAACCAAGCTTCAAAAACAAGTAACAAAAATGACTTACATGAATACCATTGGTTGGCTTAATAACAAAACAAATTGATCTAACAAATATATTTTCAACAATAAAGTATCAAATATATTTTACATCACCATTTAATATATGAAATAAAGGAAATGAAAGTTGTAGATTTACCTGTTTCTTTCACATCCAGTGGTTGAAAGAAGAGCCATTAGATCAACAGAAACCAAACTTCCTATTAATAATTGCAAATTATACTTCCGTACATGGTCCATTTGGCACAGCGGTAGAAAAGTGATTTCTTAAAATCATCAAGCTATTGGGATGCATTGTAGCAGAATAAAAACAACTTTTAAGCGTTTTAACACAAAAAAAAATGTTGTTTTACTCTCAAATAAAGCCCAAATGAAGCCCAAATGTGCTTATTCTTTTACAATTTAAGTCACATCAAAGGGCAAAAACTAATTGTGATAAACATAGCATTTAAATTATTCAAGATTGATCTTAGACACAATCATCTGTTTAAAGAGCATTTTACATAATTTTTCCAACCTAAAGTAGGTTCAAGCAACAAAGATGAGGTCAATTTGGAGGAACATAAGAATGGTATTTGGATGTGAGCTGCATGTATTCACCCAGAAAAAGTGAAGAAGGCCTTGACATTAAGTGCAAGTGAAATAAAAAAAGGATGAAAGTTAGGGTACTGGTTTATTTGTGCATGGCTTTTTGATAAAAGAATTGCTTAAAAAACATTGTGAGGAAACATAGCCTGCAAAGCAATACAAAACAAACAAAACACAACTACAAGCTTTTATAATCCTTAAGTGCTACGTATGTCTTCAGTACAGTTTCTTGTCACTTTCATAATCACATGCTTTGCATGCCAACCAGGTTTTTTTTATTACACGTTTTTAAAGATTTATTCTTTCGGAAATTAAAAACATCAAAACAATAACAAATAGTTTCTACAAAAACTCTAACCTTGTTTGAGAACGACTTTTCAAACATCTTTTTAAAGATCTTAATAAATAGTTTACATCAAGCTTTCATTTTCTCACATAAAAGTCCCATTCAAAAATCTCATTTTCAAACTCCTTTTTAACCTTCTTTCTAGACTCACAAAATATTTTTAAACTGTTTTCATTTTCCCAAAACTCCTCAACAACCCAGAAAGCAGTAGGGAAACAGGCTCAGTTTGCTCATCGTATTCAAAAACAGTAAGCAAATTGTGGAGATCTCTTGTTTATAAAACTATCTAAAATTGCCTTAACAAGTTAATCTTATGGTTTAATGGCCCCATTTACAACATTACAAGCTATTTGCATGGCAGATATTTGTAAGTCAGACAGTTTAAGCCTTGTAACTACAAATTAAGCAAAAAGATATTCAAATGGAATTTGATTTGAAAATTGCTATTAATTTATGATAGTTAACTATAGATCTTTAAACAGGAATTCAGCAAACTCTAATAAATTCCAATTTTCATAACCTAGTGGCCCAGAATATGCTATAGATTTTAGAACAGTAAGAAATCAATCCATTGCCCGCAAAGTAACTAAATTCTCTTCTAATTATTATCAAATAGGTCAGTCCCCCATTAATTTTCTAGTTGTCATATCAACCCTCCGTTTTATCTCATCTTCCTAAAGCGTTTTAGTGAGCATATTAAAAAAAACATGGCATTAGAGGTCTAACAAGTGAGTGACATATGATGTCAAAGTAAAGAAAAAGATAACAGGAAAACACCATAATAGCTAAAATTATATTCTATCCAGCAGGCAACAACATACAATGCTTAATCATTTCACAGTACAGTGGGAAATATTAAACTTAAAAACACAATTCATCCAAAGATGAAATGATGAGTCAAATCCAATCTTATTGAGATGGTCAAACAAAACTACTTTTTTTTCCTATAAATTTACTTGAATGCAAGCTGAGGTCAGCAAAGCAACAAAACCATCAGTTTCCTTTCCCATCATTGAAATTATTGTTGATGTGAGCATGCATGACCTAAAAGAAAATTGAGAACTTCTCTCCTAAGTAGTTGCAAGTTGCAAGGTTTGTTCCTAGGCCATCCATCATAGAGAACTAACATAGAAGTTGCTTAAGTTGGTCTTGGATCTTTTCTCACCAAAAACTTGAATGTATCCCATGAATTTTCACTAATTTCACTATGTTTTTTCAACCAAAATTTCTAAAGAGATTGAGCTGAAACACATGCTTGCATTCCAAATATAGTTGGAAGTATGAGGACAATTCCTAAAATTATAGAATTCGTTATATTTCTCTTAATATATACATAAATATTCTATACATAAATAAATACATACATACATACATACATACATATATATATAATGGACAATTCTAGCTTTTAAATTTAAATTAATAAATTATTCTGTTTCTTTCTAAGAAATGATTCAATTAATAATAGATTTTTATTTCATATAATCCAAAAAAAAATTTCTTATAATTATAAATTCATTATTAGAAATTACAAATATTATAGAATGTAAGTTGAACACATATTTGATATTTATTTCGTTATATATATATATAATTTTTTGTACTCAAATTTTTACTAAGATTTTATAAATAAAAATTCTGGTATCATTCTTCATGGTATCAAAGTAATCAAACCCTAATTCATGACTAATCCTTCATTAAATTTCTTCATGGTCTCCTTTTTCAAGATCCTTTGGCTTCTCAATCACAATACTATCTTAGAAAAGCCCTTTGTGCTCCCCAAGATCCTATGTCTTTGTGATCTCCACAAATTCTCCTCTTAATTAAACCTTCCTCGATTTTCTCCGAGGACTATGTTGAGCTTGCCCACAATCTTTGTTCTCTCTCCATTGCTATGTTTGTGATATTCCTCATCCTCATACCTCATAATCCTCTACACTCTTGTGATTCCATGACTTGTCGACCCAATGGATTATATTCTCTTGCAATTTTTCTCATTTGTATTCCTTGTTATTTGTTCTCATGGTTCTTTTCACCATGAACAATAGAAAAACAGTTCAACCTCATAAGCAACATCTAATTCAATAAGAATGATCTTAAATAATGCCAGTGTGTTCAAGAACTCTATTTTCCTCTCATCGATCATAAGTTCATTGGACAAAACTACATCCAATAGGATTTTTCAAAACAGAGTTCAAATATATTAGTCTCACGCTATGATGATATTCGTCAACAAAAAAGATGAAGATTATTAAGTGAAAGTGGCCACTTACAAACGTGGAACTAGATGATCAATTCCATGAACCATGAGATCGGAGAAAACATCATGCACGTTAGAACATTTTTAATTCAACATCAATAATACATTTTCAATATTTGAAATTAAGATCATTCTACATAAAATCATCACTCAAACTATTTCAACTCTGTAATTTATCATTGGCAGCAACTCAACATCTTTAAAGAAATAAGGTGCAAGCACCTAAACGATAGCCAACACCATCACCACAAAAAAAGACAAAGTTATTGCATTAATGGCAATGGTATTTAAATCGCTACCGATCTATTAACAATGTCAGCAATTTAAATTGCTAGCATCACCAAAGTTTTACAACAATGATTTAAACTATTACATATTCTCTGAATATATCAATGATTTAGACCACTATGATTGATTAAGAATAATACATATACATGTGCATGTATATGTGTGTATAAATATATAAATATATACATATGTGTGTGCATGTATGTGTATATATATATGTATGTAAACATATACATACATACCCCATATGCATCATATCTCTTTGTACTCAACTTTTTCTTAATATTTTGTTAAATTCTCACAAAATTCTTCATATATATTTGTTTATTTGATGTAAAATAACAAGTTGAAAAACATCAAAACTGCATGTTAAAAAAACAAAAAAGCCATATGTTATCTCATTGTTACCAACTTTCGTGACATATCTTAAGAATAAATTTTCACATAACTCATTGTGTCAATTACTCATTTCATTCTTTATCACATACCAATTATCCAAAATTATTCTACATGGGTAAAATTTAAGGAAATCATAACTATAGAGATTGATAAATATAATTATTAGATATTTAAATGAAAAAATTGCCCTCACAAAGTTAAGTACTACAAAATCCAAAAATGAATATTAGAATAATTATCCATTATGACCCGTTGCTTGCTATTACCTAATGCAATTGATAATAATTCTATATTTGCTAAAACTTAGCATTAAATTTGTTCTAGTCAACATTAATTATTGTTCTAAGCAATTAGTAAAAGATTCCATGGAGAAAGAGATAAGATCAATCATTAGGAATCCACAAATGGTTGTTTAATGGGTCCAAATCTATCCAAAATAACATTTTTTCTCTCTCATATGATTGAAGCCTAACTAATACATCTATCCTAAGTCTATAAAATTACTATTTAAGGCAATCAATTTTTTAATGATCTAAGAGGTTATACTAATAGTCTTAGACTTAAAAAATTGGTCTTCTTAGTCCTATCCAATAAAGTCACGTGATCAAAAGTTGAACTGTTTTTCAATAAAATCTTAGTTATCAATCAATATGTCCAAAAGACACCCAATATATGCCAAGCATCTCATCTCTAGAAAAGGCAAAAATACTATTTTGCCAATCCTTAACAATCCAAGTTTGAGTTGTTAGATGTGATGGCAGATCATGAAATCTTCATAATCATGTCTACCTAATCAATGAACTATACATTTAGAAATGTCTGCCTTGAGTGAATCCCCAAAGGATATGATTAAATAAGAGTTGTGTGAGATAAAATATCAACCAGTGCATATGACCCAACAAAAAAGGATCATTCCATTTTTCATTTGAGGAATAGCAACTTGGCCATTCAATGACTTGACAACAATTTTTTTAGATTTGAGTAGAATAAATGGTTCACGATAAGAAAAAATTGTTATACACTAGTATTTTTACAAGCTCTTAGATTGCTATGTGCAAATTATATAAAATATCTAAACTAGAATTCTTGAATGGCAAAAGAACTAATTATTATGAAACTATGATCAATAATTTGGTTTAAAGAAAATTTTGATCTCAAAAAAAAAAAGAAGTTCGAATGCTGAAATAAATTTAATATATATCACATGGAGATCCAACAAAGGAGAACAAAGGTGCATGATGCTAAAGCAACTAATCATATTAGCATGCCAACAACACATATCAATGATATGCACTCGTTGGGCCTGCATCTACCAATAACACCTCCTTTCCAAAATTCTCATATCACCTAATCGCCTTAGATAACAAAACAAAAACAAATATGATGTATGAAAATATATTTTAAATATCCTTTGTCACTCCAAAGTTCTTTGCTCTTGAAGAATCATAGGTGAAACTAATAAGATATGAAAACATCACATAGAAAGAGTTGATATATGAGCAAATAAGATTGATTTGATGAGGTCAAAAAAACTCTCTTGACATAATTCTGAGGAAGGAAACATCTTTTAGTGTGAGAAAAAAAAGAATGTTAAGATGCAATATTGAAGTCCTATAGAGTTGAATCAATGACAAATCAAATGGGATTATAACATAAAATTTATGTGCAAGTGAAGCCAGCCTCTCATGTAGAGCATCTGGAATTGTGAAAATCTACTCAATGGTTCTTTGAAAATAGGCAAGAAACCAACATCACAAAGAGAGTAATGAAATTCAAGATAAATGTGTCAATATTCACTTGTGTCACCTTGGTAGGGCTATTTCAGGATCTTTTTTTTCTCACCATGGTTATAAAGTCATCATAGTTTATTTTTCCATCTTATGAAAGAAAAAAAATAAATTATAATTGTTTATAGATAAAATGAGTCAAAACTAACAATTGATATGCTTTCTTGATATCAAATAAATTTTGAAATATTTCTAAAGATTGATTGTTTGTTGAACTATACTCATGGCCAAAACTTCAAATTCTTTAATATTCACATCCTCTCTTAATAGAATATTATAAAATTGGGCGCATGTTCAAGTTCTAGAAGTACAAATAAGCACAAAGATCTCAAAAATTCAAAAATATAATCTTAAACATAGGGTACTTAATGGGTTATCCAAACCTATTGAAGCCATTTTAAGAGGCCAATAAATGCCAAAGTTTCGATTGAACTATCCCTATTATTTGAAATTCATTGTTAGGTTGCCAACCAACTTGAGCCTATTTAATCTCATGTAAAGATATCATCATCTAAAACTAGGAACCATCAAAGTATCATCAACTATCATTATTTTATATTTCAAAATTTTTAAAAGCTCGTTGAAATGTAAATGAGCTTAAATTTTCATTAGTTTGTTAGAGCTAATTCCTCCAAAGCTTGCACCATTTTAAATATTAATATTCCAATCTTTAGACCATAGCTCATGTATTGCTTGCACTTAATTCCTAATCTGATATCTCACCCAATGGGCACCTATCTTCTCACTATTACATATGCCTTATCTACCATTTGTAAATCTAGCCTAGCCAATCTCCCTCGCAACCCACCTTGTACAGCAGATTCCCCTTGCAATGCAGCCATACATCACCATGCAACTTGCTTCACCACACAACATGCTTGACTGCTTAGTTCTTCCTTGTCACGTAGATCATTCTTCCACCCTTGTGATTGTCTTATTCTATCTTTGCATCACCATTGTAACCCTTGTTTATGTCATCATCACACCTTTGTGCTTGCCAGCACCTTTGTCTCCTTCCACTACTTTAATCATCCACCTTGCAGTTCTCACCGTCATTCTTATTGTTGCCAGCCTATGGTCAACATCTCCTCCATTTCACTTCAGCCCACAGCTCAACCAGATCATCATTCTCGAACACCCTTCACTGCTGTCACACGTTTTCTAGTTCACCACAGCCTACCTCGCTGAACTTATGATACTACTAATGTTAACGAGAGAATTGGAACTTAGGGGCTAACCAAGATAAGGCTTCCTGGGTGGCAAAACCAAACATGGAAATGGAAAAAATCTGTTGTTCAGAAAACTAAATCGAATCAAATGGTTGGGTTTTGGTCTCAAAACTCACCAACCTGCAACTCGCGAAGCAAACTCGCCCTTTTTGCTCAACCCCCACACCCTGCAGATCTTGCCATACTTAGGGCTCAAAGCAAGCTGAGGCTGGGAGAGTTCAGGTTCTGCTAAATGCCAAGCGAGGCGGTGGAGAGGCACCAATTGGGTTGAGCCTTCCTCCTTAAAAGTCCCCAAACGATTTCACATAGAGAACCAGAGCAGGTTTCCATTTATTACTTTATAACCTCTCTGAAAGAATCAATTTTGTGCAGAAAAGGTTTCAAATCAAACTTTGCCACTTTGCACTGCAAAATATAGATCTTAGGATGGAGCCAAAATTCCAAATTCAGAAAGACACAAATAAGCTATAACTGAACTACTATGTTGAAAAACCATACATTTCAAACATTTTTTTCATTTGTGCGAACTGAGAAATAAGAGTTATAGCTATGACTTTAAAAACATTCACAACTAAATTGAACAGAGAATTCACCTGGTTTAAAAAAGATGGAAAGCACAAAGTCGGTGGCTTACGCGGGGAGTTTTCCTCCTCTTTCAAGAAGACAAAATTCTCCAGCTTCAGATCGCGGTACATCACACCCATGGAGTGGCAGTTATGCACGACGGTGACGATCTCGATGGGGAACGCGGCTGCGGTGCGCTCAGAGTAGTGCCCCTTTCTATGATGCGGTCGAAAAGCTCCCCGCCCTCGCAGAGCTCCATGACGAGATTCACGGAGTGGCGATCCTCGTACGCACCATGGAGCTCGACGACTTTAAGGTGGCCAGCGAGATGGTGCATGATCTGCACCTCGCACAGCATGTCCTCCTTGTTTCCGCGGCTCAGGAGCTTCGTCGTCGCGATCTACTTGCAGGCGATGAGATCACCGGTCTTCCTGTGGGCCACGACATCGGTCACGCCGAACTGACCGCGGCCAAGCTCGCACCCTAACATGTAGGTCTCACGGAAATCCTCCATCGGAAAGACGAGAAGCGTCCGATGCAACCGGCGAACGGTTCCATACAGCAGCGGCGGCCTCGTCGCGAACTGTTTTGTCTTGAAGATAACGGCACCATCGCCGCTACCGAAACGGACAGCGGTAGGTTCGGACGATTGTTGACCGGCATAGTTCCCCATGGAGAGATCCAAGAAGACGGACGGTGAAGAAGGCGAGGGAATTCAGCAGCAGCAGTACTACCGGAGGAGCGGACGATCTTGTTTGTCGCTATAACGGACAGCATTCTTTCCCGCGCTTTGGCCGGCCGCAGATACTAACGAACCGGTCCGGGTCAGGTTGTAAACTTTTGAACCGGAACAAAGGTTAGCCAACACACAGCAAAAAACGACAAATCGGCAAAATTGAAGTTTTTTAAATGAAATTTGGAGTCATATAAATCATTTTTAATTTTTTTAAATAACTAAAACTGTATTAAGCATATTAAAAAATGATCAAAAATCAAATGAAAACCAGTCACTGTCTCCGAACCATTACAATTAATTCCAAAATAATTTATATTTTAAAACAATTGTTCATATCATTATATCTTAAATAATTTACATTATAACATGCCCAAAGTAACACGAGCACGCATCTTCAAAAGAAACATACCATAGTCCTGATGTCCAAATCACACATGCACAAAGGTAAATTTACAATTGCAGAAACCCTAAAAGATCCATGGTTTGTTCTGCTTGGTTTATTCACAAAGAGATCACAATCCCACAACAATACGAAGAAGAACATCCATGGGAGAACAAAGCTTCGTTTCCCCCATCTTCCTCACATGCCAAGTTTTCTTTTCAGATTATACAGGCATAACTGCTTGCTTTCATAAGAATTCATCGATCGCATTCAGTCCGGTTCCCGGACTGGTTGCTGAGAAGAGCTCCGCTGGCCAGCAAAGCCATGAGGCTGCCGCCTCCATGAACCCTACCTTCCGGAAGAGACGGCGGATGCGCGAATCTTTCCGTTCGTGGATCGCGGTCTCCTTCGACGGCGAGTTCGTTCATCTTGACAGCATCTGATGCCATCGCATCCCCACCATGGACCCTCTCATCTTGCACCAAAGCACTGTGGGCAGAGCAGAGGCCAGCCTTGCCCCTGGCAAATTTTTCACAGGGAAATTCGCCGTGGCCCCACAAACACCGTTTGCCGCCGCCGTGAGCCTTGCAGAAATTCGTGCTCCCCTGGGCGCTCTTCCCGCACCCGTCGAACCGGCACCGCCTCCCGCCGCCATGTCGCACGCAGTGGTTGGTCCGACCCCGTGCGCTCTTGGTGCAGCCCGGATCAGCGCACCTCTTCCCGCCACCGTGCGCGACGCAGAACTGCGTCCCTCCGTGAACACTCTTCGGACACAGGCCGCCGCCCCCGAACAAGCACCGCTTCCCCCCACCGTGGCCTTTGCAAAAGGCGGTGCTTCCTTCGGCTCCCTTGCGACAATCGGGAAAACTGCACCTCTTCCCACCGCCATGAGCTTTGCAGAACATGGTGCTCCCCTGCGCTCCCTTTGTGCATTCCGAGTGTTGGCAACGACGACCTCCGCCGTGGGCTATGCACAACCCGGACTGGCCCTCCGCGCTCTTGGTGCAATTTTCCCTTTGGCACCTCTTGCCACCTCCATGCCTTATGCACAATCCAGACTTACCTCTTGCAGCTCGACCACATCCCTGCTCGTTGCAGCGCCGACCGCCGCCATGTGCGATGCACTTATCCGTGCGCCCTTCGGCGCTCTTCGTGCAACCCAAATGCTCACACCGCCTACCACCTCCATGGGCCTTGCAGTATATGGTCTTTCCTTCAGCTCCCTTCACGCAACCGGCCTTCTGACATCTTCTTCCTCCGCCATGAGCAATGCAAAACCCAGAAGCACCCCGGGCGCCCTTCAGACAACCAAGGAACTGACAATTTTTTGTAGAACTGATGCGAAACCGCTTCCCATCGTCCCCGGAAGTACAGACAACTTGGCTCTTCCGTGCCCTGCTTGTGCTTGGTAACAGGTCGAGATTACCACATCGAATTGGGCTGCTGCCATGCTCATTCCAGCATGAAGAAACTGATCCTTCCAGGCCAACCATGTGCACAAGTTCTCTAGTAATAGCTGATGCAGGTGGGCCAACGGATAAACTCAACTGTAGACTAATGGCAGATTTAGACGACTCTGCTTCTGAAACAGTACCAAGA
Organism: Vanilla planifolia; assembly: GCA_023846275.1. Taxonomy (NCBI): domain Eukaryota; kingdom Viridiplantae; phylum Streptophyta; class Magnoliopsida; order Asparagales; family Orchidaceae; genus Vanilla; species Vanilla planifolia. The sequence goes on from CM043877.1 coordinate 4,251,207, forward strand.
ACCGTGGAGAAAGGTGACCTTTCAGCATTAAGTTTGAGCTGAAAATTTAAGTCTAAATCCACAGAGCATCCTTCGTCCACACCATTGGCAGAAGAAACAGTGCATACAGTTGCTGAGCTTCTCTTACTGCTCTCTGAAAGGCTCGGAGAACATCTGTAAGCTAAAGAGAGCGAGGCACCTGGTCCACTCCTGACTCCATTGATCTCCTCCCATTTCCTCTTGCTACCTTTCATGTTAAAACCATGGACAGCAGAGCTTCCTGGGGATACAAGCCTAAGTGTGGTATCAGCTAGAGATTCAACATCTGATTCGTAATTGAGAAATGTGTTGAGCCAGTTTAAAGATGATTCATCGTCGAGATGCTTAGACCTGTTATCCATCACCAAAACCAAATGATTATTAAGACGATCTCCAGTTAACCTGACTTCCGGGGAAATTTGTCACTCGCTGGTTTTGTCCAAGTCTTCAACAAAGTTTTTGAATCCTCCGCTTACAAAACCAGATGTATCTTGACGATCCATTCCTTTGTATGCAAGAAACCCTATGAACAGAAATCAATTTAGGACTACTGGTGTCCAGCAGACACCAAAGTCATGACAAAAAAATCAGAAAATAGAACAAAATCAGGTAAAGCATTCAAAGAATTCTTTTCCTGCAGAAACCCAAAAAGAAAAATAATAAAACAAATCAAGTTTCCTGTACAGAACCCTATATTAAGGTCAAAATACACAATGAAGTAAGCAGTTGAAAAGTGAAACTATAGAAGAACTCTAAAACATGATTGAAGAATATGTTTTAAGGCAATTTGAAGATGCCAATTAATGCAAAGCCAAAATGTTGATACGATCTCTTATTTCAACAAGCCTTACTCCTGTTAACTAACCTCTGAGAAATGTTTTCAATCGTCAGTGCAGAAGTCTTCAACAAGGTGTTTGCATCCTCCACTTACAAAACCAGACGTATCTTGACGATCCATTCCTTAAGAAACTAAGCAGCAATGGAAGCAATCCTGTGCACAGAACGAAATAGCCACAATTCTTAGAAAGTAACAAAACAATTCACAGAACAGAATAAGGAACTATCCATAGAAATTTAAAGGTGATCACATCCCTAAAGATGCCAAGTCTTTGCCCAGTAAGAAAAAAACCCTAAAGATGTTGAAGACCCATTCCTTGGTATTCCAAGCAGAAATAAAAGAAATCATATGAACAGAAATCAATTTAGGACTTCTATGGAGTCCAGCAGCCAAAAAACATGACAAAAGCATCACTAAAAATTTCTTATGAAGAATACTTTAATGGAATCACTAAGAATTAGATTAAGACGAACTAAACTAATTGAAATGAGCCATTGGACATAGAAAACAAAGAGGATACTTCACAACATATACAAACCAATGAAACCTCTGCAACAGAGAGTATAAAAAAATATAGGAAAAAGTTTGGCAAGTGCTTTTGGGAGAATACTTGACATGTTGTGCTTGCAAAGTGGTTGTAAATAAACCCAAGGACTAATTACTCCATAATCAACAAAGAAGAATCTACCCTGAGTTCCTACAATGAGGTAGGGACACATTCACTAACATGTAAGAAGATTTAATTAATTATGTTTGCATGATTTTAATAATATGAAGAAAAAAAAAAGAAATAATTTATACTTACATTGCATCATGATTTAACCATGATTTTATGTTAAATATTATTTAAAATAATGAAGTGCCATGTAAGATATTGATCAGAGTAAAGCATCCTTGTAGAATAAAAAGGAGAGTTAAGAATCCATATAAAGCTAATAAGAAAAGCAGAGAATCCTCATAGAGAAGGAATTCTGGAGAATTCGAGTTTTCATATATAGTAGCAAGATGAGATAAAATCCCTAGTAAAGATTGAGACAAAACATATTGAAGTATATAATAACAAAATGATCTAAAAAATCCAGTTAAACCATTAGTAATGCTTAATATTTTCTGTTTTTAGGTTTTTGTTGTACTTCAATAATTAATATTATCAGCTATTAGTGTAGTCAATATATTGGTTAAATTCTTCTTATTCTAATTAAAAACTACGAGTCATTAATCATATACACACACACACACACAAACACACATAGAAGGAGAGTGAGAAGGAATACGTATAACAACTAAATTCATCATAACAAACTATTATGATACCAAATTTTTGGAAAGTAGAGCACACAAGACAGGAACAAAAGAAACTGTCTATATATGAACAAGAGATTTCATGCAAATAACATTAATCACACATCACCCGTTGTATTATATTCACAAAACAAAGAACACAATCGAAGTAGACTTCTTCTATGAGCATTTGATTACAGCATACACAATGGATACATTGTTTTGCTTATAGTAATCATAGTATTCAAGATGTCAACAACAAAATAGAGAGTTGCTTAAGTTACAGACAAGAAAACATACAAAAATTCCCTCGTCCATGGAGAAATAAAAAAGATGAAGAAAACAAAAGCTAAACAAGAACGTTGAACAAAATGACATAAAACATCATAAATTGTCAACATTCCAATGTCAAGGATGATGGAATCATTCAGAAGACATCAAATATTCTTGTTCCTGCAGAATCCCAAAAAAAAAAAACAAAATAATAAACAAATCAAGTTGCCTGTGGAATCCAAATATCTAACCTACCTCAGACACTCACACTTATGTTCACAGAGAAGAAGAAGAAGCAGTATTCTGAGAAAAGCTTAAATTATACAGAATAAAAAACTTATACCAAGGTTATATACAAAACATAGTGGGCAGTTGAAAACTGATACCATGTATATATACAAAACTATGTCATATCAGCTTTAGATTCAAACTCTGATTCAAATGCCCACTATTTTAAGGCAATTTGAAGATGCCAAATCATCCAAATGCTTCAACCTCTTATCCATCATTATCGAAACCAAATAGTTAATAAGATCTCTTCTTTCAATAAGACTTACTCCAGTTAACTGACTCCTGGGAAATTCTTCACTCGTCAGTGCAGAAGTCTTCAAGAAAGTGTTTGCATCCACCACTGACAAAACCAGATGTGTCTTTACGATCCATTCCTTAAGGCCTAAGCAGCAGTGGAAGTAATCCTGTGTACAGAAATCAGTTTAGGGCTTCTGATGTCCAGCAGAAATCCAAGTTGAATAATCATGTTGTAAAACTTCATATGCCATGGATACTTTTCACGAAATCTTTAGAAATTTGGCATAGAACTATATCGAGTGGATATTATACAAACATTGAAAAAAAATGAACAGAGCCACAAATCTCAGAAAACAACAAAACACTTCACAGGATAGAAGATTGTAACATCCTGAATACTATTTATGATGTATGTGTTAAATAGGGCTTTTAGTTCATAAAAGGTACTTTGAGTGCTTTAGTTTTTTGCAAGGTTTCTTAAAAGTGCTGCCTGAAATGGACTCCAAGGGTGGCTCTTAGAGTAAATCATTGGGCATGTTTGGGTTCTCTTCTCCTCCATCTTTTCCATCACTACCTCCTTCTCATTTCATGCAAATTTTCACTTCAGATTTTTCTTTTCATTGATTTTGCAGACTTTCGCTTTCTTCTTGGTTTTCTTATGTCAATTTTCAAGTACCTGTTTGAAGGACTAAGTATTTCGATCTCTTACCATAAGAATCTTTGAAATTGCATTGCATCAAAAATAGAAGTAGGTTAAATCTCACCTTCGACCTTTTCTTAGGGGTTAAATAGATATCTGATCATTATTTTATCTTTCTAACTTCTGTACACCTTGTTTTACACTGCTTAACAAGTGGAATCATAGCTTTAGAGCATTCAATGATGACTTAATGGATAAAGAAATTTGATGGCTCAAACAATATTAGGACTTGTAAAGCTGGGGTAAGAGATAAGAGGAGCTTAGGAAGTACTGTATGCTGAAGAACAAGAGTTACATAGATGAAATAGATCTTTCTGCACATCTGCATTCAGGTCGAAGTCTTTTTTATGCCAAAGTCCTTAACAACATCACTAAAAATAATTGGAAGACACAAAAATTACAAGCATAAAAACATGAAACTAAAACACGAATCACGGCACTGCGGGTAAGTGATCATTTTAACTGGTTTCAACGTACAAAAAAGTGAGATTACCTCAGAAGTACTTGTTGCCAAAAAAAATATTGACATTATTCAACTTTTAGTCTAGTCAAACAAAGGATCTCCCATTACCTCTATCCTTCACGAAGACTCCAACGTGCAAAAACCCTCCACTTTCACTGTGGAAGCTTACACATTACAAAATCTAAATCCCCAGCACGTGCGATTAAATCGCTCTATCCAGCGAAAAAATCTTCAACTACTATTGATCGACCTCCTAGTCCCCAGGCTAACCCCGTCCAACGACCGACACAGCAAAAACAGAACAAAAGACATACAATAAAATAAACAAAGGCAGAATCATACATAATTCAAAATAAAAACCACTCGGTGTTGCAAAGAAAAGCAAGCGAATCGAACTTCTGTGCAGGAACCGAAAAAGACAATCAAATTCTCACCGACTAAAGAAACCTACACCCGCCACCGTGAAAGAACAGAGCTTAATATTGAAGCGATGCTCCCTAACCAAACAACGAGTAGGGTTTACAGCCGCCGCCCGATCGCCAAAGAGAGACGAAGCGAATCTGTTAGTGGACGACGAAAGAAACTTAAAAGCAGGGCAGATGCGAAGGTGACGCTGACGAAAGAGCTAGCAAGAACGGTGGGACTCCGCATCCACCGTTCGCTAGATCAGACGGTGAACAGATGATCACGCATAGAAATTAACGTGCGCACCCGCTACGTAACTGCTCGGTAAATCCGCACGTACCGTTGGGTGAATATTCTAATAATTAATTTGTCATTTTAAGGACAATTTATTATAAAAAATATTTAAAAATAGTAAATTGGGAATATTTAAACCATATTAGTTGAGTTGTCAAATTAGACTCCTTAACGAGCTACTTAGTAATGTAAACAATGCGTTAGAAACTACAGTCAAAATATAATAACAATTAATAAATAATAGATAAAATATAATTTTTGAAATAAGAATAATAAAATTTAAACAAATAATTTATTTTTTTTTAACTTAATAATGAAGCTATGCAAAATTTGTCACATGCAACTTTAAATACAGTTTCGTTTAGGAAACTACATTCAAAAGCAATATGTGAAAAGTTTTTTTCAACTAAAAAAATAATATTTTAATAATATAATAATATATTTTTTAAAACAAAATTTAAGTTAGGTTTAATATAGATTGAAGCTTTGTTTGTCTTAGCATTCTTACCATCTCATTCCAAAGTTACTAACTTGCATTTGGATGTAGTCTCCCAAGCATAACTACATTATAATCACACAAGTGATGAACCCAATGGAGATCCACACTAAATTTAAATTAAATCACTAAAATAAATAAATAAATAAATACTAAGAATTGTCTCGTAAAAAGAATCATTAAACAATAAATGTCTCCAATGCAAAACTTCTTAATTATTAATTTGTAATTTAATATAACATCTAAAAGGATGAATTAATGTTTTAATGAGGGAGAAAAAATATATATTAATATCATGATAGATAGATTATTATGCTAAATGCTAATTTTATAATTTTTATAGTTTTTGATAAATTATTAAGAAAAATATGACTTCAAAAAAAAAAAAAAAAAAACAAATTTAAAGAATATAAGTATAATATATGTAGAACTCAATACTACTAAAATGACAAAAAATGAGATATCTACAAGAAAAATAAAAGATCAAAAGTTTGTAAAAGTTTAATAATGATTTAATAATATAATTAAATATTAATAAAAAATTAAAAATAATTATTAAATAATTTTTAAAAATTTAAAAATTAAAAATAATATAAAGATTATAGAGAAATTTAACATGATATTATTTTGATAAAATATGAAGTACAATAATCTCAAAATAAGAAACCAAATATTACTAAGAAAACTAATTATGGGAAGAAAAAATTTATTTATAATAAAAAATAACAAAAATGAAATTTTAATTTAAAAAGTTATAAAATTAACTTAAGCCTAAGCTTTAATAAAAAATAATACTAAATAAATAAATAAATAACTTATCCTAATATGCTTAGTACACTACTGTAATTAAATAGAGGTGGTGGAGGAATTAGGGATTAAATTTAAGCTAACTAATTAATATTTTATTTGAATTTAATAAATTTAATGTGAATTAACTAATTATAAACCTAACATAATATATATCTAAAACCCTAAACAGCAACCGTTACGGCTCCGCAGCAGCGGAATACGTAGGAAGGGAAGCGCCGGTTCAACCATCGGGAACGCCGGGAATTCCATTAATTTCGACGGTTCCAATGAGTCGGTGCGGCGGGGCGGTGAGAGGTCGGCCACGCCATTCATATAAAGGGAGGCCTGAGTTTCGGCTGCAGATCTGGGAGAGAAGAGAGAATACTGCCGCCGGGGAAGAACAGGCGAGATCGTTTCCGCCGAGAGAGAAGAGAGAGTAGGACAGAGATCGGGTTGCTCGAGGAAAGGTGTAGCTGTTAAGTGGGAGAGAGAAAGACGAGCCGGGAGGGTTGCAGACAGGAGTGAGCACAGAATAGTGTATATATATATATATATATATATATATATAAAGAGAGAGAGAGAGAGAGAGGGGGGAAATTGATGATTATTGTATTATATATATATATATATATATATATATATATATATATATATATATATATATATATATATATATATATATATATATATATATATATATATAAATTGATGATTATCGTATTGTTTTTTGTAATATAGAGATCTAAAGCATAAAAAAAAACACAAAATTTGATTAGATTACTATTTTATACCTATTTCACGTGTTTTATATGTTTATAATATTATTATATTACTAGTATTAATGTGTTAATAGAAAATATTTATGTAAATTAATTGATCATATGGTGATACTTATTTGGATGTCAATCATATTTATGAACACGTCTATTTTAGTTGATAATGTTATGATTTGCTTCACATACTCGTGTTTGAAAAATTCATTTATATATATAATTTGACGTTACATGAAAACTATTTTTTAATAATATTTAATATATTATTAACATGAAAAAAATAATCATAATAAAAATGAGATTTAAATCTTATAAAAAATGAAATAACAGGTGTTACTCATAGGCCCTCGAGAGTCCAGTTTAATATTTACAAAAGTATAACAAGTTGTTACGTAGGGTGGATGAGATGCTCAAGAATACATCTTATGATATGATGGATGAAATTAAATTAATAAAAAGATATTATGAATTTAAAGATCAATGAATCTTTAATAACAAAGAAAAAAAAAATAAATGAATAAATAAAAACAATAACAAAGTAACATTATACATTGCATTATGACATATAATAATAAAATTTTATTATCATGCTTATTTACATGAACAATTTAATATATCATATATGCTATAATGTATCACTTAATTTTGTATACAATACGATCTAATATATATATATATATATATATATATATATATATATATATATATATATATATATATATATGTATGTATGTTATATAATTTTTTTCTAATTCTTCAATGTAAATTAACTTAACCTTTTGATAAGAAACACTTACATGAAAAACATGATACATCTTATAAAACTTTAGAAGATAAATGAAAGAGTGGATTAGATAGGCTTATGATTCTTTAATTTATTATTTTTCTAATTATAATATTTTATGATTTTTATTAAAAGATTAAATTATTATATCATTTAGTCTATTAGCACATGTCTAATTCATTTACTATAATTTGATATGAAAACTACTTTCATTTTTTTATAAAATTTAGTACAAAATATGGTTTATTTTGGTTAAAAATAGAAAAAAAAATTTTCTAAATAAGAAAGAGATTTTTCAATATCAATGTCATTTTACCAAGTATCGATATATAAATACCTTGGTCTTTTTTACTAAAATAAATAAAAATATTTCAAGATTAAAAAAAATGAAATTTTAAAGTAATGCTCTTCAATTTCTACATAACATTACCAACAAAGAAAGCAAAGATGTATTTAATGAAGCATGACATTTTTCTATTGCTTCGACGTATTAAGGGATTGTATAAGAGGGACAAGACAAATGATACATCACTTGTATTTTAACCTATTCTAAAAAAGTCAAATAACATGTTTATTTTTATATATCTATTTTATTTCAAATATCTCATTTTAATCATAATTCACTAAATGTTATTAAATTTTGATCACAAGTTCTAACCAATCTCATTGTATTTTTATCGAATTACATTCCTACTAAAAAAAGCTAAAACAAATGGGGCTTAAAATAAATATTTTTGATAAAAAAAAAAGGATAATTTTAAATCATAATAAATAGCTTAAAATTCTACTTATTTTTTAAAAATTGGGTACCAAAACTATACCTTCATTATTAAAATAAAACTTTAATATGATCAACTTAAACCCTAATGAGATGATCACCATTTTAAGTTTGTATTACAGATTAGCTAGTGCAATATGCAATATTCAACTCACAATAGTAGATATTGTGGGTATCTAAATATCAATGAAATCTTATCTTGAAGTTTAGAAATACTTCTATAATATTGAAGGGAAGAAAATGTTGAACCCCTTTGTGCTCCACGAGTTTGATGAGTACAAAACCATTGTACTAATGTTACTAATGATTTGTTGAGTGTATTTCAGATCATGCTTCTCAAGTGCTTACAGGGATTAGAAGATTAGAGAGCTTGGTCGATTAATCCATAGAGCGATCCACATGAAAAGCATTGTCAAAGTTCATTAGTGGCATGGCTCAAGAACGACTCTCAAACGTCAGCTCATGAGAGTCAATCAGGTTCTCCTTGCGGCGTGGCAAAACCACTTGGAGATTTTCATATACTACATTATCAAGGTTAGATTGTTAAACCCATCCTGTTAATCAATATATGACACACTTAGGTTTACATTTTTGAGATTCATATGCTTCTCAAGTCCTTGACTTGTATAATCAACATTTTACACCATATTTATTTTGGTTTAAATAAAAATATAATTATTATTATTTATTAAAGCGTTTTCGACTATTTTCGCAAGTGTTAAAGCTTTCAAAATTTTATTTCCGATTTAATTAAAAATTTCGCTTTACGCCAAACCGGGGCAAAAAGGGTTCGGTTAACGCCGAACCGGAACCAAGCCGAACCGGCCAGGTGAGAACCTAAGGGGACGATTACAAGGGCGCAAACACAAGCCAGAGTTCCTAATTCGGGTTCGGGTCATACTTGACCCGTTATGCTCTAAACAGGTCGGGTTGGGTATTGACTTCCCAACCGCACCTGGGGGCAGCCAACCCCAAATATTTTCGGCTGAAGGCAAAAGAAAGATGAACTAATATATGCGCTACTTCTCCCTACCAACAGGAAATGTGGGACTATAACTTAAAAGCGTTTTTCTCTTTTCCTTTCCTGCTTTTCCGGCGCAACGGGTATATGTTTTAAAATTATTTTCTTCTCCTCTTCTAGCCGTTGGAAGAAAACGGCTAAATCAACATTGTTGATCAGCCCTCTTCTATAAAAGGGATTAATTTTGAAGAGAAATGTGCAAGCATTTAACGCAAAAATCCTTCAAACAAGAAAAACGGAAACTGCGCAATTTTACTGTTCATCGTCTTCCTCAGCCTTCTCGGAGCGAAACGGAACGCGTTCATTTCGCCTCAAATTTGCACGTTTCGTTCCCTTTCTTTTCTATTTTACAATTGCTTACTCAACTACATCTCATACTCTGCTTAGCTACTTAGATTGAGGTTGAATTTACTGCAAATCTTTTCCGTTATCCAAGCTTCGCCAATCTTGATTTTTCGGACCAATCTTCACCAAATTTGATTGTTGTTACACGCCTTGGAATCTCTATTAGCTTTTCGGAATACAACTTATCAGTGTCGAATTTCTATTGCGTCGAATTTCTATTGCGTCGAATTTCAGACCAAATCACCTCCGAAACAACTCTTCCGCCTAAAACAGAACAACGTCTCTCGCAAACGCGATTTGGGCATTGTCCTGTTTGGAAAGCGCGTTCAGAGGTGCGTAGTCCTGTTTTGAAGCGCGTTCAGAAGTGCGTTTTTTGTTAAGCTGCGGTTTGAAAAGTGATTTCTTTAATTATCTTAAGTTTAATTAATTAGATTTAATTATTAAGTATGAACTCTAAGTACACAAAGACTTATATTTAAGAGCTCCAAATAATTTGTTTTTTTTTAACAAAATTTATATTGTTGAATTTTTTTTAGTTAAACATTTTTAATACTTGTTTAGTAGTTGTGTCACAAATTAAGATTAAAGGATTGTGGTACAGGTTGATGTAAAACTTTTACTTGAAAGCTGAAATCTGTTTTCTTGCCAAAATTATAACAGCTTTGTTGCTGTGAGTGTGCAGCGTGTCTTGCTGCTGTTGATTGTATTTGGTTGGTACCAGTTGGGTTGATTGATTGTTGTGAGGGTTTCGGCCTACCCGCCGGTTGGGCAAAAGGCAGTGTTTAGTAGTGAAGCCTGGCTGGGTCAGCTAGGGGTGGATGTAGGCAAAGGTTTTGCCGAACCACTTGAAATTATGTGTGCTTTTCATTCTTTACTTTATTGCTCATAATTTCTCTTTACTATTGTAATTAACTTTAAAATTGTTTAAAAATTTTTAAAAGGAACAATTAACCCCCCCCCCCCCCCCCCCCTCTTGTAACACGCAAGTTTCCAACAGAAAATAATCATAATAATAATAAAAGTCATAAAAAAACTATTTTAAATCAAAGACTAATATGATGTCATTAATCAAAATAGACAACCACCATTATAATTAATATATTTTTGTTAGTTAAACAAACTTATGTATAATTTGCATTTTATTAAGCAAACATTCATTAATAATAAGTAAGGATCAATTCTTATAAGTGATCCCCCAAAAGGATTAATCCATAGAAAAACATGTTAAAAGAAAGAAAATGTTACTTCATCAATAGTAAATCTTTGTAACTCTTTTGTACATGTAATGAGACTCAAAGTCTAGTAGATGTTTAAGGCATATTACCCATGTCACGCTTTTTAAAGTTGATCATTTGTTTTACATTTCTAGTATCACTTGTTTCTCTATTTTCATTATTTTTAGTTATTCTTAATGATGTTAGATAATCATATACATTTACATTCTTTTTATCAACAAAACATTAAAAAGAATATCAATACTTCTTAATTAAAATAATTTTTGCTTTGGCATAGCTCCAATAAAGGTAAATGTTATGCTAAAGATAAAGTTTCTATAGTCATAAGGATATTGTAAATCTTCCTTGAAAACGTAAGTCAACATAATTCAAAGCTAAGAACCATAGTTTATTTCAATAATCTCATGTCATAACATTACACAACATAATACAAGCAATTGTTTCACTTGATTTATCGAAAAATATTTCATCATTCTACTCTTTAAAACTGGATATCATCTAAAGCTCAATGTAACACCAAAATACATATAACAACACTAGGTGTTTGACTAATAATTTCTCTAGAAAATTTGTGCTATTGAAGAAAACTAACAATTTCTATTCTAAGCACAAATCAGTATTAACAAATGTTAATACATGCCATCATCGCTTAACATGATTGATTACATATATGCAATCTTCATAGCTTTGTATGCATTAAAAATCTTTCTCGTTAATTATAACTTAATACCTTAGAAAGCAAAACTAACAAATCATTCTAATTGCACCAAACGATTTTCCCTTCCCTATAAAAACCCTTGCTTGTAATTGTTTTCAAGTACATGTGCGAAATTATAACTCTCCATATTGTTCCATCTTCTTGATTGTGCTTCCAAATAGTTTTACCCAAGAACTGCACTTCCATTTTACTTTCATATATTAGCTTATTTTAAGTATTGATGTTGTTCTTACATTTTATGTTAATTCTTTCATGCCATTTGTAACAATTTAGTATACCATAACAAAAATTTAAGAAAAAGTATAACTCTACATGAACAGTTACTTGTAATGTATTATAATTCTTTTACTATGAAGGTCATCAAACCATGCAATTAGTTTATCAAATCATCCAATCTTGTCCAATCTAGCACAAGTACATGGTTCATGTGGATTGAATAGATCAGACAATCCAATCGCATTGTTGGATCATATGATAACTCAACTAGACCACATAAACTAGTAGATCAAATGAAGCCCTTTTATGCAAACCCTAAGCGATCTCATAAGAGACACAAATGTGTGTTTTCCCAAAAGCTTGTGTCCTTAAACATGTCCACTACAACCATTTACTTCAAAGGATCTTTATCATGTAATAGATTCCAACAAACCCTTAGGTTACAATCTTCATCATGCAAAAACCACAAGCCATTGCAATTTATTCTATTCTACTTGCAACACTATTTGAATCGATACATAAAACGACAACAACAATGATGATGAACTAGTGCGGGTGCAAACATTTTAGTTAATAAAAAGTTCGAGCATTTTGATCAAAATCCAATGTTTAATCCATTCTCATTTACGACTTTTACGAATAACAACAATGAATGAATGATACTTGTGAAGGGGACCAATTAAAATTTGGAGTTTAAGATACCAATTGACAAAGATAACCAAATTTTTTTTCAAGCACCTCCCATCATCAGTTATGCTTTAAAAATAAAGGAAATTGTGGAGTTCAAACCTAGGCTGGAACTTCCACTGGAATGGTATTTGCAGGGTACTCTTCATACCCAATGATGCCGAGGATCCTTATCCTTGTGTTAGGCTGTTCAAATTTAGATCATTGTTTCATTGAACAACTATAACATAATGGGTGATCAAGTTCTTTTGATCTTTTAAAGAAACAAAGTAAAGACATTCTGCTTTAAGAGGCATCATATTTGATAATTAGGATACGTTAATACCTGACGATGGCTTATGTTCCTTCTGTAGTTCTTCTTCTTCTTGTACTTGAAAACACTTACTTTTTTATCCAATCCCTGGAATTTTAGGATAGTACAGTAACCAAGTATATATACACTATTTAACAGCTATGAGTGAACAAATTTTAGGACAGGAACATACCAGTTCTTCAACCACAGCATGAACCGCAGCATTGGTCACAATCGGTTGTCCGATATATGCTTTAGTTCTTGTTCCAACCAATAGGACTTTGTTTAATATGATCTGAAATGAATAAGATTGAATAGATACCTAAGAGATTTAAAAGAGCATGAGTTCATTAGAAACTGTTTAGAAATGAAAAGCCAACAGCTACCCATTAAGTTCTAAACAATATTCTTTTGATAGTAAATGGCAAGAATTTTTCATGTTTTTTACTGAAAGGTCTTTTATTCAATGCATCATGTTTGAACCCCTTAGCCAATTCACTCAAAGCTTTTGCTCAATATGAACTATCCCAATGTTAACAACCTCTTCCCAAACTACTTTTATATGCACTTTTGTGCTTAGCAAGGCAATGTTGCAGGCAGCAAAACATCATTAACTTTCACAATAGTGCTATAAAATTAAAATTAACCATCAGTGATTGCAATTCACGTTATCAGATCTATCAAAATCCCTTAGTAAATCATCATATACTTTCCCACCATTTCTTCCATAATGGACCCAAAATACCAAATCAGTTCACTCTTTCAAGAAACTTGACAATAACAGACATATCAACCAAACTAATATTCCTATTCCATTAAACTTGTTCTCAAGTCATCATATATTCAATTTATATCTATCAAAGCAAAGCATCTTCAGAACCAGAATCATTTTCCATAACCGTGATCATTGTGTAAGCCTTTTTTTATTTATTTGCAAGGCTAACATTATAAATAAAATGCAAAGACCATTTTAACTCATCATTGCGACCAACAAGATAATCCATAACAAATAAACAAGATAAAAGCACAAAGCTAAGTTTTTTGTAATTCATTAGAAACTAAATAGTCCTTACATGCCTTTAATAACTTGAAAAGTTCAACACAATCTCCTTTCACTTGTAAACCAAGCTAAACAACCTCACATAAGCCTCTAATGAACAACTTTATTTGCTATTAGAAACCAATAAAGATCTTTTGTTCTGACCCTAAGCTCTTTAAACTTCCCATGAGCATACAGTTTCTGGGTAGACTATATGGTATTCAAATAAGCAGGTTGAATGAAAAACTTCTTTTTGCTCTAATTTGTACTTAAATTACACTCTTACAAATTTAAAGGGCACGCTAGCTTGATTTATCAATAATTTACGCAATTGCTTTAATCACCCAAGCCTGTATACAAATGAGACAAGGCAACCATCCTGCTCTTACTATTATTTCATAACTCCTCAAGAATACCTTGACTAGAAAGCAAAATAAATACCTTTCTATCTCGTATACCTCCAGCTAAGCAAATCAAGAAGCAATCTACATAATTTGGAAGAATAATAACAGCATTAAAGCCTCTAAGAATTCAAAAATAATTTTCTTACACAATTGATTAACTTGATTTTTAACTTAGACTCTAGAAATCACATGTAAATTGAAGATTTTATACAGATGATAAGTGAAACAGAGCTATATACAACATGTAAGAAACATTTGAATATTGAAAACAAAGACAAAGGTACGTGCTAATTTCAAACTTCAATGGCTGTGATGAACTAAGCAACTCTCAAATCATAGATTCTATCTCCGCTCAATTGTAAATGCATTCACATTGCCATACCTAAGCCACAAGTCATCTATCTAATCCACAAATTGACAAAAATATTCAGTTTAATCTACATAAATACTCAAATGCCTCAAAAACACAGTAACAATGATGAATTTTATGCTACAATATGGTATTAGCTAATGGCTGCATCCCATGATGCTACTTTGATCCATCAAGCATCAACTCTCCAACAAACCAAGAAGCACAAACCTTCTATAGGAATGGCACATCTGTGTCTAGCACTTCAGGACACTTAGACATCTCGTCTATGTTCAATTTGAATTTTGAAAAAAATGATAGATTAGCTACATGTAAAGCAATTTAGAACATTGTAACAGACACTCCAAAACACCCTTTTGGCATCTAATGTATAGTATCAAGATAATCACCATAATAATCTCACAAATTAATAAAGAAATATAATTGTTTCTAGTGCGATGCATGTCTTAACTATTTTTTATATTGAACAAAAATAAATATTTTATTTGTTATATGACTACAAGATGCATGCCCATGCATTCAAGCACAAATCTATAACATTGGTTAGGCATTTGCTAATCATAGAAATTAAAATTCATTATTTTCTTTCTATTGTTGTCTTTAATAAAAATAATGGTTTATAATGTGTACTTATACATACTTAAATAGAAGAAAAAAAATCCATCTTATTTTTTTATCCAGGGCTTTGTTACATGTTCATAACTTTGTTTTCAAAAATTATAATATTATCATGCCATATCAAGTCATAGTCATGTATGTGTTCCTAGAACAATCATTGATGTTTAGGGCACCTCATCTTCCAAAATGGAGAACCAAATGATCAATCAACATTTCTTCTAAGCATAGAATTCTGCTAAGTCCAAAAATTCTCAAATCAATTAAAAAAACCTTCTTTATGCCTTTCTAATAATACATGCTTATCCTTTCAACAAAATTCATTTTGAATGCATCTATTCAAGTTAAGCACTCATCCACCATTATCTCTATATGAACTTTTACTTCCAAACATTCTAAATTTGCTTATCAATAGAATATATCGCTTAGTTTTGGCATTGCTTTTCATCCATGAAAATGATCAAGTATATACAAAGATGGAGATTTGGTTTTGAATTCAAAATGTATATTTGATATATTCAAGCATGAGGATGCCATACCAAATCCCTAGAACTTAGAAGTAGCAAGACCTAACACTAGTAATCTTTTTAGGCTTGTCAATCTACACAATAATTACAAAAGAGGCTAAATAATTCAACAAACAAAGAAAATACTTCAAACAAAGAAAGATACTGTAATAGAGAGAGAGCTGACCTTATGTAACAAACACAAAAAATAGCTCAAACAAAGAAAGATAATGTAATAAAGAGAAAGCTGACCTTATCATTGACATTTGCACCCTTAAGCCGCTGCGTATAGAGAAAACGTCCAGGGAAAACAATGTACTGTCTTGAACCAATCTTACAATAGACGAGCAATAAAAAAGGGAGCCATTGAGCACATTTCTTTAGAAAACCATTCGAATAAGACCAAATAAAACCTACAAAATTCTTCAGTTCACGCAGTTCATTATCTCACCACCACAACCGCGAAGACGTCCTCACCCTTACGAGCAGCAGAGGCAGAGGCTGCCTCTATCTGGGATTCGACGGACTCTGGTTCCGACGCCAGCGCGTCCTCCATCGCTGTAGCCGACGGATTCCATTTCGGAGAGCGAAGAGCAGATGGATAAAGAAGGGGACCGAGCGAAAGGAAAGGTGAGCAGGAGAGAACGGAGGAGCGATTTGTGGCACTGGAATCGAATGTCCGGGGTCGAGGTTCGGGGAAGAGGGCAGCTGTTGGAATTGAGACACGAGCGACGAACGAGGCCGCGGCGCCGCCGAGAATGGAAGCCATGGCTCCAACTTGCACTGCAGTCGCCACTCGGGAACAGGATAAGGTTGAGAGCTTAAGTTTTTTATTTTTTATTTTTTTTTTAACTTCAATATAAAATTATCAATATTGATAAAATATATTTTGAATTTTTAAGATCAAAATATAACATAAAATAATTTATATTCTTTCAAAATAAAGTAATAATTTAATATTTAAAGAAATTATATTTAATAGAATTATTTTAAAAAAGTAATAAAAAATTATTATAAAAAACTTTTATTAATCTATTTTGAACATAAACATAAACCTCATTCATTATTAAAATACTATAAAAACACAAGTGAACACAACCACTAAAATAAACAAAGAATATAAAAAAAATAAATGATATAAGATTTATGTTAAATTTTAAATCTTAGAAAAAATGTTAATTAATTATTTAAAAATCATTGTTAAAATATTTAAAAGATTATATAATTTTTCTCGTATGTAATCTCTAAAGAAGTAGCACCATATAATTGTGATATATGGATTATTCTTTATGGTTTGATATTTCTTATTTTCTATATGATCTTCTTGTGATGATCAAAGATTGTTTAATATACATTTTTTTATTATAATGATTAGAACCATAAAAGACGTTTTAGTGTTCAACTTTGATAACTCAATGTAGTAATGATTCTCGATTGATGATGAACTTTTGAAGATCATATCAATTTGCACTTTGTTAGAGAGGAAGTTTTATATTTTTTTATTTTAAGATGATAAATAAAGATTTTTAAAGGTGCTTGGTGGTCTACCATGATATCAAAGCTACAAATCTTATATGTGGTACATAAGCATAAGAATATCATAAATAAATAATGCCAAAATTAATTTACCATGGTAAGTGAAATAAGTCATTAACTTTATATTATAAAAGTTATCTATTCCACCCAAAATTCATAAATATCATAATATATGAAGTATATGTTAAGAATAAATTATATCTTAATTATGTCAATATATGCTGCGAGCTATTACGAGACCAACCTCATCTTCATCACTTACAAGATAAAAATATTATGTTGTCTTCATTGAGAACTTAATTAGGTTTTATGTCTTTAAAAAAATAAATCAAATGAGTTTAATATATTTACAATTTTAAGATGAAGTTATTTTCTTGTCACATATTTCATCACATGAGTTTCTTCATTTAAAACGTTCTATAATTGTTTGAAATATACGTTTCTTATTAATATACTTTCATTATATGTTATGCATTTTAACTTTCATGTTAAAATCATATTAGAATAATCAATTGGTTATCTTGTAGTAAGTTTTCATGAAAATATATATCTTAAACATCTTATAATCTTCTTAGCAATGTAATTTTTTAAATTAGTCAAATTTTATTCTTCTATAAAAGATTTATTATTATTTTGTCACACATTTTAAAATTTTTCTAATTCTAAAATATTTAATCATAAAATTTTTATATAACCCAAATCTAAATTACACTCAAATGTTCATCACTATTTCAAAGTTTATGACTTATATCACTTAAGATTTATTTTCTTTTATAATAAATGTTAAACTTATTCACTCTCTTAATTCTCATATTTTAAATATTTTCCTTATCATTTTATTTTTCTTAGACAGCAAGTTATGCATTATAACGTTAAATTAAGTTCTGATATCTATAAATTGTTGCATTTAAACTATTTCATAAGGATGATAATGAAAACATTTTCATTTCATCTTCATAATCAATCTCTATAGAACTTACCTAAGTGTTTATCATATAAGTCTTATTAATGTAATTTATAAAAAAAACTCTATTCACCAACCTTAAATAAATAATATATAATCAAATAAATCTTAAACTATATTAAAAGCTTAGCATATATTATTTTTGTTAAGTCCTTAACAATTATCTATTTGAAGACTTTGAATGTTGTTTAAGTAATATAACTTCATCATTTTTCTTGTTTTGGAACCAAACTTTGTTTTGATATTTAAAAAAAAATTATATTAAGAAAAAATCAAAATATTGAAACACATACTTGAGTTTAAAAAACAAAAAAAATATAAAAATGTTTCAATTGAAGTAGTCTTTATAAAAAGTTTTATTAAAAAATAGATTTTGAAATCAAAATATCTAAATAAAAGTTTAAAAAATATATATTTTTGTGTATAATTTTATTATTTGATCTTCAATTTTTCTTTAATTGTTTTCGCCAGATAGAACTGACAAATTAATTGCAATAAATCTATTAGTTAGTCCTTAAAAAATGAAATAATTACATTTTTCATAAAAAATATCAACAAATAATTAATCGTAATTTACATTTTATTTTCAGAAGAGCTTTCCTGCAAACTCTTTGATCTCCTTGTCTTCACATGGTGAAGAAGAAGAAGAAGAGTAAGAAGCCATTTCCCTGAGTTCGGGAAGACTCCTCCCAAGCTGCAACGCCATCTTCAACTCAAACAGCTCTCCTTCTTCCCTCTTCTCTTCCTCCGCTGCCAAGTTGAACTCGATCTCCTCCTCCAATCTCCTGTAATACCCGGCACAGTTCCTCAACAGCTCGAACACCATCCCCATCTGCCCCCCGTGCTCCAATGTGTTCGTCACCGCCGAGAGCACTCCTCCCAGCATTCCTACCACCACCGGGAGCGACCCATGTCCGCCACCTATCGATGCGGCTGCTACCGCTGCAACGCCGGCGAGCAGAGGACCGGCATAAGCCAAGGTTTGGTTGATCTTGAGAATCAGCTCTCCGACTTCCACGTACTGCACCTCGTCCTTGTTCTTGAGCACTCGAAGAACCCCCCTCATCTCCTCTTCCATCTCGACGCTCCAGCCGTTCCCCGCGCCCCGTCGTCCCCCCGGCGGTGTTCTAACCTTGGGCCACCACCTCGTGGGCTGGACCACTTTGGGGAACTTCTCGAGCATTCCCGGGAGCAGGGGAAGCGGGTAGGCCTTCTGCAAAGCGAGCATCCTTTCCATAGCCTCCTCGATGCAGGCCTCGTTCGGGGAGCGGAGGGCGACGGAGGTATGGACTGATTTCTCCAACTGCTTGAACAGCCGCGACGCGTTCCTCTGCTCCTCGGCGAGCTGAGACGGCTGGATCTTGTTGACTAGAAGCATCATCCCGGTGGCGGCGGTGAATAGGACAACGGCCGAGAGTTTGAACGCGAGGGATGTCGGCTCCTCGACGGGTGCGCAGGCGAGGCCGGACATGAGGGAGGCCGTCAGCGTGATTGAATTGATGGAGTGGAGGAAATGGTGACCCCAATTGTTCCTCTGCTCGCCAATGATGGCGTGCATCTCGGCCCGGTCCGCGGCGGCATCGGCGATGGCGAGGAACCGGGCAAGCAAACCGC
This sequence comes from Vanilla planifolia, assembly GCA_023846275.1. NCBI lineage: Eukaryota > Viridiplantae > Streptophyta > Magnoliopsida > Asparagales > Orchidaceae > Vanilla > Vanilla planifolia. The sequence goes on from CM043877.1 coordinate 4,271,189, forward strand.
CGCCCTCCTTCTCCCTGAGGAAACTCTTCGTCTCCGCCGCGCCTCCCCTCTTCATGAGGTCCTCCAAAGGGATGAAAGATTGCATCTTTGGAAGGGCCACCTCCTTGTTCTTGGGGCTCAGAGGGGCGTGCAGACTTGCCCGGCATATTCTCCGGCAGGGCAATAACGACGGCGATCGTATCGTGGGCGCCATGGCTGAAAAAGCGGCCATTTTTTCTCAACTCGAGATTGGTGGCTTTGAATTGATGTTGTGGATGAGAGATTGATGGACGGATGTCTGTATTTAAAGCCGCAGGGCGGCGTTTGAACTGTTGAATGGAAGAGACTGCGCAACCGTTGAAAAGGTCAATCGGATGAACCGTTGAAGAAGAAAGGGTCACATGGGTTTAGGGATTTGGTTTGAACTTTTTTTTTTTTTGAAAAGGAATTTGGTTTGAACTTTGATCGAGTTAAACAAATGCAGTTAAATAAAATACCTATAGTTCACGCGGTGAGACATTATTTTTTTAAAAAAAATGCTTTAATTGGTCTTAAATATTAAAAACTAAATAATAAATTTGTTTAAATAAATCATATTATTAAGAGTGGTTGAATGGTAGTGTAATTCATGATATGTTATCATGAAATTATTAAAGTATTTTTTATTTTTTTTGAAAAAAATAGATTAAGTTTTAATGTTAACTTGAAAAATATAAAATTACCTTTTAATCACATCAATGAAGTTATATTTTTCATTTATTTCTTTTATACATATTTACAAAAATTGATATTTTATTTTTTTAATTTTTGCATTCATTGTTTATCTATCCAAGAATATATTTATATGTTTGAAAATCTTGTTTTAAAACATTTTTTTTGTTTTTATTAACATAGCTTTAATATAAAGGATGCCTTCATCTTAATGTTTGTATTTTTAAGACTAAGTTTGACAAATTTATATACAATTTTAGAACGATTCATGTTTTTTCAACACTTTATAGACAAGATTTTCCTGATGACTAACTTATTTATTTTTTCATTATTTTGTTATGATTATTTTATAAATATTATGATTATGTTTGATAGTTTTATGTCTATTCTTATTAGTTTTATTTATATGACATTAACTATAAATTTAAAAGTCATTGATTTGTTATTTTGATGTGGGTTTTGACTTGCGATTATATGACGATTTGTGATTTATTTTGTATGCCTAATGACTACAATGAATTTTTATTATTTGTACTCATAAAGACACTTGTCTAATCATTAGAAGCAACTCTTTTTGTGATGGTTTTGATGAGTATAACAATATGTGAGATGAAAGTGTTTAATAGACGATATTGATGGCAAAAGATGTAAGAAACATACCATAAAAACATCCATTGTGACCATTATAATCTCATTCTCCTCATCTTGAACATGAGATAGAAGAAATTCATCATGTATATGCAAGTTAAATTAGAATTTACAAGACATTGCAAACATAAAAAATTAAACCAATATTAAGCTAGTTTGATGATGAAAAAATATGATTAAAAAATTATATTAAATTATTTTTTCTAAGCTTTAGTGCTACATGTACAAAGCCAATAAAAAAGAATAAAATACTTATAATATATAAGATGAGAAAACTTTGAAACTAACTCCCGACTTGTATGATTTTATAAGATAAAGGTAATAATGAAGTTAACTAATGCAAATAGTAGACTCATATAGTGGAGATAAATTAGGCATATTTATGAGTAGATAAGATGTAAGCCATGTCAGAATGATAGGCTAAACTCATCTAAAATAAATGTCAAGTAAACACAAATAATGATAAAAAAAGTGAAATACTTATATAATGATTCTTTGATTTATAAAATTTTAATGACATAAATAGCTCGTGCAATGGTTTTGAAGGCAAATGCAACGACTGACTAAGATTGATTATAAAAGAAATGATAGAATTTAGACACTTGGATATGATGTGTAGGATTAGTAATATAAAGATGATAGTTCAATAAGTAAATGCATGTGGTAATTTATGGAAGCAAAGAAGTCTTAAACATTGAAATTATTCATAATTCATACCTAATATATGGATTAAATAGTAAAAGAAATTCTCACATAGTTTTATTTTAATGAAATTTGAGTAAGAAACTCATAAATAATAAGATTTAAATAAATATAATTAAAGGTATTACAATTTTAATCTAAAATATGCCAATTTGTTTTAACTTGTTAGGGATTTTTTTGAGATGCATCAACTATATAAGGTTACTCGTGACATTTTAGTACTAAGTATTGTTCTCTCTCGCCTATTAGCTTTTTATCTAAGTAATTCTTCTCAATTAGTGCTTCTCTCTTCTCTCTCTCTCTCTCTCATTTTAGTACTAAGTATTGTTCTCTCTCTCTCTCTCAATTAAACCTCAATAAATTTAATGATTAGATTACATGATTTTGTACTTTTTTTTTGGTAAACAAAAGCCTTATATAGATAATATTGTTGATGGAAATTATTTATTTCCTAAAAATAAAAATAAATGTTATTATACAATTTAATATAATTATTTGAATTTATAAATTTCAAATATGATTTATAATAAATCAACAATAAGTCTTGAGTCTAGACTTTGAAGTCATGTAGAAAGACTTGGTCTCATTAATGTGCTCATAATGCCACAAACTAATTTCTCAGACCGGTTCAAAATCCACCGTTCATTCTGACCACGGTTCTGGTTTCCGACCGGAATCGAACCGCCCACCTCACTTTCCAAATTCAAAACTTCAAATTATAATTCTTTCTTACCACCAATATCTCCACCTATTAACGAAACTACCCTCCTCTTGGAACTGACGTTAGATTGCTCTGAACGGTTGTGATCTGCGTTGAGAACTATGAAACGATGAAATCACGACGATTACTTGATCCGCGTAAATAGAAACATAGAACAGGGGTATTATTAGAATAATAGTTTTGGAGATTTGCTTCTTCTCTTGTAGAGTTTTTGCTGGAACTCTTGAAAGAAAGCTAGCAAAAATGCCATATTGAAACAAGAGAAGAGGACTATCCAGTTTACTGGAGTTAATGTTTTTACAGGTTCGAGATATCCTGGGGAAAGTTTGCGTTTTTGGTTGATTGTTTTTTGTTAGAAAAATGAGGAATAAGTTGGTGAATGCGAGGTCGGGGCCGAAAAGGAGGAGGTTGGATGACGTCTCTGTTCACAAAAAGATGGTCGTTGTAGCTGTCAAAGCTTCTCAAGACATCCCAAAGACTGCATTGGTGTGGGCTCTGACCCATGTAGTCCGACCTGGTGATCAGATAGCTCTTGTCGTCGTTTCACCGTCCAGTTCAGGTTTTGAGTCCTCTAATACTCTTATCATCTTATATTTTCTCTTCAAATGTGCTGCTATGGTTGTCACCGATGGTTAAGTATTGTTCTGTTTTTTGCTCTGAACGTGTTTGATCTTTTTACTGAATAGAGGCATTTGTCAAGGTTTTGGGTTTGATTCCTGCTCGCATAAATTTGAGGATGGATGCGTTTATCAGAGAGTTATTCTGATATTTTCTTCGTTGTCTTCGTGTTAAATTTGTGGGCTTTTCTCAATGCATGTTTTAGTCTCATTTCTAGTTCTGATAAGGTTCTTCACCATTCAGGTAAGAAATTTATGGGTTTCCCGAGATTATCAGGAAATTGTGCAGGTGTGCGTAGCAAGTCAAATATTACTGGAGCTGGATCAAGCCTCAAATATAATGTACATGACTCTTGCTCCAAGATGATAATTCAACTCCCAGAAATGTGTAATCTGAGCAAGGTTGTACTACTTGGGATGGGATGTCCATGGATGTACATTTCATCAAAGCATTCCTTTTGATTGAGTCTGTTTCTTTCTCTTTTTCATACAGACAAAAATTAAGCCGAAGGTGGTTTCTGGATCACCTCTTGGGGCAGTGGCAGCTGAATCCAAGAGAGTGCATGCAAGCTGGGTAGTAATTGACAAGTAATCGTTGAGCTCTGTGTAGATCTAACTGAATACAATTGTCAGAAAAAACTTATTTTAAATTTCATGTGCCTTTGGCTTTTGGATCTCACGTTGTGTGGTTACTTGAATTTTGTTAGCACAATCTTTGAGGATTTCTTATTGGTTATTTAAAAACTTTTCCATTACATATCATTGCTACAGACATTTGAAGAACGAGGAGAAGGTATGCATGGAAGAGTTGCAATGTAATATTGTGGTTATGAAGAATTCTCAACCAAAAGTGCTTCGATTGAATCTGGCAGAGATGAGCGAGTCGGAATCCCAGGACAATCCATTGCCTTCTTTCTTGGACAGGTTATCTGAAAGAACTTCAAATCTGTCGTCAGATCATTCGAACATCATTGAAAGGCTGTCTGCGATTCATTTTAATAGGCCTCTACTAGGTAAGCTGTTGAGCACTTCTGATGCTGGAACTATATTTCCTTGATTAAGCTGAGATCTCAGAATTCATCACTTTGTACATATGAATTACTAGGAAATTCTGAGAAAGAAGCAGTAGGAAAGTCAAATGAGAATAACACAGATGATTCAAGTAACTCTAAATTTGATAGTGAAAACCCAAGTCTTCGAACAGTCCTGGAATTACAGAAATGGGCAACACAGATTCACGGCACAAACCTAAAATGTATATTAGAAGGTGACATCGTCTCAGAAAAACACAAAGACACTGCTCAATCTTCCATAAACAAAACCTTGATGCACAAATTCTCTGAACTCGACCTTACCCATGGAGGCAAGAATGTGACATGTCAACCAATTCAACAGTTCAACAGAAGTAGCAAAGAATCTACTATTACAATATTACAAAATGAACCCCCAGCAACTCCAGATCTATGTTCAATTTGTATAAACAAGGCGCCCATGTTCGGAAAACCTCCTAAACGTTTCAGTTTTCTTGAATTGGATATCGCAACTGATGGTTTTTCTCAAGACAACCTTTTGTCTAAATTTGGATTGGACTCTTTCTACCGTGGTATCTTGTCTGATGGTCAGGTGGTTGCCATCAAGCAGCACGAACTGGGAAGATTACAAGGAGAGCTTAAGTTTTACTCACAGGTTGAAGTTTTGAGTTGTGTGCAGCATCGAAATGTTGTGGTGCTAATTGGTTACTGTTTAGAGGATAAAATAAGGTTACTGGTTTATGAATTTATATGCAATGGCTCCCTGGGTTCTCATCTATATGGTAACTTTTTTGCTTAAAGTATATTTTTTGCATTATAGTGGGCTTTGTACTGATTATATCTGATTGTTTAAACTTATAGAAATCATGATTCTTATTCACAATTGTTAGTCATTCCTTGTTTGGACTATCTGTGAAACATATTTCATATAAGAATCTTTTTGGTTAGTTGGAATGTAGTGATTTGTTATGATTTTTCTGGGAAGAATAATTGAGACCATGACCTCAACTATTCACATGAAAGAAACCTCTTTCAATATATATTAATGAAACACTAAGAAGGGAAATCTTTCTTCTAAAGTGTTTAATTGCCAATATATGTAGTTTAAAAATTTTGTAGTACATTATTCTATGAGAATCAATGCTGTTTGTCAAACAACAACAAAGAATTGCTGGTCCACATTGGCTCCACTATAGCTATTGAAGAAAAAATAATGTTTATTTTTTCAATGATTTTAAATTTTTGAAGATCCTGCACGAAGACCATTGGAATGGCATGCAAGGCATAAGATAGCACTTGGTGCTGCGAGAGGCTTACGATACCTTCATGAAGATTGTAGAGTTGGTTGCATTGTCCATGGAGATTTTAGACCAGACAACATTCTCCTCACCCATGATTTTGAGCCTCTGGTACTTTCTTTTATTGTCTATGACTCTAAAGGATTTTAGAGTACCACATGTAGTACTATATTTCTTCTTTGTCCTTTTATTTATTGAATGCAAGCTTAGTTCTTGGTTGTGTATAATTGATAGTAGGATTGATCCCATGATAAAAGTTGAATATAATTTGATCCTTAGCATATGTAGCAGTCTGCTTTTTCTTTGTTCTTTTATTTAATGAATGCAAGCTTAGTATTCAGTTTTGTATAATTGATAGTAGGATTAATCCCACGATAAAAGTCAAATATAGTTTGATTCTTAGTATACACTTAGGTATTATAAGCTTAATGGGCTGATAGGTGTTCATTATAGACCCAATGTTTTGGAAAACTGTCTTTTGAAACATAGTTATGTTCAACTAAGTTTTGAAATGTACATTTTCAACCCAAACAATATAAAATGCATGAAGAGAGAAAAAGGTGATATTGAGCTTCTAAAATAATATTAAAAAAATTATCTTATTTCATAAAAAAGTTAAAGGATATGTTTGTGACTTTATAATAATAATATTTTTTAAGATTTTCATATAATAGTTTGCCAAATAAACAATTTTTTAATAACATTTAATAATAATTTTTCAAACCATTTTATTCATTAACAATTTTGTCAAACCAATACTAAATAGCATATTAATTGTGATTCAAGATCTTAATTTCCTATATCTTGTGATAAGTAATGAGAGTTTTTATTGTCTCCTTTCCGTCTTTTAAAGTGTACCTTTAAAGTCTTGAATTTTCTTGGTTAATAGAGACTTTTTAACATTATCAATATCTTTAAAATCTTGAAAACCAATGCACCAAGCCTCTCAAAAACAAAACTTCTAAGAGTTTTTCTTTATGAGAGAATGTTTTGTTCTTTACAAGAAAAATTTCATATCATAATCAAGACTATTTGATAACCAACGATAAATATATCAACACGAGTGATCTCGAGATGATGTAATAATTGAATATTTTTAAGTTAATATGCACCCTTTAACTATCCAATGAATCAACTTAATTACTAGCACTTTTTGCAAATGTATTCATCAATTTAAGAGGATAATAAAAAAAAAAGTTCTATTCAAATGATGAAAATCTGTCATCCTTACTTCATTTGAGACTGCCTAATTTATTTTATCCATCTATAGGATTAGTTCTCATCTGGCAAAAATGTTGAAAATTGTTAGAACCAAAGTAGTTGAGATGATATATCTACAGTTTTTGTTTCACAAGTTAAAATGAATTTTAACAAATCCAAATTGCAACCAAGAATACTTTTATCTCTACAAAAACTTCCACCCATTCCCAGATGAGAAACGTGAGTCTAGAAAGAATGGATCCCTTAAACACAAAGGAACTCATACATGAGGAGGCAAATCTATTAGTTTCACACCGTTGTTGTTGAGCTTGAGCCAGGGGAACTTATATGAGGACTTTTGGATGTTATAACGCTGCACCTTAAGGATCTCCATGATGTTTTGATGCATCTGCTTCAGTTCAACCAAGGCTATAGCCATCACTCAACAGAAGACAGAAGGGATTTTGATAAAAAAGGAGGTGAGGAGGAAAACTGATTCAGGCAAGGAAGGAGAGAGAGCGAAATGCAAGGGTTGAGACACAATGAAGAGAGGTAAAAGAAATCAAGCAACGTTGATGGGAAGGGTATCCTCTTCCTTAGGTTATATGCTACAAGGATTTGTTGGAGCCATGAGTGGCATCTGATGGTTGAGCATGATTGTACCTGATCAATTGGGTTCCAGTATAATCAACAATCATAATGGAGTTGTTCGTTCTTGTGCTTTAATAATATCATTATTTGATTTTGTTTTGAATTAATGAAGTTGTTTTAATTCTCCATACAAAAAACCCTTTATTAAAAAGTCACTCTTAAAAAAATTTGTTTAAAATTTCCTTTTCTACCAAATGATAATATGAAAAGTTCTCTTTTTACTCATAAAAACATCTTTTTTTTCCTCATATAGTCACTTGGAATGAACTCTAGTCATGTGAGCTGGCCTTCTTTTCTTCCTCAATGTCAATACTCTTACCTTTACTTACTCTCCAGCTGCTTTTATTTCATTCCCTTCGTCTAAAGAATATCAATTTCTTTTCCTTTATTGTTGGCTTTTTGGCATGCTTCTCTTTTGATGTTGTGATGCAAACTTGTGTTTTGGGTTTATTTAGGTTGGAGGTTTTGGTTTAGCAATGTGGCAGCCTGATGGAAACCTTGGTGAGAAAACCCAAGTGATTGAAACGTTCGGGTAACCTGAGGATTTAAACATCTGGGTTTCTTCTCATTTCGTTATTTTGATTGTTAACAACTCTTTTGCTTGATGTTTTTTTAGGTATGTAGCACCAGAATGTGCTCAAATTGCTCAGTTTACTGAAAAATCTGATATATATTCCTTTGGAATTGTACTTCTGGAGCTTGTTACAGGAAGGAGAGCCTTAGATATTAACCAAACAAAAGGCCAGCAATGTCTCACAGATTGGGTGAGTAAATCTTGTCTTTTTGCTTTCTGTAACTTTCATCTGGAAAGAAAAGCTTTCAGCTGTCTTTCTGTAACTATGTTTTGTTAAACCCATGAATGCTTTGATTTCATCATACATGTGGTCAGGCTCGGCCATTCCTGAAAGAATCTGCCATTGAAGAGCTTGTAGATCCACAGCTTGGAAACAGTTACTCAGAGCATGAGTTAATATGCATGCTAAATGCAGCTTCTTTGTGCATTAACCGTGACCCAGGCTGCAGACCTCGAATCTCTCAGGTAAACATGCAATCAGATTTCGTGAACTATTGAGTTACTTCAGTTCATTGGTTCATAAAACTAGAGGAATCAGGTTACTTCAGTTCATTGGTTAAACAGTTTTGTCTTGAAGCTTAACCAATTCATCAAAAGAGATTGTTTGATTTCCAATAAAATCAAAGAAAATTTCATACAGTTACACTTGAAACGAGAATTAAAATATTGTTTTTTTCATAACCCCAACCAATTCTCATCAAAAGAATGTAGGTTCTATGACTCTGTTTTGGGCATTCCAATCTCAACTTGGGTCTTAGGTGACTCAATGTTATATTAAATATTTGTAATGTGGATTCAATTGACCACAATTTCTTTAAACTTTACATCTATCTATAGATAATAATAATCATATTAATTATATATAAAAAATTATTGTTTTATATATAAATTATAATATGAGATTAAATCTAACACCTCTTGTACTTATTAATTTATCATTTTTTGGTTTTTGTTGCAATCATGATTCAACTCAGAATCAAACAAATTTGTTTGTTTTTAAGTTAGATATTTGGTAGGTTTCTCCTTGCCTCAGTTAGGTTCACCAAATCAACTCGACTCAATTACACTTATGTCGTGAAATCGACATGAAACCAGTTTGTTGAGAGTGGTTTACTCCTAACATCTGATACCTAAACAAAGCCTGGACCATGCAGGTACTCCGGATTCTGGAGGAAGACATCTATAGGGAGCATGTTTGTGCATCAACACAGATAAGATGAGAACAATATCACTGATAACATTGCAGCAGAAGCTGTTTCTTGCTTTCTGACATCAGGGAGCTTGTTTGTGCATCAAGCAGTGGAAATGAGAGCAATATCACTGACATCAATGCAGCAGAAACTGTTTCTTGCTTTCTGCTATGGTTGATTTTATCTGCAATAGCTTATTTGAAGAAGGGCAGAAGAAGCCATCAAGGTTCAAATCAGCCTCCTTGTTGTTCTCTTTACTTCTTTAGCTGGAGTAAAGATTGGCTTCACATGCTGTAGGGGATAGGCTTCTTTCAGTCTTGTTCAGAGGAGCATGAGAACAACATTTTTAAATTTTTGTAAGATGTTTTGAGAATTGTTTAATAAAATAATTGTTATTATGAAGTTTTGAAGATATATTTAGATTTTTTTTGGAAGTAAAAGGTAGGATGATTTGTTTTGCATTGCTTTTAGAAGGTCAAAATTTTCATATTCTATTTTTAAAATTTATAAAATTATATTTTAAAATAAAATTTACAATTCTAGATTGTTATTTATATTCACATCCATTTTTATTTTATTCATTCTAAACTTGCTTTTCAGTTTCTACCATTGTCATCTTTCTTTATGGAGGACTTCAGCCATGTTTGATAAGTCATTGAATCTTGTAGAAAAAGGTACATTTTATCCTATGTTTAGTTGATTTGAGTTTCAAAAAGCAATTTTTAATCATATTTAATTATTTCACAAATAACCAAACATAACTTATATTAACACAACAAAAACAACTTTCATACCAATTCATATTAGGTAAACAAATGATCAACAAAACCAGCCAAAACACAATTCAAGATAGAAATTAGCATGCAAAAAGCTTCAAACACCTCCCAAACTCTGAAACATTAGATGAACTTGAATATGACACGTCAAAAACCAAGTTGGTCATTTGGCAATCTTCAAGAAGTAGCACAAAAAAGAGTGAAATCAAAGATGGACATAGAAAAAAAATTATTTCTAATCCATGCTAAGTAATCCAAAAACGAAGTGTTCAAATGTTAAAGACAACCTTCTCTTGTGGTTTGTTAACCACAAGCCTAAACACAAAGATTCAAGGCAGTGCAGAGCAAATAAACCTCAATTACTTCCCACCAAGGGTCGGGAACTGCCCCTGGTCTTCAATTGAAGGGGTGGCCGGCAAGGCTGCCGACCCACCATTGTAGCCAGCTTGGAAGGATCCCCGTCCCCTTCCACGGCCACGACCACCCGAGCCATAGGATCTCCCCCCCTCCGCAGGCTTTAAGAAGTCGTTTATACTCATGGCCTGCAAAGTAAATTTGGAAGCAATGGAAAGATTTTTGAAGAGATGCTTCTTTCAACATGATGCCATGAGAATGAGAAGAAAACCCGGACCTTCTTCGCCCGATCATCCTTTTCGGCCCCATCTCTTCGTTTAGACAGATCTTTGTCAGAACCCTGTGAAATCCATGTTTGTTTACAAAAGGAACTAGAAAGAAGATTTAGAAAAAAGTGAAGATCATTCATTAGAATTTTGATGCTTCTGAGACAAAAAATCAAAGAGTTTAATCTAAAACACGATTTGTTTACAAAGGCCTAATTGAACTCGTCAGTGCTTGGTTTACCAATTTGATGAACACATCATCGACACCTTTCTTGATGGTAAGCTGCTGCATTGTTTGCAAGTCTTTGTCTACCTCAACCTTTCTCTCTTCAACTTTCATGGCAAGTAAGGCCTTCCTTTTCTCCTCCCTTATTTTCTCATACTCTTCCAGAGTCATTTCCTGCTCAACAAATTCAAACAATAATAAGGAAACAAAGTGAAAAGCTTCTTCTATCCCACATGATGCTTTCACTGACATAATATAAAAAAAGCAAACATAGCAATTAGCAGCACAAAAGTTCTTCATATCAAGTAATTAAGATGGCTTGAATAATCATTACGCAGACAGATGGGTGATTGAGGTAAGGAGAGGTGAATCCTTGATGAGAAATTACCAAAAAAAACTAACATAGTTTGAGTTAATTGTGTGATTTTGTTTGATAAAGTATAATTAGGCTACAGTTTTGCAGCCAATCTTCATGATTTAGATTAAGACTTGTTATTGTTGTTGTTTTTATGAGTTGAAAACCCAACTAATTTCTCCTTGATTAAAAAAAAAAAAAAAAAAAAAAACCAAGTTTATGTTAATGTGTAGAGAAACTACAACATACATGTTGGAAAAGTTGTTCTCAACAAGTGCCCAATAGAATGCCACTTAAATTGGACTTGAGGAGAGGGAAAACTTGTTTCATGTTAAAAGGAAAGATCAAGAACCCCTTGAAACAACCATTACTACAAAAAAAAAAAAAAAAAAAAAAAACAGCTCATAAGAACTAAGTGCTTTACATTTGCTTATTACAATAAGTTTATGTTCCTTTTTCTTAGAGCATCAAACAGCCATCGGCATATTTCAAATAAAACCTATAGAGGAGACTTTTTCATGTTGAATTCACATATGACCCGCTCTATCCTTGAATTTTGTCGGCATTGTTTAGGGAACATTCAATAAATGAATATATATTTTTGATCATCTAACAAAATGCTTGTGCATAGTCCTAGTTTAGCAGCTTGAAATTTATCCAACCACTTGCAAGAAGATAGTTTTCAATAACCAAGCATTTAGATGTGGCAAATGGTGGAAACAATCCACAAATTTGATGAATACGTGCATACAAAATGGCAATATAAAAGAAACCCTAATACAAGATTTGATAACGCCAATATCCAAAATTGACATTTATGTGTTATTAATAGCATGAAGTTCAAAGTCATCTAGCATCCAAAAAGAAATTGGACAGGAAAGCTACATTTAACATCAAGTGTTTGATGATTTAAGCATACATTATATAAAGTATCAATGCAAAGATTTGATGTCATCTTTAGACACTCATATATCAATAATATAGACATACATACACAATCTTGAAAGATGTACATATATGAATATACATGCTGCATTAGTAAACAAGCATTGGTATACATTGTTCATCAACATAGCATTTTGAAGATGTCCTATTGTGGGAACCATCAATAAATAGAGCATAACGTTAACATTGTACAGCTTGAAAGCAACATGAAACAGTTCATTTGTAGCAAAATAAGCAATAAAGCAAGGACATAACATAGACAACTAATGAAATAGGCTAATAAGTGACACAAAATACACAAAAGGGATGCCAACATCAGAGCAGACAATTCTAACCCACAAACACAGATTCTTAGTTTTGATATGCCCAATTGGATAAATTAAGGAGATAGAGTTGTCTTCAAGTATATAGGAAAAACCTACCCAATGGATACACCATCAAACTTAGAAAAGCAAAAGTAGAGGATAATCAACACAAATAAGCCAAAGATAGATATCACTTAGAACATTATATATCACTTTGGTGAGTGGAGAAGGGCATAGTGTACATCCATTCAAACCCTGTTTTGGAATCACATGATTCAAAGTCCTTCACCAGATAATGTATGAGACTTATGATGGATCAACCAATACTAAACTAAAAATAGATACACAAATTAAAGAGATGAGGCCTCATTAATTGGATAAGTCAAAAAAAAAAAAGAATTTTTGGATCAGTCCATAGTGTGAAGTTGACATGTCAGCTGGCTAAAGGATCCAGCTGAGTGGTTCCAATTATTAAAGAATCGTTGATTAACTGAACTAGCACATGCACATAATTAAAGGTAACAAGAAATGCAAAAGATGAACACAAGCTCCATCTATATTTCTGAAAAAAAACCATAAATAAAATAGTGAAATGCATGCAAGATTCTAAAACTGTATAGCTAACTTTAAATATTGAACACCAAAGTCATAACGTTATCAATTTCAGATATACTAATAATAACATGATAAAGGAAACACAGCAGGAACATCATGCAAATGATACATAGGCCAAAAGAAACGTTATCCGATAACATACATTATCTTCTGGTTCTTTCTCCACTGCTTCATTTGCTGTTTCCCCTTTGTCCTTGCCTGCTTCAGTTACTTTTCCATCTTCTTGGTTCACATTCTTTTCTAAAATCACAGCCTTTTCTTCAACGTTCAACCCTTCTTCTGTCTCCCTACCCATCATACACCAAGAGCCAGCCAAACTTAGACAGTTAACAAATTTCTCCACCCAAAAAATGCAAATACAAATCCATGGAAGAAAAGAAATATCTTAACTGTGCAAGAACGTCATCCGTTACAGTACCCCAGTTGCCGCGGCCCGCCCCATCTCTTTTCATCTCATTCCCGCGGCCAGTACCACTTCTCCGATCATAGGCCCTTCGTTGTGGATGATCTGAATTCAACCCTCCTTCCGTGTTGTCGTTTACATATCCACCACGACGGCCACCACGGAGAGGCCCCCTTTGCTGACCAACGCTGCCTTTTTCCAAAGGCTTCCCCATGTCCCCATCTTCCGGCGCAGACCCACTGCGGTACCCTCCACCTCGGCCTCCTTCAGCTCCGTACCTTCCATTGTTCCCATCTCCAAAATCTCTGTTTTGACCAATCCCAACTCCTCTACCACCGCGACCTCGCCCAGTCCCTCCTCTTCCATCACGTGCAGTCGCCGCGCTATTCCTCGTCTCCCTAACTACACAAGCACAACGGACACCATGAACAAGCTTTCACGAACCCCATTACTGCCAAACAAAATAAAAAATAAAAAGACGAGCCTTTAGCACTGACCGGCCTGTGCGGGAGGAAGGGGCTTCGAAGGGAGCTTCGCCGGAGAGGGAGAAGACGCGTCCTTGGCAGGCTTCTTGGCAGCGATCTTCAGCTCTTGTGCAGCTATAAGAACTGAGGGATCGTCGTTCTCGCTGTTCCCAAGGATATCGAAGGGGTTCGCAGACGCCATCTTGGCGGGTAGAAAGCAGAGCTGGAAGCGTATAAGGTCGAAGAGATATTGTCAATGTTGAAAAGAGCGTAACTTTAGTGCTGCGATCGCCATGGGAAGCTACTGTTTGCGGAAAAGAAGACGCTTTACAGGTAAAGAAACAGTTTTGGAACGGTGGCGGCGTTTTTCAAAGAGACAACTCGATCAGGAATGGATAAAAGCCCTAGCCACTTCACTGCGATCCATTATAAAGAGACGTCTCCGTGAAGCAACTTACTGTTGTATTTGTTTAATATTTCTATAAACGGAATCATACGGCTCCTCTCACAAGACCAGTGAGACCTAAGGAACCAATTGGGCCTACCACCTCCTAAGAAGATGACCTTCAAAAAATATTTTCAATAAAAATTAATTTATATGATTAATTTTTTTAATAAAATAAATAATATGATCATCAAAATTTGATACATTATTATATCAATTAAAGATATATTTTTTAATGTATAAGATTTTCAATATTTTAGAAGATAATACAAGTAACCTAATGAAAAAAAAAAATACTTTCTATTATATTTGTTTTTATTTAAATATGAAAAATATTAAGTTACATTTGTTTTTTTACGAAATTGATGTGAATTATAATTGATGCAAGTGGCATGGTGTAGTTTTAAGAACTAAAATAAATAGTGAAGTAAGAAGTGGAATAATTGTCTAAGTTGACATTAGTGTTATTGTCGAAGATATGATCAATGAGGATAGAAAATAGAATTTGGCTAAGGATGTTAATGATGAATTTTTACAAAAATAAAATCATTTAAAGAGATTTTAAGAGGTATTTGAGAAGTTTATTATATCTTTACTATATTAATTCTATTAAATTTTTTACTCCATTGAAGTTGTTCAACCAAATATACTAAATTATTAGAGAAATAAGAACTTTAATGTTTTATTATAATTATTAAAGGATATGTTAATTGTGCTAAACTATCTTCTGATATCAAATTATGAGACAAAGAAAGTAATTACTAAATTAGGGGATGTGGTGTAAGATAATTAATACTTTAGAGATTGTATTTTTTATCGTAATGAGTATGCGCCATATGAATGATTGTTCTGATTGTGAGTAAGATGAAAATTGTGCATATGGCATCAAAGAGAAAAATAGTGTTTAAACAAAAGTCATGTTCTATTTATTATTGATAACATGATATGTGAAGAATCTTACTTTATATGTTGGCATAAATGATTTATGTATAACCAAATGATGCAACATATAATTGAGTCATTCACATTAAATAAGTTAAATATTGATTAAATATTACATTAGTATATGTGTGTATCTAATAAATAATTTATGGATGTGAAAGGTTATGAATACGTATAATTAGTTTACATGTGAAAAATTAAAAAAAGGACCAATTAGGCAAAAAAAAATGACCAAATCTTGAAGGATTGGAACAAGTGTTTGTAGGTGTATATTTAGATATGGAAATATATTCTTATAAGAGATTCTTTATAGGTCGTTGATTCAAGCATTAGAATTATAAGGGGTTTCACAAAGAAATAAAAGATAGAAAGTACAAACCAAAGAAGTAATTATGGATGATTATATAACCAGAATTTTTAAAAGTTTATGGCATGGAATTTAAATTATTAGTGCAAATTTAAATGTAACCCTAGATTAAGAGAATTGGGTTTATTTAAGATGATTAGGTGTGTTAAGACCCTACTTTATAGTATACAAACTCTTTATAATATGAAATTAAGCATAATTAAATCAAAATACGAGGACTCACAAACTCTCCAAGCAGGACTTGATGGTAAGACAAAAAATTAATTAAGGTGCCAAAAACTCATAAAAAACATTCAAATATGACCATGTATAATATAATCTAGGTGTGTTGCATTAACTAACATCACTCCAAATATTATCTAAATAATGATAGAAATAAACAATTTGAGCAAATTCAATCATATTTTTATCATGAAAAATAATTAAATATGATCTAAGATGTAAAATAGGATAAATATTGATAGTTTTAACAAAACTATATGATATAAGATTAATCATACAATCTTCATATATATAAATTGTGCAGTTTCTCAAAAAACTTTTAAGAGTAGTCATTCTTTAATCAATTTTTTTACTCCAATGACAATAGCACATCTCTTCTCTTTTTGTAAGGTTTGATCCATCATCTAATAAACATATTTTTCTTATAACAAAATAATAAAAAATTTTCTCAATAAAAGTTAATTAAATAATACTCACACATTTGGGATACACATCTAGTAAGTAGACACAACAACACCTCTCTATGAATGTACAACCAACCTTAACAAAGAATGAATAATTTGTTGAGACCAATCTTTCATTAAGAAATAGTTGGATCATTGCCTCAACATTCTTTATGAAGGCCATGATGATCAAGAACTCATTAAGATGTAGCTTGTTTACCACCAAAACCACATCATGTTGGTTGTCTGGATTAGCTCTTAGAGCCTACCTTTTATTGCCCTAGACATATTCTCCAACATTCTTATGAAGATGTGTGCTTTTTCCTTAGTAGCATTTAGCCCAAACCCTTAATTGAGCCTCCTTCTTGGCCATGGCCAACATTGCTCCAAGAGTGAGCTCCATATAAGTGTGTTTATTGATCGTCTAGCTACCTTAAGGACTTGTCAGCACAAGTGCTTACTTGGTATCCCCTATTTGGATTATCCAATGGGGCAAATCAACATTTGTTAATTGCTTTAACAATTTGCATTCCTCTCTTTGTCCATGTCATAAGTGAAAACCAATCTCTTTTTATTTAGTTTTCATTCCCTATGTGAACTCACCAAGTTAGCAAGCTTTTTAACATCTATTAATGTCATGTAAACATTATATGTGACTTAGTTCCCATGTCTAAGGTCTTCCTCAAGTTAATCAAGGTGTCCCATTTTCCTTATTTATGCTACCTAATGATCAACTATTGAAATGCCCTCATTTTTTCTTGGATGACATTCTTTAGAAGTCATTCTCCCTCATGGGAGTGGACCTCAATGAAAGTCCCTATTCCTCATTCCAGATTTGGTCATTGGTCTTGGAGTTATACTTGAATGATTAATTATTTAAATTAATAGACATAGTCTCTAAGTCCAAACAACCCTTTTCATTGTGTTTTTTTATTGTACCAAAAAAATATTTTTATTTATTCATATAAAAGTTTGGATATAATATTTAATTATAAAATAAAAAACATGCAATTTTGATAAAAAAATATAAAAATTTCCCAAACTCCAAAAAAAATTGCAAAATTTGGCTCAATCTTGTGTTTGCGCCCCACCTATGTACAATCACACTAAGGGGACTATGATGATCCATATTTTATTACTTTAGTGTTATTTTTAATCTAGATGCTTACTTGATATATTTCTAAAATAATGATATAATATTATTTTATGTGTCTAAAAAAATATTTTTAAAAAAATATCTTAGAATTTGATCATGAATACATTTTTAAAAAGAACACTTTATGAGAAATCTAATGATATATTTATTATAATTTTTAAAAAATTTTAAAATCTTTCACTAATTATTGAAAATAAAAGCAATATAAATTTTTAAATAATTCTATTTTAATAATTTATTATTATTATATAAAAAGCTTCACTCTCTCTCTCTCTCTCTCTCTCTCTCTCTCTCCCTCCATGTCTTAATTTCTCTTATCTCCCCAAATCGATGCTTAACTTCTTCAGGAAATGTTTTATGGAGGAATTGCCTCATGAATTCAAGAGAGAAAGGAGAGAAATTGCGAGAAAAGAATGTCGAAAAGATTTTGATGATTCAATCAATTGAAACTTTAATGTATGATAGATTTAGACTTCTACTATGGTCCAAATTAAAATCTATAATATTAGAGATGTTTAATAGATTAATTAAAAAAAATATAAAAATATATTATATACTAATTAAGATTAAGTGACATGTATAATTTTTTAGAATTATTCAAATATTTATATTTTAATATTATAAAATAGATTATTAAGTTAAGTATGTAACAACATCTTAAGTATTAAGCATAAAATTCTACATAATATTTTTTGTCACACCTAATTTCATACATATAAAATAAAACTTTTAAGACAAATTCTATGAAGAGTTTTTAATAAAAAAGAATAACTCTAACTTTAAATTAATACATAAAAAATAAAAGTTATTAAAAGATCCACACATATTTTATGATGTATTGTAGTTTTGTAAGCATTAGCATTTGGAGTACCAAAGTGGTAAAAAGGCAACCTGATGGTGATTTGGGTTAATAGAAAAATTAGGGTGTTAGTGAAAACTTGAATTTATTTGTGTTATAACCGGTAAAAAAAATTATATGTTTAATCTTCAATAATTCAATTGTGGCTTAGATGATTCAGATCGACAGTAGGATGAGCCAGGAGCTCAATTAGAGGCTATTGGAATTTCTGAAATTTTCTGGGGATTTTTCGGAGCACCGAGATTTATTTTTTTTTAAAAAAACCGGAATTTTGTTTTTTACCGCGCGTGAACCGGACCGGAGCGGTTCAGCGAAGGCGGGTGGAGATTAACCGGCTGATCGAGTGTTAAGCGGCGTTTTTAGAAGGTCAACCGGCGCTTAATGGGTCTTAACGGGTTATTACCGGTTTAAGCTGGGTATTTAACCTGATTTGTTCGGCTGTTAGGGTTTCGAACGGCGGCTGGAGGCGAGGTGTTCGCGGCGAACGGCGGTAAATTCCGGCAGCCTTCCAAGGGGCTTTTGGTAACCGGAGATTCGCGGGACAGAGACGAGCATTTTGGTACCGGTTTCGTTCGGCGAAGAGCTGCGGTTGATCGCGTGCGAGCTTCACCGTCGCCGGCGACGAGTAAAGGTAGGAAATTCAGTTTTAAAATTAGTTAATTAGTAGAAATTAAAAGCATGAAATATTTTGCTTAATTAACACAAGCATGTGGATGAAAAATCGGACTTAATTGAATGCTAATATGCGTCTTCTACAATTTTTGGATTCTGGAAAATTTCCCAATTCACCGAAAAATTTAGTTAATGCTTAGGAGCATGTTAGGGATTTGTATTATCAGTTTGCCATTGAATTAGTTAATTAACTGTTGGATTAATCTTACGACAATGACGTACGGGCGAACTCCTTCGGCGGAAATTTTAAATTAGTGGCATTATTGAAACATTAGGATAGTACGAACATCGAATTTTGTTTCTCCTTGTTCGCGTTCGTCGGAAATCGACGGAAGGAATTGGATTGGTCGGCGATTGCGTCAGTTAGGGTTCGCGGGCGTCGGACCGAGGAAGGAGAAGGGTTTAGATTAATTACGAGTTTATTTAAGTAATTAATGGTATTATATAATATTTATTAGTAATTATATTTATTTAAGCATTGACTGATTAATGGATTATTAAGGAATTGGTTCGGCGGTGTCGCGGTTCAGCGCGAGGTTTCCGAACCGGAAGTGAAAACCGGTTCAGCAGGATTCGGCGCGGACGAAATTTAATTCGGAAATTAATCCGAATTTTCGGAAAAAGGATATATGTGGAAATTTAAATTTTATTCGGAAATTTATTCCGAATTTCGGAAAATGGATAAAAGGCGGAAATTGATTTTTTTTGAATTTAAAAATTTCCTGAAGTGAGAAAAAGGTGATTCTTAGAAATCACGTAGCCAAGTTGAAATTGACTGTTGAAAATACCCATAAATTCAGTGCAGCTGGATTAGTTGGAAGGAAGTGTGACACTTGGGTGCTACCAGAATAGTCAGAAATTTTGGTATAGTTTGTGTTGCTTGGATGGCAATGACATGGATTGAGTCAGTTTACTCAGTGTTGGCATATTTCATGGATTTGCATATTGGACCGGACTACTATAGGCCCTATATGATGTTTTAGGGTAGTTGTGGTAAGTAACTGTGCGGTACAGACTTAGCTTCCATAGTATACATGTGAACTGGTATGCGCCTTGTTGTATCTGGACACATGTTGCCGAATCTTGGAGTTAGAGCTTGGCAATGACTGTAGGGGCGTGGCTTCTATGGAAATTGTTGGGAGAGGACTTCATGGGACGGTGGCTGAGTCGATCTCTTCTGGTCCATGAGTGTAGGCCTGCGTGCCTGAGAGTGGCAGTGGCAGGGGTGACTCGCCGTGGCTAGCCAAGTGTGTAGGCCTACGTGCCTGAGGGTGGCAGGGGTGTCTCACGTTGGCTAGAGATCTATGTGACTGGTTCTGTCTATAGTCTCCAGAAGATTGATTGACGAGAGACGCTGCGGTGTCGGGTGCTAGGCGTTGTGATGCGTGCGCAGAGATGGGCGTGTCCCGCTGGCATGCTTTGCCTAGGCGCCATGCGTGCGCAGAGATGGGCGTGTCCCGCTGGCATGCTGCCTGGGAGCACAGAGGAGAGCTACTCTGGTGTGACTGGGGGTGACTGTGGTTGGTCAGAGTCTGAGACTGAGAGTGCCTTTCCACCATACATTGTTATGCTGTATTCCTATACTCTTGCTATTATCCTTCTCTTGCATGTGAGTTTTTACTAGCTGTCTTTCCTACTGGGCGTAGCTCACTCCTTTATTATCTATATTTTTCCAGCGGCTCGACAGCCTTGACGCCACCCAGATTAGGTGGGATCATGGTCAGCAGGCTAGTGGAGGATATCTGATCTGTGATTTTCTGAGACATTTTGGTTAGTGTGATTGATACTATTAGATGTATTCAGGGAGACTGTTATTCTTATGTCATGTAATATGTGAGGGTGATTCTGACTTATGTATCTAGTTGGATGATATTGTATTTGTTGGACTTGGATCTTATTCTTGTGATGTGGTTTCCATTCACTGTTTTACTTTATTGTCTTGGTGGTATAGTGTGTGGAGTGCCATATTTTATCTGTGGATATTATGTATCTTATTTTTGATGGTGAGGCATTACATGACTATGGAACTTTACCGTGGGGATTCAGACTTCTATTAGATCGGTTCTCCTACCGGTATAGGTTAGGAGTATGGGGTCTAGTAGGAGTAACATTGCGCGAGTCCATCTGTTAATTCAGGAGTCATGAACCTGATTTGACGGTGTACCCGGGAGATGGGATCCACATTGTTAAGGAAAGTAGGCGTGTAATGATGTGTTATATCCTATGTTTTTCGTAGGCTACTCAGGTTGGTATGGGACGATCTGAGCTGTCTATATGTAAAGAAAAAAAAATGTATGCCAAAAATCAGCCTAGGAAAAATGGGGTGTAACAATTTGGTTACTAGTGCTTTCAAAGGAAGGTCTCTTACCTTCAATCCTTATATCTCACAAAAGATTTGGTTATCAACTCTCCCGATGGAAGGTTTCTCATCTTCGATACTTGTCTCTCATAAGGGAAGTTAAAATCCCTCTAACTAGAGTTATGTATACTCTCTTTGTTTATAAAGGTGGAAGTGCATAAATAAAAGAAATTTTATTTTATAATTTTCTTCTCTTCTTTATATAGTGAACATCCCTATTTATAGGGATCAAAAATCTTCATCAATAATTTAAAAAAATAAAAATAAATTATAAAATTAATTGAATTAAGTGGTTCCCAAACTGACTTTGTGTTTTGGTTGGCAGTAACGATGAGCGGGCAACAGTAAGCAATGAAACGGTCAGGTAAGTAGCACGAACAGAGTTGTTAGTTTTAAATTTTGGTATGCACGGGTTGGGTGGAACAGAATAACTCGATGAGACTGGAGGGTTGGTGTGGATAATAGTGGGTCAGAGAAGATTAAAAGAGTCGTCACAAGTAATGGGTCAGCGTGGGTCGAGCACTAGTTGAGCAAATCATCAAGTTAGGCAAATTAGGTCACACAGGTGCATGAGTCAACTTATGGGAGGTAGCAATGGGGGTTGACAATGACAAATGATGGAAACATCGATAGACAGTGAAAATAGTAAAAAAAACTCAATTTTGAGCGTTTTTAAAGATATTATTAATCAAATTTTACACCAACAGACTTATGAAACTAAAATACAAGTGGGTATATTTTTATGAGCTAATGTTATATGTTTTTATTGTATTATTTGATGTGATGATTAAAAAACTAAGGTTAAGTATTTGCTAATACATTGTTAAGCTTAGTATTATTTTAATTAAATTTCAAATAATATTTTAGTGATGAATCTGTTGAAGTAAGGACTTTTGTAGCTTAAAAAGTGAATGTAATTTGATTGCTCAATCTACTAACTTTGGAGCCAATAACAAACAGTCTTTATGAAGTGGCTAATCCATAAAAAACATTTTTAAATCTTTATAGTTAGCATGTTAAACTTTTAAATTTTTCATAATTGTGACATATAAGACAATCATCTTTCATGTATTATGAATTTGGTTTAAATTATATTTTATTTGAAGGTATTTGAGTTTTTGAATATTTAACTTTTTTTTATAAAAATTTTATTATAAACAAAATTTTCCTAAACACTAGCACCCCCATCACTAAAGCCCGAAGGGCTCAAGTTAAGTAGCCCGAAGTACTTGGGGACGGGTCAAGCCCAAGTATCAGTTAAGTTAGGTTACTATTGCAGACTTTGAGTGAATTGGTTCAGGGCAGTACTTCTGAACTTGCTTAGGCGAAAGGAGTCAGAGTAGACTCGTTATTTAATTTATGAAAATTGGGTCTGGTCAGACTCGTACGAGTGTGCAGGCGACTTGGGTCATAACTTTCTTAAAACATCAGAGGGTAGCCACCTTATTAGGTTGATTATAATACGTAGTTGATGTATTATAAGCATAAAAAACTTGAATAGTTTTGTAATATGGGACTAAATATAAGCTTTGCCAAACTTGAGATTTTTGCATCGATTAATCATGTGCTTTTGCAATCAAATGGTCTAGATTGCATCTACATTTGTGAACAATCTTTGTATGTAATCATTCATTTGTAATGCTTGATCGAATGGCTGAGAGCATCTCTGCTTGTGTGAACAGTAACCCCATCATCATTACCATCCACCTAACTTTCAAATCCAATGCTTCATATCTTATCTCATTGTGATTAGATCTAAACCCTTTATCATTTAAGCTAATTCGATGGCTATCGCACTCTGTTCACTTAATCGGATGATAGTTGTATCGTCTTCTTTTCCTGTAATATTTAGCTTTCTAAAAAGTATATTTTAGCCATTGAGAGAGTTATTTTTGGAGCTTTTTCATTTCAAGTATAAAAAGAAATCATTTACGAAATATAAAACTATTGAATTAAGCTTGAAAATTTTCATACAAGTCCAAATAAAATTCAAATCATGAGCAACAAGTTTCTACATAATTGTGGCAGCTACAAATTTCCATCGATCTCTATTTCATTGTTTCTATTCATAATTATTTATACATTTACTGGTAACATCTAATTTGTTTATTAGTAGTTCTACTCTTGTTTAAAAGAATTAAAGTGTAGAGATTTTTAGTAAGCAAAAAATTATAAAGTTTCAAATTTTTTTGAATAGACTGAATTTCTTTGATTTTGGTGTCTCTTTGAAGTACTTATGTGTATTTAATTTACCCCTACTAACTTTGACAAAAAGGAGTTGTTAATGTAACCCCCGATCAGGGATCAAAGGTTAATGTTGGCACAAGTTTTGGATAAACCACCTAAAAATCTTTTATACACTTCTTTTATTATTGAGTAATTTTATTTTATTGATAAAAAAGTTTTAAGCTCGAAATTTTTTTTTCAAATTTTTGGAATAAAAAAATCTGTTAAACGCATAATTCATCCCTCTTCTCTTATTCATTTTACCTCACATATTTTACAACAGCTCCTACATAATCCCCCCTAATTAGGAAAGAGCTTGGCATAGTAGTATTGAAGTGGTTGATACAATAGTGTTCTAACAACTGTGGTGTGATATATTAAAAGTTGTTATAAGTAAGCCAAGAGTTCTTAATTAGAGGTTTGCCCTTTTAATGAACTAAAATTTTTTTAAATTTATAATCTTTGGTTAGAATTATCTCATGATTTAAAATTTCTTCATATTGTCCTTACTCTCAAAGCTAATGTAGTGATAGAAACGAGTTCACTTAACATAGAAGAATCATGCCAAAATGTCTCATTAAGTATTGGATGTGGTGCTCTGTAAAGGATTGAATCCTTCATGTTAAAGGTTGCACTAATCTCATACTCTACCAATAAATCCAACACATATCATTAGTTTTTAATTTTTGAATAATCTTAAAAAGTTTAACTTCATGTGCTTGTAATTTCTTGTAAGCTTCAAGGTAAAACTATTCTGACCTAACTCTAATTATAACATATTCTTTTTTATGAAATTTCCTAACATGTTTTTGAACATTTATTAGTTTGTTATATCTTTTGTTAATTAAATTAATTTTTTTATATATTATTTTATGAGAGATAAAAAAATAAAGACAAAAGTCTGAAAGTTCATTAGTAAGAGAATAAGATCAATGAGAGATATTGACTTATTATTATGACAAATTTTAAAGATGCTTAGATCAAAACTCATGGAATTATTGTATGTAAATTTGCTCATGCTAATAATTGATCCCAATGCTTAGGTTGGTCCTCTATCATGCTACAAAAAAGATTTTTTAGACTATGATTTACTACTTTCATTTATCCATTCATTTGTGAGTGGTAGGCTGAAGAAAGTTTTAGATTAGTGCATCTCTAGTTTTCTTGTAGTTGTAGAGTTATAGGGATGCACTTAACAACTAAAACTGCTAAATTTTTTATATTTTTAAATTCTTGTTTGGCCTCCTCACCAAGATTATGTTTTCTTTTTATTTTGACTTTTCTTATTCTTAACACTTTCTAGTTTCATAGTCATGGATCTCTTTGAGCAATTTGAAGCTATATGTCGTTTTTCATAACACTTAAAATAGCTAATTTTAGATTATGTGAGTTGGCTTAAAGAAGTAGGTGATAATATATGTTTGGAAAGTTTAGAAGCTATTGTGAATAAAGTAGATAAAGTACAAGTATGAATGCAATGATAAATGATAGTTTAGGCCTTTGGAGAGTCTAGTTCATCATTTCTCTTAAAATAAAAGGTTTTATTTTTTTATATATTTTGTAACTATGTAATAGGCCTTCTCTAAGACAGTAATATTTTTCAAATTAAGCTTACTATATGTATTCCTTTAAACCTATCTTAATACGACAAAATACTACACTCTTAGGTTTATCTATATCACATCTAAGTTGTTAATATATTTCTTAATAAATCTATTACTTTGAAAAAAATCTATCATTTATCTAATATTTTAACACTAAAATTATTAGAACAAATCTGTTGTATAATCTAATCTTAAAATTTTCTTAAGTTTTGGATACTTCTTCATTATTGTTAACATATTGTCATTCTAAGTTTTTAAGAAACCTATGGGATGTATTGATGAGTTTAGTATTAATAAATTAATATTTTTTTACTCGCTCATTTGATGCTAATCAAAGTAGTCATCAATACTAATCTACCAATCTATGTAATCCTTAGAATTATAACTATCATCAAAAGTTAGAACATCTAGTTTTATATCAGGGATATACTCTCTCTCAATGTCTTTTAAGTCTTTCCTCCTCAGTAGACATATATAGATCATTCTTTTAGTCTGACTTATTGACAGGTTTATTTCTTCTTTTATGGTCATTATTTCTCATATGAATATCTTGGTATGATTTATTAAAAAGATCATTTCTTTTATGGTTCTCATGTTTCTTAAGGTTTTTAATTTCTAAATCATTAGATGTAGCACTCCTTCCCTTATTATCTCTTTTTCTTCAAGGATTTGGTTCATGTTATTAGTTTAGAAGAATTTTCCTAACCATCTAGGTGACTTGGGCTATTGAATAAAATATTTCCAAAGTAGGGTCTTGATTTAAAGTTTGACTTTAGTTTTAAAATGATTCTTGTCTTTGATTTTTTATTTAATAAGACTTACTTGATCTTTTAGTCATTCATAGGTTTATCACATAGGGGATAACAAAAAAATAATATAGAATATCTTTTTTTATAAAAAAAATTATGAAAGCAAAACAATCACAGTTGTAGACCACCAAAGTTAAGATGGGGTATGTTTCAAAGAAAATAGCGAATGATCATTGTCTTGTTTTTGCGAGATTACCTACTAAATAGAAATAGACTAATCTAGTTAATATATTCACAATTGCCCATATTAAGTCAAGGTCTACTCATAATATGGTAAACTTACCATAAAATCCATTATAAAATATTCTTATTTTCACTTAGAGATTGTAAAGATTGTAATCATTCTTTTAGTTTTTGGCATAACTATTAACTTTTTGTACCATTCATTAAAATCAAAGTTGTAGTTGATGTTAATTTATCTTTTAGCATTTAGAAACTACTCTCAGAGTTTGAGTCTTATATATAACAAATTTCCTTATCAATTTGGTTAATAAAGAGGCTATTTGTGAAACTTGTTTTACAAGTTTCTTATAGTATCCAATCATTCTCTAGAAACTTCTTACTTTTGATATCCTCAAGGGTTTAGAAATTTCCTTCAACAATAACAACATGACTTAGAAGTACCACCTTTAATAATCAAAATTCACATTTATAAAATTTGTCATAGAATTAAATTTCCCTTAAAATCTACAACACTATATGTAAATGAGTAGCATACTTCTTTGTAAATTTAGATTAGTTTAAGATATCATTTATAGATATAATCATGAATTAGCCAAGATATCATTTAAAAACTTTATTCATTAAATCCATAAATGTTGAGATGCATTAGTCAATCTAAATAATAATACCATAAATTCATAATGTCAATACATTGTTTTGAAAGCTATTTTAAAAATATCTTCCTTATTTATTCTGAATTGATGACACCTAAATCTTAAACCCATTTTAGAAAACACTACTACTACATAGTTTAGTAGATCATTTACCATGTTTAGTGGATATTCTTTCTTAATAGTAATTTTATTAATTTATAAGCAATACACATGCTTAAGTTGCTATCATTTTCTTATAAACAAAATAGGTACATCCTATGATAACATAATTGGTCTTATAAATTATTAATCTAATAGCTTCTAAATTTGTATTCTACATATTTGCAATTCTATTTATGTCATTCTATATGGAGCCTTTGAAATTGGATTAGCAGTTAGAAGTAGCTCATCTCAAATTTTATTTCTCATTCAAGAGGTAATCCTAGTAAATGTTTTGGGAATACATCTATATATTTAATTATTGATACTTTTAAAATTTGAAAAAAAAAATCTATACAAATCCCTTATAGATACAAAACAACCTTTACTTTCTTGTATAGTAACTTCGATGCCTTTAGCATTGAGACGATAAGAATTTTCTCCTATGTCCATAACAAATTAATTTCTCTCCTCTATGTATTTGAATTTTTATTTCCATTTTGTAATACTTTATTTTGACTTTATGATTACCCTAATAGATCATACTTAAAACAATGTCAAACTTTCATTTAATAATAGATTAAATGTTACAAGAAATATCTTTTCCTTTATTTTTTACTTCCTCCTTACTATAATTTTCTACTTTTATACAACTATCCTCAAGCTTTTAAACTAATAATAAATCTTGTAATAATTAAAGTTCAACATTTAACTTGCTTAGAATATATGTAGAAATGGATGAATGTAATGTTTTGTAATCAAATAAAATTATAACAAGTAAACTTTGTAAGTATAATACATCATTGATGACATCAATAGATAGAGGAGTCTCTTATTAAGTATAAATTTGAGCCTATCCTTCTCTACCAAATACATGACTTCTACCAAAACTACTGAACACTGAAGACGAACCCATTCCACTACCTCTAATTACTTTACCATTCGTAGAAGTACTAGTTATTTTTAGTTTCATAACCTTGGAACAATCTCTAGAAATATGTTCCAATTCTTCACAAACATAACATTTTATAGTCTTGGTAAACTTTGATGTATAATCACCTCTGTATCATTTATCGCATTTACCACACCCAGTTGTTCCACTAGACACACAACAAAATTTGTTGCTACTAAGCCCTTCTAAAAACAAAGTCTATAGATTTGGGTTGGTTAAAAGTACTATCTCAAGAATTACTATAACCACCATTTTCCCTATGAACCTACTTTTGAATTTTGAAGATTCTATTTTATCAACTTCTCTTTGAGTTTTTATGACACTTTATTACATTTCTATAATTCTAACATATTCCATGAACTTAATATGATTAGTGGTTCTTATTGTCATCAAGGTTACATAGATCTCATCACATAAATCTCTAAAAAATATGTAACATTTTTGCTCTTCCTGAGTTACTAGATTCAATACTTATCTTTCTAGATAAGTAAACCTTCACTCATAAGCTATCATTGTCATTCTACTTTGCATTGAATTATTTAACTCTCCTTCATTTTGCCTCTAACTAACATTAGAATGAACTATTTTTCAAAATATTTAGTGAAGTTTTGCAAGATATCTCCTAAATTAATTAACTATAAAATTAAATCCTTTATCTAGAGCTCCTCCAAAGACTAGTTGCATCTTTTAAAATTATAACTAATAAAGTAATCTTCTTATCCTTAAGGCATGACATATTGTTAAAGATTCTTGACATTTGTTCTAGCTAGTTCTCTACTAACTTGGGATCCTCCTTTCCAACCAAATAAAGTGGATGCATTCTTTGAAATTGATTTACCACTTTATCTATTACAAATTTTGTAAGCTAATTATTATGTCTTTAATTGATTGCAATAAGGCAACTAAAGTTTGTACCAATTCATATTTAGTATCTTCTTATTTCTCTCTTTTCTTCACTTTATTCACATTATTAGACTTGACTCTATATATTCCTTTATTGAGTTGTGGTTCTCAAACATTTTAAAGTTTTTATGTATAACCACTTATAACTAATTGTAATAAATTTAATAATATAATTGTATATATTATGTTGGTGTCCTCACTCTCACTCACATACCTTCTTACTACTAAACCAAATCTCTGATATCGCATTGTAAGGACTCACTTAGACCATCCACTTTAATTAATAAAAATCCATATTAATGATAAATTGTAAAACAGGTGAGGATTTAAATACTTTTATATAGAGATTTGAATATGAGACAAACTTCAAAACTAGCCGTAAAACCAATTCACAGTAAACTATTTAAAATTTTAAAATCATAAATAAAAGAGCTTACCTATAGAACCATATATAAAAACATCAAGTATAATATAATCTACTAAGCTAAACACCCAGTAGACATCTTATGAGAAAGCTACATAAAGATTAATTCCATACAAGGCACCATACATTATCTTATCTATGAAACATGATCCTCTTCTATAGTCTTAATGTCCCAATCTCTCAAGATATATGAGTTGTGATATAAATATTAATGAGACTCTAAAAAATTTAATAAATAAATTATCTAAGTTAATAAAATATAAAAATACTAAAATATAATATCTTAATATAAAATGATGTTATAATAACAAAATAATAAAAAATTATAGAAGAATAAACCATGATATAGGTGATCTTATAAAACAAATAATAATATATAAACGTTATAACATACGAACATGAATTTTCTTATTTCTTTTATTTTCTAGGTCCTCATGTATTATGTTTTATATAACCTAATTTTTCTTCAAATCATTATTCTCTATATTTAATAATAATAACCATATGATCTCAACTGGTATAAAAAAAATTGAAGGATATTTTGGCTTAACCATTATATATAAAATACTAGTCTCTTAACACATACATATAAATGAGGGTATTCTCATCTTGAGGGCATTATTATCCTATAAAATGAGGTAATGTCATTGTAAAGTGATATTGATCCTAGAAATAATAAGAATAATATCTTTAAGAAATATCAATTATTATATTTCTTTTTTATTAACAAAATTCTATATCAGATATCTAAGTATTCAATTATTTCTTTAGCCATTATGTATATGTAATTATTTTATTATGTAGAGATGATCATATAAATATGCTTATTTTTATGTAAGGTAGTTAAGTACACAATGTCATGAATGAATAACATGTAAATAAGATATTAAATATTCATGTTATGTAAAAATATCAAAACTAATAAAATAATTACACCTAAATTTATTAAGAATATAGATAAATTTATTATTATATTTACACTACAATTATAAAATTTACTTATCTAAATCCAAGATAAAAATTTCTTGACCAATTTTTTCTCTTTAAGATTCCTATAATGTTTTGCATGTATATGAATTATAATATTAT
This sequence comes from Vanilla planifolia, assembly GCA_023846275.1. Lineage (NCBI taxonomy): Eukaryota > Viridiplantae > Streptophyta > Magnoliopsida > Asparagales > Orchidaceae > Vanilla > Vanilla planifolia. The sequence goes on from CM043877.1 coordinate 4,301,666, forward strand.
CTCATATATTATAGCCACATAACTATCAACTATTTTCTAAATTAACTTTGTCTAAATAGTACTCTTTATTTTTTCCCAAGTAAGATATTGTTTGATCTAATCCTTTTTAGAATCCAAATAATCTTATAATACAATTATATGATTTGTACAATATGATACTTATGTCTTTTTAACCTAAATACTTTGACCAATTATTGTATTATACTACTTAACATATAATGCAATATAATTCATTATCTTTCTAGCTCTTACCTATTGTAATCATAGGTAAGCAATAAACATAAGAGATGAAGGAGTGAATTATGGAGATTTTAAAAGTTTTTAAATTTCAAATACAAGTTAAGATAGTAATAAGAAACTTTTGATTTAGTATATTTACCCACTCAAATAGTTTCTTAATATAAATCAATTATTAATCTTAGTTAATCACAAATACTATTTAGAAAATTGTATTAATTTTTAAATCCTTATATGTAAATTTTATTTATTTTGAAATAATAAAACATGTAAAGCACAAAAACAAACTAAGCAAAAGAGACATAATATTTTAGGTGATTTGACAAACCAATGTTTATATTCACATCTAATCAATTTAACTAGGTTTTCACTAATAATTCACACATTTTTATCACAATTGGTAGGGGTAAACCTTGTAATACCATACCCTTTTTGACAAAACTATTAAGGGTTCACCTTATAAAGGAACAATTACAATAACTTTACAATTATTATAAAACATTTAACATAATTGAACTCACAAATATTACTATATGAGACAAAAATTAAATGATTTAAAATATACTATCAAACAAGATAAAGCTTGATGCACTATAAAAAATGAGTAAACTAAGAATCCTTGTGTTGAGGAAAAGGAAATGAACTTCTTTCATTATTTAATAGTAAATGTATTCCAATACTTAGCTTTTGCTTACTTCAAATGGTTTCATAATTCAAAGCATCATCGATATCAATCTATTCATCCTAATTTTTATCTCTATTTGATATGAGAGAGTGAGTAAACACAATTGAAATACTACCCATAATGGGATTATCAAAACACTTCAACTAATCATTTAAGTTTTGATAATATATCATATTAGTATGTTAAGATTATCATATTAGGATAATGAACAAAATATTCAAATCACCATAGTTGATGTGATGATACAATTAGCACAAATTGACTCTAAATAGCTTATCATACAAGTACGAGAATTGTTTAAGTCGAATCTTAGTACAGTACTTAAGCTTTGAATTTATTGTACGAGGTGATCATAAAGATTGTATAAGTATAATGCACCTCATTCTTATAGTTTAAGCAAATCATATGTGTGCACATATGGATTACTATCATATGATAATTAATTTCACTAAGAGTTGAGCTCTTGAAAAAATATTATATGATGTAATTATATAAGAATGAATCATTGTATGATAATATAATGAATAGCTTCAAACTTAATAAGATAGTCATACATATGAGGTAGTTATCATAATAGTACAATAGCATTTTACCAATTTCTATTCTAAGTTTACGTAAGAGTGAATAGTATAAATGCGATACATAGATTGTCATCAAACTTTGTAGATCAATAATATTTAGTCTTATCAAATGATGATCATACTTATATAATACAAATGTCATACTTATATGACACAATGAATGCATATCTATCCTACATAATTTAGGTTATTTTTAAGAAAAGACGGATCATATGATATCGTACTTTACTTTATATTATACAATAGAATAATTATAAACATATATAATATAACTTAGTGATAATATAAAGACAATTAATTATATGACCAACCTACACTGTTATGACTAAGTTAACATGGATTATATTGGTACTATAATTTAATTGTACATGTTTAACCATAACTGATTCTATATAACAAATTTTTAGAAAAAATAAACTATATACTTGTATGAAAAAGCTTTATACTCATGCTGTTACACCAATTTTTCTTTACACAATAAATAAAATCAAAATTGAAAGTATTATTTTGTCAAACATACTTATAGCTTACAATAAAATATCATACAAATATTATCATACTAGTAATTTAGCAAATATCTCACATCTATAAGACCATGGCATAAAATATTGATGAAGTTAATGAACTAATTGAATTTAATTCAATTTGAGATAGCTTTCATAAATAATTATCAAAGTTTGATAAAATTATAATAAGTTACTACGAAATCTAAATAATTAGTATGATATAGTCTCATGTCTAATAAATATAACTAATAAAAATTAGTATCAAATATACTATTACTAATGATAAAATAAAAAGATAAATCACTTAATTACTACACTAACTTTAATAATCTCTAGTTTGACTCCTACTCAACTCTTAGCACCTTGATCTTAAAAAATATAAAGATGCATGATCTAAGAGACTCAATAAGAAATCCTTGAACCTTATTATAAAATTAATATATAATGGTTGAGAAGTATGTATATAAAATTATGTAAATCATGTAATGAAAGATATTAGTTCTTAACTATCATAAGACATCACCATCTATTAGGTAAATAAATATATATCCTTATAATATGGCTAATTAGATACTTAATATTTCTTCTTAATCTAATGCATTCTCTTGTTTAAGAGAATAATGATAAAGCTTGACACTCCCACCACATCATATAATATAATACTTCACAAGATAATGTTGATCACATGAGTCAATCTTATAAGGTTCTAGGAATCCTCAATATTCATAGGTACTCATTTATACAACATAACACATCATGCAATTCTTCGTAAGACTAAATCAATAATCATTCTCTCTTAGGATTATTTATATAATATTTTCTAAAAAAAACTTGGGGACTCTTGCCATATAAACTAGCACTTCTCCTACAAGCTCAGCCATCCATATGTAATTACCTTTAAGTTAAAGGAGTAAGGTAACTAACATATCCATCTCCTAAGTAGGCATGTATGATCAAGAGTCTATTATATCTAATCTTTAGATAATTAAAATCATGGCATCAACATATAATATCCTATTTATTTTAATCCATCACTATCTGATGTTAATTAGATTTCTCTTAATCTTAATCTAACAAGTAAAAAATTCTTATAATAAGTAGTAACTTATTAGATTAAGGGTTTCTCTTAACCATACACCTACTGTCTAGTTTTTTTATGCCTTAATTAGGTTAATCTCAAATTTTTACCCTAAATCTCTTTTCAATTATCCAAGGTTATTATCATCAAAATTTCTTAATGTTCCCAACAAACTCTAATTTAGCTACTTGGTATGTCTTAGACTATTTTTCTTATTTTTTTATCTTGTCTTAATTTTATCTAGAATATTATCTACTTGTGCTAACTTTAATGCTCACAACCCTTAGCTTTAACACTTAGGTTCTATATATTGTCAATTATCATACAATTTGGGTTCACACAAGGATTAATAGTGACTCTTAGTAATTTTAAATCACCATAGCCATCATATGACCTCTCTTGAGCCACCACACATCTCCAAGATCACCATCTAAATTCTAATCATGTTTCTTAAGAGCCTAAATAAAATCACTCATGATCTTACTTAAGAAACTTGATCATATTAAGGGTCTAGCCAATATATTTATCTTTTTGTTTTTCTTGGCCAAACTTGGCATATACATAAGTCCTATCCCAAGCACCTCTACCTTCATCCAAAGTCTTGATTAAGAGCTTAGCTATCCAAAGTCTTTATAGTATTCATAGAGGCTTACAAATGATGTTTTCTTAACCCAACATTAAGAGCTTCTATTATATATTCCTTCTTCCTAGTTATTCATAGGATTTTAAGCTAATTCTAATACCAAATTTATCTCATATAGCTATATCCAAGTATTTTAAATTTCTAATTTTACTTTAAAGATTATGAATTATCCATAAGACCTTTATCTTAAGGTTTAATTCTACCTTAGCACTTCTAGCCATAACCAAATATTATGCATACCAACAACTTCCTTACTCAACCTAGTTTTCTTCTAAGCTTCCAAACTAGAAACTAAGGGCCTTAAACACCTTAGAAGCTATCTAAGTTCTCTTAAAAGTTGAACTTAAGCATCCCATGACTTAATCAAGCTATGTTTTTCTGCTTCTTATGTAAACTTAATGCAAAGAAATACTTGGTCATAGTATTATCTTGGGTTTTAGCCTTATTTTCAAGTTCTAAATCATGGTTCATCTTGTAGATTAAGGTTTAAAAGGTCCATACAATATTTGACATACTTTCATGCATAGTTTTGTGAACACAACTCATTCATATTATGCCATAAAATGATATAGTATTTATCTTTTAACTTAGCCAAGATTTTTTATTTCATATGACTTACTACTTTGAAAAGCATTTAAATATAATTTTGGAGTTTTAATTCCAACAAATAAATAATATAAATATAAACTAATATGCCTTAATTATAAAACCAGATATATTAGAATTTGTTCTTCCATTGTTAAATAATTTTTCTAACTCAATCATATAAACTTTGTACATCGTATGCATTTTTTGACTATCAATAAAGCACAATAGTCAACATGCTTTTGAACCTATTTCGTATGTTCATGTGTTGGGTAAGAGATTTTTGCATTAACAAATGGATATTTCAAGTCTATCCTCCATATATATATATATATATATATATATATATATATATATATATATATATATATATATAGACAAGGTTGAATATGCAAGTATATAGTCATATGATTTAATCTACATCCATGGTTTTGTTACTATATATTTTTTTGCATGATTTTTTAGCAAAATATCACAAAGGGGAAATGATAAACAACCTTTAAATGCATAATAAAAATGTCTTTCAATTCCAATGCCTGATCTTTGCTCTTTTTCAACATTTATGTCATTCATTAACTAAATCTATATTCATGAGCACTTCAAATATCCATTAGTAATCAAGAGCTTAGTTTTGTAATCATCAAACTTAAAGATACAATAATCTTCTTCTTGATGATTATAAGGTAATGTTAGAAGAAGAATAATACAATGTAAAGAACTAAGAAGTAAAGATATTATTAAATGATTTTAATATTAACAAATTATCATAATAATTAACCAATATGTAATCATGATATCAAAGTAAAAAACAACACATTGCAACAAGTAGGTTCAAGAAAAATATATGCAAAAATTTATGACCCCTACATCAATTAATTTTGACAATATGGACAACATAAATAACATCATATTCTTAGCATAACATAACATTTATTTCTAATTTACACTACATCATTATAAAGAAACTCCATATAACCATAATCTCCTCCTATAATTTTGTATTCTAGCATTTACATTACTCTCCTTATTTTTATGATATTTAAAAGGACTTGCAAATAATGGTACAAATTAAGGATGTAATAAATAATAATGTATTTGCATGTCATGCAGTCAGCTCATCAACAAATAATAAGTTAGAACAACTTTCAACAATCCAAGATTGATAATTATCATCCATAAGTATAATCACAAAACTAAGAATGATTTAATATACAAACATCACAATTATCAGGTCCATAAAACACACACAAGAAAAATTAGCAATCACAATATTAAAAGCATCAAAAGATCATAGAATAATGTATTGAATAATTTAAAATATGTGCATTATATTATGAGGAGAAAATATTTATTATCTTTATTTTGATAATTAAAATATCAAAATCAATAACAAATTACTTGAGACATTTAAATTTTTCTAAAGGCATATATTTTATCTTATTTTACATATATTATCTTTCTTAAAATATTAGATTTATAGTGAGTTACATCATATATTAAGATTAAATTAAGTTATATTTAAAACAAAGATTAAATTGAGTGATATTTACATTGGTTGAACTAATCATACCTATGTAATAAGCTTATCATACAATATGATTGGCTAATATTTGGATCACATAGAGCATCATCTAAAAGCAATCCTAGTAATATGTTTTTTATACTATTTAGATAAGTACATTGATAGCCTACTAAAAGATGTATTTTGAGTTTTAAGTGTTTTGATATTTCATATAATATGGTGTCAACTTTCGTATTAATGTTATACATTTATTAGGAGGATTAAACAATGGATCAAATCAAACAATAAGAGAAATTAAAATTTGTTGTATTATTATATGATTGTGATCTTCATATCATATGAGTATGTCATTTGTTATCTTGAAAGATGCAAAACATTGATTATTTTTGTATAGTACAATGATATTTATTATATTTATATGATTTCTTTATTTGTTTAGTGAGAGTTTAAGCCTTAAGTTATGAGCATATTAACTTTTATTATATCTATGAATAATATTAGAACTTAGTCATATATTAAATAGATTTGTATTATAAGAATATAATCTTAATAGCATATAAGTATGATACCTTATAATTAGTATAAATGAGTTTATTATAAAACATAACATGATGTATGATCTTTTATTGTTTAGCATTTTTTGAGGGATTAGAATTTAGATCCATATAGTTTTATTTTAGCCATATCATATAATGTCTTTATTATATGTGTATGATACATTTTGCATAATAAAAATAAGTCAATTGGATGTTAGTGATTAATAAGACAATGATGTCAATGATGTATCATACTTGTGCAAGTGTGTCTCTTATTCAATTGTTCTTTGGTAATATAAATTATTGTATTAAATTTTATTTTGTTAGTTTGTCATATTATGGGGACCTTTATTTGATCCTTTTTGTAGGTTTTTATTAAGTTGGTATATTAGTTTTTATTAAGTCATTATGTTTGTTTTATTAAGTTGTTGTGTAGGCTTTTATCATGCTAATATTGTTGGCTTTTATAGAGTCAATGTTATAAGTTTTTATTAAATTGATTCTATAAGCTTTTGTAAAACTAACGTTATAAGATTTTATTAAACTGATGCTAAAGAATTTTGTTAAGTCAATATTTAGTAGATGGCCTAGCTTTTTGACTTGAGGTTGATGTAGATTCGAGCTTGAATCGAATGACTTAAAATGTTTACGTGTCATTTACCTGTTTTACAACACAAGTGGTTTAGAAAAGACTAATAATATTTTTATTAAAATTAGTGTTTCAATAGATGAAAAAATTAAGAAACAAAAATTTTTAATTATAGTATTAATCAAGTTATTGAGTTCACATGAGTTTTATAAATTGCTTATCCTCTCTTGTAAACTTTGCACTTCTATTTTTATAATAGCATTAGGATTAGAAGCTCCAACATAAGTAATAAATGATTAATGAGATTCTTGTGGAGGGGTAGCATCACTAGATGGTTGTAATGCATGATAGCATTCTATGGTTAGTTGATCCTCATGCACTTAAGTTGCACTAACCTGTTCAAAATGAATTTGAACAAAATACTATATCCTTTTCATGTTTGATCCCCTAATGGATCTAAGAATGTAGTCTACATATTTTGATCTTATGGCATATTTATAATTGATAATCAAAGAATTTAGATGTCCAAAAACTTAGGTTAACTTTCTTCTTATATTTTTGGTTCCTAATTACAAGGATCTTATTCACCAAACAAAAGATTGTCTCTACAAGATCAGAAGTCTCTTTTTTCAAGCAATGTCAAGTGACAGCTATAAGGTGATGTGTTTTCTATCACCATCCTTTGGCATTATAGTGCTTACTAAGTAAACTCAATGGATAAGGAGATTAACCTTTTGTACATGATTGCCTTTTCTCAAATTGTAAATCAACTTGTTCACTTCAGTCTAGTCAAAGTTTGAGCTCTTACAATTTAGCCATAAAATAGAACAAGATGCAAAAACCTAAAAAATCAATTAAGATCTTCCCTGGTGATCTCAACTTAGGGCATACATAGGTATGATTTAGCTGCACTAAAGTCCACTAAAATCTCTAAGATTATGTGAAAGGATTTAATCATGCTACTATTAATTGGATGCCTTAATTAGAGTGCTTTCTCAATTCAACTCTATTCAAAGTAGAATAGGATTGGATCACCTTGACTAAGTTGTATATATTTTAAAAGCATCTAATTTAATGCAAAAGCCCACAACTATCCATCATCAATCATTAAAATCAAATACAACAATATTATACAACAATATCCACCTTGATTTTGATGTAGTAGTTATGCCAAAAAAGGATTTGATTCATATTTATGAAACCCTTCACAAATTCGGTTCCTTCCTTCTTGACTTGCATGGTTGCTATTGGATTTCTCCAATTCCTCCCTCTTATTTTTCTAATTATTTCTTTCTCTCTCCTTTTTCTCTCTTTAGTAAAATCTCATAATTTTCTTTTCTTTCTCTTCTTTCTCTTTTCCTTTGACTTAGCTCCCTAATTCTTTTTTATCTTCCAATATTACTCCTTTTTTTAAAATCTTTTCATAATATTTTTGTTCTTAATCTTTTTTTTTAAAATATTCTTCAATACTTCATTTTCTCCTCCTTTTCTCCTACTAAATCTCACAATTTCCTTTTTTACCTCTTGCTCTCTTCCCCTTATTTTTTTCATGGTGTTATTTTTATTTCTTCTAGTGTTATTCCCTCACTCTCCTTATGTCCTTTCTATTTTTTTCTACTTGGCAATACATGCTCTCCCATTCTCTTTCTTTATCATGACATTTCTCATAGTGTTATTCTTCTTTCTCTCTCTCTCTCTCTCTCTCTCTCTCTCTCTCTCTCTCTCAATAATGGTGACACCACTTTCTTTTCTTCTCTCTTCTCTCCATGAATATTAACATCCCACCCTCTCTGCTTTCTATCTTTACTGATGACTATCTCCCCTAATAATTCTTCTTCCCAAGTAATAGAACCTCCAGTGATAACCCACTTAATCAACCTCCCATACTTTTCAAAACATGCTTTATGTATCAACACTAAGTGCTCGCAATCTAGAATTTAAAAATATGTTGATTTGTGAGCACCTTAAATAGTGTACTAAAATGATAATTATATGATCTTATATTTGAGTATTTTATTAAAAAGATCTCATCATGAGAAATCTATTAGTATGTGATTTATAATTTGTAGATGTGGATTAATTTTTTTATGAATTTGTAAAGAAAATATTAAGTATCATTAGCCTCCCTTTCTTGCCCAAGAACTCAATTGTTATGTTTTGATACTTCAGGAGAAAGTAAGAAGAGAGAGAGAGGAGGAAAGAAGAGATCTTGAGTTATTATTTAAGGAAAAATCAAAGAAGAAAAGGAAAAAAGCTTGCAAAAAGAAGGGATTATCAAATTTGTATTGCAAAAAAAAGCATAGAAAGATAAAGATCCTACTAAGCTTTCTTCTTAAAGCATTTATTACTCGATTTGGATATTAAGGAAGAGATGTATGTGAATTTATAATTGAATTGGAGTGGCCAAAGACTATTACAGTTTTCAGTTACAAGGATCATACAAGGTGATAATTCGAATCGTATTGGTACTACATTGATAACTAGAGTTGGCAAAGGATTTAAGCTTTATTATGGAAAAATGAATTGGCTAAGCATTATAGTAGAACAATTAGTTGATAAACTTGTATGATGGGGTATGTAACGCTTAACTACCAAATTATCTAGTCTAATCACTTGTTCAATTTAACATTTGAGAGGATCGTATAAGTATGATAATAAGTACATACTATTCGTTTTACACAAGAGCTAGACTAGCATGTGGATTGAAAATTACATGGACAAGTAGTGTAGGTGGGACCCTTTGCATGTCAACTTAGTATGTAGATAGCACTAGTTCAAAAGCTAAAGTAATGACTACAATACTCGATAGCCATAAAGAAAGAATTTGTAATGCAAGTAGAGTGGGTAGGAATGAGATGATTGATAAAGTTAAAGGTAATAAAAAATATGATAAAATGACTTAAATGAAAAAAAAATAGAGTTGAAAGGATAAAAAAAGTAAGTTAAAAGTGAATCCAAGAGAATGCTACTAAATTAACTCAAATACTTAAGTCATCAAAAAATATACTTTCTTTAGCCACAACTAATTTATCATTCTTCTATTGATCAAGAGACTTTTAAATATGAGTGTATATATAATTATTTAATATAAAAGCAAACATTTTACCTACTTCTTAAAGATATTTAGGCCCAAACATTTCTTTTATTCAAAAGTATGCTTTTTAAATACTTCTTAAAGTCTTTTATTCCAATATAATTCCTTATAATAAAACTTACTTTTTACATATTTATTAAAATATTTTATTTATGTTTTTAAATATTTAAGACACATTCATTAATGTTATTGTCAACCATGTACCTATGATGATGTAAGGATGAATCATGATATCTTAAGGCTAACATTTGGATGTTCTCCAAATTTAAAAAGTGTATACATGTATTAAAATTTAGGGAACATTAAGTTAATTAATTTGAGTTTAAGACCTTGTTATGAGTCTATGTTATTGTTGTGTCATCATTTCGTACCTTTGTTCTACATCAATTGACAATACGATTCGTTGTTTGACTAGTATAAAGCATGGATCGTATAATACAATGTGAAAGGAGAAATATGAAAGAAAATAGTTTGTTATTATATTTTTTTGAAAAACTTTTGAAAGTATTTTATTAATAAAAGTTAATTTATTATTGGAAAGAGCTAATGTGAATTATGTAAAAAATAAAGAGAACTAATAAAGCAAAGAGAAAAAATAGTGGAAGAGGATTTTTAGAGCTATTATGTAAACAAATTTGACATGTTTAGGAGATCATGCTTATAAAAACAAATTATTTATATGATTTTTAGAGAAAAATTATTTAAAATTTTGATTAATATTACAAAATTATAAAAATTTTAGTGATCATAGAATTTTATGATTATTTTATTTTAAAATTTATGAAAAAAAATTTGAAGGCCATTTTCATTAAAAGATTTAATAAACTAAAATTAACCAAAGATTTTAATTAAAATCCATAATTTTATATGATTTTTTTAATTTTCCCAATTAAAGCTAAATATCTAATGAAAATTGACAATCAAAACTAAGCTAAATGTCCACTATTAACCATGAAAATGGTAGAAAAATTTAATGGAATTTGAGCAAAGTGTAATCTTCACTCTTCTAAAGTTTCAGGTATTGAGTTGTAACAAATTGATAGCTTGAAAGATTTAGGAAAACTAAATTGATAAGAACAACTAGGGATTGCAATATGGAAAAAGTTGGTGCTTATAAAAAAGGGGGATTTAGTTCTGGGAGAGAGTTTTGGTATTACTTTAAAAATATTGGAGATGATTGTGAGTGATTGTGTATTTGATAGAATTGGATGACCAAGCTATCATGAATTCAACCAATTTATGAATTTTACAATTGAACGTTTAGTGAGAAAAAAGAATGGTGATATGTAAATAGAAAAGCTCGTCAAAGGCTATATTTCTAACAATTCAACTATAGGAGTGACTATAATATTAAATTTTGAGATATGTAACCAAGGACCTTGTAGTGCATAAAGTCATGTCAATTAGAAGCCTAAATATTTAAATTTGTTGAAATTACAAAATCATTCTTGGGGGGTGCTTAATGTTTTGCGATAATTGCCAATTAACATGTACTTGCTTTTATCACACATTGATTGAATTTATTCATGTCTTGCATAATGCATTGCTACTTTTGCATCTTTTCCATCACAAGTTGCAATGTATAATATTTGGGAAAATAGTTTTTGCAAAATCGTTAATTGATTGTATAAATTAGTGACATTACAAAAGATAACCAAAAGTAGGAAAATAAGAGATGGTTTAGATCATCTTCTTGGAAATGGGACAAGACACTTAGGAATAGAAGGTGTAACTCGATGAGAAAAAATTCTTAAAAGGTATAACGTAGGTATAAACTAAAGAGAAAAACTTTTAAAAGGGTGCAATCTAATTCTAAGAAAATTTGTCTACTAACCAAAACTAATGATATCTTATGACCAATGAAATTTAAAATGACTCAAGAGACCACAAAATTGAAAAAAAAAGAGAAACAACATAAAGGAATTCTTAAATAAATTTTTTATGTTACGAGCATGATTATTTAACATTTGTTATTTACTTTATTGTGATTTTGTTGACCTAGCATTTGGCACGACCCAAAAATTGTATTATTTTGCATTACAATTAGTTTGCCTACAAAGCAAGTCTTGGTTGGCTTAGTCTTTTCTTGACCTTAGTAGTTACAAGTGGAAATGATATAGCCAAGAGGATGAGAAATAGAAAGATGGCTTTGCCAAGAATATTTTACTAGTGTTGATATAGATATCATGTATTAGATATGCATAACTAGGATGTATGTGTTGCTATTGTCATAGTAAAAGTTATTATGTGAAGTAGTATTTATAATTGTAAAGGAATGTTAATCAAAATGGGAAAAAAATCAAACTGAAATCTTTGATATTGTAAAGAATGATGAATTCTTATTATGACAACTAATATGGTTTTTATTTTGGTATAATTTCTATGACAATTTTGAATGACCTTATTTTAAAGAAAATAATTATATAATAAATACTTTCAAAGAAAAAAGATTCTTTCTTAAGTGAGAAAATAGTTCTACTATTTTTCAAAATAAGAAGTTTTATATTATGAAAAATAATAATCAAATAAGATTTGTTTGCATAAAAGATTCTATATGAATCTATATACTCATAAGAAATGGTTTAAAAATTATGTAACAACTTCTTTTATATTTTTAAATAAATTTAGGAAGACATTATAACTTATTTGGCTTATCTATCCACTCCCATCATCATCCTGATACAAGATACCCATCTTACCTTTGACCACTATCAAGGAAATATTTTTGATTTATTATCCAATCCTTTCACAAATCAAGGGCTTCCCTTTAAATAATTAAGTCTAGTGTTATTAGTAAAAAAAAGTCCTACAATATAGCTTAATACATATAAAACATATTAGTTTGATGAGAAACATCAATACCCATGCATCGATAATAGAGAATTCATTATAACTTATGGTAATATACTTGTGGCATATAAATCATAGATTGTATTAATGTAATGATATATCTTAAGAATTTATTAGATCTCATCATCATACACAAGTTGAGGAACATGTATGTGACACCTAACATCGAAGAGGGTGCAGAATGAATGTTGGATAATGCCTTGAGAAGGCAAACTTGTAACAGACTTCTAAGAAAAGGGATATAGTGATGAATTGTTTCACATTGACTACTAAGAAAATGATTATGATGTACATATGAGATAATTTTTTTAAGATGTTGGAGCTCTTTTGTTAAAGCAAAACCTATTTGGGTCTGTATGAGATAACCCAATGCGGCAACTTCTTAACATAATGAGACCACAATATCACATTTTATATAATAACTGAATCTCACTATTTGATATGATTTGAGGATGAATAAAGTAAAGGTTAGTGTGCTTATGACACTCAAGACTTAACAGGATAGGGAGTTAATGTAATGTGATGTCTTAATAGGAGAATCACTAAATGAGTGACTTCTTATAGGCTTCTAGATGAAAATATAAAATGATGAATTATCTCATATTAACTACTAAAAAAATGATTCTGATATTAATATGAAATGTCAGTCTTAAAATAATAATGCATCTTGTAAAAATAAAACTCATTTTGGTTAGTATGGGATTACCCAATAAAACAATATTTCAATATAATGAGATCAAAATGTCACAATATAACACTTCACATGATTATTTTTAATATGTTAGATCTTAGCACCATGTCGTCACAATGACTATACATTATATGTTATATTGTATAAAATATTTATTATGATGTAAGATTTTATACCCTGAAGGAATTACGTGCTGATTGTTCATAGCATAAACATTGGAATGTACCATTAGTACAATTATTGATAGCATTTCAAAAGAACTTTTTTGCATATCACTATATACCATTGATTCCTTTATATGACATTTAATAAATACAATTTTTAGGAAGTATAATTAGGTGGTGCAAGTTGTATCACTTTGTTTAATCTTAGGACAAATGTTGAATCAATTTAGCATAATTAGTTCTCATTTATATTAAACCCAAACCTTGAAATTTTTTTGCTTGCACCTAGTTGAGGTATAGGTCCAATAAAGTAAAATTAAAAAAAATATAACCAATTAAGTGAAGATTACATCTAGAAGTCATGCAATTTATTGGTTTTGAAACATTTATTATGGAAAAGCTATTTGCCTAGTTTTGAATAACATTTGATCATTAGGTAATCGGCAAAATTTAAAACTCATGGCCTCAACTATGATGAATCAACAAGTTTGATTATGTGTATAACTTTCAATTCACCATCTTTTATAATTGTTTATAATTTGTGATAAGTAACATATTGTCGTAGTCAATGGTGGGTCTTTGGTTCCTCCCACACAAGATCAAGCATTGGCCTAGTTTGAGCTCAAGTTATGATTTTATATTTGGTCAAAGTTATTATTGTTATATTATTTTGACATAAAAGTAACAAAAACATCCCAATTTTTAGCCTCTTGCACAAACAATTGGATGTTTAAGTACTATTTATTAAAAAAGAATGCCTTGTCACAACATGAAGGTGTAAAAAGTAGACCTTCGCCATTGGTAGATGATTGGTTACATCTCATTTTTAGAGGATTTAGTGTTTACAATATTTTCCCACCAAGTTTTACATAATCAAATGCCAATGTTTAAGCCTTTGAAATAGGGACTAAATGAAGGACTTGATCGTTTTCGATTGTACTATTTAAGTCTTTCTCTTCTACAAACAAATCATTTGAAATTAGGTAATCTTCTTTAGAATAAAACTTCTTAATTGTCTTCTCATTGTGATAAGCATGCACTCTGAGAAACATTGCACTGAGAAGCAATGAAAACCTTTATATAATACCAAAAAATTATAGCAAATAATCAAGGAGAGTATGCTTCACTCATGATGGACAGATGATTTGATACAGATGCAATTAAGATATCATCCAGCAAGTCATCTTTCTTCTCCCTGCAAGCTTTCTTCTGCTCTACTAGCTATTCTTTTTTCAAGTTTTCCTAACCAAAGCTTGCCTTCCCTCTTCCTTCCTATCAAACTTTTTTCACCTTGTTTCCTTCCAACCTAAATTACCATACAGTAATCCAAGAACACTTGAAGGGTCCCTCTACCTTGATTTCTCTGCTTGATTCATTCCTCTTTATAGCAAGAATTATCCCCCAGGTGTCTATAAATGATAAGCTACTTTGCTTCCTGTGTTGCTATCCATGATGGTCTTGGTTGTCAGGTGACCAATATGATGAGTACTTCAGCCATTCTGCCTCTTGAGTATGAGGAATTGATGTTACCTGCTCAAACATGCAACAAGTAAAAAACCAACATAAATGGAAGTCTTCAAAGAAAAGCAAGGACAAGACCAAGTGTTAGTTTAACTTCAACATACTTTTCATTAATCATTTAGGTTGTATCTTTTCCTTTATAGTTAATTAATTGGTTGGTTTTGCCTTAAAAGATTGTAAAGGTTGTTCTTAAGAATTAATGTCTGATGTGAGCCCGCCAAGTTGAGTTCAAATCTGATGATTAGAAGCTGGAAGATACAGTTATTTAGTAGGCATTCAAATACAAGAAGCCTCTTTTTTCCTTTATCTTTAATTGTCTTTAACCCTTTCTCTTTATCTTTTATAAAACAAATACTTAAAAAACATATTCTTTGTCTCTCCATGCATGTGAGGTTTTGAAACCAGTTGATAAAAGGAAGTAACAGACCAGCTTCAAGATGGCTTCTGTGTTTGATCTTTCCGTGGCTTTTTCAAAGGAAAGAAAGGAAGGTTCTGTTTTTATCTTCGCCACCCAGTGGGGTTGCTTATGTTTGCATGTCCTACCCTTTCACTCTCTCTCTCTCTCTAAACCCCTAAAACTCCATCCTTTCTCTCTCTTCATTTGTATATACCATGCATTTTCTATGTGAAAAGAATTTGCTTATAAGAAGCAAGGGGTCTCTTCATATGTTTGGAGAACTGCGTTCAAATCTGAGATGGTGATCACCAAATGAAGCCATGTTATCAAACACCATTATGGTTCGATAGCACATTCTAACATCATCAATCACACTATGTTTTCACCTTCCCACGTTACTGCAAACTTTTGAAATAAATCGAGCATGAATAAACTATTATATATGAAAAGAGTTGAAAACAAAATTAGGGTTTTTTAGAGTGTATTGTTTATTAGGAACAATGATGATTCGATATGAATAGTAAGCTTTTTTTTTTTTTTTTTGCATGAATTGTTTAGGATGTTCTTTGTCTTTGATGATTGAAAACAAATAATCTAGTCAAAATGGAGTTTTGAAAAGTGGAAACCAAACAAAGACTTGTAAGCAATAGACTATGACATTTTTCTCCTCTACCCTAAATTAGTTGTAGCTGATGGCAGTTCTAACAACCCTAACCCACCCAAGAAAAAAGATAGGAAATTAAGCATAAGAACAAGAATACAATTTTGTATTATGCAGTACTAGAAATTAATGGAAAAGGATGTAAAAACGATAACTCACAGATTTTATATCAGTTGAAGTGCAGCCCATTATCATCTCTTCCAGGCCAGCACCAGCAGACCTCTCAACTGGCTTCTGCTGCTGTTGTGGCTGATGCTAAAATTACAAACAATGAGACTTAAGTTTTTTTTTTTATCAGTTTTATTAATATTTTGTTAATGAAGTACCTGAAAGTTGTCTTCTTGGAGAAGAATTCTTGAGATATGGAAGGCGTCATCGAGGACCATGGAGGACTTGTGTAAGGTAGATGGAGAGACTACAGTTGATATAGGGTTGCTGGGCCGGCTGACGTGGAAGGCAGCACCAGACGCCGGCGGTTGCTGGCAGCGATGCCGGCCAGGCTGCAACTGTTCTTCTTTGCCATGGACTACCTGCTCAAGTAATTCTGTAAAATCATAACGTATTCCCATGAAGAAGTACAGTATAGTTTTTGTCTTACTAACAGATAACTTAGTGTGGCATTTACACAAAAAGCTAGCATGCAACGCTACGAAGAAGGAAAGCTTGGTATTTTACAGTTGGGGGTTTTGCCTCACCTCTTCGAAGGTCTTCCCAAAAGGGGAAAAGCTGAAGCGATCCGAACCTTCAGCCATTTCTGGAACAGCAGCAACGGAGCCAAGTTCATGCCTCGGTTGGTTTGTCCCTTTCTTGGAGGTACAGCAGCTTGCATGGCTCCCCCCGCCGGTCCTCTCCGACCAGCCGCACTGTCGCGGCTGAGTTTGGTAGAATATCTTGGACACCACAAGCTCCCCCTCCTTCTCCTCCTCCATCTCGCCAAGATGGTATTGATGCATCACCCAGTTGGTCTTCTCCGGCTTCCGGTGCTTGCCGAAATTGGTGTACAGGACAAGGATCTTCTTGCACCCCTTCTGCCTCCCTCCGACCGTCACAGGCCTCGTCTTCCCTGTCTTATGCCATCGCGTCTCTGCCTGGATCTTCCTCCTCTTCCTCGTCCCCGTCGTGTAGGCCTTCGACGGGCGGTGGAAGAAGTGCTTGCTCAGCCCGTCCCTCGTCACGCCTTGCGCGGTATTCCATAAATCTCACGGTAACGAACGAAATTTATGCCGAATGCAAGACGGATTTAAAATCAAATGAATAAAAAAACCTGGGAGCTTCTCGGGATGCGTGTAGCAGATGCCGTCCTCTCCCTCGATGGTGGGAATGAACTCGTCGATGAGGGGGTGGGATCCCGTGCCGAAAGCAGGGACCTTTGCTTCCAGGTGCTCGATGAGCTCTTGATCGCTTGGATCAAATTTAACGCCGGCCGGAAGCCCAACCCAATCCTACGCAGATTGCAAGAGAATTGGATTACAAAGCTTTCATCCTTTTGGGTAATTGACTGCGTTCTTACCGGCTTCCTCTCAATCCTGTGGCCGCAGCTGGGGCAGAGTTGGGTTCCGCTCATCCCATGCTCTTCAAGCTTGGCATCGATGAGATCTGTTGAGCTTCTGCTCATGGCTGACCGAATTCATTAATTTACAGCGAGAGAAAGAGAGAGAAGAGCATGGCGTTTTTAGGGTTCGTGAATCAGAGAAAAAGAGCACAAGCAACGAAACGGCCCACACAGCAGTGAGATATTGTTCTGTTACGACAAACAAAAGAACGTCAAATGGAAGAGGAAGAGGAGAGGTAGAGAGAGAAGCACTATACGATGTTTGCTCGTCTTCTGACAAACGAAGAAGACGAAGAGATATCAATGGTTTCCTTTTACCTTTCAGAAGGAGAAAAAAACGAAGAGTGGGAGAGGCCAAGGTGGCAGGAACTCACATGACATCCTGAAATGATGATCCTTTCGGCTCTGCAAACTGTAAGAGATAGAGAGAGAGAAAGATAGACTTGAGAGAGAGAGAGAAGCTTGCTTTCGAAGCAAGGGAGATGGAGCAGTAGACCGTCATGGATTCCTAATAAAATAAGACGAAAAGAGCAAACTTGAAGAAGAAGCACGGCTTAGTGTCGTGTTGTACAATTTGATAAATGCACCCTGATTTTCCTTAACGCTTTGGATTTTGGGTAGAATGTTAGTACATTTTTTAACGAAATATATATATTTATATATATATATATATATATATTGTTGTAATCATGGATTAAGAGATTGTTTGTTATGCACTAATGTGATGAAATTAATAAAAAGAAGTAAATGTGAATAAAGAATATCTAGATTTAAATGAGTCATTTTTTTTTCTCAAGTCAAATTATACACTTTTTATAAAAACAAAAAAAATAATTATAAAGACTTTTTATGTTTCAATAAAAATCATAAAAAAATATAATTATAAGTTTAATATTTGTATCTTTTTTTAAACAAAAGCTAAAAATACAAACTAGGTCTTATAGTTTGACATCCATTCTCGTCCACCCGTCATCGATCTCAAAGGCTATATATTATCGTCAACCACATCCACCTATCTATTTTCATTGACTGCAATCAATAATCATAAACTAGCGTCATCATCCATCACTTCCTCGCTTCAGGTATCATAGCTAATTTCCCTCACTTGCTACCAACAAGTAATGCATAACATCGATAATTGTAGTCGTCCATTGTTGCCCCTATTCAATGTCACTCACATCAATCATGGTAGTTAAGTAACCTTGCATGCTATCACAATTTCTTCTCTTTCATTATCAATGAAAAACAAAACAACATAAGAGAGAAAGGATGAGTCCATTGGGTATGGGGCAAAATAAGAGACAATAAGTTTGGTTAAAAAGCTAAAATTTGGAAGAAAAAAGAGAGTTTTACTCATTATTTTTTTATAAAAAATGATAAAATTTGTTAGGGTATTAAATAAAAGTTGCAAGGTTATGCACCAAGAAGATTCCCTTATAACTTCATAGAAACTAAGTTGAATTGATGGGTGAATTTCCCAAACTTTGCAATCAATTTAAAAACCCTAAGTCTAAAGTAAACCTTATCAGGGTTAGAATTTTTTAGTAGTAAACGTCTATCAAGGGAGATGATGATGATGAAAATTGTGGAAAACTTTCAAATCTATAATGCAATCAAGCTTGACGAATCCTAAAAGGCATAATAACATAGGAAATTTCTTTTGGATTTTTAGGAAGTTTTCAATAAGATGGTGGATAACATAAAAAGGGAAATTTTATGTAAAAGTGATGATAAAAGGCTCACGAACATAGAAAATATATAAATGATTTGAAAAATCACTTTTTCACAAAACCATGATGATATAATTGAGAATAAAAACCAATGTTTAGCATGGTGATGGAGTCAAGCACACTAATCTTTGCATCAATTGATAGGTTTGCATCAATAACACAAGAAAAAAACATAAATTTGGATATCACACCAAGAAACTTGTTTAAATTCATTAGTATTCATGGAAGTTTATTTCTCCAAATGGTCCACATTGTCTAGATCTTGGTATAGAGGTGTCATTTTATGTTATGACTTTTGTATTTTTTTCATTATATTGTTTAAATTCTAAATCTAAAATATGTGAAATAAACCTAGCTCTTATACATGAATACACAATATGAAAAAAAAAGTATAAAATTCAAACAGATTATAAGGTGGACATTTAAATAATGAATGTAAATGAAATGTCTAAGGTTGTGCTCCATAATAAAAACATTTAATGTGATCAAAGTAAAGTCCAAAATTGATAAAAATATTTAATGTGATAAAAAAATTTATAAAAATTTACTAAGACCTTGATCATAAATTTGAGTTCAAAAAGGTGGTATGAAATGAAATTAAAAGTCAAAAAGGATTTAATGAGAAATATTAAATAATAATTTTGACCATTTTAAGTTTGAAAGTTATTAAAAATGCTAAATATTGCCAAAATAGATCAATCTTATTCAACGAGTAGATCTTGTTAAGATAAACCATACAAAATTAGTTAGCAAATTTTTGAAAATCAAATAAAGTAAAAA
Source organism: Vanilla planifolia (assembly GCA_023846275.1). Classification (NCBI taxonomy): domain Eukaryota; kingdom Viridiplantae; phylum Streptophyta; class Magnoliopsida; order Asparagales; family Orchidaceae; genus Vanilla; species Vanilla planifolia. The sequence continues at coordinate 4,322,068 of CM043877.1, forward strand.
TTATAATAATTGATATAATTTTCAAATTTTAATTAAAATAAATTTTTAAGTAACTCCTGAAACTCTAATTTCCCTAAATTCCAACTTAATCGAATGGAAAAGTAGACTCAACTATTGACTATCCAAATCGATGGTAAACCACTAGATTCAAAGAGGTGGGAAGATGAGAAGGTGTCTATGTGAGTTCCTGAAGGTATGTGACCAAATGAAGAGAGTTGAAGCATCAAAAGAGGGAAAAATATCAAAGTACTTATAAAAGAGGACGAGACTCAATATGGGAATTTTGAAAAAATTAGGTGTAGTTGGGGCTATGGGCTTAGAGGTATAGAAAGAGGATAGGAAAATTTCGAAAATTTAAAATACATAAGCTTATATATTTATATATATGTTTGATGTAATGTTATATGTTGCTTAACAACTCTAATAAGAAAAAGAATTAAAATTATAAATTTTGAGGATATTTGTGATTCACATTCACATTGTATGATTTTTTTCACTGAACTGATAATGGTCACCTAAACATATTTTATGACTTAACATTTTAGGTCAATATGATACAAAGAATAAAATGCAATTAGAGTATTAAGTGAGCAACTCATGAACTATTTTAGTTAGCAATAAATTATTTTTTCAATATTATGTATAAGTTATTATGATAGTTTTTTTTTATTTCATTAGTATGGGCATGATATAGTGCATTATAAAAAATGATTTATTACTTTCACTTTCTTTTGAAAATGATTTTCGAAGTGAACTTGAAATGGGTTTGGAGTGATTTTTTCATAGAATTATTTATAAAAAATTGATTTGTGAAAATCAAATAAAAAGTGAAAGGATTAGGTAATGTGACATCGACCCCATTTGATTTAGCATAATATATTTATTATTTAATATAATGTTGTATAATATGCCTTAATAAAAATTGATAAAGTGATGATGGCTACTAAAACAAAAGAAACAATTAGTCTTAATACAAATAGAAAAAAAAGAAAAAAAAATGGGATAGAAACAAAACTTGATAAAGGGTTAATGTGATTTTATAAGTACATAAATGTCGATTGTCCAGAATGGCAACTACACACTATAATAACTAGTCCAAAGATAAGACGAAAAAAACCATTATTTAGGGCTAATAGGCCTATGTCAATTGCCTAAATTGGAGACATTTATTTCAAAACAACATATTCAAATATGAGCCAAATTTGTTTTCATTTAGGGCTATTCTTATTTGATATAAACCCAATCTTTCTTATATAATATGAAAATTCTTTCTCTTAACCAATTAAGAGAAAAAGAATTTTGTCAAAAAAATAAAGATAAAATATTAAATAAAATTATATGAAGATTTACTGAACATGACATGTTATATTTATATTCATTGTATGAGATTAACTTATCGTATGACATAATCCAAACATTATTTATTTTATTTATATGTAAATGATTTTATCATTGAGTAAATGACAATTATCTTAGCTTACTTTATAACCTAATAAATTCATATTATAATGAGACATAACACATAATTATATAAAAAAGTGATAGATAACATCATAAGTTCTTAGTTTAAATATTGTTTTACTTCTATTATGAGTTGTGTAAACTATTACATTATCTTTAATCTTTTATTTTAATAATTGAACATGTATTAGAACCTTATTCTATTGCAAATTTATGGAACTTTATTTTAAAAAAAATTGTAAGAATTATATAGTTTTCAAAGTTTATTTTAAATTGGTGTTCATTATAAATATTTTTAATTGCTTTCACTATGATTTAAAATGGTTTTTAAAAGTTTAACCTAAAATTGGTTTTCAATTTAGTTATTGATTTTGTGTTATATATTAAAAAAAAATTTTCAAACCCAAAGGAAAAGTAAAAAAAAATAAATGGCATGATATTAAACCTAAGAAAAATGGGTGAAGGGCATTGTAATAATTCAACTTCATACATGCTATGTGGCAAAAAAAATAACAATAAAGTGAAATATTATTTCTCCAAATGTATTATCTCATAATAAAAAAAAAACTGAGACCTTAACACACAATATAGAACATGATAAGATACTTACAATATTTTAAGTTTTAAGTTGACATTAAAGATCTTTTACTCAGTGGTATTGACACTATAATAAGTCATAAATTAGTATCAATAATCTCTTAACCATTGGTACATTGTAATATCCTTAGGTAAGTAAATTATTTAAATTTTCTATTTTATTTTTATTTAAATTTTTTGGGATATTATTTTAATTATTTAATTTGACAAAAATAATAATTAGCCAAAAAGAGAGGCATGACTCTCAAAGGAGGAAAGTAAATTTCAAATATTAAAGTTCTAAATTTTAGATCAAATTAATCACATTAGGTAGTTCAAATGTTGAACTAAAGGAAAACAAACATTTATATATTAATATTTTTAATTTTATTAGGATAGAAAGTTATTAAAAATATAAAAAAATATTAAAAAAACAATCAAATTTTTATGACATGTAAAGCTTATGAGATATTTTATTTGAAAAATAACAAATAAATTATTAAAAACCATTTGAATTGAAAAATACATGAGATTATCTAACGGCCTAACATTTTAAATAAAATATTTAAATAATTCTTGTATATATATATATATATATATATAGTTAGAGGATAATTAATTAAACTTAAACATTTTATCTTATATTAATCCTAATCATAAGGCCACAATTTATTATGATAAGGAGGATTAAATAATTTATTTAATTAACTTATTTTTCTAAATAGGTAGTGATGGCTACAATAGAAATAAATAAAATAAAATCTTTCATTAATCCTACAGCTATGGGAGACACTTTTTTTTGGAAAGCCTATACTAACCTTTTATAGAAGAAATCATAAGGATTTGAAGAGAGAAATATTATCAAAACTTGTGGAAAAGAAAAAGAAAAAAATTACAAAATTCAACAAGACACGTGAAAGAAATGTTCCTTAAGACATATCTACTACTTTAGTCACAAAAGATATGTGAACTATATTATTTTATGCATATGGATATTGATTGTTATACTAAAATCACTTGGTCTATGCTTATGTTTTTAATAAAAGTCATGGATGAGTTGTAGGCATTGAGTATGTTCAAAGCGCATCTATTTATTGTTTTTTATATTTGTTACACCCTTGTGTTTGATGAGTCAAGCATAAATGTTTATATTTTATTTAGGCTTGATTTTAAGTAAAATTGTTAATATTTAATTAAATCAAGCCATGTATTTCACATGTCTAAAATAGTGGTCTCTAAGGACCTTGAAGCCATGGCATACTTCAAGGAAATTTGAGACATATACTAAAATTTTCATATTTTAGTTTTTATTAATTTTTCTTGAAATTGAGATGTCCAATTTTTGAGATTATGAGGCACACTAGTAGTATTAATATTTAAAAATGTTATAAAATTAATAATTATTGAATTTTGATTTTTGGGCCAAGCTTTATTGACAAAAGTATAGACATTGGTATTTGATTTTTTAAAATTATTTAGGAATATTTTTCATAAATTTCTTTTCATAGTCATTTAGAAAACTTATAATACTATGATAATATAAAATTATTTTGGTATACTTATATTTAAAATTTTAGTACAAAAATTCTTCTAATCAACCTTAAAACAGCTTAAGTCTCAAGAAAATTCACTGTAGCACTGGGCGGGCCGACCCATCACGCAATTAGCCCGTCCAGGTCTTTTAGAAATTAAAAAAAAAAGAAATTGGTTGACCCAAAAAGGGCTAGCCAAGATCGCCCAAAGCCCGCAGAGAGGAGCTTTGCTAGGTCAAACTACAGCGAAGGTCAACGGTCAATGAACAGTGCATGGTCAAGTCAACCCGACCAGGTGATGAAATCCCGATCAAGGAAGGGGGGAGCCAGCCCCACAGAGGCTCGAGTATTAAACAGCGCAAATTCTTTATAAAGCGGTGTGCCGACTTTTGTTCTGCAGTGTGGGACTAAAAATCTCACCTTATAACTTCTGCAGGATCCAAAGGCGCAGATCAAGCCCGCCCAGATCCAACGCGCGAGATTGAAATCGAACGACTGTTTCGCGAGTTTAATCGATGCCGTTCATTCAGCGCGCGGATCCAACGCTCCAGATCAAAATCGAACGGCTGTTTCGCTAGTTTAATTGGCGCCGTTCGTTCAGTGCGCGGATCCAACGCTCCAGATCAAAATCGAACGGCTGTTTCGCGAGTTTAATCGGCGTCGTTCGTTCAGCGCGCGGATCCAACGCTCCAGATCAAAATAGAACGGCTGTTTCGTAAATCTGATCAGCGTCGTTCGATTTTGGGCCTAGATCTGACGGTGGCTGCTTTCCGTCCGTTGCCCAAACGACTAGTTATTTTTTAGGAGCCATTGAAGGATTTTTTTAGCTCAATTTTAAGCTCTATAAATAGGGAAGAATTAAGATTTATTTTTTTACCTTTGCTAAATTCTTTCAAAGATTTCAGATCTCAAATTCGAGCAATCACAAGCAAAAACGGTGCCTTCAAGCTCAAAAGGAAAACTGCAACAAGGCGCTTGAAATTAGAGGTTCATGATTTAATTTTTCTCATTTCTATCCTTTTAATTTTTTAATTGTGTGTGCCTCCCTTTTCTCCTATTTCTCCTAAGTTCTTTTTGTCAATCGTTGTATTTTTCGTTTTGGGGTAAGGGCATCCCGACAGTAGTGCTAAATCCTCGGGTTTGAGTTGAGCCCGGTGAAAAACTCAAGTAGGTTTGGGATTAGCCGTAGTAAAAATCCCAAGTAGATTTGAGGTGAACCATACGAAAAACCTCACTTGTAATTGGTGCATTTAGTGGATTTTTCCCAACACCGGTTAGGGGTGGACGTAGACTCGATTTTGAGTCGAACCACCTAAAAACTTTTGTGTTCAAATTTTTTTATTCATGCTTAAAGCTTTTAAGATTTTTAATTTCGAAAGTTATAAAATTTTTAAATACACAATTCACCCCCCCCCCCCCCCTCTCTTGTGGGATTTCCTTAGCACGAAACACTTCAATATTGGAATCACACTACCTTATCTATTTTATTTAAAAATCATGGATGAGTATTATTTGCAATGAGTATATATGTATGACTTATTGGTTGTAATCACCTACATGTATATTTAATTTTAGCACATTGACATAAATTTGCTTTGGATAAAATAGGATGACTTAATTGTATATCTCAAAACAAAATTTCCATTATATATGAGATCGATCCTTACATATTTTACATAAAAAATAAGATCTCAAAAACTATCTCTCAAAAAAAATTTATGAAAAATGCATCTACAAGTAATAATAATGATACTTTGTTGAATAATAACATGAATAAATTTAAGATGTAAAATAATTAGAAAAGAAAAAAATTTTTGTGATATTTTCTATCCTCTTTTAATCAATTTTTTTATTTTTAGAAAATGATCTATAACTTTTAATGATGCTATAAAATTAATTGATGTAATTCTTTTAATAAAGTATCAGTAATAAAAAAAATATTCCATTATACTAAATAAAAATTTGGTGCTTTGCATTTAACTCTTAGTAATAAAGCTATAGGATGTAAATAGATACTTGAAAAGAAAGTTAAACCAAATGGCTTCATAGATAAACTCAAAGTAAGATTAGTACTTAAAGAGAATACTAAAAAAATATGATATTGATTATTTTGATGTTTATTCTCCAATTACAAGAATTATATTGATCATCTTCCTCTTATTTTATCATTTTTATATAAATTATTCATACGTCAAATAGATCTTAGAACTAGATTCTAAATGATTATTTTGAAGAAAAAAATTATATGGATCAACTTAAAGATTGACATGAAAAGCCAAAAAAATAAAGTTTGTGAATTGTTAAAGTCATTATCTAGATTAAAATGAGCTTCTAAATAATGGCTATTGTAGATTATATATTGGTGATTTTGGTAAATATTTTATGTTAAATTATTGATAATTGTCTATTATTTTATGTTTACATGTGACAATATTTTGATTTTTGGCACAAGTACGAATAGTATTCATAATATAGATAACTTTTTTGTGAGTCAATTTGACATGAAAAGCTTAGAAAAATCTAATGTTTTTCTAGGTGTAAACTTTATTAAAAGTGATAAAATAATTTATATTGTATAATCACATTAGTAACTTGTTAAGAGATATAATTATTATGATATAGACCTTGTAAACAATTTATATGATCCTAATATGCATCATTAAAAGAGTTTAAGTGATCATGTATCTTGAAGTATTTTCAAATAATTTATTTACTTATATATCTAATAAATTATATTTGAACAAATATTAAATATGATATAGAACAATAAAGTCGATATATAAGTAACTCAAATAAAAGTCATTGAAATTCTTTAGAAAGAGTTTTCAAATATTTGTAAAGATCTATGAATTGTTTGCATGCATTGTAGTGATCTTTTATAAATCTAAAAATATAATTTATTATACTTGATATTGTAACTATTAAAAATGAATTTCTTAAAGGTTTATCATGTTTTTCATTTATTAAAAAGCATATGCCTATCATTTAAATTAATTATGATAATGTAGTGTCTAACATGGGATATACTGAGGGTAATGACCCAATTATGCCAAAAATCAATTTTCTTTTTATTTCCAATTATATTAGCTTTACTCATTGTTCTTCTTGATTCTTATGCTAAACATCTCTTGCAATTGAAATTTTAATACTAACATGGGTTGGTTAAACATTTTAAGATCAATAGATGAAGTCTAAAATGATCATGATCATACAAAATAATGCATATTTAGATCATGTCACATATAAGTGATATGCTTCTCCTAACTCTTTAATCAATTATACATATAATAACACAATCATTATGATTGAAGTAATAAATAGATAAATATGAAAGACAATTTAATACCTTCCAAGATAATGGTCAAATCTATTTTAAAAATTTTTTTATAACCAAATAAAATCATGCAAAGAAATTAATCAGTACTTATATCTATAATACAAATACCCAATTGTAAGATATAAATATATACATCTCATATAAAATTAAAAAAAATAATAATAAAAATGCAAATACATCTCATTCAAATGTACCACATAATAATCCTTCCAAAATATCTCCTCTCATATACCATTCTACACCCCATCTCCATGTGGATCATTGGCTTGACTAATGATATCAATAGTTAATTAACTTTTCAAAGTTTAACAAGTAAATTACAAAATAAAAATAATATCATAATAATGAAATGATATAAGTGGATAAAACATTATATAAAAAATAATAACAAACCATGGTTTTTAAAAAATTATCAACTAATTTTACACAATTGTCTTTAATGAGTTTTGCCTATCACACTATTTTAGTATTTTTTTTTAAAAGACTTCTAGTATTTTTAATAATTTATTTAATATAAAATTCTTATAATTATTATTTAATTATGTTCTTATTTTTATTATTTGGCTCTTACTATTTCTTTTATACCAATATAATTTTATTATAATCTTTTTATATGTTTTATATCTTAATCTAATTTCATAATTTTTTACATAACTTGATATTTTAATAATTTCTATAATATTCTAGCTCCGATAACTTAATTGATTATTAAATCATCAATATTATTTGATTTTATAGCTTAGAAAATTCTGATCTTCATCAAATGTCTTTGAATTCTTAATAATTTATATTCTTATATTAATAATGCATCTCTTTTCTTAGAAATATCATACTTGATTTTCGATGATGTATAGCATTTTCATAATTTAAATAAATCTTAATTTTTTTTATCAAATTTTAAAAAATAATTTAATATAATTAAGAAAATATTTTTTAACACATTTAAGATGTTATATTTTCCTTCTTTTTTATCTTTTTTTCTAACTTCTCTCTCTTATTCTTATTTTTCTTAATCAAATCCTTGAGACTAATCTTTCTCTCATCTAAAGCTGCATGGGTAAGGAGGTTGGCTAATCCTTTTGACCTATTAATTATGTTTAATTAATCCCTTTAATTTTTGTATTTTCAAAAAATTAAAATAAATGTATTTGACCTCAAAAAAATTATAAAATAAGTTTTAGGTACTATCAAAAATTAATATGTTATCAAGTCATTTTGATTTTAAAAATATTACATTATTATCAAATTATTATTATTTACATTCTATTTACATAATCTCATCACATAAGGTATTTTTGTAAAGCATAATTTTAAAATAGTATAACAAGGTTCTTCATCCCATATGGCATTCAAATCATATTTTAGTATATCATTTTAAGAATATTAAAATATTATGTGTTCGATAATCATTGTGTTGATAGAGTGTAATACAAAGATTAATATTGTCAAATAATTAAAAGTGGAAAGTAAATATTTTTAATTTAATGTTTGAAGGATAAAATTGTCTTTGCTATCATCATTTTTTTAGTTTTTTAATTAAAGTGAGTTCCAAAATATGATCTAAAAAAATCTAAATACATTTCAAAATGAATTTTCTTAAAAAAAAATTAGTTTGAAAATGGTGTATTAAATGGTACCTAGCTTTGGTTTTGTTAAATAGTAAATTGATTAATAAACAAATTATTTGAAATATTTTGTAATTAAATATTATTATATTTTTGAAAATATGTCAATAATAAGTGTTTGGTGAAATAATAATTATTTTTGTTAAATAAAAAAAAATCTTTGACTTTTTTGGTAAAAAAGTAAGATAATTTTTTTTTTAATTTTACAAAATGTGTGCCAAACAAAGCTTAAGAATTAAAGAGTAACACAAATTATTTGAGAATTAAATCTATTATTGCTAAATAACAATGATTTTATGCATCATATCAATTAATGTAGGAAACACAAGCAATCAAATTAGATGTAGGTGAATTTAGCTAAGTAAAACTACCATACAATATTATTTAAGAAAATTTAAATATTTGATTTAATAGTATTTTAAATAATATTTTTTAATAACATCATCTTGTCATTAAGACATATTGGCATATCTTATCCAAATTTAAATAAAATCTAAATGTCTAGCCTCTTGATATTAAAAAATATAATAAAAAACTTCCTTAATATGATCAAGCCAAACATAAAAATATTGATATTTTTTTAGTATTATTAATATGCAAATAAATAAGATGAGTATAAAAATAGCTTAAAATTATTAAAAAAATGTAAGAAATATTAAGATTTATATGATTTAGTCATAAATAAGGTCTAATTTTATACAAAGAGAATAGAATGTTATACCCATAAATAAGATGATTATAAAAATAAGTTAAAATCATTCTTTCTCAAAATCAAAATTAAACATTACTTAAAGTATTCTTCTAACTAAGAAAATTATTTAAAAAGAAATTCTAGACAAATTGATGACTTATGAAAGATCTTGACTTCTAAGTCAACAAAATTTATCCTTAAGATTTGTTGACATTGAACTCATGATAAGCGTCTCTACTACTACTTTAGGGTTCTTGTGTAAGAAATAGATATAATTTTTTTTTTTTGTGATATATGGCCTATATAATGGGTCACCAAACAAAACATCATAGATGTGTTTACATGTATCAAGATCCAATAAAATTAAATTCAAAATTATAATTAAAAAATATGTCTAAAATGTAGGTTTCCTTGTTTGAGAAAAGTATTTTTTTGATTTTCACCTTTAAATAAAAAAAAATTTTAATTGAATTCACCATTTTTAATAGGTACAAATACCTAGCATTGTTAATTACCATTTTAAAGCATAAGAGGAATATCTTATCAAAGCACAATGGTATGCATGCATTTAATGGTACAGAGGGATTGGATGAGGCCTTGAAATGAGATATAAAACATTAATATAAGATTAAATTTATATTTGATATAATTGTCATTTAATATTAAGTTAATAATGAAAAATAAGTTTAAAATTACTTTTTGTTTTTTATTAAAAAATGTTTATATTTGATAAATATGTTATCATTGGTATTATAAAATATTGGTTTATTTTTTATGGCTTGGTAAAAAAAATAATTTTAAATATCATTTTGAAATGACAAAAATCATCTCTTTTTATTTCTTTTTTTTTTAATTAGAATACTTCAAAATATGATTAGGCAAATATCAGATTATGTTTAAGAAAGCACTTTTATAAAAACCTAAGTTTGAAATGATTTATCATATAAAACATAACTTTCAAAATAAATTGAAAATTTTCATTACTTGGATAATCATGCACTATAAATACATAATGGAAGCTCTCATAACATGACTAACTCAATAAGATCTTATGCCAAATTGCAAAAATTAAGTTAAACTAAAAGTGGTGCAAAGACAATAAGTCTTAATTGAGCTTGAATATAAGGGCATAAAGTTCATTAAAAGAACTAAAATTTGAAGTATAAAAGAAAAAAAATAAAAGATTTAATTTTGGTTCATTACAATAATCATAACAAGAACTAGTTATAGCTTAAAGGAGTTAATCTTAGGCCAAACAAAGAGAAATCAATTAAATAATGGTTGAAAACTAATATTTTACAAGTTGAAATAAAACTTTTTAAGTCAAGTAATTGAAGGTTTAAATTTCATATAGTAATAAATTGCTCAAGATATGTGATGCATAATGAGTGATAAATGGTTGATAGCTCATGATAGGTTTAAAGTTGTCAACAATATAAGATTTCAATTTATATAAATATTCATAAATATAGAATACAATGTATGTTGTAATTGGTTTTGAATTACTCTCGTTATACTTTTGGTTTAATATTTTAAGTGTGGATAAAGTTTGATGATTTTTTCTTAATTTTGTGACACTATTAATTGTTATATATAATACTTTAGTGAGTATTATCTTTTTTATTCATCTTTTCAACTTATTCTTCATCATTGATGTTCCCATAAAGTTTTTATTCTTATTCTTCACTTTTCTTAATTTTTTTTCCATCAACAAACTCTTAGGTCTTATAACAACAACATATGACTTATCACTCAATGCCTCCTTACACAACATCTACAAAAGAGTTAATGGGTAAGACTTCTGTTATATATTATAAAAAAGGAGAAGTAGACATCATTTCCAAAGACTAAGTCGAGAAGACCTAATGAAGGATTGCAAAGATTAGGTTATACTAAAGGTTGACTTAATTAAGCATATGATAAAAACATCGAGTTAGAAACTTCTTTGTATAAAAAAATATGACAACACACAAGTTATTGGTTTTTTTTATATTTTATTTAATTATTAGTATTATGAAATCATCAAATTCTTAAGAGTGATCATTTTATGACTCTAAGCAAACTAAGACCTTTTTTTATTTTTTTTTTAAATTTTCTTGTCACAAAAGATATTTAATATAATTATACTATCCCTCTATTCTCCTTATTTTAAAAACATTCTATTACTTTATTATTATGCAAAAAGACACACAAACTTTGTAAAGAAATCACAAATAATTGACCATCATTCACGAGATGTTAATACCTGCTATGACTACTTGTCGTCATTTAAGGTGCACGTTGGCAGAGAACTCGCTCACATATAATTTTAATGATACAATCTTATGAAAACTCAACCTTAGTTCAAAAGTAAATCAAAAGTGTTCGATTATCTTAATTCAAGTAAAAACATTTTAAATTCTTGTCAATTTTTCATCATAAAGAGCTTATTTGACATTGTGCCTACTCAATTTGGTTCAATAGTAAATCAAAGGTGTTTGATATCTAAATTCAAGCAAAAAATAATTTAAATTTTTGTCAAATTTTTATGATAAATAGCCTATTAGAGAGACAGATAGAGTATTCATTTTCAAGTCATATCTAGACAATCCTATAATAGAACAAAATTAGATTACATTATATTTTAAATCAATTTTTTTAACTCTAAAGTTAGATTGATCACATTTGATCCAAACTTTAATTGGATACCTAAAAGCTCCTTTTAGTAATCCCAAGGTTGCATTAATTGGGAATATTTTTTTGAGTTTTAATTACTAAATTTAGAATTATTGTAATTAAAATGGAATTTTTTTTAATTTTAGAAATGCAATAATTTTATTAAAAAAAACGTGTAACACTATAAATATATGCTAATCCGATCCGTTGCCACCGCTCCACATATCTAGTGATTGAGCAAACGCGGGAACCAAACACCTGTCCTCTGTTTTGGGCCTGTCTTCCTACGTTATCCCCACGTCGCCATCGTCTCGTTTAACCACCCAAGAGATCCCCATAGGCGAGCAACTCCACCGGATTACTCATACTCAGGCGAGAACTCCATATCCCTGCTCCGATTCGTCGCCTATAAAAAGGTATGAACTCTTCTCCCCACAACCCCTAATGAACGCTATTCGTTATAAGAAAGTTCGTTAATGGAGTCTCCCGTAAGGTTGCCGTCCTACAGCATCTTCGATCTCAGGAGCTTGCTTTCTTCCTTCCATTCGTTGGATTTGAGCGAGGCACGGTCTGTGAGGTGAATGTCGCCGGAGATGAAGTACGAACCCAGGGTTCTGGTTGGGGAATCCGGTTTTGTCCTCGACGATGTGCCGCATTTCAGGGACTACATTCCTAATCTTTCAGTGAGTTATTTTTCTTTATTTTTTTGGGCATTTTTGGTTTGGATTGCAACATATTTTGCAATAAATGCATCTTTATGAATGATTCAAACGTATTAGATTGATTTCATTGAATATTCTACTTGTTTATAATGAGCTTTACGGTTTTGTGGTACTTGTGATGCTATAAAGACCTGTGTTGATGTTTGCAATGAGCTATACTTGATATTCAATGAAGCAAAGAAATCATTGATCTGCAAACTGAAAACCTAGCATTGGTTAAGCTTGACAGATTTATGAATCTATCAGCTTAAGTTTGTAATGGTTATTGTATAAGAGTTTGAATTCTTCTGGTTAATATCTTTTATTCTCATGTGTAACACTTCTTTTTTTTGGCATTGTAGACTCATCCAAATCCTCTTCAGGATAACCCAGCTTACTCAGTTGTCAAGTATGAAGGATTCTCTACTTTTTGTGATTTATCTGTAGGAAATGTTTCTGGGTATGGTATTTGTTATTGACTTAAAGAAACTACACTATTCTCTTTCAGGCAATTCTTTGTTGACATGGATGATACAGTTGCACAGAAGGTTAATCACTTAGCATTCAGCTAGATATTAATTTGGGATTATTTTATTATGTTGTCTTCTAATGATTTAGTTTTTTCTCCTTTAAGTTCATTGAAGGCAAAAGATGCACTATAAGTTTGTTGGTGCTGCCCTTATAAGTCAGTTTATTTGTATAATTTCATTTTGTGCAATAGATTGTGGTTCACAAGGGTAGTTCACGGGGGACTCACTTTCGACGAGCTGGGCCACGTCAAAGGGTAAGGCTATCTTGAGCATATGACTGTGTTGTTCTACTGTAGAATACTGCTGAATAACTGATGGGTGATACTTGGACATAAATTTCGTCAGGTGTATTTTAAATCTGATGAGGTACATGCTTGTATTGTGACTTGTGGTGGCCTGTGCCCAGGGCTTAACACTATTTTAAGGGAATTAGTTTGTGGCTTGTCTCATATGTATGGAGTATCCAAAATCCTTGGCATAGAGGTAAGCTCAACCATGTTTGTTATACCGCTTTGTGTCTTCACATGGCTTTCCATGAACCCTTAAACATATCAATTCCATGCTCAGATTGAAGAATATTAACGTTTTGCACTTAACTTTTGAGGAGCCCTTTGCTCTAATGTTGTTTTGTAAGAATTGTGTATGTCATTTTATGGGTCACCAAAGTTTTGAAATATCAGCTGCTGCTACTTAGAACATATAAAATTAAGTTTGTAACTTGTTTGGTCGTGCAAATTTCAAATAGAAATTATCTCTGAATTCATTCTTATGGTTTCTTTGTGTTGATGGATGGTTCCTTTCTCTTGACCAAGTTTGAGGTCCTTATTTTGAGTTTTACAGATAGGAAAACTTCCATTTTGCAGGGTGGATACATGGGTTTCTATGCCCACAACACCATTCATTTGTCACCCAAAAAAGTAAATGACATTCACAAAAGAGGAGGAACGATTTTGGGAACATCACGTGGAGGCCACGACACTACAAAGATCGTAGATAGCATTCAGGACCGAGGGATTAATCAGGTGCATTTGACAATGTTATGTCTCATTTAATTTATGATCCTTAACAGCTGAGCTCAAACATCTAAAATTCATCCTTTATGATCTGCTTGTGAACATTTAACATGCCAGCTGATGTGTATTTAGACTTCCAGGTCTACATCATTGGAGGAGATGGAACTCAGAAGGGAGCTACTGTGATTTTTGAGGTAAATATCAATGTTGTTCTCTCTTCTTGTTTCATTTCATCTCTACCACGAACCTCCAAACGACTGCACAGTTGCAAAACTGTACAGATATCAATCATAAAATAACGAATAGAAGAGCCATCTTCTATTCAACCTACTGTCTCCTCACGTGCTTAATGTAGTAAGACTTGCTGTGTTTGATATCTTAATTACATTTATTATTCCAACTTAAGAATAAGAGGGTGTTTACAGGAAATTAAGCGGCGTGGTCTCAAAGTTGCTGTTGTTGGGATTCCTAAGACAATAGACAATGACATTGCAGTACTTTACGCATGCACCTTAACTTGTTTCTTTAATTGCTTGTTTGATCATTTTGTGATGTATATGGTTATTGTCTTTGTATTAGGTCATTGACAAATCCTTTGGTTTCGATACTGCTGTCGAGGAGGCCCAACGAGCTATTAATGCAGCACATGTAGAAGCCGAGAGTGTTGAAAATGGGATTGGTGTTGTCAAGCTAATGGGTCGATACAGTGGTTTGTTTATGCCCTTCTCCCCTTGTATTAGGTTGTTTCCTAGCATGGCATGCAACATAATTACTTTTGTCCAAGTTAGCAATAAGGCATCACATCAATAATCTCCAGTTAAAACTTTAGGTTTGTCAAGCTAACGGGTCGATTTTGTTTATGCCCTTCTCTTTTGTTAGGCTTTTGTTGTTTAGCATGGCATGCAACATGATTACTTGTGTCTAAGTTAGCAAAAAGGCATTCCATCAATAATCTCTAATGGGTCGATGTAATGGATTGTTTATGCCCTTCTCCCCTTGTATTAGGCTTTTGTTTTTTTCTAGCATGGCATGCAACATAATTACTCTTGTCCAAGTTAACAACAAGGCATTACATCAATAATCTCCAGTTAAAACTCTAGGTTTGTCAAGCTAATGGGTCGATGTAGTGGTTTGTTTATACCCTTCTCCTCTTTTGTTAGGCTTTTGTTGTTTCCTAGCGTGGCATGCAACATGATTACTTTTGTCTAAGTTAGCAACAAGGCATTACATCAATAATCTCTAGTTCAAACTCCAGGTTTGTCAAGCTAATGGGTCGATGTAGTGTTTTGTTTATGCCCTTCTCCCCTTGTATTAGGCTTTCGCTGTTTCCTAGCGTGGCATGCAACATAATTACTTTTGTCTTAGCAACAAGGCATTACATCAACAATCTCAATTTAAAACTCTATGTTTGTCAAGCGAATGGGTCGATGTAGAGGTTTGTTTATGCCCTTCTGTTGTAATAGGCTTTTGTTGTTTCCTAGTGTGGCATGCTACATTATTACTTTTGTCTAAGTTAGCAACAAGACATTACATCAATATCGCCAGTTAAAACTCTAGGTTGTAGGGACTAATTGCACATTGGGCATCAGCCAATTTGCAATGTTAGCATTTCCATGTCCTCAAACTTTGTGTATCATCTTTTTAGCACATTACATCATCTTTTCCTTCTACATTAATTTCTTGATCAATCTTCACTAATTATGATTTCTTTAATATTCTGCTCATCTGGCTTTAGTAGTTACTTATTATTCATTAAATTTTAAAAAAGGAGTTGCACATCGATTATCATGTAGTATTTATTCGGCTTATATTACTTTAATGAATTGCTAATAATAATTATTGCGATACTTGATTTTCTTGTTAAACTTCAGACCCTCAGTTTTGTTTCCCATTTTTTCTTGTTTTAGGGTTCATTGCGATGTATGCAACTCTTGCTAGCAGAGATGTGGTATGCTGGGATTTTCCATCCTTTTTGCGAATTTCTATCTTGTTAGTTTGTTTTATGAACTATGCAAGCGACTTATAATGGATCCTTTGATAACATGAATATCTACGGTTTGATGTACTTTGAAGAAGTTTGTAATATTGTTTTAACATAGTCACTATGCTTCTTTTCTAGGACTGTTGTTTGATCCCTGAATCACCCTTTTATCTGGAAGGAAATGGTGGCCTTTTTGAATTCATAGAAAAAAGGCTTAAAGAGAATAGCCACGTGGTTCTAGTTGTTGCTGAGGGAGCAGGACAGGACCTTATTGCTGAGTGTAAGCGTTCTATGAATTATGAAGATGCATCTGGAAATAAGCTGCTTCTTGATGTTGGCCATTGGTTATCACAGAAGATCAAGGTATACTTGTTCTGCTCACAAACAAGTTGTTGTTTGATCTTGTGTTATTGTTATTCTTTCTTGAAGAGATAAATTAAAATCATCAAAGCTAAATTTCATAAGACTAATAAAACTAAAAATGTAATGAGATACAAACAAAATAAATGTTATAAAAATAAGAATGTTGAGATAGATGAGTCAGTATATTTAAAATGATAGGATTAGAATGAATCCATTTGGATAGAGTTTGTGAAGAATTGATTGAGAATAAGCTTAGGGAGAACTGAATTAATATTGTGGGCATGATTTATGAAAAAATTTTGCTTGAAGATATCTTGTAATGGTGTCAAATGATCCATTTAATTTATCCTACCCAGCAGAACAAGGGTTTGTTTATGTTGTTTTGGACATTCATGAAACTTTTGTATGGATTGTAGGATCACTTTTCAAGGAAGGAGAAGATGAAGATAAATTTGAAGTATATTGGTTAGTATAATTGACAAATTTTCACTACAAAATGTATTCTTAGTGTAAGTGAGCATGCTCGCTTTCGTGTCTTGCAGATCCAACATACATGATTCGGGCAATTCCGAGCAATGCATCCGATAATGTGTACTGCACTTTGTTAGCTCAAAGCGCTATACATGGTGCAATGGCAGGTTTTACAGGTTTCACTGTGGGACCTGTAAATGGCAGACATGCTTATATACCTTTTTGTGTGAGTTTTCTTCATTCACATTTTAGAAGTTAAGAGCATGCTCTCTTTAATACCTAATTCAATATCTTTATCTTTTTGGTAAGAGCATGTCACTACAAATGGCTAAGGTTAATTTCATGATCTCTTAGGGTGTTTAGCTATTGTTGAAGTTGTTCAATATTATCTACAAAATTTGTTTTTTTTTTTATTTGATAACATCTAATATAACATTATAAATGCTTAAAACCATGCCACTCCAAATTTTTGTATAGATGATAAGTTTTGGATGACATGCAGACTTTGGGCTTGTGTTGTTTGATAAACTATAGTTGAAATTTTGTATTGAAAATAAAATAAATGTAGAAAAACAAAACTATTATTTGACTTTTTAAGAGAAAGTAATTATCATTGGTATAACATAGTTTTTTAAACAAACATGATTGTCTAAATGCAATTTAATGTGTTAATGTGTTCTATTTGTGACAATTGAAACTTCTTATAGACAATTTTAGGTTACATGTCCAAACCATTAAATGCCACTCTAAATTGTCTTTTTGATATGAATATGTCACTTCGAATGGCTAAGGTTAATTTCATGATCTCTTAAATTGTTTGGCTATTGTTGAAGTTGTTCAGTATTATCTACAAAATTTGATTTTTTTTATTTGATAACATCGAATATAATGTTATAAACATTTAAAATCATTCAACTCCAAATTTTTGTGTAGATATCATTAAGATTTGGATGACATACATACTCTGGGCTTGTAAAAGTTAAGATTCGCCATGGACGACCTCTCTCCAATTCATGCTTCAAGGTCATGGCAATCACCAGAGCATGTTTAGTCATCGGAGCTCAAACGAATTCGTTTGATAAACTATAATTGAAGTTTTATAAGAGTGATAAAGTAATAATCATTCATATAACATAATTTTTTGACATGACTACGTCTAAATGCAAGTTCATTTGTTGATATGTTCTAATTGTTGCAATTGAAACTTCCTATAGACAAATTTTAGGTTACATGTCCTGGAAAAACAATGAATGGCTTATGGGTTTTGCTTACTTGAATCTACTCTACAGAGGATCACTGAAACACAAAACAAGGTTGTGATCACAGATAGGATGTGGGCTAGATTGCTGTCTTCAACAAATCAACCCAGCTTTGCAAGCTACAGGGCTGTGGAAGATGCAAAGAAGGAAGAGGTTCCTCCAACTTCTTTATTGGATGAGGGAAACTGCAGCAACAATGGTGTATAAAAACAAGTTCAACAGGTGAGACATTGCAAGGGTTTACAGGACTTGATTAGATAGGCACTTTGGAGAAGAAGAACAGCAGGTTATACACCTCTTTTTTATTTTATTTTATTTTATTTATTTCTGTTCTGTGTTGGATACAAATTTTGAGGTTATGTAGAATCTGTATTGGGGAGGATTCTGGATTGTTGTGAACCCTTTTTTGTTGAAAGATTTAACAAAACCTCTTTAGTGCAATTTTTTGTATTTTTTATTTATTTATCATAAAATAAAGAAGAGTATTAAATGCATTGTGTAATATCACCAATATTGGATTTCTAGGTATGAATGGGAAAACATTCACCATAGCATTTGTTTGGTATAAATTGGGTTTTTATTTTTTTTAAATATTTTTAAGGAATTTTATGTTTTTTAAGGTTATTATCATCATTTAATTGTATTATTTTGAAAAGGAGTAATTAATTTTTATTAATTACTTTAATATTTTATTTTAATATTTTATTTTAATATTTAATAACAAAACAATATTTGTTTTTTAACCTAATCCAACAACCTTTTAACCAAGTAGAACTTAACTTGTTCTAGCTTTCAAAACATGTAAACTCACATCAATCAGGTCTCAATTGAGCTTAATTCAAGTTAATAACACAAGTACAAACCCTAAAACAAATAAACTTTTAGATCATTCCTCATTTACTTAAATAGAATGAAAGAACTTAAGATCAAAGGTATCATGAATATTACATGCTTAAGCATAAGAACTTTGCATTGTATTCCAGAATAGAAGACATGAGTGAAAAAAGTTATAAATATTTCATGAAAAATTAACATACAACAAAGGAAAGCTTGGTTCAAACTTCAATTGAAGTAAAATTCAAGTGGATTATAAAAACTAGGGATATAATTACAAACAAACCGATCACAATATTGAGCAGAAACAACGGCTCTTTGGTCATTAACCATCTCATTTCTTCAGAACACTGCAGAAAAGAGTATAATATCCAGCATTCGTTAGAAAGAATGACACATTAGACATCAGATAGAGTCTTCTTTGATGAGCTGTTGAGCTCTATTGAAGCCAAAAATGGGAAAACTTCATATAAAAGATTATATTTTTGCTTACATAAAACTTCTTTTTTCAAAAAAAAAATCATCTTTCAAAACACCCATGTGCAGAGAAAACTCAAACAAGAAGCAAAAAACCTTAATTTTTATGAGGAAACTACTCAAACAAAGAAACTTGGCCAAAAAAAATATGAGGATGCATCTTTTCAGGCCCCTGGTTGTATATAATCAATCAAATCTGAAGCAAGATTAAGTGCAAATTGATGGATGAATGGCTTAAAATCTAAAAATGGTCTGAATCTTGGATTGAAATTCCTTGCAAATCATCCCGATCAATTTTGAATGTGCATGAGGATGAATCCTAATGTTTTTGATCCAGATTTGAAGATTGGAATCAACTGAGAAAGTTTAGAATTCTAATTTACTAAATCAGTGAAAACCTAGATTGTGTCCTTTTTTGACATGAAGCGGCCATTTATTGGAATAGCCCCATACTAGAAATGAGTCGTTATCAGAATCCCAGCTCGAGAAGGATAGTTTAGTAGTGTAGGAGTACGTTAACTTGGGACAAGTTAAACAGGATCCCTAAGGTAAGTTTGGCCTTGGTTGTTGATCGAGGTACAACCAATCTTAACCTTCACCTCATTTGGTAATGTTGAAGTTAAAATTGCCAAAATTTAGTTGATTGGCAAGTGAAGACTAATGGGCACAAAGCATTAGTCAAAGGATTTCTAATGCAAAAATTTAAATTGATTTGACTTCAAATACTGACAATGAAACCATTGGAATTTTTTCTATCGAAAGTATTGCAACATGAATTGTTGTATTCATTCATAACTAGGGAAGGTCGGTGTTGGTGTAAGGATGCACGTATGCTCAAAGTTGTTTTGCTTTGGAAGCTTCTTTTACTTTCCCTTTCATCTTAAGGAATTTTTCTTTGCCAAACTTTAGTTGATTGGTAGGTGAAGACTAATGGATCCAAAGCATTAGTTATAGGATTTCTAATGCAATATTTAAATTGATTTGACTTCAGATACTAACGATCAAACCCTAGAGTTGTTTTCTGGCGAAAGCATTGCAACATGAAGTGTAGTATTCATTCATAAATGGGGAAGGTCGATGTTGGTGTAAGGATGCACTTATGCTCAAATTTGTTTCACTTTGGAAGATTATTTACCTCTCCCTTTCGTCTTAAGGAATTTTTCTTCACTTGCACCCACATTTGAATATGAAGTCAGCAAGCATGCCCCAAATCATGGCTTGGTTCATTGAATAATCTTTGTTGACTACGATCAATAACTAGAAAGTAAATGAATAGGTTGAAGGGGAGGAAATTTGTTTATACCCCCAGCTTTTGCAAGGTCTGTGGGTCCCATTTCTAACCCTACTTCACAACCATTGTCAAGAAATTTGTCATTCATAAGCTCTAAACTATAGCATTAGTTGCTACATCCATTGCTCTTAAGAGGTGTTAAGATTCACAAGGCAAGAAGTGTCAGCATCAATCAAACCAAGAATTCATTGTTGTTTGTTTTAAAATTTTTGGAATTTTATTGAATTTATAATCTATTTTCAAAATTATAAGACATAAAAGAAGTAAATTTCTTTTATATGAGCTTCTGAAAACCTAGTCAACCAACAGGGATGCTTACCAACTTAAGAGATGAGGATAAGTAAGAAGTAGAGTGCAGTACCTGGTGAAGGAAGGAGAAGGAGTTGCATGCAGCAGTCGGAGGCTGCAGCTGGTGGTTAAGGAAGAAGCTTGAGCTGGTTTCATAAGAACTTAGAGCAGGAGAAAAATAACTCCCAGCACACAAGAAGCTGCAGCTTCCTCCATTGTCGTTCCAGCTCAAGGAGAAAGCATTGCATCAAATAAAAGAAAGAAAAGAAATGAGGTGCAGCTGGAAAGGGGAAAACAGAGGAAGGAGAATTAGGTGTTGTAGCCAGAAAGAGTTTCGAGGAACATGAGAAAGATTGAGGAAAGCATTTCAACTGCTACAGGGATAAGAAGATCAAGCAAAGTTGGTGTTCCGTGTTTTTCAAAGGATTTGTTAAAAATTTAGTTTCAGCAGGCTTGAATTAGTGCTGTTTTAAAAAAATAACGAGATGAGATCAATTTGACATAGCTAAATGATAATATTTTTCTGTAAGAGAATAAGGGTATTATTTGTATGCAGTTTGGAATCCAGTTTAAGCCAAAAAAACAGAAAGAGGAAGGCCTTTGGAGCCTGCTATTCATTGGATGAATCCATGGACAGACTGATGACCGTTTAAAAAGAAGTTGTAAAGTCTGATAGATGATCTAACAAGCGGTGGATTGATGGTTGGAGTACTATTGAAAGGTCACAGATCGAACAGTTTGATAATGTGATCAGATATCCCGACACACAAATGAACGATCCAATACATTGGACAGTCCGATGGGGAAGTCAGACAATCCGATATGTGCAGTGACGTGAATTTTAACAAGTTGCAAAATGTGCAAACATAGTTTACACATATGTAGTTTTACATATTATAAGAAAAATGAATTTAGCAGTATGAGATGAATAGCAAAGTGATCTGATATATGAATTTAAAATTAACTAGATATATGAATTTAAAATTAACTATAATATAAATAAATGTTGTTTATTTGAACTTTTTAGCAAGACAGTTTTTACTTATGTGCATGTGTTCCAATATTAATATAGAAATATTCCAATAGTAATAGAAAAATATAATGAAATAAAATGACATATGTTATAAACATAAAAATTATAAATATATATATATATATATATATATATATATATATATATATATATATATATATATATATATACATATATAATATATTTTATGAAACAGATCCATCAAAAATGAAAAAATTAAGATAAAGAATATAAAAAAAAGAAATGATATATTAGGCTCATAAGCTCCATGCACACAACATCAATGATGGTATTATATAACAATATGATATGGCATAATTAGATAATAAAAGAAAATATGAATATAACTTTCTAAAACATTATCTCATGTTTATCATGATATATGATTATGCTCTAACACATAATATTTTAAGACCTAATTAGCACTAGTAATAGACCATGTTATGAGATAACATAAAAAATTATTTGCACTCCTACTACTAGTACTTTGTGCAATGTATGATATGCAGAGACAATATGATTGAGATGTCCCTAGATATAACTAATAGTTTGTGTAGGGTTTGGTATATTTAAGACATTACATGATTAACATAGTGAGCCAGTTGTGATATACCTATGAATAAAAGTCTAGATATGACATGATAAGATGTCAAATGATATAAAAATAATATAATAATTATTTAAAAAAATTTTAACTCGTCATAAGATAAAAATCATTTTGACTAGTGAACAACTTCATTGTTTATGCAAGCATAAGTACACCAGCAATAGCTACAAAGGAGGCTAGAGAGTAACCAAAAAGCACCAACTACCATCTAAGAAGGGTTCAAAGGTGACAACATCATGGAAGAGGATGAAGTGGAGAAGGTGAAAGTGCCTCTCCAAAAGCAATTTTGATGCAAGATTATTCATCCTCAATTTCAAGTTTGGACTATTCCATAGATTTGATTTCAATAAGTGGCATAAGGACATTAATCAGTTATTTTGGAGGTGAAGACTAGGAAAAGGATTAAGTCATAGAGATGTGACTACACCTAGTACAAAAAACTACTATATTTTTTTCTTTGTTTTTAGTATTACTTGAACTTCACAATTGCCACTAAGTTTTATCTTATATCTATCTGATGTATTTGAACATGCCTTTATGAGAAGTTTGATGTATTTGCACAAAATTAATTCAACCTGATGGTTCTAGAGTTTGGAGATCCATTGGATGTCGTAAATAAACATTCAAAAGTCATTTCATTCTTATCTAGATATTTCTATAATGTTCCAAGCTTATTCCTAACTTGTGTTCATTTCTAATTATTTTGTATTCATTGTCATTTAAAATGGATGGTCATATTTTACAATATTTTATAGTTCTATTTCATCTATATCTCATTTTGTATCAAATACTTTATGACTAGGGCGTACCAACTGTTTTTGTAGAGTTGTAGATGAGAACCATATAATTATAAATGTTTGCACAAGTTCCCAAATGTTCAGATTGACCCCTGAATATTTGTACACATTTTACAGGTTATATTAGGTTTTTCAGGACAACCTTAAGCATTTGTTGGACAGCCTTGCGCTGTTACAAAATGCCAATGCACATTTGTTGGTCAAACCCAAGCTATTTAGGCAGTTAAGTTAAAATGTCTGCCACCTCAAGTGATTCGTTTTAAACTACCCCACTATACCGTGTATTCCAAACCACGTTGCATTGTTGCTTTTTTAAACATACATGATTCCCAAACCTTGGGATATCTTATGTAAACATTTGTATTCCAAGTTTATAGTAGTTCTCCTTAAACTAACCCAAATGGTTCAACAACGACGTTGAGCAATCCAAACCAAGTTCCATTTTTTATTGTTGTTCTTTTTAAGCTTACTTGATTCTCAAGTCATGGTAGATCTTATATAAACATTTATATTCCATGTTTGTAAGGTTAGATGCCTTTGAATGGAATGAAGCTAATGGCTTTTAGCCACCATGCTTAATAGAGTTTTAGATGATTAAGTGATGCCACCATAGTTCAAGGACACTACAGAATGATCAAATAATTCAATGTGAGACGCTACAATGTTAGTAGAGATCATCATCTAGTTATTTCCCATGCTCATTAACCTTTCATTTCTCCATTTCCCATTTTTCTCAACTTATTGGAGTTTAGGTCATTCCTCATTCGCCATTTTTGAGGAAAAAAAGCCATTAAATAACATAAGAGTATCTCTACACAATTACCTCGAGTTATAAGTTAACTATACATTCAAAGAAAGAATTATAAAATTCAAAAGCTGTTTGTGTATAAACCCTTTCTCTTATGTGATTCAGCCAAAGAATTGATATTTTGTAAGTCATTAACATGCAAACTTTTGCCCTAAAAATCTCTTTAAAATATCATAAATTTCAAATTTCCCAACAAGTCTGATGTTCATCACTTTATATGTTGAACAATTTAAATGAGAGTTTTTATAGCACAAACCAAAAGCTATACATGAATTAGGATTTCGAGTGTAGAACTAGTTGTTTGCCTCAATAACCCTACCTAGTGAACTTGGAATAAGCTGAAAAGTTAATGAGGCATAGATCTCCTAAATTCAATCATTTTCTTAGAGTCCTGTTTTTCTTCATTTCTGTCTAAATTTGGGACAAAATTTCTTGAATTTATCATTTTTTTCCAATCTGTTTACAACCACTGCTTTCTTGACTTTGCCTATCAATCTCTATGAAGTTTCAAATCAAGGTACCTCTTCACCCTCTAAACCTTCCACATTCCATAGCCCCATTCAAAATACCCTAACAAAAATGGATCCATGAGCGATTAAGGGAGGCATTAACTAACTGAGAAAAAAGAGAGGTAATTGACATAGAAGAGGCCATAGATTGACTTCATTTGTGAGAGGGCAAAAGAACATCCAAGGCACAAAATCTCACACTCATCAGGGTCAAGACAAAGGAGAAGGTGGTAACTTGGAAAATCCATCAAGTGATCAAAGCTGAAATTACACTTGTAGACTAAGATCGAGGTTTTGCATGTAGCTCTCCTTAATTGGAGGTTCAAGCAATCAAGCTAATCAAGGGAGCTTGAGTTGCATGAGAGGAAAAAAGTAGCAACTAGTTGGCACATATCATTGAGGTCAATTATGATGGAAGGCAAGGTTGGTGAACAAACGTCTCAAGCCTTTGTAGCGTCAATTACTCTGTGTTAATCATCATTGGCTCAAAACGATGCTACTACTTCAGAAGCTAGAATTGAATCAATAGATGCCAATTTACATCCAGCTTTAATAAATTCTGTTTCATTTCAAGTAGTTTCATATAGGGATGTGGGTGTTGTATGGTAATGCTTCTCTCAATTTTTCCTATTGAAGTTCACCATAGTGGTCAATAGTTACCATTCTTCACTAGTAGCCTAAGATATGCACCAGAGGATGGACCTAATCTCGAAGCAACTAATTCCCCATTCAAGATCTAGAAGACCTCTTTCTTCCAACACGGATGAGAAGTGAAGATGAGATATAAGCCAATTACTCAAGTCACAATTGCTCAAATGTTGTGATTGAACCCCCAAATAACCCTTGCACCCAATCTAGGGATATCTTCTCCAAGGTCATTGCAAAGAGTTGATACTTAATCCCTTTGGAGAGAAAAGTCAATGTTGGTTACAAATCCTAAAAAGAGGTCTCAATATTCAAATTACTTAAATACATTTGAACAAATTGAATATATCATTTTTTAAGATTTCTCGCATATCTTAATTGTATCATTGAGAAGGCTTAGATAAATAAATATACCATATTAATATATAAAGTATGGATACAATATAAAGTACAAAAGAATTAAGAATAAGGAAAATGAGAATCAAAAGTTTCAACACATTTTCAACATCTAAATTAGATAGGGAGGGAGGTAAATGGAGAGCAAATGATCTAGGGAGAGAGAGAGAGAGAGAGAGATTACTAATGATGATGCATAGGTAACATATAACCACTATGTTGTTCTACCACATGAATAGATATGCACGAGCGGTTGTAGCAAAATTTCACTAGAAAAAATATAGGTACACCAATGAATGACAACTCATACAATCATTTGGATTGGACCCCAAGATACATCAAGCAAAAGCAATTGGTAAAGTATGATGATGAGCAACCAAAAGTTATTGTCATGAAATAAAAATCACCATCAATCAAGAGGGGCAATCTACAAGAAATAATGATAATGCAAACAACTAAGTGATAGAAGAAGGGTGTCCAAGAAGAAATTAAAATGAAACATTTGGTAACTTCAAATGTCTCAAGAGAGTGCATGATGACATAATTTTTTTGAAGAAGAAATGAGGAAAAAGATGATAAGATACAAAAAATAGGATCAAACATGATGAGATGAATAATAAACTTGGGATAGTTCCCATGTTATCTTTTAGCAAATTTGTAATTCTTTTTCTTAATAAATTGATGCTTATCCTAGATACTATTTGCAAAAAGCAAGATATGGATCCATATGAGTATAAGTTGATGATAGAAAATGATATCCCAAAAATTTTATATTTAAATTTATTTGAATTTATACTTTCATTTAATTAATAAATTATTTAAACTTAAGTTATAGTTTGTAATAGAACTTTTGGAATTTAATTTCATAAACAATTATGCATCATGAAAAGTTATTTAAAGAACCTTTTATTTCTTTTATTTTGAAAAATAAACATTCATAAATTTGAATTTTTTAAGATTACTATAAATCATTTTTGAACCTATCAATGATATAAGATCCAAAACTTGATGTGAAGTAATTTGTTAATTCAAAACTCCTATTTGAAATTAAAATTTATATATAAATTTATTTGGATTTATATTTTCATTTAATTACCAAATTATTTAAAATTAATTTCAAGTTGTAATAGATTTTTGAATTTTTATTTCATTAGAATTTAACCACTTTAAATTTAGATAACCTATTTCTTTTATCTTGAAAGAATATCAACAGCTTTGAATTTTTCAATATTATTGTAAATGTTTTTTAACTCTTCTATCATAGAAGAGCCTCTAACCAAAAAAATAAATAAATAAACATTACAATTAGATCACCTTAATAAACTTTTCACATGCCATTGATTGTAAATAAAATTTTTTATGTCTCAAACTGAGTTTGAAAGTGATGGTGATTATGATGTAAAAGTTCAGTAGTCTACTAAAGGGGTGAGAAACCTACACATTGGATAATCTAACAACCTTAGCTTTTATTTTCCTTGTTTTCATTATTATTTTTAGACTTTATTTCTTGCGACCCTAATTCTTCTCCGCTTTATTTTTTATCATCTTCAATCGAGTTTCATCCCACATCCAAATCCCCTTAAACCATCCATTGAAACCAAAAACCTCAGAGCTAAAACTTAATCTGAAATCACTTCTGCCTTAACTTTATCATACCTTAAACCAGTAACCCAAGTAACCCTATACTTCTCCATTCAACTGCATCAGGATTTTCCAAAATTAAGCTCCAATAGTTATAAGATATGCCTTACCATTCTGTCCCACATCACGAAACCAATAAAAGAATTAGGAGCAAGCGGAAGACGACAAAATGAAAAGAGAGTGCATGGAACATGCTTGCTTTCTTTTGGTGAAACCGAAAGATGATACAGAAGCAGAAGCAGGTGCATGGTTAACCAGTAGGGAATAAGCAAAGGAAAAAACACTGGTTGGCTGCTCAAATAAGTGTATCAAAATATTCAAGTAGTGCATCCCCAGTAAATGCAAGGTTGACAATAACCATTCATTTGAACCCAGGTAAATCAAATAGGCCTCTCTTCAAATATTTCATTACGATGTGCGGAAAAGCACGAATGACATATATTAGTAATTAGTAAATCTCTCTTTGAATTGAATCTCACACCAACTTGAATGAATCTACTGAATGAAATTTTTAAATTTCAATATAAAAAGAAGTTTTATACAAGTGCACCACACATACATATATGCACACACATGTACTCTCTAAATTATATAAATAAACATTTTAACTTATAATGTTTCCTCATTTACTGGGCTAAGAAGAGCCACAATATAATAATCACAGTTAACGACAAAAAATTAAGCTATCAATAGGCAAATGAACTTAACAGGTAAGTTAAACAGAAGAAGAAAAATGAAAGGAAACTTTACTGCCAGTTATCTCAAACAAATCCAGATAAGATAGAACTTACTTGTACAGGTATGCAGCAATTCCAAGAATGATGCAAAGAAGAATGATATCAATGCAAAAGTTGCGGCTTGACCTCAACTGAAACACGAAGAAAATCACTTTGCAGAGTAAAAAACAAACAAGAAAAATTGCATTCAATACACTGACTGTCGCCATGGAGTAGGAAGTTACCTGGTTCACAGTTTCTTTAAGTCTCACATTTGTATTTTTCAGGTCTGCTGTGGCCCTGTCAACCTGAGCAATGGAAATTAAGATATCAGCTTTTATCCTACTTTCTAGCCAACCATAAAGATAATGAAGCAAAGGAGAAGTTCTTACCTTGGTATCAATCTCATCAATTAATGGTACTTGTCTGTCCAATTCCTAACAACGAAAATCAAAATTAAGAAAATCAACTGTACTTGTTTGTCAAAAAGAATATAAGGCATTGAATACTAACCTCATTCATATCATGGGCCATGTTTTTCAGGGTATCCAACCCTTCAGCTATAGCATCCAAGCCTTGATCCTGCAAAGCATATTCTATATCATTGGGCCAATTTCAAACTTGCATAAGTAATGCCATAAGCTATGAGCAACTTCGACATAATGCTTCTAGTACTTATAAACCATAAATAAGGATACATAGTTCAAACATATAGCAATAATCCCACAATACTGCAACTGTCTAAAACAGAATTTTGAAGCTCGAAATACATAATTCAAAAAACCACTTCAAATGGTCATAATATAGCATTTTAAAGTTCTAACAAGTCATGGGGTACTGTTATATACTAGCATGACCATGAAAATATTAAAAGCCAGTAGGTTTTGAGATTACTAGCTGAAATCTAGATGCATTTCAAGGTATCATTCAGAAGTAGTAAAAAGCAAAAGTAAAAGCAATGAAAGTAGCAGTATGTGAAATTTGTTAAATCAGCTGTCTAGAACCCATATATTGTTTATAACAAAAGGTAACCATTACACCATACTTCATAACAAATTATTGACATGTTTACCGAAGAAAACTAAATTAAATGGTTAGAACCCTTACCTGTTTCATCTTACGCATCTCAAATTCTTGCTTGAACTTGTTTGATTCCTCAGTTTGCTGGAAGTATTCACTATCAAAACTCCCCACTAAAAAAGAGTTAAAGTGACTAAAGTTAACCAAAGAAGCAATCTGACAAAATTGCAATACTCCCCAGCAATTATTTAAGTGAAAACATCCAATTTGCAAGGTCAAAGTGAAGGAAGAGATAATAAACACATTTGTATCTCATGAGATATTTCTTTAATCCTTTTGCAAGTCCAAGGTGAACATAGAGAGAGAAAAACCACATTGGTTTGTCATGGGATATTTATTAAAACCTTTGCGGGATTTCTGCATAAACACCCCTTCTAAAAATAGGCATGAAGTTCCATTTTCTATCATCCTTGATGAGTGCGGTTTTTATTCCGACAACAACATGAGTCACAGAATATAATTCTTGAGGAAAAATATAAGCATATAACAGAACTTTCATAGCAGCCAAAGCACCAATCCATTACATTTGTTAAAAAATCCCTATTTTACTACAATAACATGCATAAAAGGATCTGAAACATTACCACATTATCAATGCACAACAATTATGAATGACTTTCAATTGAGCAGTTTAGAAAGTTGCTTGTTTTGTTATATGTTCTTTGACATAAATCAATTTGTGAACCACAATGACAAACACACAACATGAGGGAAGGGAGGGTTTGGGTTTACATGGAAAGCATTAACATAAATGATGGCCATCTAAATGGCATGTACAGGGGAAATGAAAAGGAATAAAAAAGTACACAATCTGATGCAAACTAATTGGCTAGTGCACACTAAAATTGACTTTCCATATAATGCAATTTATTGCTAACCATATGATACGATAAAAAATGATCTTTTGCAATAAGGTTTCAAACACAAAGATAAGCACATGAGTTAATCATGTACTTAAATTATTAAAATAATCAAGCACAATAATTTGAATTGTAAAGGATGGTTAGGTCGATTGGCTAAAAAGGTTTGATAGATATCATAAATAACATTCTTGTTCTCAGTTAACACTGGCAAATAATGGTGACCCAATTGGTATATAGCCAAAATATTTTGCACACAATCACAAACACAACAACAGCAAGCTTTATCAACTAAATCTGATTCACGTCAATCCTTCAATTCAACTGAATCAAAGAAGAAACCACATAACAAAAACAATTTTCGTTTGCATGCTAGCCATACCAATTAACCTTATATTGGATAAGATATGCACCAAGTTGAAAAGTATTCTTTCATAGTAATCCTTTACTTGTCAATGACAAGTATTCATTATGCCATATGAAAATTTTTTTTGTTTCTTATGCAGTATCAAAACTTCTTTAACGCTAAATTTTTCATTCATGCGACACCAATGCAAAATTCGATGCAATACAACAATTTCTGCCCCAACATTCAAAAAAAATAAGAAGCTTACCCTCTGTTCCAAGTATTTTTCAATAAATAATCTTTAGCAATATCAGCTTAAGGATATCAGTGTTTGCAGGACTTATGTGCAAGTGTTTTAACTTCAAATTTAACCATCTAAAGGTAAAAAAGCACTTATGTGCAAGGTGAAAACTACAATTTAAACAGGAAATTACCAGGTTTAGAGTCAAACTTAATTTCCATCCGGGAAGCAGAAGCTGTCCAGCCGCCAGTTTGTTTGGCTCCATTTGAAGTTCCATCAGGAATTGCCTGGATCTTATCAGGTAATGCAAGGACCATATCATTTCGTGCGGCATGTTCTTCTGGTGAAAGTCCCTTGACCTGAGAAGCCAAAGAACTAAAACATAACAAAAATGCAAATAACATAAAAAGAAATCATAACAGATAAATTCACCAAAAGCATTATAGAATTATGGGTTCATACCAATTCAGGAACTAGATAAAAAAAGATGCTCCACTGACCAAAGCTTCAAACCATTGGCATGAAGATCAAGACATGCAAAAGGCCTATAGACAGGTGACAATTCATACAAAGTTTTGGGTTTGTTCTGGATGTAATTCCAGTTTTAGCTAAATCTACATTTGATGGACTCAGCAATATTAATTTAGTCATATCAGTATCGTTGTCAATGAGTCAGCATCCGTAGTTATAGTGTTCAGTTTGGACAGTTGCATTTTGTTGGCCAAACAAAACTAGTTGAGCAATGCAATAAATTTCACTTGTCGAAGAATAGTTTTCTTAGGTTAATCCTCTAGATGAATTGATTAATCTATACACATCATTCATGTACAACCCATGCAAGCAAGAAATTATCAGCCATATGGGTCAGTGAAAGCCTGCCACAAGGCTATTCATTTCTATACCTTGATTGATTGTTTCTCATGGCTAATTTATAGATTTTTAATAGTTATCTGCATTTCAGAAAATCAAATGTTTCTTTAACATATTTTGAATATTTTATACATAAATGATTGTGATAAGGTTCTGCATCTATAAAATACTGATCCTTAACAATAAGCGATGAACCTGACCAACACTCCAGGACTTCTCTCTAACTCTTGCCCACTTGCTCACTCTAAGCTGTAATACAATGCATCATGCTGAGAAAGGATCGAGAATGGGCATAAAAAACCACAAGGTAGGATCACATGGTAAAAATCAATTTGCCTTTCGTTCAAGATCTTTAATCGAGCTCCAATTCAGTAGAAATCATGCAATGAGTTGTCGATCTTGGAAGATAACGTTCAAGACAAAAGTTAACAAAAGAAAATGATGCATTGCATTTAATAACATGAGTAACCACAAACTAAGAGTAAGCATGTGTTATTTTAAAGTTATAAGCAAAAAACATTCCAGAAAATTATCTACATTGTTTGATTATCAAGTGAGCATGAAGATAGATTTAGGGTGATCACTTTGGATTTTGAAAATGTTGAAAAATCTAGGTCTGAAATAGCAGGTTATTTATCCAGTTCAAAAATTGAAAAACACAACTAGTAGCCAGCAGGCAATCTGTTGAATAAAAAAATGTTCTTGACATTCTTCTAAGAACATGGACAGCTATGGCATCAAACTAGTTAACCTTTATAACGTACTGTATGAGATATTAAAAAAAAACATCAAAAAGGGTCTCTAAGCAAACAGATCATTTTCCTACTACAGTAGACCTAAATGGAAAATTGTCTAGCACATGAAGCAACACCAAGGTAAAAATCAAAATAAGCAGCAGCAGAAGCGCCAGCCTCGGACTGTTTGAAATAAAAACAATGCAATGTCTATGCAATTCAAGTAGAACCAATAACCGAACTAATTCGATCAACAGATGTGTTCCTTTTCAACTATTATAACAAAAAAATAGCTAGCAATATCCAAATAATGCAACAGTTGCCAGAGCAACGGTTCACCTACTTACAGGTCTACCATCGCCAATGCACAAATCAAGAAAAACAAAAGGACAAAATAATGACATACAAACTTGCCTTTTTATGTGCCAATCTCTGTAATTTGGGTACCTCCTCTAGTAACTTGGCCTTGGTACGCCGGATCTCAGCATTCATGGCCACTACCACCGCCCTGTTCTTCTCCTGAGACGCTAACTCCGCTTTCTTCATGAAAACAAAACACAGATCATCACGTCATTGGGAAGAGAATTAAAGAACACAGAGTGAACCCCACGAAGCCGCGAAAGAAGGAATGGAAAATCAATCACCTCTATGGCAGCGTTGATATCCGCATCAACGGATGAGTACAGCCTGGCGAAGGCATCCTCACCGGCGAAATTCCCACCGTCTCCACGCTGCTTATCGACATCGTACTTGTCGTACTTCTTACAGATCGCGTCGACGCGCGTCAATATATCGATCACGCTCATTTTCTTCTCTCCGATTTCCGACTCTCTCCTCTTCGAATTCTCTCTCGGAGACGATTCCCAGAGCAGAAGAAAAGGAGGAAAGGTGAGGCCGACTATTTCCTTATTTTTGTTTTTTGTTAAATTAAATATTTTTTGTCAAAAAATATTTTTAAAAAAAACTAAAAATCATGAGCTTTATAATGTAGGTTACTACCTTTGAAGGTTAAAATGAGTTTTAAAATTGATATTTCAAAAATACAATTTTTAAGAAAAAAATATGTGAAAATTTAATTTTTTTTATAAAAAAAATTCAATTTAAAATATGAAATATGTAAAAAATAAAATAAAATATTTCATCAATAAAATTGTTGATAAAATGATATAACTAAGTATTTAATTGAATTATATAAGTAGAATTTAGTTTGCTATTAAAATAAACTAGTTCATCATCTATTTAGGTGAGAGATAGTTTCAAATTTTGATTAATTTTTTTATTTATTTGGCTGATTTTTTTAACATGTATTATTATTCATTCTTTTTAAATAAAGTTTATAAAAACTAGAGCCATATACTTATATATTAATAACATAAGTATTTACACAAGGCAACGATTATTTTAGTATGATTTCAACCTTATATGATTTGGGTTTAAATAGTTGTTTGCTTATAACATCTGATTTGGTTTGAATCAATTCATATTGCTTTGATTTTTAAACTTCAAACAAAATAATTTGATTTGATTTAAATGTCTCTAAAAATAAACATGTTGACTTATTCATATGTAATTGTGGTCATAAGTCATTAAACTTAATAAAATTAATTATTAAATACTTGCTTTAAGAGTTTAATTATATCTACTATTTGCATTATGATAAGTTTGTTCGTTTACTAATGATTATTCTTATTAATATCTTAAATATTATAATTTGTTAAAAATCATAGATGCAGACTTCTAAAACAATTTAGTTAGAACAATTAAAAGAATAATAAAATCAAAACATGAGTTGTAGAGTTAATGGAATTAACAAAATAATTATAGCTTTCTTCAAAAATAAGTTATTTATGCACAATATTCTTATTTTTTATCTATGAAGGTTTCTAGTGATTAATCGATCATAAACATGGGTAAGAGGTTCCAAGCATATCTAAATGAATGATAATGAGATGATAATATCTGGGTGCGTCTCCCGGGCCTCTCGCTCATCTACTGGGACGTATACAACATACTACGCATTGCCAAGGCGATTGGAGAACTCTTTCTTCTCGATGGTTGGACTGCCAAAATGGAGCGCTCCTCCTACGCTCGAGTGTCTGTCCGGATGGATCTTTAGAAGCCATTGAAACAGGGAATATGGCTCAATAGAGAATTTGGGAGAACCTATAAGAGCTTCAAGTACGAGGGGTTGTTGCGGATCTGCTTTACTTGCGGCCATGTTGGACACTTGTCGAGCTACTATAACAAGTATGAGGAGGCAGGGTTTGCCCGTTCTGGCTTTCCCTCGTCTACGATCGTGGGCCGGGAACAAAAGACAGTGGAGGGGGACACGTCCCTTGGTGAGGATAACCCTACAGAGGCGGGAGGCACCTGTGGCTCTCGGAAGCAGGAAGTGAACTCAAGAGTTACACAGGGAGAGGTGCAAGGGCTGGGGCCTTAGATGCTTGTTCATTATAGGCGCCAGAGACTGGGCCACAAAGGCCCCGCTGTCAAGGCAAGCCTCCCTAGAAGGACGCCAGCCGCAGAACTCGTGGCCGCGATATTGCCAGCATGTCTCAAGGAACCAGAAGCCGATCCATGGAATGTGGCAGAAGCACAGCAAAGCGGGCTCCGCTGGCTGGGGATTGCAAGGATCAAAAGAGGACAAGCTCGGATAGCCATCCCCTGATGGTTGCGAACACGGGCCATGCGCCCCAAGTAGACGAGCGTAAGGGGAAACTGCCCTTGGTGCAGGAGGAATGAGTGGGGGATAAACTCACTAGCCCATATGGGTTTGGCATTAAATAAGAGACGCTATATGGGCTGCGCTTCGTGGGGCGTAGCGGCCATTAAGGAAGTTGATGGCGAAAGTTGGGTATGGAGCTGATGCACAAGTGCATGGAAGCACTGATAACTCTGATCACGTCAATATGTGGATTATCATCTGGAATATTAGAGGTGTTAAGAAAGGGAAGTTGAGGAGTTATTTGCAACGTCTGGCTCGCGAGGGAAACACTGCAGTCATGGTGCTTATGGAAACGAAGGCGCAGTCCTTCTCCTGACAAGATGCGGACTGGCTTCTTGGAAGGGAATGGGAGTTCACGGCCCAACCCTCGGTGGGCATGTCTGCTGGCATTATCCTCTTGTGGAAGAAGTGGGTTCATCTTTCGATCACGATGGCCTCGGCACACGTGGTGGCGTGCTCGATTACCCCTCGCGTGGACTGCAACCTCAACTGCTTCTTTGTTTATGGGCCAAAAGATCACCATAAATGGCGGGAGATTTGGGACGCCATTCGGCTCTCTCATTGTGGAAACGACCCCCTCATTGTTGCAGGGGACCTTAACCTGGTCATGGCTCAGGAGGAGAAATGCGGCAAGCGCAGATTCATATACGACAGGGATCAGCAAGACTTCGCTGACTTCATGCAGGACCTCCAGCTTGTTGATTTGTGGTTCTTTGGCAACCGCTTCACATGGTGCAACGGGAAGCAGGGCGACATACGGATCCTGGAGTGGCTTGACCAGGCTGTCATGAATCCTGTAGGGATGCTTGCTTTTCCCGAGGGCTCTATGAATCATCTCAGCGGGCTCGGGTCGGATCACTGCCCACTGCTGGTCAACTTGGGTGGCAGGAACCCGTGGCCAAACTCCAGCAGGCTGCTCTTTGAGAGCGTATGGCTTAATTTCCCACAATCCTTCCAGGTGGTGCACCATGCATGGCAACGACGGGTGGAGGGAAATCGCACGGAGATTATCATGACCAAGTTCAAGCGTTCGTTGATGGCACTGCGTAGATGGAGCCATGAGGAGGTGGGGAATCTTGTTAACTGGAATAAGGAGCTGGAGCATGGTATCGATGAGCTTCAGACTAGAGAGTCAAGGGAGGGCCTCACTGAGGAGGACCATGCGCTGCTCGGGAACATGGTAACTGCCTTCCACCAAGGCTACGCTCATGAGGAGCAGTGGTGGTGGCAGCGTGCCAAAGTGCACTGGGCGCATCTTGGGGACTGCAACACGAAATTCTTCCACAATGCGGCTACGGCTCGGGCTCAGACGAATCAGATTACTATGCTGCGGAGTGATAATGACAGGGTGGCGGACTCTTCGGACATTATTGGTCGGGTTATCCTGGATTACTTCGAACGCAAATGGTGGTGCGGGGGCTCCGGGACCTTGCCGCAGATTACCTCGCTTCCTGGCATCGTTGACACTGAGGTGGCATCCAACCTCGACTGTAGGGTTACTGAGAACGAAATCATCGCGGCATTATGGGGAATTAAGAGGAATAGAGCCCTGGGCATTGACGGGATTACTGCGGAGTTCCTGTATGGCTACTAGGCCATTACACGCAGCGACGTTATCAGTGTCGTGCAGGCGTTCTTTAAGGAACGCAAGCTCCCGGAAGGCTGGAAGGACACACTCGTCATTCTCATCCCGAAGAAGTAGGGGGCGTGCAGGCCGGAGCACTACCGGCCGATCAGCCTCTGCAATACCATCTACAAGGTGGTGGCGGGCGTTCTCATCGGGAGGCTGAAGCCGTTAATGCCAAGACTCATCTCGTGTGAGCAAGCAGCATTCATCCCTGGGCGCAGCATCTCCGACAACATTAACATTGTGCAGGAAATGGCTGCAAAGATGCACACCTGCACCACCTCCTCGGACCTCATGTCCGTGAAGCTTGACATGGAGCAAGCTTACGACAGCGTACGCTGGGAGTTCCTGCTCGAGATGATGATGGCCATGGGATTCCCTCTTATTTTGGTGTTACTGGATTACTACGTGCATCACTTGCCCGAGATTCGGAGTCCTCATCAATAGTGCTAGTCTCCCATGCGTGGTGGCACAGCGGGGTCTCCGACAGAGCTGCCCGCTCTCGCCCTACCTTTACGTCCTGGCCACTAAGTACTTTTCATGCTTGGTGAGGAACTATGAGTCACGGTAGCTTCTTGGGTTCAGGCCGGGGCAGCACGCGCCGCGAATTTGGCATCTTCTGTTCGCGGACCATGTCCTGGTCTTTGCTCCCGCCTCCCGTGTGGCTGCGTGTGCCGTCCGCAGCATCATGCGGGCCTTCGGGAGGCCGTTGGGCTGTGGGTCAATCTCGCGAAGTCCAGGGTCTTCTTTAGCCCCAAGCTTAGCAGAAAGAAGTCCAGGCTGATCCTAAGAAAGCTCCGCATGGAGAATGACCGGACGTTTACCTACCTTGGGATCCCCATCGCCGCGAGGCGCCTGACCAAGGCAGATCTCAACTTTTTTGTCCAAAGAATGGATGCTATGGTGGTCAACGAGCGCATCCGGCCGCTATCGCTTGCAGGACAGTGCCACCTTGGCCTCCTCTGTCCTCAGCGCCATTCCCTGCCATGTCCTGAGACACTGCGTGATGCCAGCGGGGGTCCTTGAAGACATGGAGAGGCGCATCAGGAAATTCCTCTGGGGAGGGACCAACTGTGCGAATGCCATGCATTACGCACCTTGGGATCGCATCACTCTGCCGAAGGTCGTGGGCGGGGGCTTGGCCTCCATGACCTCCGCGTTTGGCACGGGGTGCTCCAAATGGACAATTGCAAACGTATCCTCAATTGTGAAGCCAGCCTCTGGGTTGACACCATGAGGAGGAAATACTTCATGACCAACCCACTGATGAAGGTCCCCCGCAATGCATCCTCTGTGTGCAAAATGGTGCTGGGGGCGATGCCGGAGGCAATTTCCTTCTTCGTCTGGCACATCGTCGATAGGCGGACGGCTCGGTTTGCGGAGGACAACTGGCTTGACGTCCTCCTTCTTTGTTGTTGGCCGACCTTCATCAATATGTATTCACATTGTCCAGCCACCGTCGCTGAACGCATTACGGCTGTCGGGAACTGGAATATGGATGTCATCCGCACCTGGGCAAGCGAGGAGCTCATTGACAGGATCATGCACCTTCTGAGAGCTTCGGAGTCTACCCAGGATGTTCTGCTCCAGACGCATACCGAGAAGACAAGGGTTGACTGCAACTGGATTTACATGAACATTGTTTGCAATGCTATGAAGTCCGGCAGGCATGATGGCAGATGGCCCGTGGAGGTGATGCGTGGAATCTGGAAGATTAAAGCTACGCCCAGGGTTCGTATTTTCATGTGGAGGGTCGTCGGCGAGTTCCTCCCTACGGCGACGTGGCTGGCCCGCAAGGGGTTATGCCGGGACTCCATCTGTTAGCTGTGCTATGCGGCGGAGGAGGAGACCCTGCAGCACACTCTCTGGGACTGCCCATGGGCCCAAGACCTCTGGGTTGGCCGTCAGGCCTGCGAGGCGTTGACTGCGCTGGGCCAGTCCATGGGCACGGGCACTGGGACACTATTCATCGACCAGCTCCTCCGGTTTGTTGGCTCGCCCAATGAACACTGCGGTGACGGGGTGAGGCATACTGCCACGTTAGCCACCACGATGTACTACATCTGGATAAGGAGGAATGCTACCAGGCACAACAACCCGGTGCCTTTGCCGAGCTCGCTGATCTGGACGATCAAGATCGAGGTGAATATAGCACTTAACCAGCACACATTCTACTCATCCTTGTACAGCGGGAATCCTGGCAACTCTTCGGACTTGCTTGTTACCCACGGTTGGCTTTCCCCCCCAACAAGATGGATAAAAGTTAATTGCGATGCTGCGGTTGGTGACTCTATTGCTGGTCTTGGCATGATCGTTAGAGATTGCTTGGGAAGGCCTCTTCTGGTGGCTGGCAAGAGGATGTTCTCCCAGGGCGTGGACATGATGGAAGCCCAGGCTATACTTCTGGCCCTTAATATGTTGAGGGAATCCCTTTCCCAGCACCGGGCTGTGGAACTCCAAGCTAACTCGATGACGGCGCTCCAGGTGGTGCGCGAGATGATCTTCCACACCCCAGTGGAGGGGCTTTTGCTAAGACTTTTCAGTTTGTTAGAGGTCTGGAGGTTGTCCAGTTCACCCACATCTATAGAGAATGGAACACACCAGCTGACTGGGTTGCTCGTGCTGCATGCCTCAATGAGTTTGTATGGGCTCCTGGGGACTCCCTCCCCAAGCCCCTACTTAAACTTATATTGTCTAATTTCATGTTCGATCCTCCTTGATGATCCATCTTGTAACACGTGTATGAATGACCTTTTTGATATAATTTATATTATATCTACTTAAAAAAAAAACTATTACTAAAGAAGAGTATAGCAATTTAAAAAATTTAAATTAATTAAGTTTTATTAATATTTGTGGATTATGTATAACTATGTTATTTTCATAAAATATGCCAAAATTAATTTAATATTAAAGTATTTTAAAAAATATTAAAATAAATATATTGATAGATAAAGCTCGTCAACATGTTAAGTTTGTATTTATTTATTTGTGATTGAGATAATTTGTTAATATGTTATAATTTTTGTTATAGTTTAAATTCCACTACATCTTTAATTACTTATTTTCTTAAAAAAATATTTATTATTATATTTGAGGTATGTTCTTCTTGTTTGATTAATCATCTAAAAATTATTTTAATTATAATATACTTAAAAATAAAATTCTTATGAGATCTAATCTCAAGTTATCCTTAAAAAGCGTCTCATTTTTCAAGATTTATTATTTTACTTATAATACTCTCATATTTTGATTATTTTCTTGATCTTTCGATCATTTTGATATAACATTAGTCCCTACACTTTGATGTTAAATTAATACTTTTATTTTACTCATGTAACTAGTTGGATATTACATATAGTCATAAGTTTGTGTTGATAAACTATTACACCACAATATAATATCTTAAAATGTTTTGAAAATAAATAATTCAAATTATTATGATCTTAATCAAATAGCTCAAATGATTTGAATGATATTCAAATTTTTATTAACAGAAGTCTTACAACTTGTAAAATGCATTTTTTATGATAAATTAAAAAATTATAATTAATAAATTAATTAAATAATATAAAAATAATGTAATAAAATATTCAATTATTATAAATAAGATTGTCCTTCTAAAGTGACGCTTGGCTTTAGGTTTGAAAATATTTCTATTTTTTAAGTTAAACGAAAGAACAAAGCTCCGATGGCACCATTCCCTGCTCCCGCTCACTCACTGTAGCTGCTTATGCTCAAAGCCGTCGCTCCCGTCTCTTCACTCGGTCGACGGTTCGTTCCCTGTGCCACTTATCATTCGGCTATAACTCCCGAGGACGCTGGGACAAGCCGTTGCCTGATTCTCCGGGAAAGCTCGTCGGGACCGTGGTCTTGTCCTTGTCGTAGATCTCCGCCACTCCTACTTACCGGAAACCATTGGAGGAGAGTGGAAATCTACACTGCATCCACGAGGACACAGCCAACACCTTGGTTTTTGGTGAAGGTACTTGCGTCGAGAGATCGTCACCGCCTCCTTCCCCATTTTTTTCTCCTTCGCTTTTCCTCATTGGGAACCCTAGGGGACACTGTCTTTGCTAAGACCAACTACATTGTAAGGACAGCACAGTTTGACGAAGACATCAGAGAACACGGTGCTATACCTCCTTCTCCCCTCCCTTTGTGGATGCTTTCGCATTTGCTTGGCCTTTGAAGCGTCATCGAGCTTGGGTTCCACTTCTTACCGATTCTTTGAATTTAACAATGTGTTATAGAATTGTTTTAATTGAACTGATTAATTAAGATGGGACACATTCAACCATAATTAGGTTAGTTTGGGTTAAATGCTCTCTCTGTTTGCCATGTTCGTTGCCAGATGTGGCAATAGTTTCCGAGAGAAGGTAATTGCAACATAGTCCATTGTGGAGTATAAGATTTATGCTTCTGGAACTCTATCCATCACATGAACGATACTATATTTGCAAAACATAGATTACATTCATTGGGAAACATCTGCTATGATTTGTTCAGATAAGAATGTGTGTGTGGAATCACTGTGTTGCATAGATTTGAGAACCCATACGTGCACTTTGTGGCTTTTAGATGTGATCATAAAAAAACCTAACCTATTGTTAAGAATTAGAAATTGTGCTTGGAATTCAGGTTGATCTCAACAAGGAACATGAGACCAAGTGGGAATTTTCTACTTATGATGAGTTTGTATAACTATGGGAAGCACTTTATTTCTTTAATTATTCATATCTGAAAATTCATTTTTTTAGAGAAATGCTATTAATTGCTCTTTATTTTTATTTTCATGTTTTTTTATGCTTTGTTTGTTTTAAATGTGGAGACCATGGGTTTATATCAATTGTATTGTTTTTTCTGTAGAAATTTTTTAATTTAGAATTTATTCTTTTGGCATTTTTTTTGATATATTAAGGAACATTTGGGTCATTATGATTAGCATTTTCACTTGCATTCAACTTTCACATGTTTTTCAAATTATGCAATTTAACTCTTGCTATGATTGATACTTGACGGTCTTTTTTTGATATTTGTGCACTTTAGTTCTAGACTTATGCAAAGTGTGTAAGTTGTACAAAAATATTGGGTTGGTTCATGTGTCACATGCATTTTGTTAATTGAATACTGCTCTTTTCTAGTTACATAAAAATGCTTGGATTATTGTATCCTTGAATAGTGATCCATGACTTATGCGAAGTGTGTAAGTTGCACAAAAATATTGGGTTGGTTCATGTGCCTCATATATTTTGTTAATTAATACTTCTCCTTCCTTGTTACTTAAAAATGCTTGGGTAATTGTATCATTTTATAGTAATCCATGATAGGTAAATTGTTTAATTAAGACTGTAGATTGATTTTCTTCTTATAAACATTATATTACGTATTAGAATTGTTTAGCTGTGAGTTGACTTTCTTCTACTATATTGTTTTCATCTAAATTTTCTATAATAGGTTAAGCCTATATGCTTAATGGTTATGAAGATATGGATTATTTATTGCTATAGCCCACCAATTGTTTTGGTCTATAGATATTAGAACATTAAAAAGATTATCCATATATTTGTTATACATGTTAAACTAATATGTTTATAAAGAGCAATAATTTCTTTTTATAGGAGAACTTTAGTGTGGCAATGAAAATGCCCTTATGAGTTTTGGAAGGTTAGAATATAAATATTTGGTAACTATTGCTATTTTGTGGTTATGTTTTATATGTGTTTGTTGTGAATCTGATGCTGGATAGATTATATTAGAAGGATAATATTGAGTTGATCTAATGTACCCAAAGATGCAAGATGTTTGGTTTTGTGATAGATTATGAAGTAGATTATAAACAAGAGCTCATATATGTTTCTATTGTTTTTTAATATTTTTTAGTTGTTGTCAAATTACAATGGGTCAGTTATTAAATTCGTAGGAACTTCTTTTTTTGTTTTGCATATTTTTATTTATTTGTTTTTTTGTATTT
Organism: Vanilla planifolia; assembly: GCA_023846275.1. Classification (NCBI taxonomy): domain Eukaryota; kingdom Viridiplantae; phylum Streptophyta; class Magnoliopsida; order Asparagales; family Orchidaceae; genus Vanilla; species Vanilla planifolia. The sequence goes on from CM043877.1 coordinate 4,364,762, forward strand.
AATTACTATTCTATTAGGTTATAGGAATTTTATTCTTTTCAATTTTGGTCAGGTATTCTCCTTGTGAGATATTTAAATGTTTGTTATATGGTGGAAAGGAAAAATATTTGGATTTGTTGTCAATTGAGAATCACAAGGTTTTGAAGTGCTTGCATGTATGGAAGGCTTTCTTCAAATGAAAGCACATGTTGGCCTTTGCCCTCCTCTGGGTTGTAATTTGGATTTATCTTGCACATCGTCATTGTTTCACTGGCATTTTGGTGATCTTCCGTTTCTCCAATCATATCAGATGATCTCGAAACCACCTACCCGACATCTTCTTCTCCTCTAGTCATTGTTAGTGATTTCCTACTACAACCATTAGCTTCTTGCAATTTTCTTACTATCGTCACCTTTGACTGCCTCGTTGACTGGGGCAGCTAGGATTCTCAAAGTCCTTGGAGGTTTTGATTCACTCGCACAACCAAGTTGCTTGTCTGAAAATGCATTTCCCTAAACTGCGTGACATGCTGCCCCTCTTGTTAGATCACCTTGTTGTTTATCGCCACCTTGAGCGCTGTTTCCTGGTGTCTCACCATTGTTGCCTCATCGAGTCGCTGTGGCCAGCACAAATGGTCAGATTTTTCGATCCATGGAAAAGATCTGGGCTCTTCCGCATGCTAAGCCGCTTGAATTTTCATACTCATGTCTAACTCTCGAGCCGGACCAGCCATGCCAATATGAGCCAAATAAGTTTTGTAGCTTATTCCTAAACTGCTAGGAAAGTGCTTTGCAAAATGCTTTACGTGAGATTTCTAGCTTAATTTTGAAGCATATTTTGTACCGTACTATTTTTTACTAGTTGTGGTACTATGTACCACACAATTCTGCATTTGAATCTCTATGTAACATAAAGGTTAATTGATTCAGCATTAGTACATATAGGTAGGAATTGTTAAAATAAAAGGGATATCCATTCAATTTTCACCAAGTGAGTATGCAGGCCTTGGTTTGAACACTCCGCATTTGTCCATCCCTCGTTATGAAAATTATCATAGTATAGAAGATATATTCCAATATTATTGCAACTTTAATATTTGTTATTCTTGATTTAGTGTTAAATTCATCCAAACATTGTTTTTCCACACTTTTTGTGGACATTACCTTGAGACAACTTCACTAACCAATCATTGAGTTGGGAAAGTGCCCGTTATATTTGTCTTGATTATGTTTCGCTTAAAAAAGTTTTTGGATTGTTCCTGGTTGCCTAGCTTATTTTCCATGTCAACCTGCTGTTTGTAGTCAGAAAAGCCTTAGCTTTAGAAATAGATTTGTCCACTCGTGGATATTGCTGTCAGCTGGACATCCACATTAGCAAATAAATTAATAACTACTTGCAAACTTTGGATTCTGATGGACTGTAAATCTAAACTTTCCCAATTGAAATAAGGGACTAAAAAACTAGATTGTTGATTATATTCTTTTGTGGTCATGCTATTCGCTTCTCGATCTCTATTGAGGGGGTCTCTTGTTGCATTTGCTTTCTTCTTCTCTTGAGTGCATATTTTTTATCCCATGAATTTAATGAGATGTTGGATTTTGGACCAAGTTAGCTGATCGATGGAGATTGATCCTTCTCTTGGTCTCACAAATTTTCTTGCCAAATCCCACCTCAAATAAGAAGATTAGTACTTACAGCTTATAATTGATTTAATGGAAAGAGAGAAGAGAAAGATGAGTTAGAGTGGGGAAGGGGGAGGGAGGAACTTAACACTACATCTGGTGGAGTTATGAATTCTAAAGCATAAGGGATGGAAGGGGAGGCATGTGGGAGACTTAACTCTGTTATTGGTGAAGTTTTTAAACTTTGACCTCCAAAGCTTAAATTCAGCTAAGAAAGTTTATTTCAAGATATGCAATCTAAGCAACTTGAACTAAACAAGTTTACTTTAATTGAATTGAATTTGCATTTTTAAGGACGTGTATTGGAATCCAAATAGTCAAATGTCTCAAAGTAATGTTGTATTGAATGCAACCCTTTTGCAAAGAGCTAATGGTTAGAGTTTTGAAGTCATGTGCACCACTTTTCATTCTTCATGACAATTATAGGATCTTTGATTGCCTTTGATTTCACTCTTCCTTACATGTTTAACTTTTTGTTGTTCTTGTTTTCTCCTATACAAATGATATTTAACATAAACATAATATGTTACCCAATTTTGTAATATGGATTTTCATAATGTTTTATTAATTCCCAAATGCCTTTGATTAAACTTGAACTTGAAGTTTTTCTTCTCTTACTCCTCTAGCAAGCCATTGGTTTCTTAAGTTCCTTTGATTCTTTCAACTTATTGTTAAATGATCCTATTTTATACAATGGTTGTGACATCTTAGGTAATGTATTTGTCTCCAACCAAAGACTTGCCTACCCCTATGATCTTTATTATGCAATTATTATGCCTTTAGTGCATTATCATTTAATTCTTTATGAATATGAGGTATTGTTTTGGTGCTGTTATTTTTGATATATAACTTGAATTATGGTTGAAGTCAAAGCCATTGTATCCATTTGATGTTTTAACTTAATTTGTTCAGTTACTATATCTCGCTTGTTATGGATCTATTTGTGTCTAGAGAGTACTTGTAGAATCAACTACTTTTGTTTTGAAACTTGTTAGTGTTACTATTGCTAATGCTTGTTTATTGTGGTTTATTTTTGAGATTCTTTCTTAATGTTTTGTTTACTAGAGATGGTATTTCGAGGACGCGGTCGAGGTCGTGGGCGAGGGGGAAGAGGTGGTCCTTACGAATATAGGATCGCCAAGCATGAGCCATTTATCATTTTTCCGGTTGGTCATGAATCTACTTCACTATGACTTATCTGTCGTTTCTAGTTGTCAATTATTTTTAAAACTTTCTAATTTTTTCTTATGACAATGAATGAAACGCACTTAAATTGTGCTTTACTTCATAGATTCCCTTAATTCTTATACCTTATGGTTTATTTTTTTTAGATATGATATTTCTTGCTAAAATCTAATATAGTTGTATCTTTTGCTTCTATGGTTCAAACATTCTTGTTGAGTGATTCATCTTTTTATATTATAGCATTCCTTAGAACATTGGCGTTTAAACTAATTTTTCAATAACTAACTATTCTTAGAACTTTAGGAGCCATAAGTTATTTAACTCAATAGTAAATTTACGATGAGTTTATGAATTGTGAGGATATTTAATCTGCTTTTTTAATGATTAAGCGATTGACTTTTTTTTTGAAGAAAAATGCACTGAAATGGAAGCCAAAATCATACCATTCATATTAAGATGCTCTTTCAATTTCAATTTTTTGTTCAGTTTATTTGATCTTTATTTATTGATGTTGATCATTTCCTTGTTTAACCTTTATGTTTAGAATGCTGCTTATGTTCATCATTGGTGCCTGCTTTAAGTTGTCCAAGCCAACGAGTTTTCATTGTAAGAATTTTTTTTTCCGAGTACAATTAAAGAACTAACATTCAAGTTTGATATTTCCTTGGTATCCTCACCTTTCGAAGTTGGTAAGGTGCTTTCAATAATGTTTTCTATCATTCAATGTTCAATTGTAATTTGGATGGCCCCGTTATTAATTTATATCCCTCTAAACCCCTTACGGAACAACCGTGCTTATGCCTTGGACTGAGATGAGTTGAATTGACATAATAGCATGACAAGAAACGTGATTGGGATGTAATCTTTCTTCTTAAAATGACGACACTAGGGTTGATAGAGTCAATCACAATTCAAATAATTATATGCAAAAAAAGTATATGAAAATCTTTATTTTTATTAGAGAAAAGCTCTTATTGACTTTCTAGAATAAGTAGTCTAAGTTAGCATTCACCTTAGATGCCAACACTCATATCCTTTGAAGTTCTTAAGCTTGAACCTTTGAGTAGAAGTTGACCTCCTATATCTTGCACAAAACCTCCTCCTAAAGGCTCTCAAGATCTGTCAATATTGACAATAGTCTCAAATAAGATGATCTCACTTCCTTTATAGAAATCCCAACTTCATACCTCGTAAGGCTCTTTCTAACTGGATCCTAATCTCTCATTGTTGGATGTTATCTCACTCCTGTTTGAATTTCTTATATGAATTATAATGACATGAGATACCCATCCTCACAAAATTGCCTTTCATATTACAAGAGACATGATTGCAAATTTGGAAAAAATATATACTTCTACTCAGAAAGAGCAATCTTGTTAATTTATACGTAATACTCCTAGATTCATCCTTAACTTGGTATCAAAAACAAAAATTTGAATCTCCAACAAACTCCAAGTTGTTCGTATTCAAAATGTGAAATCCATTTATTTTGCCTTGATTGAATCATTTGATCATGCAAATGAACTTTCAATCCTAAAATTGAATCTTTTGCTGTGACCATTTGTTTTGGTTAGGTTTTCAAGAAAGCTTTTGTATTTAGACAATAACGTTTAACATTACACTTTTTTCTTCATGATCCAGTTTGTTCACATGCCCCTCTTTTAGAAGAAGGGATTTAGTTCCATTAGTCGTCATACTCGCAGTTGTGGTAGACGATATGTTTATGGCACCTTTGCCTCATCTATTTTCATCTCCTCTTTGTTTGCTTCATCATCAACTCGAATTGCTCTTTGTTCAACCAAAAAATAATGAACCAGTCATTGTTTATATCCTCCAAAAGTTGTGCATCGAATATATATCTTCCACTTAGTGTTATTGTCCATGGTTAACCACCTTCCTTGTTGATAAGCTAGGCATCTCATTCACCCAATAGAATGAACTGCTGTACCTTTCATCGATCTCCTTTGAGAGTATTCATCTCCTTTGATGCTGACAATTGATAATGGTTGACATGTGTTGTACTCTTGATGCTGGTATCACAGTTTACAGCAGTGGTATAATTTTTCTTTCTTTGGTCAACATTTTATTTTCTCTGCTTCTTTATCGTTGGCCGTAGTACTCATCATTCCCTTTTGAAATGTTTTGATTGCTTGCATTAATAGGATGACAAAGATTTTTATTTGAAAGATGAATCAGAAATACCTCAGTTTGTAGATTTCTTCTTCTTGTTGCTCTTTTTGAAGCACTTCATCCTTAGGCTTTCTATTCATCTTAACAGGCTTTGATTACTCATTGCTACCTATCCCCTCAATTTCCTCCCATCCCTTAACCCAATGAAAATCTCCTAATCCTGCTTCAAATACCTTGCTAAAGATGCGCAGCCAGCCCAGTAAAAGCGAGATGAATATGGCAAGCCTAGCTGATTATAAACCCTTCAGGTTTATATGAATATGGGCATGGGCCTTGGGTAAGGACGTGATTTTGTTGCAGTAAATATGCATTAGGCAAATATAACTTATATGCCATCGTCATCTTTTAATCTTGAATGCGACTACTAATACAATGAAATGGATAGAAGTTTTTCATGTTGATGCAACTTGGATTGTTGATGTACTTTTGTGCGAAATTACAGTAGCATGATTGTAAGTACAAAAAAAATAATGGGAGCTATGGCCAGAGAAGCAAGTAAATAATATATCCTAGACATCAGGAAAGAGACTTGCAGTCTGGGTTTAACATGAAGCTCTACAATGTACAAGTTAGCAATAAATCAGTATAATGCATAATGTTGATCACAAATATCACGGTTTTGGTAATGATGTTGTTGACAACTGCTGTTGTATTTCTCATTCCTTGTTTATTATAATTTGTTTTTTATCTTCTATGTATTTCCTTGAGTTTTCTGTATATAACCCTTTTAGTCTTGTAATTTCTATTTTGTGAATCCCTTTACAGAGTTATATAGATTTTACGTTATTTGTTGTGTTTCTGTTTTATGTGGATTGATTTTAAATCCTATCACTTCAACGTAATTATGTGCTAAAAAAGTCCATAATAGGTCTTTCCTTCATGGGTATGATAATTCTTTTTAAACTTAGTTTATATCCTCATGTTATTGTTTATTTTCTTTTCTCATTAGTGGTTCTTCATAGATTATACTTAATATCATGTGCGAATATTTGCAGGAAGATGTAAATTTACCAAGCACAGAAAGATTTGAGAATTTATTACCTGATGAAAAAGAGCTTATACATTTGAAAGTTGGGTATGAAAGATTTATAAAGGGATCCTGTTATTATCTCAAAGACTCAAGTAAGCTAAGAAATGGAAACTTTTTCCTTTCTGATGTTTGCAACATTTATTTTCTTATTGCAGCATTATTTTTAGTCTTGTGATATTTGCTTTAAGTATCAACATTGTGCAATTCGTTGAAATTTTTAGCAAGGCAAGTTCATATCCAAAGCTTATCGCCTGATACTGGATGTTATATATTTGATTTTGAACAGCAAGACTCTTGTTAACAGAAAACTGTGGCCTTAAATGGTACCTATCATCTTAAGTCGTGTTTGACAATTTATTGTTAAATATTAAGTTGATTAATAAAAGTAAATTTTAATAGTATTATTATTAAATTTTATTAAAAAGTTATGTATTTGATCTATCACCTTAAGTCGTGTTTGACAAGTTATTGTTAAATATTAAGTTGATTAATAAAAATAAATTTTAATAGTATTATTATTAAATTTTATTAAAAAGTTATGTATTTGATAAATATATTGTCAATAAACGTTTAATAAAATTATTGATATTAAGAAATGACTGAATAGTATTTGACTTTTTGGTAAAATAATGAAGTGAAATTTTTATATTATTTTTAAAAAAAAATAAAATCATCTTTTGCTTTCATATTATTTTTTATTGATTGGAATAAAACAATGCAATTCGAAATATGGTCAGACAAATGTTTGATTATGTTTTGAAAAGCATTGATTTAAAAAATAACATTTGAGAATAATGTACTAAATTAAGACGTAAAATGCTGATCTTTTTCACCAAATAACTTTTTCAAACTTCGTTTAACATTGTAATGATGTTAGAAAATCTTCAATAATATGGTGATGTTATTTATACAACATAATATCTTATTAGAAAAGGATTTTATGTAGGCTTAAGGTTGGAGAGAATCTTGTTCTATTTAAATCATGGTTTAGATGTGCTCTTATCTTAAATTGTTCTTGGGTTTGATTTTATCATTGCTTCAAAATTTTATCCTTATTTGCATGGTTCGTGGATGTTGCTTGATTGGATAGATATTTTCATACACATATGTAACATGCATATATTGGCACAAACTTATGGATGTGTAGAGAAACATGCACATACAATTCAAACATATATACAAACTTTCTTGACTGCATGATAAGAATTTACATGGACATATGTAGATGTACATTATGTGAATTTTGTTATTGCAAGCGTTATTGGTCTTTTCAAGTGTTTGTTGTCTTATGCTTGGCTTGTAGGTGACTCATTTCTCATTACTTGAAACAAAAAGGCATATATGATTTCAAACAATAGGCTATCAATTTTAAATTGATAAATTTTTTTTCATATTATTGAAATTGATTATAGATATGTCTGAAACATATGCAATTGTTGTATGTGTAAATGCTTATGTCTTGTGCATTTGTAGTTGAATGTTATGTTTGGATTTGGTTTTGTGCACATACTTGTTGATGTATGTACAAACTTTGAATTATAGTGTTGTGAAATCTTATGTTGGATGGGTTAATCATAGGCCACATAATACTATTGTTAGCATGTGAGGAGTTGTAATTTTCTGTTAAAGCATGTGAGTTGTAATTTTCTTCAAAATTAAACTGAAGGACAAGTTCTCTTAAAAAAGATTTGGCATGCTTTTGTATTAAAGAAAGATTATTAATATGTAGAGTTGTAATAAAATCACAAGATGTTTATAGCTAAGTCTATTTAGTAAGGTTAAACCTTGTTATTATTATACATGTATCTGCACGTATACACAAATGTGTTTGCATGTGTATCTAAATATGTGTAAACCTTATAATTTATCAAAAAATAGCTGAAAATTTTCTTTTGTTAATAGTATCTTGGTTTTTTGGTTGCTTGGTATGATGGCTCTTGTTTTCTTTTTTTGCATGGAATGTTAGAGAGCCTATAATAAGATTTACTAATATGTTATTTGAGTTTAATGTCTTAAGAAAATGTTGATCATTTAAGGTTTGTTTGCTTCATATCTCAAATTGTGAACTAGTGATGAAGGAAATATTGCATTAAAATAATGATTGAGTTGATACAAAATATCTCATTTATTTTTATTTCATTATGAATTATAATAAGTCACATATATAAAACACTTATGATATTTTTATCCCTCTTTGCATGATTTATTATTTTTATATTTTTTATTAAAAAAAATGTTTTTGTCATTTGTTTTTTATTCAAGATTTAGTATTGTAATCTATTTAAAATTATGTTATTGCATGAAAAAGAATATTAATTTGCTTGGCATTACTTTTCGAAGTAGTGGTTTATTTTGTTGTATATACGTGTACATCCATATGTTGCTTGTTAGTTTTTTTTGGGTTGTGATTCAAAGATTTTTGAATTGCGATTTGGATCTACCTTCACCATTGTCTTTATCCTCGTTGTCATCATCCTTGTTGTCATCTTCCATTTCAAATCTCATCATAAAATTCACTCTTGGCCATCTTTAATCGTTTTTTGGCATCATAGTTTAGTTGGGATCTAATTGTTATAGTTTCTTCTGTCATTATCTAATATTTTTTATATCAAAGTATTATCATACAATATGATCATTTATTAGACTATGAATGATAAATGATATAGAGATTTCAAGAATTTCGTATGGTACAATAGTCATCGTCATACAATACGATCATGTTCTTAGGTTGAAATAAAGAAACTTGAAAGTTTTGTGTGGTACGATATTATTCCATTATATGATATATCACATTTTAGTCTAACATATGGTGGTTTGTAGCGCACATCGGTCTCCCCTAATTCGGGTTTCAATTGCACATTATCAATGGCGTGTGTGCACTCAACTATGCTTGACTTGCTACAGCACACAATTTGGCCACTACAAGTGCCACAGTGCACTGCATGCCATGTGTGCTGTTTCTCGATAGAATGATTTTTTTTCCTCATTTTATTTATAAATAAAGGATTGTTTCTGTTTTTATTTCTTGTGAAAGCCTCTGCCAAGAATTGCTTTAAATGGATAGGTGAATGCAGTTGATTTAGGACAATAGCTTGGAGACTACGTGCCGTAGACGGTTGAATATCTATAACTAACATTTGGTAGCTGCTTTTCTTTCATTTTGTAATACCTTGCCATCTTATGTCCCACATGGACAATGTGTTGTGAGATGTTTTATTGACCAAGATGTGATGTGTTTGATGCACAAACTTGTCGTTTGTGCTTGGCCAAGTCTTGAATTGATCTCCATGTCGTTATACTCACAATCAGATAGTGTTGGAATGTTGATTTAAAATTTGTTGGCCTTTATAAACCTAAGATTCATGTTGATGGGTGCCCATGTAAGGTATGCTAAACCCAACATTGAATCCCCAATTGAAGAACTTCTCTTGTTATCCATTTGAGGTGTATTTTTATCGATAAGGTACTAGTCTAAAGTTCCTGAAGTTACTAGTCATATTTGCTTAGAATATGTTCATATGATTTGTACAGCTCACTTGGATTTGATTGTTTGACCATGCTTAAAGAGTTTCGTGCATCTCTCATTTTGGCTTAGTGTGTTTTATTATGCTATTAATATGTATGATATTGGATTGTGTTGAAAATCTTCCATTGAGATAGTTCGGCATTGATCAAGCGCATGACTTTTGTGGATTGTTCCCCCCAAAAGTTAGAGTAATTAGAGCATATTTACAATAACTTCATAATGTAAGACAAGATTAAGCAATCTTTTTGATATTGTTGTATATCATTACATTTGACTTTTTTAGTTAGAGGATTTAGAGTTGTTGAGTATTAATTGTAAATTAATTAGACATTAATAGCTGAATTTAGTGTTGGAATTTTAATAGATAATTTCAGTCTTTGCTCGTAAGCTTATTTTTTTTCGGATTGATGGGGCAATCTAATAATATATTGAGGCTAACTTTGAGCTAAGGCTGATGTACTTAATTCCCATAGTGTATCTTAAGGGTGGTTTTGATTCTTGTTTGTGCGATTCTAGCTTGCCTCATAATTGAATCTTTGGTTTTTGGGTTGAGTCAACTGGCTTGAATCAAAAGTCAATTAGATTTGTGTTGTCTTGATTCTATTTCTACTAATTTTGATCATGCCTGACTTTATTTCAATTCATTTCAAAATGTCAAAAAAAAAAAAAAGGAAAAATCTTAAAGCCTAGGGTTTGATGAATTAATAGGGGTTCACCTCACTACCTCTTCTACAAGAAACAAGGCTTTTTCCATTAAGCTCGGTTTACTCTTTCAAATATCACATGCATGATATAGTTGTCATATTCCTAAACGTGAAATTGAAGTAAACCTTGTTAGTGATTTTTCTTGACATGTCTTTTTAATTGTGGATTCTTCTACTATGCTAGTGTTCACAAGGATTGTCACATATGTATTTTTTATATTTGTAGTCCTTTCTACCTTGATCAAGCCAGGCCAAATGCAAATTGGATCGAAACATTGTTTGAGCCAACCTTTTTTGCTCATGAATTAACTTTATTTAATTTGTTTCAATTCTGATTCAAGAAAATCTTTGAATGTATTGATAATTTTGTAACCTCTAATCACATTCTACTCTACTTTATAGAACTTTGCCAATTCAAGGTGTTTCATTCCTTGTATTACCAACATAAGATACATTCTATTAACCATCTTCTGTTTAACAAAGAGCCAAACCATAGATTATTGGAATATATGATACGTTCTATTTGTATACATTCGAGGTCTAAATGGCAATTAGTGATAAAAAAATCTAATTTTTATATTGCCTATTCAATGTGGTTCTAATATTGAAGTAAAATTTCTAATGAATTTTTTTATTAATCATTGCAAATCTTGCCCCTACCCTTTATTTAGGAACATACTAATAAAAACTGATAGGGAGTTCTGTTGCAATTTTAAAGTTGGTATCATATGTTTTGGTGGTCATGGGTTCGAGTTGTAGAAATGATCTCTTCCACAAAAAATACAAGGCTATATTTTACTTCAAATCCCGTTGTAGAATTCACTCCTGGTTATCTTCTATTATTTTTTTGAATCAAAGTTTGATTAAAATCTAGTTGATGGAGTTTTTTCTATCATTCTCTAATATTTTTGATATCGAAGTATTATGATATAGTATAATCATTTATTAGACTATCAATGATAAATGATATAGAGATTCCAAGAATTTCGTACGATACAGTATCATCCTAATACAATACGATCATGTTCTTAGATTAAAATGAGGAATGCTCAAAAGTTTTGTGTGGTATGGTATTATTCCATTGTATGATCTATCACGTTTCGGTCTAATGTGCAGTGGTTTGCAGTGTGCATTGGTTTCCCCCAAGCTTAGTTTCAAGTGCATGCTATCAGCTCCATGCGTGCACTCAGCCACACGACTTGCTGCAGCACTCGATTTGGTCACTGCACGACACTTGTTGTTTCTCGATACAAGGAATGATTTTTTTTGTCAATTTCCTTTAGAAATAAAGGGCTGTTTCTGTCTTTATTTCTCATGAAAGCCTCCACCAAGAATTGCTTCAAAGGGATAGGTGCATGCAATTGTGTTTTATATGTTGTATAGTTGGGGGAAGGGTGGATGCTGTTCTCGGTGGATAATATGGAGTGTTGCTTCCCTTCTTCTTTTGAGATTCACAAGGCATAAGGAGCAAAAAATAAATAAGAATAAAAAAAACATTTGCATGCTTGTGAATTTGGTTCAACATGGTTATGACTCATAAAAACCTAATTGGTCAATCTACGTGAGTTTTCCATGTTTTCCAATCCTTTTTGACTTGATTTAGGACTATGGCTTGGAGAAAACATTTTGTAGATGGTACAAGTATTTATAACTAACTTTTGGTAGCTTATTTTCTTTTCTTTTGTAATGCCTTGCCATCTTATCTCCAACATGGACAATGTGTTGTGATATGTTGTATTGACCAAGAAGTGATATCTTTGATGTACAAACCCATCAGTCGTGTTTTTCGAAGTCTTGAATTAATCCCCATGTCATTATTTTCATAATTGAATAAAGTGTTGGAATCTTGATTTAAAATTTGTTGGCCTTTATAAGCCTAACATTCATGTTGATGAGTTCCCACGTAATGGTCTAAAGTTCTTGAAGTATTACTAGAGTCATATGTGCTTAGAATATGTGTTTCATATGATTTGTAGCTCACTTGGATTTGATTGTTTGACCATGCTTCAAGAGATTTGTACATCTCTCATATTGACTCAATGTGTTTTATTATGCTTTTAATATGTATGATGTTGGATTGTGTTGAAAATCTTCCATGAGATAGTTTGGCATTGATCGAGCACATGACTTATGTGGGTTGGTCCCCTAGAAGTTAGAGTAATTAGAGCATATTTACAATAAGTTCATAGTGGAAGGCAAGATTGAGCAATCTTTTTGATATTGCTGTATATCATGACATTTGACTTGTTTAGCTGAGGATTTAGAGTTAAGTGATGTACAATATGATGATGTTCTCTTTTAAGGGAAATTGTTGAGTATTAAGAGTAAATTATTTAAACATTAATAGTTGAATATAGTATTGGGATTTTAATAGATATTTGTAGTCTTTACTTGTAAGCTTTTATTTTTTTGATTGATGGGGCAATCTAATAGCATGTTGGGGCTAATTTTGAGCTGAGGCTGATGTGCTTAATTCCAATAGTGCATCTTAGGGGTGATTTTGATTCTTGCTTGAGCGTTTCTTGCTTGCCTCATAATTGAATTTTTGGATTTTGGGTTGAGTCAATTGACATGAACTCAAAAAGTCAATTCAGTTTGTGTTGTCTTGATTTTAGTTCTACCGATTTTGATCATGCATGACTTTGTTTCAATTCATCTCAAATTGTAAAAAAAAAAATATTTCTTGAAGCGTAGGGTTTTGAAGAATTAATAGGGGTTCACCTTACTACCTCTTCTACAAGGAAAGAGGCTCTTTCCATTAAGCTTGGTTTACTCTTTCAAATATTACATATGTGTTATATAGTTGTCACATTCCTAGATGTGAAATTGAAGTAAACCTTTGTAGTGACATTTCTTGACATGTCTTTTTAATTGTGGATTCTTCTACTATGCTGGTGTTCACAAGGCCTGTCATATATGTATTTTTTATATTTATACTAATTTCTGCCTTGACTGAGCCAATCCAAATGCAAATTGTATTAAAACATGGTTTGAGCCAACCTTTTTTGCTGATGGCGTAGCTTGATTTAATTTGACTCGATTCTGATTCAAGAAAATCTTTGAAATATTTCTATTTTTGGATAATTTTGTGAACCTGGCCAATTCATGGTGTTGCATAGCTTGCATTACCAACATAAGATACATTATATTAACCATCTTTTGTTTAACAAAGTGCCAAACCACAGGTTTTTGGAATATATAATACATTCTATTTGTATACATTCGAGATCTAAATGGCAATTAGTGATAAACAAATCTAATTTTTATGCTGCCTGTTCAATGTAGTTCTAATATTGAAGTAAAATTTCTAATGAATTTTTTTTATTAATCATTGCAAATCTTGCCCCCACCCTTTATCTAGGAACATACTAACAAAAACTGATAGGGAGTTGTGTTGCAATTTTAAAGTTGGTATCATATGTTTTAGTGGTCATGGGTTCGAGTTGTAGAAATGGTCTCTTCCACAAAAAATGCAAGGCAATGTTTTGTATATTAGGAACTTTAATTTTAATCTATTCTCTATGTAGCAAAGGTTGCCTTTTTATTCTGACAAGAAATTAACTCAAAAAATTTGTAAATATCAGCATGTAAGTCAATTCTAATCTATTCACTTTCAAACAAGTAAACTCTTTGGAAATGATATTTCATATCAGCTTTGCTTCCTTTTACTGGGCTAACATTTTATACTTGTGACAAAGTACCTCTTTTTTTTTTTTTTTGAATGTTTTATCCCTAATTTTTATCATAAGCATCGGTCTCGGTTCCTTTTTGGGGGTAATTTCATTTCAGAGAGAGAAGAGGGGGTTGAGGATATTGGTGTCAAGCTTAAAGAAAAGAGAAGGTATTTGAACCAACATATTGGAGACTACATGAAGCTCAATGTTTCAAATTTCCCTAACGAACTGATAAAAGGTGTGTTTCCCTCCTCATCAGCTTTAAAGACTAATAATGTTGGACGATTTGAATTCATCAACTGTAATACTTTATTAGATCAAGTTTTTAAGTAGGAACTTTTGTTCTGTTTTTGTTCAACTTTACTATCTATCTATTCTTTTAAACAGCCTAATAAATTAAACATGTTTTAGGCACAAAAAGGGAACGTGTTGAAAATAAGAAGATCCGCTGGGAAAGAAATCAAGGTTTGCTCGTTTGAATGTTTCTTGTGTCAGCATGCATAACTGTTCCAAAGTTTTATATCAAATTCTCCTTCTCAAGTAGTACTCTGCATAAGTTTGTTGGTATTGAGCTATGATCCTGGAACTACTATAGCTTCTGCTCTGCATGTTCTTTCTACCGTGGCCTTTGCTCTATGGATTTTTTGTTCTTCAAAGTATGCTCATTTAAACCCTCAATTTTACTTGCAGCCGATGATTTTGGGTTTCTTGAAAAGCTTGAAGAGATGTACAAGGTAAGTTGATGTCAGAATGATGCTTTTCCATTCCATGTGTGCTGAACCAGTCAGAAGCTAATCTATTATTTAGTTGATATCAGCTTCTTGAATCTTTTTGCCTTCTGTTGTGCTCATGAACTTATTTTGGCATGCTATCTTTGCTCTCTGCTATTGTTCTTCCGACTTCTTCCTCTTATGAACATGGGAAGCAGACACTCTTGTAAATGTGGTTTACAAATATGCTCGTAAACCAGTATACTAGATGTTAGGACTTAGAAAATCCAATACATGATATACATATGCATATGTGTAAACCAGTATGCTATCTTTTTTCTTTCTAAATTTCTATTGATCTTTTGAGACTTTGTACTTACAGGCTTTTTTATTTTTCATATCTCCAAAGTTAAAACTAGGCCATGCAACTTGTCTTAATTCTGTCTTTCCTGACATTTACGTTTTAGATGAACTTAAAATTTATAAAATCATTTATGGTTGTTCAAGTTTGATGTTTATGTTGATTGTTGTTATAAAAAATAAATAATCTTCTATGATGTGGTTTATATTTGTTCAAACTACATATATTGATGCATGAGCATGATTTTCTGTTCAGTTTTGAACTAATAAATGTTGGAAATGGTTTGGTTTCCTGTAGGGAATGTTCCATTTTGCAGTATTATATGGCTCTTATCACTATTTGAAACCTTCTATACGCTTTGGATTTTTTATCATCGGTGTCTGAATTCGAATGCCATGTTCTAGGATATCGAAAAATGTAGTTCTAAAGCAGAAACAAATAGCTTTCCTTTACTTCCTTAGCCTCTCTTTATTTATTCCTGCTACATTATTTCCCAAGGAGAAAAGTTTGATGGGAACACCATCTCTAGTACACCTTACGCTTTGTTTGAACTCATGTGGGGAATAATGGTGATTATGTGGTTTAAGGATGGTGATGAAAAGGCCAATGGGAAAAAGAAAGAGGATCATGCAGATGAGCAAGAGGAAATGGAAGAAGAAGAAGAGGAAGAAAGCTCAGAGGATGATGATTATGCTGAGGTGAAAGTAAAATTTTGATAAAAAAAATGTTTCTTTATGTTGAATTTTGATTAACTTTAGCTTTAGGGTGTTGCATAAAGTGAGATGAACCCTTCTCCCTAATAACGAGCTCTACACAACGGAAATAATAAGAAATTAATGTTAAGTATGCTTATATTTAGAATGTTTTACATCTGTTGACTATTCTGTGTGTTCAGTGAGGCATATTGCTACAATGATGATGTCATTATGGTCTATAATCTGTTTTTGAATTTTATAATTATTTTTATTTTTACACCTTTCTTGACATAATAATCCTTAGTGAAGAATGTGAACTATTTGCTCTTATTTACACAACAAGAATCATAATTAATATACCATGCTTTGATGAATTATTTTGCTTATATACAACACATGTATACTCACACATGTCATTCATTAGCAATTCGACTTTGGCTATGCCAACTCACAACATGAGTCGAGCCTCATGTCTTTGAGCTCGCTTCAAGGTTGAAATCGGATCCATACTCGAGCGATTTTTACTTTTGTTGAAGCCATTTTCCAATAAATTATAAACTTTATTGAAATGACACAAATCAAATGTAATTTTTATGTTGGATATATTTCTTCTTGCCCTAATATGATTCAAGTTTTTGTTATGAACTGACTTTGCAATTGCCATTAGTATTACAAGCTTCAACACATCAAACTTAGCCCTGCAATATCATTGCTATGTCTGATTTTTAATGCTCATACAGAATGAATACTTCGACGATGATGAGGATGATTTTAATATGGATGAAGAACCAGGTGAGCATATCGAAGCATATCGCTCTTTTTGAATTTGTGTACTTTTTTGTCGATTAAGACATCCTTGTCGAGCAACAATCTGCAATTTGTGTTTTAATGAGTGAAATTTTCTTTTTATTAGTTAAACTACTTGCTAATGATCTCAATCTTCTGTTATGCTGCAGAGGAAGACTGTTATGAATGAGAAACCAGCTCTCTATTGGCAAAGGTATGTCTCTACAGAAATTGTATTATCTTTATTATATATGTACACATACACATATATATAAGTCTTGTGACTATATTTAATGGTAAATTATCAATTAGTCCTTTTGATCTGTCTCCTTTTGTTAACAATTAAAGCTCGA
Organism: Vanilla planifolia; assembly: GCA_023846275.1. Classification (NCBI taxonomy): domain Eukaryota; kingdom Viridiplantae; phylum Streptophyta; class Magnoliopsida; order Asparagales; family Orchidaceae; genus Vanilla; species Vanilla planifolia. Next base: position 4,381,638 of record CM043877.1, read on the forward strand.
TTTAATTTGATTTAATTTGAGATAAGGAACAAATTTCTTACTCTCAAAGGCAGAGGAGAGAATCTAACTCTCAAGCTTCCTTAGATGCATCCAGTTCTGTTGAATTTGTAGTTTGAACAATCATCAAACCATGTTTTGTTTTTTCTTTAATATAAGAAACAATGTAAAGAAAATAATTATATGAAACATATGCAAGATCAATTTGCAACACATCTTGAAGTGCATTTTGTAAAGAAACTCATCAATCCATACAAACAAAGAAAGGATCTTTACGAGGCAAAACCTTATCATCAAGTTTCTGAATTAAAAAAGCTTCAAACATTATCATGAACTCACACATTTATAGGTGAAAGTAGGTTAATGTGCCATTGCATGGAACTAGAGATCTTAAATGATGAATACATCAGCTTCAATGGATGAAAATTTTCATAAATAAAACATAATCATGTCTTGAGAAAAAAGGAAAACCCTAAACAAATTACTTGATAGAGCATTAGGACATCAGGCAATCCATGCAATGACCACCACATTTTATTTTATATTGATAAGAAGATTCATCACCCAAAGTCTATTAAAAAAATCAAACAAAGTTCATTAGTACACAAAACAAAACATGCTATTTAGGTTTTGTGAGCATAGAAAGTGTAATAAAAAAAGCTAATTACTGCATACAAGAGACGAACAAATCTGATATATAAGAACACGAGATATCACCCCATGCTATGATGTACATGAAACCTTATGAGATAATACATTATAAAGGGATTGTGAGAACATTTCTGATTGTAGCTTCTTAAGTTATATACACGATGGTTTTTATGCACCACATTGATTGACATTTTTGGAATCAACAGTGTTTTCACCACCAGAAGAAAAGGATTTTCCACAGCCACAGGTTTTAGTTGCATTAGGGTTCTTGAAGGAGAACCCACCACCAATTAGTGCATCACTGAAGTCCAGCTGCATGCCATACAGGTAAAGAAGACTCTTGGGATCACAGACTGCATTAAAATGAAGAATACATTAATGGATTATCATATTCTACAAAAACCCAAAGTAAACGTTTTAACTCTCAACAACATTACGAAGGTTTCGAGAAATAGTTAACAAATTAAACAAAAATTCATTCATGGTTAATAGGTCAATCTTGATAGAAGATATAAGAAAAAATTTGGGAAATTATGGAGATCATGTAAAGTATTGTATTCCTCTTGTCCTCTTGCTAAAAGAATGATTAGTTCACTTTGCTAAATAATTAGCAAAAAGTTCAGATTTGGTAATTTTAGACGTGTCATTAGCTACAACGGACGATTAGTTCACCGGTTCAAGCTTTCACCTTATCACTTGGTGCCCATGCGGTGATACCAATCTTTATACGATGTCTCAAATGTAGTGTTAAACTCGTAATCTTTCGTGAGAGTTTGATGATAAAAAGAATGATTTAAGTTTATTAATATGTTGTTTGATTTGATGTCTCAAGAAGAACATAAGATAATGATCATTCAAGAATCAATATCATCATAGGATTTAATTCAATGATTTGTTTCATACAAGTGATCAACTTATGAAGAAAGTTGTTTTTGATGGTATCATAACAATCATAAGTAATTTATGATATCTTTGTTTACTTATTATACTTAGAATCTTATTCTTGTTCAAACAAAGTTTATGTTCCATTATAACCCATCTTTCATATCCATTTTTATTTTCATTAACTAATTTATGATATCTTTTTAAGTGTTACAAGTAATTTTTGTATCAATTAAGACATAATAATATAGATAAGTACAAAGAAAAATTTGAACTTTCAAATATGTTGAAATTATACTTATCACACGATATGATATATTTATCATATAATATAACCAACATTAAAGCATAGTATATGAATGAGTATAGAACTCTTTGATTTTGTATAGAGGAGTTTCAGCTTTTTATTCTATAAAATCCTTCAAATAGTATTTTACGATTGTTTTGTAATATTAATACACTTCTAAATTGATAGAAAGAAATGGCTAAGTTATAATACAACAGTATGCATACGATACGATATATATTGTCGTATAATACAATCATAGTTAAATATTATATTAAAATAAGAAAGATAAGTGAAATAAAAATATCAATAACTTTGTATGATATGATAATTTTCATTATACAATATATATGATCATGTTTTTTAGTAGAGTAGAAGACACTCAAGACATTATAATAATATTATTTCATTGTATGACAATCAAATATAACTTAGCCTGTTACATTTAAGCTCGAGAATTTCAAATTGTAAATAATATTCATCATAAAACATGATTCCATCAATTGTACAATACAATTAATGTTAAAAACCAATACAATTAGTCTTAAATTTAAAAAAAATAGATTATAATTGTCACTTAACTATTAGCATTATCATATTTAACCTTTTGATAATTCTTTGCCTATAAGTAGAATATTGAATCATGAAAGAAAAATCTAATATAAAGATATTCAAGGAATCATGTTCATTATTATAATTGTGATATATTTTTTAAAACTCTTGAAAAAGTTATTATGCTTTGAATTGGTAACATGTTTACATATTCTCATTTAGCATGTCATTTGAGGTTTGCATTAGTTTTAAGTACGTAAACCGAAAAACTTTTATAACAAAATTGTATTTATTGTCTTTTATTTATCACATTTATCTATTTCATAGCTATTATAAGCCATCAATTGTAGTACTTTTAGGCTATTTGTGACCTTTGCAAGTCTCTCTTTTGTAAAGATATTTCACTTGTTTTTAAATAAAAGAAGATACTTTATTAATAAAGTTGGTATTTTGAAGCCATAACAAGACATAAATGTTTGTTTTTATCAAACCACCTAAAAACCATTGTGTTCTTTATTATAATTATACGCATCTTCCAAACTTTATTAATTATTTTTTAAAAAAGAAATACTTACCTTAGTTAATATTAATAATAATAAAATCAAATAATTTGATATTAAGTTTTTATGAAATATAATTCATCCTTTTTTGGTGAAAAAGTTATCCTTATAGGTATGCATTTTACTTACCTAAAATTCACTACATCTTTAATTGCTTTTAGTTTTGTTTACCTTTTACACTTTGAATTTGATTAAATTTATCCATTTTATAAAATAATTCAAACCTTGCATGTAATGTTCATTGCTCCACATTATTATGTTTGTTATGGTGGTGAAGAGTTCAGTAGGGATTATTAATGCTCACAATAGATAAGAGAACAATTGTTGTGTCATGCAATATGATATTGATGCCATCTTGAAACATTGGGTTATAGTTCAACCTGAACTTGTCCAAAGCATGACCATAAACTTACATATTGACCAATGTTACTTGTACAAAGATTTATAATAGAACAGCAGATAGACTACCTCATTTTAATTTTTACATGAAAATGTTCATAGATACTAATGAATGCCATGGTACCTCAACATAGAAGAGATTTTGTTCATTAGGTGAATTTACTTAAGCATTTTGGTTTTGTTATGATCTAAAAAGAAAGATATCTTTGACTTGATGGCTTTCCATATTTAAGGTTAACATGAATCCAAAAAGAAATTTACTTGTTATAATGCATGATTGCTTTAACTGACTTATTTGTGACTATACTATTTGATAAACGCTACACTATAAGCCATTTGAATCTTTAAGCACAAGTGTAAAGGATTTTACCTATGACAAAGCCGTTGTGCTCTATAATGGAGTCATCTGATCTTGTATTTGCCCGGTTCTCAAACTCCATGGTGTAAGACATGCCAGAACACCCTCCTTGCTTGACTCCAATCCTCAAACAAAGGTCTTCCTTCTTTTCATCCCTCATCTTACTTAGATGACTCAGTGCCTTATTGGTCAATGTAATGGCTGGTGCAGTACTTCCAGGCATTGGAGCTGTCCAAACAAATGTGTACATATTAAAACACATAAAGAAGACATAAACATTAATAAAAGCTATATTGCCATTTAGAAAATAGTAGCCTTTTGCATATTCAAGCAAAATCTCAATGCTTACATGCTTTAGTTAGTCAAATATCAATCACAAATTGACTTGTCAGCAAATAGCAGAGGTTAACAAGAAGAATAATATTAAAAAATTAAAATAAAGAAATATGGGTTACAAGGGTGTGTTCACTAGTGAGAAGATCATAGATGTTGATATAATCATATAACATACAAGCTATGGGATGAGTACTGAAGGTATCAAAACATTAATAAAAGCTATATAGCCATGAAGAAAAGAGTAGCCTTTTGCATATTCAAGCAATATCTCAATGCTAACATGCTTTATTTAGTCAAATATCAATCACAAATTGACTTAATCAGCAATCAGAAAGGGTTAATAAGAAGAATAATATTCAAAAATTAAAATAAAGAAAGATGGGTTACAAAGGTGTGTTCACTAGTGAGCAAATCATAGTGTTGCTAGAATTATATAATATACAAGCAATGGGATGAGCACAGAAAGTATCAAAACATTAATAAAAGTTATAAAGAGAAAAGAGTAGTCTTGTGCATATTCAAGCAATATATCAAAGCTAAAATGCTTTACTTAGTCAAATATCAATCACAAATTGATTTACCACCAATCAGCATTTAAAAATTAAAATAAAGAAATATGGGTTACAAGGTATAATGTTCACTCGTGAGCACATCATAGTTGTTGATATAATCATATAACATACAAGTAATGGGGTGACATTGAATAAGCATATAAAGCACCAAAAAAATAAAAGAGACAACTTATGATAGAAATCCTTCTCTTGCTTGTCGCATCGAGTATTACTTTTACTAAAATCATCTAAACAAGCATACAATTGCTCAGGGATTCAAGAGCTTGCATGAGAATCTCAGACAGAAAGGAAAACTCACATTTGGGTATGAAACTTAGAGCTTTATCAAATACTGTTAGGTGTTATCTTAAATGCAAATCAGAGTATGAGAAGCAAAAGCATTTTTTTGCTGCTCATGTCCTCAACAAGGCACAAATCAAAAGAGTAGCATCCCTTAATTTAGGATCACTGTCGCTCATGCCAAACATCAAACAATTAAGAGGTTTGATAATCATAACAACATGTTGACACAGCTAACAGAAAGGGTGGCACCTAAAGACAGATATAACTTCGTTTTAGCTACTGTATGGTGTTCAAGGTTTAAGCAAGTATGTGTTCATCTCATCATCTTAAACTCAAAAGTAAATTCACGTAGAAGATGAAATGTAGAACAATGCAGTTGCATCAGATCCATTCATGGAAACATTGGTACTGTTGTTTTTCCAACATTGGCACTCATTGAGATTTGATGAAACAGTGCGACAAGTTTTACTTCCATTTGTGAATTTTTCACGCTTGCACTAGAACAAAGCTCAAGGATAATGATTTCAAACCTAATGCATTTTTGAGTTTCTTCATTCTTGTTCAACAAAAGCGATGAAGGTCTTGAACAAAGAAAAAATTTCCAGTGAGCAGCACTGTAAAATAAACAGTACGAGACTTGAAAACTAACGCTAGAAGGAAAAACTAAATCAGCAGTGAAAGAAAGATCAAACTATTTCTGTAGAAAAAACCTAGTCGATGAAATCAGCCTTCTTCGACCGAATAAATCAAAGGCCGAAAAATCCAACTCTAGGAAACCGTAATAACCAGTCAAAGCAAACGGGAAAAAGCTAATTATCTCACGAAAGCTGTCGACGAGGAAAGAAACGAACGAGGAAGAGATGCGGCGACAAGGGCTTTACCGGAAACGGCGCTATACCGAATTGGATCAGGCTTCCATCGATTGGAACCGCTTGTCTTTAACAAGTAGGAAAGGCGCGATCGGTTCTCTGCCATCGACCAAGAGTTCGCAGGCAAGCGGCAGATGAGGCCTGGGGTTCCGGCGAGCGCCATAGGAGAAAGGGAGACTCTTCTCTACTCGTCTAAAAGAAACGAACCATCTATTTGAAGAAATTACCTATATATCCCGAAGAGGGTGGAATTCGTAATTTTCTAATTTCAGGAAATAACTTTATAATTAAACGCAAATGTTCGAAATTTGGAGGTCGTTTCAGAAAAGAATCCAAGGCCGCGGTCGCTTGGCGGAGCTCCTACGCATCAACATTAAAGTGATAAAGAGAACTAACTCAATAATGAAAAAAAAAAAAATAATAATAATATAAATTTATTTGGTTACAATATAAAATAATCATTAAAATTGTCTAAACTATTTTTTTTAGAAAGAGTTATTTTTTCCAACTTTGAGTTTGGATTTTTTTTATGTGTTTTTTCTAAGTTTTAAGCTTCATTAGCATTGATAAACAATAGTTTGTGTATGGTTTTAATTTTATTTTATATTAATTATTTTGATAAATCAATTTTTTAACATTTTATCATGTTTTTGTATGTGAAATTATTGCTAAAATTATGATCACTATAAAAAAAATTTTTACTAAAGTTTTTGTTCGTCACTTGTTTGTGCATTAACAAAGAATGTTAAAAATTAATTTAAAATTAAAATTTAAGAATGATTTTTTTTTAATATGTTGATATTAGATAATATTTTGAAAAGATTAATGTCAAATAGGATTTGATTGAAGAAAAATTAAGATTTGATTAACCATGAAAAATATCTTATAGAAAGTTTGCTCATTTTCTATGTAGTATTTAAATGAAATTTTGGTTATTCATAGAGTAAGAAATAGTGTAGATTATTCATAGGAGAAGAAGAATATTTTATCATTTGATTATTTGAAGAACTTTAAGTTAGAAAATTAAAAAATGTATCAAGTTTGTGACAAAAAAAGGAAAAATATCGATCACACAATATTTGTTGCTTTGTTATTGAAAAATTACAATTAGACCCATAAGTATAGACATAAGGTGATTACAACAACAATGTCGAAATTGCATCACAATGCAACAAAGCTTGTGCATGTTATTTCTTACAAGACCCATCACCTATGTTCATTTGTTAATCATCACTTCTAAAGCTTTAACTTAAGGACAAACATTAACTTAAAGATTTCTACAAGAAAATATTAGTTTTCAATGTTTTACTATATTTGCATGACTTTTTTTGCATGCATTTTGTTTACGTCACTTTCAAAACTGTTGTTTTGTTGGGATAAAAACTTCTTGAAATGAAATTACAATGTTTAGAAAACCTTTGTAATTTTATTTTTTTGAGATATTTTTTTCCTACAAAATTATCTTATGTTAATCTAAAATTTGTAAGCTCTTAGATTACCCATTAGGCTACATTGGTATCAAATGTTGAGTATTATGTTTGACTTAAGTGTTACTAACTATATCACTTTATCATTATCATAGCATCAACTTTCATTTTGATGTTTCACAACTATTTTTCATTGGATATTGCAAGCATACATTCTTTAGCTTCATATTCACCATTTGATTACTAGTTCACATACATAGTGGTTCTTTGGATCATGTCAAATAGTTATTGCATTGCTTGGCAAAGGCATTTTTGTAGTATATTTATTTAATTGCTTTGGTAGTGAATTGTTTATCACTTTTTCATTTGTTATAAACCAAAGACACATTTAGCTACAAGCATATTTAGAATTTTGAATAATTCTATTATCACCATTATTACAAATGATATATCAATGATCATAGTCTTAAGGACCTCTACAATGTCATATAAATTTTGTTATCTAATCTCTAATCACTTATTTAATAATCTACTCACAACATTAGTTTGGCCCGTCATTACCACGTGTGATACAATGAGTATGACCTTCATATTATTAATAAGCTTATCATGAAAGCTAGTAGTATAGGATTAAGAATGTGATGAATTATTAAAAAGAGAGTACAACTGAATTATTGAGTTATTAGGTAAAACATATAATTATCATTAATGAGAAATTGAACATAAATGTTTCATTTTTATCACAATTTGGGATTGCCAATGTTATATTCTATTATAATATAACAACCATATCTATCATTAGCATCATTTGAGATAAACTTGATTATATTATCCCTCTTCATTTTATTTTATTGACAATAATTTATTTGTATTGCTTAACAATATTTATGATATTTATAACTTTACATATATTTATCACTCCCAAACCCAAATCTAAATCCAAACCAACCAAAAACTTGAACTTAATATTTCCATAATTGTTGTCTTTATCTACAAGCTTAAACCCACCAATAAGCTCAATAAACCTAACTAGATCACCAAGCTAAAACTTCAAACTCTACTTCAGCTTCCATCATTGTCCTCACTATCATCAACCTTGTTATTTACCATCCCTCAACTACACTTTGATCCTATTCTCAAAATCTCACATCTTTGTAACCCATCATTTGTATCTCTCATTGATCTTACATATCTCACCCATCATCATTTGTCAATATCCTCTTCTAGACTACCATTCCTAAGAGAACAATGACAATACTAAGAGTCCCTTGCCTACGATATGTTGGAGGCCATAGTTAACACTTCTATAGATTTCTTACACATATCTCTTCATATTAAGATTGAGGCCACACCTTTACCTTCTGTGCCTTCTATGTATGAATTGTCATTTCGTAGCTTCAACAAGTTACTTCATACATCATTTATACAACTCCACAAGATGAGCAATGCTAGGGCTTCTACGATGTTTACAAATTTAGCTCAACGAGCAATCAATTGTCTTATGATAACTCATCATATGAGTTATCTCTTAACATAGAAGATTTTGCTATGTTTTGATTTATCGTCTCTTTGGGCATTACACATATATTATGCTCTAAACATACAAGTTTTGTAATTGTGTCTACCAAAACTTTATTCTTTCTACACATTTACTTATTCTACTAATGGGCTAATAGTTATTAACAATATAGATCTAATATCAATATTGAATAATAATTCTAAATTTAAGATTACTTAACCACCAAAATCTAACAATGTCATCTAACACAAGTGTTACAACAATATTCATAATAACGATATGTGATGTCTCTCTTTGTCCATGCTTAATAAAAGACTATACCTCCTAACCCTCGATTCACCTCAATGCATGACAATGAATAGTTTCAAGAAAGGAAATTTCAACGACACTAGAATCTCATTATCACTAACAATGACTTCTTCAGACAATATACATAATTTTCATGTTTTTTTTCTTTTTTTTTTTTGAATATTTTGATTGCACTTCACCCACTGTATGTACACACAATGTATCTAATGAAAGCAAAAGAAGAAGATATATAATAAAAACAATAAAATTAGAAACTTTAATGTTAAACAAAGTGAAAAGAAGCAAACATTCACCCAAATTGGTACAACTAAAACAGAATTAAAACTGATAAACTAAGAATAAAAATCATAGCAAACCAAAGCAGTATCTTGTGTTCTATCTAATGCAAGAAAAGAAAGGGGAAAAAAAATAAAAGCAGGGCTTGAAATGTTCATATGGCAAGTAAGTATGAAAGGCAAATACAACAACAGGGGAATAGCAGCACTGTAATAACTCAACAAAAAGAATCAATGATAAAAACTCTGCAGTTAACGTTTGCCAAACTTGAATTGTACACAAAAGAAACGAGCAATCTACAAGGCAAACACATACTACAAAAAATAATCCGGAGTCCTCCGGGTCGTGTCGGGTTCAACTTGCCTGGGAGCCGGGTCGAATTGGAGGAAGTTTTGGCTCATGTTCTCCCCAATCTCCAATATGGCAGCCATGTTGCCACATCGGTAGCAGTAGTTCGGCGCGCTGAATACGGTAACTACGTTCTGATCCTGCGTATAAATATTTACCAAAGTAGTATCAAACTTATTATTCATTAATTAACTTAATATTAGATTAAAGGTATATCAAACCAAACCAAATACAAGAGAAAGGAAGTCAAGAAACCTAACAAGTTGCAAATCTAGTACTTTTGAGGAGCATGAGCTTCAAGAATAAGGTTTAGAGTTTAGGTAAAATAGAAAATATTTTACCCTTACTGACCTAAACTATCACTAGAGTTGAAATCAAACTTGATAAAAAGATATTCCATTTTGTAATTGCATTTGATTAATTTAAAATTAATCTCATAATGACTTGGTTTCGATATTTTCCTACTGCGTTCCACGGTTCTTTTGTCTAACTCTACATTCGAGAGCATTCAACATCCAATTAGAAGTCGTGTCGAGTATCAAATCAAGTTAGGTTTAGGTTAGGACTTAACAAACGTTTGTTGAGAGACTAGAATCAAATGAAGGTCAAAATTGAATATAATATATTTATGGATGAATAACCAATAACTTTAGGAATTTGAGCATATGAAAAAGGATTACATTAATTGTAATGCAACCAACACATGCTGAACTTACAAAATAAAACTAATTTTAATATCAATTGTATTCATCAATATCAATCTCGAGTGAAGGTCCTATCTAAATTGTCCATCATATCTTCAACTCTCAAATCTTCTAAATTACTCCATATTGAATAGCCTAACACTAGAATTCATATGCTAGTCACTTATACAAAGCTTAAGTAGATACCATGAAAGTACGCCAAAGCTCTTATTAGTCATGATAAAAATCACTAAGGTCAATGTGAGCAAAAATCAAGATGAATAATGTTAATCCATAAAACCTAACTTCATTTATAACCAAACTTAGCTTTCATACCACTTCTTAAGGGACCTAACTCAAATGAAGGACTAAGTAAAGCCCAACATGCTCTTATAAGAAAAATCATTAACAAAAAATTTCAAACAAAAAATAATGATCATATTAATTGTGTATTAAAATTCTAAAACATGTTCAACTTGTAATGTTTTAATCTCAATTGTACTCAAAACAAAGTTTATGCAACATTTTGTATAGACAAAAAACATGTTGTACAGTGGTTAAAAGCCTAAAATCTGAGCCTTTAATTAAGTGAATAATCCAGTAGTTGGCACCTTTGCACAAAATGTGTCCCCATCAAGGAGGTTTGCAATAATTTATATGGGATATCAAGTCTAACAAAAAATAAAATCCATCCAACTCAAAATAAATTTGATTTTGAGTTTAAGTTGGATCTATCTAAAATAGCTTTGAAATAAGATAAGTTTGAGTAGCTTAACTGGATTTCATGGTAACCCTATAAAAGATTATGAACATCCAAGTTTTGCATTAATAGATTTAAGCCTCCTCGAAAAGTTTACAATATATTTATAGAAGATTGAAATGGAGATTTCCCAAGTGCAAAGAAAAGCGATAAACTCTGGTAGAAGTTCCAGAGTGAAGCATGTATTCTACTAGAAAAATTCAAGTAAATGTATATCAATGAATCCAAAAAATTTCATCACCAACTGAAGCCATTTTACCAAACTCCATATGCAACAAAATGAGAAATGGAAAATAAGTAGCAAACTTTGCAATGCACTTTTTCATATAGAAAGATGGCATGGTTCAAACTCTGAAAGAAGGACCAAATGGTAAGCAAGGATATAATTGTTATCGAAGAATACCTGACACCAATTATAGCCTTCCATAACCAACTGATGAGCTCTGGATATAAGCGTTAATCCATTTGTGTGGTTGAATTGCTGAGAAATGTCCTGACCAAATGTGTAACCAGCTCCACGAGGAGATATTCCCCAACCACAACGATCATCAGGATCGGACCATAGAAGGTCGCACATAGGTCCTTCATGTGGGACCTGCAACCCAAACAGAACTTGAGGAATAAATTTTCCTAATCCCTAATCCCTAACCAACAATTTGCATAACTCCTGATGAATGCAAGCATATTCTTTTACATCTCTATTGACGACAAAAGATTCATTTGTTGCTCATCTTCTTGATGAAAAAAATCTCCCTAACCCAATTACTAACCATTATTGAGACTTCCTACCCAAAATTATAATTTCACTCCCCTTGCACTTTGGTTTTCTTTTTCTGTTAAATAACAAAATGCAAGTCATCATACTCAGGCTTTGGTACATGTAACTAAACTAATCAGCTGCCGAAATATGCTTAAGCATGCAATTTTCATGCATATAGCTAAAAATAAAGCAATAATTATTATGTTGATTTACCTGAATGTTGGGAAAAAAGTTCATTAATTACCTATTGCATTAATATATAAATAACCATGGAAATAGATGTGGAGCAAGACCAGTTACCTCTTGTATTCGTTCCAGGCTTCGAATATTGTCCAAGGTATTCAATGATGGGGACAAACCACCATGCAAGCAGAAAATCTACGCCAAAAAGCAATTTCTATAGGAAACAAACTAAAAGGGAGATGGAAAAAATTTGATATGAAATCAACCTGGTTTTCTATCAGAGCTGTAAGTGGCAAATAATCAAAAAGGTCTGTAAAGTACTTCCAAACATTTGCATTTCCATATTTTCGCAAGCACTCATCATAGAATCCATACCTGAAGTAATATCAACACATTATAAAAAGCCATATGATAAAAAGTTGGTCAAACATATTAGATTAAAGTATCATTAAAAGGAAATAAATTTGAATAAAGTGAGGTAGTAAGATGGGCAACAAAATTATTCTCCATTTCGGCCTAAAGACTAAACTTCAATGTGAGTTTTTTTGAAAATACATCTTTCCCTAAAAAGGTAGTTTGCTTATGTGATATGGCAAAAAAATTAATAAGATTCTAGAAATTCTCATTGCAACTAAAATAGAAAAAGATGAGAATTGCAACTAAAATAGAAAAATATGAGAATATACATATCAAGATCAATGTCTTAATTGTTATCGAGTTACATGGTTGAAGGATAAAATAGGCCCAACCTGCCATATGATAAAAAGTTGGCCAAAAATATTAGATCAAAGCATCATTAAAAAGAACTGGAATAAAATGAGGTAGTAAGATGGGCAACAAAATTATCCTCCATTTTGGCCTAGGACTAAACTTCAACGTTAGTTTTATTGCAAGTACATCTTGCCCTAAAAAGGTAGTTTGCTTATGTGATATGGCAAAAAAACTAATAAGATTCTAGAAATTCTCATTGCAACTAAACATAGAAAAAGATGAGAATAAACATCAAGATCAATGTCTAAATTGTTATCAAGTTACATGGTTGAAGGATAAAATAGCCCCAACCTGCCAGTTTGTCCACCCCATTTGTTTGCCAGTATAAGCCTAGCTCTTTCTTCTTCTGAGATCTGGATGGCCACTTCGGGATAAGGGAAGCAAGGAGAAAAGAGACCTAATGAATCCATGCTGCATGCAGCAAGCATGCATTCTAAAGACAAAGACTCCTAGATTGGGTTAAGTATAACCAAGCAATCGGGAACCCATGTTATTTCCACTCAATGGTTGGTTGCATTTTGTAATGCACGCTTTCTCCCCATCCACAAATCTACAACTCTCTTTACAGAGTGTGACTCCAATATCCACTTGATAATGCGTATCTACTAAATTTGGAAATTGATTGTTAGTTATATGATATGTGGTAACATTAGCACACTTGAATATTTGGCTATTTCTACGCAAGAGCACTATATTGCGCTGAGCTAAAGATGCATCGCATGTGAAAGAAGTATAAAATATGATATCTAGAAACTAACCTAAAATATTAAAATGTTATGCTCCGCTCGATCACCCCACAGTCATCTTTCTCACTGGATCCTTGTGCCCCATCCTTCCTACGTTTAGTACCATAGCCTTTCTTGGCCATTTGATATATGACCCTTAATCTTAAATACTTTCTTTTCTTTTGTGTTCCAAGTTCATCATTAAGTTCAAGTTTTGAAAAAAAAAAAAAAAAACAAAAAGAGATAAAACCTCGACGTCGTCTTTTTATTATTGTTAAATATACCGCCTTCTTGGATTTGAAAAGAAAAGAAATGGAAGAAATGTAAAAAAGAGACAAAATGAAGAGAGAGAGCTAAAAGATATTACATGAAAAGAAAATTTCATGAAGTTACAATTCTTTAAAAATTTTCAAAAAAAATTTCTTTCTTTTCCAACAAAGACTATCCATTTCATAAAGCAAATTGAAAACCACAAAATACCTGTCTTTACAAAACCTAAAGTAATCTAAAACCATATTTAATTTTATTTCAAGAACCCTATAATATCCTCCTCAGTTTTCTCAACTTAAATAAATTATATAAATTGTATTTCAATAAAAATTTGTCAATAATTAATCTTCCAAATTTCCTAGTCCTTCACTTAAATTCTCATTGCAAGTTGTACAGTTCCACAAATCTTTATACTCTATGCTGTTCACGAAATCCAGTAACAACAATGAACCAACTTCCAATGCAAACTAGAAACAAACTCTCAAGTTCCTACTTCTCATATAAACATAGTTAATGACATATTCCATTAACCATCTGAGTTATTATTATACACCAACCTTTTTAGCTCAGTGACCCAAGCATATTCATTCTTCCCTTTTGGCAATAGAAATTAACATTACCACTAAACTTGCTCCAGCATCAAGGTTGGTCATCCTTTCTGTTTTGTTAATGTTTTTCCTTGACACCATTGATGCCACTTACAGTTCTGCAGGAGTTTCAGCCATCTGATAAAAGTCTTCATTGCTATTGACCTCTTTTTTATCTCAATAGTTTCATAACCTAAAGACATAGATCTTCAACACCAACGTTATCTATGACATCATGTAGCTTTTTTTACTGTTCATTATTATCCCCTATGCCAGCAACTACCTCTTCATTGTGGTTTCCAATCATCCAACAACATCATCCTTTGCAAATCATGATCCCATCTAAAAAAATGTTTAACATGTCACTTCACCACATGTTTGTCAACATTTTCCAACTGTCTTTAGCATCAATCTGTCCCATTGGTGGCAGAATTGATGATTACTGTCCCATTGATTTAAAAATCCAAGACGTAGGGGATGCAAATTATGCTGCTTTATGGCATATATCTAGGTATTATCTTTAATATATTCTAAGAATATTCAACAACTTCTCAATGTAATTTACAATTATGGCCTTAGTTTTTATTTAATATTGTTGTTGAAACACTTGGAGTCCTATATTTAGTTTATAAGGGTTGTTTTCCTCAAGTCAAAAACCTTGAATTATAGCAAAATTGTAATCTAATAATGTAAGTCTGCAAGGTTCATCTACCTTTATTTAAGAATGTCATTGAGAGGTTGACATACCATATTGATCCATTGACAGGCTGTATCTCCTTTTTTAGAATGATCATTCGTGAGAAAGAACCTTCGAGGCTCATGTGACTCCTAGGGGATTCTAGGAGTCATAGCATTCTCAGATAACTTCCCAAAGGTCAAATCATCTTCTCAAGAGGTTTTCTTTTCAATTCTTCATCTTCTTCAGGATAATAGCAAAGGTAAAGAGAAATAGTAAGAAAGTATGTTTGAGGCCATAAAAGCTCTTAGAATAGCTGACGAAAGGGTAAGATAAACTTCTAAAAAGCTTATCAATTTACTTGCCTTTTACCATTGCATTAAGTCAATCATTCATCTCTCGAATTGATCTCCTAATCGACACTTTTTTCTCATCATTCGAACTATTGAATCTCCTTTTTTCCAAAATAACTACATGATAAGCTGCACTTGCTTTTATAATTATCTCAAGAATTTCATTATTCAATAAAACTTAAGTGCATTAACCCTATCATTCTGGTGCTACCACCCAAAAACATGGACCCATCACTTATTTGGCCAAGTCATGCTGCCACCTAGGACATCTATTCCTAAGCCTATGCATTCCAACACATAATTGCTCAATCGTCACAGATCCGCCGTTGCACCTCCCATCGATTCATCCAAAACCAATTCTAGTCAACGACAACATCAACTCGTCTTGCAGACATTAGAACCCAACCACTGCCTAGATCCAAATTGGCCCCAAACCACCTTTCGCATTTGTATTTTCAACACTCACTAACCCTTCTCCTAACTTTTTGCAAACCACTACAACCAAAGAGCTGCCCCATTGGATTCCTTGTGCTACTACAACTGAATAATACCACTAATGAAGTTACGGTCTGAAGGCCTTAGACCAACAGCCCTCACAATCTATAATGCTACCATTTTCTAGATCCATTGCTCCTTTGCCCAAGCCCAAAGTTCCTTTGCCTCCTATGAGTCAACCAGACTATTGATGTGAGCATCTGCTTTATGCCAACGAGATCCAGACTATGACCTCCACTGGCCTTCTTACCTTTGAAGTGTGATAAGACATGTTCCGATCACTTGTCCACATTAATATCCAAATTTTAATGGTATATGGATTGAGTCCGACTTTGATACAAAAAAATAACGAGGGAGGGTATTTGATGACTGGAAAGATACGAATGAGTGAATACGAGGGTACTATTCCTTTCGTAAGGTACAAGGATGCCCGGGTGTAGGTGCATATAAGCATGCAGCAATATAGGACATTGTTGCACTAATGCATGGCGATAGCATAGATAAGTGAGAACATAAATGAGAGCATGCATGGACACTATTGTGCAAATGCGGAACAAGTGCGCAGACGAACAAAAGCAAATGTGTGCTACGTGTGCAGGCATGGAGTAGGAGTGTGAACTTGCATGAGTGGACACAAGCGTGTGTGCAAGCATTGTTGCACTTTTGCACAACAAATGAGCAGAATAGCGCAAGCACATGGGCAGGCATTGTTGTACAGAAGCAGGGCAGGTGACCAAGAAGATACGCATGATTGGCAGAGTGGGAGGGATTTGCAAGCGCATGGGCGCAAAATTGTTGCAAGCGAGCTTCTCAACAGTGGATGCAGGGAAATCTACACAAGAACATCGGTCCTAACTAAGTTGTGGAAGTTGTTAGCGACTATAATACTTGATTCAACAAAAACTATAGTACTCAAAGAATATGGGGTTGTCAACGGCAAACTAAAAGAATGGCAACGATTAAGATGATTAGGATTGTAAACCAGATGGGGACCAAGGCCGAGGATGGAGGGGACCTCCTAGGAACACAAGAAACTCGTAGAACCTTCTTAGTCCCAATGAAAGCAATTCAAAAACTCTCATTTTTTATTCCTTAACAATACTCAAATAGAGTACAGGAAAAAAATTTTACAGAAATATAATTCTCTCAAACCAAAACAAAATAAATAAATTCAAAATGTACAAAAACATATGTAAAAACAAAACAAGAAATATCCTTAAAACTTATAAATAACCCATTATATACTAGTAATATCCAATAATAGTAATAAACTCAATAAAGCACCTATATGAACCATTTTTGGTAATATCAAAGTTTAATGGAGGATATAAATCGTATCTGACTTGGATATCAAAAAGTGACAAAGAAAGGATGTGGACTAGAATCTAGCTCTGATGCTTTAGTAATGCAGACAACATATGGACAAATCCTGTTGCACCACCTTCGCGCCCATCACCACCATCTTCCCCATTGATCACCGCAAGGAAGCCAAACATCCTTCGTAGCCACTTTCCTCTCGATTGAACACATCGACACATCCCACTAACCATCCTAAATGTAAGCCACATCTCGTCGCCCTTGTCCTCTTAGTCCCACAAGCCCAACACTTACATTCACTCAATTGCTCATGATTTCAGCCTGTGCCACCAAATCCGACTAACAACTCACTCCCCAAGGCAAAATTTGAATGCCACCACAGCTCCTAACCCTCGTCAACGCTTCAAGAACCCAACTCATGTTGTCAAGTCCACTAGAACACCAAACAAAACTTCTGTCATTATTTATGCTACTCCAACGCAATCCCATCGTTGGCCATATTGTCCAATTGCACTTTGTCAATTTTTTGGTCTTAGAGTTGGATTTGTCCATGCACCACATGCATAAAGATCCTCAAGGCTAGATTAGCCCTCAAAGGCTTTAAACAATCATTAGCAAGAGTTGCAAGACCAAGAATACTCTCAAAGATAACCTCTAAAGTAAGGGAACATGCTCTTAAGACATTTGCCTCAAGGAAGGATCCTCGAAGCTCATTTAGTACTCATGGGAATTCTAGATTCATGGAAGCTTCTAGAGATGACCTTCTAAAAGTCAACTCAACATATCGAGAGATTACCCATCTTATTCTTCTTTACTTTTCTCCCTCAAGGACAATATTCAAGTCTTAAGGAAGTAGTAAGAGAAATCTCAAGGAAAACATCTTGAGAGGTTATCAATTTATTGTACTTTGCCCTTGCTAAAGTTCTCCATCTCTTGAATTGATATCTTGATCATATATGACATAATAAAAAAAAAATCAAAAAATTATTTATATGCATTAAGGTTGTCATTTTAGAGAAAATATTACCAATATGTTTGATAATAGAAATACTAAAGGACATATATAACACATTCATTCAAGTTTGTTGTTGTACTTCATTTACAGAGAAAGGGCATGATTTGAAAGCTTTCTATTTAACTTGACCAGCAATTTAATAAGAAATCAACAGTATATCCTTCTTAAAATATTCATGTGATGAAAATGAAATAAAAATGTCAGCTTTTCTTTTCAGCAAAAAAAAATGTGATCTTCAACAACAATAGATAAGGTTATGTGGATAAGGGCTACTATATACACCATCAGGCTTTGTTAATGCAGCTCCACATTCGAGATAAATGTTTACTTCAATTCCCTTCCATGTCAGCAAGATACAAAAAGAACTACCTGGTAGCAAAATAATTGAACAAAAGTAAATACTCTATGCACTTACACTTGTGTTATTTGCCGACTCTCATGGTTTCCTCTAAGAATTGTAATTCTATCCCTATAACGAACTTTCAATGCCACCAGAAGTGTAACAGTCTCAACCGAGTAATATCCACGGTCTGCATCAGAAAACAAAACAGCTAAAAATAGCCACTACTAAGTAGGTTAGTTCTACTCCATATGAATATCAGCAAAACAGGATAACAGCTGTACATGTAAAGAATAAAAAAAATGTCCTTCATATAGTATTCAAGAAGAGAAAGGATCACCAATGTTACATGTCTCAGATTTTAAGTTCAAGCATAAACTGCTAAACCTCTTTTTAAAATTATTAGTCAACAATGTCCAAGGGTAACAAGAACAATAACTCCTTCACAGTTATAATCAATAATTTTGGGCAGGAAGGGATTCAAAATGCCATACAACTCTAATGTTAAATGACAAAAAATGACAAGGCAGATGTACGAACAATAAACGTGAAGCTCATAAAGCAACAAAATTTCACAACAAGAACAAAACCAAGATTTAAAGCAAAAATCGAACTAAATGAAGTTAGCTCATACTGAAAGAAAATTTCATCATGAACAAAAAGTTTGTTATCATCATAAAATCAGATCAAAAGATATGAAATGAATAAATGAGGATTACCTAGGTAAACTAATAACAACAGATCCCAACCTTTCAATAGGACATACAGCATGCAGACAACAATAATGAAACACCAAAACCACAGTTGCACAACTCCAAAAAGTAATAACTGAATATCCAATTGAAACAGTACTTAGCAATTTCAATTGAGCAAAGAATAGGAGCAAACAGATGTCCCAAGGGGTGACAGCTTGGCATGATAGAAAATGAAAATAAATAAAATGTATGATTCAACTTCCACATGAGCATATGACACCACTAATCAGCCATTCAGCAAAACAACTAACAAACACAAAACTTGAAAACACAAATACCATACAAGCACATATGATCGTCCAAATATGGTGTTCAGATAGTATATCTTGATCATTTTATGATACTAGTAGCACAATAAATCTATATAACATGCATAGCATGCTTCAATTGGAGCTGAAGCAACAAGCCTGCCAAAATCAAGTTTTCTAAGAAGGAAAACTGTATCCAACATACACATATTAGCCCAAAAGATTAAAGTCTTAATTAATTGTTGATATCAAAGCATGCAAACCAATTATGTACCTTTATTCTTCCTCATCAGAAAACCTTCCCTCTCCTTCTCTTCATCATCGTTCAATATGATCATATGCCCATTCATTAATAGAAATTTCAAGTATTTCACATGTTCTTCATGATTTTAGGTGCAACATACCTCATATTTGAAGCTCCTATATTACGCTGAACCTTTCCCAAAAAAAAAAACAGATGCAGAATGTTGTTAATCAAAACAAATCATGAGCATGGTATTAGTTTGAACCTCTTCAATTAAATACACTAAGAAAGATAATATGTAGCATCAGTAACATCAACAAGACAATCCACATTACAAGAGAATCTTTAATACAACAGCAAAGCAATCTGCAGTCCAACTTTCCTCATCTGCTTAACCACCCCCACCTCAACTCTTTCCTTCAACTCAAGCTCCGGTCGGATATTCTCACCAGACTTCCACTTGACGAGGCACTACACAAGGTGTGAACAACTCACAATGAGGAGCTGAAGACAAAGGAATAGAAGGAGCTAAAAGAGACCAAGCAAGAGAAAGAGATATAGCAGTCTGAAAATAATGAATCTGGAAGCACAATTTCTTCCTTTGCAGCTGCTGCAAGTCCAACACCATAACTGAAGCAAGGCAAGAGGATGGAATACAAGGAGTTACTTGGGCAACTGAAAGAAAGTGGGAATCTTCAACAATTCAAAGCCTTGTTCTACCGAGATGGAACTCCCTTGGCAGTTGCCCATTGATGAACAAAAAGAACATTAGTAACAACAGATCTTAAGCAATTGATGTGACAGATGTCATTTGCTTGGACACATTAGAGTCTTTTGAATGGCACCACAAAATCTGCATGGGCTTGATCAAATTGTGGGAAAAGACGACTCATCATCTTCAAATAGAGATCAATAGTGGTAGCTTCTCTATATTTGTTTCTTTTGTTTTTTTAGTGTAAAATGAATTGCAAGCAATGTTCTGGAATCAATGCTAATTGTTTTGTATATACCTATTTTTGCTATTAGCCATAGGAATGTAAATGTCGTGTTTGTTGGTGGGTTCCTTGGCCTTTGTAAGGTTGTCTTCGAGACTAGCATTGTCTCGTGTTGTCCTGCATAGTATTTGAACACCCAAAACCCAAAATATACTACATGCAAATAGGGCAAAGCTTACTCAAGGATTTCTCAAGCCATCAAGTAGGAAGGGATAACCATCCCAATTAAATGGCCAAGGTCCTCACCGCAAGCCAAGTTATGTCAAAAAAGCGTCTAGGGTTGCCATGACCTCATCTGAAATGTTGAAGACTTGGAAAGAGGTTGTCCGAGTTCCTCAAACCTTCCCAAGGAAGGAAGCTTGACCTCAATAAAAGGACTTTAAGAGATCATGCTCTTCCTTCTAAGAAAAATTTAGGAATTGCCTTTGGTTATCATGGCTTTGAGAGGTGACCTGAGGCTTAGATGGCACAACCAGGTCAAAGCTTATGTTTCTCAAGATGAAACACTGAGGGCATGAAGAAGGATGGTCAAAGGGTCCGCTACTTTTCCGTTTAAGCAATGTTTAAGAGTTGCCAAGTGTAATCAAGGCTTTGATAGCAAAAAACTGAAGGCACGAAAAGAGATGGTCCAGGGCCTCATGCTCTTTCTTCTAAGAAGCTTTCAAGAGTGTTTTAGGCTTGACAAGGCAATGACAAGTGACCTAAGGCTTTGACAAAAACACAAACAAGTAGTGCCTTACACAACTCGAGACAAATCACTGAAGTCATTAAGAGAAACAATTCGAGGATCTTATTCTCTTCCTTCCAAGCAAAGCTTGAGAGTTTTTTGGGGTTGCCAAAACCTTGAAAAGTAGCCTAAGTCTTAGATGGCACGAGCACATCAAGACTCATGCTACTTAGGACTACTAAGGCAATAGCCATAAGAAAGAAGGCCCCAAGGTTTTCTAGCACCCAAAATATAGAGACACGGATCTCACATGCATGGAAGCTAAACTCTAGGCCTTGACTTAAGTGATAACTCACAAGTGTGCAAAGGGCCAACATAATGATAATTCTCAAACCATTGATTGAGCATTGTTAAGATTAAAGAGTAAACTCATGATATGGATGAGACGAAAAGTGAACAAATTTTTATTATAAAACATCATGAGGACTTACAACATCATGGAACAAACATGGATAATACAATTTCATATCATCTCAAATGCAGATGTTCGAAAGTCTTTCACCATCCCACTCACACCAACAATCTCCTTCATGACATAGCAAATTTCATGGTTTAGATCCAACTTACCAATGCCCTCTTGGCACCAAAAAAACATCGCATATGAGCCACATGAATTTCTCTATTGAGCATCATCTGGTTACTTAAAGCTACTTCTCCTCATGTATAACCAATTCAAGAGCTCGAGCTTTCTCGTTAAGCTTTGACCAACAATGGATTTTCATTCTTGTGGATAGCACTTTGAAATTGATGGGTTGGAAAATCAAGCTCTACAGTAAGCATAATATACTAATGAGAACAAGATCTCTCCCATAATCGAGGAAAGTGTGTTATGATTAGCCAAAAAAAGACTATAAAAGGTTCATCAACTTATTTGCATATGAATGCATGAGCTTCAGCTTCAATGTCTTAAGCAATGTCTTGTTCGTGATTTCGATTTATCTATTTTCCCTTGGATGGCCCACGGAGGTACATTTTATTGGTGTTCCAAGGGAATAATAAAAAGTTAGCAGTTCTTTGACACAAAACATGGATGCATTATCAATCGTGATAGCTAAAGGTAAACCCAACCTACAAAATATCCCAAAGAAGATTTTGCACACCTCGACCATGATCTACTCAACCATAAGCTTTGTTTCAATAAATTTGGTGAAATAGTCAACCATCACGAGGAGATGCCAGTAGATCTTGTACGAAGCTAGGAAGTCAATTGCTTACACTGCACGCAACCATGAAATGTTGATAGATTAGAGGAATCCAACTAGCTACAATAAGAGGCTTGCATGGACTAACACTATTAACATCAATGTACAAAGTTCATGGGCATCTTTTTAGAGGTAAAACAATAGAACCTTGATGATGGATTTCTGTTTTAAGGAAATAACTTAAGGAATGGCTGTCACACTCCCTAGCATAGTCAAAAAAAAGGACATCAACTACTACCTTTCCAAGGTAGCAAAGAAGTGGCTCAAGGTTGCCCTTGTGATAAAGCATTATGTTGATCAAGCATTTAAGATACTTTGTACTCAAATCCATGGTGCTTCATGTTGAAACGATGAGAGGAGGTCTTCACAAAAGGTATTTGATGAGCAAATCCATCCACTTAGAACATGAAGTAATTTGCAAAACTTTTGATGGGTTTACGCTCAAAGCGACCAGCTCATGGATGGACAAAGTGATGCCTCCCAATTTGATAAGGACAACAATAATCTTATTTTCATCCAAAGGGATTTGTTGCTAATCAGTATAATCAAAAGCTAAAAGTCTTTTAATTAATTCTAAGTACCTTCTAAGGGTGCAATCTCAACTGTCGAACAATCCTTCTAGTCAATGTAATCAAAATCTAAAAGTCTTGGGAGTTAATTTTGACTACCTCCTAAGGGTGCAATCCCAATTATCAAACAATCCTTAAACATGGTTGGCAACCAACTGGGAAACAAAGAAAATAATCAACTATTATGAAAAGACCTTTCATAAAGTGGAATCCGATAAAAAAACTCATACTTCATTTGATTGTTGGATGCAGAAAATTTAACATGAATTACCTACTAAACAATGGTACCTTTAAGGCTAATGAGTATGAAACCAAGTAAGCTACTTTGCCCTCCCAAGGATTCATCAAACCGAAGGTGCTGCACAAGGAGTAGAACATCAGGAGATGTAGGCTCGTAAGTGACCTAGTCGACCAATAAATCTGCAAAAACTTGAGACTTAACTAAGGTCCTTGGCATGTAGTCGAGTTCATACTCTCCAAGTTCCACAACCCATTTCTAAAGGAAAATGAAATACTTCGATAGAATGAAAGATTTAAAGCAAAAGTTTTTCAATGACTACCTCATAAGCCTCAAAAGGTTATGACTAGAGCCTATGCTAAGCTCTCAAAAGGAGGTTAGCATGTTTCTAGATCTTTTAAGACTTAACTATTATAAGCAGACTTGTGTCGGCCATCCTATAACATGGGCAAGGACAATGTTAATTTAATGCATTCATTGTGACAAGATAGACTACTAGAGCTTCCCTTGTATTGGGAGTTGTCATAAGGTGCTCCTTAAGCTTCTTGAAGGCCTACTAGCAATTGGGCATCCATTATGCACAGGCCTTGCTGCGGAGAGCTTTCAAGAACAAGATCGAATGGTTAACAAGTTTGTACAAGAAAGGGTTGAGCCTGGTTATTTGGTCAACTAACTTTCACATCTCACTCATTGTCATGGGCGACGACATGTCGAGAATGACTTTAAACTTTTCAAGATTACTTCAATGCTTTTTTCTAAAACCATGAAGCTAAGAAATTTATCATATGGAACTTCAATGAGTGCATTTAAGCACAACTGGATGCAATAGAACATCTCAAGAGTTCCTTCAACTCCATAAGATTGATCATGCACCAAAACGTCAACTTAGACCTCAAGGTTATGGCCAAGCTAGTTGAAAAAGATAACATCGACCCTCCTTTGGTAGTAGCTCTAACATCCTCAAGGCCAAAAGACACCACCTAATAGTAGAACATGCTATCATATATAATAAACATGCTTGTCTCCTCAATTGGCTCAAATAAGCAAATCTGAAGGTAGCCTAATGAAGCATCAAGAAAAATGAGATATTGGAAGCTATCTATTAAGTCCACTGACACATCAATCCTCGAGAGAGGGTATGAATACTTTGAATATGTAATATTTAAGCTTATGAAGTCAACACAAATTCTCCACCAACTATTTGATTTCTTTATGAGAATAACATTAGCAAGCTATTTTAAATATTGAACAAGTGGATGAGGTCTGCATTGATGAGTCGCTTGATTTCAGTCTTTAAGACATCTTTCTTCTTAAGTTTGAATAGATATTTCTTTTGTTGAATAAGGACAACGTTGAAGCATATTGCCATATTGTGTTGCATGTATGCATGTCTGTGGGTTTTCATTTGAATATATTTATGTAGTGTAGCAAAAGAGTAAGAGCAATTGTACTCCCACTTTTATTCATGAAACAAGAAACATTATCAATAAGACCACGAGGTTCTAAAAATACATAGATGGAGATCTCCTCCAAAAACAGCCTTAGAGTTACTTCTCCAAATATGAGGCCAAACAATGAATTCTTCAAGTTCCTTCTTCTTGTCTTCAACTTTCTTCCTTCCACTCTCCAACAAGGTGGCCAAGTAACAACAGCAAGACTAAGGAAATCCTCCTCGAATGGTGACAATGTTGATGGAAGTTAGGAACGTCAAGGATAGGTGCCTAGTAGAGGATGTGACCTGAAAGATTTTGAAGGTAGTCTACACGACAAAAAGATTTTATGAGGGAGCCTTGCTAACAAGGAAGGTATTCATGAGAATGAGAAGATTGATGGCACCCTTGAGGCAAGTCACTTCTCCAAAGAATTCAATTAATGCCCCTCCAAACAAAAATGTTCGTGCATTCATATACATGGAAGAGGAAGGCATTTGCAAAGCTCCCTATATCGACAAGGATACGATGGACCTTGAGATTGGCAATCTGAACAATGAACACCAAAGCATCATAGTAAGGATTTTGAGACATGAAAAGTCTATGTAGTTGAAGATAATTGGATTATGTGGAGAAATTGGAGTTACCTAACAAATACAACTCTCTCCAACAAGTTAAAAAAGCTGTCCAAAAAGTAACATGATTGCAAATAGAGATAACATAGAGGACATTGTCAACCACGTTCATCTTTCTAAGATTAGATGTAAACTGAGAAATAGTGAAGCAAGCTCACGTTAAACAGCTTTTCAAAGTTGTTGCTGATGTTTGGTAGGCTACATTCAGCCTCAAGGATTGGTTACCAATGGAGGCCTAGAATTTTCACCTCCTTCACGAGGGTCTCTATCCTCATATGAAGGGCATATCAATCTCTCGTATCATGCCTAGAAGATTAATGATATTTGTACAAATGGTTTGGACCACATGCAAGCTCGCTTTCTCAGGTTTTAAGGACTTGATACATGCCTTCTCTCATCAGATTGCTCAAGATCTCCTCTTGAGTTATCCTAGCCACAAGAACCCCACAACATGTTTGCACTTCAGGAAGACAGCCAACGTGCAACAATTGCTCCAAAGAAGGTGCCACTACAGTTGTAGTGCTGCTATTGAAGAGGATAAAAGATGCTCCTCAATAAAGGTTTTTTAACTTCGAGCTTCTTTATTACCCCAAGCATCATCTTAGGCATTGCAAGCTTTTTCTTTTAATCTTCTTTTTAGCTGAAGCATTGAGTGATATGTTCATGCACTGCTTGGAGAGTAAACATTAGCTTGAGAGAAAATAATCTAATCAATTCACCAAGGTAAAGGCCTCCAGTGAAGGCCATTTGGACAATCTCAACACAAACCAACTATGCCCAATTCACAACACAATACTGAGCAACCTCAAGAACTGTTGGGGGGACTTGTCTTCGTTTTGCAAGATAATGAATACGTGATTCAACGGTTTCTTCAAGCATCTACTTCAGCAAATTCCACTAGTAAAATGTGAAAAAATCAACAAAAGAGGCAATGGACCCAAGTGATAACCTATAAATCATCTCAAGGTTTGGACCCTTGAGGAAAGTGAGAAAACGTGTGACACCTAATAGTGTTCAATAAAATATAATTAACCATTGCAGTGTCAAATTCTTGATGGTAGCTATCAAAGTCTTTGCCTTTATGGAAAGTCATCATAGAGTAGAGCTTAACTTACAATCATTCCAACCTAGAAGATCTTCGAGAAAACGAGAGAAAGTTAAGCTGCCAAGCCATAACCAATGGTAACTAATGGAGGCACTATGATAGGTGACATACAAAGTCTACTTCTACAAGTCAAGCAAGAGCTTGCACATGAGGTGTAGGAGGGGAAACCCCAAGCTAGAGAGAAGACCCAACTAGAGGCTACTAGAGTAGATGATGCACCAAACATGGGGCTAACCAGAGAACAATTGAGCTGCCATTCCTATGGTTTGACCAGGCTAAGCTAACAAAATGAAAGCACAACCAAGAAACACAACAACAGATAGTCCGACAAGGAAAGAGCTATAAGAGGATGTACTTAAACTTGATCTATGAGCATTCTAGGAATAACCTAGATCAAGTCAACTTACTACTACATCAATTGTAGCATCTAAAGTTTAAAGGGTAGCTTTGGTGTGATAGGCTAGACAATATGGCCATCAAGATTGGGAGAAGATGTACCAATAAAAGATTTTAGTTCACATTTGATTAATTCATCCAACTTATCATTCCCATAGATAACTCCAAAAAGACATTGATGTGTGGATCAATATCTTTCAAAAAATTGTTAAGTGTGAGACTTAGATATTAAAATAAGATTTTACTTACACTCTTGGAGACTAAAAGACTCTTGGGGAAAATAGAGACTCTAAGAAAAAGAGAGCACAATAGAGCGAGAGTTAAAGTACACAATATTTTATATGAAAAGCTACAAGTGTGTAACAAAGAGAAAATTCTAATAGTCCTCCAGAATACAAAATATACATCTCATGCTTGTACAATAAAAAGAATCCTCAATGGAGGATAAAGAAATACAAGGGTCGAACAAAGAAAAAAAGTGGAAGGGTTACTAGTCATGAGAAGAGACTTGCACAAGATTGCTAGAAGAGGAAGATCACTCTTTTGGATCAATGAAGATGCTTAGAAAGCCATGCCTAACCAGAGATATCAAAGTCCTATTTATAGCTTAGTAATGATGCTAGGATATCCTCATATTATCCTCATGGTGAGTTCCTTGTCTCACATAACACATCATAATAGCAAGGGAGATCTCAAAGTTTTTAAGAACCTTGAAACATACTACTTGAGTTCCTAAGTAACTATGATATGTAAATGAATGACTTATCTGATAAACATAGCGAATGATCACACAAAAAAATGTCCATGAGATTTTGGAGTAGCAAATGCAGCTAGATAATATGTTTTGCACTTAAACTAGCAAAGAACCCTCGTACAAATATTGGATTGGCCAATAGCTATCGGTGTTAGGTTGATCCAATTGACTTAAGTTGACATGATAACTGACTCGATGTAAAAAGCAAATCAAACACAACCATGGCCGCAAATTTCACCTTCAACGCAAGATATCTACCAAAAAAGTTCTAGTTGACCGAAACAAACCAGGTTTTACATCCAATAATTATTTTTTTAACTTCACTAACCCAAAGTTACTAGGGTTATACTAACCATATGCATTTAATAGCACCCTAATTCAAATGGAGCAAACGGTTTAATCTTTCTCATTTTATCTCAAGAAGGGATTATTTACAAATAGCTCACAATAAAACTGGCATAGAAATGTAGATTTATGCAGCACAACTCTTGTTCTCCAACATGGTGGTGAAAGGTTCAAATCTAAGCATTGCAACAAAGCTTCAAAAAAAAAGAATTGGAAATTTTCATAAGATATTTATCATGTGCTTTTTCCAATAAAAAACATAAAACAAAAAAAAGAGAGAGAATAAGTTGCATTAAGCACACCCTAATTCAATGTTCATTTTGTAGTCAAATCAAACAAGCTTGACTTCAACAATAATGTTTCCAAATTTATGAACATCAACTAACATTCCTCCTTAACAAAAATCAATAAAATAAACCTCTTTTTTTCACAATTCTCCATCATTACATGGTTTGATGATTGAGGGTTCATTTGGTACAACTACTGGGATTGGAAAAGAATTTTAAAAATTGTGATTAAAAAAGGATGTTAAAAATGTAACTTTTTCCAAATATAATTGACATGAGTGAAAATGCACCTTTTGTTTTGAGTCATTTGCATAGCTTTTAAAGATCTTATTAAATGCTTTGAACAGCAATAAGTACTTTACCAACCATAAGTTTACATCACTTTCAAAAACATAACAAAAGAGCCCAAACTTCTTTACCAAATCGTTTTTTCTCTCATATCTTCCTCAGCTCCTATAGTTTCTTATCTCTTTTTGAAACAACACAACAAAAGGATTCAAAAAAGCTCAATAAAAAGCCCAAGTTTTTCACCAACCACGGATCATATCTCAAACAATGACAAAAAAAAAAGTAAGAAATGGAGCTTTACTAAATTTATTTTTGTTGGGTCATAAAGAGTCATTTAGGATACCCAAAGTTGTTTCTTATTATACTTTAGGTGTTAACCCATATGGTTTTTTCCCCATTTTTTCCTTATTATTTCATTAGTTTTTAGATTGAAGGTTGTCATTATTTTATCATTTGCAACAAGAGCTTCAATCTTGTTGTGTGGAATGAAAAAAAACTTCTGATTGTTGTGAGATTTAGAGAGCTTTTCCCATTTTCTAGTGCATGTCTGTACAAGAAAACTCCCTTAAGAAGGCATAGGGTAGCTCTCTCCTTATCTAGACCTCAACTTAACATCACTAATCGCCTGTGTTGCCAACATCTCTATCCACTTCCACCTTCCCTACATGCCCACTCAAACCATCAATTAGCAGCTCCATCTTGTCACTTGGCCAGCCAGATTGACATCACCGCCTCCACATGCCTACTATCCTGTTCTCTTACACCCAACAATGCCAATTGGCCGCTATGCCACTTCATAACCTGCAGCCACAAATAAAATAGCACATATAGCCACATGCCTTCAGCACCTCTTGCTTTTCCTCATCATCAATTGTAACCCTCTTGTCAACTTCACATGACCACAACCGCAATTCACTGACGCTGAACTGATCTACTCCCTCAACTCTAGTCAGAACCAATCGCGCTCTCTCAATCATGCAAACACCAACCAATCCAATCTTGCTGATTGTAATCCATGCACACTGCCATTAGTAGTTTGATCTTTTTTATCACATCACATCCACACGTCTCCACTCTCTACACTATCGTCTGATTCCTATTCTACTATAACAATGACTATTTGAAGCCGCATGTGAGCTACCATTAGCCACCACAAAATCCTCCCAAACACACCTTTGTTCTCTCCAAGTTCGGTTGTCACCTAGCCACAAAGTTCATGCCTAACCCAATTGTCCTTACCTACAATGGTCATTGCCACTCAATGCCAGTGTAACTCACCTTACCAAGAACCTACACACCAACATCAAACTTGGGTATCACAATGAAAATTCATGTTGTCCTAACCATTGTGATGATTCAAATTCCGATCACGATCTAAGAGCTTAAAAATTACCACATCAAGGAGTTATATTTACAAAAGACTAAACTAAAAGTTGAAAAGAATAATAGATCAGAAGAGTTGTTGACATGAGGTAACCCTGTGAAAAATCATATCATTATTCTTTTAATTCTCTACATAGAGACTAGTATAATATGTATGGGTGATGGCAACGCATATGAACAACATGTATTGAACTTAATTTGCATCAACCAGCTAACCTTTAATTCAACTTAGCATTCATAACCAGTTAAGACATAACTAAGAAAATGATCTACTTGTTTACATTTAGCATATTTGTAACTCCTTTGAAGAAATTGGAAGTTTCCTCAAATTCTCCCAAGATCACCGTCAAAAATCACTAAAGAAACCAAGGCAACTGTTGAAGAACCTCGAAGATCTTTGAAGATTTAAGATCTCTCATAATCCTCAAATTTGCATAAAAAGTTGTGTTTTCAAGCAGGAGAATTAGGATAAAAGATCTATTAGTCTAAAGAGCTATTAAAAAGAAAGGTAAGCTTGCAAAAACTGAATGAAATTTCATATAAAAGCAAGAATTTTTACTTAGAATAAAAACTAGCAAGATAAGTTGAAAGTCATGCATTTTTACAAAATGCTTATTAGTTTTTGCTTACTACATTACCTTAATTTCAACAGTAACATATACAAAAATCATAGAGAGAATTAAGGATGATTTTGCCACAAAATCAAACCACTAGAATGCTTTTAACTCATACTTTTGAATTCAAGCACTTGAAAGTTTATCTAGTTTGTTATCTAAATAGGATTATTTTGTTGTATATTATTATTTGGTATTGCATTTTTATTAAAAAAATTGCATATTTTCCTTTTCTTTTCTAAAAATGCTTAAGCCTATTTTAAGTCAAATGAGTTTATACATAGCATCAATAATGAGGACTCTGTCGAGGTCCTCGAGCAAGAGCATAACTTGTACCTACATATAATTAGCAAAAGAAGTAGATCTAGCCACCTAATCAGCAATAAAATTGTCTTCTTTTAAAATATGAATAATTTTGAAATCTACAAACACATAGACATCAATGAAAGCATGAACAAGGTGACCCAATTAATCAAAACAAAGTACACCCCCCTTGTTTGAAGAAAAAAACTTTCATTTTGTTAAACCCAAGACCCACTAGGTAAAAGAAAAGGGTACACTTTCCTTAAAATACCGCTAAATTTGAGAACTTAATTGAACTGGTAAGCCTTAGAAAAAAAATTTAGTTGCATTTTATACTTAATAAATCATGCATGTAAAGTTTCATTCAGCATTTTGATTATTTAACCCATACATCATACCTCTTATAGAAAATCAGAGAGAGAACTTAGGAACTTTAACAATGAAGTTGATGCACAAAGGCTATCACTACTAATTCCAATGCCAAATTAGATCAAATAAAGGTTTCCATATGTGTTTTAACTAACCAAATCAAGAGAATAGTGGATCAAAGCAACAAAGCACAAACCCCACCAATTCCAGTTGATCCCTTAGAAAATGACCACTATTCAATTAGGTAAGGGGATAACAAAAGAAATCTTCTTAAAAATCATAAAGATGATAGTTAAATATTCATAAGTTAAACTTGAAACAACCAAATTTAATAGAATGCATGGCTATCACAAGCTCCCAGATTGGTTAGTACAAATGAATGATTTCTTTGACTAAAATAGTTTTGATGACTAAGATGAAGTAAATAAGACATACCAAACTATTTAAATGAATATTTTAGCAAAGGAACAAAGATTAGATAAGAGAATTCTCAATTGGTTAGACATAAAAGAAATATTAAGTGATAAATACTATATAAAATATCGTGATAAGAAACTAAATAGACCACTATATACACTCAGGTAAGAGAACTCTACAATGGTTGAGCATTTAAATATATCTGAAGATTTAGTCGCTAGAACTAATTATCTTAACAATCATTAATGATTGATCACAATGGTCATAATTAGCCTTAGGATGGACATTAAAAAGGAAACATAAATATAAGAGTCTCAAACTTTGGAAAATGCCTTCAGTTTAGCTAACTAGCGAAGAGACTTAAGAAATCATTATTTAAATCTAGTAGATTCAAACAAAAATATTCTACACTTAGTCCATCCAAGTCCATTGTTGAAACTTGACTATTATTTACACCTACAATTTCCAAAACAATTCAAAGCCTTACTAATGATGACTACACAAAACCAAAGAAACTAGTGTGCTTTAAATGCCAATAGCCTAACTATAAACAAGCTCAATATAAGATCTTTCTATGTGTTAAGGAGAAAGAACCTCATTTTAATTTTCATGTGAAAATGGTTTTTATTTTAGGCATACAAAAAGGAATAGGTGGATTTTAACAACTTAAATTATACTAAACCAACAAAAATGGGTAATTATCTAAGAGAGTATGATGAAAAGAGCTACGTTCTATTTAGAATTTACCCTTAGGAGTTTATCTCCACCATTATTTGTAAGAGCATATGATCCTTTCAAATCTATTAGAAAATATGTTATATTTGCATTTATTCTAAATTTGATTATTGTCATGTTTGTTATTTCTATTATCCTTAATTTTAAGAAATTTCTACTATTAATTGGATCTATGCATGAATGTGAATCTCAACAAAATTTTTCTTCAAATGGTTTAGACGATGAGCAAATTCCTATGTTCTTAAACTTCTAAGTATTTTGAATGACAAAACCTCATTTTTGTTATTTTTTTTATTAGTTTTCTCAAGACCCGTGGGTTTCATATGTACCTAAAGGGACATCCTCCATAACACATCAAGAGACTCTTCAAGACACTATTAGCCTTGTGAAAGCCACCTAGCATATGATTGGTGTGGTGCGAAAACACATAATAGGTTGATGCATCAACCTGATTGCATGACTCAACTTATTAGATGATCTGAATTAAAATTAAAATCAAATCATAATCCAAATTCATGAAAAAAAAGGTTTTTAAAAAATGTTTAATAGTTCCATATCATATAAAGCAAGTAATGAGAAAAACTATCAAAACTTCTCCAATGTCTCACATACAACTACTCCACACTCTTAGGGATAAACCGTAAGCGTCTAACAAATTCCTCTTTTTAGTTTGAATTTGAATAATGGTTCCAAAGCTTATTGAGGATTTGTTTAGAGCTTTTCTTCCATGACTATTATATCTAAAGAGGGATGAAGGAAAGAATGAATTTGCTAATTAGAATTTGAATGCAATTTGCAAAGGAAATATGTGTGACCTCATCTTCTCTCGCTAACCTCTAACAAGCAACAAGCCCTTCCCCTCACCCCTCTCATCTCGGATTTCAAACCTACCCACAAGCTATCTCCCCATTTGATCTCTCTACTCTCTCATTAACACTTCAAACCCAACCCAAGGGCTCTTCCTAACTCAATAGCACCTAGCTAGCCACCCAAGGGCGGCTCTTCACCATGCTTGACTAAACCCTCTCCCTCTCCTACAACATCTTCCTCCACACAACCTAAATTTTCTCTAACTAACACAAATTCTCTCCAAACAAATTTCACCACCTTTAAACCTTCTTAGTACCAGCCTCTCATCATCCAAAACTTGCCAAGGCATCACCTCCATGAGATCCTCTAAATTCAAGCCAATACACAAAAGTTTTACCATTAGATCACCACCAAAACACCTCTTGACCAGCCAATAACATCCCTACACACAACTCATAATCCCTTTGGAATTCATGCAACAATCCTCAATACTCCATCTATTTCTCCCTTTAACATTCTCATCCTAAGCATGCTTCATCGCCTCCATCTTTAAAGGTGACATTCCCAACGCCTTCTGAATCAGAAACTCAAGTCTAAAGCAAACATGCACAAAATAAAATGAAGACTTAAAGATCACTATATATGACTATAAAGATCATCAAATAGAGAGGACAATAGTCCAATATGACAAAACAAAGAAAAGTCCAAAATGAAATCAATCAAAATATTGAACTCTTGTTTTGAAAGCTTCATTTACACAAGTAAACAAGTCAAGGTAGTGGCAAAGCAAAGGAGATGGGATAAAAAATGTGAAAATGATAATTTTAAGGCACTACACTACAAGCACCCACTTTATAGAATCACTCTATGCAACTCAGTTTAGGGATCATCCCAACAATTATTGGAAATATGCTAATGAAGAAGCTCAAATCAAAATCACATTTTTCATGCTACAAAAAAATTGTCATAGGTTACATTTGTGACATGTAAATCTGTTTATAGGTTCAACACATAGACAGTTTAGGGTAAAACGAAACTAAGTTGCCCAAGCAAACCAATTTAAAATGCACTAAATTAAAAAAGTAATAATATTCATAAAACAAGTATAATGCATGGTATATTGTCCAACTCCAACATGACATGTTCTAGACAACAACAAAAAAGCACTTTGTAAGATGCATGATCATTTGGAATGTTTTAGATAATGTATATTATGTTGCATTCTTGATAAGAAGGTTCAACTGATTAGGTCGCCAAATTTGACACAAACATATTGAATATTAAGCAAAAGAATTAAATGTGGCCAAAATATAATGAATTTCTAAACTTTCAATCCAATTCTAAATATTAGATAACATTTGCTATGACAACAACGACACTAGAACAAAAAAGACATCACATTGTTCATAGAAAGGCATATGAACAGGGCAAAAATCAAAAAGCTATGGTAAAATTAAGTGCAAAAACATGATTGAATTTTCAACCTATACAACATTCACAAAGTTTTATGTTGGCAGCTACATCTACAATGCCAATCATCACTTGACAGAGTTGTATAGGAAGGAATACAATTTGTCCAGCAGCTATTAAACTATTAGCTTAATTTCCATGCAAGCAAAAAGTTTTCATTTAGCATTTTCCTAAAGAACCTACAAGTATTTTCAAACAAAATTATTATAGGCTATGGCTCACAAATTCTATCACAGTTCTAAATTCAAAACAATCAAGCAGGCATTTTACAAATCTTTGTGAAGTTATTTAGTTACATCAAACAAAAAATTGACATGAGAACAATAATCAACTTTTGTCAGGATGTAACAGCTTTACTACAACACAAAACAAAAAGGGGAAATACCTCTCTTTTCAACAAGAACATAAATTTGAAAACACCCAGGTATAAGCTCAAAATGAATCTGAATCAAAACAAAATTAAACATTACATTTATTGGGAAAATGATATCTCAAACAAAAACACAAGCAAATTGCCTTGAATAAACCCAAAATCATCGAGGAAAACATAAATCACAGAACAGACGAGAATTTAGCACAACTCAGACCCTAACTGACCTACTGCACCTTCCAACTCACATGAGAGACCTCGTCTTTCTTTTCAAAAAGAAAATTATTTTATATATTTCCTTTCTCCTCGTTGAGATTTCTCACAAAACACAATATATATACAGATCCAAATAAACGCTAAATATACAATTACAATAACTTAAATTAGTATACATCAAAAACAAATTCGCCGAATTCAAATAACAAAATAAACCCAATTAACAAACTATAATATCACGAATTAAAAAATACAATGCATATAAGCCCGACAAGATCAAATCGAGAGAATAAAAGATTTCGCACAGCCAAAGCTATGAAAGGAAAGACGACTGATATATGTCTCTAACACTAACCCACGTAGTCGCCCATGAAGAGATAATTAGTGTCCGGAGCTTCACCGCCAATCTTAAACAGCTCCATCAGATCATAAAACTGGCCGTGGATGTCTCCGCAGACGGTGACCGGACACTTCACAGGTTGCACGTTCCACTCCTCCACGAGCACTACCCTCGCCTGCTCGCAAAGCGCCTTCACCTCCGCCTCCGTCAGGAATTTGCATTGCCTCAGCTGCTCGATCTGACGATTCAGATCCGCGTACGAGGGCATCTCGCCCGCTCACCCCTCTTGCCGGCACGACTTGCTATGTCTTCAACAAGCATAGACGATCTCCACGCATCCGTCCTCACGACGATCGGAGCATCTCCTCCGACGATCGAAGGGGAGTTGGGGTTAGGGTTAGGGTTGCGGGGGAAGGGAAGAGGAAGGGGAACGTCGACGCGAGAAGGGTCTTGGTCTCCGCCGCGCTGACTGCCTATTCGTCTCGGGCGGCAATTTCCATTGCCTTTTAGATTTTTTAATTCTATAATGGAAGAAAAGATCGAATTGCTGACTTCTTAGTGGCGCCCTCATTTCATTGATTGGGCATAACAAATTATTTAAAAATAAATAAATTATGTCATCAAACGTCATTCTAATAAATATTATTTCAAATAATTTAATCAAATATCTTTATCAAAATTTTATTTTCTATTACATAAACTTTTAAAACTATTTTTACAATATTCTTTTAAAACTATTTTTTCAAAAAGATACTATATATCATTTTCAAAATCAATATTTTATGAAAATGATTTTGAAATACAATTATGTATTTGTATGATCATATATTAAAATATAACTTTTTAATCAAATAATAATAAATATTATAAAACATAATTTATTTTTTCAAATAATATTAAAAATTTTCATTATTTTACTTGAAATTTTAAATAATATTTTAATAACTTTATAATATCAATTATTTTATTAAACATTTACATATTTATCAAACATACATTTTTGCAATACTAGTAAAAAATAATATTCTTTAAAGCATCTAGTGGGTAAATAATGAGAAAAAAAATATTATTTAAAAATTTGATTGTTCATATAAGTGAAAATTACAAATGAAAAGAAAAAAATAAAAATAAAAATAAGAGTTTTGTTGTGAAAGATAAGACATAATTTTAAAAATTTGTATAAAATAATGATAATCCAAAATGATGTATTTTGTTTTGGGGTTAAATGTTTAAGAGGTGAAACTAAAGAAGTCATTATTAAAACGTTTCAAATTATGAAATCATATGTTTTAGTGATGGAATATGCAATATTGAAAATGCTAAAATATATTATTCTAAAATCAAACTAAAAGTGTAGAAAAGTTTGTAAAAATAATGAAGAAAAGGGTTCTAAAAAATCACATTGTTTTTTAAATAGAATAATAAATGAATTTTACAGAAAAATAAAAGAAATTTTATTTATATGCTCTTATTATATTGCTTTACATGTTTTATTATGCGATATTGATCCTACAATTAACATGACCTCAAGTTGATTGTTTTTACATATATATTATATTTTTTTGCCAGTAAGTCAATGATGATTGATTGAGATTGCTTTATGGCCTAATATTTTTTTGCATAATGAAACATAATATAATATTTCACCCTAATAATGAAGAAGATATTACATTGTTATTATGCTTAGAGGTCTTGGTTTATCTTATATCATGTTGTTGAAACTTCTTCAATAGTTTAACTTAAAAATGGTTATGAATCTTAGCTTTTGGTAAGACATGTGATAATTTTATATATCTTTATATAGCTTTAAATTATTTTCAAAATATGATCATATGACTTATTTTTTATTATAAAAAAATATTTAAAAAAAAAAGAAAAATCAAAAGAATAAGAAGAAATGTTATGGCACTACCCAAAAAGGCGAATTGATCACAAAATTAGTAGAATCATAGCAGTTGAAATCTTGAGATAAAAATCATAAGAAAATGAATAACTGAAGAGATGAAACTTAAAAAGAATTAAACCTAAGTCACAAATATAAACTCCAAAGACCCAGAGTGATAACAAGAGATGTACAAACCTAGGATATGTAAATTAAAAAAATGAACAATTTAGGTAACGAGCATTGGTAGATATTATGTAAGTATAGATGTCTTATAATAAGACAGTGAATTGCATTTATTTCAATGATATTTCACCCTTCAAATATATTATTTAATCAAAATATCGATACTATTGCACTTAAAACATTCTTCTTAAAACTCTTAATTAGTTTTGAAATAAATGTGAAGTAGATGTAATAGAGTAAGTGCACCATAATACTGAAGTAGTTCGATACAAACGCACCTTTACATTACTCTTGATCAAGAAAGATTAGGCTTATTAACATAATTGGTTTTTGCCAGAAGACAAGTAGGACAATACTCTTACAAGATAATCCAAGATTATCCAAATATAGCCTAAAAGAGCATTCAAAACCAATGACTCCACTAAGTTATAACACAAAGAAACTCTATAAAAATAATTGCCATAAATATATTAACACTTTTATGATTTAAGAATGTATGAGAAATCTTATAACCAATTATTATTATAGGTGGCATTTTATAGAAGTGGTTATAATAAAATTATCAACTTCTATAATACAAAAAAAAAGTTGCTTGAGAAATAAATGTAGTTTCAAAATGAATTCCTTACACGTATTTGTGAACTAGGTTGTTGGAGTATAATTAGACCACTAAAGCTTGAAAGTGTATTCCCAATAATGAAAATTTGATCATTTGTATTTTTTCTGATAAGGTTTTTTATGGTATTTATAAGCATAAGATAATTATAGAGTAGCTTAAGACAAAGTAGGTTACGAATTTCGCTCGTTGTTACTATAATGATTCGTTTTAATTAACCATTAGCTGTAGTCTTAATAGATGTTTATTATTAGATGTGGGTATTGTAGGTCATAAACTCAAAAATTATGTAATATTAGTCACATTAAAGTGCATGTTAAGATGACAATAGCTATATCCAATATCAGAGCATACCGTTACGAATATCTCCATTTGAAGAATTCTTAGGCATGTTGTTTTAAATTTTTGGAAATCAGTTAAATTTTTCAATAATTTCTAAAGCAAAAAAATGAAAAGAAACAATATTAAATATTTTTTTCATTACAAAAGGTTAAGCTATCTTATTTGTTTCCCTCGTGATTGGTTTAGTCTCGAAAGGTGTGAGAAGTAGGAAAAAGAGGAAGGCTCAAGGGAAATGAAGAAATAGATTATTTAAGAGTGTGACTTAAATCTCCATAGTTTATAGAGTTTTAGGTGTATGGAAAGGTGAGCTTAAGAAAATGAAGTATGACTATTGTTTTTATCAAAATATTTGCTAAAAAGTGTAATTTCATTTGAGTTTCCCTTCTTTGAGATGTGTGTGTTGTGTGAGGGGTACATTGAGATTGATTTTGGATGTGACAAGGATTTGGTTGAAAGTCTCCCAACTCCATATTTTTTACTCATCGATCTTACATTATGATTGGGTTGATTGCATTGTATGGCTTACAAAACTAGATAGGGTAGTGAGGTATTAACCAATATGATGACTAGAGTGTTGAGTGGAACATACAGTTCAATGGAGATGATTAGATAGCAAAATTAGCTTCAAGAAGCGTGCAATCATAATTGGCTAATCAATTCTCTTGCCCAACTTATTACTGCAAACAATCATATAGATCGATTTATGAAATCAGGTTGTATGATCTAAAATAAAAAATGATGGATCTAAATTGTTTGCAAAAGCTTTTGGGAATCATTTGTGAGAGCTTTTACAAAAGCTTTTGAAATAAAAAAGGTATAGCTTTGTGAAATAAAAAAAATAAGAAGTGAAAAACAAGATGCATGTATATTTTAAAGTTTTAAATAGAATTTTAATTGATATTGATAAAATATAATAAAAATTATATAAGAACTAAGAGAAAAAAGATAAGAGAAAAAAAAGACAGTTGAAAAAAATAACTCAGAGCTATTAAGTAAGTACATTTAATAATTATTACCTAAGTTGAATTGTTTTAATTTTCTTTAAATGTTATAGAATGCAATACAATATGAGTATTTTGTAGCATGGAATTATTTATATGTGTTCTAATTTATGTAATTACATACCATTATTATATATATATATATATATATATATATATATATATATATATATATATATTATGTGTGTATATGCATATCTACATATATGGTGTTATGAAAAATCATAACATAAAAAAAATGAAATAAAAATAAATAAAAAGAAAAATTTATTGAAACCTAATGATCTAGAATACAATAAAAAAGAAATATGAATGTGAAATATTTTCTCTTGAACTTATCTAGTAATCATCTAATATGAGAAAAAAATCACCCATATATTACGAGCATTTAGAGATGTGGTCTCTATCCTCATCATTGTCAATATAACAATTATAGGATTTACACTTTTATCCATATTATATGTAAAGTTATAGATGTATTGTATATTGTTTACAAAATGAATCATATGCATGTTAATCATAGCATGTTCTATACAAGTCTTAGGTTCAAGATTTCAATAAAAACATATATACAAGAATGAACATAATGTGTCTTATGTTATTAATAATTTACTATATGTTAGTATAAGGTTTTATAATGTTTCTCTCAATGCATCATGTATTAGCCTATGTACTTTCTTATTTGAACTAAACATTAATAATAATACACCATACATTAAGCTCGATTTCTTAACATCGTTCTTAGCCCATTATTTGCTTGTCAATGTATCAAGTAAATGAACTAGGTATACTGTGCATTAATAATACTATACTAAATTGAGATATTTGATAGATTATAATAGTAAATACCATGCATTGATAAATAATATATCACACAAAAACTTTGTTTAATAAAATTATCTATTATACTCAGCAATATATAGTCTATAAGAGTCACATAAGGGATTTCAACCTTGAGTACCATATATTATGCATAATCTTATGTTTAATATATTTTATTATGATTTGAAACATATGTTTTTATGCAATCTTTTACTTATCTAAGGATTGAATGATGAAAAGATAATTGCAAAGTTATTGTTTTTTTAAAACACATAATTTCCAAGGTAATGAAATGGAGTATGCATGATGATTTGATGATGACCATAAGTGTCACATATATTTGAGCATATGTTTTGATAATATAACTTATTAAAGCAATATATAAAGTATGCTTAAGACAATTATCACACCATCAATATTAAATATTCATCTATGACTTCAATAGTATGAAATTCTCTAATCTTTTTAATGTCTCAATGTGTTGTATTTTGCCAAAACAATCTTCTAAATATCATCTTCTTATATCCTTAAGAAAATAATCTTAGAATTAAAGATGAATAAACTTTTATATATAGTTTTGTTATCATCAAACATTTACAGTAAGTCATAAGATTAGTTTAACAAACTCTTTATTTTAACAATAATTAAATCATTTATATAAGTATATGCAAATAATGTGACAATGCATCTAACTAATTATGAAAATGTATGCAACTGAATATATATAATAATTTAAAAATGCTCCCCATAAATCTTAGATCTCATGTTCTTCTACTATCACTAACTCTCCTTTTCTTTTTCTATAATAAAACATCTCTTACTTACTTTTCCCTCTCTAATATTTTGCTTACTTATTCTTCCTTATATAGCCAACTCCTCTTCTTCCTCTTTTTTTATTTACCTTGTTTCAACTAAGCATGCCACCTCTCTTTATCTCTCACTCTCTCTCTATCTGTCTCTGTCTCATTTATTGTGCAATTATAAACATTAGGTAGTATATTAATAACTTACAAAATTAGTACTTTATCCATCTCAATTCACCAAAAAATTTTATATCCTTTATTTTAGATATTCATAATAAAATATTTAGATCTAAAAATTACAAAATAAACATCATTTAATTTTCTCAAATAATCTATCAAATGATACGTTTAATTTAAAATTTTGAAATACTTCTAAAATCAAGAATACTTTTTGAGATATGATTAACTGTTAATATTCTAATTTATAATAACAAAATTTTGCAATATTAACTTTATTTTATTAAAGTATTCATACTTATATTCATATTACACAAAGCAAAAGCTCCAAGCATCTTTTGATTTCATGAATTATATTCCAATTTCTATTAGGGTCATAATGTATCAAGCAATATTACACCAACATATACGCATATGCTAGAAAGTACGCCTGTCTTGATTATTATTTAGTAGTGGTCTCACCTTAAGATTCATCTTGATTTATGTCTCTCGTGAATTTATTTCCTCTCTTTGTTATTTTAAAGCTTATTTTTTTTTGTTTTGCTAAAATGAATACTCAAAAGCTCTTCTAATTCTTTAACAGTATCTCTTCTTTCTTTATTCTTTGCATGGTTGCTCTCTAGTTTTTCTCCAATTTGTTCTAAAGCCTCCCACATAATTTTTAATTTCGTTTTTGAAGTCTCATCACATTGCTTCTCTTTTTTAAGCTATTCTTATTCCACCAAATTGATGCATCTCTTTAAAGGATTATTATTAGATGTCTCCTTCGCTCCTTGCCGCTTGATTGTTAATGGCTTTCCAGTGATTTGAGTTGTTATGGTTTGGTTCTTTTGTCAATTAAATTTTATGACTTTCTCTCTCTCTCAAGAATTTCTTTTCACCTCAAACTCTTCCTTTTGGAACCTTTTAGAGTTCTCATCATAATTATATAACAAATGAGAGAAAGATAGAAGGCTTACAATACTTAATATTTAATATATATATATATATATATCAATTATTTTTTTCTTAATTTGTATTAAATTTTAATTAAGTCACAAAAGATGATTCAACAACTAATAAGTTCTTTTAAATTAGCTATTTCTAAAGATATACTTATTTTGACATTTGACACAAATTTGTAAAATTTTATGTGTTTCAGTATAATCTCTAAATAATATTATTATATTTAAGCATTAGAATAATAGTTTTACTTTTTCTTACAATGTCTAATTATATGTTTAATTATATTATTACATTTTTATACAATAACTATATTAAAGAGACATCATATATTTTCTCTTTTTTTCTTTTTCTTGGGATAAGAATTTTAAACTCTCCTTTTCTCATTATTTCTATACTCCTAAAATTCTCAATAAAACAAAATTTTATCACATTCCATTGAATCCAAAATTAGTTTTAATGCCAACCATTATCATGATTGGTATTATATTGGTTAATACTTATTGCCACTGCCATTGTTAATGATCAGCATCATTCACCATCACCGATCACTAACAAATAATTGTCACTATTAAATGTCTCTATTGTGGATCAGTACCCTCAACCACGTTTGATTAACATTAATTTGACTAATTGTTGCCTACTTAATCACAGTGGATTTACTATAGTTATCACTTAATATCCATCAGTGCCATCAATTGTGTCAATCATTATTGTTGCCACTCCCATTTATTGCCACTATCATTGACCTCTACTGTGGCTAACATCTACCACAAAACAACTATCAATTGTATTTGTACTCAAATATTACTTATTATTACTCTTTAATTACTATCATTAATCAGTTGAATTCCAATCATAATCAGTTGTCA
Source organism: Vanilla planifolia (assembly GCA_023846275.1). Lineage (NCBI taxonomy): Eukaryota > Viridiplantae > Streptophyta > Magnoliopsida > Asparagales > Orchidaceae > Vanilla > Vanilla planifolia. The sequence goes on from CM043877.1 coordinate 4,425,084, forward strand.
TCATGATTGACTATTTTCGATCACCATTGTTATTGTTAATGTTCATAATCGTTTGCCATCAATTGCCTTCATTATCAATTAATACTATCTTATTTACTAGTTATCGTTGTTATAATAGCCAAATATCTCATTATCTGAGTCATTTTTTGTAGGATACTATTGGAAAAAATAAAAAAATTGCTTCATTATAAGTATAAATAATATATAATATATATAAAAACCATCAATGCAAAACTTAAAATCATATATGAAATAAAAGTCTTTTAAAACACAATTTTAAATTTTAAAAATAAATGATATTTGAAAATCATTAAATATTAAAAATTGCTGAAAACAAAACAGCCTTAGTAGTTAGTATGCGTTTTAACAAAGAGCCATTGTCATTTGGACCCGGACTGATCGCCGCCTCCTGGTGCTGCCATCATCCACCGTTGATCGGCCATGGCGCCGCAGTCGGAGAAGAAGGAGAAGCCGCGTGCACGGAGGATTAGCGGTGGTAGCGCTGCAGAGCGCTCGGCTTACTTTGCACGAAGGGAGGCGGCAAGGGTTTTGCGGTCCGTGTTGCACGGGGACGCCCGCCGCCGTGCGGCGGCTTCGATTAAGTCGCTGGTATACAGCCCCTCGGTCCGAAACAAGAAGGCGACATTTGCACTTGTATGCCAGACCCTGAAATGTGAGTTTTTGCGCTCCCAACTTTCCTTTCGAACTTTTGGTTGTAGTATTCAATGTTGGTTGCTTGCTGGCAAGTTTTTTTTTTTCGAGTGCAAGATGAATAACTAAAGAGGGATTTGAATCTTTTGAATCTCTCTTCTCCCGATTCATAAAAGAAAGAAAGGGCTGAAATTCTTTGAGTTATGGGATGCGACAAGGATTTTTTTTTTTTTTTTTAAAGAGATCGACCAGATTTTTAGTATAAGGGTTTATTGAAATAGTTAGGACTGGCGAGGTCATGGTGGTGAACTCATGATGCACATGTATTGCGATGGAGTGCATTATATATCTATTCCAATCCTAGCTTATGAACTTGTTTGCTTGTCATTGGTATATATTTTGCTAGATCAATGACTATGAAATAGGCCCAAGCTATTTATTCCATCCATTGGAAATTCTTTGTATTGTTTTTTCACTTTTGTTATTGTATATTCAACATGCTTTTGCATGATAATAGATGACCAAACTTTTACTTGTCCCCTTAAAAGATAGCATCAATGAGACTAAATGACTTTATTGGTTATGATTGATTGTAATAGGATATTTGAAGTAATTTTTAATAATATGTCAATTTGGGCAAGGTGCTTAGTGGTGAATTGCTAATTTGATGGTCCACAAATAATTGGATGACATTATTTTTGGGTAGGGGCATTGATTCCTTAACTTTTGATTGGTAGTGAATTTTGGAAGTTTTTTATTTTTCTTTCAGAAGTCAATTGTTTGATTGACATACATTAGTTTATATCTTATTTAAGTCGTTCACGTGAAAATTTTACTACCCCCTTTAATCAAAGGCAACAAATTTTGTTGGCAATATGGCTAGTGGTTTTGCCTAAGTAGGAGATGGATAAACAATGATGGTTGGTCAACCGACAGTGGTGGTGATCATCAACATTGAGCAATTGAGGCTTGTGATAGTGGTTGTCTATGGCGATAAGTGTTGGAGGGCCAAAAGTGGGTTTGGGTGCTAAAATGAGCTTGGAATGTGTATAATTTTTGAAAACATATTGATTTTTCTAACTTGTAAAAAATTATCTTTTCCTGAAAACTTGACGAGTTTTGGAAGTCAAAGACTTCAGAAGTGTTTACAATGCTAACGTTGGAATTTGAAGTCCTACTTTTGAGTGTTAGTAGATGCTTGTAAACCAAACACAAGTAAATTTTCATAAACTATTTAAAACTAATAGAAGGATTGGTTTGTAAGAAGTGATTTGATTTTCATAGAATGCTATTTGGCTATTGATACTGGGCATTCAAGTAATTATAAGTTTTGGATATAAAGGCTGGTTATATATATATATATATATATATATATATATATATATCTATCACAAAGTTGGCATGTTTTTACTAGAAGTTGAGATTGAAGATTTTGAGTGGAATAGATCCTTTAAGGATGAATTTCTAAAGTCCATATCTAACCATGTACTATTGCTTATTGAAATTCAGAAAAAAATGCTTAAGTGATGCATAATGAATAGTATTACGAAAGACCTTTAGTAATTTGTTGTGTAAATTAGCTAACATTAAAGTTATTTTACCAATTTTGATGAGGTGTAAAGCAATGTTGAGTGAGTAATTGCACTTGAAATAGATATCTTTAGTAATTTGTTGTGTAAATTAGCTAACATTAAAGTTATTTTACCAATTTTGATGAGGTGCAAAGCTATGTTGAGTGAGTAATTGCACTTGAAATGGATGTACATAACATTATGCAAGCTAACTTTAGGATTTTCTAACATGCAAAGATCTTTAAATAAACAACAAAAGTACGAGTAACACGAAATGCAAGTACCATATAAGTTTACAATTTAAGTCATCTTTTATATCATGTTCTCTAACATTCATCCATTGGTCAACTCCTTGAATTAGGGTTCATGCACATCCACAATAGATAAATATCATAAATTAGCTTTTGGATCAATCAAATTTCAAAACCTTTAGATCAAATACTAGCTCATTATCAAAACAGTTTGGAGGCACCACCTAATGTGGAGCATTGAAAAATAATTGAAGGGAGAAGCATGCAAAATGCTAGAAAGCAAGAAAGGAGAAAGGAAGCCAAGAAATATCATTGAAGATCTTCTCTAGAATAATTAAATATCCTTAATTTTTGTGTTTCACTAATTGACAGTTGAAGAGAAATCTGTTCCCCTAATGTAGAGGCAAAGGAAAGTAGAATTCCTTATTTTAATCATAATTACTATTAGACTAGATCACACTTGTGCTAGCCATATCTTCGAAACTTGGCATCACTTTTTTCCTTGGGAAATAAGAAGCCTTAATTTGTGAGCATCGTGTGTCTTGTTGATTTTCATAATGAGTAAAAGAATATCACTACATTTTAATCTATTGAAGATATTCATTTTTGAGTATATTTTGAGATATTCTGATAAAAGTATTGTCATTCGTTTCTTAGTGAAGTTAGATTGAATTAGTGGAATGAGAAGGTTTTGAATTGGCTTACTCAAGCATCTTGTAAAACTCCATTAAGATGGTTCAAGTGCTTGATTATTTGAGGTCTATATTTACTCTTTTTAATTTTCGTGGATCTTAACTATTATATGAAGCGTATGTTTTTACTTTTTCGTTATTTCTAAGAGGTCAAATGTTTGTTTGCTCAATCATTATAGTTCATTAGTCGAAGGATATTTGTTAGTTTCCATGGTTTATACTAATTGAATGCTGGTCCCTTAAGGCCAATATACGATATGAAGTTTCCTTTTTAGTTTTGATTTAAAGCTTAAAATCTGGTTAAGTTTAGTGTTAGCATGGGTTTAAAAGTTTAATAATGGAGTTTTAATGGCTAGTTAGATGTCTAAAAACCATGTAAAATGTTTTATATGTTCAAAAGTAAAATGTAAAGAAAAATTCCTTCATGGTTGTATTGTTTCATATTGTGCAATAGATGCCTATTACAAATGCTATCAAGAACATGTTTGCCAAGGGAAACTTGTCATAGAAGCTTTCATCGAGTAAGGCTTTAATTTTTTGGGAGGTTGGAATGCTGCATTCCAACATCCCGATATTGCGTTGGAATGCTTTCCTGTTTAGGGGATTTTTTCTCACCTTAGGTGATCTTTACATCTTTACATATGTGGTTCTCTATTCAAATTTTGCAATATTTTTCTTTATACAATTTTTATACTTTTATTCTTACTACCAAAGTCAAAGGTAATTTGATCTTTATGCAATAGATTTATTTCAAACATCAAGTTTCAGTCGACTTGCTGTGTCCGGCCATAATTGACCAAGCAAACAAAACCTAAATGTATTAGCATGCATTTTTTAAGTGTTTTTCTTAGAAGCTCTTTTTTTTTTTGTCATTTTTGCTGATAGACAATTGCTCATCTGTGTATCCTTGAGTGTGTGCTGATCTATTCCGGTTAATATGCCTTCCCTAAAAACTTATTATGTGGTTGTTTAGGCGACGTTGATTTTTGTGTGTTATTACTGAAATTGTTCTTATTTCTTTTGATGAAATGAAGTCATTTTAGCAATCTCTGAAGTATTTTTTTCTCATGTAAAAATTGTCATATGATGTACAACATTTCTCCTTTTGTGTGGGTAAAATCTTGGTTGATGGTTTCTTGTGCTTTTCTTCAGCCTGACGGCTAAAAAATCATTTGGTCATCTGCATCTGTATATTTTCTTATATAAACATTTTGCTAATAAAAACTCTCTTTTTTCTCCCTTTTTGGCAGACCTACAAGTTTTAAAGGATGTCTTAGCAGCATCAAATGTGTTGAGTGCAAAGTGGAAGGTGAAAAAAATGTACATACATCATTTGCCCGACTCCTATATTTTTTTGGCCAATAAAATCTTTTATTAATTTTTTTGTTGAATTTGCTGAAAAGAGAAATTATTGAAGCCTCAAATTGTTTTTTGCAGATGCAAGCAGAACTGATTTATGTGACTGCATATGATGTTCTCTTTGGACAGGTTTGTTATTTGATTCTTTTGAACTTTACGATTTTCTGTTGCAATATCTTGGTTTTAGGAAAACATTTATTTGCTTTACCTTTAACTATGTAATGGAGTTTTAAATACTCATATCTGAATATCTTTCTGTCTGCAATTTGTTCTAAATCATGTATTTGAAAACCTACTGCTGCATGATTTATAATTTCCATGAATATTTTTGGTGGTAGCAATGATAATCTTTATATTAATAGAGAACGAATTGTTTGCTAAGATCATGCATGCAACTTTTACCTATTGAAAATTTCCTTTTCATCATTTTTCCCATGTGCAAGCATTCTTCATTTATCTTTATTCTTTTTATTCAAGATGCGAAAACTGTCTCCATTGAGCATGTATAAGATTCTTGCAATCTTTTTTTTTACGTAAAGTTTTAAATCCTGTGATTTTGTTGGGCAACTTAATTTCTGGAGTTTATATATGAACAAGAGTATATTAGAAAATAGATGTTAAAGAAAATAGATTAAGAGGATATTTTGTGTTAGAAAATAAAAATAAAGAATGAAGAGGATATTTTGTTCTATACAAAGTAAAATAAGGCTATGAATTAAATGTCAAATATTGTTCCCTTTTTTAGAGATTTGTTCAAGGTTCCAAAACTCTCTCAAATAGAGGAATGAATATTGATCATTTCTAGGAGCTTTTGTGAGAATATTTTGTTTATGATTCTTTTTTGGAACCTGGGTAACATTATTGCTCCTTCATTAGTTTAATCTTTTATGAAAATCCTATAAGCCCTTATGTGTTTCATCCTATCATATATGAGATTAGAAGTTATACTTATGATAGATTTGTTCTCACCATAACCTTTCATAAAACTTTTCCATGCAATTTTGAAATCATTGATTAGTCTTTTGAGGCACATAAATTTGCACATTCTCTATGCAATTGCTTTATATTCTATTTAAACATTGCTTTAGGTTATCACAATCCATTTTTACTCTTAAGTTGCCAAATTTTTCCAAATTCTAGTATGGCAAACTGTTGTAGACTAGTTGTCTTTAATTCCTTCTCTTTAATCAGCATTAACAAAATGTTTGAGCATTCTTTTAGAGTTTTTCTTAGAAGTAGCCATTTTTTTAGGCTTCCCTTTATTTATGTTAATATGTGTTTTATAGCTTCCATTTAGTTTCTAGTACAATGTTTTCCTTATAGTTGGATCATTTTTAGAGATGTTATGTTTCTAGTTCCATTCCAGTAGCGTTCTTATTGGGTTGCAACCAAGTTTCCTAGTCTCCTTTAGATGATCAATAGTTTCTTTCCTTTGAGATGTGAAGATTCCATGCTTGCTTCTTGTAATTTTCATTCCAAGGAAGTAATAGAGAGCTCTAGGATCTTTAAACATAAATTTCTTTGGTACTTTATCTTTTAGATTTTATACTTCTTTTTATCATTAGTTGTGATGACCATGCTATTCATATGGACCATTAGGATATATTTTTTTACATACTTGTTTCTTAATAAATATGGTATGATATGCTTATTCTTGACGATATCCAAACTTCTTTATGGTGTCACAAGATTTTTTAAATCGTAGTTTAAGAGATCGTTTTAGTCTATAGATAGACTCGATCAACTTGCACACTTTGTCCAGTTTATTGGGACTCAAATCCAGGAAGAATCTTCATGTATACTTCTTCATTCAAAAATACCTTTTTTGCATTTAGTTGATGATGCTCTCAATCTAAATTTATAACCAAAAATAGAATTACCCAAATTGAACTTTGTTTCAATGCTAGATCAAAGTTTCCTCATATTTGATCCCATTGGTCTATTGTAGCCTTGATCAAGTCTGGTTTTGTATCTATTAATCTTTCTATTTGTATGACACTTAACAATCAACATTCACTTGTAACTCATGATCTTCTCATCTTTAGGCATGTTAACTATCATGTTCGTTTCTTTTCTAAGTATGGCATCAAGTTGATTTGTTTCTACTTCGAGTTTTTTAAAGCATTATGAGTTGGTAGACAACAATATCAAGTTAGATGATACATATTCTTGACTTGGGAGATAATTGTGTGCAAATCAAGTAATGTGAGATTATATGATTTGTGCAGGACTATTACGTTGGTTTCTTTTTTAATTAGGGCATCAAGTTGTTTTAACATAATTTGTTTTTGAGTTTTGTAAGGCACTATGGATGCGCTTAGTAGACCCAAAAATATCAAGTTAAATAACACATATTCTTTACTTGGGAGATAATTGCGTACAAATCAAATAATTGAGATTGTATGATTTGTGCAAGACCTCTCCCCCATCCTTTCTTTCTTTGCAATATGGACATCATTGTTGTTTTAACCTTAGCTCAGGAAATTGTTTTTGTAGAGGAGATTGTGGTTGTTTAGTATTCATATTCATTGTAGTAAGTAGAGATTAGGTTGTGGGATCTCCCTTGGACTTGGCAACTCTATAGATCTTGGAAATGCAAGTTACATATTGCATAAGTGACTCGAACAGTTGGGTTGATTCTCAATCAAATAGACATCACAACTCATTGAATTTTTTTTTTGTTTTCAACAAACAACACTTGTAACTCTTGAGTTAAGGAATATCTTATGAATACAATTTTTTTATCCATTATGATCCAATTTACTTTGTTTGAGATTATTATCATGAGTGAAACTTGAGCATTTGAAAAGTAGAGTGTTTGACTTGAATTGTTAGGAAGTGTTTGTGTAATTTGTATTGTAATTTTCATAACAAAAATTAGTTGATGAGATTGGTTTCTCTCAAAAATACCTCAAAATAGAATTGGGGACAGCCTTTTTGAGTTGGAGAATATCTTGTGAATAATAATTTTCTTTTCTTTGGAGTCCAATTTATTTCATTGAGAATTATTACCATGAGTGACAATTGGACACTCAAAAAGTGGAGTCAGTTTTGTATTGTAATATTTTTTATAAAAATAGGTTGATGGGATAGGTTGTTATAGAAATTGCCTCACTCTAGAAAGACTTAGAGGCATTGCTTAAGAACGTAAGGCATAAACCACTTGAAGAAGATGCCATTTTTTTGACAACTCTATCTTATTGTTGGGGTATATATAGATAAATTTGGTTAAATGTACTTGATTAGAAAGATTATGTGAAAGATTGTTGGCATAATATTTTGGCCTTATTATTTATTTGAAGGATTTTGACTTGAGATTGAAAAATCTTTGATATATATTTGTGGAACTATTGAAAGATAATGTTGCATCAAATTTGTCTTACCAAGAATTATTGTTAATGAATGTGATGAATTAATGAGTATTGATCAAGTTTGGGATTTGAGTTGGTCCATAGATATCACTTTGAACAAGATGAAACGATTTAGACTTTTGTATGAGTGACCCAGGTGAGTGGAGAGTTTGTTTTATTTACACATGTTTGCAAAAGAGGGTTTCTTAGTTTTTATTCATGAATAGTTGTTGGTACAATGTCTTAAAGACTTTTGAAACTAGGATGGCCCAAACACTTGTGTTAGTAGGACTTTGATTATTTAATATTGAAGATATGCAAGACACTATAAGAGAAAGACAACTATAAGGATTTTGTTGTTGTTTAAGTAGTATAAGATATTATGTTTCTTAACGTTGTCTAGAATCCTCCCCGATGTCAGGTCTCAAAACATGCAATGTGATTAATAAAATGTTACTGTATATTTAAGATCTTTTGTTAATTTGTGATAAAAAGAAGATTGTAATTGAGGCTAATGATATTAAGAACATCCCTTAATTTTAATCCATCAATATTTATTGTGCAAACATCTTTTTTACTCGAGCATTACCATTATTGTAAAAATTTCTTGAACTTTTGTGGTTATGTCAAAGGTTCTGAATCACATAGAGGAGCTTGTTATATGATCAAGTGTTTCAGCATCCACTATCCATTATGATTTTGTTAAATTTTGTGAGAAGAATGAGGGTCATGAATTGCTAAGACATGTAACAAATGCTAAAACAGATGAGGACCTATGTTCTTCCTCTTTGTTGGTCCTTAGTTGAGTTAAAAAAGTTCAATTGTTTCACAAGCTTCCTCTTACTTTTGGTTGGATCAAGGATTGTAATGGTTTGACTTGTCTTAGCGGCTAGGCAAATACGGTTTACGTTGTCTATGATAGTGATGAGATGCTCATCCTTGGCTTTGATTGTTCTTCCTTTGTTTCTCCCAGTGATGGAGAGAAGTGCTCTGTTGGAGGGCATCCTCCTAGCATGCCAGCTTCTCCCTTCCTCATTTTGGTTTAAGTTTGATTCTTTTATTGCAGTTGTTGACATCTTCCCCATTTTTGGTCTTTCTCTTGGGCATGAAACCTTTCGAACCTCATTGCTTTTGAGTATTTCTCAACTTACATGATCACACATGCTTTGTGTGTAACTAGGAGGCTATTATAATAGTCCATACTGTATCTTTTGATGTTGTATGTGGTTATGAGGTATGCCATTATCCTGTCATACCAGCTTCTTTCTCCTTTCTCATTTTGGTTTAAGTTTGATTCTTCTATTGTAGTTGTTGACATCTACCCCACTTTTTGTGTTTCTCTTGGGCATGAAGCCTTTCAAACCTCATTGCTTTTGAGTTTTTCTCAACTGACATGGTCACACATGCTCTGTGTGCGAGTAACTAGGAGTATATTGAATGGTCCATGCTGTATCTTTTGATGATTATATGTGGTTATGAGGTTTGTCATTGTTGTTAGACTTTGCTTGTATCTTAAACTAGGACACATGAATTTCTATTGATATAAGACTGTCACATTTTTTCGAGAAATGATCTTCAAAAAGTTCAATTGTTTAACTATGAATGAGAGAGAAGAGAGACAATAATATGGTTGTGTTGGAGATGCGTGGTCCTTGGCAACATTGGTGTTTTTGGACCATGGATAATTTTTTAACTTTTCTTCTGGGACCATGTCCTGAAGCTTGAAACAGTGATCGTGATTATGTTTGGTTTTGTGGCGCTAATCGTAATAGGACTTGTTTTCTTTTGGGTTTTGTTTGTTGTTGTGTTGTCTTTTTCACTTTTTTAACTAAAGCTAATCCTTTATTGCTTGGCATGGTGGGGGATGGGTTGTTAAGTTTAACTCGCTTGTGATTTTTCTTTTTTCAAGCTTCTGCAAAAGCTTCATGATCAAAGGAAAAAGATTTAGTTCAGCAATCAACCTCTTATATCGTTTAGATCCATGTTGATCACATGAAGAAAATCCAAGACACATTCTTTCTCGATCTCCATGCACTTGAGGTTGTCTTCAAGGAAATTCCATTTGTGTCATAATACATGTCTACTTCTTGTTATAGTTCTATTAGAGAATTGTAGTACTCAACAATAGATGAGGTGCCTTGGCAAGTCTATCTTAAGGTTCTTAAGGTTGTGTGAACTTCAAAAACTTGATAAATTTTATCAAGATTAAAGTTTTTTGAATTGTATCTTAGATCTCTTTTGTGGTTGCTTAGAATAGGTATGTCTGATCAATTTTTGGATTCATTTAATTGAAGAGCCACGACATGATGAGGGAATTTTAAACTTCACACTTCTTGTAGTGTTTTGAGATTGTTGGTGGTGCTAAAGTAGCCCCCTATTACGCATTTGATATTTTGTTACCTTTCATAATGAATAAAGTTGATTGGAACCATTTATGGAAGATAGTCTCATTATTATCATTGAAAAGAAAGTTGGATCAACTATCATGTCGGATGATTTCTTGGAATGATGAATTGCCATTGAGGATGATTAGGTTGCTATCGATAATGGATCAATGGGAAGACAGAAAGATCAAAGAAGAAGAGGTCAACTGCGAGGAAGAGATTGCTAATAGAGAAGAAGATGAAAAGGATCGGGTTGTCAACAAGAAGGATAGAAATTGGGTGAGTACTATGATCTCTATGTTTTGTGACAAAGAAAGAAGAGCATGATTAGACGAGGCTGCTGAAAGAGAGCTCAAACAATGAAGGTAAAAGATTATGTTGTGGGGAGGATGATGATTTGTTGGAAGGATTATTTGCCATTGAGGATGATTAGGTTGCTATTGATAATAGATCAAGGGGAAGACAGAAAAATCAAAGAAGAGGAGGTTAACTGCAAGGAAGAGATTGCTAATAGAGAAGAAGATGAAAGGCTCGGGTTGTCAGCAAGGAAGATAGAAATTGGGTGAGCACTATGATCTCTTTGTTGTGTGACTAAGAAAGAAGAGCTTGATTAGATGAGGCTGCTGAAGGAAAGCTCAAACACAAGAAAAAAGATCATGACTTATGTCTTGAACAAGAGTAATTATGAAATTTAACCTTGATCTTCATTCACTGCAATTATTTTGTGTATTTTTATAGGAAGGAGGTCTTGGTACTTAAAGCAAGAAATAGAGTCTTTCCTATATTTACTAAATAGAATAGGTGAATAAAGAGATTAATTTATATTTTAAAAACATGTAAAGAGAATATCCTATATTAAACAAAACTAAATAAGGGAACAATGAGCACATCTAACTTAAACAAACTAAACGAATAAATTAAATGGGAAATATTATGATATGTTTTTAGGGATTTGCTCAGATTTCAACAACTATATAACATTCTTACTGTTAAGGTATGGTTGAAATATCTTAAATTTTTTTACTATGGTTTTCCTTTTACTCTGCAGTAACGAGCTGTAATAGTTTGGTATTCTTCTTTCAGAAAATTGGAATGACAGGTGCGGTAGAGAAGCATATAATGATTCACAAACATGTTCTTGAGTCAACTTTGTTGAAGTTTTGTGCTAACAAGGGAGTGAAGTTTATTGAGGAATTGCTCTTACACAACTCAAGCTCTGGTTGGTTATCTCCTCTGTTTTGGTGGAGTATTTTTTTGTGAACGTTTTTTCATCTGATATACCCATGCACAACATATGATAGGCATAATCTTTCATATCTCAAGGTTGAGTGAGTTGTAAACGACTGCTATTGGGCAAGCTCTGTGAACTTAACTGGTTTTGTGATGCTATTTGTTTTTCCTCTCAACTTAGGCTTTTATTAGAAATAGAAGTTACTTTAAAGAAACTTCCACTATCTATTGCATGTACTCCAAACTATGCTTGATGTTCAGCCTTTTATGAGTTAGCTTCATTTGTTAAAAGTTTTTCTTTTATCTTTTAATTCAGTTTGTACTTAGTTTGAATGTAATCTGTGGTGCTAGATTATCTGTCCATCTTAAATATCGGCTAGTTTTATGAGCTCATTCTTTCTTAGAAACTTGATTTTCTTCTTCATTTATACTGATTATTTAATGACTTTAATGATTGCTTTGATTTTTCTTTTGCATTAGTACCCAAACCTCGATATGTTCGTGTAAATACACTGAAAATGAACACAGAGTGTGCAATGCGTGATTTAGAAAGAATCACTAAGGTATGCTTCTTATCCTTAATTGCCTTTCCTTTCAAGTTGTTTTTGGAGATAAATTACTTTAAATTCTTGAGGTACAAAGTTATACACTATGGTTTTTCACTTACCTCAAATAGTACCCAAATATCTGTGGTACATCGTTTGTATCTATTTAGAGTTTTCAATAATGATAACTTATATGTATTGTTGCTGCAACTTGTAGCTCACTCGGTATAGAGGCTTGATGCTAAGTTGTAAGCTCTTGTTTGCCAAACTGGAGGCTTGATCATAGGCTATAAGCTCTTGTTGGCGAAACTGGAGAAATGGTTTAGTTTTGTATGCTTGGTAATAATATAATATTTCATCAGATTTTGTATTTATTTATTGGTTAAATTATTCACAGTTTTTTTATTATAGTAATGCAGTGGATTTAACATGTTTACAAATAGGCAAGATGGTTTATGTGCATGGCGGCAGTGCATTTATTCTTTCTGTAGACTGAGTTATTCCTTTAACTGATTTTTCACTCAACATTTTTTGATCATCATACAAGTGCTGCGTAAATTTTTGAATCCTTTGCACTTAATTCAGACTTTTTTCAGTCCTTTGCTCCATTCATTGATGTTGTATCCATTTGAGGAAGTTAACACTTAATTTATATGCATTTAATGTGATGCATACAATTCATAATAGTGAGGAAATCCTATTGTCTGTCCTTCGATATCAAACTACTGCTAGATGTTTTGTTTGACTAAATTTTCAATTCCTAGTAGTTACATACAAGATGTTCAATGTCATTAGAAATGCTTGTCCTCCTTTTAAAAGTCTAGTTTGGTATTTGCTATCATGTGATTGTATAGGTTGAAAAAGATGAAATGGTACCAGATATGTTAGTTCTTCCTGGTGGAACTGATCTGCACAAACATCCTTTAGTGTTGGATGGAAGCATATTTCTGCAGGTAAGCATTTCTTATTCATTTTTTTCTCCTTTGGCATTGGTTAGTTCAAATTTATGGTATATATTTCCATTTTACGTTACGAACTTTTAAGTTCACAAAGAATTGCATGTTTCTTTTTCTTGTAATATTGAAAGAGTCAAAGTATATAGAATCCACTAATTTTATGTTAGGGATGGATAGACTTAAGTAGAGCTTTAGTCCACTGTAAACTGGAAAGCATAAATAATAAACCTTTTATTGGTGTGTATGCTTATATACAGATACAAATATGTGTGGATATATGTATTTATAGTGAAAAAGAAAATTTTAGAATGACAGATTGTAGAAGGGCAAAATTTTTTTCATCTTGTTAATTTCACTAAACCAACCTCACTCTTAGTACCCCTTTCCTCTTTAATCTTGTTCTCTGACTTCATTGCAATTGGATGTGTCATCATCATTAAAGAAATGATGGCTAACAATTGGCTTGATTAGGGGTTCACGTCATTTTTGAAGTTGATATGACGTCAAGGGTGATGATGACAAGGATCATGGTGGTAGGTTGGCGGTGAAGAGAAGGGAGGAGAATTGGGAAGGATGAAGTGTGAATGATGGGAAGAAGAGCATTGATGGGAGTGATATCTCAGATGACTGCAACATGTGGAGAGATCTTTGTCTTCCTGTATTGCTATACTCTGTTAATGGTGTCATAAATCTTCTTCCCAAGGTTCAAATTCATCTTCACCCTTATCCTTCTTGATGTGTCATCACCCTTCTATACCACTGCTAACATATCTTCATCTCCATAAAAATTGGTGAGCTTGAAGATCATAAGTTTGTTTTTATTCAAATAGGGAGAAGATAAGGGTGTTTTCGGTATATAACTTGATTTTTTAACATAATAGCTGTTAAAGGATTAATGATATTTGTGAACCTACATGTCTACTTTGTAAACCGGATGAACCTGTATAAAAATTAGGGTAATCTCAATGACTTTCATGTAATTTATCTTCTACTAAAAAGAAATATAGGACAGAGGAATAGGCGTGCAGGTAAGGAACCAAAGGCAGAGAGAGGGAGGTCTGGAAAGAGTACAGATGTTGGGAGGGAGATAAAGAAGGTGGGGCAATTGTATTAGAAAGGAGAAGTGTTGGTGAGACGGGTATGACATATGTCATCCTCAGTTAAGCATTATGCATGCCTTGTCTCTCAAGAATGCATGAATGATTTAAGTGGGAATATGTACTGATTGCATGTAACTGAATTTCTGATTGTTTTAGCATTTATTTTGCTCAAACAAGCAGAAATTTCAATTGTTTATCTGAATTTATGACCTTGCCATTTGAAAGAGTTATAATGTTTTCAGTTTGCAACCTTTGAACTATTCAGTTTCTTGTTTAGAGACACCGGAAGTATACTTCTGGCACATTGCTTGCCTTTTTTTTTTGTAACTATTCTAAACTTGAATCACAATCCAATTAATTAAGCAATGTATGTATAGTAACTGGTTCTATAGAAAGACAAGTAATTGTATTAATTCAAGTACAAGATATGTTCCTTTGTTTTTAATTCTAAGGTGCCAGCAAGTAATTATTGACTTCCAAACTAGCCTTATAGAAAAGATGCATTATTCATTTTAGGGATGAACTATCGAAAGGTGTGTTCTCAAAATTTGCAGGCAATAGGTCTTAATAAAAAATTTAGTTTGTTTGTCCGTCAAAGCATTGCCTTAAGCTAAATTATTTGTTCTTAGCAGCCTTTCAATCTCTGCTTCTTATAAAGATCATGGAAGTATATATGGAATTTTTGTCTTATCAATGTTGCTGTCATACTGATGTCTAAAACTGAAATGTATCTTTTGAAGTTTAGCATAGCTCACAATTATTGAGCCCATGTAGCTAGTGCACATACATCAAAGGTTCCTGTAACTAAAGTACTCTTCCTAATGGATCTTGTACATATGCATCTTTGCGTCATGGTGTAAAATGTGTTGTCAATCAGTATTTCAGGTTTCTAGTTCTTTTTATAATCACTTATGCTAATAATAATTTTTTTTTCTAGGGAAAGGCTAGTTCAATGGTTGCAGTTGCCTTAAGTCCAAAGCCAGGGTGGAAGGTCTCTAAAAGAAAGCTTGTGATTTTTTCTATCTTCATCATTCCTATCTTCCTGATTTGCACATCACGTTTTACATATATATTTGCTCAAACATCTAAGAGAGGGGAAAAGGTTCATTAGTGGCATGAAATTTTAATACATAGGCCAAAACACTACTGAGTTGCTTCACCAGCTTTATTGCTTTTTTCTTACAACGTTTTGTAAGTGAAATGTAGTGTTGAGTTACATTTGATAACTTTGGTTTGAGTATATACTTTTCAGCTTGTGGAGGTGGAGTCTTCATTGCGATCTACAAATGTAACTTCAAATCATCTAATTTCAGCCTTCTTGATTTATTTTCCTTACACCAAACGAAATGCATAAGTTGAAGAAGTTTCTGATTTTCACTTTTGAGTTCATGGTAGTTTTGGTAGTTTGATCTATTTTATGTGTAATTCCATATAGCAAATGAGACTTGCAGTTATCCTTTGCTGTATAACCAAATATTCCTTTTTTTCTCTTCTGTGAATTCTTTTCATTTCTATTTCTTAAGAAATCTCTTAATATGATTGACTTCTCATTTTTGTTCTGTATTCTATTGTTATCTAAGCAAGCCATAGTCTCTTTTTTATTTTATTTGATGATTTGTTTTGAAAAATGTTTGTTGTTTTCACATTTTCATCCTCTGTTTTTCCTTCACACAAAATAACACTTGTTGAGTAAAGAGCTCTTTTCATGAGGCTTCCTTTCACTCCCTTCATTATTCCTTATGCAAAGGTACAGAGGAAAGAAATGAAAGGCCAGTTGGCTATTCTCTTATAGTTTTGTTTCCTTTCAAATAACTGCCATTATATTTTGCCATCATAGAAAAGTCTGATACAGACTAAAGGCATTATAGATGCTAATCATACGGTTCCTTCTTTTTTGTTGATTGAAAACCTCTAATAAAGATGAAAGGAATGAAAACTTTATCCTTGCTTGACCCATGTTGGGTACATTCCATGAAAACTCTAAATGCCCATCCTTGGCAAAAGTTAAATAGGCATCCATACATGGGTACATTCCATCTCAAGCACCCATGAGAACTCTAAATGCCCATCCTTGGCAAAAGTTAAATAGGCATCCGTCAATGTCATCAGTTCCACTTTAACAATGAAGTTATCCTTCATATGATGGCTCTATCCTTTTATCAAAGTTGCATCATTAACCATGCTGGCATTAGTTGTTGACGGACTTGGTTTATTTTTGATTCTTTATAAAATTATTACATTAGCAAAATAATTCCATTTTAAACATTCTTTTATTTGTTAATCTAAGTTTTTACGGAAAATCTGTGAGTTTTAGTTTTATATATGCTTACTGCAATCATAAATGGCTGCCAATTTGGTGCATATTTTAACATATTAATTAACATATGTAGGTTTTTTTCATATTTGTATATGCAATTCTAGTGAGCATTGTTAAATTTTGTTGAATGGTCTTTAATTATATTGCATTGTTAGTGTTATTCTTAGCTTAACACTTGTAGTTTTGTAATTTATGTCATTATAGCTTTAACAATATTGGATTATACTTGGCAACAATGATTTGAAATCTCATTTATGTTAATACTCAAGAAAACATGTCTATTTTTTGTGATATTGGTCTTTCTTCATTATTCTCCTGTACACCATGTTGTCAAAATTCCTGGTAAATTTGATTTGATAGAATGAAAATTAGAACTATAGGTAAACATTACTTAAATTCTCAAGTTTTGCCATTATTTCATACAGCTCCTAGTTTTTTCAAAAAATTATTAATGTTGTCAATAGACTGTTTAGCAAGATTCACATTTGTTCCATCATCCACAATGGAATACCCATTATATTAGTTCATAATTCATGAATATGGTGTTTCTCCGCCCATTTTGCGTTGATCCTTCAGCTGTTTCATGAATCCTGTCATGGGGTCTAGTAGTTAAAGCAGTCAACAAATGGTTTTCTTAAGGTGTTTGTGATACTGAGCAAGGGCTGCACCTAGATCACATTATGAGGCGAGTAGTGGTGATAATAAATTAAAGTGGGTGCCATTTGTGATGCAAACTGTTAAGTACATGGAAGGTTTGGACTGATGACAGAAAAAGAGAGAGAGATAGTTCAGCCATAAGAAAAGGTTGTAAGCACATGATACCTATGATGTATTAATATTATATATGGGAGAGGCAATTGAAGACTAATGACTAAGCTAAGGGACTTATAAGAAAGATCTGAAGAGCTACGAAGTACCGTATGATAGACTTTAGAATTTGTGAGCTTATGAATGGCCTGCTAATCTTAGGGTTCTTTTTGACATTCATTGTCATTTTCCTTTAAAACAAAATGTCATGATTTTCTTGAGAAATGTGTCATGATGATAGTACATGTTTCAATTCTAAAAATTAAGATGCTTGAGTCAGCACTTGACAAATCCAAGTCTAAATCAATAACTTTAGAATTTGGATATTCACTTACCTATTTTGCTAGAGCATATTGAATATAACGTTTGTGTAGACTATTAATCATTATTTTACTTTTAATGGACCTATTCTAATGATGAGTTTGTTTGATTGTAGTAATTGCAGTTGAAAAGGAGCTATTGAAAATCTATTTTAATAAAGAGTTTTGAAACAGATACTTTATGCGAGTGGAAAAAGAGAGATCATAAAATTTGTTAGATAAATTTTTTATGCTTTTGAGATGAAATGGAAAAAGTGTACTTCATAAACCATCATAGAACTTAACCTGTCTGATTGGTTATTGACTTTATGAAGTTATCCATCTTTTATTGTATTATTCTCCATACACCAGTAGGTATTCTATCTACCACTTTATTCTTAATTCTAAGTCCTTCCATTCGAATGGAAGGAAACTGTAGATGGTGACTATCTTTGTATTGTATGAAGTGTCTATAAAAATCTTATCTTGCAAAACTTATATTAGTTGATTTGACTTCACAGTTTTCTCTTATATGATTTCACTGTTTCATCGAATTGAAGTTCTTTGATGAGGGGTGGTATCTTGCATCACTTGAAAAAATTCATCTGTTAAATTTTAAATTTATTTTGCATCTGTATTTCAGTGGTTTTGTTTTAGTTTTGATCAGATTTTCTAATTCTATATTTTTTAGGTATTCCATAGGCAATAATTTGTTTCAGATGGTGCACATTATATATAGATATATTCATTATTCTACAGTTTCATTCTTGGAGATAAGTATCTTGCTAGCATAGGCTTTGATTTATGGGCATATAGTTATAGGCTTATGTTTTTGTCTGTCCCTAGTTGTTTGAGGTGCTCTTATTTTAACCTAATAATTTTTGAAGTTTGGGTAAGAAATGATGATGGGTTTTGATGACAATGCAATCCAGAATGATTCTAATAATTTGGCCTCATTGTGTTGATTAAGTGTCAAGAGTATCTTAACTTATTACTATACCTTATCCATTTCATCATCTTTTTATTTGAATTAGCTTGTTTTTAATCTGAATCAGATATTTCTTTTTCCTATGTTCCTCATGCATTTTAAATAGCACATAATAAGTGAGAATCTTAATGTGGCCTTGTATGTTATGCAATGGCCATACTCGAAGCAATCTTTTTTTTTTTTAAAGAGTTTTGTCTTGCTTTTACACCTAACCTGTAGTTCTGTGTTTATTAGATAAGTGTAAAATTTCTTTTTGCTTATTACTATAGTTATCCAGTGATTCCCTTTTTTGTATCTTTACTGATTTTTTTCTGTTTTTCTGGAAGGTTTTAGATGCTTGTGCTGCTCCAGGAAACAAAACGACTCACCTTGCTGCACTCATGAAAGGCAAGGGACAAATTATAGCTTGTGAAATTAATGAGAGAAGGATCAGGCATCTGGAATACGCTGTCAAATGTTCAGGAGCACAAAATATCCTTTTTATTTTTTTATTGAACCAAGTAATTTTGTAGTGATGGGGTCTATGTTGAACTTGATAGGTTATGCACTGTGTTCAAGTATGTACAAAAATTTTTTCTCTTTTTTCTTTTCCCCCTATTTCCCTATTTAAGCTTTTCATTACATCATTTGTGTAAGTTGGTACCATATTTCAACTATGCTGTAATACATGCTATTTGCTGATGAATATGAGAAAAACAATGACAATTTTAAGCATTAGGAAGATTGAAAGAATAAATTACATTTTCGCTTAACATAGAACAAGCAATTAAAAAAAAATCAACTAATTCAATGTGTTACAGAAGTATATAGGCTAGTACGTGCAACAAAATCAGATGCTAACGTATGTCATGAAGAAATTAAGAATCTTTACACATTGGCTGTAATTATCATTTTGAAGAAATATTCTTTGATGTAGCCTTTTAAGGTAGAAGCATGATCAAGGATCTATATCAAATATCAAACCGTTAATGGTATCATTTTTATTTTAGCTTAAACTTCATAATTTCAACATTAGTTTGAAAAGTCAACAGATTTCGTTGTTGAAAATGGGCATGTTTATGAAGTATAACTATCATTGAATTGGTGTAGATTTTGACTATGTAAACCATTATCGACAACAGGCTTCTCTTTTCATCCCCTTTGCCGATTCTTCTTTCTCTTTTTCTTCTCTTACTTGACATGGTTCTCATTGTTGTATTCTCATACTAAACTTTAAGTTTCTTCTTAATTGACTTGCTGGAGCTAAGCTTTTGAATAGATTAGTGGTAGTTCTTTGGAGTGGAAGTTAGGGGGGGGGAGAAAGTTTAACATCAACATGTTGCATCTTTTAATTTAGTCTTTATGTCTTTGTGGTGTAGAATGATTTGAAAATCCTCTTAAGTGGGTGGAAGGGGGACTGAGGTCCTTGAGGATGCTTTTTCAAGAGAGAAAGATGGGTGTAGAGAAGAAATAAAGTAATGAATTTTATTGTCGTTGTGTGCCTATTATATATATATGTGGAATGCATCTGAGCAAACTTGGACAGCAAATCTTGAAGTTATAACAAATTGCTTACCTCTCTTTCCTTGTAGTTAAATCTTGAAATGTCAGTGAGCCACCTATTTCCCCTTCTTTCCACAAGACAAGCCAAGGTTCATCTTCACTTCAGTTCATCTTAAAATTTTTTT
Source organism: Vanilla planifolia (assembly GCA_023846275.1). NCBI lineage: Eukaryota > Viridiplantae > Streptophyta > Magnoliopsida > Asparagales > Orchidaceae > Vanilla > Vanilla planifolia. Next base: position 4,445,251 of record CM043877.1, read on the forward strand.
GGGACGGTTTAATAATACATCTTGAATAGTGATCTCTGTTGTCCATGCTCTGATTAGTATTTTACATACGTTTGTAGGTTTGTTTTGAGGAGGAATTTCTTCTTAATACCACAATCTGAAAATTTGAACATCAGCAATCCTTTTTAAAAGATCATACTGCTTATGTTTAATTTGTCTGATCCCCCAAATTAATTTTAATAAAATTTGAAATTTGTTCTATAATTCCACTTTCTCTCTATAGGGAAATATACCATGCCAGAGTAAAGGCAAAACAAAGGAATTGAATACTATGAAAATACACAAAGTAACCTAATTCTATCAGATTGAATGTTGTGCGGAAGCATAGTATAGATTTGCTGTAGCATTTATATAGTTCAAATTGAATATTCAAAGGAAAATTGGGTTTTAATATTCCAAAAATAATTGTAGTTTTTGTGGCTAACCTGATGCTTCTCATGTGTGCAAATTGATGTAATAATGGAAATGATATCAACAAGCATCCTAACGATCAAAGTACCAAAATAGATAAATAGAAATAACCTGAATTATTTGTCAAAAAAAATCAAACTAAGAATAAATACTGCAGTTTACGATGTGAAATTTTCATGGTATGATTTTGCAGCCTTATGGCATTTCTCTTAAGAATTATCTGTCAGTCGGCCACCACCATTGTTAGCAGCTATGCAAAGGCTTTTGCTGCAATTAATGGTCTAGAGGAAGGGTAAGAAGCTTCAAATTCACATCATTGGGTGAAATAAACATTGGAAGCTAATAATAGGATTAGTACAATTTGACATAAATTAGGTTTCCACAATCTGAATGCTCCTCAAATTAGATAGATCTTTATAGCTTATTTATATACTATTTGTTACTAACCTCTCTCAATGGTTTAATTTGAAAATCTTTAGTATGAGAGGTTATGCAACGTTGATACATTATTTGAATCATAAGATATATGCTGATAGTTTGGACAACTCCTTTTGTGTGAATAGTGTACTTTGCAAAGGTTCAAATTGTTTGATATGTTCTATCAAATCGTATGATCTTCAGAAAATCACCCATTTACTGCCAACTCCATTAACATCAATATGACAGAAAAGAGTCACTATTGCAATAGAAGATAAAACACCAAAAAACTTGTATGGACATAGGTTCACTTGAAGCAACAATGAAATAGAAAAAATCAATATATCCATAGAGAAATCATGTGGCTAAGATTTTGAATATGAATTGGGCTTAACCTGCTAAACACTTTAGCACCATTTTTATAGATTGAATGCTCAAATTGTGTTTGAAATGTTCAATGAGTGAATTTTTGGATTCTATGTATCAATTTTAGTTATCCCAATCCAATCCAAAGATCAAGTTCATTGTTATTGTTGATATATGTAGAATTCTATTGAAGTAGTTACAGAATGAATAAAATATCATTGTTCTGTATGATAGCAACGAACTGGCACCTAAGGTCACTTTTGGATATAACGTGTGCATTTGTTTGAATGTACAGTATGATCATACTACCCCTTTGATTCGTTTGTGCAATCTCAATTTGGTCAAAGTAGATTACATAATACTGAGGAGGTGAATCAAAAAAATGCATAATTAGGAGAAACTTAATATGTAATATGGCTAATGGGAGACACTTACAAACAATACACATCAAGGTAATGTAAGCACAAATGCAATTAAACAGAAGTACTTAAAACATATTATATATATGTATAAACTTGAGAGTCAAATAATTAAATTCTCAGCAATAACCAAAACAATGTGCTGTGTTTGCTAGATCCAAGTTTGTCTTCTGATATTGTGCTTTTCTTAATATCAATTTCATGTAGCTTGATTGAGCAAGTTGATTTAAAAACAATATCATCATTTTTTGTGAGTGGCACAATTGTTATGCAGCAAGAATAGTGATCGTATTATTGCCTTTAGAATTTTTAACTTTGTTTGGTACCATAGAACAGTGATCACAAGGATTATGCACTTGCATTGGCCAGCATTTTTGATCGATTTTATTAACCCTTCTACAACATAAACATTTAATCATGCTGTATTTTTTTAACTTATTATGAAAACTTGAAGTGCAATGGCTTTATTTGCAAATTCTGAGCTCAAAGTTTGCATCAGTAATGCACTTCACTTCGCACACACACACTCATGTATTTAGGAGGTCATTGTGTAGAGTTATACTCAATGTGACGTACCATGTATCCACTGCTTCATTGATGTAATTTGACTCATCAAGGTGCTCTAGCACCCTTGTTGACTCTATATGTGTCTACTTATTAAAATGACTCAATTAACTCTTGTCGAAAAACTTAAAGGACCATAGTTCTCCATCCATAAATCCAATTAGATTCTTCTAAGTGTGAATTCTTCTCATTTTTCCTTGGTGAAGGTTCCGGGATGGCTGATTGATTGAGTTCCTAGATTTTACTTAAGAAATTGGTTAACCTTTTTGGCTAGTTAGCCTATGTTCAACCTAATGGAAGTGCTTGAATGATTTCTTGAATGATGCTAGTATAGTTATTATGAACCTTAATCTGTTAGATAGGCTGTGGCCTAGCACATTCAGGAAGTTTATATCTTACCTTGTTTGGAAAGAATTTAATTGTTGATCTATGTTCATATGAAATTGATCTACTATATGTGAATTTGTAATCTTGTGTTCTGCTTGGTGTGATGGTTAAATGGCAATGAATGTCTTCTCGGTTTATGATGGTTCAAGTTTTCATTGCTTATTATTCACATTATGATGATCGTTGGCGCTTTTGTGGAGGATTATGGAATATAGTGGAAAATTTTAGGAGTCTTTTTATTTTAGAATGTAGTTGTTAGACTAAGTTCCACTAATTAGCTTTTAAGAATCTCACCTTGACTAAAAAAGTTTATTATTGTAGGACTTAGAAATTCATCCCATTGGTTGTCTGTCATCTCCTAGCTGTTATTTGCTGCACAATCAAACTTGTAGACTTAACTCGATTAGCAGATGTGGAGATTATTCATCGTGATTTCTTGGATATTAGTCAACACGATCCCTCATTTTCAAAGGTATTGAAAAATGGCTCAGGTTCTGGTCTTACATTTTGCCATCATGTTAGGCTTCATTTGGAAATATTTTAATGTTTATTCTTCTTCCAAGGGAACAGTTAATATCTTAATTTCATATTGTTTTGGAAGTTAATATAAAAGCATGTAATGTCCATGCATATCTGCATGTCTTTAGAAATAAGCGCTTGCAAAACAATTCTTCCATCTCTTTTAAGAGTTTCAATAGTTATACATAACGCAGTAGCAATACTATGTTCCAGGGATTTGAACAATGCAATTGATTTTGATTGTTCCATTGAACCCAAGTATGAGAATATAATATAAATGCTAAGCGGTAGAAAATTTCTGCAATGAGGCTTAATTCATCTGGATTATCACCGAACAATTTCCATTAATACTTCTTTATCCAGGTTTGTGCCATTCTTTTGGATCCTTCCTGCTCCGGATCTGGAACATCCGCAGAAAGACTAGACCATCTTCTACCATCATATTTAGCAGGTGTTTGATTCGATGTTATATATATATATATATATATATATATATATATATTTGTTTATGTTTCATCTTTCAAGTTGTTGCTTTTTGACCTATTTAATCTAGTATTGTTGCTTTCGGTTAGTCAGGTGAGTGATAGGTTGATTATCTTACAATACTTAAGTATTCTTTATCAAAATTGATAGCCTCTGTAAGTTAATTGCAATGCAATTTAAAGAGTGAAGTCAAGGTAGCATTGCTTATAACTGGGCTTTGGAAGCAGTTAAGCTTTGCTAAACAGCTTGTAATACCTAACCTAAATTGTATTATTTGTCTCACATTTCATCGGCTGCTCTATTGGCGGTTCACGTGATTGTGTGGTTCAACAATCGTGTATGACAGTATTTGCATTCTGCTTAAGGCACCAAACATTACTTATTGCATAGTACAAACAACACATTACCATTCCGCTCCTGGAATTTGGGGTTATTTCTTCACAGTGTGATCCTTTAATAAATGTTTAAGTGTTCCTTTCTAGGTTCCTCTCTCGAATTTTGCTGAATCTACCGTTGAAGGATGAGTGAAATAGCTATCAATGTGTGTATGGAGGAGGATAATATTGAGAGGATTTGGAAAAGAAAGAAGTTAGGGTCCCTGCTTAGATATGTTTTGAAGAATGGTTTTAAAATAAATTTTATAAGAGTAGAAGTGCAGGTGTCTTCTTTATGGAAGAGAGTTAATTTATTACATTTTTAATGATCATTTTGTTTGCATATTTGGATTTTACATGCCAATTTTCTTAAGTTTGCAGCATGGTTGGTCTCATTACATTTTTATAAAAATTATTTCTAAACCTAATTGGGATGTTTTGATGATATAAGGTATCAAAAGTAATGGTCCATTTTATCCAACCTGTTTGAAACTATTATTGATATTGCTATTAATGTCTCCCTTAGACACATATATGTAACAAAATCCATAGATTGAAGCTTGCATTCCAGCAGGATATAAGCTATATCTGCAGTCATATTCAAGGCTCCAAGAAAAAGATTGGTTTTTTTGTTACATTAGTAATTTACAGAATTTTTGTAAAATCCATAGATTCACTTAAATTACCTGGGAGATTTTCAAGTATATGTGATGTTTAGGAGGCATATGAGCTTTTATTCTTTGATTGTGATATTAGGGAACATTATGGCTTTATTATGAATGTGTATTGTTGTGTTTTGCTACACGAACAATTGCATGACATTGTGGCAACATAATTTATTTATCTGACTGTTTTACTTGATTTGGAAGTACCATGTAGAAGATAGTTTTTATATTACAAGTGAAGAATATTCACTTAATCTTTGGACCACAAATATTATGATATGAAGGTGGCACCATACTTAAGATAAATTTTGAGGATTTAATTCAAACAGTTTTTGTGGTTAGAAAGTGTGCATTTAAAAAACTCTTGCTCTAAAAAAGAATGTTGTTACATGTGCTTAGAGAAGTTATTTTTTTACTAGAGTCATTTGACATGCTTTTTGGTTTTTTTGTAGTGCAAACAAAGCACCCAACAGCTGTTTTGGAAAGTAGTTATCAAATGAGTACATTTTTTATTAGTATATTGGACATGTTTATGAATTCATTTTGCATATCTAATAAGTTATGACACAATTTATTTGTATTCTAGTTGTTCTTGATGTGAACATTTTTCAAAACATTAACTTCAATTTGCTGCATTTTAGATGATTTATAGACCTGCTGTATTCATTGATTCCATGATATCCACAAAAAGTTCTATTGTATTCCTTTTTTCTCTTTTGATGCCATTTACTACTGAGAATTTACCAAGATTGATGATCTCTGTTACTGATTTCAAGTTTTTGGCAATTAAAATATTACAAATTCATTGTTTTACTCATAATATTCCTAAAACAATGATGATCGTTACAAATTCCATTGCATACTAAATGTTGATTTTATTTATCCAGTTGCATGCAATATTTGTTTTGTTTTGTGACATCTAAGAACCAAATTGGTTGGAGTACTTGACAGGTAAAATATGAACAAAAAACAGAGTTAATGTAGTGATCCTTTTCCTTGATTGGCCCTTTGCTCTTCACCTTCAGCCATTTAATTCTCAATGAAAGATAACACAAATACATGTGCATACCTTTTGATGATACTTCCAGATATAAGAATTTCTTTTGACTTCATCTTTTCTTTATGGCAGAACATGAAGATAAGGCTACTGCTAATGGTGCAAGGGTGAAGAAGCTTGCTGCTTTTCAGAGAAAGGCTCTTGCTCATGCATTATCTTGTAAGTTTCAACAATTCATGAGAAAGAACATTTGCTTAACCTTTCTCTTGGGAGATAATTTTTTTTACATGCTTTGGTAGATGATGTCTTAATTAATTGTTTGTATGTAGAACTGATTTTCTGAGGGCCTACTAAATGACTGGGTTACATCATAGTTTGACATTGATTCATTTTTTCCATTAATTAAATGTGCTCTATTTTTTTTAATCAAATATGTTATATCTAGAAGAGTTAATGTAGCATTTAGGGAATTTCATCTTAATAAATCTAAAACTCATATTCACAATGCTAGTTTTGTTTAGATAGGTTACAATCGATGTAAACATTATTATTGAGGATTATAAAATATTAAAAGTGAAAGATTCATTATCTTATGTCTATGTTTTAATATGTTAGATTGGATGAAATAAATGATTATTTGTAGCTTATCATAATATTCTATTTAAGATTAAAAATATGTTTTATAGTATTGTATCATGATTGATGGTTTTATATGGTATGGGATGTTGGCCCATAAAGTCCAAAAATATTGCATAAATGGGAAGATAGATAAGAACTTATATACGAAAGGATGGAGTTAAGAATGAGTGGATTATAAAAATTTATAATATTAATGGAGAATAAGTTCAAGGATAGTTCACTTTAAATGTTCTGGGTTTGTTAAAATGGTGTCACTTATGTTAAATAAATACGAGTTAATTTTTTTTATATAAATAGAGAAAGTGATGAACCCAACATGATGCGACAAAGGTGTACTAGAAAGGATTTAACATGCTTTGTTATAAATGTAAATAGAGCTCAATAACTTTAGAGGTGTTGTGTTAATCAATTAAATTTGAATACGGAAGCGTATTCGTGATGGAGATACTTACGTTTTGCAACAAACATTCTAGCTTTCTTGTCGATGCCATCAACTTTAATTGAAGTTCTTATTATGTCAAAACCTAGCATCACATATAGGGAATGTAGCTTTTACACGAGGGATGACAAATAGAAATAAAAAATAAATTCCTAGGAACCATAATTTAGAGTGTTATCCTATAGACGATGTACCATCTTTTAAAGTTCGACCCTTCTCATCGTCAACCTTATTAAATCCAAAATTATGATCTTTTTTGGGTTTCTGGAGATTCAAGGATGGAAGTTGGTAAACTTTCTTCAGTAATCTTCACCAGAAAAGTCCCAACCATATCATAGGGATGCAAATTTCTGATGTTGTATTTGAGATTTACCTTAGTGCTCCTGTTCTTTAGATACAAATGTGAAAACTAAGATCGAAGCCCCATTTCAATATGAAATTTGAATTCAAGCATTGAAACCCAAATCGGTAAACTTAGATGGGCGAAGAGATAGATGATGCGCCAAATTGGGATTTGCTTGTTTTTCAATAGGTCTTTTTTCTTGAAAAGAATTCTTCTATTATCCATTAACATATCAACCAATCTAATGACAATGCTTTCTGCAACTTCGCAGTTCCTTCAGTTGAAAGAGTCGTCTACAGCACATGCTCTATCCATCAGGAAGAGAATGAAGATGTCGTCATGTCCGTTCTTCCATTGGCCACCTCCCTCAACTTTGAATTGGGAACCCCCTTCCCTCGATGGCCTCGACGTGGTCTTCCAGTCTTTGAAGGCGGTAAGCCACCACATTTTCCCAACACACTCATTTTTCCCTGTCCAAATTTGATGCTTTCTTCCATGTCTTTCCAGCTGAGCATCTGCTGAGAACCGATCCCTCGGGCGACACGCAAGGCTTTTTCATAGCACTGTTTGTCAAGAAGCTTAGTAGCATCGACAAATCTCCAATTCCTCGGAGGAAGAAGCGATTCATTCCAGGAACACCCAAGCTGCCATTTCCTTCAACTAAGATCTCATTGACATGGATGCATCATGAGATGAAAAAGAAGCCATGTAGTGAAAGGTGAAACCAAATCAATGTTGGAGAAGAGTTTCTTTATTACTTAATAGCAAATCAAATCTCTTTTAAGTTCCCACTTAATTCAACTTCTCCTTTAGGTTTCTAGTTCAGGGTTTCCATTCAATTTTAGTGATTGCAAGTTATGATGTGAGCAAAACCTCGACAAATTTTCTTTTTGGCAGCTGCATTTTGTTATTAGGGTTAGTTTTTACAGCTGATTATCTTCATTAGGGTTGTTTGGAATGCTGAGATGTAGCATATCTACTGTAGATTGAGCAAAGTAAAGTGTGTTTTGGTTGTGGATCTTCTTGAACTTTTTCACTCGTTTGCTTTCTCTCTTTTTTGTATATATGTATGTATGTATAATTTTGTATAGTTTGTGACGAATTTGAAGGGTTTATATGTTAGGTCATTTGGTTGATAAATTATATAATAAGATGTTTATATCACGAGAAAAAAAAGAAGAAAGATTGAGATACTAAATTGGAATGAATAATAATTATTATCAATTCATGTTGGTTTGAGGGAGAGTAGAAGATGAGATGCAAAGCAATTAGATGGGAGGCATATGTTATGATGAATGGTTAGAAAGAGGGGAGTTATACTAGTAATGTTTGTATGATGTTGATTTATAGAAGATACATATGTTATATTTCACCCATTGGATGACAAGATTGGTAGCCTATTCTTCAACTTATTGAAATTATGAAAACAAACAAGATTTATTGGTAGTATTGAATGTTCTAATAGATGAACTTGGTGTTTTTAATCTAAGATTAATAAGTACTATATTCTTTAGTCTTTCAATTAATTGGGTAATTTTAAATGATTGATGATCATATAACTTTATCTCAATATTCAAAATAGTAAGTACTACCTTATTCAATCTTTCAATTAGTTGATCAATTTTAAATGATTGATGATCATATAACTTTATCTCAATGTTCAAAATAGTCTATATTAATATTTCTATTAACTGATTGCCAATCTAAATTAGGATAATTTTTTTTTTCAAAAATGCTCAAGTACTACATAATAGAAAAATCTCTTATCTTATATAATTATCAATGTAATCTTTTGTCATGGTCTATTAGATTATATTTCAACTTTTGCATCTCCTTTAGTTATTTCCAAATAAGAGCTCTTGTATCTAGCCTATATCATTTGATTAGGGTATTATTCTAAAACATCTTAGCATAACCTATTAATTTTATTCTGATAAAACTAATCCTTTGATAGTGATCAAATCTATAATATTTTAAGGTCATAAAAATCATCTCTATAACTCTTATGAGGTTAAGGTCCTTTTGCTCAACCAATTCTCGTTTCAAATCAAAATCGTCTTCTAAAGACTCGTTTGAGAAAGTGAGATTGCATTTCTAATAATAGAGAATTAATTCTCTAAACTTGGTGATTAAGCCATTCTAAACAACTTCAATCCTATCCAATCTAAACGATAAATTCTTCCTCATATAATAAAATATATACATCTCAATTTACTTTGATGACACCACATCTTCAAGAAAAATATTCTTTTGATAACAAGCAAAGTTTAATATTAAATGTTGAATTTTAGTATAAAACTTAAAACTATAGATAAATCACATTGTTTGCATAATAATTTCAATAGTTTTTTATCACAAAAAAATTAACAAAATTTTTAATATGAAAACCACAACCTCAATTATCATTCAAGGGTTAACAATACATTTAATTAAAATACAACTGACTTATTGAAATAGATAAAGTTGATGAGATATTGTTCATCAGAGTTACTACCAAACATACTCATCAAGACAATTTTTATGCATAAAATTAATGTCATAACAAGAAAATCTCCAGAAATGAACAACTAACAACAGAGAAATCTCCAGAGTGACAATTCAAACAGACAGACAAGAACATAAGGCTTTTGAGCCATATATATAGTTCATGAAGCTTAGAACTAGGGCTTTCTGTAAGCCAACTGCTTCACAACTTCTGCAAGTGAGCTCTCCCTCCTAATACTTCTGACCCAGTTTGCATTAACCCTAACTCTTTCAAGGCTCTGCTTCAGAGTCCTGGAGATTGCTGGTGTGATTCTGCTTGCAAAGAACTCCTCTATTTCAACAGCCTTCTCTTCAGAAGAAAACTGAAAACAGGGAAGAGAGTTGAGCTATCTTCTCAATTTAATTCCAAAAGAAAAAAAAAAAGAAGGTTTAATGAGGGCATACTGAAGACACCACTCTCCTGACAAAGCTGGTTAACAGATGTCCAGAACCCCAAGTCTTTGCTATATAGTCCCAGTTATCCTGCAATTAGTAGGTAAACACAGAGAAGTCTTGAGCAATGGCTATGTTCAGCTATTGAGCAGCCTTTGAGTCTCAACAACACAAGATAAATAATAGGTTATTACTCTCATTTAACATCATTTTTCATGATGAAAGTAAATACCCATGTTGTGTAGAAGTACATTGTGTTCTTATTGTGACCCAACAAGTGAGTTACCCATATCTGTGAATCCATGGACTCGTTCAGGGTTTTTGCAGGGCCCTTCACTTAGAAAACCTTATGGAATGGAAGCTTTCCACCATTGCATATAGAAAACTTTTGGCAGCAATTGAGAGATCAGATCATGAACTTATTTGGGGATCCATATGGTTTCATGTAAGATCAAAATCCTGTTTTTACAATATAATGAAATTGGGTTTGATTCGACAACATTTTTTTGGGTATGGCTTGAAATAGGGACAATTTCTAAATCAATAAATCCGATGTCTTTGATGAAGAGAAACAAACACAACAAACAAAATAACAATCTTTAGAAATTTGTACAAACAAAAATAATTATCTTGATTTTCAAACATACTAATAGAGATATCAATTTAGATTCAAAACATGTGTTTGATATCATATTATAATAAAAGAAGATATTTGTTGAATGTAATTTATACAACATTGTCACCTAAATCATAATGTTATTTATCCATATTTTTTTATTGTTTGATTTAATGTTATCCAAATAGTCTTTTATTATTATTTTTAACATCAAGATCAATGACATTTAAATTTTGTTCAAATTTGAATGACATTTTGATGTTATTTTAAATAACATAATTGTAATTTTTAATAATTTTATTTAAAGGCACTATCAAAATATGTACTTAAATATTTTTAAATAATATTATATTACATAATCATGTCACAAAATCAAATGTCTTTTAAATAACTTTCTTAAGTTTTTTTGGTTTGAATACAGGTGATTTGGTAACAAAATAATTATCTAATTAAACAAAAAGTCATGCTAATTTCAAAAGAAAAATTGAACTAGTCATCACCTTTAAACCCAATAACAAATATGCCCAAAAATTTATCAAGATAGATCAAAAAATTAGCTTTGAAATGCAACTAGGTCCTTTTTTTATGATCTCTATAAAAGGTCTCCATTATTTGCATAATTCAATTATGCATGAGTAAATAAGGTTTCATTATTAAATTAGTGTAAAAGTGTACCAAAATTCTAATTTAATGTCATCTATAGTGCTTGAGGATGCTTCAAATAAGATATAAAACAAAAATTCAGGTACATTTAGAAAAAAAAAAAAATACAAGTGTGTTCATCACATGTTAAGAGAATGTTATGCTGATAAATGGTTTTCTTAGAGATGGTTTTTTCATGGTAGTCATAAATTTCCAACACTTGAAAAAAGTTAGGCTTTGTTCTTTGGGGCATCTTTTGCAATTGAAAAAGAGCTTTTGAAATAACATCTTAAAAAGGTTATTTTGATAACAATATTTTAAGTGAACTAAAACAAATTTATGAAAATTGTTCTATACATTTTTTGTATTTTTGAGTTTGAAAAAGAATAAAAAAGGTTTTAAAAAACAGCTATCAAACATAGCTTTAATGGTAGAGAAAGCAAATTGTACAAGGAGAAATGCTGTTTTATCATTTCTTTTATTTACTGAATGATAGAAGTACTTTCATCCAAGCTAAAATAAGCAGTGGCTTTGTAGAATGCAGAATGTGAATATTTGATTTATTGTCAAGTAAGCAAAATTAGTCTAAAAAAATATATACCTTCAACCATTTCCATGCAATATCCCGTCCTTCTTCGCTAATTCCTCCAAGCACATAAAAAGCATCTTGGTTCCTCACCTTGAATGTTAATCCAATCAATTTTATTTCTTCAAAACACAAAGTAGTTACATAGACACAAAAGAAACTAAGGTTTACCAAATACCTCTGATGAAAGGAGAAAGTTTAACGCTTCAAGAACAGCATCCGGATCGGGTGAATCTGCTAAACAGCCTATAGAACAAAAATTAATAGTAAGTCTTCAACAACAAATCATGCTTAATGATGCACTTTTTATATCTTCATATAGGGTATCCAATCAACATACTCAAAATTCGGGTTTTCTCTTGGCTCAGATCTGACTCTCTATAAATCTTTAGAAGAGATTCATATCCAGACTTGTTCGATTTGTCTACATTTCTCATGACACAAACATAAGCAGCCTAAAAGGAAAAATAAAACAATATCAATGAGTGCCGAAACATGTAGCCTCTGCAAACAAAAGTGATTATCTATCTCTTTACTAACACGTCTGATATCAGGAGGAAGGATTGTGGTGTCCCTATCATTAAAGAACGCATTAAAACGCCTCAATCCTTCATTTTGAGTAATAGAATGACCAAGCTGTGCCAATGCACTCAAGATTTCTCCTCTTAACATTGCATCCAAGTGGCTCTCTCCCTCCTTTGGGTCCCAGCCTAATCTCCTGGAAGTTTTAATACAAAGATAATCATCAATTAATGGAGGAAGCAATCCTGAAGAAAAAATACTTAAAAGCTAGCAATATTTCTTTCACTGGAATCATGATACCAATACATTCAAATGCATACTTGTCGCATGCTATATGGTACTCAATAAACAATTTACATAACATGCAACAAGAAAAATTTAAGGACGCAGCTAGAGCACAAGAAGAGCAGGATATTATGCAAATCCACATCCTTCGCATTAATAATACATGCAAACCTGATTTCTTTTACATGGAACCAACTGAAAGGTAATGTTGAAGGGATGCGACACAATCAATTTTTCTAAAAATATGAGCCCATGATGCATCAGCTTGCTATCAGATAACTCTTCCTCATCCAGCCTATTCTTAAACAATTTAGAATTGGAGCTCTCTTCATTGTTTTTTGGCAACAATGAGCAACAAAAGCATTTTCCATATACAGTCATGCTCAAGAACTCTGCCATCAAGTTCATCTCACCAACAATCTACAATCACTGCTCATCATCCTTTAGCCGGTTAGATCGAGAAATCTGCCATCAAGTTCAACTTAATGAACTACAATCTTTGCTTATCATCCTATAGTTTGTTAGATTGTGCTCAACTTCAACCCAACTTGTTAACATCCCCATTTACATCATTTCAACATCAGCACATTTTCACGACCACTATAGTACCTTTCATTCTTATTACACTATCAAACTGCTATCATCAAGATCACCCATCAAAACTCTTAGGACTTTGAGCGTTCCATAACCATTGGAAGCACCACCATATTAGATCAATAAATGTGTGGCTATATGTTCAATTTCTATAAGATATGCTTATAATTTATAGAATGGTATTTTTACCACATAGTAAGAATAACTTATAACTTAATGAATGTAGAATTTAAGACAAATCTTTTCATTTTCCAATATCTTTGTAATTTCATTAATTGTGATAAATCTTGTAATATAGTTCTAATTCCTTTTAAGAGTGTAATAAGTGCAAAATATCCAAATAATAAATGCGGTTTCATGAACAAGTCTCATTGTTTGAAACTTATAATTAGACTTATTCAGGCTTGATTGAGGATTTTGTCTTGGCTCACCTTCTTTTGGTTATTTGGAATTGCATGCACTCTTGAGGTTATGTAACTTTTTTGTCCCAAGGATTCTCTGTGTAATTTTGTAACTATTATTTAATGAACTATGAGTTAGGGTCTCACTTTGTCTTAAAAAAATACTTGTTCAAGAAGCAAAACAAATATGGTATTTAGGTTGCTTCTCAACAATTTTCATAAACATAATGCTTTACTATTTTATTTTATTTGGATTTAAATTCTCTTGATTGTAATTAATTTGGTTATCTATTACTTATTTTTGTAGAAATTATCTTGAAAACCCTGAGCGAAGTCAAATTAATCTAAATGTACAAGTTCTATATCAAGGTATGTTCAACAAAAAATCTTTAATAAATTTTATTGAATAGTTTCACTACATTAATAATATTATTTTACTTTGTAATAATCATAATCACCATCTAACCTTTACCAAAATGTGGGAAAATCTTTGTGGACATATTTTCTCCATTCATTTTTGATGATTTTTTTTTATAAACTCTACAAAAGCATGTTGCACAAGTCTGCAATATCTCTTTAACATTAACTTTATCAACACACTGCTTTTCCTTGCATCATCTGGAATCATTTCTATGGATCCTTTCTATTTGCTACCAAATTACAAAGTTCTATAGTTACTTCATTAATCTTTTTAATAGATTCAATTCTTACTCAACCAATTCCTATTCAACTGCATCAATAGTGACATTTGCTACGTGTATCATATAAATTTTGCTATCGTGTCTCCTTTATTTCCAAACACTTATAATTAGTTTAGTAACAGTCAACAAGTCTACAAAATTCATCTTCTAAGTTCATGACTTTTTCTAGTTTCACTATTCCATTTTACAGCTTTCATACAACCATAATCAAAAAGTTTTTTTTGTGTTATTAACTTTTTTGAACTAGTGTTATTTGAAAAGGCCAGGTTTAAATATTTTTAACTTGTTGAATAAACAAACGATCACTCACTTCTATAACTTGGTATTTCTCAAACCAAAATATATTAGAACTGCAAGCAGATTTGTGCAGTTTAACAGATTCAACAAATTTCCTTTAGCACAATAGACTATTTTAGTAGCAATGGAAGCAATAAATTTAATGGCTTGTAGATGTTGATGCATTTGTTATGCTTAATATATTCCTTTTTTTCTAATGTTGCACCTTTACTGGTCAAACTATTCTTGATTACTATTTAGACTGATCAAACTCAGAATATTCTTGTAATCTAGAAGTTGATCTTCTGCGTGAGTAGTTCTTTTTCGCTATAAAACGGTCATTTCTTCATTCTAACAAAAACGGGTCTTAATGATATCTAAGCCAAAAAAAAAATAAAAAAAAATTAAAACCATACTCACCTTTAAAAGCGACAAAAATCAAATAACTTTGTGCACACATATACACATATGGAATTGAAAGGGTGAGGGATTCTATTCTTGTCTATATAAATGCTATTGGGCATAGAAAATATTACTTAGGGTTAATTACCAATGGTTTTCTCATGTTTTAACTAAGTCACACAGATCTATCTGACTATTAATAATACTCAAGGGATAATCATACAATTAGACAAACAATAAAGAGTCATGTGAAGGATATTAGGTTAGCCTACAAAAGATCTTCCAAACTTTTTAAGAATTTATAGTTGTTTTATAGGACTTACTCAGCTGAATGCTGGAGAAGACCAATTACAAAATGCTTGATGTCATCTGACAACTCAGGATTGGCATCCTCTATCATGTATATTACCTTGCAACTTACCTACATGTCCAAGAAAAATAAGGGTTGCGAAAAGAATAACAATTAGAACAAAATTTGAGAGTATAACAAAGTGCATACTGTAATTAGGTGTGAAAGCACAGTATATTCTGGTTCTTCACTATAAGCAGCCATTAAAGAAAGCAATGAAGACAAACTCTGCTTGGAAGCCATACATAGAGCATACGAATCATCCAGAATACCTACATTTTAAAAATCAAACACAAATCATGACATAAGAAATGCCAAGTTCAACGTGAAACAAAAGATAGTAAAAGTACCAAATCTGTCTGTTTCAGATAGTTTGTTGTTCTCTATGGCATATCTGATTCCAGCTTCGAGTTCACCGTCATATTTCAACCTATAAAAACCTGTCTGATCAACATTTAACTTGATCCAAATAGACCCATCTCTCTCTTGATCATTAGCATTTGATGGTCCAAGAAATTGATCCAAATTAACTTTGTCAAATTTAGTTCTTAGAAGGAACTTTTTCTGAGTTGCATACGAGCCATAACACAGTGTGATAGGAACGATCCACTCTCCAGCACCAGGGGAACCACTTGCCAGAAAAAGGGACTGAAGAAGATGGATAAATACTTGATCACCAAAGTATTATAAAGAAATAAACAAACAAAATCCCATTTGCATCCAAAAATAATACGTATCATTTTCTATTTCCCTAACATTGTAAAACCTAATTTTCTTAAACATTAGAGGGGAGCAAGATGGATACAAAAAGCACTCGGATTAATCACAAAGGTCTCTGATTTAGTTTTAAACCAAATTCCAACATCATGTTGATTGTCCCATGGAGTCCAAAAGGCAAACAACTTAACCATTTATTTACTTGTTCTCATGAACCCTTAAATGCAAGGGTCTAAATACTGAACAGAGGAGTAAGGACAAACAGTCTGGACCTCCCTCAAACTTCACTTAACAGAAACAAGATCCAATGCCCACATTGACAAGGTCGACATACAAAGCAACAAATCAAAACAGACAGCACATATATGGCAAAAGCCAAGAAAACCTAATCAATCCCTAAATATCACATTGTAAGATGCAACTTCAAATCTATACGTCTGTAGGTTGTGTGATTGGGGAGGAATAGGTCAAGTTTGACTCTTTTGATCTCAAATTTATCAGTGCAAGCCATTCAGATCAACTGAAGCCAAATCACATTTCATGTAGAGCATTCACAGAACAAAATTAATCAAGTTCTAGCTAGAGCCGATACAAGAAAGGGGTAATCAATGTCTAGTTCACTCAATATTCTCTCTTTCTGGACAGGCCTTATATGTTGGGCCAGCTCAATTCAAATCTAACCTGGGGAAGTATGCACAGACCCCTACCTAGAATATGCCACAGATGAATAAAATAGAGTTGATCAAATTCATTTTGAGCTAGAACCTTATACTTCTCGAGCTAAATTTTTGCATCAAAATTGATTTAAGAGAGTTATACGAAACTCCAACTTGATAAAAACTTGAGAATTCATCAAGTTTTAAGTTCAAGGCAGTATTATTATTGCCAAAGCACAATTGGAGAGCATTCTTCCTTCAAAAAAAGGTTCTTTATATTTTCATTTGAGATCATTAAATTAATTGACAACAAGTGATGGAACCAACCAAAAATACCACCTTCACTTGGTTCACTGAAACTCATTGTTTCCAGGTGCATAGCCCATTATGCATGAGCTTTGATCTAGAATTTATAACAAGAAATTAGAAAATCTTGTAACATGCCGCTCACATTCAAGAAAAATACATATGAATGTAGTTTATGCTCTAATCTTAACAATTAGAATTCTAAATGCACAAGAGTACAGCATTCATGCATTATGTGGAAGGACCAATCCATGGATTCATTGTATGCAGCCTTAACCAACAATTTTTTTGGAATAAGTTTTTTCCATGAATCAAAACTGCTACTTCCAAACTGAATAACAACTTCTACACTTGTGTTGTGCTTAGTCTCTTATAGGAAAATATTTTTAGATGGCTTTGTAGAAGAATAGAACCTTCTAAGTGCAACAATCTACAAAAATTGAAGTTTAGCATCAGACCAGAATTGAACCTGCAGTTTCTAGAAAAAGACTACTACTTTCCACTTTATTACTGCATAATTTGAAGCCATATCATGAATAGTTCCTAAGCATTGTTACATGACTTGAAGCTGCACAACTTCACAACTAATGTCATAGCACATTAAGGAATATAGAGAAGAAGCACAGAGTCAGAATACAGCTTAACTTCTGCTTATATGTTATTGGTGCCCAATGTTTCATATTGTAAGTAATTATGGAAGAATACTAGCTGTGATATCTACAATAAAAGGAAAACAACAATGGAGATGAAAAAATAAAGCTCATCTGGTTGTTTGCAAATGGCACAAGTTACTTGGATAAAACTGGACTTTCCTTATTAACAACTAAGAAATGCCTAAGACTTGAGTTACCAAAAGGGGCAATTAAAAAGATTAAATAGTAACATATACACAAAAGAATTGCACAAACTTAAATGGCCAATACCACAACCTTTTTCAAAAAATAAATAAGTAAAAAGGTTGATAGGCATGCAAACGTCAACTAAAGAGAAGTCCCCTTTTGCATACCTGTTCCAGCTCCAGTTGTCCATCCTTGATGGTCACGTTAACAACTGGATAACCCTTTTGCTTTGTCCAAGAATTCATGAGAGCTTTCACAGGTTCACCTGATTCTTCTTCAAGAACATTCCACAAGTCTTCTGTCTTTGCATTGGAGTAAGCAAATTTTTTAACATATGAAGCCAGTGATTTCTGAAAACCAAGTTATGTCAGTGAATTACAAAGGTTGCAAATAAAAACTTATTCAAATTGATTATTAAAAGGACTTTTATGTAAAATTCAGTCATGCATAGTTTAAACAAGAATCAAACTTAACTACAGCAGTGAGAATAACTAAAATCAAATATGGCTGTCAATTTAGCTAAAATCATTTACAAATATGGCTGTCAATTTAGCTCATTCCTTGTGCAAAACTCGTATTCAGTGTGATAATGAGCTCGTGTTCAGCTGGTTTGACAAGGTAACGAAGGCACTTAAACAATTTTTTTAGTTTGTTTCTTTAATGAACAGAATACAAACAGAAGTTAATTCATTTTCAATTGGTTCAGTAAGAGTTTGCTATTTATTGAATGTATATCCTTCTTCAAAAAACAATAATGCAGAACCATAAAATTATAAAATCTATGATTATTTAATACTAAATATAAAAATAGAGATTAACTTTTGCTCTCTTTGCAAGACAGCCCTATGACTTAGATTGACTAGCTCCTTCCTCAAGAGGATATTATGGAGGTATGATAGCTGACAATTGTTCATATGCATCCTCTCTTTTGATGTAATTCTCCTTTTTGCAAATAAGCTAAGAAGGTTTGCATTTATTTATGTTCCTAAATGTAAACGAAATGGACATGAATGATCTCATACAGAACCAAGTTTGCTAAAATTTCACTCATTTACACCTAATTACTTCTGCAAATAACATCTTGACCATTGCCTCTGGATACAACTTAGTTTACCTAACAAGTTACATAAATCTTGCAAGAAGATTGGAATTCAGCCTTGAAAAGGCTCTTACAGAAAGAAATGAAAGCATCAAACAAGATAGAGCTACTCCTGAAGGATATGTCGACAAAAAAAGAACAGGGACAACAGTTGATGAAGGGGGATGTAGGTGTTTATAGGTAGGAATTATTCCAAAAACTTTCGAAACCTTGCTTATTGAGATCCTTTAGAAGAGTTTGCAAATTATAAGAAAATAATAGCTAAGCAAACAGGAAGCTTGCAAAACTAAAAGAACAAACCAGATAAGTCAACATGAATACATACTATTCTACTGGTGGAAGCAAGAAAAGATAAATAGGATAGGTCAACAACAACCAAAATACAGAAGAATAAAAATACCATAGATGAAGGACAATGTGACAAGGCATGGATGGGACTTAATTTAAAAAATCATGACACATTGCATATTGAAAATCCTTTAAAAGAGTTTACCAATGATGCTAAATGAATAAAAAAGGGATAAATAGGAAGCTTAAAAAGCTGAAGAATGAAACCCCAAAAGTTGACATGAGATGCCTACAGTTCCAATGAAGGAAGCAAGAAAGCACGTAGGTACAAAAAGATGCCAAAGGAACCAGTGCAGCAATTGCATATTAACAAGGAGGCTCAATTATTGGGTGAACAATGATCAGTCCTGGGTATATTATCAGTCAGAGTAGATTGAACAGTTCAATTCCTATATCAGATAATGATGATAAAATATGGCTACTTGTTCAAAAAACTTAATTAGACCATCTGATCATGATATTTGATTACTCATGTAACTTATAATACCCTAGACTAGATGGTGAAAAAGATCAACTTCCAAGTCATTTTGGAGTTCAAATTGATCAGACTATCCAATATTAATCATTCAATTCTTAGAATGGGTTGTGCCAAGTTTGGGACCAAGAGCTTGCGAATTTCATTTCTTGTACAAAATCCCGAATTTATACTAAAGCTAATTCTTTTTCTTCCACTTACTACCTTTGGCACTCTACAATCTTGTTTAACTCTTCTTATAAAGTAAGATTTGCATCAAAAAAAAAAAAAAGGAATCCACTGAAGGTGCATGGTGGCCCCTTCACAAAGTACCATGTGATGCAACTTTGACATTGGGTGCCAAGGAATCATTATAGTTTCTTGTTAGTATTTCCTTTATACCTTAGAGGAAGTGCCCAAGGCTGCACCCCCTTAACCTTCATTAGCATGGATTTTATCTTCTAATGAAATAAAAAACAGTGAAAGATGTTTATCCCGTTTAGAATTCTAGAAGTCATTGGCATTGCAACAAAAAGCCCTAAGGTGGAGGGAATAAGAAGAGTTTTGGGCGTTTGTTTTGGGAGAGGCTCTATCCGTGATGGGCTTTAGAGGAGAGGGTATGAAGATTTTTCCTAGTTTTTGGTAGGATTCTCCAAGAATGCATTCCTTCGGAGAAATAAAAACTTAGCATCACCTTAAATAAGACTTGGACAAAAAGGGAAAAGAGTGTTCTCTTTATTATTCCAATGATTTTTTGTAACGTTAAGGCCATTTATGGTCCTAATATAAAGTTTCAATCAAAGCAGCTGGAGGCTGACTCAAGTGGCAGTGTAGATGAGTCACCCTTGAGCCTTTTATAATAGGAACATGCCAACCAAGTATGACCTCTATTCAAATTGGACTCATTCAAGATTTGATGTTGAGCTCGACCAAACATTGACCAGTCAAAGCTTCTTGACTTACTCCATGATTTACATGAGTGCGATTTGAGACAATTCCCCTAAGGCTTCAAAGGATTTTCAATTGATCCCATAATCAATCTTGAGGATTGTCCCTTTTTAAATTATTCGACCTTCAAAGCCCTCTAAAGACAAGGAGCACAGGTAAATTATAGTAAGGTGCAAACACGACATTTTGAGAGAAAACTGAACATTGTAAGTGCATCATACTAAAAAAAAAACTGGGAAATAGCCAGCAAATCTCACTGTATATGAGTTGGTTATTTGTCTATTATATCAACAAATGATTTATGGATAACTACAACAACCATATCCAAGCTAAGTTATGTTCAATAAATTCAAAAAAAGAGCATGAAAATGGGAATGGAACTTCATTGACAATTTCTTCAAGGCATCCTAGAAATATTGATTTTGTTTGTTCCAATTACCTAATCACTTAAAAGGTTTGTTTCAATGAGTTTTTTGCTATCTTAGCATTTTCCAAGTTAGATTAGCATTTTACAACTCACCAAAATTTTACAAAGGAATTGAAAACTTGAAGAAGGTATATGTATAAAATAAACACATTGAAACATAAACATAGAGGACTAAAAGCATTAAAAACCAAGAAAAACATTTTAGTCAAGTCTTAGAGGTATAGCACCAAAACAAAATCGTGAAGGAAAATTCGCCATGCCAAGGAATTAAATTTCAACATGTTAGTCACTAGCATATGAATGACCTGGAAACAATCAGCACCAAGGTAACTTTGTAACATTCGAATAAGAGAAGCGCCTTTTTGGTAGCTGATGGCATCAAAAATTTCATCAATCTCACTCGCATGATTTATTTCGACCTGCAACCATGCTCATATTATTATAAGATCCACTCAACTAACAGAATTATAACAATAAAAAATTAAGAGGAAAGGAGATCTTACAAAAGAACTGAAAGCAAACTGAATTATAAGTAAATTTGCATTTCAAACTTTTAGGTAAATTTAAGCAAAAAAATTAAAAAGAAATAAATCTATTTCTTCTAATATGAGGCAACCTTTCTTGGACAAATACTGTGATTTCAATTTAGAAAACATCTCTTTGTGATACATCCCTCCCCAAGGCTAAAAGAAGTTTTCGTAACTTGAAGATGTGAGTTCAAGTCATAGAAATGGGTTGTCTCAAAAATGTAATGTAAGATAATGTACATTAGAACCTCTGGCTGCTCTTTACCTGACCACACACAAGTAGAAGTGCTATAGAAATTGGCTGCACCTTACGTGATTGTTCTACCCCAACTAAGAGACAACAAACCTACTAAGAACTAAATATTTATCTAATAAAATGTAAAATCACCTCAATTGGATGTGATTCAGAAAGTGCATCCAATCTAAGGCCAGATACAGTGTCATCGAGAAACTGTGTCCAGATTTTCCATTCAGGAAATATAGAATCTGCTGCTAAATAACTAACCTGCAATAAGCAATTAAACAGCTTCAACAATTTTACAAGTACACCATGTAAAGTTCATAGTATAGAAGATAGTTAGATTCATTACCCATGTTGCAAATCCCTCATTAAGCCATAGATGTGTCCACCATTCCATAGTGACAAGATTACCAAACCATTGATGTGCCAATTCATGTGCTACAACTGTAGCCACCTGAAATGGCAAACACCATAGCAGCTTATAAACATAACGGACAGTGATCATGCCCATAAGTCATCAAATCTATTCAACTTGTAGCATCCTTGCGCAGAAATTGAATTATTTGAGCAATCATCTATTGGGAAAAGCATGTTCCAATTTTGGTGCTCTCATGCACCTCAATTAGGAACCAATGCTACCCATTATTTGACAAAACTCCAGCAAAATGTTTTAACCTTCACAATTCTTCCAAACTTAGAAGGGGACAACTTGATGTTTTAAAGACAGACTGTGCAGTGCACCAAAAGTTTCTCTTTTGAACCAAAGAACAAAAATATCGAAAGACCACAAAATATAGATGTCACTTGCTTTTTGATAAGTGAATAAGCCAACAAATAAAAAGTTAACAAGCAAATTCTGCAAAACTGTATATAGTTGTGTGCTCAACTTCAAACAAATGGAAAGTAAATATAGCACAAAGATTACCCTTTGCTTATTTGCAGCCGCTGAGTGGCATTCATCATAGAGAAGTGCTGTCTCTCTATACGTTACCAAACCATAATTCTCCATCGCACCAGCAGAAAAATCCGGAATGGCAACCATGTCAAGTTTAGGAAGCGCATAAGCCACTGCAAAGTACCTGAGTAATTTGATAAGTCACTAACGACTTCAAAATTTTGAAACTTGGAGAGCAGGAGAATTTCTCGAAAGCATAACAAGCAATGCATTCATAAACCTATACAGTAGATCCCAAATTCTGATATCAAAGTCCTTTCAAATGGCAAGAAGACCGAGAAACAATCTGTACTACAATTTGATTACAATAAAGAAAACAGATTCTAGAGCATCGAATGCATAAGTATTACTCTTTGTAAAGTTCCAGCGTTTTCACGGCAACATCCAAAGAAAATTTTCCTTGGCTACTTTTACCAACTTGAGTGTATACTCGAACATGTGTACCTGAAATTGAGAATAGGCATTAAAAAAGGTGAAAGATTGCCAACAGAAATCATAATAAAAATATCAGGAAATTGTCATCACTCCTCACCATCAGTTGTGTAGGCTTCTACAAATTCAAACAAACCAACAACAACAGCAACTAAATAAGTGGACATCAGGGGTGATTCCTGGAAAAACAGCTTCTTTACATCGCTGCTAACTTCTTCTTTAGTAACTGGCATATTTGACAATGCTACATGATCAGAAGGAACTTCCAGAATCATC
Organism: Vanilla planifolia; assembly: GCA_023846275.1. NCBI lineage: Eukaryota > Viridiplantae > Streptophyta > Magnoliopsida > Asparagales > Orchidaceae > Vanilla > Vanilla planifolia. The sequence continues at coordinate 4,468,807 of CM043877.1, forward strand.
TTGAAAGTGGCCTGAACATATAATATTTTTTAAAAAATGAAGAAAATACGTAAGACTAATAAATAAGACAAAAAATAGGGCTTCTTGTTCTGACCAATAAGGGATAAGAAACCTAATATTTTCAATCACAGCTAGAGAATCTTATATTGAATATCAATTAAATATGTCCAACTTCCTAGAGAGAATAACTACTAAACCCTCACACAGTAACTGGTAAGAAATCAAGTAAAGGAAAACAACAATACTGCAAAACTTCACTCATTCTTAAAAAACTAGCAAGAGGAGCATGATAGTAAAAGAGTAGAGGTAAAATCACTAAAATGAAAAGAATAATAGATGTTGAAAAAGGAGATAGCCTGATTTTTAACTAACATACTAGTATTTTTTAATAAATGTAGTAAATTGCATAAAAGTCTCTCTAGTTCAATACCAACTGTAACTAGATTTACCAAGTTTTCAAAACAATATTGTGATACTTGCAAGTAGCTCCTTTTAGGTTGAAGGACATTCAAATTGCACACAAAATTTCTTATTTGCCCTCATTTTCTTTTCTTAAACTCTCAACTTGAACCTTGACTAGTCAAAGGTGCTGATGCAAGAACTCCAGCACCTCAATTGACCAATCATCCACAAGTTCTAAATAGAGATCCCTAACCCCTTAACTGGCTGACTATCTTCACTCAAATTCAAAATAGCAAGCCCCAACTGCACTTGAAGGCACGAGGTTCCATTTCTTGTAGCTTCCCATTGACCCTTCTCTACTTAGTGTTATAGTCAATGGTTGCACAAGCAAGAGCAGCTTTGCAAGAACCAAGTCATGGTTGTAGGAACTTCAAGCAATCCAAAGTTGTAGTCATGCAAGGTTGAAAGGTGAAAAGACTTAAAAGGGTAAGTATATATGAGGGATTTCACTTAATTTATTATCCAAATGAGATGAAAAAATACATTAGTTTAGAAGATTTCCATCAATAGAAGCATATAATTGTAACATACAACAAACTATAAGACTTAGATGTTTAATTTTGAAATCTAAAAGACCTAATTGATTGAGTTATCTAATAATCCATTTTTGAGGAGAACTTAAGGGAATTTACTTGGATTGTTGCATGAGCTAAGTAGCACACATGTGGCACCACAACGCAAGCACAGCTACATGATGGACACAAGCGTGCAGGATACGTGATGCTTACAGCAACACGCGAGGCACTAGAGCACAGAACATGATGCGTGTGCAGTAACAACGCACGCGGATTACGTTCCACGATGGACATCACATACTGCACTCATGTGCCATATTGTGTGATGGGTGCCAACTACAAAACTTACATGGATCATGTTGCTTAACATCTAAGACTGCACGTGGATCATGTACACATGACACCTACCGTTGCATGTTCACAGTTTGCGCATGTGCAACTGTGCGGGTGTAACATGGGAAGCACGTGTAGATGTAAACCTTTGCGCGAGCATAATTTCTATCAACGAAACTAAAGTCTTAATGTATGCAACACAAGAAAAATAAAGAATCGTCTTTATTGTTACAAAAAATAATTATTGTACTAAAATATTGTACCCAAGCCTTGATAAAAGAGGAGAAGATGTGTGAAGCAAGGCATTCCCAATTCTTGGCATAAAAACTTTTTCACTTTATTCTTCTAATTTCTTTGCCATTTTATGCTTAGTTTTGTTGTTACAATTCTAAAGAATGATATATTGTTGAGGGTTTAGAACAAAATATCTCGCAGATAGATCAAAAGGTGATTGTGATTAAGAATATACATGAGATTGATAAAACAATAGGTCTTCTGCAATAAAACAAACAAATCAAAAGAAAATTATGTATTAGTTAGTGTATGAACACATTAGCCAATTTTTAAAGTTAAAAAAAAAGTAGAATTAGCAAAATGCTAAGTTGTAATCATTATTAATGCTTCAATTAGTGGATGATTTTGTGAGTATGTGTTTTGGTTCTTTTTTCTATTGATATTAGCTTATTAAAAGAAACACAAACAAAACCTTTAAATTAAAAACAAATATAGCTTAAAAAAAGGTTAAAAAATAATGCAAAACTTGAAACTAAATATCCACTCCCTGATGAAAATTAACACAAAGAACTACTAATTCCAAGATTAACATATTTTGTCTAAATCATCCACAAGGTTATTGTTTTGCTTCAATAAGAATGTTAAGATTGCAGAAAACAAAGGAAGCAAATTTATCCTATCCTATCTTAAGAGCTATAAAACAAACTTTTCTATTGCAAGGTTATTAGGGTTTGAAAAAACTAAAAGACTACTATAAATATAAATAAGATGGAGTGGCTCTTGTTAATGGAACTTTTCTTTTCTTTCCCTCATAACAATTATTTTCCTAGAGTTATTCTTCATCACTTTATTTCTTCTTTGCCATAACATGCACCTCTACTTCCTCATAATGATATAAGAGCAAGATTATGCACAACTCATAGCTTTGTCACTTCCATATTTTTTACTTTTCTTGGAGCTTTTTGGTAAGTCCATGTGTTCTTTTCTTTTTTCTTCTTTCATTTTTCTATATTTTCTTTTATTCTTGAGCAATTACGACTCTCATATTGACCTCCGATTACACACCAAAGCTTAGAGGACATTTTTCGACATCAACACTTGATATTTTTGTGAAGAAATAGATTTTGTTTTCTAAAGCCATAGTTGTTTTTTCCTATTTATTTATTTCATCTTTACAAAATTTTCATCATTTCAAATTTTTTAAGTTGCTTTGAGCATCTTAAATCATAATGTTGATTATAAATACCATCACTATTAACTTTATCGACTTACTTTATGCTTGTACCATATTCATACAACAAGCCACAAAACCAAAAGTTAAGCTTTCATTGCCATGTTGCCATCCAACCTTGTAGCTACAAATAGCCCCTCCCAAGAATCAACAATGTTCAAAATCAATGCATTTTACATCAACCAAACTCTAGGAAAAGATTCATACAACATTAATAAAACTTTTCTTTTACCATAACTTTATGATACTGAGAAATTATATGTGCACAATAGTTTATATATGCATATGCATATATATATATATATGTGTGTGTGTGTGTGTGTGTGTATAAGTATTATTTATTTTGTTTGTATATACATAAATGCATATACACAAATACATATATGTACTAATTAAATTTTAATTAATTATGCAAATGTGATTTATTTACACAGGCATTAATGCAAATTATGTTTCATATGCCAAATGTATCATCTACCAAAATAAAAATGTCATTTATACATATAAGATCTCACTTTTTATGTGCCTTTGGTTTAATATGTATATACAACCCATGTAACATAAATGTGATGCCCATAATACACACAGAGCTTGAGTTTAAGAAATATAACAATACCATATCAGTATATAACCTTAGCCCATAATATACAAGACGGATTAATTTGTTATGCACATACAACATGCTTGTTCATGTATTAACTTACGAACACAGTGTTTTACATCTATAAATATTTAACACGTGCATTAATTTTTATTGGATATGCATTGTTCTTTTTAAGCCCATAAGTACGAAAATAATATCTACTATGCAAAATTATGAACATATAAATTTGAATACATGCAGATTATCTTCCTTAAGATGTTCAAAACATACACATTCACTGATGCCCAGTATACAAATATAATTCTAACTATGCATATATTATTCCAAGAAGTTCACACCAAAAGTAATACATATGCTCAAATCATAATTGTGGGAACTAACTTATGAATTATGCACACAAAATGAATATCATGTATGTTTTAATTAAACATGCACAATGTTTTGATCTTGTATTTTAGCACTACACAAAAAAATGTGTACGAACGAAATAACTCGATCCATCACAAACAACCCACATTATTGATATTCAGCAAAATGCACAGTAATTCAACATGCTTTGTAATTTTTGCTATATTTTAGGATCATTTTTTTCAAAAAATTTGTTTACATTTTGTTTCTTCATATTTTGCCTTAATTGTTCATATTTCATAGCATTTTAATCTAGAAAGCCTATTTTAACTTCTTTTGCCATACTTTAGTCAAATTTCAATTGCATTCAACACATTATGATTTGTTTCTCTGTGTTTTGCAACTACATGATTTGATGGGTTCAAGTGAACAATCTTTAGAAAATGTAAAGGGTAGCATTTCGAGCTCAATAATCATTCAAAATGATTCTACTTGTAAAAAATGAGAAATATATAACATGGTGAATGTCTTACCTTAAAGAGATGTCAATTATCTAGTGATAATCCCAATTTTTTAGCTCAAGTATTATGTAAATCATAGAAGGAATAAGGGCACGTCTTAGCCTTACTTGTTTATAGTTGTATAGATTGGCCAATGTGATAGAAAATATCTAAAATCATGACCTGCCCCTACTCAAACAAAACTAAAAATATTTTAAATCAACGACCTGTTGTTGAGGGCATGATATAATAAGAATATGTAGAAAGCCTACATAACTTCAACTCTCCAAAAGTTAGAAAGTATTTAGCTCACATTTTTTATTTTTCCTACAAAACATTTTGGCCAGGATGATATTATACAAAGCTTTGATACTAGCATCTTCAAAGGCCTAATCACTTCTAAGTAAAGCTCTGACATCTCTAGACATGAAAGAACTATTGATTAGCATCCAAGTCCTAGTCTTTAGTGGATGCAACTATGAAGAAAGCAAGGTACAAAACCCTGATGCCACTAGGCAAAAATAAACCAAGCCTAATTAATGCCACATCTATTAAGGCACTAGTAGAAACAAAATCCTACCAATCTTAGATACTAGTAATCAATGTGTCAAAATACAATATTTTATATGATATTGTTGGATAATATATTATTTTTTTTCAGGAAACTACTCTACTCCAAGCATGAGGTTGGGAACACCAAAAGTATAGAATAAATGAATGGACATTAACTAAATCAAATATGACACAGAATAACTTAAAAATATAAACCAAACTTAAAAATAATGTTATATAAGAATATCACTTTTAGTTTCTATATAATTAAAAATAATTAGTTACACTTAGTGAAACATGACAACATAACTTGATTTATCATATTGTATCATCATAATGAAATAAATACACATTTTATTTAAAATAAGCATGAATATTTAAACTAATTGACTATATCATGTCTCAATATAACAATTAACCTATACATATCATAATTATTCTCTTAGAAGCATTATATCTCACTAAACACACATTATGCCTACATTGTGCATCACAATTCATCTTACACAATTCCTATTGCATATTTTATACATACAACATATTATCATGCAAGCATTATCTTTTGAAATTATTATTTTTTGTAAAATTTCAGTAATAATTAAATGAATTGTTAATTTAGTCTTCATTGATCTATTTTTACATCTTAACACTCAATATCTTTCAATAAGTTTATATGACAGAGTTATATAGGAGATTTGTTCTAGCATTTTTTATTTGAGTATCCAATCAGGAATTCATCAATGATTATCTTAAAAATCAGCCACTCTTCTAAAGTTTTATTATCTTCTTTTTTTTGTCTAAATCAATAACATCAATATATCAATCTAAATCCTTAAGAGAACATAAATGTCATCTCTTGGCGACTCAAAGAGCTACTCTTATCTCCAAAATTGATGAGTTTCTTGTGGACAATGCAAGTAGATATTGTTGACTTTAAAAAAAACATTGTTGGCTATATTAAAAGGGTATTACTAATTGTATGCAAAACACACTTTCACCCCACATTATCAATCACTTTGCCTGAAAACTTCAAAAGACCAAGAAACCCAACTTATCATTTCCTATCTTACATTAGGTGCTATATGACGAACTTAGCCCCATATGGTTGCTTAGGTATGAAGAAATTAAAATGAATACTACAAGTATAAATAATTGGCTGGTTAAAAGATCTACTTTTCTTTCTCTCTATCCTAATAATTATTTTCATGCAGTTTTACTCCTTCGTCCCCTTATTTCTCTTGATATTGTAATATGTACTATCTTTTTCTTCTTCATGATGATGCAAGGACAAGATTATGTTGTGATCTATATTCATATTGAAGCTTGTCATCAATGCTCCTATGGCTTTTTAGCACTATGGGAAACTCCACATGAATTAATACATTATTTCTTCTTTACCTTCTATTTTCTGTGTTTTCTCTCATTAGCAATTATCGTTCTCACATTGATCTCCAATTACAAGCCAATATATAGAGGACATTTTTGCTGTCAATAAACACTGACAATCTTCAAAATGGCTTCTCATCACTGAATCAAACAAAACATCATAGTTCCTGAATAAAATTATATGAAATTACAGAGGTGAAACATAAAAAAATAAAAAGATGATGAAAAAAATCAAATTTTGAACCAGCAAATGAATGGAAAAAAAGCTGACTGACCTTGAATGCGGGTTCATCCCAACATGGGAAGCAACGCCGAGCATCTGCCGGTTCGAACTGAGTTACTGCCATATCCTTGTCTTCACCATTATAATTATAAACACTACAAAACCACAATTACAGTATAAGAAAACGGTAGCAAATAATTGATTCATACAATGCTACTGTTCTAATACCTTCTGTAGAACCCTTTCATCCGATCATTGAGGACACCCTCGAAATTCATCTCCAAAACTCCCACCCCATGTGGAAAGAACTCGCCGAATACAAGCACCAATATTTCATCTTTCTCAACGGCAACAATCTCAAGCGGTTGCAGTTTCTGAGAAATTCATAAAACCCAAAAAAGACAGAACATCAGCAGGAAGCTCAAAATATGATTTTGTGTACCATAAGGATGCAATACCTGGGAAGAAGAGAAGCTACGGAACCACACCGATCCATTTTCGATGGAAAGTTCGGCGGCATTGAGGACCAAAAACCGTGTATCCTCTACGACGTCGACCGTGATCAGGACGTTGCCGGAGAATTTGCAGGTCCTTAGGTCGGGCTTGAGAAAGATCTCGTATTTCCTGGGGACGGCGAATTTGGGTAGTTGAGGCTGCCCTTTGAAGTGATCCACACCTTGCGTCTCCGCCATCGCTGCACAGTCTGCTCCTTCCCATCCGCCGCTTTAAAATGGAGCGTTCGAATCGCACCGGTCAACCCGCGAGACGGAGTACGCGAGAAAAGACGAAGCAAATGAACGGATGGGATACGCCCTATGCTGTAAAACGTGTTGTTCTACCCGTATCTCATCGCCATCAAGATTTGGACCGAAAAGGATCTCGGCCATCCATTTCTTGTTTTTTTTTCCTTTTTTTTTTTGGTAAATTTTGGCTATACATGAGCGACAAGGAGAGGAGCGGACATAGCCCGTGTTGGTGTTTGCTGAAATATTAAAATTAGTTATTTTTAAAAATTAATATTTGTTATGTTTAAATTTTAGAAATATTTATTATTTATTTGGTCTATTTTTCACCTCGAAAGTTATTCATAATAAGTCAATTTTGACGACAATTGTTTATCTAATTGCATGTTGAATGCAATAAGTTAGGGAATTTGATAAATTATCCTTAGAAGTTGATTTAAAATTATTATTATGAAAGATTATTTAAATAATGTATTTCATAATATCTTCTTAAGAAATATTTAATAAGATAATTAATATTATAGAATTATTAAATATTCCTTCATTTTTGGTAAAACAAAGTATAATTTTTTTAATAAAATTTCGAAATATGTTCCATAAAGCGTGTATATTAAAGAAATATCAAAAAAAATTTTAAAAACATGAATATAAACTTTTCAAGAGAATAAATAGAAAACTAATAATGATATTTGAGAAAGAATATTTTTTATTAAATATTAAATATAATCATAAAAAGTATTTATGACAAGATAGTTGCACACCCGTAATGCTAATTGTTGATATAAAATAAATAAAATTATATAATATAAAATTTAGAGTATTTAATTAGATTATTATATCTTTTGTATAACAACAATAGTTTTAATTTAGTTGATCTCCTTAACAAATATAAAATTACATTATAAAATAGTTAGATATTTATGAATTAAATCTACTACTAGTTAAGTATGTAAATCTGAATAATAGCATAATAATAATAATAATAATAACATAAATAAAAAAATTGATATACAATTATAACACATGTTACTCGTAATAAATATTATATTATAGATGACTTCAAATTATTTTTTTTATTACGTCTTGCTTCTCTTGGATATCTCATTCATGCCTCATAACATAATATGCATAGTTTCACATCTAAATAAGATATGCATACTCACACATATCATCATATTATATTCACGTATATCATAATATATATATTCTTAAATTTTATTCACATATCATATTATATTATATGTTTATTATAACATTTAGTCATTATATTATTTTTTATAATAATAAAATGATTGTATTATATATACTAAAATTTTTCATAAATATTGATTTCAAATCATACATCTTAAAAAGTTTAATGAATATATTTAAGTATTAATAATAACTGATACCAATAGAAATATAAGCTCGAACAACATAAGGATAATATATTTATTTATATTTAGTCTTTTAATTTTAATAATTAAAATATAAAAACTTATAAAAATTTATTAGAGACATATTAGATTTATTTAAGACATATATTTCATCTTATTATATTTTTTTTATTGTAGAATATTATATTCATAATAAAAGATGTGTTAAAATTAGATCTAGTTAGATGTGAAAAAGATTGAATTCAAATATGCATGTATTTCATCTTATTTTATACATATTATCTATCATAGAATATTATATTTATTTTGAGTTACATCATATATTAATATTAAAATAAATAAGAATTGAAAGGTGATTAAGTTGAGTGAGGATTGCATTATTAGTGATAATCATATTTATATGATCTCACATTTGTACAATATGATTTCTTATTTTATAAGATCAGATAGATGATCACAGGAGATCCTATAGTATATGCGCAAGTTATATAGTTTGTACTGATATGATACCCTTATCATATCAGTACGCTTATAATTTACCCGAGTCTAATTCAATATTAAGTGTTCTTGATCTTTATATAATATGATATTTCATTTTATACTAATATAATCTATTTATTTGGATGATTGAACAAGGGAGTTGATTCGAGCGATTTGAGTTGAGTTATCAAGTGGTATGGTACTAATAGGCTTCGTAAATTACAATAAATTTCATCATCATTATATAATAATTTTAACAATGAGTGACTTGTTGAATTTTGTTCTATTGTACAATATAATTTTTATACATGTATGATATCATTTACCTGAGTGAATACATTTGAGGACTTGGGCTATGGTTGAGCAGATTATTGATCGTACTTATACCATATTATTATTGTACTTGTATGATATCATTTTACTTTATAGCTTGGTACTATTGTTTAGTCATATATTCGATAAATTTATATCTTAGTTGTACGATCCATTTAGTATACTAATATAATTCATTATGATTAGTAAGAATAAATTTATTGTATAACTTATCATAGTATAAGATATTATGTCATATAATATGTTTTCAAGAACTCTAAGTTTGGATATTATGTAATTTTGTTCTAGTTGTATAATACAACATATTTGTATGATCTATTTGTACAAAAAAATGAATTAGTCAAATAATAGAGATTGCTTGGATGATATTATTAGTGGTGCATCATACTTATATGATCTTTTAGATTATAAATTTAGGATGTTAGTAACACCTAGTTTGATTAATTTTTGACGTAGTTGTTTAAGAAAGTATTAAAGTTGTTTGAGAGCATTATTAAAAGTATATGAACATATAGAAAATGATAAAAAAATATTACTACTTGATTGGAAAATCCTTCATGGATTTAATATTTTTAAGAAAAAAAGTGCAATGTTGCAGTATTTAGTTTAGAATATTAATCTTAGTCTTCTTTTCATACTTAAGCCAAGTTATATATTATTATTTCAAGTTATATTTATTATATTCTATTTTATATGAGCATTAAGTATCATTTCATATCTTTCATCGATTCAAGTAGTACACCCTTTACTCTATTGTTCTTTGGTTATATAATTATTATATTAAGTGGTTTACCCAATTATTGGGACCCTTATTTGATCTTTAATTCGTAAACTTTTATTAATCCCATGTGTTGGCATTTATTAAGTCATTGTGTAGCTTTTTTATTAAGCTGATGTTATAGATTTTTATTAAACCAATGTATAAGCTTTTATTACATTGGTATTATAGGTGTTTATTAAAATAGTATTGTAGTCTTTTATTAAGGTAATATTGTAGGTTTTTATTAAGTTAATATTTAGTAGATTATATAGACATTTGATCAGATAGATATAAATTTAAATTTGGATCAACCAATTTGAAACTCTTTGTATGTATTTTACTTATTTTATAACATAATTAGTTAAATCTAATAACATTTTTTTAAAATAAGTGTTATAAGAATAATTAAAATTTAAGAAAAAAATTATTATTATATATTATCAAACAATTTAAATTAGTTTGAAATCTATTTAAGTTTGAATTTTGCAAAATTAACTTCCTTTTTTTGGACTTTGTGTTCTTATAATTTATAATAACATCTCACAAAACCCTAATAAGTTATACCCAGTTGCATATCAAGTTACATCATATCTGATCATACATTTGCCTCTATGTATACCTATGTCACATAATAAATCTTCGATACTTGATTTAATCAGTCAATTTAACAATAGTTTGAAGAATAATTTTTAAAATAGTCAATCAATGTATTAAAGGTGTTTGAAAAATACAAAAAATATCATTTATGGATAATTTTATTAAAAATATATTTTTATAATCCTTTATATTATATCGCTTAATTGAAGAGAGAGTGTGTGTGTTGACAAATGCAAGGGCCCTAAGTAGATTAACGAATGGAGAAAAAAAAAGAACTTAAGAGAAGGGATCCAATTTATAATATGAATTATTGTGAAAGTCTTGTAGAAGTGAGGTGACCCTCCTTTTGAGTTATTTCAAGGTTTTGGGAAGTATCTTGTGAGATTTTGGTTGAAAATGCCTGCATGGGATTGCATATGGAAGATAAATCATATTAATGATCATTTTGGAAACTCTAATGTGCAATATGGATAAGTTATGCCTTGCATGTGAGTTTTGAAAAAGGATTTTGTGCTACATGTAAATTAAGTTGTACCTCCAGGTGCACACCTTGCTCAATTGGAAGGATTTTTAATTTTTTTTCAAATAAAAGTTATTTCTCATTTTCCAATTGGATAGCATATCCTTTTTCAATCGATCACTTATTTCTCATACATATACCTCAGCTTTAAAATAGTTATATTTTTCAAAACATTTCACATAATTGTATATAACATAAATATAATTATTTATCATATAACTGTAAATATAATCTACAATCTACATTAATAGTAATAATTTATTTAATACAACTTGAAATTTATAATTCATAAAAATCCATCAATATAATTAAACCCAAAATCTTTTAAAATGCAAACTTGTAATTGCATGGACATAACATATAAGTAGATATAGGGTATATGCACATTCAAATAAGAACAACTCATCTTAAACTAAGCTAACAATGGATAAAAACCTCATTAATAAAACCAAAATAGTGACAAGTCTTAAAACTAGCCATACATGGACTTAATTATTTATAGAGTTAACATATATTAAAGTTTTACTCTATATTTGATTCTTTATTCTCTCTTTCTTTTCTATGTTGTGAACCTAGTGTATTAAAAAAATATAGATTAAGGCAATCATTATAAGCCCAATAAGAAAAACCAAATAATATAAAACTAAAATATGCATTACTACACTTGAAAGATAAAAGAATATAGACTAATATGATTTAACAATAATATAAAAATTAATAGTGTATCATAAAATATAAATCATGCGCTAAAATTTCACATTATTTATTTTCATTATATAATACTCATTATTCATTTTTATTACATATCATCACATATATTCTAAATATTTATATTTCTCATTATTCATATTCATTATATATCATATCAAATATCCTAGGAATTATTCTTTTATCAATCATTCATGTCACTATCCCTTAAGAGAACACAACTTACATCGAGTTTGGGAGGAACCCCAACTAACTCTTGATAGGCTATTATAACCAGTGGGTAATGACAATTAGGGGAACCCAACTCACCTCAATCTCATTAAGTCACCACATCAAGTCATCAAAATAACCAATGTGAGAACCCCATCGTGGCATCCCTAATTTGTAAGTCAATCATTATCAAATTTTTAGAGCCATGACATTTAATGTTTTTTCTCTCAATATTTTAGAGACCACCAAAACTTTTATTTTCTTTATCAATCTAGTTTGGATAATCTAATGACATAGTAAACATAAGAAAGAAAAGTATTTTATTTGTTAAATTCTATGTATTTATAGCAATAGAGAATGATTAAATATAATGAAAATTTTTAAGTAAAGAGAGAAATAAGATTATTGTTAAGTTGTACTGTTTTTATAACTGAGAATAATTGTGATAAGTTATAAGCATAACCTTAAATGAGAATTAATTGTAATAGAATTTATATATTAAAGAGAGTCCTTCATATTATTTTTAGATAAAGATTTTCTCAAATAAAATGTGTAAAATATAAGAAATAAAAATCTACCCTTTGATCTAATAATAAATAAGATTTTCAAGTTATTGTACAAGATATAGATATGTTAATATAAATAAATACAAAGTGGATTGTTGAGGATGAGCAAAATATTTTGTTTCAAAAATAATAAAAAATTGTATTGAGATTAACCAAGCAAAGAATGTCGAATTACATTACCACGAATAATGAATGTTGAACTTGAGAATAGTTGAGGCGAACTAGAGTTTAAATAAGTAAATATAGTAAGTAAATTGGATCTCAAATAAGGAGTTAATTTTTTTTATCTTTTATACAAAGTGAATAAACTCTTATATTTGATAAAAAAAAAGTTCGGTGGTAATTGCTAGGTGGTGTCAATGCATAATCTTATGACATAGAATATTATGCACAAAAAGAGAAAATTTTAGAAAAATTAGAAAAAGATTAGGTAGAAGATAAAAAAAATATCTAATACATGATTAGATGAGATGAAATTTTGGGAAAAATTGAAATAATAAAAGTAAGTTATCATGGCAATGTATATTTGATTGACAAAAGAATGACGACTTTTATAAATAAAATTATGATTCTAACTCTCGATTTTTGGAAGTGGGTATTATCAAGTGAAGTTAAAATTTAAATTTTCATCATTTTTTAAAGAGTTGAGAAATGATAACTAATAAGACTTTTAACCTTGTAATTTTAATTAATCAATACAATATATGTGGATTGATCATTTAGAAATATTTTGTGGATTAGATGATGTAATAAAATAAAATCATAAGATCAAATATACTTTTAATATTAATATTCTTATTGTTAGAATGAATTTTCATATTTAAAAAAATATAAAATATGTGTTTTAATTCGAATTGATAATTAAATTGACTAATTAATATAATGATGTAGTAATTCAAAATAGAGTGAAACTTTTAAAATAAATATCTTTTCAAAGAAAGATTTGATTGAGATAACCAATAGAAGTTGAGATATATTGTATTAGTTTATTTTAAATTTAAAGAGCGAGCTACTTAAGGAATTATATAATAAATGTGCTATTTTAGTTAGCAAGTAATATGTATAATGGATTTGTATCTTACTTAGATATGCATGTCTAATTGTGTTTAATTGATTTAACTCAAGATGATTTGTGATGAATACATAAAGATATAATTTTTATTAGATTTAATTGTCTAAGAAAGATTGAGACATTTAATGAGATATAACATTAGATAGAGTTATCGAGATAAGTATATCAATATTTATTTTTTTCATCGTAATCAAAATTTATTTTGATTTATTATAAATTATTTTAGAGAGAAAAAACTAATCATACAATTATTAAAATATTTTATTAACCTTAAATTTTAAAATAAATGTATTTTTATTTATCCCAAAGTAGCTCTCTCGAACCTGTGCAGGATCCCCTTGTTTTTTAAGCTTCACGCATGCGGTCGGCGGAATCGGAACGGAACCCTAGCTCTTTATCACTCGGCCGCTTCGTCGACTCGCCGCATCACCGTCACGCTGATTTATGGAGCTCCGACAGTAGGATTTTTACCTCGTAATGCCGACATTGAGCTGCTTTGAGGAGTTCTGATAGTTGGATTTTGGGTAAGGGAAACCAGCAATACCAAGGCTTCGCCGCCTTGCCATTCTATAAGCGCTCTTCTTCTTCCCTCTCATCTAATTTTCCAGAGCCATGCGAGGCAGGAAAGCGGCGCCGGTTGGCAAATTGGGGGATTAGATGATTGAATCAGCCGTCCTTTTCATAGACCCTTTCTTGCTTCCATGTTGAAAAATCGAAGTGAAAAAAAAAAAAAAATGTCGAGGAGATATTGCTATTTGACACACTCAAACGGAATTCCTCGCCACAGGAAGCCTGCAGCAATCAAGATGAGCTCTTCTCTTTCCTTTATTCTTTTTTAACAGTAGCAACAGTAAAGAAGCAAGACAGCTATGCTGGGAAAGCTTGCAATTAGGAGAAGAGTGTCTGCAGTTTCAACTCAAGGTGAAGGTTTAGAAGCATTATAGTTGTTTAAACAAAAATATATTGAAGGAACTATTGTTGCATCTTTAACAAAGCAATAAAGAATGATGATGGAGCTCTTAAGAGAATGTTTTGCGAGTACCTGAGCTGCTGTTGTGTGATAATAGGAATAAGAGGTTGCTACAATGGAAGATAGGCTGCTGCAAAGAGAATTCAAAAACATTGAGGAAATGAGGTGAAGTTAGTTTAATAGCTGTATCAATGGAAGCCAAGTTTGTCTGTGTAGGAAAAAAAGGGTTGAATCCTAAAGCAGAGGAGGTTTTGCTTTTGATTGCAAATTGATGAACTACTGAAAACCAACTTACAGGAAAAGTATGTGCTCTATAGAATGTTCATAGAGAATAAGGAGATGAAGGGTCTTGTTTGTTCCTTGATGGCCAACAAGGTTTCACTTGAGAATAAGTGCAAGGTTTTGGGGTGCCCTATTGTTGTTGCAACAGATTGTCGAAGAAGAGGGTCATCCTAGGCCTTGAGAGCATAGGGCAAAAGAAAGATAAAGATAAATTTGAAGTGAATGATAATAAAACATTGTAGCCATTTGTGGAGGAGCAGAAGACCATCAAAGTGGCTCTTAAATTGTAGAAATTTGCTTGTGATTTGTAGTTGTGTAGCAAAATTTATTTTTTATGTTATGACTTTATCTAGTTCAACTTTGGAGTGACAATATAGAGATTGGTGCCACTAAAAATAATATCCCAAATCACATCAGAATTGATTACCTAATATTTTCTAGAAAGTACATGTTTCGAGTATTGAAGATGCTTCAACTATTCATCATGAATATTCAATCTCGAGCATTAGCATTTCATGTAGTCATGGCTTAGGGTAAAAGAAAAGCTAATATAAGAAGTTTCTCAAAGACATAAGTAATAAATTTCAAATAACTATAATATAAGTATGATGATATTTTATGATTATTCAACATTTAATGATGTGAGATATTATCTTTTTTTATGTATTTTGTTTGATATTATTATTATATATCGTATAATGAGAAATAAGAATAGAGGTAAAATAATTAATTGATTTAGTGATATTAATGATATTGAATATGAGAAATGAGTGATAAAGAATAAAGAAGTAATTGAGAAATAATAATTGAAAAGAATAAAGTAGAAGATATATGATTGTATTATGAGAAGGTGTGAGCATTGATATAATTAAGATTATCTGAGTTTTATTATGATAATTTTACTAGTGATGATCTTGATACGTCATGAAAATATTATGGTTAGAATGAGATAAGATGAGAATAACGATATTTTTTTAATGACATTATCTCAAGTTGTAATATTTTGTTATTATTACAAGTAGAGATGAGATGATATATTATGATATGATACTATTGATATTAGACCCAATATGTATATGATGAGCTACTTGTTATGTAATTTAGTAATTTAAAGATGAGATTCAATGTGATGTGGATATGATATGTGATGAGCTATTTATTATGTGATCTAGTAGCCTAGAGATGAGATCCTTTATAAGATAAATATTGTATGATATGCATGCAGGTTGGGGTTTATACATTATATGTTATGTTAGATGTGATGTGATATAAAATCTACATATTATATGTTTGATGTAAAGATGAGTTAGGATCCCATGACACTTGAATAATAATAATTCAGAAAATACATAGGCTCTTATGATGAATATGAGCATTATGAAATAGTTAAGAAATAATATTGATATGTAAAAGTTGAGAAAATATTAGAATCAAAATAATCTAGAAACATATAAAGTGATTGAAGTTTAGATTAATAAATTGAATTATAATGAATAGAGAGTTATATATTCTTGTACATGATCAAAAGTTGTATTTGTACATCTTTTTATGTTGATTATTTTATATGTTTTTATATTTTGATCACATACTTTTATATGTTTATATAATTTTTTTATATCTTGATGTCATGATTTTATTAAATTGGTTTATATATATATTTAGATGATTATAAGCTCTTATTTAATATTATTCATTATTTTTTATAGTTTATTTTGTTACAATATTTTATTTTATTTTATTGTTTAAATATAAATTTATCTATTGATATTTCAAGCTTATTATGTACTTGCATTATATGATAAAAATTTAAAATATTAAGATCTGAGAAACCTTGCACTTTAGTTTGATAGCCTATTATTTAGGAGATTATGATACTTTTTTGGATGTTGTTTATATTATTTAAAGGAAATATTGATGGTGGTATCAAAGGTGATTTATCAATGTATTTATTTATTTTTATATTTTCTATAAGCATAACTAAATTTGTAGATTTTAGCCAATGTTTCATAAATCGATAGTAAATTTATGAATATTGTTATATCAAAAAGCATTGTCAATCATGATATCTTTAGATATATTATTTTGTTATATGGGTATATTATAAACTTATTATGTTAATATTATATTTGTAGATTTATTATTATTATAAATATTATATATTTGTTACGATTATTATTATCAATTAATGACATGTATAAAAAATACAAATAATTTTGATGGAAGATTTGTTTATTTGATTTTTGAAGCATAATTGCCTTTTAGGTAAGATTTGAAAATTTTGATAATTTGAACATGAATTAGAGTATGTTTTATTACTATTTATTGTCTGGTTAGATCATTAATGCCTTTCAATTATTTTTAAGCTATAATTATTCTAATCTTAAAATTATTGGACTTTTTATTAGAATGAGAAGTCAAGTAGGGTGTGATAGAAGGTCATAAAAAATAATTTATGATAGTTACATGTTAATTAATTAACTCGTAAATTAATTAACATGTGAAACATAATATCAAAGCAAAGGCCAATTCAACAATTGTAATATTTGAATTATAATAATCTTATAGCTCAAACATGAATAAATATAATATAATCATTATCATGTTAAACCTTATTACATATCCAATCTTTATCAAATAGATATTATTAGCACAATTCTCATAAAACTAAATGAAAAGGAGGTTATTTTTTAGATTGACTAATATGATTTAGCCTTGTTGCTTTTCTGTAGTTTTGTATAATACTACATTTTGACCTAAAAGTGTTTGAACAAAAGAGGCATAAGCCTAATGGCAAAAGCATGTATGATATATAAAGAAATACATTATTAGATAATTACATACATGATCATTGATAACAATACAATTGAGAAAAGTGAGTGATAATAAAATATAAAAATAATGTAAAATTTTCATATAAAAACTTAAGAACATATTTCTCTTTTATTATTTTAAAATTTTTTATATTTTTTTGTTTTATCTTTTTAAGATTTTTCTTAGGAAAAAGCCAAATCATTAATAATTTAGTATGTTTATGAGCCATCATTCAAACATCAATAAAATGAATGATTGACTCTTTCGACTCTTCTCTAAAATATATTGTTCGAAATTGCTAGTCAAGACTTTGGACAACTAAAACATCCCATAATTTTTAATATTTTCTTTCTTTAATCAAGTCCTTATTCTCTTTTCTTTATCCTTTTTTTTTCATGTTTATTCTTTATAAATCAATTTTTTTTATATCTTTTTCTTTTCTTATTTTTTGTGAGTATATAAATTGATATTAGTTTGAAAGAGATAACTTATAAATAAAATATCAATATATCATACTTAATAATCAAGAACAAATTATGGAAACACAACAAATATATAAGCATTTCAATTTGTAAAGAAATTCAACAACTTTTAATTAAAAAAAATTCAAAACCTTAAGCAATGCTCTAACAAATTAACATTACATCAATAATCAATCATGACATTAGCAATTCTATACAAACATCTCTAATTTTTGCCAAGAAAGAAAAATCATTTTATCACCTCTAACCTACAAGCATCGAACAATAAGCACATACACATTGAACAATTTCGCTTGCCTCTTATTTCCTTTTGTGTAATGGTCACACCAATGGTTGAATCTTCTTACAACTCTTTTGGACATATCTTCTCCTGTTCTCCTCTTTCATTAACAATCTTTAATTAAACGTTGGACCTCTCAATTTCTCAAATAATTTTTTAAGTTACAACCAATATTTTATTTATATTTGTTATCATAACTGTCTTTATTCTTGACCTTAGAAATGTCTTTGATAGTTGTTTTTTCATATGGATATTTTTTCATCTTTTAATCTCTAATTTTTAATAATTTCTTGATGATTAACTTGACCTTCAATTTAATTTTCTTAAGTGCTCACCATTTTGGTTTTTAAAAATTTATTAGTTCTGACTGATTGTACATATACAATCACTTAGATTATATTATATGATTCTAAACTTTATTTAAGTTTATCTTAATTTCTTTTTATTATACTATTATGATCTCATTATTATAGTTATACGATAGTTTCTTTTCACTTACGTCGTAATGATTGTTTTGTTTATGATAATAAACTTCACATTTACTTACTGTATTATAAAACATCATTTAACTGATTATTTTCAAGTACTTTCTTTAGAACTTCAACCCACTTTTTTTTTCTCTTACATGATCATATGTTGCAATATACTTATATTGTATCATATGATCTAATACTTCTATGGATTCATAATTAGCATGCATATTATACTTGTTTGACTGGGTGTTAGGGTTCTTATGCTTATATGATAATATAATTGTGCATGTATGATAATCATTTGACTTTGACCTCTCATTTGATTGAAATGTACTATTAACTTTATCACACTATAAAATACATTTTTCTATTTCCTTATAATATCATACTCATTTAATGTCTTAAAATGATACACTATTTAGAAATTGATTATACTGATACGATCACTAATTTTATACTATATAATTTTCTTTGAATATGATTTTTTATCACTTCTTTTATTATATTGTATAATTCTCATCATAGTATTATATGATTTATTATAACAATTTATAATTTTATAAAAATTCTAAAATTTAAAAATGATAAAAAAATTTTATTTACACAAAATCTAAGATATTACACTAGTTCATTTAATAACAATTTGGGGGACCCAACTCATCTCAATTTTATCATCATCATGATCATAAAATATTATTAAGAGAAGGCATAAATGAGTAAAAAATATTATTTTTTATCATTATTTATCTCAAATGATATGTTATTTTGTTTATAATTTTCACATTTATATATCATAATTTCATTACTTTGGATATCTTAACATTATTTTTATATTATATAAACTATCAAATCTACGTTAATATTATAAAACAATAAACATTTTAAAACTTACATATCATGACACTTTGATAATAACTCTAATACTCTTTAAAGTACTAACCTTATTATCATCTAGTAAAATAAACATAATAAGAATTACAATAATATATCCTATATGATAGAAACTTAACATAGCTAACACTATATATTAACTTTTGCATATTATTACACAATATATAATGCATTTAATAATTGATAAAGTTAGTATGACATCTCAAATTATTTAATAATAAATTAGGTTCTTAATTATAAATTTAATATTTATTTTAAGATGTGTAAAATTGTAACTTTTTTCAATGTGCCTAAAACATGTCATGTCAACTATAGTTAAGATCAATATTTGAGTATATCATTGAGAAGGTTTCAATGCAAGAAGTTTAAATGATATATTATTTATAATTTTTTAAGATCATTAAGATTTTTAATGAATTTTTAAGTGAAAAAGAAATATTTTATTCAATCTTTTTATTAATAGAAAAAGATAAACCTAACTTTTATCCTTTAGTTATAAGAGAAAGACCAAGAGAGGAAAGCTCAGGCAAGGAAGAAGAGAAAGATGTTTAAGAGAGGAAGAGAAGAAGTCCTAAAGCAATTTCATATCAATTTGCAGCTATAGTAGAGAGTTTTCAAGTTGTGGTAGAGGAAAGTGTTTAAGGAGGAGCTAATCTTGATTCAAGAAAAGAAAATTTTTAAGAGTGAATTTTTTGTCTTTCCTTCCTTAGAGTGCTATTTTGATGTAGTTTATGCTGGTTGAGCTTTGGATATGGATTGGCCTTAGATTTGGTCAATGTCTATAATTTATGATTTTTTTGTTTGTGTTTTGCCTACTGTATGATCAAATTGATCGTGCCATACAATCAACTTAAATGGGCATTATGATAAACAATCCAATTAATGAAGATTTTAAATCCATCCTTGGGCTAGAATGATCATATTTTATGACGATTTTAAATGTACCATATGATTGGGCAACACTGGATCTCAATTTCATGAGAGAATTATACATTACAAGAATATTCATTGGATCGTACAACCATGTCTTGTATAAAAATGACGAATAGTTTGCTTGGACCATCAAATAATGCCTTGTGTTTATTGGACCATATGATTAGCTTATTAGAGTAAGAGATTAGACTGTTCGAAATGAAATCACATAAACATAAACATGGAAGTCATAATGTATGATGAGAACATCATATGATACAATCAGCTTTAAGAAAGGGCTAGAGCCTGTGATTAGTTTGTACGATTTAACATAGGAACAATTATATACAATTAATTGAACTATATGTTATGGGGGATTAGATAGTACGATGAGAGTTTGAATAATGAACTGCAACATGATGTTTAAAGGATTTAGATGCTCTCTGCAACTATGATTACAAATTCTTGTCATATAAAAATAATATAGTTGTTGATAGAATGTATAGAAATTTTGTAAGAAATGAGAGAAAAAGATAAAGAAAAATACAAAGCAATAAAAGAGGCATCACAGAGTCATTCGATAAACAAAGTAAATAACTATAATTTAAGTAAGTTAAATTATTAATTATCTTAAAATGAGATTTTAAAATAAAATGTGATGTGAAGTGAGCATATTTATGACATGGATTCATCTATGTATGTCTTGATCTATGTGATGGTATTTTATTATCATGTTATAAGTACTTTATAATAAAAGGAAGGAAAGATAAAAAATGATTGATGAGTTCAAAAATATTTCCTTTAATTTTATTGCTTCCAATAGTTCAAAACAAATTTATTTGACTTTTAAAAATTATAAATCTTATGTCAATGAATTTCTTTAAGAGTTTTTTTTTTCCCAAAATATGCTTATCATTGAATTCTTAAATAATTTGCAATTAGAATAATTCTTAATATAGGCCCAAATATTAGTATTTTATTTCAATCAAATAGAACTTTAAATATCAACTTCATAATTCAAGTATTAATATCCTAATCTATATACATGAGTATATCATGCTAAAAACATTTAAGGTGATATATTGCTTTCTTACCAAAAATCTCTAATTCTTTTATCATTTTTTTAGTTTCATGTCCACAAAGAAGTACATGTATAAGTGTCAAAAGAAAGGTTATAAAATTTGATACTCAATATATGCTATAGACTTGAATGGTTGAATATGTCAAACCAGGCAAGCTAATTTGCAAAGCATTGATGTCAATATTTTTCACAAAAATGCATAATCTAATGATATTTAACTCAACATAAATGGTTGTAATTTCTTTAAATAATGTTGTAAGTAAATATTTATTGAAATATGGTGAAGCACGATATGTACAAGAGGGTGGTGAATTGTACAAATTCAAAACTTCAAACCAACTCCAAAACTTAGTCAATATATAATAGAAGACTTTTTTTTATTTTTAGTTTGGTTGGCTTTTATAATACTTGTTTTAAAAAAATGTTGCTTGTAAATTTGTTGTGTTGTTGGGAAAGATAAGAAACACAATGATTTTAAGTGATTTAATCCAAATTTTGATCTACATCCACTTTTTATCAAAAGACTAAAAAATATACTAAAATAATAACTTAATAAAAGCAAAAAATTTTGACTTAATAAAAGTATACAACACTAACTTAATAAAGGCTTACAATATCATCTTAATAACAGCTTACAACACAACTTTGATAAAAACTTACAACATATACTTAATAAAAACTTATAACACCAATTTGATAAAAGTTTACAAAAAATATTAAATAAAAGGTCATAATAATGGAACAAAGAGAATCAAGTGAAAGCTTGATAAAAAAATTCTAAAACCAATTGAGCAATTAAGCAAGAAACATGATTAACATAATTCAAAAGAGATGTGTAATGTTACTCAAAGAACTAAGTATAAAAACTTGCTACTTAGCTTTATAAGAAATAAAGGCTTATTAAGATGGGATCAATGCATGTAACCTCATTCTTGCTCTCTTCCTCTTTTAAAAATGAAGAATACAATGTGATATCCTTCTTAAATATATTACAAAAAAACATTAGCCTCTAACATTATTTTATGCATTTAAGTAGCCATATCTTAACTCTTAAACTACTTGAAGTCTCCTTCTAATGGTTATGTCAAACAAGTTGAAACTAACAATTACTCATATTTTAAATTGATTGTAATTGTATGATCCATAATCATATTAAGACGATACTATACAATTTCATATTTTAAATTGATAATACTTGTATAATGAAGTATAATATAAGTAAAAATATAACAAATCTTCTTAAAATCCAAATTTAATCTCCCAAAAAAATATTGTAAGATACAAAATCATCCACTAAGATAACTCTTACAACAAGCTCATTCATACTAATTATAGCATATCCTATTAGTATAATAAATGAATTATTCTTCTATGATACAAATATACTCAATAAGTGATTAAGTCTCAATATTGAGCTCTTAAAAATGCTATATTATATATGTACAAAAGTAATATCACATAATTATGATGAAAATCTAATTTCTTACAACCAAGACCTAAATTTTCAAGTCTTTGTTTGAATGATCATACAATTATAATGAAAATTATCATATTATATGAAACTCATCAACTCTTTAAATTTCTTAAGATAACAGGTAATGTACCCATAAAATATAGAACTTATGCTTATAACAAAATCTAGTTAACCTCATCACTTAATTTGTCAAATCATTTTAATGAATATATCACACTAGTTTGAAAGGTAACATCATACTATATAAAGATCAAGAATACTAAACCTCAAATTAAACATCTAGGGTAAATCATCAACATATTATATGATAAGTGTATCATACTTATTCAAATAATATAATTGATTATATACTTAAGTATTTCCATTGACTAATTCATTGTCTTATCTTATGGATTACAAATTGTATTGTATGAAAGTAAACTCATACAAGTATGATTAATACAATGATGATATCCTCACTTAATTCATTCAATTTCTAATTCTAACTTGATTTTGAAATTATGAATAATATAACCCATAACAAGTACTACATAAATGAAAAGATGAGTTTGAAAATATTTAAGTATATTCACTTAATTTCTAGAGAAACCTTAATGCCTTAAAAAATTGTTATATATTTTATCATTCTATTACCAATAACAATAAACACTAAATAGTCATCATTTTTAATTATTGTTTGAGTTAGTGTTTCTTTTGGTGTCAATTATAATTAATATCTAAACACCTTTCTTAAGCTCTTTGATTTATCAATTAATTAAGTTCTCCTCATAATTAACCTTTGTTTGAGATGCATGATATGAAAATACTTAAAAAAAATAATGATAAACATAAAAAACTAATTTTTTGCCATCAAATAAGTGATTCAACAACCAATGATTAACAATTTTTGTACGATCATCACTTATGTGATGACCAATCTTTAGCAAGCATTAAGGCATAAATGTCCAATGCACTTAGAGTATTAGAACTAATGATTAGGAAATCCTAAGCAAGATTTAATTTTTAGTGAAAAGTGTACAAACAATTCTTACTTCCAAATCATATGAAGGTGGGAAATCAATTTTCAATAAAAAATTGAAAGAAAACACATTTTTCTCCCTCTTTCCTCCAACAAGGATCCCAAAATCACCTTTTTCCTGTGTCCAAGGAAGGACAAGAAATGCTACATAAGGCTCAAGTACAAGTGATATGAGACAAAAAAGGATTTAATATAATAATATTATTAAATACTTAATGTTTTTTTTCTTCAAAAAATCAAAATAAATCTAAATGAACTATGACTATGAAAAAGTGAGTGTCAATAAGTTTATCTCGATGAGCTCTATTAAAAATCATAAACTTTTCAAAAATTTTAAAAATTTATTTTGTGACACTTATTATGTGGTAAAACAAAAAAAATTTATTGAAGAAAAATTTTAATTTTATATCATCATGTAATAAGAGAAATTTTAATGAAGTGACATACCAACAAAATGACTCAAACACCTAAACGAGTTCCAAGATCAAGATAAGGAACTACAAAATGTAAAAGCTAAAATCTTGGAAGGATAAGAATAAGATTTTCATTAAAAATGATTTTTTTATTTTAAGAATAGACTGTAAATACCAAATTAGAAAGGAACATGACAAATATCATTACATGAAGCTGTTAGATTTAAATATTCAATACATCTTAGCAAAACCAAGATGTACCATGACACAAAGACTAAATTTTTGTGGCCAGGTCGAAAGACATTTAGGATACAATAAAAAGGTGTTTGATATGCTAATAGGTCAAAAGGGAGCATCAAAGCCAAGTAGAAAATTTTAACTATTTTTTATCCCATGTGAAAGGGGAAGGAATCTCCTTGAATTTTTTAGATGATTTATTTAGAACAACTCAAAAAAAGATACCATATAGATTGTAGTAACTAACTAATTAATAAAATCTACAAATTTCTTACCCATAAAAATTGATTATATAGCCTACAAATGAACATAATTATATTTAGACTAGATATTATAGTTATACAAAGTACTAAAAATCATAATATTAGACAAGAACTCTAAGTTTGCCTCTCAATTTTGGAATAGACCATATGAAGCCTTTAGTACATGACTAAAGTTTAGTACCACTTTTAATCCACAAAAGAATGGGCAAACATAGTGAATTAATAAAACTTTGGATGATATGTTGAGGTTAAGTGTTTTGGATTTTTGGGAATGTTGGGATGTATATCTTCCTTTAATTGAATTTAATTATAATTACAATTATCAAGCACATATAAAGATGACACCTTTTAAAGTTCTATATAGACAGAAATTCTACTCACTTTTATGTTGGTATGAAAATAATGAGCACGTCTTCATTAGGTTATATATAATTATTGTGACAAAAAGTAAAAAGGGATACAAGGAAATATAATAAAGGTTTAAGATTAACAAAAAATATTATAATTTCAAGAAAAAAAAGTCGAGTTCCAAGAAGGAAACCAAGTATTCATTAAAGTAAGTTGTACTAGATTCAACCAAGGAGGTAAGCTCATATTAAGATGCATTGAATATTTTCAAGTTATTGGAAGGGCAAGTGGAGTTGCTTATAAAGTTGCATTACTAACAAGCTTAGTAAATGTACATGATGTATTTCATATCTCATCAATAAAAAGGTATATAGAATATTTGACTCATGTGCTACATTTGGATTCAAATGTGCATAATCTATAATCAAACCTAATTTATAAGGAAAGACTAATAACAGTCTTAGCCAAAGAAGTAAAAAAGAATAAAGAAATACATATGATAAAGGTCTTATGAACAAACCAAATAGACTAAGAAGTTACATGAAAAATAAAAAAAAATGAGATATTAAGAAAGTATCCCTCCATGCTTTAAATTTTTAAGATATAATTTTTGTAAGGTGGGAGATATTATAACATTCTTAAATCTTGTAAATAAATATATTTCAAAGATAATTTTAATTATTTTTATATTTAAGAAGTTAATTTTTTTGAAATTTTTCTATGAAAATGTTTATTTTTGTAAGTTATTGTATAATACAATCATGAAGATTATGAAGTACATAAAAAAGTGTAATCAAATAACCTCAATTAAAGAATATTGCATAATATGACATGAATTATTGCATAAGTAAAATCAACTAATGAATAATGCACCGTCTCAAAGCATATCACAAGTTTAAGAGGGTTAGGAAAACGATAATAGGGTCATATAATAACGTCAAATAAGAAAAAATGATGTTAAAAGAATTGATGAAAAAGATAGATAAGGTTGGTAGAGTCTAATAGAAGCACAATATACTATACAATCCAAAGAGAGAAAAAAATACAGGCTATAATGTGAATGTATTCAAAGGATGAGATAGACTAATCATATAATATGTTAAATAAACTGTGTAGTTTTAATTAAGACATAAGAGCATAACATATAAGAGCGTTATTGGTTATAACTTAGTAAAAACATATGCAAATTAGATTGTACAAGTATGAAAAATGACATCATACAACACAAAGTAAAGAGAGTAATGAAAAATAATTAGCTGAAGAGATCATACAATACAAAGAAAGAAATCATATCATATGATAATATGAAATAGCATCATAAATGAAATCATCTATTATGGCGTAAGAGTTTTGTGCGTATTGTACAATTACGATAATGTGATTACAATAATATAATAAGAAAATTTTAAATTTATATTTAGGCAATGTTCAAAATTATATAGTATGATAAAGATAATCATAATTATACGATTAATAGAAATAGAATAAATTTTAAAACCCAAAATGACAAATGACCAAAAAATTGATATAAGGATGAGTTTAATCATTAAGAAACCCTTGAAAATAAGAGGGCAAAAGATGAAAAGACATCCACATGAAGGAACACAACTATTAGAGGTATTTAAAAGAACAAGAATGCAAAAAATCATGATAATAAGTACAAATAAGGTGTGGGCCATGACTCAGATAAGTTTTTGAGAAATTGAAAGGTCTAGCAATCAACTATAAGCTTTAAAGGGAAGTAGAGAATAGGAGAAGGTGCATTCAAGAGAGTTGTGTAAAGATTCAAGGTTTAGTGTGTCCACTATATAAATTGAAATAAAAGATTGGCAAACTTGTTCAATATGTATATGATAGTTGTTTGAAGCTTGTAGGCTAGAGGCTGTAAAAGGATCTTGATTTTAGGCAAATTTTGGAGGTGCTTGTATAGAATTGCTATTGCCATGGTTGATAGTTATTGTAATGCTAATTTGTTAGAGCATTGTAAAGGGTTAAAATTATTTCAAATGAATGTTGTTAGATTCCTTTGCAAATTGAAATGCTTACAGATATGTTATGTTTTTCATAGTGTTCTCATGACGATTAAGCATGTTATCAAGGTATTTTATTTATAAGTTATTTTCTTTCATGCTAAAAAGAAAGATACAAAAAGAGAAATAAAATATTGATTTACAAAGGATAAACATATGAAATATGAAAAAAAAGGTAAAGAGAAAAAAAAGGCAAAAGAAGTTGTGAAGGAAAGGAAATGCAAAATTTGAAAGAATGTTTTTGATGTTTAAAGTAGTGAATAAAATTTTTGAACATTGTATTTTGAGTTGTTTATGTTAAAAGGATGGCTCCTATACATACTCAATTGTTGATAATGTGACCTTTTTTAAGCCAATTCCTAAAAAAAGATAAAAGAAAAAAGTATAAGAAAGGTTCTAAAGTAATAAAAAGAGATGTAGTTACAATCCTTCATATGAAAAGCTATTTTGCTCTTCATGTTTTATTTGCATACACTTTTCTTAATGATAATATTATTATTGATTATACATGTGATTAATTAATAATATATTTCTTTATGTATTGTATATTCTTTTGCTACTTAATGTTAGTTGTTTCATTACTTTTTATGTTTAATACTTTCAAAACAAAATGATACAAGAGAATGATGAGATTAGATCATGTTGATTGACTTAGATTACAATCTGCTTTTTATTTAGTTGTGTATGAATAGTATTATTAGTGTCTATGTGATAAAGAATGAATCGATAATAGAGTTTATCATGATGATAATTGTACATGTTTTTGTTAAATTTATAAAATAATTATAATCCAAATATTTTAGTTGTTAAATATATCTCCATATTAGAATGTGTTTCAAATGTAAATTGATTTGCAAGTTAATGGCTTTTAAATACCTTCTACAAGTTGTCTTTTTATAAGTGATTTTTTTATTAAAAAGAGTTATATGAAAATGGTATTTTTTTTAGTTTTATCTATGAATTTAAAAGTGTTTTTCTAAAGACTTTTTTTCAAAGAGTTTTAAAAATTGTTTCCACTATTGTTTAATAAAAATGTTTTATGAAAAAAAAATAAAAATTTTCACAGATTTCAAATGTTAAGAGAATAAAAAGAAATAGATGCTATGACTCAAAAAGTCTAGTAACTAACTAGTTGATAATGTTCACAAAAATGCATAATCTATTGATAGTTAACTAAAAATAAATGGTTTCAGCTGTTTTAAATAGTGCTACAAGAAAATCTTGGTACGTTTACTATCATTTGTGTGTTGATCCATCTTTAGCAAGCAATAAGATATCAATGTCCAATGCACATAGAGTTTTATAACTAATGAATACTACAAAAAATTCTTTCTTCCAAATCCTCATGAGATGATGAATTGATTTTCATTGAAAAATCAAAAGAAAATATAACTTTGTTTCTCCTTCCTATGAGTAAGGGTTCCCAAAAATTACTTCTTTTGTATGTGTCCAATGAAAGAAGAACTCCTAAGATTCAAGTACAAGTAATAGAGAAAAAAAGTAAGGAATCTAATATAATGTTATTACTAAATACTAATTTATTTTTCTTCAAAAATTTACAACAAATCTAAGCAATGAAATAAGCGCCAATAAACTCGTCTCGATGACCTCTAGTCATTGTTAAAATTCAAAACACTTGTTTTGTGATGTGCATTATGAGGTACAATCAAAACTTGATATTTTATTCTATGTATTATATTATCAATAGCTTAAACATATCAAATGTCGCCTATTGAACTGAGGCAATTTTTGAAATATCATACATCTTCAACGAATAAGTAGGCATAAATGTTTGATACATGTAGAGTTCTACAACTAATGATTTCTTAATTGAGAGAAGAATGGAAACATCTCACCTAAATGATGGGCCCATAAATTGAGCAAAGCCAAGGGATAAGACTCATGGGGTGTGAAAAGAGGACCACATATGCTTTGCTTATGTTAAACTTGCATTCTTATCCGAATGCATGTTGTGTGTGACCCATCAATTGAATTCAATACAAAGGATTTAATGATGATGGATTTGTTTGTTATAAATTAATTTGAAGAGTTTGCCTCCAAATTAAATAAGTGAAGCATTTTTTATCCACTAGTTTGCTCTTTCTTAAATCAAAAAAGACTTTAAGAAAACAAGGACTCCAAGTATGAGTTCTATTTTCAATAGTGGAGCCCTACATAAGTTTACTTGTTTGTTGATTAGAATCAATAATGCCTAACTAAAAAAAAATTAAAATAGAAAAATGGGTAATTTTATGGTCATTAGACTTTTTGGAAATTTTGTCTTAAACCTAATTTTTTGTGACTTATCTTAAATGCTTGGATGTCAATAGTTTGGTTTATTTTGTTTGAATTCTAATATTAATATATTAATTTGTATGAATAATATATTTATAATTCTTAATTTGGTTTTATCATAATTGTATTATTTGAAAACTATAACTTAGTTGAAGTTGAAATGTTTGCTAACTATTTTTATACCAAGAATAAATATCAAAATTTTAGATTAATATAGATGAAGTGAAGTTTAACCCATCAATTAATGGAATGAGTATTGATTTTGTCGATACTAATTTCTTAGTTATAAATTAAGAATTAACAATTTTGATGATAAGAACCATGTTCTTTTTATTTCTGGAAACCAAATGATAGAAACGACATTTAAGTCACTTTAGTTATCATAAAATACACTCGTGAAATTTACAAAATAATATTAAAAACAAATGATAATGCTTGCAAAAAGAAAATTGAATTTTATCATTTTCGAGTTTTGTGAAAGAAAAATAAGTAGAATGAATTTTAAATATTTGGCATTCTTTTTTGAAAAAATTATAAGAAGATTGATTATGCATCTAGGGTAGACCTAGAAGGGGGTCTTCCTTAGATACATATGTTTTGGTATGTCACAAATACAAAGATCCTAATTCTCAAAGTCGAGTACCAAGCCTTTTTCATGGCTCAAGGCACACAAGCAAATACTTCACAAACATATCAAATATATTAGTTATTTTTTCTGGCTCGAGAAGCTTTCATAAGGTATCATATAAATTATAAATCATTTTATTACATCAGAATACATGTAATTTACAAAACCTAAATCCTACTAACATAAGTTAAAACTTCATTTGCAAACCAATTAATATCATTTATCTTAAATATTATATTAAAATATCCAAGTTTAACTAGTTCAACTAAACCCATTTCAAATCAAAGCTATTATTACTATGTTTGTGTCTTATAAGCTCTAATTGTAAATTTTAGCTTGCTAATCTCATGTTTTTGCACAAAAAAATATATTTTATATAAAAAATTAAAAATAATGAAATTTGTTTGGTAGATGTTTTACCCTTCCTTTTTTTCATTATTAGTTTACTTTATTCAATGCTTCTTTGTGAATATGATTAAGTAAATTAAAAAAGCTTGAATGATAAATACTATGTTAAGGCCATGGGCTCACTTCATAACTCTCTAAGTTTTAAGTTTAAATAATCCTTCCTCATATCATAGTTCTCTTTCATGTCTTTAATGTTGACAGTTAGCTGTAAAACGTAATTTTAAGGGTATAATTAATTTAGGAGAAAAAATAATAATTTAAATTTGTGTTATAAATTTAATTAATTTAATTGTCATTGTAAATCTAATTATAATAATATTAATTAAAAAGAAATTTCAAGACCTAAACCTACCCAACTATAATAGTTAACAAAAAGCAAGGCAATAGGAAAAAAAATGTATTGCATTTTATTGTACATATGAAATTAAATGTGATGTATTTCCTATGTTAAAAGATTTATTTGTGTTACATTTTATTTGAGAGGAATAAAGACAAATAAAAAAATTTAAAGTTGCAAATTTATTTTATTTAACTCGTTTGCTTGATATAACAAAATTAAGAAGTTCTATTTTATTTAACATATACTATTTCAATATAATTTGATTATATATATATATATATATATATATATATATATATATATATATATATATATATATATATATATATATATATTCATTTTAAACGTTTTATATTGCATATTTATGAGCATTTCAATTATTTAGGAAAATAATTTTTTTTTATAATTTTTTTCTTTCAAAAAAAAAATAAATAAATAAACTTCCATTTATTATATTTGTCTTATTTTACAATCAAATCGAATACATCTTTAAAGAGTGATAAATTGGACACCCAAAAATATTTACATTAGGTCATGCTAAACACTTTAACGAACTTGATAGTGGTTCATCACCACTTTTTATTATATTTTTAATAATTTTAAAATTATTTTCATAACATTTAATTATTATTTTTTTTAATTTTAAAATTTATTTATCAAAATTATTTGTTATTAATCAATTTTAAAATTCAATAATAATCTACCTAACCAATGAATAATTTAATTAGGTATGTTACACATTGTGTGTAAATATAATGGTTAATTTAATTAGGTATCAAAGATTATATCAATGATGGAATTTTTTGTTTTGAAATGTTATATAGTTTTAATAAAAAATGATTGATGTTTCAACTCAAATCTCTGTCTATATTGAGTTATATAATAAAAAAAGGATTTAATTCGATCTTAATTCCAAGTTAGGATTATTTTTTGGGCTATTAATTCAAATTCAATTCAAATAATATTTAATATAAGTTTTTACTAATGTTAATTTTTCAATATATTTATAAATTAGCATAAACATAAAGGGCTAAATATTTTAGTTAATTTGACAAGCTAAGTGTGATTATAATTGAATTTTATAGGATCGACTTAGTTTGGATTACTTCATAATGAACTCATGACATTAAAATATTATTAACATACTTGTTAGTATTATCCAAATAATATCAACTCTTGCTAAAATTTAAGCCTTTTCTCAAGAAGAATTAATTAAGGCTATTTAATTAATTATTATTTGAATAATATGCTCATTTTAATATCAAAGCTTATTATAATCATTTTTTCAACATAATATTAGTTCATACATGACATACATTATTCAAATTAATGTAAAAAATTCACTTTGGAATGATAAAACCATATTATGATACTATTTAATGACATCATTAATCTATTTTTTAAAATTTTTAATAATATTACATAACATAATAATTATAACAAATCAAACACCTCCTTAAATATAAACTTTTCTGAGCACGAACTCGATGTATTGCTTATGACTCGATTTTGTAATTGGTTGAGGTGATTCAAAATTCAACCAATACAAAATAAAATTGAGTTAATTTGAAATACATAAAGTCG
This sequence comes from Vanilla planifolia, assembly GCA_023846275.1. Classification (NCBI taxonomy): domain Eukaryota; kingdom Viridiplantae; phylum Streptophyta; class Magnoliopsida; order Asparagales; family Orchidaceae; genus Vanilla; species Vanilla planifolia. The sequence continues at coordinate 4,501,780 of CM043877.1, forward strand.
ATATTCTACATCATGAATGAACTCAAAGCAAGTCAAAAACTAACCCAACTCTATAATAAAAATTAGTTTGCAAAGATATTTTAATTAATTCATAAAAGGTGATTATTATATATATATATCTACTCCACTAAGATAATAGTTTGAATATTGGGAAATATTTTGCATTTTTTGAAGTCCCTAATCCATCATGAAATGTGACATTAGGTAAAAGTTTTTTTTTATTTAGTATTAATTATCATATTGCAACATCAACTCTCTTTTAAGGAGATTATTATGAAAAAGATAAGAGTAATTAATTAAACTAAATAAGTTTCTAAGTTGTTGGTCTTGGTTAAAAGATAATTAATTTCAATCAATATATTTATTATTATCATTTTAAACATTTTTTTGTTGTGAAGATAAAAAATATATTTTAATAAAAAATTATAGGTTATTCACATGCAAATAGTTGCATTTATAATTATGGAGTTGATTAGAGATTAATTAATCATTCATATAAACATGCGTCCGTTTCCAAACGCAGCTGTCAACGTTTGGTATTAATTATAATTATTTATAAAGTACGTTAGGTGCTTGAGTTCATTATTAATGATGATGTACAAAACTAATTATTGCTAAAACAAAGACAAAAGGGAAGATGTGTCCATTTCAACCTCTCTTTTGGGTTTATCCAATAAGAAAAATGTTAATATGCTCATATCCAATAATATGTATATAAATAATTAAATATGTATTTTTTATAATATATATATATATATATATATATATATATATATATATATATATATATATATATACATATATATAAATTTCTTTTATATATGTTTGTTGATAAATAGTATGTGAATATTTTTTGAAAATATTTTTTTATAAAAACTATGCTTAGATTTTGATAACATTAAAACAAGAAAACTTAAGGTTACTTGAAAATGATGTTTAGGAATAACTATTAAATAATAGATAACTATGTGTTATAAATTTTTGACTAATTATTTTATATTATTTATGTATTGTTAGAGAAACATAAATCATTTTATGATTGAAGAGCCTTGGGTGTATCTTATGTCCTAATTTTATGCTAAAACTTTTTGTTTGATCAAGTTATTATGAATGCATGATTTTTCTCCTCTTTTATTCTCATTATTTATAACAAATTAATTATTTTATTCTAGAATTTGATAATTTAATTGTTTTATCAAGACTCATATGACCTATTATTTTTTTATAATATAATTTAATGACTAGAAAATCTTGTAATAGGATCTTAAAAATATGTAACATTTTTTATTTCAATAGATATCCATCAACAAGATAGATATTTTTTCACAAAAAAAAAACTTGTCCCTTAATTCATCATATAAAGAAACAATTCTTATTTAACATACTAAAACAAAGATTATTAAATTGAAACAATGATACAACTAATATAATTCTAAATAAGACATAAACTAGTTTGTTTTAAACTTTAGGTTAATGTTTCAAGATAAATGAGTTATCTTGTAGAAAATTAACCTATTTTGCATATTTACGATTCAATTTCTTCTAAATATTAATATAATTCAAAACATTATACTCTATTATATGAATAAATTCTTTATTGAGAAACTAATTACTTTAATGTCTTATAAATAACATAATATTATAATATTCTTCATAGTGGGTGATATATTTTTTTTAACATCGTTTACTTTTTTTTAAAATAAATTATTAAATATCATTTATAACTTAAAAATTTTCCTTATATCAATTCTAGAAATATTACATGTAATCTAAAAAGACTTTAACAAATATAGTAACTTCAAAACTCATGAAAAAGCCATTAAGACTTTAATTTGAATAATTATATTTTTTCTCTCTTTATGCATATAAATGTATCCTTTATAAAATTTTATACAAAACATCATAAAGATCTAGTGGAATCTAGAATTTAAAAGATTCAATCTCATGACTAATGAGACCCATAAAGGGTACATATAGCAGTTCTCTTGGGTTTACGAGTATTTATGATTATTATTGAATTGTAATGGGTTATTTATGAGAATTATAGTAATTTTAAAGTTTGCTTTTGGAATATCTCAAAAGTTGGTTATTTAAACATATGATATGAAGTTTAATTATAGGTTTATTAAACCAAAAAGATGCGAAAAAAATTAAGAAAGAAAACAAAATAACGAAAAATGTCATGGCAGTAAAAGCAACAAGAGTCGTGTGTTGTGGCTCTCTGTAGGCATAGTAGAGTGTGTGCTACAGCATATTGGTTAAGCATCTTTTATGGAGAAGCAAACTTGCACATGGGAAGACATGTTTATCACACATGCATCATGCCAACCACCTACCGCATGCAGTTCATACGTGCATAATAAGTAGACCCACCACATCATTATGATCAATGAGCACACGAATGCCTTATCCACAAGTGTTAATAATGCCCTAGGGAAGGAGAACTAGTTCGAGTGGTGTGTGCACTCAAGTTCAAGCTAGTTAAGTGCAAAATTTGTGAAATTTTATATTTTTGATCAAAATCACATGTTTTTTGTGATGTAATATTGTATCTAAATCTCTACATAAATAAGTAAGAAAGATATACAAAGTAACTTGTAATTCTAAAATTCAGAACTTCATGAATCATAATCATCAAAGTCAAGGCTTCCTAGAAAATTCAATTTTCTTGTGACAAAAATCATTTTTTCTTTTTTTTTCTTCCTTAGTTTATCATCATTCTTACGCTTCTACTTCTACTACTATGACTCAAAACATAAGATTTGTTATCAATAACTTGGAATGAAATACATTGTAAATAGATCAACACATTTATAAAAACTCCCTTTCTATCAACCTAAGGGCAATGGATACATGTAATGCCATTGAAGCTCACATCTTAGAGATTTGTGCATCTCCCTTTCCAAGCTTTGAAGCTCACCTTATTTAGCTTGAACTCATTTTCTCCAACTTTTTCTCCCCATTCAAACTTTTTTATCGCTCCTCCTCAAGCTTCTTAAAAGAACCCTACTTCTTTTTAAATAAGTGAAATATTTTAGAAGTATTTAATCACTCACACTCAATCTTAACAAATTTTAATATCTCAAATAAATTATTTTATATCTTACATTCTAAACAAATAAAATGAATAAGAGATTTTCTATTTTATTGTCCAAGTTTTGTGTTTCTCTTACTATCAGTTATAATTAATAAATAATACTTCTAATTTACTTCTTGAGTTATCAATCTCTTCAATAGATTAATTTATTTGATCTAGAGATGTATGATATAAAATATTTAAGAAAAACTATTATAAAAATAATACAATAGTTTTGTTGTCATTAAATTAGTTGTGCAAGAAATATAGATATAAGAGAAATGAATGAAAAGAAGATCAACCACAAGAAGGGTAAGCAATGAAAGATAAATATAAAAGAAAATGAAAAAACTATTAAAACAAATTTAAGATCAAGGAATCGATAAGATTATCAAAGATTGTGTATTGAAATAAAAAAAGCTTTGTGAGTAATTTTTAACTTTTTATAATTCACAAGTTAATTTAAAGTATATATTAATTGATTAGAAGCTCAATTATAGGTTCATTAAATCATTAAAAATCTAAAATTGAGAAAAAAATCAAGGGTTGAATAAACAACAAAAATTATTATTGTTGCACAAGAAGGCTAGAATCATATGCTTAATAGCTCACAGAAGCTCATTGTAGGTGCATCCAATTACACATTGTAGTGTATAGCTGGCATTTCATTCATGTAGATATTGGCATGCAAGGAGCATGTGTTAGAATCCCATATGCTTTAAGCACTCATAAATGTGTGAGACCATCACACGTATGGAGCACATGTCGTAATGGGTATATCCATTATACATGTACGCACACTACATCATCTACCATGCTATGCAATCAGTGTGTTAGTGGCAAGACATTATCTATGTCAAGAACAGCACCTATGCGCGTGAATAATGCTAACATGCGATCATCCACGCACATGTAGCAGCTCCCACACATGTAGATAAACCCTTTGTGATGCGAAATTTGTAGAATTTACATAATTTGATATTTTTTGTCAAAGTCTAATGTTTCTTATGAAAATTAAATTAATATATATTTTTAATAAAATATTATATCTAAACTTTTATATAAATAATAAGAATAGTGAATGAAGCTATTCACATTTTCATGGGAATTTCATCTTCTTAGAGAATCCATCTTCTTGTAAAAAAAATTATTTTCTCATTCTTTCTTTTTAAGTTCATTATCATTCTCATGTTTTAATTTTCATTATTATGACTCTATAAATAAGGTTTATTTTGAGAACTCAATATAATAATACATCATAAATAGATCATATTATTTTTGGTATCAAAACACTTAGAGTTAAAGTTGATGACATAAGTTAAGAAGAAAGTAGTTGACAAAATAAGTCATAAAAGGGAATCAAGAGATTAAGAATGTCTCAATTGAGGTTACTATACTAATTATGTAACAATTATTTTTGGAGACATATATGCTCTATTAACCTAATAAATATAATTATTAATGGAGATGATATTAAAATCCAAATGTTTTACTACAAAAATTCTAATGATAATCCATCAAAAGAAAATATTTTTGACTAAAGAAATTCTAAATTAAGTGGTAATTCAATGACAATTGGAAATAAAGATAAGAATGACATCTTCAATCTCATTTTTTTAATATACAAGAATCAATAATGTCCTTTTAAGATAAATATTAGATTTAATTTGTTTATTTATGATTGTATAGTAGATGTAAAGAAATTAGATGTCTAATTAGAGTAACTAGAGACATATTTTTTTATATAACTATTCATCAATTAGTAAGATAACATATGACTTATTAAAAAATAATGAGTAATGCATTAAATTAATAGAATTCTCACTTAAAAATGAGTACAATTATAGAAGTGATAGCAAACCAACTTAAAAAATTGATTAAAGACTTTTACACGATGAGTTATATAGAGAAAATGTAGAGAAAATAACATAGCTTGCAACATCGATAAGGATAAATAAAATAAGAATATACTATAGAATTCTCATGATAAGTTATAAGTTTGGGGATACCTGTCGACGAGATGCACGTTGTTAAAGTATATTAAATTCAATACTATCATATTACCACCAAATTATCTTTTTTAATCAATCTTTAAATCAAGTCAATAAATTAAATATGACTATTGAAAAGAAGAATGAATACAAGAGAAAAAAGTAAAAAAAATAAAATATTAAGTCTAAGTATAAGTTCAAAAAATATCAATGAATGAAAAAGTATTCTTCGACAAATATATTACAAGCACAAAATAAGAAGATATAATACATACAGAAAATGTTAAAAATTATATCTTGAATTATTTGCAAAAAAGTTTAAGGAGATAAAATACTCATTATTATTAAGACTAAAAAGGTGCTTGAAATCTTATTTTAAGTTGATAAAAACTTATCTCTTCTGATGAGTCTAAAAGATATCTCTCATGAAGAAAACTAAATAGAAAAACTCTACATCATTCAAATTTAAGTGAAAAAAGAACTTATTAGTACTACCATTGATATTAGAAGTGAGAAGAATCTAATATTAGAAAGTCTTGTTAAGAGATTAAACCTAAAGATTATACCACATCAAAGCCACATTTATTGGGATAAGATTCATAATGACTCTGATGTAAGAGTTGAAAAGCAATATAAGGAGATATTTTTCATCACCAAAAGCTATATTAATAAGATTGCCTATAAAATAATATCTTTAAATGTTTGTCAAATTAGTCTATAAAATTCATACTTATGATATCAAGATATCATCTATTATCAAAAACACAATAATATTGATTTAAAAAGGATGAATAATACTTTCTTTTAACATAAGGTAAGAAAGCATTGGAAAAATATCTTGTTAGTGCTAACCAAGTGAAAAGGCTAGTGAATACTTACTAAAATTATATATTGTCAATAAAAATGCCAAAGAAATCAATTAACAAGATTAATGAAAATCTTAACCTCTTGAGATCACTCAAAAGACAAAAAAAAAATACTAGATCTTATAAGAAATCCATTTTAAAAAGATGATTTGATGGGTCTCAAATCATAAAAAGAATAAACCTATGATGAAGAGCTCAATTATATGTAAATTTAATGATCCATCTCACAACAACTTTGTTTTCCAAATTAATAAACTATATTCCTTAAAATACTCATTTTCTTTAATTTTTAGATTTCAAACCAACAGATCTTCTAATGTAATTTATCTATTATTTAATTTACATTATACCAAAATAATATATATATATATATATATAATCTACATATGTTATATGTATCACATCTGAATACCATACCACAACTATCTACGTAGTTCAATGGCTATAATTCACAATCTCATTTTTGTTTTGAATCATTATATTTTGATTTCAAATGCAAATACAACATTGAATATATCATATAATTTACAAGTTTTTTAGTATAAAACTTTTTTTACAATTTCAATTTTTTCTCATATACAATTCTTATGAATGATCCTCTTTTTATTGTAGTTTTAATAAACCTAAAGGTTAGTGCAAATAAGAAGTTAAGTCAATCATCACAAGTTTAGTATACTATCTCTAACCAAAAATAAATATATGAATAAGCAAATGTTTATGACTATCACTTATAAGGTCTAAATTTTATATATCAAACCAAAGAAATAAAGCAGTAAGATATTATTCAAGTTAAATTATAATAAGAAATATGATATACTTTTTATAAAAGAAAGCATGACATGAACTCAAGGAAGAAATAACAAATGCATGCAATTTCTTATTATTTTTATATCTTTTTCTTAATGTGATCATTTTTATCGATAATTATTTTCACTAAATTAAATAAAACTTACAATGGTCATACTAGTTCCCTTACTCTTTCAAGGTAGTTAACTAATATTTTTTTTTAGTTTACTTAGTTATAATAAAAACATCATTTATTAATTTTTATATCATATTTTTATACATAATCATGTTCATTCTTTTACTATTTTTAATGGTCATATCTTTTGGACAAATGTTAGTCATGTGACACGTTGGTCATTAGCCATATCTTGATGATAAATATCAATCATGTGATACACTAGACATTAATCACTTTATGACAACAAATCTCAATAATTTTGTATACTAACTACTAGCCATCTCATGATGATAAACAAATCTCATGATGTAACACACTAACCTTTAATCATAAAAAATGACACATTTTAAATTAAAAAAAATTATTAATCACTTATTTCATTTTAATAATTTCAATTTACATTCTCCTTATTGTATTTCACATGTATAATTTTCTTAATTTTATAATATTTAATTAGATGTGTGTATTTATAATAACATATAAAATACCATGCTTATATAATTATAACATGTTAATTAAATTCACATAGTAATATATCAGTTAATACATAATATACAAGTCATACATATAATTGTAAGTATTAATTCCTACACAAGTTAATAATATAACACTATAGTAATACATCAAATATCACATGCTTTGTATAAGACTTAAATTTATAATAATTAATAATACATCAAAAATATATATTAATGTATATTTCAAAAGTTTCTTATTTTTTGCTCTTAACCCTATTGCCGATCAGATCTCCTACTCCTCAAGTTCAACCTATCAGGCATCAACCTATCTTAACTTAAAGTAGAAAACTATATAATTACAATTTATCAAAATTATAATTTTTTCAACTACCAAGTTGCATAACCCACTTTCAAATGGATTAAAATTTTCTCTTGGCTTTTCTTCTTTACTTTCTTCTACTTCTCTCCTCAGTTTGTCCCTTTCTCAAATCATTAACTTGTTATTTTATCAATATTTTCTTTTTAATCGTTCTAATAACCCAATAAAAGCTTAATTAAAGCTACATACTTTGATTATTATTAAAAATTATGAAGATTTAAAGTTAATTATGAAAAGGTTCCATTTTTAATTTTTGGACTTACCAAACTTACGACTAATAGAAATTGTAGTCCTCCTTCAATAGAATCTCATATTTGCAACTACTCAAACTAAAGTCTCTTAATCTAAACTTCACCACATCATGTTAATCTGTTTTAAAGATGTGCTCAAATCTTTTCCCAAATGATTTGAGAATGGCAGTCCTCAATTCTATTGGAAGTTTTGATTGTAAATGGGGATGTCATCATCAAAGAGATAAATCCTGACAAATTGAGCTAGTAATGCAAGAGGGAAACCCTAACTATAATAGGCACAGGCATTAAGCATGATCAAGGGAAAAACAAAATGCTTTTTTTGATAAATTTAAAATCATGTTATATACATTTAAATGATTAAAATAAAATATTATTTATAATCATTAACTTTAAAATTTATATTAATTTTAAATAAACTTCAATTAAGAGAAAATAAAAATCATTAGACTCATCTTGATGAATTTTATCAAATTCTATATTTATTTTTATATTTCAGAATATTTTATTTTTTTAGTTATTTAGCATGTTTTACAATGTAATCTAATTCATACTTAGCTTGGACATTTGATGATGTTACATTAAATCATCAAGAAATCCAAAATTGTTAAAAAAATTTAAAGACGCAAATGATGAAAATCATAGTTGTGCCATAAGGCAACAAGAACCTCACAAGTAACCACTCACAAAGGCTCGCTAGAGAGTGCGTGGAGGTGTCAGTACACATTATAATACATGGGAAGGCCGTGACACACCAAAAGCCTGTGAATGCTACTTGCAATTGTGTGAGACCTTTATTATAATATATAACAAACATAGCAATATAATACCTTTAGTATAATATATAACTTTCTTTTTCCTATATATTATTTCCATTAATCTATTTGTTTTCTTTATCATCAATGGTCTTATTATTTTTAAGTTTACGAATTCCTTTTATTAAATTGATTTCATTGATCATGCCATAAAATGCACTCTTAAGGCCCCATTTAACCTAAGTAATACTATGTAATACATTGCTAAATATTAAGTTGCACCGTCATGGTCCCCCTCCAGTTTAGTAACTCCTATTATTTAGTTTTTATCAAGATTTAAATTTCTTTTTAGGTGATAAAAGATAAAGTATAGAATGCACTCTCGTGGGCCCCTTCCAGCTTTAGTAACACATTTTATTCACTTTCTTATATTGAATTTCTCTCTTAAGAAATCACATATTAAATTTCTTTTTTGTTCTAGATTGTTTTAACTCCACAACTATATTAATGAGCATGCTTTAGCTTAAGATCAAATGATTCTTATGTAATACCAAAGCATGTGAATCAATCCTTGATATTTTCAAGCACAATAATACCATCAGGTGAATTCAAATATGATAATCTTAATTATGATTTGCATCAAAGCAGACATCACCCATGTAACCATTAGATTAACATAAATGTTTTTTATTAACATGCTACTATTAGCAATGCAATAGACATATAAAGCATGTGAAACATATAAGAAACCGATAAAACCTATGGAGATGTGAAACAGGTATAAAATCATCACCTAAACAACTTTCTAATTCTTTTGATTCCTAAATCTTTAAATTGCATTCATTAATATAATAATCAAATGCACATAAGCTCTATAGATTACCTACCTCAATTTCTTAATTATAGCGGTCTCTCCTTACAATTGAGTTTTTTTACAAAATTGTCTTCACAAACCTTAAATTCTTCTATTTCTTTTATTGGGTTGCATAAGATATTTTCTTAAGCTCCTTTCTTTTCTAATGGTAGCTTAATTAACTCCCATCTTATGTTTCTCTCTTTCCCTTTCTCACTTTCTTAGTTTCTTTTTTAAATCTACCTAACTTCTTAACGGAAACTTCTCTTCTTCATCTTAAATTACTTGCCCTCCTCCTCTATCAAGCCCTCATCCACACATAAGAGAGGGAAGGGTAATGAAATCAACTACAACTTCTTATCATGTTATTTAATTTCAAAATTAAATAAAAATTTAATAAAATTCAAAGATTAAATAGATAGAGTCTCTCTCACAAATTATATGTTTCTCATATACAATATTTATATTAACTAATAATTATAGTCATCAAGTCCACATAATCCATATCACCCAATCCACAAAGTTCACAATATATACTATTCTTTCAAATACAACATATAACTAAAACATCTAACATTAGAATGATATAATGTAGTCACAACACAAACTCACATGATAAATCTCAACCTTAAACTTAGAGATTACATATATCTTTAATATATACCTAAGTCCTCAACCCTATTATGATCTTCATCTTAGTGTTGTGAACATGGTTGATCTATAATATAAGTATGGATAAATCATAAATAACAAAATCATATAACAATAAATATAAACAATAACAATAGAATAACCCAAATGGATAAAATAAAAAAGATAAAATATAAAAAAAATCTAAGTATAAGTCTAATCATTAGTAATAAAAGGAAAAGTATTCTCCAATATAATTTGTTATAGCCACAATAAGCAACACTCCTTTTACTCATGAAAATAAAAAATATTGTGATCGTTATAAGAAGATAGGACACATATGACAAAAATATTGTAAATTATATCTATATCTATTTTCAAAAAAGTTTTAAAAAAATAAAATATTTATTATAATTCATACTTAAAAGGTACTTCAAACCCCTTTATAAATTGATAAAAATTTATCATTTATGATGAGTCTAAAGAACATCTCTTATGTAGCAAAAACTAAAGAACTCTTCATCATCAAAATACAAGTGAAAAAAGAGCTTATCAGTACTATTATAGACACTAAAAGCAAAAATAACTTAATATTAGAAAATTTGTAAAGAAGTTAAACCTAGAGACTACACCACATTCAAAAACCTATTCCTTAGGATGGATTCATAAAAATTTTAAGACAAGAGTTGAAAAGAAATATGAGGTGAAGTTTACCATCACCAAAGACTATAGTGATGAGGTTATTTATGAAGTGGTGCCTCTACACGTGTGTCAAATTATATTGAAAAATATATTTTTATGGGATTAAGATGTCATCTATTATCATCTGCATAATGGTATCGATTTACAATGATACACACCACTTTCTTTTAACATAAGACAAAGGAGCATTAATAAAAGGCATTGTTAATACTAATTAAATGAAGTAGCTGGTGAACATTTTCTAATGGTATGTGTTACTAATAGAAAAGTCAAAAAAATCACTTGATGGAGATGACAAATATCTCAACCTTCTAAAGAAGACAATCAAACAATATCTTACAAATATTAATTCAAAAAAGAAGATTTGATGAGACTCGAATCACAAAAGGAATGTATATATGATATGGAGTTCAATTCTAAATTCATTAAACCCAACAAATGTAAAAAATCAAGAGAGAAAATAAAATGACAAAAAACATTATCGTAATAGAAGCAACAAGAGTCACATGTGATGGCTCTTTGTAGGCACGTTAGAGTGTGTGTTGCAGCACACTAGTTAAGCACTATGTTTGGAGAAGCAAATGTGCACATGAGAAGACATGACTAGCACACATGTGTCATATCAATGGTCTACTATGCATACTATCCACACATGCATAATAGGTGGACCCACCATGTCATTTTAGTCAACGTGCACAAAGAGGCCCTATCTATAAGTGTGACCAATGCCCAATAGTAGGAGTACAAGTCTAAGTGGTGCGTGCACTCGAGGTCAAGCTAGTTAAGTACAAAATTTGTGAAATTTTATATTTTTAGTCAAAATCACGTATTTTTTATGATATAATATTATATCCAAACCTTAACATAAAGGGATAAAAAAGGTGTATCAAGTAATTCATAATTCTAAATTTTGAAACTTCTTGAATCAAAAGCTTTGAAGTCAAAACTTCTTAGAGAATTCAATTTTCTTATGGCAAAAATCTTGTTTTTCTTTACTTTCTTTCTTAGTTCCTCACCATTATCACACATTCACTTTTACTATTGTGACTCAAAAAATAAAGTTTGTTGTATATGGCTTGGGATAAAAATAACTTGCAAATAGATCAACATATTATAAAAGCCCCATTCTTATTAGTTTAAGGGAATTTGGAGCATGACAATTCCATCGAAGCTTAGGCCTCAGAGATTTTTTCATCTCTTCCTTTCTAAGCTTTTGAAGCTTGCCTTCCTTAGGTCGTTGGACTCATCTTTGCCAACTTTTTCTCCCCATTCGAGCTTCCTATTACTCCTCAAGCTTCTTAAAAGAACCTTACTTCTTTCTTTTCTCCTAAACATATTTTCCCTCTCTCTATTACTCTGAATCTCTTTTCTCTCATCTTCTCAAAAGCTCTTAATGTCAAACACCGTTCTCTCTCTTTTCAAGTGCTCCCTTACACATATTCATCAAACTACATGTGCTTGCCCCCTCTACTAAGGAAACATTAAATGTTGTCTAGCTTATCCATGTTTTCCTAACGTTAGCTTTGACACTCATTGACATGTTTCACAAGAAAAATCACATTTAATCCTCACCAACCACATTCAACTGCATTATCTCATTTTGACTTGTTGGATTATGTCTAACCTATGTCGATTAACTTTAGTTTGGTAGTGCCAACCCATGTTGACATGTACTAACCCATGCTAACCTATCTCTGATCCATGACCAAACCATGCTACTCTTAAAGCAAGGAAAAAGTCCTAATGTGTCTCACAACATTGGCTGTACCCAACTGTGCCTCAACTGCTTCATTGGTGAATACGATGCCTGCCAACTTCTAAACCACTCTGAACTGCATCACCTCCTCATTCAACTATGCCATCTCCTTGTCAGATGATTCTATCTTTATGTCGATCACTTTGTTACATGGTTTTCACATTAGACCATTCCAAATAGTGTTGTCTACACTAAGTGATTTAAAACCTAGTTCTTTAAAGCAAATATCATCAAATCATATCATTTTGCTTCTTTAGCTTCAGCTTCAATGATGTGTTGCTTTGATCCTAACAAGTGATTAGAGATAAATCATTGCATACAAGATCAACTTGCCTTTATCTTAAGTAAACTTTTTTTTTCAAATTTTTCAAATTCCTTTTTTTGCATCAATATATGCTACATCAATTGTTTTTTATTCAATCATATATATATATATATATAAAACTCCATTCATAATGGGTGTGATGTGATAACTATGCAAGGAAATGTGAATAGCTTTTGAGCACTAAATGATATGTATGTATACTATAAATCAATTAGAAGAGATTCTCAAATTTTCATAGAAATCAAATACTTTTTTCTTTCTTTCTTTCTTTTGAAAGATTAGATATATTATAAAATATAGCTCTAAATACAAATAGAAAAACTAAAATATCCCTAAACTTAAAAATAATGATAAATTTAAAATAATAAAAAAATTAAAATCAAAACATAAGCACTAATATTTATAATCAAAGTATAAATATTTAAAATCTCATAAATGATTCATCATAATTCATTGATTCAAATAAACATTTTAGGACTCTCTATATTCTCTTTTTTAGGCCATTGCTTGTGATTTGGCAGATGATTTGTGATAAATATTGATCTTATATATCCCAAACTCTTACAATTCTTATTTTTTGAATCAATTATTTTTTGTTTTGCTCATATTCTTAAAAAGCATACTTTATCATTCATAATAGGTTTGACATGATAACTAAGCAAGACATTGTAAACATCTTTTAAGCACTAAATGAGGGTATCATGCCTTGTAATTGGAGCAATTAATATACCTACATAAGTTGTTTTTTAATGTTATCATAATTTTATCTTTTATTTAGATAAAGAGTCTAAAACTTATTATCCTAATGAATAATTATATAAAAGTAAAGCAAGAGCAACTTATGCTTATTCCACTCAACACAAAAGCTTTTTTTTCAAAAGCCTCTCACAAACATGATGTATTAAAAAGTCAAGCATGTAGCCTAATAACTATATTTTTATTAATTTTTATACATTTAAGTAAGACTTTTTATGTGAACTTTCAACCAATCTTAACCAATTGATATTATTAATAACGTTTGAAATTTGACTTAATCATTGAAATCATAGGACTTGTGCCAACATATTACAATAAGTTTATCCAAAGTTTAATGTGTGACATAATCACCTAAATGATATAATTTACTCTAAGAAGAGTGAGACATTAAAAAATATACACTTGCCAATCATGTAAATGTTAATATCATTAAAAAACCTTGCATGTGACTTCTCAACAAATTAAATTAATTCATCCAAGTTGCTCAAAAACAAGAAAAATAATTGAACCCATTTTAGTCCATTTTTGAGTTCAAATCAATTTCAATCAAAATTTTTTGAAAACATTTATTCAATTAATATCAAATAAAATCATAAATGATAAGTTTAATAGGTAGTTTAGAAAAAAATATTTGATCAAGCTCGAACAAAATTGATGAACTCAAACTGCAATCTAAACATTCTTAAATCTGACTTGAATCAAGATGATTGAGAAGACATATTTTTATTACATCGATTTGGCTCGAAGAAAACCCAAAATCAAAGAAACTACGATTTGGATTGCTTGATTTAAGTCAACTTCTAATTGCTACATCATAAAAAAATAATTTTATTTATTTTTTAATTCATACAAATATGTGGCCATCCAAGCTGTCATGCTTCCCATGTCTTTATCACTTAGAGCTTGTTTGATAGGTGCTTTTATGGTAGGCTTTTATAATTTTTTTTGTCATTATAAAATCCAATATATATATTTCAATCATAAAGTCTAATTCCTTTTAAAATTTTATTAATGAAAAATAAGTAAGAATAAAAAATATTTTTAATCTCTTTTTTAAATTCATAATTTATTCACAAAAAAATCTTATTAAGTTTGTTTTTTTAAGACCAAAATCAAAATTGAACTATATTTTATTTGTTTAATGGTGAACCAACGTAAAGTACACAATTAAATTTAAAAGAAATAAAAGAAACCTAAATTATTTTCTAATAACAATAAGTTATCTTTATTTTTATTTTATTTTATAATAAAAATAAATATATTATCGATATATATTTATTTTAATTTAAATATTACATTTTAATATTAGCTTAATTTTGATTGCATATTTTTATCATAAATGTTATCAAGATCTCACAACTCAGTATTTCCACTATTATCATCAAACAAGTAACAATCAAGCTAAATTGATGAAAATATTACATTTGATAATATTTATATATTTTATTTTATAATAAGAAAACAAAACATGTTTTTTTTATATATTTTTTTAGTCTAAAAATTATATTTTTTTTATGTTAGTTTAATTTTCATTATTATTTGACAAATTGGTCCAAATGGATGTACAAGCAAATTAAATAAATATTTTTTAAAAAATTAAAAAAATATATTATATTAGTTACTTGTGAACCCACAAAATAAAATTGCATGCATATTTCACTCATGTTAAGAAAATTAAACTAAAAGATCTAATATTTCAAAGAAAGCATTATATTACCTAATAAGGTGTTGACATATACAATGGAGGCCTCGCTTCAAGCTTATAAGCGCATTCCCTCCCTCACAATATTCATCACCCAATCTCTTGCACACCTATTTCTCTCTCTCTCTCTCTTTATCCTTCTTCATCTTTCTCGTCTCACTCATTCATTGATTACTAATGCTGTGATTACCAATGAAGAAAAGTACCCTTTTTTAGGAAATACAAGCAGAGCAGCCAGTTTCCTTCTCTCTTGTCTTCTGTTCTCCTTTTCTATGGTTCTCCTCTTCTGAAAAGATACCGAGGAAGACGGTGAGCGTGCCCATTTGCGCTTATGGGCTCTAAGTCGTTAATGACCTTGTTGGTAGGACTGGCGGCGGCGACGGCTATGTTTCCGCTGTGGGCTTTGACTCCGGCGGCAGCGTCGGTTACCTATGACCACAAAGCTGTGATCATAGACGGTCGGCGGCGGATTCTCATCTCGGGCTCAATTCACTACCCGAGAAGTACTCCGGAGGTGAGTTCGGCCTTCCGTTGTGAAATGCTGCTTCTTGGGTGCTTCTTCAGTCTGCACTTCTGCCCCTCTTTAAACTTGAGAGATTTGGTCTCATACTTTTGCTCCAGATGTGGCCTGGACTTATCCAGAAAGCTAAAGACGGGGGCTTGGATGTGATTCAGACTTACGTGTTTTGGAATGGGCATGAACCTTCTCCTGGCCAGGTAGTACCCCTAAACAAAGCACAAGAACGTGTTGTCTCTTCCGTTTCTTCTTTTGCAATGTTCACTTCTTACTTTTGGGTTCTGTTAATGGGTTGCAGTACTACTTTGGGGGAAGGTTTGACCTTGTTCGTTTCATTAAGTTAGTGAAGCAGGCTGATCTCTATGTTCATCTCCGCATTGGTCCCTATGTTTGTGCTGAATGGAATTTTGGGTATACCTCTCTTTCCCTTACGCGAAAAAACAGGTTCTTTTGATGAAAAAAAAAATTTGTTAAATGTGCACTTATCTGGTGTTCTGTATGTCTCTGCAGAGGATTTCCTGTGTGGCTAAAATATGTGCCTGGTATCAGTTTCCGAACTGACAACGGACCTTTCAAGGTTTCTCTTTTCCATAATCCGTCTCCATTTTGGTATAAATTTATCATTTTTCTTTCCAGTGGAGTTTCTCCTGCTGATATTTAATCATTTCATGTGAAAAAGGCGGCTATGCAAAAATTTACAGAGAAAATCGTGTCAATGATGAAAGCGGAAGGGCTGTTTGAATCGCAGGGAGGCCCAATTATTCTCTCCCAGGTGTCCCAAATCATAGCTCAGTTACTTGGTATTGAATCTAAGAGAGTTATTTAATCAAAATTTTAAAGCTGCTCTTTTTCATGCAATTGTTTTTGTTAGATTGAGAATGAGTTTGGACCTATGGAGTACAGCGGCTCAGCTCCGGCCAAAGCCTATGCCATCTGGGCTGCTAATATGGCTGTCGGCCTCAAGACCGGCGTTCCATGGGTCATGTGCAAGCAAGACGATGCACCTGATCCAGTTGTATGCTTATTTCTGTTCCCTTTGTTCTCCTTTTCTTCACATCGTAACAGAATTTTTCTGCACTTGTACCGTAGAACCGAGTTGCATATGACTTTAATGTTTGTTTCTCTTTTTTACTTTTCTAGTTTCAACTTCTTTAATATATCATCCCTTGGGCTTGCCTTCTGAACCGTCAAAGTTGCTTTCATCATTTACTTTGCGTGCCATATTGTTCATTTTGCAACAACTTGACAGATAGGAGATTAGAATCATTTATGGAGGTATAAACTAACTTGAATTGCTTGCCTATGGTTTCTTCACTTGTTAGATTAACACATGCAATGGTTTCTACTGCGATTACTTCTCCCCTAACAAACCTTACAAGCCAACCATGTGGACTGAGGCATGGACTGGATGGTGAGTTAATTGAAGGTGGTGGCCACTATTTCTTTAGCTTTTTCTTATCAAGAACCATGGCCGCTTTTCTTCCTATTGCAGGTACAGCGGCTTTGGTGGAGCTGTCCCGCACCGGCCGGTCGAAGACCTGGCTTTTGCTGTCACTAGGTTTATTCAGAAAGGAGGATCCTTTGTTAACTATTACATGGTAGGAAGTTTATACAATCCACGGTTTGCTGTCTTTAAATATCTGTGGTAAGACTAGGAGGAATTCTTATCTGTCTATAATGGTTTCTTTAGTATCATGGAGGAACCAACTTTGGTCGCACAGCTGGTGGTCCATTTATTTCTACTAGCTATGACTATGATGCTCCTATTGATGAATATGGTATGCGTCATCTTCTACAGCTGTTTCAGTTTTCACTGTAGCTTCCACATGCTTTGGTTAAAAAAAAAACTTCTTTTAGCTTGGCTTAAACTTACATTAGATCAAACTTGTTGTATGCAAATTTGACATCTGTTGTAATGGGATTGATCAGTTAGAAGGAATTTTGTTGTCTGAAATAGGTTTACTAAGGGAACCCAAATGGGGCCATTTGAGAGACCTCCATAGATCAATTAAGTTATGTGAACCAGCTTTGATTTCCAGTGATCCTGTAGTTTCATCACTTGGGCACTATCAGCAGGTGAACTCTGATTTAAAACTGTGTTATCAAAACAAAATTTTTCCAAAATTTGGTTGCAACTAAATCAAAGTTCTTTCTAGTCTCATGTCTTTAGGTCAAATTCTGGGACCTGTGCTGCTTTCCTCTCCAACTACGACTCGCAGTCTTCTGCCACTGTAACTTTCAATGGCATGCATTACAACCTTCCTCCATGGTCAATTAGCATCCTACCTGATTGCAAAACCACAGTTTTCAATACTGCAAGGGTGAGACATCTTCCATTAACTTGTTTCTCCATCTACCACCATTATTTATTACATCTCCATCCTCTTGTTACTTGTTCTTTTCGCATTATTTTAGCTTTTTGACACGAATTCTGTAATGGGTTTCTGGGAAAACATAAATCTTTCATGTTCTGAAATCATGGTCATCACCAAAACTCGACTCCTTTTGCACCACAATTGCAGGTTGGTTCCCAAACATCGCTCATAAATATGCAAAATGTTGGAAGCTTTTCCTGGAAATCGTACAACGAAGAGACGAATTCCCTCGATGATAGCTCGTTCACCAAAGGCGGATTGTATGAGCAGATTAGCCAAACATGGGACAAATCAGATTATTTGTGGTACACAACTTAGTGAGTATCCAAAGCTGGGACTAGAATTAAAGCTCTCTACTACTTAAAACCAAAATGAACCTACCTATTGTTTTGCTCTTTTGTAGTGTTATAATAGATGAAGGTGAGCAATTCTTGAAGGCAGGAAATCATCCAATCCTTATAGTTTCATCTGCTGGCCATGCTTTGCATGTTTTTGTCAATGGGCAATATGCAGGTAGATTAATGTTTTGGTTTCTCAGGGATTGGTAGTGATGGAAACTTTAGCAGAGATGTTTTTGTGTAATTAATTCTTTGCATCTTCTTTCTGTGTCAGGTAATGCCTATGGTAAGCTGGATAATCCAAAGCTGTTATATAGTGGAGAAGTTAGGTTGTGGGCAGGCAGAAATAAGATCTCTTTATTGAGTGTAGCTGTTGGTCTACCTGTAAGTTTGTTTCATATGATTTCTTTGTATTCATAGCAGCATTAAACAAATTGACAAAACTAATGCATTCTATGATGTCAAATTTTAAAATTTAGAACGTTGGACCTCATTTTGAAACATGGAATACTGGGGTTCTAGGTCCTGTAATATTGAGTGGCCTTAATGAGGGAAGGAGAGACCTTTCAAATCAGCAATGGACTTACCAGGTTGGTTAATGGTAATCCTTGCTTTTCTCTTCAAGGCATGAAGGTTAGCTTGTTGATTGAGATGTCTCTTTGCAGATTGGTGTGAAGGGTGAGCACCTGAGCCTTCATTCAGTAGAGGGAAGCTCCTCAGTTGAATGGAGGGATGCTTCTCCCAAACAACCCTTGACATGGTACAAGGTGAGCTGTGGAAGTTTACTCTTTTTTGCTATTGTGCCAGAAGAAAAGAAAATCTCAAGCAAGTTGGCTTGCCAGGCTTTCTTTAATGCTCCTGGGGGGAACGATCCATTGGCCCTAGATATGAGTAGCATGGGGAAAGGTCAAATTTGGATCAATGGCGAAAGCATCGGCCGATATTGGCCCGCTTACAAAGCATCTGGATCATGTGAACCTTGCAATTATCGGGGGAACTACAATGAGCACAAATGTCAAAGTAATTGTGGGGAGTCATCTCAGAGATGGTAAGAAGAGTTTTATCTCCTAAAATAGAGATTACCATTAGTTTAGTTCTACATGAAAACAATTAGTTCAAATGTGTGATGAGAGATTTGATTTTTTTTTTTTTAATTTTAAATTAAAAAACCGAACCAGCCAATAAACTTATCTTTTCCTCACTTTGTTTAGTTGTAAATCAATCAGTTCGATCAATTTATTAATCAATTCAACCAAACTAACCAAATGCACAACCTTGTTCCCAAGTATGATGATAATGGTCTTTTGTTTGAGCAAGAATTGATTGAAATACTTCCAACATCCAAATAGGTATCATGTCCCTCGCTCGTGGCTACAGCTGACAGGGAATTTGCTGGTCGTGTTCGAAGAATGGGGCGGTGATCCGAGCAAGATTTCTCTTTCAAGGAGGATAGTAGGGAGCATTTGTGCTGAGGTTGCTGAAGGGCAGGAATCAGTAGAAAATTGGCTTGACAAGCAACAAGGAAAACCCAAGGCTCACTTGTCTTGTCCTAATGGGAAACAACTAAAAAACATCAAGTTTGCTAGCTTTGGAACTCCACAAGGAGTGTGTGGAAGCTATTCAGAAGGCATCTGCCATGCCCAAAGATCTTATGATGCATTTCTAAAGGTAATTTTCTATGCAATGCTTCAAACAACAAATGTTCAATTCCTTCATAAACTTGAATACATCAAATTGTGGATTCTAAACCAACTTAGCACAGGATGGAGCACTGCAAAGCTGCTTAGGCCAACAATCTTGCTCAGTTGTTGTTTCTCCCAAAACTTTTGGCAGAGATCCGTGTCCCGGAACGATCAAACGGGTTGCGGTCGAAGCCATCTGTTCATGAAGATTGTTGTGAGTCCATTATACAGAAGTGACATTCATTTCTTCCTTGGGATGTATAGATCTCAAGCAATGAATTCTTTAAGGCTGTTGTTTCTACAGTGAGTCATTGAAGATAAAGCAACTGCAATTTAAGTGATGTATTCAAAAGACAAAAGAAACACTTCTGTAAAACAGGTGGGTTATTGAGAAAAGGTTTATTGTTCTTAAGTCCTAAAAGATGGAGGAAATTAGGTGTAATGCAAATTACAATTGTCTTGCAGATGGCTAACTTATTGTCCAAATTCTTATGTTTGATGCTCATTTTTCATCACTGCAGCTGAAATGTTTCCTAAGAAGGAAAATGGGGTTCTGCTAAAAAATGTTAATATGTAGCTCACATAAGTCATTTTTGCTTTAATGCTCGAAACCCAAAACCTAATTTTAAAAATTTCTTCAATAAAATCATGATTTGTAGCTCATGAAATTCAATTGTCAAGTAATTTTGTCATCTAGATGGATTGCAATTCCTAATTAGTGTAAGAAAAAACCCTTTTTCTATTGGCATAATTATTTTTTTTTCATTAAGCAGCTTATAAAAACTTTTAATAAGATTTCTTTTCCAATGCTTCATTGTGACAAATTGGGCAAATAATTTGCCCAGTAAGAGCCAACCCTAATTAATTATAGATTCAGTTAACCTGTTAGCTGGAGAGGAATCAGAAATGGCACAAAAGTGTCTAAGCTTAAACAATGAAGAGACCAGTTTTGTGTTCTTTAGGTGGTTAGGGATTTGATGTCCTAACCATCACCATTATAGTTATATTGATTGCTAGATTTTGAAGAATATTCTTTTAATTGTAATCTCAAAAGCATCAAAACTTTATAGAATTATAAATATTTTTTAAAGATAATTTTTTATTTAATATAATAATTATGGGTATTGAATAATAGTTTAAAATTTTAAAATTTTTTTATTTCAAAACAACTTTTCACCCATATAACATTATCTATTTATATATGAAATATTAAACGAAGTTTATATAAAAGAAAATAAAATTTTAATAAAAAGCATTTTTTAAATGAAATATTTAAAAACAAGATTTAAAACTCAATTCACATAGAAGACAACATTAATGATTGTTGAAGAAGGTAGCAAAGCCTTCCTTTTTAAACATTGAGTTATACTTCTTTGTTTAGTTGGATCTATTCTAGTAGATAGGCATTTAATGAGTTGTAAGTAATAAAATACAAGTATAAATCTCTTCCAACCAACTTCATTTACTACAATAACTTGTGATGGGTGCATAACAGCTATGATGCTTCATATCTTTGATGCCCAATTGTGTAAACAAAGCCAACTTTTTGTACACAAAGCTCATCATGTGTTATAAATACCCTTTGTAGCAACTATTTCTATCACTTATAACAACTTTTGTACCCTTTGTTGATTAATTCTAGACCTACCTATAATGTATTAATATATTGAGAAGAGTTTAAATATTGATATAATTTATTAAATAAAAAAGATTTATGGTTTTTGGTTTATTATGATGAATAAAATATGAAAATAGATGTATTTATTTGATTATATATTTTGGATGTATTTTTAGGTATAATTTATTTAAAAAATTGTTACTTAAGAGCATACTTGTGAATATTTGTTTAGAAAAAAAAATTCATAAGGTTTTGAGAAACAATTTTTCTCAAATAAGTTTTATATGAAAAAAAATAAAATTTTGATAAAAATAGAAATAATAAAAGAGAGAAAATGGAGTTAAAAAAAGAAATTGAAAATACATGAATAAGTAAATATAAATTTAAATGATTTGGTATGAAAAAAATAGTCATAGTGTTTTGAAAAACAAATTTTTTCAAAAAAAATGTTTTATGCAAAAAAAAAATTTGATAAAATATATTAGATAAAAAAATAAAAAGTAAATATAATTTTACATGTCCATATTACTTCATCTACATTGACCATGAATCACCCATCTTGACTAATTTAATTCTTGTGGAAAAAAAATTTGAGATCACTTTATCAAATAGATAAGTTTTTAATAACACTTGACAATAATATTTTTTAAACCAATATTCTTTAGTCAATTTAATATTTAAAAATAGTTATAATAAATAATATTTATAATTGGTTAGGGGTAATAATTGCTAAATATTAAGCTTATTAATAAAAAAAAAATTAAAAATGACATTATTAAAAGATATTAAACACTTAAATGTTTGATAATTTGATGTTGAGAAATAATTATTTAAAAAATGATTAATGATTATTTTAATTAAAAATATAAGATAAAAGCTAACAATTATATGTTTGAAATATATTTTGTATTATTAAAATATTATAATAAAGTATTTGTACAAAAAAAAAATTTTACAAAAAAAAAACATTTTTTTGGGCAATGCCAAATATACTTTTAATATAATTGATAAAATTATATTTCAAAATAGGAATTATTTTCTTTTTCTATAAATATTTTGGAAAAATGAGAAAGAGTTAAGTTTTTTTAAAAAAAAAATATTAAAAACTTTTACATAATTTTTTTATAAAAAAGTTATAACTTGTTTTAATTATTTTATAGCATCAATTATTTTATTAAACATTTTTTGAAATAAAATTATCAAATAGATAATTTCTTGATAATGATTATAATAATATTTTTCAAGTCAACTTCATATTTAACAATAATTACAACAAACCAACATTTAAAGTTGGATGAAGATAATTTTTGCCAACTAAATTAATATATTTTTAATATTTTTTATTTTTGAGCTAAAATATAAAAATAAAAAGGTAATAATTATAATATAAAATATTTTTTACTTAATAAGATAGAGAGTTTTTTTTTTTTTTTTTTTTTTAAGAAAAGAACACATTTTTTAAGTTATATCAAATACACTCTTAAATATAGTTGATAAAAATCATATTTCCATATAGAAAATTTTTCCATTTTTTTTATATTGTCAAGTAATGCATTACTAAACAACTTATTCATCCCCATGCATCAACTTTAACAACTTGAACCCAAAGCCCTAAACTACAAGCACGCCAAGCAACAAACTCTATTCAATACCACAACACTGTTATTTCTCCTACCACTGGTTACCACTCCAGGGAACCGCAAACTGCCATCTTTGAATGAACATGTTCTTCGGAAGAAGAAAAGCTCCCATCTTGGCTACACCGCCTTCTCCTTCATGGTCTCGAACCGAGAAGGCTTGTCGAAAAACTTGGTGGAAGCGTAGAGGCCGAGGTAGTCTTGGAACTGGTAACGAGCAGGATAAAGGAGCTTCTCTGCCGGAAAAATGACAGCTTTTGCTCCGGGGTTGTAAAACGTGGCGATGGAGAGACGGCTTCCGCTGTCGCTCGGAAGCACCCGATGCAGAATGCTCTTGTAGATGCCATTGCTGATCACCTCAATCTGATCTCCAAGGTTCACGAACAGCCTGTGATCTCTTGAAGGAGTGATGGGCACCCATTTCCCGTCTCTCAGAAACTCGAGTCCGGGGACTAGGTCATCCTGGAGGAGGAGAATGATTCCGCCGGCGTCGGTGTGGGCACGAAGCCCTATGGCATGTTCTGGTTTTGGGCACCGAGGGTAGATGGCTGCCTTGGTGGATATGGTTGGCTCGGAGAATGTCTTCTTCAGGTACGTCTTGTCTAATCCCAGGTTCTCGCTCATGCATTCCGCAAGCTTTTCGGCCAAGTTTATCACCTGTTCGACGTAATCTTGCATTGCTTTGCTGCAAGAAGTTATCAGAACAAATCAGCTGAACACTTGATCGTAGCACACATATAAGTAACATTTACTTTTATGGAAGAAAGGGAATGAGAAGTAGGATTTCGTTGGGTTTACGTCAAATTAAAGAATTAAGATGAAAATGGAAGAAGGGAGATCAAGCGGAGTCATGTTTATTTAGTTTGTTTGATTGATGTGATAATGACAAGATATTTGATTTTGTTTTCTATCAAGAGATTGTAATAAAGACTAGAAAGGATTCTTGTAGTCAACCTATTGGCCTTGTTTGGAATATAGTTTAACCAGGTTGGTAATGTACCGGGGTGATTTTTTATTGTTTAAACTAAAAGCTGTTTGATTACAAGTTTGAGAATGTTAATCCAATGTTTGATTTGACCTTATTCAATTGTGAAGAGAAATATGGGTTAGTTCTTAACCCAGGAGGAGGGGGGTTAAAATTTTGTTGGGTTATCTAAATTTTGGGTTAAGTTGGGATATACATTTTAAGTTGTTTGATAAGTTAGGTTGGGTTAACTTAAACTAACATAGTTGTTCAACCACATAAGATTTTAGTGGGTTAAATACTTGATGCTGGTGTTATTTTTTGGGGTGGTTTTTGAGTTTTTGTTATTAGAAACAGGAAATTTGATAAAAAAAAGGGCAGATTTTTATCTGCCCTAACATTCCCATGAGCTGTGGAGACTTACCAGGTCTCAGGTTTTAGTTTATGAATGCCTTCAAAACTTTTATCTGGCTGACGCCAAATGCTTATGGTGGTTTCCCAGTCGAATTCAGGGACTACTTTATCAGCTACAATTCGTTTAGCAAGATCTGAATTGTAAAAGTTTTCCTTCATGTTCTCCTCATAGTGCATTTTTACCAGGCTTTTGATCCTTTCCATTAGTTCTTCATCAACCCCATGATTCTCAATCTGTCATATTTACCACGTAGCAAGATAAGTTCTACATGTTTGCTATATCAAGCATGGAATTGCAAAGTACCACACTTTCTTACCCAAAAGAATCCCCATTTTGCACAGGCGTCATGGAGGATTGACATTGTTTGGCTACTCTTCTCTCCTTTCAGCTCCTCCAAGTTGATCACTGGAATGCCCATTTCTACTTGAATGAGATATGAAACAGAATGCAGAAATGAAAACAATCTGGATTCTGCCCTTACAAGAACAACAAAGGAACCCTATTTATAGCACTCCAATAAGTGAATGCATGGATTATAAGTTGTAGAATATAAGATAGATTTGCATTTGCTGAGGTACTACTGGTCCAAGTGCGGCTCACATTGTTCATGTATTTAGAAATCTTTGCTTGATTTCCATCCAGTCCCTTGCGTTTACTTCTTCCATCCAAGTAATTTATTGGTTTTAAATCCATGGGAAC
The DNA here is from genome assembly GCA_023846275.1 of Vanilla planifolia. Lineage (NCBI taxonomy): Eukaryota > Viridiplantae > Streptophyta > Magnoliopsida > Asparagales > Orchidaceae > Vanilla > Vanilla planifolia. The sequence continues at coordinate 4,527,489 of CM043877.1, forward strand.
ATTGACCTAATCCAGGTATACTGCCAATTTGCACCCATTGTTTTCCTCTTCAAGCATTCTTCTTGTTATTTGCTTCTCTTGGGTTTGGTTTAATAATAGGAAAGCTGGAGTAGGTACATGTTCCTGCAGTTGTGATGGGTGGTTTGTTTATGTAAACTGGCATGTGAACTGAATTCTGTGATCTCCCATTCTGCCATAAATTTTTTAGATTTGACTCCTCTCGTTTCTTGAATCCTTGCTAAGAATGGGTCATTGAGAGCAGATCTTGGCAGATTGGCAATAAATTCTTCCGTGCTAAGTGAAAGTCAGAAGGAAAACTTAAACAGTAATTTATTGAAGTCAAAGCAATTCCTATTATCAAATCAGGCAAACCTTGTTGTTCAATGTTTCAGACCCAAATGATGTATATTTCTTTCTTATGTTAACATGACAGATGCAAAATTAAAGGTAATACCTTTTGAGGATAAGGTGTTCTATAGTCATAGTCAATGTCTCAACATGGGATATGATGAGTTGAGTTGGTCTAAATTAAAGGCCAAAATTAAGATGTAAACTTTGTATTATAATTGAAGCAAAAGTTTCATTGCTATTCCAATATATGCTTCTTAGTAAAAAATGTCATATATATTGTTGAAAAAACTTCAATGCTTGAGTTCATATATATTGTTGCAGATAAATTATCCCTTCTACATAACTGAAATTTAAAGATGAATATGCATTGTAGCTGAGATCCAATCAAGGATTATTACATGTGAGATTTATGCTCTTACAAGAAATGTTGTGCTTAGACTACTGATGTTCACACATATGAAAAGTCAGATGTAAAGGACAGTTGAAGCTAGAGGAGAGTTACACTAATAAATGATAATATAGGAAAAAGCATCTCCATATAGAAACATGAAACCATATTTTTACTTTTTATTGGCAATCTAATCTAGGCAATCAAAGTTTCTAATTTGAAGTTTGACAGTCTGATCTGAAGGTCAAAGTATTTTTTATGATTGGGTGATTAGATGATCTAATTAAGTTTGTGATAAAAATATTTGGGTTGATTTGAGAAACCTATTGAAGACTTTTGCTATCTTTGACACAAATAAGTTGGTTTCAGTAATCTACTTTGATGTATAAGTGTTATATTTTCATAATAAAATCATCTAGAATGATCATGGTTTCTCCTTTGGAATTAGAGTTTTGTTATGTAAATTTGTAGTACCTTTGTTTGGTTTCTTTTGTTCATGTACTTTTTCATTGCTTTGGTGTCCATGTGTATTTTGTCACTTTGATTAGAATTGCTATTGCAAAGCAATGTTGTCTTTGTGGATGATTCTCAACAATTGGTATTACAACAGGTTAGCTTGCTTGTCTAGTTGAAAAAAAGGAGTGTCAATGGATAATAGATGATTCAAGTTTGATCAATTTCAAGGATTTTGGGTTTTAGAAGATTCTTTTCCAAGAAGAAATGTAATCATCATTTAGCTTGAGAAAAGTCAAAAATCAATGAAACAAGATGTGGATTTATTGGAAGGACAAACAATCAAATAGATTTGGTATAACTTGGCAAGTGGCTTTAAACATTGCAAACAAGAAAATAAAATTAGTCTTATAGTTCTATGTTATATGTATCAAAATCATTCTTTATCAAACAAGATGCATCTAATGCACTCTTGCACCGCAAAAACTGGGCTCATGGATGTTAAGATTGATATGGAGCAGGCTTATGATAACGTGAAATGAGATTTTCTGCTGGGATGCTGAAGCTTATGGGGTGCCCTCCTTTTTGGTGCAAATGGATTGAAGCCTGCATCATCTTTTCGAGATTTGGGGTACTTATCAACGGTGCTCGACTTCCATGGGTGGAGGCGTAGCGTGGGCTCCGGCAGGGTTGCCCGCTCTCGCCTTACCTGTATGTCTCGCGACGGAATATCTCTCCTTGCTGGTGCATGACTATGAAACCAAACAATTTCTCGGGTTTAGGTCAGAACAGCATGCGTCGTCGATCTCGCACTTGCTTTACGCGGACAACGTCCTCTTGTATGCTTCTGCAAAGCGCAAGGCCGCGCGCACGGTGCGCGGAATCATGAAGGCCATTGGCACTGCCGCGGGGCTGCGCGTGAACTTCTCTAAGTCAAGGGTTTACTTCAGCAGAATTATGAGCAAGAAGAAGACGAGAATAGTGGCAAAGAAACTCAGTATGGAGCGGGGCCGGACGCTCACGTATCTCGAGGTTCCTATCGCGGTGAAGCGTCTGAAGAAAATGGACTTCAATTTCCTGTTTCAGAAGATGGAAGCCTCTGTTGCCAATTGGTGGATTCGCCTTTTGTCGCTTGCTGGCAGAGCTGCTTTGGCTTCCTCTGTTCTCAACACCATCCCGAGCTACATATTGTGCCATTGTTTTGTGCCCTTGGGTGTCATTGACGAGATCGAGAGGAGGATCAGAAGCTTCCTGTGGTGTGGGGTTAGCAGCGCGCATATGATGCATTATGCGTCCTGGGACAGCGTCACCTTACCGAAGGTTGCGGGTGGTCTTGGGCTACGGGACCTCCGCGTTTGGCAATGCGTTCTGCAAATGAAGCACTACAGGCGCTTGCTGAGCCGCAAGGATAGTCTCTAGGTGGATATCATGAGGCGGAAATACAATGTGATGCATACCTCTTCGAAGACTCCTCAGAACGTTTCCCATGCATGCAGGCTCGTGCTCGAGGCAATGCCGAGCGCGATGTCGAACTTTGAATGGAGAATCGGCGACGGGAAGACGGCGAGGTTCGTGGAAGACAATTGGATTGGCTTCCTCCCTATCTGCAGCTGGCCTACTTTCATCAATATGAACATCGTGTGGCCGGCGAGCGTTGCATAATGCATTACCGCGGTTGGAGTTTGGAACGTCGAAAGTATATGTGCATGGGATGGCAATCTCTTGCTAGACAGGGTGCTGCACCTTCCCTGGGCGCGGATGTCTGGACATGACACGCTGCTTCAGGCGCATACTGAGACGGAGAAGGTTGATAACGGGAGGTTCTACTTACACCTGAAATGCAGAGCTGACGACGTCACCAGGCGAAGAAATAAGCGGGGCGCGGATCAGATGATGGGATTATGGAAGCTTAAAGTGCTGCCGAGGGTGCGCATTTTCTTGTGGCGCGTGGTGGGGGATCACCTCCTTACGGCGATTTGGATGGCCCGGAGGGGGACTGCTCGAGTGTAGCAGCTGCTCTTGGGGATGTACGGCGGAGGAGTCCACGCAACATATCTTCTGGGACTGCCCGCACACCCAGGAGTTTTGGGTTGACCATCAGGCACGCGAGGCCGTGGCCTCGCTTGGGCCGCCTCGGGGTGCAGGTGCCGGGCTGACTTTTCTGAACCGGCTCATGGAGTTTGTCGGTTCTCTTGCGGCAAGATGTGGGGATGGCGTCGGTCATGCCGCTACTTTGGCCACCATTATGTATTACATTTGGGAGAGAATGAATGCGAAGAGGCAAAACGATCCTGTGGTTAACTCCTGCACTATATTGCGCAAGATAAAGGTCGAGGTTATCACAGCAGCAAAACATCGCAACCTTTACCCATCCATGTCTAACGGGAACCTTTGCAGCTCCACTGACACGCCTGTAGCCCATATTTGGATTCCCCCCTATTGGATGGATAAAAGTGAATTGTGATGCTGTTGTTGAGGAGGATACCGCTGGCCTTGGGCTAGTGGTGAGGGACTACATGGGAAAGCCGTTACTGGTGGTTGGTAGAAGGGTTATCTCGCAGGCTGGCGAAGCTATAGAGATTCAGGCAATGCTTGAGGCCCTTGACTTGTTAAGGGATATTTTTCCTAATATCACGCCGTGGAGATTCAGACAGACTCGATGTCGGCGCTGTAGGAGGTTCGTAAGCTCATCTCTCACCCGCCTGTGACGGGTCCCTTTATTGGGGCTATCGAGCGCGCAAAGTGCCTGGACGCGCTAAGATTTTCCCACATCTATAGAGAGGGGAATGTGCCTGCTGACTGGGTTGCGCGTGCTGCCTGTTGTGCTGATTTTGTCTGGAAGAGGAGCCCCTCATCAAACTTATGTTGTTAGATTTCATGTTTGACCCTCTGTGAAGATTATCCATGATCATCTTTTGTAAGGCTTATGCCTCCTTTTGAATCAAAAAAAAAAAAAAAAAAAAAGATGCATAAAATGCATTGTTTGTTCTACTCAAAATGTTTAAACAAAAATTACAAATTAAACCGTTTATTTTAGGTAAAGATTTGCAGGAATGCTTACATGGAGCCTTGAAACACTTCCAATTCATTACTTACCAACCCTATAAGAAAAAAAAAAAAACTTTCATAACACAATATGTTATGTTTCCACAAAATAGATATCAAATAACACAATTTACATGACCTTAAAACCAACACATTCATCCCCTACCGAAACTAAAGGACTTGGGTCCTTTACAACATTAAAAAGCAACATAAACAAGTACTTGAAGCAAGCCATGTTCTAAGCTGAAGGAAGCTCCACAGCACGGCTTAGGAAATACGGTTTTGCTTGTATAGTAGAAAATGCCTTTAGTTCTTCCAGTGCATATGTTTTCCCTCATCCAACAAGGCCAATGCCGGCAATGATGAGTGAATCTGCAAGTACCTTGTTTGCAGCCTCTGAAGGGTGAACACTGTCCCAAAACACATACCCTGTAGCATTGGCGCAAGTCCCTATTGATTTGGGATTGCAAAGCAATGCTGTTTCCACTGTTCCAGTTCCACAGCAACCTTTCCTAGCCTCAAAGAAACCTGCAAAAATGAAGAGCAGAATCCATCAATGCAGGATCCAAAACCCCAACAACACTCTAATGGCCTGATACAATCAAACATGACTAACGATTTGATTTGAACACATACAAGAAAACCCAAGAGACAATTTAGTTCAAAGTTATCTAGATATCTACGTTTGAACTAGATATCATTTATTTTAATGATGGTGATTAAAACACGAGATTAGTGAGAACTTATATTATTCAATATTAATATAAGTTTTTTTTTAATTTTATTTTTTTAGACTTTGGTGGCAAACCTATCACTTAAAGAAGAATGCATATTTTTAAGTTAGTTGTTAAAAAAATTGTTGGTAAAACATAATTACATAGTTGTTAGAATACTAATTTTCATATATAACAAGTAAACTATTAACATTTTTTTTTCCAAAGATATGAAAATTAGAAATTCAAAAAAAAAATATTAATAGGTTTTGGAGGGTTGGGCCATTGTGTCAAATGCTTACATGATTGAGCACAAGGTGAATATCAACCAAGTACTCAAATCGGGCCTTAATGAATTCCAATCACAATGATAGAAACTTCGAAACAAATAAAGCCTTATCCAAAGAATAATAGTAGTAAGTTGGAGAAAAGACAGCTACCACTCTTAGAAGGTGATGTAACAAGATCATAAAGAGGCTTGTAAATGTCGAAGACAGCAATCTTCAGATCAGGAAATTTCTTGGTGAGTGAGGAAACAGCAGAGCCAATCTTCTTGTTGAAGCCCTGGGCATCTGAGTTGAGCCTTGCAACGCAGCCATTGCTCCCATGCCCAAACAGTGTGATGGCTGCAGGAAGGCAACCTAAGGGTGGAAGGGAAGTGACCCCAACCCTCTTGGCTCCCAGATTGTGCAGATCCTAAGACAGTAAAGGTGAGACATTTGTAATTGACTGCATAAAAAAGATATCAGATCCATGAAGGAATGACAACACCATGGTTGCTCCTCACCGTGACAAAGTTTGTGAAGATGGTAACGAGCTGGGAAGAGAACTCATCAGGAGAGTAGACCTTAAAGAGATAAGGATTGATGTAGTAATTCTGGATGAAGTCACTTGCTCCCGTACTAACAATGTATAGTGCTCCTGATAAAATGGAGGCAGCTTTGCTGCTTCCTGCTACTTTGGCCAGCTTGGATTGGTACTCCTGGTAGTAGTTCAACTGCTGGGAGAGAGGTATGGCGTGCTGCCAACATCACCAAAGACATTAGATTGAGCCAAACGAACCCTAAGGTCTCACATGATTTAGTTCCCATTTGGTTTAGGATTAGGAAGGTTTAGATAAGTTAGGATAACACTTGTTTAAGCCTATTTCATAAGGTAAAGGGAAGACTTATCCCAAAATAATACGATTTAAAAAGGAAAAAAATTAGAATAAAGTTAAGATTAGACTATGATAGTACTAAGCATAAAATTTGTTTGTTAGGGTAACCATAAAATGTATTGATGGGTAAATTGTGGTTACCTCGACTTACCCTCAAGCCAAAATGATTGTTTGGTATGGGGGTAATTTATTTTATTGCCAAATTATCCTATCAAATATTTTAAAACAATTTTATCTTATCCCCCTTCTCTTGTTACCCTCTTCACATCTTACCCATCTCTTGCTGGTAAAGCTCTGACATCGCTCTCACCAGCGTCTCGCTAATTTGTCAGAGGATGAAGTCTGGCTAAGGTTTAATCAACAGAAAGTGTAGGAGAAATACAACTTGGGTTCAATGGAGAGAAAGAATACGGGAGGGTATAAAGTTAACAATTGGGTGTTGAGAAAGTCCTACAAGTTCCAAGTTATCTCTAAAACAACCAAACAAAAATTAAAGAAGACTTAGCAATCTATGGTAAATTTTATCCCAAGAAACATCTTGATTAGTGAAACAAGATTAGGGTCGTTAAGTTATCTTAATATACGTCCAAACAAACAAGATTGAATTTATATTAGAAACTTAATTTTCCTCTGTTTGTTGTGTGCATGTAAACATAATCTAAACAATATCAACTCATTTTCAAAAAAAAAAAATGCAATTTTTGATAATAATTGGCAAGCAAACAGCATGTTTACAATCTTTGGTAAAAAAAAATTCATTTTTTTCTGATAACGATTTGTTGTCTTCTTCTTTGAAAAAAAGGTATCACTTACATACATAATTGCCGTGTCATCATAATACCCAGATGCAGCAGAAGCGAAATTGGCTCCTATCAGGAGGTTCTTCCCCGAGGCCTGTGGACTGAGGTAAGCCGGCGGATAGGTTGTGAACCCCAGAGTCTCGGCTGCACCATTCACATTTCAGCCCTCACCAACGAATTCTCACACAAAGTTGCCATTTTTATAAGCTTCAAGCTCACCTGTGATGTCAGTGGCTAACTTGCCATTGCAGAATCTCCCGGTTGGCTGATGGTTCTTGAAGTCCCTGCCGTAGGGAGGGAAGTCTGCCTTAAAGATCGTGTGGAGGTAGTCATTGTTCCCCACATCCACCGTCGAATCTCCGAACGTGATGATGGCCGGAACCAGCGTGGTCGATGTCTGCGACTCCACGGCAAGCAGAACAGAACCCAGAATGGCCAAAGCCGCAACCACTCCCCACGTCCCGTTTCCCTTCGCCATATCAGTCTTCGCCGAAGACTCCTCTCTTGACGACTAACACGAGGAAGAAGTTCGGAATATTTATACACACCCAAAAGCAGATGGATGACATTGCGATAAACTCTGCTCAGTTTGTTAAAGAGCTCATTGAAGGCTTCCATGTGGCCAAGATAACCTCTGGTGGAGACGTCAAAGCTGCTGCTTGCTTCGACCCCACGTTTGTAGGGTGCATTAATGGGAGCAACGGCAAAGGTGACGATTAAATGAGGAAGAGAAGCGGTAGTTGGAGAGTGGACAGGAGATTGGCGGTGGCGATGGAGCTCTGTCCGGTGTGGTAGAGCTCAAAGATGCCATAATGGAAGTTGGGCATTTAATGGATCGATGAAGAAGTGCCTTGCTGCGATGGAGACGAAGAGCAAGTGGCTTCATTGCAGAGATCTTTGGGATATACAAACAGTGTTTGTTACGCAAGAAAGGAGAAGATTGGGTGGATTTTATATGGTTAAGAGAAACCCTACCGGCCTTCAATTGAGATATATCTTGGATTGCTCTATCTGAGGGCAAAAATGTCTAAAAGCACTTCCCAAAAAAACGTTTTATGTTAAAAAAAAAACAAGCTAAAAATAAACTATTTATTAGTTTTATGAAAAAAAAATGTTTATTTAGCACTATATGGTTGAAAAGTAATTATTTTAATTTTTTTATTAAATTATTATTTGATTGTTGGATAGAAATAACATTTACTTAATTTGAAGATTAAAACATCTTTTAAATAATTAAAATAATATCTATATCTCTGATATTATAGTTACATTTATGGTGAATTAGTTTGTAATCTTTAATACCTATTCCAAACTTAATATTATTATTCATGTATTAAGACTTCTACCAAACAATATCTAATAAATATTAATTAGACATGAATAAAATATTTGAAATAAATCTTTTTAACCAAATTAACATTATCAACTACTAAAATGAAAACAAAATTGAAAAAGAGACCTATATTGATCAATTATTTGATTCACCATATAAGAGTTGCATGAACATTAAGATTTGTATAATTTTGTTGTTTTTTTTTTATTGGATGGAATTTAATCCATATTTTTTAGCCTCTATCATTGCTCGTTATCATATATTGACATTGTCACAAATATCTAAAAAGAGGAGTGATATTGAAAAAAAAAATTAAATTAAAAGAAATGTTTCATAAAATAATTAAAGTAAATTATAAAATATTTTATGTAATTATATTTTTTTAACTCATAATATAATAATTTTAAAATTCTACTAAACCAAAATAATTTGTCTACTAAATATATATAATTTGAGCCATGTGCATCATACAAGAGGTTCAACATATTTTTTTAGATCATGCACATTTCTTTATAACCTATAAAAAATAACACATTTATGAGTGTTGCATTTCATGAGCTTAGTTGTAATATTTTTTTAATTTTTTTTTTTTCAATATTTCATATTCAGACATTTGAGATCTGATATTAATATTTTGTATTTTTTTTTAAATAAAATAAATTAAAATATTTTTTGTTAAATATTTTGGGAAGTTTTTCTTGCAAAAGATTTTAGAGTGTGTTGATGAATGTGTTTTTGCAAGGGGACAAAATGGTTTTTCTGAGAAAAAGCATTAGGGTTAGGTTTAGAGCTTGCTGGAGTGCCATGCGAGAGCTGCAGCTGTTAGAAGAAGAGGTCTTCTTAGAGTGCTGTGAGGAAGGGGTGGAAGAAGGAAGAAGGAGTCACATGGCAGGATCGGAGAAGAAGTAGAAGGACAAAGCTGTGAGAAGCGAGTCTTTTTACTGCCATTGGAGAGCAGCAATCGTGAGAGAAGAAACTAAGGAGCATAGGAGGAAATGACATGGCTAAAGGTGCTGCAATGCTGAAGTAGTTAGGAGAAGGAGAGTTGAGAACAAAGGAAGAGTTTGAGCTGCTTTAGAGAAGTTGTTTGAAGTACTGGTGGGAGTTCAACAAGAATAGATAGATGAGAAAGAAAACAGGAGAAACTTTGTTGACATTTGGTGCTCATATATCATTTATTTATAGTTCTAAAATAAATATAAAAAAATACATTTATTATTAAAATATATTGGGTGTATTACATAGTCTCTATTATTTAAGAATATCTAATTTGCACAAGTATTGTTGGAAGGTAAATATCCAGTTTACTTATTTGATTGATCATCTAATTTTTTTTTCTCAAATTGATCATCAATGTTAAGGATTTCAAATTAATTATATATTTTTGTTATATCTTGTTCTTTTAAAATCAAATCCTTAGTAATCAAATTCATATTTTCAATATTCATTTTCAAATTTGATTTTGTTACAACAATATCAATAGTCTAATTAACTATCTACACGTATGTATTTTCTCCTTCACAATATAATTATGAACAAAATGGAATCACGGATCATGAACAAATGAATTCTTGGCCGGGGCAATGGCTGACCTATTGTTTACCATCATTTTGGTAGCCTCTTTCTTATTAAAATGGGGTTCTCTCAATAAACTTTTTAGCCATATTATATGACACAATTGGGGGTGTTATATACTCTAATCCACATGTTGAAAGTATCACTATGGGGTGCTTTTTCAAGTTTTATGAAATTATATTGTTTTTCTAGAAAATATAAATCCAATAGTATTATTCTAATCATCAATGTTTCTAGCATTGTCGCTATCGCAATACCCTCTCAAATGCAACTCTCCTAAAGATGAGTAAAAAACTTCATAATCACAATATATTTTAAATATCAAAGAATTTACTTTATTTCCTTCATATGCTCCTCACTTGAATTCTTCATAAATCTAATTAAAACACTAACTAAGAATTGAATGACAAACCTCATACATGTTAAATACCTCAAACTACTCATAAGACTTTGGAATCTATTTTAGTCTACCTTTCTTACTCCATCATCCTTAGAGAGTTGTACTCTACAACTTGTTGGGGTATTAATAAGATTAGAATATACTATCCTGAATATTTTTATAATTTGTCTTATATATATTTCTTGAGAGATAAAGTTCTTATCACTCCATTGTTTCACTTCAATATCCAAATAATAGGACATGAGATCTATGTTATTCATTTAAAAAAAAAAACTCATGAACTATTACTCTCTTGAATCTCTCATGCATTTGTAGATTATTTTTTGTGAGAATAAAATCATCAATGTACATACAAACAAACAATAGAACTTTTATCTCATTCACATAGAATGCATATTCATAAATGTACCAAAAAAATTTCTCTTTGAGATATTTGTCAAGACGACTATACCATGTTCCAAGTAGTTTCCTAAGACCATATAAAGCTTTTGTTAGCCTTAACGCCTTATGTTCATGGCCTTTTCTATGAACTTTCTAACTATTTCACATATACTTCTTCAAGAGAGCCCATTAAGAAATACAAATTTCATATTCATTTAGCAAATTAGTCACTAATTATGATCTAACAATAATATGATCTCTAAATGAGCAATAGTAGAAAACACTTCTTTCTGGTTCACACCATACTTCTTTTTATACCCTTTTGCAACTAGCCTCATATTGTACCTTTCCACTTCTCCTTCAACAAACTTCTTCAATTTGTACATCAATTTGACACCAATTCTTTGATGACCACTTAAAAGTGTCGTAACCTCCTAAACGTCATTCTTCTCCATTGAGTGGAGTTTTTCTTCATGGCTTGTACCTAATTATTCTAATTTATGACTTCTTCAAAGTTTGATGGTTTATCACTTGCAAATAAGCAAAGCAAATTCTTACTATCTATCCATTTGGATGCATCATATAAGTTATCTAAGCTCCAAAATCTTGACAATCATTCACATGAGCTTGGTAAGGAGGAACTTAATGTGGTAAGGATTATGTTCTCATCTTCAATTTCTTACTCCTTATTTTCTTCTTTTAAATATAAATGAAAATCATATGCTTCTCATTATTAGGTGTTCCAATCTCATGATGCATAATTTTTTAAATTCCACATTTCTACTAACCACCATTTTCTTAATGTTAAGGTTGAGGCATCATTGTCATTTTTAATTCTGAATATAGTCGATAAGGACCATCTTTATAATTGATTAAGCATATTTTGAATAGCAATAGCATTAAATGATACTTCTTTGGCTCATCTTTGAATCATGTTCCACAATTATAATCTTTACTTTAGAAAACAACCATATTGGCTTATTTAACTAATATATGAAATATGTTATTCTAGAATGATAATCATTACTTTGGATAACTAATATACTAACTTATTTAGCTCATCTTTGAAATATGTTACTAAGGAATAATCATCACTATTTTAGATATGTTTATGTATTTTTATTTAAAATCTCATTAATGATGTTTCAGCTTTTTATATTATTCTTCTTCTTCTCTTTCTCTTTTTAGATCTTTATTTTTTTTCTCTTTTTTGTGACTATTATTATATTCTTATCTTTTCTTTTTTTCACATGTTTATACCTTCATACTACTTTTATCTCTTATCATAATTACTAAAATAGCTTTTAAATATAAAATAAATTATCATAATATGATATCATATTCAATAAGTTATGTGTCAAATCAATATGAGCAATATATCACTATAATAAAAAAATAACAAGCATCATCAAATAAATTATTTTAGTTCATCTCCTAAGGGTTATACCTCTCTATTAATCATCAAACATAAATACAAGATTGCTTACTCAATTCAATGACTATTGCTCTTATTCCATCATTTCATTATGTTCATTTCCAATTCAATTAATTTAATTTAGTTTGGCAACATTATAAGTAACATACAAGATTTTACCCTGGAGTTAAATTGATCAAATTCATTTTCTTGTGACATTCAGCATCCTCACTATTTATATGAATATATATACTATAATAAATAGCAAAGATGACTATGTAATGTTCTCCTTATTAAAAAATAATTTTTTATGTAACATAAAACCTTGATATATGTATAATAAAACTTCATTTTTATTTGTATAATTTTTGTTTTAATTTGAAAATAATATATCTTTAAAAAACTTCTTGACACAATAAAATATAAAGAAAACGTGTTATTTAATTAAATAATATTTTCTCAAATTTATAGTAGAAGATATCAAGTATAAGCTCTTACAATAATGTTTTTAAATTTAATAAGTTTATACCATTAAAAAATATATAAAGTAACAATAAGTTTCTAAAATAGATTAATGGATGCAACAATTTAATCTCATTATTAAAATTTAATTCATGATTTCTAAGAAATGATAAAAAACATATAAAGAAATAGTGTCATTTTCTCTCTAGTTTTTCTTAAAATCTCATAGAGTATATTAGTATCACCTATAATTATTTAGGATTGCTCAAAAGTTATAGTTGGATTGTATATGATTTGGGTCAAATTTGTTAAGTCATGATTTGTTATCTGTCTTGCATACTATATGTAAGAGATGAATATACCATACAATAGATCTAATGTATTATATATTGAGTTCAGATAGATGATATGATAAGTAGTTGTATAAGGCTAATCTTTTCTTGAGAAAAACATATGGTAAATTATATTTTTAACATACAATACATCCAATCATTTACAAGAATGTGGTTATTTACCCTCATTTTCTTGAGAATAGTAAACAATACCTTAATATTTAATATACTATATGTTTACTTAACAAAGGGGAGCAAAATAATGTTCATCTAAATTATCATATGGTTCCTCATGAAGAGTGTATCGTACATTGAGGTTGATGTACTATATGTTACCTTCCATGATGGGGCATTAAAGTTAGAATTGTTTGTCAATTTCACCAACACATTAAAAGAGGTTAATGTACCATATATTAGGCCAAAAAAGACAATAGTAAAACAATATTGTGAGCAATTTTTGTATCAAAACTTTAGGAATTTAATAGCTTTTTTGTGAATGTATTTCATAAAAAAAATATAATTTTGACAATCGATGAAATAAATAAAAAGCTTGCAATTTGAAAAGCAAGTGGTTTTTGATAATTATAATGATTATTATACATGAAATTAAATAAAAATATACAATAAAATAAAAAATCTTTAAAAAAGTTTCTTAGAGTTATCAAGTAAATAACTAATTAATTATGATATTAAAAAATTAGATAGTATTTATCTCGATATAATACTATAAAACATGATGTGATAAAACATCATGTGAGCATATTACATAGAATTAAGTGATTACACATATATTTTAGTTTATATGATAATATATTAGCATAAGATATATCTATATGTATATATATATATATATATATATATATATATATATATATATATATATATATATATATATATATATATATATATATATATATATATATATATATATATATATATATATATATATATATGCATATATCTTATAGGTATTATAACATAAAATAAGAAAGAGAATGAATGAAATTGAAAGAGAATTATTAACTAAATAAAATGATTTATAAGATCATATGAAATATAAAAATAAGAAGATTAGCTTTTTCTTTATAATATTATCCTATAATCATCCATTATAATGGGATCACTTTTGATATCGTTGGCATCTTGATTTAGGATCATGATAAATAAAGACCCATTATCATTAATACTTTATATAAGAAGATGTTAGGTGATGATTTTAAGATAGACATGATATATGATCTCATTATTATTATTATGAGTGCTTTAATGTAAAGTAATGATAAGTAAAGACTCATTTTTATTAGTACTTCAGTACAACCTAATGATAAATAAAAGAAATGTTTCGAAACATTTTTTAATTGTTGATGGTGGTTATGAGATATTATTGATGCCATAAAAATATGATATGATATGAGATTTGAAAAAACAAGAAAAATAGTTATACTAAAAAAATTAAAATTCTAATAAAAGAAAGAGAAAGGTGAAAAGATGTAAAAGATCATAAATATGAAAGTAACAAAAAAAAAAGATATTCTATAAATACTATATAATATCAATATTATATGATAATTATATGTATACATAAACATGATAAATACTAATATATATGTAGTGATTTAGCAAATTTATATATTTTTTTAAATAACATATATTTTTATTTATTGCTTTATAATTATTTACTTACTAAATACTATATTTTTGTATTGTTTTATCTACTTATAATTAATAGTTTTTTTAAAAGAATATTAATCATATTATTTATATTATAAGTTAGGATATAGATATTCACAAAGATGAGATTCCTATAAGCTATAACATAGGACCTTGAGTGCGAGAGAATGTTTTGTTTTTGAGAGTTCTGTGAGAAAATTTGTATGCAGAAAGCTTATGTTATAATTGTATGACTACTTATTCAATTACTATATCATTGTAACTTATGGATTTCTAGTATTTTTCATCGCCTTCATTTATTTTGGATGGCCTCTTTAAGATTTTTATTGTTTGCTTTATTTTTATTGAATAATATGATAATTTTTTAGTATTCTTTAGTTTATTTATTATTTAGATCAGCAAGGTATGATAATATATGTGATTCAATATATATTATTAGATAGTTGTATAGTATATTAAATCAATATATAAAATGTATAGTGAATTAGGTTATAAATTAATAAGAGATTAAGAAAAATAAACTTTCATGGGATGGTTGTAACTTGTTCTTATGTGGAACATATAGTACATGCATCACAATGTATAACACATTATTAAGGAATGTGCATAACATATATATTATAATAAGAAACAAAATCTAAAAGGACTTTTTGAGTCAAATAATCATAAGTGTGTAGAATATATTAAAATAAAATATTTGATAATGAATGTGTATATATTGTAATTATAGGAAATCAAGATGAAAAGAAAGTTAGAAAATGCATTCTTACTTTGAACTCGTGTAAGTAAATCTTATAACTATTGTAAGTAAAATAATAAATTATTTATTAGAATATTTCATAATTATAAGATATTAGTTTGAGATCTTACATCTTTATATATTAGAAGTTGACTTTATTAATGTCTATAAGTAGTAGTCTTAGCATGTGATATCAATTTTTATTATATAAATCAAATGTAATGTTTAAAGGAGAAATAAATCCTTAAAAATGGAATGAAAATATACTATTCTATGGGTTATATGAAAACTTTATTAAACAAATATGGAAACATATTTTTATATGTTTTAATTTCTAATATCATATATATCTATTATCATGTTATTTTTTAGACACCAGTTTTATTATAATGTATAATATTATTATTTTATTGATTTATCTAGTGAGGTTTATAAAATCTCATTAGTGCTTGTATTATATATCATATATCTACTTCACATAAAGATGGAGATTATAAGAAGAAGGATAAAAATCATATCTAATTGACAGTTCATATGTAAGAATTTTGAGAAATATTTATTTATATGGTTCTATATGACATTATAATATTTATTGGAGTCTATGTTTATATTAATGATCTTACTTTGTAGTTTATAATTTGACATAGGTTGCTTAAGATATGGATTTCTATATGCTGATCTTTATTTGTGATATTTTAAATAATAACTACATAGTTGCTTTAAAGATATATAATGATATTTGAGATTTGAATTAAGTTGGGTTTTTATCTTAATGTTAGTCTTTAAAAAGTTATCTCATCTTTAGATTCTAATTATTTATGTTTAATCTTTTATAATCAATATATTATGTTAGTAAGTTTAGACATGACCTCTGACATGATGATATCAGATCAAATGTTTAAGGTGAAGAGATGTGTGAGTGAAGATATCAACATAGTATATGTATATTATTATTTTTATTCTAATATAGCTTGAAATGATTATGTATAAAGATTTTAAAACATTATAGGTGTTTAATTCCTTAAAAAAATTAGATAAATATAAATATAGAATTATGGATAAGGGAAAAGAGAGATAATAAAAATGAGACTCAAAATAAGTTAGCTCGAACTTTGATTTTATTATTATAGTTAATGGGTGAAATTAGTGGTCAGGTTATAGAGATAGATATTATATTACAATAACATTAGAGAATGTATCTAACTTATTTTGTAAGGGAAGAAGATCTCGTGATATTAAAAAGTTGGTTGTAATAGATAGTCAAAATCTTTGATGGAATGTACTATCCTAAGTACAAGAAAGTAGCTTTAGCAATGATGATGTGCCTTTAATTAAGCTTTTGACCAAGAATTTAATTTTAAGATTAATCTATTCATGAAATTTCCTACATAGAATTCAAAGCAAGTTTGAGAGATAATACATTCTTATATTTGTCAAAGAGAAAATGTAATTTAAACTAAATTATTTAATGTAAAAGAGGATGATTGTTACTATATATAACCATAATTTTACATTATTGCCCATATTTGTTCCAAATTTAGTAACTTCAAAAGAACAAAGATGTCATATGTTTCGATGGGATTGCAAGATTCTATTAAAATAAGATTAATGATTATAAGGCCCACAAACTATATCGAGATGATGGAGCATGCCCAAATAATAAAAATATAACAAAACACCATTGAATCTAAAAAAGAGTTTGGAAAAAAGTTTGAATATAAAAAAATTTAAGGGGGTTTATAGAAAAAAAAGGTGGTCTTAATGGTTTCATTAATGGTAGTTATGATTTGACTAGTTTAAACAAATTCAAATCATAAGAAAGACCAAATAGTAACAAATGTGAAGATGGCATAGAGAAACCAACAAGATTATTGAGATGTTTTATATGTGAAAGAATATGATAATTTTTAGGGATTGTTATAAAGTTATGGAATGGACATTATCTATTATATCTTTGAGCATAAACATTGGAGTATTAACAAGAGACAAAGGAGTTATATATTTTTTTAGTATTAAAGGATTTTGGTAAAAGAAGAGTAGTTAAGAGATGAGGTCAAGTTAGAGTCTATTCTTTCACTCAGCTAGAGGTTCCTTAATTTATAGATATTATTATAGTTGCATTATATTTATAAAGAATATAAGTTATTATTTTATTTGATTGTAAAACTTTGCATTCTTTCATTTCATCATGTATAGTAAGCAAACTAATCATTAAATTAAAAGAATTATAAAAATCACTTTCAATTAAAATGCTAAACAAAAATTATATTAGAATAGAAAATTTTATTAAAGAAGAGATAGAAATTAATGAAAGAAAATTTCTTATGCTATTGAGTGTTTTACTAATAAAGGGGTTTGATATTATATTAAGAGTGAACTAGTTATCTAATCATCAAGTCAAAATTAATTGCTGAAAGAAAAAAATATAAATCAAAATACCATAAGATCAGAATTTAATTTATTTTAGCTAAGGAAGAAGAATTCTTATTGTTATAGTGCTAAAAGCGTAGAAGTTGTTGAGCAAAGAATGTGTAAGTTTGGTGTTTATTACAAACGTGGATAAGAAAGTTTTTTAACTATCAAACTGCTATTAATATTTGAATATCTAAATATATTTTTACAATATTTATTAAGGTTAATGCTAGAAAGAGAAATAAAATTTCACATTAAGTTGGTTCTAAGTGCTGAACTAATTTAAAAACTCTATATAGAATGAGACCAATAAAAATCCAAGACATAAATGTGAAATTCAAGAGTTGTTAAATAAAAGATTTATGAGATTTAAAGTATGACTATGGGAAGCACATGTTTTATTTGTTAAAAAAATATGAAGTTTGGGGATGTGTATTGATTACAATAAAATTGATAGTATTACCATTAAAAATAAGCATCATTTGCTAAGCATTGATGATTTGTTTACTTAGTCTCAAAGAGTTGAAATATCTTTTAAAATTGGTATGATATTAAGATACCACCAATTAAAATAATGAAGAAGGACATATCTAAAATAGTTTTCAACATAAGGAATAAGCATTATGTGTTTTTATTGTTATTATTTAGATTGACAAATAGTCTTATAACATTTATAGATTAATTAATAGAATTTAAAAAAAATATCGTGATTTACTTAGATTGAATAGTATCATGTTTTTCATTTACATACAATATTATAAGTTCTAAGGGAGCATAAGTTTTGATTATCTATAATGATGTTATATGTGATGTGTTTAGTGTCGAAGAAATAACATTATATTCTAAAAAACTTTCAACAATAATAGATTAGTTAAGACCTAAATTACTATCAGAAATAACAAATTATTTTTTAAGAATAGTACTATTAAAAAATTTGTAAAAGAATTATCACAAATAACTTCATTATTAACAATATTAATTCATAAATTAATTAAATTTGATTTAAATTATGTAAGTCTAGCATTACTAGAAAGAATAAAAAGATATCAAGTATTTAAAGATGCAATGTATTCTTACAAAGACTAAGTTGGGCACTAATACAATCAAAGAATCTTGTTGTGCATGTATCTTGATAGTTAAAATCACATAAGAAGAATTACTATGTTTATAACTTAGAATTGATTATAATTATTTCAGTTATAAAAATCTAAAAATATTATTTACAAGAAATAAAATGTGAAAATTTTATCAACTAATAAAGCCTAAAATATACTTTTACTTATAAAGAATTGAACTTAAGATAAGAAAGATGTTTGAAACTTATAAAAAATTATAATTTAAAAATGATATATTAACTAAAAATTTTAATATTGTATTTGATGATTTAAGTGGGAAAACAATATCAATATTATACTAATTTAAAGTGAAACTCAAACAAATAAGTTTTAAGATGAATAAATTATAATTAAAAATTATTATTCAAAGAAATAGAATATTATTATTTTAATTATCAACCATGATAAAGTTAATCATTAAGTTATATTAGTTATAGTTTTAATTTTGTAAGATAATTATATTAAAGTTAATTCAACTATAAAATTTGTAAATATTTATTTATTTTGCTTAGATAATTATAATAAAAATAATAACATAAATAAAGTTAAAAATTGTTATTAAAATGAGATGATAGTTGATAAATTTACTGAAATATAATTTTAGAAATAAAATAAATATTCATAGAAAAATGTATTTTTTTATCTTTAAAATGTATAAATAAAAAAAATAGAAAATCATAAATATTAAATAAAACGGACGCCCTGAGAAGCTTATAACCTGCTGGCCCAACCGTTGAGCCCTCGCAACGCAAAAGCCCAAGACCTCCAGACGACGATCATCAGAAACGATCGCCGGCGTTGAACTCTTAGTTCACAAGCAGCGACTCTTTTTCTTTCAAACCCTGCCAAAGTAGACAAATAACCAGAAGTTGACATGGACTCGGAGAAAAAGAAAAACGCGTCTTACCGGAAGCCCAAGTCGGGTGCGTTCCCCGCCGGGAAGGAACAAGTAGTAGAATTCCAAAGCACCGGAGGCCTTGTCGGCAGGATAGTCGAGAAGGGCTTCTCCTCGATCTCATCCTCCACCTCTAACCCCGCGAAATCCTCCCTCATCTCTTACCCTCAGCCGACCGTCCTTCCATTTCCCGTAGCACGCCACCGCTCCCATGGCCCGGTAAGCTCTCCACGATTTCCCCCCTATCCCCTTCCATTCTTTCAGCTCTACATCCCTCCTTTTTTTACCAAGCCCTTGCGTTGCAGCACTGGAATCCTTTGCATGGCGCACCTGAACCAGAGGATGAGGAGCTGGTGGAAGACATGGACCAAACGGACTATGCTCCCCTCTCAACCTCCGCGTCTCCTATTGAGAGAAAGCAAAAGAAATGCATGGATTTTAGCCGTTGGAGAGATTTCAACCCTAGTGGCGATTCCGCTGCTTCCCACATAGAAAGTAAAGGTTCTAGACCTGCTGAAGAAAAGAAGAAAATTTTATCGACCATTGCTACGCCAGATAGTGTTAAAGAATTCACAGAGTTGCAGCAGGGGAAGTTGGATTCGGCTTTGTATGTTAAAAAGGCCAGGTTTGACAGTTTTCTGGGACGTCATGGTGGTGCTGCTGTAAGAGAGTTATCAATAGGGTATGAGGCCACCGAGCCAGTTGTTAGTGTGGGGAGGGAGTTTGATACTGTTCCAGAGGAGAAGTTGATGACGAGGTATGATGGACAGGTGTTTGAATCAACCATGGATGACATCCATATGGAAAATCTTGCTCGATTGAGGCAGATGTCTGCTGAGGAGATTACAGAAGCTCAGACGGAGATAATTGAGAAGATGAAACCTGCAATAATAGATATGTTGAAGAGAAGGGGTAGTAAAAAATTGAGAAGCAAGGATACCACTGTCCAAGATCAGAAAGAGGCTGGTCATCACGTGGTTCCTGGCTGTTTGTTCAACATAAATAATTCAGAGAGTGATCATGTTTTAAATAGGTTGCCTGCCAAAGATGTGAAAGCCTCTGAAACGTCAGCTTCACTTGGAAACGGGATGCCAGAAGGTCAAAGAAACAGCAACTTTTGGAAGATTTGGAGTAAAAGGGTTGAGAAGGTGAGAGACTTCAGATTTTCGTTGGAAGGGAACATTGTAGAGGTTGATTGGGGACAGGTATCTAATGGTAAGCTGTCTGTTTCTTGTGAAACTGTAAAGGCCACTTGTTTAAAGATAGTCTTTTTTCAATTCATCGTCTCTGGAGAGTGTATATTTACTGCTATGTAAAACTAAACACGCACCTTTAGCGTTTGGACATGCTTGGTTACAGGACTTTGTTCCTGTCTATACAATACCATCTAGAAATCAAATGATGCTCTTTGAATCAATCATCAGAACTATATGTAAAAGGTTTATGGTGTTTTTCTCATTCTAATATGCAGGTCACAATCCTGAAGTTGGACATCCCAGTGTTGATAATGTAGCAGAGCGTGATTTCTTGCGAACAGAGGGGGAACCTGCTGCTTTAGGGTATTCAATTAAGGAAGCAGTGGCACTTATGCGAAGCATGGTAAGAAAATATTTAGATGGTCTTGTCACTGCTGGTTTTAACAATTCTCTTTTTATGAATGAATTCCCTTTGTTAAGATCCAAGGCATGATTGTTGAAAGGCTCAATTAGCATGTTCACTTTTGTCTCATGGTATATTTCTGATACCTTCAAGCATCAGTTCACTCTATGGGCAAGGATAAGGTGTCCAAAGAGTTGCAGACTTATTGGATCCTAAGTGACTAATCTAGTTTGTAGGTATGAGGACAACATTTTCTTCCCCTATATTCCGGAACAATATCTAATAATTCAATCTCTTCGATTGTAGCAAATGGGTATCACTGTGGAAAGTGGAAACCAATGGTGAATAAGGCTGGAACATGTAGGTTAGATTTAGAAGAGGATTTGGCCTTAGCCATGTCCTAAAGCTGTTCGTGATACCATGAACAAAGAGATAAATGAAAATACCTTTTATTGTTGTTTATGTCAGCTAAGTACTTTATATAGAAAAGTCAAGTGCTTCAAACTAGAAAAAATTAATCTTTACAAAGAAAACTAATCAATGCTGATTTTCTGCCTTCAATTTATAAAAAAACAACAGGAACCTAGATGAATAGAAGATAGTGAGTAATTCCTAAATTCAGGGTTTTGTTCTAGTAATCCCTGGGAATCTGGTGTTTGATTATGTTGATCTCAAAAAATAAAGGATTTAATTTTCAACTTTCCATCAGTATGATATGCTTAATAAGAAAATTACATTATTTGTCCCCAAATGACATAACAATGACCTCCATAACTAAGTCGCATAATAGATTGAAATGAATTTTGGCATGATAGGCATTAGAT
This sequence comes from Vanilla planifolia, assembly GCA_023846275.1. Taxonomy (NCBI): domain Eukaryota; kingdom Viridiplantae; phylum Streptophyta; class Magnoliopsida; order Asparagales; family Orchidaceae; genus Vanilla; species Vanilla planifolia. The sequence continues at coordinate 4,549,550 of CM043877.1, forward strand.
GCAAATCAATTTCTTGTTGATCTATGCTAGGCTTTCTTTAAATGCATGAGCTTAATTTCATGCAAATCCATGGTGTAGAATTCCAGATTGTGTACTGGGTCTGAGATGGCCTCACATTGTTGGAACACCATACTTGGTTCCTCCTTTTTATTAAGTACAATTCAGTATTTTTACTACTCAATTATCAAGGCTTGTTACTGTTTTCTGACCTCAGGTACCCGCCCAAAGAGCTCTTGCGCTGAAGCTTCTTAATATTATCTTGAATAAGGCACTATTTAACTTGATGAACAAGAAAGTTGGGCATGAAGGAAAAGGTGATACCAATAGCAATGGTGTTGATTGGCAGGCAATTTGGGCATATGTGCTCGGCCCTGAACCTCAGCTTGTTTTGTCCTTGAGGTGAATATTTGAAGTTTATTTGCTTATATGGAGTTTCTTGTTTAAAACTTCATTTTTTTATTTATTTATATCTCTGAATTAATAAAAAGACCTTGGATAAAAATAGTTGGCTTACTGAGTTGCTGAAGGACTGAATGCAATGTCCTTACTACTCTAATGGTAGTTGCAATCATGATTCTGAAGTATTCCGTTTTGCATAGGATTGCTTAACAGTGCCAAAGAAACTATACTTGTTGTTGGTCCCCTCTTGTCTATACTAACTTCTAACAGAAGCTGTAATGTCTCTTCTGCTAGACGGTTTTTGCAGCATAAGAAGAATATATGGAAGTCTCTTTCTTGTGTTTTGGCAAACTCTAATTTTTTATTGTGCCATCTTGCATTGTATGCCCTAGTTTTGTGAAGCTTTCACTTCCCAATTGTGAGTCATTAGCATTCATGTGTTATAGTTCTGCTGTAAACATAATGATAGTTAGGTCCTTGTATGAAGAAACGTTCATCAAGTTAGGAGGATATATAAGATGAGTTAGTTTCATCAATTTATTGATGTTATTGTATGCAATAGAATATGGTGATCCTTTTTTTTAATGAAATAGTTATTTTGTACTTTCCTTAATCTGCCATGTTTAATATTGGTTCATGCTAACTCCAGGGAATGTAAGATAGCTGTAAAGTTTGGAAACTTTTTTTCTTTTGAAGTGATAAAATGAAATGAAACCATTCCCTAAGCCGAGGACGTTTTTTTGGTAGTCCTGTTATTGCTTATGTTTATACCAGCTTGTTTTGTAACCCACTGGATGTCATGCTGTTTCCTTATTCAGAAATGAGCTTCACGAGTGATTTGAGAATATTTGACTAGAAAGGAAAAAACTGACCTTCGTTATTAGTTATTGAGAGGGAGAATATGGATCTCTTAATATAAGTATTAGTCTAAGAGATACATAAGAGAATGAACTCTTGAAAGAATTATTATAAAAAGCACTTAGGCCTACTATTTAAATTCCATTGTTAATATAGCTATTATATTTAGGCCTATTATTTATATTTAATGTCTCTTTGTCAAGTTGGAGTATCGATATCAATCATTTAGAGGTTGTCATCATTCTCTTTGTAGGGCTTTAAAGCTAAATCTTTAATAAATGTGTTAGATCTATTGCTTTGTAGAAGTGAGAATTTAGATCTTCTAATTATACTTTTTTTAATGAAGTGATAATCAATTTTAATATGTTTGCTTTGCTTGTAAAAAAATTGATTAATTTTAATGTGAATAACTACCTAATTATCACAATGCATGGACAATACTTCTGCATACTGATAATCAAGATCATCAAGCAAATGCATCACCTATAACATCTCATAGGCTCTATTGGCATTCTATATTTCAAGTTACCCCAACTTGTTCCTTGCTCTTCCAAATAGATGGATTACCTCCAAGAGAGTGCACTAATCTAAAGTGTGTTGTAATTACATTAATCATGCTTCGATTTGTAGATAACTATACTTTACAAATAACATCTTGCCAACAAACCCCTTAGAATAGTTTGATATTCTTATGACAACATCCCTGTGAACATGTTTAGACTTTTCCAGGGATCGACTAATGACACGTATAACAAAGAAGATGTTTGATCAAGTAATAATCAAGTTGTTTGATTTGTGCACAATCACCATCCCAAATGCACACCTTTAAGTTGACTGATTGGGATCTCAATGGACTCAAAACCAAGTTAATTTGTATATTGTAGTAATTCAAGTGCATACTTTTATTAGGACATTCCTTCTTTGTTATTAGTTATTGCAATTCCAATAAAGTGCTATATAATTCACAATAAAATTCTCTATCAAGTATTATTTTGTGTTATTAATGCCTGCAAAGTCTCTATGAAAAATGAGAATATCATTCATATGGACAATAAGAATGATGATACTATAAGTACTCTTTTTGATAAATGCCAAATGGTCTGCCTTGCAGCTTTGGAATTCAATGGTAATGATGATTCAATGTTTAGAATTTATTTATGGGAGTTTGTTTCAAGTATTAAATGTTTTTTTTCAGCTTTTGAACATGATTCTTTCTCTCACGTGAGCAACAAATCTTAATGGTTGCTCCATGAAAAGTTTATTGAAGATTACCTTAGAGAAATATATTCTTGGCATCTAACTAAAATATAGGTTGGTTTTAATTGTGACTACAACCAAGAACTAAATAATGTTAAACTAAGACTCGTAATAGGAGAAAATTTCTCATGATGATCTACGTTGTTTTTTTGAGTGAAGCTTTTGGTCCAAGTGAGTTTTGTACTTGTCAATTTTACAATCTGATACTTTATTGCAGGCACCAAACAACAAGAAACAATATTAGCATCAATGGGTATCGGATCCAATGCCTAGGTCTCGCAAGAGATGAGAGCAAACATTTCTTTGTCCCCAACATGATGGCATTTAGGATGAGTTAATGCTTTCTTGTAAGTCTTGGTGGATTAAAATAGATAAAAGAGAGTTGGCAAAGGCATAATAGGATGGGCTGAGTATATTAAGAAAGATGTGGCATTTATTGGATGGGCAATGCAAGTTTGTTTGTCTTTTGTTAAAGTTATTGGTAAATCAAGGATAGAAGGGGGTGGTAGAGGATTTGTAATAGGTGAAGTGGAGTATATGTGACTATCGAATTAATGTCAGCAACAAGTTGGAATGAGATAGTCTCCTTCGTTAGCATAAACTTGAAAAAGAGCAAGAAGGACATGATTATGTGAAGAAGAAGAACTGACCAGGGTGTTAAATTAACATAATGGGGTTCTATAATGGAGAACTATGTGTTAATTCAATGAATGTGACATCCACAAAAATGTAGAAGTGACATTTAATATGATCATAATAATGATATTCTTTTTAAGTGGGAGAATGTCGAATAAAGTTGTACTTAAGTTACTTGAGGAGACTGCTTATTAATACTAGTGGTATGGAGATGAATAAAGGAGGTACAACTACTTTTGTGATGACAAAGAAGAGGAGTTTGTTAGAATACCATAATTGAAAGGAGATAGCACCATCTAAAGTGGAGAAAGATATTCTATTGATAAGATGGCATGCAACGAGGACATCTCTTCCATTATTTTTTGAGCATATGCTTTTGAACTAAAAGTGTGTGAATGAAATAAAGTATGTATTGATGCTTGTGTTCAATCACACCATTTTGTTGAGATGTATGAGGACATAAAATTTGAATATGATGTTATTCCAAGTAAGGAAATTTTGCACATACTTTGAAAGGACATGAATGATAGTAGAAAATTGATTTTTTATTTCATCATAGTAAGATTGAATGACACTTGTTACTTGAGAGTTGTATGTTAGAATTTAAATTTAGGTATCCCACGAATAATCATCAACTAATGTTATACAATAAAGGGAACCATTAAAATATTCCAATTAATAGGGGCTCTAAACTTCAAAGTGAACTAAATGGATGGGAGTAGAACTCTTATTATGACCTTAAGGAGGATAGTGAGCATGGCCATGTTTTATTAACTCATAAAATTCATATCTACAATTAAAACCATAAGACTTGAGGAAAGAATTGATTTAACTTGGGAAGAGAAGGATGAATGTTAATGTCATTGGAATAGACAAAAATGAATTACACTTCAGGTGAGATAGGTGTAATGTTATTGAAAAAGTTGAGATCGTTATGCTCATGATTATCACCAATCCACATCCTGATGTTTAGACCCAAAAAACTCAATGTTGAGATAAAAAGATTGCAGAATTTTGAATTGTTTTGTAAGTTGTTTAGTACAAAACTCATAGAGAACATCGAGAGCATGTTCGAGAGAGAGATACTTAGACATTGGAATAGACTTACAAAAAATAAGTAATAATTGAAATAGAGTTAAATAAAATGTCTAAGAGATTACTAGTTATGTAGGTTGTGATACTTTAATCTAACATCTAGATCTCATTGTGGGTAGCATTGGGGGTAGATGGAATGGTAGTTGCAACTTGAACTGAAGAATGAGCAATCGACGGTGTAACAATTGTTGGAGTTGCTTTAATTTTTCATAATCTATGGAAGGTAGTTTACAATTGATGATAATAGCTCACTAAGGCTTAACCATCATCAATAGAGAATTCTTCCATAAGGGCTTCACCGTTGACGATAATAGCCCACTTAGGATTCCTAAACTTGAGCTAACACTCGTCAGAGGCATGGTTACAACAATGAGGAGGTTTAGATAACTAAATAGCATGATTACATCAACTACTAAGAGTTTTCATTGCTATGATTGCGATGAACTTCAAGACCTTGATCGATACATTGTCTATGACCATGAACAGTTAGGGTAGAGGAGCAAGTGAAGGGTGTAGTGGGACTGCTGGAGACCTTGGAGATGTCGAGTACCCTAGATAAAACAACAAAATGACATATGGTCTCAACACTAACAGTGATTTGATGCCAAATTGATTGTAACAAGTAGACATGAAAGTAATTTTGTGACAAAAAACTCTTTTCATTGGACTTTTCATTAGTGGGGATCACCAATTAATAGGTGATATATAAACAGTATATCAAATGTGTCTCATAGAACACCACATTACTCTTAGAAGTATTAAGATTTGTCTTGATGTAAGTTAAAGATTTTTTCATATAATTAAATCAATTGAGAAGTATTCTTCTTTTGGGAAAGTCTTATGTTGTGCATCCTAAATATTTTTTGAAGATTATAAAAATATAATAGAGGAAATATATGATTCCATGCAATAGAGAATATAAGATATTATGATTATATGGTCGCCCTTTTGTTGTTTTTTTGTAGGAGGTCACACTTGTATCGTAACTTCATGAGGGGGATCGGAAAGAAAATGATCTAACTTATTCTGGTTGGTGGCAAAAATGTTGAATATTTGGTATCATGGGAGTTAGTATTGTTTGATTAATTTGATGGTCATACTAGCCACAAATAGTTGTCATTTGGATGCGCCATTGTATACAAAAAGGTGTCATAAAGTCAAAATAAATGATAGTTCTTTTGAAAATTCTCATTTATTCATGATAAAAAAAATCAAAAAATTAGTTAATGTAGGAAAGTGTAAGTCATAGGAGAAGAGAGAAAACTTCTCTTTACACAGCATTAAATCCCATAATTTTTTCTTTGGGAAAAGGCTTTGATAGAGGAAAGAGAACATGATAGAGGGTGAGGGTGGCAATGAAGAGTAAAGAGTGGAGAAGAGAAGAGAAGTGCTTGTTGCATTGCATAAGCTCTTGGAAAGGAAATGAAAAAGTCTAAGAGGAAGCTTGGTATAGGGGTTTCTTAGGGTTTACGATTGGAGGATGGGTTTAGCAATGTGGCAAACAAGGAATGTGACAAGTGATCAATGTGGTGGGTGCATGTTGAAGAGGTGGGTTTGCATGTTGTGTAGCAATCAGGGGTGCATTGAGGTGAGCAAATTGTCGACGAGGAGAAGAGGCATGATGAGGAGAGGAAATTAAATGTGTCATCGCGGAGTTGGATCTCACAATCTATGTATTTTCTAGGGTGGATCCTCATATCATTCTTCCATTGAATCTTAAGATGCTATCTCTATGGAAAAATCTCATTGATGTTGAGGGCATTAAGCTTTGATGATTGCAATTTAGTGGATGCTATGATACTATGTAGAAAGGAACAAGTGATCTACTTTTTCTTATTTATAAAGAAAGAGAAACTTAAATCTTTTATAATGGAAATAGTTCAAAGGATACACATAACAAAGGTGTTTTAGAAAATATTTTAAGAGTACCTATTATTTATAGTTTATAACTGATACAATTATCATAATTCGGCATATTATTTGTATTCTACCAATAATCTAGACAAAGTGGTCTCAAATTTTTCTTTTTGTGTATGTGTGGCAGTTGCAGCAATCTGATTGCCTGTTTTGGCTTTTTTCTTTTCTTTCTAATAGGTTTGATAATTGCTTCTTTGAACTTTTATTTTTGTTTTGAATTATTTTGTAGAAATCTATGCCTAGAGTAGATGAGAGAAATTTTTTGAATGCCTGTTATTGATTCTGTTGTTTTGTGTAATTCAAATCACAGGATTGCATTGGATGATAATCATGATTCTGTTGTTTTGGCATGTGCTAAAGTAATTCAATGCATTTTGAGCTGTGACTTGAATGAGAACTTTTTCAGTGTTGCAGAGGTATGATTGATTGTAATCAGAGCATGTTTTTCTTTTAGTTCTTAACTGAATTGCGATTCGGTCATCCAGAAAGTTCCTACTATTCAAAAGGTTCTTTGCACTGCTCCGGTCTTTCGTAGCAGACCTGAAGTTGATGATGGCTTTCTGCATGGTGGATTTTGGAAATATAATACAAAGCCATCAAATATACTTCCTTCTAATGTTGATAGCAGGAATAATGAACACGAAGAAAATCATACTATACAAGATGATCTTGTGGTAGCTGGTCAAGATATTGCTGCTGGCTTGGTTAGGATGGGATTAATTCCTCGAATTTGCTACCTTTTAGAGGTTAGATTTCCTATTTTTATTACATATTTCTTGATTTTTTTGCTTCACTAATTGAACATAATAAGGAACTTGCCACTACTATATGATGTTGATTCCTTGGCATCCAGAACTTTCTGTGATAATGAACTTTCCTTGCGCTACATTTTGGTTAAGATGGTCAACTACATATTGTAAACGAGCATGCTGATTGGTCAAAATGGATGGTTAGTGGGGGTCATATCTCTCATAAAGATGAGACTTTCTTTGCAAAAATGTTTTTTTCCATTTTACTTAAAATTTGAGAGGTTAAGTGGGATGGATTGGAGGGAGGAAGCAAGGGGTAGAGGGAGGGGGATGTGGAGCCAAAGGCATTTCTAAACGTTTAATTTCTATCATTTCTTCGTTGCTGACAAAGGTAGAAATTTTAAATATTTAGTTTTCTTAGTTTTCTTTTAGCTAATAGAATTTTGATATTAGAGAATCTAAATTAATTCAAAAGTTTTTTAAGTGGGGATAATTTTTTTTTTGATTTTTGAGTGTTTAACTTTATCATTTTTTGAAGATGTTTTTTTGGGTTTGAAACTTATTGAATCATTTGTGAATCATCAAAGTGACTTGAGAAGAACCCAATGACTATCAAGTCTCTTAGTTCTCTTTGGGTTGTATTGAGGAATCCAACTATACAATATCTGCATGCTTTGTGAAAGGTCAAGTGCCTAAAATGTTTTTAGGTCCTCCATTGTTAATTAAATCCTTAATCGTTGATAAAGTCAAATAAGCCATGCCAAATAAACTTTGAATTTGGTGGGTGCCCTAGATGTGTAAGAAATCTCTTCGATAAGTGCCTCATCTAGAAAGATGGTTGTCGACTATGCCCTTGGCCTACACTTGTATGGGAAGAACCTTCCAAATGTATTCAAAACAGGGGGGAGGATGAGGGAAAGAGGGAGGCCAAGACAACTACCCATTAGAGAACATTTTGTTACAAAGTCTATAATTACTTTTGGGAGCTATTGAAGTTGTCCTAACTATCGCACATGCCCTTTCACTTCTTGCAACATTTAGTCCCCATACTTAAGCCCTCTATAAAGGTTCAAGTTGCCTTCTTCTAAAGCATGGTTGTAGTCTTTAGTAATGTGGATGGATGCTCTATGTTGTTATCATGTTTTTTCCTTAGTCCAATAGATTTTCCATATTAAAAAAATTTTGTGTATTTTCTATTTTTCTTGAATTTGATCTCCATCTAATTTTATTGGTTTCTTAACGCAAATAAATCCCCACTAACTTTTCCCTTTTCTTTAAATTAACGAAAGAAACATTAATATCTTGCTATTGCCTTCTTTAAGAATGGCAAGAGGATTGAAAAGCATGAGCTTAAGGCGTGCAACTAATTGTTCTAAAGTCCTATTTGTGTCAAGTCCTTGAATAGCTAGAGCTCTTTTCATCAACAATTAATGACTCCATCTTATGCATCAGTAAATGCAGTGTTTTTGGGCATTCCTTGATATGGTCATTGACTAGTTTTTGACATTGCATCTAGCTCCAATCTTGATCTCACTTGTTAGGGCTTTATCCTGTGTAGAGTTAATTTCTTTCCAATCGCAAGAGGTGCCTCGTCAAGCTCTGACCTTTGATGATGCTAGCTAAATGGAGCTTAAGCTCCCTCTCTTGCTAATGATGCTTCTTGCTTAGCGTAAGTTCTCAAGGCTCTTGCCCTTTGCAAAGTTCGTCATGATTAGGCGTACTTTTAACTACACTTGTTTGCAAAAGAAGAGAAGTATGGCTTCGAATTAATGCCTTTCCATTTGGCACATTTTGTTCATATTCGTATGTTTTAACAAGGTTATCCTAAAAATTAAGTTGCCTTCTTTGAATACTATTAAGGGCATGATAGATCGTTATGGTCACTTTGTGTTTTTGACACCATTATGGCTACACAAACTATATTAGATGTCAATCATTGTCTCTTATTTATTGTTCTCCTTAAGGACCACCTTCGGTTTTTTCTAAACGCTCCCATCAGTCTTCATCTCAACTTTTGAATACCTCCTATGGCTGTTCATCACTGTTTTTGCTTACGTATCACAAGAAAATTGTCTCAATACCCCCTCACCATGTAGTGGAAGGAATGTGAGATTCCACAAGGAAGCTTGAACAAAGCTTTAATGTGGAACTTCTTAAGATGGAGCTCACAACAAATTCCAATATGCTGATAGAGAATGATCTATAACTAGGGGACCTCACAAAGTTGTTTTCATTGTACCCTTCGGACATTTTTGAAGACTTATGTGATTGTATCCACATGTAATGAAACTATTTTCTTAAAGAGCTTGGGTGTTACTTAAGCAAAAAATTGCACCCGAAGTTTCCTTGTTAAGAGGGGTTGTGAAAGGGGGATAGCTAACCGTTTGCTAAAAGCCTTCTCAATCATGGTACCTTGCTAAAGGAGATCCTTGCTTGTAATCAAGCAAGTTGTATAATACTAGGACCCAAAGTTTAAGGAGAGGATAATTTAGACAAACAATCAATAGTGCAAGGCCCATCAATCTATCAAGCCATTGAGGATTGTAAAGATTTAAAATCCCTTATCAACTATGAGAATTCAAGAGGCCCTTCAAATGAATTTGAAGAGATCTTTGGGTTCAAAACCTCACTTAGCATTGGCTCAATTGAGGCCTCCTCAAGCCACTCACAGGGTAAAGGCCCTTGTGAGATATCATCCATGTTCACTAGATTTGCAACAAGTGATGGTGTGATGATTGACACTAAAGGAGTTGGAAAACACCTCAATGTAAATATCTTTTGTCTTGCTTATATTTGACTCCATAGATCTTCTCGGAAACCCATATGGTCGCAGCATCGCCTTCAAGGCACGTATAAAAAACTTGGATTTAAGAAATTTTGTTGGTTGACATTGGGAGCTTTGTGGACCTCATGATCTACCATGCATTTGAGATAATAGGCCTCAAGAGCGACTTTTTAATGCCTTTAGTTAAGGTCCAAATCAACTTCTTTGGGGAAATCCCTAGTGACAAGAGATTCTATTCTAAGAGCGTCTTGATTTGAAATACAAAAGTATCTTCTCGCTCCAAAGGAAGCATCAATGGTTAGCTTCTACTTATGATGAATACGGTTAGATTCTATTTTAAGAGGAATGCTCCATGATACATATGGTTAGCTTCTTGATCATTTAAGCCAACTCAGCATACCATGTAATACGATTGTTAGTAGAATTAGAGGGATCCAAAAAGAGCTTCTACTTATGTTTAGTTCTCTCTTGGAGAGATCAGAAATGTCCTAGAGAGGGAATTAGAGGAAATTGTCATTAGAAGAATTGTTATGGTTTTAAAACTCAAGAAAAGAGTGGCCATAGAGATAGAAATCAAGAAAAGAGTGGCTAGTCATGTGGAGATATGAACACAAAATATTTCCATACATTCATAGCAATGAAGAAACAAAAATCCGCTTAATACAATGAGGAAAAATTACTCTAATAACAAGCCTTACAGTTAACCATATGATAGTAAAGAAGGTGGCATGAGTTGTGTTAGATATGAAATCTTACAAGGCTCTTGGACAATATGATTTTTTTCCTTATGTTATATCAACAGACATACAGAATTATGAAAGATTTGATTATTGATATGATGTGAGAGTTATGGGCTATAAGAACTTTTTTAAAGGAATAAATGATATTTTGTTGGTGTTATTCCTAAAAGTTATTTTGTTAAAACTAATGAAGTTTAGGCCTATCTCACTTCGCAATGCCTTATATAAAATTATAACAAATCGACCAAGGGGCCTAATGAAGAAAGTGATAGCATTCAATAAGTTTAGTTTTGTGCCATGTAAGGAATCTCAGGAAATGATCATAATAATATAGATACATCTCCTATTTGATGAGATAGTGTTTTAAACTAATAATACTACACAGCCATTAAAATTGAATTTAAGAAGGCTTATGATAGATATGAATTTGATTACGATATTATGGATGCTCTTGAGCTAGTCGGATTATTGAAAATCTTTAAGATCTTATTATCCATTGTTATCACATCATTGTCCTTTGAGATTCCATGAAATTGTGTGAGGACGAATGCTTTCAACTGTTGAGGGGAATAACATATGGTGACCCATTGTTCCTTTTACATTTTTGCTATTTTTGCATATACAATAACATTTTAGAAGGGCCTTAGAAGCCATTCAAAATGCAAATATGGGGGCTAACATTATCACATATTATGTTTATAGATGATATTCTGCTATGTTATGAAAAGTGGTGCATATGTGCAAAAAGTCCAATAGTACTAGATTCGACAATTGATGCAACAATAATCTATTGAGATGAACAAAATACACTAAGAATTGTGTGATTATGGTCTACATCAACATTAGAGGAAAATATTTCATTTATTAAGAAACCACAATAATTGTAATAAAAAATGGATAAAGAAATTTTTTTCTCAAATCTTGAATTACACCAAAATCTTCATAATAACAAGAAGTCTTGTGAATTTCTTTCTAATTAGATAGATCTATTAAGTGAAAGGATCTAAACAAATGACATACTAAATATCTTAGCTTCTAATCAAAGAGGAAGATTATCAACATGCAATAATGATGATACTAAGATAAAGCAATAAACACTAAGACCATCATTTGAAGTTCTCATTGAAATTGATAAAATATAAAACTTTTCAAAACAAATAGAAAGATATTGCTCGTGTTCTGTCTCTTGTTTTTTTAATGGTTGTTATTTATATTTAAAAATATGAATTATTTAGAGATATGTTTTATGAAATATAAATTAAGTTAATATATTTGAAAAGTTTATTATATCAAACTCAATTTTAAATATTTAAATATTAAATTATTAAATTTGTTTTTTTAAATAAATAATTTCTTAAATATGAATTTTAGATTTATTAATATTAAGATAATATCTTAACATATTATTTGCAGAAGTATTTGTATCAAATAAAAGTTATCCTCAATTGTTTTAAATGTCTATTTTAGTATTGGATGGTCAAACTAGTGTGCAAAATCAATTGATCACTTCAAGATAGGATTGTGATTAGAAGAATAAAGAAGTTATGACTTCATAATCATACGCATTATAGGTAGATTTCTCAACCTACCTCTCTAGGGTGTTATGGTTAGAACTAAGCAATTTGCTTGTGCCATAGAAAACTTTGAGATTATGGCAAATTGAAGGGGCTTAATCCTTTCTCAGTTGGGCATAGTCACATTGACACAAGTGATTCTTTTTGCCTTGTGGTTTACACTGTGCAAGTGATGGCTATATTGAAGGGTATGCTACTAGGATTTTAAACTCTCAGTAGAGCTTTATTTAGGGAGGTAGTGTTGATACCAAGAAGACCAATTGGGTGTATTGGAAAAAACATTGCAAGCTAAGATATTCTGGGAGATTAGGTCTAAAGAACTTGTCTTTTAATTTACACATATATTATGAAGAGTTTGGGGAAATCAAAAGCCAATGGTCAAAATTCTTAAGAGCAGATGGTGCTTCAAGAGAAGGGGCAATGAATCATGCAAAATACTATCATTGATTAAACAATGAGTTTGTGCTGCAGCATCTTTGGTATGTATGGTTCAACTTTAAACCGAAGACTACAATTACTTGACAAAATTTAACTCGAAAAGAGTATTTACTATTGCTAAATGTTTCGTTTGGCTTTGGAGTAATTAAGCTGGTCATAATCTGGAAATTAAGGGGCCATACTACTAAGTTCGTTTACATGAATTAGATGAATGTATGGATGCTTGGCGGCTTTTCACAACCAGATTACCTGAACTGGTTAGATGTAGGTGAATGTGGATACAGTGGCCTGCTAACACTATGGGTGTTGCATCAATTGAGGTATGGAGTGATTGCAAAGCCTCACTGTGATGTGGATTTACAAAGAAGATTGGAGTTCACTTTGTGCTTGAAGCAGAATCGCAGGCTATTAACATTTGCCATAATGTATTACTTTGAAAGAAGGGATTGAAAGAATGATAATGTAATGTGATAGCATGAATAGCAATAAATTGCAGGATTGTAAGGAAACTCATCCTGTACGGCAAACTAGAAGTTTAATGTAGAGGAATTGATTGGCTCTGGTAACTAATGTGCATTGGGATACAAATTCTTAGGCTAAGGAACCAGCTAAAATGCACTTCGGGATGGTAATGATGCATTTTTGGTTCATTGGATCATGTTTGGTTAGATCAGATCTTGCGGTGGTATGAATGCTTCCATTGGGATATTAATCCTTGCTTGGGTCGTTAACTTGTCTATTTAGCAAAAAGAGTTCATCATTATTATGCCTTCAATTAAATTTGTTTATTTATTAAGGTTTTGAGCATAATTAGCTAGTTAATTACATTTTAGCATAAAGAATTGACAATACAATATAGCTTACATTTACCAAACTAAAGCTGTCCTATTTTTAGCTAAGGGATCTATTACACTGTAGTTGCAGTTAGTTATGAACCTCCCTCAACTTACTAAAAAAACATGAATGTGTTTTTCAACTAAATTTTTATCATGATTACTTTTAACAAATAAGAAAACTGTTTTTGCAGAACGAATATTTGCCCAGGATTCACTAAATAGTTTATGAACTATCTTTCTTTTTCTTCAATTTGAGAAACCCAAATATTAAGCATTTGAACTAGTAGTTTGAATACGAAAACTTTTTTGACTGTGCTATGTCTTGAAGCCAGTTAAGTGCTAATTATAATACATCATCTGCAGATGAAGTGACAAAAGTTTACTTTGGACATTGCTCCCATGGCTGTATGTTATAACTGATTCCTATATTACTGCCAGTTCCTTATAATATGCTTATTCTTTTTATATGTGTACATGCTTTTGTGATGTTTCTGTTTTGTAGATTATAGTTGGTATAAGGTGGTTTTAACATATTCTTTTCTTTTTGGACAAGTTGCTTTTATGCTTTTGGTTATCATTATGTAGTACTAAATCCTAGTATTGACTATCCAATTCAATTGTCTACATTTAGATGGAACCGGTTCCTGCTTTAGTAGAATGCCTTGTTTCAGTGCTTATCGGATTGGCTAGGCATTCCTTGGTATGTGCTAATGCTATCATTCAATGCTCAAGTCTTATTCAAAGTCTTGTTAGTATTTTGACCAGGCAAGGAATGATGGAAATTCGATGTCAGATAAAAGCAATCACTTTGCTTAAGGTAGCCTTACACCTTTACATAACTTCAGCATTTCTTTGGTGTTCTCACTTCTGTACTGGTACCATTTTATTTTATTTCTGGTTGCTCTTGAACTAATGGATTCATTGTGGTCTTTGTGACCATTTCTCCACAACTTTATTTTGTTCAGTTATCACTTTATGGATATATTGATTTGGCTAACAAATCATATTTATCAGAAATATATTGTCAAGCATCAGATCTAACATCCACTCACTCATAATTATGGATACATCAATTGATTAATGCCAAAGCCATAAGACCAATTTGAGCATCGTAATACCATGCACCACTATTGCATGAATTAGATGTTGATATAAATACTGAACAACAATGTTAAGAGAGAAATCATCTTCAATTTGTAATGTAAAGTCTATATTAATAGTTGGAGATCAAAATATACATCTAGATGTGCATATGCAATAATAACTAATAGATGATACTTCTAAGAAAAATAAATTCTATGTACCATACATATGATCGAGAATTATGTATTGTACTATAATAATAAATACAATTGACTAGTTAATATACTTATACAACTAGAAGAATACGACTTATTAAGTGAAATATGACTATTGTAACTAAAAACTAAAATTAAACTATGCTTATTACAATGTGTTTACAAGGTGAGTTCAGAAACACTTGCCATTACATTTCGTGGGGAACCAAACCAAAGACATTGTTAACTACAAGGTGTCCCAAAATTTTTATTTGTTGTGATCAATAGCACATTTAATCAAATCTATATGCAATTATGAAAGACAACATGTCACCTATTTTGAACTATACTTCAACAATATAAGAATGATGTTAATTGGATGAAGTAAATTGCACACAAAATAAAGTAAACCGGATCAACCATAGCATGTCCATGAATAACCTCTAACAAACAAGGAGAAACAAACACTATTTTAAATTAGTGTTACACTTGAATACTCATGCAACTTAAATTAATTTATAACAAATGTCAAAGTAGAGCTTCAACAATAAAATGTATGTTTATCCTCCAATAGATAAGAATCATGTATCTCAATGTGTTGCTTGAATTCAAAGTCATTTATTATGCACCAGGTTACACTATCCATGATCGAACCAAACAACTAAATATAGTCAAGTCACATGAATTCAACACAATTAGGGCCATTAGTCTAAATTTTAAATCTCTTAATTTTAGCATGTATAATCTAATTATTTTACCCCAATAGGCAATTTTAATGATAGACATTCTTGTAAGATTAATCATTTCTTATCAAAAACAATAATTTAAATGTTGTACTCTGGCTTAATTGATTTGATAATCAGGAATATGGCATTAATTCAGAACAACTAAAAATAATTGCCAAAGTAATGTAGAGAGAAGTTGTTGCCCATTGTGAATATGGTTTGACATCCTTCCATGGTGTTAAGAAATGAGGGAAGAGGATATCAGTCATCAAGACTTAAACCTCATCCTAAATAACTTCGTCAATCAACTGGAAAAGGAGAAAGGATAAGTAGGGCACTGCCTTGGACTCAGCAGCGATCTTGTCAGGTAAGAAGATCAGTAGTCAATTGTTAGTTTTCAATTGGGGAGTAGGGGAGATGAAATCTAAGGAATGAGTAAAGAACTTGACAAGGGATGGCTGGCTAACAAAACTGGGGAAAGGGTTGAGGGAGGGCTGCATGAGATTAATGAGTGTGGATTAAGATAGTGGTCAATATCAATTCCAATTAAAAAGTTTTGCTACTTGTTCTTTCCTTATTGATGCTTCCTGTTGTTTTTCTTGCCACATTTCATTTGTCAAAATCAATTCCATTTAAAAAGTTTTGCTACTTATCTTTTCCCTTAATTAATATGTTCAGCAAAGCTCATTATTAAATTGAGTATGCTCTTGAAGCTGAGCACTCCGTGGTGGTCATTTTTTCTTTATCTTCACAGTATCAATTGACTTCTGAAGAGTTACTGTGTTATAACTATAATTATCAATGTTGTTTAAATATGCTTTTTTTAGGTTTTATGTCAAATGGACAAGCTGTTCTGCTCAAATTTTGTGAAAGGTGGTATTTTCCAACAAGTAATGTGGCATTGGTACAGAAGCCCTCTCTCAATGGACGAGTGGGTGCAATATGGAAAGGAATACTGTAAGCTTATGGCTTCCCTGATGATCGAACAGCTTCGCCTATGGAAAGTTTGCATTGGTTATGGATATTGTCTTACAAGTTTCTCAGATTTTTTTCCTCATATGTGTTTATGGCTTAGTCGTCCTAAATTTGACAAGCTACTTCAGTTTGATGTCCTTGATGAGTTTGCTTGGATCACTAGAGAAGCATACCACACTCTTGCTACACTTGCTGAGTGGCTTCCAAGTCTTCATTCAGTTTATCAACAAAAGATGACAAACATAAACCTTGTTCAAGATGGCATGGAAACTTGGTCTTGGGGCAATGTAGTCCCAATGGTTGATCTGGCCATATCTTGGTTATCTGTGAAGGACATCCCTTATATTTGCCTCTTTACTCACTTCAAAGAAAGTGCTTTGAGCAATTCATCATCATTAAGCAGCATGATTTGGGTAGTTTCTGCAGTAATGCACATGCTTTCTTCCATCTTTCATAGAATAAGCCCCAAAAATGCTCATTATGGTGATAACCCTACAGTCCTGCCATGGTTGCCACAATTCGCTCCAAAAGTTGGCATCGAGCTTGTGAAAAATGAAATTCTGAGTTTTAGTGGTTTAGGTGATAGTATTCCCAAGGCCTCTAGTTTATCTGAAGCACTATGTTATTTGAGGCATCTTGGTAATCTCGATGTTTCATTGTCTTCCACAAGCTGTCTTCTTGGTTTAGTTCGACTTGGCTCTTTGGTTGATAAGTGTATTCAGGGAGCAAGAAATGGATGTGACTTCATGACAAGTGGTGGCTCAGAGATCCAAGAAAGAATATTGGCAGAGGGGATGACTAAATGGGCTAAAGAGGACCTCACAAAAGTGTTGGATGCATTTGGCAACTTGGTTTGCTGTGAATGGCAAGTAGTACAATCTGTTGAGTCATTTGGCAGAGGAGGACCTGCGCCTGGTGTTGGTTCAGGTTGGGGCTCTGCCGGTGGAGGTTTTTGGTCATTAAACGTTTTGCAAGCTCAAACAGATGCACAACTGGTCTTGGAACTATTTGGAGTCTTACCAATCTTACACGAGGAAGATCTTGCATCTGCAGAAGTGCTGAACTCTGCAGTTGTAAAATCTTCTGATGCAATGATGCTTGCTTTACATAGAGTGAATTATGTTCTCTCTGTTTGTTTGGTTGCAGGTCCTGGGGTTAAAGGTGTTGTGGAGGATGCTTTGTGCATTTTGCTTCAGCCTATTGTATTGAAATATCTAGGTTTATGCCTGCATCATTACTTAATACATGACAACAAACATAGAACTTTTAGATGGCAATATGAGGAACAGGACTATGTTCTCATGAGTAAGATACTGAAGTCTCATTTCATTGAACGGTGGTTAACTACAAAGAAGAAAGCATCAGGAAATATAGATGGGCACAATAAGAGTCATTGCTTGCAAAGGAAAAGCAATGTTTTGGAAACAATTCATGAGGGTCAGGAGGGCCAAGAGACACCAGACGTACCTTACAAACTTGCAGAATGCAGTTCCTTTTATATGCCATGGGCTCAGCAAAGGCTTCCAATTCCTATTCATTGGTTTCTTAGTGCAGTTTGCAGCATTGGGGAGATGAAAAGCTTGTTAGTCCTTTCATCAAAAGAACTTCTTGAGTTGGCAAAAGGTGGCCTCTTCTTACTCTTATGTCTGGAAGCTTTGTCAATATTTTTATTTTCTGCTGATACAGAATCTCCAGTCTTCAATGTTCCATTAGCATGGAAGCTCCATGCTTTATCTATGTCTCTGCGTGTAAATATGATTGCACTTGAAGATAATGGTACGAGAGAAATGTTTGAATCCTTGCAAGAATTGTATGGAAAACAGCTTGATGACTTGAGATATAAACAGAAGAAACAAGAACTTGAGGATTCTTTAATGAGCTTACCCAAAACAAATAAGATTGCTGATGGTCTACTATGTTTCCAATCACAAGTTTTTGATGGGTACTCTACTTTTGTTGAGGACCTTATTGAGCAGTTTGGTTCTGTTTCATATGGTGACATAATTTTTGCCCGGCAAGTGACTATTTATTTGCATCAATCTGTAGATATAACTGTCAGGCTTGCTGCATGGAACTCATTGTCTAATAATCATTTGCTTGAGCTCTTGCCTACCTTAGAAACATGCTTGGCTCAAGCTGAAGGATACTTGGAGCCTCCCGAGGTAATGAATGACACTTAATCTATGTTCTCTTGTTGCATTACTTGCAAATAGGTGCATTAATGGCTTATACAAGAGCTAAGAAGAGATGAATGATGGATTCTCGTTTGCTCTCAAAGACAATTCCTAGGTTTCTCCCAAGTCTTTCACATCCTAAACTGCATGTTTGAGTGAAATGGCTATTAATTTTCATAGTTTAGGTCTCCATCTTTAGTTATCTCTACTGTTTGTTTACTTGTAGTTAATCAGTACCAATGGAACACATGTTACCTCATTAAGATCCATGTGGAAGTAGAGTCTTACAGGGAAACTACTGCAGGAGAACGAAGGGATTCTGGAGGCTTATACAAAGTCATGGACTTCTGGTTGTCTTGATAGAGCTTACACCCGTGGCTCGATCGCATTCATTTTGGCTCTGCATCACCTCAACTCCTTCTTGTTCAAGTCCGAGACTCTTGAGAAGCTCAAATTGCGCAACAAGTTGACAAAAGCTCTCCTCCGTAGCTGTTCTCACAAGCAGCATAGTGATGTAAGTGAACCAGTTATTTTAACTGTGCAGTAGTTTTCTACCATGGAGTAGATGACAAAAACCTTCACTTCTTGAGGTGAATAGAAACAGGTTCTTTGACATCTTCTTGTATGCCTTTGCAGGGCATGCTGATCCAGCTTGTGCAATATAAGCTGCCCCCGTCGCAAGATCCATTGCGTCCGTTGGAGCTGAAGCAACGACTCGTGGTACTGAACGAAGCTTGCGAAGGGAATAGCTCGCTTCTTGCAGTGATCGACAACCTAAAGTCTGCATTAGAAAGATGACACCATCTTCAGGTTTTGAACATTTTGCCTACTCTTTAACCTGCTGCAAATTTTTGTTCAGCTCACTTCAGTGTTTATACAATAGTGTACAGTCTTTCTTTAGTTATCTTACGGATCGCATTATGAAGCAAATCAAGTCATTTGTAGCATTACCTTCTTACTCTACTGGAGAACACCTTAACAATGCAACTTCCACTCTTTGTTTAAAGAATAGGAAGGTTTATGAAAAAAAATAGCACATGGGTTTACAGCTTATTGAGTACAATAAATCATCTTGAGTTCGAATCTGACTTCTTCCTGAATAGGTAATTTGTAACCATCCATTCATCTCCATTGTTATATCCAAAAAGCTCGGACACCGACAGGAAGAAAGTTCTCCAGTAAGCAGTCCATTTCTTAGCAGAATCGTTCCCATATGTCGACTCCATGATGGATCTCACTTCATGTGATTGCTTGTCCATTCTCTTTAGCCACTCTTCACTGCATGAAAGTATTAGCTTTGCTAAGTGAAAACCTTAGGATGAAAAAATTGGCTCAAACCAAAGCCAATTTTGGCCTATGAATGGATCGGTTTGACATGATTTAGAAGATGTATTAGTATGTTTACTATAATTGGGTATATAGAGTTAAGTATAACTAAAAAAAATTAAATAAAAAATTGAAAATATTCAAATTATACTTTTTTATAATCAACACGGCATACCTAATTCAAAATGATAACATTTTGAATCCATTTAAGTTCAAAATTTGGATCAAATCGAAGATCTTCTAGTCAATATTAAGCTAGGGTTAAATTGACTTTGAAATCAAATTGTTAACAAATTAATAAATATCTCTTAGTCTAAACTCATCCACCTATATTTAACTTATGGGATTAAAATAACCCAATTCAAAAGAGTCCAAAATTAGTCAAAAGGAGCTTGAAGCAATTGTATGATGGGAGAATTACCTTGTCCTTGAGTAGTGTACCCCATTGATAAGCCAATGGTCAACAACAGAGACATCATCCTGTACAATTCAACACAACTCATATTTAAGTGCAAGAAAATATAAATTTCCAAAACAGGTTTTCATATTAGGGAATCAAACGAGAAAGCACCTTAAACAAGCAAAAGAAATGGTATAGCTCGTTTTTTTGTTCAGAATTTCTTTTTTTGTTCAGCAATTGACTTTATAAGATCTAATCACAACTATTCCTTTAAAGACTCAGACTAGATTCAAACATATGCGACGCAGAAATGGTATAGCTTGTTTTTACATTTCAAAACTGGTAGAACAAAAGACAATGTTAAGCTTGTGACACACTATGACTAATAAACATGGATCATGTAATTTTTTAAGGGAATTATGGAAATTTTTTTCAATAAATATGTAAAGATGGTGAATAAAAAAAATAGCAACAAAAGATCATTAGAAAGTATTTTGACATACTTGAATATTTAAGAATAATTGTTAATAGATAGAATAATAAAGTAAAAAAATTTATGTCATCAACCTCATTTAGTAGAATTAAAACTTCTTGTTGAAGTTGTTGCTTATGGCAAACTTCTGTAGAGGGACAAAGGCAAAATGCTGTAAAGTAATTATGATTCCTAGGTTGTATAAGTTAAGTTATAAACCTAATGTACTTATGACAGAACTATGAGAGTTGTTTGGGTTAAAACAAAACACTATGATACATACCTACAAATCAAATTTGAGATTTATCAAACTTTTGAAAAAAGCAAAGCTACAAAAGCATTACCAAATGGGCCACTCTTAATTTCAATGCAAGCTTGATAAACAAAACTGAACAAAAGTTTAAACCTGATATCACATTTGGAGGTTGGTAACCAACCTGGAAATATAAAAGCAAATTAGCAGATGGCATCGTTCCACCGCTGAAAAAATACCTAGTTATCCAATCGTCTTCATTCATGTCCTGTATTGAAAAATAGTTGTAAGGTAGAGTTCAATAGATATCAATAAAATCAAAGTCAAATTCAAGAAAAAGACCTAGAAAAATATAAAAATGGGCAAATAGTCGATAAGTTCCTCTAGTATTTTCCCTAGGGAGCAGATAGATCTCTTGCATTTTCAAAATAGTCAAATAGGTCCTTAATAGATTTTTTAATGTAGAGAGTAATTCCATCCTGAATTATCATTCACTATAATAACTTACCCGCACAATTATACAAACGGTAGAGATCTACATGTACATAAAAATTTATGAAAAAATTTTTTAATTGTAAATGCAAGGGACCAAACTACTCGTAAGACCAAATTAAAGAAACCTATCAATTATTTGCCCTATAAAAATTTAATACACAAGACTATTCAAACTTTTTAAACAAAAAATAATTTTAAACTTCTACAAATTTGACAAGGACATCAAATAACTCAGATAGATGACCACACAATGAATATTTGAATTGAAAAGAAGGAAGCTAAAAGTATAGAGAAGTTTTAAATTTGTAGCCCCGTAGCAACGAAGATTGATACCTCAAAATGATAAGCAAATGTTTTGTGGCAGAAGTAATGTATGAAAAGGAGACTATGGGGCTTCATCCACTTGGATATCTTCTTAAGAAGTGCTTTGTAGTTCTTCATATGCTGTCAACAAGAGTTTCAGGCTCTATATTTACAAACAAATACAAGAAATATCTACCAACTTAACCAAGGGCACACCTCAAACATTTCTATGCAGATGATTCGGTCAAATGATGCATCCATTTCATACTTGCTGATGTCTGCAACAATGATTTCTACATTCAAGAGTTGAGATTCCCTGTGAAACAAGAAGTTTTTTTTGTGTACTTAGCAATCGTTTCAAGGTTTTGAGATTGGTTAACATAAGAGAAGAATTCTAACTAATATTGATCTAGCAATAGTCCATACTGGAAACTTTTTTGAAGGTTACATGATTGTCAGTTTCTTACAATTATAATTGAAGAAGAAAATATTGATCTAAAATAGAAATATTATAACAAATAGAAAACCTACCTAAGGACTAGAAACTAATAGTAATCTTGAATAATGAGTGCGTTCTTGATCATCAAAAGCATCATCTCATATTTGTGTGATTTTTACACCAAGTAACATTCAATCCAGAAGGCATCAAAGTACTAATAAAACACCTCACCTGCACTGTTCATCGATATGAGCTTTCTGCGTTTGCGAATTGCATATCCCTGTAATTTTGCAGCTTTTGTATTTCTTTGCAAGATACAAAGAGAGAGAACCCCAGCCACATCCTAAGTCAAGGATTGCTAGTCCATCCTCTACCTGGGCTCTTTCACAATAAAGTTCAAACATTGCAACCTCGGCATCCTCAAGTGTGCTTGAGCTGTCTTTGAAATAACAGCAGCTGAAAAAAAATAAAAAAATATCATATATTTTGTTCTCATAGCAACTTCCAAGAAAAGTTGAATCAAGGTTGCAATTTCCTAGCAGAATAGTACTTGAATGTATCAAAAGGTAACAATTGAGCTCTAGAAATTGCTCTTCCACTTGCACATAACAGGATTGGTCTCCAAGAAAGATAAAAACCTAGTCTTAAAGGAATCAGATCCACCAAATGCCCAAATTTAGCGTACTATGCAACGGATGGCCATCGTCCAATAGCTTAAACTTATGATTAGTAACACTTGATTTTATTAAAGATCCAACATTATAACAGGATAACCTAATCTTAACAATCTCACTTTTGTGTTGGAGTTTCATTCACATTATTCATTCTACCTAACTTGAAGACGTTCAAAACGAATGTCATATCGAACATCAAATATGTTATAGTATTCACTCGTTCCATCACACATACAAATGATCTTATCATTTCATCATAATTGGCCAATCTACAAAAATCAAGTGCTACTCAATTAATTAAAGTTTATGAGACAATATAGAAACTTTTTAGTACCGTCAATTGTCTAGCACAATAAGAACTATTCATTCATGTAAATTTATCAAGAACCTTAGTCAACAGAGATGACACTATCCCATATGCCCATATGTGCCATAAACCTCATAAACTATTTGATCCGAGCCAAATATTGATGTGATAGCACTTGTTAATACTACAAAACGTATTGAAGGCCTAAAATTGAGTTCAACAAGTCATCAAGTGAACACTGATTAATCCAAGAGCTAAAACTTCGATGTGAGATTAATCTTACCATTACTTGTACTCAACGATGAGCCAGATAAATTCAAACATGCACTATTAGCTTAATCAACATGACAAATCCGTATAACCTGTATTTCAGATTCTTTCCAAGCACCAGTTTGAAAAATGATGTAGGTAACTCATAATGCTGCGATTTCGGCTTATCAGTTTGCACAGCTATAGGCATATCTTCCAGAGCTGCATCATGAGGTGAAAAAGCCACAATTACCTCAGATTGATAAACGAAAAAACAAAGGCGTTGACTAATAAGAAAGCATGGATTAAAGTTGTTATACAGTCAGATTGCAACCTAGCATCGGGCGATTTTTGAATTCTTACACTTCTTGAACCGGAGGAGTTGGGCGACCTGGAGCTCGGCGGAGGGGAGGTAGCCGAGGCGGAGACGGGAGGCGAGGAGGACGCGGATGAGGCGGCGGACCACGGCATCTGGAAGGAGGTTTCGCTCCAGCGAGGCCATGGCGGCGCGGACGGCGGCGTCGTAGGGAAGCTGGACCAACGCCTGCATCTCAAGCTTCATCTCTTCCGGAGGATTTCACGGGCACTGTCGCTTCAACTCTTGAAAGGTTCTTAAATCAATCAACGCCGCCCATTCTCTTTAACGGTGATTAGGACACCGTTTGTCCTTTATGTTTTTTATTTTTCCTTAATGTGATCGGCAAAGGCGTTTGCTTAGAGTGATATTGAAACGTAATATTAGAAAACAAAAGATGTAATTTGTAAAAATAAAATTGTTATTTAACACAAGAATAAGATAAGAATTGCAAGAATGTTGTTTATGTTAAAATTTTCATTTTTGTAGGAACTCTAAATAGTTTTACACTATCAGTTTCTAAAAAATATAAAAGTAAAGATCTTAAATTTATAATTCAATGATTAGTATTATTACATATTTAATTTATTTTTTTTAATTATATATATATATATATATATATATATATATATATATTATTTTAAATATCATATTAGAGATTACCCATAAATAGTTTTCCTTAAAACTAATTAGGATGTTGTGATATGATGTAGATGATGGTCAAATGCTTTGAAATAAACCTATCTTGTAAATAATTTTTGTTTTTGTTTCAAGCTAAGGTGTTTAAACCAGAATGATGCATGATAAATTAGACTTTTATTACAATATAATTTGAAATATATAATATTATAAATATTTAATAGATTATTACAAAATATTAAAAGATACTATATATTGATTAGAGTTAAGTAACTTGTGTGATATTTCATAAATATTTAAAGATTAGTATCCAAAGTTATATTATAAATTATTAAGTAAAATAGGTGATAATATGTTAAGTATTAAACATAAAATCCTATTAAGTAATTTTGTTACATTCAATTTACACATATAAAATAAAAAATTTATGACAATTTTTATGTAGAGTATTTTAATAAAAGAAAGAACAACCTTAATCATAAATTACTACCTAAAAAATAAAAGTTATAGAAAGAGTATATCATTTTCGTAATGATGACTTGTAGGTTCTTTCGTAGTTGGCATGTAGAGCACTCAAGTTGAAAAATAGTAATGAAGCGAAGGTTTTGTGTTAGTAGAGAAATTTGGCTAAAGGGGTAACAAAATGGTTGGCTAGGATTTGGAGCCTTGTTGAAGAGAGTGATGGGTTGGTTCTTTGATTGAAAGAGTGAAAGTGTGGACGAAGACTTGGGTGTGTTGGAGGAAGAGGGAATTTATTTGATTGCTGGCTCTCTTGATGGAAGGTTTTTCATATTCAATCTTTGTCTCTCACAATGAGAAGAAAAGTTATAATCTTTCTCACTAGAGTTAAACAAATACAATTTGCTTAAAAAGATAGAAGCATACGAAAAAAGAGAAATTTTATTTATTAATAACAACATTACAATGAGAAAGTATCTCTTATTTATAAACAAATAGCTCAATAACTATGTATAAGAAAAAAGAGAATTAAATTTATCTAAGAAATATATTATAAGTATAAGAAAAAAGAATTAAATATATCTTAGAATATAGTATAAATATTTGAAAGATTGAGAGAGCTCAACATAAGAAAAGATAATTTTTGAGTTAATTCACTTGGGAATCCAAAATAAATATTTAAAATTATAAGACATTAACTCTAAGTGGGACAATCATATTAAATAAAAATAATAAAAATACATGAAAAATTATGAATAGTAGAAATTATGTAATCATGCAACATGACGGTTAGATGTTTATGACGATGTGATTAGGATGCCAATAATGAACGAAATAGATGGAAGTGGTCAACAACAATCGGAGGGTGGGTAATCTAAAATTAAAATTGTTTTTTTATTAAAGTATTCCATAAGAGTTTTTCTTAAATTCTATATTTTATATTTATGAAAATGAATGTGACATATTATATAAATGTATTTATATATGTTATTACATATATACATATACTTATATTTTAAATATGCTCAATGAATTAAAGCAAACGAAAAGAACTGATAAAACAATAATAATATATATAATAGATTTATTATAATTGTATATGTAAAGTTATTTTTAACTAAAAAATTAAATGAAAAATTGCAAATATTCAAATTAGAATTTTTTTATAACCAACACACCATACCTAACTCAAAACGATAATATTTTCAATCCATTTAAGTTCAATACTTGGATCAAATTAGACATTTGGTTAATCTTAAGCTATAGTTAAATTGACTTGAAACATATCATTAACAATCCTACTAACAAATAATACATATGTTTTTTTTTATGAAAATAAATCCTTCAATTACTTATCATGATAATCTAATATGCTTATTTAGTACATTTTATAGGTTAAATTCAAGATAGATAAATTTGATGATTACTCAATATGAGGTGATTTAGAAAGTGTTCAACTTGTCTAATTTTTACAAAGTTAAAAAGATAGGAAAGATGAAGAAACAACTCCATTGATGTGTGAAAAATAGAATTTTTTTACTTTCTTAGGAATCATATCAAAAGATTAATTTAATATTTATCTTAATTATCAAGAACTTATACATACATTTATATTTATACACATTTATTTTTAGGGTTAAATTACATATATCATGACTAAAAACTTTAATCGATATCATTCATGAAAGTCATAAGTATGTGAAACTTTGTGATTGTATTTTTAATCAATAACTTGTGAATTAAGATTATGATCAAGTTGACATCAAGAAGTAAAAAAGGAAAGTTTTTAATAGCAATATTTTTCAAACCATAAAAAGGATTTTAGTCTTAAATTAACTTATAGAATTCATAATTTTGATTTTGGTTTATTTAGATGCACCATATATAAAAGTCTATTTAAATGTATACAATCTTAGGAATATATTTTTCAAAATTCTTTGAAATAAAATCATATTGTTATTGCCTATGCACACACTTTATGCTTCCATGTATACTTGTGTGGCACCACTGGTCCCCACATGTTAGGTAGCTCTACCATGCTAGCCAATCCACAACTTGTGCACTAATGTTTACATCTTGCACTATGTATGATGCCTAGTTTAACGAAAAATTACAATTTTGGCATAGCTATTATTAAAGTCGTTAAAGACAATTTGGGAGATGAAATGGGATCCTTTGTTTACGCATAATCTTCTAAATATTGAAAATAAATTATTGATCTTGTCAAATCTTTTTTAAATCTTCATTGAGCTTCCTTGCTTTATATTCTACATCTATAAATATGATTTCTATCATTAAGTCAAAACCAATTTGGGACCATTCAAGTGTATCTAAAAGGGATTTTATAATGTATTTAACATTGACATTCTCTCTTGAAGATGCTTTGACATGTTTTACATAATCTTATACTTCATCTCATAAATTCTTAGTTATGTTTTGTAACATTCTTATCAAATATTTTTTTAGTTTTTATTAATTTGTGATACACTTTTAGGTTTTTGTATTTTATTATTTTGGATAAATTTTATTTATATTTTTTATCAAAAGTTGTAAACTTTTTTTATGATAAGTTTTTTGGCCCAAAATGATAAGATAAGCTTAATTCTTCATAACAAAGGTAGACTTATATTCGATATTTGAGATTGAATTATCTAAAAATCATTATATATTTACTTCACTATTTACTTTTACATAATTCATATTCTTGATTTATTAATTTTGCAAAAAATTATAATTAATTTTCTTTTGTATAGAAATTGTAATGCTCCTATTTTTGACCACTAATATTAGTGGTTAAAAGTTTTAATCATTAAATGGCTTTTAGAAAAAAAAAATTAAAAAATGAGTTTTAAGCATAAAATTTTACCAACTATATGCGTATATAAAATTTTAGAAAAATTTTGATAAGACAAAAAAAATACAAAAACAGAATTATATTTTTTTATTAAATTAAAATGTTGTTATCAAAAAAAAAAAAAAAAAGAAGCCATGCACGTGGGAAACCCACACGTGGCTTTTCAATAGAATTTAAAAACATTTTATGCGTGTATTTCTTTCAAAATAAAATTATAAAATATTTTATTTTAAAAAATATATATATTTTTGATTAATTTATCTAATATTCAACTCAGTAGTATATCAAAGATTTTTTTTTAATGCATGAGCGCACGTGGGCGCACGTGGGAGGGGACACATCAATATGAACAAAAAATAATACAACACGGCTTTTTTTAACTATTCATCGTTTCCATCGAACTTTGAAACCCGTGTTCCTTTGTCCCATTTTTTATTTTTTAATTTCACTTAAGTCGAAATAAACAAACCCTTTTAAAGCAATATCAAATGACTACATGTGAAAGGCTAGTTTTTTTTTTTTAATAATAACCTTTCTTTAAAATTAAAATTTTTTCAAATTTTTTTAATAAATTTGTTTTCTATATTAAACATAAGTAAAAATAATTTTACATCTAATTATTATTATTATTGTTGTTGTTATTATTATTTGTTTTTATTATTTTATAGGATTTTTTTTTGATATAAGGGATCATATGTTTTAGAGTTTCTTTTTCTTGAAAAGTTCATGCATTTGCTTGGTATGTGGGGACAATCAATCCTTGATAGAATCTTTTACTTGTGTACTTTTGTTGTTTGCTTATTATATTTGTTTCAAATATTAATGCTTATATATTTAACTTAACTAATGAAAACTTTTTTAAATCTTTTTGTATTTCTCTCATTGTTATGATGTTTCTAAGGAAGTGAATTAAGATCAATTAATAATAAATAAAATTATTTTAAATATTAATCTTTCACTTAATGAATAGTTTTTTTTTTATTATGACCCATTTATTTACTATGCATAGGACTCAAGTATATCGGTTTTGTATCCAAGAATGCAAACTTTATTTGTTGTAATGGTGGTTGGTATATAATGAAATAAGAATATAATGATATCAATAAAATTAGAAATAAATAAATTTAAAATATTGATGTTTGTTAAATATTAATCAAAATAATATTTGCAAAAAAATTGTTTGAAATTTGATAAATGTGCAATAGTTGTACAAAAAAAAAATTAAAACTCATAAAACCAAATGATTGAAAGCATTGATGTTTGTTAAACTATGTAATGTTAAAAATAAAAATACTACATGATAAATAAGTTATTTTTGATTCTTTAAAGATAATAGCAAAATAATCATGTAATATTATATAATAAAAATTAAAAAAAATGTCTATACTAGAAGAAGACTCAACATGAAACTCGTCAATTATGACTTTAATGCAAACTTTCAAGATAAGTTATGACACCAAAAATGAATGAAAGCATTTTTTTCTAAAATATAAGAAATAATAACTCATAAAAAAATTAATGATTATAATTATTTTTTAATTTTAATATTTGATGATTAATGGTTGTGTGAGGTCAATTGAATGAGATCTTCATGTGGGATTTTCAAGATTTTTGCATGGACAAATTTAGATATGAAATCACCTAAATCTTTTGCAATGTCCCACCAAGCTTTATTGTCCCACAAATCTTTGGAGGGATTCTAAGATAGAACATTGTTTCCATGTTTTTGTCCATTGCTTTCCCTCTTCCATCCATCCATACCATGGTTCCCAACGTGTCCTTTTCTCCTCATTTGCAATGGCTTGTTTAGGAACCCAAAGCTTTTAGCAATGAAAAACAATTTTGCCATGTCGAAAAACTTCAAGGACCTTTGATGTTATGAACCCAAATTATTATATTAAGGTATTGTTTTCTTTATAAGCTATTCTATATTGCTAAAATACATCCCTTAATAAAGATATTATATTTATAGTTTTGAATCATCTCCTATGTAATCAATATGAGATTATCCATTTTTATATCTAACCCTACTCTCTACTAAAAAGATTGTCAAGAGTTGTGATGTTTTTTCTACGATATCATTTGTTAATCACTTATCTTTGTTGGTTATATCATGTTTAACATATGATTTGAAAATTTCTACTTAAAACTTAGTTTCTTTTTATTTATTTCTTTAAGATAAGGATGTTCAAATAATATGTACTTTTTCTCTCTGTTTGAGGAGCTATTTAGAATAAGATAAATCTCATTTTTTACTCAAGATGAAAACCTTAGCATTGTAGTGCAATTGTGGCACATAAAAAATAGTCTATTTTGTAGCAATGTCGCCTCAATATTCACAACCAAGTTGACATGGTTGCAATAATGACCATTTTTAATAACTATAGCTACATCTTTCTAATAAATTGTTTTGCATATGTTTTAGTTAATATGTATGTATGTGTATATATAGACATATATAATACATTTTTTTGTAAGTATAGATGAATAATAATGTTTGTAAGATGATAAGAATTTTTTTATATATTTGTCAGTTTTTTAAAAAAAATTGCAAATCAAAAACATAAATTTTATGTTTAAATACAGATACCTAAGTGCACAAAAAAAGAAAAAAAAAAAAAGAGTTCAAATGTATTTTGTAATGCAAATTTTATTTAGATAGTTTGGTTATTTCAACATAATTTGTAGATGAAAATCGAGTTGGCATGTCACAAAGCAAGTTAGCATAACATCAAGAGCCAGAGTTAAGTTAGCATGTCGCTAGTTATTAATGTTAAATAATAATTGATAATTATTAATTTTTAAAATTAATGATGTTCTTCTTTGTTGGAGAACTTTTTCTTGGTCAAATTAATATTTAAAAAAATTCAAATTTCATTATTACATAAATTCAATAAAAAAATAATACCCAAATAATTTAACCATTCATCTTTTGGTTCCATATTCTTTCGTTCTCCTCCATAAATTTCTCTTATAGATTTTTAAATAATATTTAAATAATTTTAAATTATTAATAAGTTATAATAAGTTATTTATAAAATTGAAAAGCTAATTTCTTTAGTTCATTGTATATCTATTTGTGTTTTATAGGTTTTTTTTATTACCATTTGTTTTCTTTCTTTTATTTTATATAAATATTGACCAAGAATGAAAAGAAAATTGTTTTTTAATTTTTTTTTGGAATTGAGTAGATTTTATTAGGTGAATATATAGAAGAACATTTGTAAGAAAACAAAGATTAACTTTCATCTTATCGAAGTAGTCATTCAAAATTATCCCAATTGTTCATTGTCATTGAGAATCACTAATAGCTAAACCTTTGCAATGACGACTTCAAATTGTTACCAAAACAAATAATAATATGAGTTTAAGATAAAAGATGAACAATGATGAAACAATAAAAATTAAACTTTTTTACTACTTCTTCATGTTAAATATAATATTTATAGTCTCCAAAAACTTCTAGATTGAATAAAAAAAAACTTCTAGATTGAAACAAACTTTAATCATAACTAACCTAATATAAATAATTATTCAACTAAATTTGATAACTACTAACACAAACTTATAATCCATAACTAACTTTAACCAAGTACATTTCTCATTACTAACTTTGATCATAACTTAATTCTTTAAATACTTCATTCATGCCAATTAGTTTTGATCATATTTTTAATTAAGTTCATTTGTTAGCATCCCCTCTTAAACTTAATTATCTTCCATTTATCTTTCCAAATAAGCACCAAAATTTATTGAAAAGATTCATCCCCAAGTACTTTAGTAAAAACATCTCAACAACTTAATATTATGTCTTTACATAAGTTAACCTTATGTTATTGTTCTTCACATTCTCACAAATAGAATAAAAATAAATATCAATATGCTTGTTCTTTGTATGATATATTGAATTCTTTCTCAAAATAATAGTAGATTTATTATCAATATAAATTTTTGTTACACTGATTTATACATTTTGAAACTTTTTTAACAATCCATGAATTCATATAGCATGACTAACAAAAGTAGAAGTTATAACATATTCTACTTTACAGCTTACAACTGTAGTAATAGAGTACTTCTTAGACATCTATGAAAATACAAAATTTTTAATATTAAAAAAATTAAAAAATAATTTTTTCATCGTCCATGTCCCCATATCACTATCATAATATTCAACAAGATGAAATATATTAGAATATGGATAAAAAATTTCAGAGGTTAAAATACCTTATATGTAATGTAAAATTTTCTTTGTTGTATTTCAATACTAGTCTTTTAGTTCATCCAAAAATTAGCTTACAAATCCAACTCCATAAAGAATGTATGATATTATATAAGTCAAATACCATAAACATTATATCAAACTTTTATAAAGAGTGAGATTTACTACAATGCATTCATCATATTATGCTGATGTTACTTCATAATCAATTGGTGTATTAACTAATTGTATTTTTTTATCTTAAATCTTTTAAGAATCTCTTTTATGAAATTCTCCTATGTGACAAATATACTTTTTTCAAATTATTTGATTTCTAATCTAAAAAAATAAGACATTAAACTCATATATGTCATTTTAAACTCTTTTATCATAACTTCTTTGAATTCGTCAATTAATTGTCTTTTTTGTTTTATATATATAATATATTCATATAGACATTAAATAAATCTATTGACTTTAAGATATGAGTCAATTCTTGAGTTCCAAACTCATTATACTTGTTTTAAACAATAGAGTATTTTCTTTAATTTTAAAAGTTTTCCTTCTTATCTCTTTTTCATATAGCCCATAGGTTGTTCAATATAAACCTTTTTTTCCTCCAAATAGCCATTTAGACAAGTTGACTTCACATCAAGTTGAAAAACTTATCATTTTTTTAAGCAATTATTGAAAGCAACAATCAAATAGTTTTTATTCGAGCAATAGGAGCAAAAACTTAATTATAATCCATCTTTATTTTTTTAGTATAACCTTTTGCTACAATTTTTTTTTTATTTTTCATTCTCTTATTATGCATTCTTCTTAACTTTATAAATCAATTTTATAACAATTGGTTTATGTCTCTTTGATAAATTAGTAAGCTCTCATATTTTATTCTTTTCAATAAAATTATCACTTCATCCATAGTCTTCTTCAATTTCTCATTTTTTATTATATCATTAAAAGTAATAATTTTTTCATTAGAAAAAAAGATAAATAAGATTAAGAGAACTTATTATCTCATATAAATCATGAATGCTTCTGGTCCATTATACTGTAAGATCATATTCCTGTGATGATGATGATGTAGGAGATGATGGTAGTATTTTTTTCACTTTTCTTAAAGAATTGTTCTTATATCATTATTAAGTTGCTTTTCTAATCCCATATGCCATCTTCTCTTTAGGTTCATAAAGTTTGTAAACTTTAGAATACTCTTATCATCTAACTTGATTATCTTTTGATCAGGTACGTGTGCATAGGGCTCAAGTATATTGGTTTTGCATCCAAGAATGCAAACTTCATTTGTTTTAATATTTGTTTTAATGGTGGTTGGTATATAATGAAATAAGAATATAATAATATCAATAGAATTATAAATATATAATTTTAAAATATTGATGTTTGTTAAATATTAATCAAAATAATGTTTGCAACAAATTTTGTTAGAAATTTGATAAAAGTACAATAGTTATACAAAAAAAAATTAAAACTTATAAGACCCCGTGATTGAAAGCATTAACTTTTGGTAAAGTATGTAATGTTAAAAACAAAAATATTATATGATAACTAAGTAATTTTTTGTTCTTTAAAGATAATAGGGAATTAATCATGTAATATTATATAAAAAAAATGTCTATACTAGAAGAAGACTCCACACTAAACTCGTCAATTATGACTTTAATGCAAACTTTCAAGGTAAGCGACGACACCAAAAATGAATGAAAATATTTTTTCTAAAGCACAAGAAATAATAACTCATAAAAAAATTAATGATTATAATTATTTTTAATTTTAATATTTGATGATTAATGGTTGTGTGAGGCCAATTGAAGGAGATCTTCATGTGGGTTTGTCAAGATTTTTGCATGGACAAATTTAGATATGAAATCACCAAAATCTTTTGCAATGTCCCACAAAGCTTTATTGTCCCACAAACCTTTGGAGGGATTCTAAGATAGAACATTGTTTCCATGTTCTTGTCCAATGCTTTCCCTCTTCCATCCATCCATACCATGGTTTCTAACGTGTCCTTTTCTTTATATTTGCAATGGCTTGTTTGGGAACCTAAAGCTTTTAGCAATGAAAAACAATTTTGCCA
Source organism: Vanilla planifolia (assembly GCA_023846275.1). Classification (NCBI taxonomy): domain Eukaryota; kingdom Viridiplantae; phylum Streptophyta; class Magnoliopsida; order Asparagales; family Orchidaceae; genus Vanilla; species Vanilla planifolia. The sequence continues at coordinate 4,583,512 of CM043877.1, forward strand.
TGTTGAAAACTTTAAGGATCTCTGATGTTATGAACCCAAATTATTATATTAAGATATTATTTTTTTAAAATATTTCATTCATGCCAACAAGTTTTGACCATATTTTTAATTAAGTTCATTTGTTAGCATCCACTCTTAAACTTAATTACCTTCCATTTATCTTTCCAAATAAGTTCCAAAATTTATTGAAAAGATTCATCCCCAAATAGTTTAGTAGAAATATCAACAAATTAATATTATGTTTTTACATAAGTTAATCCTTTGTTATTATTCTTCACATTCTCACAAATAGAATAAAAACAAATATCAACATGCTTTTTCCTTGTGTGATATACTGGATTCTTGCCCAGAATAATAGTTTATTTATTATTAATATAAATTTTTGTTACACTTTCTTGTACTTTTTGAAACTTTTTTTTAACAATCTACAAATTGATATAGCATGATTAACACAAGTAAAAGTTATAACATATATATTTTACAAGTTATAAGTGTAGCAATGGATTGCTTCTTAGATATTTATAAAAATACAGAATTTCTAATATAAAAGGCTAATTTAGAAATAATTTTTTCACCATTTATGTCTCCATCCTCATCACTAATATAGTATCGAACAAGATGAAATATATTAAAATAAGAATAAAAAACTTCATAGTTTAAAATACCTTATATGTAACATAAAATTTTCTTTGTTGTATTTCAATACTAGTCTTTTAGTTCATCCAAAAATTAGCTGACAAATCCAACTCCATAAAAAATGTATGATCTTGTATACGTCAAATACCATAAACATCATATCAAACTTTTATAAAGAGAGATTTATTATAATGCATTCATCATATTATGATAATTATACTTCATAATCAATTGGTGTATTAACTAAATGGTAATCTTCTATCTTAAACATTTTAAGAACCTCCTTTACGAAATACTTTTATATGACAAATTAACTTTTTTCAAATTGTTCAATTTCTAATATTAAAAAATAAGATATTAGACCTATATCTATCATTTCAAACTCTTTTGTCATAACTTTATTGAATTCTTCAATTACATTTTTATTTTATATATATAATAGGTTCATATAGACATTTAATAAATTTATTGTTTTTAAGATATGAATCAATTCTTAAGTTCTAAACTAATTATGTTTGTTTTAAATCATAGAGCACTTTCTTTAATTTTTAAAATTTTCCTTCTTAACTCTTTTTCACATACCCCATAGGTTTTTCAATATAAACATCTTCCTCCAAATGGTCATTTTGACAAGTTGATTTCACATCAAGTTGAAAAACTTACCATTTATTTCGAGCCATTATTGCAAGCATCAATCAAATAGTTTTTATTCAAGCAATAAGAGCAAAAACTTAATTATAGTCACTCTTTTTTTTAGTATAACCTTTTGCTACATTTTTTTTTATTTTTCATTCTTATTATGTATTCTTCTTAATTTTATAAATCTATTTTATACCAATGGGTTTATGTCTCTTTGATAAATTAGTAAGCTCTCATATTTTGTTCTTTTCAATAGAAATTATCTTTTCATCCATAACCTTCTTTAATTTCTCATTTTTTATTATATCATTAAAAGTAATAATTTTTCCATTAGTAAAAAAGATAAATAAAATTAAAAGAACTTATTATATCATATAAATCATGAATGCTTCTAGTTCGTTGTATTCTAAGACCATATTCTTGTGATGATGATGATGGAGGAGAAAATGGTAGCATTTTTTTATTTTTCTCAATAATTTCTTCTTCTTATATCATTATTGAGTTGCTTTTCTAATCTTATATGCCATCTTCATGAAACTTCACGTCATGACTTATAATACTATCTTCTCTGTATGTTCATAAAGTTTGTAAACTTCAGATCTACATCATAGCTAATGAAAATGTATGAAATACTCTTATCATCTAACTTAATTATCTTTTAATCAAGTATGTGTACATAGGCTATGCATCTAAAAATTTTAAAATGTGATACATTTGGCTTAGATATGCTTTATACTTCTTATGAAGTTAAGCTTCTAAATTCTTTATTAGATATCTATTCGACAAATAAATTACATAATTGATAGACTTAACCCAAAATTATTTACGCATTTTCTTAGTTTTTAGTATGCTTTGAGCTATATCAAGAATGGTTTAGTTATTTCTCTCTATTACTTTATTTGTTAAAGTGAATATTACACAATCAAGATCCTCCATATACCATGAATTTTATAATATTTCTCAAACTCCTTAGAGGTGGATTCACCTCCATGATTCAATCTCATTGCCTTAATCTTATAGCCACTTTGGTTTTTCAAAAAGACTTTGAACCTTTTGAATACTTGGAGTGCTTTGACTTTTCTTTTATGAAATAAACTTTTGATTTTATGTTAAAGTCATTGATAAATGTTAGAAAATAACAAAAAATTTTAAATCAAATTAAAGTAATTGGTTCATATATGTTAGTGTAAATAAGTTGAAGAAGTTGGTGTACTTTATTAAAAGACTCATTTGGGAAACTTCTCATTGCATGCTTTCTAATATACATCCTTCATATAATTTATTTGATATCTTGATGTATGACATCTCCTTTATTATTTTATACTTGATAAAAGTTTATGAGCACCAAAATTAATATATCCAAATCTCAAGTGTCATAATCAATAACTATCCTTTATAATAATACTTAGATATTTAATAACAACATGCTTGATATTGAGAAGAAACATACGATTTTACTCCATAAGAATATAAGTAAATTTGTTTTTCTTTCTTAAATAAATACTTTTACTTCTCATATGTATGCCAAATCTTTTTCCTAATAATTGTCAAAGACTCAAAATGTTTGTTTCTATCTTTAAAACATAATAAATATTAGAGATAAATTATTGAGTACCATCGGCCAATTCTATTCCACTGAATCCCCTTTTCATGGGCACATATATTTACGGCTAAGGAATGGGGAATCTTTCCCCTGTTACATAAATCAAATGTTTCGTTTCATTCAGGTAAAGCCATTTCTTTCTCAACAATGTCTTTTTCATTTGATCCAATAGCGTTCGGTTAGATAAGAAAAAATTTGATAAATACTGATAACTCTTGGTTAGAATCTTAGAACAGAAAGATTCCTTAGATAATGAACTATTGGTTCTACTCTTGCGATGAATCAACAATTCGAATTCTTTCGTATTTTCGATGAACCAGTATCTTTGAGTTGAATAAGAATCTTATCAATATTTTTTATTTACACATTAGAAACATCTCCAAATAAGACATGATAATCCACTAATTCATCTAGGTCTATAAAGATTTTTTTATGCCCATAAATATGATTGCTTGCTTCAATGTCTAAGTACCACGAATTTTTATTTATAGATTCTCATTCTCTTCTTATTAACAAAATTATTTCCTTTTTAATATTTTTCTTTTTAACATAATTGATTTTCTCATGTACTTGATTAGAAAATTTTGACCAATATTTTGAAGAATAATTCACATATTTATTACAATTATAACATTGAATATTTTTTATCATACACTTTGTCTCTTTCTTTTTAACTTTTTTCCTCTCTATATTGGTTGATTTCTTTGTAATTATTATAATTAACATGACCTTAAACATTTTCTCGACCATATCCATGGCTACAATTATGAATGGATCTTGACCTTTTTGTTCTTCTTTTGTTTCTTTTATTGTGAAGCTACTTTAATGAATATGTTCTAATAGTTGTTTATTTTTCCTTTGAATATGATGCTCATGGGCTTAGAGTGAATCCATAGGTTTTTTAATCTTTATAATGTGCAAGTCTTTAGACTATTCAATAATTATTATAATATAGCCATGCTTATTAGGTAATGATTGTAAAATTTTTCTATCATTCATTTGTCTTCAAATGCTTTCTTATTTCTTTTTTGTTGATTCACTATAGTTAGCACTCTTGTGAAATATTCTGAGATATTTTTTGATTCCTTCATTTGTAAGGTTTCAAATTCACCTCCTAAGATTTGATAATATACTTTTTTATTTTATTATCACCTTTTTATGTAATTTGTAATAGCTCTTAAACTTGTTTTACATTATTTGCACTAACAACTTTTTCAAATTGAACCTCATCTAAGTCTTGGTAAATAAAAAAAATTACTTTTTAATCTTTCTTTCTTGACTCTACTAACAATGTTTTTTAATTTTTTATAAGGGTGACTTCGTCTTAAACCTCTTCATATCCTTTATCAATAATCTTCCAAATATCTTGACTCTTGAATAATGCTTTCATTTCTATATGCTAATTATCATAATTATTAGTAAGATAAGAGATAAGAAATGTAATACTATCATCTTTGTGAGATCTTCTCTATGCTCTAATATCACTTTATTACTAGAAGAGTACTCCAAACAACAATACAAGTTTAAGATAGAAGATGAAAAAGGAGAAAATAATAAAAATTAAACTTCTTCATTATTTCTTAATGTTAAATACAATATTATAACTACATATATATAGTCTAAAAAAACTTCTAATTTAAACTAACTTTGATCACAACTAATCTAATACAAATAACGACTTAACCAAATTTGATTACTATTATAAAAAACTTATAACCATAACTAATTTTTACCAAATAAATGCTCGTAACCAACTTTGATCATAACCAATTAATTTTTTAAATTCTTCATTAATGCCAACTAACTTTGTTCATATTATTAATTAAGTTCATTTTTTAACACAAATCCCTCCTTGTTTAGCTAGAGGTTCTCATTGTCTCAATTAAAATACCCTTCTCTTGAACAATTCACATGTGTGTGCTTTATAGCACTCTATGCTGATAGCCAGAGCCACACAATGCTCGCATTCATACTCCTGATTAATCTTTAACTTCATCACATTGCTACATCTTTATTATTCACACATATCTATACACCAACCTTTCATCCACACAATTGCTTTATCTTGCACCCATCCAACCCTTATGGAATGCATTCATATATTGATTTTGTGCATCGAATTTACATCACATCATCATCAATTTTCTAAGTGCAATAATACATCAGGAGAAAATTATTAAAAAAAACAGATTTTCAAACCGCCCTCCCAAACAAGCATGCTTCTATCCTTGATGTAGTCTTTGCACTGTACCATGTCTCTCCATTGCCACGTATGCTCAATTTTGACGCATCCAAATGCATGATGCGATTAAGGTAAGACATGTGCACATAGTTTGTGATGGAAATAAAATATTGGGAGAAATTTGAAAATGACAGCAGAAAGCTTAAGGAGAGGGAAGAAATTATGAACTTTTCATTCATGAATGCATTTTTACAAAGCAACACTTACATCTATATATAGCCAAAAAACATAACCAATTTCCTAAATAATTCATCTTAACTCGAAAGTTTGTTTCCTAAAAATATTTAACAAATTAATAAAATACTTAAAATATGCTAACCATACTAAAACAGTGCTAACAAATCCTTAAAAAGTGCTAACCAAATGCTTAAAGTTTGCTAACATTACTCACTCTCAAACTTGAAATATCTGCAACCCTAATTGATTTCGTAATTCTTCAAACTTCTTTACTCCAAGCGATTTAGTGAAAATATCAGCCACTTGTTCTTTAGTACTACAATATACAAGACTTATAGTCTCCTTGTTGACATGATCCCAAAGAAAATGATACCTTGTCTTGATATGCTTGCTTCTCCCATGTTGAACTAGATTTTTTGCTAATTTGATGGCTGACATATTATCAATAAATATAGTTGTTGGCTCTTCTTGTTGATGATTAACTCTTGTAATAAATTCCATAACCAAATTACTTCACAAATTGTTGATGAAGCTGCAATATACTCTGCTTCACAAGATGAAAGAGCAATGACATCTTGTTTAGTCGATCTCCACATAAATGCTGATGAACCTAAGAAGAAACAATAACTAATTGTACTCTTCCTTTCATCTATATCATCTCCCTAGTCATTATCAGAGTAGCCACATAAATCTGTCTCACTTAGGTTAGCAAAATACAAACCATAATCAAGTGTTCTTTTAATATACCTCAGTATTCTTTTTGCAATCATCCAATGTGTTTCCATTGGATTTTCCATATATCGACTAATGAGTCCAACAGAATATAGAATATCAGGTCTTGTGATAGTGAGGTAACGAAGACTACCTACAAGACTTTTAAATAAAGTAGAGTCGATACTGTTTCCTTCTCCTTCTCTACTTATTTTCATTCTCACATCAAGTGGTGTTGCTATTGATTTATAATCTTTCATTCTAAACTTCTTTAGAAGTTCAGTAGCTTATCTTCTTTGAGAGATTTGGATTCCAGTTATAATTTGTTTTATTTCCAAACTAAGTAAGTATGACATTTCACCATTATCTGTCATGTCAAATTCATGCTGTATAGTTCTTTTAAATTCTTGAAACAATTCAAAAGAATTTCCTATATAAAGCAAATCAATTTTAGCATTCCATGCTCTTGGTGCTTATTTCAGTCCATATAAGTCTTTTTCAAATGATAGACTTTATATGAAGCACTCATAATTTTGTAACCTTCAGGTTGATCAATATAAACTTCTTCTTCTAAAACTCCATTAAAAAATGTAGATTTAACATCAAGTTGACATACCTTCTATCCATGATGTGCTGCAAGTGCTAAAATCAACTTCATTATATCAAACCGAACAACTGGAGCAAATACCTCATTGTAGTCTATACCATATTTTTGCTTAAAGCCTTTTGCCACAAGTCTTGCCTTGTATCTGTCCACTGTTCCATCTGCTTTATGCTTGATCTTATAAATGCATTTAACTCTTGTGAGTTTTTTTTGAGGAGGGAGATCAACTAACTCTCATGTATTATTATTTTCTATAGATGTTATTTCTTCATTCATAGCCTTTTGCCAATTTATATCATGCACTGCTTTATCAAAAGAAATAGGTTCATTATTAACAAAATAACAGAATAAGTTAGAATACTTAGAAGTTTGCTCATATATCTCTTGTAAACTTTTCATCTTTCTGCTATAGTCAATAGGACATGCTGTCTTTTGCATAACAGTTGTTCTTGAGGGAGAGTTTGTTGGAGAATTCAAATCATGTGTTTGTTGATTTTGAATTTCTTCTTCTTGCCTAAGTGTGATAGTTTTATCATCATTCTCTTCCTTCCACTTCTAAGTATCTTCTTCTACAAGCACAACATCATGGCTAATAAACACTTTTTTGGTTAAAGGATTGTAGAGTTTGTAGGCTTTTAACTCCTTGCTATACCCAATGAATATGTATTTTTCACCTTTATCATCTAATGTCTTCCTTATTATATTAGGTACATGTGCATATGCAATACAACCAAATATTCGAAAATGAGAAACACTTGGCGTATATCCAATCCAAGCTTCTTGTGGAGTCATATAATGCACAGCTTTAGTAGGACATCGATTCAACACATTAGTTGAACATGCAAGTGCTTCTGCCTAAAATTCTTTTGGCATGTTCCTCTTTCTCATCATTGTCCTTATCATATCAAGGATAGTATGATTTCTTCTTTAAGTCACTCCATTTTATTGTGGAGTAACTTGTGGTAAGTTGATGTCGTATGCCTTCTTGCTTACATAATTGAATAAATTCATTTGAAGTGTACTCACCACCTCTATCAGACCTAAGGCATTAAATGAATAACCCATTCTCTTTTTCAATATTGAATTTGAACTCTTTAAATATGGAGACAATAGCAGATTTTTTTTAATAAAATACATTCATATTTTTCTACTAAAATTATCTATGAAAGTAATAAAATACTTGTTGCCTCCTCTTGATAATGGCACCAATGGATCACAAATATATGTATGAATAAGTTGCAACGGTCTTTTAGCTCTCTAAGTATTATTCTTTGGAAATGGTAGACGATGTTGCTTTCCAAGTATACAAGATTAACATATATGATTTGGATCATCCAATAAAGGAAGACCTTTTACCATTCTTTCTTTTGCCAATAATTTCAAACCTCCAAAGTTAAGGTGACCATACCTTAGATATCATTTCAAAAAATCATTTGAAAGAAGCCCAAGATAACAAACTTCACTTGTTGACTTTAATTAAAGAGGAAACATACGATTTGTCTACATCTTCACTTTAGTAATATTTCTTTCTTTTGAATCTTGCTAAAGAAGATAATCATCCTCCATATGTATAATATATCATTTCTCAATTAATTACCCAAGACTAAGAATATTATTTTTCATATCAAGAATAAAATATGCATCTGAAATAATAATTGGAAACTCATCCTTTTTATAAAGTTTTATATTACCTTTACCTTCAATTTTCAACCTTGATGAGTCTCCAAGACAGGCACTTGCTTGCACATTTTCAATTGTATCAAATAGATGCCCTTTTCCATACATATGATTGCTTGCTCCTGAATCAAGAAACCGTATATCTTCTCTTTCTTTGCCCTCTTTTTTAGCCAATAAAGATATTGACTCTTCTTTTGATGTTTCAGTATAGTTTGATTGATTGTTTTTATGCCAACAATAAGAAGCATAATGACCAAACTTATGACAGTTGTAACATTCAATATTTCTACCTTATCATTGTCCTTGAGAAGCATTATTTCTTCTATGCCCATGTTGAGTGTAAAATTGATTAAATTTCTATTGAGATCTGTTTTGAAAATGACCTCTTCCACGTCTTCGATATGAACCTCGTCCTCTTCCTCTTGAATTTTAATTCTCTTTCGTCAAGGTGTTGTCTTCTTTCCAATTTAATTTTGATTCTAATTCTTGATTAATATGTACAACTTCAACCATTTTCTTTAGTCGTTGCTCATGCACTTATAAAAAACCCATTAGCTCTTCAATAGATAAACTGCATATATCTTTAGATTCTTCAATTGCTACTACCACATGCTCAAACATAGCATTTAAAGAACTAAGTACCTTTTCAATGACACGTACATCATCAATTTGTTCTCCATTTGTCTTCATTAAATTAATAATAGCAATCAAGTGTGAGACATAATCTGAGATAGTCTCATTTTCATTCATCTTTGCTTGCTCAAAATCACCTCTAAGGATTTGAAGACATAAACGCTTCACACGTTCAATACCTTTGAAGATTGTGTTGAGTTTATTCCAAACTTCTTTTCTTGTAGTCGCTTTTGAAACTTTCTCAAAAGTGGCTTCATCAAACCCTTGATATATCAAGAACAATGCCTTTTTGTCTTTTTTCTGATTTTCTTTCGACAGTTTCTTCTCTGCTTCAATAGCATCCGATTCATCAAAGTCATCGATAACAATCTCCCAAAGAACTTGCAAGCCAAGAAGGGCTTTAAATTGAATGCACCAATTATCATAGTTGTCGTTCGTCAATCTGGGAATGATTTGTTGCACAATTCCTGACATTGTAAATGAAAACACTCTTTAAAACAAACTCTGCTCTTCTCCCTTCGATGCTGCGGCATTCGATCTTCTTCTTCAAGCTCTAATACCACTTTGATGGAAATAAAATATTGGGAGAAATTTGAAAATGACAGAAAAAAACTTAAGGAGAGGAAAGAAGAAATTATGAACTTTTCATTCATGAATTCATTTTTACAAATCAACACCTATATATCTATTTATAGCCAAAAAAACATAACCAATTTTCTAAATAATTCCTCTTAATTCAAAATTTTATTTCCTAAAAATACTTAACAAATTAATAAAATACTTAAAATATACTAACCATACTAAAAAAAAGTATTAACAAATCCTTAAAAAATGCTAACAAGCATTTAAAAAGTGATCGCTGACAGTTTGGAGACCCGGAGGTAACTTTTTGTTATTTAATATTCAAATCAGCACGTCCAAAGATTTATGCATAGAACCTTTCTGCATGAGTATGCCCACGTTGGAGAGGCACATAAATTGGAACCCAAAAACAGACCCTTGGATATAGATTTGCCACCTGTCTTCCTTTGTTCCACTCCACTCTTTCACTCTCTATGCATCAAATGGTGGTGCAAATTTGAAAGTTCTTGAATTTTATTTTTAGTATTAAGATTTTCTGATAAGACAAGGAAAGGTATGTTGGGACGACGAAAGCGACAGAATATTTTACTTTACTTTTTTTGTTTGTTTTTTATATACTTACTTCTTGAAACCCTTTAGTATTATTTCTTTTAGTGCTATGATGTTCTTAAGTGAGAACTTTAATACTTTAACTTAGGAATTAAGATCATTTAATAATAAAAAATTATTATTTTTAATGCCTTCGTAGCTATGACCCATTTATTTATTTCTATAAATACCTGTCAAGAAATACCACAAACCCACTTCCATCCATTTCTCCTATAGGTTTGTCTCATAGCGAGATGCCGTCCTTCCCTAGAGCAACATTTTTTACGCTCACCGCCGTCATGTCTATCGTCGGCCAGCTCCAGCCGCGGCTGGGGAAGCTCCCACCCGACCTCCTCGGCCACAACATCGCGGGGAAGCTCCGCCACGACCCTGCCTCCATCGCTTCCGCCTCGTCAGACTATGGTAAGATTATTCGAGCTGCTCCGGCTGCGGTGCTCTACCCAACGACAGCGGCCGACATCGAGGCCCTGCTCCGTCTCTCCCACTCATCCCCGCGGCCCTTCGTCGTTGCGGCCCGCGGTTGCGGACACTCGACTCAGGGGCAGGCGTTCGCCCGGGAAGGGGTGGTGGTGGAGATGGCCGCGCTAGGAGACTACAGTGGCCGGGTGGCTGTGTCCGTCGAGGGAGGGTTCGTGGACGCCGGCGGGGAGCAGATGTGGATCGACGTGCTCCACGAGAGTCTCCGTTATGGGCTGGCGCCGCGCTCGTGGACGGATTATCTTTACTTAACCGTAGGCGGAACGCTGTCGAACGCCGGCGTTGGCGGGCAGGCTTTCCGCCATGGCCCGCAGATCTCCAACGTATATGAAGTCGACGTCATAACGGGTTGGTTTGCTTTTCACATATTGCACTTTCAAGCTAGGAAAAGGAAATATTTTTTAATAAATTAATAATTGATTATTTTAAAATATTTCATATTTTACTAAAAAAAAATTAATTAGGCGTTTCAAAATTTTGAGATTTCGTATTTGCAATTTTTGTGAAAAAATATGAAATTAAATAAGAAAAATCAAGAATTTTTTTATGACTTAGTTATCGATACAACATTCAATAAATTCTTATTATTTTGTTATCTATTAGATAAATTGGTATAAGAAAAATTATTCTTGTTGTGAAAATATTTTATTTATTTATTCATTTTAAAAGAAAATAAAGAGAACAAATATTTTTGTAATAAAATAAGAACTAACTATTTAAAGTGTGTAATTATGTTATTTGATTATATCATGATATTAATATTATGTTATTTTGGATGATATGAGCCTAACAATCTAAATAATGTTTAAGCAAATAATATCTTATTATTTTGATATTCAGTAAATTGTCATAAAAAATTAAAATATCTTTTAAAGGCCGCAAAGTAATATACAAACATAACCTTGAAAACGTATGTTTCAATTCCATTCTATTATTCAAAAAGATGTCACATGCGGTTTTAGCATTGGTGAACCCAAAAAGAGAAAGAGGTATCTTGATTAAAAAAATAATACTCTTATTGGGTTAGCGTGTCACGGTTCAACCATGCAGGGAAAGGAGATATGCTAACCTGCTCGGACAGCCGAAACCCGGACCTGTTCTTCGCCGTCTTGGGTGGGCTGGGCCAGTTCGGGATCATCACCAGGGCAAGGATCGCCCTCGAAGAGGCACCCCAAAGAGTACGTCCACCTGCCAACTCTTTCAGTAACCATAACCGACCCGTTTACCTAAAACTGACCCGGCAGGAGGATGCAGGTGCGCTGGACCCGACTCATGTACACGAGTTTCGATACGTTCGCGAGGGACCAGGAAATGCTGATATCGTCCCAGGCGGCGGGCCGGGGGTGGCGACTGGGCTACGTCGAGGGGTCGATGCTCGTCGACGACGGCTTGCGGAGTAATTGGAGGTCGTCTTCCTTCTTCTCCAAGGCGGACCTGTGGAGGATAGCAGAGGTCGCCGCCGGCAACGGTGGTGCCATCTACTGCTTGGAAGCTTCCTTTTACCACACCTACGGCAGCGCCGATCCGACTTTCGACGAACCTTCCATTTCCCAGGTGATCAAACGACCCATGCACCTGTACTTTAAAAAGTACTATTGTATAAATTGACTAATATTACAATTTCATTTTTGTCTCTCTTATTTATTTTACTCACAAAAAATAAAAAAATATTTGTCTTCATATTTTATTTTATTTATAAATAGATATATAAAAGACTCTACCTTCCAAGTATGAACTGAGAAGTTACCTAACATATTTCAGGAGGTTGAGGAGCTGCTTCACAAGCTGAGCTTTCTTCCAGGTTTTGTCTTCACAAAAGACATCACATACCCGAGCTTTCTCAACCGTGTGCACGACGGCGAGCAGGAGCTCCGGGCACTTGACCTGTGGGATGTTCCGCACCCATGGCTCAACCTCTTCATTCCCAAATCCAAGATACTCGACTTCGATGAAGGAGTATTCCAAGGCATCTTGAAGAAAGGAAAGAGCATGGGACCTATCCTTGTTTACCCAACAAACAGAACAAAGTATGTAGAAAAGCAATTAAACTAAGTTTTGAAACTGTTTAACAATTGAGTGCACGATACTTGGATTACAGGTGGGATGACAGAATGATAGCTGTGACTCCAGAGGAGGAGGTGTTCTACAGCGTTGGGTTATTGCTATCTGCAGAGAAGGATGACTTGGTGTTCTTGGAGAAGCAGAATGCTGAGATACTGCAGTTCTGTGAGCAGAATGGGATCAAGTTTAAGCAGTACTTACCTGTTTACAGAAGACGAGAAGAATGGAAGAAGCACTTCGGTGGAAAGTGGAAGAGATTTGAGGAGATGAAAATGAAGTATGATCCTAAAGCAATATTGGCACCTGGACAGGGAATATTCACATAGACAAAGATGAATTTGTATGGTATTTCCTAAGTATAACTTTTTTTATGCACTTCAAATAAAAAAAAATGCACATCTTGTAGTCAACCAAAAATCAAAGATGTTACCTCAATAAAGAAAAGAATCATACTGGTTATATGATGTAAGCTGCTCAAGGAATTTGGAGACCATTCGATATCAATCCTGCAACAGAAATCATGGAGCCTTAATTCTAAATTATTGAAAATAGAAACACTAATTTCATATTCTAATGTTTTTTCTTAAGTAGATTCATTTTCATCATTCTCGATCATGTGATATGTTTTCTCAAGTACAGAATTGTTTAAATAAATATTAGGATTGAAGAAGAATACAAAACCTGAAACCCCTTCAGATCAATCAAAAAGGCACCTTTTATTCAAAATAGATAACAATCTGATCAATAGTATTAAGAAAACTCTTCAGACAGCGCCTTGTTCTCCTTCATTGCCAAGAGCCGAAAGGAAGACACCTTTTCCTGCGTTCCAAAGAAGAAAAACAAGCGAATAAATTAAACCCAACATTGAAATTAACTTGATTAGATAAAGTTGAATCACTTATCAATTAACAAATTACTAAAAGGTTCTATCACTCGTCAAAACAAACTTAAGAAAACAATCAAAGCATGAACAGATTTAATAAAAGAAAAACAAAAGGAAAAATGCATAAGTGAAAGACCCTGGCACAAAGCAGCAATGAAGTTGATTACAAAACGTGACGAATTTCTAAATCAATTTCAATATTTATGTCTATCTGCTTGGTTTGATGAGTAAATATTAAATCACATAGCATATGAAATGATGGACCATCATATTTCGGTTGCAGAACAATAAAAAAGGACGCCAAACACAATTTGTAAACCAAGAAAACATACAATTCCTGTGCAAAAAATCCGTTGAAGAACATTGAAGAAAATTTAATTCCACTACAGCAAGTCTGATAAGAAAAAAAGACCATTTAGAATGTCGTTCGGTTGTAGTAATAGAAACGTTATAACTCACTAGCTTCCTTGTACCCAGAGCAGGCATTGAGGATGTACTCCTCTCTACCATTTCAAATGGCTCCGTTCTATAGTAAGAAGTACAAAAAATTTTCAAAAGAAGTGTCCTAGCATTAATATTTACAAATAGACTCATTCAACATTTCTTAATACACACTTCCAAATTTCAAAAAAAAAAAAAAAAAATCAAACATATTCCTAAAAGACAAATCTGATGTTGTAATATTAGTAAAATGATAAAGCACATTTAGTCCTTCAAACATATGCTGCAAAAGCTTGGCCTACAACTAAAGCATGTTTAGCAACACCATGCACACACTTCAAAGTGTGACTTAAACTCTCAGTATCTCTCTTAAAGGATATCCTTCATCTAAAAAGTTCAGCACAGATCAATCAATGTTAAGTCACAATTTGCAAGGCAATACCATTTTTAAAATCATTTTAAACAGAAATAAATTTATGTGGGAAAAAAATTTCCTATAATTACCACAATTCAAAAAAAATTCTTTGCTCTTATAAATAGATTTCAAATACACATCCTCCACCCATTTATCAATTTTTGTCTTCAAAATAATATTGAACTCAATGAGAAACTCTCATATATTCACATATATCTATAAGAATAACATCCACACCTATTGTGTTTACAGATCTTTTTTTATCATTTATTTACTTATACTATTTTAATATGTCAATATAATGAAGAATTAATTTTTTGATAAACTAATAAACTCATCTAAATCAATTATCTGATTATAATCTCAATAGGGAATCCTATCAAAATTTCTCAATCATGTAGATTTAATATCTTTATAATCTACTAAAAATTTTCAATTTTCACTTGTGATATATTTTACTCAATCTAAATCTTTAACATTCTTCTCCCTACTGTAGAATGTGTGCATGCTTATGAATGCACGTGTCTCTCTCTTTAATGTCTAATTTTTAATATAAATCTTACAAATCTATCTTGTTAGCATCAACAATTGCTTTTCTCTCTTTTTATCATGCTATATTATATCTCTCTCAATTCTTCAAACATCTACAATTGAGCTATTTTTCTTAAAAAAATTCTACTCTTTTAGATTATATTGTACTTAATTTTTTAATTTAGAATGTCCTTTTAAGTTTTCAAGCACATCAACAAATATCTTACAAATCCAAATAGCAATATCATGCCACATTTTATATGCTTCATCATTTAAATCCAAAGACATAGCTTTAAGACTATTATAGAGTAATTTCCAAAGATGCTGTTTTTTCTTGACATAAAAAATTTTAAGATAGATATCTAAGATCATAAGTCTATATTTTATTTTCTAGATATTATCTTACAATAGCATTGAAAAATAAAAGTAGAAGAAAATTAAACTTTAGGTAGAAATGCAACAACAAAAAGAAAAGAAAAAGAAAGAAAATGAATGATCATAATTAAATAAGCAAATCTATATTACTAAGAAACTCAACAATGTTTCCTATATTAGTCAATAATATCTATGACCCCACCAAGTTCCAAAGTTTGTTCTACAATAAAAAAAATTATAAATTCAATAAATTTAAAATCTCCATATAAGAAAACAAAAAATAGAATAAAGAAAAAAAGATTACACAATCATCCTCTGACATTTTCTTAAATTAGGTGCAACTCCAAGCAACTTAAATTCCAAGGACACAAGCCAAATACCCCGAAACCCATCTTGGGGTAACTTCAATAAAGCTTCACCATACTCCCAATTAACTTAGCTTATCTCTCTAGTCCACCAAACCCCAATGTTAAAGATAGCCAAGTTAAAAGTGAGCATTCAAGTGAATCAATTTGTTCATTTATTGAAGTGACTAAATTGATCAATTTTTTATTAATTAAACCTAACAATCAAGTGAAATTGAATTTTATAAAAATTCAAATCCAACCAAAAAATCAAAAATCTTATTTGAAAAAACTAGATTAAGGATTAAATTAATACCATAAATCACAAAACCAGATTAAAAACCATAATACATGTGACAACCCATTATTTTGATTCGTTCCTTTTTTTTATTAAAATATCAAAGTAAAACTTAGGAAATATCAAATTTTCTACCAAAAATCAAATCAACAAAATGCTATTTGTTAACCTAAATTTCTCCCTCTCCAATCACATCTAGCAACATGTCACCTACTTAAGACATTGCTCTCCCAATTTGCTACCAACCTGGCATCAAGGCAAACTTGTCTACCCTTAGGCATCTTTAGCATAGGCAAACTCCAGTGTATCACACCTATTTCTTCTAAATTCTTCTAAAAAACCCCACATAGTAAGCATAAAAAATACACTTCTCTACAAGACACTCACACATCTTCAAGTAAGTCAACTCATTCATCCCAACCACTTCTGATGAAGGTTTGCTCAATCAGGCCCTCCCAATGCAAATTAAGGGGGCTTGTCATCCTACCCAAATTGGCTCGATTATACCAATTCTATCCCTCAACAAGACCATCTCGCAAACCCACTTTTCCTCATTAATTTGTCCAATCACAAGTCATGTTGCATGTCAAATTCCTATCCTGAATAACCTGTTAGTCATTGACCTCTTTAAAAGCCCCCTTCAAGGTCATCACTAGAATGAAGATAATGGATGGTTTTATGAATATAGAGAGTTTACCACCACCATTGCAAACTCCATAATGTGTCTCTTTTATGTCATCTCCCCCCATGTACTTAAAGAAATAATGAAGCTTTTTTTGCTATTTGTGGCCATCCATAATTTGGATGATTCTGTGCTACATCATGTCACAAAGCTTTGACCCACTCGATGGATCCAAACAAACATTTCTACAAGCACAATTGGGATCCACACCAATACATGCAAGTCAAAGTCACTCTTTGATACCAACAATTTTACAATATGTTCATAGAGATATCCAACTCTCTCAACCGATTGGTGACATTCTGAAAAAAACCTACTTGACCTTCGGAGATGTCGAATTGGGACTTAAAACACCCAATTGCAATAGTAGAAGCTTCATCCTCAGCCAAAATTCCATTGCCAAAGACATGCTTGGTTTCTAATGTCGCACATGCTTCTACAACCTCAAGAAAAGCTCATAAAGAAAACTACATTGAAATATCCATAGGTTGTGAGGTTTGTAAAAGAGTAAATTCAACTTTATTTCTAACTGGTGACATTATTTTGTATTGTGAACCCTAGGAAGTTTGGTGCAACGATTGGGTAAGGGTGTCAAGTGGCTTACATACATCTCTGATCATATTTAGAAGCCTTATTGAGCAAAAGGTCAGACCATCGCCCTCACTCCCATCAATCCACTACGTTCAATCATAGGAGTCGAGCACTTCTGTCATCGTCATTGCATCTTTGCCTCAAAAATTGTTGATATCGACCTCTAATGGACACCCAGCTCAATGGTCTTTCACCTTCGACTATTTATGCAAATGTTTTTTTCTCTCTTAAGAGAGGAAGTGTTGATGACAAGCATGTGCCATCCTAACACATCTAGCAAGCTCTCTAAAAAGATGAGGCAAAACGAAGTTGAACTATTTCTTATAAAAAGTACTAGACAAACAAAACTCTATCAACTCTAAACTACCCAAGATGAGGTATTATCTCGTTCATGAAGCAACAATGATCTACACAAGTTAAACAATTAACAAGGCTTCAGTTTTTCTAAGTTTCTAATCCAATGACATAATTAAACCACATAACTTCACCATCTAAAGCACACCCAACCAACCTGCTCTAATCTAACATTCAAACTCTCAACTGTTTATCCCTGTTAAACTCAACTAAATCTCTCAATTGAGAACTTGAAGTTGGATTCCTTCCCTGAGCATCAACCATGTTGGTGGCCAATTACAAAGGCTTTGCAACTTAGGCCAAAGACGTTGTCACGAGCATAACCTTGTTTTGTGAAGCCAAACCCACAAATAATACAAGTGTCTCCTTGAAACAAAAATAAATAGATAGCAACATTGAAGACTCCTCCATATCAATGCTACCCATAGCCATTTCCTTGTCAAACCACGATTGGCCAAGCATTGCATCATACTTAAAAGCCAAGGGCTTTTGTCCTCCATCTAGTTTGCCTCAAATAAAAATATGCCCCATAAGCACCTCGCCCAAAACACTAAGCTAGAGATTCCCAAATATAATGAAATTCAAAGGCCTTGGCCGACATTCCTAGCTCTAATCTTGACTAGTCTAGTTGAATGAAGCCTAAGACAAGCAAAAATTTTGCATGTAAGATTTATTCATGTCTTTACAAGAATTCCTAGCTAGCCATGTCAAGAATTGTAATTATTCTAATTGAGGATCCTCATTGCATACAATAATAAAATTTTACTAAATCCTTTCTAAAAGCCCAATCTAGTCTAATATTATTGTGTGAAATTAAGGAACCTCTTCAACGACGACGACGACACGGTTTCTTCTGACGAGCTTTCTGATGGTGGCGCTATCCATGGAGTGACGCACTTGGGCGGCGAAGACCCGGCCCTCTGTTCTTAGAAAACGCTTAGGTATATTTCTGTAAACTTCCTCTGCTAGGGTTTACTGTGCACTGTTACTCTCGCGGCACGCTGAGGAAGACGCCCCTCGGGGCATGTTTCTTTTTGGAATTTTCGAATTTCTAATTTGACCAATCCACATTTAAATTTGGCCATCCGCGCGGAGGTGTTCAGATACTATTAATGGCCTATGTTGCGACGCGGAAAAAGTTACCTCACTCCTGCAAAAATTAGTTTGCGATTGGCGGTGAGTACGAAGATTTGGCGCGCGCTGCTCCTGGCTAGTTGCTGTTGTCTGTGTATGCTTGGCACAGTTTTTTTTACGTTTTCATTTGCTTAGCCAAAGAGTGTTAGCATTTGTGATTTGCTGCTGGAGATTTGTAATAATAAAGATAACATTGGCTGTGCTGCGTGCGACCTTGTTGCGCTGATGCCCTTCTATAGTTGCGCTATTATTGCTCTGCATATAGTTGACTATTGCTGTTATTTGCTTGCATAAGTCTATTGTGTAGGTAGCCCTCAATGTTATAGATTACAACTAACCTTCAACATCCATTTACTCTGATGCTTTGTTCTTCCTTTGGAAACTATAATGGGAACTGATTTGCAGTTTAGAATATGATGAGCTCTAAAGAGAGGAAAAGCAATAAGAAACTTAGGAATAATAAAAGTAATTCTCCAGAAAAGGACTATGCACCCATTGCTACAGGAAGGAATGCTGATGATACTGAGAAAAGAGGTTTGATTATTGAAATGTCAGTTATTGATAGAAATGATGGATACTTACTACACGAGTTAGAGATATTGAATATCTCTGCTGCTTCCACGAGTGTCACTGCGGCCAACCTGGATGGTGACGTGAACTCTGTTGCTTCGCTGGCGCCTATGGAGCGGGATGGTTGCGCGCAGGAGGAGATGATTGCAAACTCTTTGCGCGGCACTGGAAATATCGAGGAAAGTATTAATCACTCAGTAGATGCGGGCATGGTGCGGGGCACTTGCGTGCAGGAGGAAGAGATAGCGAACTCCTTGCGCGACATTGATACTACTGGGGAAAGTAATATTCATTTAGCTGAGACGAGCAGGGTGAATATGGGCACGATTGTAGGCGGCATGCTTGAGCGCGGCGGGGATACATTGATGGAAAGCATTATTCCATTGAATACTATAGGCAATGCGGCCCAAATAAACAAAGTAAGCTTTAAGGAGACGTTAACTGCCAAGAACACTTTGCCAAATGGAGCTGCGACTTCTTTTGTAAAGTCGTCCATTGATGTGAAGGATAGAGCAGCAAGTATGGCCGATGTTGACAATGATGCAATTATTATGTCAAATGAAGCATTTCAAAGGAACATAGAGTTCAGCAAGTATGATCGAGTGGGCCGAGTATAAGGGAACAATCTTCCTTTTTTTGTCATTGCTCGGGTGTTACAAAGGCGCTGGGGACACTATAAGAACTTTAGAATTCTAGATATATCCTCAGGCTGTTTTTGTCTTTATTTTGAATCTGTGGAGGATAGGAATGTTTTCTGGTTGGGTGGCCCTTGGCAAGTGACTGGCCAAGCCATGGGCTTAGATATGTGGTCCCCCAACTTTCGACCGAATGCTATGACTGCTATGTGCGCCCCATTTTGGGTACGGTTTCTAGCCCTCCCTTTAATTTACTGAGACATTGAGAACATACTGAGGATTGCAAAGTCGGTTGGTGAGCCGATCTTACTAGACGGGTGGATTGCAGATCTGCAGAGGTTGAGTATGAGGGATTACTAAGAATGTGTTTTGCACGTGGTCATATGGGCCATTTTGCTAATCAGTGTAAGATCGCGAAGTTGCGTGATGTTGTGCCAACACTTGCCGCAGCGGAAGCGCGGACCGCGCCTAATGACTCCGTGAATGCCTCAATGCCGATGGTGTCGCGCTGTAACGCCAAGGCACTACGTGCGCACAACACGCCTCCATAGGGTCCTCCTGCACATGCTGCGACGTTGGCTTATGTTGGGCATAGTTTGGATGCCAGAGTCTCTTCTGTTCAAGATGCTACGGGTGAGGGAAAGTCTAATAATTCAGCTAGCAATGCACAACTTACTTGATGCAATGGTTCCACACTGGACTTGCAGCAAAGAGGAAATCCTCCTAGTCCTTGGTATGGTAATGTTCATCAAAACATGAATCATCCTCCAAAGCCTGATCCTCTTCCTGCATCGACCTCTTCCCTTTGATGTCTGCCACATATGGGTTCTAGACTCTCCTGCTTGGATCCCTCCTCCTAGTGACAGAAATGCTTCTCCTCTGGCCATTGAGGCCTCCCCCCCTCCATCCACCTTGTTTGGTCCACTTGATGTTTTACGCGATCTCTGATGTGCCCAGTTATTTGAATTATTTCTTCGTGTAATTGTGAACTGTTTCTTACATCTTGGCTGCACCAACATCCACGGGCCAACGCTTTCCTTTTTAATGCTATCCTCCAAGTCCAGTGTGGAACCACTGCACCGTAGCATCCTGAACAGAAGAGACTCTGGCATCCAAACTATGCCCAACATACGCCGACGTCGCAGCATGTGCAGGCCGACCCTGCGAAGGCGTGTTGTGTGCATGTAGTGCCATGGCGTTACAGGGCGGCACCATAGGCGCTAAGGCATTCACGGAGTCATTAGGCGCGGTCCGCGCGTCCGCTGCGGCAAGTGTTGGTGCAGCATCACACGACTTCGCGATCTTACACTGATTAGCAAAATGGCCCACATGACCACGTGCAAAACACATTCTTAGTAATCCCTTATAATCAAACGGCTGAAATGATCTCCTCATCACCCTACTCAACCATATGCCCAGCTTTAAAGGCTTTGATAAGTCCATTCTGACACACGTGCAAAGGTCGATCTCTGCAAATCTGTAGTCCAACCGTCCCGTAAGATCGGCTCACCAACCGACTTTGCAATCCTCAGGATGTTCTCAATGTCTCAGTAAATTAAAAGGAGGGCCGAAAACCAAACCCAAACTGGGGCGCATATAGCAGTCATAGGATTCGGTCGAAAGTCGGGGGACCACATATCCAAGCCCATGGCTTGGCCAGCCACTTGCAAAGGGCCACCCAACCAGACAGCATTCCTATCCTCCACAGATTCAAAATGGAGACAGAAATAGCCTGAGGATATATCCAAAATTCTAAAATTCTTATAGTGTCCCCAATGCCTTTGTAACACCCGAGCAATGACGAAAAAAGGAAGAGTGTTCCCATATACTTGGTCCACCAGATCATACTTGCAGAACTCTATGTGCCTCTGACATGCTTCATTTGACATAATGATTGCATCATTGTCAACATCAGCCATACTTGCTGCTCTATCCTTCACATCAATGATGGACGGCTTTACAAAAGAAGTCGCAGCTTCATTTGACACAGTGTTCTTGGTAGTTAATGTCTCCTTAAAGCTTACTTTGTTTACTTGGGCCGCCTTGTCGGTAGTATTCTATGGAGCAGTGCTTTCCATCAATGTATCCCCACCGTGCTTAAGCATGCCGCCTACAATCGTGCCCGTATTCACTCTGCTCATCTCAACTAAATGAATATTACTTTCCCCAGTAGTATCAATGACGCACAAGGAGTTTGTCATCTCTTCCTCCTGCGCGCAAGTGCCCCGCACCATGCCTGCATCTACTGAGTGATTAATACTTTCCCCGATATTTCCAGTGCCGTGCAAGGAGTTTGCAATCATCTCCTGTGCGCAACCGCCCCGTTCCATAGGCGCCAACGAAGCAACAGAGTTCACGTCACTATCCAGGCAGGCCGCAGTGGCACTCGTGGAAGTAGTAGAGATATTCGATATCTTTAACTCGTGTAGTAAGTATTTATCATTCCCATCAATAACTGACATTCCAATAATCAAGCCTCTTTTTTCAATATCATTAGCATTCTTTCCTGCAGAAATTGGCGCACAGTCCTTTTCTGGAGAATTACTTTTATTATTCTTAAGTTTCTTATTGCTTTCCTCCCTTTAGAACTCGTCATATTCTAGACTGCAAATCAATTCACACTACAGTTTCCAAAGGAAGAACAAAACACCTGAGTAAATGGATGTTGAAGGTCAGTTATAGTCTATAACACTGAAGACTACCTACACAATAAACTTATGCAAGCAAATAACAGTAACAATCAACTATATGCAGAGCAATAATAACGCAACCATAGAAGGACATCAGCGCAATAAAGTCGCACGCAGCACAGCCAAGGGTACATGTATTATTATAAATCCTTAGCAACAAATCACAAATGCTCACACTCTTTGGCCAAGCAAATGAAAAGGAAAAAAAAAACTACGCCAAGCACACATAGACAACAGTAATCTCGTTAGGAGCAACGCGCGCCAAATCTCCGTGCTCTCAGCCAACCGCAAACGAATTTTTGCAAGGTGAGGTAACTTGTTCTGCATTGCAACATAGGCCATTAACAATATCCCAACACCTCCGCACGGAATGACCAAATTCAAATGTGGAGTGTTCAAATTTGAAATTTGAAAATTCCAAAAAGAAACACACGCCCGAAGGGCCTCTTCCTCAGCGCGCCACGAGAGTAACAGCGCACAGTAAACCCTAACAGAGGAAGCTTACAGAAATATACTTGAGCGCTTTCCAAGAACAGAGGTCTGGGTCTTTGCCAGCAAAGTGCGTCCCTCCATGGATAACGTCGCCACCAAAAAGCTCGTCAGAAGAAACCGTGTCGTTGTCGTCGTTGAATAAATTCCTGGATTAGCCCTATGGGTTGCACCTTGCCTCTCTACTTGGTCAAAACACAGTTTTCTATTTATGGTTGAATAATTTCATTGTCTTCTGCTATGGATAATCACTTTCACGATTTGATTGGATAAGTTTCACCAACCAAAGCAAGACAGAGTAAGTTTTTTGGGCAAAACAAAGATGCAAAATTCCGAAGGCAATCATTTTTTCCCTTCCACATCCTTTTTTTATAGGCAAGTGAATAAAGGTTAAGGACAAAAAGAAGAAAAAAAATAGCAAAGTCTAGGCAACCTGTGCATCTTATTAAAACTCTGTTGCATAATCCTCCCATTCTCATTCATTAAATGCATCTTCTATACTCAATGTTCCACAACCACCATTGAAAGAATTTGCCACAATTTGAAAATGCAGATCGATTTGGTCCTAATGGTTCCAATTAGTGTTCCCATCAAAGGATCACTAGGTAGATATAATGCTTCGTTTGGGCCAATCTTGGGTAAATCTTTAACAACGACCTTCTACTTCTATGCTAAGAGGGAGGTGGCCCTCTCCAACAGTTATGGAAAGTCCCAAATATAAGGGCATCAAATTCCTTGAAATCCTTGGAATTGTGCTACCACAACCTTTATTGCTTAAACCTCATGCCCAAAAGCTTGTCATCTCCACTTGGAGCCCATTAATTTATGGTTGATGGGCAACAATCACAACAAATAACCACTTCTGCTTCTCCTAGCTTTCTTTAGGCCTTGCCTTGGAATATGGTGTTCACTTGGTTGTTTGTGCAAAGGCCTCCACCATCAATCCTTAATGTTTGGGCAACAAATGTGTCATAATCAACCTCCATGTCGCTAATCTCTTCATAAAGGCTTTAAGTTTGCCCTTTAGGTTTTGGACTTATTAGGTTGGTTCCCACATTTCAATTACGATACCATTGTTCCCCTCAACAAACAACTACACTACTAACCCAAGCCCTTTTTGACAAGAGAGACTAACTTTTGGTTGAACACTTTAAAATTGTAGAAAGGGTAACCTATCCCCCAAATTAGGGCCCTCATCAAGATCTAAACATTGTCTTCCTAGCCTCCTCTCTCGTTCTCATGGACAACTTGAACGATAGTTGCCTCCCCATGCTGAGACCAAAAGAGTCTAGAGCCCAAATGGTCAACATTGCATCACAAGCCGCTATCCTATATTGTTTTCCTAGCCTCCTCTCTCGTTCTCATGGACAACATGAACAATAGTTGCCTCCCCATGTTGAGACCAAAAGAGTCTAGAGCCCAAATGGTCAACATTGCATCACAAGCCGCTATCCTATGCCAAGCTCCTCCTGGTCACAAAGGTGTTATCCACCATAACAACTTGCTCGTTGTGTGCCTCAATCGCTTGATCAATCTCTACAGAATTCTCTCAAAGATCCCCTCAACTAAGGAGACATGCCACTCTCTCCTATCGAATAGTTTTATGTTGTAGAAGATATCATACTCTTTACTTGTTTGTTGGCACCATCTTTTTTCTCGATACCTTTGATTATGAGTCTACCTAAGGAATAGCGAGGAGAGAGACAACACCTCTCTAATCTTGTTGAATCCCTATTGGCCCTTTTCATTGCCAACTCTTGATTGCTCTCCAAAATGGTGTCATCATTTCAATCCTATCGACTTTTGTATCCACTTTGCCATCTTTTCCTTCAGGTGGTAAATTCTTTCTTGAAGACATCAAGAAAAGTCAATTAAACAACCAATGAGGTGGGCGGCCAAACGATTGATCTTTGTATCATGTCAAGGTTTGTGGTGGGGAATTCTATCGTCTCTTCCACCTAGGCATGCAAGTGTACCTAAGGAATAGCAAGGAGAGACAACTTGCAACACCTCCCTAATCTTGTTGGATCCCTATTGACCCTTTTCATTGCGAGCTCCTGATTGCTCTCTAAAACAGTGTCATCATTTCAATCCCATTGACTTTTGTGTCCACTTTGCCAACTTTTCATTCAAGTCATAAATTCTCTCTTGAGAGCATCAAGAAAAGTCAATTAAACAACCAATGAGGTAGGAGGCCAAGTGATTGATCCAAATCATGTCAAGGTTCATGGTGAGGAAGTCGACCGTCTCTTCCACTTAGGCATGCTCCTTAACCTTGTCTAAAAAAAACTTTGTAGCAGTCACTTACTTGAGCCGCCAAAGAGATAAAACATTAGTTATAACAATGCCCCATTGGCTTTTAAAAAGCATGCTCCTAAGGAAGTTCACAATATCATCCCATTGAAATTGCTAAAGAAAGACTTTCATATGCCATTTTTGGTTGTACTACTATAATTAGCTAACCAATTCCTCTACTACACCACTACATTAAGGTTGATTTGCATAAGAACAAAGCCATAATGGTAGATGATATCTTCTTAATGCTATTTAAATGAAAACTTCAAGATGCATTTCAAGCTCAAGGAATCAAAAAATATAATATAAAGCAAATGTCTATAAAACGAACATAAGACTAACAAATTGACGTAATTTAGGCCATAAGAAGGACAGTTAATGTAATATATCTATTAAATTAACTATATTTTACAAGTTAATTGATGTGAATGTAATTTAATTAACTATTTAATATTAGTTAAATATTTTTAATATTATATGTTTTTAATTAATTGATTTTCCATAAAATTATTTAAGTTAATTTGATTTAATAATTAAACATAGCTAATTTTAGATTTATAATTAATTATTCATTAATCTTAAATAATTGAATTCCAAGTTAATTAATTTGTTTTAATTTTAGATTAGACTTAAAAAAAATTTAAAAGAAAAAGTAAATTAATTCTCTGAGTAGTTAATATTAAAATTTTATTTCAACCTAAGATTTGTATGATGCAAATGCAAACATTCAAGTAACCACAAAATTTTATTTCAAATGTAATAAACAATGCATAATAGTTTTAAGATTTCAACTAAATTATATACAAGCCTAGTGAATCATCGCTCATTGATGTCATCTACCCAATTCTTCATGTTTAATATAAAAGAAAGACCTCTCTTTTCCTATCCTAGGATTTAGACTCCGAGTTCAATTTGGGTTGATTCGAAATCTCTTCAAAAAGTCTGACCAAGAAAAGAAAGAAAATACTTCATTGCTTGAGTTTATAATCGAGGTGCCTATACTATAGGTTGCCTTCTTAGGAAGATGAGAAACAATTTCATAAAAACATCAAAAATTTCTAAAAGATTGCAAAATGTTAACATAAATCTTACAAGTTAAATTAAAATATCTTTCCATACAAGTTTTTAAAGATGATTAATTCTTAAACATGTAGAGAAAAGGTTCTCAAATACATAAGAAAGGAAAAGTACTGATAAAAGGTTCTTTTTTTTTCTAAAATAGGCTAATAAAAAAATGCAAAAGGTACAAATAAAAATTTTATTCAAATAAAACCAAGGGAATACAAAGGAACTAGGGACAAGAATGAAAAAGGACACAAAAACTCACAAATTAAAAGTTGAAAATCCATCAACGAACAATACCTCAATCCTAATGAAGGGGGCATCGACGAGCCAACTACACTGGAATCCATTTCCAGTAGCATCAATCTCTCAAAATCGTTTTTACTACAAATATCAAATATGCCAAATATCCACAAATCTGCCCTAAACTCCTCTTTTTATAGCACATCATACATCTTTCCCACCTTCCCATGCAATGCCAAATGCATAAGCTTCTTATAATCATGTTTTCTACAAATTTACTATTGATGTGTGCAAAATGATTAACACATGCACCTGTGCAACCTCCCTAGTAAACGTTAAGCAATTCTATGCTTGCAAAAACAAGTGCACACATACAGTGAGGGTGCGCTGATCCATGGGCTCAAGCACACCCACAACCATGCGTGCTCACGTCTATTGAAGAATAGCTATTGAACCAACAGCAAACCCATAATTACATCCATAGCTCAGCAAAACCTTGTGCTTGTTAGCCCACAAGCATTATACCTACTGCTACACGGGTGCGTGGCCCAAGCATTCCATGTGCATAAATAGTAAATCCACACATCTAAACAATAAATTTGCATAAAACATGGTTATAAATAGACTACTAGTGAAAAAATGCTTGGGAATGTGAAAAAAGTGTGAAATATACTATAAAAAGGGGGGTTGGGACATATTTGAAAGCTTGTAGCATATTTGACATTTCTAGTAAACAAGATTTGAGAGATTCCTGCGACAAGGAGAGCTTTCGATGTAGTTAATACACCAACACTGCCATCAGCAAGACAGAGGTGCTTCGCTTCCATTGATGGGTATATTTCCAACTGTTAATTTATTGGTTATTATGTCTTTTCTTTTTTGTTGATGTCATTTTAATTACTCTATATGTAAATATAATTTTAATTTATACTTTTTATTTTTTTTATTAGCTTATCCTTTAAAAAAATTACAATGGTACCCATTTCTTTTTCTTACATGTTTGAGAACTTGTTCACATATGTTAAAAATTAAATGTCTTGAAAACTTCTATAGAAATATTTTTTTAGTTAAAGTTCTTAGATCTATATGAACACTTTATAATCTTTTAGAAAGTTTTGCTATTTTTATAAAATTTGCTTATAATTTATATCGTACACAATTTAGCAAAAATCTTCAAACTATTTGCATTGTTTGTCAAATTTGAAAAAGAATATTAAGACAATTTGAATATTTACACGTGCATTACATAGATCTTAAGGTAAAAACAAAATTTTAATATAAACTATTTAGATCAATTTAGTTTTTCTTTTAAAAAACCTTTATTTTTTTAAACTCTAATTTAAATTAATCTAAAATTAAAACAAATTAATTGAAGTTAATTAATTTTGAACTCAATTATTTAAGATAAAAATCAATAAATTATAAATATAAAATTAACTATATCTAATCATTTAATCAAATTATTTAAGAAATTTTAAGGAAAGCCAATTAATTAAAAATATAATACAAAAAATATTTAATTAATATTAAATAATTAACTAAGTTACATTTAAATTAAATAAAGATTACCTATGACCTATGTAAGTTGAAAACCTTAGATTTGGCTCCCAGACTTCTGTGTTATATCAAAATACTCTTCTGTCATCAACATATTTAACCTTTTGTCTGTGATGAAAAGCCCAATTGTCATCACTGAAAAAGATCTTATGCCATTAGTGCTCCATAAAAGAAATTGAAAGTGTCAACTTTCTCTTGTGAATTATTGTGTTATAATCGACAATCTTCGATTCATTGTCATCACTACTGAAGAAAAAGAAAATAAAAGTAATGGAAAAGAGGAAAGCAAAAAAAAAAAGCAAAATTCATAAAAAACTACCCAATTCATAAGCCTTATCACAAATTTCTACCCACTAAATGATAGTATCCAAAAGTTCTGGTCCTGCACCCCTTCTTTCTCTACTTATGCATTATTTGCCCTCAACTTATGTTTTCTCTCTACAATTACATCATAAATCTAATCATTTTGATTGTTTAAAAAGTTGCCCATCACACACAAATTCTTAAAATGAATTCAATCTATGGTGCCATTTGAATAAAAAATATTGTTTTGCATGAGCAAACCCTATCCAAAGACAACAACTTAGAAAAACCTCCTTATCTATAAAGATAGCTCATGAGCTAGGACAAACCCCTTGTTCATGGCCAAAAAAGTAAAAAAAAAAAATTCTACGGTCGAACCAGGCTGGCGCTTCTCTTAGTCTTCTCACTTATTCATTGTCTTGGTACCCCCTTCTAAGAAAGCAAAACAGAGGCAGCTAACCTTTAAGTCGAAGTCCTTGTGTAACAAGACTATGCCTAAATTAAAAAGCGCATTGAGTGTTGGCTCAACCCCTCAATTAAAAGGTTTTAATTGTGACAAGATCACTTACAACAGTTGCTCCAGTATTAATATACATGCCACATTGGTCACCTTGAAAAGGTCCTATCACTTTCCCTCTATAGTCTCAACCATTGTTCCCTATTGGGCATTGACGAAACACAATCTCCACTCAATTGCATCAACCCTAACTTGCTGCTCCTCGAACCTTTACTTATCAGTCATTATGCTCTCCCATGAAATGTTCAACAATTTCCTTAAGGTTGCCTCAACCATGCCACAAATGTTAATTGTCAATAAAGCCTCTTCCTATTTTACCCTTACGATGCGACAAACAAGTCCACTTCATATTGGCTTTTTTCCTAATTCCAAGCCTTTTCTTTCACCAACAGCCATAAGAACTAAGCATTCTTCTTCTTGGATTATTTGCAAGTAACGAATAACTCTTTTTCGTTGTTCTCCAAGTCCTAGAAGAACATGAGCACTTTGCCATGATGGTCACTTATTAGCCCAACTTCTCTAGGTTTTATTTGGTCTCTTTGTTGCTCTCAACGAGTAATTTCTTCAACCCAAATAGACAGTCCCATTCAATTGATTCTAGATGACCAACAATTAACTGCACTATGAAAACCATCCTAAACTAAATAGCTACTTCTCAAGGTTGCTCCGCAAAGCGACAATGAGCATTAGCAAAGCCTCCTTTGATACTATCCCTAGACTAAGCCTTTGATTATGAGGCTTGCTCTAAAACACCAATTTAGGAATCTACAAGAAACTCCAAGTTCAAGCCCTTACTCCTTTTCCTTGGCTACAAATCTCACAAAAACCCATTGGTCAAGCAGAAAGATGCACCCAAGATTCCTCCATAAGAGATCAACTTGACCCCACAAATAGACAAATCGATTGAGAGTCCAAAATATTAGATAATGGGGGAAGTGCTCTTACTCGAGTGCACTCTTTTGTCCTATCCTACTCATAGGAGACCCTTTCTCTTCACCCTCTCCTCCCCTAGTTAAGGTAACTAGACAGAGACCACCCTCCTTCCTTGTAGACCCTCTAAGACACTTCTCTCATCATCCTCAGTACTGGTGCCACTCCATCAATGTCAAAGGAGAGACCTTCCTTTTTCTTCATCAACTACTTATCTACAAGCTTGCCAGAAAGCACGAGTTCCATTGCTGATGTACTTGCAGGGATAACTATCCAATATCACCTTGCAAATGTGCCACTTTCTTTATATACTTTTGCTATATATCTCTATATTTTATGTCACCTATATATTTTATGTCCTATGAGTCACCATAAGACATATTTAACAAAATTATGAATTCATTTGAATTGAGTTGGATTATTTTGTATGATTTTTTTAGCTAATAAGATCATATCATACAATCACTAAATTGTATAGTATGATCCAATTTTGATTTCAATAGTCAACAATGGTCAAGACCAACACATTGTTAGTCGATCGAGATTGACAATTACATTAAGTAATAGTCAAACCACATTGAGTGGTCTCCAAAGCACCCAAGGCATTCCAATTCAGCTCAAGAAAGTTTTTATACAATTATTCAATGTAATTTTTCCTCATTTTATGTGCCACTCTATCCACATAAATTCTATATCTACAATATTTGTCTGGCCAATTACAAAGTAATAAAGAATTTTTTTTTTAACAATAAGCTATTCTCTAAAAATCTAAGAAAAACCAAATAGGCTTATTTCAACTTTGCAAAGTGTTTTCTTCAAGATAGCTTGATACTTCTTGTTTCCTATTGTTGCCTTTGTTGTTCAATGTTTTTATGCTATCAAATAGATGAGAAACACTATGAAAATCTTCTAGAATGATAGTTCATATTCTTAGCTTTAACTTACATATTCAAAAATTTGACCTATTTAATGCTAGCTTTACCAAATGAGAAAGATCTTTAAAAACAGAAACATATTTTATTGCTCTTGAGATTTCAAACAAAACTATAAGCAAATGATCTTTGAATGAAGTGAAACCATGTAGCATGAATCACAATAAAATTTTAAATAGCTTTTAAATTCAGTGTTTAAGCAAAACAATATTTTACCTCCATGTAAAGCTCATCAAAGACAAACTATCCAATTGAGATAGAAAATCTAAGCTACCTTGGGCTAAGCTTGCTATTGGGGTTAGCATACTAAGACATGCACATAAACGCATGAAACTTTACAATCTCTATCATCATTTAATTATCTAAAAGTTTCATTTAGATCAATTTTTAGTTTGAAATTGCTTCAACATAGTCCTTTATCATGCAGAATTGTTATGCAAAAACTGTTTATTATTAGTATAAACCTAAGCCTAAATAAAGGTAAATATTCAAAACAATGATTTTGGGTAAATCATTTCTTAAGCATTCTAGAGTATTCCCTTTGTTTAATTGGATTAGGTTTTTAATTTCTAGCAACTTTCATAATATTTAATTTGCAAGCTAGCAATTCTTTATTTTTCCTTTTCTAAGTTAGTTTTTCACTTTATATTTGATTTCCTAACCTATATCTAATAAAAACTCTATAAATACCCCGCATTTGTTGTTTTCCCTAACCATTCCACTAACATCACTCTTTGCTTGGGTTGAGTCAACAAGACACAACATAGGTATGAGCATGCAGTTTTTATTTGTGTCATTTCAAATCCATTGCAAAAAGCAAGGAAAGTAATGTCACTCAAACTATGTCAAGTAGAGTGACAGACCTTAACTTTTGTCTCTATTCATGCCTTTTAAAGAAGAACAATAATAGTACTTGCATTTTTAGTAGACCCACATAAATGTTTAGATCTATTAAAACGAAAGACTTCCATAACCCGCATTTCTCATTCCCCAATATCATCTCTCCATATGTCACTTATGTATTCTAGCCCTCCCTAACTCTTACCAACATGACATCTAGATAAACTTCCTCACCTGTCTACCCTCAAACATCTCTCACACAAGTGTTTTCTACTATATCACACCCCTTTCTTCTTGATTCTTCTTCCCATCCTAAGGCAATAAGCCTCCAATAGAATTTTGTTCAAGACTACTTCTTTGAGCAATCCAAATTGTTCCTCCTAGCTACTTTTGATAAAGAGCTACTTTTGATAAAGTGATCCAACCAGAATTTACCTCCTTATCTATGTAAAGGCAATGAGACACTTGCCATCCTGCCCATATCGAATAAATCAAATAAGTTATACATGCTAGCGAGACCAATCGAACCTAATCGCCCATGGGCTTTTCCTTGTCAGATAGCCCATCATTTCCCATTCACCTCATTTTACCGTTGCCCCCTCACTTGCTCATTAATTATCTATTCAGTTGCCCAAATTGTCCATCAACAAGTCAGCCAATTGCTGACTTAACCAATCAAAGGCTTTGTCCAATTTCAATATTGAATGAGCTATCAATCATTTCCTTACTTAAAAACCTCCCAAGGGGCCATACCAAAAGGAAGAGGACGAACAGATGCATGCATAGAGATAGGATTATGCATGAAAGAAAAGAGTTCCACCACCATCCTTGTATAATTGGACACTGTTATTCTAGCAAGATAGCCATTCCAACTTGGAAAAAGTGTCTAGTAATGGTCCTCCCCTGTTTATACTCAAAGACATAATAGAACTCTTATTGCCATTTGCAATCGCAGTTTTTCATAACATTTTTGGGTATATTCTATGCTACTAATGCCTCAACTCTCTCCCATCAACAATCTAGATGATCCCATGCAATGCCTCGTCACTCAACCCAGCCCCACTCAATGAAGAACATCACCACATTCTTACAATCACACATGGGACCCGTTATCAAAATCACTCAATAGCTTTCAAGAACATCAATTTGGTTTGGCTTTTTCATTTTAAACAGATTAAGGCGTCCCTTTGGCCAGCCGATCCAACTGCAGTTTGTCGCATATTCAACTGCCTAGCTGTGGCAAGCTCTCAATGTCCTTCTGACTGAAGACCTCTAGCAGCATCTTCTGACGAGATGCCGCCATAGAAAGAACAAAACCCTATTCTATCGTGGATAGTCAGACAAACTAACCCTACAGCTAACTAAAACGACTAAGATAGCAACCAAACATACATAAATTTATGTTACGCCTCCTCCTCCGAACTGGAAGACCTCATTAACAGAATTAACTACCCAAAATTAATTTATTATATTCCCTTTCTAAACAGGAACGTCAAAATGGTTTCGACTATCCTTGAGGAAAGCCGCGAGTAACAAACGAAAAAAAATTTCAGTTGGTGATACCAGAGCTCGTAAAAGGTGAAGCAAACTCCAGATCACACACACACGTCCAGATCTCCTTGCTCCTCGTCAGTCATTGAAGCTTCCCGCACTCCGACCGCAAAATGCCGGGCGGAAGAGATTCAGAAAGAACACTAGTGGAAGAGAAACCCTAGCGAGATTAAAGATGCAGGAAATCGGAATCGGCGTTGGCTGAGACTGGCGATAAAACGAAATACCACGCTTGACAGCCACCGGAATTTATAGCTTTATAGGGAATGAAACAAATGACTTTTTTTGGATTTTATTTGGGTTTAGAAAAAATATAATAAAAAAATTAATTCATGTTAAAGTTTGATAAATGTTATTTTGTTTTAGAAATTATTATCAAAAGATATTATTTGAAAGATAACTTTGTTTGATGAACAAAAAAAAAAGTTTTCATGTGTTTAATGCAATTTTGAGTATTTTAATGTAATAATGACATAAAAATAATTTTAAAAAATTGTAAACAAATTAAGGTTATATTTGCTCATTGTTTTTTTTTTCAAATTGATATTTTCTCTTTATTAACTCTAGCTTTTTTTGTTTAATACAAGTTGATATTATTTGTCTTAGAAAAGCAATGAAATTATTAAATAAATGCCCTTGGCTTATTTTTTTATTACAAAAATCAACTTTCTCCTTTATAACACAACCTATGCATTTCCATCATATCTAAAGATCTTACTAATTTCTTTCAATAAAATAAAAATCTAAAAACAAAAAACATGCTCTAACTTATATTTTGTTTGATATACTAATGATTAAAAACTAAAATGAAAAATTAAAAATATATTAAAAAAATGCTAGTTTTATCATAATATTTTCTTATTTCTTATATTGAAAAAATGAGTTTCAAAACTTGATTAAACAAATATATAATTTTATCTCAAAATAGTTTTAATAAAAATTTGTGTTTAAAATAATCCATCAAATAAAATTGTAACTTGTAGCAAACGTATTAATATAATTATAAATTTAACACAAATAAAAAATTTAGAAAAATCAATTAACTTCTAACTTATCTCTTTTAAAATTATTATATAAAGCATTTCAAAAATATTACTTGAAAAACTCATTTCACTTAAGCATCAAATGTCTATAGGTTATTTGTTAATAGTTTTTTTTATGTAGATATAATTTAAATTTATATGAATTTTAAATATCAGTCTAAATAATTGAGTTATAATTCTATATTATTTTGTTAGTTGAATATGTTTTCATAAAAAACTAAAATCTATTATTATTTGATTTATTATATTTAAAATTTCTCTTTTTTAATTAATATTTTAGTGGTGACATGACCATGCTTAACTGATTACAAAGGTGGATGTAGCAAATTGTTGATGGGTGATGGTGATAATTATGATAACTAATGTAAAGAGCATTTGGCAATGCCTAAATGCCAGTTGACATAAAGGAATTAGTGTCATTATGATGTGAATCGTGTGAAATTCAACACACAAGAGAAGAGAGGTAAATTGTGCTTTTAACAAACTTTTTTTTAAAAAATTCTTTTTAATTAAAGAAAAACTTTTATGCTTAGTAATAAATATTTGTTATTAAAAAGATTATTCAACAAAATGAAAAAAAAATTACAAAAATAAAAAAAGTGTACTAATATTTTTTAGGTGGTTAAGTCAAAACTCGTGCCCTACATCTACTCCTGATAATCGATCAAGCTTCTACTAACCACTCTTTTTTGCTAAAGTCGATAAGGGCAAATGAAGTACAAATCAATGTTTCAATGAGAAACTATAATCCAAAAAACATTAGCTACAAAAAAAATTAAAAGCTTTACAAAAATTATTGCATAAAAAATTCTTACATTTTGAATCCTTCAAGTAATAGTGGTAAAATAAACTATTGATGTAGATGTTATCTGAATGATATAAAGTAATTATAGAAGAGAGCAGTAAAAACAAGAAATGAAACCCATAGCTCTCACAAGCATGTTGTGAAAAATGAATATCTCGATTTTGGACTTCTTTTGTACATATTTGAGCTTTTCAAGTTACGTCATCATACTTAAGTATTGTTACATAATCTCTATTATAATTCAAACAAAAGTATATCAAAATAACATTTCCAACGATTATAAACGATCCTTTTTAAGATATACCCATTGTAGAAAATAAATGAAGGAAGAAGAAAAGCAGTTATCATCCAATTTGGGTAGACGAAAGAGGCACCATCCAATCAAAATTAATGATTAAAAGGTCCTTATCTAATTCCAATGAGATTTGATATAGATTGTTGGATCTTGTATGCAGGATTGACGATGATGATGTGCAAGATCACTATTCATGAAGGTAGAGAAGCTATCGATCATTCGATCAAGCTTTTAACGACTAGATGAAATATACTGTTATAACCGGTAAAATATTATATGTTTAATCTTCAATAATTCAATTGTGGCTTGGATGATTTCAGATCGACAGTAGGATGAGCCAGGAGCTCAATTAGAGGCTGTTGGAATTTCTGAAATTTTCTGGGGATTTTTCAGAGCACCGAGGAAATTTTTAAGTAATTTTCCCTGTTTAATTGGATTTTTGGAAATTCGAAAATCTATTTAAATCGGTCCATTAGATTTTTAAACCGGAATTTGGTTTTTACCGCGCGTGAACCGAACCGGAGCGGTTCAGCCAAGGCGGGGGCGGTTTGCCGAGTGCGTTTGCGCGTGCGGTTGGATAAGCCGCGGATAAGCGGATCGGACGGACGAGAACAGCGGTGGAGATTAACCGGCTGATCGGGGTTAAGCGGCGTTATTAGAAGGTCAACCGGCGCTTAATGGGTTCTTAACGGGTTATTACCGGTTTAAGCGGGGTATTTAACCGAAACTGTTCGGCTGTTAGGGTTTCGAGCGGTGGCCGGAGACGAAGTGTTCGCGGCGAACGGCGATACTTTCCGGCAGCCTTTCAAGGGGCTTTTTGTACCTGGAGGTTCGCGGGACCGAGGAGAATCGATTGGTACCGATTTCGTTCGGCGAGGAGCAGCGGTTGGTCGCGTGCGAGCTTCACCGTCGCCGGAGAAGAAAGGTAGGAAATTCATATTTAAATTAGTTATTTAGCAAATTAAAAATATGGATTATTTTGCAAATAGCTACCGGAGCATGCGGATTGTGGTTTTTGGAAATGATTAATGCAAATTATTGATTTAGCATTTTAGGGTTTTCGGAAAATTATACCCGCCGAATTCGGAAATTTTACCGAGCATGTGTTGATTCGATTATGTGCTTTAATCATGTTAAGATAGTATCAAATGCTGAAATTTGTTTAATTTCATAGATTGTTAAAATGGGGATCGGATGAAACTTCGGCGGAAATTTTGATTGAACCTTAGAAATTAGTGGCATTATTGAAACATTATGATAGTACGAATGTAACAGCCCTAGTTTTCTCTTATTTGTATTTTTATATTTTTATAGAAAGAGCTCTCTGAGACGAATCCAACGATGTTTAATTTGTAATTTTTGGAGCTCTAATGAATAAATTATGAATTTTTGAAGATTTGGGATAAATTTGTAACGTAGAGGATAGATATGTAATTTTTAAATGTCGGTTTAGTTCAAATCCGATTGGCGGAGGGTATATTTGCAAATATAATATTTGGAGGGGGTTTTCTGC
The DNA here is from genome assembly GCA_023846275.1 of Vanilla planifolia. Taxonomy (NCBI): domain Eukaryota; kingdom Viridiplantae; phylum Streptophyta; class Magnoliopsida; order Asparagales; family Orchidaceae; genus Vanilla; species Vanilla planifolia. The sequence continues at coordinate 4,620,481 of CM043877.1, forward strand.
AAAATACGTTTCACGAACGTTCCCTATAGTTGGTTTCAGCCGCGGCTATAAAAGCCGATTCTGTGCGTTTGAACCGCATTTCTGCGCACACGACGGCGAGGCACGGCGACGACGAACTTTCGTGATTTTCGGCAAGCGACGACGACGGTCAACGAAGGTTAGAATTTTATTTGCGTTGTCACTTTTATAAGCTTTTTGGTGAGCGGCGGTCAGTTGGCCGGCGAGAGACGCAAGAAATTACTAGGTTCGTCGGCGAAATATTTCGGTTTCGCCGAACGCGAGAGAGAGAGAGAGAGAGATAGAGAGGTGGCGGCGTGAACCGGTCCAGGCTTTGGACCGGGTTACGCTGCTGAACCGGATGACAAGCGCGCGCGGTCCAGCGAGCTGAGCACGCCCGGTCCAGCGCCGAGAGTGCGCGGTCCAGCGCCGAGCGGGCGGTCCAGCGACGGCGTAAGAATTTGGGAATTTAGAAAGCTGTTTGGAAAAGCTTTTAGAAAGTTTTCTGCGCGGGCGGTCCAGCGCAGACCGTGGCCGATCCAGCGTCTTTTGGGATTTATTTTGGGGTGTGTTTGGGAAAGCTTTTAGAAAGCGCTGTTTGGCTATAATTATTTTTGTATTTTATGGGCTTGTAGGACATCAAGAAGAATCAGAAGTGAGTAAGACGGGTGGTACAACAAATTCAGGTAGATAAATTCGTAACCTGTGATATAGCACAATAGTATTTATTTATTTTTCGATACATGGTTTCTTATGTGCTGCATTACAGTTTTTCTTTACATGACTTTTATCTCATGGCTTGATATATGTTTTATGGTGTTATTTTCTGATTGAACTGAAAGCATAAAAGATGACAAAAAGGAAATTGAAACAAAAAGCATAATATGAGATAAAATATAATTGGTTGGAGATATTGATATGGTTTTGGCATATTTATCACATGTGTGACATGGTTGGAAAATAAAAATGAAAATTGGATTCCTGGAGACATTATCCTCACCACTAGGCCTAGCGAATGAGATCGCAGGGTATCGATCTTCGGATCAGATATCTGCATAGTGTGTATGTGTACCATGACCTCCGTATATATTGATGACACCAGGCCTAGCGGATGTGATCGCAGGGTATCAGTATTATACCTGCCTGGTGGCACTAGGCCTAGCGGATGAGATCGCAGGGTATCGGTCTTCGGATCAGATATCTGCCTAGTGTTATGTACTGGATGGATGCCGGCTGGAGGGTCATTTGATATGATGATTGGATCCAGAGGATGATGATTCAAAGGGAATCGAGCCCAGTAAGTATATAACATATAAAATAATGGAAATGGAAATTTGGTATACATGTTTATCTGGTTTACTTTTGATACTGCATGACATTTGATATGAAGGTATTCATATGGATTATTTTTCACCGCTTATGAGATGGATTTTGTTTTATCATGTTTCACGGCTTGTCTTCTATATATGGAGATTTATTTTACTTGGTTACATAATGGATTTATCTGCTGAGATATATATGTCTCATTAGTGCTTCATCACAGGGCATGTATCCATTACACCGAGAGCTGGGGATTATAATGGTACAGGAGAGGACTATACTCCTGACATGTGAGAGGGGATAGATTTTTGGTGGGAGTGGATTTGGTTTCATTTTGGTACTTTTTGGTACTTCAATTTTGTGGTTTATTGTATATATATATAGTATAATATACACATGTTTTCATTTCAGCTCCATGGTTTGGATTTGGTTAAAATGTTTTAAAAATATACCAGATTGGTTAGAGGGTTAGAATTGTCTCACCGTCGGGTCCCCACCTAGGCATGGTTTGTCCTCACTTGAGATTATTTCTTATGCAACATCCTTAATTTACTGTAGTTGGTAAGGTGGGGTGCCTGACAAGGTGGTATCAGAGCCTTGGTTCAGGATTAGGTGGAAAATGTGAGTGAGGACACTTACACAGCACATGCATTGTAGTCTTATATGTACTTTTAGCTTCTATTTCCGCTATAAATTTCTATATGCCTTCCTGGTTTTATAGGATTGTAGTATAATCAGGCCAAGGAGAGATCTGAGTCAGGAAACATGGATAAGGGCAATGGTAAAGAGCAGTAAGGGGACACACAACAAGAGTTGGCTCAAACCCTTGTTTCGTTGCTGAGATCTATCGGAGGCACCAGTAATCAAGTCACTGAGGCATCTATTGACCTGGTGGTGGATCAGTTCCAGCGGATGCATCCACCTTATTTTGCTGGAGAGGAAGATCCAATGATTGCTGAGAACTGGTTAGATCAAATGAATATTATATTCGAAGGCATGTCTTGCCCAGAAGACAAGAAGGTGGCTTTAGCGGTGCTTATGCTGAAAGATGCTGCTAGACTTTGGTAGAGTTCGCGCCACAGAACCAGATTTATGGGTCGGCCAATGAAAGAAATATCCTGGGAAGAATTCATAGGGGAGTTTGAACAGTGGTTTATGTCAGTATCTATTAAAGCCAAGATGAGGGAGGAATTAAGTAATCTCAGGCAAGGAAATCTGTCAGTCACTGCCTATGAACATAAGTTTGCACATCTAGCCAGATACGTACCTCACTTGGTAACACCAGAAGAGCAGCGATGTTATATGTTTCAAAGAGGTCTGCGTGATGATACCCGGGCAGCATTGGTGGCTGTACGGACCACGAGCTATATAGAATTATTAGAGAGTGCCCGTATAGTTGAGTTGGAGTTGGGCATATTGGAGACTAGTAGAGGGAGAGAAAAGGGAAGCTTTTCAGGATCTACATCCAGACTCACAGGGAGGAGAGGTGGTCCCAGTTTTTCCCGAGGAGGGGGTACTAGTTATGCCAGATTCAGTAGGTTCAGACCTTATGAACCTAGTACCAGTAGGACTAGTTTTGGTTCTAGTGGGACCAGTCGATGTGGGCGTTGTGGTAGATGGCATACAGGGGAGTGCAGATTTGATTTTGTGCGACCAATTAAATGTTTTTTATGCAATGAAATAGGGCACATGGCACGAGATTGCCCTAAAGTATCAGACATGAAAGCTGCCAATACCCCAACCAGTGGAGGCAGAGGGAGTGCGAACCATGGTAGAGGCCGTGGATCTATGGCAACTTCAGGCAACGCAGCCCATGGTGGGACAGCAGGCAGGGAAGGTCAGGCTCGCATTTATTTTATTACTCAGCAGGAAGCTCCACATTCTACGGATGTTATCACAGGTATGCTCTCTTTGCAAAGTTTACCTGTCTCTGTTCTTTTTGATTGTGGGGCATCACACTCTTTTCTCTCGACTCGTATATTGAGTCAGCTAGATATTTTGTTGCAACCTGTGAAGGACCTGTTAATAGTTAAAATGCCTGATGGAAATAACATCCAAGTAGAGAATTTTATTGAAGAAGAGATATACATCAAGGGAAGAAAATTCTTGACATTATTGCATATTCTTCCTATTACAGAATTTGATGTAATTTTTGGCATGGATTGGCTGTTTGATCATAAAGTGAAAATTGATTGCTATGAAAAGCGGATTGAAATTCAAATCCCTGGGGAAGATAAATTAATTTACTTCGGCCAAGGAAGGAAAATTCCTTTAATATCTATGCTCAAGGCACAAAAGCTACTTGGCAAAGGATGCGAAGGATGCTTGGTATCTATTGTGGATTTGGACATGAAATTTTGTAAACCCACAGAGGTACCAGTTGTTCAGGAATATCTAGACATTTTTCCAGAAGAGTTGCCTGGATTACCTCCTGATAGAGAAATAGAATTTGAAATTCAGTTGATTCCAGGCGCTGAGCCAATTTCCAAAGCTCCTTATCGTATGGCACTAGCCGAGCTTCAAGAATTAAAGGTGCAAATTCAGGAATTATTAGACAATGGATTTATCAGACCCAGTGTATCCCCATGGGGTGCACCTATTTTGCTTGTGAAGAAGAAAGATGGTAGTCTTCGCATGTGTATTGACTACCGGGAAATCAACAAAATTACTATCAAAAAACAAATATCCTTTGCCGCGGATTGATGATCTATTTGATCAGTTGCAAGGAGCAGCAATATTTTCAAAAATTGACCTGAGATCTGGATATCATCAACTAAAAATTAAGACAGAAGATGTTTCCAAAACAGCTTTCAGGACCAGGTATGGGCACTATGAATTTTTAGTGCTACCTTTTGGACTGACAAATGCACCAGCAGCTTTTATGGATTTGATGAATCACGTGTTCAAGAAATATTTAGATCAGTTTATCATTATCTTCATTGATGATATATTGATATATTCTAAATCCCTAGAAGAACATGCTGCACATCTACATTTAACATTGCAGACTTTGAAAGAAAATCAGCTATTTGCTAAATTCTCTAAATGCAAATTTTGGCTGTCCAAGGTATTGTTTTTGGGGCATGTAGTGAGTGCAGAAGGAATCTCAGTTGATCCTCAGAAGATTTCTGCCATTGTAGATTGGCCAAGGCCTACAACAGTAACAGAAGTTAGAAGTTTCTTGGGTTTGGCTGGGTATTACAGAAAGTTTGTGAAAGGCTTTTCCCAAATAGCCTCACCCTTAACAAATTTGATGCGAAAAGCAATAAAGTTTGAATGGGATGCAGCTTGTGAGGATAGCTTCCAAATATTGAAGAATAAATTGGTTTCAGCCCCAATTCTAACATTACCAGAAGGCACAGAAGGTTATCATATATACAGTGATGCATCTTTGCAAGGTCTTGGCTGTGTATTGATGCAAAATAAGAAAGTAATTGCTTATGCATCTAGACAGCTTAAGATACATGAAAAGAATTATCCTGTGCACGATTTGGAGTTAGCAGCTGTAGTTTTTGCCTTAAAAATCTGGAGGCATTATTTGTATGGAGTTAAGTGTGTGGTTTTCACTAATCATCAGAGTTTAAAGTATATTTTTACTCAGAAAGAAATAATCTCAGGCAACGAAGGTGGCTGGAGTTTATTAAAGATTATGATGTGGAAATCACTTACCATCCTGGGAAAGCGAATGTGGTCGCTGATGCTCTTAGCAGGAAAGCTAGTATTAGTAGCATTTTGACTATCACAGAAGAAAAACAATTAATTTTTGAGATGGATAAATTACAACTAGAAGTAGATATTCGAAGAAATACGGCTTTGCTGGCACACTTATCAGTAAGACCAGATTGGTTGGCCTCTATTAAAGACGATCAGGGAGAAGATCTTGAATTGCAAAAGATAATATAGAGGGTTCAGGAAGGACAGGAATCTACTTTTCAATTGGACCAGGTTGGTTTACTTAGACTTCAAGGCAAGTTATGCATACCAGCACATCAACAACTTAGGGATTTGTTATTAAAGGAAGCTCATAACTCACGGTATTCAATACATCCAGGCGAGAATAAAATGTATCAAGAATTGAGACAACAATACTGGTGGCCAGGATTGAAGAAGGATGTTTTTAACTGGGTTCAAAAATGCTTAATTTGTCAGCAGGTGAAAGGAGAGCAACAAAAACCTGGGGGGTTGTTGCAGTCATTACCTATTCCAGAATGGAAAATGGGAGGAAGTGACAATGGATTTTGTGATCGGTTTGCCTAGGTCACCTGCAGGTCATGACTCAATCTGGATAATTGTTGATAGGCTAACAAAATCTGCTCACTTTTTAGTTGTTAAAACTACTTATTCTGCAGAGAAGTTAGCTCAGGTATATGTGAGTCAGATTATCAGATTGCATGGGATTCCAAAAGTCATTATATCTGACAGAGACCCTAAATTTACTTCTCACTTCTGGAAGAATGTGCATCAAGCTTTTGGTACGAGATTGCGTTTCAGCACAGCCTTTCATCCTCAAACAGATGGTCAGACAGAGAGAACTATCAAAACCTTGGAAGATTTGTTACGACTTTGCATCTTGGATTTTGGTGGAGATTGGGAAAGCCACTTACCTTTGGTGGAATTTGCTTATAATAATAGCCATTAGTCCAGCATTAGGATGGCACCCTATGAAGCACTGTATGGGAGAAAATGTCAATCACCTTTGTGCTGGAATGAAGGGAAGGAAAGAAATTTGCTCGGTCCTGGATTTGTTGAAAAAGCAACAGAAAAGATCAGAATTATTCGAGACAGAATAAAAACAGCTCAGGACAGACAAAAGAAGTATTATGACGCAAAACATCGAATGGTTGAGTTCCACGAGGGGGAACATGTTCTTATCAAGGTAAGTCCAACAAAAGGTGTCATAAGGTTTGGAAGAGCAGGAAAATTGAAGCCTAAATTCATTGGTCCTTTCCAAATCCTAAGAAGGGTTGGACAAGTGGCATACCAAATTGCTTTGCCTCCTCAATTGTCAGGTGTGCATAATGTGTTCCATGTCTCATCTTTGCGAAGATATGTTTCAGATCCCTCCCATGTTGTTAGTTATATGGACCCAGATATAGAAATTCAAATGGATTTGACATATCCCGAACTGCTTGTGAGAATACTTGATAGGCAGGAGAAAAAGCTCAGAAATAAAATCATTCATATGGTTAAAGTCCTATGGAATGGTCAAACGGAAAGAGAAGCTACCTGGGAAGTGGAAACAGATATGATCAATCAGTATCCGGAGCTTTTCTAAATTTCAGGACGAAATTTTTGTAAGAAGGGAAGATTGTAACAGCCCTAGTTTTCTCTTATTTGTATTTTTATATTTTTTATAGAAAGAGCTCTTTGAGACGAGTCCAACGATGGTAAATTTGTAATTTTTGGAATTTTGGATAATTAATTATGAATTTTTAAAGTTTTGGATATATTTGTAATTTCAGGATTTCAGATCCGGGATATATCTGCAATTTAGGATTTCCGATTTAGTTTAAAATCGGATGGCGGAAGGTAAATTTGTAAATATGGAATTGTCGGCCAGGCCAGGGTAGATTTGTAATTTGGAAAAGTTCAGGGGGTGTTCTGCAAAAAAATCACGAACGTGTCGGTACAAGGCAAAATTAACACATACGTGTCCACCCGGGCGAGGATATCAGCCCGGGTGAGTTAATCCTCTTAAGCACAGAAGCTGTTTGGAAAAGTTTTAGCGATTGCGAAAAGTTGCCGGAAATTTAACGGAAGCTGGGAAGCTCGCCGGAGAAACTGCGGCAAGGTAAGATGGTTCGTTTTATTTTGCTGTATTGGGGTTCTGTTGAGTGGGGGGAGAGTAAGAGAGGCCGGCCGAATGTTTATTTTCGGCCGGAGACGTATTGGGTTGCCGAAGGAGTGGCCGGAGTTGTCGGCTGCGAGATGCGGAATGTTTTTCCGGCAAACTGGTCGTCGAGGAGTGCGAAAGAAGTCGAGAGGAGCTTGGTATTTCCCGGAGAGGGATTCGGGGAAACGAGAAATTTACCGTGGAAGCGGCTAGAAGCCGCCGGACGCGAGCGGCGGCGAGGAGAGAGGGAAGCAGCGTCGGGTGAGAAACAGGGATGATCCTGTTTGAACCGGTTCCGGCTGAGGCGGAGGAGAGAGAGACCCGGTTCGGGCTGAGGCGGAGGAGAGAGAGACCCGGTTCGGGCTGAGGCGGAGGAGAGAGAGAGGGAGAGAGGGGCGGTTCAGTCGGCTGAACCGTGGAGCTGAACCGCAGGCCGGTTCAGCGGACGCGCGGTCCAGGCGCGGCGAGAAACAAGGAGAAAAATTGGGATTTTTTTTGGGGATTTCGGGAAGTATTTGGCAGGGCTTTTAGAAAGTTGTTTTTGTGACTTAAAACCTTTTTATTTATTTTAATTATTTTGCACATGTGACCTTGTAGGGACTCCAGAAATTGAGAATAGAGGTCCTGCACTAATAGATCCAGGTAGATAAATTCGTAACCTGTGATATAGCACAATAGTATTTATTTATTTTTCGATACATGGTTTCTTATGTGCTGCATTACAGTTTTTCTTTACATGACTTTTATCTCATGGCTTGATATATGTTTTATGGTGTTATTTTCTGATTGAACTGAAAGCATAAAAGATGACAAAAAGGAAATTGAAACAAAAAGCATAATATGAGATAAAATATAATTGGTTGGACATATTGATATGGTTTTGACATATTTATCACATGTGTGACATGGTTGGAAAATAAAAATGAAAATTGGATTCCTGGAGACATTATCCTCACCACTAGGCCTAGCGGATGAGATCGCAGGGTATCGATCTTCGGATCAGATATCTGCCTAGTGTGTATGTGTACCATGACCTCCGTATATATTGATGACACCAGGCCTAGCGGATGTGATCGCAGGGTATCAGTACTATACCTGCCTGGTGGCACTAGGCCTAGCGGATGAGATCGCAGGGTATCGGTCTTCGGATCAGATATCTGCCTAGTGTTATGTACTGGATGGATGCCGGCTGGAGGGTCATTTGATATGATGATTGGATCCAGAGGATGATGATTCAAAGGGAATCGAGCCCAGTAAGTATATAACATATAAAATAATGGAAATGGAAATTTGGTATACATGTTTATCTGGTTTACTTTTGATACTGCATGACATTTGATATAAAGGTATTCATATGGTTTATTTTTCACCGCTTATGAGATGGATTTTTTTTTATCATATTTCACGGCTTGTCTTCTATATATGGAGATTTATTTTACTTGGTTACATAATGGATTTATCTGCTGAGATATATATGTCTCATTAGTGCTTCATCACAGGTCATGTATCCACTACACCGAGAGCTGGGGATTATAATGGTACAGGAGAGGACTATACTCCTGACATGTGAGAGGGGATAGATTTTTGGTGGGAGTGGATTTGGTTTCATTTTGGTACTTTTTGGTACTTCAATTTTGTGGTTTATTGTATATATATATAGTATAATATACACATGTTTTCATTTCAGCTCCATGGTTTGGATTTGGTTAAAATGTTTTAAAAATATACCAGATTGGTTAGAGGGTTAGAATTGTCTCACCGTCGGGTCCCCACCTAGGCATGGTTTGTCCTCACTTGAGATTATTTCTTATGCAGCATCCTTAATTTACTATAGTTGGTAAGGTGGGGTGCCTGACACTTTACCACGTATTGATGATTTACTATATCAGCTGTAGGGGGCAACTGTGTTCTCCAAGATCGACTTACGTTCGGGTTATCACCAGATTCGGATTAGAGATTCTGATATACCCAAGACAGCCTTCCGTACTAGATATGGACATTATGAGTTCACAGTGTTACCTTTTGGATTGACTAATGCTCCAGCAGTGTTTATGAATCTGATGCATCAAGTTTTTCATGCTTTCTTGGACCAGTTCTTGATCATATTTATAGATGATGTATTGATTTATTCCAGAGATAGGGAGGCTCATACAGATCAGTTGAGGACAGTGCTCACAGTATTGCAGGAGAATGAGCTGTATGCAAAATTCTCCAAGTGTTCTTTTTGGCTAGACTCAGTAGCATTCTTGGGACATATTGTCAGTGCAGAAGACGTGGCTGTTGATCCTAGCAAGATACGAGCTATTACTGATTGGAAACGACCATCTTCTGTCACTGAGATCCGGAGTTTCCTTGGTCTGGCAGGTTATTATAGGAAATTTGTTCCTCACTTTTCTAGGCTGGCCGCTCCACTGACACAGCTGACCCGGAAGGGAAAATCTTTTGAGTGGTCAGAGAGTTGTGAGAATAGTTTCCTAGAGCTGAAGCAGAGGCTTAGTATCGCTCCAGTATTGATTTTACCTACTCAAGGGAAGCCTTATCAGATGTACACTGATGCTTCACATATAGGCTTGGGAGCTGTACTGATGCAGGATGGCAGGGTTGTGGCGTATGCTTCGAGACAACTGAAGGATCATGAGAAGAATTATCCCACTCATGATTTGGAGTTAGCTGCTATCATATTTGCCTTAAAATATATGGAGTGTCTGTAGATTGCTTCTCTGATCACAAGAGTCTCAAGTATCTATTCACTCAGAAGGAACTAAATTTGAGACAAAGGAGATGGTTGGAATTGATAAAAGACTATGAGCTGGTGATAAATTACTACGAGGGTAAGGCTAATCCTGTTGCTGATGCTTTGAGCAGGCACGCAGTTATGCATACTATGTTAGTCTGTGACTCTATACTAGACTTGGATTGGGATATTGAAAGATGTCAGGAACAGTTGTCTGTTCAGAGACTGGTTCACAGACTCAGCTCGTTGACTATTCGGGCTGACTGGTTATCTGAGATGCGTGATCTTCAGCTTTGTGATGAAGAGCTGAAGGAGAAGTTTGAGTTGGCATCGCAGGGATTGGGAGGAGACTTTGCTCTCAGAAACGACATTTTGACTTTCAAGGGTCGCTGGTGTGTGCCATCACATCAGGAGTTCAAGGAGAGGATCCTTCGAGAGGCTCATTATGGAACTTTGGCTATGCACCCTGGAGAAGTCAAGATGTACAGGAATTTGAGGAGTGTTTTCTGGTGGAGAGGTTTGAAGGCAGATGTTGCTGCTTTTGTTAGGAAGTGCCTTACATGTCAACAAGTTAAGGCCAAGCACCAGAGACCTGGAGGATTGTTGCAGAGATTGCCGATTCCGGAGTGGAAATGGGATGACATCACTATGGACTTTGTGACTGGTCTTCCTCGTACCAGACAAGGTTTTGAAGCCATTTGGGTCATCGTGGATCGATTGACCAAGTCAGCCCATTTCTTATCAATTAAGAAGATGGATACAGCGGCACAGTTGGCAGAGGTATATATTCAGCAGATTGTCAGATTGCATGGGATTCCCCGATCTATTATTTCTGACAGAGACGCCAAGTTCACATCACAGTTTTGGAGGAGCTTACACACTGCCATGGGTACACAGTTGAAGTTCAGTACTGTTTATCATCCTCAGACAGATGGACAGTCTGAGCGGACTATTCGGACCTTAGAGGATTTGCTACGCCTGAGCGTACAGACTTACTCAGCAGATTGGGCCAGACGGTTACCCTTGGTAGAATTTGTGTATAATAACAGTGTCCAGGCGTCGATTAGTATGGCACCTTACGAGGCACTGTATGGACGTCGGTGTAGATCTCCTCTTTGTTGGGAGGAGGGTGATTCCAGGAGAGTGTGGGGACCCCAGATTGTAGAGGAGACCGCAGCGGAAGTCAAGTTATTACAGGACAGATTACGTACTGTGCAAGATCGCGAGACGAAATATTATGATCCTAAGCACAGAGCTGTTGAGTTTTCTGTGGGAGATAGGGTATTCCTGAAGATCAGTCCTATGCGAGGTCTATTCAGGTTTGGCAAGTCTTCTAAGCTTCGACCTCGTTACATTGGACCCTATCCTATTCTGGAGAGGATTGGTGAAGTGGCTTACAGGTTGGCACTTCTTGAGCATCTGACTGGGATTCACAATGTGTTTCATGTTTCGAATCTCAAGAGATATGTGCCAGATCCTTCTCATTGTATCGGTGATGATCTTCCTGGTTTGCAAGTGGCACCAGATTCTTCTTATGTGGAACTGCCAGTTCGCATCCTCGAGGAGAGCAGCAGGTAGCTGAGGAACAGGTCGTTTCCTATGGTCAAGGTTCTGTGGAATAGACATGACGAAAGGGAGGCAACCTGGGAGCTAGAGCAGGATGTTGCGGAAAAGTGGCCGGAACTTCTTGCTGAATTTCGAGGGCGAAATTCCTGATAAGGTGGAGAGATTGTTATAACTGGTAAAATATTATATGTTTAATCTTCAATAATTCAATTGTGGCTTGGATGATTTCAGATCGACAGTAGGATGAGCCAGGAGCTCAATTGGAGGCTGTTGGAATTTCTGAAATTTTCTAGGGATTTTTCGGAGCACCGAGGAAATTTTTAAGTAATTTTCCCTGTTTAATTGGATTTTTGGAAATTCGAAAATCTATTTAAATCGGTCCATTAGATTTTTAAACCGGAATTTGGTTTTTACCGCGCGTGAACCGGACCGGAGCGGTTCAGCGAAGGCGGGGGCGGTTCGCCGAGTGCGTTTGCGCGTGCGGTTGGATAAGCCGCGGATAAGCGGATCGGACGGACGAGAACAGCGGTGGAGATTAACCGGCTGATCGGGGTTAAGCGGCGTTATTAGAAGGTCAACCGGCGCTTAATGGGTTCTTAACGGGTTATTACCGGTTTAAGCGGGGTATTTAACCGAAACTGTTCGGCTGTTAGGGTTTCGAGCGGTGGCCGGAGACGAAGTGTTCGCGGCGAACGACGATACTTTCCGGCAGCCTTTCAAGGGGCTTTTTGTACCTGGAGGTTCGCGGGACCGAGGAGAATCGATTGGTACCGGTTTCGTTCAGCGAGGAGCAGCGGTTGGTCGCGTGCGAGCTTCACCGTCGCCGAAGAAGAAAGGTAGGAAATTCAGATTTAAATTAGTTATTTAGCAAATTAAAAATATGGATTATTTTGCAAATAGCTACCGGAGCATGCGGATTGTGGTTTTTGGAAATGATTAATGCAAATTATTGATTTAGCATTTTAGGGTTTTCGGAAAATTATACCCGCCGAATTTGGAAATTTTACCGAGCATGTGTTGATTCGATTATGTGCTTTAATCATGTTAAGATAGTATCAAATGCTGAAATTTGTTTAATTTCATAGATTGTTAAAATGGGGATCGGATGAAACTTCGGCGGAAATTTTGATTGAACCTTAGAAATTAGTGGCATTATTGAAACATTAGGATAGTACGAACATCGGATTTTGTTTCTCCTTGATCTCGGTCGCCGGAAATCGACGGGGGAAACGGAATTTTCCCGGAGGAATCGTCGGCTAGGGTTTCGCGGGCGCCGGGCGGAGGAAGGAGATGGATTAGATTAATTACGGTTTAGTTAATTAAGTAATTGTAATTATTCAATATTTATTAATAATTAAATGCTAAACGTCGGCTGGAAATTTGGATTAAATATTCGGCCGGTGGGTTCTCGATTCAACACGAAGACCGAACCGGTGGCGAGATCCGGTTCAGGAGATTCGGCGCGGACGAACGGCGCGGAGCGGAGGAAAATTTAATTTCGGAAATTAATCCGAATTTTCGGAAAAAGGATATATGTGGAATTTAAATTTTAATTCGGAAATTAATCCAAATTTTCGGAAAAAGGATATATGTGGAATTTAAATTTTATTCGGAAATTTATTCCGAATTTCGGAAAATGGATAAAGGGCGGAAATTGATTTTGGAATTTAAAAATTTCCTGAAGTGAGAAAAAGGTGATTTTTGGAAATCACATAGCCAAGTTGAAATTGACTGTTGGAAATTATCCATAAATTCAGTGCAGTTGGATTAGTTGGAAGGAAGTGTGACACTTGGGTAAGTGCTACCAGAATAGTCAGAATTTTGGTACAGTTTGTGTTGCTTGGATGGCAATGGCATGGTTTGAGTCAGTTTACTCAGTGTTGGCATATTTCACGGATTGGCATATTGGACCGGACTACTATAGACCCTATATGACGTTTTAGGGTAGTTGTGGTAGGTAACTGTGCGGTTCAGACTTAGCTTCCACAGTATACATGTGACTGGTAGGCGCCATGCGTGTTTCGAGATGGGCGTATCCCACTGGCATGCTACCTGGAACCCCAGGCTAGGTTGTGATGCGTGTTTCGAGATGGGCAATTCCACTGGCATGCTTTGCCTAGGCGCCATGCGTGTTTCGAGATGGGCAATCCCACTGGCATGCTACATAGACGCTGAGGTGTCGGGTGTTAGGCGTTATGATGCGTGTTTCGAGATGGGCGTATCCCACTGGCATGCTTTGCCTAAGCGCCATGCATGTTTCGAGATGGGCGATCCCACTGGCATGCTACCTGGAAGCCCAGAGGAGAGCTACTCTGGTGTGACTGGGGTGACTGTGGTTGGTCGGAGTCTGGAACTGAGAGTGCCTTTCCACCATACATTGTTATGCTGTATTCCTATACTCTTGCTATTATCCTTCTCTTGCATGTGAGTTTTACTAGCTGTCTTTCCTACTGGGCGTAGCTCATTCCTTTATTATCTATATTTTTCCAGCGGCTCGGCAGACTTGACGCCACCCAGATTAGGTGGGATCGTGGTCAGCAGGCTAGTGGAGGATATCTGATCTGTGATTTCTGAGACATTTTGGTTAGTGTGATTGATGTTATTGGATGTATTCAGTGAGACTATTATTCTTATGTCAGGTATTGTGTGAGAATGAATCTGACTTATGTATCTGGTTGGATGATGTTGCACTTGTTGGACTTGGATCTTATTCTTGTGATGTAGTTTCCATTCACTGTCTTACTTATTGTTTTGGTGCTATAGTGTGTGGAGTGCTATATTTATATATTTATTCTGTGGATGTTATATATTTTTGTTTTGATGGTGAGGTCATTACATGACTATGGAACTTACCGTGGGGGTTCAGACTTCTATTAGATCGGTTCTCCTATCGGTATGGGATAGGAGTATGGGTATAGTAGGAGTAACATTGCGCGAGTCTATCTGTTAATTCAGGAGTCATGAATCCTAAGTTGACGGTGTACCCGGGAGATGGGATCCACATTGTTAAGGAAAGTAGGTGTGTAATGATGTGTTATATCCTATGTTTTTCGTAGGCTACTCAGGTTGGTATGGGACGATCTGAGCTGTCTATATGTAAAAAAAAAAATGTATGCAAAAAAATCAGCCTAGAAAAAATGGGGTGTAACATATACTATTAACAAATGCAGAGAAAATCTCAATTTTTTTATCAAGCTTTTTGGATGGATGACTAAATGAATTTCACTATTAAAAATGGAGGACATGATCTCTACCATTTGATCCAGTGCAAACACATGATCAGATGCACCGATTTGCTCTAGATCAAAAGCAAAAAAACATTATTTTTAGTTCTATATTACAAAAGTTTATATAAACTTTGTGGTATATTATAGTTCTTCCATGCTTTAAATATAACATAATGAGATTAGCTATCCTCTAACACTTTTGGGAGGTCATTACCCTAGACATTACACATATATATAATATTCATAGTTTTTGACTTGACCTAATCTCACTACTTGACAATTTCAAGTCCAACTAGACTTGATACACTTAGGCTAATTTAAGAGTGATGTCCTGATTAGATTTAATCCAAATCAGACCTAACATGCTAGTCTCTTGTCTTGTGCCCCTAAGGCCCAATCACAATGTTGCAAGCCACTTAACATGAACCTTCAAGCTTGGTTAAGGAGTGGAGGCTTAAGCCAAAGTTTTTTTAAATTTTTATTTGTATCAAAATATATTCATATAAGATTTAAAAACTAAAAGGACTTAATTTTTAAGATAAAAAACCTAATGCGTCACTAAAAATATTTAATTATACATGAACCATGATTATGATCTTAGATGTCATAATTATAAAAAAAAAATTAACATTCTAATCATATAGATGTTTAAAAATATAATTTTTTTTAAATTAGTTGTTCAA
Organism: Vanilla planifolia; assembly: GCA_023846275.1. Lineage (NCBI taxonomy): Eukaryota > Viridiplantae > Streptophyta > Magnoliopsida > Asparagales > Orchidaceae > Vanilla > Vanilla planifolia. The sequence continues at coordinate 4,635,841 of CM043877.1, forward strand.
CAAAAAACTTAGTATTTGAATTCAAAATCTATAAGTCTTCAATCTTCATCCACATCAGATGTTATAATCTTTATAATAACAAACATAAATTGTTATAGTAATATCTTAAGATTTAATTAAAATAATATTAAACTTAATAAGATATTAGTAATATTTAGTTTAGTTTTGTGATTATCACATAAAAAACTACAACATATTAGTTAGTCAATAAGTCATACTAGTTTATGTTGATGGCTGCAACTATTAAAAACTAATAAATGATAATGGTATCATACTTTGCAAATATCAACATAACACTAAAGCAAGAGTTAAAACATTTGATAATTCTTATAATCCATAATGTATCAAATACATCTCAAATCATATGATATTACTAGTTATGGTTTTTGTTTTGGCCTTAGGATGTGGATGAATACTACTTAATGCAATACATCCCTATGTCAATTGTGTTTATGTTGGAGCTTATCGATATTTATTGCATTCAACTTGTATTATGCATGTTCATTGTATTGTATTTACATCCCTAATAAGATTTTGGAATTTATCCAATCAAGAATACATGTTGTATGAATGATTAGGTTTGCATAAATCATGTCATACTAGCCAACATGTCAATAACAAAGCCATCATGTTGGGATTGCTCAAACTACCTAAAGAGGTTCTAGTAAGTAGTTGTCATATGTCAATTTTATGAAGAATTAGATATCTCTTTTTCATTAAACATAAAAAATGATGTAATCATATTGGAATAATGTTTGTGCATTTTTGTGATGTCCTAGCTTTTTTGGAAGTGAAAATCTTTTTGTGAAATCCAAGTTATATCCCTTTATAATGAAATTCTTTATGATAACATAAGGGGAGAAAGGTTTAAAAATTATCTTGGTAGCAAGGATCCATTAGCAAAATATCCAATGTTTGTATCATTGGAGTTCACTCCATGTTATTCCTTTTCAAATTACTATGATCTATGAGTTGCTCTTATTGCTCGTATTGAATTTTATATTGAAAATTAAAATATGCATAATTGTTTATTGGTACGTGTTTTGGAAGATCAAATGAACACTAATGGATGTGAAAATGTTTAGACTTTGATTCATGTTAATGAAACAAATCAAATATATCTAATAAAACCTTGGGATGTATAAAATTCAAATTTATTACATTTGGGAATAAATCTCAACAAGTGATCACAAAGGGCCAAAAAATAAGATTTTGTTGAATTTGTTTGAGCTATTAAATTGTAAAAAAATATTTATAATATCAAATTGTGTTTTTTCTTATTTTACATATTCTTTTCATTACTTTTTACTATTATTTTATTAATTATGACAACTTCAGAAAGTACAACCAATTCTTACATATAAAATATTGCTTTCAAAACTCACCAACTATAACAAAATCTCTCTTACTCAAGATCATAAACTATCATTTAAGAACCATTAATCCTATGAATATTTACATTTTAACTTATAATTTAAGTAAGAAGCATGTGTGATATGCTTAGTAGGTAAACTACTAGCTAGAAGCATAAAGATATTATAAAAATATAAATATGTAATCGACAATAAAGAAGGAATAATAAATAAACAGTGTATGATAATCTATATAAAATATGAATGTACTAAATTACTATATGAATACTCATATATATTATGTTTATGTATGTACTTAGTCATCACATAATACTCATATTGTATAATATATTTTTTTATAATTTTGAATTTATTTCATTTTTTTATTTTTATTTTTTAAATTTTTAGACTCATATTTCTTTATAAGATCATAATCCTTACTCTTCAAGGTCTTACATTATATTATTATCTATCACAAAGCCATCATCTCTTATTATCAGTGTGATATACTAACGAGGATAAACCCTATACTATGTTATGACAATATATTTGAGTATCCATAATAGTAAAGTGATTTTTTATTATATATCATAGAATCACCTTCTCCTATTATCAACATCTTGTGCAAACAAGGATAGGACCTTTGACATCATATCATAGCCTTATATTTATGTATCCAAGGCAACATAAGAGATTTTTTTTTCTTATATTAAATGGTTACAAGATAAGGTCACATAGAAAATATTTTATATTCTTATTTTTTTCTCTTTCTTTTTTATTTATTTTCTTATTTTATGTTTCGATTTATATAGCACAATCATATTCATGTATGTATGTATGTGTATATATATATATATACATACATACATACACACATACACATACACACACAAATATCAATTATAAGAATAGGTAATTAAATAAATTAAACATATGCTGATGACTCCAAGTTATACAAATTAGTCACAAATATTTCATTTTCATAATATTTCAAAGAAATTAAAAATATCTACTTGTATTATAATTATCTAATTTATTTATTATAGTATTCTAAAAATATGAACAATAACCTTTAATAAATTCAAATCACAGAATATTGATCTAAATATATTTTGAGAATTTTAATAAATGCTTCTAAAAACTTTTAAGAATGTTTAGATTTTAACATATTATATAGTGTGATATTATAAAATCGTATCATATGATAAAGTGAGAGAATTAATTAGGTTAACAGATTCATAAAATAAGATTATGTCACATATGTATGATTATAATAATATATAAGTACGATAGATCGTAGTCAATGCAGCACCGTTGTGGGTTGAAGTAGTTTGATAGGTTAATAAAGTGATTAACCATACATATTGACCACAAATGATTATACATTACTATAAAACAAGAGAGATAATGAATGTAGGATAAGTGTGAATATGCTTAAAAGCAGGCTAATTGTATTGTTCATGCCTTTAATGAAACCTTTAGCATCTCTTATAAGTTAGGAAAAAATAATTTTTTGTTAAGTAAAATAATGATGGTAACCATTATTGTATGCCCTATCATTATTAGAATAATGAAAGAAATTAAGTGAACTACATTTGGTTATTGTAAGAGTAATAATCATATTGGTGTTCGAAGAAAATTAGATGGCATTATTATTTAAAAATATACCTATAATATATGTGATGACATGTAAAGTATTTATATCTTTGGCACCATAAAGATTTGGTAATATATCATAAAAAAATCTGATGATATCACAAATTGAAGCTTCTGACCTCGAAGTATTTGAAAGATATGGTGAGGGCCTGTCATCGTAATTGGGCTGAGTTAACAATGATAAAATATTTAGAATATTTGAAATCACACTTTTAGTTGGTGAAAGTAAAAAATTCAAAATTTTCTGATGATAAAACAACTCAATAATGTAATAAAATCATAAAGAAAAACCAATATTCGAAACCAATTAATTTGTTTGAAGATAAAATTACAAACTTGAAATTAGAATCTCGCTTCTTAATACTATATGGGTTAAATTTGTCACATGCAATTGACTATAATCCTAAATATAGCAAACAATAAAAGACTATTGGGGATCATAGGTGCCATTATTTTTACTTCCAAGTTAAGCTATAGTTATTACACTACAACTCTTAAGCAATAATTTGTTTAAAAAAAGATGAACTAATCTCTTGTAAAAAATAATAATTAAACTCATGATTGATAATTTTTTTACTTATTTATTTAAAATTAGCTTAACATAATTATCATTATATTAGTAAAGTTAAGAAAAAAAATATGTTTAGATGTTTTCTCGAGTTAGATTAGATTGTAGTAATTTTGTGTTTAATTATTATACTGGATTATACTATGTTTAAAAAAAAAATCTCAAATATTATAATTCACATAAAAAAATGACACGAGAAAGAATATGATTAGAGTTAGGAGGGTTAAAATTTACATATATATTAAAATTTAAATTAACCTTGTTTTAAGTTAAGTTTTGTTTAACGATATATTTTAGGTTAAGTTATTTAGCTCGTTTAATGTGGTACTACCACACATCCACTAAATGATTGAGCTTTTATCTATTTTTTTTTTCAATTAGTGTTATTGAAACATGTAATCAACTATTAAAACTCTCAATTTTTTAATAACTTCAAGCATAATCAACCTTATATTTTTCTTATTGGTTAAACGCGTAGGAAGCATGCCAACTATTTGCCAACCGATTCGAGACAGTTCAACGGCTAAAAAGGCGGGGAAAATAATCGTACTCCCTACGCCACGCAGACACCGCGCCCACTACAACGATAATGTGCATTTACATGCATTTCAGAGTGAAAATATCAAATTCCATTTTAAGCGGTTTACGCCCTCCTCGAATCCTCTGTTCACTCGCCATTTCCTGCCTCTTCTCTCGTCCTTCTTCGCGGGCTCATGTTCGGGATGGGGAACCGCCAGAGGACTGTGGCCGTTCGAATCTCGGTGCTTCTTCTTCTTCTACATGGATTGCAACCTTCTCTGTCCTTCTACCTTCCCGGAGTGGCACCTCGAGACTTCCTAAAGGCAATGCTACTTCGTAGAATTTCATTTCATGTTGAAAATGTCTGGATCTGCCTGTTTTTCGTGATGCTTTGGTCCTTGATCTGAGATCTGGGTTCTCATTTTATTGATTTGGATAGATCTAGAGTCTGAAGGAGTTGGTGCATTGTCAATTTCTTCTTTTGTCCTTTTTGTCCCTTTTCTTTTCTTCTTTTCATGGTGAAATATTTCCTGAAACTGGACTGGGGTAGTTGTTATCGGGTGAAGTTGTCTTTCTAGCAATCTTGCTCAAAATAAAGATGCAGGACACTGTGGACGTCCGGATCTATGAAGTGCGTGTGAAAGATCTGTTTAGGTTGGGATTACATTAAGGCTAACCTTTTGAGTGGCTTAATCCAGCACAGGGTTTAACCCTGAAGTCAGTCTGTTTTATAGCTCAGATTTGTATGGCTTATCCTGAGTTTTGGTAGTTGGATAAGCAAGCAAACTTAGGTTTGGAGCAGGTGAGCGACACCTCGCGAGCTCTATGATGAAGTCGGAGGCTGGTAACCGGCGAGGCAGGGAGCATTGTTTATCTTTTAACCCATGGGCTAGGTTAATGATAATAAGGATTAGTTGGGTGAAAAGAATGCCACATTTAATGAGTTAAAGTTTGGGATTGTGTTGGGGAGCTTGGAACTTTCTTTGGGTTTCACTGAAAGTTAAACCAGGGCCTAAACTTTAATCAAACAGGCCCGATTGATTTGTTTTCATTATCCTTTTGGATTCCACAAAACGGTGTTCCTGAAGTGGGAAATAAAATGTCTGCCAAGAATGATAATTGTCTGTTATGTTTTGAAAACATTCATCAGAGAAAATGTGCGAAGTATTTGGTTTGATTGTGTCCTCTCTTATTTTGAGAAATTCGAGTTGATTGAGATCAATCGCATTCAAAGAATAAAAATTAGATGGTGGATGGCCAGTGAGTTAAAAATCCAATCACCCAATATTGTCCATCTCGAGAATAGAAAATTTTGAGATTATGAAAATCAAGCCAAATGCATCATGCATGGATGGACCCAACAACCTCATTTCTATGGTTGGGGCCCTTCCAAAGAAGCAGTTAGAAGCTTAGAAGATTTTATCGCAATCTTCCATACACCTCCTAATTGAGGATAGTTCTATTGAAGATCTTAACCTTCAATGTTTTTATCCAATTGAGATTGGATGAGTTATAGAGAAAATTTAGTTCAATGAATATGAAAATTACTCCTTAGGGAGATCACTCTCACAAAAAAATATCTGACAAAGATACTACTAGCCAACAATGCATCATGATGCTCTTGAAATTGTGAAATAATGCCTTTAATGTCAAATTCACAGGAGTGTAATCCGACGACTAATCAACCCTCTCAAGTCTATAATAGTCTCATGGTCGTTCACTGTATTATCCTTCGTCATGGATAGAGTCAAGATTTTCATCTTTGAGGATCTATGTTTATTTTGTTTAACTTAGGGATGTCATTTGAAATATGAATCAATGGACGACTTTTCAAATGGCCTATAGGTTGGAAGAAAGAAAAGAGAATTTAGTTAACTAACTTCCATCAAGCTTATAGGCTTACCAAAAGTTTGTCTTGACAATCATCGGAGAGACTCCCTTTTCTTTGACATATAGATTTGAAGTAGTCATTTTGTTCGAGCTACAGCATCCATTCTAAAATTCAGAGCACCATGGGAGCAGTTTGAAAAACTCAAAATCTTGGTTTGGGAAAAAATAGTGAAAACCAGCTCCTCAACCTTGATCTCCTAGAGGACGTTTGATTTAAAAAGACTTTTGGCAAAAACAAATAGAATTGATCGAAGATAACAAGAAGGAACACCAAAGAGCATTATGGTATGGGGAACAAATCCTGAGAAAGTACTTTTGGAGGCAAGAAGGGTGTGGGAAGATTATGCCAAATTAGAAGAGTCCCCACCTTGTAAAATCATTGGATGGATTGCATAAGGGATGGAAATTTTGAAGATATGGAGCTAAATTGATCTAAAAAAAATTTTTGTATAAAAGATATTTTGAGAGAATGAAAATTTTTTGCTTTATACCAAATTCAATGACAAATTTTTTATTACAAAAATAAGAAATAAAAGATACATGAAGAGAATCTAACTAATGGATATCTAAGTCCTACAAAAAGATAAAAGACTTCAACAAGATGCTTCTATCAATGGATGCTTTGGTCTCAAGATTCATCTTGAAAAAATAAAAAGATCCAAAAAAAGGCTCTGATTAATGGGTCCCTTAATCTTGAGATCTTTCTTAGAAAATAAAAGATCCCAAGGAGAAGCTTTTGCTAGTGGGAGATAAATACACCCATAAGAGATCATGTGAGGATCTTTTCTAGTTTTTTTGACATTTCTTAAATTTGTTAATTCATATTTATTGACTTTGACTAGCCTTTTCCAAAGAGAAGGTTTGATCGTTATTTTTTTTTGTGCTTCTTATGTTTTTCTCTCATTGTATTCATCTGTTTCCTAAATACATTCTGTCTGTCAATATAACTCTATCTAATTCCCTAAAGAGCCTCAAGCAGATTGATTTGTTTTGGTGTATGGGGATGAAAACTCACATGAATAAAAGTATTGCCGAGCAAGAGAAATAACAATTTGAACAGATTGTTGGAGTTTTAATATACAATTTTGTAGACTTTATTATGAGCTTAAGTTTTTAGATTGACATGTCCCCTTGATAGTGTTTTGGGTACACGTTGTAGTTCCTTGGTATAGTTAAGTATTTCCAAGATCTCTTTATAGCATTTACATGCATCATTGATGCAATTCAAGGTTTAGCTCTGTTTAGTTGGAACGTTAAAAGGTGACATTGATGTTGATCATTAAAAACAAGTCATGTTGGTTGCTTGACAGTTAACTCCTTATTGATCACAGTTAATACACAGGTCTAGTTTTTCTTTCCATGAAATGTTTTATGTTACATACTAATGCATTTTATGTTACGGTGGTTTGTTGCTTCTATCTTCTCACTATACTGCAAAATGAGTATTCGTGAATGCTTCTTTGACATTTTTTTTTTCTGAAGCTAGGCAGGTATTTCTGGCTGAGTTTTGCTTTGATGATATATTAACATAAGACCTGCCTGCATTTTACAGATCTATCTCTATGATGCAAGCCTGAATTTAGTTGTTATCACAATAATTATAATGAATGAATGATTGAAGCTAAATTTCTTATTTTTACTTTGGCATACAGGGTGATGAACTACAAGTGAAAGTTAATAAACTTTCATCTACAAAGACGCAACTTCCATACGAATACTACTTTTTAGATTACTGTAAACCCTCGAAGATCATGAATAGTGCTGAGAATTTGGGAGAGGTTCTTCGAGGTGATCGCATTGAGAATTCTGTCTACGTGGTAATTACTTTTCATCTCATGGCAGTTAACAACAAGAAAATTTATTCCTATTGCTTATTGTCATTCTTTTGCCCTTTTTGCTTCATTTTCCAGTTTAATATGAGAATGGATGAGACTTGTAGAGTTGCATGTCCTGTGAAGCTCAGTCAAAAGGCTGCAAAGAACTTCAAAGAGAAGATTGATGAAGAATATCGAGTTAACATGTATCCATATTCACCTACTTCTCTGTTTGCTGCACTTAGACTACAATTTTACTGATGTATTCCACTTATCAAGAATGTTTTGGGTTTTGTAGGATCTTGGATAATCTCCCTGTTGCAGTTCCAAGACAAAGGAAAGATGGGAATCATGAACCTACTTATGAGCATGGGTTCCGTGTTGGTTTGAAGGTAGGGTTCAATAACAGGTAAAATTTGTGTGATATATGCATCTATGATGAACATTTGTTCTAAAGTTTTGTCCTACAAATTATTTACTTCTTCAGACTAAAGATAAGAAGTATTATATCAATAACCATTTGAGCTTTAAAGTAATGTACCACAAAGATTTGGAATCCGAAGATGCACGGATTGTTGGCTTTGAAGTCATCCCAAGCAGGTGCAGTTTTTTGGTTCTATCATTGCTTACTTCTGTGATTGTTTTTATTTTATTTGTTACATAATTCTCTCTCTCTCTCTTTTGCATATTGCTCAGTTTTTAGAACCATGAAATAACAGGTTTTTGTTGTATTACCTAATGATAAATTTGTGTGAATTGTGAATGTTTCAATTGAGTGAATAGGATTTGATATATGTTTGACTATAGGCGATATTTCTACTGGGGGGAATACTAGTTGTAAGGATGACTTGGGTCAATTGAGATATGATTTTGATGATGTTTAGTTATGGGGTTATTTATAAGTTAAATTAAATGAGAATTTGATTTGGTCTTGTTTGGAGAGAGAGAGAGTAATGTGTTTTTATTAATAGAATGAAATCAGGAAGAGAGAAGGAGAAATCTACAAAGGTTAAAGAGAAACAAACTAAAGATAGATATATTGCAAATTAATTTGTATTAAAAAGTAATTATTTTATTTTATTAATGAATTATATATATATATATGAAAAAAATCAAATTATTAATTAAAAAACCAAATATAAATTCTAGAAATGATAGAAAACAAAATTTAATACTAAGAAACTTTTTCAAATTTGAATACAATGCATGCATATTCCTACTATAGTGATTTGAAATCCATTAAGCGTGTTTTAGAGTTTATTTTTAATGCATTTGGACTCTGATTAGACTCCAAATTTGTTCTAGATTAAGCTTGATGACCCAGAAACAGATAAGAACATGAGATTGGTATGAAGGATTACTTATTATACTGCGTAGGATAAACCTTGCCTTTGTTAGAACTTGATATGAAATTTAAATATAATGGATCCAACTCCAGTTTGCTTTGGTAATTTTTTGCTTTACCTGTTGTCAACTCCTTTTTCTCTAACAAAATCTACATCAAACACTTGTAAAGTGTTAAGCATGAGTATGCCGAATGGAACGACAAGAATCCCAAATTGGCAACGTGCAATGCGAACACGAAGATTATTCCGGGCAGCCTCACTCCTCAGGAGGTCGCTCCTGATGCCTTCGTCGTCTTCACTTATGACGTTACCTTCGAGGTCTGCTTCCTATTCCTCGAACATGTGTTGCGTTCCTGGTTCCTGATTCCTGACCCATGATATGCGACACTTCTTGCAGCCGAGCGACATCAAATGGGCATCGCGCTGGGACACCTACCTCCTCATGAGCGACGACCAGATCCATTGGTTTTCCATCATCAACTCTGTCATGATCGTCCTCTTTCTCTCCGGCATGGTGGCAATGATCATGATGAGGACGCTCTACCGAGACATTGCTAACTACAACCAGCTCGACTCACAAGAAGAAGCTCAGGAGGAGTCCGGCTGGAAGCTGGTGCACGGAGACGTGTTCCGCCCGCCGGTGAATCACGGTCTCCTGTGCGTGTACGTGGGAACCGGGGTGCAGTTCCTCGGGATGACGATGGTGACCATGATATTCGCCTTGCTGGGCTTCCTCTCCCCGTCCAACCGCGGCGGACTGATGACCGCGATGGTTTTGTTATGGGTCTTCATGGGCCTTTTCGCCGGGTACTCCTCGGCCCGCCTCCATAAGACGTTCCGCGGCACGGAGTGGAAGACGATCGCAGTGAAGACTGCGTTCGTCTTCCCCGCGATCGTCTTCGTCGTATTCTTCGTCTTGAACGTGCTCATCTGGGGGGAGAAGTCCTCCGGGGCGGTCCCTTTCGGCACCATGTTCGCCCTGGTGTTCCTCTGGTTCGGGATATCGGTCCCTCTCGTCTTCGTCGGGAGCTACCTGGGGTTCAAGAAGCCGGCCGACGACGAGCCGGTGAAAACCAACAAGATTCCCAGGCAGATACCCGAGCAGGCTTGGTACATGAGGCCGGCGTTTGCCATTCTCGTCGGGGGAATTCTTCCGTTCGGTGCGGTCTTTATTGAGCTCTTCTTTATACTGACCTCCATATGGCTGAACCAATTCTACTACATCTTTGGCTTCCTGTTCATCGTCTTCGTCATCCTCCTCATAACCTGCGCGGAGATCACCATCGTTCTCTGCTATTTCCAGCTCTGCAGCGAGGACTACCGATGGTGGTGGAGGTCGTATCTGACCGCCGGCTCGTCGGCGATCTACCTTTTCTCCTACGCAGTGTTCTATTTCTTCACCAAGTTGGAGATAACGAAGGTTGTCTCGGGTATTCTTTATTTCGGGTATATGTCGATCGTTTCCTATGCTTTTTTTGTGCTTACGGGCACAATTGGCTTCTATGCCTGCTTGTGGTTTGTGAGGAAGATCTATTCTTCTGTGAAGATAGATTGATGGATCCTTTTGAGATCGACATATGTTTTGTTCGTTTGCAAGGCTACTTGCAAGATTTTGGAATTTTAAATAGATTTCAGTCGTCTTTAATAAGGTGACATTATTATCGATTTGTAATGTTATTGAAAGATTTTAGTTATCTGATATGATATTTTTAATTAATATTTGAAAAAAAAAATGTTTTGTTTTTTGCAATTTATATCAATTTGGTTGTGACGATATGAGTGAAAAAAAGCGTTGATAGTTTAATAAATAGTTCTATTCATATAAACCTTTTTTAAAACAATATCTTTTTAAGTTATGTTTATTAAGTTTAAAAAATATATATATTTTTTTAAAAAAAGCAACATGAACAAAAAAATGGAGAGAATAATAGATAACTATTTAGGATGGTTAATTTATCATTTATATATTTAATAATATTAAATGAGTTTTTAATAGATTATAAGTCTCGGATGATCTAATCAAGACTTGCTGTTTTTTTTTTAAATAAATTGAGATAATCATATACAAAAAATGCTAATAACATATGGAAAGCCTTACTTATTAGTACTTAAAAGACTTTTTAGAAATGAATGCAAATTCAATAGTAAAACTATTTCTTCGACATTTAAATTAGATAACATATTATATATATTTAAAATTTTAATATTTGTGAAAATTTAAATTGTGAATATGAAAAAGCACTCATGTTGAAAAAATATTGTTATTATTATTGAAAAACAGTAAATAATAAATATTGTTATTATTATTGAAAAACAAAAAATTGGCAGATAATTTTAGAATTTTATAATATCATTTATTTCATGAAATATAACTTCTTAGTATATTATTAATTTACCAAATACATAAATTTTTAATAAATTTAATAATAAGAATAATATAGCATATGTATAGATATTACATCTAATACTTACAAAAAAAAAACAAAAAATATATTTTAAAATATTTTTGTTGGTCCCATGAGCCATACCTTTAATATAATTTCTAAAATAATTTATTTTAATATTTCTCCATTTTCTTCCTAGATTTCTAAAACTCCCTCCATCATCAATATTTATGTAAAAAGCTTTGCATAAATATTAACAAATAAAATTCTTTCATTTAAAAAACATTTTGATAAAACAAATAATAAAAATTAATATATTTAAAGAGAAATTAACCATTTGTGGTGGGCACGCGAACCATGCTGTATTAAAGAATTCAAGGGAGTGCGTCATCCACACCATTGAGGTGATCATTTATTATATTAAAGGACGGTTATATTTTTTTTACATTTAAATAAAGAAATAAATTATTTATAGAGGTTGGTTAACATGCTTTGTTAATGATTTAAGACTTTGTTTGTTTATAATTTTTCCTTTTCTTAAATCATTAAAATAATATATATATATATATATATATATATATATATATATATATATATACACTAAAAGATTATTTTCATGTAAATTTCACTTTTGTAAAAACATATTTTTGTTTATAGTTTCTTTTTTTTTTGGAAAAAGAGGTATTGAATAATATTTTAAGATGTCTTTTTTCTAAAATATCTTTTACTAGGAAAGCAAATTAGAAAATAAGAATTTTTTTAATATATATTTGACACTTTTGATATTAAAAAGTAAAACATAATTTTTATATGAAATGCATCGTCATTAACTGCCTATTGTCAATTAATGACTGTTATTTGTGGGTAATCATCTTTTACTGATTTATATTACCTATGATTAATCTTGTCATCTTAGTTATTGTTCTATTCCTTGAATAGAAAAGATCACAAATCACTTTTTTTATGGACTCATAAAAGTATTTTCTTTCTAAAATAACGTTTCTACAACAATTAGAAAATCTCTTACTAAAACTAATAAACTTTGATGAAGTAATCTTTATTTTTATGTTTCATTTTTTTAATCATATAAAACTTATGATTATGTTTGTGAATATTTCATAGTTGAAAAAGAGTTTTTTTTCAAAATTTATTTTTCAAATTTTATTTTTCAAAAATTATTTTGTGTAAGTTATCGATATAATAATTATATAAGGAAAATTATTAAAGTAAACTTTTAAAAAAATTAAGAAAATGATTTACATAGAGTTGATTAGTTTGAGCTAAAATTCAGATATTAAAATTAAGTTATCTTAGATTGACTTTAATAGATAAGAGTATAATGATCTCACATTCTAACTAAATGTTAACAAATAAAAGAGTAACAAAAAAGTATAATAATATTATATAAGATTTTTATATAAAAATTTTAAATATAGAGAAATTCCATAAAATCATTATCAGATATTAAATTATACAAATTATTGACTTAAGTTAAGTTTAATATATATTTAAGTGAATACCAAACAACTTCAAACTTTAAATATTTAAATAAAGATTATAATAATTGTATACAAAAGTTCTAATTCAACTCTTAATTTACAATGCAAGATTACATGTACTTAACATATGAAGACTGACTAAGAATTAAAATTGGTATAATTTCTATTGATCTATTTTATTAATTAAGCCATTGCTTAAAAAATAAGCGTTAAAATGTAATTATGTTTGTATGAAAATAACTAATGCGAGAATAACAGAAGAAGACAAAAATGAGAGTAAACAAAGACATGTTTCAAAGAGTAAAAATAATCAAAAGACAAGGATTGTTAAGGCATGAAAAATCGAGGAAAATGAGAAGTATTTTTTGAATTTCTTTAGTTTTATATTCGTACTTAGAATGGTCATTAATATTAGATCACAATCATTGAATTTTAAGTTGGTTCAATAATGTCAATTAATTTTTTAGATCATATGTTCTGATTAGTATACTAAGTTTATAGATTGCTTGAATCCAACTTTTGATTCGCTAAAGTCAACTTAAATTTTTATTGCAAAAAATGATGTAATGCAATGATCTATAAGACCATCTTTAAGTATTATTAAAATATCGAATTTATTATCTATTTATAATAAAATAAGATTTTTTATTAAAAAAATTATTTTACTTATTTTGAAATCAGAGATTTCTTATTTCTTTATAAAGTAATTTTTTAAGATTTTTTTTACTTTCTAAAAATATTTTAAAGACGTGTTAAATTCAATTTTAAGTTGTTTAAATTTTTTTATTTATTTCTGATAAACTAAAAAAAATTAAATCATTAAAATTACATTAAAGATATTAAAAATTAATCACGATCAAATCAAAGTCAAACATATGATAAAAAATAAAAATGATCTAAATCATTAAACTTTTGACTAAAAACTCCGAAATTAAAAAACCCTAACTTTATATAGAAATTGCTATTGATCTGAAGACCCTCCTCGAGTCGTGTCTTGTTGCGCCCAATTCCAGTACAAATACCCCTCCATGCTCTCTCGAAGGTATGTGTGAGAGAGAGAGAGAGAGCGAGAGCGATGGGAGAGTCGGGAAGCAAGAAGCCCAGAGTTGTGATCGTGGGAGCTGGAATGGCCGGACTAGCCGCCGCCCGCCGACTCCACTCCTCCGCCGGGGAATACTTTGACATCATCGTTGTCGAGTCCGGAGACCGCGTCGGTGGCCGCATCCTCACGTCGGAGTTCGCAGGTGCGCAGGTCGAGATTGGCGCCACATGGATCCACGGCATTGACGGTAGTCCCATCTACGAACTCGCCAAAAAGGCCGGTGCGCTGAAACTACCCGAAGACCTCGGCCGAAAGTCGTTGCCGCTTCCCTGGGAGCGCATGGATGGCTTCCCCTCTGATCCCCTCACCCTCGCCGAGGGCGGCCTCGCCGTTGACTCTTACCTTCTACAACGCGTCTCCTCCCTCTTCTCACGGCTTAAACACCGCATCGCATCCGGTGAGGCCGACTCCGATCTCCCCAGCGTCGGCGCCTTCCTTCGTCGTGGATTTCACTCCCATCGAGCCGAGGGCGGAGGCGATTGGATCGAGGAGGCCGCCTTCGCGATGCACGAGTGCGTTGAGCGGGCTTACACTGCGGTGGACGATCTAGAGTCACTGGATCTGGCCGCTGAGAAGGAGTACGTTGAGTTCTCCGGCGAGCAGATCACCGTACCCCGGGGTTACTCCGAGGTCCCCAGGTTTCTCGCTGCCACGCTCCCTCCATGTACGATCCGTCTCCGCCGCACGGTTTCGCGAATCGAATGGGACGAGGAACCGGTCAGGCTCCACTTCGACGACGGCTCTGTGGAGCTCGCCGATCACGCGATCGTGACGGTCTCACTCGGCGTCCTAAAGGCGGGGATTCAATCCGATGCCGGGCTGTGCTTCTCGCCTGCGCTGCCGGAGGCGAAGCGGGAAGCGATCCGACGGCTAGGATTCGGCCTGGTGACGAAACTCTTCATGGAGCTTGAAGACAAGGACGGGGAGAAGCCTCCGTTTCCTTTTCTACGGATGGCGTTCAACCCCGGCAGACACGTGGCATCCATCCCACGGTGGATGCGAAGAACGGAATCGATCAGCCCCATCTACGGCGGGTCACGATTGCTACTAGCGTGGTTCGTGGGCCGTGAGGCCGCTGAGGTGGAGAAGATGGACGACGACGAGATCATCTCCGGAGTCCAGGCCACCCTTGTCGGTTTACTTCCTTCGGCCGGCGGCGTTACACACGGCGCTGACCCCTGGAGGATCGCGAGGGTGAGGAAAAGCGGGTGGGGTACAGATCCCTTCTTCCTCGGATCGTACAGCTACGTCGCCGTCGGATCCAGCGGGGACGATCAGGATGCCCTTGCGGTGCCTCTGCCGTCTTTGCGAATTTTGTTCGCTGGAGAGGCCACACACCGAACACGGTACGCCACCACTCACGGAGCGTACCTCAGCGGGGTTCGAGAGGCCGATCGCTTGCTTCGATATTACAACCTTTACGGGGGATTAGAAAAATAATTAAATTAACTAATAATGATTAAACTTCTAATGATGAAACAAGAAGGCTTATATTCTATTTTTAAATTTCTTTAAATTTCGAAACGGCTTACGATTTCATAACATGACGTAACTATAATAATCAATATAAAAATAAAAATTTTAAAATATGTTTTGTTTAATTCAATTGAATTCTTGATGAAAAGGACATGGAGAGGCCGTACTCATAGGTATCGGCAGGCCTTAGCGTTGAATGGTGTTTTTTTTATTAGCTCATTAGTGCTGAAATTTTTGAGTTTGCTTGTGCTACATTGATCGGGTTGACAACGTGTCAATACGGGTGACACTGGTTGGCGAATGTTGTCCGCTTTAGCTGACGTGGATGACAGGGAATGGGTCTAAGTTGATGATTGTGTCTTCGTAGCCGAGTCGTATTGAGAGTACATAATAATGGGTTTCGAATCGTGTCGTGTCGACTGCCAGGTGGGACCATGGTGGGATGCGTGTGGGCGAAAGGGGATGGCGTGTTGATGTTGGATGAACGGTCGTTCGATAGCCCTTCAAAGTCAACGTCCGGGGTTTGGAAATCGGGTGATTAAAAAATGTAATAATTTTCTAATAATAAATATACATATGTATTAACTCTGTTTTTTTCACAAGTTTAATTTTGGAAGATGGGGATGGTTCCCCACGAGCTGGAAATTCATGAGGATTATCAAGGTTTTATTTATCAATCAAGTTTCAAATTGTTGTTTTTTTTTTAATTTTTTTAATCTCTGATTTTTAATAATTGTTTTCACCAAAATTTATGTTCTATTTAAATAAATATATATTTTATATTTTTAAATTTATAAACTATTTGTTTATTGAGTTTTAGTAGATTTTCAATCTTCATTGTTTCAATGTTGTGACAATTGGGGGCTTGAAATGGATTATTAAAAATAAAAGGATAAAATTTTTTTAAAAAAATCCAACCAAAACAAAAATCATATAAAGGTTGTTTAGCATACTTTTTAAGGTTAATTTGATTTGTAATAATAAGAAGAAAGATGTCATGAAATAAATAATTTTATTATAGTTGTGTTTACCTTAACATAAGTGAGTATTGTTTGATGTTATATTAAGTGTTATTTTTTTCATTGTCCTAATTTTGATCATAAACTTGTTGAATTCATCGCATGTTTAATGAAGGACAATGAAAACTTTTTATGACCATGCACGTTGACGCACATCGTAGCCTAAAGATGTTGTCTAGCTTTGTGGGTTGACATGCTTATTACACCTAGTACATCTCTTACGCCATTTGGCATCGAATTGGTTAGTGGTTAATGATAAGTGGAAATCTTTAGATAGATAGTGATGAGGAATTAATGAATTGTCGATAGAGAACAACTAATGATGGGTAACAATGAGAAGTTTTTTTAGATTTTGGAGGGTGATAAGAATTAATCATACAACAAGTGATATAATGATTTGTTTGTCAATGGATCGATTTAGATATATAACATTCTCATTTTTATTTATCTTTTCAATCAACCAAACATTGTAGAAAAAGGTAATGTCATAGATTTCATTCATGAGATAAAATCTACACTTTTTCCAATGAAGCAGATTTTATATAATATATTTGGCTTGCCAAAGTAAATTCAAACAAGGCTTATATAAATCCTTCTCTATCTATCAATATTGATTGTAGGAGCAACAAGAAAATTTGTATTTTAAAATATTAAAATTTTAATTTGAATTTTGAAAGTTAAGGAAAAACTAGTAATCCTATTTGTTTATATCATTCTAATAATTTTAAGTTATTTAAAAATAAAAAATTCTTATTTTTTTTCTTTTTTTTTAAATTTAATCTAAAGATTGATTGACATTAACTTGTTTAAGTTTTTATATTCATCCAACTTGATACCTTGGAGTGAAAGCAACATTTTCATGAGCAAGTTGTGCTTAATTAGTTCAAAACAATGAAATTGCCCACCCATGAACATGATTAGCTTCTAATTTTTTATTTGTTTATCATTATTACTTCAATAATATAAATTAAAATTTATTTAGACGACATTGCTTGATAAGTAATGTGTTTGGCAAATTGATAATGCCATTTGAGATGTGACCCATCTTAAATATCACGTCTATTCAATAACAATCTTTGGTGTTTTTGTTTTCAATAATGTCTCTCCTTTCGAGTTCCTAGTTTTTTATTTGTTTTCTTATATTGTTGCTCCTCATTTTTCCCATTTTCTTTTATTGCATGCCTTATAGGTCAATATTTGAGAATTTAACTTACATTTGATGAGAGGCACCATTGCATCTTAAATGTCATCCTTCAATGACTTTTTATCACAATCATGTTCATGACTTCATGACCTTGTTATTTTCTCAAAATTAAGCCAATTATTGTTGTGTTTTGATACAACCTTATCATAAATATATCATTGACTCAAGCATTAAGGTGTTATGTTAAAACATACTTAATAAAAACAATTTTTAAATAACTTTATTATAATAATAATAAATAAAATAAATAATGACTTCATTCAATAAATCATAATGAAAATATAAACTAATTAAAATATTATTTACTATTTGTTATAGCGAAAGATAACTAAATATAAGTGAAAATAATTGATATCATAACATCTTGTTATTATATTAATTTAATTGTCTCAATGTGTAATACATCAGTTCCATTAAACATTGTACCAATTAATTATTGTATTAAGTTTTTAGGTCATCTTATTCCTTTTTTTATAGGCTCAAAGGGCCAAATATGTGAGAAACATCAATTTTATAAGTTTTGGAAAACATTTTCACTTAGATCAAAATGTTGCAAAACTCTTCCTATCTGATGTAGGATTGAAGAAATTTGCTTAGTTAGAAAATTCGTGGCTGATGCACAACAAAGAGCAGAGTCGTCTCCCTAAGGGACACACATCCTAGATACGAAGAGGGTTGAACGCAAAGGGGCACCAACCAATAAATCCTAACTAAACTAAGATCGATAGCGGCTAAGAAGTCGCTAAATCGATTACGGCTACACACTTTCAAACACTCAGAAATGGGGAGTACTTAGATTGGTTAAGTACCAGTTGAAACTTAAATATAATTTATAATAGAAGTTGCACTTCGCAGAATGAAAATATATTGACGACAAATTAATAATCTAGGAATTGGAAATTACTTGTAAAAAAGGAAGACGAGGAAAATGAAAACTTCAACTTGAAGATGGTTGAGCGGTGAAGGAAGATGATAGACTGGAGTGGCGTCTCACCACTTGGACCTCGCGTCCCTCCTCCCAGTATCAGAGCTTTGACGAGTCGGCACGCCAAAGACACTCAGAGCACTCACGAACTCAGAATGGAAGCAAAGAACACTCAAAAAGTTTTCATTAACTGTATATCCTTACAATAGAAGAGGACTTCCCCTTATATAGGAATCCATAAGGGTACAAAAGACATTTGACTCATAATATGGGAATACTAAAGGACACATAGGTAAATTAAAAGACACCTAAAAATAGACTCTTAAAATTCTGAGAAAATTAATGAAAATTCATGTATTTATCCCTAATTTCGGATGGTTGGAGGCGCGGCGACGTTTCGGCGGCGGCGGCAGTGGTGCGGTCGGCGCGGGCTGGCGTTACTCGGCGCGGGCTGGCGTGGGTCGGCGCGGCTGGCGTTACTCGGAGCGGGCTGGCGTGGGTCGGCACGGGTCACAGTTCGTGAGTCTGGTGTGGGTCGGCGCGGTCTGGCGTGGGTCGGCGCGGGCTGGCGTGGGTCAGCGCGGGTCATCCGGATGGCTGGAGGCGCGACGACGGCGGAGGTTGCGGCGGAGGCAGTTTTCGGCGGCAGGAATTTAGATTTTGGCCTTGTTTTTTGTATAAGACCTGGTCCTTGGTTGTCGAAAGTCCTTCTCGAACATGATGTCCTCATCATTTCCCTTGGGGTGGGAAAAACTCAGCTTTGATGAATAATCTCTGGCCCTCTCATAGTCTTCAAGTGCTTCAGGGTTCAAACGATGAAGCTCCTCTCGAGATATCCAAGTGTCATCTTCGTTTAACCTATCTTTCCAATGTACAAGATATTTCCGATATTGTTTATTCCTAATGTTAGTAATTTTATCATCAATAATTTTTTCAATCTGCTCACTAGCTTTCTTAAAACAGGCCTGTGGACACTCGGGTAGGGGTTCACTCACAAGGGGAGGAGATTCAGGCTCAAACGGCTCACTAGGTATTTCAATTGGCTCCTTGTAAGCCACCAAGTCTGAGATATTGAAAGTGTTGCTAACTCCATAATCGTCTGGCAACTCTAAAGTGTACGCGTTCGGGCTAATTTTAGTTATGATTCTAAAAGGTCCGATGCCCTTTGCATGCAACTTTCTTAATGTTCCTGGAGGAAACCTCTCAGGCCTCACACGTATCATGACAAAATCTCCCACAAAAAACTCCTTGTTCTTTCTATGTGCATCAGCCAATTTTTTATATGTTTCATTGCTTAGACTAATTTTTTCTTTTATACTTTTATGAATATTCCTTATATGTTCGGCAAATTCTATGGCTGATTCTGATGAACGAGTATGTGTAGGTAAAGGAATTAAGTCTATAGGACTATGGGGCTTATAACCGTTATAGGCCTCGAACGGGCTTATTCCAATTGTCCTATTGACTGAGCTATTATAAGCATATTCTATTCTTGGTAAAAGTAAGTCCCAATTTTTAACATTATCACCAACTAAACTTCTTAATAAGTTTCCTAAACTTCGGTTGACAACTTCAGTCTGGCCATCAGTTTGTGGATGATAAGCTGTGGAGAATTTCAGTTTTGTTCCTAATGATTGCCATAAAGTTCTCCAAAAATGTGATGTGAACCTAACATCTCTATCAGATACTATGGTCTTAGGTACTCCATGTATTTTGACAATTTCGTCAAAGAAAAGTCTAGAAATATGAGATGCATCTGAGGTCTTATAACATGGAACAAACCTAGCCATCTTAGTAAATCTATCGACGACTACAAAGATTGAATCAAATCGTCTTGTCGTCTTAGGTAATCCTAGCACGAAATCCATTGAAATGTCTTCCCAAGGTCTCGATGGGACGGGTAAAGGCATATATAGTCCAGTATTTTGTTTCCTAAGTTTGGAGACTAAACAGTTCCTACAGCCTGCCACTATTCTAGCCACTTGTCGTTTTAATCCAGGCCAATAAAACTTATATTCTACGGCTGATATAGTCTTATCTCTTCCAAAGTGGCCAGCTAAAACTCCTGCATGTATTTCCCAAATAAGAAAATCTCTTAATGAGGTTTTTGGAATGCATAATTTCTGATTATAAAATAGATAACCTTCTTTTATCATATAATCGTTTATTACCATAGATGGTTTCTCTAAAAGTTTAGAATAAATATCTTTAAAGTCCTCACATGTTGAATATAAAGATGGTAAAACATCGAATCCAGTGATTGAAACAGATAAGGTAGCTAAAAGATTTATTTTTCTACTTAACGCATCAGCTACCTTATTTTCTAAACCAGGTTTATGCTTCAGCACAAATGTGTAACTTTGAATAAACTCAACCCACTTAGCATGCTGAGGTTTAAGTTTCCTTTGAGAATTTAAATACTTGAGGGCTTCGTGATCAGAATTTAAAACAAATTCTTTAGGTAAAAGATAATGTCTCCAATGTCTTAAAGTCTGAACTATAGCATAAAATTCTTTATCGTATACTGAGTATTTTCGTTTTGCCTCATTTAATTTCTCACTAAAGTATGCAATAGGTCGCCCTTCTTGATTTAATACACCTCCAATTCCAACTCCCGAAGCATCACAAGAAACCTCGAATATTATATTAAAATCTGGGAGTCTCAAAACTGGGGCTTGGGTCATACAGGTTTTAATTTTATCAAAGGCGTCGTTAGCTTTATCAGTCCAATCAAATCCACCCTTTCTAATACAATCCGTGATCGGAGCTGTGAGTGTGCTAAATCCTTTTATAAATCTCCTGTAAAATGTTGTTAAATCATGAAAACTTCTAACATCGTGAACACTTTTGGGTGTAGGACAGTTTATTATTGCATTGATTTTTTCAGGATCGGCCGATACTCCAACATCAGAAATTATAAATCCTAAGAAATTGACACTGCGTGTCATAAATGCACATTTTTTTAAGTTCACATATAACTTGTTCTCTCGAAGCACCAAACAAACTTTCTTAAGATGATCCAAATGGGCTTCTATATTTTTACTAAAAATCAATATATCATCAAAATATACCACTGCAAATTCTCCTAAGAAAGGCCTAAGAATCTGAGTCATAACTCTCATAAAAGTGCTAGGTGCATTGGAAAGGCCAAAAGGCATCACTAGCCATTCGTAAAGTCCATTTTGAGTTTTGAATGCCGTTTTCCATTCATTCCCAGGGCGAATCCTAATCTGGTGATATCCACTTTTTAAATCAATCTTTGAGAAAATCTTTGCCCCATTCATTTGATCTAAGAGGTCATCAAGTCTAGGGATGGAAAACCTATATTTTATAGTAATTTTGTTAATAGCCCTGCTATCGATACACATTCTCCATGTACCGTCTTTTTTAGGGGTTAATAATGCTGGGATGGCGCAAGGGCTTAGACTTTCTTGAATAAATCCCTTCTCCATTAATTCCTTAACTTGTCGACTTAACTCTTCGTGTTCAGTGGGACTCATTCTATAGTGAGGCAAGTTCGGTAAGCTAGCTCCAGGGACAAGATCAATACAATGTTGTATATCTCTAAGTGGGGGCAAACTGTTTGGTTCTTCTAAGAATATATCACTAAATTCATTTATGGTAGATTCGATCTCAGGTGGGATGACTATGTCAGGGATCTTAGTTTGTACTTTTTTAACTGCTAATGCCCATATTACTAATCCATCAGTGAATTCACGCATGGCTTCTCCTTTAGATATGATATGAATTTTGTTATTCTTAATTTGATTTGTCTTCTTGATAGGTTGAATTTTATCCTTGGGAGGGGATGGATATAGTTTAATCTTTTGTCCATTATGCGTAAAGATGCATGTATGGGATTTCCCTGTTAATAAAGCATCGTGGTCATAAAGCCATGGTCTCCCTAATATGATGCTTCCTACTTGCATTGGGACTATGTCACAAACTATATCTTCTGAATATTATCCAAATGCTAAAGGAACTATACATTGTACTTTAACTGGAATAGATGTCTCGTTAATCCATGAGACAGTGTAAGGGTGGGGGTGTGGGGTCGTAATTAGGCCAAGTTTGGTCACCGAATCTGTAGAAATGGCATTAATACTGCTCCCACTATCGATTACTACTTTGCAAACCTTTTCTCCTATTTTAATGAAAGTATGAAAGATTGCAGTTCTTCTCCAGTCTTCACTAATTTTTTGTTGAGTAAGGGTGCATCTGACTACAGCTAGAGTTTCTTCCCCTGGGTTGTCTTCTTCATCTTCATAATATTCATTAGCAAGATCACTATCTGGGTTGTATTCTGTTATCTCCTTGATGTCTATTTCAGGTTCCTCACTTTCACCTTCTTCTAAGTAGTTTATCCTGGTGGGACATTGGGCTGCTACATGTCCTTTTCCATTACATTTATAACAAGTTATTTCTTTAGGTTTTGTGGTGGTTGGATTGGGTTTTATGGCGGTAGTAGGCTGGGTTCGGCTAGTAGATGATCCATTATTAGAGTATTTAGGTATAGGTTTGGGTTCAAACTTCTTTGTATGATAGGTCTTTTGTAAGCGCTCTATTTCGCTAGTTATTCTATAGGCTTCGGGTAGGGATTCTACGCCACGAATTAAGAGTTCTCTTTGTAGGTCTTCCCTAAGTCCAGCACGAAATCGGGAAAGAGTCATAGATGGGTCTTCATCTATTCCACATCTGAGATGATATTCATCGAATTTGGCAATATATTCATTTATTGATTTTCCTCCTTGTGTGTGACGTTGCCATTGGTCCAACAATTGATTTTTATAAGTTCTTGGAACATATTTCTGCCTAAGGGCTCTTTTAAGTTCATTCCAAGTTTCAATTGGCGGCGAGTTTCTTTGAAAATTATCATTATCTACAGCTTCCATATAGAGTCGTGCTTACTTAGATAATTTCATTTTAGCAAATAATACCTTTCTATCTTCAGTAAGTCTAAACCATTGAAAATATTTGTCTATAGCGGCTTCCCATTCTAAATATTCTTTAGGGTTAAGGGAACCTTCAAAACTAGGAATTTCGAATTTGATTGATCTGAGTAATTGGTCATTGTCATTTTCGGTCCGGTTTCTGTGTCTATGGGGTATTGTTGATTGATAGTCGCTTCCCTCTTCTATTATCTCTGGTTCCATTCTACGTTGTGGTGTCGGTATGACTCTAAGTCTAGGGGGTTGTGGTATTTCTTCTTCATTAATTTCTGGTTCCACTTGATTTCGTTCTAATCGATTGAATCTTGCATTTGTTTGAGTTGATAGCTCCTGTATAGCTAATTGCATTTGTTGCATCTGTTCCATGAGTTGTTCAAATTGATTATCCATTGTATATTCCCTACCAGATCTAGTTCGCATAAACGTTTTTTTTTTTGTAAAGTGTGTGTGCAGCTCACAAGTAACCGAATAATCTGCTCTGATACCAAATGTGATGTAGGATTGAAGAAATTTGCTTAGTTAGAAAATTCGTGGCTGATGCACAACAAAAAGCAGAGTCGTCTCCCTAAGGGACACACATCTTAGATACGAAGAGGGTTGAACGCAAAGGGGCACCAACCAATGAATCCTAACTAAACTAGGATCGATAGCGGCTAAGAAGTCGCTAAATCGATTACGGCTACACACTTTCAAACACTCAGAAATGGGGAGTACTTAGATTGGTTAAGTACCAGTTGAAACTTAAATATAATTTATAATAGAAGTTGCACTTCGCAGAATGAAAATATATTGACGACAAATTAATAATCTAGGAATTGGAAATTACTTGTAAAAAAGGAAGACGAGGAAAATGAAAACTTCAACTTGAAGATGGTTGAGTGGTGAAGGAAGATGATAGACTGGAGTGGCGTCTCACCACTTGGACCTCGCGTCCCTCCTCCCAGTATCAGAGTTTTGACGAGTCGGCACGCCAAAGACACTCAGAGCACTCACGAACTCAGAATGGAAGCAAAGAACACTCAAAAAGTTTTCATTAACTGTATATCCTTACAATAGAAGAGGACTTCCCCTTATATAGGAATCCATAAGGGTACAAAAGACATTTGACTCATAATATGGGAATACTAAAGGACACATAGGTAAATTAAAAGGCACCTAAAAATAGACTCTTAAAATTCTGAGAAAATTAATGAAAATTCATGTATTTATCCCTAATTTCGGATGGTTGGAGGCGCGGCGACGTTTCGGCGGCGGCGGCGGCGGTGCGGTCGGCGCGGGCTCGCGTTACTCGGCGCGGGCTGGCGTGGGTCGGCGCGGCTGGCGTTACTCGGCGCGGGCTGGCGTGGGTCGACACGGTCTGGTGTGGGTCGCCGCGGGCTGGCGTGGGTCAGCGCGGGTCATCCGGATGGCTGGAGGCGCGGCGACGACGGAGGTTGCGGCGGAGGCGATTTTCGGCGGCAAGAATTTAGATTTTGGCCTTGTTTTTTGTATAAGACCTGGTCCTTGGTTGTCGAAAGTCCTTCTCGAACATGATGTCCTCATCACTATCACCATATGCTTGTCAATGCATGTAGGTCACAAAAGTTGCCCCACATTGAAATTTTGTACCATCACATGCCTGCTAACCCACGTGGTCGAAAAATTACCATGCAAGTTGAAGTTTCTCATTGCTACATGCTTGCTAGAGCATAAGGTGACAAAGATTATAGAAACAATAAAATTCCATGCCTTTGTAAGATCTACAATGAAAATAACCCATTAACTATTTTTGAATAACAAAAAGAAAATTTGATGGCACTTGAATAACAAAAAGAAGACACATATGATTAGGAGATCAATTATAAGCTCATTGAATCCCAAATTATGAAAAAAAGATTCAAAACAGTGAAAAATCATCGTCATAACATGAAGTAGCAAGAGTCATGGGTGGTGGCTCATTGTAGGCATTGGTTAGACACCACAAGTTGGGGCATAGATACACACGTGGGAAGGCATGAAGCTTGTTGTAAGCTCTCGACCACATAAGACTGGTCATGCATGCTATATGTATTCGTGCATTACACGTGCTAGAGTGTCACCCACCTACCACATGCATCATTGGTAAACTTATTGTGCACTGTGGTTAACACATGTGGAGGGACTATTAACACGTGAGAATAGTATTTGTATGCATGAACATTGCTTTGTTATGCTCATGATTATGAATGGGTGGTATGCATGCAAGAGGGGTTAGGCTACTTATGGCTTAGATTTTGTGAAATTTTATATTTTGGTTAAAATTAGATGTTTTTTATTTTTTAATATAATATTATCTCTAAACCTCTATATAAAAAGCAAGAGTTATGTATGAGAAGTTTAAAACTTTAAAATTCAAAACTTTAAAATTTAGAACTTCTTGAATTTAGAACTCTTTAAAGAGGAACTTCTTTGTGAATTTAGTTTTCTTGTGACAAACCCCTCTTCTCGTTTCTTTCTTAGTTTCTTGACATTTCTTATACTTCTACTTCCATTATTATGACTTGGAAAAAGATTTATTATTGAGGGCTTTGGACGAGAACACTTCATAGATGGATTGTTTCTATTAACTTAATATTCTAGTAGCTATATATCAATCTCCCCTTTAAGATCATCTTGACAAAATATAATCTTCACATCAAGTTGTTCAAATTCCAAATGTTAAGATACAGTTAGGGAAAATAAATTTCAACAAGGCTATGCTTAATAATTGTAGAGAATAGCTTGTAAATCAACTTCTTTATGAATATAACTCTCTTCATTTTAAGAAGATTCATTAGTTCCATTGTCTAGCTTTTGTGTAGAGGCTCAAGTTTTTCTAGCATAACATTGATCTAATATTAAGTATCTTTTCCATGAATTGTTTTTCATAAGTGATGTTTCTTCTTAAATAATGGATATTGTCACACTTAAAGAAAAAATAACCACATGAAAGCAAGATGAACTATCAAAATAATATCTTTGAGGTGCATGAATCTATCTTTTTAGTCTTTTAGAAGCAATAGTTTTTTGTTTCCTTTTATGACACTACCTCTTATTGATTATTAGTTGTTGAATGCACTTTTAATGAGTTCACAATCTAATCATAATCAAGCAAACGTTTAAGAATCTACTTATCCCTTTGGCTTTCTCCAAAATATTTCATCTTAATAACAAATCTAGGAGACTTAAGATCAATAAACCAAAGCCAAAAACCCTTCATCCCTAAGCATTTATGTTTCCTAAATAGCATTTAGTAGACACAATCTCTGCTAAAAAAATTCTTCTCCAAACTAACATTAAATGACATATGCCTTATTTTCTTTAGAAATTCATTCCTTTTGTCAATTGATTTTGGTGAGGAGTTTCCCCAACTATATTATCTAAGAAAACATTCTTTTTTTTTACAGAACTTCTCAAGTTTTGTAGAGCAAAATTCTAAGCTATTATCACTCATCAATCTCTGGATAGTCTTTTCAATTTTTTTTTCATTCAAAGCTACCATTTTTTTTTAAATGTTTCATAAATTTATACTTATTTGCTTGAGCATACATACTTAGACCTTTTTAGGATGATTATTAATGAAGTTCAGAAATTTAGAACCTTCTTATGAATTGATAATAATAAGTCCCAATAAATCTATGTCAATTCAATCTATAATATCTTTAGTCTTTTGTATTATTATACACAACTTGATATGGTGATGTTTTCTAAGAACATAATACAAAAGTCTTTTGTAATAGTAGCCATCTGTCTACAAAACAAGCTCTTTTTACCTAACTTTGACAAATCTTATATTGATGTACATCTCAATCTCATATGTGATAAAATGAGTACATCTAAAAAAAAAAAAAGTAAAAGTGCACTAACAATTGTGTTGCCATGTTGGGAGTAGAGATTTTACCCAATTTTTTGCTATCAACAAAAACATGGCTCCCTTAGAAACATATAACACCTCTTTTTAGTTGACATTTCACAATCATATGAGTACAAATAAGAAAATGATTTGAATAAAAATAGTGTCTTCTATTCATTTATCATTAATTCAACAAGTTCTGTGCTTTCTTTATTTATATTGTAGTTGATAAAAGTAAGCTTACCATAAAGCTTACTCCTAAAAAGATCCATCCCCTCATCATGCCTTACATGTTTTAGAGATTCATTGGAATCATCATATTTTAATAGATATAAAATTATACTTTTTGAGAATTGTATCTTAGTAGTAATGAATTAACTCAATAATAATCTTTTTCAATTAAATATAATTGATATTACTAATGCATAATAAAACATATGATAAACTTAATTTTCTTAGTCTCTATAGATAAATAACATATGCTAATGATAATTTGAAAAGAATTAAGATTAGTAAATCTCTTTTATGTATTGAACTCACATAAACTAAAAAATTATTTTAAATGCATAATTTATTAATCACTTTAATTTTGGTGAGATGAAATCAATTTATGAGAAGTGGTGGTCAAAAAAATTAACTTAATTTTTTATTACTCTTTTATATTCATTAGTATATAGATATAGAGAAATTAATATAATATTACAATAAAAATTTTAGATTTTCAAATTAGAATAACAATAAGAAAGTAATAAGATAGATATCTATTAAAAGTAAATATAATAAGAGAAGTTTTTTGAACTTTGTTTTGTGAAGATTATGCATATAAAGTGAGTCATTCATATTCATCAAAATCTAGCATAATAAAAAGGGTAAAATCTAAAACATATTTCATACAATTTAACTTAAGATGATGTATAAGAGAGAGATGGAAGTAACGATAAAAATAGAAACTATAATTAAGTAATGATAAAGATAATAGATTTAAGTCATGGTATAATTGCATCATGCTATGAATGATAAAATTGTTGCTATGTATCAAACTATTTAAAAAATATATTTTAAAGTGTTAATAAAAAATTCTATATCTAATAAATATGCCTTTATAATCACATTAAAAATGTATTAATATTATAAAATAATTAAAAATAATTATTCATTTTTTTATAAAAAGGTAAAGTAACTTGTTTTGATATTAGTTTTTAAAAATAAAATTATTTTTTTTCCTTACTTTTAATTTTTAAATTAAAAATATATATCAAAACATGATAAAATATTATGTATTTTAAAATATATTTTGATAAATTTTGAGTTAAAAATTATATATTAAATAGATTTATTGCATTATTTAAAAAAAATAAACCAAAAAAACCACACTTGATTTGATGTACGCACAATGGATCCAACCAAAGTTGTAACCCACATGGCATGTTTCAATACAAATTTGAAGTTACCAAGCAATGGTTAAGAAATAAACCTTTTCCATTAAATATCTCCTTTTTTTAAATAAAATTTTAATTTTATCTTATTTTATAATTAAACTTTTGTTGGTAGCAAGACACAAAGCTATAATTTTGATGACCTCATACCTCACCAACTATTAATCTTATTAAATGCCCATCTTTACTTTTGCAATTATAACCCAATCATACAACACATTTACATTAACGCTTCTCTAAATGCATTTTTTATGCTTTTTCTATGCGTTCTTTTAATTTAAATTAATATTTATTTTTATTATATATATATTGCTAAAGTCTATTTTTTGTATAAAAATTGATACATATTTGCATATATTCATATTAAAAAAAATATAAAAAATTTTATGTATTATGCATCTAATGATTTCTCAAAAATTGGTGCACAAACACACCATGTTTCGTTTGCTTTGTTGAAAAATACTATGACAAATAACACCCCATCTATTTGATAACGATTTTTTTTATTAATTTTATTTTTTAAAAAGCAGAAAAGTCCTAACCTTGCAACTTACGATATAAAATATATTTTTAATTTAAATTTATGTAAAAAATAGAATTTAACATATATTTACAAAAGTATATTTTATTTGATTTTTCAATAGCATTTATAATAAAAACAGGCAAATAACGCATGCTAAACCTTGGCTTATTTTAAAAATAAGTAAAAATTATTGCACTTTCATTTTAATTTGAATAAATTAATGTAAAATAATCATTATTTTCTATATTCTTTTAAAAAAAAATAGGTTGAATAAAAAATATTTAAAAAGTTGGTACTAATTTTCGTTCTTGAATATGCTTCCTTCGAGTGCAATTTAATGACCTAAGATGACGCTTTGTTTATGGGCATATAAAAAAAAAAAAAAAACAAGAAAATAGAGAAAAATGAAATATAATTATAAAAAGACTCACCGACAGGTGACTCGTCGCTTTCTCCATCGCTTCTTCACTTCTCCACACGAACCATAAAACCCTAACGTTGGCCAGATTTCACAAAAGAGAGGACTAACTCTAAACAAGCAATGGCGGACAGATCTTTCTCCTCGGGAAAGCCCAATCCACAACCTTCTCGACCCGCTACCGGCCAACCTGCAAGCCAGGCCGCGAAATCCCAGTTCTACATCAATCCAACGTACCGTCCACCTCCGCCGTCGAAAGATCACCGTAATCCCCGCGGACTGTTACGCGTCTGCTGCTGCTCCTTCTTCCTCCTCCTCCTCATCCTCGTCCTACTAGCCGCCATCGCAGGCGGCATTGTCTACGCCATCTACCGTCCCCATCGTCCATCCTTCTCCGTCTCCTCGCTCCGCCTCTCTTCCCTCAACCTCTCCTCCTCCGACCGCATCACCTCCCGCCTCGA
The DNA here is from genome assembly GCA_023846275.1 of Vanilla planifolia. NCBI lineage: Eukaryota > Viridiplantae > Streptophyta > Magnoliopsida > Asparagales > Orchidaceae > Vanilla > Vanilla planifolia. The sequence continues at coordinate 4,666,232 of CM043877.1, forward strand.
CCTCTCCGTCACCGGTCGGAACCCCAACCGCAAGGTCGTCTTCCTTTACGACCCGATCTCGGTCTCCGTTACCTCTAACAGCGTCGGCATAGGCAACGGATCGTTCCCACCATTCTACCACGCCGCGAAGAACACGACGACCCTGAGGGCGACGGTTTCGAGCTCGGGCCAGATCGTGGATCCGTCGGTGGCTGCAGATCTGAAAAAGAGCAGCATACCTTTGGAGATCGACATGGAGACGAAGGCTGGAGTCAAAATCGGGCAGTTGAAGACGAAAAAGCTTGGAATGAAAGTCTCCTGCGATGGGATCGAGGTCGCCATTCCCAAGGGGAAAAAGGCCCCGCCGGCGTTGTCGTCGGAGATCAGCTGCAAGGTCAAGCTTAGGATGAAGATCTGGAAATGGACGATCTAGATCAAATTGGAGGCGCTCGCGAAATATGAATTGAAAAAATCTTTTATATTTTTTTTGTATATTTTTAAGGTGGATAATAATTCTATTGTTTGTGTGATTTTTTTTCTTTTTTTGATTATTTTTAATTGATTGTATTGAAATATGGTGCCATGTTTTTTATTTTTATTGGTGAATTAATGATTTCTTCTGATTGAAAGATTTTACTGGCTGTATGATTTAAAAGAAAAACACTAAATTTATTAAAACAATTTGATTAAACTAATATTCTAAAATATTTTATTAGTATGTTGCAAATTGTCCATATTGATTTATTTTTCCAGCTAAGCTTGATTAAAGTCTGTATAAATATATTTTTTTTCAAGTAAGACAAATTAAATAAATGTTGGTAATGAAAACAGTTGCTATGTCACGTTGTTTGGAAGTAAATGGTCAGTTTATTTTTTGAGATTTTAAGCAATTAATTATTTAATTTCAATATAACAAGAAATTAATTATTTTTTAAATAAAATTATTAAACTAACATTTTTCTTATCCGTTCCCCCAGACAAGGCGGCTGCCGTACAACAAGCTTTAAAAGCCATTCCATTTTGGAGCGACTCCTACCGCCTACCGCCTACCTCCCGTTATCTACTTCAGGTTCCCCATATAACAAAGAGAAAGTGGCTGTCAGGCACCGCGTAGTACGGCATCCCTCCTGATTCTAGGCTTGCAGCAGAGATTCACTATTTTAACCTCCACACAACATTCCAATACCCACCGAACCATAAGGGATTTTCCTATGCGCCTCTCTCGCACGCGATCAACGAAAATTCCAATTTGACATGACTTATCACGTAAAAGTTTAAAATTAACCAAAAGTATTTTTTTAATTCTCCGAATTTCCCGCATAGCTTTTCCGACGTGGCATATCCGTACATCCACGCTGTCAACTAGCCGCTATAAAGGAGTCGGGGGTCCCTGCCACCCTCCCTCGTCGGACCACCATGGAGCAAATGCCGCGGAAGAGAAAGTCAGGCGGCGGAGGCGACTGCTTCGAGCAGCCTGAGAATATTTCTGCGACGGAGGTCGAAGAGGACGGGGACGGAGACATGCTGTCGCGATTGCTGAACTGGCTCGAAGAGGAGGAGACGAAGTCCGCAGTAACGACTCAGGATTCCGTCGCCATTAATGGCGACGACGAGAGCTGCGGCTCCTCGTTCTCCGCTGCGGCCGCGACAGTGATGGTCGGCGTCGACACCGGTGATGCGAGAGGGATGTTGCCTTTCTTCTACGGATGTGACTCCCGGCGGCCTGCAGTGATGGACTAGTACTTTGCTGGGGAGGCGTCGGCTAGCGTCGCCGGAGACGGGGCGGCGCTTGGTGTTGCGAAAATCGGCGCTTAGGCGGCGGACAGCGTTCCGGGAGGCGTGGGTTTTGTTTTCTTCTGTGAAAAGGGTAATTTCGTCTTTTCTAAGAATTAAAAAAAAAAGAATACAGAAAAAATATAACGCTTCTCTTTGTCCCGTTTACCTTTTTTTTTAACTCAATATTATTAGAAATTTATATTAATTTGACCAGCTATGTATATTAATTTAGAAGCATTTTCTTTTATCAAAAATTGATTTTTTATATTTATTTAAAGCTGGTTCTGATGTGTACGGATCCAAAGATTACATCTCAAGAATAAATTAGAAGTAAGAACCACTTTAATTTTGTTAAGTAAATTAGACATACTCCCTCGATTCAAATAGAATATCAGATTATTCCCTTGAGAATGAATTGTATCATAAAATCATCGTCAATGCAGTTATTAGGATATTAGTATAAATATAATAAAAATATGATCAATAACAATAATAAAAAAAATAACAATTAAATTAATTTGATTTGACTCAAGTAAGATTTATGTTTATTGAAGATAAGAAAAAAATTGATTATAAGCAAGAAAGAACTAATAAAGGGTAATGCAAGTTTTATCATGAACTAAAATATCACTTTTTTAAACACTAAAATATTATGCTCTTTAATGAAAGAATAAATTCTTTTAACCTTTTATGAAAAAAACTTAAAAAGAGTAAAATATCTTTTTTTCAAGAGAACAATTTTTTTCAATTTTTATTTTCTCAAATTTTAATAAAATTTATTGTTTATAAATGACAAATATTTAAATCATTGGAGAGGGATGGTAAGAAAGAAACATAAAATAGAATTTTCTCCTTAACTTTGCACCATTAAACTTCAAGCTAAAGCTTAACTTTGCACCATTAAACTTCATATCTTAAGAATCTAATCTAAAAAAATCAAAATGTTTCAAAACAAAAGAACCATTGGAAGATTGACTAAAGCTTTCACCAAACTAAATAAGAATATTATGATAACTTTTTGGTTCACGTCACAATCAAAAGATGAAAAGAAAAAGAGAAAAGATAAAAATAAGAACCTTAACTAATATCTTCTAAAGTTAACCACACAACATGCTTTAGATAGTTCATTGCAACCACTAAGAATTTATTGAAGAAACTTAGAGACAAAATATCATAAAGTACTTCTCATCCACAAGGGATTTAGTAAACTTAAAGTTACCTCTCCTATATCACGGATATAAAAGGTATTTATGAAAGTACAAATTTTGAAAAATATTATAAGAAATGTTAAAAAATTTGTATGATATTCTTGAAAAATCAATGTTGATTGCTAGTAGAGATCTAATAATTGTTCAAAAAGATTTTTAACAAATAGTTAATAACACTTGTCAATATATAATCAATTTTTGTTAATCAAATAAGACATTTTATTAAAAAACATTATATCAAATTAAATGATCTAAAATGTTTCATGATTAAAGTAATAAAATAAATACATAACTATAGTTCATGATGATTAGAGGTGACGTATTTTGTTACATCACTTATACATCACAAATTTTAAAAAGAAAAATTATCTATTACCTTCATTAAACCTTTATGGCTTACCTTATAGTCCAAATAGTGCAACCTTCAAAAGGTGACATTATGTGTGTAATACATACAATTTTATAATAAAAATCTCAAGTGTGGATGTACAAATTTATATATTTTACTTAAAATTGAGATTGTATTATCTTTGAACCCACTAGAATTATTGAGTTAGCCACTAGAAATTTATAGATTCTTTTTGGGTATTATGCTTAGGAAATTTTCATATGATTAAGATATTTGACATTTAAAATGGCTCAATTTCATAAGTGTTACAGCAAATCTTTAAACAAATTTCTATAATTTAGAACATCATACTTCAATAAATTTTACTAAAAAAACAAGACTTTGATATCTTTGAAATAGATAAATTTTATGAGTTATATATCACAAAATTGGAATAAAATCCTAATGGGTTGGCGTTGAATTTTTATGAACTTTTCTTCAGATAAGGATCATGCAACCTTCTAGAAAGCTTGATTTTTCAATCTATATACAGAATAAATTTGTAAAAATTACTTCAATTTGGGTGTTAGAGTTGGTCAACCTCCTTGTTATTAAAATCATGCTATCTTCAAAATATTTAGATTTCTTTTATTATAAATCAAATATTTTTTAAGAATTCTAAGGTCAATGTATTAGAATGTTATGGATTTTTTTAATGAGTTATCGACAATATACTATCTTCAAAAACATTTGATTTCGTGAGCTATAAACCATAATTTAGATGCAAAAATTCATAATTTGGATATTACAATTTTATGATATTTTCTTATCATCAAGATTTTTTTTCAAAATATCTTTATTTCATTAATTATGGATCATAATTTAGAACAAAATTATTGAATTTAAGTATTAGATGTTTACAAACTTTTCTCTAGATCAACATTTTAGGGAGTTCAAAAAATCCTAATTTCAAGACCTACTCGTTATAGTTTTAAAACAAATTTTACTTATTTGGATTTCAAAATTCTATCAAGTTTCTCTCATTTAATACTATATGAACTACAAAACAACCCAAGAGTTAAGTTCACTTGCTTGAGCTTTAGCAAAAATTTTCTTATGATCAAGATTGTGCAAAATTTTAAAACTATTCAATTTGTGAGAAATATACATCATAGAATAAGATTTACATGGTTTACCAGTAACTTGGTGGTTTTAAGGCATCATGACCACTTATTAGAAGTACTAAAGATGATGTTTGACATATGAAACACTATAGATTTTTTTGTGGGATATTGTTTTACTTTTCCCATTATTCGATAATATATGCTCATTATATATATGTCTAAGATGTAATAGATGTAATGGTGCTAAAGATTAGGGTATTGATGACCCCATAAGACTTATATAGGTTTGGAAAAACTATTGATCTTATAGACTTGTGTGATGGTTATTTGATGCTAACATAATTATAATCTTTGTAATCTTATTTTTTTTTGTTTAAGTGCATTTTAGATCATGTCTTAAAGCTTATTTTGTGAATCAATTTAGAGCATAGATTATTGTTGAGCTTAACTGGCTAGCTTTTCAAGGATTATGTGATTAGATGTGTAACTTGAATCATTTACTTTATTTTGGTAACTTGATGAATGTAATCTTTGAGGCACTATGATTGTAATAGTTCACTTAATTAAATATTTAATATTTTTTAAAGTATAATTTATATATTAGATATATGTGTGTATATACAAAACATAAACATATGTTGATTTGTGAGCACTTAAAAATACATGCTCAGATGATAATAACTAGACCTTATATTTAAGTATATAATTATAGAGGTTTTGTGATAAGAAATCTATATGTATTTGGTTTGTATTTTTTAAAGATAAACCTCTTATTTATGAAATGAATAACCCTTACTCCTGGACAAGGATGATTTGAATATCATACATGATGATCAAGTCATACAAGTATAACCCTGATACTTAGAGTTGTAAAGGCTTTTAGCCTTAGTGTGAATAGGGAATCTGCTTAGCATCTTATTAATGTAGCCAACTAATAGAACTCATATGATAGAGTATGTAACACTTAATTAAGAAATTATCTGGTCTATTCACTTGCTCGATTTAATATTTTGAGAGATCGCATTAGTATGAGAAGTTAATCAAACTAGTATGATCCAATTATTAGAAAATTATGTTAGAATGTTTATTTGGTTTTCTATATTATAAGATATGTGCTATGAATCTTGCAAATATGAAGGTAAATAGAATTAGAATTAGATTGATTAGTTGTTGGATAAGTTTTATATAAATAATGTCATCGAACTATTACGACAATCGTTTGGACAGGTGTGATGAGTATATGATTAATGGAGATCACTTGTATCGAATCATACTTGTATGAAATAGAGATCAAACATGCACGATTAATTTTTGGATTATTTAATAGAAATCAGTTATATGATTCAATATCCAACTAACGTGAAGTATAGATAATATAGTACAATTTGTGTGAATATATTGTACAATATGAGAACAAAAATATGAATAATGATAGATCATACAATATGATATATATAATCATATTATATGATATGAAGACAAAAATATGAAAAAGACCAATTTATTAATGTATGTCTTAAAAAATCTTTTGAAAGTGTTATCTTAGTAAGAATTTCCCACTTGACATATGGTTCATTAAAGATCACATATTGTATTTTATTCTTTTAAAAACATGTCACAAATCATCCATTATTCTTTCAAATCACCAAAAATATTTCACGTATCATTTGTCATTTCTAATGCACCATATATTAGTCTCAAGAAATCGATCTTCAACACCACAAACTATTCCCTCTTTCAACCACACTCTTCTTTTGAACTAACCATATTAGATGTTAAATATTCATGTATTATGCATCTTTATTGAGAAAAGTGGTTCTACATTTGTTAAACCCAATGTACTATATGTAACATGCAATGCATTATATATTAACTTTAGAAACTCAATATTAATAATTAAGCTCATCCATTTTTCCTAACTTGATCTTAGCCTAGACTTAAACACAAAGAAATAGACTATAAGAGACTCTTAAAAGCATAATTATCTTTTAAAAAATTTCTTAAAACCCTCACATTTAATACCAATTTTAGCTATTAACATTTTTCCTTTGCTTTGTGTTATAGGGAGGAAGAAAGAGTCTAAAAATTCAAATATCTCAAGCAAAAGTTTCACTCTTTACCTTTGATATTGTACTAGTTACCATATTGAGCAATTATTGAATCAAAGTTTTAACATAAAAATTATGGATACAACCTAATCTCATGTAGGGAATGATAATATTATATATAGATCTTATTTTGTTATTTTCAACACAAGCATAAATACTACCTTATTATCCCATCAACTATAATATCCTCAGTTGGATAAGTTATTTTATATAACAAGTTTTTAAAATATCATTTACAACCTCCCAAAATATTATAGTAAAAAAATTATTCACCATCAATGACACTTTGATCTATCCTTCTCAAAATGCTAATAGCATTCTTATAATATCAAAAGAACAAATAATGAGTTCAAAGTTGAACATATAAATTTAAAAAATAACATAATTTAAATGTGATAAGGATACTTAAGAATTTTGAATTTAACTAAATGATAATATATCATGATATTTATAATGTAATATATTCCTTATGCATATAGCAAATCAGTATTGCTTCACACACATAGATACACACGTACACGCACATACACACGCATGCACACGTGCACACACATAATCATTACTACATACAGCCATATAGTTATTTCCTTAGGTATTAGTTCACTCATTCCTTTATCTCTTTTATTTTCTTGTGTTTTTATATATTCATTTTTTACCATTATTTAAGCCATAATTTCTCTAAATATCATTATCTTAAGTATTTTGTTTTCATTTTTAATTGTCTAATATTTTTATTTTTCATTTGGCATATCATTCCTCACCCAACGTACTAGGTAAACATAGAACATGCAATAATATCTCAAAAACAATTTAAAAATTGGATTGAGATGATAAAAAATATCATAAATCCATATATAACCATAAACAACCTACTTCTTATGAAACATTTGTCATATACAAATAAAAGATAAAATAATATTCTTATGTAACATTTACCATAAAAATATAAGTCAAAGGTCCTCGTAAACAATGTATCTTATAAAGCTCTCAAAAATGATATCCTCTCTCATATAAGATTCTACATTATAATCTCTAAGAACTCTTAACTCTGAATATCTTATATGGACACTATTTGTTTTTCAGATTTTTCATACACACAATATTGTCAAGCGTGTTCCAACATTTGTAGATGATTAAAGTGAAAGGCTTTGTTTTTTTATGTGTAGGTTCAATTTTGAGTATAAAACTACATCATAGGCTCAAAATTTACAACCTAACTACATTTTGAGCTTTGGGTGGTGCTTACAATCTATTGGGTTTTAACTCTTGTCACCATCTTTACTCGATAACTCTTATCAGTGAACCTTAGGTCTTTATTCTTATTTCTTTCAAACAATTCAGTTTCCTTGGTATTTTAGAAGCTTCTTTTGCATGCGATTTAATTATAAACTTTAGACATTCCAAGTACTCCATTTTTGCATCATCAAGCGGACCCCTATGTTGCTCTTATTCTCATGTTAGCTATTATTACCTTGGACATGCATCTCTTGCATGTTATTAATTTAGATTTCATGAATTTATCTTTCATGTTTCTTATTTCCTAATTTGAGTAGGTTAATACCACTTATTATTCATTATTGTGGTTTAGCAACCGTCTAGCATCAAACAAGGTATCAAAGAGGGTTTGGTTAGTGCGTCGTCAACAGCCTAAAACTAAATTAATCTTTTCTCTTTTTTTGTGCTTATTAGTATTTTAATTTTTTTTATTTAAAACATGGGTTTCTTAATATAAAAAAAGTTTTTTTAACTTGTAAATAATCATTTAAAATTTGCATTTTTTTCTTATGCTTTAATATATGTGCATAAGGTTTGGTAAGAATTACAACATGAAAAATTTACAACTCAACCAAATATAATTAACCCTTCAGACCTTCTAGTAAGGATGGAAAATATTGAAACAAAATCAGAAGAATTTGAAAATAGGATCATCCAACTAGAACAACTCTTTAGTTAGTCTACCTTATTTGAACTTGATATTATTTATCTACCTAATCATACATCATATAGGATCAATGACCCCTTCTTGAGATGACCATATAAAAATGATAATGACAAACTTCTAAAGTCTATAAAATGTCATATATTTACTTTTGAGGGCACCATAAACCTTAAAAACTATATAAAGTAGTCATGGATCATTAGTTTCAGTGATATAGACTTAGTGAAGAATAAAAAGTATTATTTGCCTACATGAAGCCAACCAACTAAACAAGCCTAACTATTTATAAAAACCATAGATACCAACCATCACCAAATAGGATCACCACAACTAAAAACATGGAATGAACTTAATAGAATCCTTGAGACAAATACATTCCTCTTTCTAACAAAAAATAATTACTAGACCAATGATAATATTTAAATAAGAGAAAATTAGTAAATAGGTGTATTTCTTATTTGAAGTACTATTTGCACTATAGTGTCAATGAGCCTGCTTTGGTCACCCTCTCTTGATTTTGATATGGACTTAAAGAGGATATGTAAAGAAAACTTTTCATACGTAACACCTACACTTTGTAAGAAGCCTATAAGATTGTAGTGAGTTTGAGAGCCTTTAGAAACTTTATCTTGCTAGGAGAAAATTAGTTCAATGAATCATTAGTTTCAATGGTTTAAACTTAGTGAAGAATAAAAAGTACTATTTGCCTACATGAAGCCAGCCAACTAAACAAGTCTAACTATTTATAAAAGTCATAAATACCAACCATCACCAAAGAGGATCACCACAAATAAAAACATGGAATGAACTCAACAAAATCCTTAGAGACAAATGCATTCCTCTTCCTTACAAAAAATAATTACTAGACCAATGACAATATTTAACTAAAAGAGAAAATTAGTAAATGGGTATATTTCTCATTTCAAAGTACTATGTGCACTACAGTGTGAATGAGCCTTCTTTGGTCACCCTCTCTTAATTTTGATATGGACTTAAATAGGATATGTAAAGGAAAATTTTCATACGTAACACCTACACTCTGTAAGAGGCTTATAAGATTGTATTGAGTTTGAGAGACTCTAGAAACTTTATCTTGCTATGAGAGTTGAATTAATACCTAAGTTAAATTTTCAAATAAATAATCCCAGTCCCTCCATTAGCTGCCCACTAACACTCCCTTCTCCAAGCCATCATTCTAAAGCCATTACTAAACCTAGTCAACTTATTAATCTACCTCCTGAAAGCAGACGTTTTTGATGTAAAATGTGAGGTCCTATGGCAGCTCCATGTCACATATGGCAAGTAAACTATATAGAAGGAAAATAAGATGCAGAACCTAACTTAGCAAAAGAAGATTCTCTAATTTATAAAGGCCAAAGCCATTACAAAAGTCCTCTAAGGAGGATTGAACAAAAAGTCAGACGACAACAACTTAAGAAGCGGCTTGGGAAGGGGCATTCCCCAGTCCCAAGTAAAGTCAGTGCTACAAGCAGCGCGTGCAACCTAGTCTGTAGAGGCATTGCCCTCTCTATGCACATGCATAATGCGCAGCGTGTTGAGGCTCCCCGCATGCAAGATCACCTCTACAAAAGATCCTCCCGCAGGTGGCTGCATGATCATGTTCTGCACCTCCTGCATCGCCAGAATATAGTCCATATGGATCTCGACAGCATGGGATTCAGGAGAGCTGTGCCTCAACATGTTGAGGGCCTCCAAGATTTCCTGAGCCTCTATGGCCTCGCTAGAGTGTGAATAGTACCTTTTGCCCACCAAGAGAAGGGGCCTACCCAAACAGTCTCTAGCCACAACGCCCACACCAGCAACATCGTCTCCTACAGTGGCATCACAATTAACCTTTATCCATCTAGTTGGAGGGGGAACCCAGTGAAGGGTTACATTTAACTGCAAGGAGTTGTGAAGGTTCCTGTTGGGCTTGGATGCATATCCATTATATTGCTTCATTGCTGCGGCACTAGCAATCTAAACATTGCGAATTAAGGTGGTGCAGTTGATCACTGGCTCTTTGTGCTTCTTCGTGTTTCTATTCTCCCAAATGCAGTGAAGTATTGTAGCAATTGTCGCTGTGTGCATCATATCGTCATAGCGCCTCAGCCCAAATGCTGCCGCATAACTAAGAAAAAACTGCAGGAAGTCCCCCCCGCCGCACGCAAGAGCTCCTCTGCGCGCGGGCACTCCCAAAAAATATGGTTAAGCGACTCGACGGTGGCACACCACCAAGTACAATTGCTACAGTCGGCCAAGCCCCTCCGCACAAGCCACGCCGTCGTGGGCAGAGAATCCTTCACCATGCGCTAGATAAAGAACCTCACCCTGGGTGCCACCCTCAATCTCCAAATCCACATGAATTGGTTAGTGTTATATTTTGAGCTAACCGCCTTGTCTCTGTGAGCACAATCCATCATATGCATGTAGAATTTTCCATTATTGACCTTCATAGACTCAGTGTGCGATTGTAGCAACGTGTCCTTGTTATGCCTTTGATTCCATGCATCTTCATTACCCTTTCATACAGGATATCATCAGTACAAGCGCGGATTTTGAGAACATCCCAAACCCCAAAGACCCCAAAGCAGCCCCCACAAATGTTGGCCACACAACGTCTGTAACAGCCTTGTTTTTTTCTTTATTTTTTTTTTTTAAAAAGCTCTTTGAGACGAGTCTAACAGTGTTTAGTTTGTAATTTTTGGAGTTCTAAGGAATAAATTATGAACTTTTAAAGATTTGGATATATTTGTAATATTGATGATATATTTGTAATTTTGTAAATGTCGGTATAATTCCATTCATTTTGGCGGAAGGTATATTTGTAATTTTAAAGTTGTTGGCTGCACTAGGTATATATGCAATTTTAGGAATTTCGACGCAGGTTTATTTCTCTTGGCGGAGAATATATATGCGAATAAAAAAATTTCGAAGGGGTGATATGCAAAATGCTGTTCACGAACCTTCAGGTAAGTCGGTCTCGACCGCGGTTATAAAAGCTGAAACCTGGGTGTGTTTGAAAAGCACTTATGCAAACACCGACTATGAGGAGGTTGTCGGAGTGCGAGGGTGAGATTTCCAACGACTGTTGTCGCGCTCAGAGAGGTTTCGGCAAGCTACAGTAACATCCGTCGAGGATTTCCATAAGGTAAGAAATAATTTCTTTGTCGTCGGATTGGGTAAAGCTTTTTGGTGAGTGGCGGAGACCGAGAGGGTGGAAGTTGAGCCTGATTCGATCGATTCAGCGCGTGAAATGGCCGATCCAGCGGCGGCGAAAGGTTTCGGTTTCGTTGGACTCACAAGAGAAGAATAGGAACTGGTTCAGTTGGACCGGGTTTGCACTACTGTACTGGGCGCGTCAGGCGTGGGCGGTCCAGCACCGCGGAAGAAATTTAAGGGATTTTGGGATTATTTTAGCTATTTGGGAAAGCTTTTAGAAAGAAAAATTTTTTACTGTTTAGGAAAAGCTTTTAAAAATAAATTTTTGGCTAATAAATATATTTTAAATTGTTTATGTTTACATTTATGGACTTGTAGGATATTAAGAAGAATAAGAAGAGGGCCAGATGATTTGCATATCAAATCAGGTAGATAAATTCCTAAATCTGTGATGTAACATATTATTATGTATTTTTACATGCTTTTCTTACTATCACAGTATTTTGATTGTTGCATATATTATACATTAATATTATTGTATATGGTAAAGAAAGAAACAATATGATATAATAATGCTAAAACAAAAAGAGAAGAAGCAATATGGAACGAAAGGTCTTTTGATATGGATACTTATTTGGATTGATGTTTGGAAAATGACAAATAAAAATAGGATTCCCAGATAACATTATCCTCACCACTAGGCCTAACATGTGTTGTAGGGTATCGATATTCGGATCAGATATCTGCTTAGTGTCTACACCAGGCCCAGCGTGTGTCGCAGGGTATCGATCTTCGGATCAGATATCTGCCTAGTATTATGTGCTATGACTCTATGATGATTTACACCAGGCCCAGCATGTGTTGCAAGGTATGGTACCATGCCTGCCTGGTGGCACGAGGCCCAGCATGTGTTGCAGGGTATCGATCTTCTGATCAGATATCTGCCTAGTGTTATGTGTTTGGTTGGATGTCGACTGGAGGTCATTTATTGATGATAATTGGATCTAGAGGATAATGCGTCAAAGGGAATTGGGCCCGATAATAACACATTATATAAGGAACTGGCATTTGTTTTTGGTTTTTCATCTGACATTATATATGACATCTGGTATGGTTTTAGCTTGATGCATATTATTCATTTTTACTGTTGATATCTCTTTTTCATAATTGGTTAGTTACTGAGATTTATAAAATTTTATTTAGTGCTTACATCACAGGTCATGCTACCACTGCATCGAGAGTTGGGAATGGTGCTACTACAGAAGAGCCATTTTCACGAGATGTGTGAGAGAGGGAAGGGCTTGGTGTGATTTTTTTGGACTTTAGAGTTGGTGTTTGTCTCACCGTGGGTCCACACCTTGGGTTTTTGGTTCTTTATCCTCACTATATGTTGTAACAGCATAACAATTTGATGTTAATTTTGTTATCTAATGGTTTAGTGAGGTGGGGGCTTAACAACATCCATATTGATATAGGTTGGCCATCACTTGATGGGGAGAAAACCAATCCAATTATCCTCAGCAAACAGGGTAGATGTGTCGTACACCAGCTGCCAAACAAAGCGAGAGATTGCATCCGACATTGCATCCATAGTGAGTCTGCAAGCGTGAGAGGCACCGCGCTGCACTCTGTGAAGGTTGCGCACGTCATGGTATTTGCTGCATGATGTTAACCCACAAGCTATCTTCTTGCATTAAAATCCTTCTACAATGTTTCATTTGCAAGACACATTGCCATACGTGCAAATTGTGGATACCTAGGCTGCTCATCTCCTTAGGCAATGTGATAGTAACCCAGTCAACATAGTGAATTGAATTTGTGTTAGATGCACCACACCAAAGAAATCTCCTGATCATTCTTTCAATTGCATCAATAGTGCCCTTCGGCACTACACAGTAAGACATGACTGGGGATAGCTGCAAGCACCGAATTAATCATAACAGCTCTACCGCAAAGAACAAAGGCCTGATCCGCCACTTGGCAATCTAATTTCCATCTTCTGAATGATGAAGTTAAAATCTTCCCTTTTAAGCATTTTTGTCGAAATAGGGACTCCAAGATAGCTTAAATTCTCACCCTGAGGCATGCAGACTTTCTTTGCAACATTTTTTCTTTCTTCGGCCCTTCATTGCCCGGTTGAAAAAAATCTTTGACTTGGCCAAATTAGCTTTGATCCCCACATATTTGCCAACTTTCTGCATAATAGAACAAACCACACGCGCGGCACTATTCAAAGCAGGCGCATACAGCAATATGTCATCGACGAACAAAAGGTACAAGACGATGGGCACGCACTGCGCACATCGAAATCCAAGCAGCGTGAGCTCCTCGTACTCCCGCGTGAGCCCAGACAGGTATTCAACCATGATTGTAAAGAGATATGGAGATAAAGGATAGCCTTGACGCAAGCCCCTCTGTGCCACAATCTAAGGAAGCTTAATTCCATTGAGGAGTATCCCAAATCTAGGTGAACAAATGCACGCATTCACCCACTCGCACCAAACCGTAGGGAAGCCCAAAGATCTCATCATGTCAGTGACAAAGCACCACTTGACACTATCATAAGCTTGTTCTATATTGATTTTGATTGCCATCGTGCCAACTTTGGAGGTGGATGAATACATTCTAGATGTCATCTCTTAGGCAATGAAGATGTTATCGGTGATAGATCGGTCAGGCACAAAAGCCCCTTGCTCTCTAGAAATAATATCAGGTAGAACTTGCTTCAATCTTTCCACAAGATCTTGGCCACCACATTATAAATGGCATTGCATAAACTGATAGGCCGAAATTGATCAGGCTTGTTGGCACCCTGCCACTTAGGAATCAAAACAATCAGAGTATCCTTCCATGATGTAGGCATTTGCTTCATCTCAAAGAATGTCAGAACCGTGCGCACAATATCACTCTAAACAATTTCATGGTAACCATGAAAGAACTCGGCAGTGATCCCACCCATCCCCGGTTCCTTATTTTTCCTAAGAGCCCTGATCGCTCATATGACCTCCTCCTCAGTCACCATACGTGCGAGCATGTGCTCCTGGTCGCTAGATATGCAAGCATGCGGCAGGAAATGCTGCAAGGGGAAGTCCACATCGCCGCTGCACCATTTAGCCTAAAAAAAGTGGGTGATGATATTGCTAATACCCTCAGCCAAAGAGGAAGTAGTTCCTGAGTCATCCTTCATGTACAAAATTTGGTTGCTGCGCCATTTTGATGTTGCTGCGGCGTGGAAAAACTGTGTTCTTGTCACCAAGCTGAGCCCACTGCACCTTAACCCTTTGCCACCACCATCTTTCCTCCAAGGAGCACTTGTGAAAATCAGCAATGAGTTGGCCAAGTAAAGAATTCTCCCCAGCATCCAAGCCACTATCAGACTCTTTCATTTGAAGGGTATTGATTTTATCTTCCAGCACCTCATTGTTGTTGATGAAGGACTCCACCTCAGCTTTGCTCCAATTGCGAAGTGCAATCAGAGAGTGGTGAAACTTTGTAGCAAGTCCCTCCATTGAGTTGCCCCGAGTACGCCTCCTCCAAACAAAGCGCACCACCCTCTCCGAATGAGGGAGCTCAAGCCATGTGCTCTCAAATTGAATTCTATTGTTCTTAGGCATTTTCTGCATTCCCCCCAAATCAATAATCAACAGACAGTGGTCAGACCCAATTCTAGATAAGTGAGTAACCATTGTAGCTGGGAAAGCATGCATAGCCTATGGATTCATAAGTGCCTTGTCCAGCCTCTCCCAAATTCACGCACCACCTTGTTTTTCATTACACCATGTATATTTTGTTACCAATAAAGCCGAGGTCTTCAAGTTGCAGTTAATGTAATAATTATGAGAACTCCAACTGGCCCAACTTGCAAAGGAACTTTTTCTCCCCCTCCCTTTTTTCATCTTGAGACATGACTAGGTTGAAATCCCCCTCCACAATAAGAGGGCACGCACACCTAGCCTCTTCCCTTAACAAAACCCAAACCATCCTCCTTTTATGGACCTCATTTGGGCAATAAACAACACAACATTTAATTGAGGCGCAACTAGCAGTAGTTACCGCAATAGACACCTCATGCATGGAACTTCTAATGACTTTGAGATTCACCCAGCTTCTCCACAGCACAACAATACCTGCAGACTTCCTAGCCGAGGGCTACACTGCATACTGCTAATCTCTACCCAATAGCACATAAACATCTCTTCTATTGAAACTTTGAACTCTGGTCTCCACCAGTGCCACCACAACAACGCTTTCATCCCTAAGGAACCTTTGCAAATAGTGCCTCAATTTTCTATCCCGGACCCCTTTAATATTCTATATAGCAAACTTTATGGGAAACAGTAAGAAGAGATGCTACCCCACACAACTGCACAACACAGCCACTGCATCATTGCAGTCGCAGCATCATTGCACCAACCACCAATCATCCCGTTCAAAACTACCATGAGCAATAGCCGACAAACCAGCATCACATGTTAGGTTGTGTAAAATCATATTGAGTGACTCCTCCTGCAACCTGAGTATCATATTGCATAATTGACTTTCCTTTCATATCCACGCCAATTGGTATGCTTGCCTCCTTTTCTATTAGTCAGAATTGGTAAGGCCCCAACATCGTCACCTTTCTCCCTCGAGTTCTTACGGGCCCAGAATCTCCTATTGGCCTCCCTTCCATGAACAGCAGAAATGCTTCTACTTCTTGTAGTAGGTCTTCCACGGACCCCAATGTACCAAGGCCCCCTTGATTCTTTCCTGAGGTTTTGACCATCATGTCTAGTTATTTCACTGCTTCGCACAGCCGCACCTTGTCGTTGATGCCTTGGTTGAACTAGCATCCATGGTCCAAGCCCTTCCTTTGATATGCTATCCTCAATATTCAAGCTAAAATCAATGTTCTCAAAGTGTTGTGCCCCCAGCATTTGGCTTTCAACCATTCCATCCACAATAGTTCTACGATCGCTAGCGCAAGCAATATCAAAGCACAGGAGGGTGCGCGAATGTGCGAGCAAGCAAAAGTGCATGAGCAGGCATAGCTACGCGATCGTGAGTCGTGGTCACCCCAAGCGTTGGTGCACCCGGAGCAACGAATAATGAAGTCACCCCCAGCTTTGGTATCTCAAGCGAAGGCTTACTGCAAGCAAAGCACATTCTTGATAACCTCTAATTCAAGCAAAGGAAGACCGTTAAATGTCATCTGTCCATCCATCAAGCAATATGGGATTACCAACATTTTTTGCAATCCTGATGATATTCTCGGTATCCCAATAGAGAAGTGGAATCCTAGGAAAGCACACCCAAACGGGGGTGCACATAGCACATTTCGCAGATGGGCGGAAGTCCAGAGTCCATACTTCTAACCCCATAGCTTGCCCCGCAACTTGCCAGGGTCCACCAAGCCAACGGTGTTCCTGTCCTCAATTGAGTCAAAATGAAAGCAATATGATGTTAGACTATGTTCTTGACTAAAATTTAGCTAATGAATATTATGAGAAAGAAGGATAAAATGACATTAAGAAAAATGAACCCATCACAATTGTAAAGTACACATGCACCCAACTTGGGGTAAGAAAATATTAAAAACCTTCCAAAAAATTTCATACATTTTCTAAATTTAAAAAAGGTTTGTAACATTATAATAGATAGTGTTAATACCATTAACTCCATTTCTACTAATAGTATGACATGCCTTAAAGTTGCCACCATCCACCACCCAAATTCATACACTATTTCTAAGATTAACGAAAACTCCATTCTCTTCAAAATAAATGCATGATACCATTTAAATTTTATCATTATTCAAAATCATTTAATGTGATATCTCCATGTAAGTTGGGAGCATTATCTTAGGATGACCTTTGATGTAGACTGTGATGTTTTCTTACTTATGGATCTAACACTTACATATTAATACATTAGGATCAGAAAATTAAGTTACATATTTTCCCACTTAAAACTCATATCTAACCTAGTATTAAGAAACCAATTACCAATTAGGGGAAGAAAATTTAGATTATGTCTTGGAGTGAAGTAGATAAGAAATTTATCGATGAAACTATTATCTAGACCATGATAATAAGAGAAGTTTCAAGTGAAGTGCTAGATATAATCATATCATGAACAATAAAATCCATCTTAGTTTTCATGATGTTTTCATCAAAAAAAACCTTAAGACTTGTTCCCATTACATGACATCTAACAAGTTATATATTTATTACTTAGAGTTACTTTGCCAAACTTACCACACTAAAAAAAGAGCCCAATTAAACACTAAGAGGTAACTTGAAATGTTCAAGAATTATTAAACAAGTGTTTAATATGAGAAAGTCATAGCCCTTGTGTAGTATCCACCATCTTAGCCCTTTAGAAAGATGGATATTGGAGGATGGGTATCGATATTAAGGACATTAACAAAATAACTATTAAGTATATCTTCTTTATTTCACCCTTGAGCCATATTGTTTTCAAAAATTAACTTAAAATATGATTATCACCAAGTTAGGACTCAACTAAAGGCTGAGTAAAAAACTATCATTAAAAACTAATGATAGGTTATATGAATGGTTGTTCATACCTTTTGGCTCATATAATACCTTAAGTGCATTCATCAGGATAATGGCCCAAATATTTCAACCATCTTAGAAAAATTCATAATAGTTTATTTTGATAAAAGTTTAATCTTTATTTATACCCTTAAACATCATATAGAGCATCTAAAGAGGATTTGTTCTACATTTTGAGAAAACCATCTCTGTCATTCTAAAAAAATGTGCCTTTATTATTGATCAAGCAAAATTTCTAAGCTTTATAGTCTCAAAGAATCGAGTGTCAGTCCACTCTAAAAAAATTAAAGTGATAGTTGAATGGCCAACACCTTCGTCAATCTATTATGCTAAGAGTTTTTTATGGTTTAACAACTTTCTATTAAAGATATATTAAGAGTTCACTAACCTTATAAACCATTATATTAGAAAGGAAAATTTGAATGGACTCTTTTAGCTAAAAGGGCTTGACAAAATTAAGGAGAGTATGATCAAAGTATACTATCACATCCAAAATTTCCTTTGTTTTTTAAGTATCCTGTGATGTGTTAAGCATAGGAATAAAAGAAGTCATTAGTTAAGAAGGACAACCAATAACATATTTTAGTAAAAAATTAAATGAGTTTTGTAAGAAATACCTTATTTATGATAAAGAATTTTACATGATAATTCAAACTTTTAGGCATTAGAGACATTACTTTTTACATTAAGAATTTGTATTATATTTTAATCATGAGACTTTAAGATATTTAAACTAAGGAAAAAAGTTAAATCCATAACATAATAAGTGTTCATAGTTTCTTACACCTTCATTTTAAAACATAAGCATGATAAAGAACAAAGTTGTCGATGCTATTAACAGATGAATGAACATACCACATTATCCGTTTCAATCACTAGCTTTAAAACTAAACTAGACTTGTGCCCTGATTGTATTGATTTTGAACCAATTTATAAGGAACTAATTATTAATCTAACCAAAGCAATATATGGTTATATATTAAATAGGGTCACCTCTTTTGTGTTAAGAAATTATGGATACCTCCAAACTTCAATTAGAGATTTCTTAATATAAACAATACATATTGGAGGTCTAGCAAACCAGTTTGAACAAGACAATGATTATGACCATCGAACATAGATTTTATTGGCCAAGACTAAAACAACATATCGCTTGGATAATTACAGGCATTTTGTACTATTGCCATACAAAGTACCCAAATGCTACACTTTATACATTATTGCTAGTATCATCACACATATACGAGAACTTTATATATTTTGTCCCTATGCTACCTAAAATTTTCAAAGATTTGACTCCATCTTTGTGGTAGTAGATCTATTTACAAAATTCGCAAGATTCATCTCATTCTTTAAAAATTTTGACACTTCACACATAACTCGATTATTCTTCGACAAAGTTGTTAAGGCTCAAATGATAGCCAAACCCATAGTCATAACAAAGAAATTATTTTTATTTCATACTTTTGAAAAACCCTTTGACATCTTATGGAGACAAAATTAAAATTTTTGTTCACATGTCATCCCCAAACTAATGATCAAACCAAAGTGATGAATTGAAGCTTATGAAATTCATTAAAATGTTTGGTAAGAGAAAAAATCCTTTTGAAGCCTATAATTGGTACATAATCTTATGACCCAATTAACCTCATTCCACTATTCATTAAAACACACATGTTCACCTCAGATATAATTTTCTTAATTTAACACCTTTTTTCCTTAATGTAATATGTAAATTTTAAGTGAAATTTTAAAATTTGAAATTTGAAATTATCCAAATTTTGAATTCATTTCTAGTTTGAAATTGATTTTGGAATAAAACATATAGATTTATAATATGAATATCTTGCAAAGCAAAATGCTTAAAAGGATAATTACAAAGAACCTCTTCTGGATAGGATTGTTGGCTGGTTGGACAATATAAGAAAAAGAAAAAAAAAGTGGATAAGACACTTTAGCATGAATAATTGAAAGAGAAATTCCAACCTAACTATCTTAACTAGATTTAAGGGATTATGTAGCTATAAGAAGTTATGATATGTTAGGGTTGGACAATTTTCTTACACCCTGGCCATAATTACACTAAAGAGGAGCCAATCGAGAAGACAAATGAAGCCAAGGCCAAGCTCAAAGAAGAAAAAAAGAAGATTTTGCAAGCCAAGCCATGAAGAAGAGGAGAACCAAAGTGGTGTAGACCTCTACCCGATGCAAGAAGTAGGAATCCTCAAGCCTTGCACTTAAGTGTAGACACATGCTAGGAAATTGAAATCAAATAATTTGATACAAATTGCATGCTATATTCTTGGATTAAGAATTTGAATAATGTGCACTGCTTTCTATGTCATGACTCTTGGGTTAATGGAAAATTGTGATGTGCTTGAATTATATTGTTTGAAATTCCATGTTAAGCTCTCAATTGAGTACAAAGGATCAAGATATATTCAACCCTAGGCTTGTTTTACCAAAATCTTATGTTCTTTTTTCTATGCTAAAGTGAATGATTATATTGAAGATAAAGAGTTGCTATCATCTTAAATTTGATTTTAAATAATTTAATAAAATATTGAATGTATGTATGATGTTAAAAAATATGTTACCTGAGAATATTAATTTATTATTTTATGGTAAATTTCTTAGTAAATTTATGATTTATATTGAAGATTTGTTAAGACTTGCTAGAAATAATATTAAAATATGAGTATATTAATGATAATATGAATTGCGATTAAGATTACTTGTCACATGCTTGAATATTGTTGATATTCTTTAGCATATATGAGTTACTAAATTTTATATTAACATGAATATTTATGATGTTATTTTTGTTAAATTATAATCATATTTACAGATTGAGAAAAATATGATTTGTGCAATAAAGAAACATTATGCTATCATGAATTTATAATTGATATATTTTTTTAAAAGTATTATTGTGAATATACAATTAAAATTTAAAAGATAGGTGCATTTCCTAGATCTACCAAAAATTAGAAATTAACATTGATTTTGTAATTCAATAGGTGACAATTGCCTTCCCAATAACTATGCAAGATCTTGAAGTTAGCACATATGTATGTCACAATGAACTTTAAGGTAAGATGACTAACAGAGAATCCTTTAAACTACCATTTATGAAGAGGAGATCATGAGTCACTCTCGATCCAAATTTTATAATGAGTCAGAAAGCGTGTGGCCATCGAAAGAATAACACCAATAATAGCACAGAGTTCCATAACTTAAGGTGTAAAGTAAAATTCACTCAAACCACAAACGAGTGAAGGGTGACCATGATGTCACCAAGCCCATATCAAGATGACCATCATAAAAAATGATGGCATTACAGTTTAATACATTCCAAGGGGAGGGAACCACCAAGATGAAGGGTGACATAGAGAAACCAAGTTGTTCCATCATCTTCAGCATAAAAATCTGATGAGTTCTAAGAGATTAGGTGCAACAAAGCCTTGGTTGTCAATGTGGACCATGAGTGTAATTTATAGTTCTATTTCTTAATAACTGATACAATGCAATTGCCACCAGAGTGATAGCTTCCACCAAATCATCATTCTTGAGTCATTAATGCATCCAACTCATCAAGGAGTGAAGAGAGCTAATACCATGAGTAGGGTTTCAAACTTTAAGCCTTATGACTAAACAAACTAGGCCGTATCACAACTCCACAATGCTTTATCCAATGTCTTCATCTCCATGAATCTCCAATGATAATCCAACTTATTTGTGAGGTCATGAGAAGAAAGTCACACATAGAATGGCACAACACCCACACAAACCCTCAAGATAAATGCTTTTATTCTCATCTTCAAACAATTCAAGAAGAATATCCCCATGAAAGGATTCAAATTGAGTGTCATCCAATAAATGAGATTTATTTATGATAGACACATATTTGTCACAGACAAGACTAACTTGATATATGAGAATGTAGACTAAAGTGTTATTAGATTAATGGAAGTTTGAAAAAAGCATGATATGATATTCAATTGAATAGTATTGATAAAGCAATGTATTTATTAAAACAACTTTTCATAGTCTAGATTTATCACAAAATGTGCATGAACTGTCTCAAGAGACGAGTGCTATAGGGGTGACCTACAAAAAATGATTTTCTTTATATATCCAATGTTGCACACAGTTTTTTGCATCATATTGTACTAGTGCACTCAAGAAGGTCAAAGGACATGATAAAATTAGAGAAATTCTTTTCCTCTTGACCAAAAGCAAAAGCCTTACCTCTAGCTCCTCTATGCAAGAAAGAATAGAGCTAAAATCATTACTAGCAATAATCAAGCATGGATCCATGAGGATAGGAAGGATGTCAACCCAAAGAGATTGACAAATATATGAATCACAATCAGCATACACAGTTGAGACAATTAAAGAAGTATGGGGATCATTGATGAACTCAATCATAATAATCTGCTATGAAAAGAGGGATTATAAAAGGACATAAGATTGGGCAACAAAAGAAAGAAGACAACCCCTACTTACCAACAAAAATGAAAAAGATAGTGTGTTAGTTTCTTCTAACTAATAGATTAACTTCACAAAAGGAGATATCATGAGCATAAGTTTCATGGATGCATAAGAGGCAAGGGTTATGACTCCAAATAAAATTTTGGAGGTTATTTTCTTAGATGGTCTTCTAAAAAATTCCAAAAAAAAAAATACTAATCATTATGGGCTATTGTTGGGTGGGGGCCATCTTTGACAAGTACAAGCTCGGTGGAATATAAGTAGAACGGAGGTCTTGGTGACTCCTAATGGGTGATGAGAGGAATGAGCACAAAGAGTTATTATAAAGCTTTGAGACTAATTGATATAAGATATGCTACGTTCAGATAAATATTTGAGCAAATCTAGTGTTTATTTTACATGTTTTCTTATTTATTTAACATTTTCAATTCATTATAAGTTATAATAAATAGCACTTATGACCCTTATGAGTTTTCAAAAGTTTTTATACATGTCCTTATATTTTTACATTTCTTTTGTTATTGCACATTGCTTGCCCTTCTTACCCAATAATATATAATAATGACAAATCATGTTATATCAAAATATGACAACAATAGTAAAAGCATGAATACAATATCAAATGAAGATGATGAATAAAAGTGAATATAAACCATTATCAAATTATTTATCAAATATTTTTCAAAATATAAATAATAGTTAAAAAAAACATATACAAATCAATTACAACAAACTTTAATAACATAGTCAAAATATACAGGATTTTACATCCTCAAATTATCTCTATACATCAAACTACATATATCAATGTCTTCTTAAGTGGTCTCTTTTTGTATATATAACACTACCTATAATGCAAATAAAGGAATAAATTTTACAAAACTTAAAAAGTAAATTCTATATATAATAACATCTTAATAATAAACAATAATAAAGATAAATATATACATAAATATGATATTTTAAAAATACTCTTAATAAAATAGTCATAATAAAAAAATGAGTAATATTCTTCATGTTATATATATACATATGTTTTATACGTCTCATATACATATCATATAATATATTATATATATATTTTATCTTTAACTTAAAAATTTTCTAATTTTTCACTCTAATTAAGCCCAAATTTTTTTCACAAAAAAATTATCTCTTAACCATAATCATATCTTAACTCATTTTTATAGGATATTTTCTCATATTATCTCTAAACTTCTACAAGTATGTTATAAGTAATCACTTATATTAATTATCTTATTTATGTATATGATGTTTATAGTATATTGAGCCTTACAAAATATATCAATAATAATTATAAATATCTCATCATATAGACTATGTATCTCTTATCCTCAATATATCAAATCTTAACAAAATATAAACGAGTATCTGAAGACAACTCATCATATCATCTTCACACATCAACTTTACATAAAATACTCATAGTAACAAAAAATAAGATCTCTAATGTCATATCATAATATAGTACAAAACTAATACTTCTCATATGCTAGAACTCATCTTATATAATAAAATCATGAGATAATACCGTAAAAAATCTCCACTTTTTTTTGTTTTTATATATTATGATATTTAACTGTCATACAACATAATCATACTTTAATACTATTATAAGTGCATTATATTTCATAACATATAAATAATATCTTAAAATTTTATTATGAATTATATTATAAACCTTAAAATTGAACAAATATAATTATAATTATAATATTACAATGAAACAAAATTAATTATCTAAAATAGTACAATTACGAATTAAAATATTAGTTCCATCTTGCAAAGTATGTCATGCTATCAATTGAAGTCAATTTTTATTTGAACATATCACTGAAAATAACTCTTCATGTGGAGTACAATAATGGATTATAATTTATAGAGATTTAAATGATTAATTATGATTTTTCTTAAAAGAAATGTCATAAATATAATTTTGTGAATTGTTAAGGTAAGAAAATAATTTTGCATTTTAATCATATCACCTCTAGCAAGATAAAGTTAAATATGCAATGATTAAGACATTTAAGCGATCTAAAGATTGAGCTAAAAACAAAAAATTAAAAAAGAGAAAAGAAAAAGAAGAAAAGAGAAAAGAGAAATGAGAATAAAGAAGCTTAACTAAGGAAAGAAATCAAGGAGAAGAGATTTGAAAGAGAGAAAGCTTAAGCAATGACAAGTATTAAAGAATAGTTTGTTGTGATTAAAGCAGTTAGAATCGAGTCGAGAAGAAATATTACGAGAATAAAGCAACAATTGTAGCAAAAGAAGAGAAGAATGTAATGCAGTCAGGCTTTTGATTCGTTAAGAATTACAACATATCAAGCGAACACCTATGCCTTGCAGTGCATGATGTTGCATGTAATATGCCAAACCAAATTAGCGGTAAAAAAAAACAAGTTTGAAGCAATTCCAAGTCACAGTTCCTCGAGGCACCCATCTAATGGGTAAGAAAGAATCCAAGGGAGGTCCAATATCATATTAATAAATGTGGGCCAATATTGAAGGTCACTCGAACCAATCCAAATGTTATAATAAGTAGAGATGTTGGTCTCATGAAAAGTGAGTCAAATGGCTTTGGCGTTAAACAGAATCCCTTACAATATAGAGTAGTTTTCACAAGTATCACCACAATAAGTGTAGAAAATAAGAGAATAACTCCTAAAATGAAAACTAGTGTACAAATCTCACAAGAGAAGGGTAAATTATGATCTTAAAAATAATTTTTGTTATTTGTAAATATATTTATTTCTTCTTAAAAAAATTTTATGTTTGTAGAAAATCTTGATTATATGAATATATTATTTTTAATATGATAAAAAAATTAAAATGAGACACCACAATTTTTAATTGGTTTGATTCAAATTAGAACTTATGTCCACCCCCAATCAAGATCGAAAAAAACATCACTAAAAAAGGTTACAACTTGAGATTTTTCCTTACAATTCACCTTCAACCTACTAACTTTTGTGGGCTCAACTAAAACTTAGGTTTCTACAAGCTCAACCCAACTCTATTTTTTTTTTTAGATCAAACCAAACTCGGGTCATTGCAAATGCCGAGCCACCCAACCCAAGAGAAAAGGAAAATACAGTAAGAGAAAAAACTTGTGACAACTTTCTATATTTGTTGATTAATGGAATAAGGTACAATGAGCTTCAATTCAGAAAAGAAATGAAAATTTGAAAGATTAAACGTGCAAGACCTAACTGGAAATCTTTAACGATCTAAGGATAAGTCATAGTTGCTGTCAGCAAAATATTGAGCAACACTTTGTTGAGATCTCAAATATTGATTTACGTTCATTTGTTATTTCATTTACAATGATTAGGTATTTATAAAAACATTAATTTTAACAGTTAGAAAATGTAGAAAGCTGTTTAAAAAGTTTAGCCAAACAGCTTAAAAAACATGTTAAAATAATTTTTCTAAACGGCTAACACAATGACTAAATAATTGATCATTAAATGGTAAGAACCAAGGTTGTTGGATCCAATTGAAGGCGATACAAACCATCACATCTAGTGCTGAATAAGTAGATGAGTTATGCATGGTTCTGAGCGAATACATGCAACTGAATGGTTCTGAGCGCTCCCAATTTTTTATGTAAGCAAACACAATGGATTTAGTCCCATATTGCAAGAAAAGATAAGAACTTGGACTTTATAATTATTCCAATGGAGGTATTATGCAGAGCCAAAATGGGGTTGGCTACCCATTTGTGCACTCGAGAATTCGTCCCCTGGGCATACTCATATCATATATGTTTATATAGGTCAATCCATACATATAAGTTTGAGTGCTTGCCCAGTCAGGCTTGTCTGGTTTGAGAGCTTTGTACTTGAGCACAAGCTAAGATATGGCAAAAAAATTTACTTCAATTATTAAAAATTTAACAAAATTAATTTTTTTAATTTAATCAAGGTTTAGCAAATAAACTAACATAAAATTTGACAAAGATAGAATTTAACTAAAAAAAAATTATAAATTTTAAAATAAAATCTTATTCATTTAATAAATTAAGGATATGATTGAACAGTTTGATACTTGAATATGATCTGAGATTCATACAAAATGAGTGTCTTTAAAATCAACAAATTAACATTCTATTAAAAAAACTTATCAACGCTTGGCAAGCATGTTTTCAATCATTAAAACTTGTTAAACACTACAAGGTATTTTGAAAACCACTAATTTACCATCTTCTAAGATGTATGACTTATTTATTAAAAATTATACCTGATTCACACTAAACAAACCCATTAGAATAACATGCTAAACATAAAACTTGACTCTTCAAACACAAAGATGACCTAATGACTATCATATTTGGCATTTAATGCAATGATCCAAGGGGCATCCTTGTAAGCCAAAAGCAAGTAGTGTGCTTAACAAAAAGAGTTATGCAACATTCCCTAAACTTACATATACCCACACTACCCACATCCCTTGATCTGATAATAGTATTATTATATTCAACATAATACAATGTGTGGTGAGAGTGAGCTGGTCCCCAAGTAAATGCTCATATCATCAATTTTATTTCAGATAAGACCATCATAAGAATCAAATTGTGGGGCATGGATTGAACCAGAATTGTAGAGAATCGAATTTGTGAGAACCATTATACTAACCAAAGATAAGTGATATGAGCCCCAACAAGAGATCTTGCCAATGATTTGTTAAATAGTAGATGCAAAACCAACATCCTTGGAAGATTTGCCAAAGATAAGAAGTATAACAAATAAGAGCAATCTTTTCCCTCCTACCTTTTTAACTCATTAATAATCATTTTGTGAGACTTTTTGCTCATGCCTATGCTAAATATTATTATGGACTTTTGATAGTTGTATTCTCATGACAAACCCATATGAAAGGAGAATATCTCGAATAAAGAAACTGTTAAAAAGGTATCAAGGTCATAAAACAACCCATCGTCCGCATGAAGAACATGAATGCCTAGATTAGCCCTCTTGAGTCTAACAAAGCCAAATACGAAATGAGAGATACTTTGAACTTTCATGTACCACAACACCCAAAATAAATCGCATATCTTGTCGTCCAATAGGTAAGCCACATTTCTTCAAACTTTAGCTTTTTACTAAAAGAAAAAATCCATGTGTTGGAATTGCATCAATAAAAGATAATGATTCTATCGGTTGCTGGATAGATGATGTACAATTGTGCTTCGGAAGGACTATAGTACCAACAAGTTTAGAAAAACTTCATCCAATATTTCAATACAAGTAGAAATACTCTTATTATTACACCAGATGTAAAGATTGCTAATAAAGCTCAAGTCATACAACCTAATAACATTAATGAACTAAGAAAATTCCTCTTTGTCAATGAAGAAGCAAAATATCATACCACCCTTTTTCTCCAACTAAAAGGGGTCACATTAAAGTAACTAACAACAATAGTAGGGAGCTTATTATTATACTTTTTGAGAATTGAAGTCTTATAAGTCCTTTTTAATAATACATTCTTTAGAAGCATAAACTAAGTAGAAAATCCAAGATGAGCAGCTACTTTTATCGACCATTTTAATACTAATCTTCTTAAATTGATGAAGGATGCATACCTTGATGAAATTGTGCTAAAGTATATCTATCACCACACATAAGGCACTATTAGAAAGTTCAACTCTAAGAGGTTCGTTAGCATTAGGGTGGGATAAGGTTGATACTCTAGTTTCAAATAAAGCCATAAGAAAAATATGATTCTATCAAACAACTTCCAATAAATAACTTCTTGAGATCGAAGATCTAAACTTGTGGATGTTCTATGATAAGGCGCTAATCACAAAGAGAGTATAAAGATAGAGATGCCATCTCCCTTAAACAACTTCTCGCTAGCTCTAGGACATGTGACTTGAGACTTTTCAATTCACAACCATCATATTTAATGTTGACTTATTAATCATTGTCAGTACTTCACATCACATGCATTCTCCTTAAGAAAAGAGAAGCATGACACAACTAAGACTGCAAAAATTTCTAGCTAAATGGGCTACTTATCTCATGAACCATGCGAGCACTCCATTGCATAAAATGTCCTTTGCACATGCAAAGTCACCTACTATTGTTGCTAATGTTATGCATCATGTGATGCACTTTCCGACAAGATAGTCACACTATTTATCCTCTACGCGTGAAGCTACGAGTTTAATAAGAGTAGCACACGATTTATGGTCATCAACAACTGGTCCTTCCTACCCTTAATAATGAAGCATGTGTTGTCTAAAGATCTACCAGTGCCAAGCACATTCCCACCTATAGTTCTCTTATGCTTTGACACAACTAGCATTTACGACCTAAGACCCTGCTTCTTCACTTTCTCCTTTTGTGAGTCGCCAACCCACACCACCTCCTAAGGATTGAAAGCAATTTTAGCAATATGTTTGGGTTTAACCAATTCCTTACCCGCCATTGAATAGTCAGGTCCATCTCCATAGACATCTCTTCCAATTGAAATACTCTAGTTTTATGTCCAATGTAGCTACATGTGAATCACATGAGAGGCAGCTTCTCATATTCAAAGTATCCCAAGGGGGTATATCCAGCAAATAACCAAACCTAATTTAACACATATCCTCTTCGCTTGGACTCTTCGTTGCAACATTTCTACAAACAGGTTGTGCGAACACATCCAAGAGCCGCAAGCGAGCACGATGCTGCAAGTTACTTTGCTACAGGCAACTCATCGTGTACAACAATAGCTTCCCGTGAAATAGCAGAACTGGAACATACGGTTGAAGCTCTGGCGAAGTCCTTCACCTTCGCCATGGCGCCACTGGCGCACAGTCGCAAGCACAGCTCAACCGAGCTCCGCCGGCTCCGTCGTGAGAAACATCCCTCCTTCATGCCTGTCGTCGCCTTCCGTCGCTCGATCGCCACCTTCTGTCGACACCCACAACATGCTTGTTAGTATTTCAAATTTAAGTTAGCTGCAATCTTGAGTTCTCTTAATGAAGTCCTTCGCTTAGCTAGACACAAGTTCCCAGCAAAAGCTTCCCATTTTGATAAAATTATTCTATAACCAACTTAGAATATTCTTTCTTAATTTCAAAATAATTGATATATTGGGTTTTATTTCTTTTATTTTATCAAATCTAAACACAAATGTTAAATGATAACCTTTATAGAAATATGCTTTTTTTAGAATTCAATATTGTTATATTTATTATCAAAATATTTTTCCCATCACTTTTTTCTCTCTAACTCATTATTTTGCTCATATAACCATTAGGTTATAATCACATCTTATTTTATATTCAAATAATATCTTGTCATGTCATCTCTATACTTCTACTTATAAACATATCATAACTGATCAATCATATTAGTCATCATATATATATTCATAACATGTGTATAATAAATTAAATATTATACAAAATGTTAACTACAATTTCAAACATCTCATCATATCATCTATAAATATCATATGCTCACTAAATCAAACCTTATACAAAGTATTAATAATAATAATATCTCATCATATCATTTTAATATAATAATATTATATAAAATACTAATAATAATAATAGAGATCTCTGATATCATCTAATAGCATGATAAACAAATATATATCATATCAAACATCATCATCATACTAGAGCTCATCATATAAGCTAAAATCATGCAATAATATCTTAAAAAATTTTCATTTTTTCATTCTTCTTTTCCTTTAAAATTATAGTATTTAATCATGTCAATTTAATATCAAAGTCACTTTCATGGTGTTCTAATAATTGTGACGATCTACTATCGTCAGCCACTTTGTCAATTACTGAAGGCCTCTGTCAATTTCCACACCTCTAAAAACATTACCTTTGGTTACGTGCATTGGTCATTGCCATTTATCATCGTCGTAGCTACCACACACCTTCACTAAACCAAGTCATACCATTGTTGCGCCTATCTATGGTCGCCTAGCCCTTAGTCGCACGCTTAATGACAATGCCACTCATAACAGCTACTCTGCTTCCACATGTTTCTGACCACTTTGGCTTAGTCATGCCCTCTACTATCTTCACATCATAATCTTTATGCAATCATTTTGCAAAACTTAGCCATCACAATGCTTGAATCAAATTGGTGAACCTTAACTACCTCCCCTTTGATTATGAAGCAAAGTAATGAATTGAGAACTCTAATTCACAAAAAAGTGACCAAATTGGACCAAGCAAATGCCTAACTAAACTAAGTAGTGCAAGCTTTTGAACTGACATGCACTATGCACATCCTCTGCCCGAGTATCAAATCATGCAATCAAATTCAAATCATCGTAGTAATGAACAATTAAACTTATTTAAAAGTAAATTTGGAACAGCCTTTAAAAGCATATTTAAAAACTTTTTGATATAATTTTTATCTAGATTTTACATCACCAATTGTGGTACAAAGAATTCAAAACTTAGCAATAATCATGAAATTTTTAACAATTAATTTACTTTTGTATCATTAATAATTTTAAATCTTACTTAGTGTGATCCATCTTCAAAATTCTCTTTAGATGAATATTTTCTTTTACCTTTTTATTTTCTTTTTAGTGTGTAAAATCTCCATAAAAACATTCTTTTATTTCATATAAATAATAAATTACTAGATAAAGAATTTTTTTGTCTTGAAATTATGTCAAAATTTTTATTTAATAACGAATAATTTATAGATATCACATATTTCATACTTTCTAATAATGACAAACCATACAAGTTTCTATTCAATCTAGATTATATAATCAAAATTATCAATATTAATAATATTCAAGATAATATTTTACTATAAAATCTCATCCTTTTCAATAGTATATTAATAATAATAATTTATCTTGTAAAATTCATAAAAAAATGCTTTGTTTCTATAAGATTTACTCACAATTATTATTTATAAGATTTACTCACAATTATTATTTATAAGTTGGGTGTGACATTATTTCATCTAAAAAAATTGGTATTGTAAGACTATGGGATAAAAAATTGTTAAATTAAATATATAAAGATGTTTAAAAATTTCTTTTAAAGAAATTAATGTTAATTTGCTCTTATAATCCTAGAACTCTAGTTTAAAATAAAAATTATATTCCTTTATTTGATCCTAAAACCAATTCCTCCATCATACCTAAACTATCCACCAAATCAACTATTATAAAATGTATTAATCAAGTTCTTCTCACATTGCTTACAAAAAAATATTCTCATAATCTTACATCCTCTGATCTACAAATTCTTTATTCTTAAATTCTAGATATGAATATTATTAAATTTCCGTTTATCGACTATACATGATGCTTTGAGGTCATCATTACCATTACCTGGAAATCCCAAAAAATGGAGGTCACTCATTATTGGTAGTGTATCATATTCAAGTAGATTATCAAAAATGTTAAACAGAGAATATACCGAACTTGTTTATATAACACGATCAAACTACCTAAAGTCTTGATTTCTCAAAAGAATTTACAAAGATTAGTATCAAGCCTAATAAATATTCATTTAGAGTAACATGTTACAAGATGCAATGTTACAAGATGTAATTTTTCATGATGAGATGGAGTGATGTAAAACATACAACATCAACAAAATGATTTGAACTAATCTAAAATTTTTTTGAAGTTTTCTTATTTACTTAAAATTTTTAAATTATTATGGCCTATAATAAGTCATATAAAAGACTTTAAAAATTTTTAATTACTTTTACATATTTTCTATAAGTATACACCTTTTTATTATTAAAGGTATTGTAATTATTATCTATTCTATTAAAGAATGTTAATTTGAATTCAAAAAAATGAAGCCACTAACTTTAATACCATTATAGCACACCGTTGATAATAAAGTAAGAAATCCTTTCAATAAAATAGAAAACCATCTCCTTCCAATAGCCTCAACATTGAACCCATTGAGATTAGTTTTCTTTTTTACAAGCCATAAGGGCCCAAGGAACCACCTTTTACTACAAAATAGATTGATCCTCTTAAATTGTCAAAGGAATAACATGACCAACGGTAAGGGCTATGATGGCTCAAAGAAGGCATTATGTTTCCTAAGGGTTAGCCATTTTAGTCTTGGGGGTGGAGGATTACAGACTTGACCAAAATAAATCTTATCAAAAGGGGTCATGCTACTGGTCTTTAGACAAGCAAAGGCTACTTGCTAAGATGAGTAGGTCCATAAAAGGCTAGGTTATGCTTTGTAGGGGCATTTATCTACAAGATGATTCACACTATTGCGCCAAAAACACAACAAAAAAAATTCTCAAAACTCAAAATTTTGATAAAACCTTTCATCCTTGGAGGCAATCCAGACCAATGGGCATAGGGATTAAGTTAACTTTCACATAAATTCTCATAAAAGATATTCTTTCTCTGTCTCTTCGTAATCACGTACCTCCATAAGAGAAGACCCACATTACAAGCAATTTTAGCAAAATTGGGCCCATCTTAAAGATGCAAAGGAAAGGCGATTGCATCCAAAAAAAGGAAGTCATGCCGGTTGGGGATTTGGGATTGAATGTAGAAACCAACAATTTAGCTCCATGGCTTGCCTTACAATAGTCCAAGGACTACCATGTCAAACAATATTACAACCCTTCAACTTGGTAAAAAGGATCATTAAACAATCATTCCCAAAATCAAATTCAAGAAAATGGTATTCTATGGCCAAACATATTCATGGGTAATGAGCCTTCACTGAAGCCTTGACCATTTTGCCACTTTAACTTTTAGCATTAGAACCTCTAGTAATCTTCATTTTAAGGCAACTAGGAACCACCTCCATGTGTAAGGAGTCAAGAAGGGGCAATCAATACTCATCCTTCTTGCACACAATTTAAGAGGCTCATCTTCAAAAGGTGCCAAGAGTCAAAAACATCAAGAGAATTGCTTGAATGAGTCAACGGTCCAACACAAACACCCCATTAAGAACTATATTTCGACACAATAAGAAATCAAGAGAAAGAGAAAGATGCAATAAGAGAGAAGTGCCCCTGCAGGAAGGAAAAGAGCAAATGCCACCAAAAGGGGAAGAAGATGAATGCTTGGGCTCCCCTAAATGGGAACAAGGCCCATAAATTTATGGTTTTAGTTCGAATCAAGATGAGCATTTAGATTGTTGAAGACAAGCATATGCTTAACAATATCACCAAACTATAAAAATCCACTCAAGTTGATGTGGCAACAATAATCTTAACAAAAACAAAATGTTGCCAACAAATAAAGCAAACCACAAAACAAGTAATTAGAAATATGTATTTATATAAAAAATCCCTAATGTGGAAAATAAAACCATGAGAATCAACAGAAAATCACCTACTAGTATTTGCACAATAGTTTCTTCCATCTATGCCAACAATCTACAATCTATGAATTTGTAATAAAAGATTACCTTTATCCGAAACACAACACATAGATCAATGCAACACTATAGAAATCCTTAACATCTGTAAAGAAAACCACATCAAACAACTGCCTAAATTGTCGTGGTTGGAAATCTTTGCTTTTGAACACAAAACTTTCACTTTTATTCTCTAATCCCTCTGCACAACTCTCACTGTTGGTCCTTCTCTTGGTTTTCCTTCAAAAAAATCACCGTTTCCACTCAAAGAATGCTCCTGCTTGCTATTTTTCATGCCAGGAAAAACAGCTACCTAGAGTTTTTTACACCCCCCAACCCCCCTGCCATCCTTTCTACAAAATTATTAAGATATGGACAAAATAACTCAATTAGGGCTGGTACACGGCCCATAAACCCAACAAGGCAGAAGGTTTAAATTAGGCTTCAGAACTTCAGGAAAGTTCCTTATTATTGTTTCATAAAGGTGATTACCTAGTCAAAAAGGACTCCTATAGATTAAGTTTAATTTGCAATTCTTATTCACGTCATTTGGACTAAAAAGAAAAAACATTACCAGCTCAAATTCCACTCCAAACAACTAGCAAAGCAATTCAAAGAAAACAAGGATTATCAGCAGTTCTAACATAACAATACTAGAACACCACTATAATGTCCTACACGACGATTATATACATCCATAGCCAATCTGTTAAGGCTGAATTAATTACTGACGTTAGAAGATACAGAATTTAAGCAGGACTTATTTGTGTCTCAAAGTGATTCACGACGCTATGATACCCACCTTGCCATAGAACATTATAAGAATACAAAAGATACAAGAAATAAAGCAGTACCCATATCACATAATTCTGTAAATTTATATGCTGATTGCATCAAGTTTATATGCCAAAAACAAGTTAAAAGTAACAGCACAGCATTAGAATAGTAAATGGAAGATACAGACCATGTAGTTCATGGGAATTTGTGAGTTAAAAAAAAAAAAAAGATTTGAAATGAATGCTTATGAAAAGGAGCTGTTAAAATAATGACAAAGTGTTATATGATGTAAATAGAGCTTTCAGTACAACATGTTACTTCAAAAAAGAATTTGAAAAGGAGAGATTTTTGAAATTACATATAAAAAATAGAAATTTTTAAGAAAGAAGGTTAACAAACTTCCAAGAATTTGTAAACGACTTACAAAAACACATGATACATAACAGAAATCAATCCAATGAGAATCATCATCAGAAAAAGCACATCATTCCTTTATACTCTGAGGTCTAAACCCATCAAAATAACTAAGAAAATCATGCATAAGAATAAGGAAAGCTAGGCTTGCATTTCAGTTGAAAGTTATCATAATAAACAGGGCAAATCATAGTAATCCAGTGTTCATTATAATCTAGACAAGAGAATCAAAATGGGAAAGCAGCAACTCACCAATAAAAACATTAAAGAAGAGACCCCTACAAGAGTACCAATCCAAGTTCGGAAGGCATCAAAGGTTGTCTCAGCCGATAATTGTACAGATAGTAATGAAGCATCCCATCTCCTGGTCCAAATTTCAGCTCCTTGAGAAAAGACTCGTTCTCCATGACATCTAATGCATTGAATACATCATAATCCTTCTGCTTAGCAACAATTAGCAAGTCGTTCATTAGCTGCAATAAAGGGGTCTTGGTTGCCACGTTATAGTAGGAGTACGCGGCCTTTAGATTGGTGTAATTAGCGTTGTTTAGTATGGACGAGGGTAGTGTGTAGAAACTACAAAAATCTGTAATGTCGTGGTTTTCAGGGCTCTCAACCAAGAAGCTATCCACCACATCCTCCCTTGGTAAAAGCCAATGCTCCACATCCTTCTCGTCCAAATCTGGAGCCACAACGAACCGAGAAAGGTACTCCCTCAGCATCCTCGTCACCGCAGGCACATCACGGAGCTCCATTTTCCGGAACCCAGGGGTAGCCGGCGAAGCGGGCAACTTGTAGAGCCTGATTGTCCGACTCATAGTCATTCTCGCACCAAGTCGGGAAAACCCCACATCGATGAGCTTCTTGGGGTTGAGAGATCGATGCCAGTATTGGCAGGTGGCGACAGGTGTAGGGAGGACAACACCGGCTGTGTACGCAGCCTGCCACATGTTCTCGAGGTGTACACGACGTGTTACCTCCTTGATGAGGACGGGAGCCAGACGCTTCGACCTAAGTTTCTTGTGAACGCAGAGGAAATTGACCTCCGCCATTAGGACTACCTCGCTGCGAGCGCGTATCCTCGCCGGGACGCCGGTAATGAAGCCGACAAGCTTCTTTGTGGCCCTGACGCGAACGCCGATGTGCCAGGTCTTGAAGTAGCCCGGCGGGCGGAGCGCCCAGCGGAGGAATTCCTTGGAATAATTGAACCGGAACATGTTGTCGTCATCCTCGACGTAGTTATTGGCGAGGAGATTATAGATCTCAGCAGCGGTACCGTCATCATCGATGTCGCAGGTTGTCCATTCGTACGGGACCGGTAGATTGTACGGTTCCTGTTTCACCTCTGATAAAGCGCTCGGCGGTTCGATTTGCCCCTCGGTGAGGGATGCGTCACCTAGGTCTTTGAATTGGCCCACCGGTTGGGTCTCCCAGAAACGGTGGCGCTTGCTGACCGAGAGGGATTCCTGGATCCTGTGAGCGATCGCATCGATGGAAGCCGAGCTACCCTCAGCCGCGGGAGCGTATCGCTGCGGATCCGAAGGCGCAAGGGAGGAATCCTGGTCCTTGCCGCCAGTTGCAGAGTTTAGATGACCGTCTCCCACAACCATGGCCGGTGCGCAGCGATTCGATCGCGGCGAGGAAAGTACGATACGAATTTTCGTATCAGATCTGGCACCCGCGTGATTATCGAGGCTCGGCGGCCTGGGTTCTCAGGGACGGGTACGTGAAATAGGGAACATCGGAGGCCCTAAGAAGAGAGATGTGGCTGCGAGCTTTATGATTAGCGACCGCAGATAAACAAGAGACGTACACGTGAGATTAACAATGATGAAGCTTTTGTTAATGTCAAATTGTCAACGACATATTTGGGAAACACTAAGGATTTTTTGTGATGAGGATTAAAATTTGCTAGATTATATTTTAAACTAATTTTTTAAATGAGATAACATTTAATTATAAGTATTACATTATTATGTTTAAAAGAATAAATTTTAAATTGCCATTTAATATTAAGTTTTATTATATTCAAAATATTAACTTATTTTAAGAATTTTAAAAATAATTTTTTATATATCTATTTTATTTTAATATATTATTCTTAGAGTGAGACTAAGTTTTAATGAGTGAAGAATCTCATATGAGGTCAACATTAAAATCTAAATTACAAATAGAGCATCAAATACTATTTCGAAAAATCATTTTTTAAAGTTTTAATTTTATCAAATATTTTTTAACAAAACTTTGTTTCTTTTCAAATAAATTCATTTTCAAAAACCTTCTTTTTAAGTCCTCCTTTGAACCCAAAAGCTAAATACAAAATTAACCTAATTTTTTAAAAAAAATAAAGAAATATTCAATAATCATTTAATACATATAATTAATATAACTTTATACCACTACAAAATTAAAGGGTTCTTTATCTTCAGATATTTACCATTTTTTTAAATATCAAATGCCACTATATTTTAATCTTATGTTTTAGTCTATACTAACTTCACTACTTGCCCATCTTAATAAGTTCTTATTACAACTACTAAAACATATATGCTCAAAGATGGTATTATTCTACAAGTTGTGTCATGTCTTTCGAAAGTGTAACATAAAATCATATGTTTAGATTTTATTATTTAGAGATATTTAAATAAAATCCTCTTACAACTTAAAATTATTATTCTTTACTATTTTCTCCACCTTATAAATCTTCTTTTCAAATCTGCTAGTTGACGACCATTATTTTTTTCTTACTTCATCATCATTAATCATATAATACCTTTTTGATGTAGTAGTATTTATTACATCTTACAAAGGTTTCATTTGAAGACATATTAGTCTTATTCAGACTCAAAACTCTGTTAATATTAACTTCTCTACTTCTCATTATTTTTTGTTATTATTGTCATTGTAATGGTCAATTACAACTAACATTTATTCATTATACATTTCAATTTGCTTTCATCGATTCTTTAAGTTATTTGTAACAATACTTTAGTTTAAGTTTTTTGAAGATCAATTGATAGTTTTTTTGAATAGTTATAACTTTATATTCATTATAGGTCATCCTTTCAACAATTTCATAATTTTGTTCGTTAAAATTGCGTTTTGTGACTGTTTTTGCTGTCGTCCACCTCTATCTTTCACTATTATTGCCACTACTAGTAGTTATAGTTGCCACAGGCTTGACTTATGCTGACCCTCCAAACTTGGTAATAATCTTAATCCATGTATACCTGTTCCAAGAACGAGTTAACCCGTCAACTAGTGCTAATTCTCTCTGATCTACACCAACATGAAAATTAGACCCAAAATGTCACTCCCATCTCTACCCTCACTACATCAATCATGTAATCTACTGAAATTGAACCCAAAGTATCACATGCCACTCCGGCTGTATGGCACCAATCACACTTCTTACCACCTCGTCGCTCATAACTACCACAAAAAATGCACATGCCTGTTCAAGAATTATTTACATTAATTAATTTTGTAGCTTTTTAATTAAGTTTTTTTTTCAATTTATTTTGATAAAATTCAAAGTATTTATTTTTTTAACTTGTAGTGACTTTTTGAAATTCTAAAATATTCTTTAAAATTTTAAAAATATACCTTTTTATATTCTTAAGTTAACAAATTACTGTTGTACTATTGAGGTCTTTATAAATAGATATGCTCATTAATTTGTATATGATGAATTATTTTAAATAAAGTAATGAAGTGTTATTATCAAACTTATTTGATATAAGCATGTTGTGTGCAAACACTTTGATGATATGATTCTAGAGATGCTCTGGAAATGAGAGTGAGAAGCTCAAAAAGGAAGATTCTAACCCATTATTCACATTCATAAGACTACCAAATTACCATAAAAATTCTTCGTCATTTTATTTCAACTTTAAAAAGAAATTTAATCATCATATCCAATTATCTTGTTAGTGCAAATAATCGTGTGATTTCTTATTTGGTTTTGTATGAACTCTACTTGTGTATGTATCTTACTACTTCACCACAAAAGTGAATAATTGGATGTGTATTATTTAAACTACTTTTTCTTTAGGTCGAGACCCTTTAAGTTAAAAATTAGTACAAGCCCCTTGACTTTTGAAGAAGTTCTTATTTGTTTGATGATTCTAAGATTTTTGATACTAAACCTATAATAGCTTAAGATAAGTATTTGTACAAATATATTACTAGAACCTGAACTTTCTTTATCTTTTTATGAGTTAAAATTGGTTTTAACATATCATTCTACATCACTCCCTCTACTAACAATCACAATACCAATTTATAAGTAACCTTTACAAACATTAACAACCATCATTGCTTACCAACACTATAACCACTAATACTGCCAATTATCAGGTAGATTGTAGGATCTTGTTTCACAATTTAAAAAAGGGTAAACAATCTCAATCGACCACTTAAGGAGGGATGTGTCACCTAGGTCATTCAATTAGCCCATTAATAAAGTTTTCAAAAAATAGTGGCACTTATTGAAGGAAAGGAGTTCTTATGAATGCCATCTAAATTGCACTTAGATACAAAGGCATATTATGTTGGATCTAAAAGTCTTATGAAGGAATTATCATAAGATTCAAAGCTTAAGTCAACTCCTTTGACAATAATGACCAGTGCATAGAGATGTGGAAGTAATGATGAATGAATGATATAAGGGTTTGGAATTAGAACTATCATATGTCAATATTGAGGCATGACAAGCAAAGGAAGTGTAATATTATAGATATAAGAGAGATGAAATAAAAAAGTCTTTGTTATAAAGTCCATTAATCTATTATAAAAACTAGTTCAAGTTTCAAGAAGTTGCTTTAATGCCTCTTCAAATTAAAGGAGAATTTTATACAATTGAGAGAAAATGGGCAAAATGATTTTTTAGAGCTTAAATTATTTTTTATTGATTGGTTGAACTATATTCATTTTCCTAACAACCAAGCATAAAATATGAGATTCTAGTTTTCAGATTAGTAGTCTTCGATAAATAAGATTTGCACAAATTTTATACAATTGAAAAGGAAAAGGCAAAATTATTTTTTAATGCTTAAACCAAATTTTTATTGATTAATTAAAATCTATGCATTTTCCTAAAAACAAAATATAAAATATGATATGCTAGTGTTATGATTAGCAATCTTAGACAAACAAGAGATGTACATCAATGAATTTATTTCAACAAAAAAAAGCCTTGTTTACTTTTAACTAGAATCAATTTTATTTAAGGGATTGTTTGGTCCTTTTAAGTTAGTAACATTATGTTATAGCCAATAATGGTTTTAAATAGTGGACAATGGGATTTAGGTAGACTATTATACATATATATTATTGAAACTTAAATCTTTCTTAATTATCTATAAATTAAAATAAATTTTAATATTAATGAGAGAAATTAATAAAAAAAAGCAAGGACATATCTTTCATCCCTTAAAATGTGATCTCATGTCACACCTTTGGAGTTTTAAAGCTTGTTCTAATATGGGTATTCCATACATACATATGAACATGCATATACCTATTTTGTACATGCCATCCTCCAATATCTCCACATGTAGACCGAATATGTATGCATCATTCTTTCATTGCATTATCTACCATCCATGTATGCATGCTGTATTTGCAAACGTTTTAGTTAAGCTATGTTGAATTATCAAACATTATCTTACTTTTCAATAATATTTTTTATCAATTATATCAAAACTGTTGTAATGATTTTTATATAAAAATATAGTTAAATATAAATAAATAAGCATTTTCTACAAAAATTTCTATCACGGCTTCTATGGTTAAATTTCCATTTTAGATCTTGATCAAAATATACGTTAGTGAAGCATATGAGTTCAAAAATATTTTTGACAATTTTTAAACAAGCCAACATCAAATAATACTTGCAATCAAATATAAATAGTAAACAGAAAATTCTGTAGACAAGTTGCATTATTTTTAAGTAAATATATTTCAAAAGTATATTATCACATACACTGAAGCCTATGTTGAAGAATGGTGAGGCAGCATGCACAGGTAAAAGAGTAACCAAATGTTTACCGCTAGGCTTGCAGGTTGGAGCTTGGTGTGTGAGCCAAAGTTAAAACCTGGGTCTTGATGACACGCATGAGGTGCTCGATTTCCCTGTAGATGGGGAGGTTTTGAGACCATTGGGGTTGAAGGTTTCGAGTCGCATGCTCGAGTATCTCCATGGCCTCGGCAGGTGGTAGTCTCGTGTTGCTGCATGCCTACGTTTGAGAAAAATGTTAAGGCCTGGAAGAGAACTTTTAGAAATAGCATAATAAGATTAACTTTAGAAAATTTATTTTTCTGCTTCACCAAAGACTGCCAAGTACCTGAATCATAAACAAGGCAGCAACACAAGCAGAAATCAGCCTTGAAGGAATACTACAATTCGCCACCGAAGAAGATTCATCTTTTGAATAGAAGGAATCGACTGTTTCCAGAAAAGTAGGATCAACCATTTCTCCCGTCTGACCAAGCTTGCAGATTGAAGCTTGATGATGATACATTGAACCACCATTTTTTGGAGAAGAAGAACGTTGCATTCCTGTTACGTTGGAATCATTTTCTACCTGCTGATTCCATGCAAGCCAGAAAACAATTTCAGCATCATAAAACAACTTACAAAAAGAAATGATCATGCTAACATGAAATAAAGTAAATATTATGATTGAAGACATGCGATAAATAATCAACATCAAGTTGATTGACTGATGTAAATTGCCCAAGAGCCTTGGATTGAAACAGGCATCCATATGTATAGCAATGGCATTCATTAACATTTGCAATCGTCTAAGAAGAATAATAAAGTGCATAATAATGTTAAGGTCACTTCTTTTGGACTCACCTTTATAGACACATCAACCAAGTTTGCTGCTTTCTGTTGGGAACCCTGCACAATACCTATCACACGAGAACCTGAACTTTCATGGAGCAGATTATTAATGTCCAAGGAACAAGGTAGTCTCTCCGGGCTTGATTGATTTTTCCTCATTCTAAAATGTTTAGGGTTGGATTTTTCATGGTGATTGCCACATGACTCCAGCTGACCCCAAGTACAAGAAACCTGCAAGGACAACTAATAGGTATAGCTCAACAATTTAATGCTTGGTAGAGAAATCATAATTTTGACATGTCTAACACCGTTGGTCAATAGCCATAGAAAGGCAGGCAGAGTACAGTGAGGCAAATGCAGAACATGGTGAGTTAAAGTGGATCAATAGAGCAAACTAATAAATGAATTTTCTTGATTTAATCTGATGAATTATGTGATCACAGTAGACTTGGAAATTTGTTTAATCGTCTTCCTTAGTTTGAATATATCGTGGAATTGACTTTGTTAATTGAAGAAATTTGTCGAGAAACTTCATTTATTATATAATTATTTTTTAAATTGCCCAACCTATACATGTGAACTTTGCTCACCACAATAGTTTAGATGTTCATTCTGCAGAGATATCATTGTGCATTTACTAATTTAGGCTAAACGGGGAATTATGATTTTACATTGTTTGTAAATTTAAAGAGTTAATCTGTCTGATATCATTGGTTGGGCATTCAAATGGTAAGAATTTAATCTACTATTGACCAATTCTATAATTTATGGAATTATTGGTGAAGTTTGGATATAAAGAATTACATTTTATAAACTAGTTAAAAGAAAATTTGAAAGCCAAATGTCTAGTTGTGTTGATTATTGAATTGCATGTATTTAAGATTGCCCTACGAGTATCTAGATATTGATCGTGTTTCAAAATTTAAAATGGTACAAGAGATATCATTTAATAGCAAATTAGAACTTTTTATGATGTGATTCAAATGCAAGTACATAATCAACATGATGTTCCTTTGATATGATCTGCATGATATTTTCTTATGCAAGCATGATAATGGCTTGTTTGAAAGTATAACAGTTGATGCAGGATGACAATGATCATTGTAAGTGGCTGCTTCCCATGGAAGCATATGGGAGCATGGTGTTGCCTAGAACCACTAACTGAAGAACCACTAACTGAAGAAGAGAAAGTAAGTGAGAAATTGCAAAAGTACATCTGAATCTTCTTAGAGAGAAACTAGAGTTTGGTAATACAAAAAACTCTAATAAGGTTAGATAAATAGCCTCAGATGGCAAAAGTTCCATTACATCTAATGTACAAGTTGAGACACTCGTCTTTTCAAGAACACTTAGTGAATGTTAGATCAAGATTTGTTTGAACATGTTCCAATGGTTACAATATTGGTAGAGTATAAAATAGATTCACTTCACCTATTAATATTGTTGAAACATTTTCTAACAAATATAGTGAAAAAAAAATGGACACAATTTTCTCTCCTATTGAAATCATACCTTTATAGTGTTGATCTTTTGATCCTTGTAATATTCTTTTGATGGAAACAAAATCATTTTATTATTTTACTAAAATTTTTTTTAAAATATTTTTAGATCATATATCTCGAAAATAAATTAATTAATTATGTGAAAAACTAGATTAATTGACTTAAAAAAAATTTAATAGAATTGTTTTAGCTTAAACTGTGTCCGATACCAAGAGAAATACAAGCTTAACATTGAAAAGATTTGTATTGTCAAATTTATTGGTATTAGCATGGTAAATTCCATAATAATTTTTTTAAGGCATTAGTATTCAATGAAATTTGAGTGTTTTTAAATAATTTCAAATGCATTTTCCATTATGAAGATTTTAGTTTTAAGTCACACACCTTATCTAGATTGATTTATACAAATATTATCTACTTTAAAATATTACATACATAATAGATTTTTAATTATTATTGCATAAACAAGTTAAAATAAGTGATGAATGCATTGTTTGTATTAATCATACTTATAAGATAGCTTCATCATCTAATATCACCAGTTAATCTTTAAATTAGACAAAGAACTAGTCATGAGCAATCCTAAGTCCACTTGCTTGGACATATTGGTCATACTGGTCATACGCATACGATATTTTTGTCGTACAAGTACGTTGATGTTTTTCTTGAGAGTGATTGTTAAAGTTTAGAGTTTTTGAACATCATACAGTACAATACACTAAATCATATTTGTACGATTCATTTTTCAATAGGATTGAACATGAGATAGAACCAAGCAATGTCAAGTATAAAATAGAATTTGTATTGTTATAAAGTACAATATAACCTTCATACAAGTATGATATAAATTTTATATAAGTACAATTACTTTATTAGTGTAATGACAATTGATGACTTAGTTATTACATGATAAAATTTGCATCATATGAATACGATCCACCTAACGGACGAGTACGATCTTTTATGATCAATAAGTGAGTTAGTCGTAAAACTTATCGTAGCGTACAATCATGCATTGTACAGCAAAATCCTAATGACTCAAAAAAATTCCACCTAAAACATTTCATTCTTACATATATGATATCCTCAT
The DNA here is from genome assembly GCA_023846275.1 of Vanilla planifolia. Classification (NCBI taxonomy): domain Eukaryota; kingdom Viridiplantae; phylum Streptophyta; class Magnoliopsida; order Asparagales; family Orchidaceae; genus Vanilla; species Vanilla planifolia. The sequence continues at coordinate 4,710,899 of CM043877.1, forward strand.
CATATAAGTACAATCCATTGTGCTAAGAAACGAATCAATTAGATAAATCTGATAGGTTGAACGATGTGCTAATTGTTTCACCGTACTTGTATGGTCTCTTTGATCAGACAATACAATTAATTTAGAATAATGAATAACGACTAGTATTTTATGGAAATTGGTATAATTATTACAAGGATGATAGAAATTATTGTAAAGCTTGGAATGTCCATATATATGTGTCCAATCATAATGTTAGGTTAATATTAATTTGCATACCATTGTGGTGAGAGAAGAAAGCAAGTTCATAGTTTCTACTATTGATCACTCTTCACAATCTCTCTTTCACAAGTCTAAGTTGCACATTATTCTATGCTTATTTTGGACAACATTTCATATCTTTTTATATTGCTTTACCATTATATTAGAATGCCTCTTATTTAATTGTACTTGAGTTATAGAACCACTGTATTGAACTTTGTATTTGATTTATTTGTCTCATTGGGACTGTATACTTGCTTTTTTGTATTAATCTTTTGGTCTATTGTAGGGTTTTTAGGCCTTATGATTTGCAGGGTCCTTTGGCCCAATGCTATATAAGATTTTCTAAGCCAATGCTATAAGTTTTTCTAGGCCGATTTTGTAAGCTTTTCTAAGAAGATTTTGTGAGGTTCTTTTGACTCGGTGATTGTAAGCTTTTCTAAACTAGAGTTGTAAGGTCTTTTGGACTATTGTTTAGTATTTTTTCTAACCTTTTGGTCAAAAATGGATGTAGGTCCGATTTTGGATCGAATCACTTAAAACCGATATCTTTACCTTTCACTCACACAAAATATTTTTAAAGTTACTAAAACTTGTTTAAAAGACCAATTAAAAAAAAAGAAAAGACTTTTGTTGCTATATTTTAAGTTGAATTAAGATTTGTTTAAGTTTGAAGTTTACACATTCATCTATCCCTCTTGTGGCCACCTAATGAATGTTGGACCAACATTTGTTAGAACATGTTTCAATGATTACAATATTGGAAGGAGTATAAAATGAATTCACTCCACCCATTAGCTAAAACAATTTCTAGCAATTACAATGGTGAAAAGTGTAAAAAGTGACATGATTTTCTCTCTCTTCTTTTATTTTGCAAATATGTATTACCATCCTTCAACTTTGATTGAGCTCATGCCTTTATTGGAGATGACTGAAAGGTTAATCAAAAGAATACCTTAATGAGACAATGACAAGATATGATAGGAAACGAAACTAAGAAAATTGATCTGTGCAACAATTGGGTATTAAACGAAGGGCCAGGGGCATCCGATAAATGAGGGAAGAAAGAGCCTTATCTTCCAGGTAATAGGCACTCAGATCAAGTTTGGACATCTTTATTAATGGGAAAAGAGAAGATCTTAAGAAGGCCTAACCAACCAAGCATGATCATCTAGCCAAGAGAGTGTTGATCAAATATGGGAATGCCTACAACAGCTAGAGGGAAATCTCAAGCGAAAGAGACAACCATTTGTGCTAATGAGGGCTAGAAGACTTGGTCAGGTTTAGCAAGTAGGTTAGTAGATTTAAGAGAGGGTTTGTTGAGAAAGATAATGCAAGGATTATTGATTAAAATCATCCAGACCAAAAGATGCCTGAACTAGAGCCACCCTTGCGATTAACAAGGAGAACAAGACCACGTGAGTGATACAGGAGGGAAAATACTATTGTTAACAATAACGAAGACATATTATGTTAAAGTTGATTACATTTTATTCGAAGACCTTTATCTCTTCTATTTAAACACCAATCTCTTATGTGTTAGTTTCTTTTGTTATTATGTTGTTGATCTCCTTTGCTTATTAGTCATTAACCTCTTCTATTAAGGGGCCATTGGTCTTTTTTGTTTAAAGGCCTTCGACCTCTTACATTCAATGATCTTTAATTTCTTTGGTTCTAAAGCATCTATTTTGATACTCCATAGCACTCATACAAATTTTTATAATTTTAATTCAGAATTGTTCATTTAAATAATAATCATAGCATGTGGCATATTCTCTAGAAAGGAAAATGATTTTGATTTCATGTTTATTGATATCACATTATTGTTTCAAAATGACTCAATTATGGCATGATTAAAGATGTTCCAACTTTATTGTCGTACAATTCATTTCCAAAAAGGTACTATTTCATTCTCTTTTTGTTTATAAAATGATATCCTTATCATTTGTAGTGTTAACCATATTTGTAGGATAAATGGATGTGCCTCTTGCAAGAGGTTAATGATCCTAATATCTGTACTTGGTAAAGTGACTCACCCTCCTATAATTATTTGTCTCGAGAAAATTTCAAGTGTTAGTTAAGTAACAGACTTGTAGTAACGACTTAAATAATGTAAATACTCAATTTATAACAAGTGACAAAAATTGTAATAGTTAGATTTAAAACTTGTTCTAATGGATAATTATTCAAATGTATCAAAATTTAGCTGCACAGAAATTTTTTGGTCGATACACATGTTCTATACATAATGTTAGGTCCAATTAAGGCATGTGTTAAACCCATCGTTTATAAATTTTAAGGAATAATAGAAAGGGATGTCATAGTAAGAATCAAGATGCAAGCACAACATTACAAATTTAGAAGTGTATATTACCATTTAAAATCTAAATTTATCCTAATAATGACAACACAAAGTCACAAACACAATCAAGGATCTAATATAACAAAAACAGTGCTAAGTTATGATGTCTTTGTATTATAAAACTCAAAGATGAAGACAAGCAATAGTGTAACCTTGAAAAGAAATAATAGATGGAAACCACAATTTCAAGACACCAAAGATTCTTATGCAAAAGACGTAAAGCAATACCTTAGTAGCAAAACTCAAATCAGCGGCATATTTAACATTGATTTGTTGTATTGGCAACTTAGGAGTACAAGTCAAATCAGCTGCGTCATATACAATGAATTCTTGGCTTCTCAACTCAGTAGATGTCGAAGTATGGGTGCTAACTAGGGCTTGGGAATCAACGAGTTCATTTGCACTATTAACGGTATGTTCATCATTCAAACTGGCACTCCCCTGTCAATGGAAAGAACAAAAATCACGTGAAGCCATCTCTTGATATCTCCCTATACTTTGCATTCTCGTTGTACAAAAGATGGATCAAGCTATACCAATTCTATTTGTTTAGAATCCTAATGCATAGAAAGTGGCAGCAAAATGTCCATCGTGCACAGAAAAACTCCAAAATGTTGACATGGTAAAATTACTTCTATTAAACTCAAAAAGGTGTTCACTAAAAAATTACCTAAAATTCTATTGGAGAAGAACAAAGCTTCAAGAATTTTGTTTTTATAGGTGAACAAGCAATTTTGAACAGATACCATAAAAGACTACTAATATACTTACCAATAATTGAAACGAGAACAAAAAAAATTCTACTAATGATCAGTAAAATATATAATGGATATCACATTCCTCTACAATCCTATTATATAGTGAACATCGCTACACTGATTTTACAACTATCTGATTCTAAAGGAAATATTTTGTCATTTGTAAGATCAAGAAACTAAGCATAATATATCTAAATTAGAGAAGCACAAATTAATTAAACAGGTTCAGGCATGCTCAACACAAGCATTAACACTAATAAGAAACAGGAAAAAAAGGATGAAAACTCATAGCTAGTGTTCTACCTCAACTAGATGACACAAAGCCATATATAGAGGGGTACAAATGTCAGCACTTGCTTTGTGCAAAAGGTAATAAAAAATAAAAAATAACCATACAAAAAAAAAAAATTCAACTCGTTTTCAAGAAAAAAAACGAATATCATTAGTTCAAGTAGCATAACCAACACTCAAATTGAACACGTTTCTCTTGGGTTGATGTGCATAATACCTGACATTCACCAGAAACATTTCCCTTGATGGAAAGTTGTTCTAACTGTAAATCATCGTGAATAATGGAAAACCCTTCTGTTACGGATGCTTGCTCTGCAACTCTTTTTGCATAGATATTAGAGGCACGATTCTCACATATTGCAGGCAATGTTTCATGTTCATTATGAACCTGTATAGAAGTTTGCCTTCCTTTTTTTCCTTCAACATTAAAGATTGGTTCTAGAAAATACAGCACAAACAAAAACTATGAGGTTATACAAAATAGACTCCAACAAATGTCTTTAGCCAACGGCACAAAGAAATATTAGCTTTGAACAACACAATGCAATATTGGAAAAAAGGACAGTGTGGGAAGTGTGTAATAGCCAGATAACCTAATTCATTTGAAAAATCTTGAAACATTTATAATGCTGTAAAGCAGTAGGTTACTAGCCAGGTTATCTGGCATTTCATATTACAACAAGACGTGCTCATTTTCTGCACTATTATAAATCAGATCAATTTTTTTATGCTTAAAATGGCAAAATAGTAATCACCCAATATTTCTGGAGATTTGAACTATCACATCTTCCAACGTATCTTTTCTGTTATTTGCATTACAATAGCAGTAAAACAGCAACGGCCTACACATTACTGTAGGACAACACACGAACAGCAGTTCCAATGACAGGTTCATGAAAACAAGAAACGCAGGGAAAAGAAAGATATGCCAATGGCAAGTAGAAAACCAGTGAAACATAAGATACAGAGGTGAATACATGGGGTTCTAATCCACAAGAGGTAATCCAAGTTGCCTTCAACTCCTAAAATAAACAAAACCCTTACAATTCAAATTATGAACTCTCTTCATTTTAATGTAATATAACATAGTCTCCCCACTAAGAAGGGTGACACAATACAAGGCAAATCCAAAAATATCACTTGCTAATACATGAAACACACACCAATCTCTTAATGAAATTAACAATACAATATAGAGGGCAGCTAGGTAAAGTACCAACCAGACTAGAAATGCACTAAATAACAGGAAATAAGGTGACTCAATCCTGGAACACCCAAGAAATTGTACTTTGACCAAGGGGTCAGACACTATACAACCCCAAGTAATGTAGAGCACAAAAATGGAATAAAAAAATAGCCAAGCTTGTCAGAGATCAAATTAATTATTTGAACTTCATACTCATGTTTATTTGAATTTAAAGTTAAACCAGTTCATAGGTTTAATCAAATGCTCTATCTATTAATATTTCTAAAATTACACAAAATTTAATCTGAAACCAAAATTTAAAATTTTATTTGACTTGTTTCAAACAGTTTAATATTTCCTTTTCTTTATTAATAATTTTTTTTATCATCCATATGTTAATGAATTTTTTATTGTCGATCCATTTGTTGTGGTCTCATGAATGCTTCCATTTCCCTCCAAGGTGATGGCAAGATTTTATCATTAAAGCATGGCATGTGTTGCTCATTGCAACTATGGCTCTATTTGTTGGTAACTGATGATTTAAAAACAGGGTTAGGGAGTAAGATTTGAAAAGAAAATTTTGGATAATGAATTTCGTATAGTTTGAAAAAAAATTGTAGAAAGAGTTTGAAAAAGAGAAATTTTTAATAAAGTTTGAGAAGCAATAAACAAAGAAGATCTATATGGCTTTTGTTCTATTTGTAACCTCTAGATTCCTTGGATATCAAGCTGATTTACTTTGAATTCAAACATAGTGGATTTTTTTGGTGTTATATTGACTATTAAGGATATGGAACTCCATAGGATAATCACATTGATTAACAGCTTATAATCAACTTTCCACTATGGCATTCCAAAGGTTGAATCCTGGATTGCAATATAATGGCTAAAGCATGTGACATTTTTTTCTAAGAAATCACATTATTCCCAAGTGTTGGACGACTTTTCTCTACTTAATTTAAAATAGTTACTCAATAGAGTATCCCTGGATATAGCATTTGAAATTATAAATTTATCCAAATATACTTTTGTTGTGATAACCATAGAGTTCCATTCAATCTATTTCACAAAATCCAAAGAATTTGACAAGCAATCCTAGAACTTTCACTTCAATATCTTCTAACAATTGGTTTTTGAACCAATAGATCTCTCCATACTTGATTGACAAGCAGCACAAAATCCATGAAAAGTAGCAAAATTATGTAATCGTCATCAAAATTCCTAAAAGTAACACCATTGGTCCAAGCCACTGCATACGCAGTTATAGTTACATATGAATGTGCAAATCCATATTTATTCCCTCAAATCTCAATGAGGAAAAACAATCTTTACATCAAGATATCTCAAAAGCAAATCATACTCTATAAGCAACAAAGATAATCTTGGAGCATCTCAGAAATTGTTTCTTCACAATCTTCTTATGCAAGTTATGCTAGTAAAGCAAGAGCAACAAATGGGAAAATGATACCAACACAACAAATACAATTGCCCAAAAAGGGGAAAATAAAAAAATTAGAGCTTCACCAAGCATATACTTAAATCACTTCTAATTAATTCCCAAATAGTCTCCAACTTAAATATTCCTCCAAAATCATTACCATATGTCCACATCAAGACATGATCCACAAAAAGCTACAATCACCCATGCTACACATGATGCAAAGCTTGGTCATATATGCTTGTCATGCCACTTAATTAGAAGTCGTGTCTTATTTATCATTTTGTGGCTCTTTAAAAAAATCATAAATAAGTGTATTCCTTATGCCATTGAGATTGCCCATAACATAAGCCTATTTATTGTGCCCATATTTGCTTGCCACACTCATACTTGTTACATTCATACTTGAACACCACATCAATATTTGCACATTGTGTCCATAACAATTGTGTTCATAATGTCACGTCCACATGTTCCATCTTTATAAGATTTCACTAGACACATCAACCTTAACAACAAAAGCTCAAAGCATATCCATACAAACCTGTTCCTATCCATATAAACTAAAAAAATAATATCAGACTCCAAACCTTAACAATTTCCCACTTGGTAACTGCTTTTGACAAAAGTTGTATTCTTTGAGTCAATCTTTCCTAGATCTTTCATATCAATAAAGTAGTATGCATGTATTTAATTAATATGCAAGTCAATTGAGGATGTGCAAAATCTCAATTTATTGATGGTAACTACCTTATTAACATATTCACTTAATTTTACTTATTAATGATTTTTTTTAGTGACAAGTCTCCATCAATAAAATTCATAACATAATGATATTGGCATTGAATATGATTTATTTGGAATAAAATACAAATTTTTTTATAAACAAATCAAACTATCATTGAATAAGTTAGAATCTTGAATCTTGTTAATCCTTCTTGATTTTTAAAAGATCTTTTAGTCATACCATTTCCTAATTAGCATCTAAAATGGCAAGTATTCAACCATTACGATAAAAAGTATCACATAATTCTAAAGTTGTGACATCTAGCTAATTGTAGTACCATTAATAATATATATGTATCCATAGATACTCTTATGATTATCAACACGTCTTCAAAGACTAACATTGATATACATAAGATAACACTGATTTTTCTTAATATACACCTGCAACTAAAATTCCTTTTAGATAAGGAAGACAACATTCAATGGCTTCCCAATGCTTCATAACTGGATTACTCCTGCAACAACTAATAACTCCAACTACATATGCAATGTTAGGTATCGTATAAGCCTTAGTGTAAAAAAGACCAACAATTGCAAAAGTGTATGATACTTTGCTATTAACTCCAACTCAAACATACTTAGTGACTATTCCCTACTCAATTTAAAATGACTACCAAGTAAAGTATTCTAATGTATAACATCCATAACTCCGATCTTATCAAAAACCATAATAATATACCTTCATCATGATAACTTTAGAATTCTCTAATATCAATTCCTAGAAATACGCATACCAAAAATTTGTACTTTATATCACAAATTATTTGAATAACAACTACATCTTAAGTTACTAATCTCATATATGTCTAACCTAAAAAAAGGGTCATCAATGTACAATAGTAGAATAATATAATAGCCATCGAATCTTTGGAAGTAACAACATCTTCAATATCACTCTGTGCATATTTACACTTTCATATGAACATATCAAAGCATAAACATCATTATCATTGAGCTTGTCTCCACCCTTACAAACTCTATTGTATTCTACACACCAAATATCTTATTGCCATTAATTTTAAATCTTTCAAATCTAACAACAATGGATTTTCACCAAAATCACCATTAAGAAAAGGTAGCCTTGACATTGAGTTATTCTAGGTGTAAATCATCATCCATAACAACTCTAAAAAACAATCATATTAGTGTAAGCTTTATCACACATGAGAAGCCTCGTTTTAATCAACCACTTATACATGCTGTGTTATTTAATAACAAATAGCATCTTATAATGATTTCTTTTAACTAATGTTATCAAAATCAAACAAAAACTAGAACCGAACATGTTCTTAATTTGGTTTCTTGCATCATCTATTGTGTTATTATATCATATGAAAATTGGGATGAAGTAGACACCTAGCACACCAATAAAAAAAATGAAAGTCAAGTTCAACCAAGCTTTAATAGAAAAAACAAACTTTTGTGATGGTGAAAAAGATAACCTTGGTTATGTTTCCACTGATGCTAATGATGTGATTGGGCTAGAACGCTGTAAGGACTACAATTTTCTTCATTTAGTGATGAAAAAGATGACATAGATGCACCCAAAAAAAATGAATATGAAGAAATATTTTGTAAGATCATGATTTGAACCTTTAAGAATATATTAAAAAGAACAAGTTTTGTGATGTCTTGAAGATTATACATTGAATTTTTATTATGTTTTGAAAAAAATGTTTATGTTCTGGTGATAGAGATATAGAATATGATTAAAACATAATAATAAGTCCTATTTTCATGCCTTAATTTATAGTATTTTAAAAATCCATTTCTATAATGTTTTGTGTTAGTTATAAATCAATAAAATGAAAAAAATTGTTATTGTGCCTATGTAATCATATGTTTGATAATTAAACTATAATTTTTTAATTTTAAAAAGTAATTATAAATTTTTTGTTTGAGTAACCATAATCCAAAAATCAAGCCAATTCTTAAGTTGGTTCGATTTTTACAAAACAACTTTCATCATATCAACATTTTCTTTCAATACATTCATTCATGTATTATCCAAGGCCTTCTAACCCTCAAATAGCATAGTTAACTATGATGCACCGTTTTTATCAAATGGTAAAATATCTTCTTCCATTATATGTTCTCATTGAAAGAATTTCCCACTATTTTATAAAAGCATTTGTTATCCAACATCTATGAAAAGCAAGTATTGGAGACAAGGTGCATACATTTGAGCTGGCTTTGGCATATAGCTTGACCTCTGTACATGTGGCATAGCTAATGTTATCAAATACAGACTTGTTTAAATCATATTCGTAAACTTTGTATTCATATTCATATCCAAATTAAGATCCATATCTATGGGTGATGTCGACTATGATCTTACGGCTATAGAATCCTTAAAGTTCATATAATTCTAAATTTTATAAATGCGCCCTCATCATACTCGCAAGCAAATTGATCTTTGTATGGTTGTACTTGTTAAATGCAAAATCATTACTTTGGTTAATTTTGCATCTCAAAATAGAAACCAAAGTTAAACATGCCATAACCAATGAATTAGCATTTGACCTTCACATCTAACTTGTCATGATGATCCAACGTTAATGCATGTATAAAACAAATAAACAATCATTCTCAAGTAGTTTAGATTTATTATTTTACTTATCCATGTTTTTTTTGGTAGCGTGGAGCACAATGATACGAAAGATCCTGTGTTGAGTATGAAGATTGTTGTACATATGATATCCAAGCATAACTATTTGGGTAAACAAGATTCAATCCTCATGCTCCTTGTACACCCTTGTGAACAATCAAGTTCATTTTGTAATAGTCTATTAAGAATTTTTTTCATCATAATAAGCCAATAAGTACTACAATATTGGAGGAATTCATTGATCCTATACACATCACAATTGTTTAAACCATAATAATATGACTTTACAACTGAGCTACAACTCCACCTTTTCCATTCACAAAACATTGGACTTGCCTTTAAGAAAAGTAATCATGGTGGATTGATTTAAAAAGCTACCATGGTACCACAATCATACAAGTGATAACACAAAAACAAGGCCCCAAATGTTAATCAAGATCCAACTTCTCACAGAAGTAACATGCCATTGCTTCCTAAGTTGATAGACTTTACATATATTCATCTTTACAAAATTCAAATTTGGTACATAACCTACATGCATCCAAATCCTTGTGATTTTCTCACTCATATGACAAAATTGATTACACCACAAAAAAAAGATCTTTCATGAAACTTGACAAAGTTTAAGCAACCATTCCCTATGATAACCACTCCCATACAAATTTTTCCTCCAAGTGCCACAAGTAACCATTGATGCACACTTTAGCATCTTCTAAGTGTCGTGTCCATGTACAACAAAATGGCTAGCACTATCAATCAAGCCAATTAATATTGGGTTCCTCCTTAAGCCAAGAGCATACATATATTATAAAGAATAAATTGTATTTTTTGACACAAAAATCTGCATGTTTCCCTTCCCAAAATACCCAAATGACCATCATTGGCTAAATGCACCTTGTCAACAAACCTATTATAAATTCATGTAACAATTCTATGTACAATGTAGAGTGAAATGATATGCTTAAGCCAATAATTCATGATTAGATTACACAATCAATATTAATCCATAGAACAACTTTTTTCTCTCCATCATTACATTTATAGACATATTGTCTACTTTGGCTTGACCACCATTCTTCGTTGGACTCATACAGTCATGTTTCAAGTGTCCTTTTCTATGATAATTCCAACAAAAAGCTCCTTCTTAGGTTATAAGCCACTCAAACCATTGGATTTTGACTTTCTAATATATTTATAAATGTAGACAAGATATTTTCTATCTTTAATGCTTAAGGCATAAACAAACAATTTTGTGATAAATTATGCTTAATATTCTAACTAAAAATGAGATCTCTAATATCATGTCCAATCTGAAATAGCTCTAATCAATGAGGTCAGATGGTAGTAGTACCAAACATCATCAAAATACATGCACACACACACACATATACAAATATATTCATATACTTGTGTTTCTTCTTAGAATAAGTCATCACATGATTTGTATTCATGTTCAGTTCTCAATTTTAAGTTATGTATGTTGTATTGTTAACTCTTAATCCTGGTGTTTTATTTGTGATAACAAAACCTAAACATTTCTAATGAATTTGTTTAAGTGAATATCTAGATTTTAGATAACAGATACTCGTATTTATGGAGAACTAAAAGAAGAAGATGTACAAATGTTAAATCTCATGAAGATCATCTTGATTAGAATGACAAACCACCAAAAAATGTATTCCAAATTTAATTTTAAGTACTTCAATTTTACTTTGATTAGAATGTTAAACTTGATTAAAATATTTATTATAAGACATATAAATTAAATTCAAATTAATTTTAAAACATTTAAGTTTTTAATATTTTTAATCCATTCTCTTATCTTAACTATTATTTCATCTTAATAATATTTTTGAAATCCTTAATTAATCTATTATAAAAAAAATATGTTAATAATATTAATTAATTAGTAATAAATTTAATAACAAAAAATAACCCGTTAGTAAAAAAAATTACCGCCTGAACCAACCAGGTCGCTACAATAAACCGATAGAGATCAACCATAAATACTTATAAACACAGTTCGATACATAATCAATCCTAAATATTGCATTTTGGATCAGGTCATCAATCTCGGCTCCGTAAATTAAACCAAGAATGTGTAGCTAGCTAGCTGCTCGGGTGATTAATTCTTGAACCTGGCCAGGAGAAAACCAACCTCAAAATCAAGCTATCTTTAGCATGCACAAGAAGATTTATATGGTGAAAAACGTTTTTCAAATGCACCATGTGAGACTAAATTAATTGCTCTTACTACACGATGAACTTCCGAATTGCGGGAGTGATGTGAGCCGTAAGATCGCGCATTTTCGTGATCAAACGATCACCGCCATATCTCATCTTTCAAACCGCTAATTCTTTCAGTCGTCCGATCGCACAATGTCACGATCTCACGATCCATATTTCTTCCTCTAGCCAAGTTAAATCCTGTCGTCAGATCGTGATTCTAATTGAATGGCTCATATCAATTTCATATTTCTAAAGGCACAGATTCGATTGCATCCATCAGATCGCTCAATTTTCATGATCGAATAATCCTGGAGCATTTTGATCGAACGGCTCATGCGCAATGACTATTTTAGCCATTATTTCGAGCAATTGGAGATTTTTTTTATTTATTTCCTAATTAAAATATTGCAAAAGCTGCAAAACTTGTAACGACTAAATGAGTGTTTGGTAATTGCTTTTAGCCGTTACAATTGCCTATAAATAAAAGATTTTTCTACAAAAAAATAAGAGAAATTTTTATATGATCCAAAGCAAAAATATACAAGTCATTAGCAACGCGTTCCCATCGTCGCTTTCATATGCTGCTAGGTCATTCACTCGTCAAACTCCTGAAATTCTTTTACTTCTCAAATCAGCTAAGTTGTTAATTTTCTTGATTTTCAATTACTTTAATTAAAATACTTATGCCTCTTTAACAATTTCATCAAGCATAGGATTTTGATTATATTGATTTAGATTTTATGTCATTAAATGTTTTTCTTCTATTATCATTTTATTTCGTTGTAAGCTCATAGTAGCCTGTCCCATTTATTTCATTATAAGGTCGTAGTAGCCTATCTCATTTTCTCTTTGTTGTGAGCGTTTAACCTACCATTTTTTTTGGCAAAAAGCTTATATTTTGTTGTGTTTGCCTGGTATTTTCTAGAAGTGAACATAGACTTGTTTTATAAGTCAAATTGTCTAAAAATTGATTGTGTATATTTTTAATTATTATTAATTTTTCAATTACACAACTTTTATAACACTTAATATGTTTTTAAAATAAAATTAAAATTTATAGAAAAACATTTTTATATATTTGTTAAATCTTATTAAAATTTATTATAAATATTTTATTGAAATATTTTATAATAAACCAAAATTTTATCCATAATAACTCACCCCTCTTGTTGAACTTCACTTCAATGTCTCTCAAGTATTATTATACATACAATTATTTAACTCACCCCTAATTATTTTTATTTACCTATCTAGATCTTCAAGGATGATCTTCTTTCAAATTTTCCCATCTTTTGCTTCCATATTTAGTCTTATCGTGATTTCAGCAACCAAAAATTTTTGCCGAAGGTACCTGACCTTGCTGCAACAACCAAGCACATAAATAACTTAAAATCAAACATTGTTTCCCAAGAAATTCTCAAAAATGTTGCTGCAGCAGTTGGGAATCCTTCTGATTTCATTCCAGCAACAGGTATCTTCCAAAAGTACACTGTGTTTTCTCTCTAGCAAAAGGTGTCTCAACCACTAGCTTTTGGCCTCACAAACTTCCTAATTTGTCAATATGCAACTGACCTAATTTTTTCCTCTTTCGTTTACTACAAAGCTTTATTCTCCTTGAACTGAAACGGGTACAGAGGAAGCTAAAGCTCTTGTTTAGCTGGAAGGTTCTCTTTCCTATTGAACTGCAGCTTCTCTTCTTCTTGGATTCAAGTTCCTAAGGCTACACCCAACAAACTTCTTGTCATTTCCTGCTACAGTAGTCCTGCTGTGTTTTGCTCTCCATGGTTCTTGCTCTTCCGCACTTCACAACACCAATATTCAAAACCTTTTCTTGAGTTATTACAGCAGTTTCCATGTCCTTTCCTTGGCTTTTCCTTCATAGTTTGCTCCTTCTCCCAGCCGTCCCCTCTCTTCTTGCTGTGATCTCCCCTTAATAACCTCCTCCTCAACCTAGGAATAAGCGGAGCGCAATCAAACCTTCCCGAAGAACTGATTCCCGTAGCTTTCTCGAAGGAAGTTCCACTCGAGCAGCTTCTACCGAGGAGGAAGGATCCTCCAATTTCTTTTTCGGGGTGCCGGCTCGAAGAAATACAAAAACAGGGCTATCGTTAATTAATTAAAAAAAATAAATTATAAATAATCTTTTATTTAATCCATCGACTTTCAAAACTTTGTTAAAAAATAATTGGTCTTTGAAAATTGCACTAAATATACTGATAGATTCCGGGGGACGAGCTATATCCAAACATTAACTCTAAAATATTTTATTGGGCACATTTTTTATATATATTAAAATAATATTGTTTTATTTGATCTAAAAAAATTTAAAATATTAATATCAAATATTCATATTTAAATATAATATTTAAAAAAGAAAAATATAAGTCATCACATCTAACTTCTTCACTTCAACTCTTAGGCACCAATCATCTTACTAACAATTGGAAAAGTGGCATTCCAACCTTTCAATAAGAATGAAAAAACTACATGGAGGACTTCATCACACCATCTTAGTTAATATCCATTGAACAAAGTTACATAATTGTCATATCTTAAACTCATCAATAAGAAGCTTCCTTTGTCATTTTAAGGTTGAAAAATATCCAAATCAAACTTCATTTAATATTGAGAGCTTCTCATATATATTGCATAATAATTTCAAGAGGTCACTCATTATTGTCAACTTGAATAGCTTGAAGAACAGGTATCCCATTCCTCTTGTTTCACAAACCCAAATGTTTGCTTATCTAGTAAATCCTATTCCTTTTGTTTCATGAACTAAGGTTAACTCCAAAATAAGAATTGGTACAATTTTTTTTAATAGAAATGAGTCCATCTACATCTTTTAGAAGCTAATATGTTTGCTTTCAAATTTATTCGTCTTGAATTTTCAATCATCTATTTCTCTCTATAAACCAAGTTAAAACCTACTAGTAAAAAATTGTTACAAAAAGATCTATACCTACTCCATTTAAACCAATAACATCAAACACCTCTAAAGATGCTTTGATATTGGTCATTAGGATGCTTACACAAACACCTTACATACACCCTAATTAGCATTAGATAAAATCCTCAACATGGTCATAAAGAAAAAACTCTCATACTCAATCATCTAAATTATTTATCACTCAAATAAACAACATAACATAACAACAACAAAACAATTCCACAATCAAATAAAAAATGAAGCATAGCATACTAGAATAACGGGCACAAAAATTTACATGGAAGATCTAACCTCAAGAAACCCATGACCACCTTCACGAAAATCTTCATTATAACATAAAGAGATTACAAAGTTATTCTACTAACTTTTGCTCTTACAAAAGCAATGGCATAATAGACACAATAGCCTAGATGAAAGAAAGGAAGAAGACTATGGTTTCACAACGTATATATTTTTCATTTTCATATGATTTATTATTAGTTTCTTCCTTATATATCCTTTAACAATCATTACCACATAGTCACATCGAACACAATTAACTAACAAACAATAAATACCCAAAAATATGTCATAAAACCAATCCTCTTTGTCAAAAGGTTGTTTAATTTATCGATTTACACCACCATTAAGAAATCGTCCATAAACATACTCTATTAAAAACGCATATAAAATATACCCATTTATCATACCCATAATTGTTTGTCACATACATACTTGCATATCACGTTATACTTATCTATGTCAATTATTATTGTAATGTTAAGACAACAAATAACATTGTATATTTAAGGTCATTAGCCAAATATAATAGATCAATAACATCTATGAACACTAAAGAAAGATTAGAGTTTTTTATTACAACTAAACTTTGTCAATGTAACTCTTTTATGTCCACATCTTTTAGTTATAAATACTCTTACAAACCAAGTTGATGATGAAATGCTATCGTGCATGTTTTTAAGACAATACTATACATGTTGAAAAAAACTAGAGAATGAGCTAAGCTAAACTAGACTAAAGAATGTTAAATACAAGGGATTTTGATTTAGCATTATCTAAAACTATGTATAATACTAGTTTAGACAGAGTACAAATACAAATAAAATAAAGATTAATATTAAAGAGGATAAAATATTGATTAATAAGATATAAAGTTATTTATACATATAATCCAAAATAATGATAAAATTAATTAGAATATTCCAAGTAAATTGAATAAAATGGAGGACTTCTTTTGTTGTATTGTGCAGTCGAAACATCTTATTTTAGATTAATGATAAGTTCAATAAGATTATATAAGACCAACAAAGTTATATGGCACAAAATTTCAATATGTGAAGTGTAAACATAGAAATAACATAAATTTTGTAAAGATGAGAATATTAACATAGATTAATGCCTATAATAAAAAAGATGTGATGAAAAATGAATATATAAAAGAAAGTTTGTGTCTTATTGAAGATGAGCATTAGTGAGAATAATCTTAAATAGATTGAGCATGTTAAAAACAGACTACACATGACCTTTATAAGAGACATGAGTTGGAAGTTAACCTAGTGATCAAATGAAGAAGTTGAACAATAAAGATGTGAGAAAATACTACTAGAGAAATTTTGACATGCTTGAATATAAATAAAAAAGAATTAATAGATAAAGTATAATAATATCAAAGGATTAATTTAACACTCTCCACTTTGTTGGATTAAGGCTTATTGTTATGATAAATCTCCTAAAACCTCAATTGCCCAATATAATATCATTGTACTTTGAATCTGTGCTTGATGCAAAGTATTGGATCCTGACAATTGCTTTATGAATATTAATTAGGCATCATAACAACTAATTTTACAATGTACTCTTAAATGGTTTTTATGTGTGCTCCAAGAACCTATGAAAGTCTTGGCATTTAACTCCTGCATGCCTAGATTATTAAGGATAAATCTGCACAACCAATCTCAAATGTGACACATTATTGTGTTTATACATCTATAGTAGCCTCAATATACGAATGGATGAATCAATGTAAAACAATATTGCTGAAAAAACATTTTACTTGTGTAAATGAAAACATGAAATACTTCCTTAAGTCAAATAAGAATAATGTCAAGTAAGAAAAGGCCAAACCTAAATTGGTGAATTTTATTCTTAGTTTTTAACATACATTACTACATATTAAATAGAGGATGAGCATAAATTGTCACTAAAATGCATCTAAGGACCAATAAGTTGTAGAAAGTGACGCACCTGGTTCAAGACTCAAAGCTGCATCCGCCAGGATATGCAAAGCATATAGATCAAGGCCTCCATCTACGAAGGATATACATGGTAACAAAGATAATCCAGTGAATAAATTAGACTTCCATCAATTAAATAGTAGGAAAAAAAAGAACAGCAAACATGACTAAGGAAACAAATTAGAGCATTTGAAATTCAAAAGTAGGTTGTGAGGTAGAAATATGGACTAGCCAGTCACATAAAATAATGTCGACTTTAGGATTTAAGAACTGGCTCATCATTATCAAATATTTTTCTTATTGTTT
This sequence comes from Vanilla planifolia, assembly GCA_023846275.1. Taxonomy (NCBI): domain Eukaryota; kingdom Viridiplantae; phylum Streptophyta; class Magnoliopsida; order Asparagales; family Orchidaceae; genus Vanilla; species Vanilla planifolia. The sequence goes on from CM043877.1 coordinate 4,728,290, forward strand.
TCTAACTTACATTCTACTCCACTGTCCATTCACTTTTAACTAAAACTTCCTTGGTGACCAATTGAGGATGGCAACGTCTCCTCTCTTGCAAAAAACCTTCAAAAGAAAATGGCAGATTTTTACCCATATAAAATGAATTTTCTTCTTTTGGTTCTAAATTGATAGAAAACAGATTCCAAGCGAGTTTTGTTACTTTTTCTCCAGACTACAGTGCGTAACCCAATAGTAGTAATACAGGTTACATGCTTTGCTACTGTGGCACATGAAATGTTTACAAGGATTTGATAAAGATCACTAAGTTCAAATTTTCAACTACTCAAAACTGTCAGAGGAAATGCCTGAGCTAAGGTAAAAAAGTTGGTTCCCACATTAAGCATAATTCACAATGTATAAACAAAAAACAAACTACAACAGTTAGGCGGTTTTCAAATTTCCATTATCCAAGTTCAGCATAAAGCCATCAACATTTTCAAATTTGAAACAAGTCACTTCCCCATGATGTCATCTAATTTGCACTAATCGGTGTTCACATTACAAAGTTGAACTTTACAAGCCAACCATAACGCAATACATGCCAAGAGCCTCCTTCAAGTTACCTAAGGAGCATCATGATTAATGGGGTGCGAACATACCAGTAGCTACATAGCAAAATAAGTTACCAAACAAAAATCCCAAAGAAAATGATAAAACTAGCTTCCAGTGAGCTTTAAATAGTTTAACTTGACTGAAAAACAAAAAGAACAACATTGCCACAAAAAGTTATAATGAGGCAGTTGCACCTTTTAAGTGTTGTTCCTGAAATTCCTTCCTTTCATATGACTTTGTGGTTTTTCTTCCTGCTTCCAAGCATCCTTCATTCAGTAATGGAAATCGGACTTTAAATTTGTGCATCTTATTATCAGCATGCTGAATTGCAAACAAGGACAACAGCACATAAACAACCAGTACAAGATTAGGAAAGGACAAGAGCTGCAAGAAGCACAAGTTCAAAAGAAACATGGTGTGAAATCCATTATCACCTTTCTGTCAACTTCACTGACTGTGGATTGTTCCATAACAGCAAACCTTTTCCCAGATTGTTGTGATATTAGAGTTGAACATTCTGTTTGAGCATCATCAGTATTGGTTCCTCTACCAGTACCAGGGTCCACATTTGACCCATGGTCATGAGTTATGTTTTTAGGAGAATCAATCTTTGACTTACCTAAGAAGCATGGGACACAGTACCATTGATTACATTACTAAATATGTCAGCAAATCAAAATCCTAAGTGATCACAATAAAAGTAGCAACAAAAGAGTTGAAAATAGCATTTCATCTTGATAGGAAAAAAAGAGAACAAACAGAATTCAAAAATTATAAAGATGCAATGTACCATTTAAGTGGTATTCCTGATATTTCTTCCTTGCATATGCCTTTGCAAATTTTCTTTCTGCTTCCAAGCATCCTGCATCAAATAATGGGGATCAAAGTTTTAAATTGGACATCAGTTTGTAAGTAAGCTGAATTGCAAAAGAGAACAGCAGTACATTGACAAGCAGCAAAAGTTCAATAGCTATGAGAAGCACAAGTTCAATAGGGACATGGTCAGAAATCAAGTATCAACTTCCATTTTTACAAAGAGTAGACAGTTCTATACCAACAAAACTTCTCCCAGAGATTTGACACATTGATGGTGAACATTCTATTAGAGCAGCTTCTGTATTAGCAGCACAATCAGCACCAGCATCCATCTTTGATCTTTGGTCCTTATTTAAGTTTATAGAACAATGGATTCTTCTGGGACCTTTTTTGTAGTGGCGTAAACTCCTCTTTCTCACATGATGGAATTTGCAACTAGGTAATAATTCTGAAAGAGTTAAGACCTTCATTATTGTCCCAAGACAGATCAAAGAACCAAAGTACAAAGAACTATGAAGTATGACATCTTGGTGATGTAGTGAGCAGTAAATTTCTGACATAAACTAAACACAAGTCACAAACTGAAACATAATAAAAAATTTACTAGGCCTGACATCACTCAAGCCATCTGTGTCAAAATGAGCTTTTAAATGTGAGCAAATGCAAAATAGTTCAAAACCAAATGGCTCATAATGTGAAGGAAAAAGATTTAAAAACTGGAGACTTGAAAATGATCATGGCCTTAAAAGACTTTGCAAACTTTAGTGGTCAACTAAATTTTTGAAAGACTTTTCAATGGACGATTGGAAAGCACACTAGTTCCTGTGCTTTTAAGTTTGCGCTGAACCAAACTATGATCTTCACTGAATAGCCAGCACAGAAGACACCTGTCATAGTAAAGACTAGAAAGTATTCAAAGGTACTTGGAGGTGGATCTAAATAAGTTCAACTAAATATATTCTTTGAGTACAGAACTTTCATATGCATCAAACGAGGAAACAGCCAAAGCTCACTATACTTTTTGACTGCAATACTTCTTGCCTATGCTCATGCAGTAGCCCCACCTCAATAAATGTTACAGACACAAAAGAGAATGTCCCTGAACCATGTCACAATAGAGAGCACGATAGTTTGCATCTCTGCGTTTGACCTCCATATCTACACGTTTGAGTTGAATGTTTTTATTATTTATACATAAGCATTATTTCCTAAAGAAAAATTGAATATGGCTTTGAGTAGCAGAAGGATTATATAAACACTAGAATTATGCATTGAATAGGACAAGAATTCACCAAAAACCTAAAACAATGTAACCTTCCATAGAGAATCTTCAATGAGAAAAACAAGCTCAGGCCAACAAAGCACCACACTCTAAAATTATATTAATAAGCTAATTAAAATTCCATAAACCTAAAATTGTGGACAAGTACTTCCAAAACATGCAAGAAGTAAAAGGTATCATTTATGATTCCTTCCCAATTTCACAGCATGCATATATTCCAAACTGAATAATTCCATGATCTTGCATAAAAATGACAGCCTATTAAACAATGTTTAACAAGCAAATCTATTGCGTCACAATTTTTAATGTACTAGGGCAACCTGCATGAATTACATGTTAACCAAATATTATAATACAGAAGTTTGTAAATAAACTTCCAACACTGTTAATGGTTGCTAAGCAATTCTCATAATATGAGTACCATTTGTTAGCATTCCTTTCACATTTTGAAGAAAGGACAACATTAGCTTGATTAGCATCTCATGAAACTTTTAAACATATACAACTTACCAACAAGGTTCATATCCATCAAGGCAGAAGAGCATCTACAACTTGCTTGTGCTGCTCCTTGTTGAATGCAATTTCGATGAGATGAAGAAGGTGCTTCAGAAATATACCCTAAATATTTCTTCGTATAGAGGGAATCAATATGTAGCACGCTGTCACTTTCTTGATTATGGCCACTTTGCACCTGCAAATTGATAAGCTATTAGATTTCTAATAAACCATCTATTTTCCACAAAGAAATTAATTTTTTATGACTAATTTTTAAAATGGTGCAATGACTGGTTTGGTCTCTTGTGAACACAAACTGTATTGTAAATTGATGAATATCACTGGATTCCATCGTTTGATAGGATGGAGCTTCAAGTCACCGCTGAGGTCTACAATGTCCAAATAAGCAAAAAATGAATTCATAAAATGATTATCATTAAAGCTACGGAAGGCTTTTTTTCCTAAGTTATCAGGCACAAAGGACCAATATCCTTGCAAAGAAGAGGTTAACGCATCGAAGAGATTGAGTACATGAGGGAGGATTCAGAGTGGAAATTCCGTGCAAACGAACTAGACCAAAGGAAATAGATAACGATCTTTTTGATGATGTGTGTGCTAAAAGAAAATGTCATCCACGGTCCAAAACTGGTAGCAAAGAAATACATAGCGATGTATAAAGCATCATCGTTCCTTTGATTTGTCTTCCAATCCATCTTTCAAAGTGAAGCAATTTGCATTATAAAAGGCTATGATCAGATCCCGCAGCCAATCTATTGTTACAAGAACCTGAAGCTCAATCAAGTTTATAAACAGGGAGCTGTCGACACCAGAAACCATGTCCTACATATAAGCGATGATGAAATCTACAATCCAGATGAAGACATAAGAAACACGTATTACTCCCGAAGACTCCTGAAAGTTCCACAAAAAAAAAAAAAAAAGTTCACTATCACCTGCCATGATCAGATACGCACCTTTTCCATATGCTTCGCATTTCCACAAGACGATCCCCTCGATTCTTCCTCGATAGCCGGTAGCCATCGATTAGTTTCGGTCAGTTTCCTTCTCTGCACAAGCATTTCAAAAACCAAGTAAGATTTCGCAGAAACCCTGATTACTAATGAATACCAAAGCAGGAGCGCTGCATGCCACGATGCTGGGAAGAAGCCTTATTTTCCGACAATCCTCGAAGGATAAACCCAAAGATCATCGAAGCAAAAGAAAAGAGAGAAGTCGTATAAACACACGTGCCAGCGTTTAGAGAGAAATTGCCTTATTTGTCGGAGGACGCGCCGCTCGCGTCATCTTCTCCGCCGATCCAGAGATTGATGTGGAAAACGGAGCCCAGGAAGAGTTTCTGCTTTCACTTCGATTGCCAATTGCCGATTCTGAGGTATCCGCAAATACGCCCTATAGTTTCTTCCTCAGCATTGTTCTTTGAAACTCACCAATATCCGAGCAGTGGCGCGCAGGATTTTGTGAGGGTGGCACAATGGTAATTACATACAACTAAATTTAATAACTCTTTTATTTCGGTTATGAATACATTATAGTTTTTCAAAGAACATTAATGTTCTTTATTTACATAATTTACCGAGCATTAAAAATGTATGTATGTATGAAAAATAGAGTTTCAACAAAAAAAAGTTTTGTTATATAAATATGATTTAAAATGAAGAAGCTACAATATAACTAATAAGTTAGGTTGTAGGACATATATTGCTTAGTATATAAAATTCCAATCATGCAAATTCAAAACTCTCGACAATCTCATCAAATGCACAGCTTTATCTCAACCTTTATTAGCATTGCGCAAGCTATGGTCCATGATCATGAAAACAGATGCATATTGGTGTATTTATCTTATTAAATTATGCATATGAGAAAACTTTATATTTTGGTATACTTTAATGCCTTGAAATGGATCAACAGATGCATGAGACATTGGGTCTAAAACAAATTTATTTATGAATAACCAAAAAAATTATTTCTAAGTTAAATTTGTGTTCAAGACTTGTTATGCAGTTGGGTGATGACTCACTTGTGAGATGATTATAATCAGATCCTTCAATAGATATGTTCATAATATGCACTTATAACCATGGTTGTACTTGTGCCTAGCCATTTTCACCAACTATGGTGATGGAACTCATCACTAATGGCACATATGTCACACCAAAAAGATCAATATGGCCATAGTTTATCATTAATAAGAGTGAAGTGAAAGAAGAAAATAAAGTAAGATTTAACATAAAATGGATTTTGTCAATATGACAGTGATCTTTGATATAATAAACTTGCTTTTTAAAAAAAGTAGGATGCGATAATAGATGAAAATAGAGAAATATGAGGCAATTGATCACATTATAAGGTAGATATTCTATAATAAAAATCAAACATCACATATACAAAAGTATTTGTAATAAATAAATGTTCAAAAAATCTTAAATTTTTTATAGTATTTGTTGATAGAAACTTACATTACAATAAACATTTTGTAGTCACAAAAAAAGAATTTTTTTAGAGACAACTCGGATCATCATTAAAAGTTTTTTATAAATTATTTGTGATATAATTTGATTGTCGTTGTTTATAATCATAAAAGGAAGTTTCCCACCATTCTTTTTATGATATTTAAAAATGGTTATTGTAGAAATCATCATCAAATTATCATATGTGAAGATATAGTTTAAAAAAAAATATTGGTTTATCTTCAACATATGTCTTTATGTAATCATCTTTTTTACCATCTCATATAGAGGTTTTAGAAATAGCAAGGATGTCCTTCTAATAAAATTACAACATAAAATTATTTTCTTGTAACAGTTATTATTAATATAATATTGTTATTTTGAATCTAAACAATTTTAAAATATCCAGATTAACTAAAATAAAATTAATAATAAAATCATCATAAATTCAGTGTTGACTTATCTTATTCTCTAAATAAAGTACTACACAAATACAACTCTTTTTATGAACTTTCTAAAACCTTATTCTCAGGATATAAAATATGTGAAACCTTTTATATTAAGTTATATTACACTCTATAATTTGTACAAATATCAAGCACTAATATATATGTTTTCTTTCTTTTCTCGTGCACATAATATACCAGTATCATATCCAAAAATGTTAAATTAAGTGCATCTTATTACAAAAAAAAGCTAATAGAAATATTGTAAAACAATTATATGCATAAATATAGAGATCATAAATACATATATCATATTATGAATATAATACAAATTATCTCATTTGATCTTTCATTTTGATAATAGAATCTCTCAATTTATCATAATCATTTTCTTTTCATATTATACTCCTAGTATGTTAGTTCATATATTATTTCATTATATAGGAAAGGTGATGCTGCACCAATCAATGACATTGCAATTAGGCAACAACATAAACTTATGACAAGGTTTTTAAGTGCAAAGCAATTAAATTAATGTTTTGAGCCTTTATCATATAGCATGCATAAAAGTTTACATAAACTAGTTTTGTACAAACCTATGATGTTTATTTCAAATAGACTATAGAAATTATGATAAAAATTTTGTACAAATTTATGAAGTTTTTAGATATTTTATTTGATTACAAAGTAATATTGATAGTACATTATTTTATAAAAGAGTGTGTTGGTATCTTTTTATTTTATAAAAAAATTATGTATTAATATATGGTAGTGAGTGTCAATCATTATAATGAAAAAATGCATATAAATAGTTCTAAAATCTAAAATAAAAATATGTAATTTGATAACTTGAGCTATCCTTTTATACTCTTACTTGAGAGCATAAGTGTAGGTGAGGCTTAGTGACTTCTCTCTTATGTTGTCAACACTTTAATGGGTGTTGATTTTTTTTTATCTTAATCTCTTTTAAGATAATAAAGATAGTTTTCTTAAATGAGATGTTTGTGGATTAAAATAATAATAAACTAAGATGATCTTAAAATATATATCTTGATTTCAAATATGATTAAGTACTTATTTAAGAATGCTATTAAATAATACTCTTTAAGAGGAATCTAATGCCATCAAGTAATTTTTGGAAGCTAAGATAATTAGTTATGAGATTTTAAAGAAAAAAAATATAAATACAACTCTTTTATTTATGAAGGGTTGCTTTGTAATTTTGTAAAGTTTGCTTTACTATCTAGGTGATAGGTTATAAATTTGTTTTTGGCTATGTGCGATAGTGGTAGTGTGGTAATTTGAAGGGAAATAAATGAGAGAAGAAAAAAGAGAGTTAAAGGTCAACTGAGATAAAAAAAGCTTGAGTAAAGAGGAAAACTATGAGGAGAGAAATAATTAATGAAAAGGAGGTTGGAACGTGTTGTTGCAATTCAGAAGAGAGTTTGCAAAATAGAAGAGGAGAAGATAATGAGAAAAAAGTAAATAAAATAAAAAAGTATGGAATATCTTAAATTTTAAATTTTGTTGTAAAATTTTTTTAACTCTATAATATGTACTTAACATATTGAATATTACAGTTGTATCAATTCAATGTTATGAACATAAAAAAGTTATTAAAAATAGATTAAAAAATTTTTGTATCATGTCTTATAATATGTGTCATTAAATAAGTATTCTAAATTTTAAAATAAAAATATTTTTAGATAAAACTTTTTAAAATTAATCTAATAGTATTTGTTTAAGTTCAATAAGAGTTTATTTAGAATTGATACAAATTGTTAATGTTTTAATTATTATTAATTATTATATTATATTTAAATATTATATATATACTTCTTGTCTAACTAAATCCTAAAATCCCCTTTCTCCTTCCCATAACTAGCACATGTGAACCTCAGAATCCCTCTCCCTCACATGAAAAGCTTTAGATCATGGAGGAGGAACCCTTGATTTAGGTAAGAAGATTTTTCAACTCCCTTGTGTCTTCTTAGCCGTGTCATTGACTAATTCTGTAGTTGAATGAAAACAGAGAGGTGTCAAACCCTAAATCCCCTTATCAAAGTAGTGGTGAATCAAAAGGTAAAATTTTAATTTCCTAATAGATCAATTTTTCTCTTGTATTTAATTAGCCAATTATGAGGTTCATCTCTAGCCTTGCCCCAAATGCTCATCATGACAATTGAACCCAAAGTGGAGGTGTTGAGCATGTGTTGACTCGAGAATCAAGGTCTTTGTGAGTGAAATTAAGAAACATTTGAGAAATTTAACTATTCCTTGTTGTTGTGAAAACGAGGAGAAAATATGACAAGATTTGTAATGAATATTAAGGAGAGAGAAAATGGGGTTTTATAGTTGTAAATACAAAAATACAAAAGAGTAGCCAAGTAAAAATTAAAAAGTTATTTTTGTTATTATTATTATTATATTAAAAAATAATTATAAATTTTTAAATGCTTTTGAGAATTGAGAAGTATTATATGTTATGAGTCTATTAGGATTAAAAACTAAGATTAATTTAATAATAAAATAACTTAGGCAGGTTATGAAGATTGTAATTGAATTTTTGTTATATAAGAATGAAAGGGTGAGCCAATTCAAGAATTAGATTCCTAATGCATCTACCAAATTAGTAAATTGATTAACTAAATATAAGTAAGCTTGTTTACTTAATATTTCTTGAGCATATTATAATAAAATAAAATTGTTTACCTATAACCATGAAATTGAACCTATTTGTATGCTTGAATTTGTTTAACATGACTTCTATGATTTAACTTTATAGTCTACTTACCTAAATATCAAATGAAGTAGATATGTTGATAAATAAGTATGATTTATTTGAATCCCAAGTCACAAGAAAAGATGTGTGCAAGTTATTAAGAAATTCATATTTGTTTTATTAATTTATAACATGAGAGTGACACCATGAATTGACATAATATAATAAAAAAAGTGTGTTTCTTCATATTGTCATCTTTGGCTTAGATGTGACACTTGGGATTATATTATATGTTGCCACTAATACTCTATATAAGGTGGTTGGGTATTGTTATAAACCATACTATAAGATGAGAATGTGCTAACTAATATGATGATTGGTCTCTTAGAAAATTATCAATAGCTATCTTCAAACTAGCAAGGTGGTTGGGTGTAGGTGTGTGGCCAATGTTAAAGATGATATCACTAGCTTATCTTTAAGTTTGTAGTCATATTCGTTAGGATTGATACGATGTAGTTGATTAAAATGTCTATGAAAAGAGACCTATTAATTAGAAATCTTTTGATGAGCATTGATATGGATATGATATGATATTTGAGTGAGAATAATAATTAATAAAAAAAACAAGGCCAAATTGAGTAAAAACTTTGATTGAGAGAAAGAGTTGAGTAAATATTCAAAAAAAAAGACATAAATGGGAAAATATATATGTAATAAATAGAATAATTTCTTTATTATTATTTTTTAATTTTGTATAATTGTTCTTCTTTACTTATGTCATTCGTTATTTCAGTTATGCTATTATTGTTTTTTATATTTATTATTATAATTCTTTGTTATTTATAATTTAACTATTGAATTTTTTGAGATTTGTTTCCTATAATTATATTATAGACCAATCAGATTTATAACATTGAGATTGAGATCCAAGAAAAACTAATGATTCAAATATGTAGTAAGGATATTAGATATTTAAACTTTAGTAGAGAGATTTGTTTTGTCATTGTTATGCAAATTGTGTGATATCATATGTAGTTAATATTATTAGTTGTGGTTGTATTTCAAGAGTTGTGATTAGCTTTGTATTTTATGAATTTTGTGGATTTCTTGGATTAGTTCATTGTGAATTGTAATACTTTATCTATTTATTTTCTAAATTTATAAGATTTTAATTATGTTTCAATCATAAAAAGAAATAAATTAATATTATAATTTTATTCATCATTACTCTTTGCTTAGATATGGAGAGGAGGCATGACAGGTTGGTATTATAACAGTCAACATCTTAAGAAAGAAAAGGGTATGAGGATATGATATCATAATGAGATATATATATCTTTTATAAGATGTTGAATGAATGAAATGTGATATTTTAATAATCAAAGTAATGGTTTAAGATTAGAGTTGAGTCATAAGATTTTGGGTGGATTAGAAACAGGTGAGTGAGAATACGATCATTGAGTTTTGATATAAATTTTAAAAAGCAAGAGATGAATAAGAGTATAAAAGAGAAGAATCTAGGGCTGTAATGAGATATGTAAAGAGAAGGTTGAGGTGGTGGCTATATTGTAGGACCATCAGTATACAAGACAATGGAGTAGTTTTATCATATGCATCCCTTACATTTTTAGGTGAGATAGGTCCCATGGTGATTAAGAATTGGTTAAGATAAATAAAAAAAGTAATTAATGGAATGACATGCCTTGAGGATAAGAAAGTACCTTTGGTAGTAATATTTTTGGATGATGTGGCTAGATTACGGTGGGTAGCTAAACATAGGCTTAAATTTAAAGATCATCCCACAAGTTGATATCACTTGAGAGGAGTTTTCTAAGGCATTTGAAAGATGACATGTACCTTTGACTATTAAAGAAAAGTTATGAGATAATCTATATTATTTGATTCAAAATGGACTATTAGTGGTAGACTATGAACACAAATTTACAATCTTTTTTTTGATATGCTTCTGATATGGTGAGCCCTAAAGAACTAAAGTGTTATGTTTCACGAGAGTCTAAGAGAACCCATCAAAGTTGTATTGTTAACATTGAGGACTACTAATTATGAAAAATTGGTAGAGAAGAGATTGTTAGATCTAAAGGCTATAAGAGAAGTACATAAGAAGAGAATTGGATTTTAAAGGTTTAGAGGAGGCCCCCCATTCAAAAGATCTTCTAATAGTAACAACAACAATAGTGTTGGTAGAGAGATTTTTGGTAGTGTTAATTTAAGAGTAGGATCTAGTAGTTGTTCTAACACAGGTTTAGGTGGCATTCCTAAATGTGAAACTTATGGTCATTGGCATCAAGGTAAGTGTTGGCATCTGTAAGAAAATTTTGTGAAGTGTTTTACTTGTGGAGATTGAACATGTATCTAGATTATGTTCATAATTAAAATTAGAGACATGAGCAGCATCTATCTCCCAAGGGTATAGTAGAGGCATAATAGTTAGAGATAGAGTAACATCTACTTTAGTATCTAGAGGTTTAGGTAAAAAAACAAAGTTCTGATAGAGGAGGACAATCTCAAAGTAGATGTATCAAAGTTGGTCAAAAATATTTAATCTATTAAAAAGTTAAAGGAAAAAATTAAAAGTTTGATGGATTGTTGTAATTGTTATCTATCTTAAAATAAAAATGAGAAGATATCACTATAGATTTTGTTATGAGTGTACCTATATCACCCTTTATCTATGATATTATATGGGTGGTAGTTGATAGATTTGACTAAATTGGCTCATTTTTTGTCAATAAAGATAACTTATATAACGAAAAGGTTGGCAAAAATATCTTGAAATAGATAATAAAGCTTCATTATATACCAAAAGTAATTATGTTTGATAAATACCAAAAAATGATATCACATTTCTAGAGGTATATTCATCAGGTTTTTGTCACTCATTTATAAATCAGTGCAATCTTTTATCCACAAATAAATTGGTAAATATAGAAAATTATTAATACATTAAAAGATATGTTATGTATTTGCATATATTGTTTAGAGATGATTATGAAAGCCAATTATATAAGTTAAGTTTACTTACAATAATAACTATTAATCTAACATTGGCATAATGTCTTATGAAGCATTATATGAAAAAAGTATTAGTCACTTTTTTGTTGGTATGAAGGTAGAGAAAAGATAATTTTGAGTCTTGATTTTGTAATGAAGACACAAATAAAATAAAGATCATTCATGAAAGACTTTCAGTAGCATATGATATACAAAATAAGTATTTTGATATATAATACAAAAGTATTAAATTTGAAGAAGTGGTTCACATGTTTTTAAAAATATGTTCAATGAAAGGTGTAAAATGTTTTGTTAAGACAGGCAAGCTTAAACTCAAATTCATAAAACCTTTTCAATTCTTAAAAAGAGTTGGACAAGTATCTTATCAATTAGCTTTGGCACCATAATCAGCTAATGTTCATAATGAGTTTCATTCTTGTTCATAAGAAAATATATTTCACATCTCTCACATATTATAAGTTATGATATAAAGAATATTGAGATCTAACCAAATATGATGTACAAGAAAAGCTAGTGAAAATTTTGAATCATGAAGAAAATGTAATGAGAAACAAAGCTATCCCAATGGTTAAGGTGCTTTAGTAAAAGCAATCAAAGCAAAAAAACAACCTAAAATTGGAAGCAAACATGATGGCAAGATATCCAAAATGATTTTAAATTTCAAGAAAAAATTTATAATAAAGTGAGAATTATAAAAGCCTAAATTTTAAATTTTATTGTAGAACTTGATTTTATTATATGTACCTAAAGTATAGAAATAGAAATAATAAATATTCAAACTAAAAATTAAATAGAAATAAGATGGAGTAATAAAGATAGATTTCTTATAACATTATCTTAACGTTATATGATACTCGTATATGTCAAGAGGCTATATCTGATATATGATAATGATATGAGCCTCGAGGACACACATTATAAGCATTTGTGTGCGTGCTTGCATGAGTGCGCGTGTATATATATATATATATATATGATAGACTATAAGATATAGGTTTGTGAGTCATAATTGTCTAATGATCATGAAATTATTTTATTATTTTTACATGTTTTATTTTTTTATCTTTTATTATCTGATATGATTTATTTGTTGAGCTTTTTAAAACATTATTAGTGTTTATATCATAAGTAATGCATCTATTGTACTAAGAGATGAGAATTTTGATACTATAAAGGAGAACTTTAGTCACAAGATTTGAGAGCAAATAATGTTTTATTTTGAGTTAGGTTTTTATATTATGTGCATACTTTAGTTTAGTATAGACTCGATTTTGTACTTATTATCGTAAGGATTGTTATATATAATTCAATAATTAGAAATTTTTATTTAGTTTATATCGCTAGATGGTTAGATTTTGGATTTTCGTTTCTTTGTTAGGTTCTTAATTGGGGTTTTAGTATCCTCACATGTCTATTTAATTAATATTTATTTTTTTATTTATGTTTATTATTATGATTTAGTTAAGTGGGGCCCCAACATCATGCTTATAGCTTAGCTCTACACATTATATAGAATGAAAATCAACATATTCACTTCTTCTAACTTTTGAGCTTAGTTCTCTTTGTTCCAGTCTATGATCATCTTAGCATTAAAGAACTTTTTACTCTCCATCATTTTGGTATTTGAACAAAAAAATCCTCTAAAGTACTTTGAACTAGAGAATATTATAAGACTTGCTAATTAGTATTTTTTACTTCATTAGACCTTAATTAATGTAAGATCTTGCTCTTTTGTTATTGTGACTTCTTTTATTTAGTTAGAGTTTCAATATTATAAAGACAATACTAGTATCTCTAGTTGTAACTCTATATGTAAATTATTTGTTTTTAATATAGTCAAAACGTTATATAGTAAGCCAAGATATTTTTCTTCAAACACACATTTGACCTTATTGAGTGTCCAATTAAGTAATTGTTCTTGTTTATTACCCCATTTATTGAATATTAATTATTATATGAAAGCTCAAATTGAACAACTAAAAGAATTATTTGATTATTATTGAGGCTTACTTGCTTTGGCTTACTCTGCTTTGCTTGCTTCCATTTAAAAAATGATTAAATACAAAAAAAATTATCATCTCACTACTTATTTTGTATATTAGATTATATCTTTTGTCATATAAGTTTACTTTCTCATTATTATGAATTATTTATATTTAACATTAGATGAATATGCCTCCCAAATCAATAATCATAAAGCAATTAGAGAATGTGAAATAATTAAAGAACTTTGAATAAATTAGAAATCTTACAATGGAACAAATCGATGAGTTACAAATAGAGAAATATGATGTCTTAACAAAAATGAACCTCAACTTTTCATAGATTTACACTTACAACATAGTCCTAAAAGTTCAACGTGATCTTATTATGATAATATACATGATTGGATGTAACTAGCCAACATAGAGAATATATTTTGAAAAGGGACCATCAATATAAAACTAAATTTAAAGATCTTGATCTAAAAATGTAAAATAAAGTCAATATTGAAATACAAACTTTTGATAATGTTCATGACCCAAACAAATTCCTTAATTGATTAATATAAATGAAACAAAAATTAAATGATACAAAATGGATGATTATGAAAAAGTTAATATAGTATAAAACTTGTTGATCATGCAAAAATCTATCAGGTAAACATGATATAATTTGTACAAGGATAATGCATAAGAAGGTGAATTATGGTTTGGAACTTTTTGTTATTTTAAAAATCTTTTTCTAAATAAAAGTTTGACGATCATAAAATCATTGATTTAATAATTTTTTAAATAAAAATTTAAAAAAATAAAAAATTTTATAATGTAAAAAAACTTATTTTAATAAAATATTTTATACTTAATAAAAATGATTTTGATAAATTATTATAATATAAGTTTTTTAATTAAATATTATTAAATAAAAAATATCATTAATTTCATAATAACTAAAAATAAAAGAGACGAAGAGATTTTTAGATGATTTGACCTAAATTATTTCTATTCAACCCTAGTTAACTCAATTATGATTCTACTATCAAAGTCATTCTCTTTCGTTATAGTATGTAGAGTTATAAATCACGCCTTTATAATAACAAGGGTTCACTATTATAATCTTAATTATAAAAATTTATAATATTAAAGCACGATACTAAATAATAACCACTATTCTACTATTCACTTATAAACGTATATATGTCACAAGTTTATAGATTATTTTTGATATGATGTTAGAATATGAATACATATATGAACAAACTTATAACAATATAATGCATCTAACTTTGAAATATTAAATCAAAGGATTTATCATTGTGTACTAATAAAAATGAAATTAATAGGGATCTTGCATTAATATGATATTTTCCAAAAAAAAATAAAAATACAATAAAAAATAAAAACCAATTGCAAAGAAGTCACCAATAGGATGTGCAATAAAAGAGAATGTGCTAAGACTGGAAGAAAAAAATATGTCGTAAAAACATCTCCAACAAAGGCGTCAAAATCGGATTGTAATTTTTGGTTTTACTCATTATCTTTCAAAAAATATTGATGTTACAACATAAGATCATCAACTATCCAACTTCAAAGACTCTTTTATTTATATTAAGATATTTTAGATTGAAATAGCATTTTTTATAACTATAAAGGAGTCATCTAAATTAGTCATTACAAAGAATCATTTTGGCATTTTAATCAAACATAAATAACTTTTTGGAACATTAAGTATAAGGAGTAGTGATGATAGTTCGATCTACGTGAACAAAGTAAGAGCCATTCAATTAGATTACTGAATAAAGGTTCATATTTAATTCAAGTAGATTTGATCTAGATTGTTAGATCCTTTGTGCTGGATGGTGTGATGTGCAAGTGCAATGTTTGTAAAGGTATACATATCACAACCATTTGATCAGGCTTTTCAGATGGATGGTTAAATGAAATTTATTATTCAAAATGGCATAATCAATCGTGATCATTTTATCGGGTTAATTGAATAGATAGTAATGATAAATTTTACTCTTCAAAAGGTAGATATGATCTCTATCATTCGATGGCAAAAATGTGTAATCAGATGACATAGATTTGCTCCTAGTTTGATGTAAACAAGTGTCATGTTTTTTAGTCTCACATTACTAAAAATTACATGCATTTTGTCATTTATATTACTTTCTTTATGTGAGTGAAATTGTCTAAATGGGGTTGGCTATCCCTTGGTGCTTATGAAAGATCATTAACCAAGTCACTTATGTGCATATATACATGAGTTCAACCTAAATTGATCACTCGACTTCATATTTCAAGTTCGACTTAACTTGATAAGCTTAAGTCAAGTTTAGGAGTGATGTGTTAACCTAATTTAATCTAAGCTGCTACATAACTATACCTTGACGAGACTCAAGGCTAACCATACTTGGTTACAACTAGTCTCGTGTCATGCAACTCCCCAAGGCTTAGTGCCCATCACTTTAGGCCACTTAGCTCGAGCCTTTGGGCTTGGTCAAGGAGTTTCTACTTAGGTTAAATTTTTTCTTTTCTTTTAAAATATTTTTTATATATTAATTATTTTTTACTTTAGAAGTATTTTTATAGCTATTAAAATAATAAACTATTTTTATAACTATTAAAATAATAATTCATAAGAAATCAAAGATTTTGTATGTGTATGAATGAAGTCATGCAACTTAATTATGTCATATATAAATAAGTGATAACATAAACAATTAAACTGGTAGATATCTTAGAGATAGATTCCTGATGGTTAACTATTTTGATCAACAACTCATTGATATGTCATTTAAGTCATAACTAGAGCATGGTCACCATTACTATTTAATATTACTTCACTTATGATTCATAAGATACTTGGTCAAAACTCTTCAATTGATTGATCTTGTAAGATCTTAAGATGTATGACCTAAAATATATTCGAGAAAATAATTAGAAAAATTATCATAATAATTTTATTTCATCAAACAAGTAATGTCATGACTAAGGGTATAACAAAACATACTTTCTAAAAAAGAATGAATGAGTAAATAAGTTAGTTATAAGATAAGAAAAAATAAAAAAACATTGAAATAAAATATTATCTAATATATAATGAAAAGATATTTCATAATGAATTTTCATCATTAAAAAAATTTATTAAGTATAATAACATTTTGAATCAATTTAAAGGATTACTGCTTGAATAGATTGTTGTGATAATTATTAAGTATAATAACCTTTTGGCTTGGCTAACCAATCTCACGTCATACATCTAAAAGTTAATGTCAACCGGTATCCATTTGTTTGCATTCACACATGATATAATTATAATATAATGATATAGTGATGATCAATATTATAACATATTATGTATCAAACAATCTTAGAGTTAGTCAACATGATTAATGGTAATATCACAAAAGTCCTTACTTTCCTAATCAATGGATAAACATAAGGCAAGAGAAGGTTATCGATTTTATTGTATTGTAAATATTCTACAATGAAAATCAATCATTTCATATACTAAAATATTCATTACAAATAAGAATACAAGAAAACCTTAAATATTTTATGGTATTTTTTTTTATAAAGACTTATGTTATAATAACTTTTTGTCATAAAAAGGGGAATTTTAGCAACAACTTGGAACAGCACAGAGCATCATTATAAAATATCTATAATATCATTTAATTTTCTTAACATCATTTTTGCAATGTTTAAAAATTATTGAAGTAGAAAAGATTGTCAAATCATTATTTATGAAGTCTATAATCTAACAAATATATATTTTTTAATATTTGAAATATATTTTTATGTGAATGTTTTTACTATTATCTCAAAAAGAATGTAAAAAATATTTTTCTTATGATGGATCTTGTTAATATATTATTGTCACTTTGAATGAACATTTTGTCATATCCAAATTAACCAAAATCAAATTAACAATTGGACAATTGCAAATCAAGTATTAATCTACTCTTGTGCTCACCCTATTTTATCAACTTTTTAGATCTTCATTCTTAAAACATAAAATCCGAACACTTTTTAAATGAAGCTATTTCCCTCACACACTATAGTTTGTACATATATCAAGTACTAACACAAAGCTTTCCTCTTTTCTCATGCCCATAATGTGCTCATATCACTTAAAAATATTAAATTAGGTGTATCTAACTTGGCAAGAAAATCTAATATAAATATCATAAAATAACCAAAAATATAATAAAAATATCAAAATATTATACTATTAATACAATGCTAAACTTTCTCATTCTACTTTTTATTTTATCTTAAAATTTCTTAATTCATCATAATCATTTCTTTTGATATTATAATCATAGTTTCTCTGTTCATATCTCATCTCAATACATAGAATAGAACTCTCACACTTTTGCAATAGCTTGTCATCAACTTTTTCCTTTCATTGTATAATGTAAGACATCTAATCTTGTCAAATCATGGATGGCATTGTGCTTTTATTCCTTTAAAAATATTGGATAAGATATGTCTCACTAATTAAAGATTTTCATCTTTTCTCGACAACTCTTCATCACTATTAAAGGTAAGTATTATTTAGTATAAACCAAACAATTAAATTAAACAAATAATCCTTAGTTGATTTGATTAGAATTGAAAAGAATAAATTGATTTTTTTTATGAGAGGTTTGATATTTTTTATATTTTTAATTTTTTGTTCGATCTTTGAATCTAAGAAATTGAATTAATCAAATATAATATATTTTTTAGACTTGTTCTATTTGATTTCTAGCCTAAATAGAAAATTGGTTAATTCAATTAATTTATTACAAAATTGGCCAAAGTGTTAAATAAAACTCATTTTTCTAAAGAAAACTCATTTTTTATTTGCTTCACTTAAAATTTTTCTTTTCATCTATATTTCTTATGAAAAGTTTTCTTTCACATATCATAATTTTAATATTATATACATGCATAATAGCAAAACAATACTCTTTCTTAAAAAAACACAAAATATTTATTAAATAATAATTGTTGGTTCATTTCAAATCAATCAACCAATACAAAAAAATACTTGATTCTTTTTTCAACTTCAAATTAACTCAGTTGATTTTCTAATTTGAAAAAAAAAATCCAATTAAAATTAACTAAATCATACAATACACAACTTATTTCTCTCTAAAAGTTTTCACACATCACATCTTCATGAACTCAATTTTGTTTTTCAACTCCAAAGACATATTTATCATGCAATTTTTGTAAAAATGTTCTTCTCTCTCTCTCTCTCTTCACACACAAGCTTAATACTTAGATTCCTTTGGCATCAAATTTTCCTTAAATCTTTGGCAAGTGAACCCATCAAATTCTAAATAACAAATTGAATATAAATCCTTCTTTTTTACATTTATTTATTTTTCCTTGTTTTTTTTCTTTATTCTAGTCTTCTTCCATCTTTTATGTTTAGATTTCTCCCTTTATAAGTACAAGTTAATGAAAACCTTGCATAAAAACCTTTGGATTTCTCCTTCACAAAGCTTTAAGAGGTGGGTCCCATTATTGCATCCACAAACCAATTAAAATTTATTATATAAATAATTAATGAATTATAATATTATTAATAATAAATATTATAAATTAGTAATGGTTGTATTAATCTTAATAATGAGTCATATTCATTCATATAATTTCAAATTAAGATAATAATAATAATTTAATTTATATAAATATGTCACACCAAAATTTATAGAACACATCAAAGTCACATTGCTTACATTAAACATTTTTTTATATTAATAAATAGAATAATCCAAAATAAATTTATGAAATTACAAATAATAAAAATTAAGATAATACCAATTGTATGCATTAATGTAAGGTATAATTATCAAACAATATAATGATAATCAATATAACATATTATATACAAAATAACTTTATGTGAGTTAATATTAATGTTACTATTGATTGTAATATCATAAAACATTTAATTTAGAATAAGTATAAAAAAGAAACCTGTTAAAGATACTGTTCATCCACATTACCACAACATATTTAGTATAAATAATAGTCAACACATAAGGAATCATGATAGACATAATAACTAACACAAATAAATAATATATAAAACTTAAATAAACTTTGATTAATAATAAAAAAAGAAGCTTTGATAGCAATAGATACACTAATTATTAAGTCAATAAAATACATGACTAAATGCATATCAATTACATTCAAAGTTCTCTTAGATTTATTAAGCTACTTAACTCTTGCGACCAATGACCCCAAACTTCGAGGGTCACCCATCAACTAATATGGTGGTTTGCAATCAACTCAAATTGACAAAACAGGATCGATTTAAAATCATCAAAATACAATCATGACGTTTCAGATATCATGGATCAACATATAACATTATAAACATAAATATAACACAAATATAATATTGCACAACATGACATTGATAATTACACCAATCATTTGTTATAAGATGCCCTTCATTGCCTTGAATCAATAAAATAATTATTTTGAAAGCACTTTGCCAAACTAAATAATCACATTTAAAACCATATCACATAACCAACAAGATACTACCAAATACCATAACATCAATCATATGATCACACAATTAATTATAGATTTATCATTAGAAGATTATTGATGACATAATATCAATTTAAGCATTATAATATAATATATCAATAATCTCATGAATCAAATACCAAGCAAATAATCAACACTAATAACAATAAGATATACATCAACAATGAATAAAATAAAATGTATGCAAATATTTAAATATAAAAATATGTTTTCAAATAAATTTAATGATTAAGTTACAACTCATATCAAATGATGAATAATGCTAATTGAAAAAAAATGTTATGCTATACAATGTGATAAACAATCATAAGCACACGTCATGAGCTTAAATACAACTGAGTAATTTATATAGAAATATGCATATCAATAATCGATACACTTCTTAAACATGAAATATGTACGAAAAAAAGAAAGAAGCTAAAAATCAAATAAAACACAAATGATATCAAAATAATTTGGACATAAATACTTTGTCTAAGATGTAAGACAAGTAATCCAAGACAAACACTAATTATAAATTAACATAACATCTACACTAATTCAATATAATTAAGACACATTTAATGAAATATATGTGGCATCATACCATCTATTACAACTTTACTCATTCAAATCATATAATGACATATGAAAAAAGCTAACAAGGTAATGACGGCTAGCAAGATACAAACTATACTTGTGAATAACATCTATAAGAATCAAGAAATGAACATAAATGATTACAAACTAATGCTAAACAAAATACCTAAGTGACTAGAAGAAACTCGACCTAAACCCATTTAAGATCCATTAAAGAACCCTGCCTATGATCGATTTGAACAGTCTACATGCAACACTTAAGTCACAACCATGGTCCACATGACCCAAAACGCACATGAGGTAGAAGATGATAAAGAATCAACAGCAAGAGACTATCAGTTCAGATGCATGTATTGTTTATGCAAGCAGGCATGAAACCTTTTCTATTCAGAAGATTGGGTTGTCCCCTGAATTTACAATGATGTGGAAGCATACCTCACAAATATTTACATAAAACCTAAACATTGGGGAAAAAAAACCCCACAGGTCTTCAAGTGTTACAGCAAAAACTTGACCAAGATCCTGCAAGTTATGCAGTTGATAGCAATGACAGATGCAGAGGCCATCCTCTTCATCTAGTAATTTGCAGCTCTTCAATGGAAGCTGGTCTCATGAGATGGTGGGCTCATTTGCATCTCCTTCTTGTGAACTGAAGGATGGTCAGCGGAGCAAACCACACCAGAGAGTGTTCATCTGCATCAATGATGATGCTCACCTATCATCCAAGAAGATGCAAGCAGCAGAGCAGTCATCCGCTCGTCGAGAAGGAAACTTTCTCCTCCACGCTTGAACTGCTGCCTTCGCCACTGCCCTCGATGCGTCTTCTTCCTGGCGAAAAGCCAACCAAGCGACCTTCACAACCTCGTCGTTGCTGAGAACATCCCATACCTGTAACAACATCACCATAATTAACCAAAAGGGCTTCACTATTTGACCATCTTCATAGGCTTTACTTGTTTGGGTGTTGCAAACAATTGGACTAGAATTCACTATACTTTATTGTACACAATTCTGTTCAGAGAACTGCACTTAAAATTCTAGTGACAAATCCCAGATGAAATCCTTCATCAAATGTAACAAATTCCTTAATTATAATCTGCTTTATTTCGAATGTAGTGTTCTAAGCAAAATTTACACTACACGGTCTAAATAAAAGATGAAAAAACACTTGTCTGAGGGGACAATCACCCACCCCATCGGTGGCCAGAACAATGAACTGATCCCTGTCTCTCAGCCGGCGGTAGGAGACCTGTGGAGTCGCGATGACTCCATAGTTCTTGAGCTCAAAGTCTCCAAAAGCACGAGCCATGGCGAGGCCGGGAAAATTGCTGTCGGGCAACCACACTCTCTGGATGTCTGGCTCGTCCCTCAGAGCGAAAACCCTGCCGTTGTTCTTCCTTATCCTCTCGGCTTCACCTACACAACAAAGATCAACGGCTCAACTATACGAATTATAATCAAATGGGTGAGAAGGAGTTGAAGAGTTATGTTTACTTACGGGGAAGACTAGGTTTTAGATCTGTTGTTAGCTGAACAGCCTTCAGGTCACCTTCTTCAGAAAAGGTACCCATTACAGCTCTGGAATCCCCAAGGTTAGAGATGATCAGATCCCTTCCCTGCGAACCAGATGATGAGAACACGAGGGCTGCGATGGATAGAGGCTAAGCTTTGAAGGGTTGCGTGATTTACCTCTTTGATGATGGTAACGGCTGTGGTTCCACTGTGGAAGCTGTTTAACTGGGGATGGAGCTCGAGTTCCTTGTCCATGGCTTTGAAAGCGCTGATGCTGGCCTCCTTCCACTCGTCAAAAACCTCTGCCGAGACAAGGCTTCCGTCCGACGAGCTCCCGTCGTCGCTGTCGCTCGAGTCGTAGGAGCAGTCGGCGCGGTGGCGGAGGAGAAGGAGAGGGAGAGTGTCTCTCACCAGCTGACTAACCATGTGGCCGTTTCTCCCATGGCCGTCAAAGACTCCACAGAACAAACCGTCTTCCGTTCCAAAACCCTTCCACAAAAGAAAAGCAAAAGTGGGCACTTCTCAACTTTCCGCAGTTTAGCATCAATCTGGCCAATTTCTTATAAAACCCATCTTTTTTTCTTGTTGGTATATTCCACAGATAAAAAATTAGACACCAAGAAACCATTTTATGGATCAACATGAAGAAGACGCAAAGAAGGAAGCAAAACACCAAATCTTCATCTCAGCCCCAGAAGACGATTAAGAAGAAACTGCCACACAATCAGATCTCTCATCACTTAGGATTGTGCATACCTGGTACAGGATTGCTGCGTCCTGGTTGGGTCCTTTCTTCCCTTGCCTCGAGTACAGAGAAGCAAGCCTTGAAACTCCATTATCAGCACAAAAGCTTGCGCCTCCGTCTCCCATAACGTAAGCTACGTTCTTGTGTGCCTCCTTCTTCATCTCCACGGAGGCAGAAGAAACGCAGATTCCCATCTGATCTTCGTCGTCCGCGAGAAGAGAGAGAGAGAGAGAGAGAGAGAACTCTGCTTTTTCACGCTTAGTGGAACAAAGCAGCTTTCATATTGACGCATAAAATGCTCAAACTCTTAATAGTCGTGTGATTCCATGGGAAAGCCTAGATAATTAGATCATTAGTATGATGGGACATTCTTATTAATGTAATTCTTATAAAAGCAATTTATTTAAAAAATATTTAATAAATACTTTATCGATAAATTCTAAATAAAATTACTCAATGATTTAGTAAAATATTGTAGTGAATATTTTAACATTATTTTGAAAAATTAAAATTAATTGGGTTTTTATATTTGTTATTTTTAATTTAAAAATAGAATCTACAAACAATCTGTATGAAAAATTAAATTTATGATAAATGTATCAAAAAAGAATTTTAAGTTATTTCAAATCATACAAAAATAATGATTTTATTATAAAAAATGTATTTTAAAACAAATGTACCCATAAAACATTTTTAAAAATTCTTTGTTTAATAGGCAAAAATAACTGATAAAATTTTAAAAAAAAATTCAAATAGCGTTTTTTAAGGTAGACTTTTTCATACAAATATTTACAACACTAACTCAAAAAATTAATTTTCTAGATCAAAATTGAATAGTTAAGTGCATTTATTTTGATTCCCAAGTCTTAATAGGGTTTTTTTTTTGTAACCATTGGTTGAGAATCCAATGTGGAGACCTTTATTAAAATCTTAATTATATATATATATTTATAATCATATTTTCATCTAATTACATTATTAAAATAAAATATTTTTATTATAAAAATACTATATTTTAATTATATATTTGGATTTTAATAATTTTATTATATCTCACCATAATTATCAAAACAAATATGATGAGATAATTAATTTAATATAAATGAATGAAATGGCTTACTTAGTGGAAGCCTCACTTGGTCAAAAAATGGCTATTATATAATTGAATGTATTGACAAAAAAAATATGGTTGATGTCATCAATGGTTATTGAAATGTCTTATGGTGGATTAATTAAGCATTATTGGGGCCAATTAAGGAAAATCCAAAGTGCTGTCTGTAAAATTGGTGCAAACAATTAAATTATAACTAAATGCAGGCCTATCGAACATCGCGGTTGAAAAGCACAGTTGAAACACAAAGGTTTGAAAAATATATAATTTATGAGTTTATAAAGCAAATTTAAAGACTTTTTTGAAAACTACTTTTAATATATATATATATTAGAAGAAATAAAATCTTGGTGTTTAAAACTTGGAAAAAAAATTGAATTGAAATTTAATTTTCAAATATGGCTTAAATAAAGTGCAATTGAAAAAACTTTGTTTATAGAAACAGAGGAAAAATGATTAATTTATTTTTATTAATATTAAATTAATTAATAATAAATTATTCTTATATAAAATTTGCATCATACATATATT
This sequence comes from Vanilla planifolia, assembly GCA_023846275.1. Taxonomy (NCBI): domain Eukaryota; kingdom Viridiplantae; phylum Streptophyta; class Magnoliopsida; order Asparagales; family Orchidaceae; genus Vanilla; species Vanilla planifolia. The sequence goes on from CM043877.1 coordinate 4,753,164, forward strand.
TAAATATAATTTTAGTCATTTTATGTCAATTTCTGTTGAGTATTTAATTAATTTTAATAATTAATCTTGCTCAAAACACTTGAAAAAGAGTGTTCTGAGCAAAATTCTTCAACTCAAATTAAAAAAAAAAAAAATGAAATAGACCTTAAAAGTATCTAGGAAATGAGCTTTGATCGAACCCATTACCAATTATTTATTTAAAAAAAATTTAAAAATATTCTTTATTGATTTATTAAAATAATCAAAGACATCAAAATCAGTATAAATTTAACAAATCATTATAAGTTAAAATGAATACCTAAATCTTAATATATAATTACTAAAACTCTTATCTATAAATTTAAACATCCAAGTATTGGATGTTAACAATATATTTTACATTTTTAAAATATTTTTTAAATATAATTTACTAAATATTATTATTTTGATAATATTTTAATTATTAGAACATTTTTATCTCAAAGACATCAAAATCACTAACAAAAAAATTATTTTGTTACTCACTATATTATTTTTTTTTTATCTTGAAATCAATGGGAGGGCATCTTTTACCAAGGACAGCTCTATCAAGATAGTTATCCTAAACAAGGAGGCATAGACCATTGGAAATTAAGCTATGTGCAAATTATTTATTACCAAGTAGATAAGAAGCTTAAGATGTCAACTAATGGAGTCATTATAAAATAATTAAATTATTTCCATTTTTTTTTATTAAAATTGATTATATAATTAAATTAATTCCACATAGAAGTAACAGAATTAACCTACTTGCAATTAATTTAAGAGATAATGATGTGCCCAATGTTTCACTTGTTTGCATTGACCAAACTCTTTCATAGCTTATGAAACAAGCCATAGTCCATTTTTATCTCATTAAAAATTAATAATAGAAATGCATGTTAATCATTGATAAAAAATGTTTTATCTCATTAAAAATTATTTCAAAATAGAGTTTTTACGTTTTTTTTAAATAATTTAATAAATAGAAAACGTTAGCGATAAAACTCTATGATTAAATTATTGATTTAATTCTTAAATTTTCCAATAAATAGAGACGTTTAGTTGATGGTTAGCTGTGGCAACTACAGAGCTCATGGTGTGACTAATACCCATTGACCGTTCAAAATAGTGTTTAATTAAAAATGTTATAGGTGTCACATCCCATGGATAAGAAGAATAATCTACCTATTTTAGAAAAAGAAAATGCAAAAAAAAATTATTTCTTATTTTATTTTTGAAACAATTGTAGATGCATTTTATTATTTTTTTTATCTAAAAAAATAATTGATTAAAAATGTAATGTTTATATGGGATTTTGAGTAATTATCTTGAGCTCTAGTTTGATTATTTTTGTCTTTCATAGTTGGGATCAAATTTTTTAATGGTTTGAGCCAATTTGCATTTTTAATAACTCATTTAACTAATAAATTAATAATTATTTAATATTTTAAATCCTCAATCATCGATTTTTTCTCCTAAAAAATTTGGATCTCAACTAATTGGTATTATTGAATTTTCAATAATTTGTAGACTTATTTCACTTCTTTTGAGATGAAGTGTCTTATTTTTAACAAAGTATTTTTTTATAAGAATTAAATAATTTCTAAAAGTTTTTAAAAACTCTTAAAAATTTTAAATAATTCAAAACAATAATAAAATTCTATTTTTATTACATTTAGAAAGCTCAAAACCCTCCTTAGGATCTTCATTCAATCCTAAAATAATGATTTTACATTTATTTGAATTCCAAATAATTTGAAATCCTTAAAATAATTCTTCTTAACTTTTGGGATGTTACTAGGCTCTTTGAAGGTGTAACGTAACTTGGTGGTGTTAGCTTACAACCAATAATACTAAAGAAGGGGAGAGTCGTTAAGGAATCAAAAATAATGAAAAGTAAAAGAAAACAAAATCAAAAGAATTATAAAATTAATTTTTATTTGCACATCCATGATTATTTTCGTATGTGATAATTCTTTTATATATCAAATTTATATTCATGTGATGAAAATTTGACTTAACATATAGTATGATCTAGTAATGTATTGGTTCGCATATATAAGTAGTTTGTCTGCTAAACTTGTCTCGATCTACTTACCTCCTAAGCTTGTGTTGATTGTCTTATTTTATTTTTGACTTAATATTATAAAAAACATTGAAGTATAACATTAGATTATATGAGAGAAATAAGAAAATAGACTAAAAATATTTTATATTTATTTTTGCAAAATTATCATGTAAAAGGCTATTGAATTATTGTTGCCACATCAACTATTATGTGGATTTTATATTCATTTATTTTCATTATGAATAATATTTTTGTTTAACTGATTTACATTTTCAATCAATAATGGTTATTTTAAGAAGTTAAAAATATTCGTATAAGTATTATTTAATTGCAAAAATAAAATTTTGATGTTAGATTATTTATGCTTTCCAAACAAAAAACATATATTTTTTTTTATATTTTATCTCTTTCCCAAATTAAAAGAAGTGATTTCAAAATAAAAGAAAAGACAAACAAATTTAAAGTGGTATTTTTTATTTAGCATGTGCACCTTCGTAATGGCCATACAATTCTTATGATAATAATGAGCAATAATTATATTATCACCTAACCCGTGACATGTGATTAAACTATCAAAATTATTCATCAATCACTACTTGACTCTTATTCGCCAAAGAATTTCCACTTATAGTTGAAGAGATCACCACCCTACTCAACTCCAAACATAAAACCCCCATCACACTTGGATTACAAAGTTCAACAATCTCAATAATTATATTATTATCCCTTAATAATTGTAAGATAAAGTGATAACAAATTTACACCATCCCTCCGACATCAACACAAAGGGGATAGTTGGGGAAAAGGATAAAAGCTAGCATCATAGAGTGATGAGTAGCATTCAAGTAATTAGGGGCAATAATAACATATTCACCAAGAATGACATGTTCTTGTGAGAGAGATGATACTTGAGATCCCACAAAAGGTCCAACTATGGCATTGCTAAGCTCCTCAAAAGCTTGAATTATGGCTTTCACTGATGGAGACTAACATATTTCATGTTCGTATGTGAAGTCCCACCACTCATTTTGCCTTTGGATGCAATAGGCAATGGCCCAACACAATGTGTCATAAAAATGTTCTTCTCCTCAGTCATGTTGAGCTAGGGAGGAACATAAGAAGCATGGTGAGAGTCACCTCCATGACAAGAAGCCAAGGAGTCACCAATATAGGGATTAATGACTATGACATCAGCTCATAAAAAAATCATAGCGAAGCTTAATAGATAGTCCTAATATCCAAGAACATAATCTATTCTAAACATTACTTCTACTTTACCATATTTATTATTTAATAAGGTTTTGTAGGCAATCTTAGTGGTTAATATGTTTTAGTTAAAAAATTATTGTCAAAATTATAAGAATAGCTTTCTTAGAAAATGGGATTGAATTATATTTTATAAAAATTTAAGCATTGACCAAATTATGTGATCTTATTGTTAATTCAACTATACTAATTATTTCTTTTAAAAAAATTCTTAATTAACTATAAAAAAGATTGTTTGTAATTACAGTAAATAAAATAATCTAAGTTTTTTTGGATAATTTGACAAACACACATACTTACATCTATTCTTAGCTACTAAAGACCAGATTTATTAAAATCAGCCACTTTTGGTCCAAAGATGGGTAGATAAAATATCATTACACAGGATCAACAATGATAAAAAAAGCATTGCAAAAGAGTTATACAAATGATTACTTACTATAAACACAATATAAAGCAAACAAAAGAAACCAAGACAAGATAAATTAAAATTTCTTGACGATTCATATTATACTATAAAAGTATAAAACTAATATAAATCTCAAGAAGTATATTAACTAATAATATGCAAAGACATTACCAATTAAAGCATGAAGAGATTAAGAGCACAACAACTTTTAGAAGTGAGTCCAAGAAATTTGAAATAATTGAACTTTTTCATATAACAATGATGATGATAATAATTCTTTATTTTGAATATTTTTATAATAGATTAATCTCTCATAGTTTAATGCTTTATTTATATAAAAAATTGGTCAAAAGGTCAAATATAAAAGTATTAAAAGCCAAACAACATTTTTAATATATTTTTAAAAAATGTTAAGCTAGTTATTATAAATTTTTTACACTATTCATACTATATGATCAATATGATTGTACTAGACAATGACATGAAAATGAATTATTCGAACTATATGATTAATATTTTTGTACTTTACAAAATTCTAAGAGTTTAGTTGTTATAGAATTAAGTTTTATATTATACTTGATTTGGTCAAAAGATTAATTATAAATTCATTAAATAATGAATAAATCTATAATTAAGAAAAAAAATCAAACAAAGAGATAAAATAACAAAAATCGTCATGCAACTAAGCATAGAAGCTCATTGCATGTGCATCAAAGAGTGTGTGGTAGCACGTAGGTCATGCGACTACGTGGGGAAGCTATAGCACACATGTTTAAGCACAACACACAGAATATTTGTGTCCATGTAATGCAATTATCATACATATGTTACATGGGCATATTCACAGTGGCACTTACCATCACACACTTTTCACACATGTAACAGGTATACCTGCCACACTATGTGGGATGTTCACATGTGGTTTGGATGTGTCCACACGTTTGAAAATAATGAGAGCTTGGATGTTTGCACGTTTGCTATACACACACATGGTGCCTTACAATACTAATTTTTGTGAAAGTAAATTTCTTGTCAAACATTATATATAATGTGGAGAATAAAATAATAAATAGTTTGTCAAAAAAATATTATAATCAAACTTATATAAAAAAGAATAGAATGATAAATGAAGACATTTCTAATATTTGAGAAAAATTATATTTTTTTCTCTTTAGTTTGTTTATTATTCTTATACTTCGATTTCATTATTGTGACTCTAAGACAAGGTCTACTATCAAGAGATCGTAGTGAGATGCCTCTCAAACAGATCATGATTGCATTATATGATGAAATAATATCATTTTGTACAAAACTCTTAGATTTTCTTTAATTCATTCGAAGAAACTTATCATACTATATAATTATAATTATCGTATTGTATGAAGTTTTTTAGATTTCTATTTTACTCATCTTTTCATACATTAATTATTAGTCATACTATATAATGACCTATTGTTGTATTATATGACTTTTCTAAATTTACTTTTTCACTCATTATCTTAAGTTTGAAGATAATCATATTGTATGACAATATGCATCATATTTTACGAACGTTTTTGTTTTATGACTTTACAATTTCTCTTTAATTACTTATTGTGCATTGATACTACAAAACAATCATGTTATACGATATGAAAAATTGTGCTATATAATAAGTCGAACTCCACAACATACATTTAATTAGATTGTTTTATTCTTTTTAGTATACTAAGTTTTAATACTGATTATACTATATGATAAATATATCATAGTATATAATAAATATGATTTAGTATATTTGAAAATTCATATTTTTCTTTAAACTCATCTATATTATTAAGTGAAATTTACTCACAATACCTTGAAAAATATCACAAGTTAGTTGATTCAAGGAAAGATAGAAATGAAAAATGGGTTGTGATGAAATATAAAACTGTTTTGAATAAAAATGAGATCCTAAATACTACAATTAAATGTTGTATACATTTTTATAATCTAAGTATATCAAACTTAAGTAAAAAGTACTAATGTCAGTTGTCTCACCAACAATAAGTTTCATAGGTTGAACACTTGCACGAAGCACATCATTGATTAAGTCCTAAGTGTTATATAATAGTGATATCTTGAATGATCGTCTTATATTCTTCTTAAGATATCAGATAAAAAATACATTAATAAACTTAATCATATAAATTTATTATCGTTAAACTCTTATATAGGATTATAGAGTTAACAAAACTCTTTTGAAGTGTTTATAATATTTTTGTATAAATTAGTATGTAAAACATGATTTTAAAAGTATTTTTTAAATCTAAAGTATTCAATGATGTTATGATCTTAAAAGTTTTTATATATAAGAAGATCATTCTATCTAACATGCATATAAAAGGAATTTCACAAACAATAATGACATAAATCTCAACTCATTAATCAAATATGAACACATGTACTTATGCACCATACACACATAGTTATAGTTATAGGCCTAAATTCGCTAAAAATATATTATTAATATTATTATATTCTTTTTAAAATTACACAAAAAATTGAAAGTGTTTTTAAAATATTTTATTTTTAGTTTTCACTAAATTTTTTTTATTTTAATTGGTTTTCTAAGTATTTATTAAACATTTTGAAAAAACTATACACATGAATTGTTCTATTTTACTTTTTTCGATTTGGTCATCTTAAATTTATATTGTACAATTTTAGTCCAAATAAAATTTTATTTTAAATTTCCAGATTGATTAATGAGCCAAACTTCGAATAATAAAAATGAATTTAGCCTCCTTTTGTAATTTTTTAAAGTTTAATTTACATTTTTATTAAATTAAAATTTATTTTTTTCATCTCAAAAATATTAATATGAAAACTAAATATGCCTTTACCACACGCTTCAATCACTTTAAATTCCACGAAAGGTATCTCACTTTGGTGGAAAATTGACTGAAATCTTTTTTATAAATTATTTTGAATTTCAGTATTTTGCAAAAAAATATATATTTTTTTTGAAGAATAATCCGATGTCTTACACTTATATTTTGATAATACATTTTTAATATTAATTTTTTTAAAAAAGAATATATATGTTTTTATTAAATTATTAATTATTATTTTGATTATTTTATAATATCAATCATTTTAATAAAAAAAATATTTATTTCAATCACTTTACAATATTAATAATAATTATTTGTATCGATGGAAAAAGAAAAACCATCTTCAATTGGAACAAAACAAAATTATATTTATTCCCATATTAAAGGGTCATTTGTTCCTATGAATTTCTATACTATGTTTTTAATAGCAACAAAAAAAAGTTAGAAAAATTACATAAAAATAAAATATATTTTTTCACAAACCATTTTGTTCGATAAAAACTACTTGTCAATATTTATCACAATTGTCAAACATTTACCATCAAATAGTAATCACTTGTCGTTCAAAGCCATTGTTGTCAGGTTGGCAATGCTACCAAATTGTCGTCAACAACTACCAGTCACAACTATCAACTACCATAATTCAGTCTAACAAATATGATCCACTAATTTATTGTCATTAATTATTCAACAAAAGATTCATCAATTATTGATAACTTAGTAATTTTTAAAAATAAAATTTTAAATTTAATAAATTAAATAATAATTTTCTACTTATTAATTTTAAAAAATCCTTTTATATTAATAAATTTAGAATTCACATTAAATTCCATCCAATGAAATGAGCCCTAACAAGCTCATTCTACCAAACGTCAAGTCTCTTTTAACATTAAACTTATATGGGCCATTTTAATGCCTAATTAAAGTTTGTGCAACTAAATAGTCCTTTAAAGCTTACTATAAGAACTATTATACAAATTATAAACTATAATCTCTTGTCACATTTTTTTTAATAATATATCAACTTTATATTTTTTTAAAAAATATTAGTAATTTAAATTTATATTCCTATTTTTAATCAATCTCAATCCATAATTTTAATAACAAAAGTGTTTATACACTAAGCTTAAGTACCTATGTGTTATAACATATAATAGCATTTTGTAATTAGTAAACCTTCTAAGAGCTCAAGCAAGCAAAGAAAAAGTTTCTTACATATATTCATCATGTTAAAATATAAATTATTTTAAAATGATTTTGATGAATAATATTAATAAATAAGAAACACAAAACTTATCAAAAATCAATCATCTCATATTTTGATAAGTTTGAATATGTAATATCTTAGCTAAAACACAAGATTAGGATAACTCGACAAAAAGAAGTGAATAAAGGATAAGATAAGAGTGGCATGTCATTTTGAGATCGAAACTTGTTAGAATTCACCAAATAAGAGAGGTTTCATTCATAAGATTTTATCACAAAAGATGTATTTTGAATCTTTCTTACTTGTATTTTTTATTTTTTAATTATGACTTTATTTTTTATCCTTTTGTTTTATTTTATTCTTTATTCTCATATAATATCTAACAAATATAGAATAATATATTAAATATAAACTATCATCAATAAATGAAAAAAAATTTATTTATTATTTTATAATTATTGTTATAATTGAATTTGTAAAATTGTTCAATTTGAGTATAACACCAACCTCTTTTAAAACTTAATTTTTTAGAAAAAAAATAATTCTATATTTGTATAATTTTTTATGAAATATTATTTTTATTTCTAACAAAAAATAATTCTAGTCTTTTAGTATAATATCAAAAATAAAAATACTTTTCATAATTTAATTATATTATTCATTTTAATAAAAAAATTGATAAAACTTGTTTTCTATTAATCAATTTATATTTATCAATATTCACATCAAACATACCCAAAATACAAATTTTATAGTTACCAATAAAATGATTTTGATATACTTATGAATGATAATGAGAACACAAGGAAAAGACTTTAGTGGACGTGACTTCATAATCATCCACCAAAACATGTCAATGATCCACTTAGAAAATCCAATCATGACTACATGTTCTAATGTTTTTTTTATCTATCTACCATCAAAATGATCTTTTATAAAGTTCAAAAAATATCATGCTTAAAAGAAACTAATTTATTATGTCTTTAATTTGGCTCATTAATTAAAACACTAATTGATAATTACCAAATATATGTAAATAATTTACATTAAAAGTCAATTATTATTTTGCTAAACTGGATTTCATACAATTTTACTAATGTTTTAATTAAAATTTCATATCTACAAACATTGATTATGCAACGCAATTTCACATAAATCTAAAATTCTAGAAAATATTGAAAAAACTTCAACAAATCCCATTATAAATATTCACATTATTTTCATATTACAATTTCATAATTAGACAATTTTTATAAAAAATTTAGAAAACATATTTTAACAAAAATTGTTTAATGAAACATTATTTTTTTAATAACTAAAAAATACTTCACATATGAACACCATAAAATATACATAGAAGTAATAAAGATATCTTTGATGTTTTTTTTTATAAAAAGATAAATAAATATATGGTGTGAAACTAACAAGATTTTTAAACTTATAAAAAATAAATAAAAAGATTAAAATATTTTGAAAATTATCACTTGAAACATAAATTTATTCAAATAATTAACCAAAAAACGGAAAAATAAGAACAAGGAGAAGCAAGAAGCCAAGAATCGATTTTTAATCCAAATCCGAAATCATCATCAAGCATAAAAAAAAGTGTTATTAATACAAGAAACATCAGCTGAGATCGTCTGCCACCTTAATCCCTACGCCCATCTCGATTCCAAACGCGATTTGAGTAAATATACCAAACAGACCATAGAAAAGTATATCGCAGATCGAGAGGAAGAAGATGAAGTAAGACAAGTAGAAAAGATTGTACCTTTTTATATTCTCCCTCCTTCGTTTCACTGATAGCTTCCACCTGGAGTGTAAATGGAAAGATCCGGCCAACCGCCGCCCCATCCGCCGGAATCGCCTTGCAGGCTGAGAAAATTTTCCGGTTCCGGGGGTCTCCCTCCGCTCTCCGCAGAGCTCTGCAACTCCGCCTCCTGCAACGGCCGCGGGGCACCTCGCAAGAAGGGAGGACCCTCGGCCGAATGATAAAGATCGAAAAACGGCCCGCCAAAGTGTGCGGGGGAAGACAGCAGGGAGCTGAAGCTGCCGGTGATGTCGAGCAGGCGGTGGTCGTTGTCAACCTGCGGGAAGGAAATGGCCGAAGGTTCCATCTTCACGACCTCCGCGGCGCGGGCAGTGGAAGAGGAGAGAGAGGCCGAGTTCGCCGAAGAGGGGCGTTTAGGGTCTGCAGCGTCGGAGACGGGGCAGGATGGCGACGACCGCTTCGAGCTCTTCCGGGAACCGCCCCCGACGGGGACGTTGCGCAGAGCCCCGCCTTTGGTCCAGTACCGGCGGCAGTCCTTACAGAAATGGCGAGGCTGAGAAAGGTTGTAGTTGTTGTAATAACAGAACTTGGTGTTGTTCGATTCGCAGCGAGGGCATTGAAGCCGCTGCTCCGGAAAGCCTTCCCCCGCCGCCGCCGCCGCCGTCGTCGTCGTCCCCTGCATCTCGCCAAATCAAATTTGGGTTTTTATTTTCGTTTCTCTACTCTGGTCCTCTCATAGAAAAGGCGTGTCTTTAATGGCTGGAGGGAAGGGTCTATGGGTCAATCGGAGGAGGCAGCTTCTTCTTCGATGAAAGCTCCTAAAAAACTCGACTTTTTATTTTTTGGGTAATGGGAGGCGGTGGTGGAATATATAGACCGGTTTAGGACTCACGAGGAGATTAAGAAGGCCGACGTGTGTGATTCGCTTTCGCTTCGGGACGAAGCTTCCCTTGTTTGGGCTTTAAGCTCTGCAGCAGAATCACGGAAGCAGAGCAACACAGTTCCTCATCGCCACCATCTTCACATCCCAAGAAGACGAAGAGAGAGAAAAGAAGAGAAAAGGAGAGAGAGGGGATTCTCTCTCCTTCAATGGATGACTAGTGGCGGTGGGGTCCATGGTCAGCAGCCCATATGCGACGAGAATGAATGTTGTATTGGAAAACAGCCATCTCTGTTGCGGCTATTTTAAGTGAAATATTAAATGTTTAAATATTTTTTTATACATTTGAAATATTATATATATTATTAAATTCGTAGATTACCTCTACATTAAAAAATTGGTTATTAAGAAAATTTTAGAAATATAATTAGACATTTGACTAATGTTGTTAGAAAACTATTTTTTTCAAACATAATTTAATTCATAAATGAAACTAATTATCAAACATAATTTTTAATAATATTTTTTAAAATAATTTATTTATTAGCTACTTTAGATTGTGTTTATGCACTTAGAATTGAAGTTCACATTTAGTTTTTGAAAGAATTTTTTAATTTTATTTTTATAAAATGTTTTTAACTAAACATTTATCTTTTTCACATGAAATGACACTTTTAAAATTATTTTTTAAAATCCTTATTTTCAAATAAATTTTTTAAAACTTACAAATCATGCAAAAAATCAAGCTTTTGGACTACGTTTGTTATATTGTTCTCTAAATTCTATTCTTTTGCAATCTAAATATAATTATGTGTTTTCTTGACCATATTTTTAAATAAAAAAATAAAAAATAACATAGTAAGAACAAAAATAATTCTAAAATAATATTGAAATTTTACTTTACTCTTTTACAAAATAATCAAAATCTATTTTAATTATTTTATAATATTAATTATTTTATTAAACATCTATCAATAACAAATTTAACAAAACCATGACTTCTAATAGCACTTATAAATAATGCTATCAAGATTTAATTATTGTTAATTTATTTAATATTTGTTATCAATTACACCAAACACAATTGAATAACCCTCACACCAAACCAACTAGGAGAAATATAATAAGATTATGAACTATGTTATAAATATATTGATGGTGTGACATTAAAGATTTTTTCTATCTAGATGCAAATATATTAAGCAAAACAGAACACTTCGTTATCTCATAGCATTTTTATACTTTGAAGTAGAGTTTGGTGTAATGATTATTAAAAATTAAATTGATTAAAAAAAGTTGACTTTTAGAAATATTATTTTTAAGTTTTTTTATAAAATATATGTTAAATAAATATGCTATCAATAAATACTCAACGAAATAATTTGTATTTTAAGTTTTTCTTGATAAAAGCTACCTTTTAATATTATGTTAGATAAAAAAATTGTCATTTGTTGTTCTCATATCGTTTATTTAATTAAAAAGATGTGTTTCAAAATTGTTTAAAATGACATTCAAGAATATTTACAAAAATATTTTCAAAAAAATTAAAATTGTAAAATAATCTTTTAAACGAACTCTTAAATCTCTCATCATTAATCTCAGAAATTCATATTAAAAACTTACATGATTCCTATGTATAGATGTCAATTGATCTAACAAAATAACGAAGTCATGAAGTGACAAACATTTAAGAAATTTAACTAGATAAATCACAATAAATTTATTTCTCATTTATAATTAGCATTGACAATTGCATCATAATATTTTTGCTTAAATTATAGAAAAATAGTAATACTGGTACATTAAAAGTTAATTATAGTGATTTATTAAATATTCTAATGAAATAATATTTAAAATCTTTAGTTTTCTTAACAATATTATACCCTTTAATCCTATTATGTCGCTAACAATAAGACATAATGTGTATTTAGAATTTTTAGTATTCATGTTTACTTTGTCTAAGGAATCTTGTACAACATGCTTAAGATATGTTATAGATTGATCCCCTTCAAGCTTTATTTGTGTAACGTTCAAAAAGAGCAAATAATGAATATGGGGTGATACATTGAGTAAGAAATAACTTGATAAAAAGTGATTCCCATCTAAGACTTTTAGGGAAGTACAAATAAATTATTTTATATCAACTATTGAGGGAGAGATTTTGTTTTTATATGAGACATTATGCTCTTAAGATATCGAAGAGCCTTTTGGTGAAAAACTTTGCTTTGGAACATATAAGAATATAATGGGAGTAATATTAGGATTGGTCAGTAAAAGGGAAGGCCTTTTGAGAATGATAAAACCTAATTGTGTTAGAATAATATGACCCAAAGAAACAATATCATAATATAGTAAGAAAAAGATGTTGCAATTTAATATTAAACTCAATCCCTCTATTGATGTGGTTTGAGGATGAATCAAACAAAAATTGTTAGGTTTGTATTTCATAAATAGGATGAAGAGTGAATATTAAATGATGACTTTAGAGAGAAATCATTAGATAAGATTTTTATGGAAGTTAAGATCATACCACAATTTCATCAATATGTTTTGGAATTCACTTTATTAATCTAAAAATCAAAAAGTAATATTGGAATGTTAATAGATACTTATTACTTTTCAAAATAATTTTAAAAATATTTATACTATTTTATTAAAAAGTCAACAACTACTTTATTAATTTTTAAAAATACCTTTAATTTTATTAAATTCTAATCAACAATATATTTAACAAAAAAACACTAATTAAACTTAACAATAATATTTATCATACTTTTTTTTATTAATAAACTTAGTATTTAATAATAGTTGTATTAAATACAATTTTAAGCATTAGCCATAACATAGCTTTAACATTTATACACTTGAAAGGATAAAAGTGTTTGTGTTGGGTTAATGATTGTAACATAATAACTATAAGGTCATTGTTGTTGTTTATTATAGATTTCATGGATCACATCAAGTGTTTTAGAGGGTTGCTGCTTTTTATTGTATCTTTTTATAATATTTATGCATATCATTTGTATTTGTGTCTATATTATATATCGAGCATGTATATAGAGTGCATGTATATATCTAATTATATATAAAGTCTAGAGATACTCATGTCAACCTTTAAAGTTATAAGGGGTTTAAATACTTTAAACCAAATACATGCCATACTTTTGTATTGAAAAAAGGATTTGTTTGTAGTACTTTAAGAGAAAATGTAATTATTTAAATATTTTGAACACATTTGAAATATTCTATACATTATCAAAATAGTAAATTATCAATATGCTTAAAACTTCATTATTGACAAACAAATATTCATGAGCCAAGTGTTTTGAATGATAAAAAATTTGATTATTGATGTAGTATTTGGTATATTATTTATAAATTTAATTTTTTTGTGAAACTAAATTTATAAATATAATTAGGCATTGTATGAGAGTTCAATAAAAAGCATTTTCTCAACTCAAAAAACAAACAAGTGATAAAAAAAATTTATCTTCTTAAGATAATATTAAAAATTTATTTTGATATTTATCAATAAAACAAGAATTATTTCATCTATTGTGAGATAAGCTTTGTAATCACTTAATAGCATATTTATCAATCATAAGTTTTTAATTACATATAAAAACCACACTTCTATAAATAGTTTATTCATTAACAAGTTTAGATTATGTTTAGATCATGTTTGTGAGCTAAGTTTTAATTTTTTTTCTATTTTTTTCAAATATTATTCTGGTGAAAGACAAGCTAGTTTAAGAAGAGGTTAATAATGATTCCAATATGGAGATTTCCATGAGTAGGCCAAAACCAAAGAAATCTAGATAATTGGAGGAGTGGAGAACTTGTGGTTCGCAAAAGTTTGGGCATAGAAATCAAGGAGGAGGAAAATAATGGAAAAGGCAACTATGTTTTCTTACAACAATGTAAAGATTTTAGTAAGTTTTTCTAAAGCGTCTATTGCATGCTATGATTTAGAGTTCACATAATTATATAACTCAAACTAGCAATCATGGATTTTGCCAAATGTTAAAATATACACAATAGAGATAGTATATATAAAATTCATGATAAAATTATGACACATTCTATATATGATTGAACAATAAGAAAGTGAAAAAAGAGGAAAATTAATATAATAATCTTTTGAATTTGAGATAGGAATGTGACACTTTCTATGTATGTGCATATCTTGATGTAGTATGTTGCTTTGTTGGATCACTACTTTGTGGTATATACATTATTTTGTTTATATTAAGCATAATATGTTTGTGTGGGATGTTGAATAGGTACACAATGACATATAATTGTCCTTAGACTTGTAGGATGATTACAAAATTATTATGTGTTGGTAATTTGCATCTATAGACATAATGCATTGAAGTAGCACTATAAGAATCTGGCCTACTCCATATGAAGAGTTTGAAAGAAACTTCGAGGGATGAATGTAGTTTTGTCCAAATAAAAAAAATTAAGGAAAACCCTTTCGGATTATAATAGCTTAGTCCATATGATGGATAGAAACTCTTATGATAAAAAATGACTTATCCATATAAGAAGTTGAGAGATTATCATGAGATGAGATGAGATTTATCCAAATGAAAAGTTGAGATAAACTTTATGGGATAGAGAAATGGACTATTAAAATGAAAATAAAAAAGTTACTAAAATTTGTCAATTTAAAAGAGAAAAACTATGCAAATAATATAACATGATTTATTTATTTTTTTATTATTATATGTATAGATAATTGTATATAATCATGATTTTTCATGTGACATAATTTAGATATTATTTTATTTTACATAGTGTTATTATTATTTTATTTTTCTTGTTGTGCCTATGATATATAACATAATTATGAATCTACCCTTATATTCCATTTAATATGTTATAAATTTTTAATTATGAGATGGTATAGATATTTGCATGTTTAGTGTGGCATCTCTTCCCAATTCTTCCCAACCTTTTTCAAGGTTGGAGCCATGATATCTCTTTGTTTTTCTTTTCTTCTTTGGTTTAAAAAAAAATTAAATATAATTAAAATCATGATAAATAAATTTTAGAACTAATGGAACATAACAATAATTTGAAAATCATAGTAGAATAAAATTTTCATATTTATTTTAAACTATTACTTTCACGCTTCACATTGAAACACTAATATATACTAAACCATGTCTATACTACTCAAATACTTAATAAGCTTCATTTTGTCCATATTTCAACAAAGGAAGCACGAACCTCTTTTTTAGTAAAACCCTTTTTTTCTTTAATTTCTTCTAAAAATTTTCCCTTTCCTTAGCATTATGAAAATGCCACAATGCCTATATATCTTATATATCTCCCTAATAAAAAAAATATTTGCACATCTCGAGACAATACAAAATCATTGTAGATTGAACTAATCATAACCATGGGTCGAGTGAAATTTGATCCATAAATCAGTAAGATTAATGAAGTTGTAATTAATGCAAATAATTGATATTACAGTTGATCAATAATAATCAATATAATTACAAACTAGGATTATCCTTAAATTCTTTTTCAATAATACTCCTCAAGATCTTCGATCAACCCTAAGATTATGATTTTTCATTTAAAAATTCTAGAACATGAAATCTTCAAAATATTATTCAAATAATTTTCTTTACTTTTGTGATATTATAATCATATTTTAAATTCCAAGAAAAAGAATTCACAACTTAAATATTTATCTAGCTTTCATTTAATTTTAGTTTAATTTCTAATTTTTTTTAAATTGTAAACCTTAGTCAAATGATGGAGGATAACTGAACCAACAAAAAATCAAAGCGATGAAAATGGTTGGAAAGGGTCGTGGCCATTAAGGGACAAGAATTGTCTTTATGACAGAGGCGTGAGGTTAAGGGATTTGTAGAGTGTCTAGAAGGAGGAATGGTACATTAAGCTATAAGAGGGGTCGATTGTCATGTGATTTGTTTTAAGAGAAACACAAAGTTTGAGAAAACAAGTAGAAAGATCTACTTTGAGTCATCATTATCACTTGAGAGTTTAAGACCTATAATAATTTACTTGAGAAGTTAATATTTGATAAGATTGAGTGTGAGTTATTAAATGGTTTTAATAAACTTCTTATTTAAGATTTCACTGTACTCATAGATATGTCATACAATAAAGAAAAGTCATAAGTTTCATCACTTATTAGAGTTTAATCAAGCAAAAATTACTTGAATTAAAGTGAAATATAGTAGAACTAAACTAATTGAGTAGTATGATATCCATATTATACTTGTATATTCAATTCTTTTGGGAACTGCACTAGTGTTTAGATCAGGGTGACATTGGTTTGAGCTATAATTTGTCTTGTTATATAGGAAAGCTCATATTTAATATAAAGGTGATAGTTGAGACTTAAGCAAATATGCGTGCTAACAAGTTTCGTACATGTACAATTTCCTAACCATACATATACGATCTTATGATAACAAATATGAAACAAATTGCTAAAGACTTCATACAAACATGGTCCTCTCATCGTACAAATATAATCCTTGTTTTTTCCTAAAAGATGTAAGCTGAGATTTGAAGCTAAGGCTTCATACAACACGATAATCCTCATTTTATATGTATGTAATATTTTATTATAGAGATAGAAATTTGACTTAATAATTGTTGAGCTGGAATGCTACATATAATATAACTTTCTAATCATAATTGTATGAACTTTTGTTACTTGATAATATAGTAGTTGTTATGCGCTTTATATTGAATGATTTTGTTATCATCCAATACAATTCTTGTGAAACTCATGAGATGAAAAATTGAATCTAAGGATATGAATGATCTATGTTCTTCATACATGTACGATAATCTTTTCATACAAGTATAATATTTGTTAGTTAGAATAATGGACTAATCAAATAAGTTTTAAGGTTTAGATGATCAAAATATGTGATATCATACATGTATGATCCTTAATTGAATTAGTATGATCAATTCAAGTATCGTTTAATAACTAATTGGACATAATTTATGAAAATTTTATTATAGCTATTAAAAGTTGTGTAGAGCCATTAAAGACAATGAAATGCATATATAAATGCTTCAAAACATTATGAAAAATCTTATTAGTCCATTGCATGCCTTTAAAATGGAGATTTAGTTGAAGAATATTCCAATCCAAGAAGAAACAAGGCTATATTCCTAGAGGTTTTCTCA
This sequence comes from Vanilla planifolia, assembly GCA_023846275.1. Taxonomy (NCBI): domain Eukaryota; kingdom Viridiplantae; phylum Streptophyta; class Magnoliopsida; order Asparagales; family Orchidaceae; genus Vanilla; species Vanilla planifolia. Next base: position 4,770,817 of record CM043877.1, read on the forward strand.
TTCTTCATATCCTTCAATCATGTTCATAATCACATTATGCTAAGTTGAATATCATCCTTTAGCTTATTGATAAAATTCTTTCTAGTATAAACTTTGAACTAAATTGCATATCTCTTGTACATTATTTTATAAGACTTTAGCATGCCTCTTCATAATTGTAATTACATTATAAGACATTATAATTTGAGAATTTATTTTGTTTTTTATCATGTTGTTGGTACTTTCTCTTTGGAGCCTTGCATTATTCTTTTGGCCTTGTGATTTGTAGGGTCTTTTTGCCTAATATTTTGAGCTTTTTTTTGCCAATGTTTGTATAGTTTTTTTGACTTAGTTCTTCGTAGGTCCTTTAGCTTATTGTATGTTTTTACTCCTATTGATCGTTTTACAAAAGGAAGTGGTTTTAGCACAGTCCTAACCTCTTGGTCAGGAATAAATGTAGATTTGTGATTGATTTAAATCATTAAAAATAATTGTATGCTTTTTTATTTGAACTCCCACAACATGACCTTTCAAAGCTAATAATATTTCTTAAAAAAGTTTTAAAAGAGCTACTAAGATTGATAAAACTCTTTCATTATAATATTTGAGATTATTTAAATATGAAATTTCACAATTCACCCTCCCTTATATAGGACATCATGCTCACCAAATTTTAATAGGAATCGAGTATTCAATGCATCTTGGAATGATAAAAATATATCAAGAAATGAAAAATGTTTTTGGTATCTTAATATGACTAAGGGCATATAAATTATATAAGAAAATATATAATACATTAATAGATTATCTTATACATTATTAGGTAAATTATCATACGAGGTTTGACAAAGTCATTAAAGAGCATAGGTTCAAAAGATTATAAGTTTTTATGAGTGAGGAAGCTATCATTACATGTATCTTTACACAAATGCATATAACTAAGTGTTATTTTTTTTATTAAAACATTTGAATATATGTATATATGGAATTGAAAGAAACATGAGAAAAGAAAAGAAAAGGAAATGGATCGAGTTGATTCTAGAAATATTGAAAAGGGAAATGAAGTTGAATGGTAGGTTACTAGTCAATAAAATTTTGTTTAACTACATACATCATCTTATGACTTGCACGAGGTATAGGTGGTCATGGTTAGGGTTTTTATATGGATAAGATGATCGATCAATTTCATAGGATGCATCCTCTATACTTCTCTAGAGAGTCAAATCCAATGATAGTTGAAAATTAGATTATGTGAACAAAACATTTTATGGAATGACCCCAAAGGATAAGAGGGTATCTTCAATAATTCTAGTTTTAGATGATGTCATTGATTTCTAATGAGAGTCTTATTACTATATTTGTTTTAATGACATCCTACTCGTAAGATTACTTAGAGAAAGTTTGTTGATAAATTCGAGATGTGTTATATTTCATTATCAATAAGAGAGAAGATGTAAGACGAGTTAATAACCTTTACTCAAAAAATATAGTTTTTTATTGATTATGAGCACAAATTTATAAGTTTATCCAAATATGCTCCATATATGGTTAGTCTCATAAAGCAAAGATTTTTTATTTTTCATTTTTAAGAAATTCCATCAAATCTACGATAATCATTATACAAGCCACAAATTACATAGAATTAATAGAGAATGCTATGTTAATTGAATAAGATTAATTGACACTGTAGTCTCAGAGCAAAGCTTATAAAAAGAAAGGTGAATTTCTAATAGTCAATAGTGGATATTCTTTGAAAAAGAGTTTTGGCAATGGTAGAGGCATAAGGAGCTTTGTTAAATCTAAATTTTGTAGTATAACATTAATGGCTAGTAGTAATACTACAACAATCTCAATTTTTGTACTATATTTTTCATTAATGGTCATCATGAACAATTATTTATTATCACTAAACATAATAAAGATCACTAAAGTAATAACTTTATTTTACAAATGTGAAAGAAAATTTATATCAATATATCAATAGTCATTCTTTTAGTCTTTTACATTTTTTATTCAAACCCTTAGTGTCTATTGATATCTCCATCATGTGAACTTGTAAAATATTAATATGTTTGGGTGAGAGTCTAACACAAACTTAGAAAGTGATTTGACAATAATAATAATGCTAAGTAGAAAAACTTGTTATCTTAGTTTTGGTTCATATTTTTTTAGCATGAATTACATCAATCTAAGTTTTAGGATCATCTAGTATAACACATAGAGAAGTTAAATTATGAGCATATTAAGCTGACTCACATCAACATTTTATCAACATAAGTAAATATATCATATGTATTTGCTATTTGATGTAATGGTTAATGCTGTTCACTTCTTGTGCTTCATTATTTACCATTCTATTTTTTATGCCTAGATGTTGAGTAATCATCATACCTTGGTCATTTCTTGCCAATTGAAAAGAATTATTATTATCATTTGTTAAGAATATATCTCGATTTCTTCAGAGTTAAAGGCTAAACATCAAAATCTTTCTTTTTTTTTCTTTTGATATGAAACAAATCATCCTTATACTTTTTTACCTAAAAGCCTTTGACAAAGAATTGCATATTTTCTATTGATACAACTTTGTGCCACAATATGATATCATTTTTTTTCACTTTTTTCTTTCTCATTTCTCATATATATATATATATATATATATATATATATATATATATATATATATATATATATATATATATATATATATAATAGTTCCATGAGTGTTGCACATAGTATTATTATCTTACCCATAATACATAATCATTACAATCTATCACTTATTAATGAGAAACAATCCAATTGTTTATATAAGAATAAACTCTACTTAACAGTCATTGTATCATTACACACTTGGATGCAAAATCTAACATATGCTTTCAAGTTTCACACTTGCATGCACCCCATGGTGATAATGACCCTACTGTCACTATATGCATGCATAATCCTTCTTCTTGTGCAAAATTATTGCAATATTGTGCACTCACATAAATCCTTTCTCATGAGCATTACCTCTACGTGCATGGCTACTACATTTTTGGTGTATAGAGTTATTAAAAAAATTCTCATTTCTTTCAAAAATTTCTCAAAATATGATATCAAAAATAGTAAAATTACAAGTACCTTTGAGATGTTTTCTAATGGAAATATTCCTATACATTCAAAACAACACAAGGGTATGTTGGTTTAATAGAGCAAGATAGCTAAGATGTCTTCTATGTGGATAATTAAGCTCTGTTATCAGAGTAAACCTTCATGTTTAATTAGGATTTGAGATGACCTTAGCATCTCAAAACATTACCAAAGGCAAAGATAAAGGTGCAAAAGCATTCATAATCTCAAAATATTTTGATAGATGCTAATTATGTAGAGATAATCACCGAAAGTATATGTTATCTTATACCAAGAGACTCATAAATCAATATACATTGTTATAAGAGCTCTATATTTTTAGCATTTTCCACTTATAGAATTATTTATTTAAGGATCTTCCTACTTTTCTATATCCTATTATTTTCTTGATAAATTATCTATAGAATTAAAATAAATGGATAATTTATTGTTAATTAAGTTACCTAATGAAAATGAAATTAAAGTTGATAAGTTTATCCAAAGGAAATTGAAATCAAAAGAAATAAGATTTATGTTGAGTTTATTGTTTCACTATTAGTTGAATTTGACATTATGTTAGGTAAGTTATGTGATCAAATAAAAATAGATTACGTAGAAATACATTTAAACTTAGAATAATGAATGAGAAAGAATTAACTTGTTTTGAAAAAGAAAGATGAATTCTTATTATATTATTTTTGTAAAATAAATACCAAATGTTTGCTAAACAAAAAGATGTATTTATGATATGTGAATATTTAGATATTCACAAAAGATTTATCAAGACTTTTTCTAGATAGAAAAATTAAATTTGAAACTTAACTAATTCCAAGAGTAGAACCAATATATAGAACTTTTTATAAAATGAAACTACAAAACCCAAAGAGATAAAAATATAATTTCAATAGTAGTTAAAAAAAGATTTCATTCACACTAATGTATGTCCTTTGAGTGCACCAATATTGTTTATAAAGAAAAAAGATGTTAGTCTAAAAATATATATTAATTATCAATGAATAAATAAAATTATCATTAATAATAAATATCATTTACTAATGATAGATAGTCATTATTGTTATAATAAGGCTGCCAGCATACCCACACAAGAGAGGGTGAATTGTAACTTTTTGCAAAATAAAAAACCAAGAACGTGAATTGTATAGTAGACTTTCAATATAATTATTCTTTAGTTGTTCTTTAATGCTTCTCTTTAGTTATGAAATCTTTTTTTGTGAGAAATGTGATAAAGTAAATATACCAATATTTTTAAGTAATTTGATCTTAAATAGTAGTTTACTTCAACACTTAGACATGAATTATATTGACACCATAAAAACCTTTCTTAAAATACATGTAGACAAAACCCTTACATCGTGCTAAAAGTCCTACAATCACTAGCCTAAAAGAGGCTATAATACTATGCCAAAAAGACCTTACAAAATGTGTCCAAAGGACCAAACAAGATTGATCTAAAAGTATCAAACACAATAACCTTAAAGGGTGTAAAAAATAAGAATAAGAACTTACTAAAAGATTAGGTAAGAGTATTACTAAATAAAAGAAGAGCTTATGAGATGAATGTATGTAGATGATATAAATATGTAGAAGCATGTTTATGAAAGAATGCAAATATTGAGTGCTTTCTAAACTTCCTCTTATATGCACTTGGGTGATCCCAAATTGATTTTGTACTTAAATGTAGAATATAAAGTAAGGAGGCTTCCAAAATATTGGTAAGAACAACAACCTATTCTTAATCCTTGGAGCCTATTTGTAACCAAAGGATCTAAAAAATTCTCCCAAATATCCGCAATGGCTCTCCAAATGGTTATGCCAAAATTGTCATATTTGTTTAAACTAATTGTTATACCCAAATCATGCAACAAGCATGCTTGCAAGGCAAGGCAACATGGGCTATCTCTAGGCACATTGCTCAAAGGTAGGACAACTAAGAGCAATTCATAAGGCATGCTATGTAGCAAGCACAAGTGCAGATGACACAAATTCCATGCATTATTTTTTCTACAATAATGTTAGGAACTTTATGATTTCAAAATATGCATTTCAAGAAATTATATAACTTTAAACTTTGATGCATTCGAATGAATCAAGATCAAGTTTTTGAATAATATAAGTTAAATTTCATTTAAGCTTGAGATTCATTTTATGGTTTGTAGGATTTTGTAATCAAAACGTTTTCCTTTTACTTTCCAATATCAATTTGATAAAAATGCAAAGTCATGTATTAAAATGGTAATAAATGAATTCCACATGCTTTTCGTGACTTTTGTGTTTATTATCAATTTGATTTTTCTAGTCATGCCATATTTAGTTAATGATAAGATCAAATCTTAAATGATATATATGAATATAAATATGTATGCGTTCAAGCTCTGATAATTAAGGTAAACATCAAATGAACACAGGTTCATACAAAGTAATCATCACTTTCTCAAAAACTTTAGACTCATTCACATCATTGAAGTTAATCCTTCATGTCCTTGAAGCTTTGTGAAGATTAATCTTGAGCACTTGATAAGCCACTTTATAGTAAGTGATTGGCAAGTCTATGTATCTTATATATAAACTATAAAGTGTGTAAGTAGGCACATTATATCATCATAATAAGTACTTAAAATATTTGTTATCATCAAAATAAAATATTATCTTTGGGTTCATAGGTACAACTATGAGTCATAATGGTATAATTTGATTTAACAAATACACTTACGATATTTATAATTCTAATGAATAGAATTGTTAAAAAAAAATACTTGGATTGGTTTGTTATTATAGTTATTAATGATATTCATATTTACTTAAGTAATATTAAGATGCATGTTAATTATCTACTTATTATTTTACAAATATTATCAATTGTATGTTATATTTTTTTAGATGTGAGTTGCGGTTGTCCCAAGTGGTATTCATAGGAGATGTGATTGTTGTAGAGGTGAATGTGGTTGATTCCTAAAAGATTGCAACTATTTTAGATTAGGTACGAATAATTATTGTTTTTGAGAATAATATTTTTCTTGGTTTAGTTTGATATTACCAAAAAATTGTAAAAGGATTTTCTTGAATAGTAGCTTATTTAACTAAGTTGACCTAAAACTTTATTAAATTTAAATGTTACTCTTCTATGAGGATAGTTTTCAAATGCATTGAGCAAAAAGATAAGTATTATTGTCACTATTATCCAAAAAGATGAAAAACAAATAATATTTGAAGTTAATGCATTTCAACTAAAAAGAGCAATATGAAAATATAGAATTATTATTCCAATGACCTATAAGATATGGGAAGATTAATTAGAGCATGGAGAGTTACAAAAAATGATTCAAAAAATAAAAGGTTAATAGATATGTAATTTTATTTTAAATAAAAACTTATATTGAGATTTCAAAGTCGATTATGCACTTTTACATTTCAATAGATGAGATAATTACTAATAAAAGAAGCTTATAATTCTAATTATTTTAGCCATACTAAAGAAAAAAAAGATGTATTAAGAATTAAAACTAAGATATTAGTGGTCAAAATTAAAAAAAAATGTATTAAAATAGGTCAAAATGTTTAATATATTAATAAGTAAAGAGAAAATAATAGAAGCCAAGTAATTTATTGTAGCATTTTCTTATTCTTGAATGGAAATGATAAAATATTGATATAAATTTTATGTTGTCAGATTGTAATAATATATGGGTGGTATTAACTAAATCAATCTATTTTTTTTGGCAATTATAACAACTTATTTTGTGAAAACATTGACAATAATCTATGAGCAATAAATCATGAAATTATATAGAGTATTAAACATTATTATATTATATAAAAGTCTTATCATCATTTAATATTTTTTTTAAAAAAAATATTTTTCAAACAATTGATACATATTTAAGATTCAATATAGATTTCTATTCTCAAAAAGTTGGATAAATGGAAAAAATAATTAAAATTTTAGAGAATATATTGATACTATATGTACTAAATCTTATGACATATTATGAAAATCATTTTTCTTTAGTAGAATTTTTTTATAATAACAATTATCAAACTAATATTGTGATCGATTCTTATGAAGTATAGAATTAGATATCAATTTACTTTGTGATAATATGAAGGTAAAAAAATATTGATTGATTAGCCTTAATTTTGTAGATGATGTTACAAAAAAAGTAAAATTTATTAGAGTAAAAATAAAATAGTTCAACATAGAAAACAATGTATTGATAAAAGACAAAAAATATAAAATTTTAAAAAGGGGAATAGTATTCATTGAAGTTATTCCTTTAAAAGGAATTATCAAATTTGGAAAAATGAAAAGGTTAAAAACCATATATATTAGATTGTTTTAGATTAGAGAAAAAGTTGGATATGTGGCTTGTAGATTAACTTCACCACTTCACTTAGATGATGTATTAATTTGTCTATGAGAATCATGTTCATAATATTTTTCATGTTTCATCATTGTGAAAATACATTCTTGATCCATCTCATATTATGAGTTACAATATAGAAAGAATTAAAATTCAATAAGATATGACATATCACAAGATAGTTGTTCATGTTCTAATTAGAAGAGACAATGTATTAAGAAATAAAATTATGATAATTTATTTTAATTAATTATAAAATGTATTCTTAACTATGGATTTCTTATTGAATGTGAGTTATATAGATCCAAAACCCTAGAACTATTATGAATTAGGCACCTTGAAATGCAAGCCATGATTATAGTAGCTAGTTCAAGGATTTGAGAATACAACTATAAAAGTTTCCACTTAAGAAATTCGTAGATATGTTATTTATAATTTTTGGAATCATTTGAATTTCTCATGAATTTTTTTAAAAAAGGAATGAAAAAGAAATAATATTATATGTAATCCCTTTAATATAATAAACTAAACCTAATGTTCTTCCTTTTCACACCTGTTAACTACAAGAAGAGGATTGAGAGTGAGAGAGAGGCTACAAGGAGAAAGGGAGAAGAGAAAATGGTTTGAGAGAAGGCAAGAAGTAATCTTCTCGCTCGTTTAGCTATATCTACAACTGTGGAAATGGATTTTGGAGTTGTAGAAGAATAGAACCTTAGACATAAGCTCTAATCTCTTATTAACCAATAGAGTTGCATAAGGTAAAGTTCTACTTAAGATTTTTCTTAATATGTCATGAAGTGTTGTTTTGTAATGAATGAAGTTTAGTTTTGGGTTAGAACAAAACCCATAACTCATTATTATTGAATCATAATATTTTTAGATCATGTCTAACTTATTTTATGAATGGGTTGATTGTATTGTGTATTAAACCTTTCAAAGAGTATGATATGGTTAATGGATGGTATGATAACAAAAGACCTTGCATCAACCAAACTCTTAAGAAAATCATATAATATGATAGTCTTATTTGGATTATACAACAATTGTGTAGCACTGTGCTCCAAATTCTTAAAAAGATTATGCGGCCTGATGGAATCATCAGACAATACAAGAAAGACTTACAAGGAAATTGGACTATCTGAATAAATGATTGTTTCTTTACGAATCCAAAGAGCATACCATCTAATGGGAATGTTGGATTGTATGATCATTTTTAGGAGTAAGCAAAGCTAAGATCAGCTCATCCAACCCATCGTGTGATTAGTTTTTTTTCTAGTGATTGTACAATATTATTTAGGGGATTAGATTATATGATATAAAGATTTAATAGCACATTACAATAGAAATTTTTTATTTCTTAGAACTATTTTGGAATGTTATGATATACATACTTAGTTGTTTTTGGAATAAGAGAAAAGTAGAAAGTAAAAACAAGTTACATGAATTTTTTAAAAATTTTGTAAATTGGGGTTTCAACATAACCCAATTACTCTATTTAGTAATCAAAATTCTATGAAAACAATTGAAACCTAACCATAGTAGTTCTATGTCCTTCTTCCTTCTGATGTAGTTCTTTACCAGTTAAGACCTCCTCCCTTTTATCCCTTTGGTGAATAGAGTGCCTTTGTGACGCTCGCTCTCCAATTCTCCTTCATCTCATGAAATCAACCTTCCTCTTCTCCCATTCTCCTTTCCTTCTCCCTCATGAAAACCCCAAACCATCCTCATCTTTTCTTTTCAAAATTGAACTCTTCTTATATCTCTCTTCCTCTTCTCTCCATGTAATAGATTAAGGAAAAACATACAATGCTACAAAGGCAATAACAATAAAATAAAAAAATACACCTTGCTAATTAATGTCAAACCACAATAGAGTAACCCCTTGACCGAAGTTCTCCATCCACAAATATCACATAAGTATCCCACTCAACACTTTACTCGACTTTTCGATCAATTCTATGCACACAAGAGCAAACTTGAGCTTCACACATAAAGCATATGTAAGAGAAAAAAAAAAGATAAGTGCTTATTCATATTATGACATTGAATGGTCGATTAGAATAATTAGCCACATCAAAAATAAAATTATTTATATATAAATAAACATTCCACAATTATTTTGATAGGAGTTTTAAAATAATTATCATCGAAAGTCATATTTTTAGAAGATGTTGTAACTGCCAAACAACATGGCTTTCACATATGACCCAATAGAATTATAGGCACAAAAACTACAAATCTATCCTCACTAAATTCTAAAAGTTATATTTATATACTAATTATTTAATAATTTATAATTGATTATTTAAGCCTCGAAAAATAAAATAATATATGCCATTTGATTCATCTTGGAGAGCTTTTGTTATTGACATACTTAAATAAGATTTTTGACTAACCTTAAAATTATGACATTCATTCTAAGATTTCGTTAACATTTTAATGTTTTAATGTACAAATATCTCATTTTAAGAAATTTCTTATCATATCAAAACATTTATAAATACAACTTCCTTGGCTCACTTACAAGGTTTATCACATATGAGACCTTATACAAATACAAGTTGTTACAATATGTCTATGCTATAATATGAAGTGAGAGACCTCATTTGTCACTGAAAGTTTATGTTATGCTTGATAAGAACTCTATGAATGTTCTATGATGTAATATGATTTATTGCCAGTACTTGTATAATAATTGATGAGTATAAGCTTTAGACATACGCAAATATATATTACTGACTATGATTGATATGCTTATAGGATTGAAGTTGATAAATATGATATGATGAGATGAGACTTGAGATGTTAGTGCATAATATTATGTATCTATATAAGATAAGATATATTAGAGCTAAGATAATAGTCATATAAGAAAAATATAATCCTTTAATATGAGAAATAATAAAAATAAATTGATAAAGAATATTGAGTAATAGAGTTATTTAATATAAAAAGAAATGGAATATATGCGTGTGTACTCACACACACACACATCGACATGAGTAATAGATCTAAATTAACTATGCACATTAGTTACATGTATTTATATTATTTGTTTTGTAGATGATCTATCTACAAAGTGTTATGCTCCAGCTCCCAATAGTAGACCTTACTTTAGAGTTTCAATAACAGAATATAATAAAAATAACAAAATAATTAAGAAGAATAGAATAGACAGAGATTTTACTTTAAGAAGATGAAATGCTTTCATTCAACCCTACAACCCCATTTACATTTAAAAGAGCATATTTTTTATTACACTATCCATAATATTTAAGTTTTCACATGATAAATGACATTTGACCACAAATTACAATTTTTGCAAATTTTGAGTTTGGAGGGAGGAAGACCTGCACACGAATGACTCTATATGCACAATGTTGTTACAATTATAGTGCCACGTGTGTGCTAACAAGCATGGTAGGTGACACTTACTATGATGCATGGTGCATGCTAGAGCCCCAACACACTCCATGCATGCCAGGGCAATAAACCTACCCATCATGTGTTATGCATGTGATTAGTGCCATGCGTGCTGCTATCCATGCATGGTGCTCACCTTGGCACTGTTGCATACACTCACCAGTGCACACATCCACTCATTTAGTGACCCTTTTTTATTTTTGTTTTTGTCTCAAAACTTTCTTTGAGTCTTTCCTAACATTGAATGGATTGATAATATATCTTTCGACCATATGTTTCTTCTTTTAATAATTCAAGTCCCATTAAATCAAATATAACTAGATTCTCTAATCTATCTCTTTATTTTTTTTATAAGGTCTTCACAATTATTGGAAACTATAATAAGGGAATAATGATTATCATTTCTTCAAGTAGCAATAGTCCCATTTTCTTTCTTAATAATTCAATAAGAAGTCTTGATCTATCTCCTTATCATAATGATCTTTTTTAAGTATCTTTATATATGATCTTATCATCATTTATGACCAAATCATTTATTGGTTGTATGTGTTCCTAAGTTTCTTCATTGAGCATAGATAGCTTAAACACTTTTAGGTTATCCACATTTATATTTATATTTTATATATGCTAGTAGCTTGAGTTGATAATTATTATTGTTGATCTTTTGTGTTATCTTGAAAGGACCATACCATATCAAATTTAGCTTCTTATTAACTCCTTTCAATCTTTTCTTACTAATATAAAATAAAACATCACCTATTGTGAACTTTTTCTCAAGTCTATGTTGGTCATGTTGCTTCTTATACTTTTAGGATTCAAGTAATTGTCTTTTAGTGTTAGCATGTATTTTTCATATTCATTTTAAAAAACCTATGCATTTTTATTGAGCCTTATTTCCAACTTCTCCCATTTTGGGTATCTTGAATTCCAAGTCCAATTGGATTTAGGATAGAAATACCATAAAAGCATCAAAAGGATTCATTATTGATGTCAATCTATGCACAATGTTGTATGCAAATTTTATATGTCATACTCTCATCATATGGTCTTGGTTGATCTATATTATATTCTCTAAGTATGTGAATAATTATCTTATTATTTAATTTAATTTTTTTATTTTTCTACAAATGAAAGGTTATACTCTTCTCATCAAAGTAGTATCCATCATTCTCTATAGTGCCCATCAAAATTTGCTCAACAATCGAGTATCCCAATATGATATTATGGATGAGGGGTAACCAAAATGTATCCATACATTTTGGAAGGATAATTGCTTTTTCATTTGTAATCTCGTATTTTCATGGCATTGGTATGCCAATCTTAAAAAATCTATCTAACAATATGAATAGATAGTTATGTCTCTATTAAGTTGTTTATAGTCCATCAATAAAATTCATTAAGATATTATTCCAATGTCTCATCAATATTGATAGTCTATATATAATCACTATTTGTTATATGATGGTTTTTATGTATAATAGAGTATTTATCCAAAAAAATATTTCTCAACATCTAAATTTATGTGGGGTCAATAATCATACCTTTATAAATTTAGGATGATTTTTAAGACTCTAAAGTTTCAAAGACTGTGAAAATATAGTTTCATGTATCCACCATTTTTTATCACCACATTAGGGTGCACACAATTTCTTTCCTTGGTAGAGAAATTTATTTTAGATTGCATACTCAAAGTGTATACTCCCTTTAGCTTCTTGACAAATGTTTTCCAAAATTGAGGTCATCTTTATATTTTGTAGCATACTTCTTGAATATTAACAAGCTCCAAAAAAACTCTTAAATTAGTAATATTTTGAAGTCAATGTAATTTTTTAATTGCCTTAATCTTCTTTTTATCGATACAAATTTAACCATTGCCAACTTGGAAACCCAAATACATGAGGGTTTTCCTTATATAATTGTACTTCTTGTTCAACTTTAGTTGATAAGATTATAAGGTGTGAAAGACCTTACTTAAATATTTTATATAATTATCAAGTGTATTACTATAAATAAAAATATCATCAAGGTAGACTACAATAAAATCCTTCAAGTAAGGGAGAAGAATATCATTCATTAGTCTTATAAACATTATTGGAGGATTGTACAACCCAGTTGGCATTATTAGCCACTTGTATAATTCTTGTTTAATCTTAAAAGCTATTTCTCAGTTAATTCCTCTTGTAATCAATACTTGGTGGTATCTCACTTTCAGGTCTAATTTTGTGAATACTCATGCATCTAGTGTAAGAGATTTTTGATTCTTGGTATAGGATATTTATTCTTAATGGTGATTTTATTATGAGCTTAATAATTCATACACATAGGCCATCCTCCATCCTTCTTTGGCAATAAGATCATTCAAGTCACATGGTAATTACTAGGTTGAGTACTCCATTTGTGAATATCTCTATGACTTGTCTCTTAATCTTTTCTTTTTTTACTATAAAGTTACAATACATACTTATGTTTAGAAGTATTGAATTGGATAAAAGTTGGATCTAATGCTCCGCAGCATATTCTGGAGGCAACCTACGTAAACCAGTAGGTTCATTAAATAAGACAAAATAACTTTTAATATCTCTTGAAGTGGTCTTTAGGAGGTTGTCACATTCTTTAGTACTAATATCTAACTTCTAAGGTCTGATTAATAATAACACATAATTTTGTCTTGTATTTACTAACCTTTTTATTTGGCCAATAATAATAATATCTATTATTATCTTTTCCTTATCATGCATTATAATAAATTTTTGTTAATTCTTTGTGAATTGATATTATTGGACTCAATGATAATATTTAGTATCTCGGTCTCACAAGTATGGGCATCCAAATATAATGTGACAAATATCTAGAGACACCATTTCACCAACAACTTCATTAATATATTCTCGAGTAACACAAATTTTACCTTGCATTGACTTTAAACTCTTACGTCAAAGTCTTTTTGAATCCACTCTAGAGAATAGAGCTTAAATGAGGAGTAATTTAAAAGTATAATTTTTTCATAAGACTTTCAAAAATCAAATTCTTCTAGCTACCAATATCAATGAAAGGATTCACCTACTTTTTTACTTGATTGTGGGTTGTAACGACTTTCTTTCTTTCTATTATAGTTTCATTTATATTAATCATGAGCTCTTTTGGCCTTACCATGAGAGATAGATTCTCATCTATATGTTGTAAAGTTATGAGAGTCATCTCACTTTTAGCTGCAATATTTTTCTCATTTTTCTTAAACTCTTTTGATAAAAGATTTGGGTGGAAGATCCAATATTACTCTAATATGTGACTTTGTTTTTATCATAAATACAACATTTTTTAGTCCTACTTATAGATGGAGTACTTGTTATCATGATTATGATCTTATTTGTTAGGGGGTATTCTTTCCTTTTTTTTGTTATTCTTTCGTGTTAGTATCGATCCTCCTATTGTTTAAACTCATCTCTATCTTTCTACTTTGACTTTTATTTTCGATGGCAATCACAAATATGCTAGGTTATATCAAAGATTACGTAGAAAACAATGTTAGTTCTTTAGTAATAAGATAATATAACCTTGAAATATATTTACATAAGGTCTATATCTCATCATTATGGATCCCTAATGCCATAGATTATCATCTGAATTCAATGGTGCATTTCTGCACCGTTTATAATATCATAAACTATCTCATTTTTTTCATCTTTTTTTCACATAACCTATGGGATAAAATTCTTCTTAAATTAATTTTTTTAATTAACTCTATGTTATTTCTATATCTATAGTAATTCTTATGTGAACATTCCATCATGCTAATGCATGCCTTACCATCTTTAAACAAGCATATACTATTTTCTCAAATGAGAAATAGTTATATAGAAAGAAATATGTTTATAATTATTTTAACTATGAATCTAATTTTTTCTACATCCAATATACTATCATAAATAGATAAATCAAATTTAACATTTATCTTAAATGGATGTTGTCAATTCTCAAGCATTAAATGGGCAAGATTAATAATAACATTCTCATCTCAGTCTCCAAAAATCATTGGGTTAGAATTATTTCCTTGCTCAGTGGTTTATCTCTAGATTCATGGTTAGAGGGGGATGAGATAGTCGATACAATTACATTGATTGAAACATCTTCGATCTTCTTATTCCTTTTTATAGCATGTTCTTCAGCTCTTTGCTTCTTAACTCTTGCCATTGAAGTCAAATTCAGCATAGCTTTAACACAAAAAAATATGATTTGTTTGTTGTTCATGCTCTAAAACCCCAGTAGCATATCTTACTTCAAAATTCCAACAACGATAATATGAGAACATGGTAAAATAAAAAAATAAAAAAAAGAGCGACAACTTTTACTACAAGGAAACAAAACATTTTCATTCACCTTTTTACAAATAAGCATATTTTTTATTACAAAATATATAATATTTAAAAATAATTTTCTTATTTTTATTAAGAGTCGTAAACTCTATTTAAAGGTTCAGAATAATGAATCATTGGTAATGAATGTTTGATATAAAATTTGAGATATGTTGAGCTAATAAAAATATATTTATTTTCTTTATTATAATAATCCTTAAAATCATTTACAATAAGTTATACTTAATATTCTACGTTTATGTAATATTTTGATTTTATCTCATAAGGCTTTTCCTTGCTTGCAATATATCTATACATTTTATCTTATTTTCCTCATTAAAAAGACAAAAAATATATATAATCCCTTAATTTTTTTAGATTTTCTTGTTGACTATGTATTATTCTCTTTTTTAAAAAAAAGAACACAATTGAATTTGAATAAAGAATATATTTACAATCTACATTGTTTTTTTTTTTTTTTTTTTTGGTTATTTTGATTATCATTTTACAATACAAATTTCCATAAATTTAAGAATATTCATCCCAAAAAAATAAAATTAAATCAAAATATATTTCATACAGACAATTATTATTAAACAAAAGTGATTCGTAAAATCTGCTGTCAAACATGATGGTGCAGAGCTTGCGTGCAGGAGAGGTGTACCTCAGGCGACGACACGCATTATCCGCCGTTAATGGCGGGTCCCACGACGAACACGCGTCAGTAAATGGGCGCTTGCTTCCGCGGGAGGGAAGAGCAGGATAATTAACCACTCCTCCCGCGGGGCAGCGGAACCGAGGATGGGTCATTCCCGAAACGGGGTGCGGAAGACACCCGGGGAAGACCGGACGGTGGGGCCCGAGCAATACCACATCGGGTCAAGTCCCATCGTGTCCGCCTCGCGTGCGGCCTCGGGTCAAGTACGCGTGCGGGCCTTCCCGCCCTGCCCGTGACCACCGGGTAGGAAACAGCGGTTGGTGTTGGCGGTGGTGGAAAGCCTGCCCGTGCGCGAATCATCGTAATGAACGGTGCGGCGCTCCGAATACCGAGGCACGGAAGGGACGTGCGTTTGGTCGACACGTGAAATGTGTTTCAGTCGACCGGTTCGGATGAGAAGTCAAGGAGTCAGTGGTGCCCTACCACCTTGGTAATGACATTGCAGCTATTATGCCTAGGCCTAAGGTCGCCATGGACCTGTGACTTGTTTGACACGACAACCTAATCCGTACGGTTGTTGTATCTTTCATTAACATATTAATTATTTACAAACATGTGATATTATACAAAGGATAATGTTCAAAAAATAAATTCAAAAATAAAAGTTTATCTTAAAAGTGCAAAAAAAAAAGTTTTATTTTGAACAATATTAAAAAAATTATATTAATTTTTTATCAAAAAAAATCAAAACTAAATTAATCATTAGACCGGTTTAGCCCATCCAAAACTTATTTTTGATATTTGATTTTGAATAATGGGTCAAATGTAAAACTAATCAATTAGAAAAATTTAGAAAAAAAAATTTTGAGATGACAAATAATGTTAACAAGTAATTTGTTTTTAAAATCTAAATTTATTTTTAAAATCTTAATTTATTATAAAATAAAAGATA
Source organism: Vanilla planifolia (assembly GCA_023846275.1). Classification (NCBI taxonomy): domain Eukaryota; kingdom Viridiplantae; phylum Streptophyta; class Magnoliopsida; order Asparagales; family Orchidaceae; genus Vanilla; species Vanilla planifolia. Next base: position 4,787,668 of record CM043877.1, read on the forward strand.
AGAAATTATGAAACTGATTGACAACTACTAATACTCAATCGATAATAGATGACTAACTGATCGTCATTGATTAAGATATATGTATTTTTATATTTATTTCTGAATGAACCAAATAGTATAATGTAAGAAGTCGTGCCTTCTTAACAAAAAACCTAAAAAACGTTCTAAACATTGATTTCTAAAATTTTATTGACAAATATAAGACTATCACTTCTTCTTTGTATACAATGAATAAAACAAATACTTGCACTTTTCTACATTGTTGATGATCACCATCGTTTAGACTTTTAAATTTGTGGTAAATAAAGTATTTGTAAATAATCATAGTTAAAAAAATAAAACTAAATAATCTTATCAAATATAATTTTTATTATAGTTTAAAAGTTATATTGAGCACAAAATTATATTTACTAATTATTCAAATGTATTTTTATTCACCTCTAAAACCTAGTGTTTATCTCATGTTAAGTATAAAAACACATAATCATGATTGAAATATCAAGTAAACAACTCATAATAATTGTAACCTAAGTATGTACATAATTATTGTATTAGTTAGGTGATGTCTTGAGAAAAAAAATTAACAAGACAAATAACGACTCTTGTGTGTAAGACTTCTAATGATACAAGAATGAATCATATAAAATTAACTATTGAGAGAAATATTTTTATCTATATATGTAATATCTAAATATTAAAATATCGATACATCTTTTAGGAGCAAACTTAAATATAATCTTGTGAAAACTCTATTACTAAATATGTTAGAATTAAAATAATTTTAAAATTACTTATCATATATGAGCATCATAACTTTAAAATTTAGAATTTTTATTATATTTTTATCATTTGTGTAGAATCAATTCTCAACAATTTATTTTTTTACTTATCAATTTGGTGTCACACAAAATTAATAAAAAAATGTATAAATAATCTTAATACTTATATTTCTATGACTAGGTGTTGACAAAGTTGAAAAACAAGATGAAAATCAGGTACTTTTACATAAATATATATATATATATATATTTTTGATGTAGAAATCCTTTGACAAAAGGGCCATATATTAATATAATAAATGTTAGGTGTTGATATGCAATTTGAATAGAAAGTGATTGTTACCTAATAGTAAAATCACATGGGGGAAACAATGCTCTTGTTGGGAGAGCGACCCGAGAGTCAAGTTTCATGATGGTAGGTTTTAATGATGCCAGAATTTGGTCAACACATAATAACTACAACAGCACTTCAGCCAAAATTAGCAATAAAGCCAAATATTTTGTTACATCAATCAAATTTTTATTTAATAAATTACCAATTTTTTATTGTATTTAAATGAAAACAAATAAAAATTTTAAAATATTTTAATTTATTAAGAAAATATTGAGAAAGCTATTCAACATAGCATGATTAGATAATTTAATTTCAATTGTTAATGGTTCTTAAATAAAAATAAATGTATTCTAAATAAAATTAATAATCTTTAAGAATATGGAATTAATTATAAAAAATTATAAACTTGATACAAAAACCTTAACCATAACAATTAATGATTCATTTAATTACATACTAAATGTTATTAAGCTATTAAAAAAAACTGGACACAATAGATTTTGATTGATTGACACTTATAATCTTGACATTTTTGTTGCCAAAATAGACTTTTTAAATATAAGACAAATTTATTAGTTGTAATTTCTAACTTTTAGAAAATATGCAATTTAAGTGAATTAAAATTTGTAAAAATATTTTATTAGCCTACATTTATAACCAATGTTTGAATACTCAATTAGGGTACAAAATATTTATACTATATTTCTTATAATAATTTTAAGAGATAATAAACTAATATTTAAGTTATCACATGAACAAATGATAATTATACTACAAACCAATTAATACTATCATACTTAAGCAATCATTCAAGTATTGGAATACAATTACATTAGTTCATGTATTAGTTTAAGAACAATGACAAACAATGTTTACACTAACTCTTAGATATTATGAAGAAAACTAATTAAGTACTTGAATACTTCTTAATTAAAACAACAAGACTTCTCCATTGTTTCATATGTTTCCAAAATTACAATTAATGTACCAAATAAAACATGCAAATCAATCAAATGTCAATAAGAGATTATAATCTAATGCTTAAATTATTATATGACCATTATCATTTCAACAAATTATTATAATATTTAAGTATGTTATTATTATAGATATATGTATTTATATACAAAAAAACATGAATACTACTAATATTGTTTAACTAACATAATGAAGAACTAAAACAAGAATATTTTTCAATTGTTTATGTGTCTAGCAAACTATAACAAATACAATAGATACAACATGCACATCAGAACAACACCTAACCAGCATTCTCATTTAACTCATTGTGTTGTGCAATATTTATACGTTACATTAATTAAAACATGAAACATTTCAGGCCAAGTGCATACCTCGCAAGTGAAATCAAAGACCAATTGTATTGTTAATTCGATGAGCTCCTGCGTACAAACCATGTACATTATCTTCTGTTAGATGTATTCCCATGGGTCAGATGTGAGTGTCACCTGAAATAGCTACAACACAATGAGTTAGAAACAAGTCAGAAGATTAATCAAAACCTCCTCTGGTCGTCTACTCTCCTCCCTGTCCCTACCAAGTTTGCGAGTCCCCTTCCTTCCTCTTCCTCACCTTCCTCACCTTCCTCTTCCTCACCTTTCTTGCATCGTTCTCGACTTGTCATGTCATCCATTGCCACTCCTCTGACTCCCCATGATGACAAGTCGATCATCACCCAACCCAACACTCCACTTTAGAGCCCAGTATCTCGTTTACCTTCATTAGCCTCCCTACTAAGATCTCCTTCAAGGGGGCCTCATGGATTGCATCTAAGGCTCATGTCCTTCTCTTTCTACAAACTATCAACTATATTCACAATCCCCTCGACTCAAAATGGTAGTGAAATCACTTAAGAACACTCTACTTACAATACCCACACAATATAATTTCAAAACTGTTCCCCTTCTCCCAACAATTCTAACCCTTACATCTTCTTATTGCAGATCCATCCATGTCTAAAGGAGCCATATGAAACAGTTAAACTATTGATCACATGTCAGTGACATGCTTAGTCCATCATGAGGAAGCTAAAAGAACGTTGTGAAAGCTTTGGGGTACTCTGGAGAACATATATAACAACTAGCATGTAAAACTATTACCATTTCTATCATACCATGCCATATAATCTTATAGAAGGTTCATTACGATCACCATTAAACCTAACACTACAAGGGCAGCCTTTACCAATGTCAATTCTTTACTCATTAGTGTTATATGAAACGCAATGTGTGACATCTTGCATGAATATTTTTAACAACTTAAAGCTACGTGACTTTAGTATACCATTTCTTACTTCTACATCAAACAGGTTTTACCATTTAATTCATTCACCTTCTTCCCTTAATTCCTTCATGGCCAAACCAATCAAATCTGTCTTCCTAAATTTTTTCCTTTAATAAATGCAAACCCAATTCCCTTGTTAAGATAAATTATCAAGATTTAATCCCATGAAATTAGTAATAAAAATATAATCAATAAAAATAATAATCACATGTAAGAAGAAAATGAAGACCAAATTTATATGATTCAACCCAAGATAGAACTACATCCACGAAAAAGAATAACATTTTGCTCTCACAAAAAGGGCTAAATCATTTAACCTCTCACAAAAGGACTTAGAGAATAACATTCAAGAGAATTATTTGCTTTTATTCTTTCTTGTCTAAATGTTCATAACCTTTGTGATATTTATAATTTGTAAATAACACATTTAATATTAAAAATCTTAAGGTCGTAATTGTGCTTATAATTAACCCATCATAATCATAATTTTCTCTAAATTTTCAATCATGGATGTACGATTTTACATTTTATAATCTAGCGAACAATATATTTTAAAAATCAAAGTTAAACCCAATGTTTGAATCCATGTATTATAATAGATGAACAAAATTTTAAATTTGAATTCAATATAACTATTGAGTCATTTTTATCCATATTTTAGAGAAGATTCCCTGAAAACACTTCTATTCATACAATCCACTATTTGGTTGCCAACAAGAGTCTTTATTGTCACGACACATATTTGTAAATCATGACTAGTCAACTATAATTATACACATCTTAAGGCATAACTCAAGGGATCATTGAATTGCATGCCTACACAAAATATGTTCTACAAAATTATAAAATTACTAAATTACACATTGGATAAAATTTGAAAATCAATGAATAACAACATCAATGGCATTGTGCTTCACCCAAAGACAACAAATAAAGCATAATGATGACATTTTTCTTATTAAACTATATGCTCCCAAACAAATTCACTTGAATGCTAAATTAGTTGCTTCAGAGTAGTTGCTTTAAAAATCAACAATAGAACTGTATTCATTGAACCACTTGAGTGAAGAAGATCATGATATTCCCTTACAAAAACTATCAATTTGATATTCACACAATTGCATATGATGTAATTGACATGGCAAAAGACCATTTGAAAGGATAGAGGAATTGAACATATTCAAATCCAATTGAAAATCTAAACTTATCACACAACTGCTAAACAGTCAGAGTTACTAAGTTCAAAATGAAGTCCACAAGCAATAGCTCACAAAACCACATACAATCTAAGAAGGATGCTTGACCCAAATTGGCCAAGACTAACATCGTTTCTTTTGGAAGTTGATATGGGAGAGACCGAATCCAAGGCCATGGGGAAACTCCCAGTCTCTTAAGCAACCAAGTTAGTTGCACCAAGAACATTGAGTATTTTCCTTTATATTGGTCTTGCACTTCGAAATCTTTCCAATACACAGCAAAAGCAGTAACATAATATGTTGTTGGAAGAAACAAAGATAACAAGCATTAGCCAAAAAAAATAGTGAAAAATTGTACCATACAACAAAAGGATACCTGCTTATGCCACCAGAAAAAAAATAGGAGATTCTTGGTGAAAACATTATGAAAAGGTTAAATAAAATCTAAAACAATCGAAGGTTCTCGCACAATTTTATTAAATTCTAAAATAATTGAAGTGCAAACATGGATATGTTCCGTATGTGTGTGTAGCCTACATGTTTTTAATAACTCATCACCTTTGCCAATGGTTAGACAACCTGAATATTAGCATATATCAAGCCAACACTGTACAAAGGGCAATTAGGCACCCTAAGCCTATCATTATCATTATTAGAAACTTTCATTGAACAATGCTCAGAACCACCAGAAAGAAATGTGAAATTAGTGAAATTTTTAGTAGAAACAATGCCAGAATCACCAACATCAGCCTTTAAATGTTATACACACAATCAGTAAGTGAACGTAATATAAGCACTATCCATTCTTGATTCAAAAACAGGCTCAGAAAGCACATCATTTATCAGCTTCTTATTCTTGCTAAGCTGCTCCGGGGTAGCTATAAGTTCTATTGGTATACTCTGTGCATAGGATTAGCACACATATCTCTAGCACTTGAATCCTAACACAAGATTCCATGAGAAGACATTTGTTTGTTTCTCAACAGTTACCCATGATTACCCCAATTTGGCAAGAGAGATCCATTATGGAATCATATGAACTATGGAATTATTTGAAAATACAAGTAATTGGACATAAGGAAAATAATTTAGAAGTCTAGAAGATTGGGAAAAACAAACAACATCAATAGGAATAACAACATTTTTCTTTAACTTCAACAACCATAGATAAGCAAAAGATGGAATGGTTGCACTAAGCTGCAACATTAGAGACTAACCAATTGACTATTGCCCTACACACACACCAAATTGTTATAAATATAAAACAAAACCTATTGAACCATTTTACAACTCATAACAAACTATGAGTGTTTGTAAGAGTTCAGAGAGTCATGACAAATGAAACATTGGTATATATGTGAGGTGGGTACAATAACAACAGTGGTATACAAAGTGTGCAAAATAACTCACTGTAATACTCAATGAGAGTAAAGAGTGGTATAAGTGATTTCCCAAGATGAATAATCATTAAACACTATACAACTCTTATTCAAGATTTATACAGGGATTAAATTATCCTACATTAGCTACAAATGAAAGATAGTCTTTATATATGAAAATCATAATCTCAAGATATTAATGCATATTTTGAGGACAAAACTCGCTTGGGTCGGGATGCGCAATCCAAGGAGGCAATACCTCAAACATAATGAGAACAAATCGTCATATTTATGGAATCAGAACAATGCCTCTTTTAATCTAATGTGATTTGAGAAAAAAACCAAGCAATATATAATAAATCTATAATACTCAAAGAGGGCGAAAAACAATCATCATTAACTATTTCAAGAAAAAGAATCAATAGATAAGATACAACTCTTGTTTAAAACTTCTAAAGATACAAAGATAAATTGTTTCAAGTTAGTTATAAAGAGAAAATTATAACTTTATATGTGATATTATGGTTTTAAAATGTCGAGATACCTTCTGAAAGAAAACTTGCTTGAGTCAAGATAAAGTATACTAAGGAGACGATACATTGACATATTAAGACCAAGTCATTGCACATTAAGTGTCACACCATGCTTGTATTGCTTTACTGATAATCAAAATAAACAATTATTACAACTAGATCAAAGTAATACCATAGTAAATGAAAACACAATAAAACATCATATGGGGGTTGACAATAATATTAAGTGCTAATGTCGAGATACCTTTGGAGAACAAAACTCATTTGTCAGGATAAGATAAACCAATGAGACAATGCCTCAATACATTAAGACCAAATCAATGCACACTAAATGTCACACCACACTTGTATTACTTTAATGATTATCAAAATAAACAATTATTACAACTAGATCAAAGTAATAACATAGTAAATGAAAACATAATAAACCATTAGGTGCGGGTTGATAATAATACAATTAACTTTCATTGTTTTCAACAATAGTATAACTACTAAATTACCATCCCATAGAATCCATAGCATTACCTATTTATAGGCTTAATTTATATAATAAGTTCATTAAAACATCATGCACATAAAAAAATATACACATATGAACCACCTAAGTTAATAACTATTGTTCCCATTGCTACTCTCGTTTACCACTCTTTGCATATTAGTGGTATATCAAATAATATAAGCAGAACAAATAATGAACATAAAATTTAATAAATAAATCTAAAAATAAACAACATTTACATATGAACGAGGTTGATAAAATAGTATTGAAATAAAACTAAATAATAAAACATCATAGCATCAAAAGCATAATATCTATTCTAATGAGATAATAATCAACATAAATACAAGAAAAGATCACTAACACTCTACTAAGATAAAGCATAGCATAATGTCAAATATTCTTATATATAAGTATCACTATAAGTAATTATTTATTTTCCTCTCTCTCTCTCTCTATATATATATATATGTATATATATATATATATGTACATATGTATGTATATGTATATATACATATGTATGTATATGTATATATACATATGTATGTATATGTATATATATATATATATATATATCTTCTTTTCTTATGTTATGATTTATTTTTTTCTCTATTATATTTTACCTTATATATATTTTCTCATATACATTTTTTCATTATTTGGACTTTGTTCTTCTTTAATATCATTATTTCATTTATATTTTTCATTTTCCATTTGATATCATATCATATATTCATCATCTAAATCTCTACCTATAAACATATCAAAATTGGCTAGCAATCATATCAAATTCATACTTTAAAGTCCTAAACAAAATGCTAGTAAAAATGAGACTTAGTACATCCATATTTAACATAAAACAAAGGTGGTTCCTAAGTACAATAATTTCATCATATCTATACATCAAGGCCTTAAATATGTTAAGAATATAAGAGGATTTTTATGCCAATTCATGGCTTGATATACAACAAATGTCTCATCATACCCTACATCCCATGCTAAGATTCAATTTCTTTTTTATTATAATAATGAGATAATGTATTAGAGATAACACAATTTATTTTTTATTTTTCTATTACCTCATATTATATATAATAATAAAATATAACAAGACTTATTTAACCTTTTTTCATATACGAATAGATATTTATAATATTAGTTAACTTATCAAAATTAGATGACTCATTTGGCTTACTTAATCCAATATTTTCTTCCCTTGTCTTATTCCATATACATATATCTATATATACATACATATACATATCATATATATATATATATATATATATATATATATATATATATATATATATATATATATATATATATATATATATATACACTCACACAGACATACATATATACATATATATATATAATTTATCTCACATAATAAGGGATTCATATATCAAATGTATATATAACCATTCATTCCAATATCACATGTCATGATGTCATTCTTATGCACTCCTAATGCATTGTTTTAAAGTAATTCATTATTTTCTACTTATATTATTAATATAAGATTTATCCACCTGAATTATCAGGTACATGTTTCAAATCCATCCTTTTCTTTTCTTTTGTTCCCCACATCACAAATTAGATACACTTTAATCAACAATAATTTATTCATAACTTTCTACATTCATATGCATTCTTCAAATGCTTTTCCTCATTTCCTCTTTTCATACAATACTAATGTATCATATGTTTTTGCTTGAGTACCATACATTAGCATTTAAACCCTTTCCTATATATCGTTCATTCTTTTCATCAAACTGTCAAGATATACTTAACATACTATGTATTATGTATAATGCATCATACATTGAACTCAGAAATCTGATTTCATCTGAATAGACTTTTCCTTTTGCCCTCCAACACCTTTCATTTGAACTAATTATATCGCAAATAAAATATTAATATATACACTTTTCTAGAAAAAGATGATTTTCTCTCTTTCTTGAATTTAACGTAATGTATGTTGCATACCAACATATCGTACATTAGTTTTTAAACTCTGCAAAATTTAATCTTTTTCCTTATGAAATTCACCTCCAAGCTAAGGGAAATAAAGACAAGGCATTTCCATGGTCATTCAGGCTCAATACTCATCTAAAATCACCAAAATTTAACACATAAAAACCCTTAAACCATTTTACTATAGGAATGAAGATAAAAAAACAGCTTGGTAAATTAGAGGTCTTTACTTTGTCCATTCTCTTTAACCTCTACAAGTTTAGTAGCTTCCTCATTCCTCTTAGTCCCCTTCTCTCATCTAGCAACTCTCTTTTCCTCTAAAAATAATAATTCTCACTGTTACTGCTACTGCAGGTTTCTCAATAATGATAAACTCTCTCTTCCCCCCATTTGTTCCCAACTGAGTAGCATCTTCCCCTTATTCTTCTCTTTTCCTGGACAAGAAAATCAAGCAACAGCTTCCTTGTTTCTCCTCTTCAATTTATTTATTCTCCAAGCTCATCTCTCTCACTCCACAAGTCTTCTAAGTCCCTTAATAAATAGCTGTAGGAAAAGGGACAAATAAGTTTTTAACACTTTTTGTTTTTTTAATATTTATATACATATATATATATATATATATATATTTTACATTTATAATTTTTATAATTGATAGCAAATTTGATTGGACTCCAAAAATTATCATCCAAAAGTCATTACATACATTTCAACCAATTGGCATGCTTATTTAACACTTTGAACATCTATGTAAAATTTCATATTTTTTGAGATAAATAAAAAATATATTATTTTATTTTGACCTTAAAACATAAGTTTTATTGCATTATTAGTATCTAATTATATGCTCCTTTAGGAACATGCTAAGTTGTTTTAATATTTTCTTTGAATATTTATTTGGCCATTTGTTTTAAACTTATTCACTTATCGTTATACACATATATAAGGGAGAAATGGCCATCCACAAAGTTAGTTGCATATATTATTGATGGATCACAAAATTGATCTAAGTTTGACTCTCAACAAAAAGAGCAGAGGAATTGAGAGAAATAAAATTAAACACCTTAAAGAATTATGTCAATACTAGTCCTTCAAGTTTATAACTTGTCAACAAAAAGTTTATTTTCCGTATGACGAGTGGAATTTTACTTAGTTTTTCAGCAAGCATATTTATTTTGAATCATTGATCATTTTATTTGTTAAATTCATAACAATGATATAGTTTTTGCACTACTTGATTGTTTATTATTTTCAACAAATTGTTTACAAATTGTTTTATCTTTTGATGCATGATAAAAAAAAGAGAAAAAAATGAGTGAAACAAAAGTTATTTTATGCATCTTTATGTTTAATTTATTAATTATTTAAATTGCAATATTGAAGTTGAGCATAAATTTAAAAAGAGCATGATTAATATCTTTTCATTTCAATACTTATTTAATGATTTTGTTATCATAAAAAAAAATATTTTTAAACCATTGATCCTTGTACTACCAGTTTGATAATATTGTATTATATTATAAATATTTTTTCTTGATTGTTTAAGATCATACATCTCAAGATCAAATAAGTTAATCATTTAAAAAGCTTGATCCTTATCTCACAAAGTGAATTAATAGTGTTTTGATATTAACTATGACTTGTGCTAAAAGAAATACAATGTTAAAGAAAAACACATGTGAAGACAAGTCAAAAATTATTTGTGACATTGCTCCAGATGATGACTCAACTTCCAAATTATAGAGCCAAAAGGGTCAACTCTTGGTGAAATGGCTATCCATCTAAAGTTAATTTTCTACAATTTAACTTGGTCAAATTACTAAACATTTGACTCATTACTATATAGCACACAAGATTACATATATCTTATCTCATGTGTACTCCTAAGTAAGTATTAATGATCATAAGATAAAACATTAAAAAAGTGCTAAGTAATAATAAAATTTTACAATCTAATCAATTAAATCAGTCTTAGGATTAATCTAGAACAAGTGCATTTTGAAACACACTTGACACAAAGCTTTGTCTAAAATCTATATAGTGATAATACTAAACGATGTCCATCGTACTAATACAATCTACATTCTTGCTCAATGTCATATGTTAGATTTAGTTAGTATTATATGTCATATATGTATGATAGTCCCATCATAATTGTATGACCTCCATTTTCATTGAGACAGATCAGATATTGCTTGGACATAGATGATAATATTGTGTACAATGTTGTCTTGTTCTGTGTATTTAACTAATTCATGGCTCATACAATATGAAGAGATTTATTGTACTTGTGTAAGTCATTCTCTACAAAGAATCATAAAATAACTTTTAAGTAAAAATTGTGTTAAAATGGCATCGTTCCAATACAATTCCACATTGTATATATCGATTACCTTATGGCATGTAGTATTAGTTAAATGATATAGCTTCATACATATATGATAAAAATCTTGTACACGTATAAAGTAATTCATGTACAACTCTCTAATTCGATGCTCTAAGGGAATACTTTCGTACTAATATGATCCCATTATCATATTCATATGAAGTAGCCAAAAACTTGAAAATGATACATTTTGTGAAAAACTTCATCATACAAAGACGATCTACTTATCGAATATATACAATCGTTATCCAAGTTGTATACACGTGTGTTATAAAAGAATCGTACTTGTACGATTCCCACAATCATCCAATATAAAGTTTTGAAAACCTAAAACCATTTTTAAAAATGTATGGACAATATGCCTTGTATAATGTGATTACCTGTCATACTTGTATGATATATTTTTAGTAACTATAATACATGGGTTGTAAAGGCACGTCATCGGGTGATCAAACCTTTTCACTTATCATTTGTGTACGACCCCCTATTTGTATTAATACGAATGCACCATGAGATCTACAAAGACTAGTTAATCACTTTGAAAACATAATTTTTGAGCTATTAGAGTTTCTAAATTCATGCTTAACTAATTTAGAAATATAAATAGCAAGTCTATCACTTAAGAAAAAACTAATGATCTTACTTACAAACCTGTAAGAGAAAGAAAATATTATTGGCTATTGGAATAATATGCATTCAATGAAACATCATTCAACTTGTTATTTTATGAGCATAGCTACACCTTGATTTTTGTGATCAAGTTTACTTATCTCATGCTATTTGGTAATATTTCTCCACTTCATATATAGTAATTGAGTCATAAAGTTTTCACAAACAAAAGGCATTTCGTTTGAGATTATAATTTGCACAAGTGTTGGAAAACTATTTATAGCTGGTGTTGCAACTCATTTGAGTTTGCTATGTGGCTTCTTTGAACACCTCATAAATCCTCTCATGAATCTTTTCTTATAAAAATTATCCTAAACAACTACAACAAAAGACAGTGATTGTTTAGTAGAAGCCTAGTCATTGATTAGAGATGGATATAAGTACTAGTTGGGTTGAACCATCTATAAATATTGTGTTTACTATATTTCTTTTATTTAATATATCTTAGCTTGCAATTCACACAAAAAATTTTGAAAATTTAATTCACTATTTGCTAAAATCAATCATGAATTGTTTTCAACAATAGTGAACTAAAATGTTACAACACTTATGCTTATTATTATTCAGACACAATTCACCCACCTCTCAATAACAAAACGCCATAACAATAATATAGATAATTAAATGAATTATTTAGGGATGCTTAGAGTATAATCTGACAAAGGTTTAGATAGACAAAAAACATGAAATTTGTTTAAGCTTAAAAATAAGTTCGCATAAAGGTTGAAATTAATAGACAAGTATATAGAGTTGTTTAAGAAGAAAAGAAACAACAATACAACTTATCAAAAAGTGATCTAAAAAAAATGCACATGATTGATTAAAGAATATGCCTATCAAATTTTGTCTCAAACCATGCACATTTAATAGTTCTAATAACCATAATACTAAGCTCGTTGTTTCTTTCATAGGTTTTTGCTAACTACTAAATAGTTTGTGTTGGGACTTTTATTTCACAACCAAACACTAACTTTTAACAAAAACACTAAATAAAAAAAATTGTTGCAAAATTAATGAACTTTTTTAAACCATCAAGTTTTATAATTTTGACCACCTGTTTGGCATAGAATTCAAGTAAAATACAAAGTCCAAAATGCTTAAATATTATTCATGAATAAGTATTGAAAATCCTCTTAAAACCCTTACATGAAGTTAAAACTTGTAAAGTGATGTTAATAAAACTTTTACTTAACACATCAAAGATCTATTTTTTAAAATTTCATTAGTATGTGATTCCATTTGTCGTGCCAAATCTTAATCCCAAACAGCAAAAACACAAAAAGAAAAAACAAAAAACTAAGAGTGAGTTTTGGACAAACAATTGCATAAGCTAGAATTTACCCAACATAAACTCCTTAAATTACTCCAATATCATACCAAAACTCACTAAAGATCCTTCGACACAATGATCCAAACCTTGGTCTTTACCTTTGTAGCAATCTCACGTCACAAAAATAAAATATGGTATATCGAGTTAAGCAGAGAAAAAAAACACCAAACTCCAGAGATAATCAAGCAAGTAACTAAAAACATTTCATTAACTAAAAACATTTCATTCTTGTTCAATGAAAGCAAAAGCAAGCCTACTATGGGGTAAGGATGATAAAGGGACAACACACCAAACAAGAAAAACTCGCTTTACAAAATTTGAACTAAAGAGGTTTGACCAAATGCCCAAGGTAGTCTGACCTAACTGTCTAATGTGGTCAGCCAACCACTCAATGGTATGGTCTAAACAACCATTAGTTATTTTATTTTCTACAAACTATGCGGTGAAGCTATAAGACCACACAATGCAGTTCAACTAACCCATAAAACTATAAATAAATCGATTTCACTCAAATGAGCCAAACAAACCCATAATCTCTACAAACAAATCCCAAAGTAATTCAAGACACAAATTATATAATTGAAGTGAAATAAAATAAAAATAATAAAATACTCCAAAAGTATGACATACCTACAATGCGAGTCATAAATTCTCATCACAAAAATAGGCGGTTGAAGCACCATGCCACAATGTGGAATGAATACATGATAATTCTATGACGTTATTATAAGTAAGCGATAAACCAAGCCTCTTCCCTTTCACTCACCGTCCTCACATATGACAACTTCCTTGCTTGGGATGCAGATTCCAATGACCAGCACTTAATAAGATGCATTTCTTTGTAAGATTCTCACTATAATAATGCTTCTTTATCATACCTCCAACTTCTTCTCAACCACTTTTATAGTAACAATAAACAGCCTCAAGTGCATGCTATAATGATTTCAATCTGCTAAAGGAATAGTAAATGGACTGCTCTATTAGGAATGAAAAGAACCAAGGATTGGGGTAGGCATCAACTACAAATTAAAAGAGTAGCAACAGTTAAGAAGTTTAATAAGTAACAAAATGCACCATTTCTAAAAGAATATTGCTTTTTTACATAAAAATTCCCTAAAAGCACTTTTAGAATGGAAGGATAAACAAAAACGTAGAATGGGTAGTGTGTTTGAAATGGAAAATCAATAATACTTTTCATTAGCATCTTATGTATGTAATATATCATATTTTTTTTGACCAAAAATACTTGAGAAGACGTGAATTTGACATGACATGTTTAAAGTATAATACCAACAAGAACCACTCCAACTACAGCCTGTGCAAACTGCGTCGACATTTTACAGTGAAAAAAAGCATGCGATTACCAAAGGACTATTTGGTATGGTTGCCTCATTTGGGCATTTCCATTGTGTCGTTTCAAAACGAAGTAATTCGTTCAATATGGATAAGTTGATGTTACACAATAACAGGTTTAACATAGACATTAAGACGGAAGAACTAGTTAATTTTAACCTATGGCAATGGGTGTGTTCAACTTACCCAAAGTTGGCAGCTAGTTTGTCCCAAAGCAACATCGAAAGTGAGATGCCAAACCAAAAACCTTGTTTTTCGAATCATCAATGTTTCAACAGCTATCTATCTACCCTAGTTCGATTTGCCTCCGCGCAGCTGAAGGTCCTTGCATCAATCTTTCGAACACGCTTCTTGGCGAGTTCAATTCCACCAGGAGAAAGGAGAACTGCTGTTTAAGAACGCTTTGGTTGAAGAACCAAAAGGATAATCAGAAGCAACCCCTCACAAGTATTGTGATATTTGTTTATTATCATTTTCTATGAAAAAAATTAATAACTACAATAAAACACATCACATTAAATTCTTTAGATTGAATAAAAAGATTGTGTTGATCACTATTAAATTTGCTATTAAAATTTTACCTTAAATTTTGAGATCTCAATATATCACATGACAAAATCAGATTAATAAAAAATAATTAAAAAATTATGAATAAAAAAAACTCTAGTTCTTTATGTTTTAATAAATAATTGCATCAAATATTTTGATTTAAATATTTTTTTTGTTCATACAACTCAAATTTGATGCAATTTTCAATTGACACCACGATGAAAATTTTGTTAACGTGCAAATGTGGGTTGTGTGTTACAAAGAGATATAAAATATTGTTAATATTAATAGAGAGAAAAAAATAAGAAAAAATAAGGGAAGAAGATGAGTTTTATGGTAATGAGAAGAACAAATATAAGTCTTCTTGTTGATAATAGAAAAGAGATAGAGAAAATAATAAAAAAAAAAGATGAGTTTTTTTTTGTTACATTAAGAACCTTAATTAGAAAGAAAATACTTTCTTAATTAGCACAACAATTTCATAGTTTTTTTAAGATCATAATTATTTATGTAATTATTTATTCTTCTCTTGTTGCCTGTCACTTACCATCAGTATACCTTTTTTCTTAACATCACAATCAACTTAATCTTAGACCCTTTTTAATTTCTCTAGTTCTTTACTCTCTAGCCACCTCACTAAGGCATCCTTATAAGTGATTCTAACCTTCTTGACCTCTAATCTATTAAGTCTAATTGTTTAACTTCTTCTATTCATACCATGTTTTGTGCTTAGACCAAGAGTTTTTACTATCTTTCAAGAGGCTTGATCATGCCTATTCCTAAACAAATCTAAGCCTTTCTCATGCTTAAGTGCTTTTGTAACATCTTGACCTTCTTAATGAAGTGTTATCTTTTTTAAGGGTCCCTTCTTGCTTGGTCACCCATCCAAAACTACTTTAACTCTAGCATGTTTAATCATAGAGTTCTCATAAAATCTAAGTAATAATTATCCTAAAAGGCACCTTATTATTTCAAAACTTATGACTTTATTTATAATGTTCATGATTTTTTTTCTTTATAAGGAATGTGAAATTATTCACTTCTAACTCTTATACTTTGGATATTCTTTATGATTTTTTCATCCTTCTCAAGTAACCTAACCCTAAACCCCATCCTTTTGGATGTTCACTATTGTCATTTCATCATTCCTAAATAACCAATCGAGTGTTACATGCCCACCAACTACTATTTAGTTCATTCTTAATGGATTGAAATAATTTAACTCTAATATAATATTATAACATCTTAGCATTCTTAATGATATCTTATCCTGGTCTAATTAGATTTTTATTCTTCATTAAAGATTGCTTGGTAATCTATCTTAAAAGTACTTCAACTTTAGTAGGCTTAATCATATAACTTTTATGAGACTTAAGCTCAGGTTATACCCAAAATGTGTCTCGATATTTTAATACTTATGATTTTACTTATACAATTCAAGATCTTTCCTTTTATAATCAATGTATAACTATTCACTCCTAGTCCTCATACTTTGGATGTTCTCTATGATCCCTCCATTCTTCTTGAATAGTTTGTTTCCCATCATTTGAATATTTGTCATGGTACTTTCATCTTTCTTAAATAATGAGTTGGGTATTACATGTCCACAACTCCAACATACTTAAATATGAAATTTTTGTGGGATTTAAGCCCAAATTATCCCCTAAATATACCTCACATTTTTAAGACTTATAATTCCTTATAACATTCATGATATTCTCTTATATAACTGATGTGAAACTATTCATTCCTTAGCCCTTATACTTCAAATATTTTTTATGATCCATTCATCCTTCTAAGATAGCCTAGTCTCCATCCTTTAAATGTTCGCCATGATCCCTCCATCCTTCTCGGGCATTATAGCTTTACATAATTTTCTCTTCAATAATTTCATGATTATTACTTTATTCCATCTCTTTATGGTCCAAAGTATCAAATGTTAACTTAAATAATAACTATCTATCTAATAAGATGTCTTTTAGGCTTATATTAACTTGTTATTTATTCTAATAATCATTAATTCTCACAAACAAAAACATATGATTCATTTTGCCTTTATACAAATATACTTACTATCAACTAAAAATTGTCACTTCCTAAATATCTAGAACCTTTGTATTTCTTATGATTTACAAATAGAAACCAATATTTTGAAGCTATCAATTTTATTATGCACCTATTTTCTTCTTGCTTGTTAGTTCCTTTGTTATGATTCCTAATACTTATACTATGAGTTTTATCCTTAAATCTTATTAGTTTAATTTCTTTTTTTTTCTCTTTCATAGCCTTAGAAAATTATAAAGCCTTATCCCCTTTTTTATACTTTGAAGAAAAAGTGAAACATATCCTTACTATAATTTGTAGCTTTAATTTTTATTTCCTTGAGTGTCACACTCATCCAACCAAATAATAAATAAATCCTTATCACTAAACTCAATAAAAACACTAAAAAATATCAATTTATTTGGTAAATAAATATTAAGCTATAAAAATCCTAGAGATGCCATTTAAAATAGAGTGGAAGTGATGACACTATGGGACATTTATGTATCACATTAAATATGACAAATAAATAAATAATCACATACAAAATCTCAAAGTTGTTAACAAAATAACAGAAATTATAATGGTGTTTTAATATATTAACTATTATATAGATACAATATAAATTCCTCTCATACAAAATATCTCAAAAAGCTCTTAAATAAAAATATCCTTTCTCACTCTAAGTCTTATGTCACAAGTCTTTATGAACCCTTAGTTATATGTACATTTGAGTTCTATCTTATAATATAAGTAGATATAAACATAATATATTCTATAAAAAAATTATAAACAAAATATAGAAAAAATAATATAAAATCATAATATGTATAATATAAATAATAATGGAGTATTGAATAAAAATACATGGTATTAGAAAAACATATAAATGTGCTGGATCTTTACATGTATACTCATATGCATCACGTCCATATATGTGTATAACTGTCATATAGTACTAATATCATATAATATTATTATTATATATTCATTTTCTTATTTTTTATATTTATATTCTTTTTTTATCTTTTCATATTTTTTATAAGACTCTAATTTTTTATATGTTCATTATCTTTATTCTATGAAATCTCATATCATATCATCATATCTTTATGATATCAAACATATCTTAAGATCTTTATTAACAATTAATAAAGTTATTCAAGCCATCTCTTCCATAACCATTAACTTAAACTAAGCAATAATGGAAATAGGTCTTTGATTTTATTAATCAACATCAAAGCACTCAATAATAGGAATGATGTCATGCTCTGATCAACATACATCAATACAACCCAATAAATACATTCACAATACAAATCTATCGAGTTAATTAGTTTATATTATAAAAATAAGGACATATGTTACTAAAATAAGTAAGAGTAATGTAAAAATTTATAACGATATCTTAAAATCTAAAACAATAATAGTACATAATAAAAATAATTGTTATACTACATAGAAGTATGAAAAACTAATATTTATAAAAGAAATATGAAATAAGATATAAATGTAATCACATGTACATAATCTTATTTATACTCATAAAATATATTGATCTCTCTACACCTATGTCTTAAATAATTCTCTAAAACCCTCAACTTGATAAGCTTTAATATCTTATTTTATAATGTAAGTAAAAAATGAACATAATATGTTTAGTAGATAAACTTTTAACTATATATAATAAAATAATATAAATACATAAACACTAAATAAAGTAACTAAGTGATAAAATAGAATAGTAAATAAAATAATACATAATAATTTGTAAAAAAATATTAAAATTATATGTATATGATCATATACATATATGTCTAACTCATAGAAGCATATAATATTTTTCTTTTACTTTTCTTTATTTTTATATTTAATTCTAAAATAATTTTATTTTTTTTTCTTTTTTGTTACTTTATTTTTCATATATTTATTCTTCCTTTAAGCTTAAACTCTTTCATAAACTTTATCCGAATACATAGAGATTTCATACATATTTTATTATCACAAGTCTCAATTTTCTAAAATGTTATGTCCTCATATCTGAGTACATTGATATCAGATAGTGAAGTCTCTTATCACCACTAAATCTTATACTACTATATGTCGACATTTTATGCTAATAGAGAATAAGGCACTTAAACTTTTATAATCTTAATTTTGAGTAGTCATGATGATCAATAATGAATCATCTCATTACTACTAAGTCTCATTCCTTAATATCAATATCTTACATTGATAAAGCATGAATCACTTAGAATTTTAAAGTCTCATATCTAAGTATCCACAACACTCATGAGTAAAGTATCTCATTATGACAAAGTCTCACCCTTCAGTGTTATCTTATGATGATGAGACATAAGTTTTTTGAAATGTCAAAACCCAATCTTTAAGTATTAAAGACATTGTCACATAGTCATTACATCTTGTAGCCAACATCTAGTGCTAAGAGGAAAACCACTAACATGTTAGGGTCCCATCTTTGAGTACATACAACACTTAAGAGTAAAGTATCTCATCATCATTAAGTTAAGACCTTTGTATGCTATGCCCACATTTTTAGAACCATGACACCAAAGGTGATGTATATTACATCTATTAGGTTATTGTCTATTATGGTTATGCTTTTTTCTTAAGCTAAACTAGTCTCTTTTTTCTATTTTTTTATTTTTTTTTCTTTTATCTTATTATATATTCCAAATTATAGTATCATATAACTTGTATATCTTTATTTGTGTAGTTGTGTATATATATATATATATATATCAATAATCATAAAGTATTATAATATAATTAGAACATATATAAAAAATGTTAGCCATGCAAATGCTCACATTAATATGTATTTTAGAATAATAATTATAAGTTTTTAACAACCCATTTACATCATAATTAATTACTTTGCTTGTTTGTCAACTTTATGAAGTTTTTTTCATCGTTTTTTTATTTATTTATTCTTCTTATTTGTTATAATATTAATTCCTACCCATAATAATTTAGTTTTTATTTCAAAAATATTTTCTAAAAGCTCTACCAATCATATTATAACAAACCACTCTTTTTTTATTTGTTGCCTTCACATCGTACAGCATGATTGATCTCACAATACTATACCGATTATGACAATTCATCTAATTAAATTCTAACATCTTCTTAAATCATGTTCTATGTATCAAATATAAATATTACAAATCCAAAATTTAAAAATATATTAAATTAGGAGTGCCTCATGAAATATACCATAGTATTAATAAGATTTTATATTTGAACATATAATTGAAAATATCTTATCATGAGAAATCTATAGGCATATGATTTATAATTTATACAAATAAACTAAATTTTCTACGAATTTATAAAAAAACAATTAGTAAAAAAACATTTATTTTAATCCTCTTACTCGAGACTAAGTTGTTGCATTTAAGAAACTTTGAGAGAGAGGGAGAGGAGAGTTAGAGTAAAAGAAAGAAAAAAATGGTATTGTCTTTTATGAAAAGCAAAGAGAATGAAAAAGGAAGAAACTTATGTAAAAGAAAGAGATTTTCAACCTTATTTTGTAGATATAACACAAAAATATAAGGAATCTTACCCATGCTTTCTCCTTAATGCATGTATTATTAATTGATTTGAAGGTAAAGTTAGGCTACATATGAGTTTGATGAAGAGTTGAAAGAGGTTAGAGGTTGTTAAAATTTTTTACTATAATGACCATAATTGACTAGATGATAGTAGTATGACCTTGATAACAATAGTTGGAGAGCTTTTTGTCGTAAGCGTGAAAAGAGAATCTACTAAAAATCATTTTGATATAATCAATTTATCATATTAGTATGATAGTGTTGCCTATTTGATTTAATGACTTAAGGGTATTATATTAATACAACATAATAATCATATTAGTTTTATGCATAAGTGGATGTTAATGATCATACTAATATGGAATGAAAATTAGATAGTATAATAAAGCTTTGTTCTACTTAATCAAGAAATTGTCTTATCCAATTGCTCATCCTATCGTATTTGCATAAGTATGGATCGTAGGGTAAGGAAAATTCAGTTCTAATAAGTCGGTTGTTCTAGATCAACGCTCATAAGTCTTCAATGCATTTAGGTTTAATATTTATAACTCTTCCCTTATGATTCAAGTATTGTTGGTGTTTGGTTTATCATTTTAACAAACAAGATATGTTTGATAACTTTGGTTTCTATTTAACATAGTTTGATAATCTAGCATCCATTTAATCTAATCATTGTTCTTTCCATGATAGTTTAATGGATACTCAAGTAAAGACTCACTCTCAATGAGTGTTGTTATTGCTTAAGTGTCATACTAAGTGTCACACCTTATCTATCTATTAACTCTTAATTCTTATCTAATTAATAATATTAGAAAAAAGAATAAAATTGACACATTAAGAAGACACAAAAGACTTAACTAAGAAATGAATAATGATTAGTTATCTCTTAATTCTTTGATAATTTAAAATTTTGACTTATAAAAGATTCAAATTTTAAAAAATAAATAAATATAAACTCCCATATAAATTATCAATTTTATCATATACATATAATTGATTTATCAATTATATATCAACAATAATTTATATCAAACAAATATACTATCATTAAAACATAATATAATTATCAAATCATATCATCACAAGAAAATCATCAATACTATGGTAAACATTAATGAGAAGTAAGCCTAATGGGCCACATGTGGTTGTCTATAGCTCAAACAATAGTTTATAAGCACAATTTGAACTTGAAATATATTTTGGGCTAAAAAGTTAAACTTGCATATGATAAATAAATCACTTAACATCTAAAAGTGTTGGAGCATGCCTGATTAGATATGTGCATAAAAAATGTTGAATAAATTGGTGTTCTTACTAAAGCATAAGTGGAGTAGCCAAAAGGGTTTATGAAAGGCCTCATATTGCTATAAGCAAGCACCAACAGCATTGTATGGTTATCTTGACAAATATGTCTTAAAAAATAGGTTTTCTTAGTGTATTCAAGAATATACACCTTATGTGAAGAAGATAAAAGATATTTTATCATTTGTGTGCATGTGAATAATTTTCTTTTTTACTAGGAACAATTGAGGGAAAGGTTATAGTCCTATCAATACTCCAAAGAGTATGGAGCAAGCCAAATCATATTTTGAAGTCCTATAAGCAACTTGAAATACTTAGTATGCATAAGTTTGGCATACAATTCTCAGTCAACGTTATGAGCCAATTTATGAAGAATTCAAATGAGAAGCATATGATTGTAGCTAAGCAAATACTTAAATTTTTAAATTGTTTTTATTATAGAACTTTTTACTCTTTTTTGGGAAAGATAAAATTGAGAAAATATTGTGATAATAGTTTTTTCAAAGACAAGTTCTGTTGGGTACACATTTTTTTTGGAAAATAATGCAATTTTGTTAAGTTCAAAGCTGCAACTCATAGTGACACTCTCACTATATGAATTGGAATATATAGCTCTTATAACTAGTGCTTGTAATATAATATTGCCAAGGAATTTGCTAAGGGAACTCTATTTTGAGGAAAAAGAAGCCACCAAGATGTTGGTAGACAATAAGTTATCCATTGTTTTGGCCAAGAACCTGATATTTTATAATTGGAGTAAGCATATTGTTATGAGATTTTATTTCATTTGAGATGGTGTTGTGAACGAGGAGATTGAACTTGAGTATGTGAAAACCTTTGATCAAGTTATTGAACATCTCATGGAGACTATCAAACATTATATACTTCAATAGTTAATAATAATAATCAATTGTAAAAAAATAAAATTTAAGAGAGAATGTTGAAAATATAAATTTGATTATTAAAGATTCGATATTTAAAAAAGTGAGTCAAGACAAAACATATATAATTGATTTGAAATATCTAATTATAAAAAAAATTAATAAGATACTTTATACAAGATTTTAGAGAATTAATCAAATAAGAAAATTAGATATTTACCATATAAAGGTGTTGATTCTAAATTAATTAGAGAATTTAAAAAATATAGGTTTAATGAAGGTTGTCCAAATCAAAGATATTTAAATAATAGGCTACTTAATATATTAGAAGAAAATTCTTATTTTAATTATGAATGTATTTTTCTAAATGTTTTAAGCTTATACATAAATTATATACTTAGCTTTGTAATAAGCATTAAGCATTAAAAAATTTCTCGACTTTCTCCTCTATCTATTCTTAATGATTACCCATCAACATGTCCAATAGAAACTCCATTTGTTGCATTCTTGATAGCATTGCTTTTGAAATTTTTTTATTTTTTTTAGGTCTTATAATAGATGTTTTCTTAGAATGTTAGCAAGAGCAGCATGAAGAAATGGAAACTAAAAGTTTTTTTTTGTTAGAGAACCTAAGAGAATAAGAGACAAAATAACATCATCCTTTTTATTGGCATAACATATATATTATAAGGATATATTATGACTAAGATGATGGAGACTATGTTCAAATCTTTATTTGGAGGAAGTCATAAAGCTTATGCTTTTGGGTTTCAAGATCTGATTTTCTAGAGTTTCACAAATAATAACTCTTGATGCAAAAAAAAAAAAAAAAAAAAAAGAAAAACAAATTTCAAAGCTCTCTTTACAATTTCTTGACAATTTAGATCTTTATTGAGTATTTATCTATGGTTTGCTTCTGTCTTCAAAAGTTATTTTATGAACAAAAATTTAATAAGTCATTTTTTCTAATATTTTTTGGATGTTTATTAAGAATTATCCCCTCTTATGTTTTATCATTTGATTGATTAGTAATTGAAAATGAAAGTAAAGTAGCCTTTGATTTTTTATACCCTAAACAATGATTCTTGTTCATTCATATTGAATAACCAATATTAAATCTCCTTCTCAATCCTTTTCTCCTTGGGCTTCAATTCAAAAGTTGGAGGAGGCAATAACTATTATTAAGAAATACACAATAAATTAATTGTGATGTGATGAGTTGTTTTTCTGTTAACTTTTTTTATGAGTGACATCATATGAGCTCAATATAAACTAAACAAATTATTAACTAAAAAAGTATATGTTATTCAATTAGAGTTTTTAGTTGGTGTGTAAAAATCATAATTTATTATCAGTATTAAATGGCCTTTTCGTTATCCCAAAATAGTGCAAAAAATAAATAATAATATTCATTGTTAGGTAAAACTTTGCTGTTAAAGGCATTGAGCCAACCAATTGTTGCATTTAAAAATCAATTTTGTCACAAATGTTATTAATTAATTCGAGCCCAAACATGACTTAAATGACCTTTTAAACTTTGAGAATTGTTCTTCAAACCCAATGCTTCTTTTGTTTTTGATGTTTTCCAAACTTGAAAGCACATGCTTGTAATTTTTTCATTATAGTCCAAAACAAAAGAACAATTTCATTTTTCAACTTCTAACCATTTAAGTTATATGCTAATTAATTCAATAAATAACTTGTCTTACACAAATCATAATTTATCTTTCAATCTAATAAGGGAAAATTTGTTCAAAATATATCATTCACATAACTCCCATTTTTGTATACCTTTATAGAATTGTAAATATGATACAAATTAAAATAATTTAATTAGAGTTTAGATAGATCTTGTTAGTGGCAATAATTAATAATAATGTTTTTATAAAAAGAATAATTTTAGTAAATATTATCAAACTATTCTCATGAAATACAAGAAAATAAACAAATGGCTAATAAATTCATAATAGAAACAAAACAATAAACAACAAAGTCACTAAATAGGAAAAAAATTACAATATTTGAACCAAAATGCTTTTTCACTCTTTATGTTAAGACAAAGTATGATCTAAAGCACTAAAATTGGAATGTTGATGCAAAAAATTGTCTTATTTTTTGTTCAATTAAGTGTATTATTTTAAAAATCATTTGAAACTATTATGAATGGAAATTAAAAACATTGAATTTTTATTGTAAAGTTCTTATTGGTGATGCATTTGAAATTATTTCATTGTTTTTTTACTTAATATTATAAGATTGCTAAGTGAAACTCACAAAAGAGAACATAAAAAGAAAATTTTTATTTAAAGGACAAGATATTTCCTACTAAAAAAGATTTTAAAAACAAATTATTCAATGCAATTAATATATAAAAGTTGACAAAATAGTTGCATTTGCTCTTGAGATAACCCACAAGGTTTTGTAGAATTCAAAATGGCATTTGATGAGAGTTGAATTAGGTAAGAAGCTTAATTAAATCTTTAAAAATAGATTTCTTTTTTATTTTCAAATGAATTTAAAATTTATAGAATAACTATCATAACTTTCTGTTACTTATACATAAAATATTTTCATTTAATTATTTTTAGATATCATTATAATAATTTTTTAGTTATAAAAATCATCTTCAAATAGAATCAAAGAATGATTTTATTAATCTTCAACATACAAAATATTTTTAGATCAACTCATCAAAACTTGTTAAAAAGATCTCGTCTTTGTTAATAGATATGCACTACTTGCAAGAAAGACAAAATTAGGCTTGAAAAATATTTATTTAAAAAATTGACAAAATTATTACCAAATCAATACTCTTAACTTCACCACCTCCCTCATTCCTAGATAATCACTTTGTATTCCTTATGAGTCGGTGACCGGGAGGTGAGAATAAGATGGGAACGGAAGCTCGAATGACCTTTGGGTCCTACGCACACTTTTTGTTCACGTGGTATCGTCTCGTCCAATGGCATGGGCCCTACTGCCAGCTCAGCGATGACTGTCAACAGTCGTTTGTTTTTAAATTATTT
The DNA here is from genome assembly GCA_023846275.1 of Vanilla planifolia. Taxonomy (NCBI): domain Eukaryota; kingdom Viridiplantae; phylum Streptophyta; class Magnoliopsida; order Asparagales; family Orchidaceae; genus Vanilla; species Vanilla planifolia. The sequence continues at coordinate 4,813,783 of CM043877.1, forward strand.
CTTAAATGTCAAACAGTTTTATATAAAAGATATATCATTAGCAAAATACTGATTTCAAAGAAATAACAGAAAAAGTATTAGAAAAAGAGTTTAGTATTATAAAAATATTTTTTTATAAATTATTTATTATAATTTAGGCAATTTTTAATTTAAAATTAAAATGGCTTAAAATATGATTGGCAATTGGATAAATTATTAATATTATTTGGTTTATTTTAAAGCTCGTTTCAATGATTTATGTACATTTCATATAAAAAATTAAAAAATCATAAATTGTCATCAAATACTTAAATTATTATATTCTAAATTTATAATATTCAAAAAAATAATATTATCTTTATACATATATTTTATTCCAAAATTTATATTTTAATTATGTTTTAAATCAAATATTATTGTTTTTAGACAACATTATAAAATGAAGTTTGTAAGGCCTAACTTCCTAACTATAAATTATTGTAAAAAATGATTTTATATATATTTTGTTTCTTGATTTTTTAAATATCAAGTTTTATCTGCACTTAATCAAACATAATGTTATGTTGAAACAATTAAAGTCAAAATGATCATTTCTCATGTTTCTTGTATCATAATTGGATGGCTTAATAATAATAATTCAAAAGGCATTTTTATATTTACAAGCTAAATCAATCAAAATAATATTTCAAATAGATTTACTACATAATAAATTAACAAAATAATTACATCATTGTTTTAGTAATGTTTTCAACAATTGCATTTCTACCCCAATATTTCAACAAATAAATAAAGTTATATATTTTGTTTAATAAAATGACTAATTATGAAAAATAATTAAAACAATCTTCAATTTGTTTTTTTAATAAAAAGAGATTTTTTAATATTGCAAAGGTATTTTTAAAATATGATTAAATAAACACTCAATTATAAACAAACAAAGTTATTTTAAACTCTATTTTAATCAAATATGTTTATTATAATATATTTTTGAAAATTTTTTTTAAACATCATGTTATGATTGCAAGTTTGCAGCTTACGTCTACACAATTGAAGTCAAAATGATGATTTATCTTGTTCCATATATCATAATTGGATGGCTTAATTATAGTAATTCAGAAGGCACTTTTATATTTACATGCAAAATCAGTAAAAAATAATATTTCAAATAGATTTATTGCATAATAAATTAATCAATGATCATATAGCTTTATATATAATAATAATTTTAAAAAACATATATTTTTTGTATAATAAAATGACTGATTATGTAAAATGACTAAAACAATATTCTTTATAGTTTTAATTTTATAAAGATATAAAATATGATTAAATAAATACTCGATTATGTTATGTTCCGTAACACGTATTTATAAAACAAATTAAACAAACAAATAAAAATTATTTTTAAACTCTATTTTAATAAAGCATTTTTATTATAATTTATTTTTAAAATTTATTTTGAATTTTTTTTCAAATATTTTCTAAGCTTATAAGACCGTATGTGCGAAGAAATGCTAGATTTTTTTCGAAGAAAATGATGGATCACAAATAATATTATGAAAATAACTCTAAAATTATAGAATTACAAAAAAGAAAAGTTTGTGAAATTAATATACAAATTGAACAGAGATTAATATTATTTTTTATTTTCAAACAAAAAGATATCGTAATTGATTAATATTTCATGCTTCGTCCCTCCCCTTCTGGCGCCTAATTTTGTATTTTTTTTTTATTTTTATTTTTTCCACAAATTCAAACTTCTGCTGCGGCATGGTTTGTCCTCGCTAAGCTAAACCCAAGCTTCCGTCGACGGAAAGTAAGCCAAGAACAGCAATTCATCGGAGAAACGTAAACAAAACCCTAGCGGGATTCGTGTCTGCCTCGGATTTTCCTTCCTCGAGCTCGATAATGGCGGGCATGGAGGGGACCACCTTCGTCGCTTTTCCAATCTTCTTCGTATAAGGATTCGAACACTCCGCCTTTCGCTCTTTGCTCACATGAGGGTCGCCCGTTTCGCAGATTATCCATCGGGTTGGGCTTTTGTCTCCCGCTTCTATCATCGGTTGCATCAATGCCACTCTTGCAAGCAAAGTTGTGAGGTCAACATCGGTGTACGAGTTTAGATCTTTTGCTCTTGGATTTCTTCCAAATGGGAAGGCGAAGAAATGCCCGAATGTAGAGGGGTTCGTTTATCTCATTCTCTTCTCAAAGCTGGTCGTTGATCTAAGGTTCGAGATGGAAGGTCGAATGTTGTCCAAGGGGATTCTGCTGCTATGGTTCAACTTTCTCTCAATGGGATTCGCCGAGCCTGAGGCGGACAAGGAAGCACTTCTGGATTTCCTTGCTGGCGTCACGCACGGCTGCGCGCTGAACTGGAGAGACAACACGTCCGTGTGCAAGGAATGGAGTGGAGTTGTCTGCGATCCAGATGGCTCCCATGTCGTCGAGCTTCGTCTTCCTGGTAGGGGATTCAATGGCCAAGTCCCACCCAACACGCTCAGCCGCCTCTCCGGCCTACGAATCCTGAGCCTTCGATCGAACCGTCTATCCGGCACCTTACCCGCTGATTTCTCCAACCTCACCGCTCTAACGGGACTCCACCTCCAGTTCAACGGCTTCTCTGGCCGCCTTCCGTCCGATTTCTCGGCGTGGAAGAATCTCACGATGTTGGATCTCTCCCACAACGCTTTCGAGGGAAGCATCCCCGGTTCCATTTCCAATCTCACCCACCTCGCTTCGTTGAACCTCTCCAACAACTCTCTCTCCGGCCGAATCCCCGAGCTCCTTCCTCCAAATCTTCAATTCTTGAATCTCTCCAGCAACCATCTCGAAGGCAGCATCCCAAAATCGCTTCTGAGGTTCCCTCATTCATCCTTTTCGAGCAATCAACTTTCCCCCGTCTTTCCACAAATCCATTCTCCTTCCCCTCCACCAATATCTCATCCCTTCAAAAGAAACGTCACCGAATCGTCTCTCCTTGGGATCATAGTAGGCGGCTCTGCTCTTGCATTCGTGGCCTTTGCCGTTCTTCTGCTGCTCTGCTTTTCCAGTAAGAAGTACGGGATTTCATCCCCGAGGGAGGAGAAGGGCCACGACTCGTCCGAGAAGAGGGACGCAGTAAACGAGGAGGAACACAACCGCCTTGTGTTCTTCCAAGGCTGTAGCTCCGCGTTTGATTTAGAGGACTTGTTGAGGGCCTCGGCCGAGGTACTTGGAAAGGGGAGTTATGGGACATCATACAAGGCCGTGTTGGAGGATGCGACGACGGTGGTGGTGAAGCGTCTGAAGGAAGTCTCCGTCGGGAGGAGGGACTTTGAGCAGCAGATGGAGATGGTGGGGAATATCCGGCACGACAATGTTGTTGGCTTGAAGGCTTACTACTTCTCCAAGGATGAGAAGCTCTTGGTGTACGATTATTACAGCAAGGGGAGCCTTTATTCCATGCTACATGGTACGTAAATTCTCCGTGCTTGCACTTCATTCAATTATATAGAATTTATTCTATATTGAAGCATGTAATGATGTCCGTTTTACAGGAAAACGAGACGAAGGGAGGGCAGAGCTAGATTGGGAAACCCGGCTGCAAATAGCCATCGGAGCTGCAACGGCGATCGCCCACATCCACTCGGAACAAGGAGGCAAGCTTGTCCATGGAAATATCAAGTCCTCCAACGTCTTCCTCAACCACCGCAACCACGGCTGCCTCTCCGACCTCGGCCTCGCCACCATGGCCACCCCTGCCGCCCCTCGTGTACCTGGATACCGCGCCCCCGAGGCCCTCGACCCCCTTAGATCCTCCCATGCCTCGGACGTCTACGCCTTCGGCGTGCTCGCCCTCGAACTCCTCACAGGTAGGTCCCCCGTCGGTACCGCTGCCTCCGGCGGTGGCGGCCGCAAGGAGGCTGTTCACCTCGTCCGGTGGGTTCATTCCGTGGTCCGGGAGGAGTGGACGGCCGAGGTGTTCGATGCACGACTGATGACCTCTCCCGAAGTGGAGGAGGAGATGGTCGAGATGCTTCGGGTCGCGTTGGCCTGCGTCGCGAGGGCGCTGGAGCAGCGGCCCGGCATGGGGGATGTGGTCGCTATGATCGAGGATGTGAAACAGATTGGCGGCGCGAGTACGCCGTCGGTGGACCTGCCGCCCTCCAGGGATAAGGACCAGTACGGGCAAATGGAGCCCGGATTTTACCGTGCCGAACCTACCCGATAAGAGGTGGTTCTTAATGATATTTAGCCAATATTATAGTGCTTTTATAAAATAGATTTTAAAAGTAAATTTTCTGTTTCCATTTTTTAAAAGATATTTTCCACAAATATTTTAAATATTTTATTCCCTAAAAAAAAAAAAAAAAAAAAAAGCAATGTGACACAAATCAAACACTTCAATTGAAATAATGCTTTAATTTCCACACGTAACTGTTTATTGAACCATGAATTGGAGTCATCCTGGAATTTGAGATACAAATCAACAAAGTATTGTAAATAATTGAAAATATTCAAACTAGTTTGGTTTTATATCCTTAAAATTAACTCTTTTATAGATCAGTTTAGCATAATTACTGTGATTTAAAAAGATATTGATGAAATAAAACAAGTTTTTTTAAAAACGTAATTAAAAAAAGGTTTGTTTGATAAAGTATTGTTGAAACATGATTATAATTTTTTTAAAAATGTTTTCTCAATGATAATTTTTTAGAAGGAAGTGTAAAGTAGCCTTAAAATTCTAGAAAAATATTATTTATGTTAAACTTATTTATTTACAACAAGGGCTTGTTTAAAAAAAATACAATGAAATTTATTCAATTTATTAAAAAGTTTGTTTAGATTTAAAAAAATCTTTTAACTTTTTAAAATTTTTGAATATATCATGTAATTAAAATGTAATTCCTTTAAATGTTAGATGATAGTTTAAGATTTTTATTTTTTTAATTTAATGTGTAATTTTTGGAAGACTTTGTTAAAATATATTTTAGTGGGTTCTAAAAGAAAGTAAAAAAAAAAAAATAAAGTTTTTATAAAAATCTCGTTAATTTTTAAGACAAACAAATAAATGTTTTTGAAACTAAAATTAATAATTTTGATGAATTGTAAAATCCAACATAAAATATACCGTAAACCTGGAATTATGCTGCTGTATATGTACCTCTTTCCAGTCCATCGTCGACCTTCGTTTCTTCTCAGAGCAGCTTCGACAGGGAGGAACAAAGAATTCTAGGTACCATTCAACGCTTTCCATTTCTCTCTACACACTTTATCTGATGCTCGATCTCTCGTGTCCGCTTTTCTTGGAGTCAAATCGATCTGAGATTTCGAGGGAATTTTAGGTCTTCGGCCATGGCTTCAAAGCGGATCGTGAAGGAATTGAAGGATCTGCAGAAGGATCCTCCGACATCGTGCAGTGCTGGTATTTCTGTTTTGGATTTATGTATCTCTTCCTCCGTTACGGAGGATATTTGGTTTTAGATCTCGAAAGTTTATGCTGCTTTTGATCTTGTTAAATTTACCCCTAAGATCGTTTTCTCTTAATAGAAGGGGATGCTATTTTTTAGCTTAGTTGTTATAACTTTATTACGTTCTTCCTGCAAAGTTTTAGAGATTTGTCTTTTTTTCTAACTTATTTGATGCATTTGTGCTGTTCTATACCCAATTAGTTGACAGCAGTTCTGGTTGGATGATGATGCTTATACATACATACTGTGACATTTATTTGTTGTTACTGAATGGATGGTTCTGAAAATTGCGCAAGAGCAGTCAAGTGTATGAGCGCTCTTGCATGCACGGGTTCCTGTACAGGGTTGGATCCATAGAGTCTATTTTATGAATCCTCCGTGATTTGTAATTTAGAATGGCTTATGGATGGTAAGCTTTGTCCAGAAGATAAGAAATTATTGTGAAGTTTGAATCTTAAAACTGATAACAAATGCTTTTTGATTCTTAAAGATAATATGTTAGCTTTCTAGATTTTTTTCCACTCTTGGCATTAGTCACGTTGAAATGAAAATTTTCTTTGAGCAAATTTGTGCTGTTTTAGCTTTTGAATGGTATAGATCCCTAAAAGATGATGAAAGTTGAACATGCCCTTGCGAAAGCACTTTCTAATTTCCTTGTTCCATCCATTGGAATGATACATCAAATATGTGTTTTGCACAAATGGAAGGATGGATCAATTCCAAAAGGGCATAGCTTTATTGGAGTATGCTTAGTTTGCTGACATGTGGAAGATCAGTGTACTGGATGATGCATTATTTTTTTTTTTTTTGCAAAAAGTGTGATCAGATCTTGTGGATGAGGTCAAGCCTAAATCCTGGCTTAGCTCCCCGATTATTGAATTCTAATTTTCATCCATGTGGTTTGGTCGCTTTTGATATCAGTGGTTTAATATAATAAAGTATATATTTTTGGATATTATATGCTGATGATTTCCATTTGCAAATTGGTTGTTCTGGATTGAGACGGAGCCAGAATAGATTTATATGAGAAAAACCTTAATAGACCCTCATCAGTTAATCTAATGTGTTAATTAACATATTGAAGTAAGTAGTTTACCTAATTAGCCAAACAAGAAAGTCGAGGTTCTGTTTATTGGAGGAAAAATTAAATGGCTTTTCTTTGCATGTAAATATTTTTAATCCAGAAGTTGTATGGAATTAGAAAGTACATAACATATCAGCTTATGGTTAAACTTTTGCTAGTGCTGCTGCTATATATAGCTTTTGTCTCTGACAGTTCGTTTCTTGCATTTGCAAGCTTGATGCATGTGTTGTGTTTGGTTTAAATATTTGTTTTGTGCTAGGACTATGTGTCATTCTAAGGGTAGAGTAAAAATTAGCATTATTCATGGGGTTGTTATTTGAAATTTTTAGCATTTATGGATTTCTATTACCTTTACCTTGGGGTTGCCATTGTTTGCTTGAGCAATTATTGAACCATAAACCATCTATTGGTCATGTTAATGATGTGAACCTTTTAAGCTATATTTTGGTTGTTTTATAATAAATAAATAAAGGTGCAAAAGCTCCTGTAATTTCATTTTAATTCATTGTGCAATGTCTTAAATGATAAATACTAAGTGGAAGTTCTTATACAATTCTATTGACTTTTAATTTTTACAAAATTTTATTTTGTTGTATAAAATGTGTTGTAGCGTTCGGGATAAATGTGTCAGAAAGTTATAATTTCTTATTTCTAGTTATCTCGTTGTTAGAGTTGGCTTTACTAGTTTTTTTTTTTGTACAAATTAACTCCTGTGTTAGTACTATATTGAAATTGTTCTGAACTTACCAAAATTTTCGAAATTTGTTAGGGCCTGTGGCTGAAGACATGTTTCATTGGCAAGCAACCATTATGGGACCACCAGACAGTCCTTATGCAGGGGGTGTTTTTTTAGTCACGATTCACTTTCCTCCAGACTATCCTTTCAAACCACCCAAGGTACTTTTGTTTGTATGCTTTCTATCAGATGAGTACCAATATCAATATTATTATTGCATGTACTTTTGTTTTTTTATTCTCATATGACATCTTTGTAATTGTAGTTTTGTTTTTTAATTTCATATTTTGTGATTTTAGTTTCAAAAGCAATATTGTTTAAACTCTATGCTATTGTATATGTTTGATTTGTTTTCGTGGTTGATAGCAATTGTTATGTTATTGCTCAATTTTGTGAGCTACTTGTTAATACAAATTATGGATCCATCGGAGTAAAACAAAAACTTAGTTTTGTTGAGATCAAGAGGATTACAAAGCAAAGGTGAAAAAAAAGCTTGGGATCTTCACAAGTCGAGGATGAATAAAGAAGAAACAGAATGAGATAGCCTATATTGAAGAGAATACAAGGAGAGAAGGAAGATAGAATTCTTGATTGACTACCTTACTTCTTTTTGAACATCTTATAAATCAAAATCGTAGGATTAAATCTAACTAGAGTAGCTCAATGCTCAAGTTGGACCTGTTGGGGGTTCTACTTATAACTGAAACAATTGTTGACAAAGGTTAAACACACTCTCACATTTAGGGAATTGCAATTGACATTTGATTGTAACGTCTTATTTGTCTAGGGTTTACATATGGCTTCTATTGGCTTAACTATGTCAGCCATACAGCTAGAGTAAGGTACTTGACTATTGATGATGTAATTGAGTTAGTTGTTATTACCAAACTTGTCATAATTGAATCATTTTATTTGAGCTTCATGTGTCCAATGATTATTTGATGAAATTGGATCTATATTGTTTGATGAAGACTGTCACATGGTATTCACACAACCTTCTATATTTATGGCTGGCTTTTGACACATTACTCTCAAGGAACTAGCCTCTAGAAGCTATTGTTGAGAGATTAGCCATGACAAGTTGATTTTTAGGTATAGGGATTGATTGATTGACCTTGAGAAATTGGTCTTGAGAAGCTAGTTTTGAAAAGCTGGATTTGAAAATCTTGTCTTGAGAAGTTGACCTTCAGGGACTGGTCTTGATGGATTGACCTCGAGCCATTCATATTTATGATGTTGTCAAAATTTGAAGCAATGTGGGATTTGATGGATAGTCTTTTATTTTTATCATTGTGGATTTTTCTCCAATGTCTTATTCTAATGGTCTTCGATGTTCAAAAAACTATTGCCATCATCATTTTTTATCACATCCAACTACTATGGATTGGTATGTAGGTTGTCCTTTGTTCAATCATTTCGAGCATATTGTAATCATTACCTCGTTTTCTTTTTACAACTTATGGTATTTCTATGTGCAGTTTATCTTTTTTCATCTTATACCTTTCCATTGATTCTATGTCACTTGTCTATTAGTGCATCCTTTGCCTAGTGTTTTATGTGCTCAAACATTGTTTTTCTATCCAACATCACGACATGTTGACTATGCTTCTCTCGACCTTTTTATGATACGAACTTAGTTTTCATGCATAGCAACCTTGGTGATTTTATCTATTTTTTTTTGCTCTACCCTTAATTGTTTCCAACTACATGTGTTCTAATACCTTTGTTCTTGTAGCATCATTGTAATATCTTTTCCCTTTATGTTTTGTCTGATTAACTTCTTGATCTCAAGCCAATTTGATCTTGTGTCAAGATTGAATTAAAGTTTTTTTCTTTGATCTTGAATAATTTTATTGATTTGGGCTAAATTTGTCTGGTTGATTGCCGATTCAAATTCAATCGGAGATTAAGTCAATCTTGTTTTGAATTAATTTTAAAAATTTTCAGCCAATTTGTTGATCATAAATAAATTTGTACATGCAATCGAGTTAAATGTGCTAACTTAAGGCATTATATTTCCAATAATTAATTTTTGTGTGCCTAAATTTGCTTAAATTGATAATTATATTAATATATTTATAGATACATAGTTATTTGATTTGGTTTCAAGCGAGTTCTATTTGTCCTAGGCTTGACTTACAATTGGCTCTTAATATTTTGATTCAAGCTGAGCAATTCTCATAATTGACTTAGTTGCATTTTAACTTGAGGTAAAATTCAATCCAATTTTCAACCATTCTTTGTTCTTCAAGCTAATTTAACAGTACTATATTCAGTTTTTGGCTAAAATTATCATATCTTTATTTTCGAAACATTTTGTTGCTCCAAGTAATTACTTGTTGGGAAATATTAATTATTAAAGCAGTGGCATTTATTAACAAACAGTTGTTTGATATGAAGTGTTACTGTGAACTAGTAAGTTTTGGGAGAAGCTTACTAGTTGCTCTTTGATTAAGATTTTCCTTTAGTCATGACTAAACTGTATTGCTTTCTAGAAACATTTTTGTGAATTATGTTTGGATTGCCGTTATGACTAGAGATTCACATTACTTCTTTATTGTATTATACCATGGTTTTCACGAATGTGCAGATTGACATCTTACAGCAAAAATTTAGGGTTCATAACTGATCTTTTTCTAGGTTTTATTATAGAAAATGTTGTTTGGATATTCCGAAGTGGAATGCACCGGGGCTCCTGGTTAGCCTATGTGACTGCCTTTTTTTATTTAGGTTGCAGGTAAAAGCTCGTCTTGCTGTTAACCCTTCTGTTAGTTTGCGAAGCAAACGCTGTGACTGCTTATTCTTTGTCTACCTCATCTACAAATATTTTACTATGGAACTTCATTTTTGATATAACTCTAGGCATACGTGATCATGCGGGATGAACACGTGTCCTTAATGATATGCTAGTTTTTTCTCTGCATTTTTGACTTGAGTTTTGGTGTTTTATGTTAATAATGTGCAACTTCAAACAGTCAAAATTTGCTGGGTATATAATTTACTACTCGGTTTTAGATTTTAATTATTGATAAAGATGTTTTGTGTCTGTTTTGATGAATTTCGTTTTGCCCTAACAGCTGTTTACTGAATTTGTGAGTTTTTTGCATCCTTGCTGATTGTCCCTGACTTTTATATGTGAATGTTGCATATTTTATGGATGCATAAAAATACATTATTAGTTCCATCATTGATTAGCTCCACTATGTTCACTGGCCATTACAGCTTGTTCGTTGAATTTGTAAGCTCTTTACATCTATGCTGATTGTCCCCAACTTTTTCAAGTGAATGCTGCATATTTTGTGAATGCATAAAAATTCCTTATTAATACCATTGATGATAAGTGCTACTATATTTACTGGCTGTAGTATAAAAAAACTACCGTACCAGTTTGTGTTTGCTAAATCCTATTAATGATTTATCTGTTACAAGTGGTATTGAACCTTTCTGAGCTTCAAACGTTTTGGTTAATTTTTTTCATTGTAGAGCATGATCATTCTGATCCATTCCCTCTTAATTAAAAATTATTTTCATCCTTAATCTTGGCAGAAATTCTATACATAATTGCTGGTTAGTTGTCATTGTTGGTTTCAAACTCTAACAGAAATACCAAAATCTTTGGTGCACCAACATCTTATATGCATCTTTGTATATTTGGGAATTTGTGCCATGTTTTAGGGAATGATTGTTAATTTTATGTCAAAATATGATAACTAGATTATGGGAATAGCTATTGTATGAAATCTTCAACTAAGCTCACTGGCGCCTAAGGGACAATTGTGGAGCAGCTTACATTGACTCATAGCTTCATTGTTTGCTAATCAGCTTTCTCTATTTTCCCATGCTATGCATGTAAGATATAGACTTTATTTAATGTTTTTGGCTGAGCCACTACATCTATTATAAGTAGTACATTTGAGATGTGTTGTCAAGTTACCTTGTGGTCATTCATGTTTCATTTAGCATATTAAGACGTCGGTTTGTGTGGAAGCAAGGTATTGAAAGCTTAATTGCATGTCACCTTATCTATCACTTCTCAATCATTGGCAACACACTTGTTACTCAATTTGTTCATATTTCTCAATGTATTGTTAGGTCTATTTCAGGCAATGCAATATAAGGTCATGGCATCATTACCCAGCATAGCCCGAGTGACCAGTTTTTGTGTCAGCTTTTTAATCAAACTAGTTAATATGGAGATTGAGGATCTAGCTTTAATAGTAGATCTTCAAGAAGTTCAATAGAGACCACAAACATGGTCACGTGTGTGACAAACTTGATGTAATATCAGTGTCATGTCAAGCCTATCACATCACTAGTATTAATGTCTAATCGCAACAAATCAGAGCACTCGTTGTTAAAAGTGAGGACAAATCATTATAGGTAGTGGGTGATGGAATAATAAAACACCTTTGTACCTTGATAATCAATCTAATTTTTTTTATTACAACAAAATAAAGTACATACATACTTGTTCTGTAGTATCTTAAAAAATATGATAACAAAAAAAAATCAATACGTATAAAATCACTCACACACTTCATATACTACTCTAGGGATTCTTTGTTTGTGTTTCTGTGGTGTAAATAACATATGTATGATCAATAACATATTAAAATCGATAGCATGATGTCAATATGACACAAAAAATGCTCAACTTATGAAAACATGCATAACAATATGTTGTATACATTAAATGTGCACACACATCTTTTGCTCTTTTAATTCATGTTATTTCTTTTTTAATTTCTTTCATTTATTTTATTTTATTTTATTTTTTTATATCTAAGCTCCAAATGTTTTTCATAAAAAGTACGCCCATATCCCAATCATGTGTCATCTCATTTGTGGTATCTCATCATTTCTAGACCTCTACTCATATGTGTGCTCGTAGGCATAATTGTTCAATAATATCTATCACATATCATCTTCATCCTTCATCCCTACACTTAATGCGAATGGTATTAGAGGAGGTATCTAATGTCATCTCATCTCGTAGCCCGACATCGAACTAGTGCTTATGATGCCTAGTATCTTATGTTGGTGCTCATCACATCTCATAGAATATCATACCTTGGTATCAAACCAATGATTATGACACTTAGCATCTTATGCTAGTGTTTATCTTGTAATGTCTAGTATCCTATGTTGGTGTTTATTATATCTCATGAAATCATAGGGATAAGTTTAGAAAAATTTCATTTTTTATTTTTATTTCTTTTTTATAAGGGTGTTTAACCTTGTTATTTTTACCACACATCATTTTATTTGTTTATCTTTTATTCTCTTTTCAAGGTATATTATAGTTTTACATTGTGTAATATATGTATTATGAATATTATGTCATAATTTACATCATATCTATTTACATCATTAATACTTAAATTTATTTATATTTGTTTCAGATGATTTCTCATTTTTTTTTTAATTTTTCACAAAAAAATTATAATTTATTTAAATCAATTTCTACAGTTATATATATCAGCATCAACTAGATATTGTAATTTAACCATCATAGTAAAGCTTTTTCTTGTTGATAGAAGTTTTTCTTTCCTAGTAAATATTTTCTTCGCATAAAAGTTTCTAATTTTTATTTTACTAACACTAAATTGCTACAAAATAAACTACAACGTTTATTTCCATTTTTTTGTTTTATTTTATTTTATTTTTCCTAAAATAATCTTTGTATGAGTTTCTTACTCCTTTTTTGTTTTTTTTATCTTCTATGCAACTTTTCTTTTCTCTTGTTCTTTTGTTTAATTTTATTTTATTTTTTGGATTTTTCTTTTTTTTTTTCGGATTCCCCTTTTTTATTGGTTAATGGTGAAACAACACGCACACATGCTTGTCGGCGGGAACCCAAGACTTCTCGAAATAATGCATGCAATGGGAAAATTTGAAACCAAAGGGAACTCTCCTGTTGCATGCCAAACAAACCAAGAGACCGAAGGTAAAGCTGTAACAAGAGCTTATCTTCAATCTGATCCCTTTTGGGTTTCGAATTGTAGCCCTCCTTGGAATTTTTGCGACGGAAAACTCGCAGCCTCAATGATTAAGGTTTTGTTCATTTGTCAGGCGTTCCTTTTCGATTGTTAAATCCCTTCCATGATGATTGTTTAGTGACTGAACTTTTTCGATTCACCCCTTGTAAGCATCGCCTCTCATTAATCCGAATTGTGTCGGGGTGAGGAGTTATGGGAAAATAACGAGGTGTAAGGGTTTCGAGATATTTTAAATCCCGATTTCTTTTTATTTTATTTATTTATTTATTTTCTTATTATTTTAATATTATTTTCTAATAGTTTTAAAAATTAATTACAAATTAATCAAAAATAAAAAAATTATGTGACAATAACTAAAATTCGTTGATAAATTTGACTTATTCAAATTTATATTAACATTTCAATTTTAATTATTTAATACTTATTTTACCAAATACAGAAGAACTCGTACCTTTCAGTGCTTACGACGAGGAGTCGTTACAATCAGCCTCTTATGGAACCATCCAAAGTGGATGTCAAATAATCAGGTCCGAGATGGTTTTATTAAATGAGAGAAAGTTGGAAACTAAGGGAGGGTGATCTTGAATGACTTTGTTTTGTTTGGATATTGAGTCTAGTTTTACTTTGTTTTTGACTTAAAGCTTTTGCAAATGTATGATTGCTCACATGGCTTTGATAAGCACCATCTTTGATATTGCAAAGGGAGTTCATTTCGCTCTTTTTAGATGTTTTTAATTAGTAGTATAGGAGCTTTGCATTTTAACATGGGTGAAGCATATTCCTCTTTAGTTAACTTGGGTGAGATTGAATCTCATTTACAAGAACACAAAAGAATCTTCATGTGAAGCTGTGTCTAAATGCATCGTCATGATCATGTTACTGAAGTGGTCTTTCTACTATATTTTAAGAAATGAAAGGTGCACAATTTTGCATTTCAGGTAATACTGAATCATCAAAATGATTGTAAAAGCACTTCAATCCTAATGCATTATGCTTGTGAATTTTGAATGCATTAGAGAGAGAATGAGATAAGAGATGTAAGATATTTACCAACCACAAGAGTTGGGGTAAATTGTGATTGTTTAAAATTTCTTTCAATAAAACAAGTGATACTAACCAAAATAGTAATAAAATTGTATTTTATAAAATCTTCATTGGTATTTTAACACAAGTTATTGTTTAATAAAAGAAGTGGAAATGAATAATAATAAAGAAGAATGTTCAAAAGAGTTTCAAGTGGTTCGACCACCAATACAAGTGGGGTAAATTGTGATTGTTTAAAATTTCTTTCAATAAAACTAGTGATGCAATCTAAAATAGTCAAAAACTTGTATTTTATAAAACCTTCATTGGTATTTTAAAACAAGTTATTGCTTAATAAAAGAAGTGGAAATGAATAATAATAAAGAAGAGTGCTCAAAAGAGTTTCAAGTGGTTCAACCACAAATACAAGGTCTATATCCACTTCTAGTTAACCCGATTAGGCTTCCCTTAAAACAGTGTCTTTTGTTAACTAGCAGGTTGGCCACAAACTCTCACAACAGCAATTCAACTGAGCTTACAACCATAGGCCGATTATGATCACAACAAAGCAAACAACACAATCAACGAACAATTGGAATTTTTGAGTGATATAACAAGTAATTATATAATCCACTTACAATCAAGCAAATATAAAAAACAATATGTAAGAACATAGCAATAGAATGAAGTTTAAGAACTACACAACAAAGCTTCTAGATAGCTTCAGAATGAGTATGCAACTTATGCAAAGGAAGTTTTTTTTTAAAGATTTTGTAATGTATTCATTATTCAATTGTAAGTTGAAAACTACTTTTATTTTTATCCTTGATCAATCTCTCGAGATTTAAGGTGCTTTCTCAAAATGACTAAACTATTCGTTACAAATTACAACAGCTATTTATACAAATACGATCCATAGATCATACCTAGGCGATAGACAAATAAAGTTGATTATTCGGACAAGCCATATGTTTAACTTTCATATTTTAGTTACTTAGGTATATCGTACAAACATAAAATGACACTAATCAATCGTATTGCATGATGGAAATTCTTAGCATACTTTTTGGGTTTTCAGCTTTTGGTACAAGATGACCACTCAAATTGTATAAATATGATACATTCATTTTCTAATTTTAAGATGATTTTATGAATCTGTTAAGTGAATCACCATTGTATAATAGTTTATTTAACTAAGTGTAGAACTCTCAGGATTTTTTTGTATGATGCAAGCTTGTAACAATATTATCATGTTTTATTTAACTAATTAAAAC
Source organism: Vanilla planifolia (assembly GCA_023846275.1). Lineage (NCBI taxonomy): Eukaryota > Viridiplantae > Streptophyta > Magnoliopsida > Asparagales > Orchidaceae > Vanilla > Vanilla planifolia. The sequence goes on from CM043877.1 coordinate 4,829,328, forward strand.
TTAATAAAAAGGTCGTACATAGATTGCTGTATTTGTATGACATCATTATATTTTCTTTATTTTCCATTCTTTGAATTATCTGTGAGAAGTGAGTTGTATCAGTACGACATTCTACTTTATATATAATATATGATGCAAAAGTCTTGCAAATACACAATAGAATAGAATAGCGTATATGGACGATACCATGTACTACCAAACAACAATTGGTCATTCCTAATTTAACACAAGGTCGTATTAGTATAATAGAAGACATCGTACATGTCAAACCCAATTACAATTTGATTATTATTTGGATTCTAAGAGGAAATATAAACTGTTTGCATATGAAAAAAAATTCGTGTAAATATGATATTGTAATAACTCTAACTCTCAGAATATAGACTAAAATCACACAAGGCCGTTGCCTTACATGAATGGATTCACACTTCATATAATTTACCCAGATGACTATTGTATTTGTAAAATGATGTCTTTATACATGTATGATGCCTTTACAATTTTAAATGTTTCTTATAATATAAGCAAGAAACTAAATCATATAAATATGATATTGGTCATCATATTGTATAATTATGAGCCAGATAATAACAAAGGTTGATGTAAACTCTATTTCTTGATTCTTTGCTCATGACTTAAATATAAGATGTTCTATATAAATTGGTGTATTCATTCAAGTGTTAATTAAGATTAATATAGAAAATAAGAATGAATAATCTAATCAGAATGTATGCATGAATAGTGTATCCTAAGTGTCACAACAGAGAACTGTAGGTATTAATGTTCTAATCATAATAAGGGGAAATAAAAATTATTCATAAAGGTTGCTAATCATTGAGAGTTAAAATTCTTCATGGGTTAATGCATTGTTTGAAGTTCTTTACCTTTGAAGTTCTCATGAGTAAATCTTCTAATTCATGCTATGTAATACATTTGAACATGTCTCTTTTTGGAAATATTAACTCAAACAAATTATTAGAAACTATTTATTATATTATATTTTAGATTTTATATTTTAAATAAAATAAAACATAAATTATTTTAAATAAAATAAAGTATAAATAAATTTTTTTTATTAAATAAATATTACACATAAGGTTAACAAGAGATGTGGGGCAGAGCTATGAGTAGGAGAGAGGTTTTTGAGAAATAGGTGAAAAAGTACCAGAAAAGAGTGAGGGTAAGGTATGTTCTAGTATTGATTATAACATAGAGGCTATTTTAAAGGAACTCCAGTTTTTCATTTTATGATGCTTAGTAATACTATATATTTTGTTTGTTTTGACCAATGTTAGCACCATAGTTTTTATTATATGGTCAGTATTTTGAAAATTTTAACATCGATCTACTTAATAGAAATTCTATATAAAACCATTAAAATACATATTTCTTCAGAAACATGAAATTAGAGATGTCATTTGGGTTGATTGTCTTTGATTCCCATTGGATTTGGGAATCAACCCGAGTTACCTTAGTTTCAAAACTTATAAACTGGATTCTGAACCCATGCGAATTAAAACCGGGTATTTATGTAAAAGGTTATAACTGGCTTGGATTAGGTCTATTGCATTTTTTCAATTGTAGCATTCGTTTAAAATAATAGTATAGCATCACATTGTTTTAGTTATAATACCTTCTAATTTTAAAGTATATCATACTTTATTTATTTTTGTTTACAAAAATAGCCCATTTTGTTATAAAAAAATTGATTAGATTGACTTCAAATTCCTGAATATTGGAACTGAGAACAACTTGAATTTAATAGAAGTAAACATTAATGAACCAATAACTAACCCATTAAATGTTGGTTCTGGATAGTATCTCATTTCTATCTAACCCAATTTGCACCTCTATTTCACATTGTGCAAATGTAGTGGTGATGAAGGACGTGGTTTTAGAATAAAAAACGTGAATATGCTTTGATAGTGCACTTTACATTGCTTGGTTAGTGAAGGGAGGGTTTGGGGTATGGTCTTTGTAATACCTAGAGCGCATCAAGTGGTCATTGATGCACAGTTTAACTAAGCTCATGCTAGCATTGTCAATTTGTTGGTGGTTGAGCTTTCAAAGGGCTTTAGCATTGTTTTCATGTGCAATGAATTGCCATTATTAATTAGTGTCATACCCACATATAATTTTTCTTTCTTTTTTTCCTATTTATTCAAGCAGTTACGTAGGCATCATTTATTCCATCTTTTACTTCATTCCTTAAAATTGTTTTTATTAAGCTAATTGGCAGTGCTGCACTGACATTTAAGCTAAGATGTCATCGAAGACATCATAGCCTTAAATATGGTACTTAAATATGATGCAGATCTAAAACAAATTTTTTTGTATACGGTAGAATATGCTTTTATCAGCAGAATGACTTTGTTGACTTATTAGTAGTTCTTTTTACTGTGATTCTTATCTTATTCAACCGACTAGCTTGCTTAACCGTAGATTTGATTTTTGTACATTCTATTATGATAGGTTGAACTACTGGGAAATAAAGAAAGAACACAACTTGCCTCAATTTTCTTTGTTATGTCAAGATGTTAGTTGGAGGTTTACGATAGTCTTATTAACATATAGACTTCATAAGTTCTTTGAAGTTACATCTTGCCGTGCTTCATATATTCTTCTGAGTGGTGTTTTATTTCCCTGTTATCGACATTGGTGCATTCTAGTAGTTTTGTTTATGCTTGAGTGCCTTAGTTATGTAAGTTCTTTTTTAGTTCATCTATGGTGTTGTGCTACTGTGAAACGAATATTCTTTTGTATTTTTGCTTGATTTTTTTCGTAGCTGTAAGTTGCTGAATATCTCTTTCTTTCTTCCAAAGACTAGTGCTTTGGTTTGTATTTTAAATGCACTCATGAAAGTCCTATTTTGCTCACACCTTGCTAAGGGTACTAATTGACTTGGGCTTCCATCTAATGCACTGAGCCTTTCAATTAGAGTTCATCTCAATTGAAGTTAAAACATAAAGCAAAGGTCGACAATGATTATGTGGTTATTATTAGTTTCTGAAAATTTTTCTTTATGTGAAATTTGATGGATCGCATTTAGTAAATGAGATACTAAAAAATTTATGGACTTTCTTAGATTGTTTTTAAATAATTTTGAACATCTCATTAAATGCCTTACACACCAGCTCATTAGCTCAATGACATTGAAGCAATGGGTAGTTAATCTTGAGGAATATCTTTATCTTGTAATTATTGACATTGTAATGGCAAATAATAAAATGGTCGACCCTCAGAGGTGAGGAGGTCACTTGGAATGAAGCTTGGAGCTGTTGGGAGGTGGTAGCTTGAGACGGAAGGGAAAAACAACAAAGGAAGATCAAAATCTTAACTGTTTTTGGACAGAAATGGGGATGATCATTGCACAAAGAAAGAAGGTGAATTGTGGGAAGTTTTGAATACCGAAGTTGGAGCTTTTTGAGGGAACTAAGAGCCCTCAATATTTCAAAACAATCTGAGGTTAATGGATTAAGCTTTGGACCCAAAAAACAAGGCCTACGGTGAATCCCTGATAAATTGGATAGCCTTTGGTTCAAGTCTTCAAAATCCCTATTTAGAGTGATCGCTAGAGAAGTGTTAAATATCCAAGTTATGGAAAGAGAGATGAATTATGGACCTACCAAATTTCATGCAATTTGTAGTATGTTTGTTAAGGTCAAATATCATAATGCAGAAAGCACAAAGGAAGATCCACTTTTAATAGTTTTGAGAGATAGAAGGTTTTCATGCACCATAAGCTCTCAAACCCACAAAATCATGTTGTTTTTAGGACTTATATAGCATTGGATCCAGAATAAGGAAGTCAAACTTATTTTTATTTAGTTTTTTTGAAAATCACACAATATAGTGAATGTGGTAGAAGTCCAGCAAGCTAATAGTAAGCTTGAGATTGGCCATGGAATATAATGGAGGAATGAAAAACCAACTTTTGATTATAGCTTTTTGAGGGAAGTAACGTCTCACTTTTTCAACAGGATGTTGACTGTCTCAAGGTGGGATGATAGTTTCAGATCTCGTTTTGCTATCGTGGATAACCATGCAAAGATAGAGAGCTAAGCTTCTTTGCTTTCTTTACATTACAAAAGTGATCAAAAGGTTTTATATACTTGACCTGACCATAATTGATGTATGTAGGCCTAGATTGGCTTCATAGCTTCTCTCCTAAGAAATTCTACAAAAGAAAATAAATTCCTTAATTGGCCTTGTTTGGACAGCCCAAGGCAATTCAATTGCACTGCTTAGGATGACTATTTTTGTCTAGTTGCCTAAAAGTCATTGAACTAACCATTGATTGAAGCCTATCTTTAGGTGATCGTTTGGGATGGTTTTGGAAATGTATCTAGTGATCCAACTAATGATGTGGACCTTAGAAAATCTATATAACTGTTAAAATGCGCACATAAATACTTGGAGCACAGTTAAACATTTGGTAGCTCATGCAAACACCAAGAGATTTCTAGGTTTTAAACTTAACATGTAAACATCTAGTGCATGGATAGTTGCGATAGAGGCATAGGGTTGTAAATGTTGCGAGTGGAAAAAGCTTTATAGATGGGCACATGCGGTTGCATGCAAGGCGAGCACACAAACACGTGCAATTGCTTACAGTGGCAAGCTAGTTGAGGGAATGCGGTGTAGAAATTGTTAGCAAACTTTAAGCATTTGGTTAGCGCTTTTTAAGTGTGGTTAGCATATTTTAAGTGTTTTGTTAGTTTGTTAGCATTTTTAAGAATTTAAATGTTTAAATAATTTTAAATTTTTAATTAGGAACAAACTTTCAAATTAGAAGCAAATATTTGGGAGATTGGTTATTTTTTTTGTTATAAATTGACGTAATTGTTGCTTTGTGAATATGAATTCATGAATGAAAAGTTCATAGTTTTTGTCTTTCCCCTGCTTAAGCTTGTTGCTGTCATTTTCGAATTTCTTCCTACACTTTTATTTCGATCAAAGTGGTATCAGAGCTAGAAGAAGAAGATCGGACGCTACAGCGTTGAAGGGAGAAGAGCGGAGGTATTTTTTTAAAGGGTGTTTTTATTTAAAATGTTTGAAATTGTGCAACAATTCATTCCCAGATTAACGAACAACAACTATTATAATTGGTGTATCCAATTTAAAGCCCTTCTTTGCTCGCCAGACCTTTGGGAGATTGTTATCGATGGCTTTGATGAATCAGATGCTACTGAAGCAAAGAAGAAACTATTGAAAGAAAATAAAAAAAAAGACAAAAAGGTATTGTTCTTAATAATCAAGGGCTTGATGAAGCCACTTTTGAGAAAGCTGTAGAAGCGACTGCAAGCAAAGAAGTTCGGAATAAACTCAACATAATCTTCAAAGTTGTTGAACGTGTGAAGCGTGTACGTCTTCAAATCCTTAGAGGTGATTTTGAGTAATTAAAGATGAATGAAAATGATACTATCTCATATTATGTCTCACGCTTGATTGCTATTGTGAATTTGATAAAAAGAAATGGAGAACAAATCGACGATGTATGTGTCATCGAAAAGATACTTCGTTCTTTAACTCCTATGTTTGAGCATGTAGTAACAGCAATTGAAGAATCTAAAGGTATATGTAGTTTATTTATTGAAGAGCTAATAGGTTCTTTACAAGTGCATGAGCAATGACTAAAGAAAATGTTTGAAGTTGCATTTATTGATCAAGCATTAGAATCAAAACTGAATTTGAAAGAAGAAATTATCTTGAAGAAAGAGAATTCAACTTCAAGGGGAAGAGGACGAGGTTCATATCGAGGACGTGGAAGAGGTCGTTTCTAAAACAGATCTCAATAGAAATTTAATCAATCTTACACTCAACACGGGCATGGGCATGGAAGAAATAATGCTTTTTGAGGTCGAGGACAAGGTAGAAATATTGAATGTTACAATTGTCATAAGTTTGGTCATTATGTTTCTGATTGTTAACATAAAAATAATCAATCAAATTATGCTGAAACATCCCAAGAAGAGTTAATATCTTTATTGGCTAAAAAAGAAGGTAACGAAAGAGAAGATGTATGGTTTCTTGATTCAGGAGCAAGCAACCATATGTGTAGAAAAAAGGCATCTATTTTATTCAATTGAAAATGTGCAAGCACATGTGAGTCTTGGAGACTCATCAAAGTTGAAAGTTGAAGGCAAAAGTAATATAAAACTTTATAAAGAGAATGAGCTTCCAATTATTATTTTAGATGCATATTTTATTTTTGATATTAAAAGTAATATTCTTAGTCTTAGGCAATTGATTGAGAAATGATATATTATACATATGGAGAATAGTTATCTTTTTTTGCAAGATTCAAAAGGAAAGAATATTATTAAAGTAAAGATGTCGGCAAATCGTATGTTTCTTCTTCGATTAAAGTCAACAAGTGAAGTTTGTTATTTGGGACATCTTTCAAATGATTCTTTGAAATGACATCTAAGGTATGGTCACCTTAACTTTAGAGGTTTGAAATTATTGGCAAAGGAAGGAATGGTGAAAGGTCTTCTTTTATTGGATGATCCAAATCATATATGTGAAGCTTGTATAGTTGGAAAGCAACATCGCCTATCATTTCAAAAGAATAATACTTTGAGAGCTAAAAGACCATTACAGCTTATTCATACAGATATTTGTGGTCCATTGGTGACATTACTAATGGAGGTAACAAGTATTTTATTACTTTCATAGATGATTTTAGTAGAAAAATGTGGACATATTTTATTAAGGAGAAATCTTTGTTATCTCTATATTTAAAGAGTTCAAATGCAAGGTTGAAAAGAAGAGTGAGCTGTTCATTCAAAGCCTTAGATCTGATAGAGGTGGTGAGTACACTTCAAATGAATTTATTCAATTATGTAAGCAAGAAGGCATACATCAACTTATCACAAGTTATACTCCACAACAAAATAGAGTGGCCGAAAGAAAAAATCGTACTATCCTTGATATGACAAGGACAATGATAAGAGAGGAATATGCCAAAAGAATTTTGGGCAGGAACAGCGGCATGTTCAACTTATTTTTTGAATCGATGTCCTACTAAGGCTGTGCGTTATATGATTCCACAAGAAGCTTGGAGTGGATATACACCAAGTGTTTCTCATTTTTGAATATTTGGTTGCATTGCATATGCATAGGTACCTAATGAATTAAGAAAAAAATCAGATCATAAAGGTGAAAAATACATACAGCGAGGAGTCAAAAGCCTACAAACTTTACAGTACTTCAACCAAAAAGGTGTTTATTAGTCGTGATGTTGTGTTTGTAGAAGAAGATACTTGGAAATGGAAGGAAGAGAAGGATGATAAAACTATCACACTTGGGCAAGAAGGAGAAATTCAAAATCAACAAACACATTATTTGAATTCTCCAGTAAGCTCTCTCTCAAGAACAACTAATATGCAAAAGACAGCACATCCTATTGACTCGAGCAGAAAGATGAAAAGTCTACAAGAGATATATGGGCAAACTTCTGAGTGTTCTAATCTATTTTGTTATTTTGTTGATAATGAACCCATTTCTTTTGATGAAGCAGTACAGGATATAAATTGGCAAAAGGCTATGGATGAAAAAATAACATCTATAAAAAAGAATAATACATGGGAATTGGTTGATCTTCCTCCTCAAAAGAAACCTATAGGAGTGAAATGGGTTTACAAGATCAAGCATAAAGTAGATGGAACAATGGATAGATACAAGGCAAAACTTGTGGCAAAAGGCTTTAAGCAAAAATATGTTATAGATTACAACAAGGTATTTGCTCCAATGCTCGATTTGATACAATGAAGTTGATTTTAGCACTTGCAGCACATCATGGATGGAAGGTATATCAACTTGATGTTAAATCTACATTTTTTAATGGAGTTTTAGAAGAAATTTATATTGATCAACCTGAATGTTACAAAATTATGAGTGATCCACATAAAGTCTATCGTTTGAAAAAGGCTTTATATGGATTGAAGCAAGTACCAAGAGCATGGAATACTAAGATTGATGGATATCTTCAACTACAAGAATTCCAAATGTCAATTTGAACATGCATTTTACATTAAGACAACTTAAAATAATATTCTTATAGTTGTCTTTATGTAGATGATGTGCTTTATACAGAAAATTCTTTTGAATTATTTCAAGAATTCAAAAGAACTATGCAGCATGAATTTGACATGACAGATAATTGTGAAATGTCATACTTGGTTTGGAAGTAAAGCAAATGACAGATGGAATCCAAATATCTCAAAGAAGATATGTTACTAAACTTCTAAAGAAGTTTAGAATGGAAGATTGTAAATCAGTGGCAACATCACTTGATGTGATAATGAAAATAAGTAGAGAAGGAGAAGAAAAAGACATTGACTCTATTTTGTTTAAAAGTCTTGTAGGTAGTCTTCGTTACCTCACTATCACAAGACCTGATATTCTATATTCTGTTGGGCTCATTAGTCAATATATGAAAAATCCAAATGAAACACATTGGATGGCTGCAAAAAGAATACTAAGGTATATTAAATGAATACTTGATTATGGTTTGTATTTCATTAACTAAAGTGGGACAAATTTATGTGGTTACTCTGACAGTGATTGGGGAGGTGATATAGATGAAAGGAAGATGACAACCAGTTATTGTTTCTTCTTAGGTTCATCAGTATTTATGTAGACATCAACTAAACAAGATGTTATTGCTCTTTCATCTTGTGAAGCATAGTCTATTGCAGCTTCATCAATAGTTTGTGAAGTAATTTGGTTACGAAATTTACTACAGGAGTTACATCATCAACAAGAAGAGCAAATAACTATATTTATTGACAATATGTCAGCCATCAAATTAGCAAAAAATCCAGTTCAACATGAGAGAAGCAAGCATATCGAGACAAGGTATCATTTTCTTCGTGATCATGTCAACAAGGAGATTAGAAGTCTGGTACGTTGCAGTACTGAAGAACAAGTGGCTGATATTTTCACTAAATTGCTTGGAATGAAGAAGTATGAAGAATTACAAAATCAATTAGGGTTGAAGATAATTCAAGTTTGAGGGAGAGTAATGTTAGTAAACTTTAAGCATTTGGTTAGCACCTTTTAAGTATGGTTAGCATATTTTAAGTGTTTTGTTAGTTTGTTAGCATTTTTAGGAATTTAAATGTTTAAATAAATTTAAATTTTAAATTAGGAACAAACTTTCGAATTAAGAGCAAATATTTGGGAGATTGGTTATTTTTTTTTGCTATAAATTGATGTAATTGGTTCTTTGTGAATATGAATTCATGAATGAAAGGTTCATAGTTTTTGTCTTCCCCCTGCTTAAGCTTTTTGCTGTCATTTTCGAATTTCTCCCTAAACTTTTATTTCCATCAGAAACAACAATACCCAAGAGTGATAGGAAGGGGAAAATGAATTTGAATAAGATGAAAATGAAAGAAATGCGAGTGATTTAAGCATAATTTGGGTGAAGGATGGAATGGACAAAATCACAAGAGGGGAACTTGAAGATGGAAGGAGATAAGTATGATTTCACTCACCAAAAAGAATCTAAAAGCATTTCATCAAACTAATTCTCTCTCTCTCTCTCTCATATTTCCAAGCTAAGAAAATTTACTCACATAAATTAGCCCAAATGCTCTTTTTGTTTTTCCAGCACTTGAGAATTTATCCAACTCTATTTTTACATTCATGAGTACTTGGAAAACCATCATTTAGATACATCGTTTGGCTTTTAGACTTTCCACCTTTTTGTTTCTCAACATATGACCTTTTAACTTTTCAAACTTAATAAAGTGCTTCAAGAGACTTCAAAATAATAAAAAAAATGTTAAATTTGGATTCTCATAAATTGTTTTTAAATTTCATTTTCATGACTAGTCCAGAATTGGCCCAAAGTTAATCCAATTGGACCATAAGTATCTCCTTCGTTATAACTTAAATTATGGGTCTATGGTAAAGCCTTGGTTTTGCATTTGTAATCTAAATTCGTATTCAAGCTTAATGATTTGGAACTAAAACAATATATATAATCGTCACAATGCTGTTTTCAATTTTGGTGGTTCTAAATGATGTAGAATTTGTTCTTTAACATTTGGTTTTTGCAGGTAGCCTTTAAGACAAAGGTCTTCCACCCCAATATCAATAGCAATGGTAGTATTTGCCTAGACATTCTGAAAGAGCAATGGAGCCCTGCATTGACCATATCCAAGGTTACTGCTATTTAAAATGAATATATGAAATTAAATTATAATAATAACGTAACAAAGACAAAAAAAAATTATAAAATTTTAGGGGAGGTAAGTCTTCCATTTTGTGCTTTTGTGTGCTTATTAATGTCTTTTTAGTTCATTTGAATTTGACCAGGTCCTGCTTTCCATCTGTTCATTGCTGACGGATCCCAACCCAGATGATCCATTGGTCCCAGAGATCGCACACATGTACAAGACGGATCGGAACAAGTACGAGACCACCGCGAGGAGCTGGACCCAGAAGTATGCCATGGGTTAGTCCGACCAAGTCTAGAGGAACCAACCACTGCGCTCAACAGCCCAAGTAATTGTGCCTCACCCCCTGTTATTTTCCCATACATTGGGAAAGAAATGTTAAATTATTTTTCCTGCATGTTTGTTGCATGAACTCTAGAATTTGTGTGCGAGTTTTTTTATGCTCTTTCTGATCCGACTTAAATTTGAAGAAGGCACTATTTTAAGAAAAATTTACGACGACAATCTCTAATCCAATACTTCTGGAGGTCAAAAAAAAAAAAAAAAGGTAAATTGTCCCTTTCTTATTTGTTTTCTCTGCTCGGTTATTTAATTGTTTATTTACATTTACATTTATTTGTCAAATTAAAGCTTAGTGGATGGAGTGAGAACTTGAAAGCCATGTGTTTCTTTATTCATCTGTTTGCTCTTTCAAGTTAACTGCGTGACAATCCTGTAGCGTGAACTATTATTGTCTAGTTGACACTTTATTCCCCCGGCTTTCGTATTGATGGCGTGCGTTTGAGCTTTTAAAGTGCTGTATCCTTTAGGCAGAGTAGCCAAATAAGTGGCCTCAAAGCCCCGGGAAATGTAGAGCAGTGCACTAACTGTTTCTCCACGTGTCAACCACTTAAAAGCTGAGGGAACATGTTGCGTTTAGTTTTCTTTTTTTTTTAATTAATAGTTGAAAAAATTGCGAGTTTTATTTGTCTTAAGGTTATATTCTTTCTTAGATAATTTAGGTTGTCGTCATCGAGAAGCTCAGAAAATAAACTTCATTTTTTAAAATATTCTGCACAAATCCTGTGGAAGTTGTAAATTAGAAAATTGCGTCATAAATAGAGTAATAAACTCGAAAATTAAATGATATTTTTATCTTTTTTTTAATTAAATGAGTTATTTAAAAACACATTTATCTTGTATATGCATGATCGTCATCCGAATTTATAATCATGTTGTTGTAGTTGTCGATAGGAATTTTTCATTTTTATTTAACATTTATTATTTCTTTTAATGTTTTGATATTTAAATCTGGACATATTTATTCTCTTATGGATGTTGTTGAATTGTTGTTAGATACTTGTTGACGTTATGTAAATGAACCCATCTGCCGAATTTTTGGGTGACTGTTTGGGCAATGCGTGACAAATCCTCTAAACAAACTGATGTGTACTTAATGAATATTAATTTTTTAATTAATATGTTTGTATTAAATAATAGGTGGATCAATTAGTTTATGGTTTTCAAGTTGGAACATGTCGGAGTTTGAGCACCGTTGTCTTTATCTTTACTACTCCGGGAAAGAAAAGTTTGATTGAAAGGTAACTGAAAAATATGTAAACGTTTTAAAATCAAATTATTATTTGATATTTTGGAATAATAATATAATAAAGAATAATAGTTTATGACGGCACAAACACAAATCGCCTTCGTCAACTTTTTAGATATGATAAGATTAAGTTTTTAATGGACTGTGTTGGCTTGAAGTTTGATTTGATTCAATTCAGATGTATGTAATCAAAACTAGTTCAATTATGTGTTGATTTGCAGCTCTTTTGATTTTTTAAAAATTTTTTTTTTATAAATTTGAAGTTATTGTATTTTTTTAGTGCACTAAAATTTGTTTTTTTTGTGATATAAAAAATTTTAGTTAGTTAAAAACAAAATTATTATAAATGTATAAACCCGAGAGTAAAAAAGGTTAATTTTGTTCCATAGAAATCCATATTACATAATAACAACAAGATTTTGCTCTTACTGTTTACACAAAAAAAAAATTATAAAATAAAAAAACTTGATAAATCAACAAAAATATAATAATCAAGTAGCAAACTTTGAGAACAAGAATCAAAAAGTAAAAAAAAAAAATCAATGAAACAAAATACCAATAAAATTTTGATAAAACAATATAAATAATACTAACGACCTACGAGCAAATCAATACAAAGACTTAATTTTATTTAATTTGGATCTCACTATCTATTATTTAACAAAAAATCAACAAAGCCGACATTGCAATTTCGTGTCTTCGTCTGTAATATGTCCTGAATACTTAATTAATTGTCATAAAAAAATATATATGTATAAGCAATACTCAAAATAAATAAATAATATTTTTTTTGTACAACTAGAATAATGTATCTACATAATAATATTTTAGATTTTTTAAATAATTATAGTGATCAGAAACCATCATCAAATGAGTCAATATTGTTTATTTGCTTAATCTTTTGAAGTCGTGGCATAATAGAAGAGTTCCCACAAGTTTGCCTCCACCAAAACTATCTTAGTTCAGGATTGATATTAATGTCCAGTTATTGATTTTTGTAGTGGACATCATTGATTTATAAATCAAGGGTGGAAAACTTGATTTTTACAAAATAATAGAGAAATGTTTGATTTTTTTTTTATTTTGACTAGAAAAATATAACATATTCTTATATTTTATAAAGTTCGTGTTTATTTTTCTAATGAAATTGAAATTTTGTTTTAGCAAATTAAAATTGATTTTTTTAATAATTTGTATAAAAGGAAATCTTTTATATGGCGTACTGATTGAAATTGGATTATTGAAAAGTTGCTTTCTAAACAGCACTCCCAAACACAGAGAGTGAAGGAGGAGAGCGGGAAGCGGCTCGGCTTGTCTCATCCGTCGTTGCCAAGAAAGCGGCCCGGTTCGTCGAATTGGTCGACTCAACAATTACTGTCGTCTTGCTCCCCTGCAAGGCCCGAAGCTGCCCCACAAAAGGAGTTTTCGAAGAAACTCCGTAGTCCCCGACTCTTCTCTGCTTCCAACCGGTAAAGAGAGGACTGCGGTCTCCTCTCCACTCTCGCTGAAGACGAGCTCGACTCGTTTGAGGTCGATTTCTCTCTCTTTCTTTCTCTCTCTCTCTCTCTCTCCCTCTCTGTTTTACACTCTTCTCTGCAAAAGTAGTGTGGGAGTACTGTGAAGATTCCCTGCTTCTCTACCCTTATCTACTGCGCTGCTTGCCGGTTTTGGTCATGGAAGAAACCATCCGTTCTGTCTTGTTTCTTTCTCCGCACGGTGTCTGTCTTCCATTCTCGCCTCTTCTTTCCTCGAAATTTCACGTTGGGGGGATTTCCGCTTTATACAGAGGAGGAAACCCCTCTTTTGCCTTGCTTTCTCTGCTTTTTACCGGAGATCCCTCTTTTTACTCTAGGTAATGCCATTGGATTAATCGGAAATATCAGATAGAAGACGATGGCAGCCCGACGCTTACCTAACGTGAAGCACACGGTTCACATCGACGTTACCTCGAAGCCGCTTGGCCCCACAGTGCTCCGGCCGGAGAGGGATGTCTGCTCCGGTCCCTCGCCTCGCACCCTGCGTTTCTTCTGCGAAGACCTGGACGCCACGGACTCCGACGACGATGGAGAATGCTGCGATGGGCGCCGACGGGTGAAGCGTTACGTGCAGGAGATACGATTCGGGGAAAGGGTTCCCGAACCTTATAGCTGCGCTAAGGTTAATCCCGCTGCCGCCGCTCGAAGGAAGAAGAAGGGCTCAGGTGAGAAGCCCGGGCCGCTTATGGGTATCCCGCGGTTCCGCGGAGTGCGCCGGCGGCCGTGGGGGAAGTTCGCCGCGGAGATTCGGGACCCGACGCGGCGGATTCGGGTTTGGCTCGGGACTTACGACACCGCGGAGGAGGCCGCCAAGGTTTACGATATGGCAGCCATTGAGCTCCGTGGGCCCGACGCGGCGATAAACTTCTCTCGCCCGTCTCCAGCGAAGCCTTCTCCTCCGAAGAAGACCAACTTATCCGAAGCCACCCTCTCTGTCTCCGCCGGATACGACTCCAGCGAGGATTTCCAAAACATCTGCTCGCCGACGTCTGTCCTTCAAGGATTCACCCCTTCAGTTGTCAACCCCTGCGAGCCGGCGAAGCCCTCAAGCTCTTTTCCGGAGGTATTCCCCGGCGAGCTCCGGGTGTTCGAAGAAATGCCTCTGTACAACGATTTCCTCGACCTTGGCGCGCCGGAGCCGATGATTTTGGAAGACTCGGCGACCCAGCTCAGCTTCTTCGCCAACGAATCGGCGGTGGCGTTCGATTTCCTGTCATCGGCGTTTCCGGCCAGCGACGATTGCTTTGGCGATATATCCGATTTGTTTCCTCTCGAGCCCCTCCCGGCCGTTACGAATACTGTTTTCTAAGCGGAAAACGTCGGGTCGGTTTCGTGTCGTTTGTCACGCCGGCGCCGATGTATCGTTGATTTTGTAGCTGATTTCCTTTTTCTTTTTTTTTTTTTTTTTGGGTTTGAAGTTTTTATTAATTAACTATTTTAATATTTGAAAAAGGTAAATTCTATAGTGATAATCGGAAATATTGATTTGGCCTGTCCTGTTTTTAACGGACTGAACACGTGGCCGGGCATCACGGGACTCGGGAATGATGAACCGGTTCTCTCGCACGTGCCACGATAACATCGAATCTTGTGTCGGAATCCCTTTCCATCGGGCCGGCAACGGGCGGGTTGGTTCCGAATTGGGCCTCCTGACCCACAAATATTTTCGAGACATTTAGCTTTGTGGGCATGTGTTAGAACTAATTGCGATAGCAATGAGATTTTAAAAAAAAAATTTAAAATAGATTTTTTTTTAAAAAAAAATTAATATGTCGATTGGTCAATAAAATGTTTTTAAAATCCATTATCGAGCAAAAGTTTAGCCCATCACTCATAAATCAGTTGGGTTTGATAATAAGAAAATATTTATTATGATGTATCGATCTAACAATCTTGAGTTTACCCATCATCTAGGTTGGGCTTAGCAAGGAATTGACACGACCAATCTTGTATGCTTGATGCTAATATAAAACATGTTCATCATTTTTAAATTTAAATTTATGTTTTCACTTCCTTCATGCACTAATCATGAATATGAGATTAGAGATTGAAACTAAATAAATATTATTTTTATTTATTTTCAAGAATTATTAATATAGGTATGAAACTATTTGCAAAGCTTAATATTGATATCTCTAATAGATGATGTTTTCTTGTTGTCACAAACATTGTTAGTCGTCACCTTTGAACACTTTGTTAATTATCTTGCTTTTTTGGATTTAATTTTTTTGGCAATTAACTTACTTTGTTTCATCAATCTTTGTTTAGTTCATGGTCAATCTTTGGCCTGTTAATATAGTATCAAGCCAACATGGTTTGGACCCATGGTAAGCTCAACCCAGTCACTTATTAAGTATCGTTAGGATGTAGTCTAAGATTTTGATAGAACTCTTGTGGGACTAGCCATCTAATTAATTTTTTTTTGTAAGCTCGTTATATTTATACTTTATAAATTATATATCATGAGATATTTTATTTCGAGAGTATGAATATATAAATAAAACAAAAATTATATATGATAAGTAAAAATATAAGCTTCAAAAATTTTGGGATTTATTATCAAAACTTTGTATATGCATTACTCATATATTTTTCATATTTTTTTGATACCACTTGAAAAAAATTTTGCTTTATTGATAATTCATATTTTATTAGTTTTGATAATTATAATACAGACATAATTAAGTAAGTTTGTGAAATTTGATCCTAAGATGAAAATAAATATATTTCTTAAATTATAATAATATGTAGATATTAAAAATTAAATACTCTTACAATAATTACTTTTTAAATTCTTTTATGATAAAATTAATTACAAGTAGAATAATTATTTAAAAAATTACAAAAAAATTGTCTTATAATATTAAGATATGATAATATAATGATCTAATCTCATAATCAAATAATATTTTTATTAAATATTAAATTTATTTTTTCGTCTTTATTCTCATGCAATGGTCATGAATGTGGCGTGGCATACTTAGTTAAATTTAATGATACATTATTACTATTTTTTTTACTTCTTATTATAACACCTATAAACTATTTGTGAACCTTAATATTGGTATGTATAACAAATAATATTTTCTTCAACTTAGAGCATCATCGATCGTTACTTTGATATTATGTTAACCCACTTCCTTGAATTCAAATTTCTTACTAACTTGTCTTTTGTATTTTGTTGGTCTTGTTCAATCCATGATGGCTCCCAAGTTTTCTATAAGTTGGGCTAGGCTAGCTAGAATATTGGGTTCAAGTGAGACTCACCATCTAACTAAAATAAATGTTTTATTATGAGGCTAAGAACACAAAGATAAGAAGGAAGCATGGAGAACTATTGTTGTTTTCCTAAAAAAGTAGCATTAAAATTATTCCGTGGGACTTTGACATGATAGATAAAGTTTTTAGGATTCATGCCAACTTCTCATGTTCTTTATATTTTGTGATGATGTTTGAGAAAATCTTTGATTATTTATATCAATCATTTGGGTTTCATTTTTTTTTGACAATTATAATACAAATATTATTGGGTTTGTAATGTTCGAATATTTGATCATAATAAAGATGTTGATTAGAATATTAAAAATATTAAAAATCAACATATATAAAAATTAAAAAATATATAAAAGAAATCTATATCCCGATGTGATGTTAAGAGATAGGAATACAATGATCTACCCACAAGCAACTAAGGCAAAGTTTTACTTTATTACTTCAAGTAGCTACTTGCTTATTGACCTAAGTACATGAATTCCTATTTATCTATGGTAATATCTTATGGAACCCTAATTTTTAGCAAAAATAAGCTTAATATTGACATTATTATAATGCTTAAGTCATCTATTATAATCAACAAATGTGTTGTTGGTTTTTCCTAATTATGTATTTCATATAACATAATTTTTTCTTTTTATATCCACTAAACATTATCCTGTACATGTAAGTGTTTTGAAATTTCAAACATAAATATAATAATGTTTCTTACAATGAAGATTAAAAGATATCTTTTAATTGAGAAAACAATCATTGGATATTCTGATAGATCATAATATGGATTGTTTAATCATTTATATAAGTTCAACGATTGACATATATCACTCAAACTTAAGTATTTTTTAGTATAATAGGCTCATTTTTTTATTGATTGTATTTATTGTTAGATATATATCTCTAAATCAGTTATAGTTTTTCTTTTATTGTGCCTTAGGGTTTATCTTCGACTAACTTCAATTTTTCTCGTGAGACATCCATCCTACAAAAAATTTGAGACAATTATCTAATATGTTAAGACACTCAGATAAATTTTTTTAACAGAATTCCTGTAAACCCATTTTCTTAATACTTTTCAAATATGTTATTTATTATTATAGAAATATCACACTATTTATAGCAACCAATAAATTGAGCTCTAATTTTAATAAAATTATTATTGTTTACCTCTTCTTGAAGAAGACTTTTTATGAATATATTTATTTTAAAATTTTGAGAAATTGTTTTGCTAAATTTTGACAAGTAAATAAAAAATATATAAAAATATTTGTGTTATCTTATTAATCAATGTTTCGCAAATCAAGTTTCAAATTTTCTAATAGGACAAAATAGTTATTTACAAGAGGAAACCTCTAATAATAAACCTTTGTTGGCTTACTCATGGTAATATATTAATCATCAAACATGTCTAATTATTAGAAAATCAAATTTTTATTGCTACTAATCATTACATTAAGTAATTAAATCATTTATTTATCTTTGATTCCAAAAATTGGGAAATAAGATTCTTCTACTAAAAAACAAGCCCATAAGGCAGCCCTTCTCGAATGAGACAATAGTCTTGTGTGTCTTTTGGACTTAATTATTGCTTTATTTAAAAATATAATAATATATATTAATATAATTAATATAATTAGGCATAATCTTAAATTCTATTTTTTTTTTGACAACTAATTTTGTGATGAGGTCAACACACTTCATCATGGAAAGGGTATTAAGAACATAAATATTAGTACAAAAATATTTAGGAGCTTAGGTGTTGAAGTTTATTAGTGAGTCAAACAAAGTTTTTATGTGCTTAATTATAAATTAGGAGAGTGACTTGTTGTCATTATCACCAAGCTTGAGGGCAATAATCTCAAGTACTTGGGTTGAGCAATGTTCCATGGATGCCAAACAAAAGGTCATCATCTTTCATGTAAAAACTAATGAATATTATTATTGCAATTAATGATTAAGAATCTTTCAATTGGTATTGTTTATATGTATTTATTTTAAGTAATTGTTAAGTATTATTTATATTGAAAATATCAATGCTATTCGAGTCAATGTCAATTTATCTTTATCGCCACTTTCATGTTACCCAAAATCGATGATTTTTATATATTAAATTTTGTATATATGAGATTAGGTTTAATATTGAAATATAATATTAAAAGTTTAATATATATTATGATTTTTATATATAAACTTAAAATTTTGATTTATTGAATGCTTATTTGATACAAATCCCTTTAACAAATTATATCTAGGTCAAGAGCAGAGTTAGATAATGTGAAAATTAATATGATTTAATAGTTTTGTTATAGTGAGACTTTTTTTTTTGTTTCTATTATATGCTTTACTAAACAAATTATGTAATCATGTAGTTGACAAGCTCTTGTTGTGTAGATAATGAATTGTGTTGATCAACTTTTGTGTTGTTTTTTGAAGTTTTATTTGGTTGACGAACTCATTATTCTCATGACTTGACTATCTATGATAAAATAATTGATGTAATGCACATCCAATATAAAAGGTTTATTAGATTACTTTAGTATCTTTGATATTCGACATTGCATGCAAATTGACTAGTTGGTAGATTTTTGAATTAAATTAAAGAATAATAGATAACATAGAAGAAACTCTTTTTGAATGAGAAGTGTTCAATGATTAGATTTACATTAATAGTATAAATTTAACATATTATTAAAACTTTAGCATGTAACTACTTGCTTGTTTGCTTAAACTATTTTATTGTTAGCATCCACCAAAGGAACAGTGATGTTTAAGTAGCTAAGTTTCTTTTGGTGTGTGAATAAAAGATAGTATAATGGCAACGAGGGATCGATATGACACTGAATAATATTTATAAATTCTTATGAATTCTAATAGATTAAATCTGACTAAGTAGCATATGATCATATGGCTTAATCATTCATGATAAAATAATTAGTACAATCTACATATAATATGAAAGCCTTAGTAGATCATAATGTTATTCTTAATATTGAAGTAATATTAAACTTAGTCAAAATATTTCAAAGTTTAAAAGAGAGAATGATAGACAATGTGAACGAGATTCATTTCAATGAGAGATTATTAAGTATTAATGAGATTATATTTAATGTTACATTATAAATTGAATCATAATATATGATTACTAATTTTATCAATTAACTTAAGCTTAATTTCGATACTCTATGTGTGCAAATACTTTAACAAATACGAACATTAAACACTTTTTTTAACCTCCAAAACATTAAAAATTCATTAAAAAATATTTACAATTCTATCATTTTTTATCACATAAATAATTTTCACAAAAAATCTTTCTAAAATATCTTTTTTAAACTCCTTTTATAACCTCACATGCTATTAACCAACAAAACTAAAAAGAGAAAATTATCTCAAGACATTTTGAGAAAAAATAGAAGAATAATCAAATTAAATGAGAAAATCAAACTTGTTCTTAGAATTTTTGAAGGATAAGATTAAAAAATACAATAATAATTATATTAAAGCATATTTTTTATTTTAAAATTCAGTGTTTAGTCTTAAATCAAACTTATCACCTGCATGTGGGACATAAAAGAGACAACAGCAAACAATACTAAATCTCAACACAATCTCATGAGCTTCACCTTGATGAGCAAACCTCACACTCAAACAGCTCCGTTTGATGAATAACTTCTCAAAAAAACTCTACTTTTCAACCATAAAAATATTAAAAATTCATAAAATAACTTTGATATTTTTTTCATTATAATATAAAATATCATTTTTTAAACTCCTTTTCATCCTCAAATGCAACCATCAAAGTTCAAACAGAACAAAAAACACAGAAGTTATTCCAAGACTTCTCGGCTTGAAATAAAACAGAAGAGTAAACACAGTAAGCAAGAGACAAATTTGACCATAAATTTTTAATTTTTGCCAGTAAAACTACATGAAAAACAAGCCCTACCCAAAAAAATATTTTATAATCACATAATGGTATTTTTTAAATAAAAAAACTTTAAACTTTTTCTCTTTTTTTTGCAGTTTTATTGCTCTTCCTGGAGAGAGCATGGAATTAGCTCTTCCATCCAGATCAAAGCAACACAGCCAGCAAAATCAATTTCTTGGGTGAAGCTTTTCTCCTATTTGAAGTAAATTCCAATTCATACAAAGAAGCATTACCTAACTAATTGGGTGATCTTTGTAGTTGTTTTGTTTGGGTTTCTGAGCAACATCATCACCTGAACAAGAATCCCCTCTCCAGTTAGCCTCTTGCTGAAAGTACATCAAACTGCTCCAATGCAAGAGCCTGGTATGATAACCCATCAATCCTGGATGATCCATTCTCCCCCCTTCCTCTGTAGAAGTTTGCATCTTGTGACTGCTTATGGGTAGCTCGATGCATCTGGAGGAAGGCCAGGACACTCACAGCGAAGATAGCTGCATTGCCCAAAACCCCACCGAGCTTGTCCAAGCTGAGGGAATGTTTCGCAAGTGTGAAGCTGGTGGCCAACATCTGCCATAAGGTACTGGCTCGCGTTTCATTTTGAATGTCTTGGACTTCGCTGGCTTGAGTTCTTGGTACTTCGAAGGGGCTCTTCGAAGAAACAAAGTGGTGTGCGTCCTGCACGTCGGAAACGAATGCTTGGGCTTCTTCGATGACCTTGTGTTTTCGCCCTTGGTGTTCTGCAAGCCTCATGGCCAGCACAATGCGGCTCTGCTCCAGCCGTGCAATGGCAGCATCTCGTTCAGCTTGCTGCTGTGATTGTATGGTCTACAATATGTGGTGTGATAAGGTTAAAAACTATCACAGCTTATGCACTTTCAAATGCTTTGTTATGTGCACATCATGTTACAAGTGAAGTTTGATACATCAGAAGAACATAATAGAAAGCTTAAGTTATTAGAAATAGATGAAACAAATAAAACATGAAGGTAGCCAACAAAGCACCCAAGTAAAGTTTGTTGGAACTAGAGAGGTATGATAGCATACACACACACACACATAATGTTTTCTTTTGGAAATAGAAGACATAAATTTATACCAATGTAAAGTAAAACAGATGCTGTTAAAATTCAATGAATCTCATATTGGAATTTGTTATATTATAATGCTTAGTGAATTGTTTGTACAGGTTCAGTTTCCACTTGAGCAAACAGAACTTCGATGAGGTTTAATTCATTTATGCGCTGACCTCAATAGAGTAGTCAAAACAGAACTTCTAACGATTTATGTGGCATCCAATATTTATTTACAGATACATTGCAATTTAAACATTTACAAAATATAAAGCAAAATAGCATATGCTCCACATTCAATTAGTTAGAATGTGAAACATGATCTCTCTATATAAATAAAAAAATTCATTTAAAACTGGATATTGACAACGAAATAAGAAGAGTGAAAAATGCATACAGCATTATCTTTGCAAGGATTATGTAATTGAAGTTCTATGGAAAAAAATTAATTAAAGTAACTCCTCATTTGCAAATATAAAGAAAAATAATATAAAAGAACAAAAACTTAGGGATAAATATTAGAGAGGTTCCCCACTCATGCTATAATTAGGGTCGTATAATCTAATTCATTGTCCATGAACAGTTTGCATAGGCTACATAACTAACTCTAGTTTGGCTGTTTTCATAACCTAGAAAACCATGCTTGAATAGTTTAGCTGAGCACAACACACTGATGAGCCAGATATGAATTAGCTTAACTATGTGCTTAAAAAGCCCTCACAATATGTATGTATATGCCTGTACCTGAAAAACCAATGTGCACACATGCATACACACGTGAATTGAATGATGAAAATAGTTGATTCCTTAAATAAAAGAATGAAGTCCAATATTCCAATGATCATAGGTTCAAAGCTTTTGAATATCAGAGTATGCACTAAATGGTACGATGTTAACTGAAGACACTAACCAATAAATTTACAATACATTTAAAAATCATCTGCTTAAGTTTTCCATGCATGTACATTTCATGACAAGCCAAGAAATGACTAATTTTTCAATCTTTGATTAGCTTGGGCAAACCATTATTCAATTCAAACTGCGAACAAACCATGCCCAAAAAGAAAAAAACCTCATCCTTCTATGTCCAGCTCATTGACATCCATAGATATGTCATGTAGAAGACATCCAAATTGGTTTAAAACATGGAGTGGAATTCTCATCTTTATTTGAACTAGAAATCATGCTCTCCACATCATGATATTGATAATGGTGTAACTTTAATTTGGTGATTGAATTGAAGAACTCATATAAATAGAAGATAAAGTGAGAGCATGCAATAGATTGATAGAGGATGTTGGTTCAAGTGAAATCAAGTTTAATCTTAAATTATAAATTGTGTTGGAATACTAATATGTAATTAATATGAATTTTACTAATAAATTTTAAATTTTAAATTATTAGATGTCTACCTTACAGTATATTGGGCATAATTTGGGCCACCATCTGATTCAACTCCATCAATAGAGAAAGTGAAGAGAGAGAAAAATAGAGAGAGGGGTGAAGGGTGGAGGGAGAGAGTAGATGATGGACCTTCCCACTCAAATACATCGATGATTTTATTAAGTTCAGGAAGACCAAAATAATATCATAAGTAAACTTATAAACATTGGACTACTTGTATTAATATGTAAAACAGTTTACATAAGCAAGCTACCAAGAGCTTTCACAAGCTATTGAAATTGTTATAATGCCGAATTTTGGTCATCCTAAGGGCTTCGTAGCAGTAGTCTACTATAAATTGAAGCAACGCTTGAAAAAAAAAATCAAATTGAAACAGAAAATACAGTAATATCTTTGATGTGATAGCAACAACACACTAAGATACAATTGAGTAAAAAAACAGCCAACCAACTTGTCAACTCATTGTTACCAAGGAAAAATAAATTTTCAGTTTTACTAACAAAAACTGGCCAAAGTTTTGCTCTACCTTGTTTCAAATATATCCCCCCTTTAGAACAGCCTAATTCTCCAGGAATATTAATTTGCTAAAAAACAATAAAATTTAAAAGTGCTTCACAAATTTTCACAAGCAACATCACACATGGTTTAAAAGTTAGATCCACTAAATAAACATCAAGACAATATTCATGCCTAACTTATCAAAAAAACACTTGCAAAGTTTTGTTTGAACACTAGATAGAGCACTAAGTACCCATAAAAAGAGAAGATCATTTCTTCACAGATTGTTCTTTCAAATATATCCCTTTAGGACAGCCTAATCCTCCAGGAATAATAATTTGCTAAAAAAAACAATAAAATTTAAAAGTGCTTCACAAATTTTCACAAGCAACATCACACTTGATTTGAAAGTTAGATTCACCAACAAAACATCAAGACAATATTCGTGCCTAACTTATCAAAAAACACTAGCAAAGTTTTGTTTGAACACTAGGTAGAGCACTAAGTACCCATGGAGAAGATCATTTCTTCACAGATTGTTCTTTCAAATATATCCCTTTAGAACAGTCCAATCCTCCAGGAATATTAATTTGCTAAACAAACAATAAAATTACAAAGTGCTTCACAGATTTCCACAAGCAACATCATACTTGGTTTGAAACTTAGATCCACCAACAAAACATCAAGACCATATTCATTCCTAACTGATCAAAAAACACTTGCAAAGTTTTGTTTGAAAACTAGGTAGAGCACTAAGTACCCATGAAGAAGATCATTTCTTCACAGATTGTTCTTTCAAAAGGAAATTAGTATCATTTGGCACAACCAAGCAGAGTCATTGCAAATTCCCTTTCCACTTTGATCCTTGGAGATAAAGCTGTTAAGCATCTTTTGATGGCCTCACTATAACATGTTCTCTAACAAAAAACACAAATCCATTGCAATGCAAACAACTTTGGTATCGAAGTTGTAGCTTGAGAATCCAAGCGAGATGCCAACAATAAAAGCCCCATTCTCGCATAGCTAACTGGTGCAAGCAGAAGCAAACTTCACATAATCATCAAGCAACAAAATAAGCATGCCCAGCTAACATCAAACAAACAAGAAATTCAAGTACCAATGCATCAGGACAAGAAAAACAGGAAACAATGAATCACCAAATGGACGCAAGAAACAGTTCGGGAGGGCTCACATGGAAAAATTCAAGCTGCTCCTCAAGGCTCTCAAGTGCCGACCTGATGGCGTTGAGGCTCCTCGCCTCCCCCAGAACGCATTCCTCGTCTGCTCTGAATCCCTTCACGAACACGAAACCAAACCTATCGTCTTCACCTCCTTCTACCGTTTCCTCCTGAGGCGGATTCTTCTTCTGCGGCGACTCACGTACAAGGTTCCTGATAGATTTGAGGAATTGAGCTCTGGAGATCGCGTGAATAGCGTCGCTGATCTTGTCATGAAGGTCCCAGATCCTCTCAAGGATTACCTCAATGTCCTCCATCTCCATCTCCCATCTCATCGGAGACGAATCCTGGGGTTAGGTTTTCCGATCTCCCTCCGCTGGCCGTCGGACCCGCGAGAGCGAGCTTGCGGCACTGAAGAAGAAAAGCGAGGGAAAGAATGGCTTTTTCTTTTTCGGTAGGTAAATGAAGGCATATCTGCCGTTCATTTGCTTTTGGACGACTAGTGATGGATACTGCTTAACAACCAGACAAGAATATTTTCTAATATATATATATAATTCCTTAAAAAATGTTTTTTTTCATTTTTTTAATTTTTTAAAAAAATTGGGGCGACGTAATTAAAACATTATTTACCAAAAAGGTTATATATAAATAATTTAGCTTGTTTTTTCAAAACCGCGTGCGCTTCAGGCCCAACGTCGACTTCCGCTTCGTCCCTGCCGTCTTACTTGCTTGTAAAGGCTCGATTTTGGTCTGTTATACTTCTCTGTCTGAGGAGTGAAGCATGGAATCGGTGACTCCCCGCCCCGTATGTTCTAAGGAGGCGCTCGATCTCCTCAATTGTGTTGCCGATTCGGCCTTCCAACGGGAAAAGTGCATTCGGTTCCTGGATGCTCTTCGAAATTGTGTGGAGGAGAAGGTTTAAGATTCAACGTCTCTATCTTTTGAAATATTTAGCTATATTTCCATCCACCACGTCTTCTCTTCTTCCGCATTCTTGTTGCGACAATCTCATTAGGAAAACCCAAAACCCTCCACTTCTAGTGTTTTTGGATCAGTTGTTTTTGGAGTTTTAATGCCGCCAGGTTTTTCTATTCTTTTTGGATTATAGTTTAGCAGGTTTGGCCTAACTTTTAATTATGCTAACACAGTTACTTTTTTATGTTTTAACTCTGAAATATGTTTGGCTGCTGCCTTAGTTTAAGAATGTTAAGCAGATCTTCTAATTGACTAAATCCAAGATAAAAGAATAACAAAAATATCTTCAATACTGTGGAGAGAATTGGGTTATTTCTTAGCCTGAAGAATGGTGGGTTGGCTTAACTAGGTTAAGGGTATAGAGTGAGTTAAGCTAATGGAGGTAAGGTGGACTATACATATAAATTGTTTGGTGGGTTAGACACGTTAACTTAAGCCGGTTTTAACATCAAGCCAATAGGGGAAATGTGATTGTTGTGTGAGCCTATGTTTATGTTCTATAGCCAAAGATGACACAAAAATTTTCTGCTTGCTTGAGGCAAGAAATATTGTGGTTTAGAAGGAACTTTCTTTCAAGCCAAGTTATGTAGATGATTGGAGTGCATATAGGATGGGATGAAAATGAATTTTAGGCAGAATAGTTATGGAATAAAAAGAACCATGTTGTGGATTTCCTGCATTCTTCAAACTTGATGGCTAAACTAAATGAGCAAACTTCCATAGGCTAGTTTTTGTGGGACATGTGACTGATAGTGAATTCTCAAATAGAGCCTTTTCAATTTCCCATTAATCACAAACATGGATACTGCTGGACATGTGACTGATTGTGAATGCTCAAAGGCAGATGAACAAACAAATTTGTGGCCTTTTTTTAAACAAAAAACATTTGGGTGCTTCACAAGCACTTCTTGCACTTTTCATGATCCAATTTGATTATATTTGGAACCAAGGTATGCGATTCTAATTTGTTAGATTACAGTCATTATCTCTTACTATCTTTGTTAATTGTTACTCATCAGCATTTTCTATTAGAACTCCATATTTGATGTGAGGTCACAATGTCATGCTTTTTTATATTGATTCATTTTTTATTCTATTTTATGTAGTTATCATTTGTATCATTTTTTGTCAAAAAAATCCAGCATCCTTGATGCAATGAATGACATGTTTTTGTAAAACTTTCGAATAGATCAGATGAAATATGTGGCAAATTACCAATTAGTGAAGATCAAGAACACAAAAGAACCATGTTGTGATTTAATGATAAGCTAGGCCCATGTTCATAAGCCAGGAGGAAGAAATCATAATAATGGTTTACAAAATAGTAGAAAAAAATTTTATTTTCTTAATCCCAAGATCTATCTAAATTCTCATTACAAACAAACTTGTTAAATTTTTTTGATCAAACAAATACATCAAGAGAGAAATGAACTAAAGAACTGATATATAAAAAATTTGAGCTTTTGCATCAATAAGGAAGTTCATCTGCATTCTATTATGACGACATCACGATGAAGCCACAAACAACAAATCATTAACTCCATATCGTTAGTGAAATTGGCGAGTTTAAAGTTTTTTTAAAAAAATCTTTAAAGCTTCATATAGGGCACAACCCATTCTTATTAGATTATGGCTAGGGCTTTGCCATGCTCACTAGGAATTATAGTCAAACTTTATTGAGGCTTCTTAAAAAATTCACATTTATCAAAGCCCACTACTATTGTACTTGGGTATAATTTTAGAAAATTGTTATTGCTATTTTAAAATGTTTAATGATTTAAATCATTTGTTATAACAAATTAAAATTCAAATATCTAAATATTAGTTTTTTTAACTTATATTAAAAATTAAAATAAGGATAACCTTTATTAAGACAAATCTCAATAATCTTACTCATAGTATGCCTTATTCTAATTTACAATTTTAATGATTTTTTGAGATTAAACCACTTGTAGTTTTATTTATATTTCATAGTTTTTCAAACTACAACTTGGCAAAATTGAAGAACGGGTGACACTATTTTATTTTATTTGCATATTTGTAAGCTATTTTAGCCATATCCATTTTTTAGCTGAATATATTATAAAAAGGATCTTGTTTAGTGAAATTAAGAAACGATTGAAGTAAAGAGCTCATTTCTAATCTGATTGAGTACAAAGTTTATGATACTATCTCTATGTGGTACATAAACTTTTATTGCATTACTTGATTGTTAACTTGATACTGGAATAAATTGCAGTTATTTATGACTTAGAGCTAGCTAGTGTGGTTTTTGCTCATATGGGACTTGTTTTCTCAAACGTGGTTGAACAAAGAGCTTTGGCAACTTCTATTGTACCATCTCATATATGAGTATCCTTTTAATATGCATAATACTTAGTATTAGAAAAGCTTTTATTTAGCTAATTATGTTTGTTGGAGTGATTGATGCATAACTCCTACTGTTTGCTATTTATGTTGGTGTAATTAGATTTTGATTCATACATAACAAAAATATTACGATCTGTTTGTGAGGTGTGTTGCTTCAAACTCTCAACAACAAACATTTCTTCTAAACTACAATAGTAAAATTGAAACCAAAATGACAAATAAAACTAAAAGAATTAGGAGAGAATATTCTTGTCAAAAGTTTGGAATTAGAACTCAAGAAATATGTTCTCTTTCATGAAAAGGTTAATTATATATGGATAGTAATATAATAAGAATATTCTGATCCATACATATCGTTAGTGAAATTGGCTAGTTTAAAGTTTTTTTAAAAAAATCTTTAAAGCTTCATATAGGGCACAACCCATTCTTATTAGATTATGGCTAGGGCTTTGCCATGCTCACTAGGAATTATAGTCAAACTTTATTGAGGCTTCTTAAAAAATTCACATTTATCAAAGCCCACTACTATTGTTGTAATATCCTGGAAAAAAAAAAAAACGCACGGGTGTCGGACGCGAGGCGATCCGCGTGTCGCTGCGTGCGCTCGTACGCCCCGACCCCGAGAGGAAATTAAAGGGATTAGGGTTCTTCGTGCCGAATCCTGCGAAGGTTTTTCCCCCGCAGCAGCTTCCGTCCCGACGAAAAAAATTGGAGGTCCGGCGGCGGCGATTCAGGTTCCGAGCTCAGCGAGGAGGGAAACCGGGTAAGTCCCGAGCCTTTTCTCTTTCCCGAGCCATTTTCTCTCTCTTCCCGAGCAGTTTCTCTCTCCTCGAACCGTAAAAGGGAAAGTTTTTTTTAGAAAGGTTTTTTTTATGGGATTTTTGGGATTTTCGGGTTGTGTGCAGCCCTTCTCCTTTTTGCATCCCGAGCCAGGGAAACCGCGAACAGCAAAGGGAAAAAGGAAGTTTTGCGGTGCAGCCCTTTCTCGTTTTTCGTGCCGAGAAAGGAGGGTTGCATACTAGTGTCGGCTTGATCCGAGGGGAATTTCTGAACCGTGCAGCGGTCGGCGGCAGCCTCCGGTGAGTTTCTTTTGTTGTTCTTAAGCCGGCGGTAAGAGGTTTTCTATTTATTTTATCCCCTTGAATTATTTTGTGTTTGAGCAGTGTTAAAAAGGGGGGAGAAATTGAAAAGAAGTGTTGAGTGGCGAAGGCTGCATAAGTGTGAAGAAAACAAACTCTGACAGGTAATTTAATGTTCATTCTGCAGAGATCAATTACCTGTATGTTGCAGCATTTAAAACAAATTTTGATAAAAATATATTGATTTGCGATTTCAGCACCCTGTAATTGAAATAAATGAGAAGAAGAGGAAGGGGAAGAAGAAGAGGCCAAAGAATGGCAGGACCCTCAGGACCTCAGGTAGGTGAATTTATTTAAATAGTAATGTAAGTAGTGATTGTTATTTTATTATAAAAGCATGGCTTTAAAATATTATGGCATTATATGAAAATGAAATGAGAATTTGCAATATGATACTATGGTATAATAAAATGTAAAGCATGCCAAAGAAAATGTGTAGAGGTATCGATTATGCCTCTTAAAGGGTTAAATTCCCTAAAAAGAAAAGTAAAAAAAGAAAAGAAGAAAGGAATTGACCCTAGATCGCATCCCAGTAGTCCCCGGACATATGAGCACCAGCACAGGATGCTGGGCATGATGAGATGGCATAGAGACCTCCCCCGCATTGCTAGTACTTTGTGCAGGGCTGAGTGCGGAGGGATATGATGAGATCGAGACATCTCGTATATGGCTAGCACTTTGTGCAGGGCTGAGATACGGAGATGGTCCGACGTGATAGAGATCGAGACATCTCGTATATGGCTAGCACTTTGTGCAGGGCTGAGATACGGAGATGGTCCGACGTGATAGGCTTGGCCAGCCACGATATGCCTACGGGCAATGGTCTCTAGATGAGATAGATGCCATAGAGATGTGATATGATATGATAGGGATGGGGGATGTGGATCATGGAGAAAGTCTGGGACCCAACAAGAAAAGAAAAAGAAAATGAATAAGAAAAAAAAAAGAATTGAAAAGAAGGAGAAATGAATTGCATACTTTGCTTGATTCATTGCATGCTGATTTCAGATTTATCTTTGCCATATTTACATTTGAGTTATAGCATGTTGTTAGATATTCATCATGTTATATCCTTGTAGCCATAGCATTCACCTACTGGGCTTTATAAGCTCATTTCCCCTACTTACATTACAGGACATGCCACTGATTCACAGAGAGAGGGTGTTTAGGATGGTATGGGACTTTGTACAAACGTATCTGTTATTTCGGTTTTTGTAATTTTTGTACAGGATTTCCCAAGTGACAGGTATGCATATATTGAAGTTGCTGTTGATTATAAAGGTAACAGTTTTATTTTGTTTGCGTCACCCTCGCCTAGTTTTACAGTTGTGTCCTCAATTATATGCTGCTATGCTCTGATTAGCTGATTTTATCAGTAGATTATAGTGATAGTTTAGGCGGGGCGTGACAATTGTACTTGGGTATAATTTTAGAAAATTGTTATTGCTATTTTAAAATATTTAATGATTTAAATAATTTGTTATAACAAATTAAAATTCAAATATCTAAATATTAATTTTTTTAACTTATATTAAAAATTAAAATAAGGATAACCTTTATTAAGACAAATCTCAATAATCTTACTCATAGGATGCCTTATTCTAATCTACAATTTTAATGATTTTTTGAGATTAAACCACTTGTAGTTTTATTTATATTTCATAGTTTTTCAAACTACATCTTGGCAAAATTGAAGAACGGGTGACACTATTTTATTTTATTTGCATATTTGTAAGCTATTTTAGCCATATCCATTTTTTAGCTGAATATATTATAAAAAGGATCTTGTTTAGTGAAATTAAGAAACGATTGAAGTAAAGAGCTCATTTATCAAAGCCCACTACTATTGTACTTGGGTATAATTTTAGAAAATTGTTATTGCTATTTTAAAATGTTTAATGATTTAAATCATTTGTTATAACAAATTAAAATTCAAATATCTAAATATTAATTTTTTTAACTTATATTAAAAATTAAAATAAGGATAACCTTTATTAAGACAAATCTCAATAATCTTACTCATAGTATGCCTTATTCTAATTTACAATTTTAATGATTTTTTGAGATTAAACCACTTGTAGTTTTATTTATATTTCATAGTTTTTCAAACTACAACTTGGCAAAATTGAAGAACGGGTGACACTATTTTATTTTATTTGCATATTTGTAAGCTATTTTAGCCATATCCATTTTTTAGCTGAATATATTATAAAAAGGATCTTGTTTAGTGAAATTAAGAAACGATTGAAGTAAAGAGCTCATTTCTAATCTGATTGAGTACAAAGTTTATGATACTATCTCTATGTGGTACATAAACTTTTATTGCATTACTTGATTGTTAACTTGATACTGGAATAAATTGCAGTTATTTATGACTTAGAGCTAGCTAGTGTGGTTTTTGCTCATATGGGACTTGTTTTCTCAAACGTGGTTGAACAAAGAGCTTTGGCAACTTCTATTGTACCATCTCATATATGAGTATCCTTTTAATATGCATAATACTTAGTATTAGAAAAGCTTTTATTTAGCTAATTATGTTTGTTGGAGTGATTGATGCATAACTCCTACTGTTTGCTATTTATGTTGGTGTAATTAGATTTTGATTCATACATAACAAAAATATTACGATCTGTTTGTGAGGTGTGTTGCTTCAAACTCTCAACAACAAACATTTCTTCTAAACTACAATATTAAAATTGAAACCAAAATGACAAATAAAACTAAAAGAATTAGGAGAGAATATTCTTATCAAAAGTTTGGAATTAGAACTCAAGAAATATGTTCTCCTTCATGAAAAGGTTAATTATATATAGATAGTAATATAATAAGAATATTTTGATCCATACATATGCATTTATTAATTCATCTTATGGTTTATTCAAAATAACATAAAATCAATAAAATTCACACCTGCTTTCTCCATGTGTAGAAATTTCGCACATGGGTTATTGTAGCTATACATATTGCATCTACCATGCGAGTGACTCTCGTGTTCGCAGTAAATAGCATGCTTTATACCTACCATGCTGGTAAGTGCTCTTGGGCCCGTGTTGTGCTATCTTTGCTCGCAACTCCCCCACCCCCGTGGGTTTGCCACACACTGATCTTCCTAGTGCCTTTTGTCAAGTGTCAGTTTGCTATGCACTGTCTACCATTATGCCCATGTTTTCATGTGCCATATGGCCCATGTCTTTTTGCCTCGTGTTAGTCTAGTTCATGTTGTTTGCCGCGCGCCATGTTCTTTCGTGTGTCATCCCACTATGCTTCAGTTTACTGTGTGCTTATTTTTTGCATGCTCCATACCCATGGACAATGCTACGTGCGCGTGATTTTCCATTGGTTATTTTCTCACATTTCGGTCCTTAAATTTGTTAAAATTTGATTTTAAGGAATAGATATACACCATTCTCGAGGTTTTATCATTGTAAACAAGTACTTAAAGTTTAGCTTCAACCTTGAATGAACTCTGTCAATTCCCAAGTATTGAATGAGCGAGACTGATAATGTCATCATCATCGTCATCTTTAACTAGTCTTGGATTAATATTCCAATAAGAATTCCTCTGATTAAAAACACTTCCTTTGTTTTGCAAGATGTCTTCTGGATTTGTCATTGGATGGAATTGGGATTTTAGCATTATCTCTATTAATTTTTGTATTTGATAAGTTAATAGAGCTACCCAATTCTCTAGATTTTTTTGGCCAAATCATTTCAATCAAAGCCTCTCCATGTAAAGAACTTGGCAAACCACAAGAAGGGGGTGAATTGTGAGATTTTTAAAATACTTGTTGATTACAAATGCAATATTAAACAGTGGCATTATTCCTTTTGATTAAACAAATTAATTGCAAATGTCTTTTCTTTTAATGCAATACTTAATTCCTTACAACTCAATGTTAATCTAGTAAACTAGATTTAAGTTAAGCAATATTTTTATCCTTGAAAACCCCTCTTTACTTTTTCAAACATTTTGTTGTTAATTATAAATTAAATTGAAATATATAAAGAAAAGTAATAAGATACATGAACATATAAGATAAGATGCACACAAGATTTCTAGTAGTTTAACAAAATCTTTGCTTACATCCACCTTTGGTTAACCCAATCGGGTTTCCATTATTCCAACTGTCTTTTACCCAATTTGTAGATAGGTTTAAAGCCCTCACAACACTTAATCAACTTGATCAAACACAGCTTCATCCTAACCTGGCTGCACACATAGTAGCAGCTCCACTGAGTTTTCAAACAGACCACACACGAGCACACACATGCTAATTGCTCGGAACAATCTCAATAGCTAATATATAACACTTTAAATAGTTTGTATAGTAACTTATACTTCAATCCTTCAAGGCAAAACATGACACAATTGTCAAATGAGTTAGATAAGATATTACCAATATGCACTGAGTAGAAATGAAATGCAAATTGAGCTTATAATAATGTTGTGTGTGAATTTCAATACTCTAGTTGTAAGTTGTGAATATTGTTAAACAAATAGATCGATTAAGGTATTATAATTTGAAGTATCCGTGATTTATTCTCACATTTTATACCTATTTATATAAGAAAGTGAAATAGATGTAGATCAAGAAGTTGTAATTGCTAGAATTGTATTCTAGAAAAGCTCCAACTAGTTTTATGCTCTCAAGATTTAGATTGTATTAGTACGTTGAAGATCATATCATGGCGATCAAGTTCGTACAGTCATTGTACCTACAATCAAATGATACAACTAGCACTTGCTGGTTTAAAATAATGTATTGTACAAGTTCGAGACGACTCTCATACTGTATGACTCCAATACAATAAGTAATGCTTAAATTTTGATTTTGATCATATCAAACAACCGCATAGATCGTACTAACATATAGTAGTTCAAATTTATAGTTTGTATAGATCATACTAATCTGAAAATAGAGTGCTATTGTATGATATATTTTAACAAAAGTTGAGTTCTTGAAAACATTTCGTATGCTGTGATTATAAAATATGAATGTTATGTGATCATATGTTACTTAGTTTAACTCAATTAAAATATTGATCGTCTCATATGATACATAATATCATAATAGTACATTAAATATTGTGAACAGGACCATCATAATAGTTTGATACTGAAATCATTTTTGTACGGCCGTGAAAACATTTAGAATATGATCATACTATTGCAATATTATTATCGCAATAATATGTTGTTGAGTTAATGTTTTTATCATTTAACATTGATGGTATAAATATGATGTATTAATTATCTTAATATGTGGATTAATTATATATTTTGGTTCACATTTTCATACGATACAAATATTGTACTTGTACGATACAGTAATTTCTTTTAATGAATGTATAATTATAACATAAATACTTCATATTTGTATGACATACAATACAGGAATAGAATAAAGACGTGTTGGTATGATATAGTAATCATATTAGCACACACTATAAGCACGTTAATAAGATCTTCACTCAAACGTATAGTTACAACACAGAGATTTCATACTATATGATATTAGTGCTTGTCGATCAACTCATAACAGCATATAATTGTTTTAATTTGATATAGAAATTGTATGTCCAACCAATATAAAGCTCAAATCTTGAGAGGAAATAAATAATGTATTTATACCTAGCAAGCTTTGTACACATGTTATGCAAGTTAAAACTCAATTTTTAGAGATCGAACAACCCTAGTAGAAGGCTGATTCCTTGTGCTATCAACTTTGCAGACGTAACCTTGATCCAAGCAGCAATTGTACTTGCATCGTTCCTGTACGATGCTGATACATATTCACATTCGAGTGCAAATATATACCAAAACAAAAATCGTCAAAGTATGATACTGAACATCATACCATATGACCAATAAACAGTGAAAAACATGGCTTGAATGATCATGTTTTAGGTTTAATTCTCCTAACTTAAGACTTGAGTTGAACTTAGAATAATACAAAATGATATTAATAAAGTTTTAATATAGTTTTGGAGATTATAATCACTCAAGATGTGATTGAACAAGTGTATGCATAAGTTTAAATATGCAATGTAATTTTAATTGCATTACTTAGACATTTGAAGAAAACGTTTAACAATCTAATCATAAGTAATATGTAGATAAAGGTCTTTAAGTGGTTTAGTTTTCCCACAAGAAGAAACTCGATTGGCTCAATGATCTACAAGCTAAACCACACTTGAGCAAAGCCACCAACACTTATTGACATATCTTCACATGTGGATTGCTCTATGAAACACTTGACAAGCTCTCTAATTGATTAATCCATATTTGGTATTTAGATATATGATTTAAAAGTCGTTCAAAAAAAATATTGGTAATAATAATACAATAGTATTATATTCATCAAACAAATGGTACATAACCAAGGGTGCAATACTCCAAACTTTTGTTACTTTTTATTGATTTGTTTGTCAATTCCTTTTTAATCCCTGCCATCGGCATCGAAACGAAGTGCCTTTGACACCAAAATATATTGTAGTCCTTTTGATCAATTGTTTTGCAGTTAGAATATATTGTTGTTGTTCTCATGATTGATTGCTCTTTGATACCAAATAGGAAGAGAGTATTTTTGTTAAAAGTTCAAAATTAGAATTTAAGAAAGTTGTTACTCTTCATAAGAAATTTGATTACACATTTATAGTAATATAATAAGAATATTTTTTTTAAATATGTGCATGTATTTAATTTCTCTCATGTTTTTTTCAAAAAATATCAAATCACTAAAATTTACAAATACTTTCCTTATGTGTAGACATGTTATACATAGGTTGTTATCACTGCACTTACTACGCATATGATTCACATGTTTGTAGTAGATGGTGTGCACCATACTTACTATGTGAGTAAGTGCATGTGCGTACTACACAATTTGTGCTAATCAGTAGGCATGCTTACGCATGGGTCTGTTGGGTGCCATTTGCCACTTCTTGATCTACAGTGTGTTGTCTTGTCACACATACCCCCATCGTGTGCGTGGTCTGACATGAGTCATCACGTTATCATATAATGTGGCTGTTGATTACTCAAGAGGGTTTCAAAATTAAACAGTGACAAACGATGTAGACGAGACTTGTAATTAAGGAGAGCTTATTGAATATAATTAAGATAATCCTATATTAGAAGATGACTATTTTGTTAGAATCTTAAAATATTCTTAGACTCTTGTCGGGCCAGAATGTCCAATTTGGTTATCTATAAGCTTCAATGTTGCGAAGCAGTTTTGCCCCTTTCCATGGAGGAGTGAAGCTAAAGCAAAGGTAGAATATCAAACCGAGGCTGGGGCACAATATGGGGAAGACTTCTCATGATATTTTAGTCAAGAAAGAAGAGATAGTCAATGACTGAGAAGACTCTTATGATATTATGACTTAAGCTCACCTATGAGATTTGATTAATTAAGATAACCTTACTCATACTTGTAGTTTTTGGTTCATAGATATTTATCTAGGAGTACATTTGGTTCAACTCTGGTCCCATAGAGCTATATCTTTTAACATGCAAAACAAGTGTCATGAATGATTTGTGTTTAAAACCTTAACCCAAAAATCACACCATTCAATTTGGTGACTTTGGATGCCAACATTTTTAAATTATTTGTCCAGACCATTTGGGGAATTGATTTGATAAAATGTGATGCAACACATCAAGTTTTTTTGAACTTGATGGGTCATATTGGCCAATTGCATGTCAATTGTTGGTATGATTGCTAAAATTATTTTGCTTAGATAACGTTAAAATGAACAACTTGACATGATATTAGTTGTTGCTATATCCAATGCCAACTTAATGAGTGCAATTCTATAAACATATTAAGCATATACTATGATCATTTATTTGATAAGTGCTTAAAGTATTTGAAATCCTTACCATTTCTTACATTAGTTGTAATTCATAATAATTTAATATTGGTATTTGGGTTTTTATTATTTGTTGAAAAGTGTGAACGTGTATGCATACATGGATATTTATATGGGTAATTGAGCACTTCAATAACGTTTTCTTATTTGTTTGCTAGTGTTAATGTTTTATTTTTAATTGTTGTGCTTCTTGTGTTTCATGTTTATCTCTTTATGTGTTTTCTTGGAACGTTAAAGTTTGAGAAACAATTGAAATGAATAGTTCATACTAGGGTTTATTTCTTTGTGTGTTTGGAATATAGGAATAAAATGAATTCTCTTCCAGCTCATTGATCCATAGGATTGCTTGTTAAATTTATAAAATTAGGTATATTATTTCAAATTGTGTGCAAGTTGTAGAATTAAGGAACACAAAGTTAAATCAAGAAGCTTTATTTTCCAATATATTTTCCATATCACAAAGTTGCATGAAGAAGCCTTATTTTTCTAGGTATTTTTATATAAGCCCTTAAAAAAATTATTTTTTTGGTACAAGGATATATTTGTATGTTTTATGTTAATATTAAGAGATATAATAAGAGTATTTTTATCTATACATATGCATTTATTTAATTTTTCTCATGTTTTGTTCAAAATAATATAAAATCACTAAAATCTACAAATACTCTCTTTATGTGTAGAAATTTTGCATAGGTTATTATTACTACACCTACTATGTAGATGATTCAGATGCTGGTAGTGGGTGATGTGCACCATACTTACTGTGTGGGTTGGTGCGTGTGCGTGCTACACAATCTGTGTTAGCCAGCCGGTGTTCTCATGCGCAGGTTAGCTTGTTGTTGTCTGCCACATGCTGGTTTGCCCCTTGTTAGTCTGCAATGTGTTGTCCTGTTACTCATACCCCCACCATGCATGTGGTCTGACATGCATCGTCCCATTATCATATGTTAGGGATGTTGGTTAGTCAAGAGGATTTCAATGTTAACTAGTGATAAACAATGTAGATGAGGCTTATAATTGAGTAGAGATTATTGAGTATAAATAAGAAGTTTTAATCATATATTAGAAGATGAATAATTTGTTAGAGTCTTAAAATATTCTTAGATTAGCCCGAGCTTCCCATTTGGTTATCTATAAGCTTTAGTTGCGCGAAGAGGCTTTGCCCCCTTTTTGTGTGGGAGTGAAGCTAAAGCAAAGTTAGAATATCAAATTGGGGTTGGGGCACAATGTGGGGAAGATTTTTTTCTCACGATATTCCAATCAAGGAAGAAAGAGTCAATGACTAAGAAAGCTCTTATGATACTCTGACTTGAGCTCTCCTATGAGATTTGGCTAATTAAGATAGACCTTGCTCATATATGTAGTTTTTTGGTTGATGGATGTTTATCTATGAGTACACTTGGTTCAACTCTGGGTCCCATAAAGTTGTTCCCTTTAACATGCAACACAAGGGTCATGAATGATTTGTGTTCAAAACCTTAACCCAACAATCACACCATTCAACTTGGTGACTTTGGTTGGCTACATTTTAAAACTATTTGTCCAGACCATTTGAGCAATTGATTTGATAGAATGTGATGCAACTCATCAAGTTTTTCTAAACTTGAGGGGTAATATTGGCCAATTGTGTGCCAATTGTATGATCTATGCTAAAATTATTTAGCTTAGATAATGTTAAAATGATTAACTCAACATAATATTAGTTATTGCTGTTCCCAATGCCAACTTAATGTGTGCAATTTTATAAACATGTACTATGATTGTTTATTTGATAAGTGCTTAAAATATTTGGAATTGTTACCATTTCTTACATATAACTGTTATTCATAATAATTTGATATTGATACTTGGGTTATTATTATTTTTTGAAAAGTGTGTACGTATATGCATACAAGTGCATGTACACATGGATATTTATATGTGTAATTGTGCACATTAAATTACTTTTTCCTGTTTGTTTGCTAGTGTTAGTGTTTTATTTTTATTTGCTTCCCTTTTGTGTTTCATGTTTATCTCTTTATGTGTTTTCTTGGAACATCGTAGTTTGAGAATCAATTGAAATGAAGGGTTCATACTAGGGTTTACTTCTTTGTTTGTTTGGAATATAGGAGTAAGATGAATTCTCTTCTAGCTTATTGATCCATAGGGTTGCTTGTTGAAAATTGTGTGCATGTACTCCCTTTGCTTGTTACTTGTAGAATTGAGGAATTCAAAGTTGCATCAAGAAGCTTTATTTTCCAATATATTTCTTATATCACAAAGTTGCATGAAGAAGTCTTCTTTTTCTAGGTATTTTTTATATGAGCTCTTAAAAAAATTATGTTTTTGTAGGAGGATATATTTGTATCTTTTATGTTAATTTTAAGAGATATAATTGAAGCATATTATTTTTTTTTATCTTGGGCTAAATACAGAAAAAATAAAACAGAATTTATGCTCATTAACATGTTGAACCATTGAATAATGGTGACTTGATGTAAAAAGTTTCTGAAGACATTTGATTTTTGCTTAATTCCATTGTTAAATGTTGAACTTTTTGATGTATTCAATGGTAACAAACTCTTTATTTTTTTTAATATTTATCAGTTCCTGGGAGTCTCTTTGTTTTTTGCACATTTGTATGCATAGAATTAATGTATAATCTAATACATTGTTAAGGATGGATATGGATCTTGCATCCCATGTAATGCAACTAGGAATATATTATAATATATTGTAAAATAATGGTTATTGAACTAGCTTCCTTTGTAATTCAACTTAGTTCAATCACCTGTTGTTGAAATTGTGAAACTACGATCTTCTAGCTATAACAACATCAGTTCCATACACTTGATGAATTTTATGAGCCACATTCACCATTCAAGAGAAGAAATTGGTATGCACATTGGAAAAACATTTTCTTTGGAAATGGGACAGTGATTATGCTACATATATGCATGATTTGTCTGTGCTTCGATGCATTGAGTATGGGTGAGTTTGAAGACGGATCATAGATTTGAAGACTGTTTTATAATAGTTTCAAGGAATGCCAATTCAGATGGATGTTTATATGATTAATTGGGCTACTAAGAAGTTTTTGCATGAGGATGGGAGGGAAGGATGATGCTAAGGTTTCTTCTTGGAGAATTTTGAGAAAGAATGGACAATGTCTTTCTTTCCATTGAAGGAAATAGCAAATTCAACTTAATCTCGCTAGTATTTTCAGCACATTAATTGCATTGAGCATACATACTTGGCATCCATAATTGAGGACTCGATCGATTGGGTATCCCATGATCGCAACCGATTCCAACACAGATTACATGACTATAGCCTAAGGTCATAACCTATATGGCTTACAACTTAATGTCTCAACTCGAGTTTTACAAAACTATGTTGTCTTTGGAGTCATGCATAAGATCACGAATCTAATCTTCCCACAACACTGGCTATCTTGCATCTTCCTTCCTCAACAAATTTCATGTCGTGCATGTCACCACGATATAGCCTGTTTTTATTTCTTTTTGTCATGCATCTAACTACAACATGATTTTATTGTTCCTTGGTTAATTCTGATGCAAGTTTTTCC
This sequence comes from Vanilla planifolia, assembly GCA_023846275.1. Taxonomy (NCBI): domain Eukaryota; kingdom Viridiplantae; phylum Streptophyta; class Magnoliopsida; order Asparagales; family Orchidaceae; genus Vanilla; species Vanilla planifolia. Next base: position 4,869,919 of record CM043877.1, read on the forward strand.
TTATTTTGGAGTCGCTCTCGTGTCGACTTATTTGGTGTCAAATATCGTGGACCCCATTGATCTTGTACTTTCTCTCGATCTTGAACGAACTCTTGATTAGTACATGTAAATGTTTTTTATCACTACATATATTACCTATAGCTTAATTTATTTTGAAATAATAAATGCTATAGGACACCTTTTTGATGTTTTGTTTTGCCTCTTGATTAGCTGGTTGTTCTTTATGCATTCTTTATAACTCCTCTTGTAGTACATAATATTTTGTATATCTTTCATACTACCATGTTAAAAAATAGACATAGAGATGGCAAGGCATTGAATATGAGGGCATAAGTAGTTGAACCAATGGGCATAATGGTTACATCATCAACCAAACTTGAAATCATGTAGTTTAATTTCATATCATAGCTTGTTTTCTTTTGTTTTTGTTATTTATGACATATATATGCATAGCAAAGTAGTGACTTGCATTAAAACCTGGCTTTTATCTTAAGGATTTACTTTTCTTTTAGACTAAATCAATGTTAGATTTGAATCCTTATCTTCTTGCATCTCTATGTTTTTGTTATCGATCAAGATAATGACATAATATTTGTTGATTATGATCTTTTTACAGTTAAAACTATAGAATTTGATAAGCTAAAGCTCAAATTATGGAAAATTACATTACAAAATGGTTTATGCTTTAAACCATTTCTTCAAGTTTCTTATCATTTTGCTAAGGATTTGTTTGTCTTGTTCAGAAGGTGAAGCGGTTCTCCTTGGCCGAGCAAAGCCATGGTTGATGATGCTCGATCCCTCGATGCAATCGACGTAACTCTTCCCTTACTTGACAACGAAGAGATAGGATGAGTTAGCCAAATTTAATTTTTGCAGAGGAAAGAGATGCTTGTTTCTCCCTTCTCTCTATAGAATATGATCACATTATGATGTTAAACTTGATGAACTGTTGAAATCAAAGTTGATTTGATATATAGATATTTTGGATAGTGTCACAAGTAAAATATATTCTCTTTTATTTATTTATATATTTTTATGTATTTTTTACACAAAAAATGAAAGGGTATAGACCTTCATAAAATAAATTAATTAATTTTTTAAATTTATTTTATTATCACATTTATTACAGAAAAATGAGGGTGTTTTTAATTAGTCTCGTGAGTTTATTAAATTAGTTTTTATTTTAAATAAAATTTAATAGATATAACAATGAATAAAGATTAATATGTCTAATATCATGTAAATTTATTTAGATTTATATTGCTCATTAAAATATTTAATTATAAAATAGATGTCACTAATGATTATAAAATGATTAATATTTTTTAAAAAATGTGATTTAATATTTTTTTAATTTCCATTGAAAGTATTAGAAAATAAAAAAAATTGACAAGCATTACAGTGGCCATCGTGTGACAAGCAAAAGCTATTCTCCTTTATCAATTTATACGTTTGTGTATTTTCTATACAAAAAATTAAAGAATATATGACCTTTATAAATTAAATTAATTAAATATTTTTTAATTTATTTAATTATCAAATTTATTACAGAAAATGAGGGAATTTTTAATTAGTCTCATGAGTCTAATACTTTAGTTTTTATTTTAAATAAATTTAAATAGATATAATAACGAATAAAATTTTTAAAAGATTATTAATATCATTAAAATATTTAATTATAAAAATAGATATCACTATTGTTTATGGTAAAACTATATGATGATCTATATAAACACTTTCAATAGATGATATAATTTCTAATTTTTTAAAATAAATCTTAAAAAATTTTAAATATCTCACTACATATTTTTAATTTTAATACAAAACACTAAGATAATAAACCATGATTAAACCTAAAACCGAACCTTTTAACCCAATTTTGAATTGATCCAAACCAAACTCAGTCTAAGACTAGGATCTTGACCCAAAACCGGGAACAATGTGTAGAAGAACAAATCATCAAAACACTATTTTTTTACATGAGCATATCAATTTTTAAACAATGTCTAAATGATAGAAAACAAAATGCTTCAGCTCTATATCCTATAATGTGAAATCATTGAGTTGAAAAAAAAGAGAGAACTTTATATCTCACATCATTCTCCTCCTTGATGCACAATAGTAACTTCTTTCAGTGTGCTTGAAGCTGCCTTTGATGCCACAGGAAAATCAACGAGGATGTGAACAGGAGCAAAGTACAAATGCAATGAAACCATGCAGATTAGAATACCCAAAAAGAGCTGAAGAGAAGAAAGACACAAAGGGGTTAAGATGCTAAGTAATGGCTAACTTTTGTAGAATTAGGCAATAGATGAAGCTGATGGGAACATAATTTACCTGTAAGGTGGGATGAAAACTGAATAGATAGACTGATAGAAGCATTGTAAGTAGCATTGCCATTGAAGTAGAGTATACCTGGAGGACAGATCCATGTGTGGTTCCATGGATGAAATGAGGATTGCATGAGAAAATAAGTTATGGAATGAAATAAATTTGAAATGTCATTCTGGGTTCAACCACAAATATGAACTACAATCAAGAATTGGTAAAGGTTTTAGGAGTTATTACAGAAGTTTTGGGACTATTTGGGTTTTGCTCTCAGCTTAATTTAGAAAAATAATCTCCATAATCTATCTTATAGGTTGACAAATTAAAGAAGCTTGTCTGTTGGAGTGGAAACAACTTGAGCCTTACAAAGCTTGAGAACTAGTTGCATGAAACCAACAATCATAGATCCATGGGCTTCAATCTAAGGTCTTTTCTTCTTCTTCTTCTTTTTCTTCTTCTTTGATATTTTTTTAGCTTTCTGACATTTAAATTATTAAAATATTGTATTATAACTTTGAATTTCCAGTTTTAAGATTTAGAAATTCAAATTGGTGAGACAATCGTTAATGCTTAAAAAATTTTGGGTAATGATTTATGCTTATTTTCTTTACTTTCCACATCAGAGATAGGTCTTATTTGTGACTGTTTTAATTATAAACCTTGAGACTTTGGTCTATTAAAGAAACCTCAAAACTAATGGCAAAGAACACCCCAGAGATCTTAGATTTTTGGATCTTAGAGGAATAATGATAATTGATAGTACAAAAGATATAACATCTTAACTTTTCTAATAAAATCATTTTCCAAACTAATCAAATTTTGTCATTTTTTAGAAATCTCTCTCTTGTTTGATCATCTATTTTAAAATTAATCTAACTCTAACATATCTAATCATGAAATTCTCATAAGATTCAGATACAAAATAACCCAAAAATGATCTCAAAATTTCAAACTTTATGATTTTATTTATATAGTTTAAGTTCTACCATATTGTAGTCAATGTAAGACTTATTTATCCTTATACCTCTCCACCTAAAAGACTATCAGGATGAACTCTTTATCTAATGATTTTTCTCTCTTGAACATCACTTAGGAATCACTCCCCCCTCCTTTGGCCCTAGGTCTACCAACTTCCATTCGGATTGTTCTCAAACCACTATGAACTACAGGAGGTACTGATCTAATACCGTATTATTATATTCTAATTTTTCTAATAAATTATTGTCTCAAATCAATCAAATTTTGTTTTTATGTAAGGATTCTTTCTTACTTGGTCACTCATCTCAAAACTATTCCAACTTCAGTATACTTAACCATAAAATTTTCATAAGATTGAATCTCAAGTTACCCTCAAAGGACGTCTTACTATTTCAAGACTTGTGATTTTATTTATATAACTCAAGATTTACCCTCTTATAACTAATATGACACTTATTCATCTCTATATCCTTCCAACTAAAAAACTGTCAAGAGCTACTCCTTGTCCAATTATTTTTCTTTCTAGAACATCACCAAATAATCACTCTCCATCTGCCCTTTTTCAGTTCTAGGTGTTATATACAATCAATATGAACATAAAAAAAAAAAATTGAAAGGAACTTGCAAAGCTCATGTCTAATTCGTTGTGTTAAGAACTTAGTGCATTTTCTTACCTTCACAATGTTGTCAGCAAATTTCATTAACCAAGAAACCAGCAAACCAGTAGTTCCCAAATTTAGCACAACCAACCATGTCGTAATTGTGTATCCATTAAGAAGCCGTTCCCACCATGGTCCCTTCTCAAAACCCACTCTATAGTCATCCCAAAGAAGCCGTGCCATATTAAAAATTGTACCAAAGCTGATGCAGAAAAAGATTAGAGAGAAGGACTGCAGTTAAGAACCATGGTAGAATGAGTATATGTTTACAGACTACCTGAGCTGGCCTAGTAAGGAGTAATAAAACAAGCTTTGCTGGGCAAAAATACCTACGTGTACAACTGCACATTTTGCCAATAAAGGCTATCGTTGTTCTTCTTCATAAGATATTCTGTGTAGACTCCAGCAAGTGCAGAAAGACAGGCAGAAAAGACTCCCAGAATATAACCCTGAATAGGTGCTGAAAAAAGCGAATCACATGGCACATCTCCACAACCTTTTACCTACATAGCATGTGTAGAAAAGCTCAACAGCGAAATCAATAAAGATGCAAACATTTCATTCACTTGAATCACTATTATTGATAGAGCAACAGCATTTGCATCTCAAATACTTCAGGTCTCAGCAAATTGCTACTTTTCTCTCTCTACATTACCTTGATGAGACATGAACCTAGGATTCAATTAATTAGTAAGAAACTTATAAAATAATCATAAGTTGATAAATGGGCACACACTCACTCACATGCACTCATGCATGCATCCATGAACACACACACACACATGCACGCACATTTACACACACACAGAACAAGCCCACACAATACAGGCACAAGCACATGCACATGCGCACTCACACATGTATACATACGTATATACATACATAAATATATACATAAAAAATATATTGTCATAATCCCTCTATTGTTTAACTTATATTAGAAAAATCATTAGGTAGAATAATTAGAATATGAGGTAACATGATCTCAATCATAAAATACAATATGATGATTGTAACATGCATAATCACTATACATAATCTTAATGTAACTTAAGACATATATAATGTAAGAAACAATCTTGGGATAATGTTATTAAATTAAAATAATAAAGAATAAAGTTAAACAGATCCAAAGTTTCACTCTTTGATCCATTGATAATCAGATATGATCGAGAGGTATTTTGTTAGAGCTAGTGAAGAATTGTGCTTCAACTGGAATGTCATGGATCAAAAAAGCTCCAAAATCAATAAGAAATTGGAAGATTTACCATGAACGATATAATTTTAGTCCTAGCTATATCTAATCTCAAAAATGCTCAATCACATATGCTGCCAGTAGAATTCTGAAGTTTGATCCTTTGCTGACTTGTTTTGTTACTATTATTTTCTTAGCTTATATGGACAGCTTAATGAATCATTGAGTAAATTCCTTTTAAACACCACATTACAGAAAATAACCACCCAGGAAAAACTTTTATGGACAATTTTTTTCTCCTGATATCCCAATTTTTCTCTGGGTTCCTAAGAGATCAGTGTATTTTCTTATGACATAGGATTGTATGACCTTACGTTTGCAAAACAAAAAAAAAATTTGGATGCTTCCAATGTCACAATGAGTTTATTCTAAAAGCATGTATTGCATTGTACGCACAGAAAAATGTAAAATAATACATCAAAAAGACATGGAACACAAGAATGCAGAATTCAAACAGTATTGATCCCATCCCATATAGAAAACGTACATATGATGCAAAATCTTCAAAAATTGAAGTAAACGAGAGCTCCTAAGCCATACTTCTAGATTAAAAGGGTAGCTCATGAATTCAGACAAATAAGAAAAATGGAGAAACACAAATGGCAAAATAACCTGGCTTGTAGTTGTTCCAACAGCTAACAAAATGATGGCCATCCACTGTAGGTTTGACAGCTTTCTCTTGAGAAAAAACCTGGAACATGAGACAGGAAAAAGAGGTTAAAAAGCAAGCTTTGTCAGTTGTTCACAGTTGCTGCCCATCTTTCATTTTTTTGTTATTCAGGAGTGTCTAGGTTTCTTAGACACAGAGGAATAAAAAATCACCTGAACAGAATCCCAGTAGTCACGATTTTCAGGTTGCCCATTATCTGATATGTTGATGGATCAACAAAGATTAGCGTGGCAAATTGCACATTGTTGTGCACTAGGTATATGACTGAAGGAACTATAAATAACCGCACACTTTTCCATTCAGTGGTCATCCTGGGAGGTGATGAAGAGTTGAATTCTCTCCAAAGAAAGAAAATGGATACCAGAAGCTATATTTAAGAAACAAAATGGCAGCCACATTAGCCACAACTTCAAAAGTATCTCTAGACAGCTAAACATTCTTATAAAGATAGATGTCACTGGGAAGTCAAAGCATGCTGCAGTACAAAAATAGCCGGCATCAATAAAATTATCAGAATTATAAAGCTAAATGTAAAATTTGCAATGTGTTTCCAAATGGTTGGGATTTGATTCTCAATATACCAACATTGAAGTTGCAGGCTGAGTGATTCCTGAGGTGTGTGCCCAGAACTTAACAGGGATCCACATTCATAAAAATAGCATAAATTCTTCACCTTAATATTTTAAATATCCTTACCTGTATCAATAAAATCTTAAATAATCTGAATAATGAATGAGTTTAACTTAGTTTATCAAATCGTTAACATATACAAAACTATGTTTTATTTACTTCATTCTTATGTATGCATGATTCAAATTCATATTTTTATTAAGCAATCAGACCTGAAAGATTACAACAAAACTTGAAACCCAATTTCTTTTGGTTTGGTTCAAATGATTCATTTCACAGGTTTTCTTCTAGCACAAGCATAACAGAAAGTAATTTAAGTATAACTTGGTCTAAAACAAACAAAATTATACACTAGTAGTAAAATTGAAAAGTTTTATTCGCTATGTATTTACTAAAGTAATCCAGCTGGGCTCTAGAATCCATTCAATACCAAACAATCAGAATTGGGCACTATCTTGATAAATAAGAATCACAATAAAGCATAGCTTCAAATAATTGGGAGGGTGTTCTAAGAGAGAACTTTCCTATTAAAAAAGAAAAAGCAGAAACCATAGAAAAAATGCATACCTTAAAGATTTCGGCAAGAAATGGAATTGTAGCATAATCATACTTGTATCTTCCATTGGATTGCGAGAGGGTAGTCAGTATTCCCTGTACAAGCAAATAGATCACCAAGCCGGTTAGATGAGTAAATGCAATAACAGCATGACCCAAAAAGATATTCTATACTTATATGCTAAGTTTCACTCTCTACCAAACTAGAATATATACAGCTGCTACAGGAGGAGTTATATAAAAGGTTTAGTCAGACATGTACCAAATCATAAAGATCAAAGAAAGGAGAACTTGAATAATAGGTAGAATGTGAGATTACATGGAACTAAATAGATTTGACTTATGCTCTTTTATTCAATCCCAGCGAATTACAATACCCAACCTTAGATGCAACCTAGCTCCCAACGGTTGTGGCACATAACACTTAAATTTTTGGCCACTGCATAAATTACCAACCCTACCTAGAGATTAAAGATTTACGCTTTCTATAAACAATTTTTCAGAGAGTTATTGCTGATAGGAAGTGCCATAACAATGAAACATGGCAGTTTCAAAACTATCAACAACCTGAAAAAATATTTCAATATAATTCGCAAACAAAACCTGCACAACCAAACCATTCTAGCATGGCTTTGGCGCTAAGTTTGCAACTTTATATTGAGAAAAAAATCACTATTTGACAAGCCAAAATTACCAAGATTATGATAATAAATGTTTACTTTCCTAATGTAGCCTCCCAAACGCAATGTGAATAAGAAGGTCAATGGATCTGTTATATCCTTTGTATTTTGGGAGCTAGATAGTTTGTATAAGGAGATTAGAGAGAAATTCCTTTTGTTAATAATAAAAATACTGAGCCAAGATCTTTGAGTTATTATACAATAAATTTATCGCATGGCTAAAATGAACTTGGGAACACGAGAGTTCTTGATATGTTGGATGGTATAATCATTTATATGAAACATTAATGTTTTAAAGTTATCATGTCATCAAGGTAAAATCCTTACATGATCCATCAAGTCTGTCACAAAATTGAAGCTTTAAAGAGTATTTTAAGATCCGTTTTGGTGCCTCGTTTAAAGGATATCACATATAGAGATAGAGTCGTCTTATTTTGCAATAGATGGCGAAACCCAAAGGGAATATTCTACCACAGAGATTAAGAGAATCGTTTTGAGAAAGTAATGCATGATGAAGGCAAAGGCAAAACTTTATCAAAGATCATTACCACAATAATCATTGGTGCATCATGATGATCTTTCTTATAAAATCAGAAACCAAGATCTTTGTATGTTATTTAATCAGACTTCTTATCTCTTTTTAATAAAGCATATTGATTAGAAACATAATCTAGAGGACATCTTAGATTTAATTTAGGTGTGCTTTGGATTTTAGGAAAAAAACTTCTTTGCTTTCTATTTTGTACATTACATTCTCTCTTCTCTTATGAGTTTGCTCTAATTTGTCCTCAAACCACATGAATGCTAATGTTGTGTCATTCTATAGTGGGTTTAATCTCTTCAGCATATTACCTTGCACATTCATCACATTTGATCCTTCCGTTGCTTTTGCATAAAATCTTGCATCACTATTGAAGTAATTAGCTATATATGATAGTCTTTTGACCCAAAACTATGATAATTCCCACATTCTTTTGCAAAATCCAAGCTAATTCCCATATCAATTTGTTTTTTTAACCATTCTTTCAAACGAAGATGCGCTCAACATAGGCACACCCATTCTATTCCAATAAATCGTTAGAACACAATCATATTCAACTGTTCCCAATTCACTGAAGATTACATTCGGAACCCAGTCTGGTCGCTTTCTGAAGAGAAGGCAACCTCTTCAAAGGTTGAAGAACCCCACCACAATCTGATCCAAGACAAAGTAAGCTACAAGACACAATTCCTCATCCATGCCAAGACTTCGAGTTGAGAATAAACCCTGGCCTCAAAATGCCCGCACCATATCAAATCAAACCGGAAGAATAGACGAGGAATTGCGTTTGTACCTGGGAACTGGTCAGAATAGTGAGAAGAGCAGCAACGAAGTACCACTTCATCCCCCCACCTGCCCTTCGATCCGCCAAGTAAAACCTCCAAAATGCTATTAAGCGAAAGCGGAGCTTCAGTTACCCATTTCGTCGCACAACGCCAGATTCTCTCGGTTTTTCTCGAACCCGATCGATCTCCATTCGCTTGCGATCATCGGAAACTGGAAGATCTCGCGCAGAGTCAAGGCCCGGCCTCTACGGGAAGCTCAAGGGAAGCCGCCGGCTGACATGTAAGGCCATGGAGGCACTTGTTTGATGAAAAATTATTGCGTGGTTATATGTGTGTATTAACTTAATAATAATGTGTTATTACCAAAGTTTGATTCTGTATTTTAAAATTATATATCAGTTTAAAATGTCTATTATATGCATATTATTTTTATTTATTTAATTTATACTGTATTTTTTTAATAATGAGTGCAGACCATTTCATAAAATGTTTTATAATAAACAGCACATATTATATTCATGATGTTTTATATTTACAATATATATATATTATATATTATATATATATATATATATATATATATATATATATATATATATATATATATATATATATATATATATATATATATTATTTTAAACAAAAATATATATAGTCAAATGAAAATTTCTTATGGTAATAAATTCTAATAACAATATGTGTTCAAAAAGAAAAACATTTATGCATTATTTTAAACTATAAAAATATATATAATACATATATAATTTCAAATTAGAAAAAACTCATGAAAAGCGATGAAATAATTCTTAACAAAATATGGTTTTTGACAAATAAGTTCTTAAAAAGTGCATTCATGCAAAGATTTAAATGGAATTTAGAAAAAAAATTATAAATGTAAAATAGTTTTTGGAAAGTATGGTTTAAAAAAGAGTTGTTATAAAAAAGAATAAATGGTAAGTTTGAAAAAAAATTAAATAAGTTAAAAAAGTGTAATTCAAAAATATTGAGAAAATAAATATTAAATAATTTTATCACATGTCAAAATTTAAAAAAATTGATGCAAAACATGAATATTTTCATATATTAAGATTATGATTGATGAGTAGGCAAAATCAATGAAATGTAGATATGGAGTTCTTTTTTTTTTTAATTAAAATGGTGAAATTTTTTTATTTTTTGGTTGACTCTATGAATTTTTTAATTCATACAAATTCAATAACTTTGTGTGTATCTAAAATACCTACAACCAATGCTCATTAATTAGTTTTCAATGATTCTAACATTTTGACAAACAAGAAAATAAACAATTTCATAAAGAAAAATTTTATGATAACTTATAAAAATTATTTATTTAAGTATTAAATTAATTCATCTAAAAGTTGATCTAAATTCAAAAGCCTATAACTCTTGAGTAATGATGGCAATCTTTTATAGCTCATAAATAATTAAGAATCAACCTAAAGTCTCAATACAAAATTTGTACAAAAATATTAATAGGGAAAGTGTCATTAATCAAAGTTAACAAGTAAAAGGTGGAATACAAAACCTAAGGGGTACTAGTCAAAGACAGAATTGTAAAAAAATAGTACAATAGATTGCATAGCTCTAAGTTTATGTCATCACTCAAAACAAAACTCCTATATTACCTAATGTCATCATGTGTACTCTTCTGTTGTAAAATACACATATAATGGCATTGTTTAATTACAATGAATCACATTCCTTCATATTAACTAATTTGATAATATTTATTAATAAAGTAAAATTACATGTTTTTGAAATCCTCTTTCAATAAAATTATCAATAAAAGAGGAAATAAAAATGAACAAATATGATAATCCAAATATGAAAATCAATAGGAGATCTTTCAAATCCTAATTGATTATTATAAATCTATTAAAATTTAATGTCATTCTTAGTATAGATTAACTGGTTTCTCATCCAGTTATTATTATATATTGGGAGAAAAAAATTAAAAATTCATATGAATGATGACACCAATATAGTTTAATTTGGTAAGGATAGGAAGGTGTTTAGAATATCTACTTTGAAAATTGAAACATCAGTAAGAAATTGATACTTGTACTACTTATCCTTCATACAAGAAATTGAAAGAAAAAAATTATAGTTGTAAGAAATTCTAGTTGTATATGAATATATAAATGTTCTCTCTAAATATTTATCAGAATTGTCGCTTAATAATAAAATTAGATTTATGATTGAACTGATATGAAGTGTAGAGTCAATCTCTAAGACATTATATAGGATGGCACTACATGAATTACAAGAGTTAAAATATAATTGCAATATTTAATTAAAAAAAGGCTTTATTAGATAGAGTATAATTTCACAATCACATAATCTAAAATTGATCTACACATAAAATTTAAATGCAACCTTCCAATCATAATTGAGATCTAAGGTCTTTATAAATAACACCAATTGTAATCCAACTATTCGACATATAATTTTTGTAATTGAATGATCAAGAGCTTTTTCACCTTTCAAATATTCCCTGATTTAAATCAAGCTGTTGTTTTATGAAATTTTTGTTATCTAATGTTTTTAATTACATCTGAATAAAATGCAATGGGCCTACTATTATTTCATGTAACGACTATTCGTAAATAGCTATTATAAATTCGAAATAACAAACTGACAATAATGGTTTTGATATTAAATTAATATCTAAATTTTTAATTAAAATATATACCAACCTAGTTTTAGTTAAAACAAGCAATAATGACTAATTATTATGTTAACTATTTTTAGTTATTATAATGTTTATAAATAAAATAGTTTTATATAATTGATTGATAAACTTTTATGAAATTTTGATAAAATTGGAAGAAAAATTTTAAGTAATTCAAGCCATTATTATCTGATGCTCATCCTCGCTTTCATTCGCTACTTCCTTCATCATTAAGCTCAAAATTCTCTTTTCTTTTTAAATTAGTTAAGTTCTTAATATTTTTACTTCCTAATTTGTTTAATTAAAAAAATAATAGATTTATGCCCTATTAAGTATAAGATTTTTGTTTGTATTAAGTAGAATTTTGTGTCATCAAATTATTTTATTTTATCATTGATTTAATTTCATTGTAAAATTATGATAGATTTTTTTTTATTTTGTTGTTATAAGAGTCTAACTTATCATCTTTTAGTAAAATGCTTATATTGATTATGTTTTATGTAATTTTTATTGAGGGTAGACGTAGATTTATTTTAACTTGAATCATTAAAAATGGTGAATGTACTTTTTAATTTTTATTGATTTTTTATTTCATAATTTTTATAAATTTTATTATTACAAGAAAATTAATTTATTTTAAAATAAAATTAAAAATTACATAAAATTAATTATAAAGGCTTGCTTGAACTTATATATTAAAATATATTTAAAATATTTTTTGAGAAATAAAATTTTAAAATTTCTAATAATTCACTTCTCTTTTATTAAACTATACTTTAGTATATAAAGCTTATTTGAAGGTTTATAATAAGGGCTTATCAATCCTTAAGTTGATGATTTATCCTTTTGGAGCCAATGAATTCTTAGTTTATATTATATATAAACATTAATATATCCATGGGAGTGGCATCAAGGATCAATGTTGCATGGTTTTTTTAAAGAAAAAGATGAATTGAATGCAACAATAGAGGGAAGCAAGGCTTGTAATAATGAGATTTTTATCTTTGTCTTCTTTAGCTGGACTTCGAGATGCTAATCTAGTATGCTTTTATTGCACAATAATTAAGGAACAAGCTTGCAAAGTTTGAAATCAAAATAATCAAATAATAAGATGCAAAAAGGGGTTCTTCAGAAAGTGATGTTGAAGATAAAGTATCAAACATCTTACAATTGAGACTTGCATGAGAAAATCAAAAATGAAAGTTTTGTTATTTCTACAGAGTTGTAAGACAAGATTTTCAAAGCTTGAGAGTCTTACATTTTAGTGTTCAATTGCAAGCTAATTCTTTGGCTGCATTAGCAAAGGCTATAGCTCATTAGAATGGTCAATATGCATATCAGTTGGGTCAAAAGGAGCACTACTATGTGTTTGGTTATTAGATCATAACATGTGGCCTTGGTTGATGTGCATGTTAATTGGCATTTGCATGTGACAATTGGAAATGAAATGAAGAAGAATAGAATTAAAGAGATTCTTTGAAAATTTAGGTAAATAAATTGAATTTATTGTGATTCAAATAATTAGTTATTTATACTTTATTAAATTGAAATATTTATGATACAAATAGCTATTCATCAATACATTGTGCATTGCATAACTGGGTGTGATTAACTTAAATTATTAACATGTTTATGTATATTCAATAATTGCATGTATAATATTACGTTAGTGGCATGGCATAAAGGTTGGTATGTAATAAAGGTTTAAGATGTGAATAACAATATGTATATAAATGCTTATATATATATATATATATATATATATATATATATATATATATATATATATATATATATATATATATATATATATATATATATATATATATATATATATATATATATATATAATGAAATATATGATAACACATTTGAGAACAATCAACATAATAAAAGTAAAATAGAAGCAAATGATAAAAAAAGGAAGTAAATTTTATGTGACATGATAAAAGTAATAGAAAGAAAGAGATATGAAGGGATTTAAGTCTTTTGAGCATAATATCATAAAAGATATAATAATGAATTAATATTAAAGATGCATTTTCTTTATGACTTACTCCTTTTGTGGTATGTGTTGTGTGATATGGTGGTATTTATTATCACTGACATCTAACCTTGTGATTAAAGCTACTAGTTTTATGATTAGGAGTTATGCTTATTCTTTATGATTATGGTGGTATGTGTTTATTATATGATTTGGTGATTGATATGATGAGACGTTAGGTGAGATGAGATGGGAATCTCGATAATAAGAGTCATTTGTGAAAATAGGTTTCTTTTTATTTGAAAATGGATAAGAATATCATAAATAAATATAAAGAGTTATGTATTAATAAGACATCATGATATCTTTACAATTTTAATGAGACATGATTATTTCTTAGATATCATGCACTTTGTTACAATACTTGGAATCAAATGTTTTTCCTTTTAATGCATGTACATTATTTACCTTTTTTTCATTTATCTATCAGCTTATTTGTTGAGTCATTTATGCCCATTTTTCTAATTGTATGACAAGTTATGACTCAAGTGCTCACCAAGTAAAGGAGTCGAGTGATGTATGAGTTAAGTCCCTGAGCATAAGAACATTGTAGTTTTGGAAAGTAGACATCTATGCTATTGCTTCTAATGTATTATATATATATATATAATTTTGTTGGAGACTTGTGCGAATTATGGATTGTATTATCTTTTGATATGTCATCTGTGATACGAATTTTTATTTTGTGGTTTAGTAATATCGAGTTTTCAATAAAAATAAATGTGATTCTTATTTGTTTTAGATGTTATTATAAAATAGTGTTATGCGTAATGACAAAATGAACACTTTTAGAAGAGATTTTTTATCTTTGATTTTTTAAATTTAAAATATTTTGTCAATTTTTAGAAATAGATGATTTATAACTTGCTAAGAGTTAGTCTCAATCATCATTTTTAACTTGCTTAGATGGTTAGTGTTCTTTATTGCATTTAAATCCTATTTTTCTCTAATCTTAAAATTAATAAGGATAGTATTTGGATGTAATGACAGGTGGGGCATGACAATGAGAGTTAATAATATGAGATGATTTGTTGATGGCATATTGCATGAATTTTAAACATCCTCATTTAATTCCATTATTAATGCCATGTTGTGTTTCTCTCTCTCTCTCTCTCTCTCTCAAATGACCGTTATTTAAGACTAAATAGCTTAAATCTTGAACTTCATAGCTTGATCTATAAATTAAAAAAGAATTTATTTATTTTGATATTATCTATTTAAAAAAATAATTATTAGATTTGATCTTATCTTTAAATGATATCATTTATATATGTATAATTGTCATTCTTGATTTGATAATATCTAGATCACAACTCATTAAGATAAAATCTTTATCATAAATCTAAGCATCATTTATAGTTTATAATACGATGATATATTGAACAAAATGCATAGTAATCTAAATGCATAATTGATACGTGATCAAATGCCTAGATAACTTCAGTGTCAAATTAACACTAAACTAAACAACTCTCAAGGAATCTCCCTTTTTCCTTTATTAGAACCTTCGAGTTAAAAAGCGAAGCGCCTACTCTCGTATTTCGAAAATTAAGGATTGCTAAATAGTTAAAAGAGGTAAATAATAGTTAAATAACTATTTGGTGAGTTTCTTGTTCAAAAAAATATTAGAAAAAAATTCCTTAAAAAGGGTTTTTAAGAGATGACATTTTATAAGACAATTTTTTGGATATTTTTAAGATTAAAATTTTAAAAAAAACACTTTTTAAACGCTACCTATAAAGGGAGTTGTGAGGGACAACCATGATAAAATCATGTGACTATTGAAAGATGGTGACATAAATGTGGATTATTTGACTCAAAATTTGGTATTAACAATCTTCCAATGCTTTCTTTGTGCTTATTAAGTTTTGTTTCTTAACATAGGGTCATTATCATAGAAAGATTAAATGAATCAATTCTTGAACATTGTTTTTGTTCATGGATGGTTTTGTTTGACAAATAAGCATTGTTAGCATGATTGTGTAAGCATAGAGAGATGAACTTACTTTGGTCAAGTTTAACTATTGCTTCATCTTCGACTTACAAATGACATCTTTTGAGTTTGTGTGGTAATGAAGTGCCTTCTGAAAGACGATAGGATGAGAGAGTAGAAGACCTTCTGAATGAATAAAATTTCATTTGACTTTTTTAGAATTAGATAAATTATTATAAAAAAATTCATAAAACATACAAAATTTTATTTTAATATTGTTAGAGAGTTTGAGTTATATAATTATTTTCTTAGTAATTGGACAAAGTTAATTCACAAGTTTAAATTTACCTCCTTTTGTTGCTTTTGAAGTTATTGAAATTAACTTTTAAATTATTTAAAATCGTCTTCTTATAATTTTCATTTCATTCATGCATTTTGAAAAGCAAATGTATACAATGATAGATTGTATTCAAGGTGTATTTATAAAAACAATTATTCATAATAATAATTTAGAATATCTTATCAATTTATTTTTGATGTTGTATATTATCATAAAATAACAAAATCATGATTAACAATAACTATTATTATTTATATATTATAAACCAAAATTTGTCTTGGTTTATCAAATCAAAGATGACATTTTAAAAGTTATTAAACCGAAACTCAAATTAGTATATTGTTTATAAACATAGTTTTTGTAAAAATAATTTCAAAATGCATTTTGTCATCTTTTTTATGATGTTTTGAAGAACATTTTTTCCAATCTAATAAATAAAAAATAAAACACAACCAAAATATAATTTATCCTCTTAAACAAATATTAAAAGTTATCTTACTCTTTTATCAAAAATCAAACACTACTTTAGATAATTTATTATGCCAATCATTACAATAAACTTTTATAAATAATATTTATATCAATAAGTAATGTTTCAAAAACATTTAAAATTTATTTTTTAAAACATATCTCTCAATTACTCAATTTAATATTTATTAGTAATTATATCAAATACAACCTGAAATAAATGACTATATCATGGGTTCTCCCCTTCGAATTTTTCGAAACGAAGATGAACAAAAATATAATTATAATTATATTAATCTACTCTTAAATCGATCCCTTTTTTATCCAAAAAAAAGGGTTTTTTTCATCTCTTTTTTGGGTGTTCTGTCTTTTTTCCGGATTGAGACATTAAGGAGAAAAGTTAATGAGTTGGTTAAGCAAATTGTACAACACTTCAATGATTTCAATTAAGAAATGGTTAAGAAAAAATTAGGATCTCTTTGTTGCATTAAAAAAATGTTAAGATCAATTCAGGAAGTTGACTATGGTGAACAATTAGCAATACATAAGCCCTTCATTGGTGTACCTTAATGGAGATGATGCTAACTAAAAGATGAAGAAGAAGGGCATCGTTAATTCTTTTGAGAGAAAGCAATAAAGTAGTTTGTAAACGTTTTCCACAGCCATAAGAGTCCTTTTAACTTGCCGGCATGTGGGCTGGTGTCAAGCCATGTGGTCCAAGGCTTAAGCTTTATTGGGTTGTCTTTATCTGATGTTGATAGTGTGCCATTAAAGAGAAAAATCGAGCAAAAGAGAGGAGAAAGGCGTGGAAGCAAGAACATCGAGATTTAGGTGGAAAACTACAAATCTAAGAAAAGCATGCTACGCGTGAAGAATTGCCACTATCAAAAAGAGATTCTGACAAGGTTGAAAGACTCAGGTGACGAACTTGTAAACTATGGGCTAACTAAGAGTAATTCTGATTCAAATAAACAACAATGAATCTTTGTTTATAGAAGATTGGAG
The DNA here is from genome assembly GCA_023846275.1 of Vanilla planifolia. Taxonomy (NCBI): domain Eukaryota; kingdom Viridiplantae; phylum Streptophyta; class Magnoliopsida; order Asparagales; family Orchidaceae; genus Vanilla; species Vanilla planifolia. The sequence goes on from CM043877.1 coordinate 4,887,482, forward strand.
GATTCCACCATATGATCAGATAATTTGATGCAATAGTCCTAAAGAAAAGTGAATGTTCTATCAACATGATTGTCAAAATGATAAATTGGATTATCTACCTTCTTAATTGAAAGGCTTGATAATCTAATATAAAAATTTGATTCCAAACACTTAAAACCTCTATGAAGATGTTAGTTTCAATCATTATAACCATGATTGCATGCAATTCTTGGCTAGCCAATGAGCAACGTGTGCTACTCCATAAGTTATGGCTCTATTATTGTTATCATCTATTTATTTATCATTTCTTTTTTAAAAAAAATTAAAATATTCAACTATCCAACTACATATATAACTATTGCAATAACTTTAATATATTATATATGCTCAAGCCTAATATAAATATATGTTTAAGTAAGAAAACTAAAAATTTATAATTCTTTCTCGTGACTTGTTTATAGTCATATGATATATACTTTTGTTACCTAAAATTCTTAAATCATAAGATAAGTTGAGTTAACCAAAACACGCTCAACTAGCAAAAATTATCTAACAAGAACGTAAAGCAATGCAAGATTAAGGCATGTCGTATGCTAGGTTCAAATAATAAAAATATATCATATCAAATATAAACTAAAACTATCCAAAATGAGATTTCATTCCAACATAATACCCTTATCCTTTAAATTGAATCCTTTTTATCTTGTTTGAACCTATGGTTTATATAATTATTTTGTTCAACATTTTTTCTTTTGATTTGTTTTACTATTTGTAGATTTAGTCATCAAAATAATTGTTATATATTTTTTTAATCTTTTTATTTTTTTTTATTCATCATTTAGAGATACCTTAAAATGAGATATCTTATTATTGGTTCTATCATTAGGTTTTATTTTCAGATAATTTTCTTAAAGATGATCTATTTATTTGATAAAACAATGATTATTTCTTTTAATTTAAGAACATAGTTGATCTTCATTGTTAACATCTACAATCCCTTTTATACATTTTCATAAAAAATATTTTATTTATTTAATATAAAAGTATATTTCTCTTTTTTATTTATTAACAACTAGTTAATATTACATGCCATAAATGATAAATATTGTACCCACAATAACAATAAGAAAATATGTCTAACATGTTTGCATAAGAGTCAACTTAAAAGAAATAAAATAAACCAATTAAATCTCCTCTATAAGAATTCTTTCAATTATAACATGTTGATCAATCAAACCATGATTTTGTAATTATAAAGACCTATTTATCACCTTACAAAAAGAAACATGTGATAATACAAATTTATGCATCCCATCTTATAGCATAAAATCCCCTTCTAAAATATATTATTCTCATATAAAGAAGTTGATAAAATTAAAGTATAACATACATCACACAAATACATTTACATAATATGCTCACCTTAAATTTTTATTATACTTAAATTCATATTATAATGGACACACTAATAAGTTGATTCCTTGTTTCCATGATTCCTTTGATAATGCACATCTTTCCCTTCATCTTATTTCCTTTGTTTGGTTGCACTAAAGAAATTCATCCAATTCCTCTTTTTACTCAATAGTATTAAAGACTTGTCTTAATTCCTTCCCTTCCTCTTAATAGCACTAACAATTCTCTCAATTTACTTCCTTCGATGACCACATCAACAAGAAGATATAAATTTCACCTCCTCTCTCTCTCTCTTTCTCATGACATTTGACGTGCCCAAATCTCTAAACAATTTCTCCAAAAGCTCCCTATGGTTAGTTGATTCCCTCTTTTATGACTTCCTCATATCTCTTTTCCTTCCATGGCTCTTTCTCTCCCATAATCAATCAAAACTCTTAGAATAACCCTTTCTTAATAAAGCCCTCTCAACTTCTTGCCAATTTAGTTATGGATAATTAAGATATGTTGTTGTTTGCTATCATCAAATTCACTTCCACAATGAGGGACTGAGGTTCATCAATTATTTAGGAAAATATGAAATATTTTTAGGTTGTTTTAGGCACATATATATTTCTTAATTCTTTTATCTGAAAGTCATTAAAAAATTCACCAACTTAACTCTAACATTTGTTATTTCACAAGAAATACTCATTATAAAAAATTTCATAATTTTAAACAAATTTGATATTTAAAAAAAGCATATAAATATTAATTAAAAATTATTTTTTATAAGTATGATGTTCTATTTTATGATCAAGATATATTCAATTTTTTTTAAACTTAATATCATTATGCTTTTAATGAAATATATTTTTCATAATTTTTTTTTGTATCATTTTGTATTCTATAGATTTTTTATATTCTTAAAAATTTTCGTAAATTAAAATAATAATATTTTTCTTATAACTTTAACCTATTTATCTATGATTATAATGCTTTGTATTCATATCAAGAAAATTTAGATTGAGTTTTGCATATTAGCTTATTTTCATAATTTTTTGACAATATTTGATATTTTTTAAAATTTTGATATATAATAATTTATGTTTTAATTTATTATTAAATTATTTTAATCTTTGATTTTTTATTTTACAATCAAGACACCCTTTGACTTTCATCAACTTGATGTAATTAGTTTCTTAATAATTTTGTCCTTTTTTAGGTTTACCTTCTTTATTTTAGGTATCATACTCTCTTTTCTAGTAATTTTTTTTTTTCTTTGTAAATAATATAATAAATTCTAAAAATTCAAAAATAATTTTTATATATTTGAAGATGTTATATAATATGCATTCCAAAGCATATGCATCATTATTCAGTCAATCTTTGATCTTTATTTTGATTAAGCTTCAAACTCATTCTTAATATAATCTTTTCATTCGTAATCATACTTTTCAAGGCCATTCTCAAGCACCTTGGGAAATAGGTGGCATGTAGGAATTTTCATTTTACTTAATAGTTTCAATTATTGTGTGATTGTGATTATTTAATTGTTAAAAGTTAGTAGTTTATAAATACTTTAACTTAGGGACACTTTAGGAATTTTTTTGAAGTTTTTGTTAACCTTGTTTTTTCACATTTTAATGTATTTTAGATAAATTCAACACAATAGTGTTGAACCTTACATTCCTCTTTCCTTTTCATACCGTATTGCATTCACGTTGAACCTTACATTCCACTTTCTACATGTTCTAATGATTGTTTTGAACATTTAGAATAACTATCAAATGGTTTTTTGTTCAGTATTGGATAATCTAATTTGTTGTATATAGGAAAATCTTAGCTCTACAACTCATCAAATATAAGAAAGAGTAATACACTTTTATATTAATTATTTACAAAGGAGTTGAAATGAGAATATGGACAAAATCATGATATCCATATGAAGTTCAAGGACATGGGTGAATTTTGAAAAGCATCCCCAACCAAGTGGCTTTTTCCTTACAATAGTTAATATAAGATAATGCAATTTTACATCCTTAAAACACTTATATAGTAGCCACTTCTGATTCAATGATTCTTCTATTGGGAATGACCTGATAACTATTTCTCTCTTTTAGGAGTTGCATATATTATATGTTCATTATACACTTTTACAAAAATACTCTTTTCAATAAACTTTTTATATTTTATTAGATTCAAAATTTCAAATAGAATGATATGTAATTTGACTACGTAATATATTTACATAAGATTATTCTAGGATATGATGGAAATTATGCAAAAAGAATATTTTTATGAAAGGTTCTTTTATTAAAAGACCCTTCATTAGGTGTTATTTCTATAACATTAATATATACATTTGGATATTATATAGATATCAATGTTATTTATAACTTATTGATTATTTATAGTATTTAATTCAATGATATCTAAATAATTTTTATTTTTCTATTTAATATCAAGATTGTAAGTACAGACTTCCCATAATAAGAGTCCATAATAAGAGGTGAGTTGTACTTTTTTAATTAGTTAAATTAATTTAGAACTTAAAATGTATTTTGAGATCTTGTGTTTTCTATACTAATAGTTTTTATTAAAATCTCTTATGTACTTTTGAAAAAAGATTACATGATGATTTATAAAATCGAATACTCAAGAATTTTTAGCTAATTTGTCAAACAAACAATCCTAAATGTACCTTTGACCACAAAAGGCCAAACTTACTAAACACAATGTCAAAAGGACATGCAGGTGATATACTCTTGCAAGAAGATTCTCAATGATCTAAAAGTAGGCTATAAGTGCCAATCAAAGAAGTGGCTTACAAAATCCAAGATTTTAAGAGATATACAAAGAATATTGCAAAATCTAATACTGCTCCTTTACAAATAAAGCTTAACAATCACCTATAACTAATGTAAACACAAGTAGCATGTCAGATATATGAATAAAAATATGTAACAAACTAATGCTTGAAGGAAATAAGTGAGTAAAAAGAGAGCACATTACTATAAAAGGTGATTTCAAAAACTTTGGAATGTTTAAGCAAGGTTCTGTTTTGTTGGAATTAGAAATTCAATATCTTGATTTGAAATTACAATGGCTAAATAACTTTTATAATTCATTTCCCAAAAATGTTAAGTTAGTTGTCATGTGTTTTCCCTTTTTTCATATCATACAATAGTGCATAAAATACATTATTTAGTCCATATGTTGATATCTAACATACTATCAAAATTTGTTGGGTTTAGATTCAACAATGGTATGGTAATGTATATGACTTAAACATAATATATGATGCAAATAATTATATCATACAAAGTTCTAGAGATTTATCTTTTTAACCTTAAGAAATTTATTATTTTACACGTTAAAATTATTTTACTATAAAATTTTTTGAGATTTTTTTGTCTCAACCAATGAATATAATCATATTTTATAATAATAGATATCATACCATATGAATGAATCTAGACTTTCCACTTAATGTTTAGTCAATAATCTAATTAACTATACTTTAAAAACCTAATTATACTATAAAAGTGATCATATTCTACAATAAGTTTGAAAACTTTTTAAGCTACTTAATCAAGCAATTCTATTCTTCTTCATATGCATATATTAATATTAAACCTATTCTAGAATAGAGATATCATATCATATGATAAATATAGTTTTAACATAATTTGAGAAATCTAAGTTTTCTTTGAACTCTCTAAAAGATTAAGTTTTAAATGATGAAATTATATTAATAAAATTAGTTGAATTTTAAAGATACCTTGTTGATTAATACAAATCAAGTGCATATATAGGATAGCTTGTGCAAGTTCATGCTCCTATGTGCCACATATAAGATAACACAAATTTTAATAATCTAACTCACTTTAATAAAATAAAAAATGCTAAAGAAAATCGCCACACCATCAAGAGCAAGAATTCACCTATGGGGTTCAACCAATTGTGAATTGCATGATTCCTGACAATCTTTTATGGTGAAAAACAATGCCAAAGCATCCTCTTTAACCAACATCTTCAAGTATTTGTGAAATAACAAACTTTAAGAACACATTAGTAATTTAACATATAATTTTATCATCATCAAACTCACACATAAGACCATGAGGATAATAAAAATTATCAATATAAGCATATAATCCAAATTTTAATGACAAGTATTTAATTTGGGATTGATAAAATCATATTTTTAATAATATTATTTAAATCTATTACTAAATAAAGCATTAAAAATTCAAATAATATTTCATGACATGGTAGTTTCATTAAATCCAAATTTCTAAGTATGATCATAATAATATTCAACTTATAAAATGAAAATAATGGTTTTGAACCAAAGAAAATCGAGCATTATAGAAAAAAAAAACAAAAATAGTTGACCCTCATTTGTCATCCCTACCATCTTTATCCTCTTTTCATTACTAGTGATACCCCTTCTACCCTAAGGCTTTTCATTCTTTCTTCTTCACTAAACACCATCCTTCTGATATCTCTTCTACTAATAGCAAAGGATTTTACATAGTTCTAAAATCTCGACATTTAGGTTCCAATAGTTCTATTTGTAATATAAATATAATCAAAAGTACTTCTTCTATAATTCATTTCACTTCACAAATCAACATCTACATATTATTATATAATGATATTGTTCATCAAAGTACAAAGTTTCATATCTAACATCTATGATCATGCATATGACATGTAGTTGTAGATTTCACCCATTGATTCCTTGAAAAGTGAACTCATTAATGACTGATTATTTTGAATAAATTTATTTCTCCACATTATATGTAAGTTAAACCAAGAATAATCTATCATATTATTTATTTAAGGTCACACAAATTATAATTTTTTCTTTGTATATCAATTAAATCTACTCAAGGTCAACACTGTCATTTTTTATTGTGCCTTTTTTTGGTGAGTGGGGAAATCGTCTATAATATTTTTCTTATAAAACTAAAATGTTGCATAATTACTTTAAAAACTTATACAATTTTTAACTAACTTAAGGAAGGATTCATTCAGAAAAGATCAGGATACTTATAATGTATGAAAAAGCTCTAGTGACCAATTTAGGGATACGATAAAGGTGAATATGTACTATTAAATAAGTTCCTAATAGCTTTTCTAGTGAGCAAAGAGAGCAAAGAAAGGGCCCTCGCTCTTTGAATATTGGTTTGTATAATAGAAAAGGATTAGTTATTATTTTTGTGCTAGAAGTAATATTTTTATTATTTTTCTACTAACCAAATACAAAACATATTTATTATATGTCAAAGCAAACTTGTTGTAAACAAGGTCATTAGTTCTCATTTTGATTATTTTTTAATTTTTTTTAAAACTATTAACCAAATAAAAAAATATTAAACACATGTGTGCTCAAATAATTTTTTTGTTTTTGTGATATAAAGTATATGCATGTGCATGAGTGTGTATGATCTTTTTATTAGAGAAATTTAAATAAAAATTTAAAAACAAATTTTTTGTGGTTACATGATCTATATAGTTTGTTTATAACCTATAGTGTTTATGTGAAATATTAACTTTGGTTACACTGATCAAATAAAAATAAAAAATTTGTCAATCTCCATACATGTAAAGTTTTGTATAACTAGATTTGGGAATTTGATGATCAAGTTAATCTAGTACTTTCAATGATCCTATTAGCATATTTTTTAAAAAAAATATTTCTTTAGTTTATTTATGATGATGGTTTTATAATAATTCTAATAATTTAAATTTCTTATTTAGAAAAAATAGTTAAATTGAATATAAAAATAAACTTTTTTGAACTTGCAAATATTTTGGCTTTTAGTCCCTCTTGCTCACCAATTGTGCTCACCAACATAATTATCACCACTCATTTTAAACTCCACCTATTTTCATTCATTAATCCTCCTTCATCTTTCATACTTAATTATCATTCTTATTAGGAAAAAAAGATTATCAATTATTAGCAAAAATAATTGACTTTTAAGGATGAATTATATAAAAAAAAGAATAATATTTTAACATATAATTATAAACTTAAACACTAGAGGAGGATACGAATAATATTTTTATAATAGCTCCCCATGATTTCTTCCTCATATCCTTCTTAGGTACGAGAACAATTAGATGTCAATATATTTTATTTATTTTTTATAACATATTTTGATTGAATATTACTCATGCATTGTTTACTCTTTATCTTTTTATGAGATAAATTTTTAGGATTTTGTTGAAATTGTAGAATTTATTATGTTAATTTATGTATATTTGGATGAGTTGTAGAATTAGATGCTAAAGTTGTGTTGAAATTATTTTTTTAATATCATTCGATATTTTGTTATCTATATGATGTAACCTAAAATAATCTATTGGATGGAATTATATGTGATTTTGAATAGTCATGCATTATCTAATAACTATTTTAGTGTTTGGCCAAGTATATAAAGGAAAATTAATAAATCAATAATCTTCCTACCCAATTCAAGGTACTATCGTAAAAAAAACACAAAATATGCTTTAAATTATACCCTTTTGGTTCGAGTGGACACACTAATTAAAATTGCTATCATTTGTTCTAAAACTTATTGAAATATAAGAATATAATATTACAATCTTAGCAATCTTTGATAATATTTTAGACCATTGCCTTGGATTCTCTAGCTATGCAACAATTTAAACCATTGTCTTAGATTCTAAACAATTCAAAAAATCTTTGATTATTCTCATCTACTATCCTCAATTTTTCATAAAACCCATATAAATTTTATCATGCAAAAATACTTGTAATTACAAAATTACTTTAGAAACATTATGTTAGAAACATTTATTTATTCATAAGTTTTTGTATCATTTGATAACACCTCATCTTAATTTGTCAATACTTTTTATCATATATCTTCTATATTTATTCCAAAATCTCAATATATCTTGAGAATTAACTTCACTTGATTCTCATGTTTGTGTATTTTCACTATGATCAATACATTTTCATTTCACATTTATTCTAAAATATCAAATACCATTTTTAACAAATTATAATAGTTACTAAACTTCATTATATTTTAATAATCTATTTTAATCTCATTTATTTTATTATATTTTTATTTCATTATATTTGAGCACATAAACAAAGCGAGCATTATATATTTTTGAAATTCGAGTTTTGACCTTTTTGTGTAAATGCAATGCAAAATTGCCTACCCTAAACAAGGAAGAGTTTATGGGCTCTACATTTGAAAAATTGGCAAATGGGTAAATCTGTAATTTCTTTTTTTGTTTTTTCCCTCGATCAGATGACCACGTTTTACACATTGACAAACCGGTGCATGAATGAATAGAAACGTCAACCAAATCATAGTGACGTTACGTAGCCAACGTCGTTTAATTTTGTCGGTAATATTTCAAGGGATTTTGGTGATATTATATAAAGGCATAACTTAGTCACTTCATGTTTCCAACTTTATTTTTTTACAAAAAATATAAGTTCAAAAATAAAAATAAAAATAAAAAATGAATATTTCAAAATATAATTTTTGAATATCACAAAAATATTAAAAGAATCATAATTTTTTATTAAATATTATTTTTATAATACTTGAAAATATTTTTTATTAGTTTACTTACTAATTAATTTAATATTTTGGTATGACTTTAAAAATTATTTATTTTGATCAAGTGAGATTATGAGATTTTAATTAAATTTTCAAATTTTATCATTAAATTTAAAAGTATCAAAACTATTGTAAATGTTTTTTTTTATCAAAATTTTATTTTTTTTAAAAGAATATTTTTTAAGCATACAAATAAATTATATGCAAATAGAGCTGAAAAGATTTGGTTGAGCTCACTAGTTAATCTTATGGGAAAACCTTACTATATTGTATTTTTAACATTTTAATTTTAAATTAAATAATTTAAATAGATATGCTACCATCCATTCGATTTTAATAAATTATATTTGATTAATTAATTCAGTCAAATTTATGATGATAAAGAAATATTAATAGTGTAAATGAAAATGTTTTGAAAATAAGTTCTTCAAAATGAAATTTATATAAAAAATAAATCTTGATAAAAAGTATTTAATAAAAATAAAATCTAAAAATCCTTTTTAGAAAATAGAATTTCAATTTTCGGCTTCATTGTTTATTGATGATTTGTAAATTTAAAATTAAAAAAATAAAATTTCAACGTTGTTTACACAAATTAGATTTTAAAAAAATCCAAAATAAAATTTCAAAAACAGTTAACAAGTAATGTGACGTTTTGTCAATGTAAAATATGTCTTTTCTGATATTTTTTTGACCGATTTTTCTCCCGATAATTATTTCTTAAAATTTAAAAAATTTCTTATAAATATCTTCACGTGTGAACACGTCGATGAGTTGTTCGCTGTCGACTTAACTACTTTGATTATGATATATTAAAAAATATTTTTGAAAATATGAAATATATAATTTTTTTTTTATATTTTTTTTATGTGAAAAGAATATGTTTTTTTTTTAAAAAAAAAAAACAAAAAAAAAAAAAAATTTTATTAAAAAACTTAATCTATCCAACAAAATAATTGACTTCTTGTACAATTTTAAAGAAAAAAATTCTCATATAATTATTAGTATCATTTAAGCTTATCTAAATTTATTTAATTTTTAATAATAATTAAAATATTAAAATGTAAAACAAAGACGACAAATCTTATAATGTTGTGATGAAGTTAGCAAGAACTTAATCATGCCAATAATTTATAAGAACACCAATCATATCTTGCAATCACAACAAGGTCTTAATGATGATTATGCAATGAATTTTAGAGAAATTATAAGTAATTCAAAAATATGAATGAAATAATTAATCATATTTTCTAAAAAAAAACTAGTTTTATTAATATTTTTTATAAAAAAAATATAATAATGATGATAATAATAATAATAATAAATTATAATAATATAATATGAGAAATAAAGAAAATATATAAAAATAAAAATATAATAATTATTTGAATTAAATGATTTTTTTATATGAACATAAATTAATGAATTTTTAAAATATTGATAGAAATTGTAAAACAAATGAAGCCAAGGAAAATGCCTTTGCATGGGTAGAAAGGAGACAAAATGGGAGACATCATTAAATATCATAAAGTAGTTGGTTTAATGGTGTCAAATTTGTTTCCATGTTTTAAATGTCATATCAATAATGCACCTAAGTCTCAAAGTCATGTGTTACATTTAACATGTGTTAAATTAATGAGTTTTTAGTTGATAATTATTTTGATAATATTGATATATGAATTCTTATTTAATTTAAATATAAGAATTATTTTTTTAATTAATTTAATGTTTTTTAAATAAAAATTTATTTAATATTCCTATTTTAATTTGTATGATATTTATAACATCTAAATTTTAAATAATAATGACAAAATTATATTGTTATATTATTAATTAAAAATCTAATTTATAGTATCATTTACTAGTAAGTTAACAATTGTTGAAATTTATATTTTCTAATTATTTTCAAATTAATACAATGTGAAAGAAATTAAAGCCGAAAAAACTATAGGAAAATGTCGCTTTGCATGGGATTTTTCCAACAAGACATTTAAAGGGGTCGATTCATATGAGATCAACACCGATTTAGAATTTGACCTTGACATTTTCAATCAAAATTGGTTTCATATTACGTTATCATTTGATTCAAAATTAATTTGAAAAGTCACATTTGACATCTAACTTAGCCTAATTCAACTCATTAGTTGTGCTAAAACTTTTATATATTATTGAACCTATCTTTAACAAAAACGTATCTTAAATTAAATCTTAAATTAAAGATATTTTTATATATTTTTTTGAATTAAATCTTAAATTAAATTAGATCAACATTCAATCTATTTATATATCCTTCACTTAATAAATATACATCAATTGACATGATCATTAAACCTTTGTTTTTTTACTTTTTCAACAAAATAATATATATATTTTTAATATATTCATTTTATTTTTATTATCTAATTTCTTTCTTAGCTTATCAATCATTATTTTATTCCAATCACATCTTTGACCTCATCAAATTTATCATACTTCAATTTTAATAATTGAAAATAGGAGAATATTATTTTTATTCCTTTAAGAAATCAATTATTGTATTTTTAATCTCCTGTACCATGTGGAGCACAACCAATCTAAGAAAGCGAGTTCTCGCATGAAATGAGAGTTTCTATGCCAGCTTTAACTAAAATTTTAACAATGTTTTCCATTTTTTATATAATTGTTATATATATAATTTATTTTAATTATTATATAATATTATTTTTGTTTGTTTCAATGATTAAGTTTAAAATACAATAAAGTTGATACTTATGCCCCATTTTGATAATTTATAATTGTAGAGCCAAGCTAAAAAAAAATAACAATTTATCTTTAGAGATAAAAATAAAATAAAAATATTAAAAAATAATTAATATTAAAATAAAAAACAACAAGATGCGAGGCGCATTTGCCGCACAATAAGCATTTTAGAGATCATGCGATCCTCCCGCATGCGGACAACCCCTCCATCCTAACTTTAGTTTAAACTTCGAAAGTGGATAGTTGGTGTGACGTGGCAAAATACTATGCACAGTTTACCTTACTACGTGAAATCAAGCCGGAGATCCATCTCAGCTCCACGTTTGCAAAATGACAGGTGTCATGAGTTCCGTGTGGGTGGGTTTGTGTGTGAATGTGTACCATCGTCGAACTTACTTTTGATAAATCTATAAAGAGCCGAAATCGGAGGAGAACCATCGAATACCATTCAAGCCATAGCTAAACAGAGCAAAGAAGTCCTTTTAGACGCTAAGTTACCGCCATGGAACACCCGCTGCTCCTTCCCCTTCGCTTCCTGGTAAGCTTGGCTCTTTCGCCGAAACCTCCCTCCCTCTCTCTCTCTCTCTCTCTCTCTCTCTCTCTCTCTCTCTCTTGGGAAGAGGTGTCGCTTCTGGTTTGATGCGTCTTTTCTGGATTTGATTCGATTTCGCAACTTCGATTCGCTTTGCTTTCGTTGCGCCTTGGAATATCCAGGCTTTTCGGCGGATCTGGATCGAAGTTAGGATTTTGTAGCGGATTGCCTTGGAATGAAGGAATTGGATTTCTCCGAATCGAAATTTCTTGAAGTCCATTGTTTTCACGTGTGCGTATATTCCTTGATTCTTCTCGAGCAAGGTTTATCAACTTTAGGGATTTTTTTTTTCTTTTCCTTTTTCTTGCATCTTTCCACTGTTCCGCTTCTGTTTTCTTTTTTGGGGTTTTATGGGGGGTCCCGTCAAATCGCCTTTCTTGTGTGATTGGTCAAACATAAGGAAATCTTAGGGAGGTGATGTAATTTTTTTGCAGTGCTCTTGAAGGAGCGATGCTCGGAGGCAGGTGAGGTAAACTTTGGAGGTTTCTGGTTGAGGTGCAGACATGTTAGAGAAGATGAAGGGATTTAGCATCGATCAATTTATAGAGGAATTTCAGGAATTAACGAAGGATCCTGAGACCGTGCAGCGGGAAACCCTGAAGAGGATTCTTGTGGACAACGGTGAGGCGGAGTACTTGCAGAATCTGGGCCTTGATGGGAGAACAGATCCAGATAGCTTCAAATCCTGTGTTCCTTTGGTTACTCACGAGGAATTGGAGCCTTACATAAGTCGAATCGTCGATGGAAGCGCCTCTCGGGTATTAACGGGGAAACCAGTTACATCCATTTCATTGAGGTGTTTGATTTGTTTTTCTGGTCTTTTCCATGATGCTTTGAATGATTCTTTGTTGAAAGCTTGCGGTTTTAATGTCATTTATCCTTCAGCTCTGGTACAACTCAGGGAAAACCGAAGTTTATACCCTTCAATGAAGACCTTGTGCAGTCTACAATGCAGATATATAAAACCTCCTTCGTCTTCAGGAACAGGTCTGTTCTTTGGATTAGATTTGTAATGATTGTATCAATAATTAGTCTTGAAGAATTGATCAAATACAAGAAACCAAATTTCAGTGGTCTTATCTTCCAGAATATAGAATTGCTGCAGTTTTCATATAGATTTAGATGGAATGAAAATTAAACTTCACAACTCATGCAGATTTTTGGTTTTTGCAGAGCTTATCCACTTAAAAATGGAAAAGCTCTGCAGTTTATTTACAGCAGCAAGCAATTCAAAACCAAAGGTGGCCTTACAGCTACAACGGCCACTACTAATGTATACCGCAGCAAACAGTTCAAGGGTACGATGAAAGATATCCATTCTCTATGTTGCAGCCCCGACGAAGTGATATTTAGCCCTGATTACAATCAATCTCTGTACTGCCATCTTTTGTGCGGTCTCATATACTCCGAAGAAGTCCAGCTTGTCTCCTCCACCTTTGCCCACAGCATTGTTCATGCCTTTCGAACATTCGAGCAAGTATGGGAAGAGCTCTGCGATGATATCAGAGAAGGAGTTCTCTCCAGCCGGATCACAATTCCTTCGATCCGTGCTGCAGTTTCCAAGCTTATGCATCCCAACCCTCAGCTTGCAGATACTATACACAACAAATGTGTTGGCTTAAGTGGCTGGTATGGGGTTATCCCTGAGCTTTGGCCAAATGCCAAGTATGTTTATGGAATCATGACAGGATCCATGGAGCCTTACTTGAATAAGCTAAGGCACTATGCTGGTAGCTTGCCTTTGATGAGTGCCGACTATGGTTCTTCTGAAGGATGGATTGGTGCTAATATTGACCCTGATGTACCACCAGAGTCGGTTTCCTTTACTGTTCTTCCAAACATTGGGTTTTTTGAGTTCATTCCTGTCAAAGAAAGAGCCGAGGGTGAGGAGAATTGTGGTTCTTTGATCCAGTGTCGAGAACAAGAACCGATTGGCTTGACAGAGGTCAAGTTGGGAGAAGAGTATGAAATTGTTATTACTACCTTTGCTGGTAATGTGTTGTTTCTTACTGTCTTTCTAGTATGCTTAATTATTTCTCTTGGTAGAATTGTTTAGAATTCAACTCAATTGGTCATTTGGTGGTATGACTGTTATAAGTCTTGGCTGTCTTCATGAACCATCTTCCAAACCAGTTCTTCAAGAGCTACATCTTAACAAACAGTTTTTTCACTGAAACTTTATTTCTACTTGCATAAAACTCTCATTTTTAAAAGCTCTTTTTCAATCAAATCCTGAAACTTTTGTTTCAGTTTTCATTTAAGAATTTTCTTCTGTGCACGTTTGTAAAGGATTAGCATGAGAAGGTGGACGGTCAATTTAATGGATTTTTGGGTTTATTGCATCACAGTTCTTTAAATTTCATTGGTTCTAGAACTGAGTCTCCGGCTACTTTACTTTTCCAAATGAATGACTACATGAAAGGGATGGGAAAGGCTGTTTACCAAAAGCTTATTGGTCTTCCTAATACACAACACTTCTCCTTTGCAGGAAATTTCAAATGTCTAGAAGCTGTTCCTAGGTTTCTTTATTGCAGCAGATGAGTCCTCAAATGTTCACAAACCATGAATTCAACCAAGTGCAGTATGCTTTACTCTTTCAGTACAAAAAATCGTCAACAGCTTGTCCTGGTTCATATCTATACAGGAGTAGTTAGTTTCTGACTTCCTTTTTTCCCTTATCTTCACACACAGCTGTTCTTATAGATTCATTTTTGTTTTTTAATTGGCTTTGCAGTTTTTCTAAGTGCTTTGCATCAATGTAACCTAACTGCCCCATAAATTAGATGTTTCTTGGAAGCTTATCCCTTCGTCCCATATGCTGATGTTTTCTTAGGAGTCAGCTTCAAACACTTAGTTCTTGACATCGTACACTAAAATAATTCAATTCCAACCTGCCACATGAATCGGTCAAGTTGGACACTTTGTCAAGGATTCCTCAAGACACCTTGTTTTTCTAATTGCAAATGTAATAAAGGGATTATTTTGGTTCTCATTGACTGAAAAATAAGCAGACTTCTGTTTGACATGATTTAGAACATTGACTTGATGACTCATGTTTCTTCAATTTGCAGGTTTGTATCGTTACAGACTGGGGGACATCCTAAAGGTCTCCGGCTTCCACAACTCCACCCCAAAGCTGCAATTCGTTCGCCGAAAGAACCTGATCCTAACCATCAACATCGACAAGAATACGGAGAAGGACCTTCAGTTGGCGGTCGAGGAGGCGAATAAGCTCCTCGCGGCAGAGAAGCTGGAGGTCATGGACTTCACCAGCCACGTCGACGTGACGTCCGAGCCCGGCCACTACGTCGTCTTCCTCGAACTAAACGGCGAAGCCCACGAGGAGGTTCTCCGTGCCTGCTCCGATTGCTTGGACCGCGCCTTTGTGGATGCGGGTTACGTCAGTTCGAGGAAGGTCCGAGCCATCGCCCCGCTTGAGCTCCGGGTCGTGCGACAGGGGACCTTTCACAGGATCCTGGATCACTACCTCTCCCTCGGAGGGGCGATGAGCCAGTACAAGACGCCGAGGTGTGTGTCCCCGGTGAACGGGATGGTGCTGCAAATACTCAACGGGAATGTGATGAAGAGTTACTTCAGCTCTGCGTACGACTGAGAGCTGGTTTGTAGTGTGTTCTTCTTAAATAGCTGAAGATTTTGAGCTGTGGAATGCATTTGCCTCGTTGAAGAAATGTAAGAATAATGTCAGTGATATGTAACATTTGTGCACTTGTTGAATGAAGCGTAGCTATGTTTCTCTTTGTTCTTGAAAAAAGACGCGTTCAAATTGACTGTGCTCATTTATGGTTCTCTTCATGATTTTAGCTTTTGTTATCTTCTATCTGCAGAAGAATCATTAGGTTTTGTAGTTTTGAGGGATTAGAAATTTTAATAAAAATATTGGTAAAACAAATGTTGCAAGGTTTGACCAATGTAGTCACAAAATGGGTTTGGAAGTGTTCTTTGTTAAGGCCCAAAAAAATTTTTTTAAAAAATATTAAAGCATGTTCTTTTGGTTGTAGATATTGACTTTCAAGATTTCTTAATACTAAGAAAAATCTTATGTTGTTTGTTTAGATCCGTAGAAACCCTAATTAGAGTCTTTCTGTCATCATATCATAATTTTTTTAATTCAATCTTAATACACTCTTACAAACATTTTTAGATAAATGAAAATAAGATGATGATTCTTTTTTCATGTAGAATTTTGTTATA
Source organism: Vanilla planifolia (assembly GCA_023846275.1). Taxonomy (NCBI): domain Eukaryota; kingdom Viridiplantae; phylum Streptophyta; class Magnoliopsida; order Asparagales; family Orchidaceae; genus Vanilla; species Vanilla planifolia. The sequence continues at coordinate 4,904,015 of CM043877.1, forward strand.
AATTTAAAAAAGATATAAATCTTATAAAATTGAAAATTTTAAATTAATCAAATTATATTTAATTAGAGTTTGACTTAACTTTAAAACCTTATTTTAAATATCTAATAAAATTCAAATTCATTATAATCAAATCTATTTATTTTGATAGCATTGGATTATCAAGTTGAGTATTTGATCACAAAAATTAGACTTCTTTTTATCTATAAAGTGAAATATACACTATCAATTATTTAAAGATCAATCACTCAATTTGTTTTAAACGTTCTAATATAACTTCTGCATTTTGGAAATAGCATTTACTCTCACATCATACAAAAGGATCATTCAATAGAATTTAGTTTGGTGTGTATAGTTATTGGAGAAACAAATTTTATTTTCAATATTTATTTTAATTTATGCATGCCACAAAAGAGGCTTACATATTCTTTTTTCATTTTCTTCCCCATTACTTAGTACTCATTTGCATATTCTTATTCATTCTTCTTTTTATACATCTTTGCACATTAATTTATCTTATTATGCAATAATCACGATGTCATATTATATATATCCTTATACATAAAATAATTCTATTTCATCATGTGTTTCACATTCACATAGTTTTGCACATTACACAATTTTAAGCCCATAATTTTGTAATTTATTAATACTGTTAATATATGAAATATATTAAGTGGAATTAAATAAAATAATATTTTCTGCATAACACTCTAAAATCATAAACTGCAATTGCTATAGGAAGAAAATTTCATACTACACATTGTAGCAATTATTATTATGAATTATGGGAGCATGTTGTTCATAAGAAGGAAAAATTATATAAATTACAAATTTAAATAAATTTCAAATCAACTCAAATTATTTGACAATATATAGCAACATTAGATTTTCTTTTTTAAAATCATAATTGCTCTTATAATACTCATTTTAAGAAATATTATTAAGCTTTGTAAAACTAGTTATATTGTAAAATAAGTAAAATATGCACAAAAGGTTTTAAATGGTTTGATCCAAACTTGAATCTACATCTACTCATGATCAAATGACTAGATAATCTACTAAACATCAACTTAATAAAAACATACAATACTTTTTTAATAGAAGCTTGCAACACCTTAAAAACACTTACAATATTAACTTTATAAAAGCCTACGAAAATTGGCTTAATAAAAATCAACAAAATAATGATCAAATAAATATCCCAACATTGAGACAAAATGACCAAATAATGTTCGATACAAGAGACCCACTATAACAATATAAAAAGATATGCAATAAAACTCAAGATAAAAACTAAAAGGTAGTATGCAACTTAGCTCAATGAAAATGATAGTTGGATGATGATGAATGAAGAGAAAACTATGACTTATCTTCAAATCCTTCTCTAAGTGTATAATAATTATAATGAAAATCATTTTTTAAATAATAAACAAGTGAAACATTACCCTATTCTATCATGTTTGTATGTCTTTATAGATTCCATAAAGTGCTCTCTAATGACTAAAAAATACTCTTAAATGGTTACATGAAGAACAAGTCAAACTAGTCATTACTTATAATTTGAATTAATTGTACTATATTATCTAAGGTTTCGTACAAGTACAATGTACTACTGATAAAATCATTTAATCAATCACCAATGTTTGATCATTTTCACTATGTAAAATAGATTATATTGATATAATGTACATATCATAACAATAAGAAAAGAACAAAGTAATGTAAATATAAATTCTAAGCTATTAAGAAAGTATTATATGATGCATAATCATACATTACAATAGGTCTTATGACAAACTCATTTTCTATTAGTCATAACGTATCGTATTAGTATAATAAATATATAATACTGCTATGATACAAATTTCTCAAATATATGATTTATTCTCAAAACCAAACTCTCAAGTAAAATAATGTAGTACTGAAGAAACTTATATCGTATTATATGCTTGAAAATTATGTGCTAATAACTTAAGCCTTAACCTCTTATTATATAGGTAAATGGATTATATAGTGATGATGAATGTCATTTGTGTTATATGATTATGATCATTTTCCTATATAGTGACACTTATATGATATGGACATTGTACTTGTATGATAATATACAAAATTCTAATTTTTCTTATTGCTTGATTTAAAGCTTTGTTTACTCCTTTTAATGAACATATCGTACTAGTATGAATATTAATATTGTATTGCATGAATTTTAAGAATACTAAACATTAAGTAAGACCTCTCAAGTAAATAATCAATATATTATATGATAAACATATCGTGTATTGATATGACAAGTGTAAAACAATAATATTACTTATGACCGTCCTTGGCTGACAATATGTCTAATCTAATTATTTAACTAATCATACTACACGATGGATTCATCATATACGAATAATTAGTTCAAATAATGCAAATCTTACTTAATTTAATTTCTTTTCAAATTTAACTTGATTTAATCTCAACTCATTATGCAACTCACTATGAATATAATGTTTTAAGATAAATGATATATATAATAAATGAAATATATGTGTTAAGTAAATATTAAGTGTTTTAAGTAAACTATTATAAGTTTTGATATTCTAATTACAAAAATAAAGATAATTAATAAAAAATTTCTCTTATCATTACTCAAGCTTATGTCTCTTATGTTAACTATGATTAACATCTAAACTTATTTATTAAGCTTCTTAAGTCATGTGATCAAGCTCTTAATGTGATTAGCTTATTGATCTTAAGATATATGATCTAAAATTAATATTTAAAAAATTATTAAATATAACATAATAGTTTTATTATTATTAAACAAGTGATATCATGACTAAAGAGTATAATAACTATAAGTATGAGAATTGAGCTTGGATATTATATAAGAAATATTAGTTATATGACCAAGTATGAGAATTGAGCTTGGATATTATATAAGAAATATTAGTTATATGACCATGCCACAATTTTGTAATTAAGTTAAACATAAAGTCGTATTGATATTATGTATTAATCATATATGTTTAACCATTATAAGGCTTATAATTGATAGATTTTGAGAGAAAATTAATGTACTCATACAAAGAATACTTCATGCTCATACTATGTTAGTGAATCTCAACTTGTAAAAAAATATAAACAACCATGTACAAAGCCAATACCCTGTGCAACTAAATTTGAACATTTATTCTAAGTCTATATGGTAGTCACATCTGTATAATGAGCCCATCGTTCTTAGACAATGTCATAACAGACTTTAGATGCAACTAACATTACGTGCTTGAACTTAGACCATACATATACGATCATAAGACAATGAAACAAAGCTTGTTTCAAACATAGTTTCTTTAACATAGAGCTCTTAACTTTTTTTTAGAGAAATCTATAACAAATGTTAAACAACTTTAGATGGTTAATGACTCAAGAATTAAAGATTTCATGGTCAAATGCTTGAATAAGAATGCAATACAATCTTTATGTTCCACAAGAAAAAATTATAAATTTTAACATTATAATCCATAGAAAGAAGTAAAAGTTTCGTGATAGTTGTCACATTTAGAGCTCTTAAACCTAAAGTTCTCATAAGATTAGTAATCAAATTCAATTTTATATTATTATTAATTCACTTGATCTTGTTTATTCTTGAAATGTCAATTCAAACAAACTATTAGTAGTATAATATATAGTTTTAATATTATCAAACTATCACAAGAGTCATGGGGTTAATAATCTTGTATTTGAAGAGAGAAATAGAGAAGATGATTATCATATAGAGAGAGAAGAGGAGACAACTGATGGTTTTGAGCAATAAAGGAGAGAAAAGGGGTGACATGAGGAGGAGAGGGGTTATCAATTTGTTGAGAAAGAGAAGAGAGAGAAGATAAGAAATAGAGTTTATAATTTCCTTCTTAGCACATAAGTACAAATACTTATAATCATCATAATAAAATATAGAACTTTCTCAAAAGGATCTTATTTTAAGATCTCCCCATAAAATTATTTTATGTATTATAAAGTATGGTAATATATTATTATTATCGTGCCATCAAATTCCCTTACATGGGATGCATGAAGTATTTGTTCACATTGACCATATTATTTTATCATATGATCTAAACAATATTTGATGATAACATATATGCATGCAATACAAAAGGATAATTGAAAGTGGAGAAATAATTAGTGTTTAGAGGAGAAAGGGTGAGGACAATGTGTTGTATAGAGAGATATAAGAGGTAAGAATTTGAGATGGTAAGAGAAAAGAGCAATAAGTGGAGAAGAAAGATGAGACAATCAATATTTAAATGGAGGATAAAGAGAGAGATGAAGAGAAGAGAGAGAGAGAGAGAGAGAGACAAGCTATTGTAGAGAGTAGAGAGAGGCAAATTATTATAAAGAAAGAAGAGGGCATGGGATAACAAAAGTTTAGAAGTCCCCTTAGCACATTAGCACAAAAATCCATAATCAACTTGAATAAAAAAATATAAAACTTTCTTTGATTGCACTTATTTTTTAATCTCCCAAATTTTAAAATCTTATTTTATTTTTCTGTAAGATAATGCTTATATTATTATTATTTTATAATAATGGTATATTTATTTATATTCCTATGTAATTAGATTAGATCATCTAAACCCATAACATAGAATAAGTGTATTATGTATGCATATTGATTACACCATTTGATCCCATAATTAAATGCTTCAATCAACAACATTTCATGGTTGCATATGTGCCCATGAAAGGTGAGGAGCATTTGAAATGGAGAGAGGGAAAGAGGCTTTGGAGAGAGAAAGGGGAGGAAGGTCAATGATGTAAGAGAAGAGAGGGAGATAATTAAAGATGATGGGAGAAAAGAGAGAGAGAGAGAGAGACAGAGAGAGAGAGAGGCAAGACTAAGAGAAAAGAGATGACCTATCAATTTCTAAAGAGATAGAAGATAAAGAAAATAATAATAATAGTAAAAAAAAAGAGAGTGGTAGATGATTCTAGAATGAGGATAGAGGATGGGATAATAAGTGGAGAGGGAGGGACATTGATATCATAAAGAGAGGAGAGAGAAAGGGTGATTGACTTTTGTAGATAAAGAAAAGAGAGGAGGTCGATGATTATAAAGAAAAGAAGATAAGAGATGAATATGAAGCAAAAGGTAGTTATTTAAAAAGAAAAAGAGAAATAGAGTATATGGAGAAGACCAACTTGTACCTTCTCAATAGAGTTTTTTGTGGTTATATAAACCATAAAGCCAATTGAAATGCTTTCTAAAATCATTAAAATCTAAAACTAAATTTTCATATAAATAAAATAATTAAAATAGGTTCTAAATTAGCTTTTTATAAATCAAGTAATCAAAATTACCATACAACTTTAAAATGATGTAATATATGGTGAGCTAATACACAATATGGGTGAATTATGCTTTTAATCTTTTTGTTATTTTGAAAACTTTTCTTAATTAAATTTGGTAATTATAAAATTATTGATTTAATAATTTTGCTAAGTAAAAATATAAAAAATATAAATTTTATGATTTTAAAATATTTTTTAATAAAATATTCTATGCTTGATAAAATTATATATATATATATATATATATATATATATATATAAAATTAAATATTATTAAATAATAAAAATATCATAAATTATACAATAATAAAAAATAAAAGAGATAAAAGATTTTTGGGTGATTCAACCTAACCCATGCCTACATCTACCTCAATCAACCCGATCAGTATTCTACTATCAAAATCACTCTCTTTTGTCATAGTAGGTAGATGTAACATTTATAAACTATACTCTTTTGTCAAAAATAGGGATTCATCATCACAATTTTAATTATAAAAGCTTATAATATTAAAATATAATACAAAATAATAATTAATCATAGTATTTTACTATACACTTATAAAAATATATATGACACAAATTTAAGGATTATGATGTTGGAATATTAGTACACATGAAAAAAAATTAAAATAACCTAAAAAATTTAGTTTTGAAATATTAAATCTAAAATATTCATTAATAAGCATTAACATTTTAAAAAAAATATAATCAATAAAGATCTTGCATTAATATGATTTTTTAGAAAAACAAAAGAAACAAGAAAAAATAATTAATTTCAAAGAAGTCACCAATAAAATGTGCAATCGAAGAGAATGCTGAAATAAGAAAAAGAAATAATGTGTTATAACCATGGCTCCAACAAAGGCATCAAACTTGGATTGCAATTTTTTATTTTGCTCTTCCAAAAAATGTAACAAGATAAATTCATCAATCGTCAAACTCCTAAGACTCTTATATTTATATTAGAATATTTTAGACCAAAATAAAAAATTTTTATGGCTAAAAAGGTCACAAGAAATTGTCTTTGGCATTTCAGAGTTCTAAACAATTACAAATAACTTCCTAGAACACTGATTACATGTGAAAATAGTGACAACCATCTTATCTAGGTGGACAAAACAAGAGCCACTTGATTAAAATGTTGAATAAAGAGTCTAGATATAATCTAAGTTGAATTTGATATAGATCGTTAGATCTCATATGCTGAATAGATGTTGTTGATGTATAAGAGCATTATTCACAAAAGTGGTGATGATCTTAGTCATCTTATTGAGCTTTATAAATGGATTACTAGATAAAATATATTGTTCACGAACGTGGTGATCTCCATCATTTAATTAAGTTTTATGGATAGACAATAAGGCAAAAATTATTATTCAAAATGACAAAATTTATCTTATCTGTTTGATTAGGCTTATTAGATGGACAATTAGATAGAATCTACTATTGTTCACAAAGTAAGCATAATTCAAACCGTTCGACTGTTAAAACATGCGATCAAATAGCACTAGTTTACTCTAGTTCAAAAGTAAACAAAATTGATTTTTAATCATACATTGTAAACTTGTATATAATGTTTGGCAATTATACTACTTCCTCTCAGTATATAAGTTAGCCTAATGGAGTTGGCAATCCCATGATACTCTTTGGAGGTCATGAACCAAGCCACTTACGCTTATATATACTGGTAAGACTTAACCTGATCTAATTACCTGACACATTATGAGTTGGACTTGACTTGTTGCACCTAAATGGGTCCAAGAGATATTCTTTGACTTGATTTTGATGTAAATCGTGTGAGAACAACGCACAAGAGAAGAGGGGTGAATTGTGTTTTTCACTAAAATTTAGATTTTGAAAATTCTTTTAATTAAAAACGTTTGTAAATAAAATGTGAAATAAAAACGAAAAACGCAATAATAAAACAAGCAAAAAGGGAGACAAAGATTTTTAGGTTGTTCGGCCAAACCCGTGCTTACATCCACCCCCGATCAACCTGATCGGGCTTCCACTAACCACTCCCTTTTGCCGAAGCCGGTAGGGGTAAACCAAGTACAACCGGTGCTCCAACGAGACACCAAAAATCTGAACAAATCCGGCTACAATAAAGCGTACAATTTTTACAATAGCAATGCATACAAAAATCCTACACCTTTAATTTCTCAAAACAAAGTGGCACAACTAAATGTTACCGAATGATGCAACGAAATGTGGAAGAAAGCTGTTGAAATTTGAGAAGAAGGTTGAGCCCGTAGCTCCCACAAGTATGCCAATTGTTACTCTCGGTTTTGGCCTTTTTCCTTAGTTTTTGAAGATTTTTGCAAGTGGATTCATCAACTCCATAAATTGTAAAATTTCCTATATATAGTCCACCAAAAAGCAATTCCAAACGGCTAGAAAAACGGTAAAAAGAAATCCGAAAAATAGCCGTTGCCAGAAGCCCGAAAAGGAAGAAGAAGAGCAGCAGCCTTCCGATCCCACTTCAAGAATGGACGGCTGGATGGACTTCACGACTTGATCATCTCTAGACCGTCTGATCCGGGCGGACTTGATCTGAACCATTGGATCCCATGTGCTGAACGAACGGCGCTGATTAAACAGCCGTTCGAAATTACTCTCGCCCGTTGGATCTGGGCGGGCTTGATCTGCGCCTTTTTTTTTTTTTTTTTTTTTTAAACGAGCATTTTATTAGGAAGGGAAAGGTACATGACAATCCTACTACCAAGAGCGGGAGTTACATGAGACCTAGTTTGCTAAGAGTAAGGACTTCTGCCGCAAGCAGGTGTCCAGTTGACCTATGGTAGTAAAGTTGAACCAGAAATCTCTGTGTGTCCCAAAAATATTTATCCGGGGTTGTGATGATACCGTCATACAAAGCCGAGTTCCATCATTTCCAAGCCATCCAACAGATCGAGGCCGGGATTGAAAATGCGAGGGAGCTGAGGGATTTTTTGTATGTCCACCAGTTGAAAGTCCGAACGAGGTGAGGAATCTGACTGCAGATATTCAGGCGACGTTCAAACCAAATCCAGGTGGCTTGATCTGCGCCTTTGGATCCTGTCGAAGTTATAAGGTGGGATTTTTTAGTCCCACACTGCAGAATGAAATTTGGCACACCGCTTTATAATAAACTTGCGCCGTTTAACCTGCGAGCCACTTTGGGGCTGGCTCCCCCCTTCCTTGACCGGGATTTCATCACCCGGTTCAGGTTGACTTAGCCATGCACTGTTCTTTGACCGTAGACCGCGCTGAAGTTAGACTTAGCCGAGCTCCTCTCGGCAGGCTTGGCTTAACCAGGCACTGTTCCGTTGACCGTTGACCAGCGCTAGCCGAGCTGCTCTCGGCGGTCTTTAGGCGGGCTTTGCTCACCCCTTTCGGGTCAACCAAATTTTTTTATTTTTCTTATTTTTTTATTTCTAAAAGGCCTGGACGGGCTGTTTTGGCGCCGGGTCGACCCGCCCATGCTACAGTGCTTTTTCCCGAGACTTTTGCTGTTTTAGGGTATTTTTGACGAATTTTTTAGCCACAAATTTGAATATAAGTGTATAAAAATAATTTTATATTCTTATAGCATTATAAGTTAATTAAGTGGCTATGAAAAGAAATTCGTAAAAAACGATTCCAAAATAATATTAAAAAATCAAATACCCATGTCTATACATTTTGTCAAATATGCTTGGCCCAAAAATGAAAATTCATTATTAAATAATTTTATAATATTTTTAAATGTTAATACTACTAGTGTGCCTCATAATCTCAAAGTTTTGACATATCAAATTCAAGAGAAATAAAAAGAAATTTAATTATAAAAAATCTTGCGCATGTCTCAAAAATTCCTTGAAGTATGTCATGACCTCAAGGCCCTTAGAGACCATTATTTTAGACATCTAAAATACATGGCTTGATTTAATTAATTATTAACAAGCCTTCAGTAATAAATAGCTTGGTTTTGTAATAATCACATCAAAGGGTACAACAGATTTAACCCAAGTCACTAAGTTAATTATGCTTTGATTGGGACTTGGGCCTAACTTGACTCGGTTCACCTAGTCTCTTTATCCGCAACTCCTTTAGGCTAAATGTTGAGCATTTTGGGCCACTTGGCATGAGCCTTTGGGCTTGATTATGTGTTAGTTTTTTAGACCAAACATTTCATTTTTTTCTAAAACCATTATTTATATATTTATTATTTTTTATTACTTTTAAATTATTTTTATAGCTATTAAAATAAAAAAAAAATTTATAATTACTAAATATAATGTATAAGAAATCAATGATAATATATGTGAATAAATGATGTTATGTAACCTAAATGTATTATATATAAACAATATTGTAAAACATGTGAGACAAAATAAATAAGAGGAGAGGGGTGAATTATACGTTTAAAAAAAATTAATTCCAAAAATTAGAAGAAAAAATTTTGAGCTTAAAATATTTTTCTTTTATAGACGAAATAAAATTGCTCAACAATAAAGAAAATACACAATATTTTTAGGTGGTCAAAACCCATGCCTATATCTACCCCCGATCCCCGATCAGGTTTCCATTAACCACTCCATTTTGTTGAAGCCAGTAGAAGTAATCAAATTCACATCAATTCTCCAATGAGACACCAAAATCAAAGAAATTCATGCTATTAAAAAATGCAAAACTTTATAATTTTTTATTTACAAAAATTTTTACAACTTTAATTCTTTAAATAAGAGTGACATTACTAATAAATGAAGTAGATATTACTGAGAAATATAAAAATGATTATAAACATAAGCAAAGAATAGAGACTGATAGAAATCCATAGCTTTTGTAATTGTACAGAAATTTGTTGCTCACGATTTGAACTTCAGTGGAACTTATATGCAAGTTTTAAAGCTTGATTTAATAATTCTTATGTTTGGTAAATGATCCCTATTTACAATTGAAATAAAAAATATAAAAAATAACTCCCATAATGGCTAGAATCTGCTTTTCAAAAAGCTAACAGTTACAGTGGAGAAGACGGTATAGCTGTCATCTGATTACACAAATGGATAAAGCAATAGCCTTCGTATATCATAAATGATAAAGGGTACAGATTTAATCACAGTGAGATAAGATCTGAAGCATTGGATTTAAAAATCGGATGACTGGTAACGATGATTGAGAACTTGTTCACAAAGATAGAGAGACTCTCTGTCTTTCAATCAAGCATTATAGATGAACGACTGAAGACGAAAAATCGTTCACAAATGTGGGCGTGATATGGACTATTAGATGACAAAAATACATGATTAGTCGGTACAAAAATCTCAAGTTTGGAAAGACTTATTTTTGGTCTTACAGTTATGAAATTATACAATTGTTTTGTGCTTATATTACATGCATTGCATATTATTATCAACTTAATGGGGTTGGCTAACCCATGGTGTTCTCAGGAGGTCATGACTCGAGTCGTCAGCATGAGCACGAGGTTCTATTATACTCGATTTACATAAATTAAATAACGAGTCTACCTTGACTTGTTTTACCTAAATCAATTTAGAAGTAAAGTGTTAAACTGGTTCACCCAAGGACCGTAACAGTAACCTGGCTTAACTGATTCTCGAGCTTAACCCATCTCCATTGAGGTTTGGTTCCTAACTAGTGGGTCCCCAAGGCTCGTGTTGCCTTTAGACCACTTAACCCGAGCCCTTCGGGCTTAACGGTGGGTGCTTGGGCATTTTTTATTTATTTTTAATAATAAAATTTTTATAGAAAAAAATTTTATTCAAAATCTCAAATACCTTCAAAATAAAATGCAACTTAAACTAAATTCACATATGCATAGATGATTATAGACCTATTTACTACAATTGTGAAGAATTTAAAAGTTTAACATGTTAAATCATAAAGATTTAGAAATAAAGTTTTTTGTGGATTAGTTATCCCATAAAAATTTTTATCTTTGACTCCAAAGTCAGTAGATTGAGTTATTAAATTACATTCACTGTTATGCTATAACAGTCTTTGTTCTAACAAATTCAGATTATTAAAACAACATTAAACTTATCAAGATATTAATAAATATTTAGTCTTGATTTTATGATCATCACCTCAAAAATCTCTCCTTTGAGAATTACAAATCCAATGCTAGAAGAAAATATTATATAAATGAACAAATCAAAATATTCAACATTTTAACTTACCTTGTTTGATAGCCTATACACTCCATAAATTTAAGCTTACTCTCTCCTTGAATTATAGCACTAAGTTCTCTTTTTTATATTCATTCAAAGGGATTAATTATACTTAAATTTAATCTAAGTCTATTAAATACTTTAGTAATTAATGGCTTAATAAAAATATCAGCTAATTCAGTAGACAATAACATAAATGACAACTAATTCACTTTTTTTTGCACATGCTTTCTAATAAAATGATATATTAATTCCATGTGTTTTATTCTGTAGTACTGAACATGATTTTTAGGTAAATAAATTGTACTTAAATTATCACAAAAGATGAAATTTATATAAATTCTAAGCCATAATCTAAAAATTATTATTTAACAAGGTATTAGTAAACACTTAGTTTTGATTTTGTGATTATCATCTCAAAGAGTACAACAAACAAGTGATATAATAAATAATCAAACTAATAGATGATTTGTAGATAAACTCTTGATAATTAGTTACTCTACCAATAGTTTGATCAATGGCTTCTTGATATCCATTTAAGCCTTAATTAAAGCATAGCCATTAACACTTCTTGTGGATTACTCTATGAGATAGTTAGTCAAAACTTTTTAATTGATTGATATAATAATAGCTTGAGATGTATGACCTAAAAGATATTAAAATAATATTAGAAAAATTATCATAATGATTTTATTGTCATCAAATAGTGATGTATGATTAAGGATACAATAATCTCTCCCTTTTAATGATAACAAAATCATTAACAAAATAATAAAATAAAAAGATATAAATCATATAAACATACATATGCTCTCCTTCAATATAAAAAATTCATATAATTATGCTACAAACTTGGGATTTAATAAATATTTTTATTTCACACATATCTCTCCCTCTTTTTATCATGCATCATAAGATAAAACAAATATAAAAGATGAAAAAAGGGTGCACCCAATAATACTATTTATACATAATTTATATTTAAATAATAAAGGATATAAGTTATAATATACATACATATATATATATATATATATATATATATATATATATATATATATATATATATATATATATATATATATATATATATTCTTAATTATATAAAAATAATTTATTAATTGATAAGCATAAGCAAGAGCTAATCTTCAAACTTTATAAGAAAAATGTTAACAATCTTATACAAATATAATAATACTAATTTATTATCATGTATTTTATCCATATTTAGTTTAATAATATTGATGATTTTGAACTCTACTACTCTTTTTATGTATATTTTTAGTAGTTTTTATGAGAAGTCAACTTAAAATAAATCTATAATATTAAACATATTTATAAGGACTTTTCCCATTTTTAAATTCAAAAAACTAAAAGGATATACAATAGAATTATGGATATCCATGTATAAGTTCTAAGAATTATACTTAATTTTATTTAATAAATCACTTGTTATCAATTCTAACTATAAAAAAATGAGAGAGTTTACTTAAAAAAATATTTATAACTTTAATACAATGATATGGAATAACAAATAATTTTTATCTTAGCACTCTAAATCTCTTTTATAACATAATAATATTCTAGTTTTTATCTAATGAATTATTTCTTTAATCCAAATTGTTGAAAGTTTTAATAAAAAATCAAGAATATGTTTAATAGATAAACTTGTTAACTTTTCCAAAAATCTAGCATATATTATCCATAAGTTTTAGCACTAGATTTTTCTCCTTTCATAATCACTCAAAAATAGTTAATCATACTTAAAAATAATGTCAACATGTGAAAGATTTTAGTAAGTAATAATTTGGTAAAAAAATAATATAATAATACATTACAAAATTCATCTATAATAAAAAAGAATAATAATGTAATAATTTTTCAAAATTCTTTTGATTTTTTAATAAATATTTAAGTTTTATTAGCCATAGCTTATGTCCTTGATTTTCAACAAATCTTCTAAGAGCTTAACATGTATGAACATTATCTATCACATTAAGCTCCAAATTAAATTCTTTTAAATTCTATTTTTGAAATTTTTAACTTACATCATTCTAAAAAAGCATTTTTACTTACCTTACTTTTAATTATTAATTTAATAAAGTTCACATAACTATAATGATACACAAAATAAATCCGTGTTACTTATATCAACAACTTAATAATTTAAGTACATGACTATCTTGATCTAGTTCTTCATGATAACAAATAAAAAAATATCATAAATCTTGATACTTTTATCTTCCTAAAACTCTTTTAAGGTAATATTTGACATTCAAGATACATATAGAAACATGATTTATATAATTTATTTGAAGAGAAATTAAATGATTCTAGCTAAGTTACTAAGAGGATTAAATGGTTTATCTTAAAAATAATGACCACATATATTTTGCAAGTGAGTTGTATACAAACTCACAAGACAAAGTTTATCTTCATAGGTTTTAATTAGGAAGACACACCAATACAACACTTAAGTTTTAAATTTTGGCATCCAAATCATCTTGGATTCAGTTATGGTAGTGTGTGATTGAGGTGTTTTTATAAAAGTATTTTTCAAATGTGTTCTCTCGAGATTCTATTTATATTTATTTTATTTTAAATAGATTGATTTCTTAATTGGGCAATCATAAGAAATATTTTCATGCCTATCATGATAATTACACACAACTTGAGATTTAGCATAAAAATAAAAAGTATGCAAAATAGTATTATTTCTTATCATATAGTTATATGATGAAACATATTTGTACATATGTGAAATATAATAAAATTTATTATTATTCACATGTATATATAAATATTTTAATATATATTTTTAAATCAAATAAGATATAATATTATAACTTATATTCACAACAGTATAGTCTCTATTTATATGAGTAAACGATTGAATTTCTATAATGACCTCAAATATCAAAGAGTTTTGATTAAACTTTATTAACTGTTATTGTATTCTACTTATTCTTATAGTGACTTATGATTGTAGGAGAAAGATTGAATTTTATTAATTAAAAAATTTGATCACAAATATTTATTAAAAATAGAGTTATATTTTTTTTTGAAGTTTTATTTTTAAAAACAGGTTGCAAATTGGCTTGTGATTGGTTGTTGACTCGGTCTCATAGAACTTTCTATGCGCTAACATGCACGGAAGCATCACGTATTACCTCACACGGCTGAAGGCCCTATTTGATGCCTGGCGGCAGAATGGACGCTTTACAGCTTGAGCGAGCGCTAGAAGAGAGAATCTTGGGGGAGGGAGAGCGGTGGGGGAGACTGATGGAGAAGAATACCAAAAAGTTTATTCACCTATTCTACTGCGAGGAGGCGGAAGAACTCGCGAGGAAGGTGGCGGAGCAATCAGATGCCATTCAGCTTCGGTCCATTGCTTGGAGGTTTCGTATCTATTAATCAAAATGACGCGTACATGTTTCCATTCTACTGCGTTTGCTCTATTTCCGCTAAAGTCCGAGTCTTTTACGAGTTTTATATCTAGTTTCGTTGCTTATTACTTGTCATTCATTCGGAGAAACCATTTACCCTTTTGAGTCGGATTTCTTTCTCTCCTGATGCTCATAATATTCCACTATTTTGAACTCATCGTTTGATGGGTGTTTTGATAATGGGGAATATATTCTTGCTCTAAAATGTTTAAGTCCTTTTTTTTCATTTTTCTCACAGATGATGCTTATTCCTTGCATTGCGGAGTTATATAATATTATTTAAGAATATAGAGTTTTTTTTATTAGGCAACATATCATGGTTTTATAATCAACATTTGACATACAGATGTCTCAAAATTTGAGTGATATCCAAAGGTTAGACATCTTGATTTTTAAAATTATAATTAAAAAAATACACAAGGTGTTAGAGGGAGTTGGAGGTTTAACTCGAGTCGAATATATACTTAAATGGATAGTATTAACCTATAATATTATAAATAGGGATGATGTTAGTTGTATATTAAAGTTTTAATGTTATTTTATAATATGAAGTTAAACCTATTCTCATTTGATCTTGATATAACTTTTTCTCTAATGAGAATTTCATCTATATTGTCTATCTCTCACCTTTTTAACATTGAAGTCTTCAAACTAATTGAGTCGAGTGCCATTTTAAATATTAAGAAGTCAAAATACATCATCATGTATGCACTGCATGTGGATTATACCAATTACTTCACCATGAATTGCCAAACCATGAGAGCTATGCATTGGTCACTCGAACATACGATTCCGTGGAAGTTTTGTCAACACCATCATTAGAACTACTCAAAGATGTGAACTAGCTTCATGAGTTTTTCAAAGCTCTTACTCAACCATAGTATAAACTGTTAAAGATTCATTAGAGGACTATTTATATGAACCTCTTGATCTTAGATGAACTATTAGCTTTGGTACCGTTTGTTAAGGGAATTCCATCAAATGGCTTCGCTTCTTTTGTTGGTTGTGTCACATCAATTAGAGTTTGCTGCCCCTATCAACATTTTTGCATTACATCTACTTTGTTGCTCTTATTGGCCTTGTTGCATCTCTTTATCTTAATTGAACTATATATGACTCTAATGCCAAATAAGGTTAATACTTAAGTAGATACCTAATAAGCCAAAAGGCTTAAGCTTATGAGTTTTGGTCATATTAATTGTAACTAGGGTTCCAACATTATTGTCAACTCAAAATATAAAACTAAGCTTATTTTTACTTGATCTCAAAAGAAGGCATGCAGATAATTTTGGCATCTATATAACTATAAAATTTGGGTAATATTAATATCCAAATAACAAAATCTCCATTGAATGGCTCAAAATAAAATTAGAAATGATAAAATAGAGTCTAAAAGACTTGGTGCATGTTTGGTTTGATGAAGATCTACTCTATTGTGGAATTTTTAAGTTATATTTTTAATATGACTTGTTGAAATATAAGCTCTTTTGTTGGGTTAATCATGGGTTAATCATAGTACAATTCTTCTTTAAATTATTGCATTTGTGAATTTTTAAATTCTACATTGAGATTTATGGACTTCGGAGATTGTTTTTAATTTCTACTATATCCTACTAAATAATGAATTCTTACAATGCTCATTGATATTGAAACCATGTTTCCCATTTATTAGGAGACTTAGAGTGTTGAAATTTTTTGTTCTATTTTGCAACATTGTACATTTATCTGTCTTGCATCAACAGAATTTTGGTGTAATAGATAAAGTACATCTTGTTAATATTGAATCAGTAGTATACAGGTTAGGCACATGGTATGATTTATAAATGCTTGTAAATGTTGCCACATTTTGTATTCTTTAAATATCTTATTAGCATGGTATGACTTATAATGCCATAATATGTATGAATACTAGATCCAATGACAATTAAAAAATAAATATTGTGAAACAATGTAGTTTTTACCCTTAATAATGCAGTTACAAAGTATTGATTAGGCATTGTAACATTAGTCAACATCTAACCATTGTTCAATTATTTTTTTTTCTTGTTAATGGAAAATGTGATAAATAAGTAAAGCTCCTTCTTACATAATGTTTATCACTAAATAAAATTTTTACTTTGGTTGAATTATCAATACAAGAACAACATTTGCCAATCTAGAAAAATCATTGATCAAAGTTCTACTTTCTTTTCAGAAACTTTGATGATGGATTCCCAAATCTTTTTATCAATGATGCACATGATATCAGGGGACAGCATGTTGCCTTCTTAGCTTCATTCAGCTCACCTGCAGTTATCTTTGAGCAAGTATCTGCAATCTTTGCTTTACCAAAGCTCTTCATTGCTTCATTCACATTGGTTTTGCCATTTTTCCCTACTGGCTCTTTTGAGCGAATGGAAGAAGAGGGGGATGTTGCAACTGCTTTCACCATGGCTCGGATATTGTCTATGATTCCCAAATCCAGAGGTGGTCCAACTAGTTTGGTCATCTATGATATACATGCTTTGCAGGTAATTTTCAATCTAAGGTTTTATTTTTATGTTGAACATAATTTTTTTTTTCTGAAGTAAAAAATGGAAAGGTAAATATTGATGTTAAACCTGTGTGTAAACGTGAGCTAGATTACTAATGTTTCATGTCCTGTAGCAAATATACACATATACACAATTATAACAGCAAACCCAGTAAATAAAGCCCTATCCCAATAATCACAATCTTTTTGTTTCTTTCTATTAAATATGCAGATTTTAACTGTAGTTGTGAGATTTATAAGCTCATATATGTTTCATTTACACAGTTGTGGTTTTTGTGCAGTAGGCGTCCCATGCAATTCTAGTTTTCTGCTGTAGTATTCACTTTCATAGTATTCTTGTTTATTCAATCATTTGATAATGAAAACATGTTGTCGATCTTGCTGTATGAATATTTTTTCCATATATTTTCCTGGTTAAAAGTATGATATAGTTTGTTTATAACTCTCACTTGTGGTTGATTAGGTTTTTTATGTGCATGACCAACGTAGTGAAAAGCTTCCATTCTAATTGGTTTGATTTCAGTGATCTATGTATGATTTTGCGATTTATTCTCCCACAATGGAGCATATTAGTTGTCTGTAAGATTTCAAATGGAAGTCATATTGAGTGGATCTTTGACCTTAAGCAGTATAACATCCACCAATTGTGGGAAAATTTGACTCGTTTAGCATACTCTCTTATTATATGTTTGTTAATGAGGGTGAGAACCCTTGGTTCAATCATAGAAATAAAATTTAATTAATCATTACGTGTGATTCGATACTTTTTGGGTTACCTGTGATTCATGTGTCTAATGTACTTCCCTTTTGGTTGATTACTAATAGATTGCTTGACTTGAAGTTTTAGAAGCTAATTTGTGTTCTTATGGTTAAACCCAACTTGAATTAATTGAGAACAATCATCAAATCTGATTGTATAGTTTCAATAGACTGGTAATGGCGATGATAAATAAATTTGTGAATTTGGATAAAGTGAAATAATTGATCTTTAATGATTTGACCAAGATCCAATTCTTTTAATCTTAATTTTGCAGGAAAGGTTTTACTTTGGAGATGATATATTGCCCTGCTTTGAAACCGGGATCCCCCTCTTGTTGCAACGCTTGCGTCAGCTTCCTGATGCTGATAATGTGTGTTTTTTTTTTTTGATATTTCATCATGATTTTCTTTTGTTTATTTCTATGATTCTTAGATTTCTGTCATATTATTTTCCATTATTACTTAATCTGCTTCAACCTTCTTATTCATTCTATTAATCTGTTGCAGATAACCATAGCATTCCCAGATGATGGTGCATGGAAGAGGTTTCACAAGCAGCTGCTGCATTTTCCCATGGTT
Organism: Vanilla planifolia; assembly: GCA_023846275.1. Taxonomy (NCBI): domain Eukaryota; kingdom Viridiplantae; phylum Streptophyta; class Magnoliopsida; order Asparagales; family Orchidaceae; genus Vanilla; species Vanilla planifolia. The sequence goes on from CM043877.1 coordinate 4,922,827, forward strand.
GGCAGATTACTGGGTCTTTTTTTTTTCCTGGGAAGTATATACATTTGATTAGATTTTGAAATGTTATTGACATGGCTTGATAAAAACTTATTGGAAGGTCGTCTGTGCAAAGGTTCGTGAAGGTGATAAGCGGATAGTTCGAATCAAGGAGGGAAATCCTGAAGGTCAGCACGTCGTTATTGTTGATGATTTGGTGCAATCAGGAGGCACTCTTATCGAATGCCAAGTAATAGGAAAATTTTGAGCATATTCCTTTTCAAGGGATGGTGTGGTTTAAGTTATTGTTTTGCATGCATCTCTCTATACTAAAACTTTATTCCTCTCATCCATTATATTGTTGAGGTTTTCCACTCAATATTTATGTCTTAATCCAGTGTATTTAATTGAAAACTAGTGTGTATGAACTCAGATCATATCAACTTATGGGTGGTTTCCTTTACAGAAAGTTTTGGCTAGTCATGGTGCTGCTAAAGTTAGTGCTTATGTCACCCATGGTGTTTTTCCAAAGCAATCATGGCAACGGTTTTTGAAAAGCAATACAAGTAACAAACACTTTTTATGCATCTGTCAACCCTTATTTACTGCTTTCCAATCTATTCTCCTTCTGCATTTTTTCAGATGATCCCAGTAACAACTTCACATTTTTCTGGATCACTGATTCTTGCCCACTAACTGTTAAGGCCATTGCTGACAAGCCTCCATTTGAGGTTTTGAGCCTTGCAAGCTCCATTGCAGATGCTCTTCAAATATGAATATGCTGATGTTAGGAGGTAAGGTTTCTTGCAAATTCCTGTAACTTTTTACCATGGTTTCCATCTTTTTTCAAGAACTGCATCAGTTTTGTTAAATTTCTTATTGGCTTGTAGTTCAAAGTAAGAAAGTTTTAGGATCAAATCTTGGGTGATTTGAAGTGAGTTTGCATCTTTCTATTGGATTGATTAGCTAATAAGAGGGGAGGTGAATTGTGTATTTTAGAAAAATTAATTTTAAAACTTGTGCGAGAAATGATAATTAAAAATAAATGCTTGAAAAATAAATGATACAAGATATGTTTAAGTAGTTTAATCCAATCTCAAATCTACATTCACCATTTGTTTGATGACTAGATTTTAAATTAATGAACCATTCTCTTTCTTCAGATGACCAGTAGGGGTAAGTTCTTACAAAAGGGGATCTATGATGAGACCTATAAAGTGTTCAAATGAGTCACAAACCATAAGACTCACAAGAGTCAAAATAGATAATTGCAAAGAAAAATATTATAGCACTTGTTCAATCAAATCTTACAATAATCCTATAACTTTTCACTTACAATTCAAGTGACACAACTAATGTATATATTTGCAAAGATGTTACCCAATAAGAATGTGATGGAATGAAGAAAATGTAGATTGGAGTAGCAAGATATATTGTTCAGATTTTAGGTTCAAAGCTTCAAGTAGATGTATTATGGTTTTAAATATTGCTAAAGCTTGGGTAGACCTTTTGGATGAATGATCATATTTTATTAATCTCTTCTCAAGTGCGTTTTGATGCTTTAATACGTTTTAAAAGTTTAACAAATTATTTTAGGAAGCTCCCAATAACTAAATCCAAGATTCCAATGATATTTACTAGTTGTTTTGCTTCTTGGATTATGTTCATACCTGTATGATCAGGAGATCATAGTATACAATACAACAGAAACTATTGATTGACCAGACAATTGCATGCTCAATTAGCTTTATAAGTTTACTTAAAGAGTATTGTACAAGTATGATGAAACACATCATATTGTGGGATTAAATTTAAAGCAACGACTTAGTTTCAACATGCTTGGGTTTTATGTACTTCATATAAGTACGATACATGATTGTATTTGTATGATGAGTTTAGACTATATTCGTTCTTTGGTTCAATTTTAATCGTATAAATATAATAAGCGATATTGTATTGTACGAAACTTTTTAGTTTAGTTATTTTTCAAAGTTAATTTTAGTCTCTCTGTGGTGAAACAAATCTTATGAGAATTGATATAAAATATCGTATTATAGTTGTATAGATGTTTATCATGTAATTAGTTATCGAGAAAATAAAATTGTTTTAATATGATGGAGATATCATACTATACAAAATTCTTTTCATAAGATATTAACTTTGGATTGTTTTGTCTAATCTCGTTTGTGTTGATGAATATAAGCTAGTTGTACAAATATTATAAGTGCATTATATTGTATGATTACTATGTAATTGGTATGTAATAATTTGTATTAATTTTATTTTTAAACTTGATTCTTATCAAATTTTTATAGTGTTTTAGCTACAATATACTCAAGTTTTGATTTTAGTTTAACTGTTAAACTCAATGTACACTCATGAATGATGAATAAATTATGAATGCATGTAAAGTGAGCAACATAACATAAAAGAATGCATATTCTATAATGTTTCTTGATCCATTGTACTTGTTATCTTGGTTCTACTTCCAAGTCACTACATACTCATGGTATATTTCCAAAGTCAATTAGAGTATGATCATATGTATAAAATAGATAAGTGATGTAAAGATATATGAATTACCAAATCTAATTTATGAATGAGTATGAATGGTAGAGGAGAAACATGCAAGCCGTAGATGCCCCACGAAAATTAGTGCAATTTTTAACATTTTAACTAGTAATTGTAGATGAAGATGCACTCAAGATGAAGAGCCACTCTACCAAGAGTTAAGTCTATGACTCCATGGTATGAAAGTTGAGCCACCTTCTCCTTGACCATTTATGCATGAATATTTGTACAATCTTTTTTGCTTTATACCTCTACATCAAAACTTGTAACACATATTGTTCTAGAAGTGCTTGGCTTTGTTATCACTTATAATATAGGGTCAATAATATTTTTCTTTTGTTGATGACAAAACTAATGCTAGAATAAAATCATATAAAATTGGTATTGCATATACATAACATGCAAACTTAATCAACTAACAAATATCAATCAAATAGTAGTTCAATTCTTTTGAATAGATGTTAATCAACTCATTGAAGCTCAAGCAATTGGCAACTCCCCTTAAATGGAAACTTCTTTTTAATTCTTGCATTTTCAAATTTCTTTCTCCTTTTGGAATCACTCAAAATGTTAATAATGCTTAAATGTCATTCATTCTAAACTTGGTACAAGTGTTTAATGATAGAGTTTTGGTAAATTTTTCTATAAGGTGTGCATTAGAGGGGACAAAACTAGAGTAATATTATTCTTGTCAACATGTGTTCGAATAAAATGGTAACTTTTATCGATGTGTTTTGGTATGGGACTAATGCATTGGGTTCTTAATTAAACACACTGTATTTGTATTATCATAATGAATTTAAATATTGACAAAGTGCAAAACATAATTTTCAAGTTGTTATCAATTCATATTGCTTGAGGCACACATGCTGATATGTATTTGAGTTTAGTTCTAAATAAAGCTAATAGTTTAGATTTGTGACATAAAATATTTTGTCATCTTAGCTCATCTACCGAAGGAAATTATCAAATATGACTTAGGGGTCTACTAACTTGCACTGGAATGATAAGCTCATAGGAAAACATAATTATATTAGATATTATATTATATGATATTCCTTTCAGACCATATTACCCTTGGATTGCCAAGTTTGATATATTGTTTGTTGATGAATATAAGTTGGTCGTACAAGTACAATAGATATATCATATTGTATAATAAGTATAGCACTTTGTATTAATTTGATTTATTTTTAAAGTTGATTCTTATCATTTCTTATAATGTTTCAACGATAATATACGCAAGTTCTAACTTCAATTTAACCATTAGACTCAATGTATACTCATGGATGATAAATATACCACTAATGCATACATGAGGAAGATAACATAGAAGAATGCATGTCTTATCACGTTTCTAGATTTGTCAAACTTGTTGCTAGCGTAGTTTTACTTCGAAGTCATTGCACACTTATGGTGTATTCCTAAAGCCAATTGAGTATGATCATGATATGTATAGAATAGAAAAGTAATGCATGTAAAGATAAATGAATTAGCAAATTTATGCTTAAGTATGAATGATAGAAGAGAAACATGCAAGTCATAGGTGTCACATGAAAGTGTAGATTTTAATATTTTAACCAATAATTGTATTTGGAGATGCACTCAAGATGGAGAGCCACTCTACGAAGAGTAAAGTCCATATGGATATTTGATTCCAAGAGCTAAAGTTTGAGCAACCTTCTCCTTGACGATTCATGTATGAATATTTGCACATTCTTCTTTGCTTTATATCTATATATCAAAAATAATAATATATATTAATCCACAAATACATGATTTTGTTGTCGTCAAACTACTTAAGATATAAAGTTAACAATCTCGTCTTTTTTATGATGACAAAATCAATTCTAGAATAAAATCGTATGAAATTGACATTACATATACAATATATGCAAACTTAATAAACTAAACAAATATCAATCAAATAATAGTTCAATCAATTTGAATAGATGATAATCAACTTATCAAAGCTTAAGCAATTGGTAACTCCCTTTAGATGGAAGCTCCCATTCGAACTCTCCTTAAATTCTAGCATTTTCACATTTCTCTCGCTTCTTGGAATCACTCAAAAGGTTGATAATGTCTAATTCATAGTACTTGAGCACACAACTATCACCTGCAATACTCATATGCTTTAGCTAAGTGGTAGTTGAGTCTTGGAGTTCTTAGTTCAATGAAACCAATTGAGGCAACAAAATGACGTTCATTTAGAGAAAATTAGAATTCATAGTTTGTATTTACAAATTCTAAATTTAATTAGTTTTAAAGCTGTTATGATAGTTGTAGTTTTTTTACTAAATTTGATTTTAATATTTATGTTATAGAGATAATTTTGAGTAGTTTATTGTCAAAATTATTCTTAATTTTGTCTCTTTATTTAGAGATTTCTTTGCAAATTTTGACTATGATAATAATTCACTATTTTAATTATATATTTTCTTTGTAATTTCAAAAATGAATAAGAGCAAAATATAATTCTCCTTTTTAAATTCAACATGATACCAAAGTTCTATGATAATGAAATCTTTCTTCATGTTGATATTCTTTATTCCTATAATGTTATTGTCTTATCTCGTACTGTTATAGTGCTTTTCTCATTGCATTAGGCTGCAATACTTTTCTTATCTTGTGAAGCTATAATGGTGTTGATCCATATCATTCTGTTTCATGATTGTTTTCAACTTTGTTTTGCTTTATTTCATGACAATTATTTTCCACCTGTTTTGTCCCATGTCTTGACGCCTTCCTCCTTCATTCCGTCTCTATTGTTTAGTTCGTTTAAGGGTTTTGATAGCTTTTGGCTCGTCTCACTCTTTTGCGAGATTGCTTCTTTGTCTCCGTAGGCTTCTCTAGAGGCTTCATATTCCATTGTGAAGTCGTTTCATCTTAACAAGCTTCTGCAATTGTATCAAATTGATGCGATCATGTTTTTTAATATCTTTAGCCATCCCTTGCAGAGCAATGAATCAGCTCTTCGAACTTGATTGTCATAGCTTCAACAAATAAGTTCCTCGTTTGCCCTTTGATAGGCGAAGGAAAAGTTGCTACCAAAAGATAGCCATCTCGAGAAGAAGGGGGTGCGGGTTATTCATGACTATTTCATCTGCTCAAAATAGGAGAGGAATAGTAGATTCATACGATTTTTTGTGATGACCAAAATGTGCTAAACATGGATGTTTGATATAATGTTAGTGATGACAAGAGCATCATATTGAGGGTTCTTCTACAATAGAAGATCTTCTAGGCCAATGGTTACTACAATAGAGTTCGAAAGATCTTTTGGGGGAAGGTTACCAAAGAAAACTTCTTTGGCTATAGGTTAACATTTGGATGAGAGTTGCCAGAGGAATTTACGATAAGTTGTCTCCTGGAACTTGTTAAAGATAGTGTTCATGGCTTTGTTGAGGGCCATGATGACTTGCTAAGCCTCTTTAGAGGCAAACAAGGCAATTTGAGGGAGCATCGATTGACCAACATGCTTCAGTTGAGATCCTTGTAGCACCAATTTTTTAGTTGTTGCATTGATGAGGGGATTCTTTGTTGCTTCACCTTTCCTCCTTGTTGAGGGACTGATTCTTATGTCGTTCATGCAATTTGTTTTTTTGTTTTGGTTGAGCAACATTGAGATAGTTGTGTTGGTCTTTGATGAATGTTTTTTTGTTGGTTTAGTTGTGGCTTACCTCACTAATTGTAAGGTAGGAAAAATACTTTGTAAGTGTCCATCCTGAATGACCTTGTTAATGAGACAATCTAGGGTATGACACTTAATGGTGGACAATCCAAAGTCCTTCTGATAGTTGCAATGACTTTTTTGATCACTTGGATTTTAATTCTTGGATGGTGGGTTGGGGTGGGTTGTAGGGAAAGGGGAGGAGGTGATGATAATTTTTGTACTTGAATGTTGCCAAGACTTTACTTTTTTGTTGGGTCAATAGAATTCGTCTAACCTTGTTGATGTTGTTGCACCAAAACTAGCTCTTAGAAATACTTGGTGGTGGTCGAGTGGTATCGTCTTTTTTTGTCTTCTATTGCTAGGCTAGAATCCATTAATGCTTGTTTGGATGATGCCTTGACATGGTCACAAGCATCCTCTGCTTGGATAAACTTGTAGGAGATCTCCCTCATCTTCTTCAAGGAGTTTGGTTGGTTATAGGCCATCTCCCGAAGTAAGGGTCGAGCATGAAGTCTCGATGGAGGGTGATCCATCACATAGTGGTTTTGTTTGAGAATTTGCATTAGAACATTTATGATTTGATCAATATAAATCTTGATGATTCGTCTTCACCTTAAACAATGTTAATAAAGCTCTTTACCACAATGTTTGGCATGGGAAATAATAGCAAAATGCACAAGGAAATAGTGGTAGAATTGGATGAAGAAATGTATGAGGCCATCAAGAAGACTTCAATGTTAGTCTTTCATTATTCCCTTTGTCCACATGGATATTTAGGACTAAATTTCTTGGGACAGATGATACTGAAGTAAAATGAGTGTGTTCGAATCCCTTAACAGGGGAGTGAAATGTGGGTTTTAAAATATTTTTGTTACTTTTTATTATGTTTATTGTTTCAATATTTTTATAAAACTAATTTTAATTTTACAAAAAACCTTGACATTCAAATTTATATCACTTTTAATTTTTATTATTAAAAAAACAAAAATTAAAATAGTAAACCAAAATTTTTAGGTGGTTTAATTCAAACTAGAACTTACGTCCACTCTTAATCGAGGTGGAGAAAAACTTCACTATTAAAAGGGTTATAATTTGAGGTTTTTTCTTATAGTTCACCTTCAACCTACTTGAGGTTTTTTTTACAATTCACCTCCAACCTACTAGTTTTTGGAGTTTAATTATAGCCTGGGTTTTTACGAGTTCAAACCTAAATCAACTCTGGTTTTTACGAGATCAAATCAAACTTGGACTTTCACAAATGCTTAGTCGTCCAATCCAAAGGAAAAAAAATATAGCAGGGAATAATTTTTTGATAAAAGTATAAAAAGTTTTCTATGTTTGATGAATTGAGAAAGGAACGAAGAGCTCAAAATTATGAATAGAAGTGAGAAAATGAAAGTTTAGAAGATTTAGGCTTAGCTGAAAGAATTTGGAGTAATACTAAGCCATAGGTATCGTCGGGAGATTATTACGCTAGTGAAATATGATGTAACTTTTCCTTAAAATCTTAAAATCTTATTCACGTTCATTAGTAATTTTGTTCATAATGGTTATGTTTGTATAGAAAATTTTTTATTAGTCATTAGAAATTCATGAAAAGGTTGTTGAAAAAGCTATTGTCAAACAGCTTAAAAAGCTGTTCCGAATAGTTTAAAATATTTCTTTCAAATTGGGTAATTGTAATGACACATATAATGGCTAGGAAAATAGACATTAGATGTGATCAACCAAGGTCATTTTACCTGATCAGAGATGTTTTAAACTGTCAAATCTAAGACTATAATAGTGGATGAGTAATGGATAATTGGATCAAGACAGATTAGATTTGGGCCATCCGATCATGTTGGATGAAATGTAGATTGTTTAATTCATCAACACAATAAAGGCTAATTAGTTCTCAGTCGAAAGATTCAAAATGGATAGTTTGGCGCACGATTGAAGGACGAGGAAACAATTCTAGCCATCTGATAAATTTGGACGATGTGGTCGTTCGATTCGAGCCTTGAAGCAAAGCTTACAGGTTGGTGAAAGCTTAGTCGTTCAATCAACGATCGGATGGAAGGAAATTCATGCAAGGTGTTGAACTAGGAAAAATATTTAGTCCCACATTGTAGAATATCAATGTTATTTGCTTTTTTTATTAACGTTCATGTGCTTCTAAAGTGAGCCAAACTTTGGCACTGGCTCTCCCCTTGTGCATTTGAGATTTCATCACCTCGGCCACTCCTAAATAGATACAGGTTTAATAAGATTATAGCTCCAACCCAACCCATACGCATACTTGGTTCGAGTTCTACCCGGCTCAATCCTTTCTTTTCTTTATCTTATTTGGTTCAGGATTGTAACGTGACTAAGATCGGGAAAGACTCAATTTGGTTCCAATTGGTCTCCTGGCCCGAGGCTTGCGAATGCGCACTAAGTCTTGCTCGGCCCGAGAGCTTTGCAGTTGGGCATATGCTTGGGATGTGGCTAGGATTTAGTAATATTTTTAATTATGAAAATTTTAACAAAATTATTTTTTTAATTTAATCAAAGTTTTGTAATTGACTTAACATTAAATTTAGCAAGGATACGTAAGTAAGATTTAATCAAGGAAAGAATAAAGAATGAAAACCTATGTTTCTTAAATTAAGGAAATAATGAATAATGAAAACCTATGTTTCTTAAATCAAGAAAAGGTTTAAGTAGGATTCGAAAAGATTGAATAATTAAAAATTTTAATAAATTTTTTTTTTCTAATTTTACTAAAGTTTTATAGTTGATTTAATATGAAATTTGATAATGATGCATAAGTTAGATTTAACCAAAGAAAGAACAAAAAATAGAATCTTATGTTTCTTAAATCTAAGAAAGATTTAAATAAGATTTAAAAATATTAAATAATTGAAAAATAAAATTCTATAATTTTCTAAATTAATGAAATGATTAAATAAATTTGGATAAGTAGAATTTAAAAGGATTTGAATATAGAGATGTGTTTTATGATTAATAATTAATAAGTTATCATTCTATTTCAAAATAAAAGAAAAATTTAAATTTGATGTGTATGTTTTTAACACTTAAAGTTTGCTGAACACTCCAAAATACTTTGAAGATCATTAATTCATTATCTTTACAAGTGCATTATTTGTTCTTCAAATCTAAATCGGTTTCACACTAAACAAGCTAATTAGAATAAAATGTTAAATATTAAAGGCTTGACACATCAAACACGAGTATTTTAACAGATACGTGTTGATTGTTGACTCGAATTAGATGGATGGTTGACTAGATCAATGCTTTTTGCATGTGTGAAAAAAATTGGAGGGTAAGTTTTGTGAGATTGACTATTGGTGGATGACATTATGTGGAGAATGGCTAATGACATTGCTCTTGGTCTATTGTTAAGCTTCAAATAGCCCATGTTGTGGGATGATACACTTTACACAATTGAAGGAGGAATATTAGACGTCGAGGCTACCTCCTGATATTGTTGTTGATATTGTGACGTGATAGTTGACATAAAAACACGAGGGGAGAGATTTGCTTTTCCTTCGCTAGATAACTGGCTTCTACTAGTGGCATATGTGTGACTAGTCGATGGATCAGGGCCACAAGCTTAATTACTTTGGGTGTGAGAGAAAGAGGTGAGTTACTCCTTTCTCCAACATCGATTATGATTTGGAAGCCATGTAGGTTAGAGGATTCATTTTAGAAGGGGTTTAACCAATTTTGTTGAACAAAGTTGGAGGCTATTAGTTGATGTAGTTGGTTGAGTTCTTGATGCGACTCTTTGGTAATAAAATCATAATGAGAATGTTGCTCTTTTTACTTTACGCTAAATTCTCTTAGATGGGAGGAAGTTTTACAGATCTCTATTTAGTGGTTTTAAGAGAGTTTTTTCTCAAGAATATGAATATCACAATGAGTGCATCCAAAAGAAATGTTGATGCCAAGGATAATATTAAGTACATGTACAGTTGATAAAAGGTCAACTTCTATAAGGTCCAAAATGGTTGGGAGGGAGGAAGTGAAGGAGATGGAAAATCTAATTAGTAAGAGAGTGGTATGGATGAATTTCATTGAAAAAGTAGAAAATAATGAAATGAAAAATTGATGGTACAAAAAACTTGAACTATGAAACTTTTTTAACTTCCAAGTAGGGAGTAGAGGTTTCTTTATTTCCTGTGCAAGCATACAAATGAACCTCGCCTCTATTTACAATGCTGATAGCAAGGAAGGTCAGTAACATATCAAAATATTGAAGTGGAGAAAGAACCAAAGAGAACTTAGTAGGTGAAGTATAACATAAATGGAGAGATGAAAGTGTCATGGAGAAGTTCCACTAAGAAAAGGCCCTTTTATCTTTCACAGAAGTGGCTTTTATAAGAAGAGGCCAACAATTGTTATAGTCTTCAAAATTACTCATTATTGTTGAGGTTATATGTTTAGTTAGAATTCAAGGTAGAATCTTGTTGGACAACAAAAGATCTGGAGCACCAAGTGTAGCATCAACAAAGATCTGGAACATTTAATGAGGCATGAAGTTGAGTATTGCGCTCTAAACTTGGTTTGGTCAAGTTGAGGGATCTTCATTGAGAGCAGTGGGATTCCTATTAAAGAAAATTGGTATTCTCATTGAGAGATTCTTGTTGAGGGAGATGGGGAATCCTTACCAAGGGAAAACAAGTGTGATGATCAATTACAGAAGTCATGGGGAAGATGCTTCTGATATAATTCATAGACTTGTCTTGTATGTAGGAGCAGAACCAACATGGATGAACCATTTAATGACTGATAATTCTTGTTTCTTTTTGAATAAATTATTTGGTTGGCCATTTTTAATGTTACATGGCCCATGATTTATCATGCCACCTATGTTTTGACAAGCTAAGATTATGGTCTTACAAAAATGAATGAGAAAGATCATTAAAAAATATTGATGTGAACGAATTTTTGAACCCCTTGAAGGATTAACTTCAAAAAAGAAAAGTCATATAATTTAAGCTTAAAGGCACTTTTAACTATATATGATGGTCAACTATTATCAGTAGGCTAGGCAATGTATTTCTAGCTTACAATTTAGTTCTCTAATGATTGAATCAAGTTTGTTATGAGTGACACCTTTTAAAAAAGTAGTCTAGTTTTTTTGAGGTTAAGCCAACCCTCAAAGTCTTAATCTCTTCTACAGCACTAGTACAACCCACCTCCCCAACATGAGTTGCCTCCTTGTTATATTTAAGTGTCATTAAATGTTATCTTTTTTATCTTTTGTGAATTATGTGAGGCAAAACATACATGAGGGGAGGGTTGAATTGTGCGTTTTACAGATCTTTTGAATTAAAGAAAAATTTTTATGCTTAAAAAATAAAATTTGTTTTTAAGATTGTCAACGAAATGAAATTGATTAACAATGAAATAAATGCATTAAGAATTTTTAGGTGGTTTGACTAAAACATGTGCCCACATCCATCCTTGATCACCTATCAGGCTTTTATTAACCACTCCTTTTGCTGAGGTCGGTAGTGATAAACCAATTACAAACTGATGCTTTAATAAGATTTTGAAATCCACCAAAATTGGTTATACAAAAAAATTGGAAGTTTTATAAAAATTTTGCATCCAAAATTTCAACATCTTTAAATCTTTCAAACAAGAGTGACACAACTAATTAATGATGTAGATGTTAACAGGATATGCAAAAAAATTATAGAAGAGAATAGAAGAAATAATAATTGAAAGAGCTCCCAACTCTCAAGCACATTGAAATTTGATGCTCTCGGTTTTGGACTTCTTAGCACTTATGAAATTTTCAATTTGATTCAATAATGAAAAATTTTGATAAGTAATCTCTATTTATAGTTCAAATAAAAACATCCCAAAATAAGTCTCATAATAGTTAGAATTAGCTTTTTTGAAAGCTAGCCATTACAGGTGACAAAAGAGGAAAACAAAACGCAACTGTCGTCCAATTTTTGGCGGATGGAGCAGGAACCATTCGATCAGAATAACCGTTAAAGGGTTTAGATCTAATCGTAGTGAGATATGATCTGGATTATTAGATCTAAAAGTCGGATGGACTTTCAAGATGATTAGGATACTGTTCACAAAGGTAGATATGCTCTCAGTCATATGGTCAAGCATTCCGAATGAATGGCTAGATGAAAAAGACTTTTCAGAAGTGAAGAGGAAAACTTGACCGTTTGATTGTGAAAATGCACAATTAGTCAGTATAGATGCGCTCAAGTTCAAAACGAAAAAAACACCGTTTATTTAGTCTTACATTGCAAAGCAGTGCATATGATTTGTCTTTATACTATTTTCTCTGCATGCAACGGATAGTCTATTGGGGTTGGCTACTCTCTAGTGCACTTGGGATGTCAACGTGCAATATTAAAACTGGTTTGACCTGACTTGAACCAATTACTTATCATTAACGAGTCCATAAGCCGGGTTTAGGAGTCATGCTCTGACCCAATTAACCCAAGTCACTGCAGGGTTTGTACCTTTACTAATACTTGGGCATGACCCGACTCGGTTTCAGTCAGGATCCTGACTTACGGCTCCCCAAGACACAATGCCTTGCATTATGGCCCACTTGACCTGAGCCTTTGGGCTTGTTGGAGGGGTTGGGTTCTCAAGTCTAATTTTTTTTTTAAATTATTTTAAAAACCTAAAAAGACTTAATTTTAAAAACTAAATGTAATGTAATACATCACCAAAAAAGTAACTCAAATATGAATGAATCATGATATTTTCATGTGTCGCAGTTACAAATAAAATAAAGATTTAATATGCCAATCATACAGATATTTAAAAATATAGTTTTTTTTATTAGTCACTTTACAAAGAGTATGATTATTGGCTTCAAATCAGCAAGTTGAACCTTCAATCTTTATTTACTACATATGTTACAAGTCTTGTTCTAATAAACCCAAACTGTTATAGTATAACTTGAGATTTAATTGAAACAATGCTAAGTTCAACAAGGTATTAGTAATATTTAGTTTGGTTTTGTGATTATTACATCAAAAGATTACAACACAACTTATCTATCTTCTTTACTTGGGTAGGATTAAAGTTTACTTATGATTTTTTAATCTCCTTCCCTCATTCTAGATTAAGAAACTACCATAATCCAACCTATCTTTATAAAAGTGAACATCTAATTGTATTATTTGAATCATCTCTCTTAGCCCATTGCTTGTTTGCCCTCCTTTAGTAAGAAGTTTTTAGTCATGAAGCCATAATCGGTCATCCTCTTTAGATTTATAATTTAGGAGACATGTTTTACCACTTGTCCTCTCTTTATTGTACCGCTTCTCATATTGAAACCTTTATGGAGTGGTCTCTCAATATCAAAATGCTTTCCCTTAATTGTATCATTTCCTATATTGAAACCTTCACGGAGGGAGCATTTTCCTCTTTTGGTGTCTATAAAGAATTTTTTAATTGAAGGACTACTCTCCTCTTCTAGTGCTTGTAAAGAATTTTTTATGAAGGTATGCTCTCAAAACAAAATTGGTATGGAGGTTTGTTGTAAGAAACTAACGAAGGAGATCCCTCCTTTCAAATCCCTTAAGAAATGGGAAAACTATCTTGTATGGTTTACCTTGTGGGTAACCTTGACTATGACACCTCTTCACAATACACCAAATTCTAAAAACCTCCTAGGCTATACAACCCACAACAAACAACTCCTACTTAGTATGAATGCCCTTTCATCGGAGATGGTTATTGATTGAAAGAGCTTATCTTTTAAGCAAGTATTTAAATGTTAAATTTTGTCTAATAAGATGGAAGTATTGTTTACGTCATTATATAATAGGAAGCTGAAGCAAAATAATGGGAAAAAAACCATTTTTGGTTATTGCAGGTAAAGATAACCTGCTTACATGCAAATAGTGGAAGTTAATTGACGAATCTAGAAGCTAAAGGGTGGAACGTGAGGCCTTCATAAGGGGTTTTTTTTCAAAATTTTCTAATGGGAAATATCTAAACCTAGTCCTGTAAGCAAGAGTTTGTTCAGTTGGAGGTTGTATTCTAATATTAAAGAAATGGTCATCAGAACTTCCTTTTCAAAAGTATACTTTTGAAACCATATCATTATAGATAAAATTCTCATTTTTATCACTTGTACTATAAACATTGATTAGTCTTCAAAACGTGATATAAGATGGATCATTTAAAGGCTTGAAATATAGGACTTTTGCCAGAATGTGGGGTTGAGATTGGCACATCATGTGTATTTCCCACTCCTATTCCAATGATGCTGGTAGGGATCTATCTTTACATTAAAGTGGAATACAATTGCATTTCAAACCCTTGTTAAGTTCAAGAGTTTTGAGCACACCCAATCCTCCTACTCGTAGCATTACATTATGTTTGGTTTTCTCTCAATGGAAGGATCAGGAAAACCCCACATGAATTCTAATTAGGTAGAATTCTTAATGGCAGGGAAGAAGAAAGGACGTATATGAAGGTTCAAAGCCACCTGCAACTTAAGAGCTTTGATATATCAAGGCAGCAAGCTGAAATCCAATGCTTCTGGGGCTGCTCAAAAGCATATTTATTATTCTTTTAGATATAGAAGATAATGCTTTGCCCAAAACCCACCAAAACTTGGACCACCCATCTAGGCTAAGCCTATCAAGAGAGAACGAAGTGGACTCTAAGGTAGTTGGTAACCAATACTGAAAACCTATCCAATGTACCTACTACCAATAGCGGGGAAAAATTTTGATGACCACTTTTGCTCCATGCCTAGGTAGGAATTAATTGAAGGACTTGTCATTACTACATGGGAATCTATCATGGACAAGGGCCAATTGTCACAACCCAATGCTACTTTTGCAATGAGCAAGCCCCCAAGCATCTCATTTTAGAATGACTATAGTTGACATTAAAATGTTGAAGTTATAGAGTGCAGATAATTGTGTTGTAATCACAACCTTGGCATTTCAATATGACTGGAGACAAAATTCCACTCTAAACAATCGAAATTCCCTCATAGATTTTATTTCTTCCGAAATGAAGTTTAACTTCATAAATTTGAGCATCACACTAGTGGTTTGTATCCTTGTTCCAAGGAGTGTCTTCACCTATTTGTCATGCGCAGTTCACTTCAATGATCCAATGTAAGGTTAATGATGATTTTTCCTGCTTGCTTTACATACATGTCACTTATGCTTTTAGCGACATTGTCTCAAAAGGGAGACTTTGCAACAAAATTAGATTAGTAGCCCCTCCAAAGCATTCAAGGTAGAATGAGCATTGTTCAGCGAAAAGCCCTGTT
The DNA here is from genome assembly GCA_023846275.1 of Vanilla planifolia. Classification (NCBI taxonomy): domain Eukaryota; kingdom Viridiplantae; phylum Streptophyta; class Magnoliopsida; order Asparagales; family Orchidaceae; genus Vanilla; species Vanilla planifolia. The sequence continues at coordinate 4,938,324 of CM043877.1, forward strand.
TGAAACCATCCATTACTCCGAGACTGCTCAACCAACGGCAACACTGTTAAAAAGGTAATAAGGTCTTCTATAGATCAACATTAAAGATCTTGTTTGAAATGTACTTGTGGCTTAGTGGAATCTCGGTTTGCATTTGTGATTCCTAAGCGAATTATAAGCCCCGTTGTTGCTCATTCTACTTGACCCATTGAACTTTGCAACGGCCAAACTTGTCACTTAACTTTATTTACAAGGTTATTGCTAAGGCATTTGCAAACCATCTTCAATTTAACACACTCAATAAAGGCATTCAATGCAAAAATTGAACTCTCTAAAGCATTTGATTCCATTGACAAATAGTGATTATTGCTTCACCTGGAGGAAAAGGACTCCCTCACCTCTACAGTTATTCGATTCGAAGATGAATCCATGAAACCTTCTTTGTTTTGTTTGACACTGCTTTACAAAGTTTCTTCCCTTCTTTTGTGGCCTTTGTCAAGATTTGTCCTCTATCCCATCTCCTATTTAGCTTTGTGATGGTTTTTTTATCCTGTGATTTGGATCATAACACAAATGAAGTCAATTTTAAACTGATTCATGGTAAACTTTAGCCCATCACTCAGATGTTTGCTCATGTCCTCAATTGTTTTTGTTTAAGTTGATGTCGGCTCTATTTTCGTACTACAAGGGACTGTAAAAGTTCAATATTTTTTTTTCTCAAATAGTTTAAAAAACTCAACTGAGCTTTGTGTTATCTCCTCGCAAGTAAAGATCTACAGAGTCTCCTCTTCTCCATCAGAGGATTTAATCCAAATTAAGCATTTGGATTACCCATTTTCTATTTCTGTCAACAAGGCTCGAACTAAATGAACAAACAATTTTTGGGTTGCTTGTCTTTTGGTGTTTGGAACTCTCTTTCCTGTCCATCCATCATGGACATCATCTTCTTTATCTGATGCAAATGCTACAAGATGAGATTTAGTATATTCCTTTGGCTTGTCTCTCTCAAATGTCACAAAAACAAGTCCATATTAATCTTAGGACTTCTTAAGTGATCTTCGTTTGAACTTTGAGGATGTGTATTTTGGAGCATAAATGGCTCTTGTACCATCTGTAAATGTCAAACCATAGGATCTGTATCAAAGTGTAGCATACAGTGTTAAAGGGCTTGCATCTAAGGGCAACATAACGTATTAAAGGTTTCATACTATTTCAAGGCTCTTATGTTTTTCTTTGGGATCTATATTTGAACTAATCTTCATCTAATCCTTGAGGGCCTATATTCGAGAGCATGAATGACATGTTGCGTTATCCATAGATAACAAGCTATGTTGAAAGATCTAAATTGAAGTGCATCGTACCGTATCAAGGGGTTTTTTATTGTATCAAAATATGATCGATTGGTCTACATCTAGTGTATGTTATGCTTTACGTTGTATTCTTCATGCATGATGTGCGCCATATGGCATGAAGCATTTTGTTCATTATTTCAGGGCCCACATAACTTCAGAGAGGAACTACATTTGAACGGATTGTATGATTTGGGATTATATCTTATCTTAGGATGTATATTGTTTCAAAGAAGTGTTGTCAATTACTCGACATCTAAAATATGATCGATTGTTGTTTGACTAGTGTTAAATAAAGCATGTAAGTTTACCTAAATTTTCTTTTACAAAGTTTACTATTAAAAAGTATAGAGGAATTATCTTATTTATTTGATGAGATTATATAAATCACATATTTTGTTTTCACGTAAATACATTAGTTTTTAAAAATTTTTGATCGTCTCCTAATAATTAATATCTTTTTTTTTATATTTTAGTTTTTTAAATATTGATTATAATGCAAATGAATTTAAATAGATTTAAGTTATCTCAATTATTTTAAGAGGTTTATCTGTGTAAGTTCTTTTCTAAAATAGGTTATAATTGAGTAAACTCCTAAGCAAAATGAAATATTGTCAAATATATATATGCATTCATATCGTTCCTCATCCATGGGCATATATCATATCACATGTCGCACCATCATTTTCTTTTGTCTCTTAACCACATCTTCATATCATCAGAACGTGCATTTGCAATGACTTTTATTGAATGTCAAATTTCTTTTATCTTTTTTTTTGCTTCTCTTCTTCCTACTTTTGCAAATGTTTGAAACATGGGCATCCTATTCCTTGTCTTGTCGATCTCCAAACACTATTTTTGCTATTTTGTAAATAAAGATGAATAGAAAACCAACAACACATTTTACTTGTCATCAATAGCATATCAATGGAATAAACATAAGAAACTAGTGAATAATCTATGGCAAAGATACCATCACAATAAAGTTTGTTCAAAAAAAAAAAAAAAAAAAAAAACATAGTACGTTATTGTTTACAAGTCTAGTATTTGTTTGTGAAGGTAGCTTTCTTTCAAAGAAAACGATGGTCGAGTCCTTTTCTATGGATCACAAAAAATAACATTTTTTTTTTGAAATTTCAAATTTATTTATTTATTCATATTGATTTAAAGCTGTAATGCATGAAATACTCTATATTTATTTATTCATATTGTTTTTCTCATCTGTCCTCTAAAGGGCAAACTATAGCACAACAATGGTTTTGATCTTTTTATTCTCTTTTCAGAGCTTACCTTGCTTAAGGAACAAGAAGCTACAGATCTCTGTATTTTAGTTGTCTTGATGTCAATCAGATCTGACATATATATATATATATATATTTATGCTACTTATTTTCTTGTATGTTACCATGATTTTTAGATTAGTCAGAAAAGATTTTTTGGTGTTATTAATAAAATGGTGTTATCAATTTTTTGTTTCATTGATGATCTTTAAAATAAATATTGTTATTATTTTATATAATAATGTAATTATATTATAGATTTAATCTGCAAATGGATTATCTGGTGATTTTCTTTGAATTATGCAATGATTTCATATTTGAATCATGAAAGGAGCGATTTTTTGTATTATAAAGTCTCTAATTTAAATAAATAAATAATTTGGGATCAACTAAAGTATATATTTGTATTATAAATGTACAATTTATTTGTGGATCTTGAAATGTTATTTTATTTTGTTAATATTCAAATTTAACAATTAATTTGCTTTTTTTTAATGTTTTTTTAATGGTTCTCTCGTTTATGGGTAAAAAAATGAAGGTATATTTTATTTCTTTTAAATCAACCTATTTATTCTCTATTTTTTCTTTCTTAACAATAAGAAGAATAACTCCTTATAACTTAAAGATAGGTTATTGATGCTTTTCTTTTAATTTATCCTTAAGGTTATAATCTTTCAAGTCAACCTTACATTGTTAGATTTTATGTCAAATTTTCACACATTTATGAAAACTTTTAATTTCGTCTTAGAGATTATTTCAAATGGTTCCCCTAATCACTTAAGTTTTAGATGAAGAATGCAAATAAGCTTGTAATTGTGTTGATTATCTCTATAAATGATCTTAGTAATTTATATTTTAAATTCATAAATATTGATGTTTGAAATCTTTTTATTAGTTGAGTCATGCCAATCAAAGATAATACAATTCAATCTCTCTTCTAACCTCTTTTTTAAACCCCAAAATAAATCTATTTGCTATTTTCAATCCTTATTAGGGTAAATAGTCTCAAGCTACTACTTCTTGAAATGTACTCAAATATTCATATAATCTTTAAGTATAATATCAAGGATAATATTTAACGAGTACCATAATTATAGTTTATAGATATACAACATAACATCTTAATCTTCATGTTAAGATAGTTTTACTAAATAAAAGAAAAATATATTTAAAAAAATTTGAAATTACATTGTTTTTGGATTCACTTATTATTAAATTTTTTTATATTTTTTTACTTAGCACTTGAAAATAGTCTTCTATTGAAACTCATAGGAATGTTATATTAAAGGAACAAGTTAGTTCAAAATCTACTCAAATTTTGGTTCACCACTACAAGCCAACTAGGATTGGGGTAGGCAATCCAAAGCCAAGCTACAAAGGATAGGCAATGAGTGTGTAGGTTAAGCATTATGTCATGCATACATAATGTGTAGGTTTCCATCTTTTTTGTTTTGGTTCATTGAGACCCATAATGGTGGTAGAGGCTGAAGAATGGAGAAAATAGAGAGAAGAAATGTGGCCAACAATGATGGGTAGTCGTGGTAGTTAGAACACTACTTTTCTTGGGCTTTGTACAAATTGATGGAGAGATAAGCAAGAGTGTAACTCTTGTAATTAGATTTTTATTATGCTCTAACTCCAAATTGATGGAAAATTGATATAATGGAAATTCTTATAGCTTGATTTAGGTTTGCTTTGTTACTTGACAATGAAGGAGATGATAAAATCTTGTAGTAAGATATGGAGTAGGAGATAGTAATGATGAGAATGATGATAAGAAGGATATGAGGTAGGTCGTGTTGTTTAGATCACAACCCAAGGATGTGCTTGCATGCATGATAAAAAATCATAATTTCAATACTAAATAATGCTATGAAAAACAATTCTCTTTTTATTTCATAATAATATTTTATAATGGTACAAAATAAACATAAACTTAAAAATTTTAAAAATAATTCTTTTTTTTATAAAAAATAAGAAAAATATATAAAAATAACTAAAAAGTTATAAGGGTATTATATATGATCTATGAAAACCCATAATAAATTAAAAATACTAAATAAATAAGAAATACATCAATAAGACCCATTAAATCAACTTAACATCCTCTTTTTATTTACCTTGTTCTACATCATAAAGCCATTATAACATGTCAAGTAGGAAAAACTAACAAGTCAACATCATATCATATCCGAGGTTTATAAGGAGGTATAATAAATAAATATTATCATATGTTATAGAAGTATACTCAATAATGAATGATCAATTCCATCATAATTCAACATTTACATGACACACTAGTGTAACCAATCTAAAAAGGTAACAAAAATTATATAATTAATTATTTGAATAAGTAATTTTAGAATTTTATTTATTTATCATATTTTGACAAGTTATAGAAGCATGAGCCTTGTAAGGAGGGACAAATTATAATCATATTTTATTATATGTAAGTTTTTAACTTAAAATTTTAATAAATTTTATAAAATTTTAATTATTTACTAAAATTAGCAAAAATAGTATTACTATTTGATAAAATATGAGTTATGAGTCTTACAAGAAGAGATGTAAATTTTAAGTAATAAAATATAAAACATTACAAATCTAATGATATAAATTTCAAAAAATTTATGTATGAATAAATCATAAAATAATGGTTAAAGTTATTAAAAAAATATTATCATTTTAATTTATATGATTTTTAAAGAAAAAATGTTATTAAAATATCAAATAATATAAAAAAGTTTTGAACATTTTATAACAAATAATGCACTTAATTAAGAATCTAAGGATGTATGTCATGAAAATTGAATATTCTATGATCATAAAATGAGTGGCCAAGATTATAGAAAAGTAACATTATGAAAAAAAATATCAAATGACATTAAGAAATTATGAAATTCTTATTACAAGTAGACCTTATGAATTTGCAAATTTGTAAGTCAACTAACAAATTTGTAGAAGTGGTTTGGATTAAAACGTTAAGAAATATTCTTCGCCTAAGGTTTTAGTCAAACCTTAATTAAATTTTCATTTTTTTAGTTTTTTTCATATCCTTAATAGTGCCAATAATTGGAAACGTGAAAAACAACATGAGAAGAGAGGTGAAAGATTGGGAATACTTGATTTGAATGGAGAAGGAGAAATTGAGTTGGCCTAAATTAGTTTTAAGAAGAGGAAGAGAAAAAGCATCAAGAGTTCAATGGTTGATTTGAGGAAAATTGTAAAAGGAGGTCTAAGATTGATTGGGGAAGAATTTGGTAGAACTTCCTTCAAGATTTTAGGAGCAAGTCGAGAGAAGGATGGGGCTCACTATGAAACTCAGTGAAGAGATTTTGTGAAATTTACAGTTTATCATTAAACTTTTTGTATTGTATCATACCTCGCTCATCCTAAGAGAGGAAATGATCACAAAATTATATCACAATTTACCACTAAACCATTCAACATATGAATTAATTGGAATTAATTAAATTTTAGAATTTTAAACAAACAAAATCTCTACTACAAATTATCTATTTTTCTATATGTAACAATCATTACGACACATATATTATCATCAATAGCTATATTATATTCTAAACCATTAGGGAGTATCCAAATAAGCCCACATACATCCAACATCTCTAGTATAAACATAATATAATTACTCACCTGGTTGGAGAGTCTAATGATACATGAGCTAGATTCTTGAGAATGGGTAATAAAATATTTTTAGATTATAGATGCCTGTGATGTTATCTCAAGTGAGTCATATGCATACTTTTTTTTAAGAGATTGTTGTAATAATATGATATAATACAATTTGGTTTAGTTGATATGTGATTTGATTTCTTATATTGTAGCTTAAAATGTTAAGTATTGTTAGATTTAGATGCTATATTTAGTTAAGTAATTGGTGAAATGATACTTTTTGTATAAGGGAGAAATATACATTTTTAAGGTGAACCTTTTTTTTTATTTCTAAAATTTTGGAACCTTTTTAGAAAAATTTCAATAATAAATGTTTTGAAAATATATAATAGTTGGTTTTAACTAGTATTTTGTATTTGGAAAGGTCATTAATGTGTCTTAGTTATCTTTAAATTTTGATTTTCTTTGTATTAAAACTATTAGAAGTGATATCAAAATATGCTATAAGGTGAAGCATGAGAATCTCCTTTACAATGAGTTACTTTCTTCAGTTCCATGTGTGATTCTTCTTCCCATTTTATGCTCATTGGCAACCCCAAGGATAATGAGATGTCCTTTTAATTTTATCTCTCCCTCATTCCAACCTTTGCTTATTAAACTTTTTTATTGACCTTTTATTTTATTATCAAACTCCATCAAATCTTAGTAAAATCATCATTATTATTTCTAAAGACAATATGATTATTATGATATTTGTATAAAAAAATCATTTTTCATAAAATTTTTATATTTTATTCAATTCAGAATTTCAAATATAATGATATTTCATTTAGCTATATATTACTTGTATAAAGAATATTTCAAGTTTAGTATTTGAATCAGCCAATATCATGGTCAAATTATCTAATAAACTCAACATGGTAATGTATTTTTTGAAATTTTATTATAAATAGGCGAGTTTAAAGTTTCATTCATAATAGATGATTTATGCATCAATATTATTATGTCATATTGAGAACTCACTTTTATATTAATAAAATTTTTCTGGTGTGATACATTGTTTTTTTTTTATTTTGATTTTTTCTTGCAAAAATATTGATATGATTCTTTTGAAATGTTTAATCAAACTTTAACAAATTCTTAAGTTAACATACAAAAAATAGAAAAAAAAAAACAAAAATTAGTGCAATACTCTTCTCTCTTCAAACTCTATCATAAATAAAAATAAGTACAATAAGCCATCATAAATGTGATTATAATGAATTATTTAGAAAACTTTTAAGTCAAACAAAACAACAAAGACAAAGATGCCAACAAACTTGATCATAAATGAAGATTAGTACAACACTCTTCTCTCTTCAAACTCCATGAAGAAGAAGAAACAAAAACATGATATATAAAAATAATATGGTAATATGACTTTTTAGCTTAGTGTGACCAAATAAAAAAATAAAAAAAAGGATATTATTGTTTTATGCTTTTTAATGCTTCTTCCATCTACTTTCATCAAATTGAGTGCAATAATTACTTTTTCTCAACATTTGTTTTGCTTTTATGCATAATCTAAAAAGAGATATTACATTTTTTAATTTATTTTAAGGAACCATTTGGTATTATTGTTATGCTAAAAAAAAATATTAAAAGTTTTTTTTAAAACCATTATGATATTTAAAATATTTTATGGTTATTTGAATAAAAAGCTCTCTTCTCGAGGACTGTTGCATTGACTTTGGAAATTAATAGCCACGGCACAACTTGTTATTTAATTTGTGTTATTTTTTTAATTTCTTGACGATCGCATACAAAAAATTAATAAAATAAATCATGTGCATTGCACTAAGATTTATTTAATTCATGTGACAATAAATTGTTTTATCTTTTCGATAATAACAACAAAGTTATTTTTTAAATTTGTTAAGATAATAATAAATTATGTATAAATATCAAAATTCAGAAAGTATAAATATTTTTAATCACAAACAAAATTATGAAAATAACCCCATGTTAACTGTACCACGTCCAGTCGAATTTGAGCATGAATTACAGTTTTCTGTAAAACCACAGATATTTTTGTATATAGCGAGAATTTAATTAAAAATATACAAAATAATAAATAAATAAAATATGGAAGGCTGTAACTCTAAAAGGTCAGATTGGGGCATAATAAACAGAGATTATACAATAATAAATAAAATGAGTAAAAAAAAAAATAAAGACAAAAGTGAAATATAGAAGATTCCAGATTAGTCAAATGAAATATAAGACATTAAAAGAAGCTATGGATGTGATAGAGTGATTGTTAAAATGTCGTGTGATTGATGAAGACTCTTATAAACTTAAAAGGTCGTTTATGTGATTAGTAAAGCCCAAGCTATGGATTGTGAATCATGTGATGAGATAGGAGTGCCAAGGGCTTGGAGAAGGCTTTAAGTTATTGGTGGGTTATTATCCATCTTATGAGATTGATTATAATTTTATTAAGGCTAGATTAATATGTGAGGGCTTGTGGTATAGTTTTATATATTGACTCATGTTGGTAGAATGTGGTATTCATATGATTTCTATGACATTTTGATGACTATATTATGCTATTATATCATTGTATGCATGTTTTATCAATAGAACATGCGTGTTCCTATTGAGTATAGATCACCCCTTATATTATTTGTAAGTACAAAGAGTTAGTTTTTAATACAACATTAAAGTGAGGACTAGAGTTAGCATTTTAATAGATTCTTCATTAGATAATGTTTTAACATGTCTTAGTCATAGTTTGTTCCTTTTTAATTTTAAGATGTATGCATTGGCCTTGATTGTTTGCGTTATTGGACATAGATTATATTGGGTTATGTGGTTATTATGATTATTGTATTATATTGATATAATTATTTGTAGGTATAAATTACATTGGTATAATATACGTGTTAGTGTACTAGGTAGGTTTCTAATCTGAGATAGACTAATACTTGGCTCAACTAAAGTATTGATTAGAGCAAGAATTTGGTTAATTTTGAGTGGCACATCATGAACATGATGACCATATTGGGAGATCATGTCTTCTTCTAACTCAGAGAGCGAAAGGTGACTAGTCAAATATGTTGACTTGTGCATATGCTTGATTGTATCATAAGGAAAAAAATTACTATAAAAATAGTGTGTGACATTATTGAACCATGTGATGAAGAATTGAGGTCAAGATAGTCTTAATAAATTTTAATAATATTAATATGAAATTAATACTAACATATGAGTTTGTAAGTAAGAGTAAGATAATATAAAGATTGAACTTTTTATCTACTAAATCCATTACAATAGTTATGATGAGAGTAGACAAATTATCATAAGGTATGGATTGAGTGCTGCTTCTAAAAGTTTAAGGAATCTACATTAAAGACAAGAGAAAATAATTTTGGAGAATTAGTATTATTCAAGAGAAAGCCTAAGCTATATCTTATAGTTATAAGGATAAGATATGTATTTGTTATAGAGGAGTGCGTCTTATCTAAAGCAAATAACAGAATCAACATTTTTGTATATTTTAATGCCACTATAGATTTTATCAAATATTACCATTTTAGTAATTCTACCATCATTGCATCGTTTAGATATTCTACCTTTGCTTATGTTTTGTTTTTGTCTGATCAATTATCGATTAATTTATTATTTATCACATTCAGTTCATTTCACTATTGATACTTTTAGAATAAAACAAATGATGTTATTACCAAATTCTTTAGAGTAACTCTACTATCTACAATAAGCCACCTAATCATTCAAACACATTATCTCAATTTTGTTTTGACAGCTTCGTATCAACATTGTCAAATACTATGTAAGACAATGACACACCTATGATCCATCTTATCGAAGGCAAAGAGATTATTTTAATAGTTATTCTTCTAGTCAAATGTGTCAGTATCAGAGGACTCATCTTTTCCTAGAATTATACCATTAGACATTTTAATTGATTTGCTCGTTCCATTAACTAAAACTAAGTTGAAATAAGATGTTTGAAATAGTACAATTTTGACAAGAAATAATGAAATGTTTCTTTCCTATGAGACAAATAGGAGACTCTGCGACATGTATCTTCAACCACTTATAATGCATGTGCTCTTTTTTACCAAGGGAAGTTGATGAGTCACTTCTTTAATATTTGTTCTACATATACTTTTGCTATTTTTTATGGTTTGATCGTGTGTTAACAAACATGTCACATATATTATATCCCATAGTCATTATGAGATATGTCCAAAGCAATTATAGATTTACTTAAATCAAAGTGATCTCTTTTATATGGGTTGACGTTTCATATGAACTACACAGGATGATCACAATCGTTCATGATAACTATTGAAGGTCAGGACCATCCCTTAAGGCAATTACATACTATCAATCACTCGAGTGGTTGAAAAACTATCTTAGCTTCTTTTCATTGCATCCATTTTGAGCCTCCTAAAATTTTTTTAATTGTTGCTCTTATCAACCTCATTCCAATACCATAAAACCCAAGTTTTTGAGAAGTTAAATGAAGCTATTTTTAAGAGAATTAATATATGTCTTCTTAACTACTGTCATATGTACACGTGTCCTTGACATTGTTTTCATTTGACTTAGATATTTTAAATAGCTCTTAAAATTTGAAAATAAATTTAGCAAAATAAGCAGCACTCTACCCGACCAACCGGTTCGTCGATACAAATATGCCTTTCATCCGAGCAGTGGTTCGCTCAAACCCGTCGTCTCAGTTTCGCTGGTTTCCGTGCTTCAGAAAACAGAGACAGAAGAGACAAAGCTCTGCTTCATCTTGACAGCATGGAGAACGGAGGATCTCATCGTCCGCACATCGCCATGCTCCCGAGCCCTGGCATTGGCCACCTCTTCCCCCTTGCGGAGCTCGCCAAGCTCCTTGTCGACCGCCACCAGTTCACTGTCACCTTCATCAACTTCGCGGCATCTGAAAACAAAACCACCCAAGCCGTGCTATCTACCCTTCCCTCCTCCATCACCTCCGTCTCCCTCCCACCTGTCCCCCTCGACGACCTCCCCGACGACGCTGCCATCGAGACTCGCATGTCTATCGTCTCCCTGCGCTCCCTCCCCGCTCTCCGCTCCGTCCTTAGCGAACTCCGCTCCACTACCAACCTCGTCGCCTTTCTGGCCGACTTCTTCGCCGCCGACGGCTTATCCGTTGCCCGCGACCTTGGGATCTTCCACTACATGTTCGTTCCTACTAACCTCCATTTCCTCACCCTCATGCTCGAGCTCCCCGCCCTCGTCGACGCCAAGAAGGTACCCTGCACGGAGCTTGCCAAACCGGTTCCACTTCCCTGCTGCGTCCCGATCCTGGCGCAGCAGATCCCTGTCCCTCTCCGCGACAGCGCCAACGAAGCCCACCGTTGGATGATTCGCCATGCAGGTTTCTACCGGCAGGCGCAGGGGATCCTCGTCAACAGCTGCGCGGCCATCGAGCCCGGTCCGGCCAAGGTCCTCACCTCCGTAACCGGGGCCCCAAGCCACCCACCGGTCTACCTGGTGGGCCCCTTGATAAAGTCCCCCTCCGACTCCGTCTCCAAGTTGAAATCTTCATGCATCCGGTGGCTCGACGATCAACCGCAGGGGTCGGTTCTGTTCGTCTCCTTCGGCAGCGGCGGAACTCTGTCGAGGCGTCAACTTGGCGAGCTCGCGCTCGGACTCGAGTTGAGCGGACATCGGTTCCTCTTCACGGTTCGAAGCACCAACGAGGATTCCGCCTCCGCCTACTTCACCGCAATAACCAAAGAGAACCCCCTTTGCCACCTTCCCGAGGGCTTCATCGATCGGACCAAAGACCACGGCTTGGTGGTGCCGTCGTGGGCGCCGCAGATCGAGGTGCTCGCCCACGCCTCAACGGGCGGATTCCTCTCTCACTGCGGGTGGAACTCGACGCTGGAGAGCATCGCGCACGGAGTGCCGATGATCGCGTGGCCGCTCTTCGCTGAACAGATGATGAACGCGGTGATGCTCACGGAGGCGGCAAGGGTCGCGGTACATCCTGAGCCAGGGGAGGACGGGATATACGACCGGGAGGAGGTCGCGAGGGTGGTGAGGGAGCTGATGGAAGGGGAGAAAGGGAAGTTGGTGCGCCACAAAGTGAGGGAGCTCAAGGAAGCGGCCGCCGCGGCGCTGGTGGTTGGTGGCTCTTCTTACAGTGCTCTCGAAGAAGTCACTCAGAAGTGGAAAAGTTTTTAATTGTCACCCTCCCGACCAATTGAGGTAGAACATGCTGTTACTAGGTGGCGGATGTTGTGCTTTTATATTTGTTATTTAGTATTGCAATATTTTTAATATTTTATTTTTAATTATGGTTAATCTGTGAAGATGAGTAGTTTTTATTATTTATCATTTATTAACAAAAACTAGTTTATTATAATACATATATGTCTAATTAATCTATCATCATTATCATTCTCATTATATTGTGATTAAATTTTCTTGTTCCTAATTTCAACTCCATTATTAAAAATAAAAAAAATTATTTATAAATATATACATTTTTTTAATAATTTTAATTTAAATAAATTGTTAAATCTAACCTTTTTATATAAAAAATGTCAGGACACTAAGACATCAATTTTATTCACAGACTTCAAAAATAAAAAATATATTTAGCTAAATGCTTGAAATTTTTACAAGAAAAAAATAAATTAATCGATCAACCATATCCGGTTATAAATGCACATGGGACACGAGATGGTGCACAGAAATTTTGTTAACTATGATATAAATAAGAAATATAATCGCATATAAATAAATAGTCACGTTTAAAAAAAAAACATTATTTAATTTTAAAAAACATATCAGAGAACTAAAATATGTTTATATACAATTCTATTTGAGAAATCATATTCTAATCACTGATTATAAATTGTACTTAAAATCTATTAAATTTATAAATTTATTTAATTTTAAAAAACATTATTCATTGAGGAATCTGAGACAATTTGGAGACTTATAATGTCTTTAAATATTAAAATAAAATAAATGAGTGTGATCAAACTAATACACACACTAATATAATATATTTTCTCTACATTATATTGTTTCCTCAATAGCATTCTAATAATGATATTAATGAATAATTATTTACAATTAAGTGTTGAAATGTTAGATAGACATTAGTTTATAATTGAATTGAGTTGTGAAGGCAAGCCAAAGACTACAACGCATTTTCGTTTCATTATGCAATATTTTCAGTTCTTTTCTTGTGTCCCAAGTCATTGTTTCATTATATCTCAAATATTAATTACTATAAATTGAATTAATGTCATAAGCTTAATAAGTAAAAACTAATACAATCAATTTCATATAAAATAATATAATTTTGGGTTATATAATTAATATACAAAGTTATATCACATAAAAATGTAATCAAATATCTTTTCTAAAGTAATTTTTCCTATTAAACTCATTTTCTCTTAACCAAGTTATATCCTTATAAAGATTAATTTTCACGTTTCATCATAGAACTTGTTTACATTGAAACCCTAAATTTCAATAATGGTTTACGTACTATTTTCTTACTATGCATGATTCTTCTTAACTAAGTTAAACCTTTAAGATAACTAATTTTATTACCCCTTTTCATATGGCGATTAGTCAATATCCCCATTTTGTGATATTAATTGCAATATAAACTTTGCTTATTATGTTTCAAATTTTTAACGTAGAACATCTATAAATATCACAATGCAATCATGCTTGCTTTCGTTAGTTATTTCATTGCTCTCAATAGCATTTTTTAGCTTTTCATTTCACTTAGACTTTTTAATCATTTCATATTTTTCAATAACATTTTCAACACTTTCATCTCACATAGCTTACTAACCAGTTCATCATTTTGTATAGCATTTGTGACTTTGCACATTACTTAGATCATTAGCCAATTTGTTTTTCATTCTCAAGCACATATTTCATTTCTATATTTCCTATGTCATAAAAGCTATCACTTGAATGTAACATTTGGTAATTTTTTTTTACATGTTCAATATATAGATATAAAAATTTCAACATACAAGTAATAAGATGTATCACATGTTATTCATACGCATGAATTATTCATAAATTTGCCTGTCTAATATTCAATAATTTAATTTTGATCTTTCTCATTCTCATTTTTTGAAATTGTCAATGAATGCATACATTATAGCTTCTCAATTTAGTTCAACATGATTAATATTTTAATACACATTTTTTTATTTTCATAATCTTATTAGTGTTACTATCTTTTAATCCACTTTTAGAATATAATTTTACCATCAAACTAACACTTTTGTCATTTTGATCATCCATCTAACTATTGAACCATCAATGTCAATTCATTAAGCCATTTGATACCTTATGACAGACAATAGAATGTGCATCCAATAGAAGGTTAGACCAACAAACATGCATCCATCCAAATATCATCCAAACAAGGTCTTGATTAGAGCGTCTGATAGCTATATCAAATCCATGTCTAACAAAGATTAATTCGTTTAATGAAATTCACAGAGGCTTAGACTAATTTTTCAAAAGTTCATCAAATCATCCGATGGCTCTATCAAACCATCGGATTAATATTAGATGGAAGACTTTATGTTGCATACAATGATCTTCATCACAAGAATAATAGTAACATACTACACAATATCATTTATATTAAGTAAAAAAATTCACATGCAATGTAAAGTTATTAATTACTTTATTTCTTAATATAATCTTCATTACTAAATATGTTTCCTCTTAAGTTATACACTTACAACTACTAGTTTCCCCATTTCATAATAAAACTTAATTAAAACGAAAAGTCAAATTTTAATAATATATTATGTGCACTTTTCTTGATGCATCCAACTTGATCTTAGCCAAGGTAAATCCTTGTGATGACA
Source organism: Vanilla planifolia (assembly GCA_023846275.1). Classification (NCBI taxonomy): domain Eukaryota; kingdom Viridiplantae; phylum Streptophyta; class Magnoliopsida; order Asparagales; family Orchidaceae; genus Vanilla; species Vanilla planifolia. The sequence continues at coordinate 4,953,474 of CM043877.1, forward strand.
AGTTTTGTTGAACTATTTTATAGAACAATCAATCAATATCCCCATTTTTTAGTACTTGATTGATGTGAAAATCCTAATTCTTATCTTTCAATTTTTTTCATCAACAAATATTAGCAAGTATCAATACAATCATACTTGTTTTCATTAGCTATTTCTTCATTCAAGAGTAGGCTCTCCAACATGCGTACATCTACCCACTAAAGTGTGATGGTCCCGCAAGGCTTAGTTCTCACAGTGCTTGTGGGCATCCACGTCTTCCCGCGCGTTCACCAACACCTTCGTGCGAAACCGTGCAACCTACATGCATGTAGTGAACCACAATGCATAGTTCTTTTATATTGTCCTTAGATTTTGTTTCTCATTTATGAAGTTCTTGATTATCTAATAAACTTATAATTGAGCTATTTATTGTAGTGTTTTTTTTTATGATTCTAAGTTATATCAAATATTTTTTCTCTGATTCAAAAGTGGTCGAAACCTACAAAACAAACCCCATTATGGAGGCTAAAAAACAAAATCTTTCAGCAACAGCTTATGCAAAGGATTGGGCAGGGGCATAACCCCGTCCCAAACAAAATCAGAAACATGCGCAACTTTGGCAACCCAATCAGCAGGGACATTGCCCTCCCTAAAGACATGCAAGAAACGCAAAGCCATCATGCTCCTAGAGTAATGAAGGGCATCCGAATATAAACCTCCCTCCGGGGACAACGAACTAACTGCATGACCTTGTGCAAAGCAATGGTGGAGTCAGACTGGATCTCAACAGCAGGATATCTCTGAAGTATGGTCATGATCAACACAATTGCTTCCAAGACCGCCCGAACCTCCATAGCATCACAAGCCTGGGAAAGAAGTCTCTTGCCCACAATGTAGACAGGACGACCGAAATGATCCTGAGCAACAATGCCCACACCAGCCACCTCACCCTTCACAATCGTGTCACAGTTTAACATGATCCATCCCGTTGGGGGGGGGGGGGGGAAGCCTAGTGAGGTCTATAAGGGAACCTATAGGGTGAAGCTTTCCGCTGGATGTAGATGGATGAGAAATGGAAGTATTCGTTGTTGTGGCATTTTCCAACTTGATCTTCCTAATTAGGATATCCTTGTTGAGGGTGGCCCTGTTATGCTTCCTGAGGTTTCTATTCTCTCAGATGTAATACATAATGGTAGCAACACAAGCTAAGCGACACGCCAAACTCTCGCGCGCTGTGCCAGGCAGGTGGTGCGCGCGCAAAGACACTGCGTGCAAAGCTAGCGCCAGTGAGCCCACGCGATGTGCGCGCACTGCACTGACGAGAAATTAGAAGCCGAACCCTAGGCGCGGGGTCGCATGCATGCAACCATGTTGTTCGTTGTCTCATCTCTTAATCTATTTTTCAATTATGTATTTTTTTTATAATTTAATGAATTTATAATTAAGCTTCTGATCACTACCACAATTTTTATACAAGTATTGATGATTTAATAAACCTATGATTGATCCTTTAATCATTGTCATAATTTTTATACAAAAACTTATAAAATTAAAACTTGTGAAAATCATTATATGAGATTCACTCTAACACTTTAATAATACTTTCACTTAGCTCTTCACAAGATCAATAAAAAACCAAATTAGAATCATTTTGAAGGCTTAAATTTCTCCTTCATAACAAATTTAACTCCTATGGTCACTTTTTTAAAATAATATTTTCTCCTTCCCCTTTTTTTTCTTTCCTTAACATTTCTCAAACCCTTTTGTTTTCCCTTCTCCCAAACCTTCTCCCCATTGCACTCTAATTTAAATTTTTCCTTCAATTTATCCTCTCACCCAACTTAATTATATATATATAAAGACATTAAAATATCACTTTAATTAAAACTTTATACTATTTCATCTAGACTAGTGTATTCTTTATCAATTGACTTCAATAATTTTTAAAACCATGTACTCTAACCCTTTATTATCATACCAAAATCTTAAGTTTTTCATATTATGTAGTATTTTAAAAATCCTTTTTTCTCAAATAACTTTATAATAAAAAAGTTAATCTCTCAAAATATTTCAATAATTTGTTTTACAACCAAATTACTTCTAAATCTAACAAGTTTATTATCATTAGATTCTATAAATTTAACATTCCATAAACAATATTTTAGGTCCCTTATTTGGAAACCTTCTATATACTTTAATTATTGTAACCATTTTATTAAAACATTCATTTATCACTTATCTATATTATCTTTTAATAATAATACTTTCATAATAACTCATTTAGTTTAATCACTTTGAGCTTTTTAGATGTCACATTAACATTCCACAACAAATTATATATCAATGATCTTAACCCAATTTGAAATAATCATATTTTTTATTTAAAAATAAACAAATATAGACATACATTTATATATACGATTCATATATTTTATATAATTATATATCAATTAAAATACATATATTTCAAGCCAATTTAAACTAGAATTGATTTGAGGCCACACAAAAACATGTTGGATTAATTTGCATACCAAATATGCAAACATTTTTAAATTCACAATCCAAAAAACAATCATGCAACAAACATCAGTGACAAGATGTTGGAGTCTAGGCTCTTGAGACCTAAACGAACAAGGCTAGAAAATCAAGACACATGCACTCAAGGCCAAACCCTTGAGATCAAGGCACTCGAGGACTCGGACTCTCGAGACTTGGGCAATAGAAGTGAAAATGCTTGCATACTAAAAATGCAAAAATTTTTAAATTCACAATCCCAAAAGTGATAATGCAACAAACATCAATGACAAGTTGTTGGAGACTAGGATCTTGAGACCTAAACGATCAAGGCTAGACAATCAAGACCCATGCACTTAAGGCCGAACCTTTGAGATCAAGGCACTCGAGGACCCAGACTTTAAAGACTTTGGGAATTGAAGTGAAAATGCTTGCATCTAAGCTACTGGAGTTGAAACATTCAAGTTCCACTCATTAGGAGTTGACTAGTTAAGAATTCTCCCTTAAGTTCTTGCATGCTTTACTCCAAACTAATTAAGCATAATTGAGACAACTCCTAGATTTACCAAGAATTGCAATAAGTTCTCAAGCACAAATGCTCTGAGCAATTAAGCCATGATCAAAGAAATAGCAATAATTTCTTAGGAAAACACGCGTGTTGTAAATCTACCATCATAGTAACAACTTTCATGAGTCTAAGAAATGCAAAAGCACGTCCTCTGCCCCTTAACTATAAGTATAACTTTCGAGATCCAGTTTGAGAGGTCACAACCTGAGAGAAGCACTCTATTCTTGAGTTTGCTTTCCTCTTATTTCCATTAGTTGTCTTTAGCCTATAAGAATCTAAATCTCTCCCTTCTCTTAGCACAGTAATCCTCACTCTACATCTTCAATTAAAAGTAAGATTATGTTTAATCTTTCCAAGTTTAATTCTTACAATAGCATTTTTTGACATAATCTGTGAGAAGGAACAGATAAGTTGAAATAGAGAATTAAAAGGGTGTAACAATGTTCCTTAAAAGAGAACCTCTCAACCCACAATGCCAAGAGGTAGCAAAGAACCCTACATCTTCGCCTCAACCTTGCAAGTGCATGAGCCTTCTCCATCATCCAATAATCTTCCATCTTTTTCAACAATAATTAGAGAGAATCACAAGGGTCCTCTCTACTCTCCCTACTTTGATAGCAAAGCAATTTGAGCTAATTCAATCATCACACAAAGGGACACACCTCTAAAGCGCCCTCCCTCTAATGATGAGGCCCTCAAAGCCCTTTTGATCACATCTAAACCTCATCACCTCACTTCTAATTCCATAGATCCATCATCTCATGTCCCCTCACAACTTCATCTTATTAACACTCCATTATTTCCTTATGATGTAGAGCCTTTTGGTTTGCTCTTGTCCAACGAACTTCCCCTTTTACTTATGACCTAGTGTTCAAGCACCATAAGTTCCATCTCACATCAACTCTCAAAGATTCCCCTACAATGGTGATAAGGAGTCTCACTTCTTCTAGGTGTACAAGTTCAACACAAACATTGCCAAGGAAATCTCCCCTTTCTCGAAGATCATATGTACTCCCCTTTGAAGATGTAGTTTTATATTTCTTTCATTGCAACTTGAAACTCTTGTTTTTCTTAAGGAATTTGAAACCATCACGACCTTCCATGTTATATTCAAATATACAAGATACAAGATTTTTTCTGTCCTCATGAAAGTTTGTCTCTAAATAGTTTTGAAAATTACCTCCCAAATTCATCACTTCTTTTGGACAACTAGAGTGGTAATTTGTTTCCTTGTTTGCCAATTGTATAAGCCAAAGAGGGACTATAAAACCATGCTAGTATGAAACAACTCGAGTCAATGCTCCTCTGAGCCTACTAACACTTCAAAAGTGCTCTCAAAATGATTGATCATGAGGATTAACACTTAGGCCACTCTAGTCAGGTCACTTCAAACTTATTACTTCAAAAGTATTTCATTTGATACTCGTCAAGGTTGCTCAAAGAAATTTTCGACCAGGCATTATTCTTCATCAAGGAGTATTCTCCTCTTTTCTGATTTGAGGATTAATGTGAGAAGCATCCTCTCCCTATAGATCAGTCGGGCAAACTAAAAAAAACTAGAATACTGACCGAAGCTTCCCTTGAAGAGTCCTTCAAGGAAGCCATTCCCCACAAGGATTCCCACCTTTGCACAATGAGACACTGCTACATGACTATCACAAAGAGGTAATGGCAACAATAAAGAATGAAGGGTTACTTTAAATGTCCAAGCCTCTCTCAAGGGGTAATAGGGATAAGTTTTGTAAATATCACGAGCTTTACAATCATAATACCTCCAAGTGCAAAGATTTAAAGGCTCTTATTGAAAGGCTATTGAAAAAAATGTTCTCTATGTGTATAAGACAACAACAATCAAATCGACACTCTCAGCAGCCAAAGATCTCCAGTTACCAAGACACCATCTCGAGCTTGAAAAAATGATCAAACCTTGCCATTAATGATCACAAGCACAAGGCTTTGATCAAATCATGTAATTTCAAGAGGGAGTAAGTTTATTCCTAGAGATCAACTTTGAAGGCCCTTGAGAAGACATTGATGACCAATATGATCACCTGATGCACGTAACAAGCTTTGATTTCTTTTAGATTTAAGGATCTACTTGCCCATAGCAACCCTGGCAATGAGGCCATAGTTATCTTGAAAATAATTGCCAATATTAATGTTAGCCAAATATTGGTTGACACGAGTAGCTCCACCGATCTCTTCTTCCTTGTGGCAATCAACAAGATGGGTATTAGTCCAAGCTTTCTCCCCATCATAGGTTCTCTCGTAGGCTTCTCAAGGAACTCGAAGATGCCTAAAGATATCGTCACCTTGCATGACTGGTCATAGCTCCTCGTAGGCTTCCGTTGATAATGGGAAGCCTCCCGAACACAATCATGCATGACTGGTCATAGCTCCTCCTTTTACAATGCAATCTTAGGGTGACCAACAATGAATAAATTTAGAATGACAATCTTGACACCCACTTTTGTGTTATGTTCTATTCTCTAATAAGTTGCGTCTGGATACAAGGAGACTTAGTACAATCAAGGTGATGTTAGTTATACATAATGAAGAGCACTCTCAAAGGCTGACCCTTGATAATCAAGCTTCCTAAAAGGGATTCAATACATTCAGTCTCACCATGTATCCTCTTCCATCTTAATCCATCTAAACCCTCAAAAATTATAAATATTTCTTCATATCTTAAAAAGAAAGAAAAAGATGATCACTATAAATCTTTTGGTCAAGTACATTGATATCTTTTACTTGAATGCCTTGTAATATGCCTAGTATTAATGGCTCGATCTCATGGAATTTCCTTAACACTAATGCTAAGCTCAAAGGAGTAAGGCAAAAGAAGGCTTCCAATGATGAGAAGTAAGCAATGATTAAGAAAAAAATTTTCAAGCTACCAAAGACCAAATTAAGTTGCCCAATCTCATACCTAAAGTGACTTACCAATGTCATCCTCGTTAAAAAAGTAATGGCAAGTGACAAATGTGCATCGATTACATGAACCTAAATCATGCTAGTCTAAAAGACTCTTATCCACTTCCTTGGATTGATAAACTCATAAACTCAGCTACCAACCTTACCTGTTTCAACCTCTTGGATACTTTCTCAAGGTATTGCTAGATCAAAATGGGAAAAAACATAAGAAAAAAACTTCATTCACTATCATGTTTAACATTTTTAATTACATAAACATGCCTTTTTAGCCCCAAAAATGGCAAAAGGAACCTATCAGAGGATGATCAAAAACATCTTCCAAAATCAAAGCAAAAATCTCAAGGTTCACATAAACAATATCTAAGTAAAAAATAAATCTTTTGAGGCTAACGTGCAACACTTGAAAAAGACATCAATACTTGCAGGAAGTATGACAAGAAATTGAATCCACTTAAGTGAACATTTAGCACCTCTTTGGGTAAGTTCCTTAGGTTCATGCTGCCAAGAGAAAGCATTCAAGAAAATCCCAATAAGGTATGAGATTTGATAAGCATGCCTCCTCCAAGACCCATTAGGATGTACTACGATCGGCTAGTAGAATAGCTAGACATAGTCATTTCATGCCAAAGTTCAAGGACATGGCCCAACCATTTTTCAAGCTAAATCACAAGTCTCAACTTCAGTGGATAAACAATTGCAAGAAAGTATTTCAAGAGCTCAATGCCTATCTCTATTAGTCGCTTATCTTGAGTAGTCAAATATTTAAAAAGCCCCTGTTCATTTATCTTATAATCTTGGACTCAATTATTAGCTCAATCCTTGTTCAAGACAATAGAGATATTCAACACCCTTCTTATCATGTTTCTCATACCTTGAAGGATGCAAAAACAAGGTACTACCCTCTCGAGAAGTCCATGGAGTTCTTGAGGCTTTAGAAATGGGTAATTGAATTCGATGAGTTCAAGTTAGTCTTCGTCCCTTACTCTTCCCCTAAGTCCTCATCAATTTCCTAAATGAAGGATGATGTTGAGCCTACGCCATTAATTTTCTAGCAACTTCACATAAACGAAACCTCAAGACAAGAATCATGTGAGTTTCAGCTTTGCCCTCCCATGCTTGGAGTAGATTAAATTGGAAGAAGTGAGAATTAATTTTCTTATCACCAATAACCAAGCCAAGTACGAAACTCTAATAACTAGTCTAAAATTTCCTCTAGCGCTACAAGTCAAGCACCTCGTTCTCTTCAATGGTTCATAATTAATTGTTAGACAAGTCAATGGCTTATTCAAGATTAGAGACAAAGTTCTTAAAGCCTACAAAACATTGGCTCAACCCTTATAGAAATTCAATGAAGTAGATCTGGTTAAGATTCCTCAAGAGAAAATCTGGAAACCAATTTGCTTGCCAAACTGGAGAACCCACACAATGACATCCACCTCTTAAGAGACCTTGTATCAAATCAACGATTATGTCAGTTCTCATCCTTAAGTGACCTTCTTGTTGGATAGACCCTCTGAAAGCCTACCTCAAGACAAGGATCTTACTTCCTCTAAAGCAACACACAAAAAGGATTAAGTGCCAAGGTTAGCAAAATGCGCTAATCAAGGGGAAATTTTATTGAAAGTCCTACCTTGATCCTTTACTTAAGCGTGTCCATTCTTTCAAAGTCTAACACATCATTAAGTAAATTCAATCTAATGGGTGTAATAACCATGCATTGAGTCATAGTCCAACTATGACAACAATGCATAAAAAATTCTTCTAACCAACCATGCAAAAGGACTACATTCTTTGTTAGAAGATGCAAGGGATGTCAAATTCATGCCCTCCTTTAACAACAAACAACTTCAATGAAAACTATCACTATTTCTTAAGATTTCTCAAAATGGGATATGGATTTCCTTGTCTTATTCCCGACTAGCAAAGGTGAAAAAAATGTCTTCATTACTATCAACAACTTCTCAAAGTTGATCAAAACTAAATCCCTTGTCAGTCAAACAATGTCACAAGTTTGCAACTTTCTTTAAACATTCTCATTAGGTTTAAAGCCCTTTCAACCATTATTTTCCAAAGTCAAAGAACATAAAGACATGCAAAAGGTATGGTTTTCACTTAAAATACATCTTTGACACCCTTTCTTGCATGAACAACCAAGTCGTTACAAATCCTAAAGCCCCATCTCGAAGAAAGACACTCGGGCTTATGGGCTTATTGAATCATGCCTCTTATAACAATGGGCAAATCTCCATTCTCTTTTACGACTTAACAGTCATACATCTTTGATGCCCATTCTTGCTTGAATGGTCAAGTTGAAGTAACGAATATGAGCTTGTTGAAGATCCTAAAGCCCCACCTTGAGAGTAAGAAAGGTGCTTGGGATGACAAGCTTTCTGGTGTACTATGGGCTTATCGAACCATTCCTTTTATAACAATGGGCAAATCTCCATTCTCTTTGGTTTACGACTCCACAACCATGTTATTAGAGGAAATTGATCACTACAATCTCAAAATTTGAAAGCTTCACAGTGACCCAAATACCCAAATACAATTAGTGTATTAGTCAAGAGAGAAAATATGAATGCCCAACCTTCGATTTTTTTGAAGAGAAATGCCTCTTTAAGCTTACTTGATTCTGCTCAACAAGAAGCGAAGCATGGAAAATGCTTCAATAAGCAAATCAAGTGATGCCCTCTAGAAGTCAAAAACTTGGTTCTCAAAAAATAGCGGATATCTTGACGACAACAAGGTTTTGGCAAGTTTGCTCCAAACGAGGGACCATATCTTATTAAGAACATCTTTTGGCTAAACATTCCAACTTTAAACAAAGGAAGGAATCGAGCTGCCACTATCATGGAGTGGAGATCACTTGAAGAAATTTTACCCAAAACTAATGTATGCTGTGTCCTCTAATTTGATCTATCAAAGGTATAGATTAACTTAGCTTAAAACTTTCGACATTTTTTTTTTGCATAACTTACATTTCCCATGTTTATTTGTCTTGCATAAAAATTTCTCTCCAAAACCCTTCTAATAAACAATACAAAGAGTATGAGGACAAAAACGCAAAAAGATTTTTTATTAAAAGAATTACGCCCCAAGTGTGAACCTATTCAAATACACTTAAAGATCTATCTCACATGGAACAAGGGCAAGGAAGTTCCTTTTCCTATTGACCTCGACAATGTCTTAGTCTGTTGAACTTGAATCAAGACCTAAAAATGCAAAATCCCCTTCATAGTTTGTAGCCTTTAATTACTAGTCAACTCAACTATTTATCTAACACTTGATCAATTTATGTTCAACATTTTCCTCTTCTTCATCGCTCTCCATCACAGAAGAGCCTCGAGAGGCATGGTCAATCTCTTCTTCTCTTCTTCATTGCCACTACATCGTATGAAAATCTTGAAAGGCATGGGCTTGATTTCTTCTCCACCTTCATCACTACTTCACATAAAAGTTACAAAAAGCATGATCTTACCTCCCTCCCCAACATCGCTACTACATTGCATAAATGTACTAAGCAACTCGGTCTAACCTTCCATTCTTCTAATTCATCATTGCTCGAGGCCCTAAATCCCTTCATATCATTCATCATTCCATCATATGAATGTCTCGACTGCTTTAGCTCTACTTCTTTTCCTTTCCTTCAAAATCTATTCCATTGAGCAAAAGTCTTAAAAAGTGTAATTTTGCTTCATCATCTACATCTCACCCTTAACAATATTAGCCCCACTCAAAGACTGGGAGACTAAGCAACAATGTCTCCTATGCTCAAAGATAAGGGGAAGATCATTTATTTTGATATAGCTAATTTTTCCCTCTTCCTTGTCGTACCATCTATAATAAAGAACTACGTAAGAGTTACAACAAGCCCTTAATAATTGAATACCACCCACAATTTGTAGAAGATAAGTGCACCAACCCAATAGTTTGAGGTTTCAAAAAGATAATCTCAATGACGACAACGAAGGAAATTACATTATTTTAGAATATACAAGACTCATCAATAGAAGTTTCACTATTTTTCTCAGCTAACCACTGTAGGTTATCAATAAACATAATTCAAATGAAGGAAAAGTTTATAACCACTCTCAAGAACTAATTCCTCATGAATGTCTAAAGAGAATAATGGTTATCTACTCTATTTTTGAACTCAACAATCCAAGAAGGATCTTCATCTCTGACAAGTTCAAGCAATCCTAAGATAAGAGATTGTTCACAACCATATACGACATTCCATCCTCGATGCCTCCTTGATATACAGTTAATCTCCATCAACCCATTGAGATGATAGATTGGATCACTTCCTACATAACCTTCTTTAAGTCTAGAACAATCACTTGCCTTGTGATTTCATCTAGCTCATCATAAGAGAAAGTACTAAATCACTCCCTAGCATCTTTACCTCAACCTAAGCTAACAATCCTCTCTTGACCAGAGATTCTATCTTCTTCTAAGCTGCTTTTGAAGCCCTTAGAGACAAGTTCTCATCGCATTTGGCTTGTAAGATCTCTTTGATTGTTGATAGGTTGAGATGGAGTAGCTTATAAAAAGCCAACCATTTTGCATTCACTATCTTCAAGTCCTACGAGACACCATGTGATGCGGACATCAAAGCTTGGCGTTGCACGAACAATGGGGGATCAATTTTTATTTAAATTTTCAAAATATTTTTTGAAATATTATGAGGTAAAAAATGATGCAGTGACGTATGCGCCGAAACATGGATTCCGGAACATCTTTCGGAATCGAATTCGGAGTTCAAACGGACTCCCAGGAGCCAAAACAGTGCGAAAAACACTTTTCCTGCCACCGGCTCCTTCCGCCGCCTACGGCTGCCGCCTGCCGCGCCGTCTGCCGCCGGAGCCGCCGCCGAACCAGACCCGGGTTCGACCGACGAGCCAGACTCGCGCCCGAGTCTCGCCTGGACTCGTCAACCCACACCAACCCGCCAACCCGCGCCAACCCTCGCCGACCCGCGCCAACCCGCGCCGACCCGCACCAACCCGCACCGACCCGCGCCCACTCGCGCCAACCCACACGCCGACCCGCATCGTCGCCGCCGCCGCCGTCGCCGCGCCTCCAGCCAACCGAAATTAGGAGTCTTTTTGTATTCCCATGAATGAACTTAATTTTCATTATTTTTAGGTGACTTTTGGTTTACCCATGTGTCCTTTAGTATTCCCATGTTATGAGTCAAATGTCTTTTGTACCCTTATGGATTCCTATATAAGGGGGAGTCATCTTCTGTTGTAAGGGGAGATTGAATAGTTAATGCAAGCTTTTGAGTTTGTTTGTTTCCATTCTGAGCGTGAGTGCTCTGAGTGTCTTTGACGTGCCGACTCGTCAAAGCTCTGATACTGGGAAGAGGGACGTGAGGTCCAAGTGGTGAGACGCCACTCCAGTTTTGGCGTGCTGATTCGCTGAAGCTTTGGTACTGGGAGGAGGGGTGCGAGGCCCAAGTGGTGAGATGCCACACCAGTAAGTTATCCCCGACACTGGTTCTACTATCCATCTTCCTACCCCTCCACCAAAATCCCAAAATCTAAAGCTTTTACCATTTTCCTTTCCTTTTCTATCTACACACACAATCCTGTATCTTTTCGTGTCAACATACCCCTTTTTGTCCTACATCATTTGGTATCAGAGACAGGTTTCGCGACGTTCTATCGTTGCGACGATCTAGTTTTTTTTTTTTTATATCATGGAAACCAAGATGAAAGACTTATTCACCCAAATGCGACTATTGCAACAAACCTTACAAATCTTTGCCGAAACATCAAATAATAGATTCAATCTCTTAGAACAACTGCGTAGAAAGTCTACAAATCCTATTCCACTTTTTTCTTCTCCACTTACTCAAATACCTACAAACCAAGCTTTTGATAAACTTCCTCAAACTATTTGCGAGCCTATTAGCCAAATTCAAAATAAATCACTTTTTCAAAATTCTACATCTCCTATGCAAGTCGATCCATCAATTGTGCATCGAGAAAAAGAAGCTCTAGATCTTGAAGAGTATGTTGCCCCAGTTGAACTATGTCTCGCTTATCATGAACAAGAAGAAATGCAAGCAGAGGAGCACATTATTTTAGACGTCCTTAATGAAGAAAAAGAAATTACTGAGGAGGAAGAACACATATGCGAAGAGATTCAAATAGAAAGAAGTGACAAAGAAGATACAAAATTTCATATTCCCGCAGCTGAGAAAGAATCCTTCAACTCAACGAAGTTGAGTTTTTCCCGCATCGGGAGAATGATGCGGACATCAAAGCTTGACGTTGCACGAACAACGGGGGATCAATTTTTATTTAAATTTTCAAAATATTTTTTGAAATCTTATGAGGTAAAAAATGATGCAGTGACGTATGCGCCGAAACATGGATTCGGGAACATCTTTCGGAATCGAATTCGGAGTTCAAACGGACTCCCAGGAGCCAAAACAGTGCGAAAAACACTTTTCCTGCCACCGGCTCCTTCCGCCGCCGGAGCCGCCGCCGAACCAGACCCGGGTTCGACCGACGAGCCAGACTCGCGCTCGAGTCCCGCCCGGGCTCGTCAACCCACACCAACCCGCCAACCCGCGCCGACCCGCGCCGACCCGCGCCAACCCGCGCCAACCCGTGCCGACCAGCGTCAACCCACGCGCTGACCCGCGTCGACCCGCGCCAACCCACGCGCCGACCAGCGCCAACCCGCGCCGACCCGCACCGCCGCCGCCGCCGCCGCCGTCGCCGCGCCTCTAGCCAACCGAAATTAGGAGTCTTTTTGTATTCCCATGAATGAACTTAATTTTCATTATTTTTAGGTGACTTTTGGTTTACCCAGGTGTCCTTTAGTATTCCCATGTTATGAGTTAAATGTCTTTTGTACCCTTATGGATTCCTATATAAGGGGGAGTCATCTTCTGTTGTAATGAGAGATTGAATAGTTAATGCAAGCTTTTGAGTTTGTTTGTTTCCATTCTGAGCGTGAGAGCTCTGAGTGTCTTTGACGTGCCGACTCGTCAAAGCTCTGATACTGGGAGGAGGGACGTGAGGTCCAAGTGGTGAGACGCCACTCCAGTTTTGGCGTGCTGATTCGCTGAAGCTCTGGTACTGGGAGGAGGGGTGCGAGGCCTAAGTGGTGAGATGCCACACCAGTAAGTTATCCCCGACACTGGTTCTAATATCCATCTTCCTACCCCTCCACCAAAATCCCAAAATCTAAAGCTTTTACCATTTTCCTTTCCTTTTCTATCTACACACACAATCTTGTATCTTTTCGTGTCGCCATACCCCTTTTTGTCCTACATCACCATGAAGCTCCTTGAAGTTGTGTTCCAAGGTCCCTTTATATCACCCAAAATGGAAATGTAAGGCTCAACAACATCAATTGTCGAAGGAATTGACATGTTGAGGTGGAATTGCTCCCATTAGACATTAAATTCATATCCTCTCAATGGCAGCCAAGGATCTCAAGAGCAGATTCTTCCATTTCGATTATTCGTCTTATCAACCCTAAATCCACTTCATTTCAAGTAGAACCATTAATTCGTCCCCCAAGGGAGTATCCAAAACTTTCCTTCATTTTTTCCTTTATTTTTGATATTTTAGATCCTCAACAATGGCAGCCTTAAGGGATTATCCCCTTTTCATGATAGTATAAGTATCAAAAGTATAAATGAGGTTTACCGAGAAGATAACGCATTTTCTATGCCAACCAACTCACAAATTGTTATCTCTATCTGTGAACCAACTTCAACCACAATCAATGAGGATATTGGAGATCCTTCTTCTTACTTTCTTTTAAGGGATTTGCTTCTTTTTATTGAAAGTTTATCTAATTTGCTTAGCATGGATTTGAAACAGCCCATGTCAACAATCCCTCACCTTAGACAAACAAAAAGCCAATGAGAATTCAAATTCTAGCAAGCTAGATTTAAAGAATAAACAAATAAGTCCAACTTCATATTGTATAAGTTATCAACCCATTCACAAATTTAAAATTGAATGTTATTCCTAACAATTAACTATTTTCCAAAAGTTTATGATAACTCTTCATGATAATATAAATAATAATACAAAAATTCCAATGATCAAATAAAGATATAAAAATTATTTAAGTTAATCCTAATTGTCGATTCAAAAAGTAGCGTAACAGCAAATATTAACAAGTCATTTAAGGTCAGGCCCTTAAGACCCAAACAATAAATGTTGGGCAATCGAGAACCATGTGCTCAAGACCAAGCTATTGCAACCCAAGCACCTAACACATAGACTCTCAAGATAGCTAACTAATGTCAAAATGTTTACAACTAAGCCATTGAAGTTGAAACACTCAAGTTTTAATTATTCTAAGTCAACTATTTAAAGAATCACTCTCAGACTCCTACATGCTTTACTCAATATCAACCAATCATCATCAAGACAATTGCTAGATTTACTAACAATGACAATAACCCCTCAAACAAACGCAAACACCTTAAACAATTAAAACTCAGAGAAGAAAATTATGATAATACGTTGACAATTAAACAAACATCATGAGAATGACTCACAACTTGAAGAAGTGCAAAGACATTCTTTATCCTTCAAATATAAAAAAAACCTCTAAGATACCATTCAAAAGTTCAACAACTCAAGAGAAATCCTCTACTCTAAACTTTATTTTCTTTTTATTTCATTAAATTATCCTCAACTCATGAAAATTCGTCTTTCTTTCCTCTCTTTAAACCATAATCATCACCTTATAAATTCAACGAAAATAAAATTATTTTTAATCATTCCAAATCTAATTTTTATAACACACATATACACACCAAAAAGTATGGAGTTTTTAAAAAAATAATTTATATTATAAATAAGGTCTAAAAAGATGAATTTTTCTTTTAATATGGGCAAATAATCATAAGATCTCATACTTCAAACAAATAAAATGTGCAATATTGTATTTTTGCCAAAGTTTGTAAAATGAAAATTTTCTTGAATAAATTCACACAAAAGTAATAACCAATAAAAAATAGTGTATTTCAAAAATAGGCTCATATACTATTTAAAAAAAAAAACCATTACCTCAAACAAAACATATTATTTAATAACAAAACAATTATTCGGTAAAATTGTGCTTCTACATTATATTGGAAACAGAATTAAAACCACTTTTCCCAATCCAAGTGCTAGGTTTGCAAAAGTAAAAAATGAAATGCAAAGAAATAAATTTATACATGCATATTACCCATAAAATAAATTTACTTAAGTAGGAACAATTATTATGAAAAAAATAACTAAATTTTAAATTAACACAAACCTGACCAACATGAAAACATTAATAAGGCTCCTGGCATGTACATCCACCTGAGAGTACTGAAGAAACTTTAGATAACAATAACATTGAACAAACCAAGATAACTAAATTCATTTATATGGGAATTTATGGACAATTATCTTTCCTATTCAAAGCTCAAATGCCTTGTCAGTGAGACAATAATAAATGTAAAATTCAGAAAAAAAAAACTTCACCAAGAAATACTATCAATCTTGAAAGGCAAAATATAAAGGAAATGAAATAAAAGGAGAAAGAAACAACAATAAAAGTTGAATTGGGTTTGCTGATTGGGTTACACAAAAATGTCTCCTGGAGAATCCAAATAGAAGTAGCATTTCATTGAGAGCTAAATAGAGTAAGGCATCATGAAAATTTTCAACATGTTTCTCCTGTTCTAGAGGTCCACCTGTATACACCACATAAAACACTACTGCCTACCACTGTATATCGATAATCCTTAATCCTTAATCTTTAATCCCTAAACCCCTTTCTAAATATAGGACAAGGATGGTAATGCATTAGTAGAAATAAGGCAAAATCATGTGATAGTGGAGGAATATGATCAACTGTAGGCATGGGGCATAATGACTTATCATGATCATTAGATGAAGGGTTAAGGTAGAAATAGCATCCACATGACCTCCAAAAGCAAGGTTAGGAAAAGAGCCAATAATACTATCTTACTCTTAAGAGTCAAGTGTGACAATCATATAACTAGAATAACTATCTCTGCAGTAGTAGAAATGGTTAAATCCACATGTATATATATACATACATATAAACACACAAATATGTATAGATATATTCTCCACTTGAAACTCAAAAACACTAAAAGCTTGACAGATAATTTTAATTCAAGGGATCAAAAATCAGTTTTAAAATGCCCAGAAGAAGAACAACTTTCATCTCCATGGAAATGATCAAACCATCAATACTGCAGGTGTTCAAAAGGAGTTTCAAAAGCCATGAAAAAGCAACTTTTATTTCTATAAAAAAGATAATTCAGACCACTAGATAAGTTGATCCCTTATCAGACTAATCGATCTCTTGAATCAGATGATGGCAACTAAAAAACAGTAACAGGACATATAGCCAACAAAGAAAATCAAACCTACAATCCTCAATCAGACCATCTAATAAAAAAAGTCGGCCCCATAGAAAGATAACAATAAAGAGAGTTTCAAACAAAAAAAAAATATCTACTACACCAATCTGACCTTCCAATCTTGCCGATCAAACCATCGATCAGTAATGAGACAGCAGACACACAGACTTAAGAGCAGCCCAATTTGATTAAATCTTTGCATAATTAAAAGCAAAGTTTGTTAAGATTGATGCAAGCTTACACAGGAAGGTGTTAAAGCATTTAAAAGAAGATTTGATGTGGATCTATCTCCTAATCCCTTGGCTTTTAGAATCTTAAAACTTCAAAATAGTTGTTTCACTTTTATTTATAATCTGAACTTAAACCCTAGGCCTTGAAAGGCAACAGAAGGGGGTTAGTAAGAATAATGTCTACAGATTAACTAGTTCTGTATTGGAAAAATTCCCAGGGTTAGCCATTTGTTATTTGGATGGTCTCAACAAAGTTCTGTTTCCAATAAATTCTTTCTTTTTCTGCGTTTTCTCATTTCTGTTTTTTCTACATGGGTGCTTCCCAATTGCTGAAATATTCACCGGACGAGTCTGCAGCACCAAAGAAGTTTCTTCAACTTAACTTAAACATGGAAGGGACAAAAGCACTTGTTTTTTAATATCTAAAAAAAGTACTCAAGTTTGTGAATTCTACATCTTCAAGCTTGCTTTCTTAACCTCCATCAATATAAAGTTAATATTCTAAAGTAGATTAAGGCGAAGATGTGAATAACGATTCCATAACTTTCCGATTTTTGTTCACAAAAAATCACCTTCTAATGGTATTTTTTTTTTTTTTTTTTTTTTTGCATTTATCATTTTCAAAAGGACTTGCTAAAAGCACAAAATTTACAAGCCTAAGTTTGAGATTGATGAGAACAGAAGGTATGAGTATCAAAATAGAGGGGAAAATACAAATGACCTGTGAAGAAGAATGGAAGTCAGAAATTTGAGTAACCATTCAACTTCTTTTCAAACTGAACTAGAAGGCACACACATTCCAATTCTTGTTACACAAAACTGCAAAGTGATATTCCCATTGCAAATAATTCTGAAATTTAGAAGTCGTTTCAACTCTTAAAGCAAATCTATGAAAAAACCTTCACAAATGATACCTTTAGCTATGAATGACTGTTCCAAAGGCCACCAGCTGTATGTTGGTCTTTCTATAGCCACGACGTGTTAAGTTGATTTGCATGCGTTGTGTTGTCTATCACAAGAAGCATAAAGCCACAAAAGCTGAAAGGTTGCTGAGCAAATAGAAAAAAGGCTTTTCCAACACAGTCGATGATATTGAATACAGTTTCTCTGTTGAGATGCTCTTCAAAAATAGCAAGTCTTAGAAGGCCGGAACAGGTTCAGAACACTAAGAAGCTCATATCCTTCTCAAAATATCAGGCAAAATCTGTAGATCCTTTGGCGGGCAGCCAGATAGAAATGAGTGCTCCAATTGCAGTAATTCTTCTGTGCTATACTTTATCCTCTCATCTGTAGAGGAAGATGATATAGAAAACATGAATATTTTAAAAAGCAGCAAGCAAAAAAAAAAAAAAAAGAGCATCCTTTCAAACTCACCAACAAATGTAGACTTAGAGATGGAGGCTTTAGGTGATTTTACCATTCTGTGTCTTGATAAGTTTGCGCTCGTGGCGGAAAATGGAGATGAACTACACGAAACATTTTGATCGCGGACATGCTCATGCCTGACATCTATTCTCCCATGTGTTTTACAAAATGATAAAATGGCATCACTGGACAAAAGCCAACATCCTCGAAGATCCAATGTAGAAAGCATTCGAGGTGGCACATAAGAAAGAAGACCATTGTCCGTAAGCATAGCACCACGGAAGGAAACAAGCCTCAGATTCTGAAGTGATGCCAAGGCATGTAGTGAGTCATCGGTTAGAAAATCACTCTTCAGATATAAACACTCCAGGCTTTTGATGAGAGACAAGGGACAAAGTGTTCCATCTACTAGCTTTGTATCTTCCAAATTCAAACTTTTCAAATGGACAAGGTTCTGAAATGCACCAAATGAGAGAGTTCTATCTGAATCCTCAGGACCTGCTCCTGTAAAACCTAGAATTGCAGAAGAGAAATTGATAAGATTACCTAACAGCTAAAAAATCATTTGTAAGGCAAAAAATTTAGAAAGAGTAGAATTCCTACCTCTAATTGCCGTGTGGCTCAAGTCTACAACTCTCAAAGAAGTTGTCAAGCTGATATATGCAAGAGAGGCATCATCAACTGAAGTGTAGGACAAAATTAAATATCTCAGATTTGGAATGCATCCAGCTAATACAGACAATGCACGAGAGGTTATCAAGGTATTGCTTAGATTGAGATATCTCAAATTTTCCCAAGATAATGCTACTTTCTCAATCAAAATGTCAGTTATTTGGCTGTATCTAAGATCTAAATGTTCCAGGTGTTCCATGTTAACCAAAAAGTTCCAGTTATCAATGATGGAGTAAGATAAATCCAAGAAAGTCAAGAAATGTGCTTGGAGTTTAGAAAGAACTTTATCTGAATCAACAAAATTGGCCCCAGTCACAATTAGCTTGAGCAAAGGAGCGGCTGCGATGTGGTCTCCATCAAATATTGAATCAATAGTGCAATTACTCATGTTTAAGCAAGAAATGGAAGGCAGGTTTGGCAACCTTGTGACTTTTGTCCAAGCTAAATTCAAAAAGCTCAGGTTGGGGAACTTTATAAGAGTGGCAGCTCCAATATTGGAAATATCACTGCCCCAAAGATCCAAGTATTCGAGCTGTGTTAACACCTGCAAGGCTATGGTAAAGTGAACAACCAACCAAATTTATGTTGCGAGTCTATTAAGGGAGCTGAAAAATTGAATGCATTGTTGGTAATCACCCTTGAATTGTAAAACGAGCAACTTTGAATTTTTAAATTTCACTTCAAAGAAAAGTTTTACCAACAAAATTTAAATTATTAATAGAAGTGACATATCCTAATACTGCTTTGCTGACTCCTTGGCTTTTTCTGAAAATTGAACCAAAACCTTTACCAGAGCAGGTGTGTGGTGCTATCATTAAAATTAATACGTCTATTCCAAAAAAGTAAACGTACTTGCATAGAGCATAGCGCTTTATCAGTAACAGGAATCCCTCCAAGGTCCAGGACATGAAGGTTTGTAAGAGAAGTGAGGAGCATCACTCCATCAGAGGTCAACCCAGTCTCTGACAAGCTTAGCTTCTCTAAATTTGCAATCGAAAGCAAGTGCTTGATGCCTGAATCTGTGATCTTTGAGCATCTTGAAATATTCAATTCTTTCAGGCTATTGAGCCCTAAAAAATAATTGCAGGATTAAGTAAACAGATTGATATTAAAAATTATTGCATACCTTTATAAGATGTTATTCATATATTGGGCACACAACTGAATGTAATTTACATCATGTCAGAAACATAATTGACACCTAAGTGTGTATGTGTTCGGTCATTTTGTTTGTTTGGGTTTCAACCAACCATTCCAGGAAACCAGCTGAGTTCCCCTAACATGCCGATTTTAGTGAATCCACCAAAATGCAGTTATGTTATAATTTTAAACTAAAATTGAAAAAAAAATCTAAAATGAGTTAAAATCAACACTTTGTATATGGAACCCCTTGATAGTTCTCTCCATTCGACAGTGGCCTATCAATTTAAAAAAAGGATTTGAAAAAAAAAAATTATGAGTAAAAAAGATTTTTGATAAAACAATGTTTGTTAGAAATATAGAGTTTAAAAAGAAATTTTTTAAATTAAGTTTTTAAAAGCAGATATCAAAAAAGGCTCACTTGATTAGTTTGTTCAGCCAAACAAAGAAACAAGTACAACAAACCTAGCATGGGAAACTGATCGACATTTATAAAACCGTCCCAAGCCATTGAAAAATGTCAATTAAATGATTGGCAATTGATGGCCCACTGTTTATTTTACCTTTGCAGGCTTGAACTCAAACTTTTTTGAAGGACCCAGTGAAAATGAAATCACCAAAACAGTATTTACATAGATTTTACCAACAACAAAACGAGCTATAACATGTTAGACAAGATGCACTAGAAACAACTTTTTTAACCATTAATGCATACCTCTCATAAAGTATTTACACAAATTTTACAACCAAGACAAGAGCTATAATATGTTAGACAAGAAACACTAAAAAGAAATGTTTTAGCTCTTAGTTCATACCTCCCATACTCTAATATCTGAACATGTGTTACCAGGTAGTTTACATTCATTATTGCAAAAGATTTGAGAGATGAGAACTAATAAAGGAAGTACCCCCAATTAAAAAAATCGTTTGTAATAATTGTTTAGTAGTACTTGCAAACTGCAATATTCATGGGAGAAAAAAGAGAAAACACACTAAACCATAATTAGTTTTAGCAAACATCTTGCATTTAATTTTAACTACTAGATTTGACATTCTCATCCTCCATATTCCTCCATATCATCACTATTGATAAAAAGCTTTTCATCCATTTCAACTTGTGCCCTTTTATGAACAACTTCTTAACCTAACCTAGAATTAATAAGTAAGCATCAACAATGACAAACATCAGCACTCCAGCAATCCTTCATAGGAAGCCATAATAACCTCAGCAGCTTTATTATTTCCTATTTTCACAAATTTGCAATGGTAATTAAGAGAACTCGACAGCCTGGCTTGGTAACATAAAAATTGTCCATTCAAGACACTCTTTATTTGCTCATTTATGACCACTTAAGACAACCTAACTTGGGTAATATCAAATGCTCTCATTACTGTGCTACTTCCAAAAGTACAATAGGAACAGTGTGATTAACAACATCAAATGATATCAAAGGGTTTTATTCATAGCATGGAATTATAACCAGTATATTTGAATCATCATTGTCGTCATTGTCGTGTCCATACATTGGGGGATCTATAAATGAAACATTTGAGATAACCCTTGAGATGACTGCTTGAA
This sequence comes from Vanilla planifolia, assembly GCA_023846275.1. Taxonomy (NCBI): domain Eukaryota; kingdom Viridiplantae; phylum Streptophyta; class Magnoliopsida; order Asparagales; family Orchidaceae; genus Vanilla; species Vanilla planifolia. The sequence continues at coordinate 4,974,866 of CM043877.1, forward strand.
TTGATTACCCACAAACCTAGCATTCATCTTCAATGACACAAGCAAACAAACTTCCTGCATAAAGAACAATAATGGAACACACAAAAAGACGGAGAGAGAAAGGAAACACAAGAATTGAGTGAAAAACCTAAATCTTAGAAAAAAATTAATTTTCAAATGGAAGATGTTCACTACACCCAAAAAGATTACCAAAAAACGTACCTCTCCTAAAACTCGAATGCTTCCCCCCAATGACCAACTCACACTCTCAAAATCATAATGGCTTAAGAGGAACCTAAGTTTTCAAATCACGAGAAATATTTTCTCAAGTTTCATATGCATAGCCTTTTGTAAGAATTGCCTACACTTCATATACCACTGAGGCATCACACGTACCTCATTAACATAGCCATTATGTCATATGACCTACATATTTACACAATCTACCCATATGTGCATGCTTCTTGGTTATCATAACATTGTATCAATGACATTTCATATGGCTTTGTTATAGAATAGAGTTTGTGAGCTCAAGACCTCTTTGTAATCATATTCATAACCTTTAGGAGTTTAATCTCCTAAACTATATGAATTTAGACATATTACAACTTGAAATACAACTTCATACACACAACCAAATCAAGTCCATACGTCTTTATGAAACTCAATAAAACACATCTTTCAAGCTGTCTAATTCGTGATCAACTAATAATTTATTGTCTTTTTTAAATATTATAAAGATTGAGCAAATAAGAAAAACTACAAGAAAATTTTGTAGCTAAATCTTGCTATTTAGCTTTTTAAACATGACATTAATGACCTGAATTGAGCTTTAAGCATTTCACAAGCCACATAATATTTTTAATAAATTCAGCATTTTGATGAAGTTAACAAGAAAATTTCTTAATTGTTTAGGTCTCTTAGCATCAAAACATCCCGAATAGACAAAGTGAATGTTTGTTGACTCACAAATTGACATATTCAATCTATACATCATTCACATGGAGATCATTTAGCTTCATCAGCATCACATCAGGTGCACTAGGCAACTATCTTCAGAACTTCATAAGCAATGAGCTTAGCCCATTAAAAGTAAGGTTTCCCCCACTAAAACTATGTTTGCTTCCAATACAATTAAGGTCAATGATCTTAGTCAACAAGGTAAGCAAACACCTCTAAGGAACACATGGATAGCATAAGAGTGCATGATCAAGGTGGGGACTTGTGCTCATCAATGAGTCCCACTAGCTTGCAAAACATCCACATGTTCACCAAGAAATAATTAGTAAAGTAGCTACTACAACACAAGAATGGAGGCTATCACAAGACAAAGACCATGCTACTCCATAGCTAAGCATGCTAATAAATAAGGTAGAGATATTTGACATTATATGATAAGCGTCTATAAATAGAGGTGAAAGAACTAACCTCAAAACACATTTGGTTCAATAATAATATTATGTCATATAATAATATTTAAAAAAAAATTAATTATTTAATTTGACAAATATCTTTAAAAACATTCTTAATATATGATTTTATCACTCAAAATGATATCTAAATATTATCCAAATTTCGTGACATTTAGAGGTCGAACATCTTTATGTTAAACAATAAAATAAAAAAATAATTAAATATTATTGAACTAAACAAAAAAATATTGAAAATTTTTCAAAAACACTAACATCTAAATAAGATTTACATTTAGATGTTCATTTTAACCAAAGACTACAATCAAATGCCTCCTAAGAGACATTTAAATGCTAATGTTATCCAAAAAATACAACCAAATGCCCCCAAGAGACTTCTTCAAACTCTTTCTATCTCTATCTTTATCTCTAACTCTATCTCTCTGTTGTAAAACATGAAGAGGCCTTTCGACTTCGATCATGAAGAGAGTGAGTTGCATGAAGAATAAGCAAAAAGAGCAACATCTACACCATAATCCCATCATATAATATATGACAAGAAGCAACATAAAGCCTAATTGAAGAAGCCATTGAACATGATCATAGAAAGGGTGAAGTGCATGAAGACCAAGCAAAATTTGGACCTCAAATGCAAAGCCAAAGTATTCATTATGCATCCATCACAAGAAAGTTAGCAAAGAAGCCTGTATGAAATTAGTTTTGGGCCAAACAAAGAGAAAACTTTTAAGCAACTAAGGCAAAATAATGGACCATCATTTTTCACACTCAAATGAAACATTTGAAGTCATGAGTCAACTGATAGTGTCAAAGAGACACCCCATCTGAAGTCAAAGTGACTATTGGTGGTTGATAGGTTTATTACTATATCTAGTTTCATGATATCATTAATATAATGTATGGACTCATATAAATGTTCAAAAATCTAGAATGAAAAAGGGAGCCTTTGGCTGGTTTTGAATTAGTTTCATTCAACTCTCAATTGGTGGCTTGAATGGACAAGCGACTTACTCTTTAAGTACATTTTGGTGAGTCTTTCTGTCTTTTATCTCCTCCTTCCCTTCAACTCTCCTCTCTTCATCCCTTCATCCCATTCTTCGATCTCAACTTTCACACATCTCTTGTTTACCTTTTTTTACTTCTCTTGATTTCTTCATCTTCAAGTCTCTTGTAAGTATGGCAACATTTACACTAGTGCAGCAACTCAGCCTAGCCAATGCCTATCGAAACCCTCCGCTGGCTCAACATCCATGCAACAATCACACATGAATGCTCACCCATCCCGTGCAATTCGCCATCCCATTTGCATGCTTCCCGTGTGCCCTCCTTGTGCCCAAATGGCCATCAATATTCTCTAGAGCTAGCAATCCTCTCTTGGCTCATTTTTTGTTTTCTTCAACAACAATCAATTGAATGCCAACAAGAATATATGTAGTGTTTCCTTCCAATTGTAACATCATAATAATACAAAGGAAAATGAATGAAATTGTTGGAGAAGATGAACAATAAACCTCTTTAACCATTATGTTACATATTGCAGAAAAAGGATTAACAACACTGCTTACAATTGCCAAATGTCACAACTCTAGTTTCGGTACCTATGACCTTGGTTATGAGTGCATTGACTATGAACACAACCTCCAATTTGTGGACCACAACATCCTCCATTGCTTCCGAGTTTCAACACCATTAAAGCCTTGGGGACTAAGACGATTTCATCATGCTCCAGAATGACGTTGTCATCCATCACAACCTCAATCACATTGATTACAATCACTGTCATTGTCAATTGTGAACCTTGAAAAGGAAATTCATAGTCAACCCATCTCTATGGCTTCATCGTTGGGCAAGAGCTTAATCACAATATAGTAATCGACCACCAAGCTTGGGCTCCAAAAAGTTCTACAATTGTCTTTGGTTTTTCCATTTCCATAAACCTTAGGAATTAGGAAGAGCAACCCGCACAGGCTCAGTGCTTAGTCTATTTAAGACTCACACTCAGCCCAACCAAAGTGGCTAGGTGCTTAAACCTATCACAAATCATAAGCAAGTTATGCTATCATGATTCCAAAAACAACCCACAACAACCTAAACATGTTTAATGACCTCCATTGCCACAATTTGTCCAATTTAAAATTATTCCTCCAAATAAAGCTTGAGGAGTAAGGTAAAACCATAATTGAACCAATGTCATCCCCAAACACCTTGAACAAGCATCTCATCTTCATGAAACAAGAAAACAAATATATCGAAAACTATCCCCAATTTGTTTACCATGTTTATTATTTTAATTAGTGTTATATTGGAACTACATTGATGTACTCTTAGAGAAAAGATTGTATTTCAACTAAGAAAGTCAACAAATAAACCTTACATCATAGAGATTTAAGTATGTTGATACTGACTTTATGTATTCTAACAAAAATACAATTATCCCCATTCCATATCTTTTATTCCAATATACATATATGCAAAAAACCACAAGGTTCTTAAATTTTATGCATCTCCAACCTACATGGCTCCTTTGACATCTACATCTTAACTTGTTCCCTTAATAATCTTTCACAATTTTGTTTAATCCTACCTTAGGATTTCAAAATGCTTAATATCTAATAAGCAATCACTAGATGACTGAACTTTGTTTGCAACTGGACCGGTCATGCTACTTAATCAACACCTGGATGCCAAAGTTCTTGGAGATGGATAGCTCAATTTTCATCCAAAAGCAAGTTCATCATAAGACATGGAGTAACTTTCCTATCTTAGGTTTGAAACCTTAGGCTTGTTGCTTGATGCTAATAATAAATAATGACAAGGAAAATGATAGGACCAGGATACAACAATAAGTTAATCTAAGAGATGGATTACTCAATATCATGTTAGAGTCCTAAAACTCTAGCATAAGAGTTAGCCATATTAAAACCCTAGCAATATGAACAACCAAATCATAAAATTCTAGACAAGTTTCGATGGATTCATTCCAACTTTATTTCAATTTTAAATTAGATATGCTCCAACCTAGAAAGAAAAACTAGAATCCATTCCAATGTCATTCAAGTGACTCAATTCAAGTTCAATTCCATTTACTTGTAAACTAAAAACTGGTTTGTCCAACCTTTGGTATTGACAATTAATTTTTCAAATATTTGTGCTTAAGGGTATGAATGTATGGATATTGTTTTATTAAAGTGCAAGTTCTCAAATGATTCTTTCAATTGGTCTTCATTCCAAGGTAAAGCTTCACATTCAATCTTGCACAATCTAACATAATACATGCATATTGTATGTAGGTTTTAGGTTGTATTCCAATGACTTGGGGAATTAGTACTTTATAAATCAACCAATGTTATTGCAAACAAAAGGTAGTTTCCATACTCAAACATATAGAATTCAGAAAAGCTGATCAAGTGAAGATCACAATTACTCTCACCTAGGATTTTAGATGTCAAGTGCAAGTTTGAATAGATTAAAAAAAGGTTTACTTCATTAATAGAAATATTTAGGAGAATTACAAAAACGATTAGTTTTTTAAGCAACTTCACCTCTGAAAACATTTTAGTTGGTTGAATGGTTTAGTTCCACCTTTCAATTATATTATCATAATTCACCATTCATTCAATCACATATACACTCATGGATTTAGCACATTGCCATGTCATTTTTTTTAGGTTGCTCCTTGAAACCACTATGACTTGGTCTCCGAACGCCATGCATGTTTTAAGGTTAATATTGTTCTATTTACAAGCAATATTGTTTGACTTGGTTGTCTAGATTTCTATTCTACTAAATCAAGCACAAATTATCTTATGACATTCTCTCATAAGATCTCATATTCAGAAATTAGCTATCCATTAAATAACTCAATAAGATTAAATTTTCATAGATGGTATCCAAACACTTCCATACAACTTGGCAAAATCAATCTCAATATTATTTGCTCCTCTCATCATATTAGCAAATTGATTTTTTCCAAGAATTCTATTATATTTGCTCAGTGAATACTTAATTGTCTAAATTTTGCTTTTTATATATCTTAAATATTTCGGTGTCTTGTGAATTGTGACTTCAAAGTGGTGGTCCTATAACTTTTTTTCCTATGAAAATCAATTCTTCAATACATAGAATTTTGTTGATCCAGTTTTCTAAAATTATCATCATTGAGATTCAAAAGAATTTTATGTTGCCTACACCATTAAGGATGTAAAGTATAATTTGATAATTAAGTCCATACATTGTTTAACTTGGTCTTTCTCAAGACTCGTAGAATATTTCAACAAATAATGAATATTAATCAAATTAATTACACATTTTTTTACTCTCCAAACATACATGAATAATTATATCTGGCAAGATGGGGATTTATATTAATCTAAAAAATTGACATGCTTAATTTACACAACCACATAGTGATTATTCAACTTTATCATTATCATATCATCTTAAGAGGTGGTAATCCAAAGAGCATCATAAGGAATGACCTTACACCACTATGATTATAGTTTCTCCCACTATGACTAAGTTGCCTAATGTTACATAGCAAAGTCTCCAACCTTAGTAAACGAATATCTCAAAAAGTGACATGCCCCTCTACCTTGCATGCTTCTAACACACATGAGTTTCTTACAAGTTAAAGTGTTATGGCTATTATGAGATAGGAGCAATGGAGTCTATTTTAAGACAAAGACAAGCATACAACATCGATAAGCAAACCAACGAGTAAATTTGTGGCATTTGCCAATATATGACATACAACCATATAAATAGATGTCGAAGCAATAAACCAAGTGATCTCTTGTTCTAGGCTTATTGGATGCTCCCTCTCTCACTCTCTACACTTTCTCTATCCACTATAAACCTCATTTCCCAAGCGATAGATGTAAGGGAAGAAAGTTAGTTACAACATACTCATTTATTTCGCATAAAAAAAACCAGCTAACATCATTGTCTCCATTGTATTTTCCCACCTTGGTGAATTTTCATATAAAATTCATGTGTCTATAGCTTTCCTCTCTTTTTTCTTCCTATTTTCCTCATGCTTAGACTTTGAATACATTATTCAGAAATTCTCATCCAAAAAAGTTAGCAATGCATGTTTTACATCAAAATGCCAAACAAGAAAAAAAATCTCAAAAGGTGAACCCAAACTTCTGTATGTTAACACAAAAACCACTTTATAGCAAAGTCTCCAACCTTAGTAAACAAATATCTCAACAAGTGACATGCCCCTCTATCTTGCATGCTTCCAACATACATGAGTTTCTTACAAGTTAAAGTGTTATGGCTATTATAAGATAAGAGCAATGGAGTCTATTTAAGACAAAGACAAGCATACAACATCGATAAGCAAACCAACGAGTAAATTTGTGGCATTTGCCAATATATGACATACAACCATATAAATAGATGTCGAAGCAATAAACCAAGTGATCTCTTGTTCTAGGTTCATTGGATGCTCCCTCTCTCTCTCTCTACACTTTCTCTATCCACTATAAACCTCATTTCCCAACCAAAAGATGTAAGGGAAGAAAGTTAGTTACAACATACTCATTTATTTCACATAAAAAAACTAGCTAACATCATTGCCTCCATTGTATTTTCTCACCTTGGTGAATTTTCATATAAAATTCATGTGTCTATAGCTTTCCTTTCTTTTTTCTTCCTATTTTCCTCATGCTTAGACTTTGAATACATTATTCAGAAATTCTCATCCAAAAAATTTAGCAATGCATGTTTTGCATCAAAATTGCCAAACAAGAAAAAAAATCTCAAAAGGTGAACCCAAACTTTTGTATGTTAACACAAAAACCACTTTATAGCAAAGTCTCCAACCTTAGTAAACGAATATCTCAAAAAGTGACATGCCCCTCTACCTTGCATGCTTCTAACACACATGAGTTTCTTACAAGTTAAAGTGTTATGGCTATTATGAGATAGGAGCAATGGAATCTATTTTAAGACAAAGACAAGCATACAACATCGATAAGCAAACCAACGAGTAAATTTGTGGCATTTGCCAATATATGACATACAACCATATAAATAGATGTCGAAGCAATAAACCAAGTGATCTCTTGTTCTAGGCTCATTGGATGCTCCCTCTCTCTCTCTCTACACTTTCTCTATCCACTATAAACCTCATTTCCCAACCAAAAGATGTAAGGGAAGAAAGTTAGTTACAACATACTCATTTATTTCACATAAAAAAACCAGCTAACATCATTGTCTCCATTGTATTTTCCCACCTTGGTGAATTTTCATATAAAATTCATGTGTCTATAGCTTTCCTCTCTTTTTTCTTCCTATTTTCCTCATGCTTAGACTTTGAATACATTATTCAGAAATTCTCATCCAAAAAAGTTAGCAATGCATGTTTTGCATCAAAATTGCCAAACAAGAAAAAAAATCTCAAAAGGTGAACCCAAACTTTTGTATGTTAACACAAAAACCACTTTATAGCAAAGTCTCCAACCTTAGTAAACGAATATCTCAAAAAGTGACATGCCCCTCTACCTTGCATGCTTCCAACACACATGAGTTTCTTACAAGTTAAAGTGTTATGGCTATTATGAGATAGGAGCAATGGAGTCTATTTTAAGACAAAGACAAGCATACAACATCGATAAGCAAACCAACGAGTAAATTTGTGGCATTTGCCAATATATGACATACAACCATATAAATAGATGTCGAAGCAATAAACCAAGTGATCTCTTGTTCTAGGCTCATTGGATGCTCCCTTTCTCTCTCTCTACACTTTCTCTATCCACTATAAACCTCATTTCCCAACCCAAAGATGTAAGGGAAGAAAGTTAGTTACAACATACTCATTTATTTCACATAAAAAAACCAGCTAACATCATTGTCTCCATTGTATTTTCCCACCTTGGTGAATTTTCATATAAAATTCATGTGTCTATAGCTTTCCTCTCTTTTTTCTTCCTATTTTCCTCATGCTTAGACTTTGAATACATTATTCAGAAATTCTCATCCAAAAAAGTTAGCAATGCATGTTTTGCATCAAAATTGCCAAACAAGAAAAAAAATCTCAAAAGGTGAACCCAAACTTTTGTATGTTAACACAAAAACCACTTTAATTGCCTCTTCCATATGTACAGTAGCTCACTGAATGCCAAAAAAAAAAAAAATAAGGGAAACATATGCTACAAATATTCAAAAAAAAAAAAAAAAAAAAATCAAACTCACCATAGTCATCAACTGACTACGCATTGTGACTGTAGCACACCAAATATCAGGAAATGAGAGGAAATGGAAGGAAACAAACGTTAAATCTATCCCAAGCCCATTTTCAGAAAAGATCTCACTCAGAAGATCACAATAAGAATTTATTAGGAAAAAAAAAAAAAAAAAAAAACAAGACAGAGCCTACAGCAGCCTTACCTGAAAGAGGCCAAAGAGCATTATTATTGATGTTCTTGCAATCTGCAATATTTAAACTGTGCAAGTGACGAAATGCTCCAAGGTAGGCCATCCACTCAGCATCCACACAGCTCTCACCTCTCAAGTTAACCTCCTCAACAGAATGCCGGAAAACTCTACACAAGAAAGTCAATTATTTAGGGAGATCAAATCATTGGTACAACGAACCCAGCTTAAGTAAACTTCGCAGTGATAGCCTACGACCCAATGGAATAACATATTTCAAATAATGGAGTACTAAATATATGAGTAGAGTATCCCACAAAGAATAATGAATTAAGAATTTAAAACTTACACATGATTTAAGCAAGATTCCTTACGTTTACTTTAAAAAGATGAATTATTTCACTGAAAGTGTAACAGAAAGTTAAGAAAAGACTAATAACGTAAACATATGAATGGATTCAGCATAGAACGACAATTCACTATATTTGACAGCGTCCAAGCAAATCTTAAACTCAATCCTGTTCTTGCTACCCAAATTATAGCAAACAAGTAATTAAATAAAAACTTGACTAGACTAGCAATGCATTCCAAGGAAGAATTTCAAATCAAGCTCACCAATTAATTCAGAAAATGACAACAGGACGCTTCCAAGTAAGCTGCAATTATGAACATTCAAATCCTAATGTGACTGTTTTCTAGTTCTCTCGTTTTGATAACACCTGACGTCCCAAATAGAAGTATTTTTATCTAAGCTTCCCTTTGGAAGAAACAGAAAGAAGATTATCCTAAAATCGGTTTTAAACAAAGACGTAATGACATAATATGGTATTTTTGGCTTGGGGACTTGCCCCTGATTTGATATACGCATATTTAGGGGAAACCATAACTTGGCGCTACGTTCCCCTTGGCATATTTCGTAGAACAAGGGAGGAAAGAGATAACTCGAGCAAAGTGGGGAAGAGGAGTCGACGGTGGAGGAGACGGCGAATAATAGCATCGGCGAGGTGGGAGGGCAGGCGCTCGAGGGTTCTCCGCTGCCTCCGCCATTTATTAACGTTCTCGCTCCTCGCCGTCGCAGCTTCTATGCAGAGCTCCACCAGCCCACGCTGCTCCTTCTTTTCGCCCTCTTCGCCGGACGCAGAGGTACTTGCCGAGCAAAGCAAGCACTCGGATGTCATTTGTTCGATGGTTGATCCCCTTGACCGAATTCACAAGCTTATTTGAAACTAAACTTTATATATTTTTATGTTTTTTAGTTTTATAATATACAATATTTAGAATATTATCATCCAATATTTTGTATAAGAGAAAATGTATATAGTTTTTCTCTTAAAATGTATCCAGCGGTGAAAAAGTCTCCACATGGCGGCATGGATCCCGTCCATTCTTTGCGGCGGAAGAAAAATGGCATATGTCGAAAAACCCAACCGCCGCCCGTCTGAGCAAATTAAACATGGCGGGCCTACGACGTCCCTTCCGCCTACTTGGCGGTGCCTCTGTTTTACGCTCCTGTCCGCCGTCCGCCGTGTTGGTTGCCATTGCGAACTCGAGGCTGAAGAGCTCGGTTTTCTCTTTAGGAACATGCTTCCTTGTTTCTCATCAGAAGTATTCCAAGGGCAGGTCGTTCGCCGCTGGATCGGGCAGTTTCGGCGCCAGCTTCAACCGGAGAGGCGAACTCCGGATTAGGAGCGTCTCAGGGCAGAGTAAGGGTTCGATAGAGGATAAGGGCGAGCTCAGTGATTGGATCAGTGACCTCAAAACGAAATCTTTCCACTTGGAGTCTGGCAGCGGAGAGGATAGCTCAGTTCGTGGTAGGAGTAAGAGCGGTGGCGACGGGGACAAGGATTCTGGTTTGAAGAAGGGAAGAGGGAGGGGTTATTTCTTTTCAGCTTACCGTTCGATGAGGACTAGGGGTGATTCTGATGTCTGTTCTCCGTTTTTAATTTTAAAAGGAAGTCGGAGGGGTTCGGTTATGAAAAGGAGGCTTGATAGAGATAGAGACTTAGACCAGGATAAAGGTGACTTCCCTAGCAAGACGAGGAAGGTACTTGGAAATAATTACTTGGTTTCTTTAGTTACCGGGGAAGCAGTTGGCCATAAAAGAGGGGCTTCGTTGGCTACCACTAAAAGTGTCAGAAGGGAAGACGAAGTAGGTGGTAGACTGGGTCAGAGAAAGAGAAGGTCAGCCATGGTTTTATCAGAAGATGTTGAGGAGGCAGAAGAAGATGATGATGATGATTTGTCTAAGGTTGATGATGATATCAATTGCAGTGTTGCAAAGGATGCCCCCCACATTGGTGGTTTTGTGTTTTCCTGTGATGGAACTAACGTAAAGACAATGCCACAGGCTTCCACGTCTCGAAGTGAATCTTACCTGAGTCAATCTAGGTATGACTTTCTTTCTTTTAGTATTCGAATAGTTGGGAAAAAGGAATCTTGAGCACAGTGAGGGTTAGTAGTCCAGAAGAAACTCAAAATTAACGAAAAAGAATATCATGAAGAAGATTAAGATATAGCTGGTTGAGTTCAAGTTGGTGGCCTGCTCTTTATTCAAACTTACTCGAGAGATCTTATATTGCATGCATAAAAAGAGCAAGATTCAATTTATAGAGACACAAAATGACTCCTCTTGACTCTTAGGTTTTCAAATAAAAGACAAAATATAAGGATCTCAATAAACCATTTTCATATAATTATAATGATTCAAAACATGTAAGATGTACAAACCATAACTCCTTAGATAATATAAAGCTGATTATTTAATCTTCGTATTGTCTTTGGCAAGTTATGTCTCACTAATATAACCTGCACCCCACTTGGGATGCATATGCCCACTTTGGGACATTCATCACTATTCACCATCATGTAATGCAACATGATTTCAGCTCTTTTACATGGTTGGAGAAATCTCTTTTGTACTTAAAGATGTGAAACAAACATGGTATGTTTCTTTTTCCATCTTCATGCAACCTAGTGATGAACCATCTCATGTTCTCTTCCTTCATTTGTAAAGCTCTCTAAGGACATAGTAGAGCCTCCACTATCTCCATATTCTGCATATGTTTGTGCAAGTTACCAATCATTCTCCCCATTATGTTTATTATCGCTCCTCTATAGGTTTTGAGATCTTTAGATGAGCACCTATAAAATTTCGAATATGGTGTTTCCAACCAAATTAGATTAGATTTATCATGTTTCTAACATCAATCAAAGTTTTCAAAGTCCCATTGAACATGCAAATGTGTATCGATTCCACTCTCTTAATCTTGCACTCTATACCATTTTCCATCTTTATTATACAATTATCCATATTTGATATGCGTTGAATTGTTCTCTAACAATATACACATGGAATGAGCAGCCATGACATTACTCTCAGCTTATGGTCTCTTGCTATTGTTTCTTTGTCGTCTCATTCATCAACAGAGCAACAATTGCATTGTTTCTTTTACTAGCATTTGTTCCCAAGCAACAATGGTGTCGCAATGTAGTCAAATGAAGATGGCAAAAAGGTCTACATGAAAGTGATCTATCCTCTTCCTTGGTGTTTAAATCAAAAGTTGAAACCTCCATCAATATTTTCTTGAACTCATTGAAATATATATATTCAGGTTCCTCCATCACTCATCCTTAAACCATATAGTTGTTTATAGAAAAGCAAACCATGTGCCAATGATTTGGTTTTATATCTAGAAGCTAATTTTTTCTAGACACTTAACCTATACAGTGGTACTTTTATTGACTAAAGCAATCACAATTAATTGCAATCCGTTCAAAATTGTTGTTGATCTAGCAAAAAAGACAAAAATTAGCACAACTAAAAAATTGAATAGAATTTCATCAATTTGACTCTATTTCCATGCCAAAAATATCAAAATACTTTGGAACTGACTCCTAAATCGTCTAATTCTTCTTTTGTTTGCTTGAGGTAATGTGAAATTAATCGAAAGAATCTGAGTTGATTTTTTTTCTTCTTTGACTTTTGCAAACCTTACGCAATGCAACAGCTATTCCTATTTCTTTCTTTGTTGTTGTCATAGTAGATTTCTTTTTCCATTATCAATTATGGATTGTTGAATACTTCTATAACATTTTTTCTTACATTGTAATTTTGTCTATGATATTCTTTTGCTAGTGGCCTTTGTAGCTTTGATGCTATTGGACAATGTTTTCTCTGTGCTTGCAACCTCTACAAGGCCCGCAATGCTTCAATGTCCTCTCTGATAGCATTTATAATGTTTGATCTAGCGTTCAGTATCATTGCCACCTCCATGATATTTTGTTGCTCCTTACCATGATTTCACACAAATTTGTGTAACTTTGTTGGACTTTATGATGTTATTAGAGATCTTGGTGTCAAATCTTTGAACCATAGCTTTGATGCCACTTTTCTTGGGGAAAAGAGATGTCCAACATGATGCATGTTAGTTCTATAGAAGGAACATAAAATCATGGAGAGAAAAACATGGCAAAGGTAAGGATTTAACATGGTTTGGCCTTAATTTACTTAGTTCACCTTTGAACTCTCTCTCGAGATTTTATATTCTTTTTGCAAAAAAACAAGATCCGAACTTTTAGTATGCAATAGAAATCTTTTCTCTCTCATATTTTCTCTTTTTAGATTTTTTTTTGTTAGAGTTAATGCATATGGATTCTAATCACATAATTATATTAAGCTAAATCATATACCAAAAATAAGTTTACATGACCCAAATATTACTATGGATCCAAGCATTATTATGTGAAATACAAAATATAAGACAATCCTAACACAAACAAATTATTGGTAACTTTTGTATACAATTTCTTGATTATAAATATCTGAATGACCGCAATGCTAAGACGGTCGAGTTCCAACTTTTTAGGAGGTGATTACTTTCATTTTTTTTTTTTTTGCAATTTTTTGCCAACTTCCATTCTAATTGATATTTTGTTGAGAAAATTGAGATAACTTCTTTTGCAATGATTAAGAATGAATATAATGCTTGTGTGGGTGCAGTTCATGACTATGCCACTAGTTTAAGAAAATTCTGCCTATGTTAAGTTTTGTGCTGTAGCCAGTTTACCTTTGTAAGTGTCGTGGAAACAAGAAGGTGACCAAACCACTATGCTCAAACTGGTAGAATTATTTGATAAAGACATTTTTTCCTTGGCTATTGAACACTTCTCTTTTTAGCTTGAAATTTTGTTCTTTGGATTTTCTGACTTTGAGCAGATTAATCTAGATGTTTTGGTATCAATGTGATTGACATTCGAAACAATTGACCAGTATAAGCCGTTTTGTGGCTCAAATAAATCTTGAAATTCACTTGGTTCCAGTTATATTTTCTCTTTGTTTGAGTTTCATCTTGAATGTGCAAACCATGTAACTTCAGTTTATCTTATCATTTATCACTCTAACATAAAGGTAATGTCGTCGCACATTCATTTTTTCCTACCATTTTTGTCATACCTATTACATTCAGCTTAAATGGCATATTCCATGAAAGAGTCTGATGTTTATTTTTTGTTTTGTACTTATGATATTAGTTGTTCTTGGCGAGTTTTCATTTCTATTCCTATTCTTTAGGATAATATACATTAGGAATATGGAGTAATGGCTATGCAATATTCTTTTTTAATAATTAAATTTAAACACTTACATGGCCTGTGAAATTAAACCCTATGAGTGGCTGTAGATTTAGTCTTCCCAGTTGTCCCATATTTTCAAGTTTTAAACTTTTGGAAATTGCATTCAATTTGATCTAATACAAGCCATTTGCAAATATCAAAGGCCATGATACTCTCCTTGGGTATTCATGGCCCCAACCTTCCATGAATATGTAAAAGTTAGCCTTAAATCCTTGGTCTACCACTTTAGTGGCGATTCACTTATTTTGTCATCTATCTTCTATGTTTTTCTGATTTCATTGGTTTTCTTTTCCTGCTGCATTCATTCTTATTCTTGTTGAGTTCCTTTTTTGTTTTCTGGTTTCATTCACTAGTCTATGTTGATTTGGCTTGCTTTACTGACTTTTCTTTTGTTTTTCTAACCAGAAGTGTGGATTACTAATTTATTTTTTGTTTATTTTAAAAAAGCTTAGCCTTCTTCTAACATATTTAGAAAGTTTCTTGCCCTGCATTGAAATTTTTTTACACTGTTTACTTTGAGGATCTTTTACCATATCCTTCATGTGTTACATTTCTAGTATTGTATCATACTTCTCAAATTGGAAAACAACATAGAGCAAATTTTCTTTCTATAGTTTCCATTGCTATTTCCATAAATCTTGTAAAGTCTTTTAAAAACTTGATTTTTGATGTTCGCCTGGTATCTCAATAATTACCTTACTTTGGTATAGTTTTTTTATATATTTAAAATTCTTTAGCTATTGCGATATCAATGTTTTAGTAGTTTATGGAGATCTATGCATAAATTGACCCTCCATGAATCTCATATTATGACTAATTTTTGTTGTTACTTCATTCAGTACCAATGCTTTTACCTTTCTTATCTCTTTGGTGTTAACCTATCGAGAACTCTACAATTTTTTTCTTTGGTAACCTTGTACATTGCACAAAACATCAGTACCGTGCATATCAAATTTTATGAACTCAAGAAGTTGGAATAACACTTCAAAATTCTACATACTACTTCAACTTGTCGCAAAGCTACACAGGTAAACCAGTGAAAGTAGGCAAAGCATATAACAGGAAATAAGCATTGCCTTTAATTAGCTTAAAAAATAATACAATCTGTTAGAATACAACCTAATACATGCATAATAGAATAAATGAAACCTAAAGGTCGATGATCAAACAGAAATTGAATCAAGATAAAAGTTTATGGTTTAATGAATCATTCAGTATTTCATTGAGTACATTTTATTGATTTTTTGGCAACTATATCTAGTTCATATTTTTTTAGATTTTTTATTTCCTTTTATCATATTTTTGTGTGTATTTTTTGTTATTTTTAAAGTTTCCATGCTTATTCACCTAATTGTTATCGGGAGAGTCCAATATGTGGATGAACTATTCATTAAGCCATTTAGGTCATTTGGATCATAGGTTTGCATGTTAGTGGAAAATTTAGTCTCACATGGTTTTTTGTTTTTCATGGTTAGTTTAAGATGAGTATTTAGAGAGTCAAAATGCTTTTGGAAGGTTTGTAATTTTGAATAATTTTTTTATTTTCTCAATAATTGAATTGTTTGAGTTTGTGATTAAATTCTTTAAGATTTATTTTTCATAATCTCCAAAAGGGAGGTGAAGGCTCGGAGAGGAGGAATTCTTATTCCAACACTCTAAGGGTTTTTTGTTAGGATTAGGATAAAATTGTTAGTTTTAAAATTTAAATATCGTTGCTTTTTGTGTATAAATAAGTTCTTTTGTGAGAAACAAAATTAGCGATTTGGAATGAATTTTTACTTGGCAGTATGTGTGCTATTTATCTCTCTAACCTTTAGTAGAAAGCCAGTTTCCGTATAGACTAACATAGCGAATGGTGTTCTCACAAAAAAGGATAAATTCTGACCTTTGATAATTTTAACAAGCATGGTAACAATTCAACAAAACTCTTGAGTAAATTTCTTTAGGAAACCTTTTGATAGATTTTTTTTAAAAGTTCTTTGTATGATGATGCATGAATGAAAACACAAAAGAATTTGAAGTGTTTTGGCTTAAAAACAATGAGTTTATGTTGATCCCACATTGCAAAAGATAAGCTTTAAAATCAAAATGTCTTTTGCAAAAGTCTATTGGCAAAACCCTTGCAAATGATTATCATTGATTAACACTGACCCAAAAGAGTTTACACAACGGATCACCATGAATCAAATATTTGGCCCAAAAGAGCCTGCAAGCGATTACAATGGATCACAAACATTGCTTAAAGGATCCTACAAAAGCTGATTACCATGGATCAGATAATTGGCTTAGAATAGCCTACAAGTTGATCACCACGAATAGAATAATAGTACCCAGAAAAAAGGGAATTAGGGAATAGTCAAGCTTAAAATACGCAATCTTATAACTAAAGCAATAATATGAGGGACACACTAAAATGTTGTGAATTTAATCAAGTAGCTCAAGCTTTACTTAGTTGATTTTGAAAAGTAAACCTTTGAAGTAGCTTTTAAACAATTATTCAACTTAGCAAGATATGACTGATAAATTGAGTTGAGGAAGATATTCAATTGTCAAGCTTGGAATTGATTTGACATTCTACTTATAGGCCAACTTTAACTAAGAGCTTACAATAGAAAACATTTTAGAGATCCTAGAATTTTGGTGATTGTTGTTGACTTTTTGCAAATACGTTGATTGTTTTGATTAGCTCAACCTTGAGCTGTCTGATTTATTAGATGGTTTGTTAGATTAAGTGATATGTAATCCAATGACCATCAAGCTGTTGATCAAGCGATTTGATGGTTGTTTAAAAAAATTCCACTGTTATGTTTGTTTAGTAAGCTTGGCCAATAGACGGTCCAAACTGGCCTGATGGATATTTGATAATGAACTGATTCATGCACATATTACATATACTATCAAATTCTTTGTTGGATGGTTTGATTACATTGGATAACCATCAGATTGATTGTTGGATGATTTGATGATTGTCTAACTAAGATTTTTTTGCAAGTTCATAAATTTGTCTTATCAGATCAAGGATTGGATGTTCCAATACCGATTTAGTAGAATAACTATAAAAATCCTAAGTTTAATCTTTGTAGGAAAGCATTTGATGTGTGAAAAATGTTTTTGTTTGATGTTCTAATTTCTCACATATTCATGATCTTAAATGGTTAAATCTTAGTGCCTTAATATTAAGTTATAGATTTTCACATTTTATACCGTAAATGAAGACTCAATTTTACATGTGTAACAACTGTGTTATCCCTAAACATTTTGCCTATCCATTTGATTATTACATCACTCCTAACTTCTTACCAATATATGAGTCATAGACCTATGTTCTAATTATTTTTGTTTGGTTAACAATTATGGTATGTTCAAATATTTATCTAAATTCAGGTTAGAAACATGATTTGTATAATTTTTAAGAGAAAAATATTAGATTTTAAAGATTATAATTTTGTTATCATCAAACTATTCATGCCAAGGAATCAACTGTCCTTTCTTTTGATGATAATAAAATCATAAATAAATTTAAAATATCAAGAGAGGTGTTACAAGTACAAGACATACCAAGAGAGCTGAATTTGTGATGTAAGTTTTAAGAAAATCTATTGTCACTTAATAGTCAAGCATACCTTGTTCAAATTGAAGATGATCAAACAACCCTTTTTAGCAATTATCTCAAGTTGTTATAACATATATCAAATTTCATGGCTATACATGTAAACCAAGCAAGGAAAAAGAAGATACTAGATTTTTTGTTGGTTTGGCTGAATCCCTGAGCTTATGTCAATTCCCAAGTTAGACACTTGAGCACCACTAGTCAAATGCTTCTTCATTGTAGTTAAATAAAGAAAATCAAATACAGACTAAGACTTTTTATGGATAAACCATAACCTGAAAACCACTTCACATTCTACGACCTGAAACGAGGTCAACCCAATGTGTATGGCTAGATGCTAGGGCAAGAAAAGACAAAATATAAGGAATCGATATACAAAGCTCAAGTCCACATAATAGACAAGTATATATAAGTGTAGATGCAACGACTAAAAATGTGAAACCAATGTTGCCAATTTTGTTAAGAGCTTGTATGGTGGAATGTGCAGATATTATAAGATTTTTTTTTCACTCGGTACAAGAGTGATTCTTGATGTAACTTTGAAACCTCTTTCTCCTTTTTTGATATGTCTACGAGATGTTCTTTTCTCAAATTCTCATCAATAAACCTTTTTCAGAGTAGTTGCAGTGGAAGTGTTAAAATGGTTAGGAGCAAAAAAAGAAGAAAGAGAAAAATGATCTTACCACAAATGATTAAATTCTTTAAAAAGATTTCCTTCAAGAGGCTTTTGAATTTCACAAAATTCTGATTTCTAGAACTTCTCAATTGCTTTATACATCATTATCACTCTTTTATATAGAGGTCACAATACAATATATAATTAGAAAAAGATGCATTTGCCCTTTGACCCAATTTAAAAAATTATGCAAATTTTGAGTCAACTGGCACATTGCCCGCATGCGGCTTCTATGTGCCATTAGCCTGTCCGCGCACAAATTCTGCATGCGCAGCTTCTGCGGGTAGGTTGCACTTACCTTCGCACATGACACACATCACCAATCCCTAACGCATGCCCGCGCATAGGTTTAGCTACTAGGCATGTGTAGTGCACGTGACCCGGGGTCAGCTTTGCCTGAGCGTATGACGCTTGAAGCCGGGAGCATGCGTGTGCACTCTCCTGTGTTTGAGTGCATGTGTTGTAGCTTTTTTTACTTTGTTTTTTATTTTTTATTTTTCTGTTTTTTTTTTCTTTTTTTTTTCTAGCATTTCTTCTTTGGGTTTAGGTCTTTTTAGGGCATGTCCATGCCTCTGCATGTAGCATTCGACCAACGTGTTGTGGCTCACACTTCAGTGCACTTGTAGTGAATCTTGACACGCAATCTAGGTTATGGCTTTGTTGTTTTGTGTAGTGCATTGATTTGCGTTGTTTTGTCTCCTTAATTTTTTTCATCTATTTTTTAGTGACCTTAAAATTGGTCTCTTGATCATAAGTCCCCCTTTTTGAGATTCGAGTCCTATCAAATCTTTTTTATTGAACTGTTATTTTGTTGTCTTCTTTGGGAGGATGAGACTCCCATCGGTCCCATCAAGTCATTTTTTGAATTTTGTTTGTGACACATGCTTGGAAAGTATTTAGTAACTTCAATTGTTCATAATCGACAATGCCTTTTGTCCTCTTTATCTCGTTTCAGAAGGAAGTGTTTTCCATCTTTTATGATTCAATATCTTTGTGGCCGACGATAGTAGACGAGATCTTGATCCCATAAGGATTCCCAAGTATAATCTGACAGATGTCTAGAGATATTATTTTGCAGATAACCTCATCAACATAGTCTTTGGTAAGTGCAAGATTCACTTTGTATTGTTTTTCAACTTTCGTCTTGGAGTTATTATGAATCCACCTTAAAGAATAGGATATTGGATGTGGTGTAGTCCCTAATTTTAGCCTTTCTACAAGACTTTTGGATATTAGGTTCTTTTTGCTTTTAGTGTCGACGATAGCATTGATAAGCTTTTTCTTCACTTGTAGACGAAGAGCGAAAACTTTTTTTTGTTTCGCTTCACGCAATATCTCATTTGGAGTCACCATAAGAGATAAGGTTTCATCTTTTTGTTGAGGAATTTGAAGTATTTTTTTAGTCTCAGTTGTAGTAAACACTTTTCAAGAAAATGTTTATAATGCAGTTTCCAATATTTTTTTGTATGTATCTTGTCTTCTAGCAGTGATCATGGTCTTCTAATTTCTATTGATAAAAGGAGTGTTGTTAGTTGTGGTCGTGATAAACTTTATTAGTAAATACTCTTTCTTTTATTGTCAATTTTTGGACTTATACTCAGACCTCTTAGTATTTTATTTTTTAATTCTTGTCCCTTTATATTCATTCTTTTTTTCAATAGTTATAGTAAATGTGCTGGCTTGTTTCAAAGATTAAATAGAAAAAGGGGATAATTTGATAGCAATATAATAATATAGATCTACAACATATTTTGACAAAGTCAACATTTTTTCAATAGGTATTCCTAAAGTCAAGGCTTGTCGTTAGAATTTTGTGGTATATTTTTGCACTGTTTGTCTTTGTTGATGTCGTAGATTATGCCACTTTCTCCATCTCTTCTCCATGTAACACTTGAGATAAAATTTTTCATAAATTAGTTATTTAAATTGGTTCCAATTACTTCTGTAATTTTGTCATTTTTTAGGTGAGCTAACACTAGGCCAATGCATTATTCATCATTTTAAGTTGAGCATCTGTCACATTGTCAGATAAAAAGTAGTAATATAGAGAGAAATGTCTCCAATTGCTCCAACTAAGTATCTAATTTTTTTGCATTTATTATACAATTATAATTTGGTAAATCAAGTATAGTATCTGTTTTGAAAGGACACTGCTAATTTCTATGCATAAAAAAAGCGAGATTAATGTCATTCTCATCTTTATCTCTAATTATTTTGGGAGTACCACTTAATCCAGAATTTCTTGGATTAAAAATATCTTCTTTTAGCAAATTTTCTTTTGGATCCGTCGTCGAAAAAGATTGAGATTTTAGCATCACCTTTGTAAACACTTGCATTTGTTGAATTAATGGAGATACCTGTGTTTCTAAGTTTGATTGTGAAGTAGTCAACCGAATCATCTCGATTGAAGCTATTTCAATCTCTTGATTTACTTTTATGGTTTGCTCTTCAACTCTCTTCTTCTTGGCTCCTGCCATTGGCATAGAATTGAAGTATCTTTGATACTAAAATAATATGTTCTATCTTTGAGGTATTCTCATCTTAAGTTCTCCTTAGTAGACTTTCTTCAGAATAGTTACAGCGGAAGTGCAAGTGTGAAAATGACAAGAGTAAAGAAAGAAGGAGAAAGAGAATAGTGACTATCACAAGGAATTAAATTCCCCAAAAAAGTTCTCTTCAAGATCTTCAAAGTTCTTATTCTTAGAATTCTCTCAATTTCTTAATACATTATTCGCACATTTTTATATAAAGGTCGAGATACAATATCTAATTAGAAAAAGTCACATTTGTCCTTTGACCCAATTTCAAAAGTTTCGCAAATTTTGAGTCAATTGGCCTGTTGCTCACCGGTGGAAGGACTTCCTGCATGCAGCTTCCGCACACGATTAGCCGCGCCCACGCACATATTTTTTGTGCACGGCTTCTGCGAGGTAAGTGGCACCTACGAAGTGCGTGATGCATGTAGTAACTGACCCCCAGTGTGTGCCTGCATATGTGGGGATATGTGCAACTCTCGGGCATGTCACTAGGGGTTAGCTTCACTTGCGTGCGCGTGGCACTCGAAGTTAAGCGCACTTGGGTGCGCCCTCCCACACTTGCGCGTGCATGCTGCAGCTTTTATTGACTTTTTTCTTTTGTTTTTTTTTCTCTTTTTTTTCTAGCATTTCTCCTTTGGGTCTATATCTCTCAAGAGCACGTCCATGCCTCTGCACATAGCACTTCATCAGGGTGTTGTGGTGCTCACTCTAGTACACCTACAACGAATCTCTGCATGCAATCCAACTTACAATTATTTGGCTTGATGATTATAGGGCTTTTTGGCCTAGTGTGTTAGGCTCAACCCGATACTTTGTAAAGTCTTTTAATATGGTGTATAAGGTCTTTTGGCCTGATAAGGGTTTTGCTTACCTACTTTTGTGACATAGATTTTAATGTTTGTTTAGTTTTTTGGTTGAGGGTGGTTGTAGATTCAATGTTGGATCAAACTACCAAAAATTTTATTGTTATTTACATTATTTGTACTTCCCAAACAAAGTGTTTAAAAGTTGATAAAAATTTTTAAAACAATATTATAAAAATACTTAAGAAAATCAAAAGACTTTTATTATTTTTATGTGTTTATTAAGATTGAAATTTTTATAATTCATCTCTCATCTTGTGTGAAAATTTTGCTCTCTATTTTAATAATATATACACACATTCACGTATATATGCACACAGAGAGATATATATAACATCTATTTATTTATTTTAATTTTTTTTAAAATCATTTTAAAAATGTTTAGAAAAATCTAAGAAATCTTGTGAAACAAGCCAATGCTATTGAATCAAATAGTTATGTTGGTGTGTTTAACATTGTCAATGATTTTGCTACTTTGATCACTATAGTGTTACTTGTTTGTTTGATTTCAAACTATGAAGCATGGAAACAATTTTTAAATGTAGTTAGACTAAATGAATATAGATGTAGAAAAGAAGAAATGTATTATATTATTATTTATAATAGGGTTGTGTTTCATTTGGCAAGTGATTTCATTTTTGTAAGCAAAAAACATAAGGCTTAAATGTTTACAACTCAATCATTACAAATTTCTTGAACATCTTGGAATAGT
This sequence comes from Vanilla planifolia, assembly GCA_023846275.1. NCBI lineage: Eukaryota > Viridiplantae > Streptophyta > Magnoliopsida > Asparagales > Orchidaceae > Vanilla > Vanilla planifolia. The sequence continues at coordinate 4,997,684 of CM043877.1, forward strand.
CATTATGCTCTCAAATTTTGTATTATTCTTTCAATTTTTAATTGGTAACATCATTACATATTATTATTTGTACCATTTTCTCTTTCCTATGCTCTCAAAATCTCTGTTCTTATTTTCCTTTTCTTCTTTTAGTGCTAATAGGTTGAACAAAAAAAATATTTCTGATTTGAAAATTTGCATAAAGAATGGATAACTGCATGATTTTTAGTTTAAATGACCTGGCAACATTGAGCAATCTAAAAGCTTGGAAAATTTATTTATTTGAAGTTTTGTATTTTTTTTTTGGTATGCTTCTGCAGAACTTGTTTTCTTACGAGTGTGTTTGGTTTCCTTTCTGTATTTATCATGCAGATTTGACCAATTTTCCCTCTCCCCTCTGTTAATGAAAGGCATAAAAGCTGCAGGATATGAAAGAATGACTTTGGTTCAGGAAGCAACTCTTCCGGTCATACTTAAGGGTAGAGATGATTTCATCTACACTGAGTGTTTTTTGGTTTTTATAGCAAGCAATTTTTTTTAAAGTATTTGTTTGTAGGAGCACATTACTTGAAATAGTGGAAATATGATTAATTGCCCATTAGGATTTGTTGATGTTCTAGAATTGGCTTGATGGAATAGAATTTAAGGACAACAAAGCCCTTATCCCTTTATGCATCAACTATATGAATTCAATGATGCAATTATGTTATTTACATTAATTACTTTCTTAACATGAAAATATGACGAGTCTTTTAGAATTGATAAATTGATTCCATATGGACAAGAGGAGATAAAGTAAAATCTACGGAGGTTTATATCTAATGCTTGTGAATTCCTAGGAATAAATTGTACATGTTTTAATTCATTGCTTTTGCTAGTATTTGTTCATAGAACCAAGCTAAAATTTTATTTTAAATTTTAATAGGTTTTGACAGAATTGAGGGGTTAATTTTTTTGGGTGCTTTTTGTTGGTAAATTGGCTGTTTCCTTTTAGAATGCCTTTCAACTTCAGGTGTGCACATCAATTGTGGGCTCGCGAAATTGCCAATTATTATTCTAGTGCCCATCCATAAGTATTGAATAAAGGAGGTTAATCCTTCCTTTTCTAAACGTGAATGATATTGTTGTGTGTTTCTGTCAATTATTTTTTATGAATGCAGTTTTCATTTTGTTGAGTATAGATAAGGTTAGATTTAGACCCAAATTGTGTGTTAAACATAATGCTAGAATTTTAATATGTACTTAATATAAATCTTATTTATCATTTTAAGTTTTTGTGCTATTAGGTATCACCCGAGGGCATATTGGGTTCAATTTGGATCTTCATTCAGTGGAACTCCTCTAATAGATTACCTTTTGGTTGCATTTTAGGCAAAGATGTTCTTGCTAAAGCACAGATTGGAACTGGAAAAACTGTGGCTTTTTTGGTAATTTCTCAAGCCTTTTGGTTTGAACTGCTAGATATTAAAATTGCTGCATAGTTTTACTTTTTCCTTCACTATTGCTATGTCCATGATCAAATTTGGGATGACTGTTCAGCTTCCAGCAATCGAGGTAGTTGCTAAGCTACCTCCCGTTGATCGTGATATTAGAAGAGCTCCTATATATGTGCTTGTCATTTGTCCAACTAGGGAACTTGCATATCAAGCTTCTGCAGAAGCTTCAAAACTTTTGAAGTACTACCCTTCTATCGGTGTTCAAGTAATTATGGGTGGTACAAGGTTAACACAAGAACAGAAGCGTATGCAAGCTATTCCATGTCAGGTTTAATGCAATTTTATCTTGAAGATACACCATCATTCTGTGTGTGTAATCTTACTTTTTAGTGTATTGTTCATCAATTTATCAGATACTTGTAGCAACCCCTGGTCGGCTCAGGGATCATATTGAGAATACACCAGGATTTGCATCCCGACTAAAAGGTGTGAAGGTTCTTGTCCTTGACGAAGCCGACTTGTTATTAGATATGGGATTCCTTAAAGATATTGAAAAGATCATTACTGCAATTCCAAATCAACGACAAACAATTCTTTTTTCTGCCACGGTTCGAGATGAGGTACATTTTCTTTGTGATGTACTCCAATTCTTGATGTTCTCTGGCTCATAGTTGATGATATAGGTACGCCAAATATGTTACACTGCTTTGAGAAGAGACCATGAATTTATTAATACTGTGGAAGAGGGAAGTGAGGAGACAAACCCACAGGTATGCTTTCTTGTAAATCACAGTTATGCACCTTATATTTAAAGCTTTTCAATTGTTGATACAAATTCTTAAACTAGCCTTCTGTTTCAGGTTAGGCAGATGCATTTAATTGCTCCGTTGGAGAAACAGTTTTCGATACTTTATGGTATACTGACTGATCATATCGCCGAAGATGCTGAATACAAGGTAATTAGTACAAATGGTGGCTTGGTATTCGGATTTCTTAGAATCTCTATGCTTATCTTATCTTTATGCATCTAGTTGTGTTATACAGGTCTTTTCCTTCTCCTAGCATACCAGAAGACTACTGTATTTATATTTAGCATGGTTTGATTTGAAGTTTTTCATTACAAGGGAGATTTAATTTAGTTATACATGAATAGTTAAATAGTGTTATAGTCTCAATATATAATTATATTGGTTTATTCTCCTAAGCTTAAGTTTTTGATTTATTTGACATCAATGTAAGGTATATTGAATTTACTTGGGTTGTCATGTTATAGAGGAGTTGCACTTGATAGAAGCCCAAGTCCAGCATAATATATGTTTAGATGGACACATAATAACTCAAACACTAAAGTCTATAGATATGAGTTACATCAATTATATTCTAAAGCTTTATGCTATATTTAACTCATAATATAATATTAAATTTATTCTCATTTGTCTTCAACAAATTTTCTTCTTAAGTGAGAATTTCAGTAACATTGTTCATTAGTCTTTCTTTTTTAACCATGAAGTGAATCTCTTTCGGATCATTAATGTTTGAAATAGAAGACAGACAACTTAGTCGAAATATTTTAGAACTGAAGAAGAGAACGATGAACAATACCATATTTATGCAGGTTATCGTGTTCTGTATAACTGCAATGGTTACCAGAGTTGTTGCTGACCTTTTGTCTGAGTTGCATTTGAATGTTAGAGAAATGCATTCTCAAAAGCCGCAAAGCCATAGGACCAGGGTCTCCAAGGAGTTCAAGGAATCGAAACGCCTTATTCTTGTGAGTTCTGATGTCTCTGCACGAGGAGTCGACTACCCAAATGTCACCCTTGTTATCCAGGTATGTTCTCTGCCTGCTTGTACATCTATTTTTATGAATTTTGAATCCTTTCTTATAGATGTTATTATTCTGTGAAGCATATATTCTTTGGTCCCCTGTGTGCTTTCCTATACTTAGATGTTAAAAAGGAAATGCAAACAACTATTTACATGTGATTCCTGTTGTTATCAACTATCGATTCTTCTTTAAGCAGGTTTATGTTCCATTGTTTGCTAATTCCTGTGCTGCAGATTGGAGTACCTTCTGATAGAGAACAGTACATACATCGACTTGGTAGGACTGGAAGAAAGGGCAATGAAGGGAAGGGCATACTTCTTTTGGCTCCATGGGAAGATTTCTTCTTGGACAACATCCGGGACTTGCCTATCACAGAAGCTGAAGCACCTCTCATTGATTCAGAAACCAGAAAAAAGGTTAGCTTTCCAACTTCTCCTTGTTTCAAATGCAAACCAGAAATTAAGATCTTTTCTAGTTTCCATCAAGTTGTTGACCTAAAATAACTTTTTCCTTTTGTTTTTACTATAAAACTACTAAACTCTATAGTGCTTTATCTAAAAGTGTGTTTGAAATATCACTTAAGATCTCATTGATTTCTTTATTCCAAGCAGGTTGAGAGGGCATTGGGCCATGTGGAGATGAGAAGCAAGGAATCAGCATACCAAGCATGGCTCGCCTATTACAACTCCAACAAAAGCATTGGTGTCGATAAATATAGGCTTGTTCTTCTTGCGAACGAGTTTAGCCGCAGCGTGGGGCTTGATAACCCGCCCGCTGTGCCGAAGCTTGTTCTTCGAAAGATGGGACTTAACCATGTCCCGGGATTAAGGACCAAGTAGTCTTCAATGAATTCTTGTTTGTTGTCCAGAGTTAGCTGAAGGCAGATCGAAATCCTTGCTTTGTACAAGTTTACATTCTTAAATTGTTGTCTTATGACAACATCTAAGTCTTGTAATTTATAAAACTTGAATTGAGCTTAAAATGTTCAACTTGATCTGAAGATCAAATCAATAATTGGAGATCGAATCCTTTGTAATTTATATTGATATTATGTCACCACATTTTGGAATTCCAAGATTTTGAACTGTTCTCGTTCTTTAACACGCTTTTTGTTCATCAATTGTTCTAAATTCTATTTTAATGTGATTTATGGAACCGCATCTTTTTGTTTGCAATGTATTTCATAACGTAAACGTCCTCTTCAAAGCTCTTCCCTCCACTGCCAATGCTGGTAAAATGCACGAGATCACTCTGCTCCGCTGCTAGGGTATCTTCAAGCTTCCTCCATCCTTCGAATCGCTCTCCGAAGAGCTTCTCTCCACCCGAGGCCGAAACCCACATCGGCAACTACTTGCAGGCTGGTAGGATCGACGAAGCCGCGTCTCTCCTTCACTTCATCTCCGAGACAAGCTCGGAACCAACCTCTGTTGTCTTGTTTAACCTTGTCCTCTCCTCCCTAAATAAAATCCGGCGCTTTGATTCCACCATTTCGCTTTACAACTCCATGCGGCAGTCAGGCGTGACTCCAGACGTTGTCACTCTCAACATATTGATCAATTGTCACTCCGAGTGCGGTCGCGTAGACCTCGCCCGCCAGGTGTTCGACGAAATTAAGTTGTTGTCTTTGGTCCCGACCGTTGTTTCGTACAATACTCTGATCAAGGGGCTCTGCATGATGGGCAGAACTCTTGATGCGTATGGGTTGCTTGACGAAATGAAGAAGAGTGGACCGAGCCCAAACAGCAGAACCTTTTCGATACTGATAGATCATGCATGTGAATCTTGGAACGCAGAAATGGGTTTGCAGTTGATTGGCGAGATGTTGAAGGTGTGTTTGTTTCCTAGCAGTATTACCTATAACTGTGTTTTGGCCGGGCTTTGTCGTGAAGATAAACTGAAATTAGCTCAGTTGTTGTATTGTAGGATGATTAAACTGGCAGTCGTCCAAAATGTGGTTACTTACACGGGGTTTTTAAGTGGGCTGTGTCGACAGAATAGGCTTGCAGAGGCAAAAACCCTTTTTCATGACATGTCAGATAATGGTTTATTACCAAATGTGCTTACTTACTCAGCTCTGATTCATGGTCTTTCTTTGAAAGGCAAGTTTGATGAAGCTATTGAGATGATCCATGAGATGTGCCACCGGGGTCTCAGGCCAAATGTGATTACCTATACAGCGATTATTAAGGGATTTTGCAAGGAAGGAAGAATAGAAGAGGCACAGGGGATTGTGAGTTTAATGTATGAACGAGGATTACAGCCAAACGAGGTTACATACTGTACTTTGATCAATGGTTTATGTAGAAATGGTAGACTTGAAGAAGCAGTTTTTATATTTTTGCTAATGAAAAGTAAAAAGAAATTAAGTAGCATTGTTGCCTATAATACATTGATTTCTGGGTTTTGCAAGTTGGGAAACATGGTGGAGGCTATGAAATTTTTTCAGGAGATCATTTGTGAAGGTTTTGACCCTGATGTAATAACCTACAATACGCTCATATATGGATTTTGTAAAGTTGGAAAAATCATGGCTGCAAATGAATTGCTAAACAGAATGGAGAAGCAGGGCTTGAAGCCAAATAAGGTCACGTACAATGTGTTGTTGTCTGGGCTATGTAGATTTGGGGACTCTGACAGCATGTCTAGTTTGTTAGAGGAGATGGCTCAAAAAGGTGTGGAGCTGGATATCTCTTCCTGCAACATTCTTTTAGGTGGATTATATAGGATAGGAAGATTCAAAGATGCTGAGTATTTGATCCATTATATGCATGGAAATGCAGTAGAACCTGATTTTCTTGCTTTTTCATCTATGCTTACTGCTTGTTGTAGGGATATGAGGTTGGAAGAAGCAAAAGTAGTGATCCAAAGGCTGGAGGATAAGGGCCTGCTTGTGGATAAAGCTATATATTATACTATTCTGCAAGGGTTTTGCATAAAAGGTGAGGTGAAGGAAGCAGTTTCACTTTTGGATGAAATTATCATAAAAGGCATTGCTCCATCTATGGTTACAGTTTCTCTATTCTTGGAATATCTGAGCAGATTTGGCCAGCTAGATAAGTTTGTTGGCTTGCTTCCAATCATAGAAGGAAAGGTTTGTGGCTGATTTTAGAGTGGGTGCAGACGTCTCTATGGAAAATACTGCAAAAGCCCACATAGAGGGTACAGGAAATGCAATAAGGGTGATTTCAGTTTTTATTACATGGCATTTCTTGGTATGCCATGATTGGTTTTCTTCGGGATGATTGAGCAAGAATGCATATTTGATTCAATGGCTAAGTTCTCAATATTTGGTTCCTTGACCAACAGAAGGATGTGGGGACGTAAATTTTGTCATTAAGTGATGGGTTCACTACAAAATCAGCAAACACAGAAGGTGCTCTCCCCATTTATATCAATCAAGTCATAGAAGGCATATTGGTAAGGTTATCCTAGGAATAAATTATCCTCATTGTAGATATTTTAATTGTTCTAGTTATCTTTTGAATGGAATGAATTTGTCAAATTTCTTTCCTCTAACTTCAGCATCTCTTTTTCCCTAAGATAATAAAGTATTATGATGGATTGGCAAATGTTTTCTAGTTTCTTTAATTGAAGGACTATACTTAGTGATTGAATTGTGTTTATATTGCAACTTCCAAGTATTTTATGTTATATCCAAACAGAAACTGTTTCCTTTTATGACAAATACTGAAGGTAATATCTAGCAAAATTTGTTACAAAACCAATCTTTTACGGTGAGTTTCACCATGTGAGGGCTTATGTTAGATCTAATATGGACTTATGTGAACATCTAATAATTTAAATTTATAGATAAGAGTTATGTTAGTTATCATATTGAGTCTTTAAAATTATTCATAAGTTATAACATATGACTAAATTTTCTATTGTATTCAACAGATTTTTCTCAAGTAAGAATCTCGTTAATATTGTTCATCAATCCACATTTTGGTTCTATTGCCCTTGTCAGTTCGGTTGCACTACATTTATTGTGTTACCCTTGTAGGCTGTCTTGTCATATCAATTTGATCTCCTTGTTGGCCCTGCTGTGTCAAATTGACTCTGCTGTCTCTATTGGTCATGTCACATCATTAACTTTATCACTTCATTTTGTTCCCAATTAAGCCACACCATGGATTTGATACACTTGTTATGGAGAGCTGCACCTTATGGGGGCTCATATTGGGCTTGATTAATTCTTAAGTGAATACTTGTAACCTAAGAGGTTAAGTTTATAAGTAGCGGTTATATTAATTGCATATATTAAAAATTGTAACGTTAATTTAATTTATAAGATGAAACTAAATCAAATCTTATTTATATTTAACACAATTTATGTATTTACTAAACAGAAAGATATAATCATTAGAAGCATGTGAATTGAGTAATCAATATGCTTTGACCATTATTGTTTTCAATTCTTCCTTTCGCACTTGAGTTTATTATTATAAATTCTGCTTGAGTTTGTGAAATAGCGTACTAGATTTTTTAAACTTCTCGTTTACATTTATTAATTTTGTTGTCTTACTGTTTTCAAGAGAGTTACAACAACATTCTTGTGCTTTGTTATTTCTGATTATAACTTCTCTTTGGTAATTCCTTATATTTGTAGGTGTTTGAATTTATACTCAGTAACTTAATATCCTCCATTTTCTTGATGTGGGCAAAATGAAGAGATAAAAAAAGTGTACTAATGCTTGCTGTAAATGCATAATAATGTAGGATGCATGTGTAAGGGATAGCCTGTGTTGATGCAAATTTTGGAATCAGGGAAAAAATGGTGATTCATGTCTTTTGAATTGGAGAATTATAGGAAAATGGGGAGAAGAATTAGAATGTAAAAGCTTGTTAATTCCAAGGGCCAAACTTTTGCCTGGAAATATTTAAAAAATAAAGAAATAGTTTTTTTGCTCCAAGTCACAATCAAAATTCAAGATCATTCGTAAAGTTAGCTTAAGCCTACTTCTTGAATCTTTGGCGCTCACCAAATTTGTGCCCCTAAGCTCCTATTTATGGATGATTAAGTTAGTAAAATATTGATGATGGCATTTCTTTAGCTGGTATAACTAATAGATTGTTATAATGTACTAAGAATGAGTTTGACTTCTAGTTGATGGTGTAAAATGAACTACAACCTCCTATAGAGGATAATGCATAGAAATTGAGTAAATGATACAAGATGATTTTGATGAATGATGTTCATGCGTCATCAAATATCTCTTAAAACATAAAAATTGATATGAAGTTTCCCACAATCTCTTGATTGTTAGATAATTTTCACACAATATTACAAATAGCTAATGGTTGTTCAATACTTAGAAAACTTGATGCAAAAAAGGGAATTTGGGGGGAATATAAACAAAATTTTACTTAGGATAAAGGTGAGGAAGTTGATGTCATTGTCCAAGCTCTTTGTTGGGACTTCTAAGCAACATTATCAAAGCAAAATCATGAAAAATAGTTAGGTTAAGATAAGTTTTGTTATGAGTGTGGGTTGAGCATTTGGGCATGTCCTTGCAATTCAGCTTGATTTGGCTTGATTTTGTTCAATTCAGCTTGATCCAATGTGAATAGGCTTGATTAAGCATAATTCGGCCTTATCAGGCTCAGCCTGTTGCATTCCGACCTTACCCAGCTCGTCTTGGCGTAGTCTGGGTTAGTTTAGGTTAGTTCAGCTTGGTTTGGCGTTGTTCGACCTTCATTTTGCATGTTCCAACTTGGTCTAGACTGGTTTGGCTCAACTTGAACTAGTTCAACTTAGTTTGGGCTCAGTCTGCATTCTTTTCGCGCAAATTTGGCTCGGTCTGACTAGTTCAATGCGTCTTGGAATAGTTCAGCATTGGACTGGCTTAGTTTGGACTAGTTCAGCTCGGTCCAACTTGTCTTGACTTGATTTGGGCAGGTTCAACACGATCCGATGTGATCTAGAGGTAAATCGTGTGTAGAGTGTTGTGATCAAACTTGTCGGATGTGTTGGATGTGGTGCAATGTGGTTGGGTGTGGGCACTCGGGTGCGAGCAGGTTGGTTCTATAGCAAACAACACAATCGGGTGTTAAGCGACGTGGAACAGTGGATTTGGGCATGTTAAGCTTTGTTGATGAACACAAGTGTGTTTCTGGAATCTTCCACACAATGCTGACAGAAGTAGGGGTGCTAGGATGGCACATGAGGTGCGGGTCGATGTGGGTTGGGGTATGTCGTTTGGAGTGGGTTGAAGTGGATTGAAGCAAGTTGTGCAAGTTGGGAAACTTCTAGTTCCTTCTCGATGTTGTTGTGCAGCTTTTGTGTGTATAGGAGGTGGAACTTCCTTTGGGAGGTGAGAAGGGATTTTACGAAAAGCTGCATTGGGAACCTTGGGGGATGTTCAATGTGGCAACTCAAAGAAGATGATCTTGGTGGCTTGGGGAATGTGAGCGTGGGAACTTTGGAAGGAGAAGATGTGGAAATCTCTAATGGAGGAGGCTTTAATGCACTCGACTTACTTCAAATGCCCCTGAGCCTACGAGATGGTGGGCTTTTTATAACAGTGCTCGATGCGTTGCCAAATCCAAGTCAAATGCCTCATCCTCTTTTTTATTCCGATATGGTGGCGTTTTTTTGGTGAATTTAAGGAAGTGTGATAAGTAATGGGCATTTTGTTTTTTGAATTTTATTTTTTCATTTGATCCCTAAACTCTTTATACTATTATTTATGTTACAATAAAGAATTCTCTGCAAATTTTATCAAGAACATATGAGATTAACATGCAATTTAATATTTTCAAAGAGATAATTTGCTTATAGAGTTCTTAGATTAATAGCTTTTAGAGAAGATTGATTTTTTAAAGGATTGTTATCTTTGATTTTGCTCAAAAAATAATTACCATTGGTAACTGTAATCCAATTAAGTTACCAATGGTAACTTAATTGCAACCTTATAAATGATATTCATTCTGTTCTCGAGTGGAAATGATATGACCGAAGATCATTCATTTGGTCCCCAAGTGCAAATGATATGGTCGAGGATGGCAGTGGTGAGGTGGGATTTTTATACTTCGAGGTTAAATAATGTTTAAGGGAAAGTAAGTTTGCTTCTAGAGATGATGATGAGAGAAGGTAATGGTCGAGCTTTTTGAAACATTTATGAAATAAGACAAAAGGAGAGCATCTATGTGACAATGAAGGCATGACGCAAGGCTTGTTCTTCTTGAGATCTTTATGCTACCAAAATCGTCAAAAAAGAGAGAGAAAGATATACTACTCTTCTTGAGCCCATCATATAACATCAAAGCAATAAGAGAAGGGCAAGAACATGCTTCTTGAAGCATTCATGTTATAGAACAACGTTAAAGGATGAGAATAAGTTGAGATCTTATCTCTCATATCCTTTGTGCTGAGGTTATGAGAAAAAGGACGATGCCGACTATCTCTCACGGTGCTTTTCAACGTTTGGGCGACGATGGAGGAAATCAAGGGTAAGCTAGTCAAACTTTCATATGATTGTAAGAATACTAGTGATGTTGGGATGTTTTGATGAACTTTAGGTGGTATAATATAGATCGTGCATTGCACATAATCTTTTGTTGAGTTAACATGTTTTTCAATACCTTTGTTGACATTTATTTTTTAGAGGTAAAACTTTTTTATATGATCACCACTCCAAGTTCATTGGAGCTGAATGTGTTCAAGTAGGAATTCTTGATTATAGAAGGTTGTCTTACACTTTGACCGCCCTTGATGCGGTATTGAGCTTTATGCATAAATGTGGCATTGAGACAACCATTCTGAATATATTTATTGCTAGTCTCCCAAGGATAGTATTGTAAGAAGATGAATCAGTGACAACAATAAAGTCGACTATATACATGACTTGTAAACTTCTCTTGAGAATCTTTTAAGACTTCAATAAGAAAGAATTAAACTAAACAAGAGAGAACTAATTTCCTATTAGATTAATTCAACTGTATTGATGTGAAGTTTATTGCTGCTTCATATGATTTTTATGTACCGTTGCTTTCTAATATTGATTGCTTCCTAATTTCTATTCAATACAATTATATAAATATTAAAAACTTAGGTGAATTTTGATTGATGTTGTCTTTAATTGATTGTGCAAGACAAAGGGTTTGTTTACAAATGAATTATTGTAACTGAGCTTTGTTTTTAATTATATATTTGAACAAAAGATCAAATGCTGAAGCTAACATTTTAACTTCAGCGTTTTCTATCATCTAAGTTAATTAATTGCTTTACTGTTCATTTAAAAGAGTGTTGAATTAAATGAGAATAGGTTTAGTCTTAATAGTATTTACTCATTTCTTAAATAATATTTTTTTTTTTTTGGCTTCTTAATTAAATTAGTATTTTAGACATTAAGTCTTTTTACAAATTTCTTTTGAGAACATCTTGATTTTATGAATATCATTAGTTTGAAAATGCTAAATATTGTTTGAAAGGTTATGTTAATTATTTTTTTAATAAAATAGTGAAGTACTTTTTTAAAAAAAAATTATTGAAATTGGTATTTTGGAACATAATTAAATTAATATTTGATAATGTTTTAAATTATTTTTATAAAAAATTAAGTTTTGAAATGATTAATCATAAATAATATAAACTTTTTGACACTTTGTCATTTGAATTGTACGTAATTGATAGCACAAAAGGTGATGTCACGTGAAGGAGTTATATGTGTATGAATTCCATAGTTAATTTCTTCACCAAGCCTTTGGATTGGCTTAATCAAACTAAAAATAGCGTATTTATCATAGAAAATCAAATTTTGAACTAGCAAATGTCTTAATAAAGTTTACTTGTTTTTTTTTTTTTTTGAATAACTGGAAGTTCTTTATTATTTTAATTGTATTATTTTAATAACTTATTATTATTATTATTTATCATACATAATTATTATTTTGTTATTTTTATTAGAAAGTTAAAAATAGTTTATTCAAATTCTTAAAAAAACTTTTTTTGATAATAGTTATTTTTTTAGATCATTATATATTTTTTAATTAAGTATTTTTTATACCATTTTACCTATATAAGGCATTTTTTGAGTGGGCAATTATGATATATCTATTTTCTCTAAATGAAGTTGGTTGAGCATAGAAGTGAGTAAATAAGTTTAGGAAATTCAATATCATCTTTGACTCCAAGCTTGTTATTCGAGCTTAGATGCTTATAGATTTTCTTGTAAATGGTGTATCTTCACCATGTTTAGGGTACTTTTAATGAACATTAGAGTAAGTGTTCAATAAGTAATGTTGATTGCATTCTTCATTATTACTAAGCTTAATATAATGCATTGTAAGCTAGATTAAAAGTATCACCAACTTATGCTCTCTATGTTTAAGAAATGAGAATTAGAAATCAAGAAGATGATGTCTTGGCAAAATTTGGAGATCCAAATTGTTGCCTTATGCATTCTATTCTAGATAATGAAGCTTGTTTGATGATGAAAGCTTATAAAAACTATTTTGTTTGATGGACTCCGTTGAATCCTTCTTGAAGTTGACAAAGATCCATAAACATCAATTTGAAGTTTGAAAAATAGTGTTAGTCCTTTCATTGTGTCTTGATGAACAATTTGCTTTGTTGTATATCTTATGTGTTTCACCTCTTTTTTCAATGCCTTCATCTTATAGAACCTCATCATATTTTTTGAAAAATTAATTTAGGAGAATATATGAATCATGTTTGCATGCCCTTTCTTAGTTTAAGGCGTGGAACTTCTTAAAAGTTTTTTATTCGCCAAGACTAAATGTTAGTATGTGTTATTTTTCACAAGGTGGTTTCGAACAAGGGTCATTACTTAGTTGTTTAGGGTCAAAATTAAAAGTTTGTTCTATTTAGAAACTTTTCTTAGATTTGAAGGCTCAGCATATATCATTATCGATAATAATATGGTGTTCATCGCAAAAGATCTTCGAACTTAATGATGTTATCTTAAGTATGGTTAAGTTAATCATCCATAACCAAATGGTTAAGGTGATGCAACTAACAAGAGTATCCACTGAGTAATGAAATTTGGACTTAAAAAGAAGAAGAGGAAGTGGGTTGATTAGCTTCCCCAATTTTATGAATTTATTAAACAATTGCTTCTATGACAGTCGAAGACACCTTATTCTCTAAGACTTGTGGAGAAAAAGTCATATTATAAGTAAAGTTAGAGCATTTATCATCTCAAGTTTATATGATGTTTGTGCTTGAGAAAATCCCAAGGCATGGTTCAAAGAAAAGAGCCCATTTGCCCAATTTGGTTTTGCTTAATGATTCAATGAAGACCAATCTTAGACATGAAAAGGAAATGGTTTATTCAAAAGTAGTTCAATGAGCATGTCTGTTCGAGAAATTTTAAGCCTAACAACTAGTATTGAGGAATTGTGTGTTTCACATATTGGAAGTTTTAAAAAAATTTAAAAGGTCTTTACATAATTAAATATATCATCAATCTAAATTCAAGTGTACTTATTATTTAAGATAATCAAGTAATTTCCAAAACTTGAAATGAAAATGATATGAAAAAATTCTTTATGTAATTGTTTGTTCAAAATAAATGAAAATTTTCACTTTATGCACAAGCGAAAGAAAAAAAATATCCTCACTAAAAGATCCATCTTAGTAAATTATTTCAATGATAAAGGTCTTAAGGGGACGTTTCAACAAACTTATGCCCAAGTCTTGAGAACTATCTTGTTGAAATATTCAATAATAAATTGTTTAAGGAAAGGTTCCAACCAATTTGTGCTCTAAACTTAAGATGTAACTCAATAATTTATTTTAATGAGAAAGGGCCTAAAGAAAAGCTTTAGCCAACTTGTGCTTTGATCATGAGATTCATCTTGGTAAATTATTTCAATGAGAAAGTGTTATGCCCCCATCCACACCCAAGCAAAGGAATGATGTTTAATCCAATTACAATGTCATTTTCTATCTATTTATTGTTTAATCACAATTAAAATTTTATAAATCTAGAAAATAAATAGAAAAAAATCTCTCTTATAAATTATTTGTTTCTATATATAACATTAAACATTTACATATATTATCATATTTTACATTACTTGTGTAATAAAATTTATCATTAATGTAATCATTTAGATCACAAATCAATTCATAGAATTTATAGAATCCATAAATCTACAAAACATAATGCATCTTACACTCTTAAAATACAACAGTACCTGATAATAGCAAGTTCACATGATATAACATAATCCACATCACAATCATATGACAAATTTCATTGCTTAAGCACAAACACTCAACATATGCTCGCTACATACTCAAATACTTAGCTTCTTTTGGATTTTTATCTTGGTGCTATAAATTTGATTGTCTTGTATTATAAGTATGAGGAATGATCTTAAAAAATACTTAGTAGAGAAATCTTGAATAGTAAGAAAATGTAACAATAAATGTAAACAATAAAAACATCAAGATGACATAATTACAACATTTAACATATTAAGTATATGTTATAGAGTTGAATCAAATTCTATAATGAAATTAAAAATTTAGGTTGTTACAATGCTTCAATTTTTACAAAACTTTTGCCTCAAAATTCAAAACAATTATGGATATCTTGCTATCATATTCGCTTCCACCTCTTAGTTTGCTTTCTCACTTGGATTGGTTTTGCCAAAGCACCTTAATCATCAGGATGGCTTTATTTATTAGCATCTTCTCTTCACGATCCAAAATTTGTATTACCATTTCTTCATATGTTATATCTAGTTTTGATCTCAATATTCTTTATATCATAACTTATAATATGTGAGCAATCTAAAATATGATTTCTTAAGGATGTGACATGAATCACATTATCAATATTAATCAATTGTAATGACTAAGTTAATCGATAATACACTTGGTTAGCCCTTTTCAAGATTTTAAAAAGTTATATGAACTTGGGCTAAAGCTTACATGGTTTACCAAATTGTTTCACACATTTCATTGGCTTATCTTTAAAAACCTATGATCCTCTTGTTCAAACTCAATACTTTTGTGTTTTGTATTGAAGTATTTTTCTTTATCTATCCTATACAATTCGAAGTCTTTCACAAATAATATTTATTTTCTCTATGACTTTATCAATGAAAAAATGAGTCAAAATTATCTTTTCTCTACTTTCATGCTAACACAAAGAAGATTAATACTTTCTTTCATATATTTCTTTATGAGGTGTCATGCCAATGTTAAATAAGTAGTTATTATTATAAGCAAACTTAACTAATAATAGATGACTTTATTAATCACTTTCAAAATCTGATATGTATAAACTTAATAGATATTCTAATGTCTTAATAGTTCTCTTTGTCTTCCTATTTGTTTGAGGATAAAAAGTAGTATTGAATCGTAACTAAGCGTTAACAGATTGATAAATAAACCTTTAGAAATATGTGTGAATTCTGGATCTCAATTAGAGACAATTATTCTTAGTATATTATGAAGTTTCACTATCTATTTTAAGTAGATTCTTGTCAATCTTCTTATTATATATTGGTAAAAAATGAATTGATTTAGTTGACATGTCAACTACCATTCTGAAGTGATTCGTGCTAAAGAAATCCCACAAGAGGGGGGGTGAATTGTGTATTTAAATTCTTATAATTTCCGAAATTAAATTTAAAAGACTTTAAGCAAAAGTAAAGAACATTGAACACACAAATTTTCAAGTGGTTCGACTCAAAATCGAGTCTACGTCCACCCCCAACCGGTGTTGGGAAAAATCCACTAAATTCTCCGATTACAAGTGAGGTTTTTCTTACGGTTCACCTCGAACCTACTTGGGATTTTTATTATGGCTAATCCCAAACCTACTTGAGTTTTTACCGGGCTCAACTCAAACCCGGGGCTTTAGCACAAACGTCGGGACGCCCTTGCCCCAAAACAAAAATACGAAAAATTGGCAAATGACTTAAGAAAAATTGGAAAAAAGAGGAGGCACACACAATCGTCGAATTAGAGGGATAGAGATTTAGAAATGATTGAAAAACCTCTAATTCCACTAGCTTTCTTGCCGCTTTGCTTCTAGAGCTCGAATGCGCCGATTTTGCTCGGATGCTTGTGTTTGAGATCTGAAAATCTTTTTAAACAATTTAGCAAAGGTTAAAACTGAAAAATACATAATTTTTCTATATTTATAGAGCTCAGATTTGAGCTCTAAAAACACCCCCAACGGCTCCAAAAATTAATTAGCCGTTTGGGCAACGGACGGAAAGCAGCCACCGTCCGATCCGGGCCCAAAAACGAACGGCGCAGATTGTTTACGCATTTTACCGTTCGGGCTTAATCCAGAGCGTTGGATCCGGGCGGACTTGATCTGAGCCATTAGATCCCGCGCGCTGAACGAACGGCGTTGATTGACCTCGCGAAACAGCCGTTCGAATTTACTCTCGCCCGTTGGATCTGGGCGGGCTTGATCTGCGCCATTGGATTGCGCGCTGAACGAACGGCGCTGATTAGCCTCGCGAAACAGCCGTTAGAATTTACTCTCGCCCGTTGGATCTAGGCGGGCTTGATCTGCGCCTTTGGATCCGGCCGAAGTTATAAGGTGGGATTTTTTAGTCCCACACTGCAGAAGCGAATTCAGCGCACCTCTTTATAACGAATTTTCGCCGTTTAACGTTCGAGCCACTTTGGGGCCGGCTCCCCCCTTCCTTGACCGGGATTTCATCACCTGGTTCGGGTTGACTTAGCCAAGCATTTGTTCATTGACTGTTGACCGCGCTGCAGTTTGACCTAGCCGAGCTCCTTTGGGCGGTCTTGGCTTAGCCAGGCACTGTTCATTTGACTGTTGACCAGCTCTAGCCGAGCTCCTCTCGGCGTGCTTTGGGTCCAGGCTAGGTTTAGCCTTTTCGGGTCAACCAAATTTTTATTTTTTAAATTAAATTTTTAATTTCTAAAAGACCTGGACGGGCTGTTTTGGCGCCGGGTCGACCCGCCCATTGCTACAGTACATTTTCCCGAGACTTCGGCTGTTTTAGGGTATTTTTGACGAATTTTTTAGCCAAAAATTTGACTATAAGTGTATAAAAATAATTTTGTATTCTTATAGTATTATAAGTTAATTAAGTGGCTATGAAAAGAAATTCGTAGAAAACGATTCCAAAATAATATTAAAAAATCAAATACCCATGTCTATACATTTTGTCAAATATGCTTGGCCTAAAAATCAAAATTCAGTATTAAATAATTTTATAATATTTTTAAATGTTAATACTACTAGTGTGCCTCATAATCTCAAAGTTTGGACATATCAAATTCAAGAAAAATAAAAAGAAATTCAATTATAAAAAATCTTGCGCATGTCTCAAAATTCCTTGAAGTATGTCATGACCTCAAGGTCCTTACAGACCATTATTTTAGACATCTAAAATACATGGCTTGATTTAATTAATTATTAACAATTTTACTTAAAATCAAGCCCAAATAAAATATACACATTTATGCTTGACTCATCAAACACAAGGGTGTAACACATTCATATAGAATCATGGCACGATGGTGTTCTAAGTAATCTCACAATAGAATTCATAACAATCTCTTCTTATTTTCACTTTAAATTTGGTAACGATTATAATGATCCATTAGACTTTTTTATTTTTTCTTTTGACTTATTAGCAACATGTCTTAACTTACTCTAATATATCTTTATGCCAAGCCATAATATCATTGATTACATTTTTTGAACATTTTATTCTCTCTTGGCTGTATAAAATATCTAGAATTATGTGCTTTATTGAGCAACATTTGCCTTAAGCATTGCTGATTAGAAATACACAATCTCAACTTCTAAATGAAAACTTCTATCTTATTAATCCTAGACTAGTTACAACTCTAAAATCCACATTGCCAAGTGTAACTCATAGTTAGGATTAAAAGTAATACAATTTTATTCCTTAAATATAAGAATTATGTGTTAATATAAATTCTCAATTTCTAAAACATAAATATCATCTTAAGTTTCCTAATTTGTGAAAATGCATGCCACTTAGGATCCTTTTCCATCAAAATTGGGTCAAATAGAGCATGCTTGGTCAACCCAACTTTATGATTAGTTGGCCTTTTCTTAAGCATGAACAAAACATAAGTAGTCAAGTCAACTGATTTAGCATGCACATAATTTAATAAAATTAACAGAAAAGCACATACCTTGATTGGCCATGTCTTATCTGGGCTAGCTAGAAAGTAAGAAGTCTTACGGGTATATATCTTATTTTGATATCATATACTTTGAAACTTTTCTTCCTTGGTATGTCGTCTACTCTGATACCAACCGGTCACGTTGCCATCCACACCCAGTCAAGGGAAAAACATTTAATCTAATTACATTCTCAATTTGTATTTATTTATTATCAATAATAATTAAAATTTTACAACTTTAGAAAACAAACTAACAAAGTTTTATCTATAATCTATTTTTTTCATATACAACATTCAACCTTTACATGTATTATACCATTTTACATTAACTATGCAATAAAATTTATCATTCACATAAACATTTAAACTAAAATAATATTTAGATCACATACCATAACAAATTAGTCCATATAATCTACAAATCCATAAACTACTATGTATTTCACTTTTAAAATATAATAATAGCTAATACTATCAAATCTACATGATACAACATAGTTTACATCACAACTACATTTCAAATCTTACTACTTAGGTTCAAACACTTAACACATACTCATTATATACTCAAATCCTTAGCTCTTCTTGAATCCTTGTGTTAATGTTGTGAATTTGAATATATTTCAATATAAGTATAAGAAATAAACTTCAAAGAAGCTTAATGAAACAATCATAATTAGTAAGAAAATATAAAAATATTTTGTAATAAAATCAAATGTTCATTATGAAAATTAAAAATTATATATTTTATAATAAAATATTATGTTTAAATCTCTATATAAAATATTAATAATGATGAATGAAATATTTTAAAATTTTTTGAATTATAATTTTTTAAAAAATTCAAGCTTCATGTGATAAAAGATTTATTTATTTCTTTTTTTTCTTAGTCCTCGTCATTCTCACGTTTCAATTTTCTTCTATTGTGATTCTAAAAATAAATTTTGTTATTGAAGGCTCAAGATGAGAGTACCTTGTACATAAGTTAAACCACAACCTTTTTTTTCTTTAAATTCTTTTCTAAGTATAAGATGATTAAAATAAAAAGCTCTTTGAAATGATAAGCAAGTGAAGCATTATCCTTATCTCTTTTGTTTGGATGCCCTTAAATAACTCTTCCCAAGCTCTCAAATGGTTCCAAAACTTTCTTTAATGACTTATCAAAACCCAATTAGGTTAGCAATTTTTCACATTGAGAATTGATCTTACTATATGATCAAAGTGATTGTATAAGTACGATGCACAACTAATAATGTCATCTAAGCAATAGCTATGGTTTGAATATTCATTTTCTTTGTACAATTGGATCATATATGATGAGAATATTATACAATATGATTAGAATAAAAATGTACAATATCCAAACTCTAAGATCTTGAAAAAATATTATATGATGTAAGATCATACATTATGATAGATTCTAAGATGAGTTTGTTCTTCCTAATCATAATAAATTATATTCGTACGAAAGTGTATCATATTTCTATAATATAAATCTACCCAATATATAACTAAGTCATATTACAAGTCTCTTAAGTGAAATGATATTGTATAAGTACAAAAGTGATATTGTATTGCACGATTGAAACTACTCAAACATAGCTTAAGTCCTCAAATTTAGTATGTTACTATTAAGAGTATCATATAAAGATGATAAGGACCATTGTATAACATGAAGCTAATTAGCCTTATACCTTTCGATGACTCAACTCACATCACTCAATCTGATTTCTTATATGATCTTCCAATTGAATAAATCATACAAGTATGAAATACAATTTTATAATGTACAAAGATTAGTAATTCTAAACCTTAATAGTTATTTTTCAGATAAACTATTAGCATACTAGTATGATAGGGCTATCATATTGATACAAACAATATCACTTATGTATATACTATAAAAATCCTATGACCAATGCTTTATTCAATTTTATGAAATAGTTAGTCATATTATGTAAAGTTGAGTTTGTATAAGTACGATTAACATTAAAAATATAATCCTTATTCAACTCATTTACTTTTTAATTTTTACTTAATTTAACCTTAATACATAATATAATTTACTAAAAATATAATGATATACGGTAGATAATAAATGCAAAATAAGATATAATGAATGTCTTAAAAAGCTCTTAGGTTTATTAAGAAAATTATTATAAGTTTTGATATTTTAATTATCAAAATAAACAGACTTAATAATGATTTTCTTCTTATATTATTTAAGCTTATGTTTCTTCTAGTGTTTGTTATTATTAACACAAACATTTTCATTGAACTCATTGAGTCTCATGATCAAACTCTTCATATGATTAATCTAATTTTTCTAAAAGTTTATGATCTGAAATCAACACTTAAAAAAGTATTAGTAAATATAACACAATAATTTTATTATTATCAATTAGTACTGTGATGATCAAAAGGTACAACACAAGAAAATAAAGTTAATCATATTATATAATGTGATGATCATACAAGTATGATGTGTAATAGTAACATACAAGAGTTTTTAGAAATTAAATATTTAGAAATAATTAGTAATTACAAAATATTTGAGATTATATAATAATTATTGTGAATGTATGTCATTATAAAAAAATTTAAGGCAAAAGAGGGTGATGTAATCCAATAATATATTTTTATATATATTAAATAATTTTATTTGCATTTCATGATTTTTTATATTAGCAAAGTTTATGACATTTTATTCACTAAGTGATATTTTAATATTTGATTCAGCATAAAATTTATTCAAATATTGGCATTTTATTCTATACAATGGTATTACTTAGTTTACATTAATATAAAAGTTAATTAAAAAAATATGAACATATGTTGATTATGTAATGATACTGATATTTTACATGGCGTAGTAATTTAATTATAAAGAATAATACATAAAGATAACAATTGATTATTGGAGATATTATCCTCTTATTATTAAGATGAAGATGCCTTTATAGGTGATATGATCTCATTTGATAAAGTGAAGATGCTTTAAAAGTAAGGATAACATTATATGTAGATATATTTTGGGCCATTAATACTGTGTACAAGGTGGTTTATTGATAATGCTTTTATTTGGTTGGATGCTAATCAAAATCATATAATTTTTTTTATTTGATCTAGAAGATAATGATTTAGAGAAAAATTCAGTCATATTGAATAAAATATATGAAGAATAAAAAATAAGATAAAACAATGTAAATAATTTATTATGTTTTATTTGATATTATTGGTTTATTCATGATTTATTTTTTTTATTTCATGATTAATGTATCATATAATTATGACATTATTTTATATTATCATTATATTATAATTATTTTGTTTAGTTATCTTATGTTTTTTAAAGTTTTATTAATATTTATATCACAAGCTATACATCTATGATATCAAAAGATGAAGATTTTGATGCTACAAAGAAGCATACTCTTGAGATGTGAGAGTAGGTTGTGTTTTACATGGAGGTGGGATATGTTGTTTATTAGTATTTGGTTTTGTATGCATACAATTCTTTATTTTTATTATATGAATATTTATATATAGTTTTTATAGTTTTAATTTTTTGTTTATTCTAATGCTTTATTTGATTTATATTATTTAGTTTTATAATTTTCTTTTTTTTTGTCTTATTATCAAGTCTTAATTTAGGATTTTTTGTGCCATCAATTATGATTTTGCTTACATTTAAGCTTGATTGTTTTTAGATTAATAAATTTGTTAGATGAGACCCTAAAACTTCCTTGTTGCATCCATACATAATTTACTTAGGAAAACTTTCATGACTAATAATCTAATTACATATATCCATAAAAGGCAAACTTAATAATTATATATATCTAATATGCTTATTACATAAATAAAAAACACATAAAAACAAACAAGACTTTTGAATCTTCATAAAATTAACATTTTGCTTTATTTTTGGTCACTTATAGTGCTTTGATTTGATTTTTTGTCACTAGCCTATGCATTACTTAATACCTATGTATTAGTTGGTACATAGATTTTGTTGTAGTCTTTAGTGGAATATCTTTTATGGTTCTTTAGCTAATGATAACTCTTCCATTGCATTGGTTTCATATGTTAAGTCCATCATTGATGTTAGTGCTACGTCAATATATAAGGATTATTTCCTTCCTAATTGCATAATGATTAGGATTTCAACAGTCATCATCTCTTGAGTTGGAGTATTAATAGTATGATAAAAAAATTTACATCAGAATTAGAGATATCATCTTAATCAGATAAATTATAATTAGACTCAATGTACGTGTATTGACAAATGTTGAAAGAAAAGAGGAAATAATTATTCATATAATAGTGGTTGGAGGGAGTCAAATTTTGTAGGAGGAGGCACCATTATTAATGAAATTGGAAGATCTTCTCTACTCTCTTTAATAATAAGGGACTCATCTTTAGAATAATGAAAGCAATAATGTTCGTAGTCTATCCACATAACGGAATTAGAGATGTGCTTTCCAATCCTACAAGCTTAGAATTGGCCTATATGAAGTATTTTCCAAGTTCCAATTTACAAGGCATCAAGAAATACATATGATTATCACTCAATAAGTAAAATATTTAATCAAGGGTGCATGAATGAATGATACCTATCCCTTTATATCTTTACATTTGATTGACTTGCACATATCTTAATGTACTCAACATCATCTTTAATGAGCAATTCCTCTTCTTTTGTCATATAAGGGATCAAGGAAGCTGTATTTTGTAATTGTAATCATCCCAATAGTACATGTCCTCGACTATTAGTTAACATGTGTTAAAGGCTAATCAAGATTTCATAGTTACAATATGTTTCTTTGGAATATCAATTACTTTTTTTTTATTGATCTTTATGTTATTTTTGAGAAGTTCTTAGCTCTTCTTTAAATATAATAACTACTTTTTATTGTAGATATTGCTATATTTTTTAAAGTTCTCTTTCTCACTAATGCCTTTCAAAATAGTGCTTTTCGCATCAACTTTTAGAGAGAAATATTGTGTTTTATGATTCCATTAAATATTTTTTTATTTCTTCTTGATTGATTTATTGTCAAATGCATGTTCTTGCATATTTTCTTATTTTTATCCTAAAAAAATAATAAAAAAATCAATCTTTACAATAAATCAAATTCTATTTAGAATTTTA
The DNA here is from genome assembly GCA_023846275.1 of Vanilla planifolia. NCBI lineage: Eukaryota > Viridiplantae > Streptophyta > Magnoliopsida > Asparagales > Orchidaceae > Vanilla > Vanilla planifolia. The sequence goes on from CM043877.1 coordinate 5,021,209, forward strand.
ACAATTTTTAAAACAATTCAAAGAAGTAAAAATTGAGTTTATTTTTTTATTTAAAAGTTGAATTTTATTTTATTTAAAACTATTTAGATACGAGGTATCTTTACAATGATCTAGGTGACTTGTTCCTTTTGGATAGGATAATCTTGATGGGGGCATAATTAGCAACTTGCATTATTATTACTTGGAATTTTAAAAAAATATTAAAATCTAAATTAGATAAATGTGTCATCATATTTAAATATATATATTTAAGCAAAGTGAAGATTTCAGTTGGCATTCCTTTTTAGAAAATATATTTTTAAAAATGTTTTTAATATTGTCAAATGGACATTACTATAATACCCCTCAAGCTAATTGAGCGGCGCAAATCAGGAGGGCTATTGCGTCAATTTAAATTACTGAAATTTCTGTAATTTTCATTGATTAAATAATAAAAATGAAAAAGAAATGGGAGGGCCTCTCTTTCAAACTCTCTTCTGCAGACCAGATTTCTTCTCCGTCGCTTAAAGACTACCCGGTCTCTCTCTTCGTCGGTGCTCCTCTCATCTTTCAATCCTCCGTTTGTCTACTTTGTTCTAATTTCATTATTTTTGAATTGGTGCTTAGTTCAATCGATTTACGTCTTCGTCTTGGTTTCAAAGCTCGCCCCTTTCTTTTTTATATCGGCGGCGGCTGATTCCGGTGGAATCTCCTGCGGTCTTGGACAGATCGAGTTCGGAATTTGGAGGACACTGCTGCTGTTTGAAGGCGGATTGGAGTATTTGTTCTTGGTCTTCTATTTTTTGGATATGGTTCCAACATTTGGAAATTAGGGTTTTGAAGTGTCGCCAGCATGCGGAGGGATTCTCGTCACAAGTCGCACCGTTCTCATAAGCATAGTTCAAGAGATGCGAGGGGGCGGTCTGACTCCGAGGATGATGGAAGTTCGAGGGATCGTAGGCAAAGAGAAGACGAAGTGGGCGCCGGTGCTGGGGCTAGGGTTTCAAGAGATGTGGAAGAAGAGAAGAGGAAAGCTTCGTCTTCGGTGCATGCCTCTCAGGAGAAGGAAAGGCATGGCATGGAAAGCGGAGATATCTCAGCAGAGCGTAGTGGGAAGAGAAAGGAAAGAGAGGAAGAGTCCTGTACGCCCGAGAGGTGGAGTGGCGGTGGAAAGGAGGACGTGTTGACCGAAAAGGGTAATAGAAAAGAGGACTTGGGCCTTGTTCATTACCACAAAGCGGAAAAGATTACGCCTGTCACAGTGGAAACGAAGAGTAAGTCAAGTAGGAGGCGAGAGGGTTCACTGGAGAGGTATGCAGATAGTAGTGCTAGGAGTGAGTCTGCAAAGAGGAGATCCGAGAAGGAACATAGCAGAAGAGAGTCAAGGGATGAAAAAGAGAGGGATATGGAGCGTGGTTCAGACCGGGATAAGGAACGGGATCGTGCTACAGAGAGGGAGAAAAAGTCTCAGGATTACCGTCATCGGAGATCTGACGATGCAGAGACCAGGACCCAAAGTTCCAGGAAGTTGGGTGCTGAGGATGAGCGGACAACAAAAAAAGATGCTACTGGTATTTCAACTTTAATGGTTTATTCCTATCTAAATTATATGTCATTATAGCTTTAAAGACTATTGGTGGGATTAAGGTGCTGTTTTGCTTGCTTCTGATTATTTCATTGTCAATTATCTCATTATCACCTTGATCAAACAGCATCGTGTAGGTTGTGTCTTTTGTTAGTAAGCCTTTAACATCACAATGGATTCCTTGATGCAAGTCCTTGTCAATATGCTGTTTGTTGTGGGTCCATGTGTGGATGTATCCATATGTGTGATAATCTTTTTCCCTCCTCCTTTTAGTTGGACATTGTCCTGAAAGATTTTATTCTTTGTATGGATTCTTTATTACATGGTGAAGAGCAACAAAACCTTTATTGGATAGATAGCTTTGGGATTATGTATACTTAAGTGCTTAGTGACATTGATTGATCCTATTGGAGAAATGGTTCTGGATTTTGGAATATTGAATCAGGAAGTGTAATATTTTATAGATTATATCTTGTTTTAGACTAGCGACAATAGTTATCAGATCTAGGCACTCTAAGATGAAGAGTTCTAATTGCACACATATGCTAAAAATTGTATCATGATTAAGAGTACCTTTTTCATTTGACAATCACTCCATTGTTTTAACATTCAAACTAACATCCTTTTCTCATTTTTTCTGTCTGAGCTCTTTTTTATCCAATCTCTTGCTATTAAAACCCAATGACTTTCCACTTCAGTTGCAAGGGGCATGAGCCACTGATGTCTAATATTATTTTCTTTGAATTTTACATTGTACAAAGTTTGTGTCTATGCTGTTAGGTGCGTTATTATTTTATTAATGCAAAATTATTATGCTTTTGCAATATTTTATTTATATGTAAATTAAAAAATAATACTTTTTATTTAAAGAGAAACTTTATTTTATAGATTATTACTTTGTAATTACTTATACAGTTTTGACTTTTTTTTTTTGCATACCTTGATCATTTTATATTGGGTTTGTTTTGGTGTTATTAATGTGCCATTTTTAAGAAGTTATATAAGCGAATGTACATTTAATGTTACATAGATTATATTTATTATTAATTAGTTTATTTGAAGCCCAAGTCCTGGTTAAGCTTTGAGTTAATTTGAATTGAACAGAATGATTTTTTTTTGTAATTTCTTAAGTTTTATGGTGGCATATGTACACTTTGATCTAAGTTCAAGCTTGGGTTTTCTGGATTGGAAATGGTTTTAGTCTACTTGATGTTAGTGATAAACAAAAATGTTACATCTCCCCTTTGCCTAGTCTATGGTATCTAGCATGATGATTGAAGATTTATTGTTTGCATACTATTCAATAGATTGTTCCCCATCTCTTGGAACTATAGAACTATTTTTGCTTTGTAGGGCTTTGTGAAGTGTTTGGGGTTTTGGTTTTTGAGTTTGGCTTGAAATAAATGGAGTTGCCTTGAACTTGATTTGTGGAGATTGGTCACGTTGGATTCAATGCTAGTCTTAATTAACACCTTATTCCAAAAAATAATTTCCATACTTTTGGCTACTTGCAACAGGTTATTTTTAAACATAGCACCATGATGATGCTTTATGCATCAATAAGTATCAGTAGTGCTTCTAAAAAAGATACATGATCTTTTAGTGTAGCATGTCTAGAATAGTTGCTGGGCATCTTTTGTTTGAAGTTTTTTTTTTCTAAGGATAAATCCCAAATTATTGCAGATTTAATAGCTATTTTTGCTTCCTGTGTATTTATGGAGTGTTTCTATGGAAGTTTTTTGCCAATTTAAACAATGAATGTGTGATTTTTGAGTTCAGTTTAATAAGATAACTTAAAATTTTACAGACTTGGGTTGAGCTTGCTTGAATTTTATCTAATGCTGTTTGCAATTAATTTTAAAAAAAAGATCTTCTGGGTTTTAACTCCTTATCTCAAGGGGTTTTAGACCTACAATTGTGATTATGCTTTTTGCCTTATTAAGTTTTGACAAGTCCCTTGCATATTGAATGTACGTTATATTCCTATCCTTCTTGTAATTTGGCTTCTGAAGTGAATCATGAATTTGCATTGGGATTAAATCCTGTTTGTAGCAAAGCTGGGATAAAAGTGCTAGTAAACATCAACAAGTGATCCATTAGTAACAGGTATTTCCATTCTGTTTTTGCGATTCTTAACTTCAACTTGTTTTATGTACTGTTGTTATGCTTTAAACTAGTGCTACTTATCAACCCAAATCTGATTTGATATGTATTAACCTTAATGATTCGTAGGCAGTTTTAACGTGTTTGTGCTGAAATTGAGCTTAATTTGGGCTGTGTAACTCTGCAAAACAAGCAATATACTATATGCAATTTTAGGTCTTCTTTGGTTCTTGTTCAAGTCTATCAAGAAATGCAATGCAAATAAATTACTAAAATTTTTTCATTTTTTATGGCATCTTGGAAAAAAAAAATTCTGTTACCATTTTTGTTCATGACTGGTTCTTAAAAGCATGTCACCTTCTCAATTGTGATGAGATTGATGCTAAAGTTGCACAATGGGATTACTTCATGTGCTGAGCCTGGCCATGTTTAGCTTTAATAAGGTGTAATTGTTGGTGAAGTACTAAGTTGTTGGCCGGATCTATCCTTAAAGCTAGTTTGATTTCGAGTTGGGTCCTAATTTTACTAGTTAACTCAGTTGATGCCCATAACTTCAATTAAACTATGCATCTGTAGTGTGATGAGCTTCCACAGCATGGCTAAGAGGTAGAACATTGTTTGAATTTTCAAATTGTTGATGCAAATATTTTTTAACAAATTTTAATGAAAAAAATGTTCTCTTTTTTTTGGTAATTTTTTATTAACAATTTTTTAAAATATTGTCTGATATTAACATTTTATTGTGCCTCCCATTGGATTTTCTAAGAGCAAAAGTTGCTGACAGAAGTTTTTAGTTTCTTTCTGTGCTCATGAAAAATGGATACAAATTTTTGACTGCTACTTAGTATCGGCAATGGGTCTGAAAGAATATCTAAAAGGGTGAATTTTAGATATTTGCACCTTGTCGAAGTAAGTAACCATGGCATATATGTTTGGAACAGATTCCATTTTGAGAAATTTGAAAAAGCACTATCTCGTTTCTTTTTTCTATACATTAGCCCTTTCTCAACGCATTTATTTAGACGAAGACTCCGTTTTTTCCTCTTTCCGGATAGTAAATCTTTCTCAACTTAAATTTATTATATTGTGTTGTACTTAGTATGAGGTCCAGAGGCTATTTTGGGTGAAGGCATCCCTTTTCTATAATAGAATAATATGACCATTTTGTTTCTCTTTCTCTCTCTCTTTTAAAAGATACTATATAAGATATAGGACTGATTGCAGAACAGAAAAGACTTGTGGAGCACATATTTTTAGAATTGAAGTAGGTTTCGTGCTGATCCTTCATTAATTGTAGTCCTTTGTTTCTAGCATGTATTGGATTATTTCTCTTAGTGTCAACTTGCAAAAAGGAAACTACTCTCTTCATGTTGGTCTAGTTAGAATTTTTTTTTTTTTCTGTTGACATATTGTTTCACATGTTGGTGGATGACTTTTATTTCTGTGCTTGTATTTTGTTATTGGTATTTGACTAATTTAGGTCTGTTTTATTTGTTTTGTTATTTTTTTGTTAAAAAAAATATGATGTTATTCTTGTTGAGATGGATACGAGTTCCTTATACAGTGGGTTGCTTATGATGGTGAAGCGGTCAGAGTATGCAGCTGCAAGCTTGATTTTTTTTTATATTGCGTAGTTTCTGTGCCAATTAAAGTCATTTGGCAGTCTATTTGAAAAAGTTTAGCTTATAAAATGATTTAGCAAATTCATCTTTAGTCATTTTCAGATATATTTCCATTTGACCACAGTTGTTTCAAGATTTCTTTTTCTTCTATTCATCCATTTTTTTTTTATACATTTCTTGTGGTAGTTTTTCTTAGTGGTGGTATGATTTGATTCCAAGCTGTGGTCTAGCTTTTGCAGTGCCAACCTAAGCTTGATTTATAGAATTTATACTTGTAGATTTGTAAATTAGTGCATGTGTATGCTTCTACATAGACACCGTTATACACACAATATTGTTATCTTGTTGAATTTTGAACTAGCTCTATGCAATTAATTTGACTTAATTTGGTTCATTTTGATCTGGGTTTGGCGTATGATACTCTTGTGGCCTGGATTTGAGTTTGGTCCAGGTAGAAATCTTTTCTGTTGACAACCTTTCCAGTTAACTCATAAAAACATGTCTTAGGAGTATTTTGGATATTGTTTTGTTGTTGTGGCATTTATTGATAAATACATTGCTATGGAAGCAAAATATCAGCAAATTGCTCAACACTTACCCTTGGTAGCTTGTATGCAAATGTAGAATATTTTACCTCCAATATAAAGCTTCATATACCATATTTTGCATATAAACAACGTTGTGGTATGTTAGCTTTCTAGAAAAAAAGTGCTGAAATTTCCTTGTTCAGTTTTCTTATCTATGTAGATCTCTCTTCCCCATAAGCTTGCAGGGAATTTGTGGGTTTTAATATAGATGAGGTTTTCTTACTGTATCTTTTAGTTGAAGTTTGTACGAAGTTGAATTATAGAGTTGATGCTCACCTATGACATCTAAAGATATTTTCTAGCTTCGTGTGTGCTTACAGATTCCCTCATTGAGATTCAATTTCCAAATCATGTTTCCACTTTAGACATGCTTATAACTACGCTGTGCTGTTATATATCTGAACCGCAGTAGTGTCTTGTGTGCCATTAATTGTTAAATATTTGATCTACTAGAACATGTGAGTATGATAGTCTGCATTGATCTTATATAATACATAGGAGAAACTCTCTTAATTTGATTCTGCATTGATCTTATATAATACCATAGTAATACGTTTATGGGATTTTTTATTATTTTTTGTAATCATGTGTGTTTCATACATTTTCATACAAAACAATTGTTCTGCAATATAAAAGATATTCTTTTAGTTGGACTACGGGGTAAGAGTTTTTCATGGGTAACAAAGGAAATTTTAACTGAACCGCATGCTATATGCACCCTACTACTATGAAATCATATTATTAACAGTTGTGGAGATGGGAATTTTTATGGTGGGTGTTTGGAAAGCTGGTTTGCATACCATTGAAATATTATGTTGGAGAGGTTGTATGAGTATCTCTGATTGAGTTTCTAGTTGTGAAAATGAAGTTATGTGGTAGGATTATTTGCACAACAAAGTTTAAGATGACGCACCTATAAGTTCAGATGATCGCAGAGTGAAGTGTAGGAGAGATGCCATGGGTTACTTAGCCAGAATGATGGTTGTGTGTTTGCTAAGCTGTCTTTATGAAATTCTAGAGCTTGAAACAAATCTGACAAAATTATTTGTGTTTTCATTAAGATAGACAGCCTATGCTCTCTGCTATGACTATTTTCGGGGACGTTGATAGTTAAGTGTGGATTGATAAATATGTGTTTTTTGGTGAATTTTTGAATTTACTGTGTTGTTGTTGTACAATCTATCTTTTTGATTATTTTCAAGAATGGAGTTAATGGCCAAGAAGTATGGATTGTTAAATTTACTTTTAAGGCAATTTTAGGATTACCTGCGTATAATATGTACCATATTTCCATTGCTGTGCTATTAAGCTCTTTCCCAATCTTGTATAGTTTTGGCTTGTATATTTGATCAGGCTTCATCATACAATTGCTTTTCTAAGTTTGTGGGATTCATTGTTTAACTTCTTTTGATATGTCTTAATCAATGCAGAGTTGGATAAAGATTCAGAGAGGTATTTGACAAAAAGGAGAAGCGGCTCAAACAGTACTGATAAATGGCACGATGATGGTAAAAACAATGATGACAAACGAGTGTCATCTAGGGATGATTTTAAAAATGAAAGCCATAAGGTTGAAGGGCACAAAGATGAGCACTATAAAGATGATAGGTATCGAGAAAAATATTACAGAGATACTGACAGAGATCAAAGGCATCGGGATACAAGGCATAGGGATGAACGCTACTCAAGAGATTATACCAGTGACCGACTTGATAGCAAATCTAAGGATAGAGACAAGCCCCCTGAAAGTTACTCAAAGAAGAGTAAGCTGCATGGGAGTGAACGTGAGGTTAGCCCACATGCTGAAGATTATGGAGCCAAATCAAGGGATTCTAGGGTGCAGAAAAGGTCATATGATGAAAATGATGAGCATGATGGTTTGAAGCAGAAAAGTGCAAAGGAACCTCGTGCTCATGTAGAGAAGAACTCTTCACATTCTAGCAAGTTGGACCATCGATATCAAGGCAAAGATGACACTGCAAATAATCTTCCTAAGAGGTCTGTCAGTCCAAAGGCACGTAGTTCTAAAGATCAAAGCAGGTAATAACATAGTCATTTATTCATTCATCCTCTCTATTAACTGCTTATATAACTTAATTCTTTTGGTTGCAGTTACTTCGGCTCTAATTAACTTTATTGTTATTTATCATTTAACTCCTTCCCTTTTTGTGGGTTGTGCTTGGACCTTTTCAGTTTACTTAGTAATAGCTCGTTATTAGATCCACGTGCTGCATTCAATGTGAAAGCTTGGTTATCTGCTACTTGATGCACTATTGTTGATAAAAATATGCAGTGTGTGTTCTATTGCAAAAATAATCTTTATCAACGAAGATATTCTAGTTTAAAGCATCAATCAAAGATAATAGATGATTTCTGTACTTTAGTTTGGATTGGAAAGAGGGGCTAAAGAGGGTTTCGGCTGAATTAAGTTTGTTTATGTACCACCTTCTCCCTCCCATAGTTATAAATATAACCCTTTTGGCAAAAATAGTCAATAATTTCAGGGTTAGAGTAGGAAGGGAAGCCGTAGTTATAGAAATGAGATTTATCCTTTTGTTAACTTCATTTATTTGGCATATGTTGTTCTATGGGATGTTGGCACAAAATCTCTCAGTTGTTGAGCTTTGCTGTTTTATGCTTCCTTTTTTTTTCTTTTCTAAGTTGTCTTTATGGCATACGTGTTATTTTGTTAAATGGAAATCAAATAATGTTTCTTCTGCTATTAAATAACTTCATCTATTAATCAACGTATCCTCTATTTTGTTGTTCAGGCGTGGCTTAAAACAATCAGAATATGGTCATAAAGAACCTGTCTTAGATGACAGAATACGCCCCACTGAAGAGCGCGATAAAGTTTCAATGGATCACGAGAGAGTTTCCGAGTCTTTTTCCTCAGAAAAGATGAGAGTTAAAGATCGTATGAACTCAGGTGAACTCATTTTTTTTCCTCTTTTCATCACTAATAGTAGATATCCATCATCTCATTGTACAGAAAAACCTTTCTTATCTAAATACTGAAAACATTCCTTATTCCAGATGATCGAGAACATGTTTCTGTTTCCCAGTCACCCTTCAAGCGAAGTGGCCATTTCAGTAGCACCTCGCCAGTTCATATCCCAGCTCAGCCACCTGTTCGCCATAGCATCGAAAGCCCTTCCATTTATGCAGATGAAAGTAGAATTAAATCTGCGGACCGTAGGTCCAATGGTCACAGCAGAAGGATTATTGACCCAAACATCGAAAGAGGACAACAGGGAATGGCTTGGAAAAATGGCCCAACTTGGCCTTCTGCAGTTCCAAATGGCTTCATCCCATTCCAACACGGTCCACCAGCTCATGGGTTTCATTCAGCTTTACAACATTTTCCTCCTCCATCCTTGTTTGGTGCAAGACCATATATAGAGATGAATCAGAGCGGGTTTCCATATATGCATGAATCCGATAGGTTTTCTGGTCATGGCCATCCTTTCGGTTGGCATCCAACAGATGATTCTTGTCCTCCTCAATTACAAGGTTGGGATGCTAATAATCCCCTTTTTGGTGACAAATCAAAGGTTCATGTGAGGCCAGATTGGGACCCTAATAGGCATCTATTGGCTGGACGTGGTTGGGATTTGAACACCGAGATGTGGAAGGGACAAAACCCCAACTTGAATGTTGAATCCTCTGCTGCACATGAGATGGTAGAGAAACCATGGACTTCATTTCCTGGAATGCTGTCCAAGTCCAATGGTGAAGAAGAACATCTCCAGCTTGCACAAGATGGCACAACTCATTTGAAGCAACTTAGTAATTCTCCAGACAATAATTCCCGGGAAACCACTCTCGAGATAGAACATGAAAAGGCTCATCTGCCTGGTAAAACAATCAATGACGACAGGCAGAACTTGTGCAATTACTTGTCAAAAATCGATGTTACGTTCGATCTCGTCCCTCCTGAATTGTGTGAAGAGATCAGGAGTCTTTTATTGCCTTGTAATGTTTCTGACAAGGAGGAGTTAACGGTAGTTTTATACCGAATTAATTTCTCTGATGTATATTTCTTCCATGTTTGCTTGTGTTTTCAGTTTTGGGTTTCTTTTCTTACAGAACAACGGTGTTCAAATTTTAGCCAAAGGGTCAAACTTTGGTTCCCTGCTCCCCAAAACTGCAGATACTGCTTTTAAGGTAAGTTTTAGTTTTTATTCTTAAACTCTGCAAATGTTTGGATGATCTACGTTTCTTACGTCTTGCCTTTTGCAGAGAGCGATGTCGGTGTATTGGAAGCAAAACCATGGAAAGAAAGTTAAGTTTTGTTCGAAGCAGGAGAAAAGTGCTAACCACACGGCTGATATGAATGATTTGAAAACAGTCACTGCTTCAGCTCCTCCTTCGGAGCTTTTACCTGAGAAAGCTGGCCCGTTAGAGGAGGAAGAAGATGGTTTGGCAGCTGATGGGGATATTGAAGAGGTAGGAGACGATGCCGGCGATGAAAAGCTGCAGTCGGATGTTATGTCCGGTGGTGTTGTTCTTATGGAGAGTTCTGAGGCATGTGATGGTGTGATGCCAGATTGTAAGGTAAGCTTAAATCGGATACATAACCCTTCAGAAAGTACACATTAAAACTAATCTCTTAATGTGTTTTGAAATGCATTTGTTAGTGTTAGGGTTATTTGCCTTCCGTGTTCTGATTGCTTATGTTTCTGCCTTTAATAAAACTCTTGCTTATCTACTACCTGGAGCATTTTATGGTTGCTTTTCTTTTGTATTTCCCCTCTTGAAAGGCTGTTTTGAATTGATAATGCTAACTGCTGGGCCTAACAAATTTGCAAAAATTGATAATTTTCATAATGCCATTTGATCCCTTTTTTATATAATTACGATTTGATTGATTTAAATTTAAAAATTTCAAAAAATATTGTGATAATTAGATAATAAATTATGTTAAATTATCTAAAAATTGTTGTATTTTATAATAAATAGGCTTCCTGTTTACTTCTGTTGGGGTCAGGCAAGGGTACGGCAGATTTATGTCTTTGTGGTAGTGAGTGGCTTGTAGGTGAGGTGGGTCTTGTGGGCCTTTGATGAGGGTTGGGTTGATGGAGGTGAGTTCATAGTGGCTTATATTTGATTTGGTTACATTTAAGAAAATTTAGTTTAATTTTTTATAAGAAATTTGATATTTATTGTTATTAATTTTTAATTGTAAGAAAAAAAAAAACAAAAAGGGAAAGCTTAAACTAACATGTGTATTAAGTTTTTTGGTTTTATAGTTTTTTATTTGGTTAACCAAATTGTTTGAGTTGGTTAAATGTAACACTCCTTGTTAAGGGGTGTGTTTAATTGGGCCATCGATTGATACAAACTTGGGTTTGAGTTAGGGCATCCACGGATTTAACCACAACAAAGGCCTATGTCTGACCTTATTATTAGATTAGGCTTATACATTAAAATAACATTTTGTTATTTAATATTTGGGTGAAATATTCTTACAAAATAATACTCACGTAAAATTGTTGGGTTATTTTTATGTTTGATAAGTTGAGTCTTAAATATTTAGTATTTTATTTTAATAGGTTTGTTTAGTATAAAACATGTGTACATATAAAGAATAAGTCATATTTTTGAAGATGGCGTTTAAAAAATTGAAGTTATGCATATCAAATATCAAATTTGAATTATTGTTTTTTTGTTATGAAATAGAATATGAGATTATTGATTACAAGATACATCTCCATTTATCTCACTTCAAAAACTTAACTTAAGCATCCAATTATTTAATAATGTCTTTAATTTAGAAAATGTTTAAGATTTTATTTTTTTAATATTTTCTTGTTCAAATCTTACATAAATCATTCGTTTATTTAAGAAATATATGATTATATTTTTCAATCATTTTTTCCTTAGTAAAATACTACTTGTATATCTTTATTAAATTTTATGTTAGGTTTATTATTAAATCCTGATTACATTAAAAATAATTTTGTTAAATTTTTCATAATTTAAAAAACATTACCACCACATCCCAAGCTTATGCCCAAATACAAAGCTCTCGAGCTGAGCAAAACCTAAAAAGACACACGTAAGCTTTAGGTCAGGAGATAGTTGGAATGAAATCTGGTCGAGCCCTATCTTGGGCTTTGCATTCTGAACCTGGCTAGAGGGCAAAGAAAGGATAAAGTTAGGCAGATATAGAATTAATTGTGCATATGGGTCAGGTCGGACCCATACCCGAAACATAACTTGTACAAGCACGCCTAGGTGATGAAATCTTGAGCGCACAAGTGGGTGCTAGTTCTAATTAGGCTCGATATTAGTCCCACACGAATGTTTATAAAGCCCAAATCCTTTTCCTTACAATGTGGGACTAGTCCTTGGTGCCTGTTTGCTTCCAAAATCGGGAGCAACTTAGTGCCGTCCGATCACGCATTTTCGCAATCGCATGGTGTTCTCCTTTGCTTTTATTAAACAATGATTATCATCCATTCCATCATCTGTTCCATCTCCAGAACTAACGGTGATTATTGATTTTGTCAATTTCATATGATTTATCCTTAGATTTGATGGCATCAGCTTCATCCTAATCTATTGAACATTTAGAATTCTTTCTATCTTATCCTTAAATCATGCAGCTCTTAATGATTGGTTTTAATCTTACTATTGAGATCTACTCTGACTTTATTGTTGTTGAATCGAACGATCCATAACTCATCCAATATGATCAGATGGCCTAGAACAAATTCGTCTTGATTGGACCATTCATAACTCATCCACATTTACAACATTAGATATAATGATCTGCATCGCCTTTGATTTGACCCAACGGCTCTGGTCCATCTTACATAATGGCTAATTCACTAGACATGTTAGCCGTTTTGAAACAAAATATTTTAACTTCTTTGGAAAAGCTTTTTAAACTGTGTAACATTTTTTTAAATAGTTTTTCCTTCACTTTCTAATGATTTTGACCAAAAGTCTTTAATAAACATCTAAGTATTGTGAATGAAATGACTAATAAATATGAATAAGACAATAACATCTCAAAGAAAGGCTGCAACATATTCTATTTGTATAAATTTCTCTTAATAGTATCTATGATTTCTGCATACTTGAAACTCTAAATTCTTTCAACTAAGCCTAATTCTCTAAGCTTTTATTTTTTTTAATTCTCTTCATAATTTTGAGCTTTTTGTACCTTTTCATATTCATCAATAAGCATAGAAAAATTTATACTTTTTTATTGAATTTTTTTTGCTGTACTTTTTTTTTCTTTTGACTTGGGTGGCCTAACATTTGTGAAAGCTTATGTTTGGTTTGATCTCATAAAAAAGTGAGTTGGGGTTGAGCTCGTAAAATCCCGAGTTATAGTTGAACCCGCAAAATCTAGTAGATAGGAGGTGAATTGTAAGGAAAAACCTCAAGTTGTAATTGTTTTTACTAATGAAGGGTTTTACGACTTCAGTTGGGGATGGATGTAAGTTTTAATTTGAATTGAATCACTTAAAAATCGGTGTATCATTTTAACTTTTATTTTCATTTTTCTTAGTCATAAAAATTATAACTTAATATATTTATTAATCAAAGTTTCTATAAACATAAAATTATTTTTATAAAAAAATATTTAGAAAATAAGTACAATAAAAAATAACAAATTTTTTAATCTCAAAATTCACCCCCTTTTATGTGATTCATATACTCGTTTTCACTTCAATAAGAATCGAAGTGAGTTTCCTGCATAAAGCGAGTAAAATCGCTAAGTTGATCCTCTATCTGTGTGCATAAATTAATTATGTCATTAATTTTTAATTATTTTCTAATTTTAATTATTTTATTAATATCAATTTTAATATTATAATTTTTATTTTATAATCAAATTGCTTGATTTTGTTAATGTCCTTATTTTATCTAATTATTTAAGGATGATATTACTTATAGTTAACAATTGTGAAACTTTAAGAGAAGGATTTTCATGTCATCCATTATTTAAAACAAAGAAAATTTTATTCTAAAAAATATATTTAGAAATTTTATTCAAAAAATGATGATGATATGTGGGATCTTTTTATTCATTTTTTTGTACTTCCCAAAGACAGGACTAATAAATCAATAATGTTAATTCAATTAAATGTTAAAAGAATGAATTATTTATTTTATGTATTGTCTCAAAAAATTGGTGTGAGAGTTTGTATTGTTACAACTTGTTTTGAGATGATGTAGGGATTAGATAGGTTGTATGGTGAGAATGAATCTTAAGATATTGGTGATGATAAGAAGAAGATGAACCATAAAAAGAAAAAAGAGAAGAAGAGAACGAAGAAGAAACTCAATTTAGAGATGAATTATAGAGGTAAACTTGTATCAAGTACTTCTAATTTTAGCCATGAGTCTATTTTTGAATCTTTTGCTGAAATATCAAATTCTTTTGGCAAATTAGTTATTAAATATAAAACTATAATGAACATGTATGGTGATTTTAAGAAAGTTTATGCAAAATATTAATTTGGAATATTTGAATTGCATGAACAATGTGATACTTTTAAAGAGAAAAAATATTTCTTTAACTAATCAAGTTTATGCTTATCTTTATAATATTTCATGCTTGAAAGCTTTGAATAAAGAATGTGAAAATGAAATGTTCAAATATATTACATATAATGATGCTTTAAAGTTAGAGAATGATAAGTTAAGCGAAGAAAATTCTTTTTCGATAAAAAAAATAAGAGAAATTTGATTTACTTGAAAAAAATACATGATCTAAAGTCAAAATATGTTAGTTTATTTTCTCATATATTTATTTATAATCATTCATTTGTACCTTCATATATTACTTCATTTAATTATATAAGAAAGAGTAATGTTTACTTGAATAATTTACATGTGCTTAAATATGTTTCAACTTACAACCATGTAATAAAATAATTTATATTTGCATGATAATTACAGATTAAAAAAATATATATTTCGGGTGGTTCGACCATAACAAAGGCCTACGTCCACCTGTAGTTTTAGACTAGGCTTATACATTAAAACAAGCTTTTGTCACATGATGAGTAGTTGAACAATCCTCCCAAAACATTGATTACATAATTCAATTTAGCCCAAAGAGCTTATAAATGTAGCCAACAATGGCCTCAAAAACACAAGCAACCTAACAACAAACGACTCAAAATTGCATCTTTAATAATGAAATGTTTGTACATATATCTTATAACCAAAGCAATATCTTTAGGTGGCACGGCTTCAAGAAGCAAGAGTAAAGATATTACCAATAGAGAAGCAATGAAATGATAAAATCCCTTGTGAGTATGATTCAACAATATGATCTTCACGAAGCTTTTAGTATCAAGTTTTGAAAGTTTTGTTTGAAGTTAAGCATTGTTAGCCCTTAAGAGTTATTGTAATATCTTGATTAACCCTCTCTCAAATGAAAAACTTGCTATCTAAACTCCTAAATTGATTAAATACAAATTTAGAAACTCCAATGACTCACAATTATGTTTCCAAAGTGATTAACAAGTCATTAGATGTCTCAAGTTACGTTTTTAATTTGAATATCAGAATATACATAAGTGATAAGTGAATAAGTCTAATCGCCTAGCAACACTCTCATACAACTTATGTGTTATAGTTACCTAAAGTATGTTGTAAAAGTATAATATAGGTCATTATATTATATGATGCATGTTCTTTATACACTTAAAAACTATCTTAGGTTTTTAAAACTTCATGGAGGATGATTGTGGGATTGTACAAGTATGATACCTTTATTATATATGTTAGTTAAGGATTGTATACATTGCATAAGTGGATTGTCATTGAATGATAAATTTTTTTCTCAAACTACATCATTTTTGGGTTTTTAGATACTTTTTATGAGTACAATAACAGGATCATATCACTATAAAAGTATTCTCTTAGAGTATTGACTTTATATATGTGTGATATTGTCATCATATTTGTATAAAACTATATTAGTTAACTTATACTACATACCATACACCTACGATATTGGATCGTATTAGAATGATGCCTTTTATATATAGTTTTTACTTAAGTTATTCTAAGGTTCTATGAATAAAATGGTTCATATATTTCTAACATAATTTATTGTATTTGAATACATATAACAAGGCATAGTTTGATGCACAACTAGTGATGTAGGATTGAAGAAATTTGCTTAGTTAGAAAATTCGTGGCTGATGCACAACAAAGAGCAGAGTCGTCTCCCTAAGGGACACACATCCTAGATACGAAGAGGGTTGAACGCAAAGGGGCACCAACCAATGAATCTTAACTAAACTAGGATCGATAGCGGCTAAGAAGTCGCTAAATCGATTACGGCTACACACTTTCAAACACTCAGAAATGGGGAGTACTTAGATTGGTTAAGTACCAGTTGAAACTTAAATATAATTTATAATAGAAGTTGCACTTCGTAGAATGAAAATATATTGACGACAAATTAATAATCTAGGAATTGGAAATTACTTGTAAAAAAGGAAGACGAGGAAAACGAAAACTTCAACTTGAAGATGGTTGAGCGGTGAAGGAAGATGATAGACTGGAGTGGCGTCTCACCACTTGGACCTCGCGTCCCTCCTCCCAGTATCAGAGCTTTGACGAGTCGACACGCCAAAGACACTCAGAGCACTCACGAACTCAGAATGGAAGCAAAGAACACTCAAAAAGTTTTCATTAACTGTATATCCTTACAATAGAAGAGGACTTCCCCTTATAAAGGAATCCATAAGGGTACAAAAGACATTTGACTCATAATATGGGAATACTAAAGGACACATGGGTAAATTAAAAGGCACCTAAAAATAGATTCTTAAAATTCTGAGAAAATTAATGAAAATTCATGTATTTATCCCTAATTTCGGATGGTTGGAGGCGTGGCGACGTTTCGGCGGCGGCGGCGGCGGTGCGGTCGGCGCGGGCTGGCGTTACTCGGCCCGGGCTGGCGTGGGTCGGCGCGGCTGGCGTTACTCGGCGCGGGCTGGCGTTACTCGGCGCGGGCTGGCGTGGGTCGGCGCGGGTCACAGTTCGTGAGTCTAGTGTGGGTCGGCGCGGTCTGACGTGGGTCGACGCGGGCTGGCGTGGGTCAGCGCGGGTCATCTGGATGGCTGGAGGCGCGGCGACGGCGGAGGTTGCGGTGGAGGCGGTTTTCGGCGGCAGGAATTTAGATTTTGGCCTTGTTTTTTTGTATAAGACCTGGTCCTTGGTTGTCGAAAGTCCTTCTCGAACATGATGTCCTCATCAACTAGTTTATAAGCATTACCACATATGATCAAGAAATACTCAATCTACCTAAGTGAAAATGAAGGTCGTACTAGTATGATGAGGCTATTATATAGAACATATAATACTAACTTGACATAAGACAAAGCTAGAATGTAGATCGTATGAGTACGATGTGGAATATCACATTGGACAATCACTATGTAGATTATAATTGGAGCTCTGTGACAAATGTATTTCAAGGCATTCAAGTTTAATGCTAATCTTAATACATATTTAACTATTTAGACCATATATTTTTAGTGTTACTTAGCAATTTTTTTATTCTTGCTTCATGAGAAGGAGTGATAAATTAGGAACATGGATGAGTTTAGATGCCACAATTTTATGTACCACAAGTGAAAGTTTACATAAATTTTAGCAATTTAGAAATTCTAAATGCAAATAAAGATTAGTCATAATGGTTATCACACCATTAATAATACATTTCTTTATGGGTTTATCATGCCTCATTTTTGTAGAATATTTTTTCTAGGTGCAACCAGACCTATGCACTAAATATATTTAGTTAACCACCTTTTACTAATCGAACTTGAAATTCAAATTGGGTCTTCTGATCTCCCAATCTGATTATCGAGCTCATGACATGTTGCCCAAAATGAACCATGTCCCTACTCCAATTGATTACTCAATTGAGTCAATAATTTGGTTCACTCCTAGCTTAATAATAGGTCAAGTATTAGAGTATGTATATGATACCAAAGCAACCCATAACATACAAATTCTCATGTCCACATAATATATAATATACATAAATAATCGCAACATTCAAACCATGATTATCATAACTAAATAAATGATAAAAACTACAACCAAATAAAATGTTCTATATATACAAAGTTTAATATAAAAGATCTCGTATAGTCTAATGTCCAACATAAAACATCAATGTTGAGAATAGGTAAGACTAAAACTAGAACATTACTAAATTATGATTGAAAAATAATACATAATGATAATAACTTTGATGCCCTCTCTCTAATGTAATATTAGTTACTAATTCTCTGCACCTATAGATGATATGATGTAATGTCTTGCATATCACGTAGAGGTTTTACTTGAATACATACTAGTTTTATTTGCACTCAAAATCATATTAAGATTGGCTCATTTCTAAATAATCTCTATAATCATTGTCATAATAGTGGCCAATTATAACCAATCCTTTGTTTATTATACATTTTAGTTTGTTTTTTATTAGTTCGTCACATTATTTGTATCTCCACTTTATTTTGAGTTGTTGAAAGGTCAATTGGTAGTTTTTAGGTATTCTCTCTTAAAAAAATTTAGAACATCCCTACAATAGTTCTATTAGTGCAAACTTTGGTTGAATAAAATTTAGTTTTTGGGATGTTTCCATCACTTGTCAACATTGCTCCATCGCGTGGATATGTCGCTTGATTAACTTATATGGCCAGTCCACGTGGTCTGCTCAGCCTACATTGATCCGTCGAACTTTGTTGATCCGCTTGACCTATACAAACTTATCAACCCATATCGTTTAGTGCTATCCGCTCTCACCAACATCAACCTATGATTCATGAACCCGTGTTGACTCATGAACTCATGCTAACTCGCTCTGATATACTCTGATTAGGGCCGACTTGCGAACCAAACTTGAGGCATCACTATGCCTCTTTGCCCACACCATACTGATCCAACGATATGATTTTAGAGGTGCTTTGGTAAGGTGAGCAAGAGGCTCAAAAAAGGAGATCTTGACTCATTATTTAGTATCGATATGAGCCTCAAATTACTAAGAAAGTGCATAACCCATTTATTTTACTTTTTAAAAAAAATTAATTATCACATCTAACTTTCTAGTTTGTGTAAGTGAATGTGTGATTTTCTTATTTGACATACTAGGAACTCTACTTATCTGTATACCTTACTACTTCACTACCAATATAAGTACTTTGAGAAGTTGTTAAACTATTTTTCTTTTAAGTTGAGATCATTTGTGTTAAAGATTAGTACAAGTTCTTGGCTTCCAAAAAAATTCTTACTTTCTTGGTAATCTTAGAATTTTTTATTCTAAATCTATTACACCTTATGTTATCCTTTATATAGATGTATTCTTTGAACCTAAGTATTTTTTAATTACTAAGGAGCCAAAGATATATTTTTAGCATGTCATCTTACATTATGATATAAGGGAGATGAGCCATGATCAATATAAATCTTCATGTTTTACTAATAAAACATATATGTTAAAATTTAGTAGTAAAGTATGATCATCAGTATATCAGAGGAATCAAATATCACAGCTTACCAAGTTGATCTAATACATAAAATCATAATTGTCAACCTTATCACAAGTCTATTAAGACTAAACAAGTCTCAATAGTCATAATCAATCCCTATGATCCTCCAATAATTCACCACTCTCTTTATACCCATGAGATACTTGGTGCAAGTTTGGCACTCCTATCTCATCACAAAATATAATAGTCCATAACCTGAGTTAGCCAATCACATGAACTATACACTATAGGGATATAAGAGTCCTTATCAACCACATAAAACTATAACAAGCAATTTGACACATCTATGGTCTCTTGTATTACTTCTATAATGGTGCTTAACCAACTTAAAATCATTTAAACATGATTTGATAGTCCCAACTTGAACTTTGTTAATCATATGTACCACTCTATAGGGCTCAAGAGCTCCTATCCCACTTGGTGCTCAACATAATAAGCTCAAGCATACCATCAATTTCTCGTGATGTCCTAATAATCGGGTATGCAACATCCATACTTGGAGGAAATCTTACCATCTAATATATTTGATCCATCTTGCTCTGGTTAAGAAGTCCATCAATTAAGGTCCATTACATCCTAATATATGTTATCATCGATTAGATTTTCTTACTCAACATTAGTATGGTTTTACTTGCATTTATAAAGGTTACCTAATCATAATATCTCATCTAAGATTTCTTTAAAATCTTAATCCATTAACCAACTATTTGGGTCTCCTCAAATCCCTCTTATACTATCTGAACTAACCTAGGATATCTATTAACCTTAATTTTCTCATCTAGGGCATCTTTCTCGATCACATTTCGTATATTTATTTCTAATCTAAGAGTCTTATTAGATTCTTTTAGTTTATTTGAATACTTATTTAAGTTATAAATCCACAACTCAAACTATTTAAGTCATAGTATTTGATCTTTAACCTAGATTCACATAGGTTTTAGCAGTGTTTCTTTTTTATCTCATAGGACAATCCATCACTTAAGATCCTAATTATGGGCTACTCATGATCTCACCCATCAAATCAAACCAGGCCATGCTTTAGCCAAAATCCATATGATTATTGGTCTATTAGCTGAGTTTAACACCATTCTTAAGGATAAGACTATGACCTTTATTTGAATAAACCCTTAACCAAGGTCTAATCAAGAGCTTTATTAAATGATGACCTCATTTTAAGTGTGCTTAAAGTCTCACCAAGTACATATTATTTGAATCTTAAGGCTTGCTTCATGTAAAACCTTAATGCTTAAAAACTGTATTTAGCTAATCTCTAAGTTATTCTTAACCTTATTTGACGTCTTTTTAAGTTCTAAATTACCTTCAATAACCTTATCTAAGGTTCTTGAGTTTTTTTTATCTTAACTTATGTTCAAATTTCAAAACTAAGATATTTAAATTTTGATTCTTAAAAATTCAAATTTCAAATCTAGGACATTAAAATTTCAAATTTAAGACTTGATTTTCAAATCATCCATATTCTAATTCCTAAAATTTAGGTTCACTTGATCAATCCAATAATTCCATAAGTCTAGTCTAAGCCAACTATGCTTATTAGCTAGATTGGGTTTTTTCTTAATTTCTTACTCTTACTCAACCAAACCAAAAGCTTTTTGTTGCACTTAACCGAGAGCCCCTCAAGGCTCCCCACAAGAAAATCCAAGAGCCTACTTACTTTGAAAGCCATTTAAGATCCCTTTCTAAGTCTTTCTTTGCATTACATGTTTATGGCCAAGCTTTGCATTGAACCCCTTGGACCAACCTAAAGCTACCAACCTCTTTTTAGCAACTTAAATGTCCATTTAGGATTGACTTTTAAGTAAGAAAAAAATTTATAATTCTAAGACAATGATTAATAGCAAAACCTAGAGTACTTATCTTAATGTCTTTAAGTTAAACTCTTCCTCTAACCAAACTTAATCAAGATCATCACTAACTTCAACCTTCTTTTAGGGCTTAATTAAGACTCCTATGCCCTCCTTACATGGAACCTGAGAGCTCTTTCTTATCGTAAAGCTATCCAAGGTCTCTTTTAAAATCTTTTCATTCATTACAAACCTATGGTCAAACCCTTCTACTCAACCTCAATACATAACTTGAGAGGCATTTAGCCCCAATTTGGTTGTGAAATTCAGTTCTAGGTTTGGTTTTGTTTAGAAGAATTTTTTTTGAAGTCACATTAAGACTTATGCTATAGTTAAAGAAGAGCATGCATAAGTTTCTATATTAGGTTTTCTTAATTAATTGCAATTATTCCTAGCTAAATTCTACACCATAATGTGTAATAACTTGAATTCCTTTAAATTCCCCATAAATTACTTGGTTTCATCATTTCCTTGACCTTATCACTGAATTTGGTATGAGTTTGCCCTTGCAAACCACCTTCCATCAGCACTTTGCTTCCTAAATCAACCACTTGGATTGTGCCAATCACCCTTAATTGCCTTCATGAATCCTGATACATCATTGTTTCCTTAAGTTTTTCACATTTTAATCTTTTTGTCATCTTTGTTGATTGATTTTCTTCTCCTTTGTTGACATGCTATGATTTATGAGTATGTCCCTTGATGCTATTAGTTTCATATGAAACATTTAATTTTATGTTTTATGAACTTAATTTGAAAATAAAAAGGAAATAGAAATGCTTAGTAAGAACTAAGGTTGACGAAATTGGATTTGGCAAGATTTTGAAAAGTGAGCCAATAATGATTGTTGTAAGAGCTAGCTTGTTATCCAATAACGTCTCCAAAAGTTGGACTATTATCCAAAATAAAATGTCTCTAGAAGTAGTGCAAATTGAGTCATTGTTAGAATAATATAGAATATTATGTTTCAAATAAGCCCCCCTTTAATTTGGAAAATACGAAAAAGGCCTAACTTTATTTTGAACAAGAAGTGAAAAAAGAAATGTGAAAAGACGTGAAAAATAGTTGAAAGAAATTTGTAGGTTTTATTAAAAGAGAAGAATAGTTTTTTTAAGTGAATTCAAAAGAAAAAAATAGTCTTTTTTGTATCACATCTTATTCATATTCTTATTGTATGATATTGACATAGTATGAGGCTTGACTTAAAAATTATTTTTTTTTACTTTCATGTTGCATTGTTTTGCTAATGTGCGAGTGATGGTTGACTCGGGCAGTTTATATCCTAACATTTAGGTCTAAATGATACACAATATGGGACTCTAAGAGAGTAATGAGAGGGATGAATAATCTTACTTAGTAGTTGGACATCTTTTTATTATAACATTTAAGAAACTATTATAAATCATTTTACATTTCGTTAGCATAGATTTGCATTTTTTAGCATGACATAATACTTGTTTAGTTTAGTATTGTAGTAGTAATGTGAGAAGTCTTGTTTAATGGAATGTGAAGCATTTTCAAATATTATTTTTTAGTATAATTTTCTAATGTAAAAGTTTATAATGCTTTTGCAATGCATTTAAAATATGAGTTTGGAAATTGCTTGTTTATTATCAAAATAATGTTTTCAAAACTAAGAAGAAACATGGAATCTAACTCGAGAAAGGTAGAAGAGGGATGCAAAATTAGTGTTATCAAATAGTTGAAGTTACAGAGTGGAGAATCTTTAGAAAATAAACAACACAAGATATCAAACTATTAAAGAATTCAACATAAATGCAAAACTAGATTGGAAATGTCTAAGAAGACATTTTAGACATATTTATAACTTAGGATGTAATATCTAGAAAGAATCGAAAAACCTTGGTTGTAAGAATGGTAAATATTTTGGAAGAGAACACATTTGTTGCACCACTAATTGACATTTTTAGTTACTTGTTTTATCTGTAAAATGAATCAAGATAGAACATAGAAAGTTTTTAGAAATAAATTATTTTAAATAGTATATTCATATAATATAATAAGCCTATCATGTAGTACGATATATGTAGGAAATTAAAGCATGAACTAGAATAGAGATGCATCCATTTACTTTTGAATCATTATAAAAACCCCATTCTTCTCTTTTAAGAAATGTCATGAAATATCTTAACTCTTTTTTAAAGTATTTTCTCATTTCATCTTCAATTATTATTCAAAGTAATTACAAGTTTATTTCATATTTTTCAAATCAAATGGAATGTATTTGAAACATATTATCCCTAGTGATAGCACTTTTGGCACTACTTCTAGAGAAATATTATTTTGGATAATAGTCTTACTTTTGGAGACATTATTTTGGATAACTATCTAACCTGTTAAAATAATCATTGTTGGTTCACTTTTAAAAACATACCTAGCCTTATTTCACCAACCTTATTTTTTACTCCATTTTTTCCTCTTTTTCTTTTCAAATAAAGTTAATAAAAAATAAAATTAAATATTTCTTATGAAACTAATATAATCAATGTAACATACTCATAGAACATTAGATCTTATATATATACAAAAAATATCAATCATCTTCAAACTTTTTTATAATGCAAACCATTCTTAATATGGCCTTAAAGCAAGCACTTCAACAATGCTTCAAGCACACACAATCATCATACAAAATTTACATATCTTAAGTTTGTTTATAGTGGTCTCTTTAAGGATTGGATCTTAAAATTTGTGCCTTACTAAAAATTATTTCTTCTTTTCTTGGTTATTGCAATACTAGTATAGTACCTTTCTCCCATTTTTCTTGATTCTTGCACAAATGCTCTTGGTTCTTCTTTAAAACATTGGTGCCACCCCTCTTCTATCACTTTATCTTAAATCTAGCCAATGATTATAGCAATTTTCCACAAATTTTTTAAAATGTTCCTGCAACTAACAATCACTTCT
Source organism: Vanilla planifolia (assembly GCA_023846275.1). Taxonomy (NCBI): domain Eukaryota; kingdom Viridiplantae; phylum Streptophyta; class Magnoliopsida; order Asparagales; family Orchidaceae; genus Vanilla; species Vanilla planifolia. Next base: position 5,045,419 of record CM043877.1, read on the forward strand.
TTTCTAAATTCTTAAGCATCAAGATTGCTTCCTGACCCGTTAGCTCCCTCCAAGTGATTACATCCTTGTGAAGACCATGGATGAATCCTCACCTTCTTGTCCTTTGTAGTTCCAATGATTTCTTACTATTGTTCTTTCTTGGAATACTCCATTGGTGTGAGGTTATGAAAAATTAGGATTTTTGTTACTATCAAAATTTTATTTAATTAAACATATGATTTTTTAATATTTCTTACATTTTTTAATTTATTTAATTCCAAACATTTGCTAACTAGATTAATTTGATTCAACTTGATAAGAACTACTAACCATTAAAATTAAATATTTTTTCAATAGCATTTAGTATTTTTTATATTTTTGCAACCTTATAATACTAAAAAATAATATATTTTTTTTCTTTAAATCTACTTTGATTCTTAAATCTATGCTCAATGCACCTCCATATTTTTTAAACTATATGTCCTGATAAACTTTCATAACATTTTAAGAGTATTTAATATATATATTTAATTTTAATAATTTTTTAAGCTCTTAAATCCTTGATAACCCAAAATTCTCTATTATACTACTAAAACAATTTTGATTTTTTTCAGCTAGATATTGTTAGATTTTAAGCAATTTGAACATCTGATTTCTCACTTCACCTCCCTCCATGGAGGTGTAACACCTCTTTTTTAGTTATATGTAATTTTTTGAAAAAATATATTATAATTTCTAAAATTATACAAAAATTTCCTAAAAATTTAAATAATTCAAAATAAATATTAATCTTAAGTTTTATTATAGTTGAGACTCCAAATTTTTTTTGTAAGATCTCTTATCAATTCTAAGATCACTATTTTTTGTTAATTTAAATAACTATTAATTCAAAAATCCTCAAATTAATTATTTAAATTATTCCTATTCTTAGGATATTACAATTCTTCCTCATAAGAATTTTTTCTTTAAAACTTAGAAGAAGAACGTATAGTTTTAGCTCTAATTTTCAAACAAATCTTGTTAATCCATTAAATTTTATTGATCTTTAATTTTTTTTGTTTTCCTTTCCCTTAGTTCCTTAATGCTCCTTGCTACAATTCTAACTTGTTTTTTCTCATGATCTATATCAAATGTTCTTCTTTAGTGCTTGAAATAGTTTACATTCATGATTATTTTATTTTGTTCTTTGAGCTTAGTGTTGTCAGCTCTTTTAGGTTATTGGGTACTTTTGCCCCCTTTCAACACAATGTAAGGGTTTTTCTAACTCACTTTTATAAAAGTTACCTAATGTTTTGTGATTGGGGTTAGAAATAGATATGGTGTTTGGGACTAAGTCACCAAAAAAAGTTTTTGTACTTATTTTATTGTTCTTCTCACATAATAAGCTTTCAATTCTAAGTAAGAGCATTAAAGAAAAATTCAAGAGTAATTTTATTAAAAGACTTCTGTATAATTTATACTTTTACTCTTGGTTTATTGATTTTATAAAAGTTCTTTTCCACCTTTTTAATAGACACCCTAACAGGCCATTTCTAACAATTGGCATCATTAAAGGCTGTTTTTAGAATCTAAAAATTCTCTAAATATCTTTGTGATGTCTCACACAGTTGTAGATTTATATCCAACTTTGTTGAGGGCATCTCTTCTTGTTGTCCTCCTTTATTTCAACATAGATTTTATTCTCTTTGGAAAAATAGAATATAAGTTTTTATTGAATCATAAGATATAGAATTATAGGATATTATAGAAAATCTATTTACATTTCTTTTCAAAAAGAAAGGTAATGTGCTTATTAAAAAGTTAATAAGGGAAATATCGCTAAAAGAAAAACAAAAGAGTTTAACTTAATTTTTTGCATTAAATTTCATTCATTGTTGTCTATCAAACATTGACTTTGAATGAATTATAAATTTAAATGTTTTTCATGACATTTGGTATGAATTGTAGAATTTTTATAATAATAATGAGAATCATTACACAACCTACCATGTGGATGGAAAGGCTATGGAAAGCAAGCCTACAAATTCATGTCTAGGGGACACGAAGGACAAATCCAAAAGGAAGAAAAATAAGAAAAGAATGAAGAAGGAAACAAAAGACACTTGGAGTGGGTCTTAAAAAGAAAATTTAAATGAAGAGCCAATTTTACTTGTGGCAAGGAGCCACTTTGTCATATAGCAACACTTGAAGAAACCATATAAGAGAATAATAAGGTAAGTCTTCCATCCTTGTAGGAATTACAAAAAAAATCGATTGATTTAATTGTTGTATTTAAATAGCCAGCTAAGAAGCAAAAAAAGCTTGAAAAGCATTCTAATCATCTTGGCTTATGTGAGTGATGTTTGCACTTATCATTCATGCACTTCATGATCTTTATGCTTATGTTTAATTGCTCGTTCCTATCCTCCATCAGTGAGTATTTAAATGAGAAAAGTGAAAAGAATTTTTTCGAATTTAAATCAACTAGAATGAACTTCCATAATTATTAATGAAAATATAAGAAACAAAATTAATTTTCATCATTTCAAAAAATTGCATTTACATTGTAATTCTTCAAATCACATTCACAACAATGTTGCATATCAAAACATTAAATTCATACATTTTGGATATATAGAAGGTTTTCAAAATACATCTTTAACTTTCCATTATTGCATGAGAAAAAGACATTTTTAAAGATTACAAGATTAAAGCCAATGTTAATTCTAGGTGTCCTTCACTTATTTCGGTGACAAAGAATGATACACTTAGTAATGATAAATTTATTAACTATAGGTTGGTTATACCCAAATCTATTTGGGTTCCAAAAACTAATGATTAAGATTTATACTTATGTGCATTCTTCCACTAATGTGATAAAAATGGTGGAGAACTTTAAGAAGCAAGCTAATTTCTACTATAAATTAATTTTGTAATGTCTATGTTTATGAATAAATAAATATTTTTTAAATTTAATCCTAAATGCAAAAAGAATGAGGGAGAGAGAAAATGAATTTCTTAAAATGAGAGAAAACTTTTTTAACCCTTTGGTCCTAAAATTGTTTATCTTAAGATGAATAGCAATATTTTTTTTTTACCTTTTTGATAGAGGATGGAATTAGAAAGAAGCAAATTTTAAAATGAAAATAATCATGTCTTCTTTGAATGAGGTTAATTTTCTTTTATTAATCTATTTATGGAAAGCATGAATAAAAGAGGAGCATTATAATGTATACTTCTATTTATCATTTGTCATTTTATTTCAAGTTTAATTATGATTTTGTCATTATCAAAATGTGAAGATTATTGAACCCTTACCCATGGGTGGTTATTTTTATGATAACAAAACTATCTAATTTGTGATATAATATTTTTCTCTTTAAGTGTTTTTTTATATCATATTTCTTTAGCTTGTTTGGTGAAGTATTTAGAGACTATTTAACATACTCATAAATAATATGATTAGAGAGAGTATAACTAGCCTAGACATAGACATTAAGCATCATTGGTAATGCAATTGAGATGATGTAATTGTTATCAAAGTTCATTTTTATTGAGTCTTCTTTGTTTGCTTTAACTTGTTAAGTGATCAAGAGATCTATTATAGATCAATTTAGTTATTGAATAATTCATCTTTGATGAGGATTCAAGAGAGGCTACTTGGATTGTTGCATAAGCTAAGTGGCACACATGTGACCATGTGACAAAGCATGGACAACTCAACATGCATGTAGCTACTCATGGTCCACTAGATTGTAGGACGTAAAACACATGCAACAACATGTAGGATATTAAGTACAACAAAGCTTGGGACAATGCAGAAGATAGTGTGGCACAAGTAGGACAAAACACACCAAATAACATAATGTAGAATGTGTTATGATGCATGGGATGCTTGAGTACTTACAATAGCATGCAAGACTAGCAGTGCACATATGATAATGGTGTACATGGGAAAGTGCTATGCATGACATGTGAGACCCATCACTACATGTGTGGAATTCATGTTGTGGTAGGTACTCTTACCATAATATGAATGGCATGTGTGTAATAGGTGCACCAAATATCACATGCAACACCTACTGACACATGTTGATCACGTGTGACACCTATTGCTTGCACATGATTTATGCAAGGGTAAAAACAATGAGTTTGAGCATGTAAGGAAGAGTCCACATATGCACACCTTTTGCGCACATAGATTTTTCACTGCTACCAAGTTGAAGTTCTAAGGCATGCAATTCATGGCGAATAAAGAAAACTGCTCTATTATTATAAAAAATGATTATTGCATAAAACTATTATACCCAATCCATTATAAAAGGGGGGAAGAGAGGTGAAGCAAGACATTATCAACATTTGAAAAAATACAATTTCTTTTTCTTAGTTTCTTATTATTTATGCTCTAACTCCATTGAGATAACTCTAAAGCAAGTTCTATATTATGAGGCTTGTAACAAGATTCCTCATAGATAGATAATGAATTTATGATAATAATTATGTGATACTAGGAACTAATAAAATTAGATCTTAAGAGTGTTAAATTCATCTTAAACATATTCTAAACATACCATTCAGTAGCAAGCATGTTCTCGCACTACTCCTTATAGTCTCATGAAGTGCATTATTTTACTTTTAATTGTTAAGCTAAATAGCTATGCCAATCGACACTGGCTTTGTGGGTTAAACCTATACGACATACATGAAAATTAGTACATCCTTGAGGTCATGCAACATGTTGAGTCAAATAACACATCATAAAATGTATAAAATAATAGCATTGATTATATAAAAAGGCATAACAATAAAAGTTTTAACAAGATGGACCAATGTAATGCTTCAATATCCCTTTTTCTTAAACATTACTATTGATCCATTTATTATTTTTCTTTAATAATCAATGATCTCTTGACCTTTACAATTATAAATTCTTTTTATATTTAACCTATATACCAAAAGATGAACTCTTAAGGGATGCATCTGAGATTTGTGACACCTTGTTGTACTTTTTGAAAATAATAAGATGAACTCTTGTGAGCCCCTCTTATCCTAAGTAACAGTCTTAATCAGTTTCTTTTATGACTAATATTTCCTTTTTAAGGTAGGATACACCTTCAAGGTAACCGTCTAGCCTCACTAACACTCAATAATCAATTTCAAATATGTTTTAAATTTCCTTTTTTAAGGAATGTAATATGAAATGCCCATTTTTCATAAATTCTTCTTATAGAAAAATCATTTAATTTATAATACATATGAAATTACTTTGTCCTTAATCTTTCAAGTTGGCCTACAATAACATGCATATACATGCAATGAGTCATGTCTATGGCATGATGAATGTAAAATTATAAAGCAAGCATTTGAGTTTTTCACATAGAAATCAATAAGCATGTAAAGCATGATTTACATCAACCAATTGCATGTCTTTAAACATGTCACTATAACATACTCATATATTATAAGAAAAAGAATAATTTACATTACATAGTAAGCCATATATCATGCTATTGTTCATCCTCCAAATTTTGCAAATAATTCAAAATTCCTATTTGGTCACTAAGCTCTAAGGAATGTATTAATGGTATGCATGCATGGAAAAAATCCTACCTACCTAAATTTTGCTTTGTAGCATTCTTAGGATCGAATCTTGTATCGCATACTTTTTCACTTGTGCCAAGGCTTTTCCCTTTTTTGTATTGTATTATTGTTACAGTGCCTTGCTATGCTTTTCATGGAATCCTTGTCAATCCACATGCTTAGACACATGAATTTTTTTCAACACCTTGGTTACACCTCCTCTCTCTCTCTCTAACTCAAGTAAAATTTTCTTCATTTCCCAAAACTATTTATAGGGTTAAGCCCTTTCTTTAATGTGAACATTAGACATTGCTCCTCCTTATTGCTTCCAATTATTCATTAGACAGGACTCTTTCTCATCTTGACCATTCCTTTCCTTGAAATGGACACATCACATCATCATCTCACAATTTGTGTCATTTGGTTTGCTATTATATCACATTCTCCTCTACTTATTCAAAATTAGGAATTAGGGATAAAGTTGTTATTGTTTAAAGATTAAACTTTAAGATGATTTAATTTTTTAAATATTTTGATCCAAATGACCTCCAAATATTTGTCAACCATGAATCTATATGAAATGCTTTGCTTGTCATCAAATTTTCATATTTTTTATCATTTAGTATTTTTAATAATCTTTAAATATAAAAATATTTAGTTATGTGTAGAGCTACAATGTTATAGAATTGATATGATACCATTGAATTAATAAGGTAAATTAGGTGATTTAATATTATTGTTGCTTGTTGTGTATTGCAATCAACCATGACGTTTAGAGATATGATATGGTAAAATATTAGATGAGATGAGACAATATAAAACAATGATAATAGCCATTTAAGGAATAAAGGCATCATTTATTTTGAGAAAAATGAGATTTGATAAGAGAATTTTAAATTTTTATTTGAGAATTATGAAAAAATAATTATTAAAAAAGAATATTTATGAAAATAAGTACTATAAAATAAAATGCATGATATGTATACGTATGCATGTATGTGTGTATATATATATATATATATATATATATATATATACATAATTACTTATTAAATCTCTTTATTTGTGATTCATTTCACATGCATTTACATGAGATCATTTAGATTTCTTCAAGCTTATTGCTTTTAGGAGTTGTACATAAGTTGCATCTATAAAGTAGATGTGGTTGCATAGTCCTTCCAAGAAGAACCAAAACTTCACATTATATAATTAATATAAGTCACTAGTAGTTTTTCTTTGAGAAACTTTAAGTCATCTCTTGTATGCCCACCTGCTTAGGGTTCTTACCTACTAAGATGGATACTTATGTCACATGTTTGGAAGGTATAAACATACAATGTAGTTGTATTAGGAGAGACGAGCTTGATTTCACCTCGCTTTCTAAATTTGAAGAATACCTCTAGAGATTTACAAACTCATCAACACATACATGAACCTTATGAAGATGATGACCATTACATTGATGTAATTAACTTAGAAACACCATCATTTGATGAAAATTTAGGTCTTAAATCATTCTTATTTTAGAAAATTAAGATAAAGCACTACTTTGATTGACATCTTTTGAGCAAGAAACACAAACACAATTCTACGATTATTCATGCATAACATAGAAAAACAATGTTATGCCACCTGAGGATCTCCACTATGCACTTGGAATGAATTTAAGATTAAACTTAAGGTTAAGTATGTTCCCATATCAAACATAAGATAATTATTGGATCAGTGGCATTGCATCATACAAGGGTCTAAATCAATAGATGAGTACATCACTAACTTTATGGAGTACTTATGTTGTCGTGGAGTATTCAAACCTAATCATATCTTATTATCACATTTTATATCTAGCTTAAGAAATTATTTTTGAAGATGACTTATATTTTAGGAATATTACTATACTTGAAAAAGTCTTTATGATTTTCAGTGAGGTTGAACAATTTTATTCAATTATATTCAGGAGGTCTAATTCATCTACCACCATCACCAACCAATCTTATGTTAAACCTATTACTAATTCACCTACTACACTAGCTATTTGCCAATCCACTTTCAATGCCCCTTATGTGAGCTTTATCTTTGTCACTTACAAAAAAAAGACCTTCTTATATGAGGTATTAAAAATTCTATCGTTGAGTGGTTTAAGTGTTATAAGAAGGGTAATGTTTAGTTCAATGTCCACTTGAGCTATGTTAGTTGTAGTAAATGGAAAAAAGGAATAGAGCATATTAGAGGAATAGGTTTCCTTCTAAAAGGTAATGTAAAAAATCAGATTTATAAAGACACACATGCATATCATTGCATATCTAAAAATTTTAATATAGTTAGGTGCACCCACAATATACTAGTAGTTAAGAAAGACTAGAATGACACATCCATCATTTTTTCATTCACAAATTAGTGATAAGCCATATAAGATTGTCATTAATAGTTATAGTTATATATATGCAATGGTTACTGATATTGTTATCGAATATGGGCTTACCCCTCTCAATGATTTGTACTCTTATACAATGTTGTGGATTGATAAAATATCTATATCTATTAAAAAGATATTATAAGTTTCCTTTAAACTTGTATCATATTCTTATGAGATTTATCGTGATATCATTCTTATGAATGTTGAACATATTATTCTTGTGAATGTTTGATCAAGATGAATAAATGAGCCATTAGTTATTCATTACAACATCAAGGGAAAGGAAATATACTCTACCTTTCCTCTATCAAGAAAACAAAGCTTATCTCTGCCTACACTATTTAAAGAAGGTAAGAGAAAATTCTTAGAATAATTACTTTATAAAAGTTAGAATGAAACATAGCAAATGGCCAAGTCATATGGGTAATGAGTCTAGTTCTAACCCTTAAACTATCCCATCATTAGTAGAGCATTACTTAAAGAGTTTCATGATGTTTTCACAAAAAGCTTTTGGATGTTTTTCCACAAATTCATGATATTAAGCATATAATTGACTTAGCACTAGTGGCATCCTTGTCCAAGTTGCACATTTCATCATAGCCCAACTATCCACATTAAGTTGTCATGCCAAGTTAATGAGTTACTGGACATAGGATTTATTTAAAGGAATAGTAATCCATAATCTATTCCATCACTTCTGGCACATAAAAAAGATAAAACATTTCGCATGTGTATAAACATTCATGTTATTAAAAAAATCACAATAAAATATTATTTTTTTATACCCCAACTTCATAATCTCTTGGATGAAATGTTTAAAGCAACCATCTCCTTTAAAATAGATCTTATGGTACTACCAAGTTCATATTTGTCCTAATGAGAAATAAAAAATAGCTTTTAAGACTAAGGATGGATTGTATGAGTGGTTGATTATGCCATTTGGGTAAACTAATATCCCAAACATATTCATGAGATTAATGGCAACTTCTTTATCCTTTCTTAGGCATCTTTATTATAATGTATTTTGATGATATACTTGTTTTTAATAAGTCCTTTATGGATATCTTAGAGCCCTTATGCTAGATTTGCATTACTCTTCATGCAACACTTTTATTGAAACCTAAAAAAGTGTGCATTTATGACACCCCAAGTGTATTTTCTTTAATTTATAGTATCTAAACATGGTCTTGTTATAGATCCAAAGAAACTTAGAGCTATCATAGAGTATCCTACTTTAACAAATATACTTGAAGTTTGTAGGTTCCACACACTAGAAAATTTTTGTCATTATTTCATTAAAAGTTTTACCATGTTACTTACATCAATTACTAACTATATTAAGAAAGAAAATTTCATTTAAAGTAAAGAATTAGACTTGGAATTCCAAAACCTTAAAGATGTTATGACTAATGTAGCCATCCTTAACTTACTAAATTTCTTTGTAGCCTTTAAAGTAGCATATGCACATATGGCAATAAGATAGTATGTTTGTTGAGTTAAGGGAAACAACCCATTGCTTTTTTTTGTTAAAAACTAAATGAGTTTAGATGAAAGTATTCTATACATATAAAAAAGGGCTTTATGCTCTAATATAAACTATACGACAATAAAGACAATATCTCCTTTTGCAAGAGTTTGAATTGTACTCAGACCATGAAGCATTCAAATATTTAATCTCCTAATGTACTTTAAACCATCAACATAATAAATAACTGGAGTGCATCTACGGACTTACTTTTATTTTAAGAAATATTCAAAGTGTAAAAAAATCAAGTTACATATGCATTAAGTAAGAAAGCATCTTTACTCTTAAAGGTCTCACTTTCCATCCTTGAGTTTGACCATTTGACTAAACATATGGCTCTAATTTTGGAAAAAGTTATTAAGACAATACAAATATCCCCACCAAAGTGTTGAGAGTTTATCATATTCAAGATAAGTTCCTTTTTAGAGGAGTTTATTTATGTGTATTATGTTTCACGACTTTCTAATTTTGGAGATTCATATAAGAGGTTTGTCTGACCACTTTGGTTGTGACAAAACTATTTACTCAATAAAAGATAGATTCTTTTTTATTAGTTTAAAAGGGCAGGTTGATAATGTTATTGCTAGTTATCATACTTGTGTTATTAGAAAATCTAGAAATAATCCACATGGTCCATACACTGCACTTCTAATACTTAGTAGACCAAGGAATGAAGCATAAATTTTGTCATAGGACTTCTTAAAGTGTCATTTAGTAAGAATGGAGTGAAATGTTAGGAGTAAAGTTTTTGATTTTTACAAAATATTTAAATAAAATATTTTAAAATAATTTTTAATAAGTTTGAGCAAATACTCCATCTAATTTATGCTTACTTTTTTTAATGTCTATTCTCTATCCTTTTTTGTTATCACTTAAAAGAAATCAATTTAGGTTTTATAAATTATTTACAAACTTAGGATTTTATAAAATTATTAACCAATTGATGATCTAGTTTATTTTTTCAAAAAATATTTTATTCTAATTTTAATTTTATCCAATGGTTTAAGGGCCAACTCACACAATTCTTTTCAAATTGATTTAATTTTTTTTCATAGTTATTATTTAAACGTTATTATTAAAAATATATTGTGTTAAGGTTGGCTCAAAATTTGCTACAAAAAGCTTAATAATTGTGACAACATCGAGTTCTAATATTATCCATAATTTTATCTACAACTTGTTCTTTAAGATGATCTTTACCAAGTTATAAAGTTTTGAGATCTTCTTAAATTATTTGTTTTTCTTAGTTATTATATTTGAATATTTAAAACTTAATTTCTTAAATCTTATTTTTATACTATTTTTATTTATTGAATTTGATTCATCAAATTTTACATACACATTGCTTGAATTTAATTATTAGATTTGAGAACCCAAATCATATTGAGTTCCATACATTTAGATGTTGTTAAGCTACTATTATTTTTCTTCACTATCAAAGTATAAGAACTTTAAAATGAATAGTAGCTTTAATCCTAAAAGCATACTAAGTATGATCATGCTGCATTTAATAAGGGTAGGTAACCTTATTATTATAACTATTTAAAATGTAAACAAGTTTATAAACATGAGATCTTCAAGCATTTATAACAAAAATTTGTCTACTAACTAGTTTTATAATTTTATTAAATTTAATAGTATTTAAAACTTATAAGATATTTATAACTCTATCATTTAATTGTATTTTATATTTTTATTTTTCATTCATTTCACTAAATAGTTTAGGTACAAAAATATTTTGTGATTTTTCTTAATAAAAAAATTAAAAAAAGTTTGTATTAGTTCTCATATTTCTCTATCAACTAATTTTAAATAACTAATCATCAAAATCTTCCACTAGAAATAATATTTGCCATAAAAAAGTGGTGGCCTATAGAAAGACAAACATCCATCCAAACTTATTGAAACATCAATTTTAGCCACGAATCACGTGAAGAATTTCTTCTCACAAAAAAAGAGATCTCATCATAATACCAATTGAAGTATGGTTTAGTAAGAAGGATGTAAATTTCTAAAAATAAAAATTTTAGATTCTTATAAAATATTTAAAGAAAATATTTTAAAATACTTTTTAATAGCTTTAGAAAATCTTTAAAAGTAATTTTATATAAGTTTAAATTTTATTTTAAAATATATTAATTTATTTTTAATAAAAATATTTATAAAAATTTTAAAATAAAAAATTAAATAAGAATTAAAATACACGTCAATGATTTTTAGAAGATTAAACTTAAGATCGAACCTCCACCACTCACAAAAATCAAGCAAAAAGATATTTAATATAAGCCTTTAGTCGAAAGACTTGTAAGCTTAACCCTTATAATAACAAAACAATAGAGATAGGTAACTATGTCCTTTCAATAAAATAAACTTGATAATAAAAAAAATAATTTGATGACATGAAATCTAAATTAATGCAAGAAAAGCTTATGCTTGATGAAATGCTTAACAAGGCATAAGTGTTTTAATTAAATTAATTTAAAATCAATAAAATTGAAAACTTAGCTTATTTGAGAAGGAAGAAAAAATTAGAAGTTTGTTGACTAAAGAACATAGTGAATAAAAGTGATGATGAACACTGGCTACTTATGACTTAAAAGACTTGAAATTTTCTTCCAATTTAATCAACATTTTATCAAAAATTTATCATTCAATTTTGTTTAAGAATTCTCATATTTATAAACATTTTCTAATAGCTAAAAGTAATTACCAAACATACTAAATAGTGTTTACTACTTTTGCCAGTTAAAAATATTATTTAAATAAAAAATTCTAATGGTTCATAATGTGAGCTTAAGGAGCCATTACATAGGATCTATACAATCGAAAATAACCTAGATTTTTTTATCACGAAAACGACATGATCGAGAGGCTAAAATTAATTGGTGCTATTTTAAAAATAAGATTTGATCTTGACCATTAAATCTCAAAGTAATTGAATGACTGAAATATGATCTTAGTCATGGATAAAAAAGAGACTATGCATTCATGAATTTGCATGATTGAATAATATATATAATTAAGCATTTTTAAAACATGAATGAGACATAGACTGTTTAATTACAAAATCGTGTGATCAAACGATGTAGATCACTCCCATAAATAAAAAATCATCGTGCTAAAAGAATATTAGTTTTAATCTGACATCACTAGAATGAAATGATCATATTTCCTTATAAGGTTTCTCCTACATTTCACGCTCAAGTTGTTTTTTAGGGTTGGTTACTTCTTACTTTGCTCGTGAGTTAGTTAACCATGCTGCTAGTATTAAATTATAATAGGCTTTCTAGATTTAGAGGTTTTGACCCAGTCTAATTTACATAATACATACAGGTTTGATCTACTTCTCCCAACCCAATAAATGCAACAAATCAAGTTCAATTGCCTTACTCAAGATGCAGCTTTAAACTAAAAGTAGTTAAGGATTAGTAGTTTTTATAATTATGATACTTACTAAGTAAATATAATATATATATTTGCAACAAATTTGTGAAGGAAGATTTCCAATGGTACTATCAAAATGAAATGGTTGTTAAGATAGTCATGATTAAAAGATCAATGTTTAATCCTAGGGTTTTTCTAAGATGATTAATTTAAAGTAAAATTTAATTTTTGTATCTTATAAGAATGATTTCAAGTAAGTTTAATATTTTAATCAAAATAAAAGTAAAATATTTAAAACTAAATTCAAAATTTATCTCTTAATAGTTTGTCACTTCAATCCAGATGATCTTTATGAGATCTAATATTTATCTATCTTTCTTTAAGTTATTCTATGAATATGAGTATCAACTATTTAAAATCTAAAAATTTACTCAAAAAAATTTATTAAAAATATTTAAGATTTATTATCAACAAATAAATTACTATAACTAGGGGTCAACAACATAACACTTTCTAATATAGCTCAATAACATGATTTTATATTTGTAGTAGTCAATCTATTTTTCAAATTAGCTAATTTCATTCCATGCTTTAAGACATCAGATGTCACATACATTACACGATTATTCACGGATGAGATTTTTATGATTCATAGTGTGCCTAAGTCCATTATTTTTAATCATGTTGTATGCTTGGCAAATTATTTTTAGCAAACATTATAATATTTTCTTGGAACAAAATTGAAGTTTCTTTTACATACCACGCTCAAATTGATAGCCAGACTAAAATTGTTAATCAAAGTTTAAGCAAATTTTTATGTTGTTTAATAGGAGATCACACAAAAAGTTAAGATTTGCTTTTATCTTATACTAGATTGCTTATAATAGTGTTATTAATTGTGTTATTGGCAGAGTCCATGTGAGGTTCACTTGGAGTTTTTTTTCTTTACAATGCTATAGATTTGTTTCATTTTCAATAATTTTTGGGTTTTTTATATCAACCAAATATTTTGTGCATCAAATTTCATCTACATATAAGCATATAATAAAACAAATAAATACTAATAATGAATTTTATAAAAGATTGGTTGATACCCATAGATATTAACAAGAGATCATTAAAAACAAACATGTCATGATCAGTGCAAGACTTGAATGGTTTCTTTTCAACCACCATTCAGAAGTTGCACACTATGGAACTGTGCTATAATTTAAATTTAGATGTTTGTTTCATGACGAAATAAGAACATCATGCTAGGTTATTAGAGCAAAAGAAATACGAGCTTTGCTACCAAACATGGGTTTTATTCAATAAAAACATCAAAATTATCTTGCAATAACTTTTTATTATCTTGGGTGAGGCTACAATACCAATGTACATGGTGGTCCCATTTCTTTTCTTTATAGTTATAATTTTCTTGAATTTATTGAGTATTTCTTCCCCTAGTTCATGGCACTAATATCCACCACCCAACATCATAGCTCGTCTTCCTCTCAATGGGATCTCGCTCAAGCGATCTGAGTTTGTCAATTTCAACAAATTCATTTAGAAGAATGGCATAAAGGGCATTAGTGCCACTATCAAAGATTGCACAATCTCCAGATAATTTTGCATTCTATTCGGGTCATAAAGTTTGAAGTTTCAAAAGAGTTTTTTTTTGGTAACAAATAAGAAGTTTGCACATAGGGGTTATGGAATGAGATCTACTTGTTAGAAGATAATTGCTATGCATTACATTCTCAAAAAGGAACCATTAGAGTTCTTTTGTGCTTTATATTGTTCAAATTTTTTATTCTCGAACAATTCTTGCTTTAAGAATAATTCTGAGATAACATTGCCTGTTTGGCACTATGTGGTCTCTTTTCTAAACAGGTCGGCCGTTTATGTGGTCTCATTTGAAACCTTTTTTCAAGAGATGCTCAACGTTATAAGATTTGGCCATCTGGCCCGGCATGTGACAACTTTGGACTAAAAAGAAGTATTTTTTTAAAGTTTTTTTAATGAAAATTATTTTTAAAAATTTTCTCTTCCAAAAACAATATTGTAATTAGTTTAACAATTTGAGATTAAAAAATAATTTTAAAAGCTTTCTAGCAAACAATTTCCTTCAAAAATATCACTTGAACTATATTTCTTTGTTCAAAAAATATTTTAATCATTTAATTAAACACTTATAAATAAAGAAAAATATTTTAGAAGCCCTTTTGTTGGCCCTTCACAGTACTGGTTCCCTAGAAAAAGAGAAAAATATCCATCCAAGGAATCTAAGTATCTTAATGGTTTAGGAATAAAGAAGAAAAAGCAGTTGTTAAGGGGAAACAAAAGAGAATAACCTTTTATTTTTAGCTAATAAAACTTTTAAAAAAAATTAACTTGTCTGATTTAACATTTGGTTCCAAAGCATATGTACTCAGATATTATGAAGACTTTCTTGATGAAAAACTGTAAAAATCCTTAAGCCAAACAATGATTTCTACATAAAGGTTAGGTGCAAATAATTACTGCTTAACCTCAAGCATGGTGTAATAAATGATATTTCTTCAAAATAAAGTTCAAAAATATCAATATTGTAGGTTACTTATCAGATATTATTTCATATATATTATAATATAATTAAAGAAACAAAAATAATCATTTATAGATATTAAAAAAAGAAAGTTAAGAATTATTCTTTTAATAGTATGCATGAAATTCTTAGTTATCATAACATTATATTTGCTTCTCTCTCAATAAAAGCCATAGTTCAACATTGTGCTTTCTAGATATTGCATTATTATTATTTATCCATACTATATAGGATGAATATTGCTTTAGAACTTTATAATGTATTTTCAATACAATGTTGTACAACTTATTTGTTCATGTTTGCCTTCTTCAGTGAAATACTATTAGTTTGCATCAGCTGAATTTAGAACTTTATTAATTAGAAGACCCATTGGGAAGAAAATGAGAAACAAGAGCAAATCCAACAAATAGCCATAACAAACAATAGCTCAGTCTTCATTCCATAGTCTATCTCAAAGCAAGGACAAACTTAAGATACATCAAGTTTGGCAAATCCAATAACAAGCAACCCTTATCTAGTTCACACACATAAGATTGGCACACATAGAATTATAGATGTATGTACGTATGCACATACACCTACAAATACACACATACTTGCATATATGTATATGTATGCATGCATCATGTGTACGTCCTCCGACCACCGCTCCCAGACTCCCTCTGACAGTTGAAGAAGACGGTGGCGACTGGTAGACCGAGGTTGTAGACCTTGGCGAATTTCCGTGTATTGAAATTTTGGCGCCAATCTGGAGCGAACACAGTCTGACGGCCAAGTTGCTCAAAGAGGACAAACACAAAGCGGTGAATTCCAATTCTTGGCGCCGGGCACTCATAGCAGATCGCCTCTTGCCCTATCTCATGTGAGCTTTCAATCAGATTGATGCATTTTACATCGAAAAGATTCGTGTTGTTTTAGTAAAATCATTATACATTCGTCTTGCCAAAATGTTGATCTCATGAAATATGGGACCCTTTTCTTAATAATCGATTACTTACCAAAGTCTATTTTAAAATCTGTTTAAACTCAAAAGTTGTCAGAAAACAGGCCCTTAGAATGAAAAAGATGAGTTTCATCGTATACTTAACCAAAGTTTGCAGCCGTGGTGCCTGGAATATCAGTGACCAACCTGCACAAACGAAATGTTTTATGATTTTATCAAGGTTGTTAAATGTAGATCATTGAAAGATTAGAAATGATATTGAAATGGTTTCTATGGTTAAGAGAATTTAACAATGTGTACCAGTGAAGGTATTCGTTTAGGCTTGGATCACTTGGGCTGGGGGCATCGGGGTCTACCATGACCTGCAAACGGTGGTTCAAACGATTCATTTTTTGACCTGCTTTTAAAAGCACTTATTTCGAGAGTACCATTGATCTCAACTTTTAAAATCTATTTTTTATTAATCAATTTATTATCTAACAATAGTTATGTCAAAACAACAAGAATTCCAAAGAAATACGTAAAAATTAGATAAGAAAGTCTTTAACTAACACTCACGAGAGTGTAAAAGGTTCTGAAGTCATCGCCTCCAACCTCAACCCTAGGCTGGTTTACAACTTGGGAAGGCTTAAGTTCCATCCCATTGCTGACCTCCTTCAAGCTGTAGATTACCTTTAGACTCGCCCTTCTTGAGAAGGGGTCAACCACATCGCCTATCACTCGTCCAACAACTAAAGGATCTCTATTCATTGCTCTTTCGCTCTCTCCAAGCTTACCAACTCTGTAGAAATTGACCCATATATATAATGTTCGAGTTTGTTCACGTGAGTGCATGCATTGTTTTTATGTAGCTTTCTTTTGGCATAAGAGGAGAATCCAACTTTTCTAGTGTTATGCAATTAATTTCTTATCGTATCTTTTCCTGCCTTTTTTTAAGATGCTGAGAAGTTGTTTGGTATATGAGATGGCCCAATAAGGAGTTGTAAAAGTTGTACCATGCGAATTTGCCAGAAAATGTGAAAGTGATGCAATACAAAGCAAGCGATGAAACAAAAAAGAATCAATTTTGGGCTAACATATAGGTTTTGAGCATTGTCGGAATAAATCACCTTAACAGAAAGTGTTCATGATAATTCCTTTGGCAATTTTTTAACTAAAAGTACTTAAAAAAAAATCAAAGGTCTATTATGCTAAAAGAGTTCTACTTGTCATTTATCATTGGTGTTTGTCGTTCTTATCCACTAAATAGAGTCATGGCAATAGGAGAGTAGCTATAGTGTTTAGAAGTTGACACAATGTTATCTTGCATTGCCTTTCTTTTAAGGGGATAAAAATAGTTCTAATGGAGAAATATAGAAGTTGTATTATGAGAATTTGTATGAAAAACAATGCAAAGCAAGTGATGGCACATAAAAGGACACGGCTTGGACTAACAAGTGTTGAACATGGTTGGAATCAAATCACCACTGCATAAAGCATGCCTAATAATTCCCTTGGAAATTTTTAAGAAAAATCAGTATTTAATGAAATCAATTATTTATAATCCTAAAAGGAGTTTTAAAAATGTCATTTGTAATTGATCTTGCTTATTATCTTCCATCAAATAGGGCCACAACACTTGGCATTATGAGAGTAGCAACAGTGATTGGCACCTAGCATTGTGTTATCTTCTCTTTTTTTCTTTTTATGGTGGTGAAAAGTAGTTTGGTGTAGATGAGATGGTCTAATAAGGGGTTGTCGAAGTTGTATTATTAGAATTTGTATGGGTAAAAGTTGCAAAGTGATGTAATGCAAAGCAAGTGATGACACATAAAAGCATAAGGTTTGGGATAAAACATAAGTTTTGTGCATGGTTGGAATTTTTTGCACAAAGTGGAGGACTTCAATAGCAGATGGCATCAATGACTTTGATAGCATCGAAAGATTTAGCATTGTTTTAAATTGCAGGAAGCTTGATTTTGCATCTGGAGGCATTTCTCCTTTTATGTAAGCTAGTTAGTAGTTTGTTCTAAGGCCATTCAACCTTGATAGGTTGCCTAGATGGTGTGTGAAGGAGCATTATCCCCCCTAAATTGTTCATTCATTGAAGTGTTAGGAGAGGCTAAGATTTCTTCTCCAATCAAAATCAAACCCATTTCTTCATATAAAGGAGAACCTAAAGTGATATTTAAGGAAAAAGAGTTAAAGAAGATGGTTGCTCCTTCCAAATTCAAACTGATTAGGAAATTCTCCAACGATCATCCAAGCATGGAAAAAAATACAAGTGGAATTCAATAAAATTTGTTTTATTGGTTTGTTCTTAGTGGAAATTTTGGATCATCAACACATCATTATTCGCTTCTTCTAGAAGAGGATTATCTTTCTTCAGGCTCCAAAGAATTTAGACTATTGCGGAGTTTCGAACATAATTTTTAAATGGCATCCAAATTTTTAGCGAAATTTCGAACATTCGATAGCTTTAATTTGGATCTCTTTTGAACACCTACTCATTCATCTATTTAATAATTTGACTCTTCACTCAATAGCATCAATAATTGAACCCTCGCTTAAACTAGATGTTGTAATTATCAACATTACATGACCATATATTACCAAAGTTTTTGTGGAGGTTGATCTGGCTAAGGATCTTCTCACATGAATCCGAACATCTAAACATAAGGGTAGTGATAATGGATTTTGAAAAAAATGTTATGTGATAACTTACCAAGTTATTATTATAAAAACCTCAAAAGTATAATAGTAATTTATTAACTTAGAAATATAAAAAGATATTTAAAATTATCCAATGATATTTTATAGAATTCTAAAAGACATTTCAAAATTTTAAAATTCAACAAAAATTATAAAAGAAATATTTTAAATAAGTTGACTTAAAAGTTATGAAATTAATTAAATTAAGTAATTTCAAATAGACTACTTTTTTGGCTGCAATAATGGCGAGGGACAAAACAGCGGGAAATGATGGGATCAACGACATGGATGGAGCTTATGGTTTTGTTTTCAGATAAGCGCAAGTTGTTGCAGATCCAAATATAGGGGTCAACTTGGGTGGCTACTACGACTACTGACAACGACAGTGATGGCACTAAAGGATAGATGGTGACAAAATAGCAAAAAACTCAATTTTAAGCATTATTTGAAGTAATTTTTAACCAAATATTACACTAACAAACTTATGAAACATATGCGATGCTAGTGGATGTGTGTGTCTATGAGTTAACATTAGACACTTCTATGTTATCTTCCTTAGGTGGGAGAGAGCTTGTCTCAATGGTGATGAGTGCAGTAGTGCTCTAATAGGATTGGTGTGATATGATGTAGGTCATCATAGTTAAGTCAAAAATTCTTAATCAAAGGCTTGCCTTTTTAATGAGCTAAAAATTATCTAAGTTAATAATTTTTTTTTAGAATTATGATCTAAAATTTTCTTGATATTATCTTTACTCTTGAGACAATGTAGTAGTAGGAATGGGTTTACTTGGCATGAGAGAATCAAGCTTAAATTATTCACTATGTATTGAATGTGATGTCCTATATGAGACTAAATTCTCAACATTAAATGTTACACTAATCATATACTCTTTTGGTAAATCAAACACATATACATTAGTTTATATTTTTTGAATAATCCTTAAAAGTCAAGTTTAACACATTTGTAAGTTCTTGTAAACTCTAGTAGCAAATTGTTCTAATCTAGCTCTAATTATAACATATCTATTATGAAATTCTCTAATCTTTCTTTAAGCATCTACTAGTTTCTTATATTTTTTATTACTTAGATTAATTTTTTTAGATATTATTTTATAAGAGACAAAGAAAAAAGTAGAGATAAAAGTTTAAAAATCTATTAATAAGAGAATAAGATTAATGAAAAATCTTGGCCTATTACAATGAAAATTTTTTAAAGAATTTAAACCAATATTGTGACTCGCAAAATTATTATATCCAAATTCAAATTGTGGTGGTAGTTGATCCCAAATCTTAGGTTGG
The DNA here is from genome assembly GCA_023846275.1 of Vanilla planifolia. Lineage (NCBI taxonomy): Eukaryota > Viridiplantae > Streptophyta > Magnoliopsida > Asparagales > Orchidaceae > Vanilla > Vanilla planifolia. The sequence continues at coordinate 5,065,781 of CM043877.1, forward strand.
TGGCATATCAAGCTACAAAGAAGATTTCCTCAACTATGATTTACTACTTTCGTTTGTTCACCCATTTGTGGGTGGTGAGCTAAAGAAAACTTTAAATTGGTTCTTAGTAAATGCCATAAGATCTTCCAAAAATAATTAATAAATTTTACTTCTTTACTATGATCATCCTACATGATTATTCCTTAATTTTTATACTAGTACTAAAGATGTTGGAACGCCTCTAGTTGTCATGTGGTTGTGGGGTTGTAAGGGTGTACCTAACTACTAAAATTATGAAATTTTTTATATTTTCTAATTCTTGTTCAACTTTTTTATTAGACATTATGTTTTCCTCTTCTTTTAACTCTTCTTGTCTTTTATCACTATCTAGGTTTATAGTCTTGGATCTTTTTGAGTAGTTAATAGTTATATGTTTTTTATGGCACTTAAAATAAGTAATTTTAGATTGAGTCAATTAGATTAAAAAAGGTGTAAAGAAGTGGATAGTAATACAAGTTTGGGAGGTTTAGAAACTATGGTAGAAAAGGTAGACGAAATGTGAGTATTACTAGATTGAGAAATGTGATGCAAACCTTTGAAGGAGCTAGCTAGTCATTTCTTTTGAAATAAGAAGTTCTATTTTTTTTTATATTTTTAGCTATGCGATAGATTTTCTCTAAGATAGTAATATTTTAAGCATAGCTTGTATATATTCTTTTAAGCATACCCTAAAATAGAAGAGTACTACACTTTTAAGTTCATCTATATTGTACCTAAATTTATAATCTTCAAACTTGTTAATATACTCCTCAACGAATCTACCACCTTGAAAAAATTTGTCATTTATTTAACAATTTGATATTATAGGTTATTAGAACAAACGTTTTATGCAACCTAACCTTAAGATTTTTTCAAGTTTGGGATACCTCTTCATCATTGCTAGCATATTATTGCTCTAAATTTCTAAGAAACTTATGAGCAGTACTGGTGAGTTTAATCTTAATAAATTGATACTTTTTTCACTTACTCATTTGGTGTTATTGAAGTAATCATTCATACTAGTCTGTGTAATCCTTAGTAATAGAAGTATCATCAAAAGTTTAGGTATCTAATTTTATATTCGAGATATGCTCTTTATCTTGATGTCTCTAGGTCTTTCCTCCTCACTAGACATATTTAGATCATCATTTGAGTGTAACTCATTGGAAGGTTCATTTCTTTTTTTATGGTCATCATGTTTTCTATGTTTCTTATATCTCTTAAAATTTTTTTCTTTTAAATCATTAGGTATGATACTTCTTTTATTTTTCTCTCTTTTAGGATTTGGTTCATGTTATTAATTTAAGAGGATTTGTTTAACCATCTAGGTGAGTTAGGTTATTAATAGTTATATTTTTAACATAAGGTCTTGGTTTAAGTTTTGCTTTTGGTCTTAAATTGATTCTTGATTTTGATTTTTTATTTGAAATGATCTATCAGATATTATAGTCATATAAAGGTTTGTCACATAGAATGATATCAAGAAAAAAAATAATATGCGATAACTTTTTTTATATATTTTTTAAAAATGTGAAAGAAAATTGACCACTGTTATAGACTACCAAAGTCAAAATGGGTTATGCTTCCAGGAAAATGATGAGTGATTAGGGTCTCACTTATGTCATACTACTCCTAAATAGAACTAAATAGTTTCCAAATGATAGGAAGCTATATTATTTTTGTATCACCTCCTAAGATAAAGTTTAATCAAAACAAGTTAAGAATTTTTTCGTAGATACGCTAAGGAAAAAAGAAAAAACTATATTTTTATACTAAGTAGAAAACCATGTGTTCTAATACCAAAGTTGATGTAGAATAAATTTAGACTTCTATCATGGTCTAATTTGGAGCTTGTAATACTAAAGATATTTAATAAAATATTAAAAAATATGAAAATATATTATACATTAATTAGGACTAGATAGTTTATGTGATATTTTAGAATTATTCAAATATTGACATCCAATATTATAACGTGATTATTAAGTGGAGTAGGTGACAACATATTAAGCATTAAGTTGAGAGTTGTAAAAAGATTTTTGTCACATCTAATTTTACAAATATTAAATAAAAAATTAAGGCAAAATCCATGTAAAATATTTTAATAGATAAAAGAACAACTTTAATTTTAGATTCTACCTAGAAAATAAAAGTTTCTAAAATAATGCACCTTTTTGGCGATGACATCTTGTAATTATGTAAGAGCTAGCACGAAAAGCATCAAAGATAGAAAAGAACAACGTAATGGTGGTTTGGATTAGTGAGAAAACTTGGCTTATAAGATAATAAGGTGGTAGGCTAGGATTTGGAGCCTTTTTAAGGAATGTGATAGTTTGGTGATTAGATCAAAAAGTGGGTGTAGACTTACAACACTGATAGAAGCAAGAATTTATTTGGTTATCAACTCTCTTGGTAGAAAATCTCTCTCATTTGATCCTTGTCTCTTACAAGGGGATATGATTGTCGACTCTCCCAGTAGAAGGTCTCTCACCTTTGATCCTTATTTCTCACAAGGGGAGGAGAAGTTGAAAAATTTCCAACTAAAATTGAGTGCACACACTTAACTCACAAAAGATGAAAGCACAAAAATAAAAAAAATTATTCTAAAATATTCAACTTTATCTTTACAACTTAGCGAACATCCTTATTTATAAAGATTTCAAAGGTATAATAATAATTTGTTAACTTAGAAATACAAAATGATATTTAAAAATATCAAATGATAAATTTTGGAATTCTAAAAGATATTTCAAAATTATAAAACTAAATACAAATTATAAAATAAATATTCTTAATAAAAATTGACTTGAAAAGTTATAAAATTAATTGAATTAAGTAGTTCCAAATAGGTTGTGTGTTTCATGCTACGATAATGACAAGAGACTCGAGTGGTGGCTATGGCTGCTGATGGTAGTAGTGATGGCGGTAGACAATGATGGACGATAGGTGATGATGAAAATAACTAAAAACATATTTTAAACATATTTTGAAGTAATTTTTAACCAAAATTTGCATCGATAGACTTATGAAACTTGTGCGATGCCAGCAGGTGTGTGTATGTAAGCTAACATTAGAAACTCATGCATCATTATAACTCCCTTATCATTAGCTTTAAAAATTCAAAATTGCCAAGTAAACTCTCTAACATTCAACAAAAGGAGATTCATGAGCTGGCTACTGAATATAAATAATCAACTCAACAATTAAATAAGGAGTAGCTATAAGATATTGAGAGTAGCTGGCCTTTACATTAGATTTTAGATGATTATATGATTTAAAGCAAGAACCAAATGGAAAACAAGAAGGATGCATCCTTATCCAAATTCGGATGCTATCTAAGATAATTACATTCAAGAATAGAATATTATGCAATTATTCAAAAGCTTCGACGAGGATTTAAAAGGAAGAATGTCGTATAAGACTTCTATTACATGAAGATGATTTGACACTTGTATATTCCAAAAAATCTAAAATAAGGACAAAAAAGATCATAGACAAACCAACCAATTTAAGAAGCACTAGAAAAAGCTTTAGAGCTACTCCAATGGTTGAGACTTCGAACCATTATGTATAATCTCTTATTTGGAATATCGAGGGAAATGAGGAAAGACTTGATTGCACCTCAAATTTATCATTAAATCTCCCAAGTTTTCTTCATAACTCTTATGGATCTTATGGAAAATGAAGGACCATAGGACAAACTTAGAAGAAATTAGATTTTGATTATCGTGAGTACAACTATTCCAACAAAATCTAACTACTCTGGGTTAAATGCTTCTCATGCTAAGTTTTGCTTAATGAGAAGTAATACATTCACCTTTTAGGTAAACACAATGATTGGAATGACCAAATGCATTGTTATTTCATATATGAAAAGTTCTATTTTATTGATAGAAGAACCCTTTAGTGGGATCTTATATCTATTGTACATTCCTCCAGCTTGTCTTACCTTATTGGAAGAGACTTCAATATTATTGTTTCTTTAGATGAATACAAAGGTCATTCTACTCTTAATCTTAAAGCAATTAATGAATTATTTTAATGTATTTATTGTTGTGGCCTTATAGAGTTTCCATTTTTAAGGAGCCCCTTTACTTAGGCATTAGAAATGAAATTTGGGTATAGCTAGATAGAATTCAAGTGAATCAAAACTAGATTAACTTCTTGCCAACTATAGTAACTTAACAAAGAAACTTCAGATCACTCCCCTATGTTACTCATTTTCCTTACATAGATTTACTCGAGCCTTAAACCTTTTGAATTTTAGAATATGTGGATGGCATCAATCATTTATGAGCATAATGAAGAAGATTCATATGTTGTCTTTTAAATTTAAATGACTTTAAGAAAACTTAAAAGAACAGAACAAATCTCATTTTGGCAAAATATTTGATATTTTAAAGAAAGTAGAGGAATATATTAGATTCTTGATAAAGATAGGCTTTTTGAATTACATTATAATGAAGAATCATAGTAGAACCAATTGAGAGCACACAATCACCTTCTCTTTTCACTTAAAGATGAGGAAGAATTTTGGTGTCCAAATTCAAAAATCAATGTCTTAAAGAGGGTGAAAGAAATATGTTCTTTCATACAATCATAAAACAACACAAGATTAAGATTCATAATATTAGAAACTCTTATGGAAATTGGATTGAAGATGAAGATATGATTGGTGAAGCTACCATTCATCTCTTTTAAGACTTGTTGTTAGCTTCTCCTAAGACTAAAATGACTTATCTTCTTAATCTTATTCTAGATCTAATGACTAAAGAAAATGCTCACCAACTTATAAAAATAGTTTTCATAAATAAAAACTTTTTTTGAGATCGACCTACACAGTGCTTTAGGTCTTGATGGTTCTAATGGAGTCTTTTATTCTCACAATTAGTAAGTGATTGCACCAGATGTTTTGAATGTTGTAAGAGATTTCTTAGCTAGAATGTAAATACCAAAAAGAATTTCTAGTGCAAATTTAGAGATCATTCTCAAAAAGGATAATCCCACAACTTTTAGTGATTACATACCTATTTGCTTATGTAGTCAAGAAAATGTTTGCTAAGTTTTTTTCTAAATTACAACAAATCTTACCTTCATTAAGATATCTTGAGCAAACAAATTTTGTTAAAGCACAAAACATTATCAAGAATATACTTCTAGTACAAGAAATGGTGGATGTTATCAATAGGGAAACAGGAGAGAGTAATTGCATTATTAAACTTGATATAAAAAATGGCTTTGATAGGTTGTCTTGAGATTTCATATAACAGACCCCAAATTTTAGCTTTGATGATAGATTTATTAAGGCCATTATGAATATCCTTTGCAATAGCTTCTTTTTTTATCATTATTAATGGTAAAAGTAAAGGTTTTTTAGGCTTTTAGAGGCCTTAAACAATGAAATCCTCTACCCCCTCTCCTCTTCATCTTATCAGTCAAAGTTTTTAGCGATGGGATTAAAATTTGCTTCAAAGGAAAATGCTCTCACTATACTCTTTTCGAAGGTTGTTTGGATGTTTCTTAACTTAGCTTTATAGATGGTTTTATTGTATTCATAAGAGGTGATAAGTGATCAATATCAAACACTATGAATTTCCTTCTTGAATTCCAAATGGACTCTTGGCTGCTCATCAAATCTTGAAAGAGCCTCTTAATACGTAACAAAAATGGCAAACCAGGGCAAGTTTGCATACTTGGTCAATTATCAGGTTTCAAGAGAAGAAAGCTTCCTTTTACTTATTTAGGATATACACTTTGTAAAGGAAGGAAAAAAAACTAATGCATTTTCAACATTTACTTAGAAAGATAAGAAGGAAGTTGGCTGCATGGAAGATAAGCTTGTTATCCATGGATAGAAGGTTAGTCCTCATTAAACATATTCTTTCTTCTAACCCGATGTATACTTTGATGATCTTCTATCCTCCAAAAAAATCATTCAAAGAATTTAAAATCTTATGAACAAACTTTTGTAGGGAGACTCAGGCCTTTGTAATAGACATCATTGAGCAAGTTGGAAGAAACTAAGCTATCCAATTGAGAAAAATGTGCTTGGTTTAAAGAAGCATAAAGATGTGATGACTTCTTTTAACACAAAGCTCTTTTGGAAGGCTCAAATAACCACTTCTCTATGGATCCTTTTCATGCACCCTTAGGATTCCTTGACAAAAAAATGCAAAATCCTCAAACTAGAATCAAACATACTCCAATGAATTACCTATAATTCTCTAAATGTGCTAGTTCTAACTACTATATGCTCACTAGTTATGATAATTTTGGCACAAAATAAGCTTAAGAATTAATAAAAGCCAAAGGTTTGATTCTTCAATCAAGAAAGAAAATATAGAACAACAAGCTTCCATTGAAGATGCCCAATTTAAATGTGGCAATTGCTTAATAAGTTGTTGCCTTTCTTAGAAGCCTTCCAGAAATTCAATTTTCAATTAGCTTATAAATTTCCATTCTTCTTGAATGATAATTTGCATTTATCGATTGTTATTGGTCAAAGAAAATTTACATCTTCTTTGCAAATCTCCTAGTTATACATGAGGTGAAGTTCAAATATGTCTACTTTTTTATTCAACACTAGTGAAGGAATTGTTCCACAAAAACTACAAATGAAGAGGTTACTCAACTACTACTTTCTCTCATTTGCTAGGAAATTTAGAAAGCCCATAACTTGATGATGTTTGAGGAGATCAAACTTTTGGTAAGTAGCATTATAAACATCCAATTCACTTGTTATAACATTACTGGTGAGCAAGGATTAGACCTCTATCATGTCATAAGCCCATCTCTAAGTGTCTAACAGGTTGATTTCTATCTCATCTATTATGGAGTCTCTACCTCTTATTATCAACATATTATGTAGATGAGGGTGAGGCTACTAATGTGCCATAGCATTATCTCGAAGTGCTCACAATAATAGAGGATTTTCTTCTCATATTGGATAATTAAATGATAAGATCATAGAGAAAATATTTTATATTTTTTTTATTTCTTATGATCTTTCATATCACTAGGTTTATACAAACCTTCGTTTTTCTATTTTTATTTTTTTTTATTATATATTTTAATTTATAATATCATATACTCACATTGATATAAGTATATGTATATATATATATATACCATCAACACTAAAGCTCTATCACTTAATTAGAACACGTGCAAATTATGTTATGCTATTTAAATGCTTATACTATATAACATTTTACAATAGTAGTTTAAAGAATTGAATAAGTCAACTACATATATCATAATTATTTAGTTTATCTACCTGATAGTTTTAAGAGGTTTTTTCTTTTCTTTTATATTTTTCTTTCATTTCTCATATAATTTATATTGCTTTTCATTAATGATGATACAAAATTTATTTTTCAACTTTAATACTTGTTTTCTCATTTTTATAATGAAGATATTTACAAAAGTTATTCCAAATAATCCCCAAAGGCCCTTTAAAAAGTGAAATGAAATCCATTGCTTGTAGCTTCGGATTATAATACTTTATGATCACTACTCATCGCTGGTTAAAATAAGGGATTAAACGAGTAATTGTTCATATGCTTATTTTGAATTATATTGTAATTGTCCAATCATCATATTGCACTGTATGATCAATAGTAATAGCTTGTTAGATATGAGATCAAATAGACATTCATTGTATATATTTTTTGACAATAATCATACTTGTCTGATCAATACAATGTATTATTCAATCACTTAGGACTTTGGTTAACTTGACTGCTATTTCCATTGTACAAGATTGATAACCCTTTGCTAGCCTTATATACACATATCATACAAGAGGATTGGTTCATTATTTTGGTACAATTAACAAAATAAAAAACAATTAATGGTTTATCTAATCGAGACTTTGTCAAATCCATAAAATGCCAACTACATGACACTTTAAACATCAAATACTTGACTCAATAGAAAAAACTCAATTAGAAGCATATCTTTGGTGTGTTACTTTGGTAATAATGAAATCAGAACCTCTTTTCCCAAGTCAATTTCTTCAGCTAAATGATTTAATTGAATTTTGCAAAGCTCCGAATTGAATTTACTCAATTTGTCTCATTTCTTCACTTTTCAAGCTTTTCCTTATCTCTTAGCTTTCTTCAGACATTGCTCAAGACCAAAAGATTACTTGTGAGAAAGGATAGGGAACAACCCTTATAACATAGAATATTATTCATTATCATTATCCATTTTTCTCATTTTTTCCCTTTGAAAAAATTTGTAAAAAAAATTAAAAGATTTTTAAAAGTTACAAACAACATACCTATGGATTCTTTTAAAATCTTTGATTTGGCTACCACAATTTTGACATCTATTTCTAGGTGTCTATATCATGATAATCTTTAAATTTCAAATATGAAATATCTAAATATAATAAGAAAAAAATTATTTAAAATATAATTTTACGATTAATTAAAATAGGCTATTAGAATACCCCTTATGTGGGGCCTTATTGCTATTTTAGACATTAACCTTTAAAATTATAAAACTTGATATTATATTGGTTTTAACTAACCTGTTAAAAAAGAAAAGCAATATTATTATGCCAAACAAAAAACAATCATAATATACTAAACCAAAAGGCTTTCAAGATGATTAGACAATTTTTTACTTGCAAGTGTAGCATTTAAATATTTATTAAAGGATTAATTATTTTTATATATTCTTTTGCAAAAAAAAATTGTACAAAAACTTCTTTTTTAATGCAAGGAAGATCTAAAAATAATTCTTTTTACAAAAAAAAATAATTCTTTTTTGAATTATATCGTAGGTAGGTCAATTCATTGATCGTTTCTTAGATCGTTCGTGCATAACGAAAGAGAGAGCGATCTTGTCGATCCATTGACGAACGACTCCTATTTCTGGTAGAAACCAACGGCATCGGATTCAGCGGCGGAGTCCTCCTCGCTGTTCATCGATCCGTCCATCTTCTCTGCTCGTGCCCCACCTCTTTGACCGTCGTCAGGTATTTCAGTTGTTTTCCCATTGCAAGCCAAAAAACAAGAGCCCCGTTACTAAAACTTCGGAGGTAGCTTCTTCTCCACTCTCGTCATTGGAGATGCGGTTTGGGTTACGGTTAGGCTTAATGGTGCAACGGTTATGCCCCAGGGCCCAATGGGCGGCGCTTCCCCCGAGAGCAGCGTCTCCAGCGATCAATGTAACGGCGTCGGCGCTGGCCGCGTGCGTGAGTTGGACTAGTTTATGCCGATCGTGGGCATTGGGTGGATTATGAGACAGGCAGTACCTAAGAATGGCAAGATTGCCAGGGGGGCTAAGGATTTCGTGCAGGAATGCATCACCGAGTTCATTAGCTTCATCACCAGCGAGTTAGTCAAAATTTATTCGATTTATGCTGGGGTGTTTTGACTGATTGGCTTGGAAAACGGTTGCAGGGCGATCGATAAGTGCCAGAAAGAGACGAGGAAGGTGATTAATGGTGAAGACATCGTGTTGGCGATTGAATCCTTGGGATTCGACGAGTACATTGAGCCTCTCAAGCTGTACCTGAAGCTCTACAGAGAGGTTGTTCTTTCATTCCATTATTAATTGCTGCTGTTGAAATATCTGATTCAGAAAAAAAAAAAAAAAAAAAAAAATTCAGAAGAAGATTACCTGGCTTCTTTTTTCTCTCATCCTGTTTTTAATTCCAATTCCTGTGTAATGTTTGATGCAGATTGATGCTTCTTTATGTGTTCAGATTACAATGCTATTTTATTAGCCACCTTAAAACGTTTCTCTACAGGCGGACAACAAAGGATTGCACTCTGTTTATCAGTTTGATAAGAGGGATGAAACTGCTAATGGTGTAGATGAACTCTGAGAAACTGGAAATTGGTCTCTTCACTTTTCTATTAAACTTATGTAAAATTGTTCATTTTAGATTGATTTACATCTATACCTGCGCTTGCAGATATCTATTTCTCATATCCTTGCCTGACTTTTTTTTTTGTATATTTTTGGTCGTTAGTTATAATTATTTACCCTTACAAGGTTATCCATACCAACATGCCATGGACTATATGGATACATTTTAGCTGTAAAATATGTGTCCATGAACTCGTGCATATGCATGTATAAATGATGGTTGGGATACAAGCATGTATGCCATCTGTCTGTCACTATGATTCATTTTTTTTCTTAGCCTTATATATGTGTATTTGCACCAACATGCTATTAGTGTACAATGATTAAATTGGGATATATTCGTTCTTTGTCTGCTTCGTGTTTTAGTTCAGGTTTTTTGCATGTCCTTTTTTAACATGTAAGACACAATAAATCTTGTATTTTATACTATATGGTGTCTCTTTGCATGCACACATTTTTCCTGTTTCTGTTTTATTTCCTGATTTTTTCACTGGTCCTTTTAGCTTTAATGAACATGCCTTTATCATTAGGTTTCTCGTTATAATCATTTTCTGGTTTCTTTTAATAAGACTATTATCAAATCTTCATTTTTCTTGGGAGGCTATTTAAGAAGCGTGTTCATCATTTGCTGAAGTTATTTTGTTATAAAAATAAAAATATTCTATTTTTGTTAAAAACAAGTGAGTGGGAGGCATGGAGGGATTTTCAATTTGTTAATGGTCCCAACTAATGTAGAATTTTCGAATTATCACATTGGCACAATAACTTAAGCATATTGTGTTGCCATAGCTTAAGTGCATGTTGACTTATGTCCACTTCACTTGTTCACATTCTGAATTGTTAAGTTGTCAACATTTACAGCATGTATGATGTGTCACAAGGCATTTTTAATATCTGCTCTTTGTTGTATTCAGATTTTTCACTTGTCTTCGTGTTTATCTGTAACCATGATAAATCATGTGCTCTGTAATGTATGGTGTGTATTTGCATCTGCGGCTTTCCTATATCTGTTCTGTTTCCTGATTTATCGACAGAACTTCTTACCTCCACGAATAAGTCTGTCATTAGATTTCTTATTGTAGCCATTTTCTGCTTTCTTTTTATGATTAATTTCAAATCTTCATGTTTCCTTGAGAATTAATTTGAGAAGTATGTTAATTTTTTTTTATTAAAACTTTTGTTTCCTTTCTCACTTAGAGATATTTCTTTCTTTATTTCTTTTTTTTCTTGTAAATGACATTTGGAGTTGTCAAAACATTCATTCATTTGGGTTAATTGAGTTTTTTGATAATACCAGCTGTCTGTGCTGCAAACTTGGAAAGGATTTCTATTGACTGTCAACTTGTAGAAATATCCAAGGGCAAAATCATCTTCTATTACATACAGGCATACACAATCTATACTTACAAGATTGTTTTTGAAATCTCTAGACTTAAGGCATAGAGAAAGGAATCAAATTGCCTTTAAGAACTTTTCAAATATAGAAAATCAATTGTTTCCAAAGAATAGAAAATCAATTACTAAGTTTATGGCCTATAAACATTTCAATATTGTTTTAAGCATTGCCTTTGTAAGTATGTCAGCCTTTTGCTGAGCTGATAGGACAGCTAAGTCACTTTCACTTCATTTGCTATTTCCTCTGGGTAAAATGGAGGTCATTTTCAACATGCTTGTTCTGTCTTGTTGTGCAGAAAATACTAGTAGCTAACTTGCTGTTATTGTATAGTTTTATTGAGTTTGATCTGAAAATTCTTAGATCATTTACTTTCTCGTGAAAGTTGTCCACAATTACAATAAAAAATAGTGGAATCCCAGCTTTATCCTTCTTAAATAGTGGACTCTTGCTATGAGAGACCTTTAATTTTGAGATTATTTAGCTGGCAACATGTGTAATTGTTTGGTGAGCGTATGAGAGACCTTTCTCAATCTGCATTTCTTTACGTTTGACTCTAGAGACATCTAGTCCATTTGCTTCTCAATTTTGTCAATAGCCTTCACAAAGTGTAGTTGCATCTCTACAAAATGAAAATTTCTTGTTTACTCCTTTCAATCTTTGTGCACTAAGAATATTGGAGAGTTCCTACACCTTTGTTTTGAACCTTTTTCCATCTTTTCTTTGGTTCTTCTATCTCATAAAGATCATATTTAGCTATAATAATGTGAATAGGATTGGCTTTTTCCTTGAAGTCTTGTTCTTGATGAATGTGGTCTAATCAGCTTAGATCTTGATTGTGTCCAAACTTCTTCATTGCCTTACTATAGTTCTTTGACCAAGGTCTTGGTGTTTTCTTCAAAATAGTCGATTCACTTAATCTAGGTCTTTATTGTGATTTACATTCTTTAAATGCATTTGATGCACTTCCTAGTCTAGAATTGCGACCAAAGAATATAAAAATTGAATACACTTCAACTTTACAATTAGTATAAATGTATCTTGTTAATATATGCAAAATATTTGTGTAATCATCCTTTGACAACACACTTCTGCTTCAAGTTTCCTTCACTGTCTCTCATTGTGATGATACAGGGTAATCTCTAAAAATCAAAAAGATGCTACCTTAGCACTCAAAAGAGCAGCCCTGAAGTGAGTTCTATACATATGACCAGCAACGGTCATGACATTAGCTATCCCGCAGCCCCTGGGCCTCCTCTTGGGAGAAAATAGGGGAACTAATGTCTGTTGTACCACAATCTCCCATAGAAATATTTTGACCTCAGCTTTGGTTTGCTGGACAACTGCTTTGGTCTTAATCTACTTCATAAAGTAATCCACAAGGACCAATAGGTGTTTCCAATTACCTTTAGCTGCTGGGATTGGACCCAAAGCCAATCTTGCTTTGTTCCTTTAAACCGAGCCATCTACTTTATGTTCCACTATAAATACACATTTGCAAGTAATGGTTAGGGAATTTGTTTCTTCAAATATCATAGCCTTGTATTTTTGATCTTGTAGAGTATTGCTAATGTTTTTATGGAATTTGTTTACTTTAGTTGTGAATAGAGAGATCTACTCCCTTAGTCTTATTCTAACAAGCTAGTTCAGATCATTAATTGGTGTGCTCACTCGTCATCTTGTTTCATTATTTGAAATTCTCTCTGGTTCAATGCCTGACCTTATTGTGCAAAATTTGGATCTTCTAGTAAAAACAATAATTTCCTTTCTTGCTCTCCCTTGGTTTGGTTTGATAATGTGGAAGTAATTTGTAGAGAAATGATAATTGGAATAATGATGGCTACTCCTAATCTTGAGCATTGATCATAGTATGGATCAAGACATATGGCATTCATGCATTTTTTAAGCAATTCCTTCTTGTTGATTGTAGAGCTTTCCTCAAGCACCTCTGGCACAAGAGGGAACCCATGCATATCAAATCTGTGCTGTTTAGTTGCCCACTTTGCCTAAGTTCGTCTGATTGCATGCTCCCTCTGTGAAGTACATGTAGTCTAAGGAAATGCCAAATCACTCACGCTCTTGAAATGTCATGTGTTTCGGTGTTCATCTGAAACCATAAGTATTGTCCTCTTCTTGCAAGAATTGTGCATCTGTCACATGGCAGTCTAGGGTTACCCAAGATTTCAGACCGATATTTCACTTCTAGAGATGTTTGAGAATGCATAGGTATTGTTTTTAGGCTTGTTTTGGAGGATTGCTTCATTCTTCAAATACTTCCCACTTGTAAGCAGTTTTGCCTAATTTTGTCACGCCTAGTAGAACTCAAGCTACTCTTTCTATTTGTTTAGTCAGGTAGCCGTCTTCTTCTCTTTTTTTCTACTCCTTTCTTGGCTAAGTTTGGTTTGTGAATATTAGTGAAACTTTTCCTTCTCCTGGAGATGCTGTTTTTCCGATTGGCAGAGCTATGGATGGATCTCAATGTCTTGCTTCACAAGACATATATCCATTGATTATGGCATTGGGAAAAAAATGCCTGCTGTTTTTAGAAGGTGACATTGCATGGGACGAGAAATTTTCACATTGGGGGACAACAACAATTTTACCCTTTTTTGTGTGGGAATACCATGCAAATGCATTTTCAAGGGCTTTGGAACCTAGGTTTGCTTCTGTTGAGTCTAGTATATGCAAGAACATTATGCAACCAAAACTTTATGTTGGAGTTTATTGAGTACATGGACATGGGAAGAGATTCTAATGGTGTGCATGTTCAATTACAAAAGTTTAGTGTCATGCAGGGGTGAAGGTTGACAAGATATGATGAGGGGTGTATTGCTTGCAAAATGAACATTTGGAGCATTACTTGCAAACATGATAGATCTTGCAACGTAAAGGAGACAACTATTTTTTGTTCTTTTGGGGTTTCAACACTTTTTTCCTGTTGGGAGAGCTTTCACGAAGAATGCCAATAGATTGAAATCATTTGAAAGGTATTGCATGCATTATTAGTACCAAGAAATTGGATGGAAAAGTTGAAACACAGTGACAAATTCATGAAGTATTTGGAAAAATTTAGTTGATTTTGATTTCTCTTTTATTAGATGCGTTTAACATACATATGTGATCATCAGTGAAGGTAATGAAAAACTTAGTATCATTGAGATTATAGGTCAAGAATGACAACAAACATCATGAAAGTGTTCAAATAATTTTGATAGTTCATGGGAACATATATTTTAAATTCATATCAACTGTTTAACACAATAAAATATTCACATTGCTTTGAAGGAAAACATTATTAGAACTCATTTTGCTATGGACTATCAAAATTTTTTGAACTTGGATTCTAAAGTTTCAAAACATTTAAAAACTTCCAATAAAATTTTCCTTCTTTTATTAGGAACATTTAATTTAACTTAATGTCATTATCTACCAAAAACAAAGGTTCCTACAAACCATCATAATTATTTCAATTAGTTCATAATGTTGGACTTCTTCAAGAATTGCTTCCTCTTGGAAAGTTATTTTCTCTTCTCTTGAGAGTTCTACAATAGATATTGAGACTTAATGATTCCTCTAGAATTGATCTCTTAGTATGACAAATTAATCACGTCTTTTCTTTTTTGAATTCAAGTCCCATTGAATCTCGTTTATTTTCATGAGTAATACTTCAGAGTTTTCAAATTTTCTTCATGCTAAAAAAGTGAGACATGGGAACTTGGCCCTCCTTTGTTCCATACTAATCTATTTTATCGTTGTCTATACTTGACCCTTTCTTCAAATACAAAATGGAATTAGAGATTCTTTTCTAGTGGTGGTCTCCTTTGTGAGAATAATGTTTGCTTGACCCTTTCTTCCAATACTTTATGCAATTAGAGTTTCTTATCTAGTGGTAGTTTCCTTCATGAGAATAATGTCTTATGGGAGGGTTTACTTCTCATTATGGTATCATTGATTGACGATAATACCTCATGTAGTTTTTCATCAGACATCATATTAATCATAGGGTAAAGTTTAAAGTATGGTGGGAAGGTTGGCAATATATATTGTGATTGATTGTCTTCACACTTTAAAAGGTTTATGCTAAGTACACCTCAAATGACTCATTTTGATTGACTTTTGGACGACTTTTTGGTAACCAAATTTGATATATGACAGACTCTCATCTTATGTTGTCGGGTAATGCAAGTTAGACCATCTCAACATATGTGTTATCATCAATTGGAGATTATGCCAAAGTCCATTTAAAAATTGAGTTTTATTTTTAGATGCTCGTTGGTAGTAAATAAGTAGTGACTTCATTATTTTATTGGCTGCCCTCTTAGAAATAATACTATGTTCTTTAACGTAACAACTGTTGATCAAACCACAAGCTCAAGATCGAGCTTGTTTGAACTCATCTTCGTGACTTGTTCATCAGCTCGTTTAACAATTTATGATTTAAATAAAAATGTATAGTTTTTATTATAGTTGTTTAAAGTTTTTTTTAATAGCAGATTTTTATTTTTGAGCAGTGGATTTTTATTCATCGTGCCTGAATAATTCATCTACGTGATGGGTCAACTTGTTTTGTGGATCAAGATTCAGATCTGAAAGGGTTTTTTTATGCAGTTTTAAGGTTTGAAGATTGATAGTTGATTACGAAAAAATAATTTAATGTTGCATTGGAAATACGAGGTTGGCTGCAATGTGATATTATAAACAAAGTTGTATAAATTCAAAGCATAATTTTGACTTTTTAGTCTAGGGTAGGCATAATAAATATATGATAATAATATTAAATAGAGAAATAATATATTAAAAATTCAGAAATGGGTAGGTTTAATAAATATATGATAGCAAAGTAATTCTTTTTTTTTTTTTTAATTTTTGCATATGTTTAACGAGTCAAATAGTTGTATAGGTGCAAAGGGCTGGTTTGACAAGGTTGTTATTGAATATTATTGATATTGAGTTTGCTAATAAAAAATAGATGTGAAATTTTTGTTATTTAGTGTTGGTGATAAGTTTTTGCAATTTGCTAGTAATTGTTTTGAAAGTGTATTTTTTAATTAACATATAAATAAAACATTGAAAGTGTATTTTTTAATTTTTAAGTATTGTTAAACTAGTTCTAACAATGCATTTTTTGTTTCAAATTGAACTTATCATGTTGTTGGTTCAATCAATCATTAATTTCTTTGAGTTTGTGGGACTCGTTTGTTTCACGTCAACCTAAATTGATGCAACATTTTAGTTAATTTGACTTCTATTTATTTTTTGCTTTGTTAGATAAAAAAATTTTGTTATTTTTTATCAATATTGTTGACTCTTGGATTATCCATGGGGTTGAAAGATGTCCATCTTAGTTGATTTTAGAGGATCTCAATTTTGTCATTTGATATATTAATGAGTGTCATATATATAAGCTTCAAATGAGTCCATCTCCCTCTTTGTTTGATGCATTGGGGATGGGCGGACGGTGAGATTCTTGGAGGACAACTGGCTGGGTGTCTTTCCTCTGAGCTGCTGGCTTACCTTCATCAATATGGACTCCCATTGGCCGGCCAGCATCGCTGAGTGTCTTCTGCCCAGCAGGAATTGGAACTGGGAGGCCATCCGGTCTTGGGCATATGGGGAGCTTTTGGACCGCATCATGCATCTCCTGAGAGCCCTGTGATCATCCTAGGACGTCTTGCACCAGTCCCACACCAAGAAGTCCCGGGTTGCCTGCGGCCAGCTTTACTCGAGCATCGTCTGCAATGCTCGGAAGGATGGCAAGAGTTATGGCAGCCGGCCTTTGGAGGAATACCGTGGAATCTTGAAGCTCAAGATCACTCCCAGAGTCCGCTTCTTCATGTGGAGGGTCGCCAACGATCACCTCCCGTCGGCGGTGTGGCTGGCCCGCCGGGGGCTCTGCAGCATTTCTTCTTGCCAGCAGGGGAAGATGAAACCATGCAGCATTTATTCTGGGGCTGCCGAGTGCCCAAGAGCTTTGGGCTGACCGCACGGTTCGGGCAACGTTGACCGGGTTGGGCAAGTCAACCAGGGCCGGTCTACTGTTCATCGATCGAGTCCTAAGGTTCGTCGGCTCACCTGATGTGCGTCGTGGTGCCGAGCAGTTGCATGCGGCCACTATCGCTACTACGATGTATTATATTTGGTCAAGGAGGAACGCTGCCAGACACAACATCTCAATGCTTGTGTCGTGCTCTATCATATGGACTATCATGATTGAGGTGCATTCTGCTTTCAACCGGCATTCATCCCTCTCCTTGTCCAGCGGGAATCCTGGCAATTCTTCGGACTTGCTTGTTACGCATTGTTAGCTTCCCCCCCCCCCCCCCCCGCCCAACAGGATGGATTAGAGTGAATTGTGATGTTGCGGTTAGCGACTCTATTGCCGGGCTGGGTATGGTTGTGAGGGATTGCATGGGCAAATCCCTCCTGGTGGTTGGTAAAAGGATGCTTTCCCAGGCGGTGTGACATGATGGAGACTCAGGCCTTGCTTATGACGTTTGACACGATTAGGGATTTTCTTCCCTTGCACCGTGCCGTGGAAGTCCAAACTGACTCGATGCTGGCAATTCAGGTGGTGCGTGAGATGTTGTCCCACCCCCTGGGACGGGTGTTTTTGCTGCGGCCATTCGGTTCGCTACGGGTCTTGAGGTCGTCCGTTTCTCCCACATTCTTAGAGACGGGAATGTGCCTGTTGATTGGGCTGCTCGGGCTGCTTGCCTTAAGGACTTCATCTAGGCCCCTGGGGTTCCCATTCCTAAGCCTCTGCTCAAACTTATGTTATATGACTTCACTTTCGATCCTCCTTGAGAATTCTTTTATAATTCTGGCATGGCTTGGTCTTTTGATATAATAGATATTATATCTTCTTTAAAAAAAAAAAAGAGTTCTAAATATTGGGAGAAATTTTACATTATAAAATTTGATGTATATTTATTTACAATTATAATATGTAAATGTTTAATATTATTTGTACATAATTTTAATGTCATAATATTACTAAATAATAATTTTTAAAAAAAGATTGTATTTTTTTAAAATATATTAAATAAATTTGATGTTGGGCATAATTAAATATACATGGGTTATAAGAGTGTTAATATGGTATAAAAACAATTAAATTAATGTAGGGATTAGATTATATTTTTTAAACCCATTAAGTATCATTCTGTTTTTTTTTTCCGTTTCTTTAACAACAATTATAAGATTTCTTGTATCAATTTGAAAAAAGCTGCTATTTTAATAATAACTTTTAAAAACATATTTGGAATTGAATACATTATATTATCTAAATAATATTTAGGAGTTGCTATTAGTTTTAATGTTAAAATAATTGTTTATCAGTATTTTGAAATTAAGATAATATATACGTATATTAAAGATTTAGATGTTACTTATTTAAATAAAATCCGTTATAATTTAATATTTCAAAAAAATACTAATGATGTGCTAAATTTCAAAATTTTAAAATCCATTATAATCTAATATTTATTTTGTTCGACATATTAATATTAAAAGATAAAACAAAAATATATTTAGATAATATTAAAATATACATGTTAAATAGAGATATAAGTTTGAGAAGTCATTACAATTCTTAAACCTTATTAAAAGAGTTTTGAGAGAAGAAAACATTAAACCCGTAAAAAGTTTGAACCCTCATAGTATCTTAAAGATGTTAATGCTATTGAAGATTGAATCACTATATCTCTCAAAAGCTAATATTTATCAAAGTTGTTAAGGCATCTCTCCTTGAGGTATTTTAGATCTTGAGGTAATACAAGATGAATAAGGTGTCAATAAAAGAATAATATGTCCGACTATTTTCTCATAGTAAAGAATACATATAATGAAACTTAAGAAGGTGAATTGGAAAATATTGAACACTTGTGTGAGAATATATAGTTCTTGCATCTCATGTTAAATATGTTTCTTATATAGAGAAAAAGAATAATTATTTAAGTGGTTAACAAGATTTAACTTATATTATAGGATGTTTTGTATTCTAAAAAACTCAATAATTATTAGAATATGAATAAATAATTTAAAGAAATAAAAAGTAAAAAAAGAAAACAATTTTTCAAAAAGTACTTTAATAGTTTCTAAGAAATTTTTATTTTATTTCATTAATTTTATTCGATTTACAATTTATATGATAACTATGATTTTTATCTTTATCAATTATTTGTTTATACATTTTATGTGGGTATTCTTCTTTCATTAATTTCTCTTTTGTTATATGAGTTGAATTTTTTTATAATCAATATTCTCGTAATAATAAATATTAAAAGATATCTTGAATATTATTAATACTTTGGCCTAACTTTATTAAATTGAAAGAAGTCAACTCACTTGTGAAGTGGAACATGGAAGCTCCCCTAACCTTTCGGTCCAAATACAAAGTCTTCTTCAAAATCATGACCAAAAAAGTATGGGAAACGCCAACGCAACCCACAACACGAACCCTCACCTAAATTCGTCCCTTTCCCTCGCCATTGCGCGTCTCTTCCAAGGCTTCCTCTCCCACCCATGGCCATTGGCGCCAGCACCAACCGTCCAAGAAAACCCAGCTCCATGAATCACTCGGCTTCCAAACTCCTTCCCCTCCTTCCCCTTCTCCTCCTCTTCATCGGCGTCCTTCTTCTGTTCTTCCGCTTTCCAAGCAGCTCTCCTCACCTCCCCTGCACTCCACTGCCCTCCTCGTCTCGCCTCTGGTTCGGCGACCTCCGCGACGTGGAGTTCTCCTGGAACTCCCTTCCTCTATCTTCGGACCGCCGTCCTCCAATAATCCTCAAAATCGCCGTATTTTCCCGTAAATGGCCTTCATCCGCCGCCCCCGGAGGCATGGAACGCCACGCCCTCACCCTCCACTCGGCTCTCTCCCGTCGTGGCCACAAAGTCCATGTCTTCACCTCCTCCACCGATCTCTCCTTGCCTCCTTCGTCCTCTGCTTCCTCCCCCCGTCTTCACCTACTAGTCGGAGCCTGGCGCTGCGACGAGGCCTTCGCCCTCTTTGAAGCCGAGCACGCCCTCTCCCCATTCGATGTCGTCCACACCGAAAGCGTAGCCCTTTACCACCGCTTCGCCAGACGCGTCCCCAACCTTGCCGTCACCTGGCACGGCATCTCCCTCGAAGCCCTCCACTCGGGCATCTACCAAGACCTACTCCGCTCCAACGGCGAACCCCTTTCCCCGGCAACTAACCGCAGTCTCGCTTCCGCCATCTACAAGGTGCTTGACGAAATTCGTTTCTTCAACAGCTACGCCCACCACGTCGCCATCAGTGATGCCACCGGCGAGATGCTCCGCGACGTCTACCAGATACCCCGAGATCGCGTTCATGTCATCCTCAACGGCATCGACGAGGAGGATTTCAGGCCCGATCCTGACCTCGGCTCTGCCTTCCTCAACGAGCTCGGCTTGCCAAGTGATGCCGAACTTATAATGGGCATCGCGGGAAGGTTAGTAAAGGATAAGGGGCACCCTATCCTTTACAAGTCCTTCGCCGCGGTTTCCCGGCGGCATCCAAAGGTATACTTGGTGGTGGCCGGCTCGGGACCATGGGAGCAGAGATATCGGGAGATGGGAAAGAATGTGATAGTCACCGGCGCTCTTCCACCGGCAAAGCTGCGAGCTTTCTACAACTCAATTGATGTATTCGTGAATCCAACCCTTAGGCCGCAGGGTTTGGATCTGACGCTGATGGAGGCGATGCAGTGTGGAACAGCAGTGATGGCGACGAGGTTTCCGAGCATAAAGGGAAGTGTGGTGGTGAGGGAAGAACTTGGGGTCATGTTTGCGCCTAATGTAGCGGCGTTGACGGAAGCGATGGAAAAGGTGGTGGCGGAGGGGAGGGGGAAGATGGCTGAGAGGGGGAGGGCGTGCAGGGAATACGCTTCGGCCATGTTCACGGCAAAGAAGATGGCCATGGCGTACGAGCGACTCTTCCTGTGTATCAAGAACGAAACTTATTGCAGGTTTCCACTTGGGTTTGATTAGAAAGTTTTAGTTTTTTTTTTTTTTTTTACTACAGATGATCCTTCACGTGCATTGACTTCGAGGAGGGATCTACGGAATGAGCATCGCAGGTTGAAGATAAGATTACTGCTATCTATATTGCCATTAACAACAAAATCGAAACATTCTCGTTTCATTTCATCTCTTATTGAAAGTTCTGAAATTCAATTTTCCATAAGTTTGTGTCCGTCTTGTTTCTTGCAAAGCTTAATTAGCTATACATTATTGAGTTTAAGATGCCTCTTCCTGATGTTGTGATTCTAAACTCCAAAAAGTTAAAGATCCTGCAAAATAAAAACCTTCAATCGAGCCATGACTTTGTAAACATAACCATGTAAGTGAGAAGGGCCTTCATATTCTTGCCAAGAAGAATCTTGTTGTTGATTGGAAAGGTTTACACTTGAAATTTGGCTACATTTGTAGTCTGGGAAATAAGCATGAGTTCCCTTTGTCAGTTATCTCCTTATGAAAGGTTAAATCCCTTATAAAATACATGAGATCTTTAGGGAGAGCAGTTACTTTGTTACCTTTATAGCTGACTTCTTTTAAAAGGCTTGGGTTTATGCATTCAAGACTAAGAACCAAATCTTACACCCTCAAGAACAAGTTGGTCTTTCAAGTTGAAGATGGAGAACTTATACTTGAGGGCTTTGAACAAAAGCAAGGAATAAAACCTGGAGAGTTATTTTCACATGAAGTTCAGATGGCAATGACAGGAAATGTTCTTGACACAGCCAACTGCATGGAAATGGAAGTTGAACAGTTAGATGAGAAGAAAATCTTCGGAGCAATTTAGGGGCCCTAGAGCAATTCAAAGAGGAGGAGTTTGTTTGTTGCATGAGATAGAGCAAGTATTGTGGAACTGAGCTCTTAGATTTTTTAACGTGAAGTTTAACTCCTTTCATTGTTGAACTCATTGTAAGTCATCATTGTACTTTTGATTTAGTGATTTTTAACTAATATTTTTTTTGCATTATTATTCTATAGTGATAATATGTCAATTTTCAACAAGATGTTGGGTAGATTGACAAGTTGAACACAGAGCTCAACAATAATTTTAAGGATTTGGTAACGGTGAACAAATGCTAGACTTGAAGATGATGTTTAATATAAGTACTATAAAATTATGGCCATTCTCTAAAAAAATATATGAAGATGGTGCTTGAGACGTTCAGCTTGACCAAAACCAGAATTATGGCTACTCCACTTCGTAATCATTTCAAATTTTGTTGTTAAATTCCTTTGACTTAGGAGAACTAAAAAAAATGAGCTCATGTTTTGTAAAGAGAGCAAGGTTACTCACTATTAATCCAAAATAAAGAAAATGGTCATTCTGATCATCCAAATGTCTAGAGATGTTAGAGCTAATTAATAAATCATTTATGGTAGAAGTTAACATATTGGCTAGAAGGTCTATAAGGAGATGATTTTAGGCATATTGCTGGTTAGAATACTATATGATGTCAAATTATAGACATAGTCCCTCGTAGTGTGAAGCTTTTGAAAAGGTAGAAGCCCAACAAATTTGTGGAATTATGGTTATAATGAAAGCAATGGGTTATATTTAATACAAGTGTCATGATAATTGACTTATGGTTATAGTTATGATGCATTTAGTTAGTATAAGAAATGGCTAATGGGTAGACAAGTACCAAGAAGTTATTATTATTTGTCTTACCTTTTTGGAGGGAATATTCTTTTGATAGGAGATATGATCAACATATCTTGGACTATATGGATCAAAGGTTGCATGATCTTTATAGATGCAAAGATAGCAAATGAAATAAAAGATTCCTATGACTCAAGAGTGGTTTCTTTGTCTTAAAAATAAGGATAATCATGACAAAATTCATTAGCTTATGAATTCTTAATGAAAAGATGTCTTTTTTATTGTACTAGACAAATTTTCTCCAATAAAAGGGAAAGTATAGGTATTATAATGGAACTTTGAATGAGAATTTTAAGAGTCTTTTATTTTTTTGCATACTTTATTAGTTGATGAAAGTGAAGTATTTTTTTGTACTTATAACCCCAAACTTAGGTTTGTAAAGATTTTTGAGAGTCATGTAGATTTTTCACAATTAATTTTTGTGCCCTGTTTTTCTCTCTTTTTTTGGGTGCTTTTCATTAGTGTAGTGGTTATCTTTTTAATTATTTTTTTTGTGTCAATATTTCATGATTATGAGGTCACATTAATATTGAGCTTATACTTTGTAAGTAACATTCTGGATATTGAAGGTTGTGCCAATACGACTTTAGCTGAAAATTCCAACTCAAGGGAGTCTAAATCTTGGTATCTATATGCTTTTGCAAGTGATCTATGTAAAACTGTGTTCAATTATCTGCTACAGTACACAAAACTATTGAAGGTTACAGGGATTTGTTTTATGGAAAGATGTTTTAGAAGTTCTTGTTTGGAAGTATTGTTGTTTTGTGCTACAGTGTGACTATCAAATTATGATCCATCTAGCAAGGAATACAAAGATTTCTCAATCTCTGAGCATATTGATGTTTGTTATTATTGGATATTGGATGTGCTTGATAATAGAACCTTGAAGCATTGAACATCCACACTAATGAGAATGTTTGATTAAATCATTTGAACAATCCAAGAATTGAGAGTTGTAGGCTAGTCTTGATAACTCGTGAGACTGTACATATTGTGTTCTATGCATGAGTGGTACTACATTCAATATGCCTTTTGGAGTTTCATATATATCAAACCTTGCTGAGTTAATGTTTACTTTCATATGGAATAGTGTGATGGTTTGATGAACCATAGAACTAGTGTGAAGGAAAGGGTTTTTACATGGTGTAATGAAGGAAGGAAGATGAATGATTTGATATCCGTAAAAGAAAATCCTCATGAATAGTAAAGAGCATAGTGAAGTGAGAGTTTGCCTTCTAATTTATGAGAAGCTTGGCGATGGGGAGAAATGATGATGATGTTACTCATCCCATTGACATGAAGTGGAGTGGTGTGAAATTCCAAGTGTGTTTGATCAAAGTTTGTGATGAATTTGTTCTTGTTATCTATTTTTTTTTTAATGGTTGTTATCCACATTTTGTAAAAGAGATATTCATCATAATCCTCGAATTTGGACTTTTATTATAGTGTCCATTTAATTGACCAAAATTTAAAACAAACTTTGCCAAATGGTGAAATCTCTTAAACAAGAACAAGCCATTCCAAAAGAAAGATACACACTGTTATCTAAAGACTTTGATGCTATACTTCCATGTTGCAATTTGAAATCTTCCTTCATAATTTGGAAATCCAAATGTAGAAATTAGCCATTGTGATCTGCAAAGTCGTATGCCAATGCCCACTTTGATTCAAATGTTGTTTCCTTTTACTGCAGTTTCTGCTTTTTCTTGGCTCTTCAGGGACTTAAAGGTTTGAAGCTATAGCCAGTTATGTTTGTCTTCCTCTTTTGATAATGTGGAAAGCTTAAAAGATATAATAGCCAAATTGACAAATACTGTTCCAAAATGTTGATGTCATGTAATCTCAATCATATGAGAAGTTTATAAAAGTATTATATCTTAACTAGAATGTTTTTTTTTTTTCAAAATTTGTGATATATAGTTCACAAAATTGTGCTATTTTGACAATCACATTGTATCAATCATGTGGGGAGTATGCAAAATCTAACAATCGAGCTAGTAAAATTTGTTCCAAATTTGTTATGCATAACTCACACAAATATGTTGTTTTGAAAAAAGTATTATACTTAAATTAAAGAATTTTATTAATTTTTTTAATATATAAATCACTAAATCTAGAAATTTTGAAAATCATAGTATTGTGAGTGAAAGTTATTTAAAGTCTTATATAAAAATTGATGCAAAATTGTGATAATATTGTTCACAAAATTGATAAGATGTTACTTAACCATGGTCTTGAAAGGAGGATTTAAATAAAAAGAAACACTCAAATTTGAGATTTTTCTTTCCAAAATTATGACTATAGCTCTTGAAATTAGGTAGTGTTAAGAGGTCATATAATCTTAATCATCGTAGGATCACAAAAGCCTAAACAAAAGCATTGGAAGAATCAAAGCCCCTTTAGAGAGGGACTCCTTAAGGGATCTTGAGCTTGGGATCATCAAAAGCCTAAACAAAATCACTTGAAGAATCAAGGCCCCTTTAGGGAGGGACTCCTTATGAGATCTTGATTTAGATTATTTACTTGCTCATTCTACTTAGGTTTAGTTTAAAAAAAATTGAAATGAACTTTGATTATGCATGCATGACTTAAGGCTCATTCTTCTTTGATGTGTATCAAATCAAACTAATTTTACAAATTTATTTCAAAATTGTGATATGCATCTTAAAAAATTATTATTTTGATTGTCAAATGGTTTTGATAATGTGAGAAGCTTATACAAGTCCATAACCAAATCTAAACAAATATATTTCAAATTTATGATTCATGATTAACAAAATCATATGATTTGATTGTCATATAATCTCAATCAAAAGAGAACTCAATAAAAGTTTGATTACAAAAATGGTGAATTTTGAATAAAATTTGTGAATTATTGTTCTATAAATTATGTTTTTTATAGATTAGATAGCATCGATAAAAAGGAAATGCAATAAATTCTAATAAAAAATTAGAAAACTTTGCTTTAAATTTATGATAGCTTACTAAATGAGATTACTTTAAAGGCCACATTTTTTTGGGCATAAAAAAAGTTCATATACTCAATTGTCAAAATTTTGAAATGCATTCTAAAATTGTGATGTATACGTAGCAAAAAATGTTTTTGGCTTTATGTTTGTGTACGCTTGATCTTAAGTGATGACAAAAATCTAGTGCACAAGCTTATGAATTTTATTTCAAAATTATTATATATAAACATGAAAACAAATTGTTTTGAATGTCATAAAATATAAATGATAAAGGAAGTTAATTGAAGTGATATATTTTCTCAATTTTGTGATTTAGTCACATGAAGCCAAGATCTTTTTATTCTTGGAAAGAATTGATCATTAGCAACTTTATCAAAGCCTGTTATATAAATTGTTAAATTTTTTCTTAAATTTTTTATGCATATCATAAAATTAGAAAAATTTTGATAATTTTATAGTCATAAGAATAACACACAAAATTTTATTGCCAAAACTATAGATTTATTATTATTTAGCTCACTAAATCATGCTATTTTCAAATTGGCTTAGTCTTGATGATGATAATGTGGCACCCTTGAGAAAGGTGATCACAAAACCAAGATCTTATTTACTAATGGACATTTAAAGTATTATGTGTATACAAATTTATTTAATCAATTTAGTGAATACTTTTATATAACAAGGATCATGTGCTTAGAGTTGGATGATGTTTAAAGATCCCTTGCTCTTGCTTAGCTTAACATATCATGGAGCAACTATCTTAGCTTTTGGAGTGGTTACCCCATTAGAAGTTCATCAATAAGTCATTTACTTGGCTTGACTTGTTAAACTTATCACTTGGTATTTATATGAAACTTAGGTTGCAATCATTTAACTCATGCATGTACTTAACAAATCAATTTTCGTAGTTATTAAATTTTATAAAATTGCATTAATATACTCTGGTAATATCATTACAAGTTGTTTAAGATCTAATTCAAGTCTTGAAGTTATTGAAATCAAATTTAAAGCAAGTCATATTTTTCATTACCTAATGATCATATGATATGATGATTAATATTATATTTATATAGTCTATATTTAGGCTTATAATAATAATTAACATGAAAGTTTTTCATGTTATCATATAGATACAATAGGTCTATTGTATAGATGTGATTATCACTTGAATTTTTAATTAGTCTGCAAACATGGTTGTAGAAAAGATTGGCCTTATACATGCGATGTCTATTTTTGGAGAGTTGAGTATTCACTATCATTGTATGAATACAAAATCTACTTTGTATTATTATATAGCTTATTTTCTCTCAAAACTTGTTAACTATATAAGTTAATTTGTGTTCAAATATTTATTATGATGTAAGAGTGTCTCAATTTAGATTGTAAGCACACACCCACTGGTGTTGCACCAGTCACATTTAGACTTGGAGTTGTTCCCAAGTTGAATTTTACTTTGATTAATCATCTTTTTTAACCATAGGTATCGACTATAACACTCCATTTTTTATGTACAATTATCTCAGTTGTTTTTGCTTTTATTCATTTTAGTACATTTTACAAATATTTGGTGTCATTATTGATGTCAATTCCTATTTGTTTGCATCTGTGCTTGCTTCTGTCATTGCCAGCTATTCGTCATAACCTGGTCGTCCGCTACTTCTGATCGCCTCATCTCTTTATTGTCTAACATCACTTAGTGCCAACCATTGCCCAGCCTCTTACTACTTTTTGACCACACACTATCACCTGGCCACCTGAAGATCGCTTGGCCTCTAGCCACTATCATCCCTCATTACATCATCGTTGTCATTTGATTATCATGTTGCATAATTACATATTTTTTTATGCATTTTTAGATTTTTTTTATTTTTGTTTAATGTGGTTGACTCATTTGAAGTTAATAATTTTGAAATTCTAAATGTCTCTTTTTGATTCCTAAGTAATATAACTCTAAAATGGTCTTTTCTATATTAACTTTTCATCTCTCTTATGCTTATACTATGTTCGAAAGTGCATTTAATTTTCTTTTTTATGCATAAGTATTGAGCTCTCCTTTATTTATAAATAAGAGAGACTCCCTCATTGTAAGGAGATGTTATTCCTTAATGAAATTTCTTTTGTTTGTGTGTTCCTCTTTTGTGAGTAAAGAGTGCGCACCAAATCTAATTGGAGAGATTTTAATTTTTCTCTTATCATAAATAAGTATTGAGAGCAAAATACTTTACATTGGGAAAGCAAAAAACCAATCAAATTCACTCTTCCTCTATTGCCCTCTTCACGATACCCTCAAGTATTTGTCCACCCTTTCACTCAATCAAATCACCAAACCACCACCCTCCTCAATAAGGCTTTAAATCTTAGTTAACCATCTTATTACCCCTTTAGCCAAGCTTCTTCACTACCCAGACCTCCAACTCATCATCTATTTTCATCTTGAGTACTCTACATGCCAACTCCAATGGAAAATACAAGCCACTATCACCAAAAAAATGAACTCTCTTCATATCTTTCACTTTTAAGTCATAATTCAAAGTTAGAGTTAATCTTTTTTTTATTAAAGTATTTTACATAGAGTTTGTCTTTAATTCTCAATTTTATATATGTAAAATTAGATGTAACAAAACTTCTTAATAAGACTTTATATTTAATACGTAATGTGTTACCATTTACTAAATTAAATAATTCATACTACAACTTAGGATATTAATCTTTGAATAATTCTAAAATATCACAAAAGTTACTTAGCCCTAATTAATGCATAATATCCTTTAGCATTCCTTATTAGTCTATTAAGCATCTCTTATATTATAATTTCTAAATTAAATATTAGTAAAAGTTTAATTTGTCTTACATCATAAGATTAACACATCATACTACTATGACTTCATGTTTCACATAAATCATGAAACTATAGGTTACTAAACAATATGAAATGAAGTATCATATTTATATAATCTATTCTCTATCACAAATAACTTAAACTACTTAAGAAAGAAATGAATTCATAGTATTATGCAAATATGATACCTATTTTCATATGAGTATAATCATTAACTAATAAATTTAAATATTATTGGTTTATAATAATGTATGATGGTGAACCACATATCATACATATACATTTCATTCCTATAGAAGTCTTAAAACAGAGTTTAATATAAAGTTGTCACACTAATATGTTAATCTTATCATACATGTATGACTATACTATTAAGTCTAGTTAAGTTAATTACTATATGATTATATAATGATTTATCCTTATTCAATCACATCATATGATATATATTTAAGAGCTCGACTATTGGTGAAAATAATCATCTTATGGTGGTGATCCACTATTAGACTCCAACATCATTTAGTTTTCATACCACATAGATCTTTCAAATGTATGATATAATATTTGTAAGTTCTATTATGTTAAATATGTTGTAATAACTATAAAACTACCATACTTGTTCTTTCATATGGTGTATCCCTATTGACTGTCAAAAGAGTGTGGTGTTTTAAGATTTATCTTTACCGACTGTGACAAAGGGGTGTGGATCATTAGTATAAGTCAGGTCAGGTTGTTTAGTGCTGCATGTAGGCACTGGTTAGGTCAAACAACTTAAATATTTTGTACCTCTTTTGCTTGGCTTTACTTTATATGCTTTACTTGTTTCATTATTATAGAAAAAATATGATTTTCATTCAAGAAGCTATAACTCAACACTTCTAACAGTTGTTATCATCCATTAATGTTATAGATAATGAGAAGATGCTTAATTGCATTCCCTATTTGTTCATAAAGAAAGATAATAGTTGGTTGATGAAGGTCTCAATAGAAGAAGTTAAAGAGTCTACTTTTCAAATTGATCAATATAGTTCTCCTAGATTAGATGGACACAATAAGCAATTCTTTACTCATTGTTAGGACATCATAGTAATTAATGTGCTGGATGCGACTAAGGGCTTCTTAGTGCAGACCTCCATTCCTAAAGGGACAAGTGCAATTTTGATTTTAATGCCAAAAAAAGAGAACCCTAAAACATTTAATGACTTCAGGCTAAGTTGCTTATATAATTTTATGGAGAAATTATTCACCAAGCTTTTGGTCAAGAGGCTTCAGAGTTTTCTTTCTAGGCTCATCTCCTCCAAGCAAGTCAATTTTGTTGAAAGAAGAGAAATAGTTGATAACATTTTTTGGCTTATGAAATGATTATACTACTAAACAGAAAAGTGAGAGGTAATAATATGTTATTAAATTGGATCTAAAAAATGCTTTTTATTTCCTTTCGTGGGAGTTCTTAAATAAAGTGTTTATAAAATTCATTTTTGAGAATTAGTTCATTAAGGTGTTAAAAATATGCTTGGAAGCACTTAGGTCTCAATCATAATAATGATAAGCTTAATGATTTTTCAAAGTATCTAAGGGGCTTAAATAGAGGAACCCAATATCCTCCATTTATTTATTTTGGCAATGGAAGTCTTTAGTTAGGCATTAAACAAGGTCATTAATCATGGGAAAGCTTTACATTATGCTCAACACAAAGATTGTGTAGTGGTTACTCATTTAAGATATGTAGATAATATCATAATTTTTTATAGTGATACGAAAACCATATTTAGGATCCATAAATTAATGATTGTATTTCAAGTGACATTAGGTATTCAAATTAATAATAAAAAATTTCTTTCCCGATAAAAAAAACATAATTTGGGCTGATAAAAAATTAAGCCAATAACTCAAGTTTCGATGATATAAGTTCTCGAAAAAAGATTGTTTACTTTTAGCACATAATAGACACAAATGAAAGGAAAATGACTGGTTGAAGGGAACAAGTCCTTATAATGAGGGGAAGTACTAATTCTTATAAGTATGTTTTTGCCTCAATTCTAATTTAATATTTGATGAAAATTAACTCACCTCTCTACATTTTTAACAGAGCAAAAAAGATCATGAACTATTTTATATGGGTTGATTTAGACAATGCATATAGGTATCATTGGACTAACTTAGGAAATATTAGTTTACCAACAAAACAAAATGGTTTGGGACTCAAACAGCTATAAAACACTACATTTACATTTCAACAAAACTAAATTGGGAAATATTGTTTAGTAATTCACTTTGGTCCAACTATATACAAAGAGAATATATAAGTTTAGAAAGAGAAGAAAATAAATTAGACACTTGGAAGCACATGAATAATACAAAGGAATTTCTTTCATAAAATGCTCAGTTATGCAACATAATAGGAATCTATCATTAGACCCTAACTATGGATGGAGATTTTAGCATGTTGTCACCTTAGAATACAATTAGGAGCAAGTGCCTTACTCATAAATCATGGCAAATGGTTTGGAATTCTAAAAGTCTAGTGAAAGTTTCAATTATGGTGTGAAACATATTGAATAGCTCTTTCTATTTCCTAAGAAATTAAGAATTTTAAAGACAAGTAAAGAGTGGCCCACCTTTGCCAATTCATTGAAAATTTAGTAAGTAAATACAAATAATATAATAGATCTATTATTTAGCATATGAAAATAGGTGATAATCATTTTGTAAAATGAGAAGACATTACCAATCTACCGCTTGTTATATGTTAGAATATATGGAAAGAAAGGAATTTCAAAATCTATAAAACAAAAAGGTAAATTAGTCAATAATGATAATTATAAAAATATATTATGCTTAATAGCTATAACATATTTAAATGCTTTCTCCTTACAAAAATGTCTAGGATTTGCTTTTAGTTCAGTTTCG
This sequence comes from Vanilla planifolia, assembly GCA_023846275.1. NCBI lineage: Eukaryota > Viridiplantae > Streptophyta > Magnoliopsida > Asparagales > Orchidaceae > Vanilla > Vanilla planifolia. The sequence goes on from CM043877.1 coordinate 5,097,472, forward strand.
CGTAGCCCCGCCTTACTCTCGAATGAGGTATAAATGTTCCAAAAATGGTGAAATGGAACTTTCTACCAACTTATATACTGAAGCTAAATGTCCATGGTTATATGAATTATAAAAAAGGATATGCAAGCTATGGTGGGATTATTCGCAATGATAAAAGCCAAATAGTGGAAGACGTTTCTTATGTTCCTAACAAACAATCTCAAAATTGAAGTACTTGGTCTATCTTAGTTTCAAGGTTTGAAAATGGGTAACAATAAGAAAATTCATAAGCTTGTAATTGAGATAGATTGCAAAGTAATATTCAAAAAACACAAGATTAATGAAACATCCCTTAGAATATATTAGCATTTTTTAGCAAATCAAGTATGAAATAAATTTATTTTTAGTTCAATAGAGTTTTACTCAAAAGAGGGACATAAAGTGACCAAGTTTCTAACAACAATGATGGCAAAGTTAATTAAATAAAAAAATATAGGATTCAAAGTACATGCCAAAATTATGTAGGGCTCTAGTTAAAATGGATGAAACTCAAATTATATACATCTGATTATCATACAATGTTCCAACTAACCACACCTGATACGATCTAAGAAAATTGGTGTTTCAACTCAACAATGAATCTTTCATATAATATGTTATTTGGAATCATACTATGTAAAGAATAACTGCCAACATAATCTCATCCCAATATCAAAATGTAGCTCTCTAATTTGGCATCGATCAATTATGATCAACAACCAAATTAAAGCATTATTTGTGCTAAATTCATATTTCATTATGCACTTAACAGTCTCAAAATACATAAATGAAAAAAAATCAAAGGTAATTAACAAGATTGTTATGAATAGTGTCTAGAGACATTGTTCATATTTGTGTTATATTATATCAAGATGTCCCTCTCAAAACTTACATTAGATTTGTACATCGATGGTATTTGCATTGTTCACATTAGGTCTGGCTAATCATAACTAAATGATTTCACTCACTCATCGGCTAGGTATGTACATCCAATGTAACATATGTCTGTGACATCGTACTTTTTCAATAACACACCCTTCTTCAGCATACAAATATGATTTTCTTATCGAACACTATTCATCTTGGCACCACATCATACTTCGACAATCAATCTCAAGTCAAGTTCACACTATTGCTATAGATCATCCAAATGATGGCACAATCATACTTATGAAATGACACATTAAAAAGTATTGGACTAATACATCACTCAAACTTTGCAGTGACACTTCTTTATTTTATGTCTCCTAACACGAGCTACATCAGATCAGTACATTGGTCAAAGTTATAGTGTTTGAGTCATGAAATGATAGAATCACCAACTTAAGCATAAGTCTTCAATGTATGGCCATGTGGTTAGCTTTGAAATCAACTTATGGAGCCAAATCTTAATTGTAATGGGTAGTAATACTTTGTTATGTAATAAAATCTCAATTTTATAAAAAAGTTGCCAAATGAAGATTTGAAAAATAATGAATGCTTTCTAAATAGTACCTGTGATCAAATAAAATTAATAATTGATTTATTTTGGACAACTATTTGGGTGGATAAATTTACTGAAGCAAAAGTTTTTTTATTACTATCTTATCTTGTACTTCAAATCAAGTGGTTTTAAATTAAATGAAAATAATTTAAAAAATGAGAAATTTGGAAATGTCATATTATACCTTATTTTAGCTTTTCATATTTTATGGTAACTATACTTTGTGTAGTGCAATTATTGATATTAAGTATTAAAATATTATACTTTCATTACCTTTGATCTTTGTTTTTAGTGTCTTCAGTTTTTTATTCTATTGAACGTAGTTTTACTCTAAATATTAGCATTATTGTCATATTTTATGGAATTTTTTTGGATTATATTGGGTAGGGTGTGAGTATTGGTTTGAGATCTTTTACCTTTGTGGATATTGATAAGATATGTGTCTAGAATCCTATACCTAGATATTAGTCATTGACCCCACACCTTTATATAGATGAATGTTGACTTATGTATGCCCAAGGCAAAAGTCATTTGGATATTGGACATCAGATAACAAAGATAATGATCAAAGTGGGAAACTAAGATCTATAGGAATAAAATATGGAATGTGGTATAATTAATTAAGAATGAAACATTATGCATATCTTGCTAGTTTTTATATTGTAAATACTAGTTATCGTGTTATTGTTCTTATACCAACTTATTATGTTATATCATATTATTCCTATTTTATTATATTTTTATTTATCTATTAATCTTTATAAATTCTTGTTAAAATTTACATCACAAGTCATGCATTCTTTAAATACAAATATCGATTGATGGCATTATGTTATAACTTTTGTGACATATTTGTATCACTTTTGATACTTTATACTTTGTGGTTTGCTATGGTTTCTGATGATATAGATTTCAAAGTTGGATCTTTTGTTTAAAAATTTCAATTATTAGTTCTTTTACTTTGGTTTATAGAACTATTTGCAATATTAGATTAGTTTTAAGGTCTATCTTATCATTAGGCCTCTACAAGAAAATTTGTGTCCTCAATTTTTATTTAATCATAATTTAATATTTTATTATTAATATATTATGATAGTAAGGTGGGGCCTTAACATATATAATTTAATTATGAAAATTTGATACAAGTATAAAATTAAATTTTTGTATTATGTTGGAATTTGTTATATATAAGTTATTAATTTAGTTTATCTTGAAGCTCAATTAATCTTTATTATTAAGGAAGTTTATAAAATTTTATGTTATATCATATTAAATAGAGTTTAAAATATAAGATGTCCAATTTTGTCAAAGGTCATGAACTAGATCTTAAAGAAGTGCCTCAAAAGGGATAGTAATAAAGCTTTGAGTTATCGTTATGAGACATAAAAATGTTTTTGGTTTGTTTTTATGGACCTACTCATTTTTATTATTTATTATTATTATTTTATTATTTCTATAGGTTGAATGATTTTTTTGATTTTTTACTTTTCATTAGAACATCTTTTTGTGATTTATTTAAATACTTTTTATGGAATAAGCATTGGAGCTTTTGGTTTATCATCAAGTAATCATGATGATTTCATGAGAAGCATGTATACACCATAGGTTTTCTTAAAAAAAGTCATTAGATATCCTTCTTCTCATTTAGGTTATTTTAAATGGTGCTTTGTTTCAAGCATGAAAGAAATCCAAAATAATCTTACATCTAAATTATAGAATTTGTTTCCAAACAATGATGTATAGCTCATTAAATATTTTTTCATTAAATGTTACAAAGTGTCAATCATAAGGAAATTTCAAATGTGTTACATACCTAAACTAGCAAATCATGTTCACAAAGTTTGTCGTGGATCTCACGAAAATTGGTTGTTATGAAGGTTGCATAATCAATCATGGGGAATGAAAATTAAAGGTAAAAGAATAAATTAAAGGATTTTATTTGAAAATTCAATGCATAACTAATGCCAAAAGAGGTAAGATTAGAACACTTACACCTAGATCTTAATTATGCACTATTACCAAATAATGAAGAAGGGGAAGGATATAAACTAGATCTTAACCTATATATAATGCCAAATTGACGACCAAAAAGACAAGATTGAAACTCTTGTAGCTAAATCTCAATTGTTCTCTAATACCAAATTACCGAAGAAGATAAGATAAAAATCTTACAATAGAATATAGGGTGGGAGATGATGATGACAAGGATGACAACAACAATGAAAGTAGAAAATATGACTTGGATCTCTTCAAATCACAAACTAAATGAGCTTAGATTATATCCTAGGGATGTGCATGCTTACATAATAAGAAATTATTATTTCAATAAGAGGTAATGCCAAGTAAAAATAATCATATTCTTTTTTATTTTATAATAAAAACATAAATAGATTATGGTGTTAAATTCTAGATCCAAAGGTAAAAAAGAACAAAAATATACTTTTTGATAAAAGAAATAATAAAATAAAAATGTAGATAAATAACTAAAATCATCATAAAAGTCTCATTCATTACTCATTATAATCCATTAATATTACATCCAGACTAGTATAAATCAACACAACCTTATGAATTATATCCACAATACAAGTTTTTTGGGCTAATCAGAGTCCATGATATAAAACTGAAGACATAAACTAATAAAACAAGAATGATGTAAAAATCATAATAACCTCAAATCATTAGAACAAAAATAATGAGCACAATAAACAATTATCATATAATATAAAAATATACAAATAAATATTGGTATAAAACTTTGATAATAAGATACATATGTCCTCATATATATATAATATTACTTACACTCATAAAATACATCATCTTGCAACCCAAGATCCTAAAATATCATCTAAAGATCTCAACTTTGTGAGTGTCAACATGTTATCTTATAATATAAGTAAGAAATAAGTATGATATATTTAATAGATAAACTATTAGTTGTAATATAAAAGAGTAATAATATAACTAGTAAATAAAAAGAGTTATAAATAAAATAATACATGATAATTAGTAAAAAAAGGTAAATTAATGCTTTTATACCATATGCATCTCATTTATGTATATAAATAACTTAAATACATCATACTTTGCTTTCTTATCAACTTTAATTTTATTTACTTTTACTTTCTTTCTTTATTTCCTTTTTTGTTTTACATTCCCTTTTTTATTATGGGCCTAGACTTTTTTATGAAATCTATCCCAACTCTTAATGATTCCATATCATATCTCATTATCAATAAGTCTTGACCTCTAACATGCTATGACATGGCACAAGGGTGTGCAACATATGTCATTATCAGTAAGCCATTAGACCTTATTGCTAACATCTTATACTAATAGAAAACAAGGTTTCTTACATATTAGAGTTTTATCTTTGAGTACCCATGACATCATCATATAATTGTTATCTCCTATTGCCAACATTTTATATTGATAAAGGAACAATACCACTAACATGATAGAATCACATCTCTAAATACCTATGACACCATAATGTAAAGTAAATTTTATCATCACTAAACCATCCACCTCTTTTGCTATCAACCTATGCTAATAAGGAATAAGATCTCTAATATGTTGGAGCACTATATTTAGTTGCCCATGACATTAGGATGTAAAGTATATCTCAAATATCTCGTGTGTAATGTCATTGTAGAAAAAGGTCATTTTGTTTTCTTTTCTCTTTTTTCTTTTTTTTTTCTGTTTTGTTTTTATCATATCATATGTTTTGATTTATAAGTAGTTATATTATCATATATATATATATATATATATATATATATATATATATATATATATATATATATATATATATATATATATATATATATATATATTAATAAAGTATTATAATAAAATTATAACATATGTAAAGATGTGTGATACAAATGCTCATCTCACTATGCATTCTACAATTATAATAAAAAATTTAATAACTCACTTATAACATAATTATTTAGTTTTCTTATTTAATAGCTTTACAAAGTCTCTTTCAATTCTTTTTCTTTTTTTTAACAATTATCATCATTTTCTACATAATTCACATTAATTCATATCAATAACAGATTAATTTCTATTAAGAAAACTTCAAAAGCTTTACCAAAGCATACAATAGCTAACTATTCTTTTTCTTGTTTCTTCTTTAATATTTCATAATATAATTATCCCTATCATACTATATAATCAAGGCTTTGCTAAAATCAGACCATTATGTTATACTAATCATACATATTTGATATATCTATTATAAAAAAATGATCAATGATAGTTATCGAGTTGTTTCCGAGGTTGGCTAGATAATATATTATAAGCTTTTATATTAGCCATTCATATCGATCTGACTCTCATTTTATACTTCTTTGATATGTGCCTTATTCATATTTCACCTTCACATCGTATATTGTGATAACCATTATCATATTGTATAATCCATGTCTTATACTAGTTAGACACTAAATCATACATTCAATCTTTATTAAATAGTTTAGGAACTAATTATAAAGGTCTTATCTTAGTTTTGCACTAGTATAGTTTAACACAAGTACTTTAGTAATGTTATTCAATTCATGGTCATACTAGTATGATTATTTCTCCAACTGATTGTATTAATTGGATTCATTTTTTATACTTGTATGATCTATAAAATATATCTTATCATACATAAGAATGGACAAATATTTCAGCATAATCTTCTCATAACTAGATTATACTAATCTGATTAACATGTTATAATATTATAATCCTTTTAAATATTAAATCATATCAGTGATTAGGTTAGACGATTTCTAAATTCAGTGGTATGTACACCATCATACTAACACAATCAATTAATCACAATAGCACGATTCTTAACAAATTCTCATCCACACTTATGACCATTGTAGTTAGAAACTATAACAACCTCCAGCACTTATAACTTTTCACTAGAACTCATATGCAACACTTGATATTCAAATCAAAGATTACATGCTTTAAGAAGAGAGCTTGGGTAAGATCATTACCTTTTTATGCTCGTTTTTCAAAGGAAAATTGAAAACTTTTTCTTTCCTACAAGATTCCTTCTTTCTTTGTTGATCTCTTTGTTTTTCCTCATAAGATAACACAATTTTCTTTCCTTTTATCTCTCCAACTCACCTTTCCTTTCTTCTTACTCTCTCTCTCTCTCTCTCTCTCTCTCTCTCTCTATCTCTATCTCTATCTCTCTCTATTCTAAAGTTTTCGAATATAGTAAGTCTTGGGCAAAGGAGGGAGGCTTATCCTCTTATTTAGTAAAATGAGTAAAATAAAACCTTTTTATTTATGTTTTCTTTATAAATTCACATAATATTTAATTCAATTCTGAAAATTGTAAATCTTATATTAGTGAATTCCTCACTACAAGACATTTGTAATGGTATTCTCAAATATGGATTTTAGCCATTATCATACTAGCATGCCTTTTAAGATGCACACAATCCAATACATTTTTAATTTTTTTTATTTTACCTCATTCATATCTAATATATAACTTATGTTTTGAGAAGATATTAGAGATTAATTAAGTGGGCTATCATAACTGGCTCAAAATGATCCTAAATAAAATGAATCAAATATGATTAAATATATCTGCTTAATTTCATCATCCTAATATAACCTAACCTATATTAATAACCCAAGAAATGAATTATTTTGAAAGTCCCATAGTTTTGATCATATAAACAAAAAAAGTCTATTATCCAAACTAGAAATGAATGTCACATAGTTTTGCTTTAAATTATTATATATAGCTCAAGTAATCAATTGGATCCATTTTGGATATCTAAAATAATAAGACTTATAGAGTTGTTTTGCTAATATGGCTCCAATACTTGGAAAGCAATTATCTCTAGTAGAACCAACCAATTCTAACACTAGAACCTTGGATATTTGAAGATAAAATAAATTATTTCAATTTTTTTGCTAAAAATCTTACCATGGTAAGCATCCATTTTTGCTAGTTTAAATGCTTAAATTGTGCTTCAACTCCTTTCTATGACTATCCTTCCATTATTGACTTAAAGTTGATTATTGGTTTATCAAAATTGAAAATGACATAATAAATTCTAATAGATTTTTTCTTTATATATTTAAGACTCATGAGTATTATTCTATCCAATAATAATAAAGATTCTTTTTGAGGTGTTGCTTCTTAACAGTTTTGTGCTACACCAATCAAACTTTGACAAATATTCACTTAGATATATCTATCTTACAACTCCATAAGGATAAACAAATTAATACTTGCCATCACAAGATACCACATCTTACCAAAGTACAATCATGAATTAACTCTATTTGTCTTGAATTATATGGAACTTGGATGGCCTTTTTAGTATTTAAGTTTATCTCTTAAATTGTATTTCCAATGGACTCTTATTGGATCATATTAATAATAATACTTATGTCTATTTCTTTATTATTTTTTGGAGACCTCTAGTTCATAACCCCCACCCATCTAACCATATTTATATACTTACCCTTTATCAAGCCCTTAGTACAACTTTATCTCTTAAACTACATAGTATCCATAATCATAGCCAACCACATATTTCTCTTATAACATAACCCTCTTTAAATGTACCTATAAACATAACACTTAAACCTACCCTATATCCACAATCGTAACCAATATTCATCATATCTTGAGCCTCACCATAACTCTAATCCATATGCTTTCTTATAATTATCCTTATCTACACATAACCCTTATCTCATATTTAATTCATCATTGCATCTCATGCCTATACAATCCCCATAACCCCTTACTCATGAACCTATATTGTTCTTTAATTGCTTAAATCTCTATAAAATTATCTTATGATAACACCATAAAAGTATTCCAACTCTCTTAAATATATCATTTTGAACAAGTTCTTATTGGGTTGATTTTTAAGCATCTATTGAAAATTTGGCTTCTTATGTAATTTTGGTGAACACTACTTTTTTGTATTTTGGTCTCCATAACTCTATTCATAACTTATCAAACATATAAAAATAAATATCTAGGCAAAACTCTCACATCAAAAGAAAACCAAGGCAACCAAGTCATTTTGAAACCTACATAATTTCAACCATCCAGTAAGTTCATAAAAGCTTGATATAACCCACACAAATTTGGGTTGGTTTGAAAGGTCAAAAGGTTTTGATTATTTAAAAATCATTAAAAAATATGAAGCTAAATGAGGAATGTTCACAAAATAGGGTTATAAAACTCACAAAATCATTTATTTACGACCTCAATCTTGAAAGTAACTCTTTTCATGTATTATTTTGAAGGTTGCATGGTTTAGACCATATGAGAAGTGCATAAAATCTAATTCACAAAAAACAAACTTTTCTCCTAAGTTTATCAATTATAGCTCAAAAACCTAGACGAAATGTTGCATAATCTTAATTATGAGGAATCTCCATGATAGACTTGCATAAATTAATTAAATTTATTCTCATGAATGAGAAGTTTTGAAAGTCTCGTAGTCTCAATCATGAATGTTAAAACTATGGTATGTATTAAAGTTTAATATATAACTTGGAGAATTTATTTCAAAATTATGATGCATAATAGCTGAAATTATGTTGTTTTAAAAACAGCATAACCTTGATTATACAAAAAATTTATAAAAGCTAATTAAACAAATTAGAAAATTTTGTTCCAATTTTGTCATGTAAAGCTCTTCAAACCAAGATGTTCTAATGGCCAATGTCACAATCATGATGTAATTCCATAAAAGTGTCATACCTAAACTAAATCATTTTGTTTTTAATTTGTGTTGTATTACTCACAAAGCTAAATTTTAATTTAAATGTCTAGTGCAAAATTGTTATATTTTGTGTTAACATATGAAATGTTGCTATTTGAAACTTTTATAGTGTTTTTATATATTTTTTCAAAATCATAATATAAGGGATAATAAGAATGAATTTACTAACCTCAATTTTGAAAGATCATATTTGAGATCCAAGTCAGAAGAAATTAAAAAGTAATGAAAATTAAATAAATTATATTTTATAGGAGGAATGAAATATAAATATTGTATTGAGAGACAACTAAGCTATCTTAAAAAGTTGCTACAATGAGGGGGCAAACATTTGATGATTCTTGTTCTTATTCTTCAGTCAATTTTTTGTTATGACAATATGATAGGAGGTTTTTTCATGTTTGATAGAAACTTTAGTAAAGGACAAGTTTGATGGGAGAAATAATGGTTGAAATGAGCATAGATGACTTGTGTCATCCCATTTTTCGATAGATGATAATATTTGGTTGAACGGATCTTTAGGAGCATGACAAAAGGACCCTTCAATAGCATTTGTGATCATCATACCATCTAGTGAGCCTCACAACACTTGATGAATAGTTAGTAATGTGTTTGGTTGGATCTCAATATGTATGATATTTTTAATTGGCATCAACTTGTTAAGTTTTGTAAATCAATGGGTGGTTGATTACATCACTTGATGACTCTGTGGTTGATCACATCACTTGGTGACTCTCAAGTCATATCAAGTTTCTTTTGTATTGCCACATAATTATGAATCTGATATATGTAATGTACTAACTTTTTCACATAGTATTAGTTATAAAAAAATTATAAAAATCTAGAAACTGAAAATAAAATTTTATCTTAAATTCATGATATGTATCTTACAAATTCATAATGTTTTAAATGTTGATTAGTTATGACTATAGAGAAGTACAAATAATTCAATGCCAAAAATGGAGAACATTTTTCTAAAATTACATTATGACCCATAAAATAAAAACTTTAAAGGATGATTAAAAGTTGACAGAAGAGAGTTTTAAGACAACTCATAACAACTCTAACAACTCATCAATAAAAGAAATAATAACAAACAGAAACAAAGGTGAGACATCAGCTCACCTTTGATACAAAATGTATAACAGAAAGACAATTGTCTTCTCTTTATCTCTTACAAGAGAACAATACAAGAAAAAAACCCTCAAAAGATATACCAACCTTTCATCAAATTCCCTCACTTTAGGAAGAATTCATATTAATTATGTTTTCTTGCTCAAGAACTGCAACTGCAACATCTCTTTCAATATCCACACAAACTCTTATGTTGGGAAGCTTTCTTCATCGTTGATTACTTGTTGAATACAGCAAATAAGCATACAAAATCTCGTTCCAAGTATCAGGAACACCTGGAAGGCACCAATGGATGCAATCTGCAAAAGCATTTGGTTCTGAAATCTGTTCCTTTGTGAGTAGTTTTCCCCTCCTTTCTGTGAAAACTGAACTATGCCCATCCTTACGATACTCCGACAGCTGTGTGATATTAAGAAGTGTCACCTTCATCCTCTTCATTCCATTAACAGCATCTCTCACTGCCTCCATGATATCTAGGCTTGATCCTGCTCCCCAAAAGGGACCATGAATTGGATGAGTCTCGTTGTAGCAGTTTCCATTGCTTCCTGCTCTCCATTCCCAGCTCCTAACATTACAGTATATGCAAAAGAGTGTAATCAATTTGGATACTCAAAAGATATTGCTTAGTTCTTCAGCTTACCATAGGTGGGTAGGAGAAAGAGTCATGAAGAAGACTTTCTGGGATTGGGGATTGAGGGTGGATTCAATCCAGTGAGACCATGTTTTCAATGCGAGTCTGTAAGCTGTAACCACATCATATTCTCTAATCTCATGGGAACCAATTCTGAAACGTACATTAAAAAGATGGAATCAACAAGATTAGTTCTATTATTGGAACAGACGAGCAATAGTCTTCTACTGCTGAGCCACTAAGCAACAGTAGTAGCTGCTGTGTAATTGTATACATATAAGTTCAAAAAAATGGTATAGGTTTGTTACATAGGAATAATTTCTAATAAACTTCCTGAAGAAAAAATTTGGTATAGGTCTGTCAGCTAATTTGTTGAAGAAATAAATTTTATCCAAAGGCATTCCTTGCAACTTGGTCACAAACAAAAAGAAAATCAAGTTCTACATGTTTGGTGCAGGAAAGATAGGATTAGCCGATATGTAGGTTGTGGCAACATTATCACATCAGAGAATGGAATGAGATATTATACTATAGAGTTCAACAAAAAGTGATCTTATCTATATTAATTCATAAGGAGCATTGACAATAGAATGATATGTAGCATTAGTAGATGTCATGAAATCATCCGTTGCTTCATAAAGAACATATATGTAAGGTTGACTGCCAAGAAAATTGCATAACCTGAAGACTGGATGACTTGTACACTAATTCATAACTTGAGATACCAATTAGGTACCACAATATAGCTTACCCACACTCAACAATGTTTCGAAAATGCATAAATTGACAAGCACTATTGAAAGCAAAAACAATTTCTAGATGGGTGATGGTGACATACTAAAGAGCTCCAATAGTGTTTGCAACATTCATGTGGATTAGGTTCACCGCAATGTGCAGATAAAGGAATAGACTCCAAAAGAGTAATTCTCAAAGCTTTGGTCTCATGCAATGAAGCTTATGAAGTAAACCAATCCAAGAAAAAAATGTATCCATTTAAGATCCCTGGTTGCAAATGAGTTGACAAGAGCAGCAAAGATTAGTTGAAGATGAGCTAGCGAGTTGGTCATGAGAACAATTTCATCTGCATAGATGAGAAAATACGTGAATATGATAACCTGATGATAGAAGAATAAAGGATGAGCATTCGAAGTCATACTTATGGTGCCTGTTTAAGACTATAGAAGGAATTTTCAAAATGATAAACATAAGATGGAATATTGGTGTCAATAAAGCTTGATGGTTGAATCATGCAAACTTCCTCATCAAGGGACGCATGAAGAAACACGTTTTGAAGGTCAAGTGGCCTTTAGATAACAGACATGACTGATTGCAATGGAATGTGTGATACCTGTTGCATTCGGTCATACAACCAAGCTCAAAGTGTCATGAAAATTAATATCATATTGTTAACGAAAATATTGTGTAGAAAGACCGACCTTGTACCAACCGAAAAAACCAATGATATTTCTTTTGATTTTAAAGACCAACTTATACATAACAATATTCTTATCGTGTAGGCAAACCAAACACAAAGTACTGCTGAGTAGAAAATTGTAATTTTTTCAAGCAAGGCTTTTCTATAAATTGGAATTTTTGAAGCTTGCAAATACTACAAGTACACTTTCCAATGAATCATTAATAAATAGTGCAAAAATGAGGATTAGTTTTGCAAATACATCCATGAACTAATTGTGATATTATTTTAACTAATTATGAAATATATTCTTAATTATGATTTTATTATTAGATATAAGTTGTGTAGATTTAGAACCCAAAGATTAATGTAATTTGGTGTACATCAAAATACATGCCAAGCTAATCATAGCCAGATCTCCAGATCCAAGATTTGAACATATCATTATGAAGATCTTGACTTGAGAAATTCCTAAATAAGTTATTTACATTTTTGAAAGTTGTTTGAATTTTATATGAATTTCTAAAAGTAGAAAAAGAAAAAAATATATATTTTATTAAATATTTAATTAATTTAAAACTTAAACCTAATCCCCTTCTTCCTTTACCTATATGTTATAAGAGGAACACCAAGTGAAAGAGATTGGGTTCGGGCATAAGAGAAGAGAAAGCGAATTGGGAAAGAGAAATAATGAATCCTTTAATGGCTTTAGCTCGATTTATAGCCATGAAAAAGATCTCGGAGCCATGAAAAAATGGAACCTTCATTAGAGTTGCCTAAAGTAAACTTCTACTCAATATTTTTCTTTAGTATATTGTTAAGTTCAATATTGAATGGACTAAAGTTTGCTTAGGATTCAAGAATTGGGGTTAAAATCCCAAACTTGTTTTCCAACCATGCTTCACATACAATACTATTTGATCAATCGAATTGTAAAACCAACCTAAATAAAAGGCATGATGGGACCAAAAGACGATACGATTAATATAAAGAATAGGACTAATTGAATTCCCAAGAAAATTGTATAGAACGGAATATTTATCGAACCGCATGATGATCGGGCTTTGTTTAGCATTTTATACCAATCAAAATGGCATTGTCTAGAAGAAATCTAGGGATTGTACAAGCCGATGGAACCATCAGATAATAGATAAGTTGCTTAGGAATCAAATTATTTGAATAAGGGATTGCTTAGTCAAGGAACCTAAGGATTGCACAATCTAACGGAACTATTAAATGGTACGATCAACTTAAGAAAGAACTTAAGCTATGATCAACCCATTCAACCAAATGTTTGATCAACTATTTACTAGCAATCATATAGTATGATAAAGGAGATCAGATGGAATAATGTAAAGCTTAGGATAGTTTTTAAAAATGATTGGGGAATGTGAAAGAATGGAAAGTGTTTAACAAGATACATAAACTTCTAAAACTTAAGAACAAAAAATTAAAATAGTAGATAAAATATAATGAGAATTATGTAAGAAATGAAAAAACGAGACATAAAAAAAAGCACGATAATTGAAAAAACATCTCAGAAATATCAAACAAAGTAATTGTGACATAAGTTGAATCGTTTAAATTTATTAAATCATCACTATGAAATGCAATATGATCTGAGCATCTTGCATGGCATAAAATCATTTGCACATGTTTTGATTTTTGAGATTTGCACATCAGTATTATGATATATACATATATATGTAAAAATATATGTATATCCATTATGAAAATCAGAACATAAGATAAGAAAAAAACCAAAGAATTTAAAAGAAAAAAAAGATAGAAAGAATGACAAGTTCAATGATCCAAAAGATCTTTAAAAAACAAGAAATAAGAATATAAAATGTTTTCTCTATGAGTTTATCATGTGGCTACCCAAAATGAGAAAGAAAATGACCTTTACTCTTGTTGATACTTAGATATGGGCCATGGCATGACAGAGGCTCTATTATCATGAGCATAAAATACTGGGTGATATGGGTAATGGCTTCTTGATATATGAGAAATAAAATCACCTCAATTGTAACTAGTACTCAACTATAGGGCCATAACATGACAAAAGCATCGTTATCGTGAGCAAAGAATGCAAGTGATGTGAGCAATGGCTCTGTAATAAATGATGTATGATATGAGATCCTGAGTGAAGAAGCGATCAAACAAAGAAATTTGAAAAAAATGAAAAACAAAACAATGAAAGATGAAATAAGGGCCACAACACAGTATATGTCACGCTATCATGAACAAAGAATGTTAGGTAATTTAAGCGATAACTCCACAATTAATAATGATATAACATAAAAGCCCGACTAGGGATAGCAATCATATAAGAAAATCTGGGCCTGAAAGAAAAAAACAAAAATAAAATAAAATAAAAAACAAAAAAATGTGAAATGAGTGAATATAAAAAAATAAAAGATATGAGACAACATAAACACTATATAATATTATTACTATGTGATGATTATATAAATACATGATTACAATGCATATAAGCATTCATGTATTGATTTAATACTTTCATATCTTTTACAGATTATCATACACTATTTTATTCATTACTCATTTTTTATTTAGTGGCTATATATTTATATTTTTATACTAACTTTATGCTTGTAACTAATAGTTTACCTACTAAACATATTATGATCATTCTTTACTTATATTACAAATTATGATACAAACACTTATAGAGATAAAGGTTCTTAAGAGATTTCTTAAGACCCTAAATGACAAATTATATTGATTTAAAACTTCAATTGAATTATGCAATTACTCCAAACAAATGGTATAATGGGGCCAACAAATGATGTGATGGGTATAAAGACAAGGGTCAATTGAATTCCCCAAAAAATCGTGCGGTACGATACAATAATAATTATCAGAATGTATGATCACTTGAGCAATGCAAGACTTTGAATTTCCAATAAAATCGTATCATGCATGAATATTTATTGGACTATACGATTAGGCTCCATTCAACATTTCAAACTATTAGAAATAGAATCATCTGGAAAAAATCTAGTGATCGTACACTCCGATGGAACCATCGAATAGTAAATCAAAACTTGCTTAGAAATCAAACTGTTTGAATAAGGGATTGCTTAAGGAACTTGAAAATCGCACAATCTGATGAACCATCAAATGGTACAATCAACTTCAAGAATAGATTAAGCTATAATCAACCCATCTGAGCTAGTGTCTGATCAACTATTTGTTAGCAATTGCACAATAGAATAAAAGAGACCAGATGGTACAATGTAAAGCTTAGGACAATGTATCTAATCATGATTTATGGATGTTTTTAGGAATTGTTTATGATAGTTTTTGTAATTTCTTTTAGAATAGAAACCATGCAATTTTTGGGAAATGTAAAGGAATGGAAAGTGTTTTGACAAGATGCATGAACTTTTAAAACTTAAGAATAAGAAATTAAATAATTATTGATAGAGTGCAATAGAAATTGTACAAAAAATGTAAGAAAAAGATATAAAAATAAGCAAGGCAAATGAAAAAGCACCTTAGATCTATAGGATAGATAAACTAAATAATCGTGATATAGGTTAAATTGTTTAAATTTTTTGAATCATTCTTGTGAAAGATCTTGAGAAAAAGAAGAGAAAGAAATAATGACTCATAAACCTAATGATGTAGAAGATTTTGAGAAACAAATAAATAAAAATATGAAATAATTTTTCTATAACCTTATCTTCCAGTTGCCTAAAATAAGAAAGAAAATCACCCGTATTCTTATTGATACATAAATATGGGGCTATGACACCACAGAGACCTTGCCATTGTGAGCACAAGATTCTAGGTGATGTGGACAGTGACACTGTAATATATAAGAAAAATAATCACCTTTATTATTGTTGGTTCTCAGATATGGGACCATGAAAAAATCGCTCTACCATCGTGAGAAAAGATTATTGAGCGTTGCAGATGATAACTCTATGATAGATAATGATATGATATTAAATCCTAAATGGAGATACAGTTAAACAAGAAAACTAAGTCTTTAGGAAAGAAACAAAAAAGGAAATAAAAAAGAAACAAAGAATGATGAAACGAATTCAAATATGAAGGAAATGGGGTAAAATGTATAATACGACATGAGTATTATATGATAACTATATACATGATTGTCATGTGTACAAGCATTCATACAACAATTTAGTATTTTCACATCCTTTATACAACAATTTAGTAGTGAATTATCCTATTTTTTACTTCTTTCTTATTTATTAGTTACATATTTGTACTTTTATATTGCATCTATAGTTGTAACTAATAGCTTGCCTATTGAGCGTATTATGCTCTTGTTTATTAAAACTATCATTTAAAATGTAAACACTTATGAAACTGAAGATTCTTAGAAGATACCTTAAAACCTTGAGTGAGATATTATACTATTTTAATTTATGAATTCTATGAGAGATATTTTGTATATGAGAATTTGTTGTACTTCACAAATAGAAGTATCAATATTTGCTATTTCAACTTTTATATTGTATAATAGCTTTAGATATATGCATGTTGGTTTTTAGTTGTTTTATCTGAGATATTATATGGATTGACATTCTTTATTGTCAAGCTCAGTCGATGTTGATTTGTGTCCTTCGATTTTCCAAAATGCTTTGTGTTGAACTTAGTAATTTGATATTTTGAGTATTTCATCGAGTTTTATTGGAATTATGTAGGGCAAGGTGTGAAACTAATGAAGCATGGAATATGTATAAGCATTTACTATTGTAGATGGGTTAGCTTCTTGAGATGCCGAAGAGAGAATAATTCAAAGAATCTTAACAATAGATTTAGTGATATTGGATGTCATTGAGAAAAGTACATTTGTAATAGGTGAGGTAGACGTGTAATTGAAATGAACTATGCCTTATTACTTATTCAATGTGTTAACATGAGATTGGGAGGCCAAGCTTGATTACAAAACCTTTAAAGCTAGCAGATAACAATGAGAGTTAGTAGTCTAATGCTATGAAGACAATATAATCCAACTTTAACATGGCCATAAAGGAGAGATATCTTGATATGGAGGTCCTTCGCAAAAAAATGGCCACTAAAAATATCTCTAATTCATTATTGAAAGTAATTGTAAAGAATGGGTTAAGACAAGAACTTGTAAAACATTTTTAATATGAATATTATTGTTCATAAATTGGGGTCAAAGTAGAGAATGGACAAATTTAAGTCATTGCCAACTGCAACTAGATCCGATCCAATATATGATCAATGAGTATCATCAAAAATATGTTGTATTAGGTTGCTAGAAATATTGATGAATAAAGCAAAACTTGATCATATGGTTGTTGCATCCACAATCAGAGCATGAAGTATCAATGGCCTCTGCTATGAGCACATTAATGGCTACATCATGCTCTATCTATAGATTGGCAGATGACAATGTTGAGCCAATAATTGCCTTCGATAATGGAGTCCATGTGCACATCGACAAGCTAGTTCACGGGGGATTTCATGGCTTAATAGAAAGCTAAGAAGCTCAAAATACAACAAAGTGTTTGCATATTAGTTAGAAAAGTGATGTGGTCAATATAATGTTGAATCCTTCAAAGACAAGCATTAAAGTCCTTCGAGAAAGAGAACAATAAATGGAAGCAAGTTCATCAGATATGGATTCTACTTTCTATAAGTCAACTCCTAACATTGGTTCTCCATGTTCAAGTCTCAAGAATTGAATATGCAATGGGAGAATGTGTGCTAGAGAGCGATGGGCATAAGTAGTTTCTTAAGAAAGTCTAACATCCTTTGTAATGGTTATGCCAACATGACAAAAAAGCATCCATTGAAAAGGATGCATGAATCTTGATAAGAGCTTACTGGACACGCATAAATCAACATTGATATTTAAGATTTAAGGGTTCCAATTGAGGAAGATGATGAAAGAAACATGAGAAATGGCGCTCGAATTGTGTCATTAATACACCCAAGAAATCCTGGGCCACTAAACAGAGAAAGACATGTTTCCAGAAGAGAAAATTTGCGAAATTTAGTTTGATGGTAAGTAGAAGACATTTTGATGGGAAGCAACCAACACAATTGTTAGAGCTTACCTAAACATTGATAAATCTAACAAGCTACTGCAAAGATGTGCTATACTTTTATATTTTTTAAATCATTGTGATTTATCAATGATATTCTTATAATATATATCTATCTACATGATGTTTTGTCAAACTAGGTTTTCAAGGGCATTATAGCTCAACCGAATAAGACCCTAGTTGAGCCAAAGGCGATTAATGACTTCCAAGACATATCTATGGCATTCTAAAGTTATTTCCAATCAAACAAAATTTAGTCATAGTATCTTTAGATGATATATTATTCAAACTTTTGTCACAAATTGATGACATTTGTGTTAATTGTTTATATAAACTACATGGTGAAACATGCAACTAAATGTATGTGGGTATATTTGGGGTTCAAATATGCATTGCATTGGGAGTGTTGGCACACATTTCAAGAGGCAACTCAAAAGGTCAAAATGTATGTTAAAAGACCCTATTTTTTTGACATGTTAATCATGATAAAAGCTTACTTGCCACACATAAACCAAGACTGATATTTAAGATTAAGGGTTCCAATTGCGAAAGATGATGAAAGAACCATGAGACATGGTGCTTGAATTGTACCATCAATGTACCTAAGAAATCCTTGGACACTAAACAAAAATATGTTTTCTAGAGAGATAATTTGAGAAATTTAGTTTGATGGTAAACAAGTGAAAGACTATTTGATGGGAAACAATCAACACAATTGTTATAGCTTACTTGAACGTTGACAGATCTATCAAGCTATTGCAAAAAGTTGTGCTATATTTGTTATATTTTTTGTCTATTTGTGATATATCAATGATATTCTTATAGTTTATCTTGATTTACATGAAGCTTTGTCAAACTAGTTTTTCAAGGGTATTAAGGTTCAACCAAACGAGGCGATTCTTAAGCTAGAGGTAATTAGTGACCTCCAAGTGGTTTCTATGGCATTCTGAAGTTATTTGCAATCAAATGAAGTTTATTCACAATATTTTTAGCTATTCAAGTTGTTGCCACAATTTGATTACATTTGTGTTAGTTGTTTATATTAACCACATATTAGAATATACAACCAAATGTATGTTGTTATATTTGGGGTTCAAGTATGCATTGCGCACATTGTGAGTGTCGGTACACACTTTAAAGGGCAACATGAAGGTCAAAATGCACGTTAAAAGGCCAAGCCTTTTTTTTTTAATATATTAATCTTGATGAAGGCTTCTAGTCACGCATAAACCATGATTGATATTTAAGGTTAAGGATCACGATCGAGGAAGATAACAAATAAATCACGAGATAGTGCTTGAATTGTGCTATCAATGTAACCAAGAAATCCTTGGTTACTAAACAAAGAAAGGCATGTCTTCCAATGAGATAATCCGTGAAACTTAGTTTGTTGATAAGGAAGTGGAAGACATTTTGAAGACAAGCAACCAACACAATTGTTATAACTTATCTAATCTTTGACAGATTTATCAAGCTATTGCAAAGATGTGTTATGCTTTTATATTTTTTAGACTATTTGTGATGCATTAGTCATATTCTTATAATGTATCTTTATCTAAGCAAAGCTTTGTCAAACTAGTTTTTCAAGATTAATGTCCAACCAAAAAAGGCATTTCTTAATCCAAAGGCAATTAGTGACTTTCAAGAGGTTTCCATGGCATTCTAAAATTATTTCCAATCTAACAAAGCTTATTCATAGTATTTTTAGATGACGTACTATTTAGACTTTTGCAACAATTAGATGACAATTGTATTGTTTATATCAACCACATGTTAGAACATACAACCAAAAATATGTCAATATATTTGGGGTTCAAATATCCATTGTGCAAATTGGAAGTGTTGCACACACTTCAAGGGGCAAATGAAAGTCAAAAGGAATGTCAAAAGGCCTTGTATTTTTTTTTGAGATGTGACTCCAACCCTGACTTCTGAACAATGGTTTATGTGATCTTACTATGACTTTTGACTGCCATTTTTTTTTAAGTTCCCATGACTTGTAGTTGTGGTGATATGGGAAGACAAAATTCAAGTTATCATTGTGTTTTTCTTTTGATCACCATCCATTCCACCATCGTTTCAAGTATTTCTTCATATCATTACTTTCGTAGAATCAATTTCTAAAAACACAAAATTTGCTGTCTGTTTTGCTTCATTCTTGGGCATCAAACAAAGTCTAATCTTCATGAAATTTTAGTGTTAAAACTTAAAATTATCTACAACTTCTAGTTCATCACTTCCTTTGATTTGACCTTATTTGATTGTAATTTTGAGTTACGGCATGGTCTGTCCATGCCAAGGGTTTCCTTGCCCAAGAGAAGTTCTTGATGAATTTGACCAGCTAATCCCACTCAAAATTGCATGAGATTTTATGAGAATCTTCTAGACTTGTTGCCTCATGACATTCATATGCAACTCTTTATGAGATTCAATTATTTGAGTTATTAAACAAACCCCACGATCTATCACTAAAAATCAACCTAAATTTTGGCATTACTTTGAGATTACTATCTTCAGTGTTACATATCATTTCGTTGTGATCACTAAAGTGACACATCTCTAGAGGGATACATCTCGCCTCACCTATGCCCCATTACAGGAGTATCTTGCTTTGTGGTTTCCAAACAACAAATAAACCTTTGATAAAATGTGATCGTATTTTCCATCACTATCAATCATTTGATTTTGCTCATCATGATGTTCTCTTGGAATTGGTCACATCTATTAGAGTGATGCATGCTTGATGAAGGTTTTAAGGCTTGCTAATGGAGGATATAAAACATAGTTGATCACTGCAATTTATTTATTTGCATTTTCTACAAGTTGTAGTTGGAGCTCCATCTAAAGCATTACCTTGGAGGAGTTCCTATGGTGCGACCATTACACACAAGACAAGCTACCAAAAGCATAATTTGAATTTTTGGATTTTCATTCAATTTGACATTACATTTATCTTGGTATTCTTATGGTCTCAAATTCTTCTAAATTATGTCTATTAACTTTTTAACACAATATACATAGAGCTTTGTTAGATCTTTACCACTTTGTGTAGGCAAGACCCTTGAATGGTTACTTTATTTAATAGAATCACTTAGGCTTTATGTACAATGATATGAGATGGAGGAACTTGAGTAGACATCTAAGGTTCATGGATTTCATCTCAAACAAATCTATCATATGATGATATTGGTTACTCTAGATGCATTACCATTTGCATGCATTAATAATTATTGCCTATATATTACAACTAGTAGCAAAAGCATTCTTAATTAAGTCTCATAACATCCAATTCATGCTTTACATCTTCAACAACATTTGCTCCACGACCCTATGTTATTGGTTTTTTCCGATGGTAGTGTTGTTAGAGTTACCTTAAGATGTCTTCTATATCTTTGATAGGATGGATATCATGATTCATTTTATTTTTACATAACCATGTCTATTATTGACATAATATTGGGCCAAAACTAATTATATTCTTTTTGTGTGTCTTATCACACACCAAAGTTTATATGTTTTACCCATTACCTTTCATGGTGTAGATTTACCTCAAGACCTTTTACTCCCAAAAACTATAGGTAAGTCTATAGTTCTGCATACTATCCTAATGCTACCCCTAATACATATACCTCTACCTCCACTTCAAGGCTAATCCAAAGAGCTTTACCTAAGCTTTCTATCCAATCTATGGTGATATTCATCATTATCCATCCTAAAATTACTAACCTAGACATCCTAGAGCTATCTACCCTTCCTCGGCTCAAGATTCCTATACATATTTCAATTACTTTACAATTTGATGCCAATCCTTTACCAATACTTTCCCCAATGCCATCAATTGTATCTTTGCCTATACTATCACTTATTCCTTCACTTAATCTTATATCAACAAAGCCAATATCTTCAGTTGATTCCTACTCTAAGCTTAATATAACTATATGTCAAGAGTATTTTGACATTATCAATTAATTTCTAGCTGATTTATCCATGAAGAGTGATCAAGGAGACCATTTATCTTAGACAAACCTATTATATTCATTTCAATGTTAGTCATGAGATAATGCATGAACCATGTCATTCTATGGGTATGATGTGATATCTACCTTTTGTGCAAGTGATTTTTATTGATTCAAAGCATGTACTTGTACATACATATATACATACATATACATATAGAATGTGTGTGTTTGCATATTTACGTGTATGTCTATAATACCTTAGCTAATGGGTTTACAAAAACATAGTATGTATTTGTTATATTTGATATAAATAAATTCATAAACTTATTATAAACAAATACTTGAGAGAAAAATAAGAGTAATTGAAAATTAAATTGCTTTTTGCTAAATAATATTTGAATTGATAACCAACAAACCAAGCCTACGTTGAATCGAGATTAGATCAAACCCTTCTCATCTAAAACATAGATTGAATTGAGTGATCTTAAACCTTTTTTAAACTAAAGTCAGATCGAATCGAGATCAAATTGTTGACATTTCTACCGAAGAGGCTCCAATAAAAACCATAGGTGGCCCAATAATAGCATCAAAAGATTCATATAAACCTCCCTACGCAATTCAGGCTCGCCTTAAGGCAATTGGCCTAATTCTTTGTAGTTTCAATTTATGGATTTTGACTACTTTGGCTTCTTCTCCATTGCATTGCATGTATTGCTATAAAAGCAATGGAAAACAATCCTCGTCTAAGTTTTAATAAAATTCATTGTGTTCTTGCTGTTTGGCATAATTTGTATGAGTTCCAAGGAGATTAGCACTACTTTGATCTAGTGTCCATTAATAATGTTCTGTGTTTCTACCATGACTTTCGGCCTCTATTTTCGTTCGTTTTATCTTAGCATCTCACTGATGTGCATGAGAAGACAAAATTTAAGTTATGTCCATGTTTCTACTTTGATAATAATTCATTCTATCACTGTTTTAACTATGTGATGTAGCAAATCAAGTGCATTAGATAGATTCAATGAAGCTTAGAATACAAGAGATCTCTTTTTGTTATAGACCATGGACTCAATTGTAGATAATAGCCCATAATAGATTCATATGGCATTTTCTTATTTAATATTTTGATTCATTAGTAAATTCTAATGGGTCATATATGAGACTCGTCGATTTATTTGGTATTTTAGTTAATTCTGTTTTTTCTTAGACATTTTAGTATTTTCATCTTTATTTTAAGATTTATATTATTTAAATATTGTTGTAAATGAAAGAAAGGTCTTTTTGACGTAGCATGTTGTTTTTCAGAAATTATGATTTTTTCTCATACATCCTTGCACAATCTAAGTTGCGATCCGGGGTTTTTAGGTTGCGATCTAGCATCCGAATTGCAATTTGGATCCTCTATCATTTAGTATCAAAGTTTGGTTAAGATCTTGTTATAGGATTCACTCTTGCCCATCCTCAACACTATTTTTTATATAATTTATTTTTTAAAATCATTTTTGTTAAAATATAAAAAATTATTCTATTTTTCTATATTTTAGGTACCAATCAAGATCAAACTTGACGAAAATTTATAAAATGTTAGATCAAAAAGTTCTAACAACTTTCTAGTCGTCAATTCAATTCCTATGATTTGGCTTTGTTTCGATCACAATTTCAACCACTAGCTAGGTAGATAGGAGTTTCCTACTTGAGAGCAGTTCTTGATGAATTTGACACATGATTCTTAGTCAAAATTGCATGAAATTTTTAAGGCCCCTTCTAGACTTATTCCCCTATGACTTCCATATTCAACCCGTCCTATGACTAATTGTTTGGGTAGCAAATAAATCGTAAAAGTTAACACTGAAAATCTGTCCAGGCTTTGGTTTTCCACTAAAATCGATATCTTTTGTGCTTTTATTTTAATGTGATCAGTGAGCCCGCACATTGACTGAAGGATGCAAGCTGTCTATCCTGCATCGCATAGCATTTCCAATATTTGTGGCTGCAATGGGAAGAGCACCTCGAAGCTCAGATACAATTTAGATTGGAAGGAGTTTTCTATGAAGAGGTATAGAATCGTAGAAAAGAATTGCAAAAAAAACAACAATGATACAAGAAAAAGAACTTGTCAGGACGCTTCGCTAAACAAGAAGAGCACAGAGTTTTTAGAATAGTTCACGCCCTTGTACCATCGCCAATGAAGAAGAGAAAGACAACCCAGGATGTTCTGCTGGCTTGAGAGGCAGATATACACAGCATTTGTTTAAGCTTCTCAGTTGCGACAGATGCAGCTATGTAGGTTTATATATAATGGCAAAATTTGAATAGCACAGGTTTTTTTACATAGGAAACAAGACGCTTCCTAAAATTAAACTTTTCACAAAATGCGTAGGATCATCTATGAACAATTGTGCTAGTTTTCAATACTGCCATGCTAGTAAATAAAGGGACACGAGGGTTAATAGCCCAATTCTAAAAGAAAAAAATATTAATGATCTATATATATATACATATATAAGATCACGAAATTTAAGATTCATTTGGATCAAATCACTCAAAACATCAACTCTTCAGTCAGGACATTAGGTAGTATTACCAGCACCCAAAACATTTGTTTTTGCACAAAGTAGATGATGATGAGAATAAGTAAACAGAGCATTAAAGAAGAGAATGCACTCACGTTGCATTAATAAGAGGCTTGTACATCCACCACACGTAGCTCTCAAACACCAGGAAATCAACCCCCTGCCATCGCCTGCTGTGCCCAGCAATGGCATCCAGCCTCACCATCCTCCTATGCACTCTGTGCTTCGTGGCATGGTCACTATTCGATTCCACCAAGAATGGAGCCCAGTAGAACTCAATGGAGGCATTGAAATCCTAAAGGGCTAATTCCATTTCCCGCAAGAGAAAACAAAGACAAAAGAACAACAAAAAACACAATAGCAACTTTTGCCTCACCTTTGCAATGAACACCTTCCTCGGAGGATCCCTGTAGACAAGCTTCTTGCTCTCGGGGATGGAAGATTGCAGGAGACACACCATTGATTCCCACTGCGTTCTCTGTATGGAGTCTCCAACAAACATGAGGCGTTTGTTCCTCAAGCTACCAAGCAGGGCGACGGAGTTGAATCTTGGCAAATGGCAGCCACGGGGCTCCCATCTCCATTTTTGGTAGAGGAAGTCCGGCCTCCCATTCCTTCGGCAGGTGACCTGTCGAGTTAAGTAGGGGCAGGTGTCTTCTGTGTACAGGGGTCGGGAGCTTGGCTCTTCTAATACCCATCTCCCATCAAAGACGTTGCATCCGTTGTCGAAGACACTGGCGAACTCTTTTTCATGGCGTGTTTGATGTTGAGATGACTTTGGGAAGGAGGAGGTTGAGGTCTCTTTGACGAGCCGAGTGGTGCCGAGAAGGAAGATGGAGACCAAGAGGATGAGGAAGAGAGCTAATATGTTTCCCATGGGGAATGTAGTTCATGCAAACGAACTTGAAGGCATTGCTTAGTTTAATTGCTTTCTTCTGCATCGTTTTCATGGTTGGTGAGTACCTTACAGTGAAAGGAATGCAGGCGAGTTGAGGTCGGAGCGGGATCTGTTTCATGTGTTAGTTGGAACTGCAAATGTTAAAGTCAAGTACATAGCTTTCTCCAACACAATTATGTCAGGTAATTTGAATGAGAGGTAAACTCAATTTTGCTGAACGAAGAAGAAACTAAGCAGATAGGAGATGAGACATACGAGTGGAAGTAAGCATTAAAAAAAACTGTGAAGACACCAACTTAGCCTACTGCTCATTTCATTAAAAAAATGATGAATCATAATGAGAACGTAGAGATGAAATTAACTATACGATTCAGCTGCTTTCTCAAACAGTAAAAGTGGCAATTTTTAGAAAAACAATTAAGGAAATTGGAGCAATTGCATAAGCTTTAATAACGCAAGCTTTGCAATTCTAACAAGCAGTCAGATATAACGGCCCTGTTGAAGTCCTTTGTTGTTTTTGCTTGTGAGCTTGAAGTTTCCTAGCTTTATCTTTCAACTGTTGAAAAGCACGCATGGTCTCTGCATCAAATCCTCCAGCAAACTAGAGAAGCAAAAAAATAAGCTAATAACTAAAAGGTGAGTAGATGTAGAAAGAATCAAACTAAGGATTTTGACTGATTTGAACAAAAATTAAGAAACTTAAGTTGCTTTTTTTGGATAAAACAATTCATGAAAATTTTTAATTATCTAGAAAATTTACTTTATAACTTTCTTTAACCATTCCTACTATATTATAAACTGTATAGGAACATAAAATTGATATAGATAATAAAACAAACTAAACAAGCTAAGCAGATCAAGTTTCTATTATACTTCCATTTTATTTATTTATTTCATAGCATTTTCCATCTATAATAGCATACAGCTAATTGTTGTTGACTGAAAAACTAATTCACAAAAGAAGCAAATACCTGATGCACTCTGAAGGCAAACCGAACTCCCTGAAGCATAAGATCCTCCTCCTCGGTGCCACCGTCTATGGCCTCGATCTCAGAAGTAACTCTTTTCATGTACTTCATTGCCAATTTTACGGATGCCAGCTTGATCTGAAAAAGCACTAACAGTTTTATTAAAATTGATGTGCAGACGCAGCTGATCAAGGAGAAATAATTTTGGAAACTTTGAGGGTCTGACCAAATCTTGAACAAAATAACCTTGCATTGTGAATGTTAAACCCAATTAAATATTTTTATTTACGGTTTAAAGTTTGTCGATAAACTTTTAACTTGATCCAAGGCTCTAGGCACAAGTTAATCCATTTAATTCCAGGGATGATCGAAAATTTAAAAAGCTAATATTAAGAAAATGATGTTGAAAAAGTAGTTATGTTTGCTAGTGAATGCTCCCTTCTAGAATATAAGTGTAGAGATGTCTTAAATCTTGATTAGCTTGATGCACGATCAAATCTTAACCCCTCACCACACACATTGTTGCCATTACTACGATTGAAAAATAATCTCTCATCTTTTAACCGTTTTGCTGTTTTCTATTTTATAATCTTATTTTTTCCATAACAAATTTCCACTTTCATCGTCTATAAATGTTGCTAAAATACTTGACTGAACCAAGTAAATTATTTTTTGTTCCTGTGTGTATACTTATTTTCTTCTTTTTTAATATTTGCACTATAATTAGTTGTAATACTTGAACATGTTTTGAAAATGGAGAAGATTTTGCTGTCAAATCTTTCACTTTTTGGATTAGATAAAGAAGATTTAAAAAAATATTGACTTTGGATTTGTTACATGGTGTACATGACCAATTAATACTTCTTGAACTTAAGGTGATTTTCAAATTTTCAATAAAACCTCTTAAAAAACTAATTTTAGGGTGATTTTATATTTGATATTTGAGGTTTGATTATGAAACCTTCACATAACCCTAAAGAAAGACTTGACAGGTTTTAAGTTATCGAAGGACATGGCTCATTGTAGATATGAATCTTGATCAAAATATCTAATTTGATTAGATATACATACCTTGACATCATGCTAAAATCCTCACCAAATTTGAAGCATAAAAAATCAACATGAGATTTGATGACTTAAACGCTTGATTTGGGTGTATGGGTTATCTCAAGCATAGATTGACATTAAGAATTATACATCATAATGAAACACACACATCCTTGTGCCTATCAAGCCTTTAAGGTTGCTTGACTTCATTTTCCTCCTAATCAGGACTAACAAACCATCCGAAGCAAGCGACAAAACTTGAGAAGCTTAGAGGTGGAGGGGACTTTCTCCATATTTTTTTTGATCCTTCTAGAACTCATGCCAAGGAATTAGAACGACATTGGATATGACTTAAAAGCATGATTTGAGTGCATAAGTCACTTCAGGAATAGATTGGGAGCAACAATTACCCATCATGACAAAGCACACAAATCCTCATGCTTGTTGAATTTTCACAATTCCTTGACTTCCTTTACCACGATCAAGCTAGTTAGCAATCCAAAGTAAATAAGGCATCTATCCTCCACAAGCTTAAGGGTAAGGGAGGGAGCTTTGCACTTATGCATGAGATCCTTCCCCTAAGAGGGGGAGGCACATAACCAAAATCAACCAAAGGGGAGATGGAGGGGAAGTGAGGCTAGCTAGTTTGTGGGTAGCAAGAACTTCTCAATGTATGGTTCTCCCTGAACCAATGTCTATAAGTCTATCTCCCAACAAAAGCTCAGGGCCAAAGGAGGCAAGCCCCAAGAGATAAGAGTTGAGAGTAACTTGAATTTATTATATTGTTGTATAAGCACGTCATTTGCTATCCTGAGGGATGTAATGAACTGATGGGCTTCGTACAGTACAATGATGTTCATCGTAACTGTACAATTATATATAACAAAGGATTTAAGAACTTCTATATTGTCATATAAGTACGATATACCTATCATACTATTATGATCTATTTATCCATTTAATGAGAATTACAAACAGGTGATAAACAGCAAGAAGATATCACTTTCTTACTTGTATAATAGCATTTATCCAAGTATCTAACTTTGTAGGAGTATGATCCATGTATCATACTAATATAACATGTTATATTCAATATGAATGAACTTAACATATGAGCTAACATATTGTACAATCCTATGTCAAATAATATTTTTTCAAGA
Organism: Vanilla planifolia; assembly: GCA_023846275.1. Lineage (NCBI taxonomy): Eukaryota > Viridiplantae > Streptophyta > Magnoliopsida > Asparagales > Orchidaceae > Vanilla > Vanilla planifolia. The sequence continues at coordinate 5,126,609 of CM043877.1, forward strand.
GCTAAGAATTTGGACGCGAAAGACTTCATTTTATTCGTGCCATAAGATACCCTTATCGTATATGTATGATATAATTAAGCTATGTCAAATAAATTAATCAGACACTGACGATTAGTTAGACGATGAGCTTAGTACTGCATGATACTTGTACGATGTACGATCACTTGGATCATAAAATACGATCAGTTCAAAATGTAACACTAGCTTGACTGTATTTTTATAATTGTTAGAACAAGTTTTGAAATTGTTTAAAGAGCTTAAAGAGAGCTATAAAGGCATCTGAACTTAATAAAAAAGACTAATGCTTGATTAGAAAATTTTTTGTAAAGAATCTTGATTGGATTTATTACTTCTATGAAGAGAAAAATGCAAGACCATGGCATTTATCTTCGAACACCTATCATAACCTTCCTATTCATCCTTGAGCTAAGTTATGCACTGTTATCTTAAGTTATATCTATTACATTCTTTCTTGTATGTATATTAAACTTCATTGAATACGTTGCATTAATTCAAATAATGTCTCTTATTCAATTGGTTATAAGTTTATTACATTTTAGCTTTACATTTGGTTTGCTTGACCAGTTGCTCAAACTTACACTTGTTTCTTTTATTGATTTTAACTAAGCTATGATTATAAACCTTTGTTAAACCAATATTATTAACTTTTATTAAGCCAATGGTAAGCTTTTATCAAACTGGTGATATAAGCTTTTATCAAGTTGATAATATAGGCTTTTATCAAGTTATTATTGTAAGCTTTTATCAAGCTAATATTATATGTTTTGTTAAGCTAATATTATAGGTTTTTATTAAACTAATATTTTTAGTGGATTATTTAGTCATTTATATTTGAGTTTAGATTAAATCATTTAAAACGATTTATGTGCACATCATTTGTTTTACAACATAATAAGTTTTACAAAATCTAACAACGTTTTCAAAAAAAGTGTTACAATATTCAACAAAATTACAAATCCTACAAGTATTTTGCTGAAAAGATATTTGTGTTTTTAAGTTAATTTGAAAATTTTAAATTTCCATAATTCACTTCCCTTCTTATAGATATCATGACTCCTTCAGATACAACATGTTAAACCTTCACTTGTTACTTTATAATACATAGGATTACATCCATCTCATCTCATTCATACTTTTAATTTATTATTCCTTCTCATGAAGAAAGAACCAAGAAAAATTATCAATATTAAATGTAAGGTCTAAAATGTTGAAACAATCTTAAGATTAGACTTTGAACATATACTTTGAAATACAAAACTTTGTTTATAATCTGCATGATAATTGTATAATACAATATTTATTATCATACTAGTACAATCTACTCTCCAGTTCTATCCTATGTCCTTGTTAGCTAGTATTGTATATCGTATATATACAATTGCTTCATCGTATTGGTATAACCTCTATTTTCACTTAGATCAAATATTGCTTGGTCATACATTGTAATGCCTGTCAACAACTATGTATGAAACTGTCTTGTTCTGTGTATTCAACTAATTCATGCATCTATAACATGAAGAGTTATGTCGTAGATATACAAATCATTTTCTACATCGAACCTTAAAATAACTCAAGTAAAAAACGTGTTGAACAAACATCGTACCAATACAATCCAATATGGTATGTGTACAATTAACATATGGTATGTAGTATAAATTAAGTGGTACAACTTTGTACAAATATGATGACAATATTGTATATGTACAAAGTAAGCACCAACAGCTCTCTAAGTCAATGCTTTAGAGGAACACTTTCATACTGATACGATTCCCATGTCATACTCGTACAAAGTATCCAAAAACTCAACAGCGATGCACTTTATAAAAAAAATTTATCACACACTGACAATTCACTTATATCGGATGCATATGATCCTTAACCAACCTATACACATGTGTGTCAGAAAGATGTACTTAAACAATCCCCATGATCATCTAGTACGAAGTTTTGAAAATCCAAGACAAATTTTTAAAGTTTAAAGAACATGCATCATATAGTATGATGACATGTCATACTTATATGATATATTTTAGGTATTATAACACACAACCGTACAAGCATGTTGCCCGACAATCAGGTTGATTCACTTATCACCTATGTATGATGCCCTCATTGTATTAGTACGAACGCAATTTAAGATCTATAACAACTAATTAGTCACATGGTAAATATAATTTTTGAGCCACTGTAGTTTCTAACTTTGTGCTTAATATGTTTGGGAATATAAATAACACATCTATCACTTAAGAAAAAAAACTAATAATCCTACTTGCAAATATCTATATGAGTACTGAAAAACTATTATAACTATTATCATAACCTATTTGAGCTTGTTGGGTAGCTCTTTTTATAAGGTTTATCCCTAACAACTACAACAAAAAAGAGTGATTATTTTAATAGAAACCAAGTCATTCGACTAAGGGTGAATGTAAGCATTAGTCTGATGGAACAATTTAAAAATCTTGTGTTTACTTTTTTTTTCTTTTTAATGGATATTTCTTAGCTTGCTTATTCACACATAAAAAATTAAAAAATTAATTCATAATTTGTTAAAAGTACTACATAATTGTTTCCTACAATATTAAAATAAATTATTACAATACATTTTGTTATTGCATTTAAATTTCTTTAAAATATCATAATTAATCTCCCACTTAAGGGCATCACACTTCAACAGGCATCATTTTTACTTCATCTTTCTCTCACTTTGTTCTACTTATTTTCTTCGATCTAGATCATGAGACAAACTGCCTCTCCTAACCACTAAGAGAACCAATACAAGGACAGATCATCAATGCTAAAGATAGATTGTGGTCTATTGTAGGCTTAAAGGATAGTGAATAAAGATAACCATCACAATCTTAAGAAATCAAGAGATGAATAACTTCTAAAAATTGACCAAATTAGTCAACTTTTACAAATTCTCATTTAAAGGCTTCTAAAAGCCTATTAACATTCAAATCTAACAAACATCAACAAAAAAAATATATAACTTTTCTAGCAGAACTTCAGAAAAACATGATATATTTGCAAACCAAACACCCCATCAAAAGTTTTTGTTTAAAGATTTTTAAAAGTCTAGATGTTTGAAGATATCAACAATCCAAGCATGTGATTTTTCTATTAGAATTCCAAAAAATATGCATGTAAAAACCACTAAACATTCTCTGCATCTTTTCCATGAGTATGTCTAAAGAAAAAGCTGAAATAGAGAAGTGTTCTAAGAAAATAACTTCATGTGAATAGAATAAGATATTTTTCTTCTGTCTGATATATTTTGGTGTTGTTAAAAAAAAAAACCAAAATAAAAATAAAAAAAACCATTTCAAAACACCATTGAAACGGAACCCTACTCCACTTATACTATTACATATGAATGTATAAACAAAACAAACCCCTTCATAAACTGCAAGCTTGCTGATGAACACTGTAAAAGAGTGCAGTATGTCACTAACCTGGCTAATCACCCCGCTGTCTTGCATCCAGTCACAAGGGATCTGGAAATTGTTGTACCTCTCCATCGCACCATCCCTCACGCGTGAAAGATTATACACACCATGCTCTAATCTACACCAACATAAGTACATTAAAATAGAAGATACTAACGACCCATCGACAAAAGATATTAAAAAAAGGTCGATACTTTTCCAATAGACTAAGCATTTTCTTAAGCGAGGAAGAGCATGGCTGGCTCCTATCGTCCCCAAAAGACATCACCTCCGATTCCAACTTCCGTAGGTCGCAGTAACCAAACGCTGCTTCCCGCATAGCGTCCGCCTTCGCTTCAGGCCAATCGAAGTGTTTTAACACTGCCCTCTCGTCGACCTGCAATCAATTGGCCACATTTCATCAGTACTTAGGCTTTCATCTTTGGTAGACGTATACAGTTCAAAATCAAAGAACGATAGCAAGTACCAGGAAAGATAGCTCTTCGTCGAGCCATTTGACGAAGGACACAAGGTCGTCTATGCTGGAATAAGCAGCGCACCCCACCTCCTTTATCAAAAACCGTATGAAATCCCCTTGGGTCTCTACGTCCGTCTTGATCTGTAGCCGAAAGAAAGTTCAAGGACTGAGCAACTGTTTGCTCCGCAGCATCTAAAAAAGCTTTATATTCATATATATATATAAATATATATAACAAATTCTCCCAAGGGACAAATTAGTAAATTCATTGAGACAGGAATCGCAATTTCGAAAATTCCATGACAACGTCGGAAGGAGTAAAACTTCAATGGGAGGCGACAGGGACGGGAACTTGCAGCGAGTAGGTGTGACGACCGATTCTCGATCTCTCCAATCATGCTTCGGGTGTTGGCCGCCGGAGTGTCGCCAACTGGAGCGCCAGAATCCTTCTTCGAGTCCCGTCGCATCAGCAAGTGGTAAAACTCAACCAACTCCGGTACACGCCGCACCAACGTCGTCCCTAGTTTCGCATTCTTCCCAGAAGTCGGCGGAGGGGGCGGGGGTGGAGGAGGAGGTCCCGGATTCCCGATCTCCGCTACAGCTGAGTAAAACTTCGAGGGCGGCGGAATCGGAGGTAGTTCTGCAAGGTTCGGTGGTGGGTTTCCCTTTCTGGGTGTGGTGGCATCCGTCTCCGGTGACGATGGACAGTGTTGTGAAGCAACTGAGGGAAGTGGAGGGGGTTTCGGAATCCGAGGAAGCCGATTTTTTGAGATCGTTTCTTTCTCGCTGCGAGGCGGGTGAATCCGCTCTATTTTCCTCTGTTCCCCCTTCGAATCTTCCGCATACTGCTTGAGGACTTCGTTAATTGACCCAATGTTGGAACATATGGGAGATTTGCGGAAGTTATCGAGCAGGAATGACCTCTCGGAGGCGTTCACGACTCCGTGAACCCGCTGCGAGGACGAGAATTCATCGAACTCCTCTGCTCCGTTTCTGAACCGACACAACTCTCTCTGCTGCGCCGCTACCATCCGTCTCAGCTCCTCGATCTCTGCCTCCATCCCACTCATCTTCCCCTCCTTCAACCGCACAACTTCCTCCATCTCCCGGATCTTGACTCGCAGCACCTCCACCTCAAAGCGGAGCCCGCGGTTCTCGGCTTCCAACCCCATCACCCCCTGCATCGCCCTATCCAGCTCGTCCTTCTTCGCGGTGACCTCCTTCTCGAGGAACGGCATCTTATGCTCGAGGAGCTCCGTCTTCAGGCCTTCCTCTTTCTCCTGCAACAAGGCCGGCTCGGCGACGTTAGGCGGTCGGAGTTTCGCCTGAGCGGAGGAGCGGGGAAAATTGACGCTGAATGAACGGGAGAAGACCGTTACCTTGTCCTTCGAGAACGAAGCTTTCCCGGAGGCTGGGGATGAAGACGACCTCCTCGAAGCTTTCAGCGTCGGCGTGCCGAGGCTCTTCTGAAGTCCCATCACTGCTTTCACCTTCCCAGCCACCACGTTCTTACTTATATTCTCCTCTCCACCGCCTTATACCTTTTCATTATTCCTTATTCTCACTCCAGCTTCGAGAACTTCTCTCCGACGAAGTGGATGGAGACCTTTACGCTTTCCCTGGCACTGGTTTCCGTGGAAAAAGCGGGAAGCGGACGATGGGTTAGCTCGACGGTCAAGGAACGGTCTTCTATTTTGGATCCAATTTGAAAACCGACCGGTTAAAGAAAACCGAGGCAAAATGTATCGGCCAGTGTCGGCTGATCTGCATGAACCATGTGGTTTTTTGCCGACTTTTTTTTTCCTTTTTCTTTTTATGCTTTCTTCTTATAAATTTAAATTCGATAGTAAACTTTGATTTATGGATTTAAGGTTTGGTAAGACACCCGTCCATATCATAGCATTTATGAATTCCTCACACAATTACTCAAGGCATTTTTGTCACATAAAAAAAATATTTAGAAATCAATAATCATGATGACTTGATAAGATTTCTTTTCTAACATGGGTTGCATCATACATGATGCAATTTCCACCTTATGTCATTTACAACCATAATTAAAACTTCAATATTTCTTGCATAGCAAATGAACAATGCTTACAATTCGAATCGATTGGACTATAAAAAATGATCATAAATGCGTTTGTCATAGCATTGTTCATAGCATTTACAAATGTACTCCTTTGGTTTGACCGCTCTTCTTCAAACCTTTATAATCTTGCTTTAGATATTACTAATTATTTTAGGTTTAGCATATGAATTCTCTCTTTGGTCATAATTTGCTATAATACTTCAACTTCAATTTGTTTATGCCAACATGCCATTGGTTTAGACCAATATATTTAAAGTAAGCATAATCTAAAGATTTTTTAAAATTTTTTGTTATATGTTTTTTTTTTCTATAAATCAAGTTTATGTAGTATGTGTAGCTTCAACTTTTTTGTTTCAAGATGCATTATTTACAACAATGAAAATTGGCACAATATGTCTTATTACATGACCTTAAATATCGACGTAATTAACTATGTGTGAATCCTCATTATCATAAGGAAGTTCCACACCCCCTAAGAAAACCATGAAATGACCAATTTTAAATTATGACTTCACCAATAAAAATCAAATACTTGATATTATAAAATCACAAATAATAAATGATAAAATGTAGATGTTCTCTTAACCTATTTTACTAAGACCTTAATTGTAATTTCAAAGTTCATAAAAATGATAACTACTCATATGACATACAAGTTTCATGCAATTTATTTTAAAGAGAACCTAAATCTAATATGTTTATCTTAGACTTGTAATTATCTATCATGCATATAATATTTCTACTAAATTATTTCTCCATTAATTTGCCCTAAATCATGCTCCTTTAACCTTATCAAGTCCCTTCTTTCCTCATCCCCAAGAATGATTCCTTGACATCATTTTTCCCCAACACTCCTTATGTCTTGTTATCCCTCAACTCCAATCACCATGCTTATCTTCCTTAGTAATGGTGGTTTATAAAAGTATTTCTTCTTTCTCCCTCTTTGCAAGTGTTCCTTTCTCTTCACTCATCCTCCTCTTTATCTTTTAGATTTTGTGCTCCCTTTCTTTATACCCCCCTTGCCCTTCCCTTCATCTAACATTTTATATGCCTTAGGAGTATTGAAGGACTCAAAAATCTCCTTTCTTCATGGCACCATGATTCCCTTTCATATGACTCCTTTGCACATCTCAAGACTTCTCAAGCCTCTTCATTCTCTCAACCTCTCCATGATCCCTTCTTTCTGGATAGCCATCCACGACCACCTCCTCTTTTGAAATTCTCCACAAATCAATGCTCGATATCTCCCTCTACTTCTCCATGTAACATCCAATCTAATGACCTCTTCCCTTATCGCATGACCTTTGAGGCCTCTGTGAAACTTTTATCCTCCTCCTTACTAAAGATAGTCATGATATTTGATGGTCCTCTCTATTGGTTGAGAAAATTCATATCTACATTGTGATCTATGGAGAAAGTCAACATTAGTTGGAGGTCCTAGCACATGATCATTATTGTGTTTATTATTCACCCTAATGTTAGTGTTTATATATCAAAAGAGGTAATAATTTTCTTGAAGTTAGTGATACCTAATGGATTATAGAATGAAACAAAATACTTTATCACTTGTTCATAGCCTTGCTTAAGCATATGTTATCCATTATTATAGTGAAACAGCTTGTGTAGTCGATATTCTTCTTCAATAATTATTATTTCTTAGCATTGTAATTATATAGTTTCTTTTAGTTCTCTTATCTTACATAATTGAAGATTGATAATAATTAAAGTGATTAAATGGAAAATAAAAATAATATTGTATACATCCAAATTAGTTTCAAAGAAAACAAATTATTGTATTTTTGTAAGATCTAGAACAACATCACTATGATACTATCCTTTTAACTATTTTAAATTAACTGTTTCAAAGGTCAATAACAATTATGATACACTAAACAACATCACTTGATTCAACAAATAGAAAAAAAGAAATTCTTTTTTATATTTATAGTTTTGTTAATGGGCATGGAGTATTTACAAATAAGAGAGAAGTTTGTCAACCTTAGTGTATGAGAAATTAAATTTGTGCTTTGTTTCTATTAGAGATGTGATGGCTTAAAAGAAAGAATGATTTCATGAAACTATGAAATTTCTAAGAATATATTATTTATTTGACCAAGGAACTTATATAGGGAGAAGGACCAATAAAACATTTAAATTACTAAAGATAATTAGGTGTGATTCAAATTAGTATAATTATATTATCAACACAAATGTATTTGTCAACATAGAATTTTGTCAACTACTTTATAACTATTGTATTAAACTGATTAATAATATTCAATAACTTTATGATATACAAAAGAAATAAATGACATAAAATTTGTGGTGAAAATAATTTGAATGGTTATGAATCACATTGGTGATACACCAGAACTATTGTATTATCTTTTAATTTGTAGAGTACAAAAAAGTTGAATGTGGTTATGAATTGATATAAGATAAATACGAAAAATTGATAAAAATATGATAATAAATGAATATTCTCTCAAGATTGGAATGAAAATTTTCTTAACCATCATTCCCCATTCTTACAAAAGAGTTTTTTTTATAGTTTTTGAAATATGTCTTTAGTGCTTCATATTGGTCATCAATCAATATCCTAAATGACCAATAAGATAATGACTTTTTTATTTATAAAAATTGCTCTTTAGATCCATGTCTTCACTAATCCTAAAATAAAATGAGAATGTTCAAAATTTTGTTTGTAAAGAATATGAAGAAACAAATCATTATTCATAATTAAAGCACATTTGATAACCAATAATTGTTTGGATGAATCATTATTTGTCAAATCTAATATTAGCTTTTTATTTCATTTACCATTGAACCATTTATGTCTAATTCTTATATATAATATATTTTAATGCGTGTGTGTACACGTGTGTGTATATGTAGCGATCATATAGTCCCTTCACAAGATTTATCCATTTTTAGTCCAACTATTAATATATTAAGATGAATAAAATATTCTCTAAAACCATTCAATTATCATATTATCTAATTCCATTAAGAGATGTTTATTTTTAAATAAAAAAATTATCAAGTAAAAATTAGAACTTCAAAAAATAATAAAAAAACAAAAATCTCTTTTATTTTTTTTATAATGAAAGACATAACCAATCTAAAAGACTTTGTTATTTTCATAATAAATTATTATTATTACATTTATTCAAATGTCTCAAAGTTTTAATATATTATTTCTACAAAAATAGTTCTAAACTAGTATCCAAGTTAAGTTTTTAACTTATCTCACTGCTCCATTGAAGTTCTATATTGTGTATCCATAGTACTTAAATGTCAGCACAAATAGTTTAGCCATCATGACAAACTTAAAAGGCAAAGTCTACAAAACTATATATAACAAACAATACAAGTTTGAGATCATGTTGCATATTTGGTCTTAATGCATTCAACTAAGAAGAAGATGAATAAGCATTATAATAAATAAAGATAAATAATTATTTTAGCCATGTAATGTATTCTCACATTTGATGCACTATTTTTATTTCCCATATAACCAATTCAATTCCATATAATCCCTTATTTTTTCTTAAGATCATTGTTTTTCATATATTCAATTTTTATCATGTAATCTAATTTATCTTTTTAGTAGTTTTTTTTTCAACTAACCATACATTGTTCTCATATTTAGGTATACCCTTATAGATTATATTCATCTACATACATACTTTTTTAGGTTATAATATATCACAAAACAAATATCTCTTAGATGCATATCTTTATTCCATGGGTTTCTTATTTTTATATAATTCATTTTCCCTATATAATAGAAATTATAATCATTTTTATAGTAATCATATTTCATATAAAGCTTATTTTCTTCTTTTATATTCCCAACCTATTTTCCCCTTATTTCATGTAATCATGCTACTTTTATCATAAGTAGTATGAAATCTATAAATAAGAACATGAAGGTAAAATATATAATAAGGAATACCAAATAGATGCTCAATCAAATCAATTCATGAACATAACACATGAGTTTTCATCTACATTATATGAAATAAGCATATTTACATTAATAAACAAATGCACAAACATATATTCAATAAGCTCATTTAGATTTTTGTAATAATAATCACTCCTTTTTCTATCATTTTTCACTACCTTAAAATTATTCATATTTGTATTTATTAGTTTTTTTTCATTTCATATGTATTTTATATGTGATATTGTGTTATGCCTATGTTTTATTCCCATGCTTCTCATAGTGTTTACAAACTTTAATCATATTACTTAGGTCATCCTTGATCCTTAAGACTTGGTTTTTTTCTTTTGATCAAAATATTTGTTGGTTTATCAGGACATCTTATCCAAGTTATTGGACCATTCAATCCATAATCTATTCCTTCTTTAAGTCCTCATCAAATCATTTATTTCATTTGTTGGATGATCTAATAGTAATTGGATGATCATTAGTGTGGCATCTTCATCTTGTTATATCAAGATATCATCCCATTAGGTTACCACATTATGACTAAGTAGGTTTTGTCTTTCACATAAAGCCCCTTCTTTCATGGTCACCTATCCTAACAATACTCCAATACTAGTATACTTAGCCATGGAGTTCTCATGCAATCTAATACAAGCTTATTCCTAAAATGCACATTGATATTCAAAGATTATGATATTTCATACATATGACAGAAACTTTTCCTTAATAATTGATATGAGATAATTCATCCTTGCACCCATAAAAACCTTACATATGATCTGCTCCTTGTTGAATGATTTTTCTCTTAAAACATCGATCGACATCTATTCTCTAATATATTTGGGTGTTACAGGTTGACTAACTTTAGTTTGGTTCATCCTCAAACCACTTAGAACTAACAGAAGTGGTTCGCTCTAATACCAAATTGAGACATTTTAATTACACTATGTTGAGGTATTATTTATTTAGATTGTTCCATCCTGATCTAAGTAATTTTTGTACTACACATAAAGACCCTTCTCATTTGATCACCTTTTTCAGTATTACTCTAATCTAAATATGGTTAACTATATAGTTCTTATTAGATTCAATGTGAGTTTTTTTTAAAAGATGCATCAATATTTTATAACTATGATATATCACATACCAACTAAGATCTCTCTTATACTAACTAATGTGATAAGATTTACCCATATATTTTTAGAAGCTTTTCATAAGAGCTCTTCCTTGTCTGCTTTTCCTTTTTTAGGACATCAACCAACATCCACTCCTCCCTCTTTATGTGTTATAATTAGAATATTTATCAAGCTTCTAATAGAAACTTAAGACCAATTTTACAAAATTATTAAACCATCTAGTGCCAAAATCAAATCATCTAATCACTTATCAAATGAGCATTAGACTATCTGACTTCAAAGGTTTTGTCTCTTCTCAAATAAATATCAAATTATACAATCACTTCATTGAATTGTCCAATGCTCACATAGAATAGCATATTTCATATTTTGAGAATTCTCAATTCATTCCAAATTTTCTTCCCTTAGTGTTTTTAGTTCACTAATGTTGAAAAATATTTGCAATAAAGTCTCTCATGCAACTCATGCAAACTCTAAAAATTATATCTATAAAAATAATTTAAATTTGAGGAGGTAAACCATAACTTGCTTCCTAAGCAAAATCCTCATGATTCTCTTCTAAAAAATTCAATCTTTTCTCTTCCAAGTTTTCCAAGGATCTTCTCTTATATTTTTTTCTCAATCAACATAACCTCCCAATTACATTCCTTTCCCTTACCCAATGCACCTCCCTTTTTATATGGTATTTTTAGAATTTAGAGGTTTAGAGAAATATATCAAAAAGTTAATTGTTAAAGGATTTAATTATTCTTTCATGAAAACTTTATATGAACTTGTATTGTTTTTATTTTTGATGTCATATGAATTCCAAAATTTCTTGAACAAATTCTAAAATTAATTACTACTTGTTATCTTTGTTTCTATATCAATTCCATATTTATTCAACCTATGTGTTTTTATGAGTCCTTTTGCATTCTTTGGTTCCATGGTTGAATCTCATCCAATTTCCAAAGAAAATTCTATTATCGAATTTACTTTTTTTATTCCTTTAGGCATGATGTCTAGAACCCTCTTTTTGAGAATCAAACACCATAGTCAAAATGATTTTTTATCAATAATATACAAAAAAAAATAAAATTCTAAAAGTAATATTGATTAGAAATTAAATTCAGTCATGTATCTTTGAGATATTATAGTTGTGTGTTATTTATTTCATTTAGTACTATATTTAGAAGTTGCCTAAGATGAGTAACAATTTTTGGAATTACTAACAATCCAAGAGGTTTGTGGATGAGAACATCTATGCGGGACTCTTAAGTTTATAAAAAGAAAAACACTAATAGAAAAAAATTATCTTGTGTCATTTCAACCTTCTATTCTTTGCCAAAATAGATTTTGTGAATAGCATTAAATGTCGATCTTAATAAAAGTTTTCTAAAAAAGTCTTTTGAATCCAAAGAAATTCCTTCCAAGAAGGGGTCAAGATAGACAAAAACTTTGCTTCTTTGGTGAATTTGAATATTGTTCAATCAAGGTATTGTAAAAAAAGGAGATAAAAATATCGATCAGGGGAAAATTTTGTTTTTCCCATAGTCGAGGACCAATAATTACCTTGGATTCTTTGATAGAAAGAAAAAAAAATATCAATAAATGAAACTAAAAATGAGGAGGTCTAATCAATGTTCTTAGAGTTTCCTAAAAAATGTAAAGGTCAATATCATATATTAAAGAATTCAATAATTAGACTATCATAGAAAATTCTCTAGCAAACTATCTTATTGAGGACACTAATCAAGATATCACTCCAAAAAATTGTCATAAACAGTGTTGGTTTGTTTAAAGTCAAACAAAAAGGGAATTGATGAGGTTGAAGAACACCATCCTAATGAGCATCATCATAACACTCTTGGTGTTATTCATGAGTTGATCCAATGGATCTTAATAGAGCAAGTCAATTATATATATACAGCCATGGAACATGTCATTGTTGTCTTGAAGGAAAAATTGGAGTTGTTAAAGTTGGTTTCTTAATTAGATAGAACATAGATGCATTTGAAAGATTTTTAAGAGAACACAATAGCTTACAAGAGGTAGAAGGAACAATTAATAACCAAGAATATTTAGATATAAACAAACCAAATCTCTTTAAAGGAAAAGTAAAAGAATATCAAGAGAGGATGGATGAAGCTAAAGGAGTTCTAGCAATAGTGGTTTAAGGAAGGTGCCTTGGAGAGGTGACATATGTAATTATTTGAAAATGAATGAGCCGTTAAGAAATATATGAAAAATGAATAATGGTCTTATGAAATCATTCAAGGTATTTGAAGAGTAGAGGAGAGAAAATATTATCAAGGCTACCATTGATGCAATTGATGAAGCTGTAAGTTGGCTATAGGTTTTGAGATACATTAACAATCTTTCCAAATAGAGATGAAACTATAACGAAGGTTCATTTTTTAAAAAAATTATAAATCATGACTAGCTCAAAGTTCTCAAGGATCATTGATTTCTTTATAAGGAGGCTATGGTGAGATTAATAAAGTATGTTTATGGTTTCCCTACAAAGCATTATCGTAATAAGGAGAGTTCATCTAATAATGTGCAATAGAGAACTCCAATGATAATGAGGAATTGTTCTTTCCATCATTTTTAAATCATGTGTTAATGTTATTTGCTTTTTTACTCTTAAATTTCGATTTTTTGCTTATATCATTTCTTTATCCAAAAACCAATAGCCCATACATTAAGTATTCATCTACAAAACTTACTAGTCATCATCTTTTTGTTAATTATGATCAATTAAAATGACATTATTAATTTTTTAGGCATCACTTGGTCTTTTCACTTCCTCTTCTTTTGATGATACCTTTTGATATTTTAAACAACTATTACATGTACTAAAATGTGATAATTACTTATTTTTCTTAATTACTTGTTTGCCACTTATAATAGATAACCCTTTAAAAAGAAAAACTTTACTTGGCATTTCATTTTCTTCCTTGCAATTGATCCTTCTTGAAGGTGAATGCTAGTTCTTTCATTTTGCTTCTCCCTTGATCTTACTTTGGTTTTCCTTTTGATTTTCTAGTGGGAAGTCAAAAAAGTGGATATAACTCAATTAACTTTATATTCTTAACTTGCAAAACATTTTCAACTAGCATCTTAACCGACAAGGCTTTAGGTAATCTTAGTCATACTAATGGAATAAGTTACTTGCTCCTAGTATTAAATGCCTAATTCTCTCGATAAAGAAAATGGATCTTGTATCTTCACTATCTCATTATGCTTCTATATTCTCCTCTTATTCTACATTATTTTAACAAATTCTTCACTTTTTTTACTTAAGTTCAAAATAATTGAATCAAAATTCCTTCTTAATGATTCTCTTATTCTATGAGTTTTGTTGTTATCATAACATTAAATGGAGTCTAGAACATTTTAGAATTTCATTTAGTTTTGAGATGTCTTTGATGAAGTATAAGAGATGTAGAAGATCCCAAGGTGCCCAAAAACATAGTTAATCACAAACCTTAAATAAAAGCTCAAGCAAAAGTCCAAAAAGAGCATACTTTTTGAGTGCCTCTTTAAGGTTTGAGTCAATTCTAGTCTTAATAGATTGTTTATAGAAGATACAAAGTTTTTCAACAGTTTTTATTTTTCTCTAGACCTATAGCACCATCTTCTCTTATCTCTACTCTCTCTACCTATCTTCATCTCTCTCTATCGATTACACCTTCTTGTTCTCTCTCTAATATCTCTGACCACACAAACCCTTAGATGAACCCCTAATCTCTTTATTTCTCTTCTATTCTACCTTTTTCTCTCTCAATCTATATAAGGAACCTAATTAATCAACCCACCTTTCTCTCTCTTCACTCAACTTGTTGCCCCCTCTCTTTTATTTTCTCTAGCCTTACTCTGCTTACCCACCTCCTTCATGTTTTTTCTTTCTATTTTTTTCTCTTTAACAATAAGCCTCTCCCAATAGCCATCTCTCTCCCCACTATTACCCCTTAGATTTTTCTTTTTATCTTTGGTCTAATGCCACTCTTCATATCTTTTCCATTTTTGAGAACATGTGGCTAGGCTCCCTCTAGAATATTTTATCAGTATGAAATAACTAATAAATTCTTATTCTCTGATAAATTTGACTCACAAGAAGATCAAAGAAAAGGTTTTTTTTCATTACTTTTAATATTAAATAATATATTTCTTTTAAAAAAAGGTCTACAAAAATTAAAAAACCCTTTATCCTAATTATAAGTGATTATTAAATTTTTATTCAAAGGTAAATAATATAAGTCAATGTATAGATAAACAAGCCTCACTATAAGATTATTTATTATTGTGTTCATTTACATTTAATGGCTTTACTTACTAATTTACTTTTTCTTCTCTTATGCATATAGTAAAAAATTGAATTCCTTTTTCATTAGAAACAAGAAGGTTTAAAGGGTCAATAAGTGATGAAATTGAATTTAGCTCTTCATTTTAGAAAGACATGTAGATTGATTCACCAAATCTAACATAAAATATCAAAATAATAGATAAAAAAGAAGAAGATTAAGAAGAAAAAGAAGAGATGCCTCTAAAGATATCTAAGAAAATTAAAGAATTAGCCAATGAAAAGGTAATGATAAAAGAAATTTAGATTATTAAAAGGACTATTCTTAAAAGTTATTTCTTGACCATTCAACTTAAAGAGAAGAGGTCCAATTTTTTTAGGGATTAGAATTAGAACATCCCCAAACAATCTCATCAAAACAATCACCACAAAAAGAGGTTAGTAATTATACATCTTGTAGAGTCTTTAAAAGTCTCAAGCTTTATTACTAAGGATGGATCTATTGATGGTAATATTTACTAGTTTCAAATGAAATAATTTTTTTTGGAGGAAATGATTCTGTTGAATATTTGTATTCCAACTCATTTTATGATGCATCCTTCAAAGGTGAAGAATACTTTTGTAATTGTCCCCTCTAATATAAGCACTCTTAATTTGATATTTCCCTACAACATAAAAAAGGATATATCAAAATAAATAAACTTTATTAATATATGTTTATAGCTTTTAACTAGAGCTTCTTTTCTTTTCTTTGTGAAGTTTGGATTATGCTTATATCTCAAGTGAGATGATGAAAAACTTACAACACAACTAGTTGCTTCTATAAAAGATATTTCCAAATTGTTAGGCATAAATTAACATTTTCATAAGCCAAATGGAATAGGATTGAACTCACAAGAAATAAAAAGAAATAAATGTCTTTTACGAGAATATGTAGAAACACTTTGCTAAGACAAAATGAAAAAGGAAAATGATAAGAAAATTTGAAGTAACTAAAAAATTAAAGATAATTTGTGATAATATCCATGCAAAAAAATGTAGAGGAAAGTAACTTAGTAAGAAAGTTGAAAAAAAATTAAATTGAAACTTCTAGGGTTATCATCGATTCCTTCGATTCCTCTTTTTTGCATGAGAGAAATAAAATTTTAAAATATAAATTTCAAAGTCTAAAAAAAGTTTATTGCTTATCTTATAAAAGAAAAAGGAAGAGCTCTTAAAAAGGTTTACAATAAAGACTTTCAGAAAAGTTATGCTAATGACTTTTATTAAGGAGAGTTTCAAAAAGACAATTGACTTTTGTGACCTCAACCTAAAGACAATGAAATATAGTAATGAAATACTTCCCTTTTCTTATGAAATGCTGCTTTTTTTTCAAAGGAAAATGGAAGGGATAAAACCTATTAAGGCTCTAACAGTTATAGTTGATCAACATAGCATCAAATTGAGGTCAAGTTGGAGGAAAAGTTCAAAGAATTCATTTTTCAACTCAAGAGGAGCGGATGCAAAATCTCAAAGGAGAAAAAACATATATCATAATACATAAGCTAGTTTACATGATTAAAATTATTTTGCTTGTTTATCTATATAAATTTTAATATTTATTTTTGATTTATTATGAGTTACAAACAACATAAGTTTTTGAATTTATTATATTCCATCAATTTGTAAATTCAAATGGCATTACTAATTGAAAAATGTAGTCATTATCTAAAATCTTATTTTATCATAAGTAATAATACGTTCTTATAGGAAATGTATCATTTATTATTTAGCAATAACCCAAAAGAGACCATCTTCATGATTCCTTATTGCATATTCTAAAAACAGTATAGGTCTACCTACCATATCTAATGAGGTTATATGCTAATTAGTATGCAACATCATGTATAAAAACTATTCTTATAATGCAAATAAAAGAAAACATAGTTACAACATGAAAATATTATATTTCAATATGTCAAGATACTTGAGATCACCAAGGCTTATTTATTATTAGAAATGATCCATGAATAGATTCTAATTATATTAGGTTATTAATAATAGTCAAAAATATTAGAAGTGATGATTGTACCTTGGGTGCTAATACTTTTTTTGTTATTTTAGGACTTTTAGGCTACTAGTAAAATGTAGAATTTTTGGATTTTCTAAGGGTTATGTATGACTTTTGTCTAAGTAACCAAGGCATGAGAACTTTCTTAAGGGTAACAAACCATGGCTTTTTACAATTAGGAATAAAAATAAAGTTGTCCAATTAGGTGCTATCATAGTCATGCCCATGACCATAACATTTATTTTTTTAAGCATAAGACTAAATGTCTTAATATCTTAGTCTCTAATATCATGTAATAGAGTCTTTTAACTAATTTTATCACATATAAGAAAAAGTAGAATGATAATAATTTAAATCCCATATTCCATTATAATGAAAAATAAATAAATCATACTTTCATATCAAAATGTTGTAGCAAAAATATATAAAGAAATAATAAGAAAAATAGTGTTTATGGTCTCAACATCATATTATTATAATATTTCAAATGTTATAAGTCTTAACACATTATTGACATAAGGTAATATCAAGCTAATAATTCTAGATAATCATCTCCAGTAGCTACTCTCCTTAAATCTCATGATTTACATGCCTAAGCTATCACAACAAGCTCATTAAGTATAACTTTCCAAAAATGAGGGTAATTTATTAAAAAAAAAAGTATGATATTAAGCATGAATAACAATCTTTAAGAGAGAACAGTTATAAAATAATGATTTTAATCTAGATATATTTACAAATTTTTAATAAAATATTTGAAATTTCTTAATAATATTTTCAAGATTTTAAGATAACATACAATAAATATCGTAATATCATATAATACGATATCATAGTATCGTATAATATGATATCATAGAGAGAATCAATTAGGTAAATAAAATTTAGAAAGTTAACAAGTATGTAAAGCATAATTAACACATCAAAGCTATGGATAGATGAAATTGATAAACTAAAGAAAGGATTTGATCATACAGTATGATCAACTAAGAAAACTTAGGAGAAATGTGAATAAGGAGAAAAGTTTTCTAAGGATTATGCAACGACAACCAGGCTATCGTCTTATGCCATTAATGCATAAGGAAAAGGTCAGAATAAACATCACAGTATCATATATTATAAAAGTAAAGAATATATTAGTATGATTGTTAAGAAGAAAAAACTAAGTTCAATAGGTTAAGTAATTAATGAACAAATCATATAATAAGATGAACATTAATTTATAAGTATGATCAAATGTATAATAAGCATAGTACATGAGAATCATCAAGTCAAAAAGTAAGAAAGAAGATATATCCTATAATATAATGATGAACTATATACAAGGTAAGGTGAATGCTTAAGTTGACTATGAAACATACATATAACTAGTGAATCGTATCACTATGATTGGTGTGAATAAGCATGATAATAGGAGATTAAAGCATACAATATAAAGTTGTCTATCATACAAGTATGATCAAGTGAAAAATTATAATATACAAAGAAAATTGTTTGTTATGACAAGTAATATGCAAATGAGACAATAATGAGAATAAAAACTTATAAGATAGGTATGTCTTATTTAGTGAGAACTACATAAATATTGTTTGAAAAGATAAATAAGTTATCATGGTGAAGACATGTTAATATTGTTTGACAAGGTCATAAGCATTTCATTGTAAATGCAATAAGGAATCTGGGTTTATGTAAAAATTGGTTGACGAGATAAGTGACTTGTTGTATTGAAAGCATTTAAATATTACATAACAAGGTCAATGTTTGTCATTATGTATGTAAATAGCAATTTTTCCAAAAAAAAATGTTAATTAAATAAGAAAGAGAAGTTAAAAGTATAAGAAAAATGTGATTTCTTCATACACTTGGTAGTATTGCATGTGTAATTGGTTATGCTTAATCATAACCTTGCATGTGGTATGACCCTAATATTATGTTATTTTGTATCTTATGATTTTGTTATTTTTCCTACTAAGTTTATGATAGTTGACTTAATGTATGTTTGGACCTCACAATTTTAGGTACATTAAATGGACATTTGTACCAATTTAATAGTCCTCACAATTTTAATTACATTGGGTGAACCTTTGTATACATAAAGGTTAAGGTGAGATGCATAATAGTCATAGAAAACTAGCAAAAATATTATATAATCTTATTGTGGGCATGTCTATAATATAATTAAATTAAATTAGATGTATAATTGTAAGCCCATAAACTATTCTTATATTGTTGTTGTCTATGTTATACAATAGAGTGTTATAGATAATTCGTAGGTTAAATAATAAATAATTATGTAGACGAAATAATAGATAAATAAATAAGATGTACATATATTATGAATGTTATATTAATTTGTAATGTATAAGACAAATTGATCAAACATAAGGGTAATATTTTCCATTTAAAATACAAATGTTAGTATTAATGTCATTAAAAAGCATTGGATTAACGAAACATAGGTCCTCATGATAGGAGAAGAGAATGTCACATGGTGGTATCAGAGTAAGTGATAAAACCTACAATAAGATAAACTGAGTGATGCATAGATAGGTGAGAAAGTTCACATATATTAGTACTATTTTGTTATGTGACTATCCATGTTAATTGTTACATGATTAAATATTTTATATGAAATACAAATTAAGCATATTATACTAAATTAAACTATTGTCTAATAAAATGGATCCAAATGATTAATTAAACAAGAAAGAAGTTTAATTGATCATGAAGATAATTTAATTAGAATTGACTGCAATATGGTAATAGAAAATATTTCTTTTTATTGTCTTTCAAGAAAATTAGTTACAGGATTTGAAAGAAGCTCAAGATAATGATGAAGCAAAGAAAAAAGTCAATGTATTTGTAAAGGCAAGGAGACTAACTTCAACTTAAATGAAAATAGATTTTTATTCTTTAGAAATAGAATGTACATTCCATTAATTGAGGAATGGTGAAAAATCATAATGAAAAAAGCTTAAAGGCTAAATATGTAATGCATATAGGAATTACAAATATGTATCATGTCCTGAAACAAAAATTTTGGTGACATTATGAAGATGGATGAAAATGATTACATTATTATATATTTGATATATTAATAAGTGAAAGGAGAACAACAAAGACATTAAGATTTACTATAATTGCTTCTAATTCTTATGTGAAAATGAAAAGATATATCTATAGATTTATTGTAGCATTGTCAAAAACTAGTTTAGGTTATGATCTTATATGGGTACTTATAAATAGATTGATAAAATCTACTCATTTCTTTGTATATTAGAACTATATATTTAACAAAGAGGTTAACCAAATTATATGTTGACTAAATTATGAGATTACATGAAATACTTAAGTTTATTGTGTTAGACAAAAAATTAAAATTTACATCTCATTTATAAATAAAAGTTTATGAAGCATTGAAACTCAATAAAAATTTATTATAAGTTCATTCTTAAATAGATGGTCAAACATAGAGGACCATAAAGATATTAAAGAACACGGGACATGCTAAGACTGTATTCTTGATTATAATGGTAGTCGAGATAAGCATCTAACTCTGATGGAGTTTATATATAGCAACTATTGAGCTAATATTGATATAACAAGAAATGCTAATCATCATTATGTTGGTATAACAAAACATAAAGCTTTGTTGTAGAACCTAAGTTGATTGAGAACACTACTTAAAAGGTCAAAATGATTGGGAACAAGGTTTAGAAGATGCATGATAAATAAAAAAAATATTTTGATAGCAAGTGCAATAAGGTAGAATCCAAAATGAGGTTGTAACTAAATTTGGGAAGGAAAAAAAATTGAGTCCAAGGCATATTAAATCCTTCCAAATTATAGAGAGGATTACTGAGGTTATTTACCAAGTTGCTCTACTATCTTCTTTAACTATAGTACATGATTTATTTTATTTGTCTACATTGAGAAGATATATAATAAATCCTTCACATATTGTGTAATATAATCAAAGTATTATTAAAATTGAATTCAATATGAACTATGTTAAGAAGCTAGTAGAGACTATAACCAAATAAATAAAATAGTTTTAAAAAATCTATTCTTATGAACAAAGTATTGTAAATCAATCAAAATGAAAGAGAAGCAACATAAAAATTATACGAAGAAATGCTCAAAAGATACCCCAAGTTATTTTGAATTATGAGAGTAATATTTTTATAAAAGAGAAAGATTGTAACATTCTCAATTTCATAAGATAATGAAGCTATATTAATATGCCAATATTAATTTATTATTATGCTAGACATCTCACCAACATGTCATAATTAATTAAAAAAATCAAGTATCTCAAAATGATAATAAAAATATTTTCAAATAGAGATCATCAAAACTAGTCAAACTACTCTTATTTTGCTTCGATCGAAGTTGTTTCTAAGTACTATAAATTGTTGAAGTTAATGTTATAATTAAATAAACTAGTTAATTGATATTAATATATATAACACCTTATTTTGTAATCGATACACTAAAAAAATCCCTTATTCAATTTTCCAAATTCCTTCCCCTTTATGTGCATTGTTTTGGTCATTCCTCTAATGAAAGTTTCATCATTGCCTCTCACTACCATTCAATTGCCAATTTTTTATGGGATCAAGGAGGAGACAAAGGTCTCAAGTCCAATCTCTACTGGGTAAAGCTTTTTGTGATGTTCTTCAAACCCTAGCCCTCCTCCTTGCAGATGTAACACTGGTAGGAACATTAAGGAAGAAGGGATTTCTAACAAAATATCTTGGAAAAAGGGTCAAATCCTTCCTATGGGGAGAAGAAGAAATAAAGAAAGTGAGAGGAGCAAAGGAAGAAAGAAAATGAAAGGGAAGAAGAAAGAGGAAAGAAGTAGAGAGAAAATAAAGTAATAAATGACAAATCAAGATTATTACCACAATGTGGAGATTTAGTAAGCTTGTTCTTTAAAGTCATTTTTGTACTTAGAGTTTAGAGTTTATAAGAGATAAAACTCAAATTAGTAATCATGAAAGTCACCAAATGTTGAAATAAAAATAATAAAGTTAATGCATAAAATTCACAATAGAATTATGACATATCTACCATATATGATTGTAAAACAAGTAAGAGACAAAAGAAGAAATTGACTACAAGACCCTTCTAACTTTTAGATAGGATCGTAACACTTTTATATGTGCATATGCTTGATATAATATTGCATTATAAACATAACCTTGTGGTGTAGACATATTGGCCCATTCATATGTGCATCTACTTGATTTGTCATGTGTTTATGCATGTCAGTATGATTTAGACTATATGTGATGTTATTAAACTATATTGTTTTGCATGTTATATATCTTATATTATATAATAAACATATGTTGGTGCTAATTTACTGAGCAAGTATTTGATAGCATGTGAATGATCAAAGACTTTCATGATAAACTTATATGCTATGTAATAACAATGTGAGTGATAAGATGCTATATGTAAGTGAGACAATAATAAGAATCAAAACTTGTTGGATGAGTATATCATATCCAAATGAAGGAATAATGTAAATAAGTGATATATTATGAAAAAGGTATGTAAATGTTTCTTGGTGAGGTAAGTGATCTGTTACTATAAATACAATAAGAAATCTAGATTTATGTAAACATTACTTGGCAAGATAAGTGACATGTTATAATAAATATAAATAAATATTACCTAGTGAGATTAATGGCTTGTCACTATATATGTAAATAGCAATCATAACAAAAAATGTCAATTAAATAGAAAGAGAAATGAAAAGTACAAGAAACATGTGATTTTTATATACGCTTTTTAATATTATATGAGTAAATAATTATGCTTAATCATGATCTTACATGTTGTAAGACCCCAATATTAAGTTATTTCACAAATTATGATAATGTTACTTTTCTTAATGATCTTGTGACAATTAACTCAATATATGTTTGGCACTCACAATTTGAGGTATAATAGATGGACATCTGCACATACAGTAGTTGAGATGAGATTTATGATAATCACAAGAAAACACTAAAAATGTATTGATTATAAGACTATAAAACTATTCTTATATTTATGTTGCACGTGTTGTTTACTTAAATTACATGAAATATCATAGATAATTATATGAATTGAATTGTAAATATCTATGTTGATGGAATCATCGATAACGTTGTGGGATGTTATATTTGATTTGAATGTCATAGTGGTAATGCTTATTTATGGCTAAAGTCTTACTTCTTATCCATAAGGATAAGCATGTCATTTGTTGCCATTAATTGACATAATGGTTGTAGTATTCTTCAAAGTTTTGGAAGTAATTGATTTCTTAGCCTTTGAAGAAATCAAATTAAAAATTCTTTTCTTTTCAAATAATGATTACACAGGTGGAGCTAAAATAACCAAAGTTGGTTTTGATATTTGGAGACAAGGTATACCCTGCCCAGGGTCCACATAAAAGAATTAAGGTGGTGTATATGGTGTTGAAAAGAAGTTGAAGAATGTAAGTGAAGGTAAATGGAAATGCAATGAAGGATGAATTAGGAGTGTTGGAGTTAATATTAGTTGAAAAATGGATAAGATTACAAAGTAAATGCTTATAAATTTTGAGCAATTAATGTAGAGTAATTTAGTAACCAAGCCATCTAATTTCATTTATAAGACCTTATATATGATTTAAGACATTTGTAATAATTTCTTGAATGATTACCTAACTAACTATAAGATTTGATTAGTTATATATTACTTACCTATTTAGATCACGCACTAAAACTGAAAGTATCTTAAATTCATTTAATAAGAGCAAAAAAGGCTTGGACACAAAAATTTGTCAATTATCTTATATTTATTGGATTAAAACTAAACATTGTTATTGAGATATTTTATGAGAAATAAAAGAAATTAAATTACATAAAATTTATCTCAAAACATTTTAAATGAGTGAAAATCAATTAGCAATGCTTTTAAAATTATTTTATTATATTTTAACTTGTAAAGTATAAAAAAGTTAAATGTGACCTTTTTTGAAGAGATGAGAAAAAGAAGAGAAATAGATATTAAAAAAAAGAGTGGATAGATATTCTCTTAAGATCACAATGAGCACTTTTGTGTCAATGTGATATTTGTTTTTTTATTTCTTTTACATTAAATAATTTATATTTAATTTGTATTTATAAAATATTTTAATTTAAGCCTCCACTTCATATATAAATAACATTATATCCACATGCCATTTTGAGATGAGACTAAATTTTCAAATTCAAAGTATTTGAAGTCCATTTCACATCATTTATGGAAGGTCACATTTGTATAGAATTAGTTTATTATTTGGTATCAATGTTAAGATTAAAAACATATAGTTTTGATTTTTAAAAAAAAAATAGAAAAAGATAATTTATATAAACAAAAATATTATCTTTGAAATACAACATTTTAAAAAGATATTTTTTCAGTAATATTGAAAATAGATATTTCATAGAAATAGTACACTGAATATAACATTTTTCTTTTGTGTTGTTAAAGTCAAACATGTTTAACACCTTTATTCAAAAGAGGTCATATTGTATAATATTCAATAAGGAGTGTTAAATTTTCTAAAAATACTAAAAATATAAATAGTACTATTTTTAAAATTCTTCTACGAATATACATCATCTTTATCCTATTATGGACTACTTTAAAGCTCTATTTTGTTCATTTTTCCAAATTTAGTTCTTATTTAAATAGTTTTTAAAATATAATTAAATATTTATTTGGTTATCATTAAAAATATATATATTTAATCTAAAAATTAAAAAAGTAATATAAAAATAAAATATTTGTTTTTTTAATAACATTAAAAAATAATTCACTTTTTTCCCAAAAAAATCAAACATTATTTTAATTATTTAACAACATTAATTATTTCACTAAACATCTATCAAAACCATGTTTACCTAAAAATAGTAATTTTAGAACAAATTTTTATTAATCAATTTAACATTTATGAATAATTATAATCTAATATTTCTTTGTTAATTATAGTACAATTATAGTTTAAGTTCAAGGATTACATCCAAACAAAAAGTTTATTGAAGTCCTTACCATTATTGTTAAACCTCCCATGCAATAAAGCTTGATGTTTTATTTGTTTTAGAGTATTTATAGACATAGTTGAAATTTGTTGAAGTGTGTTTGGCCACAATTTTGTTTAGGATAATATGTTCTCATTGCTAGCAACAACCTTCACACAAACCTATGACCAAATTTTACCAAAATTAAAAAAAAACAAATTTTTAATTAACATGTAATGTCTATAATAATTTCATTTTTTAATTTATTTTAATATTAAAAAAATATTAAAAAAAAAACAAATTTTTTATACTTCCATTTTATTTCTAACATTATATTTCAACCACAATTTATCATATATATTCATGTTTTGATCACATCTTCTCTTCTCATTAACCTCATTTTGCTTTGAACACTACTATTGAAACAAGCAAAGTTTATGTATAAGACAACTAATTTGAGGTATTTGGAGTTAAACTTTAGTACTCCTCCAAGATTACTTCACCTTTAAAGCCAAGCTATACAACACTTAACTTTATTAGTGAAAACTGTTGTTATCCCTTTGAGTCAATTTTCTAGTACAAAAAGCTTCAGTGTCAAGCATAAAGTTATAATTCTTTTTTATATCAATCAATTTTTATAAAATTATGATAACATTTATCATTACTTATTTGGCAATTTCAATCATAATTCCTTCTGTGTTTCCTACTTCCTCTGCTGCATTACTTCAAGCTTATTAAGAAGTCACAAAGAAAATACATCAAATCTTCAATTCATGGCTTAGCAGTTGGCATGCTTTTAAAACTTTTTTCTAATCCTTTCTTTTGCATGACAGTTAGGATGGAGATTATTATGAAGCAAAATAAATAAACAAATAAATAAATAAAACCAAAATTAGTAGTTATCCATTGTTTAATTAATATCTCTGTGACTTGTTGTCCCTAAAGAAATTAAAGTTGCTTCATGGGTACAAAAAAAAAATAATCTTTTCTTTCTCACATTTCTTAAGGAGCAAGAAAAGTTAATAATACTCCCTATTCCCATATGCAAAAAGATAGAACACCCAATTGTTGTAAAATGCATTACATAGGATTGTAAAATGAGCAATGTTGAGTGAAACCTAATTGGCACAAACTTTATGGCTTTAAGAAGGTTATAAAAGGGTTGAACCTTGCTTAAAGATTGATCTACTTCTACATAACTAAAGAGAAATTGACATGTAAGTGGAGTTCGTCAAGCTGTAATAGAGCAAAATAGAGTCCATGGTCATGATGAGCATTTGCTAATTATTTTGTAGTTGTTATTGTGATTTTTTATGGGTTTGCATGTGATTTGTTGTCATGTCTTTCGCGGTGTTTGTTCTTGAGGTCGACTTCGTGTTATTGGCTCTAAGAAACTGCTTGTCTCTTAGGAGATGAAGTTGGAAGATCTAAGGAGTACATTCAAATGCTTGAAAAACTAACAAATATTTATATAATCAATAAAAAGTTAGATTGATGGCTAATTCAAGATAGTTTGTCTTATATAGTTTGATATTTGATTTAAAAGGGTATTGAATTGATTATTATTTGAACAACATTGACATATAATGTTAGAATTACCCAAATATCAATGGTATATGGAACTTATCAATATTTTTTTAATGTTTGATTTAATATTAATCCAAACAACATTTTATTCATATCTTTTAGTATCAAAGATAATTGATATTCAAATGTTACCTAAATTCTAATGATGTTATGCTATAATAATAAAAATCATAACTTTCAATAATATTATTTTAAAATATTAACAAAATAAAAACTTAAAATCATTAAAAAACATCACATCAACATTTCAATTCAATATCATTTAAATTATTATTTTAACATTAAGATGATATTAGTACATCACTCAAATTTGAGTGATATCTAAATGTTATTTTTCAAAGACAAAATTGTATTTTTAAATAATATAATTTAAAGATATCAACAAATCAAACGTTAAAAATGTTTCTAAATAACAATATATCACATGAAAATAACCCTTAAACAAAATGCTTGAATGCTCTTTTGATCACTATGTGAGCTTCATAATCTCAATTGATATGTCAACATATCTGTCTACAACTTTGTAGTTACATAAACATGAATTCAATTGGTTAACATGCATGTTTTGAGCTCACAACACACTGAATACCACTCTTTGTTAGATCTATTAGAACAACTTATTTAACACTTCAATGAATGCTTTCAAAAAGGAAAAGTTTTGCACCTTCTCATCAGGTTTAATGCTTACAACAGTAGAACTTTTCTAATTGATCTTAACAAGAGATTATTATAATTCATAGAAACATGATCTTCTACACTATTCTCCAGTCAAGTAACTTTACTCGCAAGAAAAACTAGAAAGTGAAATGTATAAAGCCAGGTTCCAAATATATGTGCATGAATAAATATATACATGCCAAAAAGAACTTTTGCAAATAAGTATCAACTATTTAGACATAGCTCCAAACTTATAAAAGGCAGTACATATACAAGCAAACTAAGCTGGACAAAAAAAATCTATGGTGTGAATAAACTTCGTACCCTTTTACAAGTGCTGAGATTTTTTCAAACATTGGTTTGGAAGATTAGTTCGCCTTTGCAAAATGCAGCCAAAGCTGTAAAATGTAAACAAAAAATGTCTAAGTTTCCAAAATAGCATCATCTTTTCATGTGAGGTAAACAAATAGGCATTGGATTTCATTAATTCTCTCTGGCAAATTTAATCCCCTTTTCAATTGAGAGCTTCAGCTCGGGCTTGAGACTTTCCAACCCTTGCTTCTCAAATTCAGAGAGTGGCCCCAATCCAAGCACTTCTTCAATTCCATTCTTACCCAACCTTACCTGCAAATATGAAAAAATATATAAAATATATAACATAATTGGTAATAATAATGCTAATGCAAACACAAAATCTCCCCTTGCATTATGGTTTCATCTTAAAAACAGTAAGAACATACTTTTTTTACCCAAACAGAAGCAAATAAATTTGAATCATCAATAATTTACAACAGGCGTTGCAGTATTTCAATATGTTAACTCTTCGATGAGCTTTCACGAGGAATCAAAGTTAGTTTGAACCTTGGTACATTTATACAGTTAATAACTCTAATAAGTTTGGCCAAGCTTTTCCCTTGCTTATATCTGACTCTTCAAAGATTCTGTATAGTGTAACAAATATGAAGAGGCAAACCAAGATTTTCAACAATAGCAGTACAAAATGCAAAACCGTATCAAAAAAAAAAAAAAAAAACTTCACCATTTCATTTCTGTTACCACAACTGCTTCGAAAGTTACTATAACTGGTTCCAGGACCTCCTTAATAACTAAACACCAAGGGTAATTAATATAATATTTTCCCTAGCAAACCTATTTGATAAGGATAATATAGTAATATTTTTCCCTCTTGGGAGATAAGATTGTGTAGAAACGTGTACGTGGTTTCTACATAGGCATAGTGTTGAGTTTAGCTTTCAAAGTTCTAATCGCACAGTTTATTAGAACTTTGAAACCAATGCTTTGTTTCAAAGTTCTAATCGCACAGTTGATGTTTCCCACGAGTGGCAGACCCATCATAAGTTCTATCATGTTTTCAAAGAAATTAAAAAAACTAAACTATCATTCAATATTTACAATTATTATATTTGTATTGTATCTCACCATCCAAAAGTAATTTTATGACTTCATATTTATTTTATTTTCAATATCACACTCTAATCAAAATATATCAAATATCATTATATTCTGACTTTATATTCCTATTCACCAATCTTATTATATTCCTGTCTCATTCAGTTTCCTCTAAAATCTTTAAAACAAATAGGACCCAATTGGTCCAACTATGTAGATGAAGTAATAATTGCTGGAAATTATGACTATGCTACCTAGTCGAGTGACCCTAAAACATAACTTCAACATACTTTAGATTAAAACTAAAAAAGCCCAACTCAACCAAGTTCAATTTAAAAAACGAAGAACACCTGCAAACATCCTCCCAACATACTTTCTTGCTCCAATGGTCATCCAGTTCAGCATTTGACCAAAGCATTTCATTACATCCTCTTCTCACTTTCTTGAAGATCATATCGTCCAACCCCACAGCACTCAATTGACCAATGCACCTCAACTAAAGCCAAAGCTCTTTTCTAGCCAAATCATCTATCGAGTTCTTTATCAGTGCGGTGCATGTACAATTCCTGTATCCAAGTATATTCTTCTCTTATGGAATGAATGATTAACAGGAGAGACAAAGCTTTATAGAGATTTGGCTTGTGTCTATTTTTCCCTCCTGAGGAATAGTATATTTACTAATTTGATCATAGCTGAAAACCTTCAAGCCATATCTTTTGCGTTTCATACTTTCGAAATAAATAAAATAATTAAAAAAAGTCAAATGGGTTCATGTTGATGTCATTTGGATCAAACAAGCAATTCCAACATACTGAGCCATGCAATGCTACCTACATTGGTTCACTTTCCCCTGCAACATTATGATGACAACTCTGATGTCCTCCTTTCCCTACTGCTGTGGTCAGTAAGAAAGATTAAACATACAGCAAAACGCTCTTCTTACACATAACTTTATGCTTACGCAATACCAAAATGGTATAAATATTAGCATCATCCAAATCTTTAGCCCTTAGTAGACTCACACTTAAGATAAAGAAATAATAGGAATATTTCATATTATATATTTCATGTACTAAAATTAACTTAATTTTTTTTTCCAACACCTATGCAATTTAAAATATTGTGACGTAAGAAATAAACCAAAGCACTCAGGGCATACGGGAACTGGTCTGCTGTCCAACCTGGTTCATATGCTTGACTCAAACATTCATTGAATTGGTAAAAATATAGATTAGCAAGTCAGCTAGAATGAAGCGAAGCTTAGCAGAATACAAAAACTATGAATAAACCTCAAAATTTTGGATCAACAGACCTAGTGACTAGAGACAAAAAAAGGTCAATATGGGTTTCATTTTTTGACCCAGTTATACATTGAACTGAATGAATCACACAAAGAATCCACCTGAACTTCTAATTTCCATATTCAGCCAATCTAAAGCCACTTCATCTGATTTTTCTTAGTTGAATAGGAAAACAAATTAAATATGAAAACAAAGCTGAAGAAGCAACAAATTCCCTATTATACCAATTGGACCAACTGGTTGGTTCTTATAAATATGTAATTTAGATGGCATGGATAATAAAAAAGTGAATTTTATGTTAGCAAACAAAATAGTCCAATATGAATTGAAATAGTCATTTATAAAGATGGTTAAGAGCCAAAGATTTGGATTGTATTGGTATAATATCAAAGGTTTAGGTGTGTATACATGAATGCAATAGTATTGTCACATAAGTAAATATCCCAAAATAATATATACATATGTAAGAAATAATTGCTAATTTAAAGTGCTGAAGATCATTATGGTGAAAGTTGTTCAAGTTTTGATGAAAAACACAAAAAAAACTACAGCAAGAATCATTTTTGGAGGAAGTGTACAGTCTTGAACTTCAAAGAATGCCTAATCAAAATTCAACACCACGTGGATTGACCAATGGCCAACATGAGTTTGATGGAGTTCGCAAGAATTCAAGGAATGTATTCCCACTAAACCTTTCAAAGTCTTCAAGGATATTAGTTTAAGAATGAGAGGGAATTCGCATGGACGGAGGCAAACAGAGATTCAGTTGATCGTAAAAGCTTAGCATGAATTCCCTGCTTGCTCTCTTACCCTTATCTTTTTTTGAATTCTTCATCAGTTTTCCTTCAGCATAACCACACAAAATCCAAAGGCAACCAGCAGGGGTGAAAGAACGTCAGACAGCTTCAGAAACGGAGAGGAAGCAAGCGTGAGGAAGAAAGAAAAGAGGTAGATTTGGAATGAATTATTCATCTAGATAATCTCTTTATACAAGCTTACATTGCTTAACAATCAAATTCTAAATTAAAATTGCACAAGTTCATATAACTTGTAAAGCTTCCAAATTATTTAGCATTATTTCAATTCGTAACTTTGAATTTAGGTCATTATGGGGTAACAGGAGGCTCAAGTTAGGCAATTGAATGCCAAATAACATAAAAATAATTAGAAATAGCATGAAGCATATCACCTTTGAGGCAAAGAAAGGTAGTTCTGTCACATTCGACTGGATAAAAGTGCATTCCACTATATCAGGAGTGCATTCCTCTTTTGAAAATATAATTTTTTATTATTATTATTTTATTTTTTAAAAAATTATATGGTTCAAAAAATGATAAGACAAATGTTTGATTATATTTAGAAAACCATTTTATGCAAAAATTAAGTATAAAAATATTTTCTTGTATCATCATTAAATTCCTAAGATAATAAAGTTTTATTAATTTTTTGCAGTGAAATCATGAACATACATTTCTAAAAGTACGTCAAGATAAACTCGAAAGTAAAGTATCAAAATATTATGTTATCAAATAGTGATCTTCGAAAGAGTTCAAAAACATTTGTTTTGTTTTGATTAGTGAAGTGATTCGTGCTAAAGAAATCCCACAAGAGGGGGGGGGGGGGTGAATTGTGTATTTAAATTCTTATAATTTCCGAAATTAAATTTAAAAGACTTTAAGCAAAAGTAAAGAACATTGAACACACAAATTTTCAAGTGGTTCGACTCAAAACCGAGTCTACGTCCACCCCCAACCGGTGTTGGGAAAAATCCACTAAATTCTCCGATTACAAGTGAGGTTTTTCTTACGGTTCACCTCGAACCTACTTGGGATTTTTATTATGGCTAATCCCAAACCTACTTGAGTTTTTACCGGGCTCAACTCAAACCCGAGGCTTTAGCACAAACGCCGGGACGCCCTTGCCCCAAAACAAAAATACGAAAAATTGGCAAATGACTTAAGAAAAATTGGAGAAAAGAGGAGGCACACACAATCGTCGAATTAGAGGGATAGAGATTTAGAAATGATTGAAAAACCTCTAATTCCACTAGCTTTCTTGCCGCTTTGCTTCTAGAGCTCGAATGCGCCGATTTTGCTCGGATGCTTGTGTTTGAGATCTGAAAATCTTTTGAAACAATTTAGCAAAGGTTAAAACTTAAAAATACATAATTTTTCTATATTTATAGAGCTCAGATTTGAGCTCTAAAAACACCCCCAACGGCTCCAAAAATTAATTAGCCGTTTGGGCAACGGACGGAAAGCAGCCACCGTCCGATCCGGGCCCAAAAACGAACGGCGCAGATTGTTTACGCATTTTACCGTTCGGGCTTAATCCAGAGCGTTGGATCCGGGCGGACTTGATCTGAGCCATTAGATCCCGCGCGCTGAACGAACGGCGTTGATTGACCTCGCGAAACAGCCGTTCGAATTTACTCTCGCCCGTTGGATCTGGGCGGGCTTGATCTGCGCCATTGGATTGCGCGCTGAACGAACGGCGCTGATTAGCCTCGCGAAACAGCCGTTAGAATTTACTCTCGCCCGTTGGATCTAGGCGGGCTTGATCTGCGCCTTTGGATCCGGCCGAAGTTATAAGGTGAGATTTTTTAGTCCCACACTGCAGAAGCGAATTCAGCGCACCTCTTTATAACGAATTTTCGCCGTTTAACGTTCGAGCCACTTTGGGGCCGGCTCCCCCCTTCCTTGACCGGGATTTCATCACCTGGTTCGGGTTGACTTAGCCAAGCATTTGTTCATTGACTGTTGACCGCGCTGCAGTTTGACCTAGCCGAGCTCCTTTGGGCGGTCTTGGCTTAGCCAGGCACTGTTCATTTGACTGTTGACCAGCTCTAGCCGAGCTCCTCTCGGCGTGCTTTGGGTACAGGCTAGGTTTAGCCTTTTCGGGTCAACCAAATTTTTATTTTTTAAATTAAATTTTTAATTTCTAAAAGACCTGGATGGGCTGTTTTGGCGCCGGGTCGACCCGCCCATTGCTACAGTACATTTTCCCGAGACTTCGGCTGTTTTAGGGTATTTTTGACGAATTTTTTAGCTAAAAATTTGACTATAAGTGTATAAAAATAATTTTGTATTCTTATAGTATTAAAAGTTAATTAAGTGGCTATGAAAAGAAATTCGTAGAAAACGATTCCAAAATAATATTAAAAAATCAAATACCCATGTCTATATATTTTGTCAAATATGCTTGGCCCAAAAATCAAAATTCAGTATTAAATAATTTTATAATATTTTTAAATGTTAATACTACTAGTGTGTCTCATAATCTCAAAATTTGGACATATCAAATTCTAGAAAAATAAAAAGAAATTCAATTATAAAAAATCTTGCGCATGTCTCAAAATTCCTTGAAGTATACCATGACCTCAAGGCCCTTAGAGACCATTATTTTAGACATCTAAAATACATGGCTTGATTTAATTAATTATTAACAATTTTACTTAAAATCAAGCCCAAATAAAATATACACATTTATGCTTGACTCATCAAACACAAGGGTGTAACAATTAGAATTCATTTGAAATTGTTATAAATCATTAAAATTAAAAATATAATTAAAAAAATAAAATATTAAATAATAATAAATATTATATATATAACTAAATCTTCTGAACTGCCAAGCATTTTGAAATTCTCAAATTTCTCCTTTTTCATTTGTAAGCAAAGGTTAATGTGCAATTAAGAGCCCTAAATATAGTTTGTTCTTCATTGTCTCATGCAAAGTCATTTCTATCTCCTTCTTAGTTAGTTAAGAGAAGAACCTAAGGCCCAAATATTTTTGTTTGCCCCTTCCTTTACCTTCTTTTAACTCAATCAATTAAGAGAGAGAAAGAAAGAAAGAGAGAAAAAAAGAGTAGGAAAAAAATAAAATTGAGTATAATTTTATCTTACCTAACGAAGTAATTTGGCAACTTTTTTAAAATTGCTAATTTTGTTCATGCATTGTATTTTATGGATCCATTTGCAAAATAAAATATTTTTTCAAACTAATAAAACTTGTCATTTCCTATATATTGAATTCGTGTCATAGAAAAAATTGGTAACTATTTTCATAATTATGGCACAAAAATCAAGAAAAAGAAAAAAAATAATATGATAATGTGAATAGGCTAGTATATGCACATATTTGATATATTAATAAATGACAAATATACTCTATAGTAATATTTCTACATAATTATTCATATGGATGCTATGACGTATTATTGTCTTGCTATAAATAATCAAAATATATAGTTGTTAGCTCCTAAAACATGTAAGTATTAAATTATTGATAAATAACATAATTGTGCATATATTGTGTTGATTAATATGATGCATATCAGATGAATGATGCATCGAATGTCCTAATGCTTATGTTACATTGAAGTTGATTGCCAATAAGAGATTTGATTATATGTTATGATTTATATATGAATAGAAATAAATATATATTGATACAAGTTACATTATTGAATATATATATATATATATATATATATATATAGACTAAATACCATCAATTCATGTGAGTGAAAGGTTGAAAATGTCATTGTAAAAAAGTTGCTAAAAATAATAATAAAATAAGTTATATTTAGTAAATAAAAAGAAAGATATTAAGTATCTGTGAAAAGGATTTGTAAAAATATGATCATCATAAGAATTATTTAATTAAGAGAAAAATATATTAATAAACAAAAACATATAAAGAAAAGAAATTATAATTATGAGATTCGTTATGTATATTTATTTCTTTGATGATTATGATATATATATATATGTGTGTGTGTGTGTGTGTGTGTAAAAATATGGTTATTTTGTGATAATTGTGAACTTATTCCTTGTGTAGGCAAAGAAAGGAAAAGAGCAAGTAATAATGAAAATATCCTAATGCAACCAGGTATGTAACTTGAGATAATTGTGATGTAAATTAATTATTGTTATGTACCTTAAAATATGTTGATGTGATATAAATATGATTGCATGACATCAAATGATATATGCATATGCTTCTTATATAACATATTACTATGTGTATGAAATGAAAAGTTGTAATTGTTATTGTATTTAAATTGTTACAAAAATTAAAACATGGAATAGGAAAGTGAAATTAAATGAACAAAAAGAAAAAATTAATAAGAGTTGTCCATAAGAGCTTGATAATCTATATTATTATATGATATGAGATAATAAGAGAATAATGTGATTTCTTAACGACACTATCTAGTGGTTTCCCAATATGATATGATGAGATTAGCAGTGATAGCAATTAGTATAAACCTTAATATGTAGGTTAGTATTAAACCTCATTCTTTGTTATTGCTAGTACTTTATGCAAGTTAATTATAAATAATGATTATATTATCATTAATACTTTTTATAAGACACTAACAGACAAAGATGATATGATTGAGATAACTAATTAGGTATAGATGGTGGTTAAAAGATGTGATGATGTCATAAAGACATGTGATAATATGGCATCTCTTGGAGTGAGATAATAATCATTAGAGGAAATCAATGCCTTTTAAGCTAAAAATTTAAAAAACTAAAAAAATTAGACAAAATAATAAAAGTAAGAAATGATAAAAAGATAAATACTATGTAATAAAAAATATACATGCATACATAAGCATGACATATAAGTGTACATGCATGTGTAGATCAACAGTATAGTTTTTTGGAATACTTCTCAAATGTTATACATAATTTGTTATTTCTCCATCTTTATTAATATGTTATTTATTAAATTTAATTATGCTTTACTTCTTCTACTTATTCATTTGTTTACTAAAAATTTATGCTTGTTATTTACTTGCACTATAAGTCAAGACACATATTTACACAAAGTTATAGGTTCTTATTAACGTGTTGCATAGATTCTTAAAGGTGAGTGGTATTTTATTAAGCTCTATGAGATGCTCTTGTATTTTGTGTAATATATGTATTTGGAGTTATATATGACTATTAATAAAGGTTATAGTGGTTAGTGATAATTTTTAAGGTGTGCTTGTACATTGTTATTACTCAATTTTTCTTTTATTTTTTTGTTAAAAAAGTGTGGATTTTAAATGGTTTTCTCCATCAACCCAGTTTTTTTGTCCTCGAGTGTTTCTTTGTACTCTAATGTGACATGATGTTTTCAATTGTATGTGTGTATTACAAGCTTTATTAAATAGAAAAGGTCATGCAAGGTATGTCAAAACCTTTCATGTTGCTTATAATACACAAAAATTATATTTCCTTTAACTAAATTTATGTATTTAGCAATTTTTCCAAAATATTCTTCACTGCATTGATCAAACCATCCTACTTGCCTCATTAGACCATCTGATTAAGCTTAACAAATGTTCCATCCAAGGTTGTATCATCTGATAAATCTTAATGCTTATTAGACTACTCATTAAACCAGTGACCAGCCAATGAGTCCATTAAATGACACAACAAACATTAGGAGGCCTCTTTTTCTTTATTTTTAATTGAATTACAATTCCATTCTCAATACCATACAGGCTTGAAATCATAGTTATCATGGTCTGCTTAGCATAAATTAATAACAACCAATAAAATACATTTAAAATTACAAATTATCAGACAAATTAAAAATTGTAATAGTAAACCTAAGGACACAAACTAGCAAAATGAGTAAAGGTGAAAAATTACTATGTCCATTTCAAATATCAAGTTCAATACAAGTGAAAGAAAATAACAATGCACACATCCAACTACCATAATATGAAAAGCTAAGATCATGTACTAATATAATCTCTATAAGAAATATAAAAACAATCCTCGCAAATCTAAAATCCATCCCTTACACTCACAAATACAACATATACTCATTTTTTAGTCATAAGCTATCATCTAAAAACTCTCATTTATAAGTAGAGAATGAACATAAAATGTTTATCACACAAACTACAGGCTGCATATAATAAAGATATATAAAAAGGGCAATAATGTATCTAAGAAATAATATGGACCATTAAATAAAACAATGCATGACAATTTCATAATAGAACATGATATTAGTACATCTATGTTCATGTACATCCAAATCATTGTATGGTATCATATTATATAATATATATCATATATCATACTATACTTTCTTTTATATATAATTTTATTTAGTATTTTATATCTTTTTCTTTTTTTATTTATTCTTTCTCTCACCTAAATCCCTTCCATGACCTTTATCCCTCTTCCTAGGAGATCTCATAACATATCTCATCATCACATAACCATCAACCTCTAATATTTCATAACCCTATCTTTGAGTATCATGATACCAGGGAGTGGAATGCATCTCATAATCACATAGCTGTTACCCTCTATTACCAACATTTTGTGCTTGTAGGGACAAGGCCCTTGACATGCCAAAGCCCCACCTTTGAGTATGCATGACACCAAATGGTAAAGTATATTTTATTATTATATACCCATCAACTTTTGACATATCATAATACTATCTCTAAGTAACATGATACTAAGAGTGAAGTATATCTCATCATCAGGACATTACAAGATAACGTCATAAAGGAGAAATATCTTTTTCAACTTTCTCTTTTTCTTATGACTCGTCAAATTATTATGATATATTAATCTTTTAGTTTTTTTCTTTCTTATCATATGTTCTAATTTATAGCTTCTTTTGTTTACATCTATAAGTCATACATCTAAATATATGTGTATATACTCATACACATACACATATTAATAATAATAACATAATATTATAATGAAATAACAAAAAATATAATAACATTTTGCTATGCAAATACCCATATCACCAAGTATTCCACAATGAGTGTTAAGGACATTTAGCAACTAACTTATATCATAGTTATTTAGTTGCCTACTTGGCAACTCTAAAAAGCTTCTTCTATAACTTTTCTATTTTTATCTTCTCTCCTCATTTTTTGCATAATTTATATTATCTTTTTTTAATAATAAGATAGTTTCTAATTATAACATATAAGAAAGTACTTTCAAAAGATTATACCAAACCATCTCTTAACATATTGCTCATTTTTATATTTTTAACTTCACATTGTACTAAAGATATCTATTAAACAATTCATGGAACTCATCATATATGTTCAATTGTACCAATACTGAAATAAAAATTTGGATGTCACTTGAAAATTCTTATTTAAAAATCTACCACATTCCAAGATCTATGAAGTCAATATCTATAAAAATCCTCCTCAAATCTTATCAAGATATGTCTATTGTCCAACGATCTAACTTTGATTTCGCTTTGAAATCAAATTTTATTGAATGTGTTCCTTATGATTTTCATGTTATGTCATCTACACAATAATTTCTCAATTAATGTCAACGTAAATGGGGTAGTCATATTCCTTATTTCATCTTCTTAAAAGATAATTTCCAGTTCCCCTTTGAATGTCGATTGGGGAATGCTTGATAGGTCCATCCAAGACCTCGGCAAAGGAGCAATTAAGGAAGGTAAGACACCTCAAACCCGACATCGAATCGAACAAACCAAACGGTCAATTAAGAATCCAAATCAACGTGAAGCATACCATTGCTTCCAAGCTTCTTCAATCGATTCAATGATCGTCGATGAATCCTCCGCCAAGTACTAGATCTCCTATCCCTTCGCCTAACGCCTCTTCCATCTTCTGTAGTCCATCGCTCGATCATGTTCCAAGTTAACCTAAAGTTAGATCTAGGTTTTCAAAATTCTTAAAACGGGGATGTTCTAATTATTCTAGAATTTTAATGTACTCAAATATAAATTCTGAGACAAAACAACACATGAAACTTACTTGAATCTTATCTTGCTACTTCTCCTTGATGATTTCAAACAACTCCAAAATCTTTCCTTAACGGCTAGCTTGTTCCTGAGCTCTTTCTCTTTAACTCCGGCAGCCTTGTCAGCTTCCAAACAGCAGCTCCTCTCTCCTTCTCCTCCCTCTTCTTGGTTTTTTTCTCCCTTCTTATTCCACGAACAACTCAAGGAGATAAGCATGCAAAAGATTGAATCATCCATGCTAGATAACAAGAATGTGAACAACTATTTAATAATTAACATTCTTTTACTTATTTTGTCTTTTAAAATCATATAGTTCAAATACATCACCAAACATTAAAATCAACGTTATCATTATTAACATTTTCAAACTTTGTGCTTGAAGATTTCATTATAATCGTTGTTTTTGTCATCTCTTAGATTCAAATGAGGCTATAACTTAGATATTAGTTTAATGTGGCAATGGCTGCCTTTCAAAATTTTGTTGTAAGCATAAAAGTTTTAGTGTTCTTAATATCAAAACTAAATAATTACTATTGAATTCTTCAAGTGATTTATCAGTGAATAACGATTTACAAGACTTCTAATCTTTCTCGTAAATCTTTGTTACCTCTTGATTAGTAAGATTTCTTAGATGCTAATTTAATGAAAAATTGGCTCTTTTTATATATGAAAAAAAATAGAATATATATTGAATCTATCTCTATGATAAGCAAGATTACTATGCAATTAATTATAATAATTAAAATTAAATAAGATGACACCAAACTTTTTGCATGATTATAATTTTGTTATAAGCACAAAAATTTTAACATTATTTCATATGAAAACCAAACAATTATAACTTAGTATGATTGATTTATCAGCGAATAGAAATGTGTACAAGACTTTCTAACCTTTTTTCTAAGTCCTCGTAGCTTCCTGAATAATGACATTTTTTAGATGTTAGTTTATTAAAACAATGGCTCTCTTTATATATGAAAAAATATAGAACATACATAGAATCTATTTTCATGATAAATAAATGTATTATACAAGCAATTATAATAATTAAAACTAAATAAGATGACACCAAAATTTTTGGATAATTTAGCCAAATAGACTACACTCATTTGACAAAGGAAACTCCAACTAAAATTTATTATTAAGACTAAGTATAAGTAAAAGAAATCAAAACAATTACTAGAATATTAAACAAAAAATTAAGAGAGATCTTATTAAAAATAAAAATTAATAATAATTCAAATGTTAATCAAATCATCAAATAATAATCAATTTTTCTTTCATCTTTATTTCTTAAGAACGGCAATAAAAAGATTGAAAGTCGAAAAAGCTAACTTTTATCAATCAAAAAGGTTTTC
The DNA here is from genome assembly GCA_023846275.1 of Vanilla planifolia. Lineage (NCBI taxonomy): Eukaryota > Viridiplantae > Streptophyta > Magnoliopsida > Asparagales > Orchidaceae > Vanilla > Vanilla planifolia. Next base: position 5,167,181 of record CM043877.1, read on the forward strand.
CAAATAGACAATGAAGCTCTTTTTCTCGTTCATCATGTGAATTTGCATATGACCTTGCAATTCTTTGCTAATTAATTCATTAAATTCAACTAATTAAATTTATTAATTAATAATGTATATAATTAACTTAAGATTTTTTTTCTACTTAATATAGAAAATTAAGTATTCTTTCATGAAATAAAAATAATTAATATTTTCTTTTTATTTCAAGATTTAAGATAGTATTTGACATTTATTTTCCATGATAATTTTTTCTTTTTATTCCATGAGTCCGATGTCTAATATTACAATAAGATTGTTTGCTGATATCTCATAAGTTCAAAAAAATAAAAAACATCATCAATAAACATATATTATATCATTATTTCTTAATCAAACTGATTGAAAACTACTCACACAACATCATTTTAAACATTTTAGCTAAACACTTGAATTACACATTCCAAAAACAATTAAACGTCTATTATGCTCATGCAAAGTAGTACAAATTTGCATATGACTTCAACTTTTTTCTTTTCATTTCCCTGAAGCAGAGAACAGAAACACTTGATGCACATCAAAACTGGACAAGATGACGCACAAAGAACTCAATGGGGCAGCAGAACAACAGCATTGCCTTTGAATAATTATTCAAAACTGGAGCCATGACACAGTTTAATGATGCTGAGGATCTGATCCTCCAGGGCTAAGCCTCTTCGACTCCTTAAACACACCCTTCTTCTCCCCAACTCCCCAACACTTTCTGCACCACTTCGCCTTCTCTTCAATTAACCCAGACTCAGACCTCTCCATTAGAGAGCTAGAGATCAACAAAACACAAAGAAGAACACAACCCAGAAGACCAATTTTCACCATCTTCTTTCTCTGATGATTCATCTTCCTGTTGGCCTCTGCTTATATAATAGAGCCAGCACGAAGAAGTGGAATCCAACTTGTCCACCAGATCTCCATTCTGCGGCTTAATATACATTCATCTCAGAGTTAGGCAATAGGAATTGTAGGCAAACCGGGTTCAAAAGTTGCAGTACAAATGCTTTGCATTTGATTTGAAGATTTATTTAGGATAAAGCAAGCATGAAGAGCTTCTCTTGTTCAACTTGGTCACCTCATTGTTTGCTGGTGGAGATTTTACATAGCAATCACCTGTCTTTTTTGGCTTATGGATTGCTAAGAATGACAATTATATGGCGTGGAACCAACTAAGTATTTAATTGATTGACCAAAAACAATGGAAAGACAAGCTGTCCTAACTAAACCAGTCAAGGAAACAGCTTCAGGCTTCGAATTTAGCTGATTGATATGCATTCATTTTTCAGTTGTGCATGGGTTTATAAATAACCTTTTTAAATTGAAAAAGAAAGAAGATTTTAAGAAAGAAAATGTTGTGAAAAAGTTTTATATGAACGAAAATCAAGTTTCGATGAAAGCTATTTGTTAGAAGTATAATGTTTTTGAGTTTAAAAAAACTTATAAAAATAAAGAGGTATAAAGTATGTTTTACATAATGCTTAGTTCGTGCAAGTACTTCATGGGATCACAAGAGCTTCATCTTATAACACATAATTAATATGATTCTGATATATAAACTTAAGCCTTTGGATTATTGCGCATCTTTTTAAGTATACATTAGGCTTAAATTAGACCGTCATTTGATATAACTTTATTGCCAAATGATATCAAAACAAGATATAGTTTAATTGGAATCAATTAGTTTGACAAAACCAATATGATGCGATAGTGCCAATAGAGGAGGTCGAGTGAATGCAATTTAGTATAACTAATAGGACAATATAATTGATAATAATGGTTTAATAGAGTTGATAATGAGAGCATAGATGTAGACCAATTAGGGCAACAATATGTCCGAAAGCAACATAGTCAATAGTTATGATTTTAATAAGGTTGATAGTGTGATAAAATCAATATGTTATATTAGAGATAAAATAAGTAACAAAATTGATGTTCATGGTTTCAAAAAAGTTGATAAGATAACACAATAAATATGTTATGATAGAACTGATAGAGACAACTCAACAAATATGTAAGTTGATAAACAATGGATGAAAATTCACTTGAGGAAAAGAATTTCATTGGTACAAGTGAAATTAGTTTTAATGTTAAGTTATAAATTTAAATATCAAAACCATGATATATGATTAAGGTGATAGATACATATAAGTTTAAATTATTAAGTTATTAGATATCTGTATAATTACATATTAAATCTAATTTGAGTCTCGCTTGATAAAATTTCTTTAAAAGTTTGTTTCATATAACTTATGTTAAAAAATTTATTATAAATATTTTTTTGTTAATCATTGATGTGAAAAAATAAATATTTTTTTATAATTTCATTGATGTGAAAAAATAAATATTAAGTTATTAGATATCTTCATAAGTACATATTAAATCTAATTTGAGTCTTGCTTGATAAAATTTTTTAAAAGGTTGTTTGATATAGCTTATGTTAAAAAATTTAGTGTAAATATTTTTTTGTTAATCATTGATGTGAAAAAAGCAATAGTTTTTATAATTTTACTCAATTTTTTTTTATAATTTTGCTACTGAGAACAAATAAATACATAATAAATAAGAGAAAAATCAATTCTACAAGTTCTTAAACCTATTTGGCTTAGGTTTAAGAAGGTTGGGGTAAGCTTGTGTGTAACATATTCTAATCCCTACCTTGGGTAAGATCTATTGAAAATAATATGTTTATCAAAAAAAAAAAGTAACGATAGTTTGTGACAAGTTGTAATAAAATAAGGTTGTGCATACAATATATTTGGTAAGAACTTAACCATAAAAAGAAGCAAGGACTAAAAAATTTTTCTAACATCACAAAAATAAAATAACTTAGTAGTTAAACTCAAATAAGATGACACTATATCATAGTAAAAAAAATAGCATACATAATTTTGCTAAATTATCCAATATATTGTGTAAAATATGCTAAAATTGATGAACCAAATTATTTGTCAATAGCATATCAAATATGCCAATTAACTTTTAATAAAATTTGTATTTATTTACATTTTGTAACCCTTTTAATAAAGAGCTACTTAATCAAATCAACCATCATAATTGATAATAGAAGTTCCTTCATAGAGGTGGGCATTCTTTATTAATCTCCTTCTTTGTGTAACAAGTTGATATTGCCTTTAATCTAATTAAATATGTTAAAATCTCAATATATTGTTGCATATTCCATGTGAGGGAACTCCCACATATAGATTAAAAAAAAGCTTTACAAAACTTCTTTTGAAAATTAACCAAAATTAAAAAAAATTTAATAAAAATTAGAGGCGTTTCAAAGATAAACTAATGGGAATTTGGGTTAGTGAAATTCACATGCCATTAATGTTATATAGAGATTTTGAGTGCATCGTTGAATTGTGTAATTTTGTTACTAAAATTTAACATACATTTCACCCAAATTTGAGAGACATTTAGATGTTGATGAAGTTATAATGAAAGTAAGAATTAAAAGTTATTTAAATGGAATTAAATAACAATAAAAATTATTAATAAGTTTTAAATAACAAACATCTAAGATAACAACAATATTTAAATATTAATATTATCTAAATAATAATAAACCAAATATCCTTTTAACTAAATTTTATCTTTCTATTTAATCCCACAATATAGAAAAAACAAGAATTTATAAAATTTGTACAAGACTCTAACTCAACAATGCTATGTTGTTGAGTTATAGCTAGAGCATTTGTCAAGTCTGCAGATCAACTTAGTTCAAAACTCAAAAGTTGCTCTTTGTTCATAATTGGCATAATTTTTTGTTTATTGTTACTGTTTATAATTTAATTTCCAATTGACCTGAAAACCTTATCTCAACCATTATCTTATTTTTAGGACAAAGTTCAAGTATCATGTCTCAGATGATCTCTTATTTGCTGGCATTTTATTTTTGTAACATACCTTCCACTAAAAGGTCATCTCCGATGCGGTGAAACACAACTTTTTCCTATTTCATTCTACTTTTAAGATTTGTAGCACATTGAAGAAACAAAGATTTCCAAACGATAGAAGCACTGGGTGTTTGCAACTTGGCTTGACTTGGCCTTTTCCTTATTCCCTTTGCACATTTGATATCATTTAAGGATGCCTTAGTTGAATGAAACAGTACTCACTTGGAGCTTTCGTTTGCTGGGAAGCAACTTTCCTAGTGTCTCTGACTCAGATCAATTAATCCAGCTTTAAGTTATCTATCTAGCCTAAGACTTCAAGAAACATGCACTCTTACAAGGTCTATCCTACAGGGACTATAATCAACTATACCTTCTCAGGCACACCAAGTTGCTAAAATTTAGAATATAAACCTTTGAAGACCATAAAATGAAGGGTATAAACAAGAGCTGGAAAGAAATAGAAACACCTTCTATGAAAACAAGGCAAAATAGAGGAAAAAGAATTGGCCTAGAGTTGAAAAAGGAAAGCATGATGAAGGCAAGAATTGATTCTCAAATCTCAAGAACGCCACAAAAGTTTTCTATCTTTTCCTTACATTAAACAGCTCCTCCTCTTCCTCAGTTAGTCCTCCCAAAAAGAATATATCTTGTCCAAAAAAATCACAGCAGATGGACGAACCTTGAGTTATCATAATGCCTTGCAGATGACTGCAATTCCAGAGAACAGAGCAACGGCGATTCCCAAACTCGGGCGATCACCGCCATTGAAGTTGGCACTGGTTGATGACCCACTAAAGCTTCCATTGCTGACGGATGAACTGCTATGACACATTAAGAGACCATAGTATAGTGTTAATTTCCAAATTAAGGATACATTTGATGCAAACTTCTATTTTTTTTAATATAAGTTGTTAGGTGTGAGTAAACAAGTACATTTTTATGATATTCTACTACAAGTTTTGCTTGTGATACATACAAACAGCTAATAAAAACATTTTAAAAATAAAAACACGCAATAAATTGATTTTTGTGATAAAGATGTGCTTGATGGTAAATATATCAAATGTGTATATCCATCTAAAGAAGATCAATCCAATCATTTGATACATTATTTAAGTTTCAACTGGAAGCCTTTTCCAAAAGCATATCTAAATCCATCACTGAAATTTGAGATCCTATACAACGATCTTTCCAAGGCCTTCGCTCTTCTAGATCAGCTGGATGTTGGGAATGCTTTACAGGAGTTTTATACTTGAGCCATGGGAGTACTAAGCAGAATGAACAACAACAAAAGAAAGAAAGAAAAGGTGAAGTGGAAAACTTCTTCCTACATTTTCTAAAATTTATACACTAGATGCTAAATTCTCTGACCTTATACAACGACTGCTATCGATTTTTATATCCTAAACATACTAATGACACTGAATAATTCAAGACAAGGTAGTGTAAATAATTGCTAGTGGTTCCAATAACTATCAAGTAATAGCAAACTGGAAAGTGGTGATCCGTTCCCTTTCTTTGTGCCAACAATTTTCTCCTATTTTGCCAAGACCTTCTTCACATGATCAAGGGTCATTGATTTCTTAAGCTTACTAAAGTGTTGTCTTCACTCAAGGTGCCATGCTCAAGTTCTAGTTAAGCTACTTCAAGGTTCTCTTATGTTTAATGAAGTAGTAGGTATTGATGGTGGTTATTCGTATTGTGGGTGGGCTTTCTCAAGGCCTTCTTAAGGGCTAGAACTGTTTTCTAAGGCTATAGGAATGGTGCTCAAACTAGCTACTTCCTTCTTTATGCCTTCATACTCTCAAGCTAGGCTAGTTCCCATTCCATTAGACCTAACACTCATAGTGGACCTCACTATATTTTCAAACCATCCTTGAGGTTTGGGGCCTCTCAAGGGGGTTTTGGGTTACCAATTTGGAGGATTGGTTTAACATCTTTGAGGCCTACTATTCCTCAAGGGTCATCCTCAAGGTTGCAAATCCCCCAAAAGGTCATTGTTTGTTTTCGTTGAAAATTTCTTGAGATTGAATATGCCTTCTTGAAATCTTATCCTTAAATTTGGCTTCATATCTAATCATACATTCCTTCTTTCAAAAATTAAAGTCCTATTTATCTCATGAATATATTTCTCACAATATTCCTATTTCTAGTTCACCACAGCCACTTTCTTCACAGAGCAACAACATAAAATCAACTTAGCACTATCAAAGGATAATGGAGAAAGTCTCCATTTTCATAATTATGAATCTTATAATTATGGAGATTCCAATCCATTTCTTGTTCATGTATTGAATTACAAATTAAATTCAGTAAAATATAGAGCAAACAGATTCAGAACAAGAATTCCACAATGCAATGGAGCATTAACTTAAAATTTAATCAGTTCAAGATATTAAACCAAACTGCCATGAGCAAGAGTAACGGACCATATCAATTATAATCGTAGTTTCCTATCTCAAATTTGTGTGTGTGAGAGAGAGAAAGAGGCCTTTATTTTACGGAATTGAACATATCAAAGATTAAGAATTCAAAGGAAAACAAGTATAAACCTGGAAGGGAATTTGCAATCTCCATGACCTGTCATCCAAGCAAAAAGAGAAGAATATCCCATTACTAAACGTTATCAACACCCCAGAGTCGGGGAAAAAGGAGAAGGAAAGCCAAATACTAACTAGGGTTGAGCCCCGTGAGTGCGGCGGCGCCCGAGAAATCGCACGCGGCCTTCGACGAACCATGGCGGACGAAGTAGTCGTTAAAGGCGAAGGACGCGTGGTACTGCACCTCGTCCGGCTCGAAGCAAACCCCTCCCTTCTGAACCGGACTACAGTCCGCCGAGCCGGGTCCGCAAGCCCAATCTAGCGCCGCCTGGAGCGTCGCGTCATCGGCGTTGTTCTTTGCCACGCACCACAGTTCGCCTCCCGCCACCAATCCTCCGTCTTTTCGCCTCCATTGACTCTCCTCCGCTACAGCGTTGGACGGCGGTGGCGAGAGAAGGAAGAGGAAGAGGAGGAGAGCGGGAGCAGTCGCCATGTTTCCGCCTCTTCTCTTCTGGATGATTAAAATCGGGAAAGGAGTTAACTTCGTCGGTGGGTATAAAGAGGATCGACGGCTTATTAAATAGGGTTTGGAGTTTTGGATCGGAAGAACAACGCTTCCTTTGCGGATGTTACCGTTGGGATATGCTCAAGTGGCCGTTTGCGTGTTCCGGGGACAGTTCCGGGCAATTGGCTTCACGAATCCTACGCAAATAGCTGTTCATTTTTTGCTTTAATAATTGTGTATGAAGTAGATCGAAAGGTGGTCAAGTGAGGTATTTCGACCTGTTGTGCAGAGGACACGTGATGACTTCTCCATATGACAGGAGAGAATCTATCAGTCATGCGACTGTATGTTGACTGGATGCAATTAGATTTTCCCACACATACAGAGAGAAATGAGTGCGCTTGCTGACTAGGTGGCGCGTGCTGCATGTTGTAATGAATTTCTCTGGGAGAGGGGAGAATCCCTTCCCAAGCCCCTTATTAAACTTATGCTGTTAGATTTCATGTTCGATCCTTCGTAAGGATCTTACATAAGAATCTTTTTGTATTGCTTATGCCTCTTTTTGAATAAAAAAAAAAGATTGTGAGTGAGTGTGTGTGTGTATGTATATATATATATATATAAATTTTTTAAAAATTAGTTTTTTGAAAAATAATTTTTTTTTTCAAAAAAAATTTAAATGTAGTTTGCAAAATAAAATTCTAACTATCTTTTGAGTTTTTTCTTATTTAGGACACTTTTTTTAAATAATGGTATATATTTTAAAAAATATTACTTAATTTTTTAATAATAAGAGTTGTTATAATGATTCTTTTATTTTATATAATTATAATTAAGTCTATTATTTGATTATAATTTAGGTAGAATATTTATATGTTATTTCTTGAAAGAAAATCATGGTATAGATTTAAGAGAAAAAATTTTGATTTTTGTTTCTGGTTTAAAAGAAATAAAAGAACTATCTTTAAATTGATAATTTGAGAGACTAGTTGGGGTTAATTTACGTAAGATCATACATTTTCTAGTGCTTTTTCATAATAATTTTTTGTACTCTTGGTGACTTGCAGACAATCTCACCCACTTTTGTAATATATTTTTTCCTTAAGATGCATTAAAACTTATAGATTAATCAATGCATTCAACTAGACACTTTTCTCTCATCAAGCTTACATTCAAACAAGGAGTTGTGATCCCCCTAGTTTGATCATTAAGCTTGCAATGTGTCACCCAAAATGAGCCATATTTTAACTCCAACTAAGACCTTAGTTGAGCTACAAACTAACCCTTCTTAGGTTAGATAACATGCCTAGTACACCGACATAATACTAAAGTAATCTATACTACAAATAACCACATCCACATAATATAATAATTATACATAATCATGTTCAAATAAATGTCTAATATAACCCATGTTCAATAATATATATAATCTAAATCTAATGAATACATCTCAAAGACGAAAATTAATAAACTGTCTAAAACATGCCAAAATATTATCTAATAGGATATATTAGGATGTTGACTTTATTTCTCATTCTAATATTATGTCAACAGCTAACTCTCTACACTTAAATATAATATAAAGGGGATTGAGCTAAGATCAATAAGAATACTCATGTTCTATTAATAAAACATACATATAATAATATAATAATAAAGTATAATCATTAATACATTAGAAGAATTAGATGAATATCATAATCTATCAAATTAAGTCAATGTATAAAACCATAACCATTGGTTCTATCATATAACCAGTTAGGTTTAGCAAGTCAAAATGAAATCATAATCAAGATCAATCTATAAGATGCATAGTGACTGACCAATAATTTGACAATTTCTTTAAGCCCTTGAGATACTCAACACAAGTTTGGCATTCCTATCTCATCACATGATCTGATAATCCATAGCCTAAGCTCTATTAATCACATAGACCACCCCTATATAATCATAAGAGCCCTCATAATGTATGGTATGAAACCTCCATATATGGTAGGAGTCTTATCATCTGATATATTTGACCTACTTGCTTTGAGTAAGGAGTTTATCAATTGGGATCTATTATATCATCGTCTATACTATAATCAAATTGACTTATTTACTCATCATTTATATGATTTTATTAAAAAATATATAGGGTTACTAACCTTGATATGTGTTTAAAGGATTTTATGGTTTCTTCCAAACCCTAATCCATTAACTAAACCATAAAACCATATTTTTCTATCACGATTGATCTAGGGTTTTTTAAACCCTAATATACCTAGTTAGGGTTTTCTCAAGACCCTACTATGTTATTTGTTTTGATATAGGGTCTTCATCAAACCTTAATCTATCTATTTAAGGTAATCATCCTCTATTAGTTTTTCATATACGTGTCTAGTTCTTACCTTTTTCATAATATAGGAGTCTAAGTCTAGTTGCCTATTTAGATTATAACTTGAGTACTTATTCAAGTTATAAGTCATTGATTCAAAACCTTTTTATTCATAGTCTTTAACTTTAACCTAGTTTTACATGATTTCTACTAGTAACTTTAATATTGTTTTCAACATGAGTACTTAGGTTATATCATAAGCTAACTTTGTTGAGTTATTAAACCGTAGTCATTGTACTTTATTTGATGATAAAAAATCTTAAGTATTTTTAATGAATTTGATTTAGTAATTTTTTAGATTTTAAATAGTTGATGCTCATATCCATAGCTTACTCATATTTTTATTTGTCAAACCAAGCTACAACAGGGTTTAACTAATAATTTAAATATTCATTTAGCCCTTTGCCCAAGCCTAACACCATTTATAAGGCCAATACTTAGCTCTCTTTGATTTGTTCTCATCTAGGTCTTACTAAGAACTTGTCTCATCTTGAGTGCACTTAAGGTCTCACCAAGTGCTTGATAACTTTAGTACACCTTAATTCTACCATTAAGGGTTTGTTTAGGTGATGTCGAAATCCTTAAGAATTACACAATTAATTCCTATACTATCTTTAATCTTATATATGATCATTAACCAAATTTGATCCCTTTTTATTGCTCTTAATCACAACCTAAACTTTCCTTAGCTTTCTTCCAAGGACAACTTAAGTGATGTAGGAGTGATTAATGTTAACTCACAAATACACACCCACTGGCAATGATCCAATTTCATAAGTTTGCTTTGTATAAAATTTGGTTAAAAATTGTTTCAAAGAATGCTTAAAATTAAGTTTTTTATTATTGTTATTATTTTTTGCCATCCACTACTATCTATCACCAACATTACTATTGTCAATAACAGTTGCTATCGCTCAGCTGATCGGTGCCCCTTACATGATCTGAATTGACCTAGGAACCTAGTTGATCTACTTGAGCTGCAATGACTTGCTTGATCAACTCCAACACGCAAATGACTTGTGCCAACTTGTCAGTCCTCATTAACCAGTGTTATTCTGTCAGACCCACCCCTGCCCAAAATTAGGACCAAAAGCTCTATTCATGTCGTTAGCTTGTCATTTCGTTGCTCATCATTGTCATTGCTCGAAATGTACAACCTATTTAAAACTGCTTAGTTTAATTAATTTTATAGGTTTTTTAGTCAATTTTTATTCAAAATATTTTTTTATAATTTGTGTTAAATTTTGGAATTTTGAAATATCATTTAGAATTCTAAAATTATCATTTGGTATTTTTAAATATCATTTTTATAATTTTTAAGTTAACAAATTATTATTTTATCATTAAAGTCTTTAGAAATAAGTATGTTTACCAGCTATAAAGATAAAAATAAATACTTTGAAATAAAATTTTTACTTGTTTGTGTGTTTCTATCTTTATGAGTAAAGAATGTGTGTCAAACTCTTATTAGAGAGATTCTAATTTTTCTTCCTCTTGTGAGATATAAGGATTGAAAGTGAGAGATCTTCTATTAAGAGAGCCAACTACCAAATCTTCTTGTGAGAAACAAGTATTGAAAATGAGAGATCTTCTACTAAGAGAGCCAACAACCAAACAATTTTTTACTTTCTTTAGCACCTGTAAGGTACACCCACCATTTCACTTTCTTGATCTAATCACTAAACTTCCAAATTCCTAAAAATAGCTTCAAATCTTAACTTACTATCTTATTATCCTTTTAAGCCAAGCTTCTCCACTAACCAAAACCATCAGATCATTACATTTTTATCTTTGATTCTCCATACATCATCACTAATGAAACTACAAGAAATTATCACAAAAAAGGTGTATTCTTTTAGCAACTTTTATTTTCTTAATAGTAATATAAAATTAGAGTTACTATTTATTTTATTAAAGTACTCCATAAAATTTATCTTAAATTTTCTATTTTATATATTTGAAATTAGATGTGATAAAAATTACTGTATAGGATGTTATGCTTAATGCTTAATATGTTATCACCTACTCCACTTGGATGCTAATCTATAAATAATTCTAAAATACTACACATGCTACTTAACTCTAATTAAAATATGATATCATTTCGTATTTTTTTAATAATTTATTGAGTATTTTAACTATTATAAGTTCCAAATTAAATCCTGATAGAAGTCTAAATTTATCCTAATTCATTAAGCCTCCCAAGTCTTCTTACAAAAAGAACGAGATCTTATTAACCTTGAAAGCTATCTAAGGTCCCTTCTTAAGTCATACATTTGTCATAAGGCCTATTTGAGATAAACTCTTCCTCCTACTCACTCAACTCAGTCCATTTGATGATCTCAGCCTTCTTTTAGGGCTTACCTAAGGCTCCCAAGCCTTTTTATAAGATACTCGAGAGTTTTCTCTCACCTTAAAGCTATCTAAGGTTTCTCTTTTAATGCTTCTTACTTTCTATGTCTATAACTGAGCTTTTCACATATCGTTAAAGCCTAAATCAAAATAATCATTCTTATATGGTTGAAATTTTTTAAGCCTAAGTTTGGTTCTTTAAGAAAATCTTGCTTATATCATACTAATATTCTATGGTATAGTTAAATAAAAACATTCCTATATTACAAGAATTTTCTTAAATAATTTAAAAGATTTCCAATTGAATTATATACCCAAAATTTATACTAACTTGAGTTCTTTTAAGCCATATTGGTTGCACAAGTACACAATACTTCCAATATCTTAAGTGATCAACACAAGCATGATCATTAACTTTCGTTCAAGTAACAAGTCTTGGTTACCATCTCATCACAAACATAAATTGAAGTTCTAACAAAATGACATTAAAAACATCTATGTTAACATCAAATTCAGTAAGTCATCCATCAAATGGTCATGAATCAATCAATAAAAATTCATTATAATTTAACATTCTATTTTACAACCAACTTGCTTTCAATATTAAATAAAATCCATAACATAATTAATTAAGCAAAGATCATCTTTCATAACTTCATCTAATTGGAATAACCCAATTTAGTATGATAAGATTTATATGATGCTACAAGTAATAATAAATCTAAAATTGCATACATCTCAATCTTCTTTTCATCATGACCAAGAGCTTGAGCATACTAATTTCATAAATTAGAAAGCATGCACATTATATTCCATCAACCCAAGAATTATAACTTAAATTTTACGTCATAATCAAGATCTTTTGCATGTTAATCTCAATAATTAAGAATCATACACATGATATTTTCACCAAATTGAGAGTCACTGCATATTTTTACAACATAACCAAAAAGCTATAACAAGTTAATCTCATCAATATATGTCCTTTTAAGGTAAATGCTCTCAATGGTAAATCAATCATTCCATATCCTTTTAGTTATGGTGGATTTTAAAGAAGATTGATAGGGAAAGATGGAACTTTTCATTAACTAAAGGTAGAATTTGATTATCTTTGATTATAGTGAGTTGGCACACACCATGTGAAAACCTTTTTGGTGAGGGGCCCTCTCTAGGGATCTTCATCTTCTTTAGCTAGTAAGTAGAAAAGCTACAAACATCATGAAGTGCATTAGTATGCATACTCTTTAGGCAAATGAGAGCTCCTATTATATTATATATTCTCAATTCTAATAGTCAAGTTAAACGAGAGCTTTTGTTATATTATATTATATATTCTCAAATCCAATATGTAGCATAAGGGGTAGATGGTATCCTTTTATCAATTCAATCTATGGCCTGTGAGGCTAAAGAATTGAAATGGATCCAATAATCCCAACCATCTGTTTCTCTAGATGGGCTAGGAATGCCAAACTTATCAATTTATTTGGTAACTTTCATTTCCTCTAGGTAGATTAAGAATTGGAGCTATTGTTGATTTTTTCGTTTAAAGTATATAAATTTATATTGACAAGATGAACCCTATTCAAATTTTGTTATCCTTTGTATCAATTTAACTAAAGGGCTAGTTGTTTAAGAAACATTATATGTAGACTATTAGAATATCCTATTAACCCCATGAAAACTTTGTACCTTAGATATATTAGTATGTTGGTGTAAATTAATAATAACTAATTTTTTTTGTGAATCAACATATCCTAAGAATGCACAATTTGAGATAATTAGAAATCACATTTTGAAAACTTTGCAAATCACTAATGTTCTCATAATCTTAGTAATGTAACATGTAAATTATTTACATATTTTTTATGAATTTTGAATATACCAAGATATCATTAATGAAAATAATAATAAACTAATCTAAATAATTCTTGAATATAATATCTATAAGATCCATAATGATATGAGGTGCATTAATTAAGTCAAAAGATAATATCAACAATCTATAATGTTAATATCTTATTTGAAAAGCAGTCTTAACAATGTCAGATTCTTTGACCTTCAACTAATGATACCTTAGTCTTAAAACATTTTATAGAAAAATAATTGATGAAATAGATTGTTAATTGTAGGTGAAGAATATTTACTCTTTATTATAATTTTGTTGAAAAACTTTATTATTATTGTGCATTATAGGATAGTCACATTTTTTTTCAAAAAAAAAAGGGTGCATATTGAAAACACACTAGGATAAACAAAATCTCTATCTAAAAAATATTGAATTTGCACTTTGACTTCTTATAACTCTATTATAGCCATTCTATATGAGGCCAATGATATTGGTTTTGCCCTTGTGTAAGTTAAATTTTATTTCTCAATTTTAAAGAATACTTTACAACTCTTCAAGAAATCTATCGATATATTACAAACCACAAGTACATATTGTAGATTTTCAAACTTTTGGTTTATCACTTATAAACATACAATAAGAATCCTTCTCTTTCTTTTGCACCTATTCACACTTATATCTCGATTTATCCCATTGTAAGATTGTATTGTACATTTTCTCATTTGTGTTGTACAATATTCACAACCAAACATTTACATAAGTTTTCACCCTTCATCGTATCTTAATATCTTTTACTATCACATTATATAATTCTTATAAAAAATTATTAGCAATAATCTAATTTTACCATTTCAAATTTACATACATTTAATTCATACATTCAAATAAAAATCATATATTTTGTTAGTAAATTTAATAGGTGTAATGCAAGTCTTTTCCAAAAACACTACAATTAATCATAAATCTCTTTTTTATAATATTTCAAGTTGTTGTTTGATTCCATTTCTTCTCAAAACCATCTTAAACACCTTTAATCCTTAATACTATTACACCCTTGTGTTTGATGAGTCAAGCACAAATATTCATAAATATCTCATATGAGCTTGCTTGAAGTGTGTTAATATTCAATTAAGTCAAACCATAAACTTTAAATGTCTAAAATAATGGTCTTCAAGGCTCCTGAAGTCATAACAAGCTTCAAGGAAATTGTAGACATACACTAAAATTTTTATACTTGAATTTCTCTATATTTTTTTGAATTTGGTATGCCCAAATTTTAAGATGATGTGACACACTAGTAGTATTAATATTTAAAAATATTATAAGTTTAATAATTATTGAATTTTGATTTTTGGACTAAGCATTATTGATAAAAAGTATAGACATTAGTATTTGATTTTTAAAATTATTTTTCATGAATTTTTTTCATAGTCACTTAGAATACTTATAACACTATAATATAAAATTATTTTGGTACACTTATATTTAAAATTTTGGCACAAAAATTCTCACAAAATACCATAAAACCACTTTAGTCTCGAGATTTTTCACTGTAGCATTGGGCGGGTCGACCCGACTCGACCACTGGCCTGTCCGAGCTTTAGGGGTTTAAAAGAATAAAATAAAAATTGTTTGATAAACCTGAAGGGGCAAGCGAAGCCCAAAGGCAAAGGAAGAAAGCCGCAGAGAAAGCTGAACGGAACAACACGAAATCAGCCCACAGGGAAAGCTGAACGGAATAATGCGAAATCAAGTCAACCAGGACCAAGTGATCAAATCTTGGTCGAGGAAGGGGGAGCCAACCCCAAATGACTCGAGAGACGTGCGAACTGGAATCCTTATAGAGAGCAATGACAACATAATTTGGGCGATATAGGACTAAATTCTCATCCGTTTGTTAAAGCAGGTAGAAAGGCAGGCGCGATCGGGCGACTGAGGTTAATGAAGGTGGAAAAGCAGGCATGATCCGACAACTTAGGTTAATTAAGGTAAAATGCTGCCAGTAAACTGTAAAATAACAAGCAAGAGCTTCGAACCAGAGGCAGATTTGCGAGACGATGTCGAACCATTATAGTAAAGTTTTTCAAATAATTTCTGGACACATTATACTAATACATGCAGGAAAACCTATGAGCGATCCAATGGCCCAGATCAAGCCTACTTAGATCCAATGGCTAGGATTGATCTCAAACTATAAAATCGAGATTCAATCAGAAACGTCCAAATCGAACAGTGACTACTATGTGTCCGTTACCTAAACAGCTAGTTCATTTTAAAGACACTGGGAGTGGATTTAAAGCTCATATTTAAGCTCTATAAATAGGGAAGGATGAAGAACTCCGAAAGATTACAATTGCTAAGTTCTAAAAGCTTTCAAATCACAATTTCGAGCTATTTCAAGTGCATACAGTGCTTCCAAACTCATAAAGTGAAAATTGCAAGAAGGAACCCGAAATTGGAGGTTTTGCTTTAACTATTTTCAATTTTTATTCGTCCCTCTTTTCAATTTTTTTTCTTTGGATTTTTTATTGTATTGAGTGTGTCTCATACTTCTTTTAAATTATCTTAAGTTTATACTTTGTTATTAATTTTTGTATTTGTCTCCTTGGGGTAAGGGCATCCTGACAATTGTGCAAAAACCCAGGGTTTGAGTTGAGCCCGAAAAAAACTTAAGTGGGTTTGAGATTAGTCGTAGGTAGAATCCCAAGTAAGTTTGAGATGAGCCATACGAAAAATCTCACTTGTAATTTGGTGATTGTTAGTGGCTTTTTCCCAACATCGGTTGGGTGTAGATGTAGGCTCGATTTTGAGTCGAATTACATTAAAAATCTTTAGTGTACTATTTTACTACTCTTTCTTGTTCTTGCTTAAAAAATTTAAGTTTTAATTTAAACAAAAAATTAAAAGAAAATTTTATTTACCACAATTCAAAGTTTAAGCACAACATCGATTGAGTTTATTTTAAGCACAAAGAACATCAAATACAAATATCCCTCTTCTTTAATTTCGAAGTTTCATCTCCTTATTCTTATTGACATTGCTTATTTACATTATTATCAATTAAGGTAGGAAAAATTTAAAAAGTAAATATTTTAAATTAAAGCTTTAGGCTCAAATAAATTTTTAAATATTTTATCCAAATAGCTTTGAAAAATTCATTAACTTTAATTTTTTTTATTCTTGAAACTCTACTATTTATAAAATTTTAATGTTTTTTTGACGTTGGTTGATACTTTTATTATTATTTTTTTCTATAATTTATAAAGATATTATTTTTAATATCTTATTTTGTGATCAATATACATTTTATTTTCATAAAATTTATATTATTAGACTTTTAATAAAATATATTATTTTTAAAAATTTTATTTTATTTAATATTTTAATAATTTATTCATATTGAAGATATTTATAATAATATTTTTTTTTTATAAATTTGACATTTTATCAATTTAAGTCTTTATCTTATGAAATTTGTATAGTCAAGTTTACAATAGCTCTTACTTTACTATTTGAAGTTAACTTCTTGTTTAAGACTTATAGTCTTTATTTTTAAAGTTGTACAATTTAAATTTTTTTTTATTATTTATAACAAATTAATGCAATTTATAAAATTATCTTTTAATGAGATTGCTCATTCTAATGATAGTGGTCAATTTGCTCTCTTCTTTAAGCTTTGTTTTATCATTTCATAATCATATTTTATAAATGTTATTATGAGATTATTTAATTTTTTTCAAAATAAAATTAATTAAATAATACATGTATCTCTAAGATATCATAAATTCATATCACTCTTCATAAATAATACAAGGATGGGTTTCATCATTAGAATGAGTAAGTATGAGTTAGATTCCTAGATTTTTATTAAAAAAAGACCATTTTAAATTAGGACCACTAATGACATAATATGTGCAGGTTAGTTTTGGAACATATTTGGTCAAAAAATTGATAAAAAATACTATTAAAAATAAAAAATTTTGATTTCAAATATTAAATTTTTTTATCTTATTTTTTTTTCTCTTGACCTTTTTTTCAAGTAGTTCGAATTTCAACAATAACTTTCTTATTCTCTCTCTCTCTCTCTCTTAAATTTTCATAACATTAGGAAAAGAAATCTTTCATTCTAAGTGATGATGTGCTTATCATCCTACCACTTAAGTTTATTTTTAAAACTTTAATTATTTACTCATAATATTATAATATGTTATATTTATTTAATTTTTTTTAAAACTTTTTGCATAGTAACCAAATGATGTCTAATTTTAATTAAATTATTATCATTGAATTTATTTGGACAAATAACTTTAAAAACAATTTTTAATATTAAAAATAAACATTAGTTTTGTGTACAAGACTTGGTCATTATTTATAATAAAAGCCTACCTATCTTGAGCACTTGTGATGTGCCCATATTGTTCTTTTGGTCCTATTCTAAGGTATAATTTGTTATTGTAGGATTTGTGAATCTAAAATATCATTTAAAAAAAAATCAAGAATTATTTTAATTATCACGAAAATTATTTTATTAAAATTTCTTCAACAAACTCCATTATTCCCTTTAAAAAATAAAAGAGTTTTTATCTGCAATTGTATACCAACATCATATTTATATACAGATTATTAAAAAATTATATATTTGATAATATTTTTGAAAAATATTTAATAAAAAAACAATAGTTATAACATAATAAAACAAGTTTTTTGATTTAATAAAATAATAATAATATTAATAATAAAATTTTTGAATATTATTTGTAAATTTTAAAAAATATCATTGAATTTTTATGCTATTTTTGTTCAAAAAAAAGAATATTTGGAAACGTGTTAAGACAAATGGACGTCGACTTTCGAAATAGTTTTTTTTTTAAAAAACTCGGGTTTAATTTGAAAGCAATTTGTTAAATATAATATTTTAAATAATTTTGGTAAAAATATTTACGAATGAAAGGAAAGATTTCTTATAATATTATTATTATGGTTTTAAATTTAAATTAAATATTATTATTAACTAATTTGGATTTGTACAAATTTCCTTTGTATTTTGGTTGAAAAAATCGGTCACGTTCATCCGATAAATACTCGGAGCCAAACTAGGAGACCATTCTAATCCCCCAAAAGTACCCGCTATGTCTGCGGAATCTAAGCCGCAGTCGGAAACCCTACCGGAACCCGACCAACCATCGCTTCCTCCATCGTCGCCCCGGTCGTCGGACGAAACCGAAGAACTCGGAGTAGGAGGAACGAGCGAAAACCATCAGATCGCCACCGGCACGCTATCCCCTAACATTTGCGACGGTGCCGTGCCCAAGCTCCCGGAACCGTGCCATACTCCCACTCCCAGAAAATTCCACGGCCGTCGAAAGAAGAATCCTCTAACCGCTAAGCAGCGCGCTGCCGCTGAGCTGAGGCTCAAACAACTCAGTGAGAATTTCCACCCCTTGCCGTTCTCCCCGGGCAAAGCCCTAGATTTTTCAGCATTTGAGCATCTTTTCCGTACCCTTGGTATCTGGGACTTTGCACATCTGGATCTCGATCGTGAGCTGCAATCCGATCTCCTCATCGATCTTATCGCTTATTATGATCCAGCCAACCGCCGTAGCTACGTACACGAACATCGCGTTGCCGTTAGCCGCAGCGATCTTGCTCGTGCCCTTTGCCTGCCAGTTAAGAAAGACAAAGTCAACCATTTGGCGGACATGGATTCCATCATAGAGCTCCTCTCTAAGGATGAGACCATTGGAGTCCTTTTTGAATTTATGTCGAATTACATGCCTTATCACTATGGGGAGGACATGTGCATTCTTCCTCCAGAGATCATAATGGCGTCTCAGGTAGTTAAGGAAGGTATGCCTCAAAAAGTTGATTGGGCGGCTTTGATGTGGGTTTTGGTGGAGAAGGAGCTCTTGGAGGCTCCCAAGTCGGGAATTTGCCGTTGTGCTTCGCACCTGCAGTGCTTGATTAAGCACCAACAGCCTCACCTGTTTCTTAAGGAACAAGAGACCGGGCCGGATATGGTGCTTGAGGTTGAAGAGGAGGAGGTGTTGTTAGCTGAAGCTGAGGTTAATGCAGCAGGTGATGAGATTAATGTGGTTGAAGAGAGGGTAGCTGCAACAGAAGAGGACGTTGATAGTGATGATAATGTCGTAAAGATGAGGACCTTGGAGGATTTGGGTTGTGCTGGTCATGAGAAACACATCGTGGAGCTGGGATTGACACTTGGTGATGAAAATGCGATGAACGATCTTGAAGGTTGCAAGGTGGCAGATGATGACCAATGGCCTGAAGAAGGCGAGAATGAAACAATTGGGCATTGCCTGCAACGTTGCAATTCAAAAGCTCCTGATGGCATAGACTTCGAAAATCTAGCAAAGGAAGATGGACATGAGAGGGAGGAAGATGCATATGCAGATGAAATCTCTGCAAAGTTTCATAGTTTTGGGAGCCTATCTTCATCAGTCCTCCTGCAATCAATGGGGAACACTAGCATTCCTTATGCTCAACAGTTGAACTCCTTCGATCCAGATTCTTCAGAATTCTTGAACATGGGCATTGATTCAGATAAGGGTGTTTTGCTTGGCCATGGTCAAAATAGTTCATTGTATTCCAATGATAATGCTAAAAGGAAACCTGAATTAACTGTAGTTGTTGAGGAAAACCATAACCAGCATAAAAGGGTGCGCAATGTTGAACCTTGGGGCAATCAGCCATCTTCCTTTGATGAGTGCTTTGAGCTTATTCAGGATGGTGCTGGAAGAGCCAAGGTGCTATTTGCTGAGAAAGAACAAGCAATGGTCAACATGCAATTACAGATTCAATATTTGAATCATATGTTGCAGCTGAAGGATCAGGACATTTGTTCATCAAAAAGGCTGATATTAGAAGAGCAGCAACATTGGCAGATGACAGTTCGCCATTATGAACATGAACTTACTTTAATGACTCAAATGCTGCTTGGTTATAAGAAAGCTTTAAAGGAGACTAGAAGTAAATTTGCAGACTACAGGAAGATGCACCCTCAGGATGAAGAAACACTTTACAAAGATGTGCCTGGGACTGGTGGTCTTGTACTTAGTGAGACGGAGTTCGAAAAACACCGGGTTCAAAAAGAAGAGGAGGTGCGCCAGGAGTTATTAGGCATTGCTGGCAATTTTGAGGGGCTTTTACTGAAATTTGAGGAACATCTCAACAAAGAGCATATTGTGATGCACAATAAAAAACTCGGGCAACTGACTGATGAAGTTAAACGACTGAAAAATGGGTTTGTAAAGGCTGAACCCTCAAGGATTGATGATGCTTCCTAATAATCATCAGTTGTTCACTTGGTAGGTAAGCATGAATTCAATCTTGGAATTTGTGTATATATTTGTTGTATCTCATACTAGTTTGCTCTAATAAGTTCCTTATCGTTATTTTATCTTATTAAGATGATTGTGGTGATCATTAAGTTGGTTTCGGTCCCAAGCTATTTTTTTGTTTAAGTTTTTATTACTTTATTTGTTAGTAAGATGGCGATTTGAATTTACAAACTGTTATGATGCAACTTGGAAAAATATTTCAGGAAAAGTTAAAGGTAACATTGCTGTGGTGTTGACTAAACTGCAATTGTTATGTTTGGAGAACCGTCAAATTTTTATTGACATTGAATGATGTTATCCATATCTTACACTATGTTTTTGTTCTCCATTGGAAGAATAAGTTACCTCTATATGTCATCTTGTGACTTCACTAATTTTGTTATGTAAATACTAAAAGCATGTTGTACGAAAACTTAAATACAAATGATGTGATGAACAACTAGGATTTTGTTGTGTTATATAATAAATTGAAATCTAAAAAGAAAAATGATGCAACTATATCTCTGGTTAAATATGAAATAAGAGAACCAGAGATTTTGCAACATGATGATAATCATTGTACTTTTTGATAAATATGATGTTAAGTTTTGACACACAAGTCCTTTGTTAAAGTTTTAAAATAATGATTTTGATAACTTGATGACCTTAGGAGAGCAAATTAATTTGTTTGTAATTTTTCTATTGATTTTTTCTTGATCTCGGCGGGGGAAATTTGATAAAAGATGAAAGCTGGAAACTTTGTAGAGATAGAGCTGTCCTAATAGATATCTGGAAGCCTGTGCAAAGAGGTGTTTAGTGGTTTGTCAAGCATTTTTATGTGATAATGAAGGCTAAAGAAGCTCCAAATTGAAAGAGAAAGAGAATAGCTAACAAAGGAGATGTATAACTTTGTCTAGTTTGTACAGCTTTTAAGGTGAATTATTATTTGTTGTGTTGACTATTTCTCATGGTGGCGTTGGTATTTTATTTTTGAGAGGTTTAGTGGGGCAAAGTAGGGCAAAGAAAAGTTCTTCACTTCATTTTTAATAATTGGAAACAATGCGTTTGATTATACTTAAAGAAGTATTTTGGTTAGTTTAGGGAAGAAAAAGAAACTAGTGCATTTATCGAAGTTAAGAAGACTAGTGTAATATAAAAATCTAATGTGTTTTGCATGTTAAAGTTGGTTTATATTAACATGCAGTTTTGAGTAGCATTTGTTCTTTATTAATTTTTTTGGATGGTTAAGTGCATTAAGTATCAGATTATATTCCTTTTTGTCAAAGGAAATATGCTTGTAAATAAGATTGCATTAAAGGCTATGGAAAAACTTGAGTATCAGAGGATATGTTCAATTCCAAGAGAATCTTGAATTGATTGAATTTCTATTTGAGGTGATAAGATGATTTTCATCCCACTTTAGAACACATCAAAAGTTTGATATGCAGACTATGCAGGGCTAATATAGAAAGGCCAATAAAACAAGCATGGAAAAGATTTAGGAAAACATTAATCTCTTTTAAAAGAAAACTCTATTAACTTTATGAACCAACTCTAATACTTTTTCTTGGTGGCAAACTGTCACGCCCCACCACCCATAACTCTAGTATTATCGCTTGATCGATGGCAGATCAGAGTTTACGCAGCTAATTATGAGGACATAAACTATTGTAGACTGGGATGACATAATAATGATATAACAATTTTACTTTAATAACAATTCTACTAATTCATCACAACAAATAAAAGTACAAACATACATATTTTGTTTTGTAAGAATCCTTAATAACATAATAACAGATAAAATCAATATATATATGAATGTTCACATATCTCAAATACCACTCAATGCATCCTTTCTGTGTAGGTCTGTGGGATGTCTTGTAATGTAAGAGAGTATAAAAATGTTCAGTAAGTGAACTGACATGAATGATTAACAAATGTATGATAAATATAATATAATAAGATGATGTCACATGGCATATCATGAATGCTCAACATATTAAATATGAATAGCAACACGTACACACATCAAATATGTGTACACATCTTTGTTCTTTTATTTCATGTTGTTTTTTTCTTTTATTTCTTTTCTTTTATGTTACATTTTTTTTATATCTGGGCCCATGATAGTTCCCATAGAACTATACACCCATGTCTCATTCATGTGTTTTTTCATCTATGACATCTCATCATCTCTAAACTTTTGCCTGTTGGCATAGTTGACCATTTATATCTATCACATATCATCTTCGTTCCTCACCTTTGCACTAAGTGCAAGCAGTAACGGAGGTCTTTGATGCCATCTCATCTCACCTTATAGCCTGGTATCAAACCAGTGTTTATGATACCCAACATCCTATGTTGGTGCTCATCTCGTCATGTCCA
Source organism: Vanilla planifolia (assembly GCA_023846275.1). NCBI lineage: Eukaryota > Viridiplantae > Streptophyta > Magnoliopsida > Asparagales > Orchidaceae > Vanilla > Vanilla planifolia. The sequence goes on from CM043877.1 coordinate 5,190,458, forward strand.
ACATCCTGTGTTGGTGCTTATAGCATCTCAAGGGATCACGGGGACAAGTCTAGGGAAATTTCATGTTCTATTTTCATCTTTTTTTTCATTAGGGTATTTAACCCTGTTATCTTTATCACACAACACATAACATGTTATATGCTTATCTTTTTTTTTTTATTTTTTTTTCCAAGGTATATTACAATATCGATTTATGCAACATATGCATCATGAATATCATGTCATATATAGTTTAAATCAAATCATACATATTTATATTACAAATAATTAAATTCACTTGTCTTTGTTCTACATGTTCTCTTAATTTTTTTTCTTTTATTTTCTATAAGAAATTAAATCTCTAAATCAATTTTCTGCATTTGCATGTATCAGCATCAATTAAATACTAAAATGTAAACTTATTCTTACAATTTTTTCATTTGTTTTTCAACAATCTACTACAAAATACAATACAATTTTTCTCATCTTTTTTTTTTCATTTTACATATGCCTATAAATGTATATATATTTTTTCTCTTCATATTTTTCTTCACATTATATATATTTATATATATATTATTTTTTTTCCACTGGCTGGCGGCTAAATGATGTCGCATGCTTGCCATTGGAACTCTATACAGTTCGAAAAATCTGCATGCAACGGGAAAAATATGAAAATCAACAAAAGTTAACTTTTCTATTTTTTTTCCCTTCCGTGCTTTGAATTGAGGCCACAGCACTCCTTTTTCCCAATTTTCGATGATGGGAGACTGTGCGTCCCGCTCGATTAGGGTTCCGATCAAAACACTCCGCCGGATAACTGTTTTAGCATGTTAACCCTTTCGAATGTTTGCTGTTTTCTTCATGTTGGTTGTTCGGTGATCAGACCTCACCGATTCGCCCCCCGAAATCACGGCGGTCGGAAACCCTAAGGCGTCGGAGAAGCCACGTGTAGGAATGGGTTTTTGGGAGACTTGCGAACCTGTTCGGGAAAATTTTGGGATATTTAAATCCTGATTTTTGTTTTTTTAATTTGTTTAATATTATTTTAATATTATTTATTAATGCATTAAAAAATTAATTAAAATTTATCTAGGGCTTCAAAAATTGCGTAACAAGAATCAAGATTCGTTACTAAATTTGTCCTATTCAATTTTATATTCTCATTCTAATTCCAGCTATTTGAAATTATTTTACAAAATATATAAAAGTTCGTACTTTTAGTTGCTTACGGCGACAAGTCATTACACAAACACCCTTGTTCTTATAGGTTAATATTTGTTTTATTGACTATTTTCCATGGTATTGTAATGACTTTTTTTTTGTCTTCGTTATGGATATGTTCTTTTGTTGGTCAATTTTTGAAGATATCATATAATATTCATTTTCGTTAAGGTTAATATGCTTGTATACAAAATTGGATTAGAGGCTATGGAAAAACTTGAGTATTTCTTCAATTCTAAGAGGATGCTAAGGTGATTGAGTTGTTCTTTGAGGCGGTTGAATGTTCCATATCTCACTTTAAAGACATCAGAAGTTTGATATTACAGATTATGTAAGGGAAATACATAAAGGCCAATAAAACAGGCATGGAAAAGATTTAGGAAACTACTGATCTATTTTAAAAAGAAAACCCTATTAACTTTATAAAATCATGAGTCAACTTTAGTACTTTTCCTTGGTGAACACCCTTTTTTTGCTCTAGGAAGTTAATGACAATCCTTAGAACTTTGATATTCCCAATGCTTTCCCAGAATCTCCAAAATATTGTTGACTTTAGCCCTCTATAGACCTCACATTGTTTTTTCTTTATTGAATCTAAATCCCTTTTGGAATGAGATGGCACTGATTGCTAGATCCAAGGGTCCTTCTAATAGTTTAACTACATTTGTTATAAATTTTGTAAAAGATCCAACCAATCCCATGATTTATGCCATCTCCATGAATTGTACGTAATCTTCACAGATTATATTCAAAATTTTCCCTTAAATCGACCTATGAAGCTAGATTTGAATCTCCAGCAAATTTCAAATTGTTGGTCTTGGAGTTTTGAAAAAATTTCTATCTAAACTGCATCGCATGCAAACTCATCAAATGGTCAAATCCATTTCATGTATGGATTGGTGATCCGATTTTGTTAAAAATTTTAGAATACGTTATCTATTGCACAAAATGTGAGGGTTTTACTTACTTTGGAGCGACGAAGGCAGTCGGTGACGGAACCGCCGGAGACCACAAACTAGAGCCAGTGACGGGAGCAAGGGAAGGTGGTCTGAGCTGGGAGATTGAGACGTGAGGTAGCGCTTGGGGCCTACGACGGGAGGTGCGTCGGGTGTGGTGGTGTGAGCCACATCCGGTGCTGGTGCTGGTGCTGGGAGTACAGGAGCGGCGAGTCGGGGATCGGCGTAACTGATATTCGGATCTGGTGGGGCGGTGCAACTGGAGGGCGCGACCCGACAGAGCAGCGAGGTGGTCAGCGCACAGCTGGTAGTGTCCAACGGCTAACGGTCGCACGTGCGTAGGTCACGTGAAGCTCTTGACTGTTGCGGATTGTTTTGCTGGGGCACGTGGATCCGGGAATTCGAATTTGAATTCCGGACCCGGCAAACGCGGGGGTGCTGGGACATGATTAAAACTTCTTGCCTATCCTGCGGAGCACTACACCGCATCGTCCCCGTGCTTGGTTAGTGCCACCTGCAGCCTTAGCTAAACGGAAGATGGCGGGAAGCAAAACCCGGAGGATCAATAGGAAGTTGCGGACCTTTGGGAGCAATTCCTCAGTGCGGGAGTGCTTCTTCTCTACGTTTAGGGGAGGCACAAGGGCTGTTGGTGAAATTTTACCTCCTTCCCTTAGCTCCAACGTCGAGGGGGATATTCCTGTGGGCCAGAGGGGCGCGCTGGATGGTGGGGATGCTCCGGGGGTATTGGTGGAACAGATGGATACTCCAGGTCTGTTCCCTGATCCTCAGGCTCAGGGGGCTGTGGGGGGGGATGGCCTGGAGGGTTGCTCAATGAGTGCTGCTTTGCGGGAGCTACAGGACACGGTGGACAAGGAGCTGGAGCCCGTGGCGAGCAATCTCAGTGGAGGGAAACAGGTGCAAGGAGATGCCAGGAATCGTGGGCTTTCGCAACCAAGGTGAGCTTCAGAGATGCCTTGACCGCAAACAACAACACCAACAATAGCAGTCTGGTGACCTCATTTGTGCTGCCGACGAACATTGACGTCAAGGAGCGTGCCGCGGCATTCTTGATTACGTTGAGGGAGGCGATGTACTCATGTCATCGGAAGTTTGCCAGCGACGTATCGAATTTCACAAATTCGACTTGGTTGGCCGTGTCTACGGGAATTCTCTTCCCTTTCCCGTCATCGTGCGGGTGTTGCTCAAGAGATGGGGCCACTACAAGAACTTCAAGGTATTCGACTTGTCCTCTAGTTGCTTCTGCCTGCATTTTGACTCCATCAAGGATAGGAACAACGTCTGGCTCGGTGGCCCGTAGCAGATCGCTGGCCAAGCCATGTGGCTCGATATTTGGACGCACGAGTTCGGGCCAAATTCTGTCTCCGCGATGCGAGCCCCGGTCTGGGTACGTCTCTCGGGTCTCCCTCTTATTTATTGGGACGTGGACAACATACTACGTATTGCCAAGGCGATTGGAGATCCTGTCCTCCTTGATGGCTGGACTGTCGAAATGGTATGCTCTTCCTACGCTCGGACATGCGTCCGGACGGATTTTTCGAAGCCGCTGAAACCGGGCATATGGCTCAATGGAGATTTCGGGAGAACCTATTAGAGCTTCGAAAACGAGGGGCTGCTGCGGATCTGCTTCACATGCGGCCATGTTGGACACCTGGCGAGCCACTGCAACAAGCAATAGTAGACGGGGCATGCCCGCGCTGACTTTCCCTTGTCTACAGACACGGGCCGGAAGAAATTGACGGTGGAGGGGGACACGTCCCTTGGTGATGACAAACCTATAGAGGCGGGGGGCACCTGTGGCTCTCGGGAGCGGGAAGAGAACTCACGTGTTACAGCTGGAGAGGCGCATGGGCTGGGGCCTTGGATGCTTGTTCAACCGCGGCGCAGGAGACTGGGCGCTGTTGACCACAAAGGCTCTGCTGCCATGGCAAGCCTGCCTCCCCGGAAGGATGCCAGCCGCAGAACTCGAGGCCGCGACAATGCTAGCACGTCTCATGGCATCAGAAGCCCATCCATGGAACGTGGTAGAAGCAGAGCAAAGTGGGCTCCGCAACCTGGGGGCCGCGAGGACCGGGTGCAGACATGGTTGGATAGTCATCCCTTGATGGCTGTGGACACGGGCCGTGCGCCCCATGCATTCGGGCGTAAGGGGCAATTGCCATTGGTGCAGGAGGAACGAGAATGGGACATGCTCATAAGTCCATATGGGCATGGTACTAAATAAGAGACGATTTCCAGGTTGTGCTTCGTGGGGCGCAGTGGCCATTAAGGAAGTTGATGGCGTTGACTTTATGCAGAGGTGATGCACATTTGCAAGGAAGCACTGATAACATTGCTCACGTCAAAATGCGGCTTATAATCTGTAACATTAGAGGTGCTAAGAAGGGGAAGTCAAGGAGTTATTTGCAACGTCTAGTTCGCGAGGGGAATGCTACTGTCGTGGTGCTAATGGAAACGAAAGCACAGACCTTCTCCCGACGGGATGCGGACTGGCTCCTTGGAAGGGACTGGGATTTTGCGGCCCAACCCTCCGTGGGCATGTCCGCTGGCATTGTCCTTTTGTGGAAGAATTGGGTTGATCTTACGATCACGGCGGCCTCGGCACACGTGGTGGCGTGCTCGATCACCCCTCGCGCGGACTGCAAGCTCAATTGTTTCTTTGTTTATGGTCCTAAAGATCACCATAAACGGCGGGAGATTTGGGACGCCATCCGGCTCTCTTACTGTGGGAACGACCCCCTCATCGTTGCAGGGGACCTTAACCTGCTTATGGCCCAAGAGGATAAACGCGGTGGTTGCAAATTCATCTACCGCAGAGGTCAGCAGGAACTCGCTGACTTCATGCAGGACCTCCAGCTTGCTGATGTGGGATTCTCCGGCAACCGCTTCACGTGTTGCAACGGGAAGCAGGGCGGCACGCGGATCCTGGAGCGGCTTGATTGGGCTCTCGTGAATTCAGCAGGGATGCTTGCTTTTCCCGAATGTTCTGTGCATCATCTCAGCTGGCTCGGGTCGGACCACTGCCCGCTGCTAGTCAATTTGGGTGGTAGGAACCCGTGCCCGAGCTCCAGCAGGCTGCTCTTTGAGAGCGTATGGCTAGATTTCCCACAATCCTTCTATGTGGTGTACCATGCATGGCAAAGACGGGCGGGGAGAAATCGCATAGAGATTGTCATGACCAAGTTTAGGCGCTCGTTGATGGCGTTGCGCAGATGGAGTTGGGAGGAGGTGGGGAACCTTGTTAATAGGAATAAGGAGCTGGAACGGGGTATCGACGAGCTTCAGACAAGGGAGTCAAGGGAGGGTCTAACTGAGGAGGACCGTGCACGGCTCGGTAACATGGTCACGGCCTTCCATCGCGGCTGCGCACATGAGGATCAATGGTGGTGGAAGCGCTCCAAAGTGCATTGGGTGCAACTTGGGGACGGCAACACGAGATTCTTCCACAATGCGGCTACGGCTCGGGCCCGGACGAATCGGATTACCCTGCTGAGGGACGACGATGACATGGTGGCGGACTCTCCTGACAGCATCAGACGAGTCATCCTGGCTTACTTCGAACGCTAATGGTGGTGCGAGGACCAGGGGACCTTGCCGCAGATTACCTCGCTTCCTGGTATCGTTGACGATGAGGTAGCATCGAATCTCTGTTGCAGGGTTACTGAAAATGAAATCATCGCGGCAATGCGGGGAATCAAGAGGAACAGAGGCCCGGGCATCGACGGGATCACGGTGGAGTTCCTGCATGGCTATTGGACCATCACGTGTAGTGATGTCATCAATGCGGTGTAGGCATTCTGTGAGGAGCGTAGGCTACCGGAGGGCTGGAAGGACACGCTCGTCATTCTAATTCCGAAGAAGCAGGGGGCGTGCAGGCTGGAGCACTACCGATCGATCAGCCTCTGCAACACTATCTACAAGGTGGTGGTGCGTATTCTCGTTGGGAGGCTGAAGCCGCTTATGTTGGGCCTTATCTCGCGTGAGCAAGCCGCATTCATCCCTGGGTGGAGTATCTCTGATAACATCAACATCGCGCAGGAAATGGCCGCGAAGATGCGCACCTGCACTGCTGCTTCGGGCCTCATGGCTGTGAAGATAGACATAGAGCAGGCCTACGACAGCGTGCACTGGGACTTCCTGCACGAGATGATGAGGGCCATGGGGTTCCCTCTTGTTTGGCGCGACTGGATCGCTGCGTGCATCACTTGCCCGAGATTTGGGGTCCTCATCAATGGAGCTCGTCTTCCATGGGTGGTGGCGCAGCAGGGTCTCCGGTAGGGCTGCCCGCTCTCGCCCTACCTCTACGTCTTGGCCACTGAGTACTTTTCGAGCTTGGTAAGGGACTACGAGTCAAGGCAGCTACTTGGGTTCAGGCCTGGGCAGCACGCGTCGCGAATTTTGCATATTCTGTTCGCGGACGATGTGCTGGTGTTTGCTCCCGCCTCCTGCGAGGTTGCGTGCACTGTCCGCAGTATCATGCGGGCTTTCGGGGAGGTTGCTGGGCTGCGGGTCAACCTCGCGAAGTCCAGGGTCTTCTTCAGCTCCAAGTTTAGCAAGAAGAAATCCAAGATGATCCTGAGGAAGCTTCGCATGGAGCATGGTCGGATGTTTACGTACCTTGGCATTCCCATCGCTGCGAGGCGCCTGACTAAGGCTGATCTCAACTTCCTTGTCCAAAGAATGGATGCCATGGTGGTCAACTGGCACATCCGGTCGTTATCGCTTGCGGGCAGGGCCACCTTGGCCTCCTCTGTCCTCAGTGCCATTCCCTGCCACGTCCTGTTGAGACACTGTGTGGTGCCGGCGGGGGTCCTCGATGACATGGAGAGGCGCGTTAGGAAATTCCTTTGGGGTGGGACCAGCTGCGCGAATGTCATGCATTACGCGCTGTGGGAATGCGTCATCCTGCCGAAGGCCGCGAGCAGGCTTGGCCTCCGTGACCTCTGCGTCTGGCATCGGGTGCTCCAAATGAATAACTGCAAATGCATCCTCAATCGCGAAGCCAGCCTTTGGGTTGACATCATGAGGAAATATTCGTTGAGTTCTCCGCTAATGAAGGCTCCCCGCAATGCCTCCTCTGTTTGCAAAATGGTGCTAGAGGCGATGTCAGAGGCAATTTCCTTTTTCGTCTCGCGTATCGGCGACAGAAGGACTGTGCGGTTTGTGGAGGACAACTGGCTTGGCATCCTCCCACTTTGCTGCTGGCCGACCTTCATCAATATGCATACACAATGGCCGACTAGCGGCGGACTACATCACGGCTGCTGGGAATTGGGATGTGTGAGTGTTATTCGCACCTGGCCGAGTGTGGAGCTCACTAACAGGATTTTGCACCTTCCCAGAGCTCGGGAGTCTGTCCAGGATGTTCTGCTCCAGACGCACACCGAGACAACGAGGGTGGACAACGGCTGGATTTACACGAGCATTGTTTGCAATGTTGTCAATTCCGGCAGGAGGGGTGGCCGGCGTCTTGCGGAGGTGATGAGGGGAATCTGGAAGATCAAAACGACGCTTAGGGTTCGCATTTTCATGTGGAGGGTCGCTGGCGAGTTCCTCCTTACGGCGGCGTGGTTGGCCCGCAGGGGATTAAGCCGGGAATCCAATTGTCAGCTGTGTTGTGCGGCAGAGGAGTCCCTGCAGCACGTGTTCTGGGATTGCTCACGTGCCCAAGACCTCTGGGTTGACCGCCAAGCCCGTGAGGCTTTGACTGTACTTAGCCGGTCCACGGGTGCGGGTACTGGGACACTATTCATTGACCAGCTGCTCCGGTTAGTGGGCTCGCCCAATGAACGCCGCGGTGACGTGGCGAGGCATGCTGCTACGTTAGCTACCACCATGTACTACATCTTGATAAGGAAGAACGCGACCAGGCACAACAACCCGGTGCCTTTTCTGTGTTCGTGGTTCCGGACGATCAAGATCGAGGGGAACACTGCACTCAACTGGCATAACTTCTACTCCTCCCTATCCAGCGGGAATCCTGGCAACTCTTGCTTGTAACGCATGGTTGGCTTCCCCCCCCCCAACAGGATGGATAAATGTTAATTGCGATGCTGCAGTTGGTGATTCCATTGCTGGTCTTAGCATGGTCATTAGAGATTGCATGGGAATGCCTCTTTTGGTGGCTGGCAAGAGAATGTTCTCCCTAGCCGCGGACATAATGGAAGCCCAGGCTATACTTTTGGCCCTTAACCTGCTTAGGGAATCCCTTCCCCTGTATCGGGTTGTGGAAATTCAAACTGACTTGATGACGGCGCTTTAGGTGGTGCGTGAGATGATCTCCCACCCTCCTATAGAGGGGGCTTTTGCTGAGACTCTTCAGTTTGCCAGGGGTCTGGAGGCTATCCGGTTCACCCATATCCACAGAGAGGGGAACGCGCCTGCTGACTGGGTTGCTCGGGCTACATGCCTCAATGAGTTCGTCTGGGTTCCTGGGGACTTCCTCTCCAAGCCCTTACTCAAGTTTATGTTGGCTGATTTCATGTTCGGTCCTCCCTGAGGATCCATCTTGTAACACTTGTATGGCTTCGTCATTTTGATATAATATATATTATATCCACTTCAAGAAAAAAAAAAAAAAATTGCTTGTAGTGCTGTGTGTGTCCATTATGTGCTATTTGCATCATTCAACACTTTAATTTAGTCTGATCCTTGATCATATGCATCTCCCTTGAAAGAATGTACTCATTCTTATGATTCTCATACACTCTTGCTTCTAGTTAAGAAAGACAGTTTTCACAACACTTTAATTGCTTCATATTCTTCTACCAATTGGTTGTCTACACTATCCACGTTAGAGGCACCTCCTTCTTCGAAATGGCGTCTTCTAATATTCTGTAGGTTCCTTGCAAAACCTTAGTGGGTTTGAGCACCTCGTTCTCATAGATAATAAAAGTCCTTTGCTACCGGAGTAAATAGACATTGACCTGCACCTATATGTGGCAAGTAATTTAGAATTACTTGGTAGGCAGCAAATTGCATCACATATTTGTACTGCTAAACGATAATGTTTTCGAGTTGATACTACTGCTTCACTATTACGTCATTCTAGTCATGAATCTATCCCAAAAGATAGAGATATGAATGAGGCATCATGTCTAATTTAAGACTCAACTAAGCTTGTAGCAATTTAGCTACTCTTGACATTTAGAATTGAAGATAGTATGTAGTTTGTACCAACTCTTCTGCATAAATTTGTAGCTAAGACCCATGGTAAACTTTTCCCCTTAGGCCTTTCTTACTATTAATGGCAAATTATGGTTGACTTATCTATCTCCCCCCAAATGCATATTGCTAGCAACAATAAACTTCTTCCCCTTGTCATCTTCCTTGTTGCCCTTCAACATCAAAAGCAAAACTCAACATTTCGTTAGAAGATGTCATCATTTTATCTGAAAGGGAAACATAATAACTTTTTTCGAATGACTTACTGCTATTGTTTTTGGAGCCTCTAGTTTTTGACTTTCTATTACGTTTGTAGTTCTTCTCAATGGTCAACGTGAATGAGTTTGCTTAAACCATGTTTGTGAAGCAAAAGAGTAAAAGCTTCATTGCGATGTGGGAAGTAAAACTTGCCAAGTATTTTGTTAAGGTGCCTTTCTCCTAAAGGTTTTCACCTAGTAGGATTTTGCCTTATAGTCCATCTTCTAAATTTTGTGGTGTAATTCTGCATTAACTACTTCTTTTGTTGAATTTTACAAAAGGTTCTACACGTTGCATCCTCATTGCACATATAGTAGAATGTACTATCTGATGTTACTTCAATTGTAATCCCATTTAATACCATAATAAAGTAGACCGTTACACCATGCAAGTGAATGATGTGTAAGCTCCAATTTTGCAAAGGAAACTTTGTTGCAACTTATATACTAATATGTAGGGAAGTATGTCTACAATGCATCTAGCAAGGCATCGATCCTTTATGAATCATCCTTGCCTTCTTGGGCCGAATCTTGACCTTGTTCACACCCTTGAAAGTCATGGTTCTATTCTCACCTCTTGGAGTGGCAAGGTGGTCGTGATTAAAAAAACCATCAATCAAGGTCCTTCTCCCTTGCCTCTTGCTTCCATCCTTTATCTTTGAGGTGAATTCTTCATTGTCTATTAGTGGTTCTTAGATGAATTCACTGGCTCTTGTTTCATGATCTCCATGGGAGCTTTTGTCTACTTTCTTAAAAAAACAACTCGCACCTCATTAGCAATATTAAAAAAAAAAAAGAATGAACCCCACAATGATAAGGGTTGAAAAAGTTTGATGTACAAAATATGCCAAACAAAAATACTTAGAGAATGACAAAAAAGATGATAATCTCTTATCAATTATTTAAATACAAGCATCAATTTAGCACCCATCATTGATGGCAAATACACTTTCCATTCAAGGTTGGCAAACAAAATCCTTGTTTAGAGGTCGGATGTCCATAAGGGTTCTAGAATTAATTTTAGAATCTCTTATGATTTTTTTATGTTATGAATTTCACTTAAGAGTATCTTTGTTTTTCGTATTTTGACTTGATCTCTCTCCCAAAATTGATAGACATTTTATGAGATTAGATACTCCATCCCTCAAGTTTCGTTTTCATAAGTCAATTTTTCTTCTTACAAGTTTTGACAATGAGATCCCAAACTCAAGATTTAAATGTTTCTTTTATAATTCTTACATATTTTCATGTTTATCCCTAAAAGCAATGTTTAAATTTATGATTTAAATCTTTAGAAAACCACGAGTCATTTGTCTTCAAAATCTAAAAATGATCCTATCTATGGTTGGATTGTCCACTTGATGTATTTGATTAGTCTAATATATTTTATGCATAGAAGTTTCCATTATATGTCTTTCTTCGCTATGTTTTGGTGTGCGAGGTCTTTCAATTAGAGAATTCTCCTAACATCGTGATCATTTGATTGGTATTCATACAATTTGATCTCATCTAGTGTGAGACCTTTTTTTGCATTCTTTATCATTTCGACTAGATTGATCTCCTAATCATATAATAAGAAATCTATTCTTAGAAATTTTTCTAATAAGAGAATTGTCTTAGTTTGGTTTTTTTTTTAATCTCCTATTCGTGATAGTTGTAGTAACTTATTCTTACTCAGTAAAGTGACTCTTTAAGCTTATTTTTCTTAAGCTTATTGTTGTATTATTTCTGTTGTAGTGATTTATATAGATTTATTTCTACGTATTTTTAATTCTTAAAAATTAAAATTTTTTTAATCGAGTTTCGTATGTTATATTTGTTGTGTTTTCTTGATGCATTTCGGTATTTTGTTTGCTTATCTTGCTTGCCTTTGCTTAATGATTTACAATTAATAAGATTTTTAAACTTATTAAAACTTAAAATGTCACTAAAGAAATATGAAGCTCTTCAGTATGAGCTTAGAAACGTTGGGATGTGTTTATTGTACCATAGAGTTTGTCATGTACCTATTATTTAGAATTGTATCATTCAAATTTATTGATTTTCTTTTAATTTTGTCTTTTTTTGTTTTATTTTGTTTTATTTTCAATAACATTATGTTTATATTTTGATAATGTTACACGACGTGCCAATGTTTTCCTAGCTGTACGAAATACACAAGTGGTTACTAGAAACCAAGACAGTTCGTTACAAGCGTTCTAAAAAACTTTTTATTTTAATTTTAAAAAATCAATATTATACGGAACAATTATAATTTTTTATTAGCATAAAATTATTTCTTATCTTTTATTTTTTTAAATATCGACAGCAACAACCACGGAAAACTGGAGGTTGTAACTTCTGTGCAGACCAATAAGTCTGACTTTGCTAAGATGTCAGAGTCAACTAGTTCTAAAGTCAAGCCACCACGTGATGACGTCTTTTTAATCACCAATCCAATCGCTTCGAAGTCCTCTCCTCAGCAAACCGGCATGACTTCTCGCCATAATACCTTATCTTTCCTTCTCCTCGCGTTAACCGTCGCCGTACTCTGCCGTGCGGCCGGAAGTAACGCTGTCATTGGCGTAATAATGGACCATTCCTCCATCGCCGGCAAAGAGCTGCTAACCTCCATGGAAATAGCTGTCGAAGACTTCGCAAACCCCGGCAATAAAAGTCTCCTCCTCCTCACACGAGACTCCCACGGCAACCCCCTTCTCGTCGCTTCTGCAGGTACTTCTAACACTCTAATAAATCTTGCTCCCCGGTGTCGAGATCCTTGAATCTTACTCCCCTCTTTCTATCGGCAACCGTAGTTCTTGGTCTCGTCGAGCAGCCAGAAGTGCGGGCCATCGTGGTCGACTCGATCTCGCCGCAAGAAGCCTCCTCGATAGCCGACATCAGCCATCGGGCAAATCTCGTTCCCCTCATCTCCGTCACCGGTTCGAGTTCTGCAAGCAGGGCAGGTCGATCGCAACTGCTTCAAATGGCGGCTGACGGCAGCATCTGCCTCGCTTCCGTCGTCAAATCATACCATTGGCGAAGTGTGGTCGTTTTATATGAGGAGGAAGCTTACAGTGATGTTTCCGGTTTGATCTCTTCCTTGTCTTCGTCGATCAAGGCCATCGGATCGGAGGTCGAGCAGTTCCTGCCTCTTCCCTGTTTTTCCTGGCTCCAGGATCCAAAACCTCTCATTCGACAACAACTGGAGAAGTTGAAGGAAAGGGAGAGCAAAGTGTTAGTTCTTGTAAGGTCGTCTCTTTCGCTGACTACGATTCTCTTCACCGAAGCTCAGATTCTTGGAATGATGTCGCAGGGATGGGTTTGGGTAGTTGGAGAGCAAGTCGGCGGCTATCTCGACTCCATAGACCCTTTCATCATCTCCTCCTCCATGCAAGGCGTGATTGGAATAAAGCCTCACGTGAGGGAAGAAACAGAGGATTACAAAAGTTTCTCCACCAGGTTTCAGAAGCGATTCAAACTAGCATTCCCCGACGAACAGCGTTGGGCGGGACCAGGAATGCACGCTCTTCGCGCCTACGACGCCATGAAGGTGATGATCTTTGCGATGGAAAAGGCCAATAATTCGTCCACAAAGCTGTTCGACGAAATGCTCTCCACCAATTTAACCGGCCTGAGCGGAGCAATCGAGTTCGAAGACGGTGGAAAGCTCAAGAGGAGCAGAGCTAGTTTCCAGATTGTGAACGTGGTGGGGAGGAGCTACAGAGAGATTGGGTCGTGGTCCGAGGAATCGGGTTTTTGCAGAAGCGGGCCGATCTATTTGCCCAGCAGGTCTCCAACTGTGATGACGGAGAGGAGAAGCCTCAGGATCGCCGTGCCGGCGGCCGGGGTATTTAACCTCTTCGTCAAGGTGACCCAGGACGACACCATGAACAGGACAATGGTTACTGGGTTCTCCGTCGACGTCTTTGCTGTAGTTGTGAAGCATCTTTCCTACCCTCTTTCCTACGAGCTCTTCCCCTTCTACGGCTCGTATGATGATTTGGTTGGCGAAGTCAGCAAGAAGGTATCCCCTTCTCTTTCTTACCACTCTCTCCTTCTCAGCCATTGTTACGGTGCTCTGTTTTGTGAAGGTGTACGATGCAGCTGTCGGGGACATTCAGATAATGAGCAGCCGATACCACTCGATTAGCTATTCGCAACCATATTTAGATTCGGGATTGGTGATGGTGGTGAAAGAGAGGAGAGAGGAGGACAAAGGTTGGATTTTTATCCGGCCGTTTACAGGGTCGATGTGGCTGCTGATAGCGGTGATGTGCTTGTACACTTGGGCGGTGGTGTATGCCATCGAAGGAGGGTTCGTCGGCAGAGCGGCCGGAGAAGAACAGAGCGCATTCCCACTTGACTCCTTGCTTTGGTCGTCGCTTTCCAGCTTTTTCTACCAATACAGTAAGTTCTCCCTGGCCAATTACTTTACTTTTGCTAAAATTCCTTTTCTATGGCAATTACAACGATAAAGAATTTAAAATTGCAAACTATATAAATGTTTATATATATATATATATATTACTTCATATATTTTAGTTTGTTATATCTTAACAAAAATACTCAAAATTATCCAAAATTTCAAGCTCTATTCAAATTTGGAGCCTAAAGTTCTGTATGATTGGAATATTGGATCATTATATATTTAGATCTTCAAATAGAGTTGTATCTAATGTCATTGCGATTAGGTTGTACTTAGGAAAAGTTTGATAGGTTAAACAAAAGAAAATATTAGTTATGAGAATCATTACATGATTTATTTTTAGAGAAATATTTTATAAAATTTTTTCATCTATTCAAATATTGTGGAATGTACTCATGGGGGTTTCAATATCTTTCTATATATATATATATATATATATATATATATATATATATATATATATATATATATATATATATATATATATATATATATATCTGTGTGTGTGTGGATATATGTGTGATTATGTTAAGTTGTATCCAAATAGGATCAAAGTTGGTTGCTATATATATATATATATATATATATATATATATCTATCTGTGTGTGTGTGTGTGTATGTGTGTGTGTGGATATATGTGTGATCATGTTAAGTTGTACCCAAATAGGATCAAAGTTGGTTGCTAAATATGCAAAAATTAGTAATTGAATCTTAGTTAATGAAGCAATGTAGTAGGAATGAATAACTTGAAGCCAAGCGATCAAGGCTCATTTGCTTTAGGTTTGAGATTGGACTCTTGAGATGTATCTAGTTGGGGTTGGACTCTTGAGACCTAGTTGTTCGAGATCAGACCCTAAAGATTTAGCCACTTGGGGCTAAAACTTTGAGACCAAGTTGCAAAAAGTTAGACTCTTGAAGCCTAGTCTCTTGTGACTAGGCTTTCAAGAGCAAGCCCTTCAAGGCACAATGATCATTATTCAGCTTGGATTACTCTACATCCTAATGTTAAATAAAACAAATGTGATTATCATGATGATTGGAAAGGAAAAATAAATAATTATAAGTTATCTAAATTGTCATTCATAATGTAAAGAATGAAAAATAATGTCTTTTTAGTAGTGAAAGAAAAAAGTATCTTTTATAAAGAAAAGTTGAGTAAGACAATTATTATCTCATCAATTTTACATTTGCTCACAAAATCCTACAATCATTGTTTGACTAAGAGATAAGCTTGTTATAAGTTATAGAAGGTTTACAAGGATAATTTCTTTAAAAAATTTAAGAAAAATGATAAGAAAAGATGATGTTAATTGCCATAACATGATAAACTCTTGAGACATTTTAGGAAGTACCTATTAGTTTTAACTAGTAGTCTGTCAAAGGCTTAGCACTTTACACATATAATGTAAAGAATGATAAAACAATTAGTTGTACTCACAAAAGTAAAGTAGGAGGTGATCAATGATATTATCATATTGATTTTTGAAAGAATTTGATCTTAGAGAGTTGTATAAAGTGATTGAACCTAATTACCACATCACAATTAAGCCCTTATTCTTTAAACTAGATTTAGAAACATTTGAAGCAAATGCCAACAGATGACACAAATCAAAGTTTTTTGTTATTGAAAAATATATTGACAAAGTTGTATGCGAAGTGATATCTCCTGACATACTTAAGCATTATTGGGTTGTTTGGATTTATTGGATCAAGTTATGTTATATTGATTGGTTCTATGGAAGTTACTCATCAAATGTGACACGTCTTCTTAATCAAAGATCATACAAGATGAATTATGCGTCTGCAAAGTACTATATTTTTTAAGAGACTCATAAATACTTGTTAGAGTTGTCTTCTCATTGTGGTAGCATGTTAACAGACACTCAACATTTTTGAAGAATTAAGAGGATTATCATCTCATGATGAATTGATTAGGAGCTCAATTCTATATTTATTAAATAAAAAATTATGAAGAAAATAAAAAAAGATGATAGAATCATAAAAATTGTTAAATTAGTACTACGCAACAAGAATCACACACGTGGTTGCGTGTAAAGGCTTACTACAGGCATGTTATAGTGTGTGCTAAAGTGCACATATCATGCATAGTGTGCAAAGCTGTGGGCACCACGCAAGAAGGCGTGGTGCACTAGATGTCAACATGCGCAACCACACGGGATTGTGCAAATGCGCACGTTCGTTGCCTACTGTGCATGAAGTTCATGCGCATCATAGGTGAACCTATTGTGCTGATGAGGTCAACATGCATGTGGTATGGCCTATCTACATGTGGAAACTGATGTAAATCGTGTGAGAACAACGCACAAGAGGGGAGGGGTGAATTGTGCTTTTCACTAAAATTTAGATTTTGAAAATTCTTTCAATTAAAAACGTTTGTAAATAAATTGTGAAATAAAAACGAAAAATGCAATAATAAGACAAGCAAAAAGAGACAGATTTTTAGGTGGTTCGGCCAAACCCGTGCCTACATCCACCCCCGATCAACCCGATCGGGCTTCCACTAACCACTCCTTTTTGCCGAAACCGGTAGGGGTAAACCAAGTACAACCGGTGCTCCAACTAGACACCAAAAATCCGAACAAATCCGGCTACAATAAAGCGTACAATTTTTACAATAGCAATGCATACAAAAATCTTACACCTTTAATTTCTCAAAGCGAAGTGGCACAACTAAATGTTACCGAATGATGCAACGAAATGTGGAAGAAAGCTGTTGAAATTTGAGAAGAAGGTTGAGCCCGTAGCTCCCACAAGTATGCCAATTGTTGCTCTCGGTTTTGGCCTTTTTCCTTAGTTTTTGAAGATTTTTGCAAGTGGATTCATCAACTCCATAAATTGTAAAATGTCCTATATATATAGTCCACCAAAAAACAATTCCAAACGGCTAGAAAAACGGTAAAAAGAAATCCGGAAAATAGCCGTTGCTGGAAGCCCGAAAAGGAAGAAGAAGAGCAGCAGCCGTCCGATCCCACTTCAAGAATGGACGGCTGGATGGACTTCACAGCTTGATCATCTCTAGACCGTCTGATCCGGGCGGACTTGATCTGAACCATTGGATCCCATGCGCTGAACGAACGGCGCTGATTAAACAGCCGTTCGAAATTACTGTCGCCCGTTGGATCTGGGCGGGCTTGATCTGCGCCTTTGGATCCTGCCGAAGTTATAAGGTGGGATTTTTAGTCCCACACTGCAGAATGAAATTTGGCACACCGCTTTATAATAAATTTGCGCCGTTTAACCTGCAAGCCACTTTGGGGCTGGCTCCCCCCTTCCTTGACCGGGATTTCATCACCCGGTTCAGGTTGACTTAGCCATGCACTGTTCTTTGACCGTAGACCGCGCTGAAGTTAGACTTAGCCGAGCTCCTCTCGGCAGGCTTGGCTTAGCCAGGCACTGTTCCGTTGACCGTTGACCAGCGCTAGCCGAGCTGCTCTCGGCGGTCTTTGGGCGGGCTTTGCTCGCCCCTTTCGGGTCAACCAAATTTTTATTTTTCTTTCTTTTATTTCTAAAAGGCCTGGACGGGCTGTTTTGGCGCCGGGTCGACCCGCCCATGCTACAGTGCTTTTTCCCGAGACTTTTGCTGTTTTAGGGTATTTTTGACGAATTTTTTAGCCACAAATTTGAATATAAGTGTATAAAAATAATTTTATATTCTTATAGTATTATAAGTTAATTAAGTGGCTATGAAAAGAAATTCGTAAAAAACGATTCCAAAATAATATTAAAAAATCAAATACCCATGTCTATACATTTTGTCAAATATGCTTGGCCCAAAAATGAAAATTCATTATTAAATAATTTTATAATATTTTTAAATGTTAATACTACTAGTGTGCCTCATAATCTCAAAGTTTTGACATATCAAATTCAAGAGAAATAAAAAGAAATTTAATTATAAAAAATCTTGCGCATGTCTCAAAAATTCCTTGAAGTATGCCATGACCTCAAGGCCCTTAGAGACCATTATTTTAGACATCTAAAATACATGGCTTGATTTAATTAATTATTAACAATTTTACTTAAAAAACAAGCTTTCAGTAATAAATAGCTTGGTTTTGTAATTATCACATCAAAGGGTACAACAATCTCCCCCTTGATGATTACAAAACCAAAGCTCAAAAACAAATAAAAAGACGAAGCATTAAAGTAAATAAAAAGACGAAGCATTAAAGTAACAATAAATAACAATCATGGATTATAATATAGCTCCCCCTGAATCCTAGCCTATACTCCCCCTGAATCCTAGCACATCACTCTCCCCCTTTTTGTAATCACTCAAAGGGGTTAATGACACCTAAACTCAAACGAAGTCTATGAAACACATCCGTAGGCAATGGTTTGGTAAAAATATCAGCCATTTGAGCGGAAGATGGGACAAATGACAGTTGAATTTCTTTCTTCTGCACATGCTCTCTAATAAAATGATATCTAAGCTCTATATGTTTGGTTCTTGAATGTTGAACCGGATCCTTTGATAGACAAATTGCACTTGAATTGTCACAGAAAATTGGAATCTGACTAAATTCTAAGTCGTAATCTAAAAGTTGTTGTTTAATCCATAGTACTTGAGCAACACAACTACCTGCAGCAATGTACTCTGCCTCTGTTGTTGATAATGCCACACAATTTTGTTTTCTACTGGCCCAAGAAATTAGTGAACCACCAATCAATTGACACATGCCAGAGGTACTCTTCCTATCAGTCTTGCTGCCAGTAAAGTCAGCATCTGTGTAGGCTATTAAATCAAATCCAGACTCACATCTAGGGTACCATAAGCCTAGAGTCTTAGTACCTATAAGATACTTAAAGATATGCTTGATTGCTTATAGGTGTGATTCCTTAGGATTTGCTTGAAATCTTGCACATAAACCTACACTAAACACAATATCAGGTCTACTCGCTGTAAGATATAGTAATGATCCAATCATTCCTCTAAATAGTTTTGTGTCATTGGACTTCCCAGTTTCATCTTTATGATAGTACTTGTGCTAATAGGAGTTTTTCTTGACTTCATGCTTTCAAAACCAAATTTCTTAAGCAAACCAATCAAGTATTTGGTTTGAGAAATAAAAATTCTTTCACTTGTTTGCTTTACTTGAAGTCCAAGGAAGAAGATTAATTCTCCCATCATACTCATTTCAAACTCATTCTTCATTAAATCTGCAAATTTCATGCACATCTCTACATTAGAAGCTCCAAATATTATATCATCTACATACACTTGACATACTAGTTGACCTTCAGTTGAATTCTGTACAAATAAGGTATTATCTATCTTACCCTTATGAAATCCATTTGAAGTAAGAAAAATACACAATCTTTCATACCATGCTCTTGGAGCTTGTTTCAATCCATAAAGAGCTTTCTTAAGTTTGTATACATGATCTAACTTATCATGTATCTTAAATCCAGGAGGTTGCTCAACATAAACCTCTTCATTTATATATCCATTCAAAAATGCACTCTTAACATCCATTTGGTATAATTTAAATCCTTTGTGACATGCATAAGCAAGTAAAAGTCTAATAGCTTCAAGTCTTGCCACAGGAGCAAATGTCTCATCCACATCTACTCCTTCTATTTGACAATAGTCTTTTGCTACTAACCTAGCTTTATTTCTAATAACTTCACCATTCTCATCTACCTTGTTTTTGAAAACCCATTTTGTACCAATGATTGTTTTGTCATTTGGCCTTGGTACAAGATCCCATACTTGATTTCTCTCAAATTGTACTAACTCATCATTTATTGCAGCAATCCAATACTCATCTTCAAATGCATTTTCTACAGAACTTGGTTCAACATTTGACACGAATGCTGCATGATTAAATGAACTTCTAGTTCTAATATTCTCTTTTAAATCTCCAATAATCAATTCACTAGGATGATCCTTAGAATATCTCAATTGCTTCTCAATCTCACTATCATCTTTTATTGGTTCTTTAACCTTAGCTATATCATCCAATTTATCTTCTTCAAGACATAAGTCCTCAAATTCATCAAGTAGATCTATTTGATGATGACTATGAGATGCCTCACTAAGAGATTCATCAAACTTAACATGAATTGTCTCTTCAACAACTAGTGTTCTCTTGTTGTATACTCTAAACGCTCTACTAGAAAGTGAATATCCTAGAAAAATCCCTTCATCAGACTTGGCATCAAACTTATCAAGGTCTCTTTTTCCATTTTTTAAAATGAAACATTTACATCCAAACACATGAAAATGAGCTACCTTGGGCTTCTTGCCATAAATCAACTCAAAAGGAGAAATTTCTAACAAAGGTCTACATCTGACTCGATTAAATACATAACAGGCAGTGTTAACTGCTTCAGCCCAAAAATATTTGGGAACTTTATACTCATTTAGCATGCACCTTGCGGCATCAAGCAAGGTCCTATTCTTTCTCTCAACTACGCCATTTTGTTGAGGAGTCCTAGGTGAAGAAAAAGTATGAAACACTCCATTTTTAACACAATATTCATCAAATAATTCATTCTTAAATTCTCTTCCATTATCACTCCTAATAGAGATTAACCTAACTTCATGTTCTTTTTCAATTCTTGTAATAAGACTTACGAATTTTTCAAATACTTCACTCTTCTTTCTAACAAAAAGAACCCAAGTAAATCTAGTAAAATCATCTACAATTACTAACCCATACTTGCTTCCACCTAGACTTTCTGGATGAATAGGACCAAATAAGTCTAAGTGAACAAGTTCTAAAGGTTTACAAGTAGTGATGTCCTTAAGAGGCTTAAAACTTTCCTTTGTTTGTTTTCCTAATTGGCATGGGCCACATAAATGATCACTTAACTGACTAAGATTTGGTAGACCTCTAACCACATCAAACTTCATGATCTTTTTAAAAGATGACTTTCCTAAGTGACAAAATCTTCTATGCCATAAAGTAGAATTACTGTCTTGTGAAGTAAGACACTCAAGTCCACTATTCTTGACCATGTGTAAAAATAAAACATAAGTGTTATCTTTTCTACATCCTATAACAAGAGGAAGATTATCCTTGCTAATGATGCATTCATGTTTATTAAATAAAACTGTAAAATTCGAATCACATAATTGGCTAATACTAAGAAGATTGTACCTTAAATCTTGTACAAGAAAGACCTTTCTTATGGATGTCTATGAGTTGCCCACGGTTCCAATTCCAATCACTTTCTTCTTGGAGTTGTCACCAAGAGTAACTTCACCACCATCATAGCTCTTCAAGTGGATGAATAAAGATGCATCTCCAGTCATGTGTCTTGAGCATCCACTATCCAAGTACCACATGCCTTCCCCGGTCCTTGAAGGAAAGCATGCCTACACCACACAATTAAACGTTACATTTAGGGACCCAAACCCTTTTGGGTCCACTTGTCTTAATTTGATCATTATGTAAGCTACTCTTTCTAACCCAAACAAAACTAGAAGATTTGTTATTTATAGAATTTCTAAATTTACAATAAGAAGAAATATGTCCAAACTTCATGCAATAATTACAAATAGCAGTTTGTGCATAAGAGGAGGTAATGGTTCTTGCATAATTTATTTTTTAAAAAGAAATCCTACAATGAGCATGCAAACTTTTCAAATTATTTAATTCCCTAACTAAGCATGTATTTTTGACAATAAAAGAAGCCTTCTCATCTCTTTCTTTCTTAATTTCTAGCAAATAATTGACATTCACTTCATTCAAATGTTCACACAAACCTAAATAATTTTCATGCTCTTCTTTTAATTTAAGATACTTAGATGCTAATTTTTTATATTTGGTACAAATGGCTATGTATTGCTCTTCATAATTTTCCATACAAGAAGATGAAGAAGAGGAGGAATAGGAACATACCTCATCATCTGATATTGCTTCTTGAATGTTGTCCTTTGCCATAAGACAAATCAAGCTCTCCTTCTTGTCTTCATTACTAGAAGAGGAGCTATCTGAATCATCCCATGAGATCTTCATAGCCTTCTTCTTCTTCTTTTGGTTTTGATATTTTTCTACTCTCTTTGTAGTGAGGGCAATTTGGCCTAGTATGCCCAGGCAATTTGCATTCATAACAAATTGTTTCTTCATGGGAAACAACTTTGCCCTTTTGCCTTTTATTCTTCTCAAATCTTTTTCCTGCATTTCTTTTGTTATATAAACGAGATAAGCTTTTAGAAATAAGTGCTACCTCACTTGAGATTGATACATCTGAATCTGTGGAGGAATCGACTACAAAAGCAATTGTCTCTTCCTTCTTCTTTTTCTTTTCTTTTTCTACCGCATGCTCTTCATTCTTTCTTCTTGCAAGCTCAATTTCATTTGTTAACAGCTCACCCAATAGTTCATCTAGTGACATAGCTGAAATATTCTTTGCTGCTTTCAAGGCTGTCACAAGTGGATCATATTGTTGAGGAAGGACTCGTAGAATCTTCCTCACCTGTTCACCAGTAGAAAACTCCTTGCCAAGGTTAGATAGACCATTAACAATATTTGTAAATCTAGTAAACATAGACTTAATGGTCTCATCCGAATTCATGCGAAATAACTCATATTCATAAACAAGCATATTGATTTTGGTCTCTTTAACTTGAGAAGTTCCTTCATAGGTAACTTCTAATTTTGACCAAATCTCATGCGCTGTTTTCAAATTCATAATTCGGTTATATTCCGAAACACTTAACCCACAACACAAAATGTTCATGGCCTGAGAGTTAAGTTGGACTTTATGTTTCTCCTCGGGAGTGAGTTCACCAAGTGGTTTTCTCACTTTTTCGCCATTGACCATTTTAATTGGAAAATCAAATGAATTTTCAACAATGTCCCAAATTTCTAAATCAACGGATTCTAAAAATAAACGCATCCTATTTTTCCAATAAAGATAAAATTCACCCTTGAACAAGGGTGGACGGTGTGACGATGCTCCCTCAGACAAGATAGCATTGTCCTCAACACATGGAAGAGCCATGAGGATCTTGTCTTAGAAATTTCTTTCTCTTGACAAAAACTTGCTCTGATACCACTTGATGTAAATCGTGTGAGAACAACGCACAAGAGGGGAGGGGTGAATTGTGTTTTTCACTAAAATTTAGATTTTGAAAATTCTTTCAATTAAAAACGTTTGTAAATAAATTGTGAAATAAAAACGAAAAATGCAATAATAAGACAAGCAAAAAGAGACAAAGATTTTTAGGTGGTTCGGCCAAACCCGTGCCTACATCCACCCTCGATCAACCCAATCGGGCTTCCACTAACCACTCCCTTTTGCCGAAGCCGGTAGGGGTAAACCAAGTACAACCGGTGCTCCAACGAGACACCAAAAATCCAAACAAATCCGGCTACAATAAAGCGTACAATTTTTACAATAGCAATGCATACAAAAATCTTACACCTTTAATTTCTCAAATCGAAGTGGCACAACTAAATGTTACCGAATGATGCAACGAAATGTGGAAGAAAGCTGTTGAAATTTGAGAAGAAGGTTGAGCCCGTAGCTCCCACAAGTATGCCAATTGTTGCTCTCGGTTTTGGCATTTTTCCTTAGTTTTTGAAGATTTTTGCAAGTGGATTCATCAACTCCATAAATTGTAAAATGTCCTATATATATAGTCCACCAAAAAACAATTCCAAACGGCTAGAAAAACGGTAAAAAGAAATCCGGAAAATAGCCGTTGCCGGAAGCCCGAAAAGGAAGAAGAAGAGCAGCAGCCATCCGATCCCACTTCAAGAATGGACGGCTGGATGGACTTCACAGCTTGATCATCTCTAGACCGTCTGATCCGGGCGGACTTGATCTGAACCATTGGATCCAACGCGCTGAACGAACGGCGCTGATTAAACAGCCGTTTGAAATTACTCTCGCCCGTTGGATCTGGGCAGGCTTGATCTGCGCCTTTTTTTTTTTTCCGGTGATAAAATATTATTGATAAAGCAAAAGGTACAAAAGTTTTCCAAGATGCGGTGAGCTAGGAACTACATTTGTCCAATTTTAGCAAGAGAGAGAATTTCTGCACTGAGCAGCTGACTAGAAGGTCGAATTAGATAGAGCTTGGCTATGAACTTTTGTGTGTCCCATAGGAAGTGATCAGGAGTAGCTGCTGAACCTTCATGGATTGCTGAATTCCAGTTTTTCCAGGCCATCCAACAGATAGATGCTGGGATTGAGAAGGCTAAGGAGTTGATAGTTGATTTGTAGGACCACCAGCTGAATATCCGAGGAAGAGTTGGCCACTTTATGTTGATGTCGAGTCGGCGTTCGAACCAAGTCCATGTAGGTTTGGTGATCTTGCAATGCCAGAAAATGTGCTCCAAGGTATCGATCTGGGGGCAGAAAGGGCACTTTGGAGCCAGAGATATGCCAATAGACTGTATTTTAGGTGGTAATGGAAGAGCGTCATTAAGTAATCTCCAAATCAAGATGGAGACTTTTGAAGGAATTTTTTTGTGCCAAATAAGTTTGTTGTGATCATATCGTTTGGGAACCGGGGGGAGAGATGTTGCGCAAAATATACCATAAGCGGTGGCTGTTGAAAAGGATCCTCGGTTGTTGGAGCAGCTTCCAAGCCAAAGACCAAGCCAATTTAGTTGGCTGGCAAGATCAGTTTGACTAGGCTTGAACCGGTAATGAATATGACCAGAACTGGCCGAATCGGAAGAACCGGTCGAGGTGGGCGAATCGGGAAGTCCAGAACCTGCATCTTCCTCCTCGCGAACGAAGAGCAGGTTATTGCAGAAGTTGACCAAGCGACGCCAGCAGTAGGAGTCGCGACCGGTTGCCCGGATATTATCGTCGCGTGTCATATATGCTTGGATGAGGAAGCGAGACCAAGGGGAAACCGTATGAAGCAACCTCCACCAGAGTTTCGCGGTTTGGGATCGAATTTGCGCCCCGAGATTAATAATGCCGATGCCCTGTTGGCTAATAGGCCTCGCAAGCTTGTTCCAGGCCGCCCAGTGATGGCGGGGACCGATGGAGGACTTGTCCCAGAAGAAGTTGGCTAGCAGACTGTTGATGGTGGAAACTGACTTCAAGGGAGGCGACCGGGCGGTGAAGATGTATGCTGACATGGAAGTAAGAACCGAGTTTATGAGTACCTGTCTGCCGGCCATGGAAAGGAATTTGTTCTGCCACGCAGCAATGCGGTGCCGGATTTTATCGATCAATGGGAGAAATTGACGTTCGCGGGGCTTTCCGATGTCGAGCCAGCAGCCGAGGTACCGGACCGGGAGACTAGTCGAGTGGAAGCCAAGGAGACGGAGGGTTCGCTTCTTAGCACCTGTGGATGAATGACGGGCGTGAATTACGGAAGTTTTCCCGCAGTTTAATTCAAGCGAGGAGGCTTGAAGGAAGCTGTGGAGAATTGTTGAAAGATGCCGGAGTGAGTCTTTCTTGCAAGTGGAAAAGATCACCACATCGTCTGCGAACGCCAGGTGGGTGATAGTTTGGCAGTGGATAGGAGTTGAAAATGATTCGATGCTTCTAGAGGCAAAGGCCGCCGAAATGGATCGACTGAGGGTGTCCAGAGCGATACAGAACAGAGCCGGCGAGAGAGGATCTCCCTGACGAACGCCGCAACTTGGTTTGAAGAAACCCTTGGGGTGCCCGTTTACCAGCACCGAGAGCCATGTAGATTGGAGAACATTGAGCACCAATGAGCAGAAGGTCGCGCTGAATCCCCTGTTCCGGAGAACCGCTAGAAGAAATGGCCATCCAATTTTGTCGAATGCGGCTTTGAAGTCTAATTTAAGTATGATATTGTTATGCTTCCGGCGACTGTTTAGGCGGGTGATCATTTCTTTCATTAGCAAGATGTTGTCGGTGATGCTTCGACCTTTAATGAAGGCTGTTTGCTCGGTTGAGATAATTGAAGGCAGGATGATGGCTAGCCGGGATGCCAGAAGTTTGGAGAGGATCTTGCCGACGACGTTGCAAAGGGAGATCGGCCTGAAATCTGCAGGCGAGGAAACGGCCGTGTTCTTAGGAATGAGGCAAATCCAAGCCGAGCCCAGGGCTTTGGGAAGTGCTGAGCCTTCGAGGAATGTATTAGCTACGTCCACTAGATCCGTGGCAAGGAGCGTCCAGAATTGTTTGTAGAATTTGACAGTGAAGCCGTCCGGGCCGGGGGCGCTGGCGTCGGGCATTGAGATGAGAATTGGCCGCAGTTCCTGAGCGTCCGTCGGCCTGGTGAGAGCGTCATTCTGTTCCAGTGAGAGGGATGGTGGGGCGTGCTTAAGAATCTTGTCCATGTCGGGGAAGCAGGCCGCCTGCCCCCTGAAGATGTCTTGAAAATGATTTGTAAGGAGGTTCTCCAGTTCCTCTTCCCCTTCCGTCCATTCGCCATCTGGCCTTTTGAGTTTCTGGATGTGGAGCACATGCCTCTTCGACTTGACTGAGGCGTGGAAGAAACTAGTATTTGCATCTCCCTCCTTCAACCACCGGAGACCCGCTTTCTGGCGCCAGAAGGCTTCTTCGGCGGCCAGACGGTTATGAAGAGAGGTGTTAGCCGAAAGAAGGCGATATGCATTTACCGGATTTGGGTCTTCAGATAAGGCTGCTTCCGCCACCCTCACCTCCTGCTCAGCTAGTTTAGTATTGTTGAAAAGATTTCCGTAGGTATTCCTGTTCCAGCATTTCAGCGATGCTTTGAGTCTTGCCTGTTTACTAATGAACTTGTGGATGCCGTCCCCAGCGATTGGTGCGTTCCAAGAATGGATTACCAGTTCCTCTAGTCCCGGGTGAAGAAGCCAAGCGTTTAAAAAACGGAATGGCATTGGCCCCCCTATGCGAGTGGGCAGAGCTCGGAAGAGAATGGGAACGTGGTCGGAGGTGGTACGCGGGAAGATTTCGACGACGCCGTTCGGCGCAGTGTTATTAAGAAAGTAATCCAGCCTTTTAAGTACAATGTCGCCTCGCCTTTTGCCCTGCCAGGTGTAAGGGCCCCCAATGGTTTGGGGAATGTGGAGATTAGAGATCGTCACAGCTGCGTGGAAGTCACCGGCGTCTTTGCTGCGGAAACGAGCAGCACCTCGTTGATCCTGTTCCATCATAGTGACGTTGAAGTCACCACAGATGCACCAGGGGGAGTCGCCTATCATCTCACATGAGTCAGAAAGAAAATTCCACAAAGGCCGACGAAGGCTACGACAATGCTTACCGTAAACCGCCGAGAGCCAAACTATCGGATTTTCACCGTGAATGAAGACTTGAACTGTCAACGCTTGTTCGGAGAGGCGAACTGGTCTAACCCGGCAATTTGCGGACCATAATATCCAAATCTTTCCATTTGATGAGCTGAATCCTTCCTGCATTTCCAATTTGGAACAGAGGAGAGGAATGCTGTCTTCATCGAGGAATGGTTCAATTAGTACAAGGACATCAATGTGGTGGGAGCGGATGAGTTGTCGGAGGCGGCCCGAAGAAGCTTTGCTGGCGGCCCCGCGGATGTTCCATGAGAGTATATTAATCATTGGGGGTGGAAGGCGGTTTAGAGCCCGACGCGCTTCTGGTACAAGGAGGGGAGATCGGGACTTGACCTCGGTTTTTTGCCCTGCGGGTTTTGAGTTTCAGAGGAGCCAGCGGAGGAAAGTCCATCGACGTTGCATTGGTTTTTCCGACGTCCATTGTCGCCTCAGACTGTTTAGGGAGCTCGAGTATGCCACAGTTTATTTGATTCGCCGGAGTCGTCTGTAGTTTCTCCTTCCCGGAATTCTGCGTTGTCGGAGTAGTCTCACTTAAAAAAGCATAAGCCGAGGCTGTTTCAGCTGTTGGGGATTGAGGCGGGATCAATTCATTTGTTGAGATTGCATCGGCAATAAAAGTTTCCTGGGAGGATGGGGAGGGAGTGAGAATCGGGTAAGGACCTCGGTTTTGGTCCAGCTGGGTTTGTATTTCCTGTAAATTGCTTTCCATTTCACCAATAGCCAAATTAGGCTTAAGTACCTTCCTGGGGGATAAGATCACCCCATGCTTACGGGTTGGAGTCGAAATATTTTGCCTCTCTGACTCAACCAAGTGGGCCCACCTTGGGACAGTCTGGCAGTCAACCATAATCGAAGCAGGGGATGGCTGGGCCGCCAAACCACCTAGTCTTGGAGAGAATCCCGTGGGTCTGGCCGAAATCGGGGAGAAAGATTTGGCAGGCGATTTTGGAGACGAACATTCCCCTTTTTCCAGCATCCGTACGCGCGGCGTAGAGCAGGCCGACCGCGGCGAGGGCGCTTTCGGCGTTTTTCCTTTCTCCGTTGGTACTTGAATAGTATTTGCCGTGTGGTTCCTTCAACCCTCCCTGCCGTGCCCAATAATCAAGGACAGTACAGTGGCTTGTTATCGTAGGAGACGCTCTGCCAGTACCCACCAGACACCACGCCTGTCTGTGCCGAGATTCGTATCCTGCTGGGGTGTTCTTTGGTAAGATCCAGCTCTACGCAGACCTTTGCGATGTGTGGCCGGGAGACCGCCGCCGTTGCCGTGTCAATCTTGAGCGGGGTCCCAATGGCGGCCGCCATTGAGAACAGAATGGATTTATCGAATAAGTGTAAAGGGAGATTGTTGAAAGAGATCCAAACTGGCACTATTGTAGGTTCGGCATCAAAGCGAAAGTCCGGCAACCACTTAAGCAGCCGCATCAGGAACTCCTGGATGTACCAGACCGTGCGCAACCAACAGAAAAGATAATCTTCCTCATTTATGAACCGCAGCAGTACATGACGTGAGTTCAGAAGTCCAACTGAGACTGCTCCGCGAAAGCCCGCCTTGGCTAACGACGAGCGAATGACGTCAAGAGTAGGGCGGCCGTGGGAGAACTTACCCACCAGCGCGAGTTTTAAAGGTTCGGCCAACCTGGAAACCTCATCAGGCGAGACTGTTATTTTCGGCTCTCCGTTAAACCACGTAACACGCCGGGGCTTGCATGGCGAAGGACGAGCTCCTCCGCCCAATACCTCTGCGAAGGATCTATTGACAGTCCCCATTAGAATGACATTTTACCTTGTCCGGGCAAGGCCGGAGGCGGGACTGACCGGCGATATCGCCGCCGTCTTCACGATTCGCGGTCGATCTTTGACTTCGGCTCTCCGGTCGATCCTTGTCTTCTACCTTAGGATGAGAGATGACAGGAAACATTCGGCTTTCGATCTGCGCCTTTGGATCCTGTCGAAGTTATAAGGTGGGATTTTTAGTCCCACACTGCAGAATGAAATTTGGCACACCGCTTTATAATAAATTTGCGCCGTTTAACCTGCGAGCCACTTTGGGGCTGGCTCCCCCCTTCCTTGACCGGGATTTCATCACCCGGTTCAGGTTGACTTAGCCATGCACTGTTCTTTGACCGTAGACCGCGCTGAAGTTAGACTTAGCCGAGCTCCTCTCGGCAGGCTTGGCTTAGCCAGGCACTGTTCTGTTGACCGTTGACCAGCGCTAGCCGAGCTGCTCTCGGCGGTCTTTGGGCGGGCTTTGCTCGCCCCTTTCGGGTCAACCAAATTTTTATTTTTCTTTTTTTTATTTCTAAAAGGCCTGGACGGGCTGTTTTGGCGCCGAGTCGACCCGCCCATGCTACAGTGCTTTTTCCCGAGACTTTTGCTGTTTTAGGGTATTTTTGACGAATTTTTTAGCCACAAATTTGAATATAAGTGTATAAAAATAATTTTATATTCTTATAGTATTATAAGTTAATTAAGTGGCTATGAAAAGAAATTCGTAAAAAATGATTCCAAAATAATATTAAAAAATCAAATACCCATGTCTATACATTTTGTCAAATATGCTTGGCCCAAAAATGAAAATTCATTATTAAATAATTTTATAATATTTTTAAATGTTAATACTACTAGTGTGCCTCATAATCTCAAAGTTTTGACATATCAAATTCAAGAGAAATAAAAAGAAATTTAATTATAAAAAATCTTGCGCATGTCTCAAAAATTCCTTGAAGTATGCCATGACCTCAAGGCCCTTAGAGACCATTATTTTAGACATCTAAAATACATGGCTTGATTTAATTAATTATTAACAATTTTACTTAAAAAACAAGCTTTCAGTAATAAATAGCTTGGTTTTGTAATTATCACATCAATGGGTACAACAGAAACAACACCCGTAGATTTCAACATTGCCCATGAGTGATTCTCTTGTGCGCGAATAGTCTTCTTGTAGTGCGAAATTTGTGAAATTTTTTATTTTAATAAAGTCATATGTTTTTTATGAAAATTAAAATATTATGTATTTTATAAAAAAATATTATATCCAAATTTTTATATTAAAAGATAAGAATAATAAAGACAATCTTCTTTTTTTTTGCTTATCTCACTGTTCTAATGCTTCAACCTTCTCTGTTGCAACTCTTGTCGAGGGCTGACGACAATAGTATGTCACAAATAGATTATATTATTTTTTGAAATAGAGTGCTTTGATTCGACTCTGATGGTAGGAGTAAAGAAAAACATAGTTGAAGAGTAAGCTACAAACAAGAATAGGGAAATTGAGGGGGCTTCAATTGAGGTGATTATGTCAGCTATTTCACCATGAATCTTGGAGGTATAGGTAACTCTATTAATCTAACAAATACAAGTGCTAATTGAGATAATGTTAAAATACAAATATCTTTTTTATGATATATCTGAAAGACATTTTGTTAAAAAAATACGTTTAATTATTGGAATTATGGATTAAGTAGTAACCTAAGATATCTTAAAGATAAAGATGAAAATGACATCAATTTTATCTTTTTGATACACTGGAATTGACAGCATCATTTCAAGGTAAACATTATAATTGATTTATCAATTTATGATGGTACAATGGATGCAAAAAGCATTAGATACTTAGTTGGAATAACTAGAGACATTTTGCTGTGTGACTATTCACCAACTGATAAAGCGATGCAAGCTCAATTAAAAATGACGAGTCATTCGTTAGCCAGGTATAATGCTTATAGACAAAAAATGGAGAAAGTGGATAGTCTACAAGACCAATAAGGACGAGCAGTAATATACTTCAAATTTTTGACAACAAACCATGAGTTCGAGAGTATCAATTGATGAGAAGCAAACATTATCAAAGTATATTGCAAGTTTGTATTTTCTCTATTCAATCTTTATAACAATTAAGTATATTTGCAATGGTTATTGCAAAGAATAATAAATGTAAAGGAACAACCAAATAAGCAAAATACTAGAAAACATGAATATCAACTCGAACATTAGCGACAAATAGAGGAATATTTTTCAGCAAAATGTATTATGGTCACAACTAACAACACTCATACTAATGGGAAACGAAACTATTGCAATCCTATAAGATAGGATATATGATAAAAATATTGGAAATTGCATCATACACTATTTTAAAAAAAATTCAAGAAGACAAAATACTTATAACAGTTGAGACTTAAAAGGATACTTGAAACTCATGTACACGTTGATGCAAACTTATCTTTTATGGTGAGTTCAATAAACATCCCTCATGAAGCGAAACTAAGAGAAGAAGTTTTCATTATTTGAATTCAAGTGAAGAAAGAGCTTATGAGCTCTATTATTGACATTAAAAACAAGGCAAGCATAATATTAAGAAGTATTGTGAAGAGATTAAACATTGAGAGTACACTACATCCAAAATTTTTTTTTGAGATGGATTTATAAAGACTTGAAGGTGTGAGTTAAAAACCAATGAAAGGTGAAATTTATCATTGCTAAGGAATATGTTGATTGTGTTATTTTTGAAGTGTACCTCTAAATGTTTTTCCAAATTATATTATGCAATTCATACTTTTGGAATCAAGATATTTACTATTAACAAGTACAATGATATCAATTTATGAAGGTTGAACAATATTTCCTTTTGATATGAGATGAAGAAGTATTGATAAAAGACGTTTATGTTAACCAAGTAAAAAAGCTAGTGAAGACTTGCTAAAGTCAAGTGTTGTTAGTAATAAATTTAAAAAAACTATTTGATGGGCATGATAGACTTCTCAATCTTCTAAAAAATATAATAAAACTAGATTTTATAAAGAATTATTTCAGAAAAGAAGATTCGATGGATCTCAAATCACAAAAAGAAGAGACTTATGATTATAAGCATAATTATAGGTTCATTAAATTAAAAATATTAGGAATAAATTAAGAGATACGACAAAACAATTAAATCTTCATACCAGTACCATGCAACAAGGATCGTGCGTTCGACCGCTTGCGGAGGTTCGCTGTAGGTGTGTTGGAGCATCTGCTACAATGTGCATGTCACGCACATTCAAGGAGCTATAAGCACCACACAAGAAGGCATGACGTGCTGGACACCCATATGTGCGACCGTTTGGGCATGTTGCACATTATCCATGCATGCAGTTGGTGAATCTATCACATCAATGCGGTCCCAACAAGTTGCTTGCACATGTAGCTACTAAGAGCCACGAACAGACTAACACATGAATGCATAGTGCACTGTCCTGCGTGCAGATCCAACAGTGCTTGGCTAGGGCTACAGCCAGCCTAACTTGCTCAAACCCTAACATATATTTCACCATTCTTCTTGTGCTTTACTGCATGCCATAAACTGCCTGTCATTGTCACTTTGTGGTTTGTATATTGTGACAATTCTATTAAGGAAGAAGGTAAGACTTCCAATACGGAACCACCTTATCCTAGCGTAGTAGTTTGCAGTGCTAAAAATTCCAAAAAAGATTACACTTTGGCGTCCTTAAATGTCGCATGCATAGGCTGTCTCTTGGCACCCACAGACAAGCTACTGCACACATGCATCTCTAGCAGCGCTTGGCTAAGGTTGCAATCCAACATGCTCAAGCCCTAGCACGAATTGCACCATCCATCTTTCACTTTGTTGCAAGTAGTATAGCATCCCACAGTGCCACTTACGGATAGTATATTGTAACAATTTTGTCAAGAAAGAAGGCAAGATTACCAATAAGAAATCGCCTTATCCATGTGCCAGCAGCTCACAGCACTAAAAATCTCGAAAAAAAGTTAACACTTTGTTTACTAAAATATATGTTTTTATGAAATTTAAAATATTATGTATTTTGTAAGAATGATGAATGAAGTTATTCAAAACTTCATGAATTCATCTCATTGAAAGGAAACTTCTTAAAAAATTTCATCTCCTTGTGGCAAAAACTCTCTTTTCATTCATTTTATTCTTAGTTCCTCAACATTCACATACTTTAACGTCCACAGTTGCGACTCTAAAAAGAATGTCTGCTATGAGAGTTTGGGCCAAGAATACCTTGTAGATAAATGAGTCATATAACATAAGATCAACCTATATCACATGTTTCCTTATTAAACAATATGTTCACTAATGTAGAATGGGGAGATTAAAATGCATGTTAATGAATGGCTTGAGAACGAAGCTTTTAAGTAAACCTTTTAACTGTGTGATCCTCCATAGTGATATTATCATAAAAATATGATAGTTAAAGGATATATATTGATTATTAAACACTCGCTAAAAATATAAAAAGTGAATTGTTTATTAAGAATTGATAACTTATTGGGTTAACTACATTATGCTAACATGTTCTCAAAATTTGATCTAAAATTCAATGTGGTTTAACAAGAGGGTGATAAATTGTTAGGAATAAAAAGTTTGGTTTCTTATAAAAATATTTAAATATATAATTTAAAAATATTTTTAAAAGGTTGAACAAATTTCTAAAAATCAATAATAATTAATAATATGTACTAATCATTTTTAAGTGGTCAGGCTTAAAACTAAGCCTATGCCTGATTTTGACAAAAATTAGGCAAAAAACGAACACTCAATATAAGTCTTTCATGAAAAGATAGATATGTTAAACTCTCACAATAAGTAAACAAATGAGACATGCTAATATGACTTTATAACGAAATCAATGAGATAGGCTACAATAACCATACAACGAAATGATAATAAAAGAAAAACATTTGATGATATAAAATCAAAATTAATATTTTGATGAAATTATTAAAGAGGCACGAGTGTCTTGATTAAAAGAATTAAAAAAAAGAGAAAATTAATAACTTAGCTGATTTGAGAAGAATTAAAATTTTAGGAGTTTAATTTTAAATAACTAGTCATTTTAATCTTCGAATATAGATAATAATCACTACAAAAGAGTAGTGTTCTATTGGAAGACATTCATCGAATCTTGTTGAAACATCAATTTGAGCCATGAATTTTTCTCGATATTTTTTCTCAAAAGAAAGCGACATTGCTCTGATATTAATTGAAGTGTGGTTCAGCAAGAGGGTGAATTGTTAGGAATAAAAGTTTTGATTACTTACAAATATATTTAATTTTATAATTTAAAATATTTTTAAAAGGTTATATAAATCTTTAAAATAAATTTGTGTAAAATTTAATATTATTTTAAAACATATTAATTTT
This sequence comes from Vanilla planifolia, assembly GCA_023846275.1. Classification (NCBI taxonomy): domain Eukaryota; kingdom Viridiplantae; phylum Streptophyta; class Magnoliopsida; order Asparagales; family Orchidaceae; genus Vanilla; species Vanilla planifolia. The sequence continues at coordinate 5,224,850 of CM043877.1, forward strand.
CATGAAAATTATGTTATAGAAAATCAACAAAATGACAATAAAAGAGCTATAATAGCCTTACAACGAAATCAACGAGACATGTTACAACGGTCTTACAACAAAATGACAATAGAAGAAAAACATTTGGTAAGATAAAATTGAAATTAATATGAACATAATCTTATGGTTGATAAAATAATTAAAGTAGCAAAAGTATCTTAGTTGATTTGAGAATAAATAGAATTTCAAGAGTTTGATGACTGAAGGACATAACAGTGTATGGAAGCGATGATAGGAATAAATTGCTAATAGTTTGAATGTTTTGACTTAAAACTTTTCTTTAGATTGTATAAAAATTCATCATTATTTTTTATACATAAAATCTCTTATTAATTAACATTTTCTAATGGTTAAAAGCATTACCAAATGAGTGAATTAGTTATCATAACTTCCATCATTTGTATGTTATTTTAATTAAAAAATAATTTTTAATTAAAAGTCATAGTGGCTTGAAATACGGCTAAAATAGTCATCGCATAGGAGCCGTTTTATCGGAATGCTTCTGGACTATTCGATCTCAAAAACCGCACGATCAGATGGATGCAATTCGCTTAGCGCAGTTTAAAAAATAGATTTGATCAGAACCGTTAGAGTTAGATCATAACCGTGATTGGACAGCTGGATTTAAATCTTGCTCGCAAAATAGATGAGGACCGTGTGATCGCCAAATTGTACGGTTGTGTGGAGGATATTATTGAGCTTTATGAGAAGGTGGAGGAGATCAAGATCATTTGATCGCAAAATTGCACGATCGAACGGCTCTGGTTAGTCTCGCAAATTGTAAACACATTGTGCAAAAATAGGGTGAAGTTTTAGTGTAACATTGCAAAAGTTAGTTAAGTAATTGTGATTTTAAAGTTTTGCGTGATCGCATAAGGCAACCTATTCGAGGTTTGCTGCCTTTTGGTTTTCTCGGGAAGTGATTTCCCATGAGACAAGTGATGTATTATACATAACTTATGGATGTGGGATTGACGACCCGATCCAAAACACGATAGATCATTTTGGATTGATTTTTAAGACCTATGTATAGTACTAAACAGATTCAGGTTTAACTGCCTTAACCCAATAAGGTATTGTAGTGAAGTCGTTTACTTTATTGAACCAGTTTAGGTGTAATTATGCTCTATTGAATGAGTTAGGGTTTTTTTATTATTAAAAGTTTTACTAATTAATTAATATAGTATAACATATTATTAAAGTAAAATAATGATCAAGATAATAAAGAAAGATGGATAAAAATATTGAAAATCTAAATATTGGTTTAAAATGAATTTTTATTTAATTTATTTACTTTGTAATAACTATTTTAATCAAGTTTAATATTTTAATTAAAATAAAGTTAAAATATCTAAAAGTAAATTTAAAATATATCTCTCGGTAATTTGCTACTTGAACTAAGATAATATTTATGATATTTGACATTTTCTCATCTTTATGACTATCGACTACTTAAAATTTATAAATTTGCTTAGAGAAATTCATTAAGAATACTTAGGATTTATTATCATCAAACAAAACATTATGATTGTAGGTGAATAATACAACAATTGATTAATGATTCTACATGAAGAGGGCACTTGGAAATCCATACTCAAAGGCAAGAATTATACAAGTGATTAGTGTCATTTAGATTTGTTAACTAGCATAGATCTTTATAAGCTAATGAACCATATTTTAAGACTGTGTTCAGGATTTTATAATAACATGTCTTCATTATTTGCTCACTTATATCTTGAATTTAGAATAATATCTTAAATAAAGTTTACAATAATTAAAAATAATTAATAATTTTGACAAAAATATTATTATATATAAAGGTATAATTATCTCTTATAATTTTTTAAATATTTTTGTTTTTTTCTTTTTTCTTGAAATTATGAAAAGATAACTCATCTGATCAAGGATTTGTAATTAACAATTAAAGAAATAAGTGACAACTCGAACTCCTTAATTTTGTAAAAATCTAAAGTAAAAAATGGTATAAAAATTTTGAAAATTTATTATAAATGATCTTAAAATTTAGAAGAGAAATAATCAATGATGAAACTTATATGTTCTAGTGGTCATCAGACTATGGAATGTGATTAAAACTCAAACTTTTATAAACTTGATCAATTCAATAAGAGAATAGGGTTCAACATAAGACCCATTAAAAAGTCTAGCTCAACAAATATCAAATAAGACTTGTGGAACATACTTATAAAAATAATTTATGTTATTTATCCATTGTTATATTATCTCGTTTTATCAATATTGTCCTACTATTGTGGGTGTTATGTCCTAATAATTGCTCTTAATTGTTTAGCAGACACAAGTTAATGATTTTGTTTGACAAAAATATTTTTTTTCTCGATTTATAAAAATAAAGTTTTTTTTTTTGTGTTTTTATTAGAATAATTATTGCTGCTTTGTTTTTTTTTTTTTAATTGCATTGCAACGAAGGAGAGCCGAAGAGTAACCTATCCCGTATAGTGCTGGCCACGTGGCTTATCGTCGTCCTCATCTTAAACTCTGCCTTCACCTCCACCCTGACGTCCATGCTCACCGTTTCCCAGCTCCGCCCCTCCATCGACGACATAGACTCCCTCAAGAACTCGGGCGCCTCCGTGGGCTGCAACGGAAACTCCTTCATCGTCGCCTACGTCATCGACGTGCTTGGCTTCCACGCCTCCAAGGTCGTTCCCATCAGCTCCGTCGCCGAGTACAGGAGCGCCTTCTCCTCCGGCCGCATAGCGGCCGCCTTCTTTGTGGAGCCCCACGCCAAGGCCTTCCTCACCCTCCACTGCAGGGGATTCGCCATCTCGGGCGAGGCCTACAAGCTTGGAGGATTCGGCTTCGTCTTCCCCAAGGACAGTCCCCTGGCACTCGACGTATCGACGGCCATACTTCGAGCCAACGAGCGGGGGGATATCGACAGGTTGGAAAGGTCTCTCTTGGCTTCCTCCAAATGCGTCGGTGTGGAGAACGACGATGACCACGGTGGCGGAAGTATGGATCCGGCGGCGTTCAGGATGCTTTTTTTTGTTCTTGGCGGAGTAGCTTCGGCTGCTCTGTTCATCTCATGGGTCTCCTCGACAAGAAAAGATTTTTTTTGCAGGCTAATCCTAAAGAAACAGAAGTAGACAAATTTGGTCTACCCTGTTTGTCGTTTCAATCAATCCAATCACACATGTCAAATCTTCCGAAACGTAAAAGAAAAGAAGTACTACAAATAAACACAGGTAAAGAGAAATGGAATAAAACATAGAGACGAAAGAGAGAAGGGAACAAAGGCAGGGGAGCACAAAGGGATCACATTTAGAAACAGGGGAATAGATCGCACCGCTTGGAAAGGTAGACCGTGCAATCATCCTTCGGGACAATTGTTGGAACGTACGCGATGTCATCGCAACCGTCCGTTCGATGCCGGCTGAAGTCGAACAGGGACACGAACATAGCAACGAATAGCACGAGGTGGTTGATGGCGTACCTCTGGCCCAAGCATTGGTGTGGACCGGCTCCGAACGCCAGGAAATGGCGCTTGTAAACCCGGTCTTCCTGCCGCTCCTCCGAGAACCGGTCTGGGTCGAACCGCTCTGGGTCAGGAAAGCCCTGGAACGATGACTCGTAGGTCGACGGGAACACGATCGCACCCTTGGGGATTGTGTAGCACTCGGTCAACGGGAAGTCCTTGCCCGCGATGTGTGGGACCAATGTCGCCGGCGGACGGAAGCGGAGCACCTCGCGTACGACGGCCTCGGTGTACTTCATTTCCCTCACCTTCTCCGCCGCGATGGGCTCGCCGGACTCCGGCGACCATAGAGATGCTACCTCGGCGCGCACCCGCGCGAGGACCTTCGGATGCGAATCGAGTAATGCGACCGCCCAAAGCAGCGACGACGTGGAAGCGTCCTGCGCTGCGAACAGGAAGTCGAAGAGGTGGCCGCCGATCTCGAGATCCGGCGTCTCGGCGGGTTCGTGGAGGGCGTCCTGCATCCAGAAATCGACCAGACAGCTGGGCTCCTCGCCGGCGCGGATTCTCTGCTTGCTCTGCGAGACGCATCGGGTGAGCGTCTCGACCAGGCGTCCGACGGCAAAGCGCGCGCGGCGGAAGGCAAAGCCAGGGAGGTCGAAGGGGATCGCCATGAGGCCGACGTTGAAGAGATTGTAGTCGCGATTGAACTGCCAGCGAGCATCCGGGGTAAGGTAAGGGCCTGCAAAGACGGTCTGCGAGGTCTCGAGGTTGAGGTCGCGGCAGAGGAGGCGGAGAGGAACTGAGCCTGCCCGTGCGAGCTCAAGCCATTTCACGAAATGCCGCAGAATGACTTTCTGTTGGATGAGAAGGTAGGTAGAGAGCGCGCGGTGGGTGAAGTTGGGGGCGATGCGGCGACGGAGGTCCTTGTGCTCGGGCTCAAACATGTAGATGAGGTTGTGGTCGCCGAAGAGCTTCTTGCCGAAAGGGTGGCCGATGAGGTGGAAGGCGTCCGAGCGGACGTTGGAAAAGATCATGTGGGAGAGATCCGTGTTGCGAATGAAGACGATGAAGCGGCCAACAAGGTAGTTCGCTGAGAAGCCGAGGCCTGAAGACTTGGCCATGGCCGCCTGTTCGGCCCAGAAGCGGGTCGGGTTGGCTATCATATGGATGGCACTGCCAAGAAAGGGGACGATGAAGGTTGGACCCGGGAGGGGTCCCTTCTTCTTCAGATAGGAAAGCTGTTCAAGGAGAACGAGGACGGCGACGAAGCAGAGGAGATAAGGGCATGCTGCCACGATGCCTTTCCATAGCATATCGCTCTTGACTTCCAAACCAAGAGCCATGGTTGTTTCGTCTTCAACCTCGAGTGCCCGTAGCTCAATAAAATATATATATATATATATATACGGAGAGAGAGAGAGAGAGAGAGAGAGAGAGGGCGGGGGTGGGGGAGAGAGCTCTATTAATATTCAAAAATGAAAAGCGCATTGGAGATGACGACGGGAAAAGATAATCGAAGGAAGAACAGAGGAAAGTGATTGCCTCTCTCTCTCTCTCTCTCTCTCTCTCTCGTCTCTTAAACGCGCTCTACGAGCTTCAAATTGGAATGGCGGTTCTAAGGCAGGAAGGAAAGTCGGAATTTTGAACAAAAATCTTCCCTAAAGTGGTCATCGAAAGGGAAAGCTCGGTGAGGACACATCCTAAAAAGGAAGGAAGACGGCGGCGGCGGCCAGTGGCGGGGATTGGACCTGCACCATTTCTACAAATAAAGTATTAAAGTAATTAAATATTAAAACAGAGTGTTTTTATTGCATTATTTTATTAATATTTTTTAAGTGTAAAGCAAATTATGAAAATATTTGTATAATTTAATATTAAAATCATACCAACGGGGTTTGTAGCGAATCTCTTCTCGGAGATTTTTTGTATTTCGTACTCCTCCCTTGAAAGTTGTTCGGTTATTTTTCCAAATTTTCTTTTTTTTAATAAAGTATAATCTGTGTTTGTTTCAACATATTATGATATATATATAATTTAAAAATAATTTAATAAAAAAGAGATGATTTCTTAGTTTTCAAATAATATTAAAAATATTTTTCAATCATCTCAAAATGTCAATTATTTAAATAATCAATTAATGACATCATATTTCTTCAAAATATAATTTTTGTTATCAATAATTGGTGTAATAGCATATTTCAAACTTATTTTTAAGTAATCCATTTCATATTTAGCAATAATAACAAATATATTTAGAATTTCTCATCGAAATTATATTTAAATTTTATAGTGTTGTTTGAAAGCATGTTTTCATGTAAGTGATGGCTCTTATAGCACAATTTTTATCTTAATTTTAACAATTTAATTTATATTATTTATATATCTAAAGATTAAAAGATAAATTTAAGTTTTATATAATAAATTCTTTTTTATTATGTTTAAATATAATTTATCAAATATTGTTATATTTTGATGATATGTTCTCAATTTATAAATTATTTATATTTTACTTCACTATATTCTTACCACTATCATTTAAATAAAAAAAATCTTATTGTGATATTATTTTATTGCCAAGTTAACATATACTCATTTTTGCCAAATGTATCAAGATATATAGCCAATGTATTTTATTTAAATTATAGTGATAGAATTTTTATTGTCATTTGCTTTGGCCTTATGTGTCTGTTTTTATATCATATGCTTAGTGTTAGTTGTAGATACAAAATTAGTATCTTGATGATGGTATTATCTTGAGATATAACATTAAAGTTATTTAGGTAATGTATCATACGCACACACACACACACACATGCACAAATATAGGTTATGAAATACTGTCATATTTCAAATTTTGATATGAATGAAATCTAGATCTAAGAAGGTATTTTTTGAAAAGATCATAACAATCATAATGTATATGTGACTCTTAAAAAAATTAAAAATAAATATTAAATACTATATAATCTAATATAATGAATTTAATGTATTAATTTCATTAAAATTGGGTACAATACTATACAAAAATAAAAATATAGAGTTGGTTCAAGAATATTGGATTTATTCAAGTAATTAAAGGATATAATAAATTATTTTAGAAAATATAAAGGTATCGAGAGGGAAAAAGGGACCCTAAGATCTAAGCTTTCATTGGGTGAGAATAGAAGAAAAAGGATAACTTACACATGAAAGGATTGAGAAAAGATGTTTCATCCAAACAAGATAGTGTGAGAAATTTTAAGTTTAAAGCAAGGAGAATTTTCTTTTATTTATAATTCAATTTTTAATGAAATAGCTCATAGATTCACCTTTATGCATGTTTTCATGTAGCATCTCAAAATGTAATAAAAATAATATTTTTATTTTTTTATATATTTTTAATTTTTAGGTATTTATTTAATTTTATAATAAAATTATATATCACCAAAAAAAGAGAAAAATCATTTCAAATGATTGAGATGGGATAAAAAATTAAGTATATCAATTATTACAAGCTCAATGATATTAGGCTTAAAGAAATTAGAAGAGTTTTATAAACAATTAATCATAATATTGGATATTTATGTGATTAATAATCAATTTCGTTATAATCCTTAAGATGTCTAAAAAATATTAAAAATATGTAATGTACTTAAAATATTATGAAAATCGACCAAGACCAAATTCTTAAAAAAGTTCGATATAATAATTTTCTTGATATGAAAAATAAGAGAAAAGATCACAAAATCAAAGGCCAAACTATCTTCATAAAAAATAATAAAAATATTATTATATACTTTTTATATTTAAAAAATTATTTAAGATGTGTTGCAAAGAGGAATGAATTCTAGTCAATTTTTTGTGGTGCTTTAATTAAAATAACCTTCAAGAAGCCAAGTATATAAAGCCTCATTAGTAGTTTGGTTAGAGTTTAGAAACCTTAGCAATGAGAAAGATCAAGGAGATCCAAAAACCAAGAGAAGACAAGGACAAGAGGCAAGCCATGAGTAAGGAAAAGAAAGAGAAACCACAAGCTTGAAGCAAGAAGAAGAGAAAAAAAAATCCTTGGAGTTGTCATTTACACATCTTAAAGGTTAGATGAACCTTGAGACTATAAAATTAAAGGTAGACAAATTTCAAGAAAAATGGGCTATTTTGCTAAAGCTTGCACGTGATGACATTTGGGAATGATCAAGCTATACTTTGTTAAGTTTCCTTCTTACAAAACCTAATCTAAGAAGAAGAGATGATAAAATCATGTCATGTTGTTGATTATTCTTATTAATAGAATGCTTAAGATATTGTTCTTTTATTCTTTATTTAGAGATTTAATTTTATATTTATAGACCATGATTCCATACCTAAGTCATGTTGTTAAGGTTTTCATTATTTATTATGTGCTTAAGTGAATATTCCATATGCTGTAATGATATTGTTTGAAATTTGAGAAAATTAGCTTAGTTAATATTTAATATTATCCATACCTAACACTCATACCTTTCGACGTAATTATTTTTATGCAAGTTTGCTAATGTAGATATGAAACTCAAGATATTATTGAATAATTCATGCTTAAGTGAAATCTTCATTTGATATAGTTTTGTCATGTTTGAGAGGAATCCTTGAACATGAGACATGAAGTTGTTTTATTTTTATGTTAAAATGGAATAAATCATAATGTTATGATAATGTCATATTCTAGCTCAAATTGACATGATTAATTATGTGTTATGATGCTTAGAGCTCATATTTTGGATTTGATGATTTAAGTTTACATTTAGAAAACTCATGATTTCATAGAACACTGTCATCAATTTGGTTGCTTGTTTTAATCCATGTTAAGATGATCCTTCAAGGTTGGGATGATAAATTGCAATTATGATTAAATGGAGAAAATTAAATCTATCAAACAATATTGTATTTTGATGCTAAACCAAAATTGAATTATACTTTTATGATAAAAGTTTCATTATGTTGATTTATAATTACTTCCATATTAAACAATGACATGATGAATTGATACCTTTCAAAAACCTAGAATGCTAAGGAAAAGATAAACTTAATCCTTAAGCAAGTAAATTCCAAGGTTATGTCATGAACCCTTAAGAAGTAATTAGCATTTGTAATCAAACCTAGTAATAATTCTTATGGCCAAAATTTGTGTAATATATCAGGTTTCCTAAATAGCTTGGTTTCATGGCTTGGTTAAGGACATGCGAGACATGATTGAGACTTTAAGAGGGTATAGATGGCTTATATGATCTCTAGAGCTCTCAATTTCTTGGTGAGAAGTAGGAGAGGCTTAGTTTGGACCTTAAAAGAAGGCCAAGTTGGGTGAAAATTTTAGTTAGGCTAACACAATTGGTCAGGAGTTGGTTATGAATTAGTGAGTTGAGTTAGCCTAAGTAGAACAATGTAACTTAATCATAACTGCCATGAGATATCTAACGAAGATAGATGGTGTTTGGACATGTGTTAATTAGGGTTAGTAGATGATATTCTTCGCCATGCATGATTAAAGTTAGGTGATGATGGTCTTCGCTATGCTTAATTTATGTTAAGGATGATGATCATGATTATACATGATTGAACTTTGAGGATGATGCTTTGGCCACTCATATTTTTTAAGGATAAGGAGTTGAATAATTCTAAAATGGGTATTTCAATCCTATCTTTATATGTTTTATATAAGAGGATTAGATTTTAATACATGATAAAGCTATGCTCAAGTGAATAGCTAGGTTAACTTTGGTTATGCTTGGATGTTAATTGTAGCTTTTGACAAAATCTTAAGACTTAATGGTTAAGGTAGATGAAATAACTCTTAAATAAATTATGAACATATTTAATATCTACTTATAAATTGAATCCAATGGTGAACTTTTATGTCCTTAGTAAATTCTCTTAAAAGGGTTAGCTAAACTCTATATATCCTAAATAATACATTTAGGATTTATATGAAACCATAAGATACCTTAGATAAGTTATTCCAATATAGCTTGGTTTTATGGCTTGGTTAAAACCATTTGAGGTATAATTGAGACCTTAAGAGGGCCTAGATGACTTTTATAATTTGTAGAGCTCTCAAGTTCTAGGTAATAAACTTGAAAGGCTCAGTTTGGACCTTAGAAGAAGGCTAAGTTGGAATCTTAGCTAACGCAATTGGTTGGGAGTTGGTTATGAGTGAGTGGGTTGAGATTAACTAAGGTAAAATAATGTAACTTGATCATAATTGTAATGTGATATCTAAAGATGATAAATAATGTTTTGCCTTGTGTGAATTAGGATTAGTAGATGAATGATTAGAGTTAGATGATGATAATCTTAACAATACTTGATTTATGTTTAAGATGATGATCATGACTATACATGATTGAACTTGAAGGATGATTTTTTCACTCATATTTTCTAAGGATAAGAAGTTGAATAAATCTAAAAATTGATATTTTAATCTTATCTTTATATGCTTGATGTAAGAGGATTGGATTCTAGTAGATGATGAAGCTATGCTCAAGTGAAGAGTTATGTTAACATTGATTATGCTTGGATGTTAGTTGTGGCTTTTGAAAAAATCTTAGAACTTAGTGATTAGAGATGAATTAACTCTTAAACAAATTGTAGGCTTAGTTAATATCTACTTGTAAATTGAATCCAAGGGTGAGCTTTTATGGCCTAGTAATTCTTTTGAAAGATAGCTAAACCCTAGGTTACCTAGATGAGACATTTAGGGTTTAAATGAAATTATAAGATACCTTAGATAAGATATTTAGGATTAAGATGAAACCCTATGGTATTCGAGATAAGACATTTAGATTTTTAAGGAAACATTATGATACCTAATGAATCATTTAAGATTTTTAAACTATAGGGTATCCTAGATAAGAAAATAGGATTAAATCGAGAACATAAGAGCTTGCCTTACATAAGGCCTTAAAATTACTAAGACTCTTGGTTTAATCTTGGATGAAGGATAGTTGAGATAGAGATCTTAGTTTTAAACTTTGGAGTGAGCTTGGCCCTACTAAGGCTGGTTGTTCACTAGCATGTTGGCTAACTTGCATAATTTGGACTATTTTAATAAGATAATGAGTATCCTTATTTATGCTCTTAGGCCATGGGTTGGTCATCCTAGATAGTGATATGGGAGTATATATGACTTTGAAGAGTCCTTTAGGAAGCAAAATTTTGTCTATGAGACATAAGAGTCATTAGTAAAATTTATGTAAGAAAATTTTTAGAGTGTTGGATAAGCAAAATCTTATTCCAATAAGGCAATTAAGGGTTGGTAGTAGACTGTAGAGACTTTAGAAATAGTTTTCTCTTATAATGCTAGTGTTAGTATTCTTTTTTATTCTTAAACCTCATATTCATTTATTTTGAATCTATATAAGAGAGAATTAATGGTATTTAAGACTAGTTATAATCACCATTGATGGTGAGATTATCATTTTGTGAGGGAATCCTACATAGATTAATAGTTCTATGAAATAATTAATAAAAGAAAGGTGTTACTTGTAAGGTTAAGGGTGAGGTTCAATACAAGTGTCCAGAGTTAACTATCAAATTTTGAGGATGAAATCTAAATTAAGGTAGGGAGAATATTATGCCTTTAATTTTTTTAAGCTCAGATTGAACCTTAATTGACCTATGTGATTCCTTTCTCACTTGAGTTGGTAAACTAAGTGTTTTAATTTGAGTTAGCATGGATTGCTTGATGTGCATAAGATGAGTGACAGAATTCTTTTGTTCACCTTGCTTGATCTTAATCTTATCCAAAATCATGAGATAGTATTGCAATTTGCATGAAATCCTTGAATTAGGAAATCCAAGATAGCGACATGGCTTAGGATTGTTTAGAATCCAAATTGACCTTGACTGCATGCAATTTAGGAAATAAATTTTGAATGCCCAAAACATTAACCATGACTGTTTATGTTGTACCTTTATTTATGAAAAGTTGTTTTTTGAAATGTGTAAGTGATAGTGTCCATAAATGATGATGAGGGATGAATTGTACAAATTCCAATTATAAGACAAAATCAAAATGCTTCAAAAACTTTTCAAAGCTAGTTAAACTTTGTTTCAAGCATGATCTAATAGAGTTGTTAATTGCTCAACTCAATCTAACTTTACAATAATTAAAGCAATCTTAAATAATATCTAGTGAAATTCGATATTTTGATTACTCTTAAAGTCACAAGATAGAAATAGAAGTGTATTTTTTTTTTGATATTCAAGAAATAGAAGTGTATTGCTTTCTCAAAAATAAAACTGATAATTCAAGTAATATTACAATTGGTTACTTTATTCGAAAGCTTTAACTATACAAATATTTTGATAATCTTAATTGCTTTTAATGGACACAATATAGATATTAATAGAAGCAATGAAACAAGTAATCTCAATTCAATTTCAATCATATGATATAATAAAATTGAGATCCTTTTTTTTCTTAAATGAAGTCACCAAACTTAAATAATATCACTGTAGAAATTCTTTACTTTCAAGCATGCAAAATAAAGTCTTTGCTTTCATAAACTCAATTCAAATTATTTAACTATCTCTATAATGAATTTCTCTTGATTTTTTTATTATTCTTAATATTTATAACTTTTGCAAGAAAGTTTTAAAAATATTGTTTAGATTTATAATTATTTACATATGAATATATGATAAGCATCATTAATCATAAATAATTAAAGACCAAAATGTACATGAGATTTTTAGGTAGTTTAGCAAAAATATTTTCTACATCCAACCCTGACAAAAATGACTAGGCTTTTATTAAAATAACTCTAGTTTTGTTGTAGCTAGTTGGGGGTAAATTTATTGCAACTATTCTCATTTTTGTCATAGTTTTTTTTGTAAGGGTACAATTTCACAAGTTTTTTTTGTTATAGCTAAATAGATTTAACCTCACTCAAAAGAGTACAAAATAGATAAAATAGTTACAATACTTGTATAAAATAATTCATATAAATATTTATATCTTATAGTTAAGAAAGTAATATAACATAATGTTTAAATGAGTTGCAAAGATGTTACTGATCAAAATGCTAAGTTTTATCTTCTTATAGTACTTTCTTAAAATAGTTACAATACTTGTATAAAATAATTAAAAAGAGTAATCCATGTAACCACACGTGCGATCAATTCATCGGCTTCTCGTCTCCATTTCCTGTACGGTAGCATACAGCGGTTTAACCTGTGAGCCGGGCCAAACCGCCATTTTCCGACCAAATTGGACCCACGCCAACTGGCGACGCGAACAGCGAGTAAAGCTTTAAATTAACATGTGCTGAGCCGGACCGGTTCCTTTTAAAACGTTTTTAACTAACTACCTAACGCTAAATTAATTATAAAATATCCATGTCAAACAAGAGGACAACTAATCCAACAAAGTGATTGGAAAAAGTGGCATTAATTAGTCAATTTTATACAAATAAAAGGTTTCCAGGTGAAATTTAAATATTATTATTTATCATATTAAACAATATTTACAGTGATTTGCACTCAAATAAAAGGAAAAAAAATTAAATTATTTTTTGAATAATTTTTCTATTTAATATTTACTGTCAAAATTGCAAAGGAGAAGTCAATGCAAATAAATTTTAATTGTTTGCAATCCATCATATATTATTTAAAAAAAAGGCCCACGTATTACATCATTCATTTATCATAAAACAAATTGTAATAAAACAAGTATAACATTAGAATATCTCATATACATTAAATGATTATTAACATATACAATATATGTATATGAATCGTCAAACCAATAGAGTTTACACTTGCATAGATAAATACTGATATGCAATCAATTAATAATAATAATAAAATTTTGACAAATACTTTTAAGAAAACTATAAAAAAAAGTCATTAGTAATTTTTTTTTAAAATTTTTCTATTTAATTTTTATTGTTAAAATGCAAGAAAGAAGAAATCAATGCAAATACTTAAAAAATAACAAAATTATATGCTTCCATTTTTTTTAAAATTATTGTAATGACAAATATTACAATGGTGAAAAACTTAGGGAAAAAAATATTTTCTGATAAAGAAAATACTTGTAAAAAAAAGTATACTAATTCAACAACACAAATAAATAAGTATCATGATAATTTCTAGTGGATTAAATAAATGGATTATAATAAAACTTGTTTAATGAATTTAATAAACTTGCTTTGGGTTATATAATAAATGATGAAAGTTGATTGTGTTAAAAACTATTATGATCTTATTTATATCTACATGACAGGTATTGTGTCTTCTATTATATTAATATGTGTGTATCACATGATATTAAATATTAAGCATAAATTTACCCTCTAAAAACTCTTTCATATGTTATTATTGTTTTTCTTTTGCTTAGTTTGACATTAAAATCAACCATTTATAAACAAATACTAATAACTTGTTAGGACTAACATCAAACAAGTAGATTCATACAGTAGTCAAAAAATTGAAACATCCATCGAACTAGGTCACAAAAGGAGGATTTTGATGTCGACATAGTTTAGTTGAAATGATCATACATTCTTATTAGACTAACTTATATCGATTTCTTCATCTCATAATTGTCTAAAAATTGGGTTGAGAGAAATTGAAAATTGATATAAAACCTATGAAAACAACAATCTAATGTAGTGATTATTGAATTGTTTCTTGATTCAATATTTAGTTTTTTTAAAAACAAGTAAATTGTTGATTAAAAAATGTGTACTTAAGAAAAAAAAAATTCACAAATTAGTTTCATCTAAAATTTGTTTATTTTGTTGGTTACATTAATACAATTGGATAACATGAATAGAATAAATTGATTAAACAAAAATCATAAATAATATTATCATTTTTTTAAAAATTGTATACTAAAATGAAAATAAATTGAAAGACAACCACGCTATCAAGAATTAGCTCTTAAGCACATGGTTCTAACCCATTTCGATTTCCTGTTTGGTTATTGAATCTTTTGAATTGAGGTAACTAGAGTTGGTAACTAAATCTATTGTGAGCATAATTTATAATGTATTCATCATTTATTTATATTTATAATATGATAAATGAAAAAAAAAACACTAGTTAAAAATTTAATTTTCTTTTAAAATATTACCTTTTTTTATTAATTTGAAAAGTCATGATATATATTCATAAACGAAAATTATTTTTTTCGATTGGAATGCTTTCTTTGTAGTTTTTTGTAAAACCTTTATTTTTTAATAAAATAAAAATTCAATTACTTTAATGAAATCATATTTTTCTCATGTTTGTAGCAAAAGAAATCAAATATCAATCCTATAATAATTTTTTCTAATTTAACAACTTTATACAATTGAAAAGAAAATACAAAATAATAACACTTTCCAAAATATATTAACTAACACAATAGCTTAATCCCCTCCATTAAGTATAATATATAAATTTTAAGAAAAGAAAAAATATAATTCATTATATTTTTCTTTGCTTAATTCTCTCATAGAATTTTAAGTAGTACATTATTATCATTTGTAATGACTTAATAGATGATATACTTATAATATAAATCATTACATAATTGAATTAATTAAATATTTGGTCAAAAATTTCAAAACATAAATAAAAAATTGAATAATAAAATATCACAACCATGTATGTCCTAAATAAGACATATTATATTTTTTATTATTTTTAATTTATTATTCTTTAACAATTGGTCATTTGACTACTTTTTATTTTTATTTTAATTTTGGGATTACATTATGTTGTAATTGCAATGTAAAGTTTCTCAAAATTAGGACTATATGTGTTGCATGCTAGCATAAGAAAGCATTCAAATGTCATGATATTTTTTTAGACACAGCTAATGTAACTAAATTACATATATTATAAAACTATTAGTTTGTCCTTATAATCCACTACATATGCTACATACTTTTAATTGTGAGATGATATAGATATTTGCACATAGTATATACTTAAAAATGTGTAGAATGTTACAGATAATTATATTATTTAAATTATAAATAATTGTGCAGTCATAATAATAGATAAATGTGTGGAATACATATAAGTTGTCAACTTTGTATATTGAATTGTATGTATTTGAAAAATGTATTAAATACAAGAAAGGTTTTGTTCATTTGAAATCTAAAAATTGGTTAAAAATGATATTAAATGATTTTAAGATTATGAAAAATAGATCATAAGTACAAGATAAGAGGATGAGAATATTACAAGTTTGAACACCCTTTTCTCACTCATATTATGCTTATGAAAAAGATTAGAGGTGTATCTTTATCAAGATAGATGGAAACAATCTTAGTATGAAAGGCTTCCATGCTAAGGAAAAAATGATTACTAAGATCCTTAAGGGAGAAATGGTGATCAAGAGGGTGAATTACATGATTAATGATAAAAAGATGTTGCATATCATAGCAATGTCAACAACATATTGTGCCTTCAGAGAAGATGAAGAAGAAGGCATCTAGATAATAGTTTGTGACTATGAGAGATAAGAAAAATCACTTAAGCTCATTATATTGGCATGAGGGACTAGATGAGAACCATAGATGACCTTTCACAGGTGGCATACATGTTCAAGAAATTGAGGATTAATGATATTTAAAAGTTGCTACACTAATACTTGTCTGTTGAAAGTTTTTCAAAGAATAATTATTGTTTAAAAAAATAGAATCTACTATCTACTAAAAACATTTTCAAAATACTTTTATAAGAAAGCTTTATTGAAAATGTTCAAAAACATCAAGAAAGTTACAAAATTTCTTGGTTTCAATTTTATGACATATAAATACTAAAAATTGGAATAAAATAATTTTATAAGCCAACATAATTTATGACTCTATTTTAACTATCAAAGAATCCATAATATCTTAGGCAAAATTGGTAGTGTATACTTTTCTACTTCTTGATGTATAATGACAGATTGCAAAGCCATCTTGAAAACATGGCAATAAAAAATTTGTGTGATGTATGGTGATTCTATTATAATACCTTAATTTCTCTTGGAGTCCAAAATTGGCTTGGTTCCAAGATGTAGAATCTATGTTGAATCACCATTTAATAGGACTACTAGGACTTGGATATCTTTTGTGGCAAAAAGCCAAATTCATGTATCTTTATTAATTCTTAATGCTAGTGTTGATTCTAAAGTAATACCCTTTTATGTTGAATTTATCTTGAATCAAGTTCAGTTGGCTCAACTTTATCTAAGTTTTTTTTTCAAGAGAACAATTTTGGAGTTTCTTTTAATGTTACTTAACATTTAATGATCTAAATAAATTTATTATGAATCTATACCACATGTGATCAATAAACATTTTGGATCTTATTAACAAAGGGGATATGACTTTGGGCTATGGTTAGTTTCTCTCTAATCAAGAATTCTTTGAATGCGTTCACCTTAATATTCAACCTGCATTTGAGTTCATCACTATTAAATCAAGTGAACGAACTTTTATGTTTTTTTTGTTATTGAAAGACCTTGTGTTATCTCATTAGATTTTAATTTTTATTATACTGATGTAATTAATGTATCTTCTTTAAAGATTCTCCATAATAGTCATGAACAGTTGCTTCTGAGGCGATTAAATAAGGCTTAGCTCATCTTATAACCATTCCTTGTAAAAATGAATAAAATTAAGGATTTGTTCATAATTCAAAAAAACCCCTCTTTGTCATTGGGCACTAATACAATTTTAACATAAACATAGTAATTATATTGGATAATAATTCTTCCAAAAAATAAGCTTATTGCTTTTTTATATTACAAGAATTGGAACCATAAGACTTTATCTCTATTATTCACTAGACCATTCTGTAAAATGTATTTAGGTTTTATTACTTTAATAAAATATTTAAAATAATTTAGAATTTTAATAATCAATTCTAATATCTAATATAAGATTTATTTTTTTATTAATTGAATAAATTCTATATCTATAAATTTGATTAAAGGATTAGATAATCTGAGTAATATGTAAGCAAATGTAATATCTTAGTATGTTTTGTATGTCTAAAGAATGTAACATAGCATTGAATTTGAAAATTTTGAATGATTGATATGTAGAAAAGTTCTTAAAAAGGTGTTTTTTGTAAAAGGTTATATTGATCGTAGTATATATATAACTCCCAAATGAGAGAGAAGAATGTTAAGCATAGTAGGATAAAATAAATGGAATCTAATGATGGTGATTTCACTAAATTTGAACATGATTTTATGATAAAATAATAAGGCAAAGTTTGATGAAAGATTCTAAAATTCAATAAGTTAAAGCAAAGGATATATATATATATATATATATATATATATATATATATATGTGTGTGTGTGTGTGTGTGTGTGTGTGTGTGTGTGTGTGTGTGTGTGTGTGTGAGTGTGTATGTGTGTGTGTAAGTTTAAAAAATAAATATTTATTTTTTCTATTGGTTGAGTAGAGAGAAAGGGGATATCAATGGGTATAAAAGGAAGAGGGTGCGTGTAGAGAAAGATCGAGGGAAGAAGCTTAATCCAACGGAGATAACATAAGGAATTCTAATTTCAAAGCATCTCGTGGTTACTAATACTTTATGCATGTAATAAGGTTTGTAAGGGAGGGAAAACTTTCAATGCAAACTTATGGACTTATTAGATCTTTGAATTAACTTGTAAAATGGATTTTATTGCCTATAAAGAAGTTTGTAACTCTAGATGATTATTGGATAATTTTATCAAAGGAACGAATGATCTAATAGAAAAGAGAGATAGAGATAGAGTCTTTATTGAATGCTTATCTGATGGTTTGATGATCATCTAATAGGCATAGGATGGTTCGATAAATTTCAATTGAATTGTCTCACTAAAGAGTTTACTATATTTTAAGGGTTAACAAGTAGTACATGAATTTTGACAAAAACATTCTGAGTCTTTGTCAAACTGAAGTGTTTCGTGCTAAGGAAATCCCACAAGAGGGGGGCGCGGGGGGGGGGGGGGGGGGGGGGGGGGGGCTGAATTGTGTATTTAAAAATTTTATAACTTTCGAAATTAAAAACTTAAAAGTTTTAATCACGAATAAAGAAATTTGAACACAAAAGTTTTTAGGTGGTTCGACTCAAAACCGTGTCTACGTCCACCCCCAACCGGTGTTGGGAAAAATCCACTAAATGCACCAACTACAAGTGAGGTTTTTCGTACGGTTCACCTCAAACATACTTGGAATTTTTACTACGGCTAATCCCAAACCTACTTGAGTTTTTCTCCGGGCTCAACTCAAACCCGGGGCTTTAGCACTACCACCGGGATGCCCTTACCCCAAAACGAAAAATACAACGATTGGCAAAAAGAACTTAGGAGAAATAGGAGAAAAGGGAGGCACACACAATTGAAAAATTAGAAGGATAAAAATGAGAAAAATTGAATCATGAACCTCTAATTTCAAGCGCCTTGTTGCAGTTTTCCTTTTGAGCTTGAAGGCATCGTTTTTGCTTGTGATTGCTCGAATTTGAGATCTGAAATCTTTGAAAGAATTTAGCAAAGGTAAAAACTAAATAAATCTTAATTCTTTCCTATTTATAGAGCTTAAAATTGAACAGTGCTTGGCTAAGCCAAGCCCACAGAGAGGAGCTCGGCTAGGTCAAACTACAGCGACGGTCAACAGTCAATGAACAGTGCATGGTCAAGTCAACCCGACCAGGTGATGAAATCCCGGTCAAGGAAGGGGGGAGCCAGCCCCACAGAGGCTTGAGAATTAAACAGCGCAAATTCCTTATAAAGCGGTGCGCCGACTTTAGTTCTGTAGTGTGGGACTAAAAATCCCACCTTATAACTTCGGCAGGATCCAAAGACGCAGATCAAGCCCGCCAAGATCCAACGCGCGAGATTGAAATCGAAAGGCTTTTTAGCAAGTTTAATCGGCGACGTTCGTTCAGCACGCGGATCCAATGCTCCATATCAAAATCGAACGGCTGTTTCGTAAACGGCTAGTTGTTTTTAGGAGCCGTTGATGGTTTTTTTAGCTTTATTTTAAGCTCTATAAATAGGGAAAAATTAAGATTTATTTAGTTTTTACCTTTGCTAAATTCTTTCAAAGATTTCAGATCTCAAATTCGAGCAATCACAAGCAAAAATGGTGCCTTCAAGCTCAAAAAGAAAACTGCAACAAGACGCTTGAAATTAGAGGTTCATGATTCAATTTTTCTCATTTCTATCCTTCTAATTTTTCAATTGTGTGTGCCTCACTTTTCTCCTATTTCTCCTAAGTTTTTTTTGCTAATCATTGTATTTTTCGTTTTTGGGTAAGGGCATCCCGGTGGTAGTGCTAAAGCCCCGGGTTTGAGTTGAGCCCGGAGAAAAACTCAAGTAGGTTTGGGATTAGCCGTAGTAAAAATCCCAAGTAGGTTTGAGGTGAACCGTACGAAAAACCTCACTTGTAATTGGTGTATTTAGTGGATTTTCCCAACACCGGTTGGGGGTGGACGTAGACTCGGTTTTGAGTCGAACCACCTAAAAACTTTTGTGTTCAAATTTCTTTATTCGTGCTTAAAACTTTTAAGTTTTTAATTTCGAAAGTTATAAAAATTTTTAAATACACAATTCACCCCCCCCCCCCCTCTTGTGGGATTTCCTTAGCACGAAACACTTCAACAGTTAGATTTGATTGAGTAAGATCAATTCTTTGACTTCAACAGTTATGGGTACCCAAAACGAACTTGATCAATGGTATGTCAATGCACTGGTATAATGATGGTAAATTTAATAATGAAACAATATGTAACAAGTTCATTTGCAACCTTAGCAAAGTGCTTCTGCACTACCTTCGATTCAATGTTTATATTCCATGATGTTCTAGGAATTGTCTAAATTAGATTAGACATTGTATTATGTGAATATGCATGTGAGTCTGAACTATTGCCCAATAAATTAGTCAACAAGGTGATCTAGTTTGTAGTATACTTATAGATAAGTTGTCAAATTGCCTCTTGCTGTCACTTGATTACCTGCGACAACTTGTGCAAATTGCATTGTGTAGTTCTTTCGACCACTCGAGGTAGGTATTATGTTAACCATCCAAGTTGTTTTGATATTTTGTAGCACTTTTCCTTCATTTTTAAGTTGTAAAATTCTGTAAAAGGACATTTTAGATGAAATTAAGAACTTTGTTTTGTTGTGAAGGTAATGTTTTTGCTTTCTTGAATGATGAAAAAATGAGTCTTATAATCATTGAATGATCATTTAGAATTTTTAATTATTTTATTAAAACCATAGTGATGAATTTGCCATTGAGCTAATAAATCCAAACCTAATGTGTCGGTTGGAAAGGCTACATAACCACTTGCCTTCTTGTAAAGCATGGGTTTTTATGATTTTTTTTCCTTTTTTTGTCATCCAAAAAAAGATAAGAATAATTGCTTTGAATTTTAAAAATATATTTTTAATCTTCTTGAAATAATTGTAGCTTTTAGATGTGACAAAACGTAATATATTGAGTATTTTGTTACAGTCGATTTAAAATATTTGTTGAATGATAAATATATTTGTTTAAGAAATATTATGATTAAGTATTAGAAGTTATGCTACTCATTATGATTATGTGCACTATTGGAATGATCAAAAAGTTTGTTTTTGGATAAATAGCTAAAGAAAACATTACAATAATATTTTTTTGATATTTTTATTATAATTTTTTTTTTCAAAACAACTCTCAAATAAGGTTTTTGTAATATCTAAATGATTAAACAACTCTCTTTACAAATCTCCCAAGTTATATCAAATTATCAATGTTGGAAACAAGCAAATAAAATCATAGCAATCTTTCTTTTATTTTTCTATTTGTAAAGACCTGTCGAGGAAGAAAACTTTTATAAAAAAAATAGAACTCTTTTCAATGAAATCTTTTTAAAAGATTTGCATAAACGAAATGCAATCTTGCTGGTAAACAATTATATTTAAAACTCAATTTGTATTGAAACATATTTGTCCATAAGAAAACTATTTTAGTATTTAAAACATATTTGTCCATAGAGACTTTAAACAAATCAAATTCTAAGCAAACATTATGTTGAAAATTTTATTACATGTCCATTTTTTCAAATAAAATAAAATCTCAACACATCATGCTTAAAATTATCTTGTCATTCTGTATTGATACAACAATACATCCTTGGATATGAAGTATCACCAAAGATTTGATACCTCTTGTTATCTTTAAGTAGGTTGAGAATTAGGTTTGTCTTAATTTTCTCCTATATAATTTGAAAACTTTCTCCACAAGTTAGATCTCATTTAATTTTTGTTGTTTTTTATGTTAGTTTTATCAAAAGGTTTGTTATCTAAGAATTTTTTCTTACAATTTTTTATAATATCTAGTTAGTCTTAGAAAGCTTTATATCTCCAATATATTGGTAGTTTGAGCCTGATTCACAATGGTTGAAATTTTTCATGAATCTACAAATATCCCTTTCAAGTGCACAACATTTTCTAAGAATGAAATTTGAGACAACTAGAATTTACATTTTAAAAGCTTAAACAATAAATGATATTCTATTAATATTTATAATACAATATACAGATGACTTGCATGCTTTTTCATAGATACTAAATATGTTAAGATTTTATTAATAAAAATAATAACCAACTTATTTAAATATTTCTTGAACACTTTATTCATAGTATCCATAAATATAATAGGAGCTTTAACAAAGCTAAAAGATGGTATCAATAATTCATAATACCATATTTGAAAAGTGATGTTGGGAATATCTAATTCTTTGACTTTCACTTGGTGATATCCCAATCTTTAATAAAATTTAAAGAAAATACCTTCCTTTATAATTAATCAAATAGATTATCAATTTTGTATAAATAATATTTATTTTTCATTTTAATTAATGCACATTCTCAAACACTATCTTTCATTTTCATTAATAAAATGCATTCCCATTATGGAGATAGCTTGGGACAAGGGTAACCTTTATGTAATAGTTCTTAAATTTGTAACCTTACTTCTTTCAATTTTATTAGAGCCATTATATTTTGAGCCTTTGAAATTAGTCCTTCTCTAAGAATGAATTGAATTTCAAATTTGATTTCTTAATCTAGAAAAGTCTAAGCAACTCCTTTAGAAAATTATTTACATACTCATAAATCTTATGAACATCTTGTGGCTTTTCAACCCTTTTTTTAATAAGACACATGTCGAGGAACAACATGCATGAGGTGCTTACTTTGATCTAATAAATTCTCTTCCTAATTCTATCATTATAAGTTCTTTTTTAGTTATGTTTTTTAGGTTTCCCCTTATTTGTCTTTAGTTGAAGTATGATGTACCACTATTTAAAGTCTTCTATAAATTCATTCCATGTTTTATTCTACATAGATCTTTTCTTTTTAAATTGATATGGTAGTAAGAATCTCAATAGAAATCAACATCATCCTCAAAAAATAAAGTAGCTCATCTGTCTTCTTATTTATTAAAGAAAGCATACTATTAAAGATTTCATTGATTTTGTTAAGTCAATCTTCTATAACTAAGAGAATAATTCCCCCTTGAATAGCCCTTGAGATAATTTGATGATTCCAAAATTATGTATTATATTATTAACTATTTGTTTGAGTTGACAATTCAAGAATTGATAAGATCAAGTGAATCATTGATAACAGGAAGTAGAGTTTGATTCCTATTCTCATGAGAACTTCAAGTTTGAGAGTTTTGAATAAGGAACATCCTATTGAGGCCTCTACTCTTTAAGATGTGACAATAATCATGAGTAATCTTTACCTTTTTTTTGTTATTAGAATATTAAAAATCTATAATCTTCTCTTATAGCATAATAGGATTATATATTATTCTTACTTATGCATTCACTCAAGTAAAAATCTTTAGTTCTTTGGTTATTCTCTATTTATAGTTTTATTGAAAATTGAATAATATTTTTTTAGATATCTCAAGATGAGACTCAAGAGTTCCAAGTTGAAGAAATTATTAATAAGATAAATTTTCACTACCTTAAGATCATACAATACAATGGCTAATATCGTACTTAAATAGTTTACTTTTATGCTTAGAGCATCAGTGAAATTTGAATTTATCATAGTATTATAAAGGTTTTATAGTTTCATCTTATAGATATGATAGTTATTTCTTATCCTTATTTTGATAGTTGAGTAATCATTAGAATCATTTGAGTACAATATCTCCTTTCTCTCAGAATTTAAGTAATATGTAGGCATTGATGTGGTTAGATGTGTATATGTATTCATCGTACTGACATGACCAACTACATAACTAAAAAGTTTTTTTGTAGCTTTATTGTATAAATTTTCATCTATATATGATGACCAAGCTCTTTTCTATGTGGTTCATGCATGTTACATCGTATAGTATGAAGTGAATTATCACACTTGTATGTCTTAACTAACTGTATAAATAACTTGAAAAATTTAAAAAAAAATTATTATAACCTTATTGTACAATTACAATAACTCTATTGTATATATACGATCATATGATAAGTTAGCAATAACATAGATGTACAACACTTCATCCTTCTCCGATAACAACACTTCATCCTTCTACGACAACCTTGTTGTACAATTACAATAACTCTATTGTATATATACGATCATATGATAAGTTAGCAATAACATAGATGTGCAACACTTCATCCTTCTACGATGACAACATATAGAAAATTCTCGTGAGCTTGGCTTTTAGAAAAATAAATTATTATACAATGACAATCCATTATTAGACATTTATGATTCATTTAAACATAAGAAATGAACTTGACATATTTGCATAATCATAGTAATCATCTTGTATGATGGTTTAACAACTCAGATATATATTGGAAACTATCACCATACAATACGATATCAATCCTCATACTTATACAATAATCGAGGTTAACCCAGTCTATTACATATTGTTATTGTATGATCTCATCATCATACTGGTACAATTCATTGTCAAAACTTATAATAACTAGTTTTAGTACTTTAGGATATTAAAGAAAACTATTGAACCCATCCTAAATGGCATAAGGTTGATGAAGGATATAAATCAGAGGGATTTAAGCTTATAAACTATTGATGATTATATCATTACATCTTCTAAAGAAAAGCTTCCTATTCTTCACTCAAAAACATGTTAGAAATTTGTTTAGACTTATTATTGCACTACATCCTCAGCACTCACTTTCTATATTAATTCTTTGATTCGTAACATCTTTGCTAGCATTTTAGATATTGTGCCTCTTGTGAATTGCTTCATTGTACGGCTACTATATAAGAAATGTTTGTTATAATTTAATGTAATTATTATCATTTGTAAAAGAGCTGATTGTTATTATGTGGCCATTCATTGACCTATTGTTGTAAACTTGGTGGAGCTTTTATTTGATGTGTGTGATCAAGGAGCTATGGTGTGGCCTACTTGTCGATTGGCAAAAGACATTGGTTAACAAAGTTCATTTGGGTCAACCAAATGTGGACATAGGCAAAGGTTAGTGGCTGAACCACTTGAAATTGCTTTATCTCTTTTTTACTTACTCATACTTATTTTACTTGATTTGTTTACAATAATAAGTTCTTTAAAGGTTAAAGAAAAGCTTTTCAAATTCATAATTAGCTAGATTGTTTTTACTTAATTGCAATTCACTCCTGTTACCCTCTTGTAGGTGGCATATTATTTTTAGAGCAACGCTCACTTAGTTTTTTTATGTGAAAGTTAAGCAACAGATCCTTGTCCATCAACAATTGCTTACTCAAGCATATGTAATACATTCTCAAAATCTTTTTCATAAATATGAAAATATTATTTTGTTATTATCAAACTACCTTATAAGGCTATGTGGTTAACATTTTCTCCCTTATGATGATAACAAAATCAATGTCAGAAGTAAAACAAAATGAAAATGTATATAAAAGTGACAATTTAAAAACCAATAAAATATGAAATATTTTTCCTCTAAATTTATGGTCCCCTTAAATTCTAGCTTACTCTTCTCTCCTTTTTTATAATCAATAAAAAGGGTTGAGAATCTTAAAATGTTTTTCAATCCATAACGTTAAACACAATATCTTATAGCAAGTCACAGAGTAAATTCAAAATATTAAGACATTGATATCAAAGCATTATAGGCAACACAAGTATAAAAACATGTAAAGAGTGAACCAATATGTTCCATTATTTTATTTAACAAATTACAAAATTTGTTCACATTACAAGAAAAAATTGACAACAAAATAAGGCTTCTTTTATAGATTTTTAAACTAGTAACTAAATTAATTATTGACTCAATAAAATAATTAAACTAAGCTTTGGATTGAATTTGCTACTCCATTATGTCTTGTAACCTGTGATTCTCTGATCCAACATTATGTAGCAAAATTAAAGTGTTTTGTCTTTGTTCCTTGCTTCTTGAGTTGCCAGCTTGGTGAGTATGTCTAGAACAGAAGGAAGTTGATGAGAAGATCCTTCAGCCTAAGAAAGTGGCTCAAGTATAACAAGTGCAAGTTGTTCTTGATGTGCCTTAATCTCATCATCAAAGAAATCTTGAGCTAAGTGTTGTATCCTTTTCACATCTTCATCTTTGAATGACCTTAGGACACAATCAATATTAGTAGCCATAATGCTATGCTTGAAGCTCAAAATAGGGACACTGATGTTCCCTAGCTCAAATTCATTATTTTTTTGTCTTATATGAGAGGTTCTTTAAGAAATCTTTTTTCCATGGTCACATGCTCATTATGACATTAGATTCACATAACTAGAATATATTCTTAGATCAGATGCACTTTATTACAACTTATCTCATGAATGTAAAGGTCTAGATTGAGAATTTAACATTCTAAAATTGATCAATTACCTCAAGTGCTTGACTAATAAATGAGTGAAGACCAAATTCTTCACATTTTATAGTGATGTGAAGTCGAGAAATAATTCAATGATCAACCAAAATACAAAGAAAGAACTCACTCAAACCTAATTAAAATGAATTTAGTAAAGGAAGTGAATACATTCTAATAACATAGATGATCATTCACAAAATCTCTATGAGACTATTTGGCTTCCACTCATCAGAGACATCCGATGTTTAGGAGAATATACTTAGAAATTCATCAGTATATTGTTTGATGAAATTGTGCTATATGAAGACTAAAATCATATTGTCCTATGTGCACAAAATATTATGCACCTAAGGCTTAAGTCTAAAAAACCAAGATCATACAAGTATGAAGAATGATATCATATTGTATGATGAAAAACTTAAGGATATGGACCTAAGATCCTAAATAGCACATCAAAATCACATTGTTCAATTGCCAATATCTTACTATATAATTGATTCTCACCAATCTAAGTTTAAGAGGTCATAAGTCACACACTCTATGCTCTTTTTAATTAATCCACTATATTTTAATTTACTATAGCTTTGGTTGGTAAGTAATAGCTAGATTTCAAATATATGCCCCTTTTATCTCTCAATAACATCAATATTGAATTCAAAAAGTTGCATTAAATATCACTTACTCTATGGGAGAGCCTTTTTCCAATCATATTTTGAATCTTTAAATAAGTTACTAATCAGGATTCTAACCTAAGCAACATGTGTCTTTAACTAAGGATATATCCAATTGATTTAATCAAGATTTCAATTTTTATTTATGACTAAGAGGACCAAGAGTAAATACTTTCATAGACCCAACTTTTGACAAGTGAGTGCAAAGTAATACTCACAAGTCAAGGTTTGTCTTTATAAACCCTTATTATAGAGACACATCTCTAAATCTCCTTAAGCCATCTTCTTTGAAGCCCATATTTTCTTGAGTTTACATGAGCTTTTGTGATAATTAGATAATTTAACCATCCACATATATCTTGGAAATCTAGAGTGTGTAATTGCCTTGATTTTCTAAATCTTAAACAATAGTGACATGTAAATGCACTAGAATGCCATATAATTAAAAAAGATAAAAGTTGAAAGAGCATGAGATCTATAATGTGAGACACAAAAATAAGCATGTATCCTTTTGAACTCACCACATTCAAAAGAAAATTTTGAATTTTGAACCATAAAACAAGAAAGCTCCTTTCATACAAATTTTAGATCATGTAAATATCTAGTATTAATTTCATTAAGTGATTCACACAAGCCTAAATAGCTACTATGCTCTTCTTTAAGTTTTTGTACTTGTTCACCCATTTTTCATGTTTGAGGCACACATTAATAAAGTGTTATTTTGTACTATGCTTTTCTACACTACTAGAGGACTCATTAGAATCACTCCAAGTAGTTTTCATTGCTTTCTTCTCTCTACTTTGATTCTTGATCTTCTCCATTATCTTAAGATAAATAAGATAGTTAGCATGATGTGTCCAACATTCTTGCATTAATGGCATATGGGATTTTTAGTTTACAACTTATTCCTTGATTTTCACTCCTTATTATCATGCTTATCTATAGTAGATCTTTGCAATAATTATGATAAACCATGAGAAATCAAAGAAGTAGCATTGTTGTTTGTCAATTCTGTTCTATATGTAGAGTTAGCCTTTAATGCTATAGCTTATCCTTCCTTCTCTTTTTCTTCATCTCAATTGAAAGCTCTTCATCTTTCCTTCTTCTTAGTTCTATTTCATTGGTCATGAGCTCACCTAAGAGTTTATCAAGTGAGAGTGTTGAAATATCCTTTACTACTTAATAGCAATTACCAAACGATCATATTCCTTTGATAAAACTTGTAGAATTTTTCACACCTATTTGATATTTAAAAACATTTTCCCAAATTTGATAAACCATTTGTATTGTAAACATAAACCTTATAGATTCATTAAGAAGCATGCAAAAAAGGTGATAATCATGGGTCAAAATATTAGTCTTGCTTTCTTTAACTAATGAGGTGCACTCATAGGTAACATCCAAACTTTCCAAATCTCATAAGCTATTCTCAATACCATAATCCTATTATATTCAAAAGTGGATAAGGCACAATGTAAAATATTTATAGTCCTAGAATTCAATCATACCTTATGCTTTTATTCAACATCTAATTCACTAAATGGTTTCCTAATTACTTAACCATTTATAATTTTAGTAAGAAATAAAAATTGATGTTCTATAATATCCAAAATATCTAAGTCTATAGATTCAAGCACAATTCTTTTACAATTCATCTTACATGAATAATAGCTGATTAAGACTTATAGCATACTTTGCAAAGCAATATAATGCAAGGCAAAGTAAGATAAAGAGTAACAAATCTATAGATTAAAGGGTATTGCAATGATAAAAAGGAATGAAATGTTAAGAAACTAGTAAAGAAAATGATTATGAACAATTAGGAGAATTGGAAAGTTAGAAATATTGAAATATAAAATAATTTTTTAAATAATGTTGGGAGATATATACAAAAATCAACTACCATAGAAAATAATTAACACTTTATAATTAAGAATATTAATTAGATTTTTAAGGTCATGATGAGATGTTTAAGACATTGTGAATGCTATTATGAAGGATAATTTAATTTTTGATATGTGATCTATAAGGAATTATAAAAATAAAGACACTTACCATATTATGATTAAATTACAAACATGGAGTTTGGAAACCATACTTTACAAGAGGAGGTAGCAAAGCTCCAATAATGATATAATGCAAGATGATTATTGATCCTATGCCCTGAGAGATTTGATTATAATAAAACTATATAATTGTGATATAACATGTTGTGTGAGATGTGCTACACATGAATATTGAAGAACTTTGAAGCAATTCACATGCAAGGAACATGTACAAAGATTAGTGATTTTGTTTATGAAAGATGTCTCAACTTTCATATCAATGAGCCATGTTAAATCAATTTCTGGTAGAGTAGCTACTTATTCATAGCTCATCATTTATATTTCTATAGTTAGAATATCAAACCTTCACTTATTATCTTATGGTACATAAGAATGCAACTATCACCTTCATTTAAATGCTTAATCAAGAATTTGTGCCAATGAGTTTAAGTTGTGATTAATAATTAATTAAAAATTAGATCTTATATATTTTTTATATCAAAATCATTTTATGATCGATAAGAATCAAGTGCACAAATAATTAAAATGAATATAATGCTTTGTTTACAAATTGTACACTAATAGTACAAAATGATATCCTTTCCCATACTTATATAAACTACATATTTGCTCTATGTCTCATATCTAATATATGTGAAGTTGTATGTTGTATATGTATAATGATCTCATCAAATTAGTATGATCACTATTTTTAGTGAAAAAGATAAGTTAGAGCATGATCATACATCAATGATATTCATATTCAATCTTGTATGATACTGCTTTTTGTTCTTTGTTCTAAGTAATTACATACACTATACAAAACGATATGCATTATCATACTTGTATAATTTAGTTCTATCACATAACTCTTAACTGTAATCATTAAAAAAATTGAACTAGAAGTTATTATACTAATATGATCTTATACTATCTAAGCATAATTCATATAAGTATAGTATAGTAGTAAAGTTGATTAAGCTTTGTACATATATTAATGATTTGTCAAACTTATATGAAGTAAATATAACCCTAACACAAGTTTAAACCTGAACATCTTTGCACTTTTATGATATATTTACCATACCAATACAAAGAATCTAAAACCAATGAGCATTTGAATTAAGTTTAAAAGTGTGTCATACACATACGATATTATTATCGAGCATGTATGATTCAATGATAATAGAAAACATATATGAGTGTTAAATGGAACATACTTGTGTTATACTTGTTATCATCCAATATGAAATTTATAATACCTTATGGAAAATTCACCTTGTTTATTGTGCATGCATTACACAATATGATATCCATCAATGTGCTTTTATGAGAGATTTAAAGAAACACAAATAAATGCTTTGTATAAGTGGTTTTCTAGGAAATTAGTTCTTTCTTTATCTCCTTAGCAAAATCTCTTAATTTATACTTGTATAAATTAAACATGTGAACTTTAGTGACTAGTTAATCTAGTTGAAAATCTGATTTTATCCATTGAAAATTTTCTTAATCAAATAGAGAGTATACATAGTATGTTATATACTTGAGAAAAAGTTAATGAATAAATTTGCATATCTTACAAAAGAATAACTTGAGTCCAACAGAGTAATAAAGTCTATATTCAAAAGTTTTGATTTTGAATATTGTTGTCATATCTTCTATTTTGAAATCTCATCATTTTATTGCACTTCCATTACTAACATCTTTACAATTTCATTTAGTACTTGTGCCACTTGAGTTTATAAGTGAAAGGTATATGACCTTTGCATAACTAAATTAAGCGTCATAATCGTTATTCTTTAGCCACTATTATTTGTCCTTTGTAAGTTTGTGTTTTTGGCTCCTTAAATCATAACATAGATCCCCCAAATGGATCTTGTTTTGTAAGACTTACTGTTATCAATTATTGGCAAAAGAATATGATTTAGCTAATGCAAGTCTAATTATCTGATTAGTGGATATAGGTCATCATTTTCGTTGAGCTACTTATAACATTATGTTATTTATTTTCTTTACTATATTTAATTACAAATAATTTTCCAAATCTATTCATGCATTTCATTAAAAGATTAGTTATAGCTACAATAATCTTATTCATACACATTTTAATATCTCAAGTTTTTTAAAAGAGCATAATTCATCCCCCTCTTATGGTTTACACATTCTAACAATAAATCTCTTAAAGAACAAAAGTATTAAGAGATAATAAGAATGATAGTAGAGGTGTAAAGTTAAGAAGAATTATCATCTATTAAAAATAAGAAGTGGAATGACAGCGAGGATCAATGCCTAAAAATAGATGTGCAGATTATGAGAAGCTCCTCAAGCATAAGAAATAAGAAAATAGGAAAGTGATTGTAATAACTCTAATTTTTACCCACATTTAATATGAAAAAAATCCTAAAATCAAGACAAAAAGATTGTGAATAGGTATGATTGAACTTGATTTAAGTTAATTTTTTAAAATATATTAAATAAAATTATTAAAATAATGATAAAATATTAGAGAGTATTTCATAAAATCAAACTTGGTTAAAAATATTATTTGAATATATAAATAGAAAAAATACTAAGACATGAGTATAATATCATTGAGTCTATTATCTTTTAAGATCTAAAACATTAATTATAAATTTTTAAAAATTTAAATATAAGGAGTGTAGTGAGCAAAGGAGTTGTCATCTCAATCACAATTATTGTGAACTTAGGAAAGTCTCATTATTGTGCTCCAATTGAGAGGAAAGAATTCTAGTACGTGGTTTAGTTTTTCTAGTGAGCTATGTCTTGAGGTTTTGTCAATATAATTTTGCTTTTTTGTATATTTTGGGTTCCTACAAGTAGTAGAGTAAGGATAAGATTAATAAATGTTAGTTCTATTGATGAAATAAGCAAAGAAACTTTGGGTTTACCATGAAAAGAAAGGTGATGGGTGCCAAGATAATAAGAAAAAGAGAAGAAAAAGATGAGAGATTGTAGTTATAGATAAGTATCATATAAGTACAATAATATACATTATATGGTATGATCAACTTGGGACATATGGATATGATGCAAGGTTAGTATTTCTTTGTCATATTCATACAAAGAGAATTTAAGTTGCAAGTTGAGCTATCAATTTCATTGAACAACGATAATACAAGTATCAGACTTGTACGATGAGTTAAGCTGTCAAGTTCACCATATAAAAGCTATATAGGATTATCCTTGTGTTATGTAGTTTTGGCATAATACATGTGGTCATACCTGTATGATTTTGAAGATAATACTAGACAATTTGGTTAAGTTGGTGGTTAAGACCATGTTAGTATGATGCACGGAGTTGTGTTAAATGATAAAGATAATTTAATTGAGGCATCTGATTAGTTTATTAGAATGATTGTATAAAGAGATTTTTGTGAAATATCATATATTATTACTAACTTGATCAGACTAGAAATTAATCAAAACTATGAATAAAATAATTAAATTTAATGGGAGAAGAGACTACAACTAGACTTGTATAATAAGTAGCATCATAAGCTACGATCTCTCTATGAAAAATTAATAATGAAAACATATGGTATAATCAAAAGAGATTGCAGAGTGTAGAGAGAAATAATAAATTTATTGTGTGGAACGATAGATTTATCATAATAGTATGATTGGTTCATAAGATAATCGTATGGAGAGGTAATATAGGATCGTATGATATGAGATGAGGAATCATATTTATGAATGAGCAATATAAACAATGCTAAAGTAGAAAATGATCATATGATATGATCCTAATGACCATAATATACATTCAAATTGATAGTTTTGGGAAGCAGACAATATGATCATCTAATTATACATGTATAATTTAGTTCAAAATACTTATTTTTGACATATCATATGGTAAAATGAGGGAATTATAATAATACAATTCTAAGTAGCAACTTAAGGGCTTAAAAAGAATAAATATAATTTTAATTACTTATTAAATATGTCATATATAAAATATATGTTGACCATTATATATATATATATATATATATATATATATATATATGATATTATAAGAAATCATAAAATGATACAAGTTAGAAATGAAAGTTAATTCTTAGATTCAGATAAGCAAACCTAAGAACTATGATGTAAATACATAAATAAATTAATATCTATGTTATTGATAAAATAAAAAAATTATATTACCTTTTGTTAATTTATCAAGAATATTAAAATATTATATATATATATATATATATATATATATATATATATATATATATATATATATATATATATATATATATATATATATATATATATATATATATAATAGTGTGATTATTTTATTATGTTTTTATCTTTTATATAATACTATTATTTGACATCTTATTTATTATAGCATTGTATAATAAGGATATTGATATATAACATAACAGAAAATTTATAAAATAATAAATAAATATTTGTTTTAAGATGTAATATCAAGCATGTCAAAATATCAATTAAGAAAATTGAATAGAATAATTTTATATACCCTTAAAGACATATCTTTATATGTTTTTAGATTATATTATAACCAAATAAAACAATCATGTCTATCTATTGCTACACTATATTGATATACATGATTAGGATAACATTCTCTTATACATAATATATTTTAAGGGTAATCCATTTATATCTATATGATACAAATATACATGATATAGGTTAAAAACAACTCATAAGGTGAAAATACCTTAAAAAGTCTTATACTACTAGTTTTAGTGGATATTGATTTGGAGATGAAAAATTTTGAACTATATTTAAAATGAAATGAATGAGAAAATAAGAAACTTATATTTATGAGAAATAAATATTAAAATTTACAAAATATAATAAATGATAAATAAGAAATGAAAAAAAAAATAAAAGAGCATACATTTACATATTCATCTTTATGTTTAATTCATTAGATTTTCTCATATCATGGCTTATGGTTATTATTTTTTGATTAAACATAACATAATTATACCTTTTTTGTTATAATATAATTTTTTTATGTTGTTATCACTTTAATATTTGTCTTATATGTGTTGCATCTATTATAGTAAGAGATGCTTACTTATATGTTATAAATGAGAATTCTTTATTATTAGTTGATATAGTAACTAGTTTTTATGAGTTTCTATATTATATTTATATTTAGATCTTTATAAACTTGGTACAGTACTTATTTATATCAAATAGTTATATAGTTAAATCACTTATTTATATTGATATTTTATTTAGTAAGTGTAATTAAATGATTATTATTTAGATTTTAATCTAATTGTCAATTATCATCTAAGATTTTATTGTCATCACCTATTAGTTTAATTATGCATAATCTTTGCTTAAGATTTTATTGTCATCACCTATTAGTTTAATTAAGTATAATCTTTGTTTTTATTATGGCTATATAAATGGTGAGATGTGGCCCTAATAATGATTGGTTATTAATGCTAATCAATCAACTTTTGGGATTATTTATAGGAGATTTTTTAGTAGCTACTAAACAATATTCGCCTATTTAAAATTTCTAATATTTAGAGTTTGAAGTAGCCTTTAAAGATGTTTTCTTGTATTGTTAGTGAGTCATTACTGTTATCATTGGAATAAAAGTGTTATTAGCTTAACAAGGATATTTTCAAGTTTGCGAATATAGAGTGATCATGTTGTAATATTTTTCTATTATTGTAGTTGTTTCATATGTTCATTGTAGTTATCTTTATTATGTTATATGAATTTTAGTTTCACTTTTTTATTTATATTTTCTTCTTTGCATCAACTTATAAAAGATGGGGAAAAAAAATTTGTTATCCTTACATTCCTCCATACAAAGTTTTTTTTTGGCTTATTTTGAGGAATGGATTTGACAATGTAATTTGTGAGAAAACTATTTCAACTTAATTTGAAAATTTTTATGAATCTTTCATAATCACTTGAAAATTATTGCAATTTATCTTATATTTTACTATGCATAAAGTGCTAACTAAAACCCTTGTATTTGTCTCAATCGTTGCACTAAACTTAAATCTGTTATTATGATATAATTGTTTATATGAACATGACAAATTTTAAAATAGAAATAAAAAATTTAGTTGTAGTTGTTTAGAAAATTTAATTACCTCTATAAAGAAAATAAATTATTTTTTTTTCTTCAAATTGTTTTTGGTTTTTTTTAATTGATTTATATTCATCTAAAAATCTAAGTCAAATGATATTTATAATTTTATCATTTAATAAAAAGGAATTAAAATTAACTATGAAACAAGTTTAATATTTAATTTAAAATTATTTAAAGTAAATTAATTAATTTTAAATTTAATCATTGAAAGTAGAAAATTTAAATTTAAATTTAATTAGATTAATTAATCGATCTAATTAAATCAAATTAGATTT
Organism: Vanilla planifolia; assembly: GCA_023846275.1. Lineage (NCBI taxonomy): Eukaryota > Viridiplantae > Streptophyta > Magnoliopsida > Asparagales > Orchidaceae > Vanilla > Vanilla planifolia. The sequence continues at coordinate 5,260,256 of CM043877.1, forward strand.
TAAGAAAAGATAAATTAACTAGGAACTTTAATTTAAGATAAATCTAGATTAGTTAATTATTGAAATTAACTCAAAATAGTATTTAATTTAAAAATAGGGAAAATATTTATTAATATTAAATAGCTAAATTAAGTTAAAATTTCAATTAATAAAAATTGTTGAAAGTAGAAAATTTAAATTTAATTTAATTAGATTAATTAATCAATCTAATTAACTCAAATTAGATTTTAAGAAAAGACAAATCAATTAGGAACTTTAATTTATGATAAATGTAGATTAGTTAATTATTGAAATTAACTCAAAATAGCATTTAATTAAAAATAGGAAAATATTTATTAATATTAAATAATTAATTTAAGTTAAAATTACAATTAATAAAAAAATATAATTACAGAAAATTAAAATTAAAATTAAAATTATTGAAAATATTAAATATATGAAAAAATTATGAAATTAAAACCCGCGTCACTTAAAAGTAAAAAAATTACTTGTTTTGGTAATCTGAGATTCAGTTTAAAAAACTCTACGCTGCATGAACTAATTATCCTACATACTTAACATATCGATCCCCTCTCTCCCGACCCGGTTCGTTTGTCCGGATTGGAAAGAAAAACCCATCTGGGCCAGGTTCCACCCAGAACGATCGAACCTTCCCTGTCATTCCTTGTGATAGAAGAGTTAAAGAAATAATTCCCACTTTCTTTATCTCGAAGCTATCGATCTCGTCCGACTCGCCGTCGATGGGCTGGGTGACAGTGACGAAGCCTCTCCTCTTCCAGTCCAAGCTTTTATGTCTCTCGCTTCTCTACCTCCTCACCACCGTCCCTCTCTCCATTTACGTCTCCTTCTCCCAGCGCGGCTGCCTCTTCTCCTCTCAGCCGCTCCTCCCCCGTCCCCTGTATTCTTATCCCTCTTCCTACGGCGAGCACAAGCACGCCCTTCCCGCCTCCCGCTCCTCATGTACATCCCCTGTTTTCTTCTCCGGTAATCCCGTCCTTTCTTTGTTTCGCTTATTGTCAATTCAACGCTACGCCTTCGATCCGACTCTCCCGATTTGGGTGTGTGGTTCTGTTTCCAGACTATCCGATCGCATTCCAGGAGATCCACAATCTTTGCAGGAATGGATCGCTGATGTCAGAGAATTCTTCCCATGTTTTGAGGTATCTTCATGGTAAAGGTGAGACCTTTGCTGGTAATTTCTCGGCCCGAAGGAGGCGATCGTTCTTTGAGCACAGAGACGATGGGAAGCCCCTCCCTTGCGGCTTCCTCCGTGAATTCTTTGTCAGAGATTCAGGTTCTTGCCGATCTTGGATCTTCCTTTCTATTCTCGCGTTGGTAATTTCCCGTCGGATCATCAATAGACATCAATTTCGCTATTTCTTTAGATAGAGTGGCTATGGAGCGGTGCTCCGGCGTGGTGGTGGTATCGGCGATCTTCGGCGACCATGACAAGGTCCGGCAGCCAAAGGGTTTGGGATCCAAGACGCTAGAAACCGTCTGCTTCTTCCTGTTCATCGACGACTCAACCCTTAAAGCTCTCCACGCTCACAATATCCTGGCCGGAGTAGATGGCAATGTTCTGGGCGTGTGGAGAATCATCCGCCTCTTTTCCGGCGATCTCCCCTACAGCAATCCGGCGATGAACGGCGTCATCCCGAAGCATCTGCTACACCGCCTCTTTCCCAATGCGAAATTCAGCATCTGGCTGGATGCCAAGCTCCAGCTAACTGTCGACCCTCTTCTTCTTCTTCACTCCCTCCTCATCTCCAAAGATGCCGACATGGCCGTATCGAAGCATCCGTTCAACATCCACACCATGGAGGAGGCCATGTCGACGGCGAGGTGGAGGAAGTGGACAGACATCGAGTCCTTGAGGCTCCAAATGGAGACCTATTGCGAGTACGGCCTACAGCCATGGTCGCCGAACAAGCTCCCATACACCACGGGTACCCCCACAGACATCAAAATCGCTTCTTTTATTGTCTTTTAAATCCAAAATTGCATATTTGGATCGAAACTTAACGGGATTTGTTCGCGAAGATGTGCCAGACACGGCGTTGATAGCAAGAAGACATGGATTGGCGAGCAATCGCTTCTCTTGTCTTCTCTTCAACGAGCTCGCCGCATTCAACCCAAGGGATCAACTGGCGTTCGCCTACGTGAGGGATACGATGAGCCCTCGGATCAAAATAAACATGTTTGAGGTCGATGTCTTCGAGAAGGTGGCGGTGGAGTACAGGCATAACTTGAAGAGGGAAGAGGACGTGGCGTCTGTTGCTGCGGCACAACCTACCAAGAGGGCGGCGGTGGCGGTGGACATCAAGGGAAGCAAATGTGAGCATTACCTGCTCAACATGTGGGGAGAAGCCACAGACGACACCAATGGGGGATGATGAACTAAAGGATGTCTTTTTTTTTTTTTTTTTTTTTCAATTTTTTTAATATTTTTATACTACTTACAAGGTAGATGAATGGAGTTTACGACCAATAGAATAATCCAAAGAGAGCATAGCAAAAGCAATTTCCTTTTTCTTTTATGATTGATGTTTTTTTTTTACTTGTAATGATTAATCATTTTTCTTAAATGAGTTGTACATCATAAGTTTGGAATAAAATTTATCTTTTTATGTGATTTATTTGAATATACTTCTCATAATAAAGACTTTAAAACACCCTAATTTTGTAACTCCTAACATTTTTTTGGATTAGCTAAATGAATGAAATTTATAGTTAATCACATAAGGAGGGAGTTTATTGTCAAAGTGAGAAGAGAGTATGATAAGTAAGTTTATTTTTTATATGATTGATGTTTTTTTTTGTTACTTATAATTATTAGTCAATGTTCATAAATAAGTTAGATGATGATACACAAAATTTTAAAGTTTGAGTTCAAATATTAAATTTGTAATGATAGTCATTAAAATTATCAATTTTATAAGTTATATTTCACAATTTTTTAATTAAATTTAATAGATTGAGTATTAAACATTTGTAGATTTCTATAATAATTAATGATTTAATTTTGTGGGTTACAAATAACAAACTTAAAATAAAATTCTTTAAATTTACGATTGACTTGGATAAGCTTCTCCCATAATAAAAAATTTTAGTCATTTTGTGACTTGTAACACTATTATGGGTCTAACCTACAAATATTAGAATTTCAAAAGAATCTCAATTGTAGAGTAACATATTATAATTTAAGAACATATGACCATTAAACAATTTTATTTCATGAGATATGCCCCATTGTTATAATAAGGTTTTTTAATTAATTTTCTAAATTTGTAGAATATTTTTTAAAATTATATAATTCTTTAAATAAATATTCTAATAAGTTACTAATCTTTAATTAAATTCTATCATGATTGAAATTACGTGATACTAAAAATTATATGATTTTGTTAATTATACAAAATAGATTTTAAAAAAGTCTCCAATTTATATGTTTGGCTACATACTGACCTCTTTATGATTAAGGTTTGGTAATGTTCAAAACATGTCGATTTCGTGAGCTATAACATTATCATTTATGGCGTAAAATTCTCTAGTTTAAATATTACACTTTTATAAACTACCATCATGATCAAGATTATGATATCATCAAAACAATTTTGTTTTGTGAGTTATATATCTCATTAATTTGAACCAATATTCTCTAAATTAAAAATTAAATTTCATAAATTTATATATAAAATAAGTGTATTACTTTTATAAAGTCAAATCTCATAAGCTATACATAAAAATTCGTGATAAAATTTTCTACAATGTGTGTAACCTTTAATGAGCTATCCTCAAAGTCGATACCAAACATCCTTCAAAGCAATATAATTTTGAAAGATGTAAATCATAAGTTCGTTAACAAAACTCGCTTTAGATATCAAAGTGTATGGGCTTTCTTTTGATATCTAGAATTTTAATTTGAAAAATAGTCTAATTTAGCCAACAATACATAAAAAAAAAAATTGGCACGAAAATATCCATATTAAGCATTAGATTTAATGAATGTCCCATCAAGGTCAATGTAATACAACTTTAAAAAACATTTTTTGTGAGTTATAAATCATATTTTAGAATAATGTCCTTAAATTTGTGTAATGCCTTTTTGTTGACTTTTACTATGAATATGACCAATGGTACGTAAGATAACAAGATTTCATGATCAATGCATTATAAATTTGAAACAAAAATTTTCCAATATATGTACTATACTTCGATTTTTTTTTTCTCATGATTGAGAGTACTTAACTTGTAGCATAATTTGATTTTTTTTATCTTACTAAATTCCATGAGCATAAAAAATAATATATCATTTTAATAATAATAAATCTTTTAAATTTCTATTTTATAATCTAATATGTCTACTTAGTATATTATAATTTATCTTAAAAATAGATAAACAATATATATATATATATCACATACCATGACGTGAAATGAAGATACTCTAAAAGATACAAGACCAATCATACACGGAGTCAAGAACAAATAAGATCTTTACCATAGGTATCATGTGTCCTACAAGTATATTAAGGTTTCACAATTCCCAAGACATGTATTTTGGTTTAAAAAATTATTATTATTTATATTAAAGAATTTGCATTTCACTCAAAAGAACATTTACATATCACTTAAAAGATCTTGCTTTAATTGCTAAAACTCAAATTGCATGTACTTAGTTTTTTTAAATTTAATTCTACTCATTTTGTTGACATAAATGTATGAGTTTATAAGAAATGATTAACAAATGATGGAATTTGAATTTGACAAGGTTATAAAGCATTTAAAATTATACTAATCATATTTATATGAAATACACTTCATGTAATATGATAAGCATATTTTAAGTATGAAATCATAAAATAGAACAATTTGATCGAAATTTATAACTAGCACATTGAATAATCAAATTATATGATCTATTCAATTGAGGTATGTATTGACGACTGAACATTTCAACCAGGTATGCTCATTTAGCGATCAATATAGAATGGGAATCTCAAGAATTTTGTAACTATAATATTATTTGCCATGCATTACAATTAGATCAAGGTAAATATATTAAAAACATATTAGAATATTTAATTATAAAAATATTATCAAATTATATAAATCAATACATTATATAGTATAATCATTAAAAATAATAATAAAATATTCAAACTAAGAATTACATCTATGCAAACCCAAAGTTTTATACAATATGATAATTTTTATCGTATAGTATGATTGGTTTAAGAAGATCTTTATAGCATAGTTTTAAAAATATAAGTATTTTATATAATATGTTAATATTCAAATAGATTGTTTGATTAGTTTAATATATAAACATCATTCAGTATGATTTTCTTTTCATATAATATGAACATAAGTGAAAAATGAGTAATGATTAGTTTAGTTACAGGTGAGAAGCATTTTTAACTAATGGAGATCCATTTGTGCTCACGTGTGACGGTTTAACGCATTCTAAACATTATATAAACCCTTTCAAATATTAAAAATTGATTGATGAGATATTGATCTCCATTGGTACCTCATATAAGCAAAAATCTATATAAAAACCTAGGTGTTGTTATAGTAATTTATTGTAATATATAATTGTGAGCACCTTATAAGACCTCAAAGCTTATCTTGCAAAATCAACTCCATTAAGAGAAAGAAAGAAAGGCGTATAAGAGAACATCATCTAGCATTTTCATATTTCACCACATAAGTTCTTGATTAATTGGTAACTTTATTTTTACAATCCATTAGCTTGTCTATTTGTATGTATATATTTACTTCACATTCAAGTAAGCTTATGGCTTTATTAGGCTTCTTATATTTTAGTTTGCTTAGTTGTGCTTCCTATTGTATAGTATACAAAGAGTTGGTCGTACTTTAGGCAGTATCTCTTGGAGTAGTTTTTGGGTTATGATTGATCCACAAAAAGTCTTAATTTATATTAGGTTTTTTTCATCTGATTATAACAAAAGAGTAATTTTATTAACAATATTCAAGAAGATTGTTTGGGGATAGATATAAGCTTAGAAATAAGTCAAATGATCTAAAAAATGATATTCTTTTACTTATTTATCTTTTTATATCTATAAATGCATTGGTAACTATTTTAATCACAACCTTAGAAGTAAACTAACCTAAAAAAATAGTTATTAAAGATATGCTTAAATATTTACTTATCTAGAGAATATTTAAAAAAGGGTTGAGCAAATATTTTTAACACAAATATTATATTTGAGAAAGATCTTGTAAAATCTTATATCACATATTCAACCTATCTCTCAATAAGCCTTACAACCCTAATAGACTTATATATCACAAATTTAGAATAAAAAATCCTAATTTGTTTATTTGACTTCTACAAAATTCTCTTATAATCAACATTATAATTTCTTTAAAATATCTTGATCTCATAAACTACCCATCACAATTTTTAAATAAAATAAATTTTATCACCTTATTAAGAAGAACCCTTGACTTTGAAACATTCTATTCTATTATCTTTATCACAAATTTAGTAAAATTCTCCAAATTGGATATCAAATTCTTATTAACATTACTCCAAATTGAGATTATGCAACTTCAATAAAGTTTGATATCAAGAGCAACAAAAACAATCCAGTAATAAAAATCAAAAACTTAGATATTAAGTTTCCTAAAATCCGCTCATGATCGATATCATGCTTCCTTGAAAGACGTTAAACATAGAGGTGGTTCTATAGTATTTCACATAATTAAAAACAAAATCTCACACAAACTCTCAAAATAAAGTTGTAATTATGACGAATCCTATATTGAGTACAATTGGCTCATGAAATGTATAAAATGTAATAAATAAAACTTACTAAAATGTAACTAATAAGATGTATGAAAACAAATCTCAAGAACTTCTCCCAAGTTATGACAATAAATCTTGGAAAATTGATCAATAATGTGTTGTTCAATAATTTTGTGTAAAATGAGAAAAGCTTATAAACAAGGCAACAAAATAAGGGCCAATTTATAGATTTTAGAATCTATCTAAGCACTCCTAAAGACCCCCAACATCACTTTTTTAGATGCATAAGGTCTCAAGCTTTTTTGATCTTCCATAACATTCAATGAAACATTTGGAATGACTAAAACATGGATAACTCTCAAAAAAAGGGGATTCAATTAAAGTAATTGTTAAGGCGATCCTGTGGTCTAATCATTAGATAGAATACTATCCATCAGATAGTTTGATTTATATCAGAAAAGTTCTAATAATTTTCAAATTTTTTATTCTTAATCACCAAATCTTTTCCTATGAAAAAGTTTGATGTTTATCAATCACTTAATAAAAAAACTATCAGATGACTAGATGAGCTCATCTGACATAGAACCTAGGCCAATCAAGTTCAAAGTTTTTTGTGGCTTCACTTTAACTAGTCTTCAAGCGCGATAATATAAGAATAATAATGCATATGTTCTTTTCAAAAGACATGCAAAATTGAATTTTTTTTTAACTTTTAAGCTTTGCAAATCTATCATATGCACTTAACCCAACATATGCCCAATTGACCTTTATTTTTGGTTCTTAAACTTTGTTATTTTGCTTCTAAAGCTTGTTCGATCAATCATTTATCCTTTTTAAACTTGTAGATTTTCCTAAAGATCGCCTACTTTAAAGATCACACACATACATTTAAGTGATTATTAGTACTCATTTAATTGGATTGTTATTATCAACATTTACTTGAACCATCTTGAATTCCTAAGACTAACAATTTTATTCAATAAAAATATTAAAACAAAATAAAATCAAAGATATCATTATTAGATAATTAAATGATTTTATTAAACTCTATTAAAGGGAACAAAAAATGTTCAAATAAATAAGCATTACCAAGAAATGACTTTTAGTTTGCAAAATTTAATGTTTAAAAAATATCACTAAAAGTGAAGTTTTTTGTGCTTAAGGCAATCCCATAAGAGGGGGGGGGGGGTGAATTGTGGTTTTTCTTACGATTTTCGGTTTCAATTAAAGCTTAAATCTTTTAAGCAAGAATAAAAAAGAATGATACACAAAAGATTTTTAAGGTGGTTCGACTCAAAATCAAGCCTACATCCACCCCCAACTGGTTTTGGGGAAAAACACTAAAATCACCAAATTACAAGCAAGCTTTTTCATACGGTTCACCTCAAACCTACTTGGGATTTTACCTACGACTAATCCCAAACCTACTTGAGTTTTTTCGGGCTCAACTCAAACCCCAGGCTCTTGCACAATTGCCGGGATGCCCTTATCCCAAAGAAAGAAATACAAAAAAATGACATAACTTAAGACAATTTTAAGAGAAATACAAGACACACACAATACCAAAAAGAGGGAGGAATAGAGATTGAAAAATAGTTGAAGCAAAAACCTCCAATTTCGGGTTCCTTCTAGCATCTTTCAATTTGTGACTTTGGAAGCACCGTATGCACTTGGAATTGCTCGATATTGTGATTTGAAAGTTTTGAAATCTTAGCAATAGTAACCTCTAGGAGTTCTTCATCATTCTCTATTTATAGAGTTTAATTTGAGCTCTAAATTCACTCCCAACAGCGCTCAAATGAACTAGCTGTTTGGGTAACGGAAACAAAGCAGTCACCGTTCAATTTGGAGCCTGAAAACGGATGTTTCTGATTGAATCTCGAATTTACCGTTCGAGATCAATCCTAGCCGTTGAATCTAGGTGGCCTTGATCTGAGCTATTGGATGGCGCATTGGTTGTCCTGCATGTATTAAAACAATGTGTCCAGAAATCAACTAAAATAAAAACTTACTGCAGTGGTTCCGCATCCCTTATAGATTTGGCTCGGGATCGAATCTCCAGCTTGACGTTTTACTGTTATCATGCAGCAATTTACCTTGATTAATCTAAACCGTCCGATCGCGCCTACCTTTCCATCTTCTTTGACAATCGAATGAGAGTTTAGTCCCACATTGTCCAAATGTCTTTGTCATTGCTCTCTATAACACTTTTGGTTCATATGTCTCTCGAGCCGTTTGGGGTTGGCTCCCCCTTCCTCGACCAAGATTTCGTCACTTGGTCCTGGTTGACTTGATTTCACGCTTGTTCTGGTCAGCTTTCTCTGCGGGTTGAGTTCGCACTTGTTCCATTCAGCAATTGCGGGCTAATTTCTCACTTGTTCCGTTCAGCAGCTCTTCCTACGACCTTTGGACTTCGCTCATCCCTTTCGGGTCTATCAAACAATTTTTACTTTATTTTATTTTTTAAATCCTTAAAGCCTGGACGGACCAGTCGTCGAGTCGAGTCGACCCGCCCAACACTACAGTGAAATTTCCCAAGACTAAAGTGGTTTTATAGTGTTTTGAGAGAATTGTTGTGCCAAATTTTGAATATAAATATACCAAAATAATTTTATATTATGATAGTATTACAAGTGTACTAAATGACTATGAAAATAAATTTATGAAAAATAATTCCTAAATAATTTTAAAAAACCAAATACCGATGTCTATACTTTTAATCAATAATGCTTGGCCCAAAAATCAAAATTAAAAAATTATTAAACTTATAACATTTTCAAATATTAATACTACTAATGTGTCACATCATCTCAAAATTTAGACATATCAATTCAAGAAAAATAAAGAGATATTCAAGTATAAAGATTTTGATGCATGCCTTCAATTTCCTTGAAGCTTGCCATCACTCCAAGAGTCTTGAAGACCACTATTTTAGACATTTTAAAGTTCATGACTTGACTTAATTTAATATTAATAATTTCGCTTAAAACAAGCCCAAATGATATATAAACATTTATGCTTGAATCATCAAACACAAGAGTGTAACAAAAAGTTCTTAGAATTAAATAAAAATAGTTTAAAAAAAGCTAAGAAAACAAAAAAAGGAAGCAAACTCACCATACTTTCTAGAAACAAATATAACTTGAAAAAAATATTTTTTTAAAAAAAAAAGAATAAGAAATGAGGAAATCTCAGATGAGTAAGGTTAAATCAGCTCATGGCATACTAATAACAGCTTGATGAGCCACCAACAGCTTGATACTGGGCAACAATCATCAAGAATTCCATGATCACCACCTTCATCTCTTCATCATCCCTCCTTATTCAACAAAACAAACCCTGAACAATTCGAAAACACATGGAAGAAACCAAAATTCTTTTTTATTGACTTTTAAATACTTCAACATTATAAACATTAATAATTTTATGAATCTATTCCTAGAGGATACATAGTTTCCAAGTCCATTAAAACATCTTTTCTTCCTGAGTTATACATCTCAATGATAGAATAAAATTTCTCAATTAACCTAGAGTAATAAACTTATTTTTTGTTTGAGACTATAAAATATTTAAAATATTCTAGTTAATCTTTAATCCTATTCTATCCTTAATCTTACATTCAAATTAGCACAATTTTACTAGCTATGAGAAACTATTTTAAAAAGACTTGTTTTGTTTAGATGCTAAGCTAATTATGGACTAATTTATTATGATTGAGGACCTCAATTTGTCAAAACAGGTTGATTTGGAGTCCTATATATTACAAAATTTAAACAAAATTTTCTGCTTTAAGTATTAATCTTTTATAAACCATCGTCATGATCGAGAAAATGCAATCATCAAAATTGCTTGATTTTGTGAGTTATATACATCAATATTTTGGAACATCAAATTTTTATGAACTCATCTTATGACATGAATACATGACTTTTATAGTCTTATGTCATAAATTATATATTGATGTAGAATTCAGACTTAAGGAAATGTACAAACTTATTTAATTACGAATTTAAGAAATGGGTTTATAGAGAAAAGAGATAATTTCTCAAAAAAAAAGAATTGGTCTAAAAAAAATGTACAAACATGGTTTTGGCCCAGGTAAAGGGCTTGCCTTATCAAATCATCTTAAACATGAGGGATGGGCTACAACCAAAAGGGTGATGTGTTCTAGAAATAGCTAAAATAAATAATTATTAACTTGCTTTCCTTCATAAGTGAGGGGGGTTATCATAGCAAGCATTCAAGAAGTGGAATTAGTTGATAATAATTCGTCCTCTTAGGATAAATGCACAAGCCTTAACTGAAGTGGTCAGATGAATTTTAACCCTGAAATGGATTTCGTATTAAGAGATTGAGCTTAAAGACTAAGTCTCACAAAATTATCATGGAAAGACTTGGCTTGGAGGACCTTAATTTGAGCAATTGGACCTCAAAAAACATCCATTCAAGATTGGGTCTAAAGGGTCTAGCCTCAAATGCCTTGGTCTCTGAGATCTACTCTTGGGTGACAAGGTTTGAAAATTTGGACTCAAGCAACTAAGATTTAATGGTTCAACATTAAGTAGCTAGGTCTTGAGGGTTTAACCTCGAGCGATTGGACCTCAAGGGTCTAGTCTCAAACAACTTGGTCTCAAGGATCTAACTTCAAGCAATTAAGTATCAAGGTTCCGATCTCAAGCTTCTTCCCCTTATGGGTTTGGTTTCAAATTATTTGAAATCGATGGTTAGGCCTTAAGAAATTAAGTCTCATTGGTCTATCATCAAGCGAGTTGGTCTCGAGTGTCCAACCTTGAATGGTTGGGTCTCAAGGGTCCAACCTAAAGCATTTGGGCCTCAAAGATCTAGCCTTGAGGTTTTTGTTACTAATGCTTGCCATATAGCATTACTCTAGATCAACGGGTGATATTTAGCTTATGAATTTTTATAATTTTATTTAGTTTTCAAACTTTTTAGACCATTACAAGAAAAATAATGATAACAAGAAGAATAATCATTAGAAGTAATATGTAATTTTTAGAATTTTTCAAAAAATGATAGCTTATTTGATATGCCAACTAAATCATCATTTTGTTCTTTAAATGAAGTCAACTAGTGCTTGAATCCCTTTTGACATGCTCTAGCTTCTGAAGAAAAAGGAATTGTTCTCTTGGACTAATTTAACATTATGCTAAGCACTTTGTAAGAGATTCCAATGAAGTGGAATGCAACTAAACAAAAGAGGGATAAAGTTGTGAGAATAAGAATGATCCCCAAAAAAAACCAAGGACAATGGATGCTTCAAAATTAATGCCAAATGTTGCTTAGGAGAGTTCAAGCTCTAAAACCCTATAAAAGTTTGAGTTGCAACTTCAAAACCAAAAAACCTCTTTCTTACCTTCCATGGTCCTCTCAAGTTGTAGATGTAGAGGTAACATCTAAGCTCTTTGCCACCAAAAATGTAATCAATCGATTAATGTACTTTCTTAGTCCTTTTGAAGTTCCCACTTTTTTTTTTCTTCCATTCTTTATGGCATTAGCAAAAGTAGGGATATCATTCCTCTAACTACCCTTAAGTGAGCACTATTCTCTGGGCCCTGAATTGTTAATCGATAAGGAGATGAAGAGAAGTGGGGAAGAAATTTTGGATGCTTCCCTAAAAGCTGAACCATTGATTGCTTTTCCCCGCATAGAAAAGGACCTAGGAATTGATTTGTATGGCAATCAAACTCCAAAAAAAGACAGTAAAATCCATCTCAAGGGCCCTAGCTATCCAAATTTAATAGTTGATAATGACAACTTCATACGCAACGTTTCAATCCCACTTATAATAGATTTTATTGAACCTCCGATTGTCATCTTTAATGATCGAAAGGACACGCTCAAGCAAAACCTTATGAAAATTGTAAGGCATCTTAAGACTTGAAGATTGTTAGTATTGAATACTTAGTTTCCATAACCTTCTCGAAGGAACATAGGTAGAAATTAAAGAGGTTATGAGATAACAATATGATGAGAATTCATTTTTAAGGGCCTCAAAAAAAGTTTTGAATAAGACATTGCATCTTATAGAGAGAACATTGCTTAGCTCAAGGCTAAGGCAAAACTACTAAGGAAGTAATGTGATGCTATCCCATATATTGGGTTAGAACAAATCAAAAGGGCAAGAGTTACTCTAAACTCAAAGAAGATCACAATAGAGGCCAGCAATTCCATTCTCTAGAAAAGCTTATGTAGATCAATTGTATATTAACAAGACCTTGAAGATGCAGACTTATTCATAAACAATAATAGTCTTATATCTCGAGAGTATTTGAATTTATCAATCATAAAATACTTCTAAGAGAATCAAAGACTAAAAAAATACTAAAGTTATGACCCATATCTTTCGAAGGTCCTCATGGGGGTTTTTGTTTTTTTTTTTTTTTTGGATATAAATTTTGCTTTTAATAACCTATAAAAATTAATATAAAGAAATGAAGACGAACACAATTTGTAAAACAATTGTTCACCTTTTCAGATGATATTATTTCTTTCATTTTCATTGAAATAGTTTTTTCAAATCCTTTAACTTTAGATTAATACCCTTATCATGACAATATCAATATTGGCCCATAATTATCAAGAAAATTCTATTATAACACCCTAATGCTTTTGAGTGTTATGTATAATTGTTTGAACAAATGTAAATATATTTTGATGTTATCTTGAATAAAATATAAAATAGTCTTAAGAAGATACTTTTGATAAAAAAATCATAAGGATCAATATATAAGATCCTCAAAAGACAAAAATAATATCAAACATGATAAAATATATTGTAAAGAAATTGATCATAAAATAAAAAGGTAAGATATATTAAGAAAATAATAATATCATAATCTTAAGATAATTTGTTAAAAGAAAATGATAAAACTAAATAATAATAAAAAAAATTATGAATTTAGTATGAAAATAAATAGTTCGAGAAATAGTTCATTTTATAATTTGTTCGACAAATTATTATAGTTGCTTAGGTATTGAACATGAAAGGAATACAAACCTTCATAACGTTTATTTAAAAAGGGACATTTTAGTACCCTTAAATTATAAGCATCGGCTAGTAAAAACAAAAAAAAGAGAAGTACAACAAGATGCGAAGGCATAAATGTTGAGAAAATTAAAAGGAGAGGAAATCATGAAAGAGCCTTAAGAAAGGAAGCAAGATCAATTTCATGAAGTGATTATAAAAGGATCTTACATAAAACAAGGCAAGTCTTGCATGAGGGTTTCTAATATGCTTATTTTTATTTGGTGAATGATGTACAATCTAAGGCAAATTTTGGAAAAGTTAAACACAATAGAGAGATGAAATCTATCATTTTTAAGCGTGCATTGGACGATCTAAAGAACATGTGGAAGATGAAATAGTCTCCATCGAAAGGTTGAATTAGCATGTAATCCAAACCATGCTATAAATGAGGAAAACATTGAAATAAATGAAAAATGAAAAGGAAAGTATATGTTCGACCTTTTAAAAAAATTATTCAATACATGATATAGAGATAGTTCTCATTATACTTTTATTAAAAATATGAAAACATTATTTATATGTTGGGAAGAGCCAAATATATTTAGATCATCAAAATCTCTTGTATATTTTTACTCAAAAGAAATTAAACTTGAAACAAAGGGGATGTCAATGAATTAATTAAAAATTATGATCTAAAAATCATATATCAATCTAAAGAAGCTAATATAGTTATAGATGTTTTAAGTCAAAGGGTAAGCCTAAATGGCATGATAACATATTTGAAGAAAGCTTAGTTAAGTATCAAGGGGCCTACATGGCATGATAACAAATTTGAAGAAAGCTTAGTTAAGTATCAAGGCGACGAATTCCAAATTAAATGCAATATTTAGACCAAATAGAAGGAATTGTACTTAATTGAAGGTTATAGGAGATTGGGTACAATACATCAAAGTTCATGATAGAGACGACAAAAAACAAAAGATTAAAACTAGAACCTTAGAAGCAAAATAAGTTGAATTTAATCTAAATGAGAATGAGATACTCTACTTCAAAAATAGGCAATACATTCCAATAAAAGAGAAATAAAAGAAATTATTAATACAAGAAGCACGGGAGACTAAATACTTATGAATCCTAGAATGATCAAAATATACTGGGATATAAAGAAATATTTCTAATGCCTTAATGTAACACACCCAAAGAGAGGCAGAAAACAATAAGTGATCTCTTAAAGAGGATCATAATGAGCTATTAGACTCTTAATAAGATTATTAAGAGTATAAGAATAAATTATCTTACATCAATTATTGAGAATAGATCTTTGTGTATATATGAGATATCTTGTCTTGAAATGTAAAGACATCGTTTGAGAATAAAATATGTTTGAGCTAAAATGACACAACTCAATGGGATAATACCTTTACAAAGTGAAAACATAATGCCAGGGTATTAGAGTCGACCCTTCTAAAAGTCTGATGTGATTCGATAATGAACAATGCAAAAGAATGGTAGACTTATAACACCCAAAGAGAGGCAAGGAGTAAATATTGCATGATATCTCGAAAAGAAATCACAATGTAATATTAAGTTCTTACAACCCTACTAGTAATGCAGAAATAAATTTTCTCATTAACTATTAAGAGAAGCACTTGATGTATATATGAGACATCTTGGTTTTAAGATGTAAATATATCTTTTTAAGGACAAAAGCTATTTAAACTATAACGAGAGAAATTAAAGAGGATAATACTTCTACATAGTGAAATTGGGATATCACATCTAATATGAAAAGAAACATACATGAATCTATGAACAAATATTTAATTTGTCAACAAGCACAAGATAAATAACAAATACCAAGCGGATTATAATAACCACTCCTTATTCTTATGTGAAAACAAGAGAAAACATCAATGGATTTCATTATGTCTTCCTAAGACTAATCAAATGCATAATATGATATAGGTAGCCATCGATAGATTAACCAAAGCTCATTTCTTGCTTATTAAGACTACATACTCTATAGAATAATTGACTCAAATATACGTAGATTAGATGGTAAAACTGCATGGTAAGGTCAGGGCTGTTGTATTGAACAATGATTCAAAAGTCACATCTTATTTATTGAGAAAGACGTATGATGACTTTGGCACTTAACAAAAATTTAATATATCATTTCATCCTCAAACTAATGGGCAAACTATGAGAATAATAAAAATACAAGAAGATGTGCTACAGCTAGCATATTAGATCTTTGAGACAAATAAGTATATATTTGCTCTAATTTAATATGCTTATCATAATATCTATCAATCCTATATAAAGATGACACCACATTAAACTCCATATGATAAGAACTGTCAGTCTCTATATAGTATAAGAAAACTAAAAAACTCTAATAAGACCAAGACAATTTCAAAAACCACTAAAAAAAACAAATGATCAAAAAAAGAATTCAAAATAAGTTAGACAAAAGAAATATTTTGTTGTGATACATAATAAAGTGGAATTTTAAGAAATAGATAATGTATTTTTAAATGTAAATTATACGCAATGTGTTATAAGGTTTAGAAATAGATGAAAACTAAAATCAAGATATATTGGACTAGATCACTAAAATAATTGATGAAATAACTTACATGATAGTCTTACCATTATTATTAATCAAAGTGCATGATATATTCTAACTCTCATTATTAAAAAAGTACACTGTTGATCATACTCATATAGTAAGGCATGATTTAAACATCGTGGATGTGCAATCTATGTTATGAAGAAAAATTAATGAGAATTCTAGCAAAAGAAGAAAAACAACCGAGGAAAAATATCCTAATAATTAAAATACAATAAGTAAATCAAATTAAAAGAGGAACTATTTGGGTGTTAGAAGAAGAGATATTAAAAATATATCATAATATATTATAAATTTTGAAAATGAATTTTTTATAAAAAGAAAAAAATATTATATCTCAAAAGTTTTGATATTTACTAAATAGCTATTTGGATAAATCTAAATGTATTTTGATAGTATTTGAAATGAAATAGAACATGCTCTTATAATGATAATTTTGATAACATGTCATAAGGCTCAATATATAAGGAAGACTCTTAAAAGAGAGAAGAAAATGCCAAACATGATAAAGTAAATTGCAAGAAATCTAGTGATAACAATTTCACTAGAATTGGAAGTGAACCAACTATAATATTGAGACCAACGTAAGCATGCAAAATGCAATGAATTCTTGTAGACTATTCTTTTGCCCTAAAATACAAGACTGGGAATTAGAACAAGGAAAATGATTATACATCTCAAGTGGCACTAGCTGTGTTCACATTAAAATTTAATAGTCTAGGTTTTGATAAATTGAAAGATAATTATTAATCTTATCCTGACTTTCAGACCATTACAATAGTCAAAAAATGATTTTATTGCATTAACTTTTGAAAGACAGACATCAAGATCATGTCACAATGTCATGCATGTGCTATCACCAAACAAAACAAGTAAATTCAATGCTTTATGACCATACATATGCTATCAACAAACAAACCAAGCAAACTTAAATACTTTATGCCCCATTACCCATACTCGAGTGTTTATAGGAGGACCTCCATATTGATTTTTTGCTCAAATAACCTGAAACTTCTCATTGAATGACTCTACTATGGTGCTCCTAAACTAATTCTCTAATATGACCTGTTTTTTGCTTAGCACTAAGACCTTCAATGCCTCTTAAGTCACTCAATTACTCTTGAATGAGTTATCGAAACTTTAAAGATTACATAAGACTATCATATATAAGACAATATGATGCAATGCTAAAGAAAATTTCCCTTGCCCATAGATAAATAAATTGCCACATCTAGATTATCTAGAAGCTTTTATACATTTTTTGAATCATTTATAATATTTATGACTTACATTAGCATTTTGGTCATTTTCTTGCAAATTGTGCTATATTAACACATTGTTATTTCTTTCGAATTAATGATTGTGCATGGCATGTTAATACAAAAGATAAGGTTTATTAGAAATGCATCACATGATTTTATGTTGTTAAGATAAAAATGTTTTCTCAATAATACAACTTTGCATTTGCAATTCTTTAAGAAGCTTTTAGGGCTTACTATACACTTGCCATCATCCTAGACAATGGATGGTCATAATGAACAATCACATGCAAACACAATGATTCTTAGCACCTTTAGTGATCAACCATTCAAAATTTTCTCAAACGATCAAGGGATCATGATAAGATGTTCTCTTTAATCTGTAATTCTTATAACTTTTCACCAAAGTAAACTAAGGAAATATAGAAGCACTTGAGACTAGTAAGTGAAGAATTTGAAAGCTATTAAATGATATATTTGCTATTCAATACAATTGCTTTGCAAAACCTTAACAATAGTTCTGACCCTCTTTAAGATTTGGTCATCAATGTGATTCCAATTGAAAGTGTATCAATGCAATGCCTTCAAACTCTCTTCTATGTCATCTATGTACATTCAATTATTGTCGTTAGAGACATGGTCTTACAACTTTTGTCTTTGTTTGGTACTTAGGACATTAAAAATCATACATATCTTAGATTTTGATGACTATTATGATATTTGATTCCTTGTCATTTTGGTTTCTAATTAAGCTCATAGGGCATTTCATAAAGCTTAAATTAAAAAAGATTAGCTTGGGTTCTAAAAATCAAAGAATTATGCTTGAAATACAACATTGTAAGCTACTTTAATTTCTCCTTATAGAAATGATTTTCATACATCTCATTTTCTTATTATACTCAGCACTTTGTAAATGCTCCAATAATTGTCTTAAGCATGAACTAGTCAACTTATAAACAAGAGATTACTTAACATTAGTTTTATTACATGAAACTTACCATTATCGAATTTTGCTTCAATAAAGGATTACTTCTTAGGATCAAGCCCTCTAATTTTAGAGTTTTTAGAAGTTAAAACATTGTAGAATTAAAAAATAAAAATTTCAAAAAATACAAATAATTCTGTGTTATCACGATAAGTTTAATCCATGATTTAATTAACCATGTTACATCATATTGGGTTCATTAATTATTTATGAAAACTCTTATATTATAAAAATACTTAGGAATCACTCTCTCAAGTTCTCAAGGCCTATCACCCCCAAATAGATGGCTAACCAAAAGGTATCAATGAAAGTTTGTTAAACCTTCTATGATGTCTTGTAAGTATGCATCAAATTGGATTCTACATGGAAATAAAAAAAAATTGAGATCTATAATTCTTTAGGATGACTTTACATATAATACATCTATAAATTGAACGACAAAGAAAACCCCATTTGGAGTGGCACAAGGGTTCAACCCCAAGAAGTTTATAGACCTCTTACCAACATCACTCCAAGCATCATGCAATTTCTAATGCGAAGCACTTGCATGCCATATACATGAGATGCACTAAGAGGTCAATGCCACCTTTGTAGGAAATAAGTCAAGTTTTATCATTACAGATTATATCATGTTTTTTGTTCGACCACAATATTTTCAATCAACAAAAGCTAAGCTGTATACATGCAAGTACGTATCCTTTCAAGCATTGAAAAGTGTTTGGACCAATGTGTAAATCTCAAATCATCCACTTGAGTATATTATTGGATCATTATTCAATGCATCATAATTGATTGCATACAACAAGTCTATCTCACTCCCACGTGATCCCTTTAAACCATATCATTAAAAACTGTCCCCATTCTCAATATCCACCTCCAAAATCTAAGGACAAGATCAAGCAAATCAAAGAGATTTAATTCTTAAGTCATGTCCACTAGATGCCACAATCATTATAGATACTTGGTTTAATAGAAGAACAATCCCATGATGCAAGATTATCTATATCATGAGATCCAAGGTAAAATGATTGATTATAGATTTCCTTAATTTTTTATGATAATAAAACAAGTCTTTAGTAGATGAAGTCAAGTTTAGCACAATCAAAACGAATAGTTAGTACATCCAAGTGTTGAAGGGGAGACACTCAAATGGGAAGAACCAATCACTCTTCCATGATTAATGTATCAACATCAAAATTTTCTCATTCCAATCTTTCTAACCCTTTTTTCCCCTTCACGTCTTCTAGAGTCTGAGATAAAGTCCAAATATTTATTGAATCTATTAGCAAGTTTGACTCAAATTAAAACCAGTCCAAGCAATCCTATACTGAAACATGGTTGAATGAACAAGGAATCAGTCTTCCTAAATAGATTGAGAAAAAACCCCTTCGTCATGCAGGTTTTAATAGATTAAATTTATTGAAGGCTTGCACAGTTAGAAAGAACAAATAAAAAACAAACGAAAACAAAATACCTTTTAGCTCACCCTTGCATTCCCTGAATCTCTTAATAAACTTCGAGCATCCTCCCATCGTCCAGCTGCGAAGTACATGTCTGCAAGGATTCTGCATGCAGAATAGTTTCCAGGTTCAATTTCCAGCAATCTTCTCCTTGCCATCTCTCCGTAAGCAATCTCTCCATGAACCTTACAAGCCCTAAGAAGTGACTCCAAGGCACCAACATCTTCATTTAGTCCCAATCTCTCATATTCTTTATATGCTTCTCCTATTCTCCTATCTTTTGCAATCAAGCAACTTAGAGAAGCATAATGCTCCTTTGTTGGCTTTATCCCATGCTTATGTATCATGGAACAGAACAATTTCAAACCTTCATACAACAAGCCAGATGAAGAACATGCAGACAAGGCTGAAGCAAAAGTAGCAGAGTCCGGACAAACACCACGTTCTTGCATTTCATCAAACAATCTCAAAGTAGCTGACCCCTCTCCTTGCAGTCCATGAGCAACAATCATTGTTGTCCAAGCAACCAAATCTTTGACAAACATTTGATCAAACAGCCTCCTGCACAAATGGGATGGTGCACCACAAGCTGCATACATACCAATCAAACCACTCTGTATGAACTTATCCAACTGAAACCGAACCTTGATGACATAGCCATGGATTTGAGAACCAAAGCGAAGAAAACGCAGTCCTCGAATAGCTTTAAGGATTATGCTCAGGGACTTCTCGGTGGGCTTCTTACCAGAACAAACCATATGCTTATAAAGCAGCAACGCACCATGTAAGTCATTAATTCTAACCAGACCTCCAATCATTGCAGTCCATGCGACCACATTTGCCTTAGTAGATTGAACAAGAGTTCTTTCAGCATAGTCGATTCTCTGAAGCTTGGCGTAAAAATTCACCAGGGAAGATATCAAAACACTGTTCTGAACAAAGCGATTCCGGATCAGATAGCAATGAACCTCCTTCCCTTGCTTTATGTTGCCGTATTGGGCAAGCATAGAAAGGAAACTAGCCAACGAGACCCCATCAGGCGAAACACCTTCCTCCAACATATTTCTGAAACAAGCAATCGATTTTTCAAGCTGTCTGGACTTGCAAGCATGACAGATGGCGACAGTAAATAAACGAATACCTCTTTGAGGCATACTCTCGAACAGTTTCCAGGCGGTGTCCGGAACCCCACAATTAAAATACCCATTAAGTAGGGTTGCCGCTAAATCATCATCCAATCCGAGCCTAAGTCTTAAGATATCATTGTGGATGAGCCTCAGGGATCTGAGGTCGGATATTGCGGAACAAGACCTGAGGACGTAACGAATGGTCGAAGGGTTCGGGGTTGCTTCTTCTTCTAGCATCTGGTTGTACAGCAAGATACAGTTTTGGTAACGATGCTTTGTAAATTGGACTTTGATCATTGATTCCCATGCTTCAGTCTGCGATTTCGAAGCTTGGAGTGGCGTATTCTTTTCGCAGAGAAAGAAAGGTTCTTTGGGTAGACAACTTCGGCGAAGTAAAGGCTTCTGGCGTGGAAACTGTATGGGTGGAGTTTGTAAAAATTGTGAGACCTGCATTTGTTTGGAGAACAAGCGACACCTGAGGTGGTCCGAAAGGTACCATATTTACATTTTTAATGATGATCAAATCTACACAAATTACATTTTTTTTAAAAAAAAAATACTTATATGTGAACCACATAAGAATTAAAAATAAAAAAATTGTTTAATAAATGTCTTTTGAATTGATTTGTGGTTAATAATATTTTGAATGAGAAATTAAAAAAAATGAACATATAATGTAAGCAACAAATTTGATTATGTGAAATCAAACAATGAAAAATATTTTACTTCTAAATTAAAGCATTATTGATTGAAGTGAATTTCAAAAGAATTTAAAAAAAAAAGAAGATAAATTAAATCTAATAATAACTTAATGCAACAATTTGATATCCAAGTATAAATACAAAAGTACTAAATTGAATGGCAATGAAGTAAGAATACAAAGCAAGTGAATTCAAAAAATCTTAGCCTTTTTTGTGTGATTGTTTTATAATTCTTTTTATATAAAAAATTTAATAAAATGAGTGCTAAAATTAATTTTCATGTGACATGACACCTAGTACAATTATGGATGTTAGAGAGACTTATATTATTAAGTTTGATGGTGTGATTATACACAACTAGAAATGACTAATACCTATAAGTCAACTGTCTTGGCAAGAGCTATAGTCTTAAATAACCTAAGCATAGTAATCTGAGGAGTGGTCGCATGATAGTGTAGCATAAACTAGGAATGTGAAAGCTAAGCACAAAGGAAGGTGGATGATGCAAGTGATATACTAAGCAATCTAAGTAAAAATAAGACCAATACTGAAATATCGAAACAATAGATAATAAGAGATATTTAAAACTTCAAGTAATTTAAAAGTGCAAAACAATTAAAGAATATTCTTTTATCTAAAAAAAGGTTATATTTGGCTTATTTGTTAACAAGATTATAACATGAAATAAAAATAGTAATAACTGCAAATGAGATTAAATTTAAAATTATATTATGAGTTAAGTATGTGTTGAAATATTAATCTATAATTAATATGATCTCAATTTATAGACTTTATATTTTGAATTAATGTTATATTTGACTTCACTTCAAATTTATTAGGTGAAACACTCTTAACAAATAATATTAAATCTAATGGTTTAATTAAGATGATATGATTCATGTAGTTAGTAGCTCTCAAAATTCCTTTGTGACGACTTGAATATTTTAATTTGAAATATTTATTTATTCAAGTTGTGACAACGATGTTTATTCTATACAAAATTATTTCTAAGAGATCAATGAGTTTCATTAATGTTCATGATGCCAATTGATGAAATGACTATTTAAACATATCATTAATACAAGCCACACTAGATGAAGTTATGTGTATGCGATTTGAAATTTTCTAAAGTTTATTAGAAACTTTAGTAGTTTTTTAAAAGATTAAATCTTTTATAAGAATTATTAATTCTACTATTTAATGAAAATAAGACATATATAACTTTTATTATTGAGCTTGATTAGTTGTTAAAGAAGTTCTAAGAGATGAGAAGAGAGCTAAGGAGGAGATGAATGCAACAATTGTTGATCCTTCAAGAATTATTGTAGGCAAAAGATTTGCATAAAGAGCTACAATAGGAGCTTAGTTCTTGGGGGAGGTAAGAATCCAGAAAAATATTTAGAATACAGGAGTACAAGTCAATATAAATTAAATATTTCTTAATAAACAAGAAAATGTTTAAATATCATCAATTAGTAAAGATTTTGAGTATTATTTTTAAATAATTAATTTAATTCACAATCATTAACCTTCTTATAAAAAAAATAATTTCTAATTTTAATTTTGATATCTTTTTATTCTTTTGTAATAAAATGTGATTCAAAATCGATCCATATTGGTTTGATTTTTCCTAATTTTTTTCTCTCAATTATTAATTTGGTAATACCATGTATGAGAACATCTGATTATATAATTTTTTTATCTGTTTTGAATTTTTTTTTATTTTTATTTCTATATTAGTTCTGCAACTATATAAAAATATCTCGAATTAATAATATTTTTTCCGTCTTGGTTCATTGAACTTGCCAAATTACCATTAGATTTCGTATTTGGTCTCCAAATTGATTGGATTCATCCACCAACGGGAACTGGTTCCCTGCGGACCTGCGGAATGGATTCCGGATTAAAAGAGCCATTTTTATCCGAGATCCCTTCTCCCAGCCCTCCCGCTCCTTTTCCCTCTGCACCAGTCGTCTCCCCTACAATGGCCGACGATGTTCCGGCGACATCCGTCTCCGTCGGCGAAGTGGGAAGAAGCTATTGGCGTTGCAGTAAAACTGATTTCTTCCCAGAGCCATCATTCAAAAGCTGGCCCGCATATCGAGCTGCCCTCTCCCTCACCTACCCCCGCCTCCGCAACCGCCTCCTTCACCGCTCCACCGATGCCGACGAAGTCGATGTCCTTCGCCGCCGCAGCGAGAACTCCATGCGCCGCTGTCTCACATGGTGGGATCTGGCTTGGCTTGGATTTGGCGCTGTCGTTGGCACCGGAATCTTCGTTCTTACCGGTCAGGAAGCCCGCCTCGATGCAGGCCCCGCAATTGTCCTATCGTACGCTGTCTCAGGCCTCTCGGCCCTCCTGTCCGTCCTCTGCTACACCGAGTTCGCCGTCGAGATCCCCTCCGCCGGCGGTTCCTTCTCCTACCTTCGCGTCGAGCTCGGTGACACCGTTGCTTACCTCACAGCGGCAAATATCCTCCTCGAGGCCCTCGTCGGCGCCGCGGGCCTCGCACGCTCTTGGACGTCGTATTTCGCAACCCTAATCAATCGCAACCCCGATGACCTCCGCATCCATGTTCCCACCTTAGCGGAGGGCTTCAATCTCCTAGATCCAATCGCCGTCGTCGTACTAATCTGCTGCTCCACCTTCGCCGCCCTAGGCACGCATCGAACTTCCATACTCAATTGGCTTGCCTCAATCCTTTCCCTAATTGTCATCGCATTCGTCATGATCGCCGGATTCGCCAATGCCAAACCCTCAAATCTCTCTCCTTTCTTCCCATTTGGTGCCGTAGGTGTCTTCCGCGCTGCAGCCGTTGTCTATTGGGCCTATACCGGCTTCGACATGATGGCTACCATGGCGGAGGAGACCAAGAACCCATCGAGGGACATCCCCATAGGCCTCATTGGATCCATGTCGGCAATCACTGTCGTCTACTGCGCCATGGCCCTTGCTCTGGTGATAATGCAGAAATACTCCGAGCTTGACACGAACGCGGCATACTCTGTCGCCTTCGCCGCCGCTGGGATGAAATGGGCAAAATACTTGGTGGCGCTTGGAGCGCTCAAGGGGATGACCACTGGAATGCTCGTCGGCGCCCTGGGTCAGGCGCGCTACACAACTCAGATCGCCAGGGCTCACATGATCCCTCCCTTCTTTGCACTTGTACACCCGAAGACGGGCACGCCCGTCCACGCCACGATTCTGGTAACACTCTCGAGCGCGGCCATTGCCTTGTTCTCCAGCCTCGATGTTCTTGCTGGCGTCTCTTCCATTAGTACACTCTTTATCTTCATGCTCATGGCCGTGGCTTTACTCGTGAGGAGGTACTATGTGAGAGAAGTCACTTCAAAATCTAATCTTTTGAAACTCAACTTCTTCCTCCTGTTAATCGCCGGCTCCTCCATGGGGATTTCGGCATATTGGAACTCGAGGACAAAGGGTGATTGGATTGGGTATGCAATTACGGTCCCTCTTTGGTTCTTGGGCACTCTTGGGTTGGCCGTAATGGTTCCTCGACAACGCGTTCCAAAGGTATGGGGAGTTCCCTTGGTTCCATGGCTGCCATCTGCATCAATAGTGACCAATATTTTTCTCATCGGGTCTTTGGGATATCAAGCTTTTGTAAGGTTTGGGATCTGCACTGTAGTAATGCTGGTTTACTATGTGCTTGTTGGGGTCCATGCGACCTATGATGTTGCCCACCAGGAGGAAGACGATAAGATGGAAGGGTTCCAGTTGGAGAATGACAATAATGGAGCCTAGATTTGCCCACATCAGGAATGAGATGTGGGTATAAGTGTACTGGATATGTGTTCTCTCATCTTTTAGTTCAAAGTGGTTCTTCAAAAGGTGGCTATTCTTTTCCATTTGGTATAACCATACAATTCATTATATCTTAAGGTATGCTACATGATTTCAAACTGTTTTGTAGAATTTTCTCTCTTTATTCTTGAGTTTTTTGAGAAAATAGATGATAAGGATTCTTAGTTCTCACAAGATTAGTTTGTTAAGACAAGCAAAAGTTAGAATATCGAGAAGTTAGATTACAAGGAGTATGAAAACGATTTGTCATTTAGAGTGGAGATAGGCTAGCCCTATTAACCAAAAAGGATATCAAGATGCCTTAAGTTCGAGAATCTAAACATGAGAGAGAGAGAGAGATGGGATTCACCATTAGATATTTGAATCAAGTTTCCCAAAAAAAAAATTTATGCTTCAACACAATTTAGTAAGTTTTAAATAAAATTGTTGGATTTCTTAAATAAAAAATTTATATAATAACAAATTATGTCAGTGTATTTTTTTTGAATTCATGTATGTTGAACTAAATTGTTGTTCGTTAACAAATTTGTTTGGCATTTAGAGTGAACTTAGGCTAGTCCTTCAAACCAAAAAGGATATAGAGATGTTTTAATGTTGGGAATTTGAACGTGTGTGAGAGAGACAGAGAGAGGGAGGGGTGTGGTCTTGCGAGCATGAAAGGCCAACTTGAGGACATCAGTGAAGTTTTCCAATATGAAAAAAGGCAAGGAGATTAATGGAAGCATTTAATTTTAGCTTCAAATTTGAGAAACACAAGTTCAACTAAAGATTAACAAGCTCGTGTTGTGCATCTTTCAAACATGTTAGTTTGATTACTTATTATGGTTTTTATTATGGTCAAGGGCCATGGCAAAAGTTAGTTGAATTGTAATAGAGTTAAAAAGTGGCAAAAGATCTCTCCTTGTAGCAATATGTGATTTGTTGGACATTTGCTTTGTGAAGAGAAGTAGTCTTATGTTTAATGGCTATGGTGCTTGACAAGCCTTATGTTTAATAGTTATGGTGCTTGACAAAATGTCTTGTACTTTGAGGTATGATTGTTTACGTGTAGAAAAGGGTAAGTGATAAAATTGACTTTACAATTTAGTGTTTGATTATACACGGAAACGAGAAGTCAGTTTGGTCATAGGAGTGACAAAAGTTTTTCTTGTCTAACTTCTTTATTTCATATATCCAAGTTATTTCTTGAAATAAATAGTTTCAAACAAATCTTTTGTAGAGTTGGAATTGTTTCATTCCCAAAGTGGTCTTTATTTATAAGATGATGTAAGATGACTTAACATGCACATATTGAGAAGCTATACATGAAATTACATGTATTTGAACTTGTAGACATTGATTCTATTTGTAAATAGCTTATGAGATTAAAAAACAAACATTGACCTAAAAAATAACCAATACTTTGGTGTTTTAACCAAGAGTCGAACTGAAGATCTAATCCATAATTTATTACCTTCAAATGGTCAATTGGAATGATTGATCAATTGAGTTAGTCAAACATTCTAGTTAATAAAATTATTAAATAGAAAACCTTTATTTTTAACTAGACATAGAGTTGACAGATGAAATTAAAGAATTGTAATATGCTCATAGTCAACAATATTATATCCTATGCTCTTCAAATTCCACTAACATTATTATTTTTTTACTACCACTATCTTCTTTTATTTAATGCTTAACATCCTTGATATTTTTTTTTTCTACATTTCTAATTTTTTATTTTTAATTGTCTTCATAGATATGTAATAATACAACTAGCCCAAATAAGAGTCTCATTATTATCTCTTTTGTCATCTGAATATTACAAGATTTAATCACATTTATGATCTCCTTTGTCTCATATTCTCTTCCTATATTTCTTAACTATGCCCTATATTCCACCTTATATGTATCCCAATCAATATAATACATAGCCTCCTACTCCAACGACGATCATACTCACTCTTAATACACTTATAAAAAATTCTTCAAGATAAATGAAGCTTTTACTTCACAACCTTCAAAACACAATAAAATGTTTATTTCAAAAGCTTTTAGAAGGGACAAAAATGTAGGTTTTAATTACAAGACACTAAATGGAATAATGGCAATTGTAGAAAAAAGGTTTATTCCAAGTGCAAACGAAAAAAAAAAACTATCCATTATAGAATAAAATGTGAGATATATTAAAGAACCTAAACAAGATAAAAATATCAATTTAGATGATGAATTTTCTCTTCTATTAGTAGAACTTCTAGAGAATAACCTTAAGCTAATAAAGTATGTCTTAAGGCTATCAATTTATGAGAAGACAATAACAATCCTAAGTTTCTTGTACCTAATTTCCAAGAATAATAGTTTTTATTATGCTTTTTCTAGGATTAAGAATTACCTTTTTGCTATCACTCTAGAAAGGAATTCATGCAATTGGTTTCAAGTACTAGTACTTAGATTAATCTTATCATATAGGTAGTTTAAGAAAAATTTCATTACGTGCATAAACCCAAATTTTTATTCAATTTGAAGAGATATTATTACAATATTTATTCATTTATGGTTGTAACATCAATATTTTGATCAAAGAAGCTTAAATTTTGAATTTTGATGAAGCATAATAAAATATTAATTTTTGAGTTTCATCTCTTAAAGTATGCTAATTTTCAAATATTTAGGTTTTTATAAGATGAGCATATTGTTAGAAAAGGCTCATCAAGATGATTCTATAAGTACTTATTTTATTGCAATCAAAATTCATTTGAATATATATATATATATATATATATATATATTCAACACCTCTTATTTTGCTTTCCTTATTCTCAAACCTTAGCTTGTGCCACATTTTCCATTGTTTCTCCTTAAGATGCTTGGGAAAGGAGGGTTGTTAAGAGCCATAGCTTGCTAGGAGAGGGAAAAAGTCACTTTTTCTTTTGATTTCTCATCAAAAACTTGATAAGAACAATTTTTCGTAGATTTTACCTTGGATTTGAGAGAAAAAAGGGGATTTTGTAGGTCTAAATCTTGTGACCATGAGGAACTTTTTGGTAAAGTATTTTTGTGTCATTTGATGATACTTAAGAAGGTTTTTATGCTAATCTCTTGAATTCTTGAAGGTTGGCCATGGATCAAAGAAGAAATTTTAAGACTTTTAAAAGGAAGGAAATTCATTGATTTTGTCATAAAATTAGCTCAAGGAGAAACTCAATAAACAAAAAAAATTAGTTGATTTCATTAGAGACATTATCTTAAATTGAGAAGAAAAAGCTTAGTGAATTGATCATTAGATGTTTATGTTTTGCATTTGAATTTAATTGCAAGTTAATAGAAACTATATTATATTTGATCTATGAGTTAAACATGTAATAGATTAGTGGTTATTTTAAGATATAAGCCATAATTCCTAATTATAAGAAGTTAAAGGACAAAGAAAGCTAGAGAAAGAATTACCCAAAGGAGAGTTGGTAATTAAAGCAACTATGATATAGATAAATTATTACTTTATTTTATCAATATTTCATGGAACTAAGCGTTCAGCATGTGTATATATCTTTTGATAATCATTAGCATGCTTATTAGCATCATTTGTGAAATAAAAAAAAAGATGAAGCATTATATATAAATAACGCATTATACACACATGTGCGTGTGTGCACATACGCTTGCGCCCATGAACATATATACACACACACACACACACACAATGAGAAAAAATGTAAGAAACTTTAAAAGAAGAAAATAAGAAAATAAGAATAATTTAAACTAAATGAGACTTATATTATATAATATGTACAAATTGCTAAGATAATATAGTTTTTACTTTGTCTTTATCTTATAGTTACTTGTTGCGTAATCAAGAATTGTCGTTTTGTTGTGTGATTCATGGTTATTGATTGTTGTGTGATTTGAAAGTCTATGGTACAATTGGCATTATACCTTATTATTAGAGCTACATGTTATGTGATAAAGAACGATCAGTTGCTATGCTATCAGAGTTTTGTTAGAAATGTGTGGATGTTCATAAGAGGTGGTGGAGATGAATTGTACAAATTAAAACTAAAATTATTTTAGTACTTCAACTCAATTTAATGATATTAATATATTTTTTTTATTTCTCAATACAAAATAAAAATCAATTGTCAACAATTCAATTTATATTATTTTAGGCTAAACCAATTAATGTAGTAATAAGAATCTCTTTTTAATCTCAATTATTCTTTCAACAAGTTAGCTTTATGAAATTTATTATGTTTTTGCAACAAAATTCTTTTGTTCGAACTTAATTTAATAAAACATAAGTACTTTACAAATGAAATCTCTTGGTCATTTTGAATGATATTATAAATCAATTTTAGAAAGTCTTGTTTAGTTTTGATAAACATTTGTGAAACAATGTGATTATCATTAAACAATAAATGGAATAAAGCAAAATCAAAAGGGATGCACAATATTTTTAGGTGATTTGACCAAATCTTTGCTTGCATCCACCTCTGGTCAATCAAACTAGGATCCACTAACAACACCTTTTTAAGTAGCTCATAGGTGCAAGACCTTACAAAACCATTATTTTTTAGTCGACAACCAAGCAAGAGTCACCTTCACAAATCAATCTCTTTTCACTTATGGTTAGGTAGGTGTCACCTCACTCTACATTATTCAAGAGTGCAATATAGGTTATACAATTGTTATAATACTTACATAAAATAATACAATAAATCTTTATATTATTTATGGAGATAATTATATAATATAATGACTAAATGTTATGGAAGGATGTTACTAAGTAAATATATAAAACTTTATTATAGTATTAGAGTAGATGATGTAAGTAAAGCACTGAATCCAACAAAAACACAAGTAGGATGAAGGAAAATATCATAGTGAAAAACACAATTTATAATCTTATTCTTTTCTTGTAAATGATTTAGCAATTTATTCATTAGTTTATTCTTCTTCAAAACACTTCAATTTATATGAATGTTTGGAATATACACAAATCAAGAAGTTCTAATGTTTAAAATCTTATTTTCGAAATGATTGAATTAGCCATTACACTCTTGGGATATTAATCATGCTATTAAGATTACATGATAATATAGAATGATAGATATTACTATTACACCCTTGTGTTTGATGAGTCAAGCATAAATGTGTATATTTTATTTGGGCTTGATTTTAAGTAAAATTGTTAATAATTAATTAGATCAAACCATGTATTTTAGATGTCTAAAATAATGGTCTCTAAGGGCCTTGAGGTCATGGCATACTTCAAGGAATTTTGAGACATGCGCAAGATTTTTTATAATTGAATTTCTTTTTATTTTTCTTGAATTTGATATGTCCAAACTTTGAGATTATGAGGCACACTAGTAGTATTAACATTTAAAAATATTATAAAATTATTTAATACTGAATTTTGATTTTTGGGCCAAGCATATTTGACAAAATGTATAGACATGGGTATTTGATTTTTTAATATTATTTTGGAATCGTTTTCTACGAATTTCTTTTCATAGCCACTTAATTAACTTATAATACTATAAGAATACAAAATTATTTTTATACACTTATAGTCAAATTTTTGGCTAAAAAATTCGTCAAAAATACCCTAAAACAGCCGAAGTCTCGGGAAAATGTACTGTAGCAATGGGCGGGTCGACCTGGCGCCAAAACAGCTCGTCCAGGTCTTTTAGAAATTAAAAATTTAATTTAAAAAATAAAAAATTGGTTGACCCGAAAAGGCTAAACCTAGCCTGGACCCAAAGCACGCCGAGAGGAGCTCGGCTAGAGCTGGTCAACAGTCAAATGAACAGTGCCTGGCTAAGCCAAGACCGCCCAAAGGAGCTCGGCTAGGTCAAACTGCAGCGCGGTCAACAGTCAATGAACAAATGCTTGGCTAAGTCAACCCGAACCAGGTGATGAAATCTCGGTCAAGGAAGGGGGGAGCCGGCCCCAAAGTGGCTCGAACGTTAAAAGGCGAAAATTCCTTATAAAGAGGTGCGCTGAATTCGCTTCTGCAGTGTGGGACTAAAAAATCCCACCTTATAACTTCGGCCGGATCCAAAAGCGCAGATCAAGCCCGCATAGATCCAACGGGCGAGAGTAAATTCTAACTGCTGTTTCGCGAGGCTAATCAGCGCCGTTCGTTCAGCGCGCAATCCAATGGCGCAGATCAAGCCCGCCCAAATCCAACGGGCGAGAGTAAATTCGAACGGCTGTTTCGCGAGGTCAATCAACGCCGTTCGTTCAGCGCGCGGGATCTAATGGCTCAGATCAAGTCCGCCCGGATCCAACGCTCAGGATTAAGCCCGAACGGTAAAATGCGTAAACAATCTGCGCCGTTCGTTTTTGGGCCCGGATCGGACGGTGGCTGCTTTCCGTCCGTTGCCCAAACGGCTAATTATTTTTTGGAGCTGTTGGGGGTGTTTTTAGAGCTCAAATCTGAGCTCTATAAATATAGAAAAATTATGTATTTTTTAGTTTCAACCTTTGCTAAATTGTTTCAAAAGATTTTCAGATCTCAAACACAAGCATCTGAGCAAAATCGGCGCATTCGAGCTCTAGAAGCAAAGCGGCAAGAAAGCTAGTGGAATTAGAGGTTTTTCAATCATTTCTAAATCTCTATCCCTCTAATTCGACGATTGTGTGTGCCTCCTCTTTTCTCCAATTTTTCTTAAGTCATTTGCCAATTTTTCGTATTTTTGTTTTGGGGCAAGGGCGTCCCGGCGTTTGTGCTAAAGCCCCGGGTTTGAGTTGAGCCCGGTAAAAACTCAAGTAGGTTTGGGATTAGCCATAATAAAAATCCCAAGTAGGTTCGAGGTGAACCGTAAGAAAAACCTCACTTGTAATCGGAGAATTTAGTGATTTTTCCCAACACCGGTTGGGGGTGGACGTAAACTCGGTTTTGAGTCGAACCACTTGAAAATTTGTGTGTTCAATGTTCTTTACTTTTGCTTAAAGTCTTTTAAATTTAATTTCGGAAATTATAAGAATTTAAATACACAATTCACCCCCCCCCCCCCTCTTGTGGTTTTTCTTTAGCACGAATCACTTCAATTACACTTAAATTGCTTGCATGATGAGCTTATTTGATATGTTTAGTTTTATATCTTTCAAGATGTTATAACTATACAATAAGTATATCATACTATATAATTTGAACAAATCTACTAAGTATAAATTCTAAATTATTGAGAAAATAATGAATGATGCAAGACTATATAATATGATATGTTGTAAGAGAAACTCAAAGTACTAATCAATAATAATCATATTTATACGATAAGTAGATTATACTAATATGAAATTAATTTACCAAATAAATGACCATGTCATTAAACTAAACTCTCACGTAAGTATGCATCATACTAGTATGACACTATTATCATATCAGTATAACTTAAATCTATTCAAAATTTGTTGAAGTCCTAAATTAAGTCCCACTTATTAGATTGATTATAGTTATAAAAGAATGTAGCGTACTCATATGATAATATATATTTCAGCATAATTAACTTGATCATACTTAATAGATTATAAGATCATACAAATGTGATATAATTTAACTCACTTATAATTTAAATCAACTCTTAATACACAATTTATTGATCATACAAATACAAAGATTTCATCACACTTATACAATTCTATAAACTTTAGTACACATAATATTATTTAGTTTGATCCTTATTCAATCTACTAGCAATTGCATCATGTTGTACGAAATATGTTATTTTACTATAAGAAGCTATAGTATTCCATGTCTCATTACACACTTTTGGGATAGCCCATTAGTGTATTGGTATAATAAAAATATCATACTCATACAAATAGTTGAATTCTAAGCAAATCACTTAAGATTACTCTCAACTGATGCACTATCTGATGTTATGTCATGCAAATCATGTTGTACGATAGTAAAATTGTATAAATACGAATAAGGCAAATGATGCATTACTTAAATCAATTTATAAATAATGAAAGTTGATCAATTTAGTATATGTAAACTTATGTAATTAATATTTATTCTTGTATATATATATATATATATATATATATATATATATATATATATATATATGTGTGTGTGTGTGTGTGTGTGTGTGTGTGTGTGTAGAATGCATGTCTTATGATCTATTAATTCAACATAGTGTGTGTGTGTGTGTGTGTGTGTGTGTGTGTGTGTGTGTGTATGTGTGTGTGTGTGTGTAGAATGCATGTCTTATGATCTATTAATTCAACATAGTGTGTGTGTGTGTGTGTAGAATGCATGTCTTATGATCTATTAATTCAACATACATAAGTAATATAATATAATCCTATATATTATCTCGATATAAAGTGATAGGTTTAAAATTCTAACCCAAGATAAGGTGTAGACAATGAGTTCTAGATTGAAAATCATTTTACTAAGATCTAAAATAAAGGCTCCATGATTTTTAAGTTGAGCCAAGTTGGAGCAAAGCTATCAATACTATTTGACACATCTTCACATATAGATTGTTCTATGAAATACTTGATCAAGCTCTCCAATTGATTAATTTTTATTTGATCTTAAGATGTATGATTTGAAAATCACCAAAACAAAAATATTAGTAATATCTACACAATGGTTTTGTGATAATCAAACAAGTGGTACATGATCAATGGTTCAATAAGGTTATTATTATATGTTGCGTGATAAAATAAATTGTCACTTGCTATGTAATAAGGGGCTATTGCTTGTTCAATCTAATAATTGACATCTAGAGAAATGATATGATGAGATATGATGAAATTTTGTAGATAATGATTATTTGGAAAAAAAAATGGACCTCTTTTATTTTAATAAAATGAAAATGATATGAAGAATATGAAAAATGATCAAAAGAGAATATACATAAAAATTATTAAGAAAAACACTATGATATATATATGCATGAAAGAAATTTTTGAGCACATGCATAAAAAAATGTCATGATATTTATATAACATTTTTTATACTTGATTTCATATGAGTAATTCATAGATGATATAAATTTGTTATTATTCTTTGATTATTGTAAGATGACTCTTTTACAGTATTTTATATTGTTTTACTTATTTGTAACTATTAATTTACCAATTAGACTTGTTAAGCTTATCATCTATTTGTATTATAGGGCATGCCAAAGATGTGCACCAAATTGGAGAATCCAGTGGCTGATAATATAGTTTTTCAAGGAAAAAGATCTATGGTAAGTTTGATATGTGATGTTTTATAAAATATTTTTGAAAGCTTAGCAAGTATGACCCTTATTTTGTTATGTTCAATTGAGATATACATGATGGACATAGTTATGATGTATTTGTAACATTTGTATGATTATTTAATAGATGAATTTGTTATTATTATTATTATATATTCAGAATATTAATATTATGATTAGTAGTATATGATGTATTGTGGTCACAATGCTATGCCTAGAGAATTTTAAAACAAAGACTCTAACATAATGGATAAAAGGAGTTCTTATGTCAACTTGAAATAATTTTGAGAAAAAAAACTTTAATCTTGTAAATGTAAAAAAGAAGAATATTTCTACTAAGATTTGAATAATATTAACAAAATAATATCGTTAAGATAAAAAATTAAATAGAGTAAGAGAACCTTAAAACAACAACTTAGGCATGACAAGGAGTTACATGTCCTAAATACTAGTTACATTAATGTTTGTGGAATGAATGGATAGCAATGGAGAGCTTGATAAGAGTGTACTTAATGTTCTTCTTGAAATATTTTTCTTTGTTTCTCTATGAGAGTTTTTATTAGCTATGTCCACATTTATTTTCTTAATATGTTATTCATTATAGAAGTAATTAGGTTATATAAACTACATAATATTATCAACCTTGGTAAAAATGTCAAAATTGTTTCTTATTTTTTAAAAACTCTTTGGATATTATTAAAAATAAAACTTGAATTTTCTTTTGCATTTTATCCACTAATTGATGCTCATACTAAAATAAATGATAAAATATTAAAAAATTTAATTGATAAAAGCATTAAAAATTATGACTTATAATCACCATTTGTAGAATTCGTTTATAATAACATAGCATCTAAGATATTAGAGTTATCCTTATTAGAAATTATTTATAGCAAGAAACCTAATTTACTTGTTGCTTTAATTAACTTCTCATCTCATATGTGTTTTGATTTTGTATTTTCATTTGCACATGATTTTAAAACTTTGCATAATAAAATTAAGTTGTAGATAGAGTTTAGTACTTTAAGGTATTCTAAGTAGTGAACTAAAGTAAAACCACTAAAAAATTTAAAGAAGATAAACATATTTTAGTGAGAATTCTTCTTGAGATTAATGCCCACCAAATAAAAGAAATCATGTGAAAGAGATTGTGGTCTTTTCAAAGCTTTAAAAAATGATGATAATATTTACATCCTTGAATTACCTTTAGAATTCCACGGTTCTTTGATATTAAATCTATTTTTATTGATCAAATTTCGTTGAGCCATAGTATCCTAGTTAATTGAAAAGATCATGTATATTTATAAGACACATAAATGAGAATGAATGATTTATAAAGATCAAATTATTATTTGAAAACTATTTGGAATTTAACTCTATAAAGCAGAGTTTTTCTAAGTAGGAGGGAACTAATGAAAGACAAGTGATAAATAATTCACATGAGCTCTAACATATGCTAAACATA
Source organism: Vanilla planifolia (assembly GCA_023846275.1). Classification (NCBI taxonomy): domain Eukaryota; kingdom Viridiplantae; phylum Streptophyta; class Magnoliopsida; order Asparagales; family Orchidaceae; genus Vanilla; species Vanilla planifolia. The sequence continues at coordinate 5,296,680 of CM043877.1, forward strand.
TAGATTAAGCAAAAGGTTTATTCAGTTAATTGGATAATGGACAAGCATCAAATGGTGCACAAATTAATTGTTAAGACTTATACCTGAGAGCTACAATTAAATAAAAGAAAAGTTAGGATGTTTATTTGTGATAGAGTTTTTACCATTACTTATTTATTTTAGTTTTATATTTTTTTATTCATGTAATATTCAATAAAACATTATAACTATTAAGAGTCTTTATTCTTTTTTGAGTTAGATATGATAGTTGATAGTTAGTATTTGATGAAGAAATTCAAATATTGTCTTATCTTCATAAAGAAAAGAATCAAATAAGTTTATCTTATCTTCATAAAGATAAGGATAAGATGAGTTTATCTTATCCTTTTATGATGAGCTAACAAAAACATTAATAGCTATGTAATTGAGAACTTTTTATGAATTTAAAATAAAGTCTTCAAGGGCTTTGAGCTTAAAGGAGCTTTTTCTTATGCTTAGAAGAGCACAACCTTACCTAGAAGAGTATGACTTATCTCTACTTGACATTATTTCCATTCTCATTCTATTCCATGTGTTCTTTTTCCCTCAGTATATCTCTCTATCAATTTTGTATTGGAGCATTAATTTCCTCTCCTATCAACTTATTTGTGTGATGGCCTATGATATAAGTAGATAATAAACATAATATGTTCAATAATTAACTATTAACTATAAATAGATAAGATATTATGAAACTATTATATATGACAAGTAAATAAAATGAATCAATAAATAAAAATGCATAGTATTTAAAAAGTATATACGTATATTGAATCAATATATATACACTCGTATGCATATTCATGTATGCATATAATCATTATATGATACTAATATCATATAATACTCATATCATCTATTTCTTTTTTAACTTTCATATTCATATTATTTTTTTATCATTTTTATTTTTTTCTTTTTTATTAAACTTTAATTTTTCACATATGACAACAATACTTATAGGGATTTCACATCATATCATATTTTTGTGTCATCAATTATTTCTCAAGACCTCCATTGATATTTATAATATCCCAAATTTTTAGAAATTAAATTATCTCTAATTTATTTATAGTTTTGTAAAATTTAGATTTTTTTTATATTATTTTAATATTTTTAAAAAATCACAAAAAGAAGACATGACTTCTTAAAGGAAGGAGATGAGCAAGAAATTTAGTGAACAAAATTTTTGAAAGTTTATGCCATCAAATTGGTGAACATTTGATTACTTTATAAAATTAAAACAGATGATTTGAAATTTATAAGAATTTATTTAAGAGTTTAAAAGGTACAAAAAATTCATAAAAAAATAAACGATAAATTTCAAGGCAAAAGTTTTTTATATTTACCCAAAAAAACAAAAGAGGAAAAATTTCAAGGCAAGTGACAAAAAACATCTAATTTACTAAACACTCAACTCTTATTCTAACCCAACTTATTAGTGCATGACAAGGAGACCAACCCAAAAAGCGGACTTAGAGATGTAGATATTGTGGTAGGAGGCATCGTGATGCCTACAAATTTAAGAAAAATGTCTTTTAATTTCTTGAAACTTAGACATAAAAATACAAATTTCCTTAAAGAGCCAAAGAATATACAAGGTGCTGAGTAAGAGTTATTTCATAATGATGGCCACAGCTATATGCTCTCACACAACAATAAACAGTAGAGATAGTCATTGTCATCTCTGATCTCTTTTATTTTGTGACAATAAATTTGTCGTCCTTTTTTACATTGATTCATTGTATTCTTTTATTGCTGATTTTGCTTAGGAGATGATTAAGAATAATAAAAGTTTATTATAGTTACCATTGATGGTGAGATTGCCATTTGGAGAAGAAATTCCAACCAAATATATAGTTCATGTAGATATTGTCATACTCGACCATAAATTTACGAGCTCATTGGTGCGCCTATAATTGAGCTTGATATTATATTAGATATAGATAGGATGATCCAACATTATTTGGGGATTAATTGTTAGAAACCTAAGTCCATATTATGGGGTCAACATAATTAACTTGGTTGATTTTTGAGATAATAGGTAGATACTCATAATATCAACACTTGAGGCTATAGAGCTAGTTTGGAGGGGTAATGTGGCTTAGTTAGCTATTATAACTAACTCAAATGAATATTCCATCATTACAAGATGCCCTAATCATGCAAGATTATCTTGATGTGTTCCTTGATGAGCTTTCAAGATTACCTCTAAAGCACAAGATTGAGTTAACTATAGACTTAGATTAAGAGCGATACCCATTGTAAAAGAAACCACTCATATAGCTCCAATTAAGTTGAAAGAATTCAAAGCCTAGTTATAGGACCTATTAGCAAGAAATTAATTAGGCCAAGTGTTTCACCTTTGGGAGCCCTTATTCCTTTTATTAAAAAGAAAAATAAAAGTATGTGAATGTGTGTGGATTATTGAGAATTAAATAAGATGACAATAAAGAATTGGTATCCACTATCTCGTATTGATGATTTACTTCATCAACTCCAAGGAGTATCAACCTTCTTTAAAATTGATCTTTGATTAGGATATCATTAAATATGAATCTAAGAGAAGGATAAACCAAAGATAGCTTTTAAGACTTATTATGAACATTTTGAGTTCACTATCTTGACATTTGGGTTATCCAACACTCTGCAATATTTATGGACTTTAATCTCATCTTCTAATCATATCTTAATCATTGTTTGATAGTATTCACAGATGACATATTGGTATATTTTAAAAATAAAAGGCTTCATGTAGAGCATCTCTATATAATATTAGAGTGACTTAGAAAAAAAACTTTATGAAAAACTTTTTAAGCATGTTTTTGCTAGACTGAGTGACTTTTCTTGGACATGCTAGTGCTGGTAGAGTTTTGATGGATCTCGAAAAAAATATGAGTAATATTTGGTGGAGACTAGCTACAATGATATAGATCCACAATTTTTTGAGACTTGTAGGATATTACATTAAGATCATGCCTAATTTCTCTAATATTGCATCACTACTTACTCATTTAATAAAGAAATAAGTAGTCTTCTTATGGTCGAATTAATGTGAATAGAGCTTCACCAAGTTGAATAAAAATGTTGAGTTCGACTCCAATTTTAAACTTGTCGATGCAAGTAAGACCTATCAAATATATATATATGTGTCACATATTAGATTGTGGGTTGTACTTATGTAAAAGGGACAGGTTATTGCATTTGCACTTAAGCAATTATGTGATCATGAACAAAACTACTTGACTCATGATTTGGAGTTAGCAACTATAATATTTGTCTTAAAACTATGACACCATTATTTATTTGGGATTTTGGTTTAACTTTATACTGATCATAGAAGTCTTAAATATACTCTCACTTCAAAGGAATTAAATTTAAGAGAATGATGCTATTTGAAATTAGTAAATATTATGCTATGGATATAAAATACTACATAGGTAAAGCTAATTTAATAACCAATGCTTTGATAGAAGTCTAGTCTTTATATCCATACTTGCAAATCAAAGATAAAAAATGATTTTGAAGTAAGTCATATTCAAGAACAATTGGTAATGCAATCTTTCGTAGCCTGATTTAACTCACTTATCACCCATGCAAATTGAGTGGATGAATTGAAGTCATTACAATAGAAGGATCTAGCTCTTTTGGCTAAAATTGCTTGACTATAGAACAATGATACTTCAAAATTTTCTTTGAGGGAAGGAGTATTGATCTATCATGGTTGATGTGTTGTTTTGTCAACATTCGTAGTTTAAGAATAATATTTTTAAAGATGCTCATTATAGTAAGTTAGCTGTATACCTAAGAGACACAAATGTATAAAAATTTTAAACCCCTTTTCTATGGAGGAGGTTAAAGAAAGATGTAGCTCAATATGTTTAAAAATATTTAATTTTATCAAAAAGTTAAAGTAGAACATCAAAGACCTAGTTATTTGTTCCAAAATCTAACTATACCATAATGAAAATAAGATGAAATTATTATAGATTTTGTTTTAGATCTATCTCAGACTAAACACGATAATGATATGATTTAAGTAATGGTAGATTGATCTTAATTTGATGATATGATTTTTTAGATTTTAGTTACTTTCATGGTTTAAAAAAAGTGGGTGTGACACTTATCTTTCATGTTATGAATTCTATGCAAAATTAGAGATAATAAAATAGTCTTATATTAACATTTTGACAATCAAACATTATCATAATCTTCTACTAAACACATTAATATGGTGGTTGCACTCAATTAGGAAATAACATTTGGTGTCATGCAAATAGATTTTGATCATTATCTTATTTATTATATAATGTATGCATTAAGTTGATCTCTAATATTTTTAACTTATTAGCTGGTTTTGTCTATAAAAATGTTGACTTATAAATTATAAAGGATCTTAAATTTTGAATCTTAGTTATACAAGCCCTAATCCCTACCTAACTCCTTTTGATTCCTTTTCTTTGTTTATGGTCAACATCTTACTTCACTAGCTATTAATTTCCATTTTCTCAAAGTTTATGCTAATAAGACCAACAAATTAGTAAAAGAATCCTATGGCTCATCACTTACATGGTTTTTTTTGTAATTCATCAGGTTCTTTATAATAATTTATTGTATCTTCATTTTCTATTTTACTCAAAGATTCTTTATGATTGCAATCAATGATGATATGCTAAGTTTTCATTAAAAAAAGTTAAGTGTTCATTTTTCATAACAATAGGTATGATAGAATAACTCATACTCTATTAAAGGATTAATACTTCTCCCTTTTAGTATGATCACCAAATTTTTTAGCTCAATTTTTCTTTCTTATATCCTTGAAGCATCAATACATAATCTTATATGTGCCACATTTGATGCTTGATTGGATCACTTATAGTTAACAAATGGTTGATACTACTCTTATGCATATGATCTTCGATTTCAGTATTTATTGTTTATTTGCATTTTTAACCTTGCATTAGTATATTATTTGATATCAAACACATTTGAAGTTTTGTTATTCTAATGAGTTTTAGAGTATTTTTGTTTTTATTAAAACAATCGAATTAAACATTACAAAAAAAAGTTTTTTTGGTATAAAACTATATTTTATGAAATAACTTGGTATGTATTGAAAGTGTTATTCAAACAAAAAAAGCTTTAGATTGAAAATCATCATATATTTTCCAAAATACTAATTTGAAATCCATTAACTATTCTGCATGCTTGTACCTTCTCTTCCTTTGTTTAATATTGTTGTGGCATCTCTCATCTTCCTCTCTCGAGTTTGGAGCATGTGATCTATTTCTTTGCTTTCTCCTTTAGTCTTAAAAATATTTTTTTTAAGTAAAATCATGATAAAATCATTTTAAAAACCATTTCATACTCAACATTAAAAACCATTTTTGAAAATTAACGTAAAAATCGTACTTAAAACTTTTAATCTTTTTTAAATGTTAGTTCTCATATTGTACTAAAAATGTGAAAACCAATACAAGTATTATGTTATAATCACCTGACACAAATCCATGCTAAAGGAATGTAAAGAGATGTTGCAATAATGCAACCATTATAAAAAAAATATGTCAAACTATTATACATGCTAACTCATTTATCACTCTTACTATTCTCTAAAGTCCCTTGTTATATATTATCTTGACCTTTTGTATATTATAAAATAGGTCAAGTCAATCATTACTATCTCAATAACAAAATAATAAAATATGAATGTAGAAAAATCAATTCTCAAGTAAAATTGCATACTTAGTTTACATTAGTCAATAAACATATGAACACCAAATAATAATCATAAACAAAATATTATTTTTTAAAAGTTCATTTAAAAGAACTTATCCTACTCTTTTCAAAAATCTTATGAATTCTTTTAGCACTTTTTCACTTGTTTTTTTTTTACTTTATTTTCCACTTTTAGTTGGTGCTACATTATGTGTCTTTTTCATTTTCTAATCCAAATTAGACTTATTCAAAACACATTATTCTATATGAACCCAACAATAGCTCTTTTGGTATATTTCTAGAGACATATTATTTTGAATAGTATTATTTTATTTTCAAAGATATTATCCTAAATAATAAATCACTTACTTTTAAAGATATATTTTAAATAATAAGTAACATCTAGAAACAATCATTCTTAGTTTACTTTCAAAATTATACCTAATTCCTATTGTACAACTTTTGTTCTTACTCTTTCACTTTTTAACTTCTTTTTCACATTCAATTTAATAATTCATTATTGACCAACATTTTCTATTTTTTCTTCTTACACAAAATTAAAGTATGTCCTTACAATTTTAGAATAAAAAAGAATTAGTACCTACATATCACACAACATCAAACATCGCATGTGATATCAATACAAGCAAAACAAATCATTCTCAAATTAATCTAAAATACAAATTTTTCTTAAATAGATCTAGAATTACATGCCTTTCCACTTGTCTTTTTTTTCCTTTTGAGTACTATACAAATAATACAATGCTTTTCTCACAAATTCTTGACTTGGTCACAAAGGAATTCCCCTTGATTTCACTTGCTTGGTTACCCCCCTTCATCGCTTTCTCTCTCCTTCTCTCTCAAGGCTCTCAATTGATGTTAATTTTTTTTTTCGAAGCTCTCGCATGATCATGCTTGATTCCTTTTATAAATATCTAATATCTTTTCTTCTTCATAGCATTTCAAATCTTTCCAAATGGTCACATCCCTTCGAGGAACTCACATAAATGTCTCATTGCCTTCTCACCCTTTGGATTTCTAGTTATTTCTTGTCAAATTAATCTTGCTGTCACTTGGAATTCTCCACCGTTTGTTTAAGGTTTAAGATTTTAGGTATTTAAAAAATTAAAATTAATATTAATCAAACAATAAAAAAACTTAATATTTTTTTATATTTTTTGATCAATTTGTTATCTAAAACTTTATTAGGCACTTTTGTATAATTAAAGTTCTACTCGCCAATAAAATTTTGTTTTTTTTCTAATGATAATTAATATTTTTCAAAATTTTTTAAAATGAAAAATTCTTATAATTATAATCTTAAACTTTTCCTTATATCCTTTTTGAGGTTTTAATTCCTTAGTTATCACGTCTCCTTTTTATTGAAAAGATTTTATTAAATTAATTCTTTTTAATTTTATATCAAATACATTTTCATAAAATTTTAGTCTATTTTTTTTTACCAATTCTCAAAATTTTTTAAAGTCATAAATATTTCCTTATAAATATCAAATCCTTTGTTTTCATAAAATCTTGATTTTTACAAATTTGGTGTCATTAAATTTCAAATAATTCATATAATTTATTTTTAAGTTCACATCCATTTGAAATATTATATCTCATTTTAATTGTATATAATTTTTCAAAAAAATCTCTAACATTCACTAAAATTCAGATAATTAAAAATAACTATAAAACTCAAATTTGTTTTATATTTTGGATGTAAAAAATCTCCATCTTTTGGATTACAAATCAATTTTAGATCATTATTTTTTAATAATTTAAGTATCTGATAATTTTAATTTTGTAAAATATATTTGAAAATATTTAGCCTCACAATTAGGATACTATATTTACATTATTTTTGCTTAATTGATCTCAATTGTTGCTTTGTTAGTTGTGTGGATGCTATAAAGTAATTGATAGCTTGGTCTCATGCATATAGACAATTGGGTAAGAGAAGAGTGTGTTGTGAATAGCTGTATTCAAACTACAATGCCTTAATCATGTGATGTATAGAAAGGCCCAAAAATGATAAAACTCATGGCCTTAAGATTGAAAAACTATATTATACCTTTTTAAGTACAAATGAGGGGATCTCATTATTACAAGGATACTTAATAGACATCAAGTTTTATAATAGCAAACTAAGGTTCTAATGAATGCTACTTATGGAGAAGAGAGAATTTTTTCTTATGGGTACAACAAAAGAAGAAGTACCACAAGAAAGAAAAAGATGAAATTCTTATAAGTCTTTTGCATGAAATTAAGTAGGGTATTCAAAATAAGAGAGAAACATTTATTTAAGCTTTTGAGATGAAGCTATGTGATGTTTAATTTTGATAGACTAATGTGAATTACCAATTTATTGGCTAATGAAAGGGAATTGGCCATTAATAAACACTTAATATTTGGATACAAGAAGATATTTAGGATAAGAATGGAGAATTCAATTGCTTATAAAAGTCAAAGTAATAAGGGCATTGTGGTGAACATTTTGGTAAAAAGGGTTCAACCATTCTCTTTGACAAACGCAACCAATTCTTGGGACACAAAGGGAGTTGTTCTAATTTATCTTGATGGGCAAGAATAATAAATATCCTAATTTAACCATAATAAAGAGGGGAGAAAAACGAGATTACAATTTAACATAAGTTTTCATAGAAGTATACAATGGCATAGAAAACCTAAAAATGATAGAAACTATGTATCACTAACAAAAAATCCAAAAATATTTTTATGTTTAAAGCAAGGATCTTGCCATTACATGAACAGTTGATAGAGGTCAACTTCGCAATGGAATTCGGTTCTAATGTGCGCAACAAACGTAGGTGCTAAAATTTTATTGAGAAAGGAAGAGTGGGGGAAGGAGGGAGGAAGAGAGAGAGAGAGAGAGAGAGAACACTTCAAGTAAGCACATTTATTAGTTCATATTATTATATATGGGTTGAATTGATGCTTTTATTATTTTAAAAAGCAAATAATGAAAATTTTGAAACATTAAATAAGTATTTCATGCCAAAGCTTAATAAAAAGTTTGGCTTGAATAGATAAGGTAATTATTGTTTTATTTAACTAGAGTAAAATAAGTCATTCCATGGTTTGGACAAAGTAGGTTAGTTAGAAGGTTGAGCTTAAAAGGAAGTTTTAGTTTGTTCAACAAAACTAAAGTGTAGAATTTCTTATCGAGGCAAACAATGGAAGAAGCTCTAGTGAAGAGTACTATGAGGGGATAAGATCTATGGAATAGCAAAACAAGCCTAGATGAAGAATGCTGAAGGTAACAAAGAAAGATGCTTAAAAATCAAAATGACAACATGAAGGTTAAGCCATGTATATGGCACATGACGATTCAAGACTAGTGGTCAAAAAATGCTCATGATCTTATCTCATCTAGATTACAATGATATTTTTTTTTGTTATTCCCTAGCATCATAGTTTAACAAAATGGTTCAAATTAACAATTGAAATTTCATATTTGCTTATAGTGAACCTCTAAGAAATATGTCCTTTATCTATTCTGTTTGTTGTTGTTAGCATACATGACATATTAAGTTTTATAGAGGTTATGGTTTTAATATGCTTTTCAATTATATTCATGAAGGTTAACGAGATAAAAAAAATTGTCTTAACTAAACTATTACCTTGCCCAAAATATCATAAAGAAATAAATGCAACAATTATTTGGAAAATAAAGTTTTTTATCTGAACTAAATTATCTAATATTGCATTCATCAAGTTCTCAAATGCATTATGCAGCTTAATCCCAAACCTTTAAAAAGATTAAGTTCCACGTGAATCAATCATCAGTTGTTTTTTCACTGAGATACTTGTTTCCAATATACCAAGATCTTTTCAGTATGCTTCAATCTCATCATCTCCCTCGATGGAGAAGAAAAAGCATCACACTCGGGCTTCTGTAAGTGATAAACATGTGATTCGTATGCTACAAAGCATATAATGATCTGTAACAACACATTCATTAAGTTAACAAGAATAATCTTCCAAAACACAAAAACACCTTTTGAATATACGGAAATCTAAACACAACAACATAAGAAATTTAAACAACAACAACAACAACAATCACAATAACATTCAAAAATCAAGACAAACTTGTTAAATATAACCCAACAAACCAAACAAAAAACTAAGTCAATTGGTACGACTAAACTGATTGATTAATGTAAACCGTGAAATTCGACCTTATGAGCATCAAACAAAACAAAAAATGGCGAAACAGTTACTCCGAATAGCAATCGATAATGGTAGTTTACAAGAGATGCAGGTTCTCAAATCCAAAAGCACCTTCTTCGATATCTAATGATACATGATGAGCAAGTTGCTTGCCAAGTGAGAACAAATACAACATGCAGTTTAAGGCCACCTCTTATATGGGGAGCTTTGACATTGACTAAACTTATTTAACTTAGCCAAATAAGTGCTGAAGAAATTTCAGATGCTTATATAAGCCTTTCATGCCCCACTTGCGTATAAGCGAGTCCATTCCTTCGCTGTACAATCCAAGTCCCAGGCAAGAACAAAAGATCAGAAGTCTGATAAAGATAGATAGTTCGGACTTAGATATAAGAAACCATCGAACCTGTCTCGACCGCTTCTGCTTCGTTCGTCTTCCAGTGCTTTGCTATGTTGTCCGAAAGAGGATCATCCGGGTTCGGAGCACTTAGAAGAGCTTGTATACTAAATAGATAAAAAAAATATGAACTTAATTGCTAACAATAATTTGATAAAAAAAAAATCACATCATTTTTAACATGAACTAGAGTTGGAAAACTAGCTATATGTATATCAGATTAAACCCTTCATATAAAGCCTTCAAGATCAGCTCGAGATCAAATTATTAACAGCCCTATTCTGCGAGGGATTTATTTATTTATTTTTAATTAATGAATGATAAATAGTGTAATTGAACAATGATAAAAGTTTACCACCTCAACAACACTGTCCGAATCTGCAGAGCTGGACTCCATTTATCCTTCAAAATGTCAAGGCATATGCGCCCTAGCTGCATGGTTAAAACTTAGTGTCAGGCATATTAAATTATAGCTAAACGAATGGGCATCGAGTGATAGTTTGCTTGCCTTGTCAATGTTGGGATGATATATTTTGGTAAGAAAGCGAACCTGGATCCAATAAGATCAAAATGTTTTGAAGTTCATGTTAGCCAACAGCCATTAAGCAAATTGGATAAATTTACAACATTATGTCCTTACTATTATGATGAATTGACAACAAATAATTTTTTTTTTAAAAAAAAAACATGAGGTACGTAGGTCATGAAACCATTGCAAAGTAACCACAAATGATTGAAAAAATAAATGGTTCAAAATTTGTCAAAGAAGACAATTGCATTCTTTATTTTGATTCAAATAATGCACAAGCTCTATATTCAAACAAATACCTAAATTGTTAATAAGCCTTATTTAAGAAAAAAGGATGCCTTTAGATGTTTGCTTACTGAAGTTTTTCTTAACAGGAAAGATTATGAACGCATAGCCATTTACTGCCCACAATTTCAATATTTACAACCTAATTTTTTAAAAAGAACATTATCTAAATGGTAAAGCTCAAACAATAATCTAAAAAAAATTGCAGAGGTAGGTCAACAATTCAATCTAATAATAACCACCGGAGTCATCGATCCATATCAAATCGCGAGGCATCAAATTGTGATGTTAAGAGTTGATCTAAATATTGCAAATTATCACTTCAACATTTGTACTCAACTCAGTATAGTAAATTTACTAACAAAAGACCGACCATAGTCCTATCAACTTTCAAAGAAACTAAAGCAACACAAAAAGATCTTGAAGAATCCATGATGCACAAGCAAAAAGAGTATGAAAATAAGTCTAAAATGTCCTGTTTTAAGTTAACTATAGATTTTAACAAATCATTTATGTGAGTTGTACTATTTTTGTATTACTCCAAACACCAAGCACGCCTTAGTAGGAGTTATCTTGTTATGTTTTTGTTCTTCATACTTATCAATAAGTTTTTAGGTTATAGGATTATTTTAAAAATGGTTATGATTTAAAATACATTTAATCTCTTATTGTGAGTAATGAGAAAGAGATTAGACTTTGCTAATTTCATAAAATCTTTCAAGAATAACTCAATAGCATTTGTCAAAAAAATTCTTCCAAGATGTAATAGATTTTCTCCTAATACCCCCTCCTTAAACAATTCTCTCTCCACTAGTGCCCCTCTCATTTCCTTCTCATAACCACCAACCTCCTCTCTTTTATTTCTATATAATCATTGACCAACACCTTCTTTCTGCTCTACATATAGTACCAAGACCCTCTTCTTTCACCTTTCTACTCTCATCAACCCATCCTCTCACTATAATCGTCTACCCTTTCTCTTCTCTCTTCTCAATTCCACTCTCTCCCCTTCCTCTTTCTCTACAAACCATCTACCACTCTCTCCTTTTGCCATCCCATTCTCTCTCTACAACTATCCAACCCTCTCCTTGTCATTGCTCTCTCTCTCTCTCCCCTCTACAAATTGTTTGCCCCTCCCTTTCGTCCTCTCCTTTTGCTACCTCTTTTTCTCTCATCACTACCAAATAGCCTCTCTTTTTTTTCCAAACAACATTTTCTCTCTCCAATTCTGACACTACTCATCTTTCTTGAGCACATTCATCACAAACATCAATAGTATCAAAGAGAAGGCTTCACTGTGTTACATTGACCATGACAATCCATAGAGTCTAGATCCAAAAGGCGACCTAAGAACTCATAAGATTTTAAAATATCATAAGGGATCTATCAGGTTAAGGTTAAATTGGAAGTTAATGGAGCTGCAAATCAAAAGGGTACTAAAATGAGATATACATGTAAAAAGTCCAGTGTGATTTCCTTGTATGGCCATTGTCTTCAATATCACTAACATGTTTGGTTTTAATTCATATGAAAGAGTTGTGCATTCAATTTTCCTCTATATCAAATTAGTCAATCTATAATTTAACCCATCTTATTTCTACCACTTGAGACACAACTAAGAGAATAATTCACCAAATAATTTAAACTCACTTATAATACAACTTAAATATTTATGATCCCAAAGTTTATTTTTAAGAATTATTGATTTAATTACTATTTAGATAATTTAATTTATTTGATATCTTTTTGTGATTGTACTTTTAATTTTAAAAAATTATAATATTTTTGCATACTTAAGTCCTATTTATTTCCTTCTAGCATTATTTTTAGTTGACCTAGTTTATTATTATTTAAAAAATTACTTTAAATATATATATATAATATTTAAATAATTATTATTATATTCTTTTTCGTCATAAAAAATATTTTTTTTCACATTATTATCACATTTTATTTTAATTATCTCATTATGCCATAAAAAAAAATGAAGTTAAAAACTTTGAAACATTTCGAAATGAGATGAAAACATTGCATCATGCAATGAAAAAATTATTTTATAGATTGAATAGGATAGAAAAAATGCGAAACTATCTAGTTAAATAACTTAAAAAAACTGATAACCAATAACATTAGAAACCTAACCTCACTCTTCCTAAACGAGGCTTTGAAAGATGACCCTCACACACCTAAGGTGCATGTATTGGATATGCGACCTCACCCTCTTAGAAATCATAGTTATGATCAAATAAAAATAATAAAAATATTACAATTGATACATTAACATTTGATGGCATCTATGCCCTAACAAACTTATAAATTGGTTAATCAACCAATCAAGATATTAAAAGTATTAATATAAGACTATCCTAAACCTTGACAAAGAAAATCAACATGAACCTGACTACACATGTATAGGAATAAAATACCATCCTCACTAGTGATGAAGGTCAATGTGAGGATGAAGATCAACACATAAGTCTCAAGAGATTCCTATTTGTTTCCTCAAAAGAAACCATGTATTAGATAAAAAAAATATCTTCAATACCTTTATGATCTGTAATGACAAGAAATTGATATTTATCATAAATGAAATGCCATAAATGTAATCTTCATAAGTGCATTCAAGAGAGTAAATCTCAATAATGAGGTCTTATCTATAACTATTTCATGTGAGTTGAGTGAACAACATCTCATCAATCACATCTAAGTGTTTGGTGCCTATGCAAATAAGAACTCGTGAAGATAAAATTTAGTTTGATGTCCTACATATGAACAAAACATATACTAAGGAGACCTTAATTATACAATTTATGAGTAGCAAATTCTAAAATAGAAAACACATTTATTCAAATTTAATGACCAAAATATTGAATTATAATCTTTAAGGTAAACTGAAAAAGTTTCACCTTCAAAATCATTTTCAAAATTGAAACCAATTATCTCAAAAAAAATGTTAACTAATCGCTTTCTTTACCATTAGGGAACTTATAGTTACCCAAGCAAATTAGAAGAATGATTTGAAGTATTTGAAGTTAGAAAATGTTGGATTTAATCGTCATAAAAAAGTATTTTCTATAAACAATTCTCTACATCTCATTATAAAGGAAATATAAGGTTGTGTTGTTTCTATGATAGTTGGTGGTTACTTCAACTACATCACTAGTTAAGAGGAGAAGCAGAGAGGGAAACTTTTCTCTTACAAGTCAATTGGATGGGAATTTCAAACTTTATGGTCCAAGGGGATCTTCAAAACTTGCATTTTTCAAGCATTTCTTTAGTTGGTGGAATAATAGAAAAAAAGTTTAAGATGTGGGAGAGGTTGTATAAAATTCTAATGATTTTTGTTACATTGATTGTATTCAAGTTATAGCTTCTAATATTTTCTCGTTACCTCTTCCCGACCAAGATTTAACCATGTAAGGGTATGCTAACCATACTTTAGGATATTCGGCTGACTTCTAAGGATGCCCAAAATGTTTTAGCTAAGGTCTAGGGATGGCCCGTTAAGGGTCCCCATCTTCCTTCAAACATGACTTTGGGCTTTGAGGCAATGGAATAGTAAGAACCCAACCAATTTGTTCTCTTATATTGCACAGTTAAAGAGGAAGATTGAGTTGCAAAAATGAGAGAATATGAGGGATGGTTCATCTAAGGTTGATTTCAAGCTGCTCTAACTACTAAAGTTGATTTGAACATTGCATTGTCCAGGATTGAAAAATTCTAGTGGCAAAGGGAAAAGGTTAGATAACTCACTTAAGGAAACAAGATCACAACCACAAGGTCTCCACTACAAGATGCAAGACCAATTAGATTGTCTACTTGATAGATGATCAAAGGGATAGGGTGGACAAACCTGTGGGGATCTCCCCAATATGCCCCAACCTCCCTATACTTCAGGCTCTTGTAGCGCCTATTGATTGGGAGGAGGCTTTCAAAGTTATTCAATCACTTGGGCCCAATCAAGCGCTTGAAATTGATAGTATCGCCGTCTCATTCTTCAAAAGTTATTGGGACATCATGAAGGATAATCTCATTGTCAATCTTTTGCATTTCTTTCACTCAAGGGCGATGCTGAGAAAAGAGAACGACGCTTGTGGTTCTCATTCCGAAGGCTGGGGGGTGGCTCCCCCTAATCTCTTCAAATTGATTAGCTTGTACACTACAATGTAAAAGCTAGTGGCAAGGGTCCTTGTTTGTATTTGGAAGAATTTATTGTGGCTAATTGTTGCAACAAAGCAAGAAGCTTACATTCCTAACAAATTCATATTTGACAATTATATCCTAATACAGGAGATTATAACAAGGATGTATACTTCCACTCCTAACACTGGGTTGTCAAGACTGATATGGAGTTGCATGCAATAAGAGAAGATGGGACCTTTTAGAGGTTATGTTATATCATCTTGGTTTCCAAAAGCAATGATACAAGTAAGTTTTGACTTGTGTTACTCAACTCATACATGATGTATGATGTGTAAGTGAATGGACAAAGGATAAATTAGACAATAGATTCATGTGATTTCAAACAAATGTGTCCCCCTCTTTGCATCTTTCTTCATCCACTTTTCTAAAATAGCCTCCACTCAAACAAATGTGATTTCAAACAAACGTGACCCCTTTTGGGATAAAGAACCCACCAATGCCATCTAGTCTTACACTTGCTATACGTTGATGATATACTATTGTTTTCTCAAGCTTCATTCCCTTGTACCAAGACTATATCTTGAAGGTGGTCCGATCAATAAACGAACCAAACCAAGCCCAGTTTGATTTAATAAACACATCAACAAAAGGCGATGAAGACATTATTACCTAGTAAACTAAGATTCAAGAGGATAATTGATGGTCAATATCTTTTCATTGCTCTCTAGAAAGATGTCTATCGTACTAGACTTTTTTAGCAACTCATTTCGATGATTCAAGAAAAGGTTTCTGGAGAAAGAATGCGTGCTATGTTGTTGTTAAGGTCGGTGGTTCTAGTGAACTTCACCCTGATGTCTCTACATGTGTGTACTATCTCCTTCATGTATACTAATGGGTATTATTCAAACGATCGCAATTTATCATCACTCTCTACATTTTGAGGCCTGGAAAGATATATGTCTATCAAGAAGTGTTGAGAACTTGGGAGTTTACAATCTCATGAAATGGAGGGCTTGATGGCCAAGTTCACAAGAAGATATGCTAATAAGGATCTTTTCCTTTGGATGCAATTATTTGCAAGAAATTTAAGACAAAGGGCAAGAAGGGAGGGTTCTTGTTGATCTAAAGACTCATTATCTTAGTAAGCCAAGCTATGAAGCTCGAGTGCACCTAGCTTACTAGGAATAAAGAATGTGTTAATATTCTTAATGACTCATGGCTTGTTGCAACTCCTCATTGTCATTGGCCAACCTTTTGCAATATTGATGATGGTCTCTCACAAACTTTCTCAAGTCTTCTTTAAGAGGATGGGGAATGGGAACATGTTGATTTGGGAGTTAAGAAAGTGAGAGCTCAAGTTGTTTTGGGTGCTAAGGAGATGAAGGCTCACACGACCAACATCTATTCTCAATTCTATGATAACGAGAAGGCCAAGGGCACTAGATGCTAGAGCTTCAAAGTTCAACCAAGATTCTTTATTTTTGGTGATAATCTATCAAATCATTGTTGTTAACAAAATATTGCTGTCACAAGAGCTCCTATCTTCTTCCACTCATGCCCTTGGAGTTGCCAAGCTAATGAAGACTTGGAACACAAACCCATCACCTGCAAGTTTGTTTCTTCCATTTTCCACCACCCATGTACTTCCTGAGTTGTGAACTTTATTTTGCAAGATCTCCTTGACCTTCTCTCTTTTATTGTGGCGAAGGAACCTCGGGACAATAAGGGTTACTCCATCACGACCATCTATCTCATCTAGAAAGCTCATCAAATGCCACAGAACTAACATTCTTCCTTGTCTATTATTGCAACCTCCATTATTAGTTTCACTTCTCTCTAGCCCCTCTGAGATTCACATTGATAGGGAATCAACACCTTATTTGCCTCTAATTAAGCTTTCTTTCCACCAATGAGGACCATTTTCCCCATGTTGGATCACCATAAACTTCAATAAGTCGATCTATATTTATGTACATGCTAAATGCAATATTATGCTTTGTGATCAATTCGAACTACTTAATGAGACTGGACAGACTTATTTTGGTTTTCATCAATGCGACAAAGATGGCTAGGGCTTCACTCGTAGCAGACTCCTTTCTTTTAAGTTTTACTGGGTTATTTATGTTATTATGAAGGGTGATTCAACCCAAATTATTAAACGCATTAAGACAAACCTCCACGTTAAATAGTCTCATGTGGCCAATCTCCTTTTTTGCCAATCTCCTTTTTTGAACATTATTACATCTTTGTCTTTATTTTATGATGTTCATATCTAACATATCTATAGATCTACAAACCAAGTCGTGGACATCGTGATGCAACAGAGTTGTTATATTAATTTCTTATAGGAGGGGAGGGGTTATCTCCCTCCAGATCAATATTTTCATGATTCTCAATGGGAATAACAATGTTGTCACTTAAATTTGTTATATGACTTCTTTCAACGTGATTGAGGTTTTTGACCTTGCAAGTAAGATTTTGATCTAAAGATCCCACCCAAGAGAGGAGAAGAGATAAAATAAAAGAGAAAGACTTAATGACCTTCCTTCTAAATATTAAAAAACTGTTGATTAAGGGTCTCACTCAACTGATTTTCAAGTATGAATTGGGTAAATTCTACTCTATCATCAAGAAGGTAGGCCTGGTGCATTATCCAAAGACCAAAGCACCCCATTTCTATAGTGATCATATTGTCAAACAACACAATATTGCTATGCTGCAGATCAAACAAAAGACCTGTATTAACTGACAAAAATGAGAAAAGTGACATCTATCAATAGGATTTAAACGAGGAAAGGCGGGTTTACCAAAACAGAAAATCAACAAGTGTGATGTTATCATAGGTGCCATCTTTTGAGGTCCTTTTTAACATAAACATTAGCCAGCCATAAGCGGCTTTCAAAACCTTATTTCTTGAGCAGAAGAGCTAAACACAACAAATCACGAGAGCAAGGTAACATCCAGTGCTAATCAAAGTCTACAAGGCACTAAGCAAAGCAATGACTGAACTGTAGGAAGTAGTAACTAGCGAAGAAACCAAAAAGTCTCTAAAAGAGCACTTAAGATTCTGGAATACAACTACCTACAAAACCCCAAGTATGTTGAAATTTGTCATGAAAATTTTACCGGTAACGAAGATTGCATTTAAAAGTTTTGGCTGAGTGAAGAAAGATAACAAGTGAGAAAAAGCATTGGCTGAAGGAATTCTTGAAAAAGTTATAATGAGGTTCGTAAAAGTAGATATCTCTTTTTCTTGTCCAAAGTAACGCCATTGTACCTTAACATAAATGCTGCAATGCTCAGTGTGCTACTCGTTACAGTTAATAATCACTTATAAAATAGTAAAATACTATAAATTCACCTAATTACCTATATCATGCCTAATTCATTACATATTTCACATTATCTGCAAATACAAAATACCATACACCATTGTTAGCAAAAATTAGCTATATTAGAGTAAACACCACGACCAATACTGCACATTGTACAACAGCCACACTCCATCCACTCCACTCCACCTCATCTAATGCGACCTGATGCTGGCAATTCTGCAACCTCCGCTCTCACATTCTTACCCTCTGACAACAAGCTCAAAAAGGACAACACTATCTAAGACTCCCTGTCTCCCGCCAACCAAAACAGGACACCTGATGAACTCCAGTATGTTTAACACCACCTACCAGCCTCCAAAGAACATCCACATCTCCCATCCCTCTAGAAAGAGATAGTGGCAAAGGAATTTCTTGAATTAGGACAGAGGGAAGCTCTGCTGATTCAAACAAAAGCATTTGGCACTTGCAAAGAATAAAGGAATGCAGAAGACAAATACAAGGACAATTATGGAATGGTGCATGGCATGCTTCAATGAACTTGGACTTGCTTACCCAAGAACTGTCGCTATTGATGCAAAATACCAAAAACTACCCTTCCTCATCCCCCATTGCGTCTAGAATCGGGATGAAGTTCCTAATGTCAATGATGTGGTGCACTACCTCGAAGTCAATCGCCTCTTGCTCAACAAGGAAAAAGATTGGGTGAGTCATGGAACCCCCTAGGCCATCTGTGATGCTTTCATTGACAGCACATAACTCATGCTGTCACTTGGCTCAACCACATCACAAACAAAGAAGAAACAAGACTTGGTCTATGAGTGATCAAGATACTAAAAATTGCGGTGAGCACGGCAATGAACGAATGAAAATCTAGAAATGATTGGGTTAAAGAAGAAGCTGGGATGGGAGAGGCAGAATATTCAATGAGTTAACAAAATACTCTCCTTAAATCAAAATTCCTTAAAGTATAGTACCAAGTCAACAATAATTTTAGTTTAGAAAGTGAAACAATAACTTTTAAAAAAAAAAATTAGGTATATAATAGTTAATTAGGTGTGCTTTAAGTAATAACATCAAACATCCTTAAGCCTTAAACCATAAACCATGCACATGCAATATAAGACATTTAGTGCAGATAATATGCACAAACCAAATAAAATGCATTATCTTTGGAAAGTAGGCTAGAAGAAAAGCTAGAAAAATGAGAAAAACCATTTCCTCCAGAGACTTTCAAAAACCACATGCTCGATTCCACTTCCCTATCTTTACCGGTATTCTTATGTACAAGCAAACAAAATGCCTTTTTTTCTCTCTGACTTGAATATTATATAGGCTATTAAAGTATTAATCCATGTCACCATCAACCATTGCCAATTAGAAAAGATAAATATGCCAACATGGAGCATCACTTGCATTAATATTCCTGAGCACATTCTTTTGGGTGGCTTATTAACACAATTATCCATCCTTTCCTTCAGCAACAGTTATAACAGATTTTGCTTAGTCTTAAAAAGGATCTGTTTATGATAATTAGAATGATAAATAAAAAAACTTAATGGAAACGAGTCATATATCACGTACAATCAAACAGGCCAGCCAGCTATTTAGGGAACCCATTTTTGTCCTCCTGAGTTGACACATGGAACCAATAATTTCCCTATTTACTAAAGAAAATTTTCAAATTTACAAGACTTGTTTCCAAAAAATTGACTATTTGGACCCATTATAGAGAGGCTTTAAAAGACTGAAAACCATGCAAGGCCATCAGATTGAAGGTCTAGTAAAAAATGGTGCATGGAATGCTTCGATGAACTTCAACTTGATTGCCCAAGTACTGTTGATGTTGATGCAAAATGCCAAAAACTACCCTTCCTCGTCTCCCATTGCACCAGAATTGGGAGGAAGTTCATAATGTCAATGATGCAATGCACTATCTCAATGTGAATCACCTCTTACTCAACAAGGAAAAAGATGGGGAGCTTAAAGCTGTCATGGAACCCCAAAAGCCATCTATGATGCTTCTCATTGACAGCACATAACTCATGCTAGCACTTGGCTCGACCACACCACAAACAAAGACAAAACAAGACTTGGGCTATGAGTGATCAAGATACTGAAAATTGAAGTAAGCATGGCAACGAACAGCTAAAAATCTTACAATGATTGGGTTAAAGAAGAATCTGGGAAGGGAGAGGCAGAATATTCAATTAGAGTTAGCAAAATATTCTCCTTAAATCAAAATTTCTTAAAACATAGTACCATGTCAACAATAATTTTAGTTTAGATCGTGAGACAAGTGCTTTTTAAAAAAAAATTAGGCATGGAATAGTTAATTAGGTGTGTTTTGTGTAATACCATTAAACATCCTTAAGCCTTAAACCATGAACCATACACATGCAATATAAGACGTTTTAGTGCAGATAATATGAACAAACTAAATAAAATGCATTGTCTTTGGAGAGTAGGCTAGAAGAATAGCTAGGAAAATTCAAAAAAACAATTTCCTCAAGAGGCTTTCAAAAACTAAGTGCTTCATTCCACTTCCCTATCTTTACCTGCATTCTTATGTACATGCAAACAAAATGTCTTTTTCTCTGACTTGAATATTATAGGCCATTAAAGTATTAATCCATGTCACCATCAACCTTGCCAATTACAACAGATAAACATGCTAACATGGAGCATTGCTTGTAATAATATTCCTGAGCACATTCCTTTGGGTGGCTTATTAACACAATTATCCATCCTTTCCTTCAGTAACAGTCATAGCAAATTTTTCTTAGTCTTAAAAAGGATACGTTTATGATAGTTAGAATGATAAATAAGAAAATGAAAACGAATTATATATCACGTACAATCAAACAACACAGCCAGCCATTTAGGGAAAACCATTTTGGTCCCTGAGTTGACACATGGAACCAATAATTTCCCTATTTACTAAAGAAACTTTTCAAATTTACAAGGCTTGTTTCCAAACAATTGACTATTTGTACCCATTACAGAGAGACTTTAAAAGAATGAGAACTATGTGAGGCCATCAGATTGAAGGATTAGCACATAATGGTGTTACTGCTTCCCTTTTCCCTACTGAGGGATATCTTTTTTTCGACAAGATTTTGCAATTCTTTCAATATTCCTTCCTATGCTTTTGAGAAGGAAGCCCCAAAAGAGCCTTGATATTTTTTTATATGTGCTACAATTCTTAAATAATTTATTTGCTTCTAAAAATAAAAAAATAAAACAATAAAATCAAACTAGCATATAAGTCAATGCATTTTTCTTATCAGCAGTTAGAAATATCATAAACAAAAAAGGGGTAACCTATTGCTAGTACTTGTATAATCAGAAAGGACAGAGAAACTTTTGGGTACAAAAAACAAGCAGAACTTCCTAAATTCAAAATTTCCCATGTCTACAGGATAGAAAGCAATGCATAACAAATACTACAAGTTGACACAATTAATTAATCTCGATTGATCATTCAGATGTTCACTACATCTCAAACAAGAGAACCGTCGCTTTTAACAAATGAAATTGCAAGTTCAGAATTCCCTCTACAAACTTTAAAGAAAGTTAAATAAAAGAGAAAAACTTCTCAAACCTTGGGAGCAGCCATTGGATATTCTTCAGGAAGAAATAATTCAAGCTTAAAAACTCCTCCTAATCACAAAAATAGTAAAAACACGTCACCTTCTGCTCAAATGAGAGGAAACATATGCAATTCTTTAATTCCTTTGGTATAGAAAGCTCAAAAAGTCAATATAGTTCGTTATTCACATCCACAAGAAATTCACTAGTTGATCCCAATTCCCAAGCACTTGTTGTTTGGTAAACATAATCTTATATTGTTTCATTCATGTTAAACATTACAAACACAATTAAAATTAAAAATTATACCTTGTCCACGATTTTCCCAGCAATCTAGGGTTTGAAAAGCATTATTTTATACATAATTACACATTTATTTGCTAGGTTATTTCCTCAATTCAAACTTGTAAAATTTAAGCCTCAATAGAGAAGATCTAAACCATCCTACTGGGGTCACCGCAAATGACAACTCTAACCAACATAGATATGCACAGGTCAGACCATGTTTCCATTATTCAAAAAAACCCTCCTACATCATTCTTCAATTAAATGTCATCCATAAGACTTAAAAAGTGAATATATTAAAATTTTAGATGAAAAATCGAGGAACTCCACCAGCAAATGGAAACAAGAGTTATTCAATGGTGCATTAAAAGATCACTTTTTCCATGTTAAGAAACATGTTAACCTAAAGTTGGTGACTTTGCATTAATGCAATGTCAAAATCATCGCTATTATTAGAAAGATGCACAAATTAATCAAGAAGTGCACTGAACAAGGTTGTTATAACATAAAAGGGTAGTAAGAGTAATATGTCTTTCTAATACATCTAGATTACAAAGAAAAGTGCACAGGTCATCATTCCATAAGAAGTACAGAGATTCAAATATGATGCATGAGGAACTCAATTGTTTGATGATAAATCTACACAATGTGATAGATAATGTGTACACAAAATTTGGGTAAATTGCAAATAATAGTCCAGTCAAATTATATCAAGTAAATCTAAACATCAAACCTCCTCCATGCACAAGAAGTAAGGCACTACTTCTTCAATTTGAGCTAACCTAAAAAGCCGTATCTATAAGAATCTAGGTGTACCAGTCCTGCATGGCCGGATGCCCAACAAAGGTTCAGCCAGAAAATAGTTTCTTTTTACTGCTTTCTGGTGGATTGCACTAAAATTAGAAACTTTGCAAGGAAGCACCTACATGTTACTGCATCGCAATTGGTTTGCTGATTTGGCTAGCACACCGTTTTTTTGCTTTTAAATGCATTAAAATTAAATAATTAAGATGTCCCAGTGAGACTCCAACATAAAAATTGCAATTGACTAATCAGTTTGAACTGAATAAACAAAATGAATGAACACAGGGAGACATGCTGAAAGAGAAGAATAATAAAGTAGAACTGTAAAATGCCAATGGTAATAAAAATATGCTGTTTTACCTTTAACACTTAATAATTTCAAACCTCGCTACAGCAGATTCAGGTAAAAAATTAGCATAGCTTGATAGGCCATTATTTTATTAATTTTTTAACATTTGGAAATGTCAAACAGATATTCAAGGAAATCAATTACCAACCAAGGAAATTAAAATTCAATGTATAGCAAATCCGGAAGAACAAGATGTAACTTTTATTACAATAATTGACCCACTTATTCATTCTTATGAACCAGCTATTCGTTTCCAAGAAATCTTAATTGAAGCTAAGAAGCATCACTTAACAGATGCTTATAACAGAAAAAACACTTGAAAAGAATACTGATCTGAAAAAAAAAAGCTCTGGCTATGGACAACAAAGTTTTAAAAGCCGTGAACAAAAGGTTATAATTCTTTACAACTATACAAATTACAAGAACTCAATAAAAAAACTAAATTAGCCACGCATAGAGATTCAATAAGTCAACCAAACGGAACCTGCAGTAGTTATACTCCATTTTAGCACCCAAGAAAATTTTCAAAAGGCATGAATAATTTTGCAGGACTACCCCATAAAAAATTCATCGAAATAGAACAAGAGAAAGCATATATAAAAGTACAGGAAATCAGAAACACGATCAAAGTCAGTCGGTCACCACCTTCGTATGGAGATTGCGATGGCCCGAGAATCATCACATTGAAATAGCGCATGTTGTCTTCCGAGGGTGAAGCACTGATCCCAGGAGCTGCGGGATAATTTCAAATAGAAAAAAAAGGTAAACAAACACAGGAAATCAAGATCCAGATCGGCAGCAAAGCAAGAGATTCCATCACTCCGGCTCGAAATTTCACCTGGCTCGCTAAGGAGACGCTGCGTTTCCTGCCAATTCACCAGATCAAGAAAACAGGAAGCATCAGAGATAAGCAATACCGAACGAGACAACAAAAGGTGTGGACAACTGATGCCCTAGCATACAGTCGATCAAACATCATTTGAGGACGGAACAATTTACCTTAATAATTCTCCGGGGCAGGTTGCTGTTCGCCATTTCCTCCGATCTAGATTCGCTCTTCTGCAAGCGAAGTTGCGTAACCCCGGCGAAAGCAAAAGCAACTCCGACAACTTGGAAGCAAACCGCCCCAGGAAGCAGCGCAGTTGGGCTCGAACACGGGCAATTACTGTCGGGGCTCCTTTTATTTTGGCCTGATGCCGTCAAAACGAGCAATTTCTGTGCCATTTGCTGCTAAATTTTGGGATAATTTTTATTTTATTTTAATTTTTTAATTTAGTAAATGGGTTTGTAAACAGGTTATTGAATCTCAATTTTAACCATTCCTCTCTTCTTACACGCTTCATCATTGTCATTGTATTTGTTAAAAAAAATTTTTATTAAAAACTAAAGCAATTAAACCATAAATAAAAAATGCATTACAAACAAATTAGAAAGTGATTAAGAGAACAAAATAGAAATGATTTGGGAGAGAGATGTGTTGATAATTCTAATTTTATATTAAAATAAATCTTAGATGTATCAATGAAACAATTGATTTAGTCTTTTCCATGATATTTGCATCATAGATGATTCATAGAATTTTAAACTAATTATTTGTTTCTAATTGTCTAAAAATAGAATTTGATAATAATAGTAAACCAAAATGATTTAACTACAAAGAAAAACCTTTTGTTTACCCAAATAGTTAAATGAAAGAATATAATCCTCCTAATTCAAAAAAAATGTATTAAAATAACAGATAAATAAAAGTACTTCAAAAAAGAAATATTTCAAAAAACTTTTTACATAAATTTAGTGAACATAATTTCAAATTAAGCATTTGTTCAACACCCTTAACAACTAAAGTTTTGAACTAAAACTTGTGAATGATTATATCAATTTGTATGTACATGATATACATGATACAAGACTACTTGTAAGTTTCACTTAAAGGTGCACATTAAAAGTTATGCTTTCTTCTTAATTCATAAGTAGTGACTTTGTATTGCAGCATTTATTTATGTGAGATCGTCAAGATATACGATAATTATAATATCCCACAAAATATATCTTCAATTAAAAGCTACATCTCATTCTTATTTTTATTATAGTTTAGCATAATAATTTTTGCAGTGATGATAAATATAAGTATTTGAATTTTGTGCTCTTACTACTCATTAAAGGATTTTTATTTTTACAACATTAAACCTTTAATTATGATACCTCTAATTAAAAAATTAGGTTTTCATTGTGATGATTATTTAAATAACTTTAAATTTAACCCCTCAAAAAATGATTCTGGATATATCATTCTTATATGCTACATCACAACATAACTTAGTCCTTGGATTGAAGTATCCTATAGATCTAAAATCGCATAGAATAGCAAAAACTAAAGCAAATATTAATTGTTTCTAGCATTTTTTGAAATTTTACTCATATATCTCAAATCACAAAAACTATACAACTTTCTACATTAATCATGTCAATAGAGCTATTATATAAGAGAATTTTCATGAATTCGTAATAGTAATAGGCTAATCCAATGAAAATTCAAATTTTCAAAATATTTATGAGTTTTAGATAGTTGATTTGTAACATCCTAGGTGCATAACAGTTTAATTAAATAAATATTTTTAAAATATTAAATATAATTATCATATAAATTTATGATTTGATTATATTAAACTCATTAAGAAGAGAAGATAAACTATAAACTTTCTTAGAAGTATGCCAACTTATCACCTTAAAATTTATTGAATATTATCAAATTTAGATAATTTCTTAAATTGAAAAAATCAACAATTATCAAAAAGAGGTTATAAGTTCAAAATAAAACTTCAAATAATAAAGTATGAATTATACAGAAGTTATAGTAAGAGATTTTTAAAGAAAATATGAAAAACTTGATGTTCCAAAGGTTATAATAAAGTTGATGGTATATTTCTTAAGCTAAAAGTTTCAAATAATTTCTTAAAAATGTTTTTATATTACTTTTGTTACTTGATTTTAAAAAGAATGGAAAATTCTTCTATTATATGATGTCTAAAGAAAAAAATTAGCCATGATTTCAATATGATTAAAGAGAAAAGATAAATGATTTTAACTATACCAAAATCTAAGAAAATGCCTAATGAAAAAAGGGTTGCCACAAAAATATATAGGTTTTAGATATTTTGATCTAATATTAGATTGACATCCACTCCGGGTTAAAAGACTAAACGTATATTAAAAATACATTTTGTGAAAGTGAGTAAACAAAACCCCACATTATTTTAAAGAAATCCATAAACATTAAGCCAAAAAGACTCTACAAATGCCAGACTAAAAATCCTTATAAAGTAATGACCCAGTTGAGCTTAAAACTGACCTAAAAGGGTATTACAAAACATTACGCCAAAAAACCCTTACAATAATAGCCAAAAGATCAATACAATATCAAAAGAGAAATTCTCAACAAAGAGAAAAAAAAGTATAATATAAAACTCAAAGTTTATAATCCAATTTAATTCAATCAAAAGACAATAAATAAAAGTTGAAGTATTGTGTAAGAAATACGAAACTTAGTTTAATGAAATGAAGGTTTGAGAAATGATAAAAAAATGATGCTAACTATTTTAGGTTTATTTTTTTCAATCTTTATAATATTTATTATGATCTTCAAGTGTGATTCTATCTAAATGATGTACAAATGATTGTTAACTTATTCTTCATGTTTGGATCCTTTTATATAAATTTTTTCAAGCTATTTAATGATTCCAAATATCCACTAATAATTATAATAAATTTTGTTAAAATTTTACTAAACTAGTCATTACTCACATTTCTTGTGCTGATCATATCATCTGATCTAAGAATTGTATTGTATGATATTCGCAAATAAATTGATTGTCTGACCCATGGAACTTGTTTGACTACTCGATCTTGACTACTAACAAATGATCGCATTGCATGATAAAATACATCATACTGTATGAAGCACATTAGCTCTACACTTTCATAAGTCTCAACTTTACCTCTTAGCTTGATTTAGATCATATTACATGACATAGTAACATCACACCATATGAAGCTTTTTAACATTACAAATTACCTATGTCTTTTCAACTCTTTGGTTTAAAATAAATCATATTTTATGATAATAAAGATCATATTATATAAAGTTCTTAGCTCAATTATACAAAATGCTTACTCTCTATATGATTAGTATTTATATTATACAATACAAAGAATCATATTATATAAATGCATTAATTCTTTAAACTTTTCTCTCTCAATCTAAATGCAAGATGACCACACTAAACATCAAGTCGGCCATACTATATGATAAGTTGGAATCCAACAATTAGATTAAACTATCACCCATTTGTACAAACACCTTTGCATTAATTATATTATACTACATATTATATCATAATATATAATATGACTACTTTTTCATAAACTTAACATTTTATATTATATACATAACTTATGCAAACTAATATTTTTAATCCTTACTAAGGCATATTTATATATAACAAATCCTTTGAGAAAGCATGCCTTAAACCTTTTTGAGTTGAAGGATGAATAAGCAAGCTCTTCGATAGATTCACCTATTCAATATTAAGATGAATAATTTAAACATTAAAGAAAAGTATTGTTAAAATAATAAAATGATTGTGTAATCATTAAGTTAGTTGTTCAATGACCAAAGGTTCAACAAATATGCTTAATGGCAATAATTGGCACTTGAAACATGCATATGGTATGCTATTTTTCATATACAATATGTGCAAAGCAAATGAGCAAAGTATGCAAGCAAACAGATCATGCACTGAGTGTTATATATGAAATCTAGGACTAATGCATAGTATGTGATTTTCTTATGTATAATATGTCTAAGTCATTAGGTAGCTTCTGTGAATTAATGGACTTAAAGGTAAAAACCCAAGATTAACGTATGACATGTTATTTATTAACATATATTATGTCTAAGTCAATTGGGTAGCGTAAATTGGCCTATAAGATGGTATAAATGGAAGATTGTTTAAAGCTACTACTCATGTATAATACATAATATCCTACATACAATATGTGTAGTATTAAGTGAGCAATAATTATATAACTTGTAATAGCATTGCATAAACTCAATACTTGCATACAATATATTATTTAACAACATATAATATAATTAAGGATGAACAATACATAACATAAAATAAAAAAATAAAGTTTAAGTATGACATTATTTATTAACATACAATACATATAATGTAAAATATGATGTAGGATAATATACCCAAAACTTATTTTAGCTTATAGACAATTAAGAAAAGCTTACATTCAAGTAATATATCCATAAAAGCGTCTATCCAAAGATGTTATAGGTTTAAAATTAAAAATTCTAAGATGATTAGGTAAGTAAGAATTTTTTCAAAAGCTAAGGACTTCCACTAACTTTAACAAAAGAGATCTCAACCTAAAGAGAATTTGATTTTAAAGAACACACACCCAAGTACTCATGTTGGTATTGAAGTCACATGATACACACACAAATAGATTTTATAAAAAGCTAAACAAGAATTCACATGATCACATGCATTAATAAGAGGTTTGGACGTGATGAATAAATTTTTTGAAATATAAAATAAAGTAGCTAAGGACTTTCTAGATGATTTGATACTTTTGTAAATGTTGGATAATAAGTCAAGAACTCTCCATTTAAGCCTCTGACTTGTCTTTCTAAGGTACCTCCAGAATCACACTACTAAATTTTACACACAGCATTCTTGTATCATACATGCTTAGCAACAACTCTTTGTAATTCCTTCAAAAATTTATCACTTATAACATGGTGAACATTCATATTTATAAAGACTTTAAGTATATAATAGTAGTTTGTTTACTTAAGAATACAAAAACATATTTAGAATATTAAAAGATATATTTTTAGAATTCTAAAAGTCATCAAAAATTACAAAATAAATACTTAAAAGTTTGCCCAAAAAATTGAAAAATAACTAACTTAAAAGTTGCCAAATTAATTGAATTAAGCAGTTCCTAAATAACATATGCATTTTAAGCGACGATAATAGCGAACGGTGAGGCGATGGGTGGCACGAACAGTGCAGGTAGAGAGGCGTATGACACCTTTAGACTGATTGTCAGGTTGGCATAGATTAATGGGTCGACATGAATGTTTTGGGTCAGGCACATGTTGAGCAAGCATAGTGGGTCAATGTAAGATGGCGGGTCGCACAAGTTAGCATGATCGATGTAGAAGGCAAGCAGGTCTTTACGAGTTATGGCACCCGAGCGAACGACAATAGTATGCCGACAGAGGTGGCGGAGGCAGCGATGATGTGAATAACCTAAACTTAAATTTTAGCTCTTTTAAAGCATTTTTAACTATTTTTATCAACGAACTTACAAGACTACTGAAAAGATGACCCATACTAAATTTAAAATTAAAAATATCTGAAAAAGCTACTATTATTCTTTAAACAATTCAAACAAAATTATAGAAATAAATAATTTGACAAACAATTAAAAGCAAATGAAAATGTGTAATAAATTAAAATCAGTTGTAATTAATCCCATAATAATTTTAATAATAAATTAAAATCAGTTGTACTTAATCCCATAATAATTTTAATAATGAAGACTAATAAGAAGTAAAGGGGATAATCTTGGTACAACTCTAAGTCTGATAGGACTAGTATGTCTTTAAGTAAAACATTTGCTTGATGTACATGAACTACTATGTCAAAATGCGACCACTATACATTATGTTACTTGTGACGTACAGTATAGACAAAAGTGTAAGTGCACAATTAGTTTGACTAGTAAAAAAAGTTAGTTATAGTTATTATGTGAACATTAAGTCATTCGAATCAATTATAAGGATCCTTTGACTATATAAATGCCTTAAAATAACTAAAATTGATGGATAAAGGATTAACGAGGAATTAGAAAAGGGTTGACATTCATTGAAAAGAACATTTTAAGAGAGTTGCACACTTATCTTACAATATCTATTCCACTAACTTGGTGTGAAGGGAAAACAAAGTCTACATTAAAAAAAAGGTCTTTTAGTGTAAGGAGTTTAATAGCATTACATTCTACATCATCTACTCATTCTAGCACACAACTTTTGATGTAAAGTGATAACATTATTTTTTAATCTATTAGTGGTCTTAATTGTACTTGTATATTTGTCTAAATTATGCAAACATGCTTTGTAATAGGTTACTCTTTTCTTTACTTTTACCATACTTTGAGCAATTTTAGTGTTGAGTATCCCTAACTCAAGGATGTTGAATATGGAATGTTAGTTTTGCTTAATTTATGAAAAATCTCTCTTATGTTATGTTTGTCCTCCTTGTGAAGAAGTGATTTGAGTGATACTCAAGCATGTTGGCTTTGAGGTGGGCTTAGGCTCTTGGGTCTAAGCCAAACCACCTAAAAATCATTATGCTTTCATCTCATTTAGTTTACAATTATATTACTACTTAGTTGCCTCCAAACAACTTTGAAAATTGAAATAGTCTTGAGAATTTGAAGAAGTTTTACTAAAGTATATCTTTTAAAAAAGAAAATTTGTACAACCAATTCATCCCCTCACTCCATCTTGTTTTTCCTTTTAAACCCAACATATGCAAATGACAACCATGCACATAGAAAAAGTTAATAAATGATAACTCATGACTAAACATTTGTGATGGCCCTCAAACCCCACTTTATCTTAAAAAATGGTTTTAATGTTTATTTTTCCTAAATTTTCATTTCAATTAAAAATATAAATTATTTGATTTTTAAATATATAAAAATTTAAAATAAAAGTATTACTTATGAACATTTTTGTAACAACACTTAAAAGACTTTTTTCATAGCCTTTTTTATCGACTTTTGTTTTAAATGTAACAACTATAAGAAACAACGATAATCTACTATTCTAATATAAGAGATGATTTTTTGAATAAAATAAATTCTCATAGTGAAGTAAGTTATAAAAACAACAATCTAATATTCCTTTAAAAGATGATTTTGTGAATAAAATTTTTTTATAGTTTATTTTTCTAAAAGGTTGATCCCACCGTGAGCCTTTCATAATAGATATTCTTTTTAGAGTCATAGTAGTGAAAATTGAAGCATGGGAATAATGATAAACTAGAAAAAAAATGAAAGAGAAAAACTTTTGCTACAACGAGATGAAATTCAAATACTTTTGAATTCAAGTTCTAAATTTACAAAATTTTGAATTACTTGATTCATTATTAGCTATCTATATAAAAATTTAAATATAATATTTTATTACAATATATATATATATATATATATATATATATATATATATATATATATATATATATATATATATATATATATATAATTTTCACAATAAAAATGTGATTTTAACAAAAAAATAAAAAATTTCACAAATTTTATGTCACAACAGGCTTATCCACATATGTGACACACTGCACCAAGGCATTGTTCACACAAACAGGTATGTTCCCAAGTGCAGATAGTCATTATCATGCACACACACATTGACCATGTCAGTGCCATAGGTTTACCTAAAATGGATGCAGACCACATACACAGTAGGTGGCCAACCACATGCATCATATACAAGAGCCTGTGCATCTGATCATACGTGTGATTCTTATTGCTTGGTGTTACAATGATGATTTTCATTACTGTCTCCTCTGATTTTTTTATAATTTTAAATTTAATGAACTTAAAATTAAGTTTTTGATTTTAGGTCTCTTCTTTTTTTATTTTTATCCCATCAAATTCTCTTTTATGTACTAATTCTTTGTAATATCTAGCTTTATTATCTTTCTTAGAAGATTAAGACTTTTATTAATTTTATCAAGTGATTTTTTTGACATTGTTACATGTAGTGCATAACTTTGGTAGGTGTTTATTAGCTTTTTTTACTTGGTCAATACCAATAATGTCTTTTATCAATACTTCTTTATCTTATGTTAGAAAGAAGTATTATCTACCCTTCATAAATAGATATCATTGTGCTTGTCGATAGTAAATAGTATCTCAATCTCATAATTATGAGTTCTTTAATATAATATGACAAATTTTTAGATGTATCTCTTCATAAATAATCTCATCAATATAATCTTTGATGATGGCAAAATTTATCTTATAATATTTTTTAAGTCTTACTTTAAAAGTTCTTATGAATCCATCCCAAAGAATAGAGTCTTAAATATGATATATTCTCTAGGTTTGATCTCTTCATAATATGTCTTTGATATTAGATTTTTTTACTTTTAGTATCAATAATTGCGTTGATAAGCTTGTTTTTCACTTGAATTATAATGGTGAAGAGTTCTTCTCTTTATGCTTTCTAGGATATCTCCCTTAAACTCATTATAAAGGATAAGCCTTTGTCAACTTAAAGAAGAGTTTTAAGTATTTTTTTTAATCTCAACTCAAATAAGTACTTTATTATTCTTAAAATTTTTTAAAAATAATTTAGAATATAATTTCTAATATTTTTGTTTTACATGCATTATCTTCATATAGTGATCATAATATTTTTAAGTTTTATTTTTGTAATTATTGCCATAATATACTTTGTTGAAGAAAGTTTTTTCTCCAATGTTTTTATTTATACTTAGACTTCTTAATATTTTATCTATTTGATTTTGTCAATTTGCATTCATTCTTCTTTTTAATAACCATCATGAAGCTACTACCTTGTTTTAAATATTAAAAATAAAAAGAGATAATTTGATTGTAATATGATAGTACGGACTTACAATTTACTTTGATATTATTTGTATCTTATCGATGGGTATTTTTAAACTCAACTTATCATCAAAATTATGTGATATATTCTTATATAGTTTTATTATCAGTGTTATAAATTATGTCACTTTTTCTACCTTTCTTCCATATAGTTTATGATTAAATTTCTTCTCTAATTAATTTCTTAAACTAACTTTATGTCTTTTTATAATTGTATTGATTTTTAAGTGAGCACTCCACTAGGCTAATAAATGATTCATCAATTTTAATCAATTATATGCCATCTTATGTGTTGATGAATAATAATACAAAGAAAACTATGTCTCTAATTGTATCAATTAGATATTTAATTTCTTTACATTCATTATATCTTCATAAATAGGTAAATCAAATATAACATTTGCCTTGAAATGATATTATCAATTCCCATGCATCGAAAGGATGAGAATGATGATTCCATCCTTATCTTGATCTTCAATTATCTTAGAATTACAATTAATCCAAAACTCCTTTATTTAAGAGTATTTTCTTTTAACATATTGTCTTTTGAATATGTCATAGGAGAGAATTAGATTTTAGCATCATTTTATTAATACTTGTGTTTTTTGAATTAATATAGCTAATTATGCCTCTAGGCTTGATGTTAAAATAATTGGTGTAGTCATCTCGATTGAAGCCTCTTCAATCTCCTAATTTCCCTTTGTAGCTTGCCTTTCAACTACTTTCTTCTTAACTCTTATCATAGTTATCAAATTAAAGTGCTCTAATATAAAAAATAATAAGATTTGTATTCGAGATATCTTCACTCTAAGCCCTTAGTAATATATATTCTTTTTAGAATGACAATAACGAAAATTGAAGCATAAGAATGAATTATAACTAAAAAAAGAAAGGAGAAGAGAGTTTTTATTATAAGGAGATGGAATTCAAGCAATTCTAAAATGAACAATATCTAAATTACTTCATTCTCTATTCTAAATTCTTTATATAGATATTTAAATATAATATTTTATTACAAAATATATACTTTTTTAATTTCCACAAGAAACATGTGATTTTGACTAAAAATAAAAATTTGTAAATTTTGCACCACAAGTGTATCCAAGCACGTAAGAGACTGCATAAGGGCACTATTCACATAAACAGGTATTGTACATGCACACGAACATTCCCTACCATGAACACATTGATTGTGTGAGCTTGATATGTTTACATATTTGCAAGCATAATTGGTGGCTACGTGTGCACGTGTGATTGTCTTGCATGGCGACTTGCATGTCATTCCTTATCATGCATGCACCAGAGCCTTTGCATGCATGCAATTAATGACCTATGCATTGTAGCACGTGCTTCGATGTGTTTTGCAGCTAGCCTCTGTGCATGGCCACATGCATGATTCTCATTGCTTCGTACTTCAATGATGATTTTTTTCATTTTGTTTCTTTGATTTTTTCTTAATTTTGGATTTAATGATCCTAAAATTAAACTTCTAATCAATAGTGAAACAAATATATTAAACATTTCATATTGATAGCTGTTCATATCCATAAATGTTAGTTTTTAAACTTATTAAAAAAACTATTGAACAAGTGTATTTATATACTTTCTAAATCTTCATAAACTTTATATATACACGTCTTTTAAATTAATTACAAAAATAAGTGTATTTGTTAATAATTTATTTATTTTTTATCAATTTTTATCAAG
Source organism: Vanilla planifolia (assembly GCA_023846275.1). Taxonomy (NCBI): domain Eukaryota; kingdom Viridiplantae; phylum Streptophyta; class Magnoliopsida; order Asparagales; family Orchidaceae; genus Vanilla; species Vanilla planifolia. Next base: position 5,331,770 of record CM043877.1, read on the forward strand.
ACATATATTCCCATCATGATTTTTGATGCCTAAGAACTAGTCATACATGTGCTAAAACTTCCAAACAAAGTATTTAGTTTTCATATGTAGAGTCAAAACAAAACTTCAAATTATATTCCATACTCAAACTTTATATTGAGAACACAAAAAAGACCAAAAAATGGCCCATTAGGCCCATTTCTATTAACTTCACCGACCTTCACCACATATCACATATGTCAATTGACACTGGTCTAACCCAATCGATGACAAGCCGCCTGAATCGGGTTTAACTAAAACAACGTTGCGAATGGGTCTTTCATTCTATTTCAAATTGTTGGTTTACACAAGTCGCAAATGGAAGTGGATCTGCTAACGCTTCACTGACACATGATTGCATTAAAATCCACCGATGCGACGTCGACCTGGCAGTTTAACCTGTTAACAAAATAGTTCATGTCACCTACAAATGCGCTCAAAACTATTTACATTACATTGATCTACTAATTCGACCTGTTAGCAAAACAGTTCATATTAGCACAAATGCACACAGATTTGCCAATGCTGTCAATTTATGAGTATGACTCATTAAATAAATAGTTCATATGACCTTACAAATACACATGGATTTGGCAAATACCTTGTCAACTGGTCAACCCAACCTTTGGATACACCGACCTAGGCTCGAGTAGTGACAACTCGAGCAAATATGACCAACGCTGAAACTAAACACAATGTTTTAGAAATCTGTTTGGCAACAACTTTTGACCATATAGTTTGTACTTTATTTTGTTTTTTTTTCTTAGACACTTTATAAAAAAGGAGGTCTAACTTTTGAAAAAGATGATATTTACATCAATAAAAATTTCACTATTATATAAATTATTTAAAAATCTAAAAGGATCTTTAGAATTCTATTAACTCAAAATAGGTCAATCACATTAAATACAAAAATAAAAATATATAAAAATTATGATATAAAAAAAATTATGCAATCATACAACATGATGATTGAATGTTAATAGTGATGCGACTAGGATGCTAATAATGGACGAGAAGAATGATGACAGTTGGTGGCAACAAGAGGGTGGTAGTTGATAGGTGACCAGGCTATGTTGGGCAGCCAAGGAGCAGCAGGATGCCTAGCGATGGTGGGCAACCAAGTGATATTGAGCCACTAGGCAACAGATGATCAAGTGATGGCAGATGACTAACAATAGCAGGTGAAGAATTGATAGGAACCAATGTCGATGACGATATATTGTACTACGAAGTATATTTGAACGAACAGAGCAAAAATAGTTGAGATAAACGTAGAAAAAAATAAAACGTTATAGTCGACCCCTATTGTTAACAAAGCTGACTAATCAAAATGAGATTCTGCTTGAGTACAACTTTGAATTTGAATGAGACTGGTGCGACGCCAATAGATGTGTGTTTGTGAACTAACACAAGACGCTCCTACGTCATAAATTATTACAAATAAAGTTAGTACTTCATTATTAAAATAGACAATAAGACATACAAAAAAAACATCTATTATAAATATGTTGCTTACCTTTCATTTATTAGAAGTATGCATAATATTGATAATAAACAAACAATTTGATAGATTATTTTGCTTTCATCTTCTTAACTATTAGGTAACCATATTTCAATTTATTATGCATTTATTATTTTATAGATAATTATATTTTGACTAAAGACATTAAATATTTTACAATTGTATGTTCTTAACTTGGTATTTTTTTAAAATAATTTATTAAAAGACAATTTATCAAAAAAATTCTTCTATATAAGCAAAATAAGATCAATTATCACTAAAAAAAGTATTCTTAATTAATAAAACATGTCAAAGAACAACAATTGAAATTTAAAAAAAAAACTTAAACATAAATTTAAACTACATAATAAAAAATATTAAAGAAATAAAACCAATATAATATCACATTGCATAGCATAAAAGACAATAAAGAGCTAACAAACATGAAAACCATTAAAGCAAAAGACAAATAGAAAAAAGTAAATTTAAATCACATGATAATTGATAAATGAAAAAAATTATATAAATTTCCTTAATAAATTTTATAGTTTACTATGCACAAACTTAGAATTATTATAAACAAAAAGATTTATTTACTTTAGCATGGTGTTCCATATTTACAAAGATGAAAATTATAAATACACAAAATTCTTGATAAAACTCAATGCAATTATAAATTCTTAATTTTAAAATTATTACTTTGTAATAGAAATTATTGAAGACATAGAAAAACAAAACTAACAAAAAAATTATCAATTAAATTATAAGATCAATATTTTTTCATTTATGATTTCACCTCAATGAATTAGTAATTGATGATGATTTTTTCACAAGTAGTACTCTTAAAAGAATATTCAATTGATTAAAAATAAGAATGGAAGAAAAAAGAAGAATAAAGATGAAATCACTCAAATTGAGAGAAAACAAGAGATTTACAAGGATCCCACAATGTTGAAGAGGACATAATTATACCTTTGTTTCCATATGAAAAGTACTAAGAAAGGGAGATGTTTATGAATCTACAAATATTATTGAGAAAAATATAAGAGAAAACATCGCCAGTATCACAAAATCAAAGTTTATGTGATTGTGAAAAAAGACAAGATTTAGAAAGAGAAATTACTTATAAGAGCCAAGTAGGCTTAATAAAACAATAATTCAAATAGCTCACGTAAAGTGAAACAAATTATCTTCTAACATTAGAACAATCATTATATCATTAGGTCTCATAATATGATTTTCAACAAATTAACAAAAACACATCAAACCAATCAATAAAACAAGTATAATCTCTTTTGTATTTAAAATGAATTGCAATTCATAAAATACTAAAATATTGGCATGCAACAAATATTCAACAAAATAACAAAAATAATTGAATTATGCTATTTCCTAATTAAGTTAATTGATGTATTAATTATTTAAGTTAATGTCTCATCGTATAATAAGTATCTATTTTAGTAAAATAAAAGAAATACAAACATTAACCTTGGTTTTCATATTTTAAAGAAATAAGAATATGTTCTTCTGATAAGCATAAAAGAAATAATAAGATTACTATATTATAAATTTTAAAAGGGAACAATATTTATACTTTGAGAATTAACAAAGATAAAAATGTTTAAATTCCTTAATACTACACCATACTAAAAACAATATGTCAAAAAATATATAATGTCCATTATCTTTAACTTGATTACAAAATATTTGGCTACTTTACTTTCTTTTAATGTTTTTTATTATAACATCAAAGTCCAAAATGATATAGCAATAGCAATCATTGTAAAGTATCGCTACAAACTTAGGTGAGACGAGGATACTCCTAACCCACTTGAAACTCATTAAGAAAGCCTAGTGCATGTAAAAATCAACTATTATATTTACAAGCTTATAAACATGTGAAGATATAATCTCATTCATATAAATAAACCAAAATTATCATCATCCCTAAAAACAAGATGGTAGTTAGAGACGAAAGAAACAAAGATGTCCTCTGAGAAAATCACAATGTATTAGTCAATCAAAGGACGAACAATGAATCAATAGCCTTGGCTCCCTTAAACTCTGTAGAGATAACAACAAACCTACATATATGAACACCATAGCAATTAGAAAGTCATCACAATAGTTTCAAAGAATCATAGCTTCGCTAACCAATCCAAACAAGAGATCAAGCTATTACACTAGACTTTCACACCAACATATAGGAAAAGTGATGGGAGTATACAACCATGATGCTAATCTACTTTTCATATTGACAGGCAACCTCAAAGCCTTTATTAAATAATTTTTAACTCATTTTAAAAGATCAGTTTTGATGTTATCTAAATAATAAGTACTACTCTTAATTACATGAAAACAATACTCCAATCTTCTTCATCTTTTCAATCTATTATATCACTTGTTTTACAAGAAACTTGTATTCATGACTATTGGATATCTATTTTTTGTATGTTTTGAAGAGAGCTTAAAGTTTATAAAATTTTTGAAAATAAAATAAAAAAGTTTTTTTTTTGTTTAAGTGTAGAATTTTCTAATAGCCTGGTTTGGCTCCTATTAAATAAGCTAAAAAATGATACAAAGATCACATCATTATCTTGTAGATCTACAAACATTAAATTGGATAACATTTCTGTTTAACCTTACATTCCTTCAAGCTTGTTATTTACATTCTCCTTTAAGAGCATGGGAGAAGTACAAAGCATGCTTGAAATTGTATGAAGCCATTCATAAATATAGAACACTTAATGTCTTATAGTTTTAATGTTGAGACTTTTATGGTGATATGGATTAGCACGCACTTTTGAGAGGTTTAAATTTTACCAAAACTAAAGGACATACTAAGTGTCCAAAGCTAGAGAGAGATTTTTCGGGTATGTTAATCTAGAGATAGTTTCCATGGCTTGTAAGGTTGGTTGACACGCAAGTGCTCACAAGCAAGGTGTTGATTTGAAATACACACTCAAACATTTCCATTAAAATGTTTGCTAAATAAACTTGAGTTCATCATAGAATCTCTGGAGGTTATCAACATTGTAAGACGAGATTGACAATGTTATTATAGAATAGTTTATACTACCATCAACATGTTCTATTGGGATGCATCCCTTGGCCGTCATCTCCTTCAAACTTGATGAGCCCTTAAGCATTAGATATAGAGGTCATACAACATGGATGTGTATGATACTAGGCTCTCATGTCCAAAGGGTGCGAATTGAGCTTGTCAACTAACACACCTTCACTAATGGAATTAGAGAAACTTTTTCTTCATTATGAGGCTTTCATGATAAATGGAGCATCATTTGCATGATTCCAACTCTATACATGTTAAAAGAACAAGAATTGCCTCATTCACCACATGATTTCATTCACTATATGATTTGACAGATAAAAGAAAAAAGGAAAGCAAAGTGTGAGTTTCAAAAGATTAGCAAAAGAAAAACCTCATCAAGAGAGAAAAACTTAAACCATTTTGGGTTCACATAAGAGAAAATCTTTCCTCGAGTTAGAAAAATCTCTCATTGGAGACGTATTCAAAAGAAGTTAAAAAGAGAAAATCCTCTTCTATTTTGCTCAAACATATCCAAAAGAAAAACAAGCTTGAAAACATTGAACACCAAAAGAAAGTCATCCATTTTTAGACCTATAGAAGCTTTCAATAGCCATTTTTCTAGTCTAACAAGGATTGCTCCACTTTGTTGTCTGGCGACTAAGCAAGTTGCGGAAAATATACAGAAAGCTTCTTTCAAGGTTGAAGGTTCAGTAAGGGTTGGTCTGAGACACCAATGAAGAACAAGAAGGTTTGCATTGATTTCATAAGAAAGAAAGGGAAGTAAACACATATTTCTTAACATAAAGTTATCTTTTTATTGGCTTTCAATGAATTCACTAACAAATTTGATTAAACAGGAGACTGATTGAACCCCTTTTTTATCAGCTTCACCTAACTTAAGCCAAACAGATCCTTAAGAAAGAAAGATTACATAATATACAAAGGTATTGCAAAACAAAAACAGCATAGCAAACCATCAGAACATCCATCGAGCTATGTCAGTCGATGGATTTTTCTACAACAATAATGAATGAACAAAAAAAAAAAAAAACCTATCATTTTTGGCTGCAGAATAGTAGATGATTGATGCTAAGATTGACAAATGACCAAATCAGGTTTAAAACACAGACAATGAAAGCAATTCTCCAAACTTCAAAAATGATCAGTCAGCTTCCATTTGGCAAATCTTCTGCAAATATAACATGTAGAAGCACATTTCAAAATACAACATTTGTTTGATCATGTATCGAAATGCATTTATTCAACCCAACAAGCAACAAAAACAAACCTACAACTTTGACAACCCAAAATAACATTACAAAAACCAACATTATGCTTTTAATAAGTCAAAAAGGACATTTATATCTTACCAAAAACAATTATTTTATTAAGAGTCTCACACTATATTACTAACAAACACCTTTTTAATCAACTTATTAATCAACTTATTAATCAACTTAATGTTCAACAGTTGCTTGTGATGCATTCATTTTATCTTCATGAATTTTAAAGCAAAGCTAGCATTACAACTCCTAAGTACATCTAAAAAATTCACAGAATAACCTTTGGAATCTGACATGCAGTGTTATGATGGACCAACTATGCTTAAGGAAAGATAAACCATTAAGGAGCATAATTGGTAAAGCAAAACAAGAAACCAAAGGTTCCAAGTACTTTGTTGATTCTAAATTCCAGCATAACCAAGACAAAAAACAACATGCTTAAGCAGGAAAACAGTGTAATTTGGGAAGAATCTGGAATACATACAAAACCACACATAGTTGGGTATATGCTCTCTTAAAGTATAATTAGTGGAACACTATGGTGAGATAGCATTACCTGAAAGCTGAGAGAACTTCCTCTTAATTTGGTACTATCATCATGTAAACACAAACCAAAAAGACTATCTTTTTACTATGGGGAATAAATCAAAACCTAGACCTCCATCTTAAGAAGACAAATTGTTAAACAGTCCTCAACAATTTTGTTAGCATTTTGACTAAAATGAAGACTTGTTGCACAGATACTAATTGGATGTCTATGTTATGTTCAAAATTTGGGAGCAACTCTACAGCTGCGTTACATCCAAAACCAACTTAAATAATTATCAAATACATTTATGTAGTCTAGCATACTTCTCAAAGAATTAGAAGAACCTTTGCCCCAAAAGCAATTCTCCAAAACTAAAATGTAAGAATACAACTGAAAGGGATACACTATTAAGCAAATGTGCAGCAAGAATACTTATTAAGCTCTATCTCAAACACAGAGCAATAATGAAAAAAAAATAAAGGTCGAAGCATCACAAGCATGCAATATCACATACTTATAGCAAGAACAGAGAGTCAATGTTTATAGATGACAAATAGAATAAGCAAAAACTAGCAATAGCGAGAGTAGTTCACAAAGTCAGACCACTTTCCAATGAAATAATTAAGCCTGAAAAAAACAGGTAATATGATATCGCACATACTGAATTTATCACAAACCAATCCATTTGTAACAGACTCTAAACAAGGACACAACAGTATTGCAATACTTATTGATCTAGAGTAAAGAGCTAAAGCCAAAGTTCAACAGAAGGTATAAGATAAGACCACAACAGTGACCAACATTCTATCATAAGGTTTAACATAATTTCGTTACATCACAATTGTGGAAAAGAAAAGAGAGTGAACAAGCTGTCAGCAGAAAAGCATGTTAAAGAAAATATGTACAGAACAAAGCAGCAGGAAAACCAAGTGAAAGAAATTGAAAACAAAAGAACAATTCGAAAGGATTCTAGGAGATCAAACAGGTTTAGGCAAACAGTTTGTAGGCAGAAATACTGTAACCCACATGGCACAAAATATAAATTTCAGGTGAATGAAGAATTGAGACCTTACAAAGCAAAATCCTTTTAGAAGAGTAGTTAAGCATTCAGAAATTTTCACAACATTAAAAGGTCTTCATTAACAAAAATAGGATAACATAAACGTAACAACTTGTCATAGGTACAAAACATAAAGGATGAGATCAACGTGAAGGCAAATTAAGACGAAGTACATGAATATATTCAGGTATACTGCGTCTACTGATCTGTAATGAACGAAAACTTAACACCCAAGACAACGAACCATGCTAAACCGCGTCCAATCTTCACAGTTTCAGCGGAAGAAGAGGATGCAGTAGGAAAGGAAGAACTGCAGAAGGGCCTATCTCACCAGCTTCAGCACGTCTTGTGCGCTTGATTTTTTCCAGCTGGACCTGAGTATCCACGAACATCTGCATTCGTTGGAATTCCAGGCCCTTGATGAACTCCATCCTCTGCTTCTCAAGCTCCATCATTTGGCGCTGCTTGTCACCCTCCACCTTTTCGTAGATTTCGGCCAACCGCTCGATTGAACGTGCAAGCTCCCGGATCCCGTCCCCCTCGGTCTCCTCCCGCTTCCGCCTCCATCCCCTAGCAGACCTCTCCCTGCTCGACTTGGATTTCTCCATACTGGATCTCGACGATCTGGACGACGAGCCAGAGTGCCCATCCGCAGCGGCTGCGGCCGCTGCTGCGGCGGCCGTAAAGTTCCTACGGAAGAAAGGGTCGTCCACGGGGAGCGCGGACTGCCGCTTCTCACGGACCGGCAGGGGATCGACAGGGCGAACCGCAGCAGCGGCGGCGGCAGCGGCGGCCGCTGGGAGAGGTAAACCCTTGCGGTGGGAGGGAAGGGGGAGGGCCAACGGAGGCGAAGGCGGGGTCTTTTTGGCGGAAATAGAGGAACCGACGAGCATGTCGAGGCGAGAGTAAAAGGGCCACTGGCTAGAGACGGTGCCATCGGAGATCTTGGTCTTCTCGATCTTGTACTTTTTCTTGAGCGTATCGATCCGGTTCTTACACTGCACGTCGGTTCGCGGCGGGCGACGGCCACCGCCAGGACGAGCGTTGACGGCCGCGGCCACCTCCTGCCACTGCTTTTGCCGGAGGTTCCCTCGGTTGAGATCCAGGTATCGGTCCCCCCACGCGTCGATCAGCATCGAGGTCTCCCCCTCGCTCCAGCAGTCCTCGCGATACGGCATCGCCGGGTTCGGCGGCCGCGCCGGTGCGGAATCCCTCCCTTCCATCTCTCTCTAACGAAGCCTTACCCTAACCCTAACTCTATTTGGTTTTGCGGCCGGCGTGGGCGATGGTATCGAATGGAGATAGTGGGGGATGTAAAAGGATGGGTGGGGGACGAGACGGCGGCTGGGGACAGACGCGTGGGAACGCATGTGCGGGTACGGGCGGTCGCCGGTGACGCGTGCCGACCTTCGCGCGGGGATGGGTTTGCTGGCGTCAGCGCCGTGATCGCGCCGAGTAAGCCAACGGCGAGTAAGTCGGCGCATCGGGACCGTTGGATCGAGGTCGAGGAGTTGTAGATTTGACCGGGAAAGCCAATGGAAGGGGAAAAATTGAAAAAAAATGTAAAAGGATTACCTTTCGGACAATTCCAAAGACGATGCGGTCCGGCCCGTCCGGTGACTGGTAGGGAAGGAAATGACGATACTACCCTTCTTACGGCCGAGGGAATAATTGGACCTTCTTTAGAGAGAGGGTCTATGAACAATATATATGCCATATGGAATTATTAATTTTGTTTTAAAATGTTTCCTTGTATTTTTTTTCTTTGAAAAATATTTTAATATTTAAAATAATTATATTCAAATTGGAAAGAGCTTTTTTAACAGATTAATTTGAGAAAAAAAAATAAGCGAATATGGTTTTAGATTTTTTTTTTATTTTTTTAGTTTCAAAATTTTAAATAAAACAAACATGCTTATTACTTAAAAACAAACAAAGCACATTGTACTTATCATTATTTCATATTATAATTAAATGCCTATTCTTTGTGTCAATTTGTTTGAGAAATTATTTTGAAGACAATTGATTTATTAAAAATTAAAATAATAACATTAAAGTTACAATTTTAAGATTATTTGTATAACTTCAAATTTAAGTAATATATTAATAATATATATTAGAATATTTTTAAAAGATAAAATAATATATATTTTTATAAGATATTGTATGGATTAAAAAAATTATCAATACTTTTTTTATCTATTATTATTATCTTGATAAAATCAAAATTTAGATTTCAAAGTTATATACACAAAATTAAAACAAATATTTACTATATTTTTTAAAATTATAATAAGACTCATCTTTCAAAGAATAACATAAAATAATCTTTCAATTCCCGTTATGAAAATCAACATAAGTTTTAAAAACTCATATCTAAAAATCATATAATTTTTTAAACAAGAATAATAATGTCAAATGAATCCATAAATAATCTTCAAATTTTATTAACTATGTCAAAAAATTCTAATTATCTATAATTTCTAATAATAACATCATGCAACATACTTTTAATATAAACAAATAACTTGATGAGACACCTATTAAGATTATGATTTATAAAATGAGTTTAAATTATTTTTTTAGAATTCTATCTATTTAAATTAAATAAAAAGACAAAAACCTAAAAGATATTTTTTAGAAAAATAATATTTTTTATATAACTTTTCTTTGATTTTTTTTTTCAAAACTTTTTTTTATTATTACAAGTCCTACATTAATAGAACCTATTTAGATTTTATATTATATGTTTTGTAGACGTTATTTATTTTGGTTGTTTGTTACATTATACTTAAAGTAACATATTATAAATATAAATGCAAAATTATCTTTGATTTTTTAGATAAAAATAATCATACAATAACTATATTAAAAATTAATAAAATTATCATTACAAAATTTGAAATAAAATATAACATGAGACACATTATCTAAGATGAAGGTACAACCACAAATATATCCCTAATATTAAAGTTAATCTTATATGCAATATTTTTTTATAGATCAAGACTAAATTATTAATTTTCTTTAATATTAACTCAAAATTAGCCAAAAAAATAATGGCTATACACTAACCCAATCTTACAAATCAAAAAATTAGTTCATATTTTTATACTTGTATTTGAAAAATCAATGAATATATATATATTTTTTTGTATTCTATATGTTATACATATAATTTTTGAAAAAAAATAATAATAAATAACAAATACGGTTCACTCAAACTATTTATATGCAGAATTAATAATATTCAGAATATATAATAATACTATTTTTTGTACCAATAGAAAACTGAATATTTAAAAACTATCAAAGAAAAAATAATAATTTTGGCGGTGAGTGGATCCAATGGTCATTAATGGGCCCAACCCAAAAGGAACCGTTTCCCGTGTGAGGGGACCCACCCACACAATTCCAGCCTGTGAGCTAACCGTGAAGACCGAGAGGACGACCGGTGACGGCAAGACATGCCTTTAATTTATTTTACATTTTTTTTTTTTGCTTGAAAAATTATAATGTAAAAGTCATTTTAATATTAGTGGTTATGTATACTTTTTAAAAAATCATTTTCACATTATTTAATAAGAAATCCTTATCGTGTTACATTTTGAATATTGTTTAAACAGTTTAATAAAAATAATAAATCCTTTGTTTTATTCCTTGTTTCTTCCTATTCCTTAGATGTATTGATCCAGCTTGTGATTTTGTAATTACATTAATCAGATTTAATATTTAATAAACTACAAACCTTTCAATAAATAAGCATATTAATTATTAAAACCACAGCTTTAATACTTTTCACTTAGCTTTACAGCATGGTATCAAATACTAGAGAAAGCTTGATACCACTATACTTGTTTTTAATCAATTCTTTAGGTCACTCAATTAGTAGGGTATAGGAGTAGAGAATCATTTCAAAAACTTGTTATTGTCAAATATAATCTCTAAAAGAAGAATCAAATGCATGTTATAAGTTTTTGGATAAGTAGAAAATATCGTAGGGATGTTTTTTCAATTGGGTATGCATAAATGGATGTATATTTATGTAATAAAATTATTAATTATAGAATTGTTTTATGATTGTTATATTGTAGTTTTGGCCCAATGATTGATGGGTTAAATAATTCATTTTATTTGACTAATAGAGTACAAAATGAATAGATCATAAAAATAAGTTACAATATTGTTAGGTTTTTAAATTATGAATTGAACTCTCTTATAAAACATATTATATCAATAAAAAATATTTTAAAATATAAAAATAAATACAAAATTTAATAAAATTTGTCAAGATGAATCTAATGATGATTATTTTATCTTAACCAAAATTTATTTCAAATTATTTTGAATGTTTAAAGTTAAAAGGATAAATATGAATTAATCATGTAATTCTTTAATTTTTAAGTACTTCAAAATTACTTGAATCCCTTCCCTTACATGATCCCTCGTTGACCAAACAAAGGAATTCCCTCTCACCAAAGACAAAGAGAAGTTTGTCAACGAATTATTGGTGAAATCCTAGTGTAAAAAGAGGGAGAGGCTACGATGAGCTCAAGGACAATGGTGATGAGGATTCCGTAAGTTCCCTAAATCAAAATTTGATTTTATAAATTATGTTGAATAAATTGCAATTGACAAACGAGAGAAGTTGAATAAGTAGAGGATAACTCTTAACAATGAAAAAAATTATAATATAAGCAAATTTAACATGATTATGTGTATATATGATGCATTATTATATATTAATTGATATGAGCAATATAATGATTGTGATGTATGCTATATTACTACAATGAAAAGGCTATAAAGCTATGTAGAGATTAAGAGATTGCTATATACAAATTTGTAATTATCATGTATAGAAAAATTCTATTTGTGAGTTTACATGTTTTCATTTAAAATGTTAGTTGCATTGTCAATATAGTGATATCATGTTTATTTAAATTGTCGTTTTTATTTGCTTAATGAAGTGTGGATTTAGCATATGTATAAGTTAAGTGAGTACAATTATTATGTTCATCAAATTAAAATGAACTTAGTAGATGATAGAAGTAATTAAATTAAATTATACTGATCTTTACAACTAGTAGCTAATAAGTCACATTATTATATTTGCCATTGAGATGAGACTAATGGCCAATGGACTATATAATTGATATCTATCACAATAAGAGTGGCTAGTGACCAGGTCACATGCTATGATTTGCTATTATGATTAGGACTAGTAGCCAATAGGTCGCATTATTGAACTTTGTCATAAAGAATTTTTTCAATTTGGAATATTGAAAGGAAAAGAACATAGATGTGTATGAAAATTTCAGATAAATAAAAACAAATGAGATTTCTATTATAACTAAGTAAACTAAAATGATAATACTAATTAACTATCCTAAAAGAATCGGAGCTACAACAAGACGATCGTAAGATTTACTTTGCTAAGTGGGAATAAACATTGTTAAATAAGATCACAACAAAAAAAGAAATAAAACAATTTAAATTTGTATGTACTTGCTATTTATTCATATTTGAGATATTTTTTTTAATAACATGTACTTATTGAGTTATACACTACTTATTACTTCACTTGTTATCTATTGCTTTATCACATGATAAATTTGCTTAAAATAGTTAAATTTATATTTATATGTATATATTTTATTGTTATATACTTGTTGAACTTATCAAAAGTTGGTTTAGCCTATTTTTATACTAAAATTTTAGGTACATTGGAGCCATAGTGATAGGAAAGACATTAGTGAGCACAACTATGAAACAAATTAAAAATATAAAATTTTTTGAAATAAATAATTTTGTAATGTGTATTAAGATATCATGTCATATTTGAGATATAAATTTGAATATAATATAAAATCAATACTATGATATACTATGAATGTAGACATAAGTTTTGGTGATAGTTATTTTAATTGATAATTATAAATATAAAATACATGTATGATAATTTGCTATATATATATGTGTGTAAATTATTAATATTATATAATAAAGAAATAAACAAAATCTACAAGAGATTATGTTTATTTGAAATCTAAAAATTTGAAAAAAAATAAAGATTTCAGGTAATGAAGTTTGTTAATTAGAAAAAATAAAGTTATAATGAAAGCATTAATCACATTTGTAATATCAAAGTAGTTGAAATCTAGGAATAGATGTTTAAATGATAAGATGTTTGAATAGTTCAAATTCTAGATATGAACATGTATAACTGTAAAAGTATAGATCTAGTAATTATTTGACAATTTATCATTTATTTATTTATATACGTGCAACTTATTAGATAAAATTGTATACTAAACATTCCAATAGTGTGGGTTAAGATGGAATCAAAAGTTGCACATCCCAATGGAAAGGCCATGAGTATTAATAATGAGGTAGACCTTCTCAACAACATGGGATTGGAAAGGAGCAGTTGTTCAACGAATTGGCTGAATTTGTTTTATCACAAAGAAGTGTAGTCTTGCCTACCAACAAATCTAAGTAAAGACAAGTTGATAAGTTGGTGGAACAATTCTTTAAATTGCAACCTCGATGTTTAAATGCCATTGACCTTATATCAATAGAGGATTGGCTAGACGTCATAGAAATAGTGTTTGGTAACATGCATTGTCTTACTAGTAGAAGAATTTCATTAGCCACTCTTGTAATAAAAGACTCAATAAAAGATTAATGAGCTTGCTAAAAATGATTACAATTTAAAGGTAAATTTAATTTGGAAGTATCATGACAAGATTTTTGTAAAGCTTTTTAAGTTATGGTATATCCCTCCTTCAATGAAAAACAAAATGTGAGATGAGTTGAGTAAGCCATAACAAGGTAGCTTACAACTTCTAGATAAAAGTTTGCATCAATTGCTAAATATGTTTTAGAAATGTTGGCCAATAAATATCATAATTTTTACATATTCAAAAAAGGATTGCAAGGCTCTATTAAAAGTGTTATAATTACTTTAGGATTTTCTTCATACAAAGAACAAAGTAACTCAATGGACTAAACAAGATTAGGTTGCCAAAGAAATGAGAAGGAATTCAATAAAAAGAAAAGGGGACCATTTTACATCTAAAAGTGAAACAAAATTTAAAAGAACAATAGCTCTGAAAATTGGGTCATGATCTTTTATAACTCTTGCCAAATCATGAGTTTGTCAAAAACCACAATGCAAAATCTGTAAAAACTATCATTGGGGAGAGTGCTACTAAGGAAAGTCAATTAAATGCTTTGAATGTCAAAAAATGAGGCATATTACTCTACATTATCCACATAATGCTAAAAAAGAAAAGGAAAGCCAACAACTTAATGGGGGGGGGGGGGAGTGAAAACCATCAAAGGCTATATGGAAGCATGACCTCACAATACTTTGTACCAACAAAAGACAAACTTCTATGATGCTGTAATAGAGTGGGCAATCTCGTATTTGTATTATTACTCAACAAGAAGCTCTTGCATCACTAGACATTATCATGGATACTCTTGTATTACAAAACATGCCAACAATGATTCTGCTTGATTATAATGTATCACACTTTTTTGTAGTAGTTGATTTGATTGTAAAACTATTAACTAAATTGAATCGTCAGAAGCCCCGCTTTTCATACAATTGCTTATGGGACAAAAAGTCAAAGTAGAAGAATATATCAAACAAAATATGGAAATCAATAGAAAATCTTTTAAATATTAATTAATTGTCATAAGCTTATCAAAATTTGATGTCATACATGGGATGGATTGGTTAGTATGCCATCAGGTTATCATTAACTATTAAAAAAAAGAATGAAATGTCTGATGGCATTGATTTAGTGTATTTTGATGAGGGTAGAAAAGTATCTCTAATATATACCAAAAAGTTGACAAATTCGTAAAGAAAAGATGTATATGTTATTTAACTTCAATCCAACACATTGAAAAGAAACTACAATTACAAGAAGTCCCTGTTGTACATGAATGTCCAAATATCTTTCTTAAAAACTTATCAAGAATATCGCTTAATAAAGAGACCAAGTTTGTAATTGACTTGGTAATAGGTGCATAACCAATTTCTAAGGTACCATATAGGATGGCCCCATTTTAATTACAAAAGCTAAAGGTACAACTACAACACCAATTGATAAATGTTTCATTAAATCCAATGTATTTTCTTGGGGTGAACTTATACTATTTATGAAAAGGAAAGATAAAAGTCTAAAAATATATATTGATTACAGAGACTTGAGTAAAATCATAATTAAAAATAAATATCTATTACTTAAAGTAAATGAATCATCCAATAAATTATACGAAGCCAAAGTATTTTAAAAAATTAACATGAGATTTGGTTTTCACATGTTGAAAATAAAAAAAGAAGATATTTCATAAACTACTTTCAAAACTAGATAAGATTACTTCAAATTTCTTGTGTTGCCCTTTGGGCTAATGAATGCTCCAACTACTTTTATGGACTTAAGAGTGATATAATTAAGCAATAGTTGGATCAATTTATCAAAGTCTTCATTTATGACATCTTAATAGATTCTAAAAACAAAGAGAGTAGAAAAGGCGTTTGCATTTGCTATTACAGATATTACAATAACACTAATTATATGCACAGTTTTTAAATCTAGATTTTGTTTATCCAATATAACCTTTTTGAGGTATATGATAAGTGCAAAGGAATCTCCGTTGATCCCCATAAGATAGCAATAATAATAGAATGGACCAAGCCAACCAATGTGATAAAAGTAAAAAAAATTCTTAGTTTAGTTATGCATTATCAAAAATTTGTAAAGAGTTTTTCTCAAATTCTAATACCCCTAACCATATTAACTCATAAATTAGTACCTTTTGAATGAAATTCAATTGTAAAAAGAATTTTCAAACTTTAATGTATAAATTAACTACAATACTTATTCTAAAATTATCTAAAAGAGAAATAAAATTTCAAATAGATATTGATATATCTTTAAAAAAATTGGAAAAGCACTAACAAAAAACGATAAAGTTATAAAATATGTTTTAAGGCAATTATGACTCTACAAAAGAAATTATCTTACCAATAATCTCAAACTTGTTGCAATTATGTTAACATTAAAAATTTGAAGACACCATTTTTATGATATGAAAAGTTATTTGTTTATTGATCACCAAAATTTGAATTATCTTTTTACATAGAAAAAACTAAATCTAAAATAATAAAAGTGATTATAATTATTTAAAAATTATGAAATAAAGATTACTTATCATCTAAGTTAAACCAATATTGTAATTGATGCAGTGAGTAGAAAGGCTGGACTTCATAATATGATATCTAATTTAAAAGAAACACAATTAACTATATAAATGAATTATCTTAAATTGAATGTAATATCAATAACTATTAAAATAATTTTTTCTTAATTTGTTATTGTAATAGAATGGTTGCAAACTCTAAAAAATGCTCAAGATAAAAATGAAAATATTGAATGACTAAAAGTTAAGCTAACTGAGAAAAAAGAAATAAATTTTTACTTAAATGAAAAAGTTTTATTTTATAAAATTAGAATGTGTGCATTCTAATAACAAGTGTAAACAAATTTTATTACAAGAAACTCATAGAACAAATTATACAATATATTCAAGAGTCATAGAAAGGTACCAAGATCTCAAATAATGATTTTGGTGGAATAAAATGAAAAACGATGTCAATAGTTATGTGGGCAAATGCATCATATATTAGCACATGAAGGGAGAAAATATAAACAAAGTGAATTATCATAACCCCTTCTTATTCTTGTATGAAAATAAGAAAAAATAGTAAAGGATTTTATAGTTGGGTTACAAAAAATAAGTCAAAGACATGATACCATATGAATAATTATTGATAAATTAATAAAATCAGCTCATTTCTTATCCATTGAAACTATTTATTCAACTGAGATTTATGTTGATCAAATTATGAGATCATATGAAATAATAAAAATAATTATATATGATAAATTATTTATCTCATATTTCTAAAAGAAAATATATGAAACATTTGATACTCAATTAAAATTTAACATAATATTTTATCCTCAAACAAATAAATAGATCGAAAGGATTACTAAGACTTCAGAGGACATGTTAAGATTATGTATTATGGGTTTTAATGATAATTGAGATACTAATCTAACTTTGATTGAATTTACTTCTAATAATATTTATAAATCCAACATAAGAATGATACTTATAGGGTTACAATATGATTAGAAATACTAATCACTATTATGTTGGTAGAAAATAAGTGATAAAACTCAATTGAAACTAAAATTGATAAATAAAACTACTCAAAAAATTTAAATAATTTTAAAAAGAATATAGAAAGCATAAGATCACCAAAAAAGAAATTCAATGTTATACAAAAAAGTGTTCTAAGAAAGAGAACATTTTTTCTTGCAAGTAAACCCAATAAAAGGTGTAACTAGATTTGGAAAAGGAGGAAAGCTGAAGACATGATATATTAGATCTTTTCAAATACTAAAAGAGCTAGAGATGTTGCATATAGAATGGTGTTGCCTCCATCATTGGTTAGCATGAATAATGTGTTCCACATTTCAGCTTTGAGAAAATATGTTATTGATTTATCATATGTAGCATAATATGAATCAAATATTATGAAAATGTAACTCAATCTAAGCTATGAAGAGAATTCCATAAGAATCCTAGTCAAATAAATCAAATAACTACGAAAGAAAACAATTCATATATGTAAAATATTAAGACAATAAAAAAGAACATGAAGCTATATGAAAACTTGAGCATGATATGAGAAAGAAGTACCATAAACTACAATTCTATACTTATAATTTAAAAAAATTTAATTTGTACAAAAATCTGTAAATTTTATTGAAAAAATTACAACTGATATGTTATAATTCATGAATGACGAAAGTTGAATAGCTATAAGTCAACCCCAAACAATAAGGAAAATTATGAGATAGGAAAATTTAACATGATTATATGCGTATTTATAATATATTGTTGTATGCTAGTTGATAGGAAAAATATAATGAATTCTGCATAATGATTTTGATGCATGCTATATTATTGAAATGAAAAGCCTGTAAAACTATACAAGGGTTAGCAAATTATTACATACGAATTGGAAATTACCATACATAGAAATTCCTATTTATTATGAGTTTATATGTTTTCATCTAAAATGTTAGCTACAATTTTCAATATAGTGATATCATATTTATTTAAATTATTGCTTTTACTTGTTTAATGAAATATGGATTCATTATATACATAAGTTAAGTCAGTGTAATTACTACATTTATCAAATTGAAATAAACTTAATAAATGTTGTAACTAATAAAACTAAATTATAATATTCTTTATGCCAAATGTCCATTATGCCACACGATTATATTTGTCTGTGAGATGGGTATAATGAGCAGTAGGTTACAAAGTTAATATCTACTATAATAGAAGTGGCTAGTGATTAGTGGGTCACATAACTGTGATTTGCTCTCGTGATTAAGGTTAGTGGCTAATTGACCATATTATTGAACTTTTTCACAAAAGATTCATTCAATTTAGAATTTTCAAAAGAAAACAACATAAATGTGCATAAAAATTTGAAATAAACAAATAACAAATAAGATTTTCATTATAATCAAATAAACTGAAAAAATTATACTAGTTGATTATCTTGAGAGAGAGTGAGAGTAGTAACGTGTCATTGTAAATTTACTTTGTTAAGTTGAAACAAGCATTGTTAAATAAGATCGTAGTAAAGAAAAAATTAAAACAATTCAAATTTTTTTGTGCATGTGATTTATTCATATTTGAGATAATTTTTTGCATGTTATACTTATTGAGTTATACACTGCATATTACTTTTCTTGCTATTTGTTACTTTATCACATGATAAGTTTGCTTGCAATAGTTAAATTTGAATTTATACACAAACATTTTATTATTATATCTTGCCTATTGAGCTTGTGATGCATAACTCAACCTATTTTTGATACTAACATTTTAAGTATAGTAAAGTCACAAAGTCAAGAAAGACATTATTGAGTATAACTACTAAACAAATTAAAAATATAAAAGTTTTTTAAATAAATAATTATATTACCCGTATTAAGATGTTGTGTGATATTTGTGTTATAAATTTGAATATAATTATGAAATCAATAATGCAACATATTATGGATGTAGACACAAGTGTTGGTGATAGTTTTTAGTTATTTCAATTGATAGTTATGGATATAAACCAATGTGAATGTTAATTTGTTACATATAAATGTAAATTATTGATGTCATAAAATAAAAAATAGACAATCAAAGAAAGATTTTATTTATTTGGTGATGGTTATCATGGCTACATATGGAAGGATAAAAAAAAGGTGGCAAAGGCCTCTAAATAGCCAATGGAAGATATTGGAGGAAAAGATAACAATATGCAACAATTTTTGTCCTATCATATAATGCCTCCTTGATGAAGAGAAAATGATGTCTCTCTAGTCAAGGGAATCTTGAAAAAATTGCTACAGAGAGTAACAAAAGTGATCATAAGAAAACGATAATTAGGACAAAATGATGCTTATTTGGTAGCATCCCAATTGATGTAGATAGCGGATCTTCAAATCGAGTTGATGTAGGATAAATTTTATTAAAATGTGGGCCTTAAATTGACTTAGTGAAACCTAAGATGAAGAAAATCCAATTTTGTCACGAAAAAATGTCCTTTAAGAGTCCTATACAAGGGTTATATTAGATTTTTTTTAATATTATTCATTATTATTAGGTTGCAATATATCATTTATGAGTAATGTAAAGATTTTTTATTTGTTTCTATATATTTTCTTATTTTTATATTTTTTTATTATTATTTTAACAAATTAGAAGATTCTTTTTGGTTTTGTATTTTTGATATAAAACTTGTACTTACATATTATTTAAATTATTAAATAAAGAAGATATTTTTTGTGACTTAATTACACTTATTCTAGGTTGTTCTATTTCCATTATCGTTGCCCCATCCAATTGTTGAGGACAACCCAAAATCACCATGTTGATTAACATGGTATGAATTCCTGCCATCATTTATTATCGCAGGTTCCTAACAGATGACTGTCATTCACATTCGTTAAATGCCCTACTAGGTTTTCAATTATGCACATACTTGACCAACAAAATACTTCCCACCATTCGATAAGCCCACCATTCCTCACCCAAATGTGCTGTAAGATGCCACAACTTGCCCCACAAATCAACTTCCTTGTGCAACCACCTATCGCTATTGTAAGCTTCCTGATCTGCCAAACCATACCTAAACCAACTAGAAATCCTAAAATCTTGGACCTACCATTGAATTGAACCAAGCATTATAGACAAATGAAATGCCACCATCTCAAGCTGCATGTCTTATCCAATCAAATAGATCCTTACATAATATTAACCTAAACCCTTCTTCAAATTGGTCCAATAACCAACCTGAATTAGTCTAAAAACTATAATTTATCTTCAATTGTTTGGAGATTGCATTTCAAACCACTTATCAGAAGCTTTGACTAAATTTAAGATATATTTTGTGTCATATTACTTTGTTATTGGCTTGATGCTACATATCACACTAGCCACCATCATACTTGTTATCAAAACTAGAGTCAAATATAGATATGAATTCCCATTTTATACATTTATATGTCAATTTGATATCAAAGCATAACTTTGTAGTCTTCATACATCATGATGGTCTTCAAAAATGGGATTAAAGATTTTGAAGATTCCACTTCAAGAGCAAAAAAGGACCAAATTGAAAGTTGAAGAGTCTAAAAAATTGGAGAACCACAGAATGACGATAATCTATGAATAATTTGATTATTTTTCATTCAAGATTATGACTTTTAATTTTATGGATTAAGATTACTTTGAATGTCTGATTACAACTCTCTTGAACGACATAAGTTCAATTCAATCTAATATAATTAATTGTTTTTAAATGAATTGATTTATCCTCAAAACTTGAGTACACTTAAGGGAGTGATAAACAAAATGATATTTAGCTCAATTA
Source organism: Vanilla planifolia (assembly GCA_023846275.1). Classification (NCBI taxonomy): domain Eukaryota; kingdom Viridiplantae; phylum Streptophyta; class Magnoliopsida; order Asparagales; family Orchidaceae; genus Vanilla; species Vanilla planifolia. The sequence goes on from CM043877.1 coordinate 5,353,251, forward strand.
GAATATAATCTATATGTTTAACATCTTGATATTATTTCGTAATACATACTAATGGCATCATCGTGTAGGTAGACTTTTAAGCTATTTAATTTAATATACTCCACTTCTCAATGTCAGTTTGATATTAAAATTGGATTTTATCCCAACCTCTCTAATATTGATTGATAACAAAGCCAGATTTAGATTAGGATTTTTATCTTGTACTTCTTATATGCCAAATTTGTATTAGAGTCAAGTTTGAGCTATACTACATCTACATCAACTTTAGTATTAGAGTCAAATTCAAATCTAGATCAAGGTGTAACCATATACTTTTTTTATTTAATTGACATTAGAGCTTAAAGTCAATCTTGCACACATCATATTTCTTTGCACATGAGCCAACCACTTTGGGGTGAATCTCGTTTAGCCTTATCAAGTAAGGTAATAGTTGTTTGCATTGTCTCTTAAGGAAGATCAACAAGGAAGGAAATACAATGTATAAGTTATGGCAAAACAAAATTACTTTGGGTATTTGACAACTCTTATAACTTTAAGGCGATGAGCAAGCACATGCCCTACCTTGTCGAGAAAGCTTGCATACGAAGAGAGTACCCTTAGTTCATGGGTACAATGGCTTTACTAGAATTTGTTTAAAGCATCAACATAGTCATCTTAGAATAAGTAGCGGAGAAGTTATTTGAAGAACACATAATGTAGCCTTAAACCACAATAAGAAATTGCAACAAAAAGTTGATTTGTAGAGCAAGTTTGCCACAATTAACAAGTAGGCATACATTTGGAGTTTAAGCAGGATGATGTTATTGTTCAACTTCCTTGAGCAAATGCTAACATCAGTCGAATAAATAACAAAATTTAACAAGAGTCTTAATTAATGAAGGAGGCTAATTGTGGTGATCCAAACCTAACCTTTTTCTAGATTTGGTGTAATGCCTAATTCTTTTGATTTTACATTTGGCTTAGAAAACATAATATTTCTTATTTATATTTTTTGAAAGCCATAAGCCTGTAAAATACAATTAAAAAACTAATGTATAGTTGACTTTGAAAACTAATTGAAAACTTGTCATGAATTTGAAAACCATTTTAACAATATAAAAGCAAAGGCTGAACTTTCTCTTTGCAAGAACAAAACTAAAACAAGTTTTAGACGAACACAATTTATTAGAGTTTTAGTATATGACCATCCACTAAATTAAAACAAAGTATTGACATAATAAGTACACAACTGATAATAAACAAAAAGCATGCTCTATGTCAAGTAAATGTGATGCTAACACTTACTGTTCTCCAATATACTCATGACGAGCCTTGTCTTGACCTGAAAGTATTATGCCAAAAGTAAGTTGAGCTTATCGTCACCGGCTCAATAGCAAAACATATATGTATATGTAAAAAAAAACTTTTAGTAGAGTTGCATACTAAGTCAAGTACAAACATATAGGCCAACATGACATACAAATAAACGATGATAAGGACATTCTTATTTTTATGTATAGGTTTTTCATTCTTTTATCTTTTCATCTAATTTAAAAATTGGTTTAAACTAAGACTTTTTTCATAATAGATTGGTCATATTTTCGAAACATGTCCTTCCTAATAAATAGTCTTAATAAATAATTCATTTAATTTATCTTTAGAATTATAATTATAAAATAGAGATGTCATTTTAGACGATTATTATCTTTTACATTTGAATTTTGCCTCTTTTTATCAATCATTGCGATTATCTCTCTTTTCTTTTTTATATTCATATCCTCATCTATTTATTTTCCTTATTTTGACCATTATCACAAGTTGAAATTCACACATAACATGATGCTAATAAAAAAAACTAATAATAACATGTTTTTGTACATCTCACATGTCAAATCAAACATGACAACTTGTCATTACAAACAACAAAACAATCATCATTGAGTTAGTCCTTATATATCATCTCTTGAGGGGTCTTTACATATTTCCTACCTTAGGATTTTCGAGTAATGGTCACACCATGCAAATGAAAACTCGAAACGCACAACTTCCTTCTTGTTCCCATTACCAACCCTTGTGTGATTATCTTTTTCTTTTTTAAGCTATTAATAAAATAAACTAATAATAACATGCTTTCATACATAAACAAACCACATGCCAAATCAAACAAAACAACTTGTTAGACAAATAATAAAAATAATTATCAAGTTATTCATTGTATATCATCTCTTAAAGTGTCTCTACACATTTCCTATCTTAGGATCTTCAAGTAGTGGTCATACTGTGCAAATGGAAACTTGAAATGCAAAATTTTTCTTCTTTTTTCCATTCTCTTTTGTACCATTATAGTATCATATATCTAAGTAAATTCTCCATTTTACTACTTGAAATGCTATAAAATAATCATCTAAGTCCTTGATCTAATCATTGTTAATGATAAATGCTAGAAGGAATGTAACCAGGTTTTCGTTGCTAAAGAAGCACAAATGCAACAAAGGACAAAAAAATATCTTACTTATACTCTACTCTGGTCCTGCTAGTCCTTCCTCCCCTCACTTGTCATGGCTAGTGGCTTGGTGCTCCTCCTTGATTAGTTAGAGCAATGTTGACCTCTTGATAAGATGATCACATTTGGGAGAAGAAATTCAAATGAGAAGAATAGACCCAAACAAAGTAGAGCCTTAAACATGATATCATCTTCTCAAGAAAAGTTCATGTTCATAATAAGCCTAATGTGAACTAATTACTCAACCACCAAGGCTGTCATCGATTAGGTCACTTCCATCACATCTTGGTGCCTCCCCTCTATTATCTCATCCATCCTCACTATCTAAGCCTTTACCAAGCAAAGTCTCTTCTTGATCATATTTGTTGGAGTTATTGCTCCTTCAGCCTAAACTTGTCTACATGGAACTCTTCTCACTTCATGGCCAACAGATTCCCCAAGGTGTCGTCAACCAAGATCCTCCTACTAGTAACTCTCCCAACTTCTTTTTGCCCTTCTATTGCCATGACTAGTTCCCAAGTCACTTTCCCTAAGCCTCTAGCTCTGCCAACTACTATAGTAGCTTAATGTTGCTCTCCAAGCAAATTCTTTCCTCCCATTCCCACTAGGATTCAAGTTCCTTGACCAAGAAGGTCACCTCACACAATGCCTTGTAGGCTTGTTAAGTGGTCTTCTAGTTCTTACCAAGCAATTTCTTCAACTCAAAGAGGACCTCACCCTCTATTGGATCCAATTAGCCAACTATTAATACCAGTAGATTAGCCATACCAAACTAGAATCCCCTTTGTGAGGGTTGCTCCTCATCATGGGATTAAAACTCTATAATGAGCACTCTCATTCTCCTACTCCCTCTTAACCCTCAAACTCATCCTCTTTCTTAGCTGTCAAATAGGAATGAATACTTGAGAGTTCCAACAACATAATCTATAGGCAAATCTCTACATTTAGGCCTCCACCCTCTTCTTGTTGGCCATATATAGTGATCAAATTTTGCTCATTAGGAAAGGATAGTTTTTTTGCCCCAAGATCCTATTATGAAGACTACCCCACTAAGGGTTAACTTTGTCGACCATGCCAAGACTCTCATCATCTAAGGAAGGCTTACCCCTACTTGAAGGTCCTTTCTTGTTGGGCCCCTCTATTGGAGCTTTCCTTACTCTTCTCCTTCTCTTCCAATAGTCGGGGTAGAGAGTGAAGGGAGAATCCTCACTTGAGGGCTCCTTTGACACTTGCTAGCCACCAAAGCCTTAAAGCATGTCGACAATGGTGGCTAGTGGTCTTTTCATTAACTTATTGTAAGGTATTTTTCTTAACAAGTTAAGATTCATCACCAAAAGTAGGAAAGTTTACAATTACCTAAGTTTTGAAAAAAGAAGAGTTCCAACTCTCTTTTGATTTTTATTTAAAACTTTTGGAGGGCAATTATTGTAATAGTTACACATTAATAAGTCTACATAAATGGCTAGGCCAATTAAAATGGGGAACTTCTAATATCTTATATTTCTTGCCCTTAAATCTTCTCCCACAAGTCATCTATGCGATCCTTAATTTATAGCCAACATGGCATTTGAGCAAGTCTTATAAGCCTCCCCTTGGATTGACTATCATCAAGATCTACTCCATTATATTTGTTTTTACAATGCCTTTAGCTAGCATGCCTTAAATTAACACCCAAGGCCACCTTGTCCTTTGTGGGTAAACCAACTTACTCCTCATGATCGAGCTTAGTGACTTTTCACTTGAAAATGCTTAATCGAATAAGCCTCTCCCAAATTCCTCCAAAGGTTCACCTCAAGGCCAAATCGAGACACCATTGTTCTATCCCAAAAACCAAGACCAAATCCCTTCTTCTGTCCTAAGAACTAGCCGTGTCCCCCGATAGATGCAATCAAGTTCCCCATTGACAAAGACGTCCACCATCCAACACTATTTTGACAAGCTAAGCCTTTTGCCCAACATAAGCATCTACAACATTTTTTGTAACCCATACTTCTGACAAATTTGGCTTGTCACATACACATGATTGAGCTTGCTTGCTTTCTTAAATTTTAATATAATATTTTTCTTCTTTGGATCAGGAAGACTTTACTTCTTTTTATTTTTCTAGCAACCATATATTCCATTTCTTCTTGTGTTTAGTGAAATCCTAGCTCTATGGTTTTAAAGTACACCTTTGTCAAGTGTCCCAATAATAATAAGGCCTCCAATCATACCTAAAGGATATAACAGAGCTCTTTCCACTATTGCAACATTATTTTAACCTGTCCAAAGTTTTTTATGTTACCATCTTGATTGTTGCATTTGTGATTAAGGCAAGTTTTATCAACACTTTATTCAATCCCTTAGACAATCTAAATGCCATCAATTCCTACAAAGTAAACTATGATGTCAAAAAAAGTCAAAATCAGGCTAAAATATTGAAAAATATTAAAAAAATATTAAGATAAATTTGATAGCTTTGAAATTTTCATGAGATAAACAAAAATAACGAGTATGTGCAAGGCCAATGAAATTATGATATCCAATGATTTATACAAGACCAATAAAACTGAAAAGAAAATTAACCTGTTCAAAGCACATAAATGAAAGAACAAAAAGCAAAACTATGGCTTAGTTCAAAGACAACCCACTCTATCCCATGTTTAATGTAAAACAGTTCACATTCGATTCGACAAACCCAAGACTTAGAGGGTGAGTTCATAATGGATTGTCCATAATTCACTTCATCGAAAATTTTTTCTTCTTTGGATATCAAATTCTTAAAATGGCAACCAATTTTTTTAAATTAAACAAATCCAACTATATATGAATCTATGTTAAAGAAATATCTCATTCTCAATCATTTGTACTTCTATTTTATGTAAAATTGCATGCTGTTTAGATTTTGGTCTAAGATAAAAACCCCCTAGACTTCAATACCGCTCTCCATAACTCTACATGTCTTTTTGCCTTTTTTTAGTCTTATCAATAAGTATAATATTATTAGTTAAAAAATAATATACATCATGACACTTCATTATAGATTTAACTAAAAAGAACATAACACTTTAATGCAAAAAGTAAGTACTTAAAACAAAACTGGATTGATACCCAATTGCAATAGAGAATCAGTTTGCCAATCCTCCATAAAAGATACAAAAAAATAATTTCACATAAGTTTATATTATTATGATGTCCAATTCCAATTGAGAATTGTTTTGTCAATCCTACATAAAAAATGCAAAGAATGACTTCACAAGAGTTTGTATTATTCTAGATACGCTTCTATCTCCTAGTATAGGTACGATAAAGAACCAAACGATACCATTAGAAATAGTACTAAATAATTATGCCTTTAACAGCAAATCTAAACCACACTACGTTTATGAAAGGCTTCCAAGGCAACTCAAAATCACAAACAACCTAAAAGGCATGCTTATGTATCATAGCTCCATCATTGAAAACTCTTAACTTTATATCATTGCTTAAGCGTGGACGAAACCAAGGTAGGGTAACCCTTATCCCACATCTCATGTTAAAACATCAAACTTAGCTATCTACTCATACATAATTTTAGTTTCTTAAATTGATCATTATCACTAATCTAGGAAGTGACCATAGAAGATTAATGAAGTAACATATTTTATATGTAGACCTAAGGTTCTCTTATGACTTAATGGATGGCTAATGTTATCTTTCCATCATGCTCTTTTAAGTTATCAACATAAAGGTAAGCCTAAGATACAACTTTCATCCTTATAAGCTTCTTTCAATTCTTTCATCGTTTATTGTGCACAAACAACCTATTTTAATTCAATTCTTTCATCATTTATTGTGAATGAGCAGCCTATTTATGCCCTATCAGTAATTATTCAACTAAAATTCTTGGGCCATGTTTTTTTAATACTTATGAAAAATGTTTTTTCTGTTCTAATCTTAAGAGTACTAAAAGTTTGTTGACAAATTTTTAACTTTTCTTGTTTGGCTCACATAAATTACTTTTTCCAAAAAGCTCATTTTTAAATATCCTTTTAAAAGCTACTTTTCCGCCACCACAGCCTCTGTCAAAACATTGGCTATTAAATATAGCTTTATCACCATTAGGTGCATAATATGTCATTGCCAAACTTTCTCAAAGACAAAAATTTATACCGACCAACTACTTTAGTGCCTAAATTACAAAAGCACAAAGTGAATCGAGCATAACTCCATACTCAAATCATCTCACTAACAAGAACCAACTAGACCATACATCCCCACAATAAGCTTTAAGTAACCTAACAGCATAAATTTACTCATAAAAACCATTGTTACATCAAGGTAATAACAGCTAGTATCTGTATACATAAAACCTCTAGCAATAGATTTGACATCCAGATGTTAGCATGTACTAAAATCATTCCACTGAAGAGTATCAAGATTTACTAAACATGTAGGCACTATCATGACAAGAATATTGTGGATATTGTTCCCAAGTGATGCTACAAATATAAGTGAGAAAAATAAGAACATAAAGTTTGCAAAAGAATAGGTACTGCTCCAGCATTTAACTTACAGTTGTTTTATATTTCAGCTGCCACCCATAAGTATCAAAGGAAACAAGCATCAAAGCTTCTCAGTGATAAATTTAATCTGCCCACGAAGATGTTGTGATTTATGTATCAAAAGCATTCACCAATCTGAATAAGTAAATTCTCCACTTTACTATTTAAAATGCTATAAGGCCATCATCCAAGTCCTTGATCTTGGTGGAAAATTCCCTGGTGATCTGAACAATGAACCATTGGTGCACAGCTCTCCAGATTCATCAAAAAGAATAGTGTAATTGTTGCTCCTAACATTTCTGAAATAGCAGCCATCACTGCTTCCATATGTATACACTTGCCGAGTATTTGCTGCCCCATTAGTCACTAGGTTTCCCTTCACATGCATAATACCAGTAGCATCTTGCAAATTCCTCAGAATACTAAACGAGGGGCCAGATTGAACTCCTAAGTACTCCTTCTTGTTGAAACCTACAGTAATGTTTACAATGGAAGAGTAGCTGCTATTAACCTCATCTGAAGTCCTGGTATAGAGATACAGAGGAAAGCTCTGTAAAACACGATCTGAATACAACAATGATGATGTGTGGTTTGCAAATGTGCCATAATTGTATTCTATGCTCTGGTTCACGGTTTGAATGGTTCCATTGCCTGAAAAATTCATGTAATTGGTATAATACAAATTTTGGAAGAAATGGGTTGTGATCTTCCCATACGAGGACTTTACCCAACCGGTAGATGAGATCGTTCGATTCACAATGTAATCAAAGTGTCCATCAAGACCCTTGAACTGGGACACCAAGGAGGTAGAAACTACAGGAGCCTCGTGTTCCACAAGACTTCCTTCGGTATGGGTGCTGTGTTCATCTAACCAAAGATGCAAATTTGCATCAATAAACCACACGTCCAAAGCATCAATAACACTAAACTCAAATGAATGATTCTTCCCATCCAAAATATTCCCCAAGAATGAGGTTATTTCAATATCATAAGAAGGAAGATCAAATGAGCCAATGGCAGATATGGGTCTCCAAAGAAGCGGGTTTATTCCACCAGTATAAATAACAGTGAATGGCCAGATAGATCCGACCAAATGACCGTCCAAGCTTACAGTTACTTCTCTAAAGGCCCCATTTCCAGGAAGTCCGGTTAGATTGTTCTCGGAGATATAAGAATTAGGCGGATTGGTATACCAGAACTCATCATTGGAATGATACGAAACATATACCTCGAGCAAAGCCCTATAAGTGTTCCTGGGTATTGCAATCTCCTTCCCTTGCACATCCGAGGAGCTCTGGATCTGAAACCACAGACCATCGTCCAAAGGGAGGGATTTGGAGATAGGTAAGATCAAATCGGCAGAAGAACCAAAATCCGGCTGGTGCAGCGGAGGCACCGACCGGTTGTCGTCAAAGTAGAAGTGAAACGAGACATTGACGTGGTAGACGCCGGTGTAGGTCTTGTCCACGATATTGCCCAGGTACACGGCTAGGGTTTGAGGTTCTGAAAATAGAGAGGAGTAGCGAGTGACGTCCTTACGGATGGTCCACACTACGCCATTGGGGAGAGGCTCGGCGGTACAGCTGCGGAGTACTTCTACACCTCCGAGCCAGACGCCGAAGATGCGGTCGAACTGGCGGCCGGTGCAGGCGGCAGACCATTCGAGGACGATGCGCGAAGTGGCGAGGCTGCCAAGGGAGCAGTGGGAGGGAGGCGAGTAGGCAGCTGTGACCGGGGGCTTGCCGTAGGTGTAGGCGAAGTCGTGCTGGAGTACGAGAGTTGAACAAGGTTTTGTCTTTGGGACGGGAATGGGTCTACGGACTTCGAAGAATGTTGTCGGCGATTGTGGAGAGGAGGATGGAGAGGTGGAAAGAAGGCTGCCGTAGGGTTCGTTGGAGATGGAGAGGTCGCCTCGGTGGTGCAGCGCTGCGGTGGAAGCTGCGATGGGTAAGAAAACGAGGAGATAGGCAAGAGATCGTACCAGATTCTCCATTTGGAGCTGGAGTGGGAGATAACTACAGCGACAAGGAGATCCAATTATTAGCACAGAACTTACGCTGGGAGACAACATATAGGTAATATTGAATCTCAAATACCTTTTGAATTATTATTTTTTATTTTTCAAATAGATAAATATAAAAGTAAATCTAAAGCTTTAAATTATTCTGCCATTTTTATTTATTTTTTAAATGTATTATAATGAAAATGTAAAGATAGATAATGCAACTTAAATTTGTTATTGAAATTTACAATCAACACGTACTTGATTTTATATATAAAAAAATCAAATCTTAGAAAATATTTTATAAAACATTAAACAAAATTTTATAAACCTAGTTGGCATGTGCTTTTTTTATCCAAAACTTTTGAATATTTTATATAAATATTGGAATAATTTAGGTTACTTTTGTACAATCTTTGATATTATTTATCATGTTTTATGATTATATATTTATTAGCTGAAAATATAATAATAATTAGTATAATTAGGATTATTTTTATTTATATAATTAGTCTAAAAATACATTAAAAAATACTATCATACTCCTCTTGAAGATGCAAATTGTAAGTTTAGAAAGGCGAACAACATTATTTTGCATTAGTTGCAAAGTTTCATAATTGAAAATTTATATATCACATGCACAACATCAACCCTTAAGTGAAAATCATTCTTAATCAATTAAATTTGTAATTAAAAAAGTTTTTTTAGGAACAAAAGGTTTAGAAATATATTTTTTGTCAACTTTATTTTTCAAGGCTAGAAGACTTAAGTAAAACTAGTTCAATTTCAAGTGAAGTAGACATTAATGAATACATTTTAGAAGATTCTACAAGTTCATATGCATATGAAAAAAATTTATCAATTTCTCTTTTGATAAAATTAGTAATGACTTGTAAATTTAGAAGATATATAATAAAGGATAAATCTTTTAGAGAAGTAGAAATAACTTGGTTAAGACACCAAGCTTTTATTAGTAACATTTTATGTTTAACCAAGTTTAATAGAATCTTGGTATTACATGTTAATTACTTTATACCAAATATTATTTTAATAATTTTTATAATGGATAAAAATAGAATATATTTTGAGTAATTTAATTTGATTTTCATCATTAGAAGTAATTAAATAATATCTAGTATGTGGAATATGATAAATATTTATAAATTTAACAAACCTAGATGACATAAGATTAATTATAAAATTTTCAATAACATATATTATACAACTTCTTTAAAAACTTTCAGAAAGGATCATATAAAGATTTTCAAATCATATTCATGAAGATAACTAAAAAAGATATAATCCATAAATAAAATATATGATGTCAAAATTCTCATACGTGTATTATGGTAGTAAAATCTCAAATGGTAATAAGATATACATTATAATGAAAGTTTGAGATATATAATATAATGATCAATGTGTTTCAAAAATGATGATTTTTTTTAGATAATGTTGAAATAGACATGGAATTTTTTTATAAATATACAATTATTACATTTTAAAAAAGATTACAATTACAGTAGATATAATGTGGACAGGACAAACACTTACAATGCATAAAAGTTAAATATTTCACACAATTCGTCTAATCTTGAATGATGTTCATAAGTGAACCAAATCTTATCCAATTTAATTGGACCCTTATAATAATTGGGCAAATGATAATCTTCGAAGATGTTAGATTCTAAACTAGTGTTAGCCATTTAGAGGAGAAGCACCAAATAATAGTACCAATTCCTCTTGAATGTTTGAAGCACCCAAGTTTTTGCATAGTTTGAGTCCCAATACTAATGCCAATTCTTCTTCTTCCATAATAGTTTTTTATCCAATGAATTTATAAAAAGTTATCACCATTTGACCAACAAGATCTCTAATGATTCCACCTCAATCAACATGACTAGAATTACCACAGATTGATCTGTTTATGTTTAATTTTAAAAGATTGTTCATAATCTGAATATTTTTGTACTTGAACTTTGAAAATGTAGGAATCAAATCATATTGAACCAAGTGAGAATTTGATGAAATAGTTTGAGCCAATACAAAACACCAAAAGATGTTGTAATAAGTGAATTGGATATTGTCAGTAATGTTGCTTATTGAATGTTTGATCTCCTTAAATAACATCATGTTGTAGGCTTTTTAATTTCCCAACAAATGAAAGAAGAAAACAATTGAGTGATGTCTTCCCTTGTAGTTCTTGTGGAATAATTCCTCCACTAATGTTGAAGCAAAAGAATAGTTGTCTCTAAAATTCACCTCATGTATGTTAAGGAGATTTGAGAAGAAGCTCCAAATTTGCCTTAACTTGTGATAATTAATAAATGTATGTTCCAAGGAATCAGCATTAGCCTAGAATTGGTACTTGGATGCTAATTGAAAATTGAGTTTGTGTAAGGCTTTTCGGAAGCCTGTTGTGTAATCACCACATTAAAATAGAGAACTTCAATGGAAGCTTATTGTTTCATATTTTCTTTCTTGAATTATGAGTCAAACATTTACCTCTTATTACTTCCCAAGAAAATTTTGTGCTAAAAGTATCATTAGTGGTGAGTGTCTAGTAGTTATAACTAATGAATTCATAGAAATCTAGGTAATTCATTATAGTATATTTGATGCTTTCCATGTGATTCCAAGTTCAAGATGCTCCAATTTTTTTGTTTTTCAAGGAATATTTAGACTACATGAAAATGGTCCATAAAAAAAAGTACTTTAAGCCTTTCAAAAACTCTTTGTACTACTTTTTTTTAGTCAACTAGCTTCTTAATTATCTTCTCAAGTATGTGTTGGAAATGCATTACTTTTTTCCTTTCTTTGTGGGGGTGTATATACTAGATAAGTAAATGGGAGCTTATTGCTCTTGAAACCTGATAATTGACTAAGAGAATGAGTTTGGCTTGGTTTGCAATTTTTGTTGCATATTAAGAAGTTCTTTTGAGAGTAGATGAGCAACCCAGAGTCCTCTTGGAATTCCAAAAGAAAGTTCATAATATGATATGTTTATTTCTTTTTTCTTTTTATGAATATAAAAAATCATTTGTAAAGCTAAAATAAGAAATATTCAAGCAGCATTTGGGAAGCACATAATTAAGAGCATTTTCTTACATGAAGAGATTTTTAAGCCCATGGTTGAAAACTCTAGCTAATATGAAGAAGAGGACTCTAGGCTGACCATTGATAATGATAACAAACCCAACTATTGTAAAGGATGTTTATTATAGACATAATAAATCTTGCATCAAAGTTGAAATTCATAAGGACCAATTATAAGAAATCTTAAGACAACCTATGGAAAGCATTCTTTATATTTAGTTTGATAATGCATTTACTCCCTCTTGGTTTTTTTATTAATAACTTTCATCATTTCTTATGCTAAAAGTATATTCTCATCAATGTGCTGACCCTTAACAAAACTTGCTTGTTTGGGAGATATTAAAGAAGGTAGGATTTGTTGTAATATAGAAGCAAGTAACTTAGCAAACCATTTTTTAGCAAAATTGCATAAGAAAATTGGTTTATTAACATTAAAAGCTACAAGATTATCTTTCTTCAAAATGAGTAGTAAATTCATATTGGCAATTCCCTTTGGTATTGGCATTTTGATTAAGAAATCTCTTGTGACATTCAATAAATCCTATGTAATCATATCCCAATAGTGAGAATAAAATACTTTATTGAAACCATCAAGGCCATGAGCATTGTGTAAATCCATCTCAAAAAATAGTTTTCTTAACATCATCCATGGCAACTTCTTATAAAAGGTTGTAATTTTTTTCTTGAGTCACAAGAGTTGGAATAAAATTATGAAGAGAAGTCTTTCCAATCTTAATAGAATCTGACAATAGGTAAAGCCATAAGGATGATGAATAAGCAAGTTTATTTGATAATAACATAAATAAAGATGTAGTATAGTTAGAGAAAGATAAGTTAGATATACTAGATAATAAGACTCCTGCCAAGTATGAAGGTTGCATTTCTTATTTCTTAGAAGATCATAGGACAATTGTGAGTGTGCTCGAGCATATGATAATAGAGTATCGTGCATTGTTAGGAGTCTTTGAGGCTTGTAGAATGGTCTATGTGATTGGTAGAGCTCTATTTATGGATTTTTAGATTGTGTAAGAAATATCAAGATGATTAAGTGCCATTATAGGACTCATGAGCACTGTGGATGTGTTGGAGTGCTTGTTAAAGTATCGTGTGGTTGATGAGGACTAGCCCTATGATATGGCCCTACGTGTGTTGACTTTTTTATGAGGAAATGTCAAATTATATGAAGAGATAAGAGAGCTAAACTTACATTGAGGATCTCAAGAGGGCTAATAGAGAGCATCAGATTTTTAGTGGGTTACTATACATCTTATAGAATTACTATAGTTCTTTTACAACTTGCTAGGCCCTAATGGATATTTGATGAGGTCAATGGTTATGAATTGATGCATTAGCTCAGTTTGGTAAGCTATTATATTTACTTGATTCTTTTGATATGTCGATGATTATACTCTATTATTCTACTACATGTATGTTTTATTAATAGGATATGAAAATTTCTTATTAAACTTAGCTTACCCTCACTTATATTTCATACAATTATAAAGAGTTAGTGATTAGTATAACATTAGAGTGGGGGCATATGAGTAAATAGTTTAGTAGATTATTTTTTAAACTGCATCTTGTTATATCATATTTCAAATATTAATTTATTTTTAGCATTAATGTTTATCTTTTGGACATTATATTATATGTAGTATCGTATGTTAGACTTTAAACTGTATAAAATATTATTAGATAAGGCTAATATTAATGTTGGTATTAGCATCTTTATAAGAGTTGGAAATTGTTATCACAATCTTGAGTCCAAACAAATGGAACTAAATTTTGAATTAACTAGGTCAAGGGAACTATGATCTAAGAAAAATTCTTAATAAATTTTTAATAATAATTGATCAGAACTAAGAAATTTTTTATTTTTATAAGATTGATGTATTTAGGATAATCAACTATTGCTACAACAATTTATGAATCAATAAGCAATCCTCCTACAATGATTACATCTCAAAAATAAAACATTTGACAACCATGAATTACACTTGGAGAGTTTTTCTTATGGTTGATTCACCTTCAATTTCTACATTACCATATTCAAAATGTATTTTGTGATCTTTGGTGTTTTGAGAATAAATTAGAATATTATCAATAAATATAATGATAAAGTCATCTTGATATTATTTGAAGATTTGATTCATGAGATCCTTAAATGTAATTAGTGCATTAGTTAACCTGGAGGAAAGCATAAAAAATGTATAATAAATATATCTAGTTTTGAATGTCATCTTGGTGATCGCTTTCTTCTTGATTTTTAGTTAATGATAGCCAATTCACAAATCAATTTTAGAGACCACTTGCACTCCTTGAAGCTAATCAAATAATTCATCTATAAAAAAAGTACTACCACTTCCCATCGATAAAAACTTAGCCTAATAAAACTTTTATCCTCCATCTCATGTAGCTGAACCTTCATTCCTTAGAGTTTTACTAATACCATACTATATGGTTTGAATGTGTTTTGCTCTAGGAATTAGATTGATAGAAAATTTGATTTCTTAATCAAAAAGTAGTCTAAGAAAATCATCAGGAAACATTTTAGGATAATTGCATACAATTTGTATGTCTTATAGTTTTAGCTCTTTTTTATTTGACTCTAAAAATGCTCTACCTTTCTAAATTAGTTTCTCTACCTTCAATTCCAAATCAAGTGGTATCTTCTAACCCTCAACAACATAGATCATTCTAGAGCCATTTTCCATAACGATTTTTAACCTTTTCTCCCTACAATATATAGTAACTCCATATAAGTTACTAATAAGTCCAAGCACATAATTATGTCAAATTCCTTTGATCAATTAGGAATCAAAAGATTTTTTATTGATTTTTGTATTTTTTTATATATATTTATTTACTTTTTCTTTTTCTCTCATAGGCAAAGTGATAAAAAGACATGATTCTAATGCATAAATTTCAATTATCACGCTTGCAATCAATATAAAGCAAATAAAAAAGTGAGACTCTTTATAGTTGAAGAGTTCTTCCAAATGTTTATTTAGCAATAATAAAATACTTGTGATGATGTCTAGTAAATATGGATCCTCCTTTTGTAGATCTTGCATTAAGCCATTTTTTGTTAAGATATTAAGGACACGTGTGTGTAGAGTTATTTGAAATATTTGATATAAGAATCTCCATGTGCCATACCTTTTCCACTATTGTTGCCATCATTATTATCCTTTCCAGCGATAATGGATAATCTTCGACAAAATGTCCAGCCTTAACAAAACATGCATAAGCCCTTTTTTGTAGAATTCTTTCCATTGGTTTTTACCACATGTTTGGCACCTTGGTTTCTTCCTTATTTCAATTCTTGTAGTTTATGCTCCTAATACTACTATCTTCTTAGATTTTCATATAATTTGTGGTAAGAAAGTGTTACACCTTTTATATTAGCTAGCATAAATTGGGCTATAACCAACCTAAGTAATTCATTTTATCTTGATTTGGTAAACTAAATATGTTTAAGTTATACTAACTCAAATTGCTTATTATTCATAAGATGAGTCATAAGATTATTATGTCACTTTGTATAACCAAAACCTCATCTAAAGTCAATATAGGAATTCATTGAATACATAAATCTTTGCCAACTTTTTACATCTATCATTTTTAGGCTTAAGAAATTCAAGTTTTAAAACATGTGATTGAATCACCTTACATTTATGCAAATAGTGGAGAATAATTGGAATTTACATATACACTACTTTTGATGAAAGCCCTTGCTTTAAAAATAAAAATTCTTAAAATGTGCCTCAAAGAATGGAACAAATCTACCTTTGGAAGTTCTTATGATGTCAAAGTAGCCAAGTAGTGAACCACAAAGAAACCCTCTTTCAAGCAAACCCAAGTAAGGATTAGAGAAAAGAGATGGATTCTTCTAAATCTTCTCTACTAAAATCTTTAGACATAGTAGAATCTTATTGGAAATAAAAACTTAAAATTTGATGATTGAAGGAATGAAAAAAAATTCAAAATTTTTTCTGCTCATTAGTGAAGAATCGATGTAAAAAACTAAAAATATCATGCATTAAGGACTTTCTTGGTACTTGGGTTAATCAAGAAGATAAAATTATAACAATTGCTATCACTCACTTTTAAAACCTTTCTAAGTCATCTTTAGTAATTTAAGATGAAACTTTGCTTAACTACAACCTTTCCTTATTAATTGAGGACAACAAAAGACCGATATAAGACAACATTAAGGAGGAACTCAAAGAGATAATCTTTAACATGGATTTAGATAATGCTTTATGCCCATATAGTTTCAATGGTAAATTATTTACTCTTTCTTGGGACTTAATATCTAATGATGTATCAAACGAAATTATAGATTTCTTAAATAAGTCTTCAATTCTTAAAGGACTTTTTAAATAAATATTATACTCATTCCTAAACATAATAATCTAAAAACTCTACTAAATTTAGACCAATAAGTCTTTGCAATTTTATATAAAAAGATATTCACCAAACTCTTGATAAAGCAAATACAGTATATATTAAATAGGCTGATCTCTCTAAAGTAAACTAGTTTTATAAGAGGAAGAGATATTATCAATAATATTTTATTGGAATAAGAATTAATATATTATCTTAACAAAGGAATAAAAAGAAATAATTATATTGTAAAGTTGGATCTTAGGAATCTTTTTGACAACATATCATGAGAATTTCTTTATAAGGCACTCTCTATGTTTAATTTTATTGAGAAGCTTGTTAAGATGCTTACTAATTATCTGTATAGTACATGGATTTCAATAATCATTAATGAGTCACCAAGTGGATTCTTCTAGCCTTCAAGGGGCCTTAAGCAAGGTAATCCTTTGTCACTAATCCCTTCCATCTTATTTAATGAGTACTTTAATAGAAGCCTTAATAAGTACTTTTCTTAAAAGAGAATGGTATTATATGAACAACCAATATCTTTTAATCTATCATTCACCTAGCTTATGCAGGTGAAATAATTAGTTTTAGAATAAGAGATCTAAAAACTATTAATAATATTAACAAGTTTTTATAACATTTTTAAAGTTTAATAGGCCTCTTAATTAATCAAACTAAAATCAAGGTCATATATAGCAATAAAATGAGTATAAGATAGGTAAATTGAATCTATACGAGGTTAGGTTTCAATCTTATAGGTCATTCTATGACTTATTTGAGTTGCCAACTATAAATGGGTTAGAAGAAAGTAGCTTACCTTCTTCATTTGATTGATAAAAGTAAAAAATTGACTAGGTGGAAAAGTAGATGCCATATATGAGCTCATTCTTATCAAGCATGTACTTTTGTCAATCCATCTATATACAATAATGGCTAGCAATATGCTCAATATAGTTTTTAAATAAGTTGATAAAAGAATACATCATTTTTTATGAAGGGGAGAGAGATATTAAGGAGAATCATAGAAATTGTTAGACTTTTTGGAATAAAATTAGTCTTCCTTTAAAGAAAAATAGTCCTAGTCTTAAGAGTTTAGAGGATATGATGGAAGCTTTCTTTGTAAAACTCAATTAAAAACTACAAATTGATAATTCTTTGTAGTTCAACTACGTGGTAGCTAAATACCTATTCTCAGATATTATATAAATGAAATAGGTTCACATATAAAAGACTAAAAATTTGTTTTAGTAGTTTAATTCAATGAATTGTTAGATATGATCTTTGATAAGCAATGAGAAATTAAACACAATATGTTTGAGAGGAATTGAGATCTAAAGGATTGATTTTGAAATCTAGAAAACACTTATGATGCGCAAAATGCCCTCTAAAAATATCATTACTGATTTGAAGGATATTGGATAACCTAATTTCATTCCCAAATTACTTAAGAAAACTCAACTTCCAACTTTCTTTAAAGTGTCCTCAATGCCTAAACGAAGATTCAAATGGACATGCTTTCTTGGAATATGAAGTAGCTAAATAAAAATAGGTTTCTTATGCAAGTAATCTAAATGTTATGCTACTTAACACCAATAAAATCTTGAAATGGATTTCCTCATGGTGGAAGTAAGGTAACATGAACTCAAGAATAGAAGACATCATACTCACATTGCCCATTATAGTATGTTGAAACATTTGAAAAGTTAGGAATGTTAAGATCTATGATGTATTAAATCAAACAACAACAAATATCATCTATAATATTAAAGTGAATTGCTACAATATTTTTAGCTATTTTACACTCATTCAAACTTCTTAAAAAGATATTAAACCAATATTATTGGGAATCGTATTTCTATTGAAAGCAATTCAAGAAAGAGTTATAGAACAAGTTAGTTGGTATCCACTATCTATGAATTGGATGTAGTTGAACATTACTGATAAAAAATTAAGTAATAATTGTGATTCTATTAAAGGTACAATTATCATGAATCATTTAAGAGAATTGAATATATCCTTTGCTATAGTTGAAACTAATCAAATTATACTTGAAGTTGAGGTAATGACCATACTTAAGGGTTTATGCTTATGTTGAGAATTGTAGATTAGCAACTTATATATTGAAGTGGACTATAGTATGCTTTATAATCTACTTCAAGATGGAATAAATATCTTATGTAAGCTAACAAATTTCATGATGCACATCAATAAGAAAACTAGTTTGCTAAATATACAATGAAGCTTAATATACAAAGAAACCAATAAAGGGGCTAAATCTCTGACTAAAGTAGCTACAAAAACAAATTCAACTCGTATATTGAATGGACAATCAATTCCAATTCAAAACAAAACTCTTATTAATATGGAGAAACTATAAGTTCCATACATCCAAATATTGTACAAGATACAACTTTAAATTTCTGAACATGTATCTTGTTTACATGGGTGCAAAAATAACTTATTCAAGTTTTTTGAATTTTTCATATAATATAATTATTATTTTCTTAAGGTACTAAAATTCATGATAACCTGGCCCACATTATTTCAAAAGGTTAAGTCTAACAGTTTACACATGAGACAAATATGACAAATCTCATCAAATAGACACTTTTGTGGTTAAGGTTTATTGTTCAAGTGTGTTAGCAATTATAATAGCACAATAACATTAAGTAGAATAGTTAGATAATTATGATATATACATTAGTGGATAATGAATATTGTTTATTTCAATGAGTGATTGTCTCAGTATGACCTCAATAGTTGGCATATTAGGAAGGTAAGTAACAAAGTAAGTAATATTAATTTACCATTATGTGATGATAAAATGCCATTTAAAATCATAATACTAAATCTAGAGGAACTAGCTATTGTCAAAACATATAGCTCATTGATGTTTAGACTAGTCTGAGAAAAGACATAGAATATCACTCTATGTGTAAGTATATTTCTTACTTGTATATGTATGCTAGATCATTATGGATACTGTTCATATTGTGACGTAATTGTATAGTCACAATTTTCTTACCAAGCCGAATAGATTGATATGAAATTCAAATATAAGAGCAAGTAAAGCATTTCAACTGTCATACCAAATGGTCTCAACTTCTATATTTATTAAACTAATATGACTAACATCTTAGTAAAGGTGAAAATGTAACATTTACATGATATAAGTAGGTACATCAAACACATAAATTGATAACACAATCAAAAAAATACATGTTTCATTATTTTACTGGATGATGTCAATAATTTTTTATTTATATATAATCCTAAATAGTTAATAAGGAATTATCATAACCTATGAAACAATCTATAATCAAGTTATGGAATTAATGAAAGGTAAGCAATTTTTTAAACCTTATCCACAATCATGAGATGCAATTGCAATTTGCATTAAAACCTTGAATTTAAGAAATTTAAGGCAACATCATGGCTTAAGAATGCTTCAAATTCAAATTTTTCTTGAATACATGAAATTATGAAGGGAATTAGATGCTTGATTCTTTAGTAATTAAGAGTATGAAGTAAGTTTCTAAGTGTGATTAAGAAAGAAACCATGTGAATTTGCATGGAAACTAATTCTATCCATGTGTTGTGAAGAGGAGTGAACCCTAGACAAATTTGTTGAAGTGCCTTAATGGTAAGGACCTTAAGTGGTCTAATATATAAGATCTCTTAGGAACTTTTGGCTAGAGTTTAGAAACCTTAGCTATGAGAGAGATCAAGGAGGATTACACTTGAGAGGAGTTAAGGAAAGGAGGCAAGCCATGTGTAAGAAAAAGAAAGGGAAACCCCAAGCTTGAAGAAAGAAGAAGAAGAAGATTCTTTGGAGTATTCTATTACATGACACAAAGGTATGATGATCATATAATTAAATATAGTTAATTTCTAGGTAATAAAATGGGATATTTTGCTAGTGCATGTGATGTTATGGGACTATGATCATGTTAAGATTTGTTAAGTTTCCTTCTCATGTTCCAATAAAAAAAAGGTAAATGAGATAGGGTGCTAGTAAATTAACAATTGCTTGGATTACATCACCATTATAGAAATTCAGCGTCGATGTAAAATAGGATCCAACCATGCCTAATATTTGCTTCCTTTCTTACAAAAAATCTAGCAACTTATAAATAATTTATATATCAAAATATGTCTAGAGGATCACTCATTCTTACAATAGAAAACAATTAGAAGCTATCTTTCAATGGAATTGTCATGAAGGATCTTACTATTAAATTGAAAAGATTGAAAACCTACCTAAAGGAATGTAATAAATCATCTTTTGGTGAACCAAGGATGTACTCAAGCTAAAAGAATCTCGATTTCAAGAAAACTCAATTGATGAATTAAGGGAGGAGATGTCTCAAGCCAACGAAACATTATGTGAAGCCACTAATAGAGAGAACTCTAATTGACAAGAAAAAGATGGAATAAAATGACTCATAAAGGGTGAAAATAATATTAAGTTCTTTCATATCATTGTTAAGGAATGAAGATAAAAAAATGAAGATCATGAAGATTAAAGATTGCAATGGAAAGTGGATTAATAAGAGGAGAAAATTGGTGAAGTAGTTATTCTTTATTTTGAAAATATTTTCAAGTCTTCCAGCACAAAAGAGAATGAAAATCTATTAAGCTAAACCCCATCATTGGTCTCAAAAGAAGAAAGCAAATTCAATATGATGGAGATCATGTTGGGAAAATTAAAAGAAATAATATTCCAAATGGATCTAGTCAACACCTTAGGCCTTGATGGCTACAGTGGGAAGTTCTTCACCCACTGTGGAAACATACTAATGACTAATATTTGAAATGATACGAAGGACTTTTTGAATGATGCTCGAATCCTCAAAGGATTTTCAAGTTAAATCTCATTCAAATCCCTACAACAGATAATCTTGAAAGATTTTTAAGTTTTAAACTCATCATCCTATGTAACTTTATCAAAAAGTTCTCTAAAATTTTGGTTGACATGTTGTAAAGAGGCACAAAAATTATAGAAAAACATTCTTTTGATGCAGGAATTAATTAGCTCTTTAAATAGAAAAATTAAAGGTTATAACTGCACCATCCAATTGGACATCAAGAACACTTTCAACTATATTTCATGGGAATTCCTAAGCAAGATACTTAGTAAATTCAATTTTATTGGCAAAAGTTTAAGGTGATCATAAATAACATGTGTAGCACTTCGAGCTCCATAATCATTAATGGTAAGCCTAGCAGTTATTTCAAACATCAAGGAAGCTCAAACAAAGTAAACCTATCTACCCTCTACTATTTATTTTAGCTACAGAAGTATTCAATAGGGGATTAAATGGTTACTTATACAAAAGAAAATCAACAAATATGCCTAACCTAAGAGCTATAAAAATATAATTAGCATATGCAAATAATACTAATATTTTTAGTAGAGGTGACCCAAAATAATTTTTTAATCTAAACATGTTTTTGGTGGATTTGCAAAGCATTCTTGAGCTTCAGATCAATCAACAAAAAATTAAATTTATTTGTGGTCATAAAGTGAGTCCAAGCAATATACAAAAAATTAGTAAAATATTAAGATTCCATAGAGAAAAGCTTCTTATAACATGCTTGGTATGTCAAATATTTGTAGACAATAAGAAAGCTACATATTATCATATTTCAATAGATAAAATCCATAAAAAATCATTGATTAGTAGAAAATCTTCTAACAATTGGTGGATTACTTCTAATTAAGCATGTATTAGATTCCATTTTGATTTACACATTAATGGCTTCAAATCATTCTCTCTTAGTACTTCAAAGAATTGAGAAAAACATGAACCATTTTGTATAGGGAGACATTGAGGATATTAATAGACATCACTCGGCCTCTTAGAACAAAATAACCTTCCAAATTAAGAAAAATGGATAAAAACATAAATATTAGAGTGAGTTATGTTAACTTTTTTTGCAAAGTTAAATTAAAAATTTTTTCTACCTATTCTCTATGGTCCAGATACATGAATACCAAGTACATGTTTGTTGAATCAAAAGAACATGCCTCCACAACATGGATTTGTTTGCAAAAGACAAAGGAGACTCACAATTACTCAATATTATCTAACCATATGAAAAACAAGATATTGACACTCATAATGGATGGAAACTTTAGCATTCGTTTAGCTTGGGAGGCAATATAAACAAAAAGCTTGATCTTAAAATCCAAATAGCTATTATGTGGAGAACTTTCATTAAACTATTATCATTCCTTGAGAACTTAAGGAATCTCAATATACAAATGGCTTCAAAATATCCACATTGCCCAAATGAAGACTCAAATGATCATGCTTTCATGAGATGCAACATTGCCAAACAACTATGGACCACATTCAACAATAAATTGCTCATCTAATAGACTAACATAATCAAAGCAATTGTACTAATTGCATCATGGTGGAACCAAGGGAATAGGAATTATGCTAAAGGAGTGATCATGTTCACTATGCCACTAATTATATGCTAGAACCTATAAAAGGTTAGAAATGCAAAGATTTATGAGGATGTAAGCCAAATAACAAATTCCATCATCAACAACATAATAGCTAATAACTTTAATTTTTTATATATTTCACTTTGGTTCAAATGTCATAAGAAGATAGCATGCTAGTTCAGCTGGGAATTGTTCTAGTTCAGCTAGAATTTGTTCCTTATTTTAAAATTAGATAAGTCAAAGTAATAAAAATAGTTAAATGGTTTCTTTGACCTAAATCAATGTTGAAACTAAACGATGCTAGAAATAAATTGTGCTAGAATAAGATGGCAATTTGTGGGGGAATAATTTGCCTTTATGTATACTGTGAAATGCTTGTCTTCTTGAAATTTGTTAAGAACATACTTTGATAAAAGCTAAATGTTAACTCATACTAATAGGTGTTCAATTGTGCACCAAAATGGATTGTCAAGACAATCCAAGACTTGTGTAAGGATTGGTGGACATTCGTTAGACACTATCTAACATCATCCAACAAATCAAACAACAAAAGAAATTGTTAAACACACATTGGACTTTCTTATCAAAAGAAAGTGACAAAGTGGTGAGATTTTTGCCAAAATCAACATAAGATTCATGACAACTTAGGACTCATAATCAATTTCTTCTTAGTACAAGGTTTTTATCAAGCTTGTTAAACTTTAGTAACCATATATCTATTCACTATACAAGACAAGAAACATTAGCTCATAAAACTAAATCTAGTATAATGAAAAAACATTCAATTTTCTAAAACATGGGAACTTATTGCAAAATACAAAACTAGGCTTCATATTGTACAATTCAATTTCACTTATCTTGGTCTATACATAATACTATACTAGTTCTAAAATTAGAATAATGTACAGATACATCAAGTTGCTATTCATATCAAGAATGAACTATATCAGTATGTCTTCATTCATTATTTGAATGGCCAAGTACATTCTTTGTCTATCTCATATCACCTATAATATTATTATGATGCCATCATACTTCATATCATCTAAATAAATTGACATAATTGATTGAACAATTATTGTATTGTTGGTCCAACATCTAATTTGAATTTAGACCAATATTTTAGATTATGCATGATTGAAATCAATGGAAATATGATCTCAACCAATTATCATATCAAACAAGTTCATCTAACCTCCAATTTACATTTCATAATGAGATAAGATCATAATCAGATGAAATCTTCACATTACATATCAAACTACTGCACCATTTGTATGAATGTATAGTTCATCTAGGAATGTTATCAAAGTATTATGCTTTCAACACTATTTTCATCAGACTTAAATGATCAATGAAATCAATAATTGTGTCATATATTATTCCATCAAAGAGCCCATATTTATTAGCCTAATATGAATGTATACTAATCCCCTATTCTAATTAGAGTGGCTTTGGGTGACTTCATAAGATAGTGTGCTACTTAGACTACTACATTTCCTGATCAAAAAAGGCATCTGCATAGTTCACAAGGGAGGTATAGATCATTAGCATCATTCACTAATGCTAAAGCCTAATCCATGTCTTGTATCTAATATCTTTTGAGATGATAATATGTGTGTATGTGTGTGTGTGTGTGTGTGTGTGTGTGTGCGTGTGTGTATGTATGTATGTATATGCCACTTATTGAGAATTTGATAATGAAAGACCAATTATTCATAATAGAAAATAATGATTAAAAGTAAGGCAAACAAGAACAATTATAGATAGATGAAATGTAAAACTTATTTAGAAAACACATTTAAGGTATTTAAATTCATTTCTCTCCTATATTATCGTGCATAATAATTTAAAAAGAATCATATTAAAAATAAACAAAAAAAATTATCATGTTAAGAATTTAAATCTAAATAATGTGCTTTTGAAGAACTTCTCTCCCATTCAAATTCAATAAAGTATGCCCACAACAATTTAAATGCTAGATATTTGAACCCCAATAGATTTGGGTCCAAAAAAACCATAATTAATAGTCTCAATTATAGATATAATATTATTTTTTTCAACCCAAACATAGCAAGCATACTTATAGTTGATATTAACTCTAATCTTATAACCTTTATAAATATATCTTTTCTTCAAACAATAATTACAATAAATAAAAAAATTAAAAGAATACTTTTGAAATGCAAAAATTTAGAAATTTTTAAATAAAATATTCTTATACATGTGATGCAATAATTAGAATGCAGTTCCTTAAATTGATCAAATACAACTTATGCTTGGCATTCTCACAAACACATTTTTTTGACTCGTATTTAGTATTTTTCATATCAATAAAATATTTTTTATTCTTTTCATTTTAGTCATTACAAAGAACAAAATATTCTTTATGCTCCTTTCTCAAATATTTATATTTCTTTGCAAGTAATTGAAAAACATTAATCAATTCAAGAAAATACTTTTAATTCTTTACAGTAGAGATTAATACCTCATATTCTTTACTCTTTAAATATGCATCATGGTGTACCATGTCGTCTCTTTCTCTTCTTCATTCTTTTTGCGTCTTGAGATGGTGATGATAGATTTGAATCAAATGTTGCCACCTTTCACATATTCTTTCTTATGTTCTTCTTGAGATTTTCTCATTATTTCTCTCCTTCAACAACATTTGATACGTTCCTTGCATTCATGATAATACGTCATAATAAAGGTTCTACAACTTTTACCAAAAAGTATGTGCAATATCCAAATTCGTAATCTTTTCAAATGCAAAGCATCATAGCATAAAATGAGTTATGCCATCATGAGCACGATTATAACATATTCATGGTATCATGGTTTTCTTCCTTTTCAATAGAAAATAAAAGTACATCATTTATGGTTTATTCTGAAGCACAGGTAAATCTAAATTATCATGGGAAAATTCACAACATGATCTAACATTTTTCATGGTAATAAATTCATAAAATCTTAAATCTTGGTTATAAGATCATTCGTAGCATTTAACTAACTAGATTCATACATTCATGTAAGAATTATTATATGATTTGAACCTAGTTATAAGCATGCTCTTCTTTACAAAAAAATAACATCATCATGCCTCAGTTTCAAGGATTCTTTTCCATAAAACATGACATAAAATTGCAACAAATTATGTTTCTCTTAAGCATTAATTATTCAATAATATCTTGAATTCCATACAATCTAAACTAACAAACATGCATGAAAATAATTACACCAATAAGTATGAGCCATGGGTATGATAAATACTTCATTTTAACCAATCCAATTTTCACAAATTTTTAGCAATATCATGAGATCAAAAGGAATCTTGACTTAAGCTTGTAGTCAATCATCAAAATCCTAACATCATGGCTCGAGTATGGCAACATGGTCATCATTTATAAATCTAAAATTAAATCGTCAAGTAAAAAATATAAGAATAATATCTTAAGTATGCTCTTAATAAGTATAATAATAATGTTATACCCGGTAAAATATTATATGTTTAATCTTCAATAATTCAATTGTGACTTGGATGATTTCAGATCGACAGTAGGATGAGCCAGGAGCTCAATTGGAGGCTATTGGAATTTCTGAAATTTTCTGGGGATTTTTCGGAGCACCGAGATTTTTTTTAAAAAAAAACCGGAATTTGGTTTTTACCGTGCGTGAACCGGACCGGAGCGGTTCAGCGAAGGCGGGGCGGTTCGCCGAGGTGCGTTTGCGCGTGCGTTTAGATAAGCCGCAGATAAGCGGATCGGACGGGCGAGATCAGCGGTGGAGATTAACCGGCTGATCGGGTGCGGCGTTTTTGGAAGGTCCACCGGCGCTTAATGGGTCTTAACGGGTCATTACCGGTTTAAGCCGGGTATTTAACCTAAACTGTTCGGCTGTTAGGGTTTCGAACCGCGGCTAGAGGCGAGGTGTTCGCGGCGAACGGCGGTAATTTCCGGCAGCCTTCCAAGGGGCTTTTGGTAACCGGAGGTTCGCGGGACAGAGGCGAGCATTTTGGTACCGGTTTCGTTCGGCGAGGAGCTGCGGTTGATCGCGTGCAAGCTTCACCGTCGCCGGCGAGCAAATGTAGGAAATTCAGATTAAATTAGTTATTTAGTAGAAATTAAAAGCATGGAATATTTTGCTTAATGAACACAAGCATGTGGATGAAAAATCGGACTTAATTGAATGCTAATCTGCGTCTTTTACAAATTTTGGATTTTCTGGAAAATTTCCCATTTCGTCGAAAAATTTAGTTAATGCTTAGGAACATGTTAGGGATTTGTATTATCAGTGTTGCCATTGAATTAGTTAATTAATTGTTAGATTAATCTTAAATCTCACAATACGGCAATGGCGCACGGGCGAACTCCTTCGGCGGAAATTTTGAATGAACCTTAGAAATTAGTGGCATTATTGAAACATTAGGATAGTACGAACATCGGATTTTGTTTCTCCTTGTTCGCGTTCGTCGGAAATCGACGGAAGGATTGGATTGGTCGGCGATTGCGTCGGTTAGGGTTCGCGGGCGTCGGACCGAGGAAGGAGAAGGGTTTAGATTAATTACGAATTTATTTAAGTAATTAATGGTATTTATATAATATTTATTAGTAATTATATTATTTAAGCATCGACCGATTAACGGATTATTAAGGAATTTGGTTCGGCGGTGTCGCGGTTCAGCGCGAGGTTTCCGAACCGGCAGCGAAAACCGGTTCAGCGGAATTCGGCGCGGACGAACGGCGCGGAGGAAAATTTAATTCGGAAATTAATCCGAATTTTCGGAAAAAGGATATATGTGGAATTTAATTTTATTCGGAAATTTATTCCGAATTTCGGAAAATGGATAAAGGGCGGAAATTGATTTTTTGAATTTAAAATTTCCTGAAGTGAGAAAAAGGTGATTTTTAGAAATCACGTAGCCAAGTTGAAATTGACTGTTAGAAATTATCCATAAATTCAATGCAGCTGGATTAGTTGGAAGGAAGTGTGACACTTGGGTGCTACCAGAATAGTCAGAATTTTGGTACAGTTTGTGTTGCTTGGATGGCAATGACATGGATTGAGTCGGTTTACTCAGTGTTGGCATATTTCATGGATTGACATATTTCATGGATTGGCATATTTCATGGATTGGCATATTGGACAGGAATACTATAGGCCCTATATGATGTTTTAGGATAGTTATGGTAGGTAACTGTGCGGTACAGACTTAGCTTCCACAGTATACATGTGAACTGGTATGCGCCTTGTTGTATCTGGACACATGTTACCGAATCTTGGAGTTAGAGCTTGGCAATGACTGTAGGGGCGTGGCTTCTATGGAAATTGTTGGGAGAGGACTTCTTGGAACGGTGGCTGAGTCGATCTCTTCTGGTCCATAAGTGTAGGCCTGCGCGCCTGAGAGTGGCAGTGGCAGGGGTGACTCGCCGTGGCTAGCCAAGTGTGTAGGCCTGCGTGCCTGAGGGTGGCAGGGGTGTCTCACGTTGGTTAGAGATATATGTGACTGGTTCTGTCTATAGTCTCCAGAAGATTGATTGACGAGAGACGCTGCGGTGTCGGGTGCTAGGCGTTGTGATGCGTGCGCAGAGATGGGCGTGTCCCGCTGGCATGCTTTGCCTAGGCGCCATGCGTGCGCAGAGATGGGCGTGTCCCACTGGCATGCTACCTGGGAGCACAGAGGAGAGCTACTCTGGTGTGACTGGGGGTGACTGTGGTTGGTCAGAGTCTAGGACTGAGAGTGCCTTTCCACCCTACATTGTTATGCTGTATTTCTATACTCTTGCTATTATCCTTCTCTTGCATGAGAGTTTGTTTTACTAGCTGTCTTTCCTACTGGGCGTAGCTCATTCTTTTATTATCCATATTTTTCCAGTGGCTCGGCAGACTTGACGCCACCCAACTTTAGGTGGGATCGTGATCAGTAGGCTAGTGGAGGAGATCTGATCTGTGATTTTCTGAGACATTCTGGTTAGTTGATTGTTGCTATTGGATGTATTCAGTGAGACTGTTATTCTTATGTCTTGTATTATGTGAGGGTGATTCTGACTCATGTACTCGTATGGATGATGTGGTATTTTATGGACTATGATTTTTCATATGAGTTACATTTTTTATACACTATCTTATTTTCTATCTTGACGGTATGGTGTGTGGAGCGCCATTTCATATCGGTGGATGTTATATATTTTTTGTTGATGGTGAGGTCATTACATGACTATGGAACTTAACCTTGGGGGTTCAGACTCCTATTAGATCGGTTCTCCTACCGGTATGGATTAGGAGTATTGGGTCTAGTAGGAGTAACATTGCGCGAGTTCATCAGTTAATTCAGGAGTCATGAACCTGATTTGACGGTGTGCCCGGGAGATGGGATCCACATAGTTAAGGAAAGTAGGTGTGTAATGATGTGTTATATCCTATGTTTTTCGTAGGCTACTCAGGTTGGTATGGGATGATCTGAGCTGTCTATATGTAAAAAGAAAAAAATTCCTTTTAAAAAAAAAACTGGGGTGTAACAAGAGTGGTATCAGAGCCCTAGGTTAGGATAGTGGGGCTAGACATGTATAGAAGTTCAACCCAAGGTGGGGAGAACTGTTGGTCATTTTATTTTACTATGGTAGTCCGTATGCCAAATGCCAAATGACGACTCTAATGCCAGATTAGTTGCTTTTGACAGTATGGCTGGTACCAGGAGACTTTCCGTTAGTGGAGCAGCTAGAGGCAGACCTATATCTGCTACTCCTACCCCGGAGACGATCCCAGCATTGCCAGTTGAGCCAGCCGTGGATCGTTGGATCGATGCCTTTATGCGGTTGCGTTCGCGGAGTTTCAGTGGGTCGGCTGACCCCAGCGGTGGCAGATGACTGGATGGCTCATATGCTTGAGCTGTTTGATGCCTTGGGATGTCCACTTGGCAGGAGGGTAGTACTTGCTGCTCTAGTATTGGAGGGAGAGGCTGCTACCTGGTTGAGAGGCCAGCGGCGCACTGTGTTTGGGGAGGTCTAGAATAGCGAGATAGCTTGGGAGGACTTTGTTGAGGCATTCAGGGAGTGCTACATTCCGGCTTCTGCCATGTCTCAGTCCAGGAGGGACCTTATACACCTCAGGTAGGGCCAGATGTCAGTGAACGACTACTTATCGAGATTCACATATCTGGCGAGGTATGCCGCAGAGCTGGTACCATCTGAGGAGCGCAGATGTGAGATGTTCTTGGAGGGACTTCGTCCTATGCTGCAGCGTTAGTTGGTTGTGAGCCAGTTTGCTAGATTTCGTGACTTAGTGGAGGATGCGAGATCCGTTGAACTTATTGACATTCGGATGGAGGCCCGAGAGAGGCTCACAACAAGAGGAAGGAATTCAGAAATGCCCAACAGAACAAAAAGGACAAGAGACACAGAGGTCACCGTGGTACCCAGGAGGGCGTGGTCCAGCCACGGCCTATTTCCGAGAGGCCAGTGCAGTAGACAGGTACTCGGACTGGGGGGATTATTTGCTACCACTGTCAGCAGCCAGGACACAAAAGGTACGACTGCCCGATATGGAAGAAACAGAGGATCACAGGACCGGTTGGTTCATCTGGGGGACAACCCAGAGTATTTGCATTGACTCGGCAGCAGGCTTCAGAGTCACCAGAGGTGATCACAGGTATGCTTTATTTTGGTAACATACAGTGCGTGACTTTGTTTGATACTGGTGCATCTCATTCTTTTGTTGCCGAGAGGATCTGGAATCAGATATCAGGATCCAAGGGTTATTTAAAAGAACCCTTACTGGTTAGGCTTCCTGATAGGAAAGAGATTCCCACTGTTCAAAAGACTGATGGGTTTATTCTGATTAGTGGACACGAGTTCGTGACAGAGTTGATATGTGTGCCGCTAACAGAGTTCGACATCATTTTGGGGATGGATTGGTTATGCTACCATGCAGTGGTTCTGGATTGTTGTGAGAAGAAGGTTAGGATCAGGGTGCCTGGTTCGGAGGATGTGATATACTTTGGTCTGAACAGGCAGATTCCCCTGATCTCAGTTCTTCAGGCAAAGAGGTTAGTGAGTAAGGGTTGTACTGGTTGGTTGGCTTATGTGGCAGATAGTCAAGCCACCACTACCCCTATGTCAAATATTCCAGTGGTGAGAGACTTCCCTATGGTTTTTCCAGAGGAGTTGCCTGGACTTCCACCAACTAGGGAAGTGGAGTTTTCGATTGATTTGGAGGCAGGAGTAGCTCCTATTGCTAGAGCTCCCTGCAGGATGGCTCCAGTCGAGCTAGCAGAGTTGAAGACTCAGTTACAGGACTTATTAGACAAGGGACTCATACGCCCCAGTTGTTCACCTTGGGGTGCCCCTGTCTTATTCGTCAAGAAAAAGGATGGTAGTATGAGGCTGTGTGTGGATTATGGGGAATTGAATAAGGTTACGATTCGTAACCGATACCCTTTACCACGTATTGATGATTTACTAGATCAGCTGCAGGGGGCAACTGTGTTCTCCAGATCGACTTGCGTTCGGGTTATCACCAAATCCGGATTAGAGATTCTGATATACCCAAGACAGCCTTCCGTACTAGATATGGACATTATGAGTTCACAGTGTTACCTTTTGGATTGACTAATGCTCCAGCAGTGTTTATGAATCTGATGCATCAAGTTTTTCATGCCTTCTTGGACCAGTTTGTGATCATATTATAGATGATATATTGATTTATTCCAGAGATAGGGAGGCTCATACAGATCAGTTGAGGACAGTGCTCACAGTATTGTAGGAGAATGAGCTGTATGCAAAATTCTCCAAGTGTTCTTTTTGGCTAGACTCAGTAACATTCTTGGGACATATTGTTAGTACAGAAGGCGTGGCTGTTGATCCTAGCAAGATACGAGCTATTATTGATTGGAAACGACCATCTTCCGTCACTGAGATCCGGAGTTTCCTTGGTCTGGCAAGTTATTATAGGAAATTTGTTCCTCACTTTTCTAGACTGGCCGCTCCACTGACACAACTGACCCGGAAGGGAAAATCTTTTGAGTGGTCAGAGAGTTGTGAGAACAGTTTCCTAGAGCTAAAGCAGAGGCTTAGTACCGCTCCAGTATTGATTTTACCCACTCAAGGGAAGCCTTATCAGATGTACACTGATGCTTCACATATAGGCTTGGGAGCTGTACTGATGCAGGATGGCAGGGTTGTGGCGTATGCTTCGAGACAACTGAAGGATCATGAGAAGAATTATCCCACTCATGACTTGGAGTTAGCTGCTATCATATTTGCCTTAAAAATATAGAGGCATTATTTATATGGAGTGTCCGTAGATTGCTTCTCTGATCACAAGAGTCTCAAGTATCTATTCACTCAGAAGGAACTGAATTTAAGGCAAAGGAGATGGTTGGAATTGATAAAAGACTATGAGCTAGTGATAAATTACTGCGAGGGTAAGGCTAATCCTGTTGCTGATGCTTTGAGCAGGCACGCAGTTATGCATACTATGTTAGTCTGTGACTCTATACTAGACTTGGATTGGGATGTTGAAAGATGTCAGGAACAGTTGTCTGTTCAGAGACTGGGTCACAGACTCAGCTCGTTGACTATTCGGGCTGACTGGTTATCGGAGATGCGTGATCTTCAGCTTTGTGATGAAGAGCTGAAGGAGAAGTTTGAGTTGGCATCGCAGGGATTGGGAGGAGACTTTGCTCTCAGAAACGACATTTTGACTTTCAGGGGTCGCTGGTGTGTGCCATCACATCAGGAGTTCAGGGAGAGGATCCTTCGACAGGCTCATTATGGAACTTTGGCTATGCACCCTGGAGAAGTCAAGATGTACAGGAATTTGAGGAGTGTTTTCTGGTGGAGACGTTTGAGAGCAGGATGTTGCGGAAAAGTGGCCGGAACTTCTTACTGAATTTCGAGGGCGAAATTCCTGATAAGGTGGGGAGATTGTTATACTCGGTAAAATATTATATGTTTAATCTTCAATAATTCAATTGTGGCTTGGATGATTTCAGATCGACAGTAGGATGAGCCAGGAGCTCAATTGGAGGCTATTGGAATTTCTGAAATTTTCTGGGGATTTTTCGGAGCACCGAGATTTTTTTTAAAAAAAACCGGAATTTGGTTTTTACCGTGCGTGAACCGGACCGGAGCGGTTCAGCGAAGGCGGGGCGGTTCGCCGAGGTGCGTTTGCGCGTGCGTTTAGATAAGCCGCGGATAAGCGGATCGGACGGGCGAGATCAGCGGTGGAGATTAACCGGCTGATCGGGTGTTAAGCGGCATTTTTGGAAGGTCAACCGGCGCTTAATGGGTCTTAACGGGTCATTACCGGTTTAAGCCGGGTATTTAACCTAAACTGTTCGGCTGTTAGGGTTTCGAACCGCGGCTAGAGGCGAGGTGTTCGCGGCGAACGGCGGTAATTTCCGGCAGCCTTCCAAGGGGCTTTTGGTAACCGGAGGTTCGCGGGACAGAGGCGAGCATTTTGGTACCGGTTTCGTTCGGCGAGGAGCTGCGGTTGATCGCGTGCGAGCTTCACCGTCGCCGGCGAGCAAATGTAGGAAATTCAGATTAAATTAGTTATTTAGTAGAAATTAAAAGCATGGAATATTTTGCTTAATGAACACAAGCATGTGGATGAAAAATCGGATTTAATTGAATGCTAATCTGCGTCTTTTACAAATTTTGGATTTTCTGGAAAATTTCCCATTTCGCCGAAAAATTTAGTTAATGCTTAAGAACATGTTAGGGATTTGTATTGTCAGTGTTGTCATTGAATTAGTTAATTAATTGTTGGATTAATCTTAAATCTCACAATACGGTAATGGCGCACGGGCGAACTCCTTCGGCGGAAATTTTGAATGAACCTTAGAAATTAGTGGCATTATTGAAACATTAGGATAGTACGAACATCGGATTTTGTTTCTCCTTGTTCGCGTTCGCCAGAAATCGACGGAAGGATTGGATTGGTCGGCGATTGCGTCGATTAGGGTTCGCGGGCGTCGGACCGAGGAAGGAGAAGGGTTTAGATTAATTACGAATTTATTTAAGTAATTAATGGTATTTATATAATATTTATTAGTAATTATATTATTTAAGCATCGACCGATTAACGGATTATTAAGGAATTTGGTTCGGCGGTGTCGCGGTTCAGCGCGAGGTTTCCGAACCGGCAGCGAAAACCGGTTCAGCGGAATTCGGTGCGGACGAACGGCGCGGAGGAAAATTTAATTCGGAAATTACTCCGAATTTTCGGAAAAAGGTTATATGTGGAATTTAATTTTATTCGGAAATTTATTCCGAATTTCGGAAAATGGATAAAGGGCGGAAATTGATTTTTTGAATTTAAAATTTCCTGAAGTGAGAAAAAGGTGATTTTTAGAAATCACGTAGCCAAGTTGAAATTGACTGTTGGAAATTATCCATAAATTCAGTGCAGCTGGATTAGTTGGAAGGAAGTGTGACACTTGGGTGCTACCAGAATAGTCAGAATTTTGGTACAGTTTGTGTTGTTTGGATGGCAATGACATGGATTGAGTCAGTTTACTCAGTGTTGGCATATTTCATGGATTGGCATATTTCATGGATTGGCATATTGGACAGGAATACTATAGGCCCTATATGATGTTTTAGGGTAGTTATGGTAGGTAACTGTGCGGTACAGACTTAGCTTCCACAGTATACATGTGGACTGGTATGCGCCTTATTGTATCTGGACACATGTTGCCGAATCTTGGAGTTAGAGCTTGGCAATGACTGTAGGGGCGTGGCTTCTATGGAAATTGTTGGGAGAGGACTTCTTGGAACGGTGGCTGAGTCGATCTCTTCTGGTCCATGAGTGTAGGCCTGCGCGCCTGAGAGTGGCAGTGGCAGGGGTGACTCGCCGTGGCTAGCCAAGTGTGTAGGCCTGTGTGCCTGAGGGTGGCAGGGGTGTCTCACGTTGGCTAGAGATCTATGTGACTGGTTCTGTCTATAGTCTCCAGAAGATTGATTGACGAGAGACGCTGCGGTGTCGGGTGCTAGGCGTTGTGATGCGTGCGCAGAGATGGGCGTGTCCCGCTGGCATGCTTTGCCTAGGCGCCATGCGTGCACAGAGATGGGCGTGTCCCGCTGGCATGCTACCTGGGAGCACAGAGGAGAGCTACTCTGGTGTGACTGGGGGTGACTGTGGTTGGTCAGAGTCTGGGACTGAGAGTGCCTTTCCACCCTACATTGTTATGCTGTATTTCTATACTCTTGCTATTATCCTTCTCTTGCATGAGAGTTTTTTTATTAGCTGTCTTTCCTACTGGGTGTAGCTCATTCTTTTTTATCCATATTTTTCCAGTGGCTCGGCAGACTTGACGCCACCCAGCTTTAGGTGGGATCGTGATCAGTAGGCTAGTGGAGGAGATCTGATATGTGATTTTCTGAGACATTCTGGTTAGTTGATTGTTGCTGTTGGATGTATTCAGTGAGACTATTATTCTTATGTCTTGTATTATGTGAGGGTGATTCTGACTCATGTACTCGTTTGGATGATGTGGTATTTTATGGACTGTGATTTTTCATATGAGTTACATTTTTTATACACTATCTTATTTTCTATCTTGACGGTATGGTGTGTGGAGCGTCATTTCATATCGGTGGATGTTATATATTTTTTGTTGATGGTGAGGTCATTACATGACTATGGAACTTAACCTTGGGGGTTCAGACTCCTATTAGATCGGTTCTCCTACCGGTATGGATTAGGAGTATTGGGTCTAGTAGGAGTAACATTACGCGAGTTCATCAGTTAATTCAGGAGTCATGAACCTGATTTGACGGTGTGCCCGGGAGATGGGATCCACATAGTTAAGGAAAGTAGGTGTGTAATGATGTGTTATATCCTATGTTTTTCGTAGGCTACTCAGGTTGGTATGGGACGATCTGAGCTGTCTATATGTAAAAAGAAAAAAATTCATTTTAAAAAAAAAACTGGGGTGTAACAAATAATGACATGGCTTAATAGCAACACTTGTTGTTTAACAGGTGATGCATGACAAACAAAGGGAGAGAAAAATGACTAAAATGAAAAGCATTCCATACATCATAATGCTTGATTTAATAATTATAAATATTGCATACATTGAGAGAGACCTTGAGTGTAGGGGATTGTTTATATCTTTACAAGTTTTAATATCATTTTCATTTCAATCTTTAGTTAATGGTCTATCATCATAAAAAAGGAGAGATAGTTGAACATTGATTTGTACCACTAGTTTGATGATAGAAAAATTATTATATTATTTTATTTAATATTATTTTTTAAATATTATAAATTATGCATCCTAAAATCTAACAAGTTAATTTATTGAAGTGTTTGATCAATTATTTTAAGAGAAAATCCACAAATGAAAACAAGTCGAGAAGTGTTGATGACATTACTCAAAGTTAACCCAAATTTCAAATCTTGAAGGCATTGGCCCTAGCTCTGAGTGGAGTGGCTACCCATCTAGATTACTCTTTACATAATTTTTTGGGTTAGAATTATTAAATCTAACACTTAATATGCATATAGCACATAGGCTTACATGTATTCTACATAAGTGTGATTTAATTGTTAATCTCTCTTCTTATGAGTTAAATAGTAAATAATTTTATAACTATGAAAATATAATATCTAAAGAATCAAATCATTCTTAGGTTTTATGATGAACTAAATGGGCATTAAAATCATGTTAACATAAACTTTGTACTCAACATACCTATATATTCTACAATACGATACTCTTCATTGTACTTTTACCTTTCGGCTTCTTGTTTTGTGTTGTAAGATAAAATAGTTAGGATTGCATATCATACAATTATAATATCTTCATCATATAGCTACAATCATCTAGTAATCTCATGTTGACTTAGTTGTACCATATTAATCCTTTTATCAATTATATATGAAACCCAGGAGTGTTACATCTATTTAACATCTTTAGGCATTATAAAATACAAAATAGTGTTTCGTACTTATATAATCAATTTCTCTTCATAAAATAGTTATAAATACTTAGTATAAAAATATTAAAATGAAGCCATACAAATATAATTGTGTATAACATATGAGCACTATCATCCTGTATAATTATAATGTGTTAACTATATTTTCTCAGTACTAATAAATAGTTTGTATCATACATATATAAGAAAATTCGTAGTTACTCCCAAGTAAATATTTTCTATAGATTACATAGAAAACATTGTAACAAAATTACATCAAACATGTATAATTTTCATGATTGTCTTGTATGATGTTTATATAACCTATAAATATGTGAGTGAAGTAAAATTATATAATATAATATACTCTATCATACTTATGTTATACATTTTATGCAAGTAAAACTAACAAATTAGATATGCATTTCTTTGAGGTAATCAATTATATATGTTTATCACCTTAAGATCCACTAATCATACTTGTGTGGATGGTCATCAAAACCTATAATGCCTAGTTTGATCGCTCAAGGATGTCTTTTTAGTCTTTGTAATTTATTTAATCAATCATATACTTTTAACATATATGAATAAGAGTGTACTTGAGATAGAAAGAACTGATAAACCAACTTACAAATTATTTAGAAGTGGAAGTAAATATAGAACTATTGATTCCACTTTAAATTATTACGAATTCCTTCATCTTTTTTTATATTTAAAACTTTATTTGCATCATCCATTCTATGGTTGCATCAAAGCTTCTTGTATTTCTTAAAAAAAATCCTTCCATATCATTTTGTCATTATATCATATTATTGTCTCATGTGAATGGTAAATGTTTTTATATGCTTTGGTTTGTTCACGTGTTAAAAGTTTTGTAAAGATGTTGTGTACTCTTTTGAGTAAGGTTGTCACCTTTTTGGCTATGATAAAAAGGGGCAATATTTGTTTTGATTGACCCCTATCTAGTTGTGACAAAAAAAAGGAGTGGTTGTTATTTAGGTTAGCCTATCTAGTTGTAGCAAAAAATAAGTAGATTTTATACAAGCCAAGATTTTAGGTTAAGCATGTATGTAAATCTAGGTTTGGGTCAAACTATCTAAAATATTATTATGTTCTTTATCTTTCTTGAACTCTCACACTAACTAAAATTAAAAAAATGTTTAAGACTTGTTTTATTTTTATTACTATTTTAACTTATGTTTGGAATTAGCTAGAGTTTTTTATTTATATAATTAGCCTTCTTTTATAAGCATCACTCTCTTACATTTTCAATAATTGTTTTATGGTCTAATATTTCAGAATATGATGAGACACAATATAAGATTTTAAGGGAGTAGTGAAGGAGATAATATTGCTATTATGATTAGAAGTCTTACTTTGTTTAATATCACATTGTGAAAGTTGATACAATAGTTGAACTTAATATGTAACAATGGATTGTAGTAGATTTACTTTCTATTATAATAGAATTTTATGATTCATATCATTTGCAGAGAATGTGATAGCATTTTAAGTTTTTATATATGATTTTGGTTTTAAAAGTGTGATCAGATAACTTTATTTTTGCTATAAAAATTGATTTAAAAAATAAATTTGTAGAAGAAGAAGAAACATTTTGATACCTCTTGAAATAGTGGGTTGGTCATCTTAATAGCGTTATTAGAGTAGTTGAAGTACTAAGATAAAAAACCACTATTTATGATGTAAAACTTAGAAAAAACTAAATATAAGAAGAAATACTATATTGAAAAAGTCTAAGGGTGACATTTTAGGGATGGAAAAGCTTAAATGTGCAAATTATATGAATTGGATAAGCTATGGTGTTGAGCATGAGTAGATATTGTAATGAGAAAAAAAGATATATTACATCTTTGCTTTTTTATACAATAAATTTTATCTTGAATGTGCATTGCAAGAAATATATGTAAAATTCAGAAGTAGAGCACTAAAGAAAAGCCTAACTAACATATGATATATTAAGAACATGCAATAAATTAGGTACAAATAAAACAAATGTTGAATTAATATAGATAATTAAGTATCCTATGGTAACAAGGTTGTACAATATGTTAACATTTATGTATGGTATATCTAGTTTCCTATATAGTACATCAAAAAGAAAAAAAGTAAGCAAAAGTGAGATATACCAAGAGAAACATATGATACATTAATAACACTACACAATATGTTAATTTTGTCACAAAAGATACTTTAGTTAAGGGTAAAATAGAGAATAAAGTGTGATACATTTAAATTCATGCTTAGTATGTTAGGGTTATGTGAATAGTCCAAAACATCAATAGTTTAGATGATTTGTTAGGCCATATGTAAAGTAGAGACTAAATGTATGATACATTAGACTAAATAAATGATACAATGTGAGGTGTTGAGGATTTTCATGTAAAGGAGTGTTATAAGAGATAACTTACAATACATATGAGATGATATTATACTTTGATTGGTGGATTGACCTTCAATAGATGGTTTGAAAGGACTAAAGCATAACATGCACTACATAAGAGGAACACGTATCTCATACTTAAAAAAAGAAAATTTGGAATTGATTCATATAATATGTGAATATGTTTATAAAAATTCAAAGCATAGTTATGTATGATTTAAAAAGGAAGGATGCATTAGCAAATTTGCACTATATTACATAACCATGCTTAAATGAAATGTAAACTACATTATAATGGAGCATAATAATATTAAGATATAAAAACAAGTGTGAAGAAGAAATAAACAATTCAAACAATTAAAGAACTAT
This sequence comes from Vanilla planifolia, assembly GCA_023846275.1. NCBI lineage: Eukaryota > Viridiplantae > Streptophyta > Magnoliopsida > Asparagales > Orchidaceae > Vanilla > Vanilla planifolia. Next base: position 5,392,904 of record CM043877.1, read on the forward strand.
GACAACTCAAGTAGACAAAGATAGTAATAAAAGAGAACGTACTCAAGAATGTAGTCCCAGATGGAAGTATTGCTAAATGAACAAGAAAAAAGTTTAGTAACTATCCAAGCAAATAGGTTGATTAAACAATTCTTGAGATTACAAATACATTTGGGAAATATAATATATTCATTTCAAATAAAGTAATGTTAGAGAAAATTTAAGTGTTATTTGTGATATGTGATGACCATAAAAGAGTGGTTTTTACACCATATAGGTTAGCTAACTTAGATATGACTTTTACAAACTCTAGGCTAACCCAAGGGATGTCTTTTTTCTTTTAGTTTAGTTATTTAAATGCCTTTAAATTCATCACTTTAAGTGTTTGTTATGCTAAGGCTAGAATTAATGAGTACATTGATTAGGATAATTCAATTTTAAACCATGGTATTATGATTGGGATGGTTTAGATGAGTGGCTAGGATGAGCCTTGCACTTCTTTTTTTCCCAATCATGTGATAAGCTTTTCTGTTATGTGATCTCCCTTTAGATACCTAGAAGATAGGATGCATGTTTAAAATTCAAAATTTTCCCTTATACACTTAGATTTTAGGATAATGCAACCCAAACCTTAGCCATAATACCCTTGAGGCACCTTAAAGTTAAAAGCCTTGATTGAGCTGGCCATGTAAGATTTAAGGGATAGTACTTTTAAGGTTTTGTGTGGGAAGCAAGAGAGGGAAAATTATGATAAGAAAGTAGGAACCTAGCTATGAAAAATCAAGAAGGAAGAAGAATAAAATATGAACTTGAAGTAAAGAAAGAGATGCATCCATTAGTGAACTCCATTGCATGATTCAAGGTAAGATAATCCTTATGATTATATAATTAAACTAGATATTTATCTAGGGTTAAAACTAAGTACTTTGATAATATATGCATAATCTCATTCTAGGTTTTCTTAGAAGATTGTTGTTAACATTTTTCACATGAAAAATCTAGATCAAATAATGAATGATTCTTGTGGCCATGATTAAATCCATGATAATATAATTTCTTAGTTTTTATTAAGATGATCATTACAATCATATTTCACATGAAAAATTGAAATCTATTAATTGATGTTATGAAATTGTGGTTGCCATGATCAAATTCATATCTTGATATGATAATTACTAGCATGTTAATGCCACAATAACTACTAAATATATACTATAAGATGTCATCTTGCAATCTTGTAATATCTCCCAAAATAGTCAATTAGAGATGATGTGTTCTTGCAACCAAGAGAGGTTGATGGTCTTAGGTAAGCCTTAAGGAAGTGTGATAAGGCTTAACCAAGGGAATGTGAAACTTGAGAAGACTCTTTAAGGACCTTAGATCAATTTATGGCATATGGAGCTTTAGAGGTTTTTCGTGAGATGCTTGAGGGTCTAAGTTTTAACCTTAGAAGAAAGCTAGTGTTAGCAGAGGGTCTTAAGTAGGCTTAGCAAAAGGTTAGGTATTTCAACCATGGTCAAATATTTGATTATGGTGGTTAGATCTACTTAGAAAATAAAATTAGGGTTGGATAGAGAGGCTTGATTACTCTTAGATTTAGCTTTAGGGATAGACTGAGGCTATTTGGTAACCTTGAAGGGTTTAACAGCTTAGGTTAGCTTTGTGGGTGTAGGAGAGCCATTGATGAAATTTATATAAACTCAAACTTTGAGTGGAATGGATTTGAATGGAATCTCATTAGGGGAATTTAGGCTCATATTATAGCTTGAGAAAGAGCAAAGTTTATGTTTGGTGTTTAGGGTATTAAGCTTTGAGCAAAAGCCTAGAAGAAAGCTCATATAAATAAAAAAAATGTAATCAAGAGCCCAAATGCTAGCTAAGGTTAAGAGATAATCTTAAATGAGAAAACATAGTAGATATAAGAGAAGGTATTTAGGTTTTAAAAGAAATCTTATAATACCTTGATAGGTAATTAAGGTTTAAAAGAAATATAAAGATGCCATTGATAGATAATTTAGATTTAAAAGAAATTCTAAGATATCTTAGATAAGTGATTAGGATTTAAAGAGAGAATCTTAAGATACAAAGATAGGTAGTTAAGGTTTTAAAGAGAATCCTGAGATATCTCAGATAATTTGGTTAGAGTTTTATGAAAACCAAAAGATACTTCAAATAAGTTTATAAGCAAAGCTAAACTTAGGTCATATCCCAGATAGGTTGATCTAGACTTAAGCTCAATATAGGATTTTGTTATACAAATCATATAATATTTAATATAAGGCATGACCTACGTTTGGTTTAGTCCTAGTGAAAAATAAGTACCTAGAGTGGTACCCAAAGGATTTAGATAGGTTGACACACTTTGTAATAATCTTATAACATTGGTATAAAGGATCTAGATAATTAATCTTAATAAGCTTTATACACGACTCCTGGGGTTAGTGAGAATAGGATTGCAATGCAACAAACCAAGATTTTGGAATCCCATTGCATAAGGAGGTTGATTACTTATTAAAAGGCACATGCTTATTTAGGACTCCTATGCAATCATGGAGGTACCATTTTAATTGATTGAGCTCCATGTTTTGTGGAATGTCAAATTACATTGTTATACTTCTATGTATGGTTAAGTGTAGGTTACTTATGGATGGCTCTTGTAAGATAAGATGTACCAAATTATGTGGTTTAACTCCCCAGATTATAGAGCGAGAGATTGTGTGATTAGCTTTTCTAAATTAAAGAGTACCAAATTTTAGGATAAGACTCTCATAGGCATGAAGAGAGTGCTAAACTAGTTGTTTGTCATTAATTACCCAAGATTGATTACATCATGGGATCATGAGACTTTAGGAACATAAAGAAGTCTCAATAGTTATTTGATCAGTTAAGATTTTCATAATTATGCTAGAAGGCAAGGGAAGTGCAGCCTTATTATAACAGTATCTCAGGTTATGTATTAATTAATCTTGCTAAGTCAATGGCCTTTGCATGATATTTTGATTTACTTATACATGTTAGTTACATTTTACTTTTGTTAGTTAATGTGTGTGTGTGTGTGTGTGTGTGTGTGTGTGTCTGTGTGATCATACTTATTTTTATAATATATCTTGAGAATTTCTTATTGAGCTTCTCAACTCATCCCTTCATTACATGCAAGTCTAGAGAGTTAGGTACTTGTAAGTAGAGTTAAAATGGAGGTGGAAGAGTAGTGTATAGTAGTAATTTGGAATTAAGAATTCTAATTTATGATGTTTTGGTTCAGGTTGACATGCCTTTATTTATAATAGAGATATTTATATTTGCTAGTTATCATGATTGTCTTAGAATCTTAACAACCTTAAAAAGCTCAAACTTTAATTTTTGTAATAAATTAGATATCAACATAAGTACTTTAAAATTTCTTAATCAACATGATTATAAGGCATCATACTCATTTATTTTTATAACATTAGTTAAGAACATGATGATTTATATAAAAATTAAAATCCATTGTACTAATCACTTTTGCCAACTAGAAAAGAAATATTTTTGGATAAGCCAATCCATAAAAATCTTGAAATAAATAAAAAAACTATTTAACTCTAAGTTGATATTAATTGACATAACAAAATTTGGTAATGTATTCAAAATAGACTAGTTAGTAACACCTAAAGTCACTATTGATTGCTAAAAAAAGAAGGTAAATATTTGTAAGGAAGATGGAATGAAAGTAGCCTACTTCAACAAAAGAAGGTACCACTTAACAATAAAAGGTAGAAAAGCTATTAAAAAAAAGGATGTTAATGCTACTTAATTTTCATGCAAGGTGCCAAAAAAGATTCATAGTGATAAGATGTGCTAGTGATAAGCAAATGATTATAAGTATTTTTGAAAGACTCATTAGGGTTATCACTTGATAGGAAAATAAAATTTTTTATTAACTTAGTATTTAGAAAAAAATCAATTTCTAAAGCATCAATAAGATGGCACCTATAGAGTTACATGAGATGAAAAGTAAATTATAAGAACTTCTAAACAAAGGGTTTATCAAAATGAATGTTTCATCTTGAGGAGCATTGCTATTCCTTATTAAAACAAAGTTGAGAGTCTATGCACGTATATAAACTATAGAGAGTTAAATTTGATCGTGATAAAGAGCAAGTATCATTTACCCAAGATAAGCAAACTATTGTATCAGCTTTAAGGAGTTAAATTATTCTCTAAAATTGACTTCTTGAGATCAAGATATTTCAAATTAAAGATACAAAGGAAAGATGTATCAAAGATGACATCTTAGACCATATATGGTTAATAAAATTTTTTTTATATTGCCTTTTGGAATAATGAATGTACCAATTGTATTTTTGGATTTAATGAATCAAGTATTTAAGCAATGTTTGAATAACTTTATGAGTGTTTTTATTAATAATATTTTAATAAATCATTGAAGTGAATATGAAAATACATTATATCTAGATGTGGTACTATAGAAATAAAAGGAGCATCAATTGTATGCCAATTTTTCAAGTTTTTCTTTTAGCTATAGTATTTCCTTTTTAGAACATTCCATCAATGCCAAGGGTGTATTAATAGATATTCAGAAGTGATAATAATAACTGATTGACACAGGTGCACAAATGTCACACAAATTAATAGTTTCTTAAAGGTTTGTTAATCATTATAGAAAGTTCATCAAAGGTTTCTCTCAAATTATCATCCCTTTAACAAGACTTACACAAAAGATAATTCCAATTAACTAGGATCAAAAGTGAAAAGAAAATTTTCAAACATTGAAGAAGAAATTATCAATCACCCTAGTATTAGCCTTACCAAATAATAAAAACATGTAGCCTATTATGATGCTTCATTATATGAATTAGAGCTATATTAAAGAAAAATGAGAATATTATAGAATATACTTCTAGAGATCTTTGACCACACAAGAAGAATTATCTTATACATGATTTGTAATTAATGGTTATCATTTTGCCTTATATATTTAGGGCATTACCTATTTGATGTGAAGACTAAGATTTAATTTGATCATCAGAGTCTAAAATGAATATTCATACAAAAATAACTTAAATTGAGGGCAACGATGTTGACTAGGATTAATCAAGGAAAAACTAACATGATGGAAAATACATTAAGCCAAAGAGTTAGCTTGAGTATCTTGAAAATCAAATATGAACTGAGATGAACAAATTATAATTAATGTGATGTATGATTTTAATAAGAGAAACTTTAATCAAGTTGTTATCTTAATTACAGAGAAAAGGTAGGAGGAACTTTAGTAACTAGATCTCAATCAAGATTTTATATTAATAGTATTAGAAAACGAGGCGAGAGACTCCAATAGTTGAATCTTAATTTTCTTTGATAACTAAATTTATGAAAGATGAGGTTAGGAATGAACCATATAATAGGATTTAATGTGAAAAATAGAGATAACAAAGATGATGGAGGTAATTCTAAATTGTAGCATAGATATCTTTAAATTACAACTTGAAGGAACCAAGATTATAAATTAGGAATGTACATACATGCATGATAAAAAAAATCTTAGTTTAAAATAAAAAATAATGCAAAGCAAATAATTTTTAATCTTTTTCATTCCATAAAGTATACTTATAGAAGTACAAAGCAAAAATTGGACAAAAAATATGATAAAAATCCCCTTGTTAATAAAAAATATAAAAATAATTAAACAAATAGAACAAGATAAAATGCCATGAGAGACTTATCAAAGTGACCCTTTATAACCTATATAAAACTAAAAATATAATAAAATGATTAAAAAAATTCACTAAATCAACTCAATCATCACCTTATGTAATGTATCTTGCTTCAATCCACCCTAATAAGAAAAACTCTATCCCATAGAGTTTTGTTTCAAGTAGATATTTGTATAGCTCAACATCAACATATACAAATCCTTCTTAGAAATCAAGACATTGGATGTCTTGACTATATGAAAGGTTAAGCAATTTTGTTATGTATATTCTTTGTTTTGCATATATTTAGCAATTATCATCTAAACGCTTAAAATATCTAGTTGAGTAGATTTTTTCTTCTTCAAGACTATAAATAAAACTATTGGCCATGGGATTCACTATGATTGTAGCATAGCAACTTTCAAGTTATGCTAATCGTCATAGCATAAATGACATTTATCAATCGATAATTATTGTTAGTAAATACTGACAAAGTAATGATAACACTCTATGATTCAAAATAATAGTCTTAATTAAAACTTTTTAGCAAATAATAATTAACCAAATTAATTCCTCACAAGCTCTTTTCTTATTATTTTCAATTCTACACCCTTCTTATGACCAATCAACCTTTATCATTGACCACGTGCCTTGCACCTCATAATCACAATCAAACATTCTTTAAAACCTCAAGGACACCAATCTAATGTGCCTCTTTACAACTTATTCTTATTGTACCTTTAGTCATTTAATGATAACAAAATTAGTATGTTAGTTTTACTATTTTTTCTTGAGTATTTTTTAATCATGCATCTTATGACCAAATAAGTTAATTATGTGAAGAGTTTGATTAATTGACATAAGTAGTAAGATAAAGATTTTTGTGTACTAAAATAATTGATACTAAGAGAAATATATATTTTAATAATACTTAAAAAGTTTTTTGTTGAGCCATCTTTATTAGTAATTGAATACTAAAACTTGTAATAATTTTCTTAAGGTATTAGTATTCAGTAAGAATTAAGTGAGAGTATTCAAATATTTTTTTAAAAATAATTTTCTACTCACATTATTTTTTTAAGTATTGCATCTCATTTAGATTTTTAATCCATATTCTCCACTTTAAAATGTTGCAAACATTATAGGCTATATTAGTTGTTAATATATAATCAACTTAAAAGTAGAAAAATGATTGAATTAAGAGAGTAATACATTAATGCTAATCGTACTTGTATAATTCAACTATCATGCAATATGATCACTTTTTTCATCGGATTGGACAAAGTGTAAGTCAAGGGTAACCTTGAGCTAAATGCATTAGTTATATTATTTTTATATGTATAATACCCTTATCATACAAGTGCATTAATGGTTTACTTGATAAGTGATTATTGAGGTTTAGAGTGATTAGGCATGTTATATGATGATAATATCATTTATGCTTATATGATCCATTCTTTTGGAGAATTAGATATGTGATTAAACTTAGTAATATTAAGTATGAAAAGTTCGATATATTGTAATATAAGTACTATCTAGTTATCATATATGTATGATCAATTTCTCAATATATTAGTTAGAAGGATTTAAGCTATAAGAAAGCTAAAATATATCCCAATATGATATTACTTTTGTAATAGTATGATACTAATATACTAAAGGGATATAGCTTAGGACTTGGTCATTAGATGAACAAATTTGTATCTTATTAGTATAATCTACTTATCATATAAATATGATAATTTATGATTAAATAAGTGAGCTTGTTGTAATGCTCATCAAAGTGTATGATCCTACATCATACATTCTACAACAAATTATCGAGAGCTAATAAATTAAACTAAAGAGTTTTTGTGTTATTCGTATAAGTATAATGTTCTCATCATATCAGTACAACTGATTATGTGAAAAAAAATAAAGTAATCAAGTAGATCTATTAAGTTGGATGATACAATTAATATTACATCATACTTAAATGAGTTATTAGATTTAGTAGTATTAGTTCAGATTTGTAAGTAATAATTAGCTTGATTAGTTTTTCATGAAAATTGATATAATAATTGGATAATAGTTTAGAGTTGTTTGAGATGATTCTTTTACCTATATAAAGGTATCTAAACATAATAGAAGAGGATAATTGATACAAGACAACTTAGACTTTTGTTAAGGTTTAATTTAAAACTTACAACATAAAAGATACTTAATAAATTAATAAAAAAAATATAAAAATATATTATACATTAATTAAGATCAAGTAGTGTATATGATATTTTAGAATTATTCAAAGATTAGTATCTTAAGTTGTAGTGTAAATTATTTAATAGACTAGGTGGTAAAACTTTAAGTGTTAAGTATAAAATCTTATTCAATAGTTTTATCATATCTCAAGCATTCATGTTAAAAATATTTCATATAGAGTTTGCCTTGAATTTTTTATTTTATATGTATAAAATAAAAAAATTAAAGGCAAACTCTATATAACATATTTTAATAGAAGAAGAAGCAACTCTAACTTTAAATTACTTCTTAAAAAATAAAAGTTATAAAAATATTCACCTTATGGTTATGGTGACTTGTAGTTTCCTTTAGTGTTGTTATATGGAAACTAAAGATGAAAAAGGGCAATAAGGTACATATTTGGATTAGTAAGAAAGTTTGGATAAAGGGGCAATAAGGTGATCAATTAGGTTTTAAAACCTTGTTAAAAAGGGTAGTGATTTGATGAAAGAGTAAAAGAGTGGATGAACACTTGAGGGTATCAAGGAAAAGGTATTATGGGAAAAGAGAATTTGGCTAGTTGTTAGCACTCCTCATGAAAAGTCTCTCACCTTTGATAATTATCTTTCACAAAAGAATAGGAAGTTAGAATTTCTCCAACTAGTGTTGCTCACACAATCTTTGCTCACAAAGGTTGAGGTATATAAACAAGAAAAATTTCATTCAAGAATATCATTATAATAAAGGAAGCTCTTTTTTATATATGAAAGACAGTTCAATAATTATGCATAGGAAAAAAATTAAAAGTACCTTGAAACATAACATAAAAATAGGAAAAGAAAATTAAATGCAATTTGGACATAGTAGAAGCATTGGAAAAAAAAGAATTAAATATACCTTGGAATGTAACATAAGCATGGGAAACATGAGATGTCAACATAAAAAAAGATTTTTTTTAGAGTTAAATCACTTGAGGATCAAGAAGAGAACTTTAAAATTTTAAAGACATTAACTCTAAATGAGTCAACCACATTAATTACAAAAATATAAATATGTATGAAAAAATTACCAAATTTGGCAAGAAAAGTTGAAACCAAGTTATGTTGATCCCTTTCAAATCATTGAAAGGATCATTGATGTCACCTATAAAATTTATTTATCATGTCTTTAATTAGAAAGGATAATGTATTCTATATCTCTTCATTAAGAAACTATTTGACAGATTCTATCTATATAGTAATATTATGAGATACAACAATATTAAAGTTATTAGGAGAAACTAATTAAAATTTTAGGAAATTAAAGAATAAGTTAACTCCTATGATAAAGGTATTATGGTATATATAATCAAAGAGAAGTCATCTAGGAAGTATAGGAAGAAATGCAAAAGGAATATGCCTACTTTGTTTGAATTTTAAGGACAAAATTATATTAAAGAAAAAGGAATTTTTAACATCTCAAAACGTATAGGAAATAATTTAATTAAATAATTATTTTTTGAGAATTATACTTTATCATATTTAACAAATTTTAGAAGTAAAAAACCCAAAAAAGGGGAGAGGAAAAATGAAAACATCCTTTATGATATACAAAATTATCAAGTTAAAATTATATCTAATGTCATTCAATTTTTATGAATTATTCAAATTAAAAAATTACTAAAAATTATAAAAAACAAATTCTACTAGTCCTAAAATAAGAAAATTCAAATAGTAAAGTACTAATTATTATGAATCTAATGATTTAAATTTTATGAAAATCAATTATAAATCGATCATAAAATGAATGGTGAATGTTAGAGGAAAAATATTTTTAAATTAATTTATGTGATTTATAGGAAATTAAAATTTGTTAAAATACAAAATAAGGTCATAAAAATAAAAAAATATATTATGACAAAAAATATATTTTATTAAGAGTCCAATAATACTTATATAGAAATTAGACTAAAATGAGACATTGAGCTCACAGTTTTTTTGAAGAAAAATTATTAAAAATAGAAAATGATATCAACAAAGATTATGACAAATTTTAATCTAATAAAATTTGAAGATTAGATTATTTTAAAACATTTCATAGATTTTTTAAAGATGATTGGAACAAAAAATTAAAAAAAATCATTAGAGTTAAGGTTTTTATTATAGCATAAAACTATTTTTTCTTAAGACTAAATAATGTTGTAAGAATTGGTTGGAATGGAGGATTAAATAACAAATCTTAAAAATTTAAACATGAAATTCAAAAGTTTAAAAGAATAGGAAATTGTTAGAATTTTTTTATTGAATGGATTGAGCAGTTTCAAAAAGAAAAATAAATACTTGAGAAATTATTAAAAAATGGTAAAATTGTGGCTGCTTAATGGTTGGTTGTTGGAAGAAAAATTGGATGCAAACCATGAGGAGTTGATGAAAGATCTTACTTATGTCATGAAAGAAGAGAATTTGGAAAATTCTCTATAGCAGTAGAGCTAAGTTAACAAGTGAAAGAAAAAGAAGATGAATCCAAGAAGAGCAATGTAAATAAAAAATAATTCTAAAGTGTGTATACTATAAATAGGAAAAAAAAGGAAGGTTATCTATCTATTTAACACATCTGATTGATGAATGTAGGATTTTTAATAAAAAAATTCTTATTTTAGAAAACTAAATTCTTATAGTTTGTTTATTTTTTTATTGATACTTGATGTCATGAATGCTTGTTTTTAAGCATCAATAAAAAAAATTTGCAATATTTTATTAAACTTTTTTAATTATCTGTAAATTTGATTTATATGTCAAATCATAATTATCTTATTAAATATTTTTCTATACATAATTTGATGTATTTTTTTTTAATTTGTTACATTTGTGATCATCAAAAGGGGTAGAGCTATTAGATTGTTTTAGAAAATAAAAAGAGAAAAAAAATTTAATAAAATAGATTTTGAATAAAATATTAAGTTTTATATTGAAACATAATTTAAAAAAATTAGGTTAAATCGTCTTAAAGAATAGACAAAGATTATGTAAATTTAAAAGATGTCATTCTTATTTGATAGAATCTCAATATACTCTAAAACAAAGTATTTCAAAGAAGAGACAATTAGTCTAATCATATAAACTCATGGGAGTTATCCTATTGCACGGAGCCCCAATATAGCCTTGCCTTGATAAGACAACTAACCAATAGAATTTCATATAAATGATGAAAATCTAAAAATTAATTTCAAAGAAAAATGATTCTATAAATTGAATTGCTATGTGTTATCTTTTATATCATAAGAATTGTTAATGTTAAACTTCATTTTATAGTTGCTATGTGCTACCTTTTATATCATAATACTTAGTCTTTATATTAATATAAATCGTATAGATCTTAGTATGTAACATGACCTAACTTGAATTTGAATAAGTTGGTTTAGTCTATTTTGGTTTAAATATTTCATTCATATCAAAGCACTTAACAAGGATTAAAGAAATGAAGAGTAAATAAAATGACTTATGCTATATGACACATTGCAATTGTCATCCATTTCTTTTCTATACACCTTAACTCAATCAATTTGCCATATCAGTGAGCCATGAAATGCCCAAACCTTGGCTCGCATGCATCAGATTCAAGAGCATTGCTTGATCAAATTGGAATCATCAATGATGAAGTTTAGGATTAGGGTCAATTGTGACACTATTGGATGACAAATGTGTTCAGGCAAAACAACCAATATCTTTGTGAAATTCATTTAAAGCAATCATATAGTATATAGTTTTTTTTTTAACTTTAATTGTGTTAAACATTGAATTTAGTTTGCAACTTTTTTTTTTTTGCTTTGAGGGTTCAAAGTTATTACGAAAAACAACTTAAAAATACGTTCACATACAAAAATGCTATTTCAAGTCTATAAAAATTTCATTTGACATGACTTATTTGACAAGATAGAGAACAGCTGGGTTTTGTACTATTTTTAATTGATAAAATTGGAGTTCGGTGACATGTTCCCTAATGAACCCTGGGAAGGCAGTGATCCATTGACGAGTCAAAAGGATCCATTTCGTTTGGCAATTAAATTGTATCAATCCGTGTGTGAAAGCATGCATGGAATCCTCTTAGGGTTAGCTTTCTAGGGTTTCCTCACATAGAGCTTCCTCATGCTCCTTTCTTCTCGAACGAGTAAATTATTTTAGTTGGGACGGATGAGGCTTTTTGCTAAAGCACTCGTGCAGCCATCTTCTTCCCATTCCAATATTCTCGTTTGGCCAACAGCAGATGGCCCAGTCTCTGCTTCTGCATGGGGCTAACGTGAACCACTCGTTTTCTAGGGTTCACACAACTATATGCATGCACTAATATCTTGTGATCAAAAGCCACAGCTCTCTCTCTCTCTCTCTCTCTCTCTCCCTCTCTCTCTCTCTCTCTCTCTCTCTCTCTCTATATATATATATATATATATATATATATATATATATACCAACTTAAACGTGCTTTTTGAAAGTGCTTTTGAGTGTGCTTTTTGTCTGAAGCCCTAATTCAAGTTCGTCGGGGTTTGATTAGAGCCAACTAATAATAAAATAGAACATTTACATATTAGCATAGTGGAAGAAACAAAAGTAAGTTGGTTTCTAAATCCATGAATATAAGACAAGATTAAATACAATAAGTACATGTACATGTTAATCGTGGGAGAAAATGACCATATGTGAGTTTTATGTTATCATGCTTGAATGGAAATTTTTGGTAATCGAGTCTTCTTGGCTAGCCAAAGAGTCTAAAACGTTGATTTGGTCGAGTTGAAACCGCTCGAACTCAGCTCGGTGTATCATTTCTTAGTAACTAAATGAAAAATGCCTGTTCTCGATTCAGGTAGCATCACAGAAAACTAAGATGGCTTATCACTGATTGAAATGACATTACATGGCTAGTTAATTTCAGATGATTTTAGTAACCTTGACAATTATCCCAAATCAGGCTACTACCATCCTCTAAAATTCATCTAAACCCAGAACCGAAACGAATCATCAGGTTAAACTTTATTCCATGGATCACTAAACTTAATCAGTTCCCTAAAGCTATTCAGCTTCCTTCAGGTAAGTACTCCAGAGATCCCAATGCCCTGCAATCTGAACCCCCTGTGTTCTTCTTCACTTTAAATGGCAGGCGCAAGAGAGAGACAGAGCTCATTTTCCATGGAGTTTGTCTTCAAGCTTAGCTGCAGGTCTAGCTTCAAGTCACCTTGTCCCGTGAGCCTTGCCCTCTTGGCTTCCCTCGAAGATGCTTCTTTCTTTCCCAAGGTGTCTTCAAGATTGTAGCTGTGAATCGTATTCATTGAAATTTTTTGTGGGTAGTGAGGAAAGTTGTTTCCATTAAAATAGCTGAAGCTTCTGTTCTTCCCCAGAATCTGGTTTGGAGTTGATGAAAAGTTGCCATACTTTCTAAAGAGTTTATCATGCATCAGTTCCTTGGCTTCCATATGCTGGTTGAAAGCCCATTCTTGATGGCCACTGAAGAAGTTAAAGACAAGTTAACAAAGCATCTGTTGTGTAGCATCCATGATGAGTGTACGTTACCTGAAGGATCTGTTATGGAAATCTGGGATTGAGAGGTGATTCCAAGAATGCTTCAGGATTCTGCAAAATTGATCTGTGCCAAAGAAGTTTCTGCCTCTGAAGAGGCCATCATTCTCAATTTTTCTACGACATAACATCTCATAGAAGCAGCTGTCTCTCCATAGAGAAGCTGCAGAAACTCCATGGAAATCAAAATTTTGGGTAATCTGTGACTTTTCCTCAGAAAATGAAGGAGTTATACCACAAACCTGAAGAAATTGAGGACCTTTCACGGGATGAATGGTCAATCTTCTTGCTTCTGTACATCTGTTACAGAGAAAGATGCCATCTTTGAGGAAAAAATGAAATCAAGGCAACCTTTTATTTGCTCTTTTCTAGAGTTTTTTTTTTTTTCTTACGGGAATCGAGTTTCCATTAAATTTAAATCGAAACTGGAACTTTACCTGCAGATGGCTCTTCACATGAGCAATACTAAGCCCCCTCACGTTCATCATCTGAAGAACCAACTTTGGTGTTGCTCCTGCAGCAGCCAATTTATTGAAAACAAAATCAACAGAGAAATTCATCAAACCATGTATATCATATTTCTATAGTGATATAAACTTGTAAAGGAGAGGTTTTTATGTCTAATTACTCTCTTGGCCACCAAGCCTCTCGACGGCGTGGACGAAAGCAAGGTGGAGGTCCGGCGTCCACCTCAATCTCGGGACTTTGGACCTCACGTACTGCCTCACGGCTGCCGGGGCCCCATCATCGCCGCCGACCCCTTCTTCTCTCCTTCCGTCTCCTTCTGTTGTGCTTCCTCTGTCTTCCTCCCCCTCGCTTCCCATCTCCACCTCCGCTACCTCCTCGTTGAGGTCAAGTTGGTCATGGGGAAACCGCTTCTTCTTACTCTGCTCCTCCTCGGTCTGCCAGATCTCCACCACCTTCTTCCCCTTCTCCTCTTCCATGCCTTCCTCTCCTCGTTCCCTAAGTTATCGGTTGCTATGATGAAGGAGAAAGGATGGGAGGAGGAGGAGGAATAGCCTAAGCATATTAGGTTGAATATTTAATGAATTATAAGTTGATTGCTTTTTTTTTTTTTTTTTTTTTTTTTTGTATTGTCATTCTCTTTCCCGTGAGGAAGGAAAGGCAAAAAAAAAATATGGAAGAAAGGAAATGAGAAAGGAGAAGGAAAATGGGTCTCATGAAGACCTAATCGTGTGAGAAAGAGATATGCTGGTTTACAGTTGGATTAAAAGTCACAAGCAGCATGAGTATACTAGTTCTACCCTTCGGCTAATTGTTGCACCAAAGTGAAGTTTGTCTATGTTTGCTAGAAACTTATGAAAAGCATTTTTGCCATGATTGATATTGTTAAACAAGATCCTCAAGTGGCAACCTAGAGACCACTGAAGGATCCTTATGAACTACTAAACAATGTGAACTATTTGGCTTAAGTTCGTTAGGAAAGTAGTGACATCTAAAAGTCGATAGCATTTATATTTTGTGATTAGCTCGATGCTATAAAAATAGCTTTATATTTAAATTTTTAATGTCATGATGGTCGATATTTAGATATCATATTAAGTTTGAATAACATCTTCATACTATTTGTTCAATATTAAAACTATAAATTTTTGTTTGTTATTAACAAAGATATCATCAAATTAAATAATACTTTTTTTACATAATATGATATATATATCATAACAATTTTATCAAATCAAATACTTGTAACTTAATATTGGAGACACACATTACATTACGCATGTATGATTTCAATCAAATGTAAGCAAGGGGAAAAATAAGGAAAGATAGGGAAGAATTAGTATTAAGTCAACTAATGTTTCTTTTGACTCAAGGACCACAAGAAAATTTGATTTTTTTTATTTTATAATTTTTCTTCTATAACAACTAATGAGATACAACTCATATAATACTAATCTTGTCACGAGAGAGGAAGTTGTGTGCTTAGATTCAGACATGATCCTCAACTTATTTATCAAACAAATAAAATGGTTTTTCAAAATTTTCCTAAAAATTCTTGAAGTAAACTCTATGTAAAACTCAATTTCTTAAAAAATGTAAATTTGTTATGAGTTTTCCTACAATGAACAATTGTGTGGATTGATAGAATAACTAATTTTGATCATCACAAAAAGAGAGACTATCTTGTCAAGATTGTTATAAGAAAAGAAAATCAATATCTTTCTTGCATACCTTATCTATTAAACCTTCTTCAAAACAATTCAATTACTAACATGGTTGTTTCTATCATGGGCAATGTATTCGGTTTTAAAGACCTACAACCTCTGTGTTTGAAAGATTAGCAATTCCAACCTTCTTATCTCCAATCTTTTCGTTATTTGCCTCATGGCATCTTGTTAGAAGCAAATAAATTGAACAAATCTGATTTTTTGGCATTGTAATGTATTGTTACATGAAAAGTAGGATTATTTGAAAAAAACAAGTCAAAGTAAGAGAAATTAAAGAATCTTAGTTGATTAAGACTAGTAAATTAAGTTGAATTATAATTAAGAACAATTTCTTTGTCCTTTTAAGAAAAATAAAATAGATTTTGTCTTATTCTTTGCTTTCACTCAAATCAATTTATTCATTTCTTCTATTTTTTATTGAATATATACATGTTCGTGTTTTGTGTAATTTGTCGTAATTAGCCAATGTGATTTTGCCAAGCTTGATTCTTACTACTTGTTGACCATCATTTGTTTTTATATGCTAAATAATTGGTCAATGTAAAATATTTTGTTGGCGTACACGTCAGCCCTAGCTGTTTCTATTATTGTAAATTGTAGAACTTATTTTCCTTAGGTTTCAAACTGGTTCCATCAATGAGCTGTTATATGGACCTACAACAGTCTGCATGAAGTGTGAACAAAGTGTAGAGGACTGAGATGGTTGAATTGTTATAAAGTTAGTGTGTGTTTTAGCTATTTGGAACACAAATTCTTAGAAAATATTGAGGGAAAGTTCTAGAGAGTAAGTCGAGATCTACTAATCATGGGTGTAGACAAGGTTAAAATGAGAGGATGTATACTATAACAAAAAAAGGTATTCTTAATGGTCAAAGTTTTGTCTTTCTCCATCTTGATTATAAATGATGGCATGGTCATAAAGCTCAAGAAATTCAAAGACCAACCAAAAAAGTTATTGCATATTCCTAGGGCAAAGATGCTTATCAAATAACGATAATTTAGGGTTGATACTTTCCTTAATAGAGGACTACTTAGACTTTTGATAATAACATGTTGTTATACTGTATATATAAATGATATTGTGGTTCGAAGTTTAAGAATTCTAGATATCACAAAAAAGATCATTTTATGCGCATGATTACTTATGATTGCATGATGATGATTTATGTGCTAACAATTAACCTTGATCATTACACCTTCTTAGAAGTTTGATAACTATAAGGCCTAACAGGCTCTACCACGATGGTTGCTAAAATGTCATATTGAATATAGATTCCATGAAGGTCATCTATCAAGGAATCAAATCACATACCATGTTTAGGACTTGAATGCAAGAATTATATGTCAAAAAACTTGGCTTGAAACCTTCCAAGAAAGAACTCGAAAGCTATCAAGAAGTTAGCATCCATAGAAAAACCCATTGAATGTGTCGAGAAAGGGTGATTTTGCGGGTAGATTATTTGATCACATATATTGAATTTGATACATGTCATTCATTCGAACCCCTTAAAAGATAGGAGAAATTTAAAAAATTTCTTTAAAAAGAATTCTTGAAATGTTAATTAATTTAAAACATAAAAAAGATTTGCTTACAAAACTCCAACAATTTTAAAGAACTTTCAAACCTCACTTCTAGTTTATGGATTTAAAATTGGAAAAAACTAAAAATGATCACCTTTTCAATTTTTATATACTTTACCACATTCTCTCCAAGGAAAAAAGCCAAAAATTAATTAAATGAACATGTCTTAAAACATCCAAAGCTATGTTTCACATTCAAATAAGCACTTCCTTGCAAGCTTAATCATGCTTTAAACAATTAATGATGCAGTACCATTTTTAATTAGTATAATATTTCAACTTGTCTTAATCCAAAAGCATCAGCTTAGATGTCTCTGTCTTCTATGGTTAAAATAATTGGTCGAGCATATGGTGGTTGAGATTAATTAGGTTTTCATTTTAATTTTCATTCAAACAAGAGTATTTTGTCCCTTTGGGAGGCTGTGTTGGCCACTGAATGAGCTCATCTCTATGGTAAGGAATAGTTAATTATTTGTTAAACCGTGGAGAAACACAAGGGGAAGGAAAGTTTAATGAGGAAGGTTTGTCGTGTCATTAAGGCAGATTATTCCATGCAGCCACGTCCATGGACTTATGCTTCTTCTTCGATTTTCGTGCAATTGCCGACTGTCACGGGTCAACCCCAGATGCATGGTTTGGTCGTCGAGGGAGAAGTTAGATGCCTAGAATAGATCGAGCGTCGGTGCAAGTTTTTCGTCTATGTTAGACGATAGAGTTGATTATTTAGTTGAACTTTATTTAGTCAATAGATTAGACAATTAATGTTTGATACAAATGTTATATATTGCTATTGTGTATAATATTAGATAGTTAATATATAATTAATGTAATCTTTATTTATAGATTTAAATTTTGAGTTAATAGATGTATAAATTAGAATATATTAAAACTAATTCAAAGACGATAGTTATCTGGGTCATATAGTTAATGATTGATAGTTCTTATAAGTGTTGCTCTTTTGCAATTATGATTGAATGGAGTATTATTAATAAACTCATACGACTATAAACCTATATGATACATTCATATTGTTGAGTAGCTCTTAGTATGCATATGTTTGATACATATTGCTTGTGATTTGAATGATGAAATAAAACAAGTAAGATTAGATTTAATTTCTCAGAAGACAACTCTTATAACATATATCTCCTTGCCGTTAGAGTTAATTGTGGTTTATTGAGGTAATTTCAAGAAGCATATTTAATTTTTTAGTTATTATGCATCTAAATTGAGATCATGTGGTTCATGTCTGATAGTTTTTTTTAGGCATTTTACTCTTCTGCAATAATGATTGAGAAGAGTGTTAATAAACTCACATAACTATAAACTAACATGATATCTTCAAATGGTTACTGAGATGATTTCATCTCTTATAGCATATATCTCTTTAACTTTTTACTTAATTGTTGTTTACTGAGGAGATTTCATCGAGCATATTTGTTTAATGTAGAAAGGTAAGAGGAGAACATGCCCCTTTCCCTTAATATGACATGCATCACCTACTTCCAAGAAGAATCTCCTTCGTACTACAACACATCACTTAACAGAGAAGACTTGGTATTATATATAAGAAGAAGGTTGTCCCTGCAATGCAAAGCTCACCTAATTATCGACAGCCCAGTTCAGATCTGCTTCTCAAACGGTAAGCTTATTGTCAGAAAGCACAGAACTTTGAATCAAACCTTATATATATATATATATAAGCTCTTTCTCTCTCTATCTTTCTCTTTCTATATCTGTCTTTCTCTCTCCTCGAGGTCTCTCTCTTTCTGTCGTGCATATAAAAAACAAAGATGCTTTGGATAGATCTAATGCATGAGAAGCTGAGCCTTATTTGTTTTTATGAGACATGCATGCAGTTCTCATGCTGCAAGAGATTCTGGTCCTTAGCTGTTTTTTTCAATGCTTGGACTGATGTCTCACACATTGGGTCTGCTACCTAAAGCTTAGCCTTGTTCTGTTAACTCCTGTTTTATACCTTTTTTTTTTATTTTTATTTTTTATCAAAAACTACGAGTCTTGTTTTATCAAAATCATTTCTTATTTCCATTAAAAAAGGTAAATAGATAGAAAAATTATTTACCATGACAGTCAACTATAAAATCTTTAATTAAGATAAAGATATACTTTGTGAAAAATAGATAGAAAAATTTAGTCATATTAGTTGTCATGGATAACTATATGAGATGATAATCGTTTCATTAATTGTAATTTGTTTGTTTCAAATGATTTTATTAAATTGGAGTTAATTTACTTATATTAAGAGATGTTCATGCTTAAAGAGAGCAGATTCTTGAAGCATTGTTCTTACTTGTTAAGAAGAATTCAAAGGTTTCAAAGATTTAAGTATAAACTCAATTTGTCTTATAATAAAGACTAATTATTTGTATTTTTATAATAAATAATTGAAAAAATAATCATCTTTGAATAACAGTTCATGGGCTAAAGAGCCGCCGCGAACCACGGGAACTATTCTCGGATGAAAGTTTGTGTTTCACATGTCATTTTTGTATTTTTTTTAATTTCTGTATTTTTTATTTTTTATTTTTTTCCTAACTTGGAAGTCTAACTGCGCCAGTCTTTTCAGATGTGGAACGCAGGAAATGTCTGCTTTGTGCACCGGTTTGTTTGTCCCGCTTTCTCGCCTCAGTTCCAAACACGGAATTAAAAATTCCCGCTTTTCCCACCGCGGTTAAAGACAAAAGAAGCTTTTTTTTTTCTTTTCTATTTTTTTTTTAAATAGACATCATAAGGGAATTGTGGAACCTTTCGTCCATAGAGCTTTAGGACTTGTTTGTCAAGTCCGTTTCGAAGTAGTTTTTTTTAGAAGTTTTTGTTTTTGTTTTAAAAATTCAATAAATTTTTTCTATAAAACATCTTTTTCATTTAAATACATTTTAATTATATAACAAATTATTTAAATAGATCATAGAGATTTGACTTGTTGAACAATAAATGCTTTAAGGATACATTCAAATTTATTTCAATTGTACCATCTAGATGACATGCTCAATCTGTCTTTTGATCAAAATTTCACAAGTTTTTTTTTATTTTTAAATATTCTTTATAATACATTTTTTTAATAATGTTTTGACAAAAGATTGCATAATTCTTTATTTAATAATTATTTTTTAAATATTTTTTATTTTTTTAATTATTAGAAATTCTTTATTTAATAATTCTATTTTTTAAAAAAAAAATTAGAACAATTTCCTTGCTTTAGATATCATAACTTAATAAGAGATTATTAGAAACAATTTAATTTATTTTGATTATATATGAAACATATCTAAACATTTTAACAAAGTAATGTTTCTCAAATGCTTTTCATAATCGTATTTTCTTCATTAATTTAATCTATTATTTAAGTGACTAATATTTTATTTAAAATTTAAAATAGATGAATAAATAATACAATGCTTATAATTTTTTATTTAAAAAATATTATTCAAATATCAAATCATAAAAAATAAATATAAATACAAGAATAGAATGATTTATTTAATCCATTGAAATATCTAAGTTATCTTTACAAACATAATAACAAAAATTCATTATAAAATAATATGCTATAATTATCACAATCAAGGTAGAGATCTCAAGTACAAAACAAATAAATTGTTTAAAATATACTAAATAATATAAAAAAATTAATTAGACTTCAAAGTGATCATGATTGAAAATATTTCTACAAAAATAAAAATTATATGATCATAAATGTGACTTAAGATCATGTTTATTTAAAGCACTAAAAATATTAAAAAAATAAGACAACTTATCAAAATACATTTTTAAAGATTATAAAATCGTGAAAAATTTCATTACATTTTGTTTAGAAAGAAATATCGAAACTAGTAAATAAAAAAATTTCCTCACATTACGTTCCAATCTCTAACGACTTCCTCCAAGCAGAATATATAAAAAAAAAACCCTTATTTTTTAAAAATAAATATATTTTTTTAATAAGCAGAATTACAAATGTAGATTTTGCAAAAAAAAATTAATAATTAGATGTTACGACCATTATTTATTTATTTATTTGCGTTTCACTTCTTGTCTTTACAAACCCTAAATTGCTTTTGTCTTACATCGGCTGATTTCTTGATGACTTTCGTGGGTTCCACTCCGCGGGGCAGGTCCGCCGCTAGAAACGACGAAAAGTTCTTCAACGCCGCCAATGGAGCGGAGCAACCGTCGAAACTCTAAAGAATGTAATCTCCTTGCTTTCCAGTTTCGTTTTGATCCGACGGAAGAAATTTCGTGTATTCTTTGCAGGAGATATACTTAACAAAGACGACGTTTCTTTTCGATTTGATAAATTAAGTATCTACGATTACTCCTTGATTACCATAATCTCTGTCTGCTTTCCCAGCGATTTGATCTTTTTGATTTCACTTTTGATCGTTTATTGATGCTTCATTTGCTCATATTTTGCTGCACTGCAGATTTCTTGGTTGTATCAGTTCAATTTTTGGTTATATCGATCTACATTCGTTTGCTTGATCGCGATGTCCATATGATCCAATTATTGTCGTTGTCCATTATTAACGTGATTCATAAGCACCATTATTGAATTATTGTATAGAAAACCAGTGAATTCCTGTCGAAGAAGCTAATAAAGAGACAAATGAGTTAAATGCTTAGATGTTATTCGTTTGTATTATTCTTATTTCTAGCAGAAAATTTTTATTTTAAAAGCCTTGGAGCTGATTAATCTTAGCTCATTTATTCCCAGTGGAAAGATAATCAATTCAAGAGGTGATCCTTTTTTGATTCATAGTAACTGGAAACCGAGGATTTTGCTTTGGATTATAGAATATTAGTTCATAATGTAGCAAGTGAAGTATTGTATTTTTGTGCTTTAGAAATGCTTTTTTGTGTTCTAATCGTATAATCTTGCTTCACAAATTTCATTATGTTCCCATCTCAATTATGCTGAGTTATAAAACAAATTCAAATAGAGAAGAAGATGATCAATGAGAAACTCCGAGTGAATTGGGAATTCGAGACATTATTTTTATATTTTTATTAAAAATATATTTATAAAACTTAGTTTCTAAAAATTAGTTGAGGCTTTTCAAAGGAGTAGTTATAATACAAAAGAGTTCGTCGTGTTCTCAACACAAGTCCATTTACAAAAGCCATGAATCACCCTTTTGTGTACAGAGAACAGAGACCCAAAACAACTCGGAGAAGAAAGGAAGCCAACGCGGTTCATTCGCAGGCCAGCTTGGTGCCGAAGCTCGTGAGACCGATGGCAAAGGCCTGGAACGCCGACAACGGCTCCGTATAATCCATAGTGAAAACGTCCTCCCCAACCTTCCCAAACTGGAGAAGCACGGCCTCGGCCGCCGACTGATCGGAGGCAGCCACCAGCTGAAAGTTCTTCACGGACGCAACGGTGACTCGCCCGTGGAAGTTCAGGCACCAGCACTGGAGATGATCGTGCCACCTCGGAGCCTTGTTCTTGACAACGACGGTGGTCTGAACGCACTTGGCCGCGGCGGGAGGCTGCAGCTCGCATTGCATTCTTCTCGGTTGCCGGGACCTGAAAAGGTTGAATTTATAGCCGACTTGACCAATCTCGTAGTTTCCGGCCGGCACCTGGGGGCTGATCCGCTTGCTCGCAAATCGTCGGCTCGATCGTCCGCTTGCGGCCGTCGCGCCTTCGTACGGCGGATTGCAGTCGTAGATGGTGAATCTCGTGCCCAGGAAATCGGATCTGCAGTGCCCCAAAGCAGGTGACAAATAAAGTGTGCAAAGAGAAACTAGGAAATTAAAATTTCACCTGAGCTTCCCCATGTATGCGTTGCTTCCTTGAGAGAAGTCGTCGGCGTCGAGGGAGATGACGTACTCTGTATGGTATCCACGTCTAAATCGTCTTGCTGCTAATAAAAACTTCCCTTTGTCTATAACAGCTGCAATTACAAACTACCAAAAATTGCAGTTACAGATGAAAAGATTGAGTTTTTAGATCAGTTGAAGGCAGCATAACACTTAAAAGGTCAAGAAAGAATCATTTAAGTTTATATTACTCAAGTATGGCCAAGACAAGAAGTGACACGTAAACTTTGAAGTCTAAGTTATTAGGTTTATATCAATAGTATAGTTTATTGGAGAAAGATTATCCAATGTGTAGATTTTAACAAATCTCTTCTTTATATTCTTTATATGAGAAATTTTTTATATTAGATTTATTTATGCGTTGTTGGAAGCATATTTTACATATAGAGGACATGTATCATTAACTTGGGTATACCAACCTATCTGCTTTGTTTCATCTTCAATTCTGTCATACTATATCCATCTATTTTACCTCCTTATGGCCATTATCGTACAATATTAGTTGCCACAATATTGGTTTTGTCACCCAATTGTCGTTGATGCACCACACCAATTCATCTCATCATCTTTATCATAACATATTGATTCTATTATCACATCAATCTTATTATATTATATCAACTTTATTATCTCGTTAGATGATTTGAACACAATTGAATAATACCTAACTTATATGATATTGATCACCAAATATGAAACAAAGCTTTACCTAATGCAAAACTAACACCTATCAATGTAAAAGTTGAAACTATTAAGCTATTCATTACTTTTATATCATAACAAAACTTGTTGAATATCCAATATAAAATTCTTCTCTATGTATTCCAATATTGTTGAACTATTTAAAAAAACTCCCAAATGATAAAATAGTTTCAATTAATAGGAATATGAACAATGCCCATTAAATAAAACACCAAAGAAATGTATAACAAAGACACCAAATGGAATATCTAAATGATAATCCTCTCCATATTGCAAGAAATTCAAAATACCCATCCTATTTATTAGCAATTTGCACAAAACAAAGCATTAGAATAAGTAGAACTAAATGATTGATTGGAATAAATATCTAGAATAATCTCATATAATAAATTGTGATATTGAAATATAAAATTATGATATTTACTTGTATGGGTTTTTGAATTGATGTAGCCAAACATCAAACTAGATGTATTATTTCAATAAACACCTGTTCAAAAAAAATATTTTACTAATTATTTTTTTGTATAAAAGTAACTTCTAAATATCAATGTTATCTGAATATTTGTAATATCTAAAATTTGTTAATATTTTATTATTAATTAATTAATTATTATCTAAAAAACCATTTATTCTTATTTTTAATATCAAGAAAATCAAAATCTAAATATTATACAAATTTAAGTGACAATTGAATAACACTTTTAAGTGGTAAGATCATAATTCTTAGTCATGTTATTTAAAAATATAACCATACCAGATATTCGAGATCTTTCAATAATATTACAGACATAACAATCTACTAGAATGATTTACTCTTGAATGCCCCATATGATCTTTATAATTTTTAAGCTTTTGTGACGACTCAATCTTACTATGTTGAAATATTGCCCTCTTGGCTTATCCCATCTCGATCTAAATAGCTTTTATCTCTAAAAGACGTCTCAATATCTTAAAACTATAGTATCATATATAAAACCCTTAATATTCCCTTCATAACGATTGACTTATATATTTGTTTCCTTAAAAGCCTATCAATAGTTATTTTGTGTTTAATAATTCTTTTTTTTTGGATATTACATGATAATCATTTATTGCTCTCTTCAATCTCAAGTGTCATACGTTGACTAACTTCTAATTCATTTGTTTTTAACAACTATAGATTAGAGAGTGTCATTTTTGATACCATATTTGTGATATTTCAATTTCATTATATCAAGTTATTATTATCTTTGATTCCTCATCTTGATCTAAATTAGTTTTACTTTCAAAAAATATCTCAGTATATTAAAATTATGACATTACACATGAAACTCAAAATTTTACTATTTAATTAATGTAAAAATTTTCATCCATATAATCTTTTACTTAAAAATCAACTAAAAACTAATCTTCTCAATATATCATCCATTGATCACTTCCCATCATCTTTGATTATGAATATTACATTAACAAAAACCAATAATAGAATTTAGTAGGAAAACAAGTTGGACAATGCAATGTTAAATTGAGATGAACTCCAACTCAAAGTATAAAGAAACAAGGATGTTAATTTGATAAATTGCATCAAACCAAGTCAAGCGCTTCGCAATCATAGAAATATTCTTCAAAGATCAAAGCATGTCATATAATGACAATAGCAAAGATAAAGGAGAAACTTGGCTTGAAAACAAAGGAATTTCTAACCAAACAAACCCAAAATGTAGATAAGAACTCAATTACCTTGGGTCAAGTTAAGATAAAGATAGAAGGTAGAGTTCTTCTTGTTCCTCCTGATAAAACAATGGATGGACATATCACTTGGCCCAGGCTGCAACAGGGCAAAGATAATATTGAAATAGGTCATTCGAGGAAGGAAGCATGGACGAAAGAACAAAAATTGTCAACGAAATTATCAAGAAAAAACTAACAGATTCAATTCAAAATAGACTAGCCGCAATCGCACCAAATTGACTAACCGCAGAAAAACCCTTGACAAATCTCATCAAGTTATACCAAACTTTGAAGTCGGGGAAACGAAGAATGAAGAGACGAACCTGCTTAAGAGAGGAAGGAAAGGTAATCTTCCCGGTCTGCTGAGTAGATCCGACGACGCCGATGGTGATCTCCCTCCACTTGCGGCACACGCAGGCGCAGGAGACCACATTCTTCCTCACCGGCCACTGGTCCTCGCTGGTCTCCACCCTCTCGATAATATCCACCATCAGCTCGGGAAGCATTCGCGACCACCGCTCGTCCCCTTCGCTGGCGGCGCCCTCCCCTAGTTCGGCCGATGCCACATCCACCGCATCGCGAAGCCGCCGCCGCGTCTCCCCGAATAGATCGAACGAAGCACCGGAGAAGCTACGTAGAAACGATGGTCTTCTCGACATCTCGTCCACTTTCTCGCCTACAACGATTGATCGATCGATCGATTATTGGGCTCTCCTTTCTCTTTCTTCTCACTCGCTTTTTCTCCGTCTTTTCGGAGACAAGTGGCCGAGAACGGATACGAGAAAACCGAAGCTGCTGATATTCTTACTCTATTTTCTGCTAGATGTTCGTATAAAGAGGTGTAAGAATATTGTTGCTTGTGTTATACATGTATAAAAGCTCTCGAAGGAACTGATTGGGAGATGACGTGGTTGTTTACGTGGCTTTTATGATTGAATTTTTTAGATGAATACTGTTTGACAGCAACTTCTTATTTTACAAAAATATTTTTTTAAAGGAGATTTTTAAATTTTTAGAAAAGTTTTTAAAATAAAAATAAATTTTTATGAAAAATAACTGTTAGAAGTAAATTTTGAAAATGTGAAATTTAAAAACAAAATAAAATAAGAGAAGTGTTTGTTTTCAAAGGTATGATGTGAAATACAATATAATAGGAATATGATATTAAAATACATTTATATTTGGTAAACTATGTTGAAATATATTATTTAAATATATATTTATAACTTTTTATTTTTTAAAAAATAAAATAAAATAATATGGAAATTAATAATTTTAAATGATAGTTTAAAATTTATTAATTTGAATAAGTTTTAAATGAGACTCAGAACTTACAATTGAAATATTGTCTTGTTTGAGATATTATTTTTACATGTAATCTTGTTATCCATATTTGTTAACATATATATAAATATATCTATAATTTAATTTTTATATACTAGTAAAATATTTTTGTATTAATGCCTTTACTATGTAATTGACATGAATTAAGTATGTATGCATTATAATAATTAGATTATATATGAATAAAATATATAATTTAGAATAAACTTTTTCATAAAAAAATTCTCATATTTTTATTAAACATTTTATAAAATAATCTTATTAGAATGAACATTTAATTTAATTTTTTTAAAAAAAAGTTTTTTGTTTCTCAAAATAAAAGAGGCTTTTTTTGTACTTCTCATTTTCATATTATATAAAATATGGATAAAGTTAATACCCTTAACACTAAGATGGATGATTTATTCATTACGATTTTATGGAGTTCTTTAAAAAGTATTTCTTACAAAAAAATACATTTCGAAAGATTATTAGACATTTTTCTAATTTGATTTTCTATTATATTTTTTAATTCAAAAAACTAAAAAAAGAATAAAATTAAGCACAATTTTATCTTTTTAAAATAACTTAAAAATTATTTTATTTTTTCTTAAAAATATAACCAGTCCTCACATACAACATATCTTACACAAAATAAGTAGAAAACACTAAAATTTCTCTCAATTAGGATTCTAAGCTATCATATAAGAATTCATAATTTTATAAGTATTTACATCTTAGTCTATAATATAAGTAAAAAATAAGTATGATATGCTCAGTAAATAAATTACTAACATCAAGTATAAAAATAACATAAAATTATAAATACATAGCTAACAATAAAGAAGAAATGGAAAAGTAATCCATGATAATTTTGTATAAAATGTGCATATACTAAATAAATGCATGTATATTATATGCACCATGTTCATATATGCTCATAATGATAATATAATACTATTATCTTATAATATTTATATTGTATCATATTTTTTTCTTTCTTTCATATTCATATTGTTTTTTGTTTATCATTTTTTTTCTTTTGGTTCCCCTCATATGACTATTATCCATATTCCTCAAGGTTAACATAATATTATTTTTTAATACAGGCCACTGCTCTGTAATTGCTAGCATCCTATGCTGACAAATATATTTTCTCTAAATACTAACGATAATAAGGTATAGTTTTCTTTTGTTATATATCAACAAGACACCGCTCCTTATTACCAACATTCTATGTTGATAAAAACAAGGCCTCTGTCATGTCATTGCCTCATTTCTGAGTACATATGATAATATAATGTGATTTTTCTTTCTTACATCAGGTATTTGTAATATAGGGTCATAACAAATATTTTACATTCATCTTTCATTTTTTTCTCATGATCTTTGAGATCACTAAGTTTAAACAATTTTTTTCCTTTTTTTTAAATTTTTTATGATCATATATTTTAATTTTATAATATTATATATGTACACACACGCGCACACATACACACATATATATTAATAACATTAATATATAATCATATAAACCAAAGTATATGTAAATAATTCTACGTCATACAAAATACTCACATCATCAACATATTACACTATTACACTATTGTGTTTGATGAGTCAAGCATAAATGTTTATATCTCATATGGGCATGTTTTTAATGAAATTATCAATATTCAATTAAGTCAAGATAGGAACTTTAAATGTCTAAAATAGTGGTCTTCAAGACTCTTGGAGTCATGACAAGCTTCAAAGAAATTAAAGACATGTACTAAAATTTTTATAATTGAATTTCTCTTTATTTTTCTTGAATTTGATATGTCTAAATTTTGAGATGATGTGGCACACTAGTAGTATTAATATTTGAAAATATTATAAATTTAATAATTATTGAATTTTGATTTTTTGGCCAAGCATTATTAATGAAAAGTATAGACATTGGTATTTGATTTTTTAAAAGTATTTAGAAATTATTTTTCATGAATTTCTTTTCATGATCATTTAGGAAACTTATAACACTATCATAATATAACATTATTTTGGTATATTTATATTAAAAATTTTGGTACAAAAAATCTCACAATACAATATAAAACAACTTTAGTCTCGGGATTTTTCACTGTAGCATTGGGCAAGTCGACTTGACCCGACCACTGGCCTGTCCAGGCTTTTAGATTTTAAAAATAAAATAAAATAAAAAGTTGATCGATAGACCCGAAGGGGTGAGCGAAGCCCGAAGGCCATAGGGAAAGCTGAACGAAACAACGCAAAATTAGCCCGCAGGGAAAGTTGAAGGGAACAATGCCAAATCAAGTCAACCAAGACCAAGTGATGAAATCTTGATTGAGGAAAGGGGAGCCAACCCCAAACAGCTCGAGATGCAGGTGAGATGGAATCCTTATGGAGAGCAAAGGAAAGATATTATAGGTAATATGGGACTAAACTCCCATCCGATTGTCAAAGAAGGCAGAAGCACAGGGGCGATCCGACGGCTTAGATTAATCAAGTAAATTGCTACTAGTAAACACTAAAATGACAAGTAAGAGAATCGAACCTGAGCAAATTTGCAAGAAGATGTGTAACAAATGCAGTAAGTTTCTAAATCAGTTAATTTATAGGCAACTTATTCTAATACATGCATGACAACCTATGAGCCATCCAATGGCCCATATCAAGGCCACTTATATCCAACGGCCAAGATTGATCTCGAACGGTAAAATCAGGATTCAATCAAAAATGTCTATTTCAGGATCTAAATCAAACGATGGCTACTTTGTGTCCGTTACCCAAACAGTTAGTTCATTTTAGAGTCGTTGGGAGTGGATTTAGAGCTCAAATTTAAGCTCTATAAATAGGGAAGGATGAAGAATTCTTAGAGGTTACAATTGCTAAGTTCTCAAAGCTTTCAAATCATAATTTCAAGTGCATGTAGTGCTTTCAGATTCACAATGTCAAAGTTGCAAGAAGGAACCCAAAATTGGAGGTTTTTGCTTCAACTATTTTTAATTTTTATTTTTCCCTCTTTTTGTTTTTTTAGTGTGCCTCATACTTCTTTAAATTGTTTTAAGTTTATACTTTGTTGGCATTTTTGTATTTGTTTCTTTAGGGTAAGGGCATCCCAACAATTGTGCAAAAGCCTGAGATTTGAGTTGAGCCTAGAAAAAAACTGAAGTAAGTTCAGTATTAGCCGTAGGTAAAATCCCAAGTAGGTTTGAGGTAAGCTGTACGAAAAACCTCGCTTTTAATTTGATGAATTTTAGAGGCTTTGTCCCAACACCGGTTGGGGCTGGATGTAGGCTCGATTTTGATCGAACCACCTTAAAAATCTTTTGTGTACTATTTTTCTTCTCTTTATTGTTCTTGATTAAAAGATTTAAGTTTTAATTTAAATAAAAATTGAAAGAAAATCTCAAAACTTTATTTATCACAATTCACCCCTCTTCTTGTGGGTTTACTTTAAGCACAAAGAACTTTATACACTATACAATAATATTTCAAAAAAATTAATGATTAACATATTTTTTATAGTTATTTAATTTGTTTACCTAATAGTTTTGAAATATTTTCTCTATTGTCTTATCATTTTCTTTATCTTTTTATTTTATTTTATACATAATCTTTATTGTATTTCATCACTAATGATTTAGATTTTATTCTTAAACTTAAAAAATCATGCCTAAAATTATAAGAATTCTTAAGCCTTAGGTTTGTAATGCCCATATCACATCAAAGTAGGTTATTACAAATAAGGAGAAGTCATTTGTTTTTTGTCATCGATCTGCTTCGTGGAGTTGTTCTTCTTCAACGAAGGGAGCCATAAGGTAATTAGCCCTAATCATTTTATCCAACCTTATTGTTAACTTAATCTCCTTTAAGGTACCACAAATGGTTGACTCAAACCAAATCTTGGGTAGTAGAACTAAGATAATTCCAAAACCTAAAGTTAATGGCTAGTCAAAGAAGGGAGGAGAAAGATCTAATAAGATAAGAAAATTTGGGGTTGAATTTTTAGGAGAGAGAAATAGAAAGAAAGCAAGACTTCTCAAAATAAATTTATAAAAATTCTAAGAAGTTATGTAAGAAATTAAGATGCATCATTTATTGTAAATTTAATTTTTTTTAGTTGCTTTAAATACATTAAGAAATATTGTAATTTATAAGCTTGTGTGTAATTAAAAAACTAATTAAAAAACTATATACAATTAAGAATTATGAAATAGTATATAAATGTCACAAAGAATGTAAGAGTCATATGAAAATTAAAATTTTGATATATAGGATAAAAAAAATAAGTTTATTCAAAAATTAGATCATTAACATATAAATAAGGTGAATAAATCAAATAACTATGACATAAATATGTTTGATTTTTAAATACTCATTGAGCATTTTATAAAAAAAAAATAAATAATACATACTTATGATTTTGATATATAACCTTTATATGCACTTAATGTTTCTTCATTTTATTTTGTGTTATATTGATAATTAATTTAAGCCATTTTATTGATAAATAAGCATGACTTTATGAATTACTATATCAAAAGAAAAAAATATGTGTAACTTATTAAGAAATCATGATTATATTATTTGATTTATTATATGACACATGATATTATGATATAACATGTTATAATAATAAGAAATATTTCTTTATCTATAATATTATCTTTTGATTTTTGTATGATATTCGTGACCATGTTGTATTTGTTACTAGTATTCTATGGAGTTGTAAGGTATGGTCATAAACTATATAATAATATGAGATGAAACTAGATAATATGCTGAGTTATACTTACACAACACTAAGGCCTCTTAAAGGGTTCTTAACAATTGCCTCTAGATTAATAAGGTGGCCAGGTATGGGTGTTGAGCTCAAAAATATTGTCAATAACTTATTCTCAGGTTGCAGGAAGAATGGGTGTAGTTTTTAGAATTATACTTCTAATAATAATTTGATATTGACTAACTAATATATACTCATAGATTGACATTTATCCACAGAAAATCTTTTGATGGATATTGATATGAATATGATATATTATTTAAGCATGAATAATAATTAAAAAAATAATATCTTAATTAAGAAAATAAATTATTTTATATAAAAAAATGAATAAATAATTAAAAAATCATAATAAGGGAAATTAAAAAGAAATAAATGAGCTCATTATCTTATTATTATTGTATGATATAGCTTATTTCTCTTTACTTGTGCCATTTATTACTTAAATTATTATATTTTTATTATTTATATTTATTGTTATACTATCTTATTATTTATGATTTATCCATTAAGTTTTTTTATAGACTCACTTTCCATATATTACATGTCAATCAAGTTCACATCACAAAGATAAAGTCTCAAAAGGTCGAGGATTTAGTTATGCACTTATATATGTTAGCATCTGAGTTAGAGGTTAGGATCTGGCGTGTGTATGTGCTGTGACTATGTTGTATCATTTTATCATTTGATGTGTTAGTTGTCTATTATATTGGAGAGAGTATATAGATGTTATATAGTTTATTGGATGGATTGTAAATTGTTTAGACTTTGTTGTTGTGGTTTGTGATTTTTTTTATTATTTTTAGTTTAAATGTTTACTTTCTTATTGAAATATATTGCATAAGTTGTTTAAATTATGTAAATTGTATCTATATTGTAAATATTGTATATAAAAATGAATTTTATTTGATTTTTGGATACATTTTGACTTAAATTTGATAGTAAATAAATTAATATCAATGTTGTATTTAATTTGATCATTATTTTCTTACTTGGGTGTAAGTGGGAGCATGAAAGGTAACTATAATACATCAACTTTTTTTAATTTTGTTAATATCGTTATTTCTCAATAGTTAACATAGATTATTTCTTTCAACATAATAATTTATAAAGACATACTTATTTATTCACAAAATGGTTCAAATTAATGATCAATAAAAAACATAGATAGTAAAATACATAAATCTTATTAATAAAATATAGGTACATGCATATCAATTTAAACAAATTTTGCTCTAAAAGATATTTTAATATATTATAATATTAACATCCCATATAAAGATCATAATAATTTTTTTAAATTATCAATTTTAAAAAATTCATCCATATATTTTTCTTTATTAAAAAGCATGTCATTAGTAACTAATTGGTTATTATTTTCTCTATTAAGATATCACATAACATTCACTCTTTATTTTTAAATATTATGTTACTAATTATAACTTGATTTTTATCAATTAATGGTATTAATGCAATTTTTTTATTTACAAGATAAACTTGAATGGCATACAAGGAATTGGGTGTGAAAGGAAAGTGTTCCAATTGACAATTTATATTTATTTAATGTCTCCTTGTTTTAATCGCAACATAGCTGAATAGTTAAATTGGATATAATAAGTAATACAAGTTAGGTGTGAAGTCGATCAAAATCGAAAAAACTTTTGACACGGATATGGACTTATTAGCACAAAGGATTATTGGATTAATCGATTTAACGTTTTTGGATTGGAATATTAAATGAATAAACAAAAGGAAAAAAATTCAGTTAAATTTTATTTTTCGTTGAGAATATTTTTTATTTTAAAACAAGTTTTTCTATTTTAAAAAACCATTCTAATAATTGATTTTTTTATTCAGTATGTCTACCTTGAAGAACACTGATATTTTAACCATTTTAAAATAAAAAAAAATTCTTTACTTCCAAACTAAAGCTAATTTGGCAATATCATACTATATATATATATAATTATTGCTATAAAATTAATTTTAAAAAATAAATAAATTTTAAATGTGACACATTAAACGTTGTCATATAAGAAATAATTTATTTAATGTCCACTAGTAGAAGCATTACCAATAACTAGTCCTAGCCTATTAGAGCTTGCAACCTCAGAAGTCTCCACCTAAATCTCAATCATTTTGTTGATCAACTTTACTCTTTTACCAAAAAATAAAATAAAAAATAAAATACCAATTATTTACTTGATAATAATATATTTATAAAATTCAACTTTTTAATAACACCCAACACTAATTCTCTTCAAAGTAATCATTAAAATCAATGACAACAACATCAAACCAAACCTATTGAAGTGTCACATCAGCATTCTGATAATAAAATTATTGAAGAGTTGTTGACAGCATAGGTAACATCTTAAGCAGAAATTAAAATAAAAAACAATTATTGCAATTGTACCTGGGGAAAACCATTGGTCAGACCACAGCAATGTATTGCTTATCTGCAGTTTGAAGCTAATCTATCCTAAGAAAATGGATAAATCATTGTCAGAAATGCCTAACAAAACCAGCCTCAGCTAAAGCAAGACAAGCCAGAACATTATTTATTACAGCCCAATGCTCTTCTCAATCTTCTGAATCTGGTTTAGGAATATCCACGTCATCTGCAGTACAAAATTTGCTTTGAGATGGGTATAAAAGTTCTTTTAAGTCATTAAAGATTCGCTAACATTATGTAAATGGACAAGGAAGGAGATACAAATAAGCTTTTAGGGTTTGTGAACTGTTTGAAATAATTCTTCTAGTTTACAGTAGAAAGAGCTTCTTTTGAAGAGAGCTAATCTAGAAACCTTCTGCTTTCTCAGAAAGCTGTTTCCATGAAGTATAATGTCATTTGAACATCTTCCTCGAGGTCGATCACTGCTTCCTTAACACAATGTCATGTAAATCTAAACTAATCTTGCACTTTATATGAATCAAGAAATTAATTATATGAACCTTTAATAATCGATGTACAACTCTTGCACTTTAAATGTATTTTGCACTTTTATGCTCCTTATAAATGATCCATACAAAGTTTCAATTTTCTGATTATAGCATCGAAATTTTACAATGAACTACCAATTTAGAAGAGGTTTTAACGATTTTGAATGAGTTAATCGAATGCGATGCATGGAAAGATGACAGTAAGGATAAAAGAGTTTCTTACCATAACATGGGGCGCAATCCTGACGCAGTAAACAGGAAATCCAGTGTAAAATTTGAAAGGGCCTCCACTTTTCAATGTTCTTAGGGCACAATCCAAAGGTCCAGTATAGGGATATTTTCCACTGGCATCAGGTTGCATCTTTTGAATCTGGGTCTTAACATAATCAAATGGCAAGCTGCAAGCAGAAGCGAAGAAACCAGAAACAGCACTGGCCCCTGCAATTGAAGACATTACAAGTGTATACTATAAGGAATGTCACACTCACAAACATTTTTAGGAATATATCTTTAGGAGATGATGAAATTGGAGTTAATATATCTTTAGGAGGAATCCAATAGGAGTTTAAACTTATGGAAAACAAACAAATTAATTGTATGCACTCCAAAAACTACTTGAAGCATTGTTTGAGTTACCAAAACTTTAATCAAACATAATAGAAACCGGTAAAGGCACATGAGAGACACAAATTGCATGAAATCGCTTTAATAAAAGTTATAAATCTCCTAATCAAACATGACTTTGATATTACTTGATGAGTAGATGAAACCTAATAAATATCAAATGAAAATCTAATAACTTGAAAACTTAAAATCTATAAGTAGAGAGTACTTATATATATAATACTCAGCTCCCATTTCAAAAATAATCATGATCTCATGTTAAAGAAAATGGAAAAAAGCCTCCATATACAACTATTTAGTATGAAAACAATTGCGAGCATTACACCTTTAAGCAATCCTCTATTGCTTAACACTTTCTATTGGCCTTACCATATTGCTACAAGCACACCCTTCTCAAACTCAACTTTGGTTCAATAGAATTCAGCTAGGCAGTCAGTTTCTAGAAAATGTCTAAATAGACACCAAGGGCTCAACAAGAAGAGAAAAATCTATCTGCATGTGTTTGACAAGTGCATCAAAAAGTTGATAGGTAGCAAGATATAATGTACTGTTGTCGCAATATTAGCTCTGGAATTGGCAAAGAATGACAAGCTCATAAAAAAGTGATTGAATCAAAATAAGCTCTGTAGTAGCATCATATGCTATTGTCATATATTTAGCTTCAGTGCTAAACAAACTCCATGATGGTTTGAGCTTTGTGCTCTAGGAAACAGCATTGCATCAACATAAAATTGCATGGGCAGTGATATCCTCACCCCTTTGTCATCATTGCAAGCATGAAAGCATCAGACAGAGTCGCACTATAAAGAAGGTCATTTGCATGCATTAGTTGAAGATAACACAACATAGGCATGACATGCCCGATTTATGGCGAAGGATTTATATGATCAAGTAACCAGCACATGTTGCAATGCAACAAAGAAAATCCGTGAGTGCCTTTCTAATGTCAATAAAGCAATGGGTTGAATGGAAATCACAATTCATTGAATAGCCACACAAATTTGGTTGGATTTTGGTCATTTACTTCTCTATCATTATGTAGAATTGGCACAAAAATTTTAAATTTTTCATTATAACCTGATCAAAATTTTTCACCCCTATGATATTAACACTTCTAAACTAAACTTGAACCATGGATGCATTGAGACAAAACTCACTTGAATTTAAAGACGTTATCCAGAACTCATTATAAATTTATTTTATTCGAACGTTCACAACTAAAAAATAAACAAACTAGATTTAAGCTTTGATCTTATTTATCATTATAGAAACATCCTTTTCAAATGCCCCTTAACATGAATACACATAATTATGTGTACATGACTTTGATAGTAGCAAACCTCTTTCTATTTGCTTCTCATGGCGCTTCATGATGCACAATTTACAAAACGTAAAAATCAAACATAAACAAATGATCTCCTCCTAAACTTTTATTCAAAACCTTCCAAAAGATGCATAGAATTCATTGTAACAAACCTCTTTTTATCTCATGGTGCTTCATGATGCACAATTTACAAATTGATAAAAATCAAGCATAAACAAACGATCTCCTCCTAAACTTTTATTCAAAACCTTCTAAAAGATGCATACAATTCATAGTAAGTCTAGGTGATAAGAAATAAATTGAAACTAAAGATTTCCTTTCTATCCTCAATCATCCCCCCTCTCATTTTAACTATATGACTTGTCAAATTAATTCATTTATAATCAACAACAATTTTAAACATGATGACATTGAAGAGGTTTGTGACCCAAGAAATAGCTTCCACTCCAAATTTTCACAAAATCACAAAAAGCCATACAAACCTATTGCATTTCCAAAGTTCTTCAAACTCTAAAAATTAATATTTTACATGCAAGTTCATAGACAAAAAATTCTACATAAATTCAAACTACCACACTCATTTACAACTATCATGTTGTCACAACCAGATAAAGAAGCTTCTGAAAGTAGTTTATATTCAAGACTTAATATCACCTTGACTTTTGAGCGTCATCTTTTAATATCAACTTCACGCAAGTCTTCAGGTTTATTTTCTATTATTTTTGAATTGCAATGTCAATCAAAGTATACTGCAAAAGCATTACTCACATATTTCCAGACAAAATAAAGAAGTGCACAAGCTAATACTCATGGCTGGTAAAATCTAAATGATTTAAACAAAATCGAGTACTCAATACAATGACAAAATAAAATGCCAACTTACCAAGAACTGTGCTAATTTCACCAAAACCAAGTGAATCTCTAAATAGTTCTACACTCTGATCATATGATGCAAGCATGCCCATGTTCAATGCCATGGCCCTCACAACAGTTGGACCTGCACCTTTCCAAAGAGCTAGAACCCCTTCATCAGCAACAATCCGATAGAGTGCATGGAAGGCATTAGCATAATTTCTCCTTTGTGCTACTGGCAAAGTTGCATCAGCCTGCATGCGAATGAGTGCTAAATCAGCTGGACTACCAACACATGCACCTATTGCTCCAGCAGTCAAACCAATGGCAGCTTTCTGAAGCAATGGCAATGGTTTCCCTTCATTAGCCTCAGTTGCTTTGTTTGTCAATACCCTAATAATAACAAGCATCAGCAGTTGATGACAACAGAAAAGGCAATGCTCAAAGTGTCCGTTACATTCATTAATAATACAATTAGACTATGCCAAGAATGCAATTAATTAAGATTACAAAACTGCTTGACACAAAAGCGTAATGATTTTCCAAAGGATCTAATAAGCATGGGATAAATTGCTTTTCCAAAAGAGTAAAGCTTTTCCCACAGTATTATTCAAGAGAGCTTCACGACAACTAAATCATAGTTCGGAGCTTTAGAATCTTAGTATGAGAGAAGTGCAATCTACTAACATGTGAAAGATCACATAAAGATATTGTGAAACTGCATTCAATAGTTTGGTGGAAGAAGAATTTTCTCGATAGGAAGAACAAACTTCCAGAAAAGACCATTCATACCTAAATGATCCAAGTCGTGCTGTTGTATAAGTTGCTTGCCTTAGTAACCCAGCTGACAGACCCTGTTCAATTGAAAGAGCATTTAGGGGATAAAGTTAAAACAACCGCCTAATGGCTTTCTGAAAAGTAATTATAATCAAATTAACAATTGCACATGACAAGTAAAAACAAGCTATGAGAATGGCTGTGGTTTGGCACAAGAAGAAGAGGGTAAAACTTAATTTTAGAGTGGATAATAGTTTGGATAGTAAATGACACTAAGTTTATTGTTGGCAGTTTAAGACAAGTACTCATGAATGCTGGAATTCAAGTGTGGCCAAAGAAAGTACATGAAGCAGATTTCCAATTAGTAAAACTTGTTCAAATCATGAGACCAAATACTCTGAAAGCTAAAAGAAAGCTGTAAAAATAAAGGCACAAGATGAATGCTGTTTAGCTAAACAAAATGGAAATAATTATTTGAAGGCATTCTGGTGAATTAATGTCCGGTAAAAAAATAAAAGAAAATTATAGTCACAAAAAACAATAACATATTTGCTTTTGCAAATCGCAGTTAATTAGCTACTGAATAAACCTAAACCATTAAAAACATGAATTTGAGTTAGCATACCTAAAAGAACCATATAATTTTAAGCATTCAATTAAATTCTATTACAATCATTTGCAGGATGCTATCAATTTCATAGACATCAAAATTTTGTTAAATACACCTCTCTAATGTAGTGCCCATAGACTCTAAGAAGGGCAGCTAGCACCATGCAACCAGTTTTAGAAAGAAGAAATTTTATTTGGGTTGGTTTGTTTAAGAAGTTCATTTCACACTGAAGCTTCCCCTTTCAACGGTAGGCTAGCATCAATAAGCTTTTTGGTATGATTTTGGATAAATGAAGAACCCTGATAGAAAAAAATTAGTAACGGCCTTGTACACCTAGAGAAGAATAACTAGTATCCATGACAAGCAAAAAAACCAGTCACATTGTCTCCCAACCAGTTGTGTTGCACTCCTTGTAGAAGAATGCCTGTCATACATGTAGAAACCTAATTTGTTCCTTTTGACTTTGATCTCATACTGAAAATAGCCAAACATAAAAAGCTTCCCAATACCTTCCATGATTTCATGATTTAAGCACTATGTGGCTGATCTTTAGCATATTATATGCATGTGCTCCAAGGAACCAAATGGATTAAATTCAGCATGCCCACATCTGCCATAGTGTAAAATTTGTTTAGGTAATGCTGCAGTTTTTCAATGAATGCCCTATCATTTGCATGGACAATTTATAAGTGCATTAAAGAGTCTACATTGTAGGGAAGAAAAAAAAAACTTGAACCAGCTTGGTTAAAAAAGCCAAAACCGATTCGGTTCAAGTAAAATGAGTTGGATGGTGGCTTAAAACCCTAACCCACCATCTTTAATAGCATTATCCTTCCTCCTAATCACACAGCCCCACCTTCTCTCCTGTCTCTCCCTCAGTTTCCTTCTCTTTCACATTCATCTCTTTTTTCTCTTGTTGTCTCCCTGTGAGCCATCTTCACCTCAACTGATGTATATCAGAGTTTGTCACAGCCTACAGAATTGGCAATTTCCTCCCATCTATTCCTTCCAACCTCTTTCCCGCATCCCCTCTTTTCCAAAACACTGGCTGGGTTCTCTTGAAAAGCACTGTTGTTACTGATAGCAGCCGTGCAGTCCTTTCCACATTGATTAAGCTGTTGCTACAAGCTTAAGACATCAACATTTCATAGTCACTGTGCTTGCAAGCGCCAGAAATTTTAATCCTTTCCTTCAGTCAAGCAAACTATTTTTTGAATAACATCTTATAATTACTATGTATATGGTTTAGAGTAATTGTTAAATTCATCAATGTAATGCATAGAACTATTTACACTGGTGGCGTGTTCACATAAAGGTTGCATTTAGGTGACATGAGTCTTGCATAAATCATAGTGGAGAAGGTTGGATTCGAGTTGCACATCTTTATTGTTAAGAGCTTTTCTTTACCATTTGTTATAGGTTAATTCAAGTAGTACAGTTATGTTTTAGTTTCTATGTATGTTATTCATGAGATTATTGTGGTTGTGTTGTTAAGTCTATCATATTAACATTTTAGTTTATTTTGTTAACACCATTCTAATGTTATTGTTGCATATTTTAGATATGTGACATATTGATATCATATTTTGTTACATATAGATTTTATTAAAAGCGTGCTTGATCATACTAATTTAGCATATAGTGCTTCCTTTGGAATTATCTTTATAATTCATCATTTATTACATATACCAAATAAGCACTTTCTTACAAGGTATTTTTTTTGTTATATTGTAAGCATATTATGATAAACACAATTTCACTTCAATTTATGGTTGGTGAATTAGTCACATTCTCTTTATGGTATAAATCTTATATTTCAAATACATGATTTGAAAGTGAAATATATGATTGTATATTGATTAGTGAATTATATTTATACCTTTGATGTACATTTATGATTATTGATTATATTGTATAGAACAGAGTTTAATTTTTTGCCAACATTATTGTGTCATAGCTCCAATAATATGTACCTCTTGATCAATATTTTAGTCTTTAATTATTCATGTGTATTTCATGTTATGAATTTTCAGACTTTTGCCTTTTCACATTATTGTTGCCATATCATAACAACATTTGATTTATGACATTGGTAATATTCAATTGATCTATAATTATGTGTGATTGTTTTATAGATGATATATGTTCAAATCTTAACTAGAATTTCAAAAAAAATACAATTCATCTTATCACCAATTTTGGAGACATGATGTAAAAAATGAGACAAGTTTGATAGTAGTTAAAGGACAAGGATCACAAAAAAAAGATAAAATTTTGCAAGAGAAGCAAAAGATTTTGGCACAAAAACCCCATGAATAAGGAAAAAATCACATTGATGATGTGCTCTAGAGGATTCATTATGTGGAGGGTTTGTTGTAATTATAAAGTCATGTACCTTTTAATGGTTACAATAGCTCGCACACTTAATTATGGTTAAGATTCTTCTATGGTCATCGAGTAAAAATTCCTTGCACAAAATGAGAGGCAATATGCAGGCTGCTTGGTAGATAACAATCGAAGTCAACACAACAGGATCATTGAAGTTTGGCAATTAGTGTGATGTGGGCAATACCCATAATACTCTGGGATAGAATCTATCATATGTAGATGAAACAATAAAACAAAACTTTGGAACATGCATATCGACATTTTGTTGAATTAAATAGTTTAACTATGTTGCACATGAAGATTTAAGGTCATATTCTCTATCATGACCATATGTTAGTAGTAAAATCTCAAAGAAAAGATGTAATAGTATGGGTCTTGGGTCCTGGTCAGTTTCCTGGATATGCTTTTCAGTAGCAATGTCCTACTCTTAACTCTGCTCTTCTTATGCTTAGAGCATTATAGTGTTACAGTTTGCTGCTGCTATAAATAACGAGCATGTGTAAAGAATCAAGATTAAATGTTATTTTAAGTGTTGACATAGATCATAATAGATGAGATCCTTTATGCTCGAAGTGGCAAGTGCATGTGATTTAATTTCATAAAAGCCATATTAGTGCCTTGGTGATGTATAAACTAACAAGTTTTGAAATATAAGATTGCCTTGCTAACCAACATTATGTCAACAAGTAGGCATCTCACTAGCACCTTAGACCATACATCAATTATGTCAAGCTCAGGCACCTCATGCCCAAACTAGACAACGCTAGTACCTCAACATCAAACATAGGAGGCTTCTAACTTCACTAGTTTTACATCTTCCAGCGCACAACTATGATGTGCATTGAATACAAAGATGGAATAAGCATCTTTTGGCCTTTGCATCTCTTTATATATTACATGTTCATAGAGAAATAATTTATTTTATTTGTTTGCAATGAGAGAAAAATAATGGATGAAAAAAAGAAAATTAAATATTAAAAAATTATGATTCCCTAATTATGGATTTTTAACAGCCCAATGATAAGATAACCCATTCTAGGAAATTGTTGGGCAATGTGATTATCTGTAACTTCACATTTTACACTTCCAATATCACAGTAACCATGAAATGAAAGAACGTGATAGTGATATTACACTGAACAAAATTCTATGCTCACTTATAAGAAAAATTTAGGGAAATACAGAGGCCAACGACTATGATATGTAAACTGAATATGAGTAGCCACGGTACATAACCAAGATGCAGTGTTACATCAAGGAGCAAAAGTTTCAATAGCTGAAAGATGCATAACTCAAGGTAAAACAACAACATCTATACTAACTGGTGGCATCCACAAACATAATGTTTTAGCAAACATTCCCGGAATTAAACAAAAAAGTTTAGAGTTACACACCAATGAGTTGTAATATGGCTTTGTATTCTAAA
Source organism: Vanilla planifolia (assembly GCA_023846275.1). Classification (NCBI taxonomy): domain Eukaryota; kingdom Viridiplantae; phylum Streptophyta; class Magnoliopsida; order Asparagales; family Orchidaceae; genus Vanilla; species Vanilla planifolia. Next base: position 5,435,421 of record CM043877.1, read on the forward strand.
ATAGACGTTCAAATACAGACAAAATATTTACCTTAAAACAAATGAGTTAAACAACTCTGTTTAGCTTTTTATAAGTCAGATCACAATTTTTTTTGCAAACGATTTTGATCTACCTAACATGCTTGGAAGACAGAATTTCATCATAAAAACAACCCTTGTGTTATAAAGAAATATGAATGTTGCATAAACATTAAAGGGTAACATAAATTTGAACAGAGACAAATGATTCTTTAACAACAGTACTGAGGTTCATCCTTTCTATTCAACTACTATATGGTTTTATATTTTCTGGAAGAAGGGAAAAAAAATCAGAGTTTCAATTCACATATATTATCAATATGTCAAGAATTGAATATTTGATGGATTATAAAGTTTGAAATGATTCTTTCACAATAGAATTTGTAACAGGTTTGGATAAATCAGTTGTAATATTTTGAAGATGATCTGAGCCCTAATTGTATTAATTATTATATCCTTTTGTTTTTCATTAGGTTGTATTGTTGTTTTCATTAGATTCTTGTTTTGTTATGTCATTAGATTGCTCTTTTGCTTGCTTTGCTTGTTTTGAGATTCCTTGTAATTATTTATTAGTCTTGGATTTTCATTATATATAGCCAATAAATGTTATGATAGTATATGAAAGAATAAACAAAATTTCATTTCATATTCTTAATTTTTACATGGTATCAAAGCAAGCTTAATTGCTTCAAACAACACATCCATCAGCCTTGACCGAAGGTAATGTAAGAGTTATTGCCACTCCCAAAGCTGAGAAGGCTGTTCAGTATGTGTTGAGCAATTAAAATTGTGGTGATCAATTGGTCACTCGTCTTCTCAAAGGGACCAACAGTGACTTGGAAAATATTTGTACTTATGCTCTTATGTCAAAGCATAGGATGGCATTCATTGATGAAAGACTTACAAAACCAAGGGAAAGCAATACAGATGAACAAAATCAAATCACTTGTAACTCTACTGTAATGCCTTGGATTTTCAATCCTCTTATCACATGGAATGTGAAATGCATTGGGAGAGCAATTTTCACAAGAAAGTAGCCCGAGAATCCAACACTTGTCATTGGGGCATGATGATTTTAACTTATTAAGCAAAAATATAAAATTTGTAGGACCTACATAACGAATTTGCCAAGAGAGAGAACATTTGAGATTTTATGAGGATATGTTTGGTTTTAAGGTTTTTCTATAGGAGATAACTAACTTATTCTTTTGACAATGACTTAAGGAGAATAGTATCTAAATTTAATAAAAATGTACATAGAGTATAACTCTATAAGACAAAACTTTTCATGGTGGGATGAATTGATGTAGAAAAAGTTACATAAACAAATAGTTGTAAACAAAACTTACCATGCTAGATCCAAAACTAATGTGCAGCTTAATCAAAGCAAACTGTATGAAAAAAAAAAGACACGACAAGAATCATTTAAAAAGTTTCAATTCATCTATTAGGTCTAATGGGACATCCAAGTCAAGTGTGCAACCTGCATAAGCATTAGAAGCCTTTATGGATATTTTTAAAATGCCACCACCTTCTTAGGAGATGGATTGAGGTGCTACCAAAGTACGAATAAGATGAATTTCCTTTAAATTTGAATAAATTTATTAGGATTAGGCTTAGTCTTTTACCTTTTATAAGTTTGAACTTGTTTTTAAAATTTTTATTTTAAGTTATTCATTTATATACATGAAAATAGTCAATTAAACGAAATAGTTGATTTTGAGTGAAGGTTTTCCAGTGACAAGTGTCTTTCTTACTCTCTAACCACCAATAGGAGGTCAAATTTTCTTTTATTTTTTTCCCAACTCTTATTATTACTCAAATGTGACTAACTCTTATTACTACTCAAACTCACTCACGACTATCTCAAAAATGAATCAAATTACTTTGAACCAACAGGCTAATCATTCTTTCTCTTAATATTTTTCCTCAATTATCCTTTAAACCCAAGCTTCCTCTCACTAACCCAAATATCCTCTAGTCATCTTGTACACCTCCTCTTCTCCTCTAAACCACAATTCCACATCAATTCATGCTCATGAAATTCTTGTGATATGGTCATTTTGCAATCCTATAATTATAAAACTAAACATGTGATTAATCTTTAATTACAAAATAAAACTTATGTTTTGAGATAAAGAAATTGAATATATGATTTTAAAATATTCATTGAAAAGAATTTACTAGTTCTTTGGCTGCAATTTTTTTAACTCAAATAAAACTATTGTGAATTAAGAAAAGATTACATATATATATATATATATAAAGAAGGCCAACTTTTACCAATCCATTGGATTCTTGCAGCTATGAGGAAGAAGCTATGGAAAATTCTAGGAAAAGAACCAAGAGTGAAGGAAGGGGCTGTGGTAGTTATTTTTGGAGTACTATAAAGAAGAGAGAGTTGAGAGAAATACCAAGAAAGAAGACGTGCAACAGAAAGAGAAGAATAGTGAAAAGCATGAAAAAAAATAGATTTGGAATTGAATTAAACCTTTCGTCCATCCCTTTTCTTTGCATGAAATAGATAACTACATATTAAGGGATGAAGGAAATGCCTTGTTTTTGTACTATTGAGGTTTAGGATGGGTTTTATAGATAGAATATTTGAAACTAGCTTCCCTTTTGTCATTTTGTAACCATCATATAATACGAAGATACCTGTCAATAGTACGATAAGCATAGGAACACTAGGAATAGGCTTTCAAAAGAAGATTGTATGGTAACAATATATTTTTTGTATAGTACGATCAGTTCAACAAGGTTAAATCAAATTTTTTCAAGAGTATCATACTATACATAAATATTGTATCGTACGTTACAATATACTTAAAAAGTGATGATGGGCATCAAACGATGCAATTGTAAGGTCTGATGAGTAAGAAAAAAAAAAGTAAAACCTCATCATATTCTACGATAATAGCATTAGATGGTATAATATATTAAAGAACACAAGACCTAAGAGAATGATTTGATAGTTTGAAAGAAAATGGTATATATTGATTGTATGGTATGATCTTGTGAACGCACAATATAATAGCACTATAGCAAAAGCATTAATAAGAAAAATCTTAAGAAATATAATATGTATATAAAGAGTGATGAAGTAACATATTATTAATCAAAATATATCTGATTTGTGATGTAGGTATCAAAATGAAACATTAGAACAAAACTCTTCCACGATGTTTCAGGTAAATGAATCTAGAACTAATAATACAAGCAAATAAATGAAATAAAAAAGAAGTATTGGCATATATATTTAATATGGCATAATGATTTGCATGGCAAAAAACAAATAGTAAAATCTAATATGTTTTAAATATGCAAAATTGATATATTCATATGAATTGTTAAATTCTTTATTATGCAAAATATGAAAATAAAAATAAGAAAAAAGATAAAAAAAAGATAATGAAAGAAATATGAAAATAGACTAAATAAGTCATGAGACAAAAGAAAGGAATAAGATAATGAAAATTTTCATTTGATTTTCCCAAATATTCTATCTTATGATAAAAAAAGAAAATAAAATGAAATTAATAGTAAATCGAGTCATGAAAGAACAAAGCACTATGACACTAGTAGTAAACTAAGTCATGAAAAAAAAAAAGAAAAAGAACATGACAATAACAACAAACAACACCATGGAAAAAAAAAGAAAAGGAAATAAGACCCTAACACAAGATGTAAAGTATAATATGACACAAATAACATACCAAATCACAATGACAAAAAGTATGAGATAGTAGCATTAAAGAGAAACAGGGCTTTGAAAAAAGAAAGATTAAAAATTTGAGAAGCTGGAAAAAGAAAAAAAAAGAGATAAAAAACAATTAAGCATTAACATAAATAAAAAGAGAAATATATATATATATATATATATATATATATATATATATATTTTATATATATAAAAGAACAATAATATATGAGAATATTTAATATTAATCTCTATTTTTACTTAGCATGATATTTAGTGAGATGTGAAAATACATGGAGTATAGTATAATACTTTGATGTCATAATACTATTTATTTTTATTTATTTGACATCAATTATTCTTATTAACTTAATTCAAATGTAATTTATTATTTAGATTTATTTGATGAACAATTTGCTTCTTATTTTTTTTCTTATTTGATAAGAAATACCACTTACACAGTAAAAACTAGATCAGGATGACAATAATGATGAGAAGACACACACCATGAGACCATACAAATTATGTATATGTGTAGATTTGGATCAATAAAGGAATTGATAATTTTCTATTATATAAACTTAAATTTATAGTTGATAACCTTATAAATGTTATGTATAAACATATTAAAAAAAAGAATTAGATATACTGTAGTTACTTCCAGCTTGAGGAAAAGTTAAATATCCTCAGTTTTATCTTTCATATAATTATTTTAATTATTGTGCAAATAATAAGGAATACAAGCGAGGCTTGACAAATTCCCCCATCAATTCCCCTAAAAGAACCTCATAAGCTAAGCCTTAAACAAAAACTAGCCTATTTCTCTTACCAAACTTTGCTCCAATCTTATGATTGTTATTTCCAAACTTTCTAAACCTTCTCCTCAAATCATTATAAGACTAAACTAGCTATCTCCATCATAAAAGACCTTAAAACTAAGCCTATCTTCAATACAACCCAAATTTTCTCTCTAGACTCTCTAACCAACTATAAACCCTATCAAAATCACATCTCGACAATTCAAGTCATGCCATCATACACCTCATACTCTCTTGACACTTCGATTAAAATTCATAAGATCGCTCACATTATCAATTTCTCTCTTTGTCTTCCTCTATAACTTGAATCAAAACTACCATTATTAAGGTATATTGTTTTTATATCAATAATGATGGAGGAACTGTTATGCCAAAAAAGTAATGAAAATGAGATGGAGAAGATTTACCTAATGATGAAGGTGATGAATCAAGTTATTAAAAAAATAAAATAAAATAAAGACAGAAAATGATAATATGGAAGATCTTGTGAATTTCAACAAAGACTTAAAAAAATAAAATAAAATAAAGACAAAAAATGATAATATGGAAGATCTTGTGAATTTCAACAAAGACCTTAAAAAGAGAAAATGAGATGTGTGAAGGGATGATTAGGATTGGCTAAGGTGTGATCGTAATTGAATTTGGGATTGAGAAAACAAAGAAAGCAATAGAAAGAGAAAAATTAGGGTTTTATGAGAATAAACTTGCTTTAAGATTCCTTATGAAGGGATATCTAACTTAGTCATATGATGATTAGAGGACTAAGAGAGATTTATATCAAGTTTGGTAAAGATATAGTCGCAATACAACTCTATAAGAAAAAGTTTCTTGTGGGATAGACATACGGAAAAAATTTGCATTAATAAGATGAATGCAAACAAAACTTAAATTTTGTTTAGAACCAATTTGGAACCAAATTAGATCAAATGCATGAAGAAGAAGCCTCTACTACAAGTTTAAAATGTTCAATCTATTAGGTCTGCTCAGATCATTTATGAAATATGTCAGAAACAATAGAAACTAGTTTAGAATGCTTTTAAGATGGCACCACTTTCTTAAGACATAGATGAGATGCTACCAAAGTAAGAAATAGACGTGAATTCCAATTAAATTTAAATAAGTTTGTTAAGATTAAGCTTGATCTTCCATATTTTGTAGAGTTTTAACTCACTTTTGAATTTTTAATTTGATTTTCTATGTATATATATATAATTAATAAATAGAATAAAATAGAATTTTAAATACAACTTTACTAAAGGTGTTTTTCATCTCTCTCTCTCTAATATACTATAAAAGATTGATTTTTTTCTCCCTCTCTCCTTGATTTCTTTTTACTCATGAGATTACCTTTATTTTTCATCTACAAACATTTCCAATTATTATTGCCACTCAAAGTAACTCAAAATGGCCCCAAAATGGAACCAAATTGCTTTAAATCAATTAGCCATTCATTCTCTTAAGTTTATTTTCTTACTCGATTTTCATCCCTCAAACCCAAGTTTTTCCTCACTAAAGGCATGTGTTTTTCATATCTCTCTCTCTAATATACTATAAGAGATTGATTTTTCTCCTTCACTCTTCTTGATTTCTTTTTACCCATAAGATTATCTTTATTTTTTTTTTATCTACAAACATTTCCAATTATTATTATCACTCAAAGTAACTCAAAATGACCCCAAAATGGAGCCAAATTGCTTTAAATCAATTGGTCACTCATTCTCTAAGTTTATTTTTCTTACTCGATTATCATCCCTCAAACCCAAGTTTTTTCTCACTAAACTAAATACCCCCAAACAATTGTGTATGCCTTCCCTCACCCTCTAAACCTCAATTCCCTACCAATCCTAACCCTTCCTTGTCACCTTTCACAAGAGAACCTTTTAAATCAAGCATTAAACCAAAACTCAACTTATTATCTCCATTAGCAAACTCTTTCTAGGTTATCACTTCCAAGCTTCCTAAACTATGTCTTCACATCATTACTAAACTAAATCATCTATCTTAAAATGAAGTCAATCGTCAATTAATCCTAAATTCTCTCTCTATATATATATATATTTTGTCTTTCTATATAACCAAAAACTCTATCAAAATCACATACAATAACCCAAGAGATCTCCTCATACACTTCATATTCTCTACAAGAATTCTTGGTTGAAATTCACAGTATACCCCATATTATTTTCTCTCTATGTTTTCATCCCTTATCCTTTGAACTTCAATTCCATAACAATCCCAAATTTTCTTTATATCTTTTTCTCTTTATGTGACAATAAAGTTCATCAAAATCATATATCAATAGCTAATGTCATCCCCTCAAACACTTCACATTCTCTTTTATAATTCTATAACCAAATCAAATAAAAACATTTAAAGAAATAAGATAATTTGTACGAAAAAGTTGCTTTCCAAGATACAAAGAATATCTAGTATAATTTTCTCAATCGTTCAATCGAATTTTCTTATAAGCATGGCAAAACTTAGAAAATAATTTTTTTATGGCTAAAATTCATAAGATCCCAACATTATTATTTTCTCTCTATTTCACCTTCCTCCTTCACAACTTAGTTCATCATTACTATTAAAAGGGGTATATTTTCTCAAATGCAAATAATACTAGTTAAACTTTTTATACCAAAAAAATAATAGAAGTGTGATAGGAAAGAAGACTTCACCAAAGGTGGTAGTGATAAACTAAGTTGTGAAACAAAAAAGTGAAATAAAGGAAACAATACTATAAGGGCCTTTCTTTCATCCCTTTGTTCAAGGGTTAAGAGATGGCTTAAAAGCAACTCTTTCCCAAGATGATCCATATATTGCTTTCACCCAGCTATTTTTGTCCCTTATCATTGTTGCTTATGGCTCCATTTCTTTCTCGACTAGTTGCAAGTTTCAGGGGGCATAGGATGAATTTCGACCAAGACCTTGAAAAGAAAATATGAGGTGCATGATGGAATGGCTAAAGCTGTTTGAGATGTGATTTTAATAGAGTTTAGGATCAACAAAAGACAAAAAGCTAGAGAGAAAATTTGAGATGTCATAAAGATAGGCTTGGTTTAAAGTTTCTTATGGGAGAGATAACTATTTTAAGCTTGTGATGATGGAAGGAAAACTTAAAAAGATGGGTATCAAGTTTGATAAAAATGCACTTTGAGTAAAACTCTATCAGACAATTTTTTTATTATAGAGTAGATAATGCAGAAAAGTTGCATCAGAAGGGTGGATATAAGCAAAACTTACCATGCTCAATAAACAACTAATATGAAGCCAAATCAAAAGCCTTTGTAACTGCTTTTAAAATAATGTTATCTTCTTAAGAGATGGATGCAATTTTAGTAAAGTAAAAACAAACTCCATTCAAATTTCAATATGCTTGTTATGATTAGGCTTGAACCTCCATCTTTTGTAGAGTTTAAACTTATTTGTTTAATTTTTTGTTTGATTTCTTATATATAAATATCTATATATATATATATATATATATATATATATAAAATAAATCCATGGAATAAGATAGTGAGTTTTCAATGCAAGATAAGAATAAGTTATTTAACATGATTATATAGATTGAGAAATGCATAAAAAATAAAAAAAATTTGAACCTCAAATGCAAACTCTATATATTTATCAAAAACCCATCATATAAAATATTAGATAAAAACGCATTTCAAAGTTAATATCGGGCCAACTCAAGAAGGTAATTTTAACCAACTAAAGATAATTATGTACTAATGTTTTGCATAATCAAATAAAGCTTCTAGAGACATAATTTGAAGACATAGTGATGTTGGTGGTTAGTTATTTTACAAGAGTTAGTAGTAATGGTTGGTCATTTTATACTAGTAGATATTATGGATATTAGTAAATATTAATAGTTGTAGTAAATAAAATTTTATAAATAAGTTAAAAATTTGAAATAAATATATAAAATTTAATGATTTGAATTATTCCCTTTGTACTCATGCTTTATGGCTTATAGGTAAAGCTTAGTAGCTTTCTCTTCTTTTATACAACTCTTTGATATATTACAAACCTATTTAGTGAATGTTATCCCTCCTCTCATGTTTTGTAAGCTATTTTTTATTAGTGATAATCACCCACAATCCACTCTTGTTTCTCTATTACCCTTACAAGTTATTTTCTTCTAATTAAAAACTTGGTACTACAACAATTGATTAGCTAATACTATAATAATTGCACAGCCAACCAATACATCATCTTAGCCAACCAATACAACACTAACAATAGCAAACATTTGCAAAATAATCGAAGCTAGCAAGTCCTTTTACAAAATGAAAAGTGTTAACAAAATTCCTTCTTATTCCTAAAGCTTATTTTTTCAACTTATAAGCATGAGTTGTTTCCCATGTCATCAAGAGATATCAAAGCCCAATATCATTATGTTCCATCCACTGTGACAATTATTAAGTTATCAACAATTAAATTAATACATCATTCTACTAGAGTTATTAAAGGGAACAAATAAAAAATTTGTCAAAATTAGATAAAAACCTAATACAACTAACAAAACAATATCAAATAAAAATGCAAGATGAATTGTCATTGCTATTGCACCCAAATATTTTTGAATAAGATAATGTTTTCATTAATGATAGGGGGAGCAACTCAGGATCACAAGTTGAAGAAATGAATATTAGGAATAAAAAAGAGCTTTGTTAGCATTGAATATTCTACAAAATGACTTGCTAAAATTTTTCATTTTGCAATGCTTTTCTATTGGGCATTGATGATACACTTGTTGGACCCTGATGGTGCATGGATGAGCAAGATAATACATAAGGTAAGCCATGTAGTTGCTATAACACCGAGCAAGAAAATACTGCAATATCAAGTTTCTAGTTGTAATAAAATAACCTAAAAGGAGTAGGATAAAAAAAGAATAGGTTGTGGATGATTACCACAAATAAAAAATAAGTTAAAAAGGATAAAAGGAGGAAAGATAACACACACTAAAACACTCACCATAAAGTTGCACAACAAACAAGAAAGCTAATAAGTTTCACCTACATTCAAGCCATCAAGTAAAAGAACAACAAAGATAACACAAAGTATTAATTCATATAATTTTATTCTAAACATTTTTAGCTTATTTATGCATATTCCTTCATTGTAACCATTAACACTCACTAACATCCACTAACATCTCTTATTAAAAGATGACCAAAAACTAATGCTAACTTTTCTAAAATAGTTGAGTATCAACACCATTTTATTGTCAAATTAAGTCTCTAAAACTTTATTAAATGATCAAGTAAAATGTTGATATATAATTGCCCTTGGTTAAAATTATTTTCTTGGATTGGCCTAAAATTAGCATCAAGGTAGGTTTGTATCTCATACTTTACGTGATGGGCTTATGATCAATACTTAAATTATAATTTGTGGTCCTAATTCCACTTGTTTTTCATGCACTTTCCTATCTCCATAATCATGTTTAATAGCCTCTTCTTTTCCTACATCATTCTCCTACTTAAAGAAACTTTACACATAATTGAAATCTATATAATCTTCCATTATCTTGGGAGTCAATTTGTCAAGTTCCTTCTTCATCTTAGAAGCATCATCTTTTTTAACAACTTTTGATTGTAGCAATAAAACAACTATCGTCTTGAATCACTTACAAAAGAATTAACTAAAAAAATCTCCAAATCTAATATTATCTTTAATGTTAAAACCTAGGCTCTTAGCATATAAGCATCATTTCTCATCTCATGAAATTTAACCTCTTCTTTGTCCTTAATCACTTCAATAAGAAGAGTGACAGAATTTTATATTTGGGTTTGTAGGATAATTCTCAAGTTTTGTATTGTGTTTATCATGTTACACTAAAAGTTTGCAATTCATCTTGTATTCTATTTGATATTATTTTGTTGGTTGTACTAAGTTTTTAACTAATTTTAGCAAATTTTTTATTTATTCTCATCTTATAACCCTAGTTGTCATTTGATGAAAAAAATAATGCAGAAAGAAGCCTTATAACTAGAAAAAGTATAGCAAAAAGAAATTAATTTAATTGTTAACTTCATGATCGTCATAATGGATAAAACCCAGTGATGTTGAACGCTAATACTAATTGATGATGAGAGAAGTAGCTCAAGCTCACAAGTTAAAGAAATAAGTGTTAGAAACAAAAAGGAATCTTGTTGGTAAAGTTTATTCCACAAAATGGCTTGCCAATATGTTTCTATTAAGTGTTGGTGATGCATTTGTTGGGTACTAATGGTGCATTGGCCAGGCAAGATGGTGCATAAGTTAGGCCATATAATTGCTATAGTACCAAGTTTTTAATTACAAAAAAAAATAATTCAAAAAGAATGGGAAGAAATAAAGTGTGGGTTATGGATGATTACTAATAATAAAAAATGGGTTGAAAAAATTGGAGAGAAATACTCACCAGAAAGGCTTACAATACTCACCTAAAAATTGCACAAAGGAATAAAAAGCTACCAATCATCAACCACACTCAAGCCACCAAGTATGAACACAAAAAAAAATAACTCAAACTATCAAATTTCGTGTCTTTATTCTAAATCTCTGGACTTATACACATTCCTTCACTACAACCACTAACATCCAATAACATCTATTAACATTCATTATTATAAAGTGTTTAATCATTAGTACTAGCATTTATAAAATAACTAATCACTAGCACCACTTTATTTGTAAATTGAGTCTCTAGTTTTAAAGTTTAATTTCATTTATTCTTTATGTATTTTCCCATCTCTATGATCATGTTCAATGACTTCTTATCTTATATCAAAGATTATATAATAAAAATACTCTGAAGCTTTGCATTGTAATGTTTTATTACTACAAATGATGAAGACTTGTAAATGTAACATGACCCCAACTTGTATTTATTTGTATGATCATGATTGTTCTAGACTTTATTTACTAAATCTATGACAATGGCTCAACCTATGCTGGTACTAATATCTCAAATGAAAGAGATTCATAACATAAGAATCAAAGAGAACTACAAATTGAGTAGCATAACTGAAAATACAAAAACATGTAAACACTGGCATATGTTACATGTAATTTTGCCAACCTCAAATGAAAGTTTTGTAATATCTATTTAAGTTATTTAGAACAAAAATTTTGCATAAATTTCACTATATACAATATGATATTATATGTTGACAAAGATATGCTTAAATTTTTGTTGCAAATATATTATGCTCCAATTATATGTATGTATCTGATTTTAAATTATTGAGTAAGGAAAAAAAAGATTATGGATGTAAAATAGATTATGTTAGTGGCAACCACCTAGCTCCAACCATGATCTTAGACTCATTGTTGAGTTGGTTGTGACTAATAATGAGAAAACATGACATCAAGTCAATGAGAGAAAACTTCGGTTTACGGGATAATGGAGAAAGAATATTACTAAAGAGAGTGGTTGGTCAATTGCTTTAAAGGAATTTTGTTTAGTTTTAGGATTATTTTTAGTTGATTTCAATTGGAATTGTTGGCGTTCATGTTTAGAACTAAAACAAAGGTAATCTCAAGAATAGAAGGAAACAGAGAAAGAGAGATAAAAACAAAACCAACCTCTTATCAAAAGTTCAAGAGAGGAAAGAGGAGAAAGGCAAGCATGACACAACAAATATGCCTCCAAAATCATTTATTGTATTCCATTAACTTGTCACATATATGCATGAAAAATACAAACTAAAAAATCATAAAGCAAATTCTAATTCCACAACCGATAAAAGACCAAGGCTAATCCTACAAAAATTATTCAAATTCAAAGAGAATACAAGCAAATTACTACTTTGGTGACACCTCATCCATCTTCTAATAAAGTAAATCCATCAAAAAACATCCGAGAAGACTTCTGATGTTTTGGGATGTCACATCCATGACCTATATGACATGTTAAACCCAATAAATGATTTGGAACCCTTTAAACTTACTTTAGAGGTTTTATTTTACGCATTTAACGCTAATTTAGCTCCAAATTAATTCTAGATCAAGGAAGGCAAGCTTTGCTTGCAATCATCCTTCTCATGCAACCTTTTTTACATTAAATCTCTCCAATTCATGCTCCTAAATTGTGTCTTAGAAAATGACAATAAGAAAATCACTCTCACTATAGCTATTACTTTAAAAGTCAACGCCTCATACACCATAAACAAGGTTCCAAAAAAGAAAATGAGATGCAATCATTGCAAAAAGATCGAACACATCAAGGAAAACTATTTAAAGATAATAGGATATCCACCAATTTGGCAAACTAAAATGAAAGGCAAACCTATTGCAAATGTTGTCATGAGATAGATCATGGAGCAAGAATCAACTATTCCAAGTCTATCATTAGAGCAGTACAATCAGCTTAAGGCTCTTTTAACAAAGGAACAATAAGCATTGTAAATTATTAATTTCATTGGTAATAGAGCATCCATTCGTGTTTTTTTAGCTATGACACCCTTGAGATTTGCTAGAAAATCTACATTTCTTTTAAAGTTCAATGGTAAAAGGCCAACATCGATCTCATTGGGAATTCAGAGATTTCAAAATCAATGATCTTAAATAATGTTTTGTATTTAAGGAATTTTACAAACTATTTGATTTTTATGAGCCATCTAATGAAAGAACTTCATTGTTATGATTCATTTGTCTTTGATGGTTTTGTTGGGGTTGGAGTTCTACCTACATAGCCAAGAAACATTGGAAAAAAATCCATACAATAGTAAACATAGTTATAAAGATTCTTCACCAACAACAAGGACATCCTTCTCAAGAATGATTTTTCTAAGGTTCTAACTTTTGATAAAGATTGGTTGGAGCATTGTGATGCTTGACATTGAGCCAAGCATTGTCAATCATGGTTTTTCATTGGAAATAATCACTCAAAAGAGTTAATTCAAATTAATTCATATTAATACTTGGGTACCTAAAACCCCCAAATCTCAAAGACAATGTTCTAACTTCCTCACAATAAGCTCAAACCCCTTGTAGCAACCCACTCCAAAGGTCCTTGCACAACCTAAAGGCACATCTCAAGACTTGACCATACAGGACTATATTGTCAGTCTCAATGCTACTAATAGATGCAGGTTTGATACAAAAAGATATTCAGCCAAGCACATTTGAAGAGGCCTTTTGTCATTTGAAATTATGAGAAGCAATAGATAATATGCTAAGAGCCATTGCCATAAACAAGACATGGAGTTTTAATGAATTAACATAAGGAAAGAAGGCTATTGAGTTCAAATGGATATATAAAGTCAAGTACAAAACGAGACAAAACTATGGAAAGATACAAAGTTAGACTCGTTGCAAAAAGATAGAACCAAATCAAAGGTTTTGACTATGATGAGACTTTTGCTCGTTTTGCCAAGTTTTTCATTGTCAAACATCTCAATACGATTGCTACTATAAAGGGATAGGAACTACCTTAGATGGGCATCAACAATGCTTTTCTTAAAGGTGATTTCAATTAAGAAGTTTTCATGAAGATAGCACGAGGATCATCTAACTCTAACAAAAAGCTAGATTGCAAATAGCATAAGTCAATCTATAGACTAAAGCAAGCATCTAGACAGCCTTTCATTGTATATAGCCAGAAAATTTTGTAATAGTATATGAAGCAATTAACAAAATTTTATTCCATTCACTCAATTTTTACACAATAAGAAAACATCACTAGCAGATAGAAAACTAAAAACCTCTCCCTGGGATGCAGACCTTATAGAAAGCACCAAAGCCCTCTTGAGCAAGCATGTTTTTGGTGACCTGGGCAGCCGATCCCTGTCCCAACTGGATCCTGACCTGAAAAGTCGCAACCAATACAAAAATCACAAAACCTTGCCTTCCAACAAGACCTCATTCTTCTCACTAAGAAGAAGCAGATCGTGCATTAGATCCATAGACGAATAACGACAAAATAACTTAAAAGGCATTAGAACAAGATCGATCACGATGAATACACCTTGATCATGTCGACCGGTTGGATGACGCAAGTGGCGAGCATGCCGGAGACTCCCCCATTGGCGAAAGGCTTGACGGTATTCCAGATACCGGACTGGCTCTTAGGCTTCGCCTCCCCCATCCCCCACAGCAAGATAAATGAAGAAGTTGGAAAGGAGGAGGTAAAAGGACGAAGAATTAACCGGCGGCGAAGTCGAAGTCGAGGAGAGCTGGGAGAAAGATCGGCGGAGACGAAATCAAAGCCCTTGGCTATAAATAACTCACCAAAGGGAATTGGGTCGGGCTTTGCTTCTTGGCCCGCCTGAGGCAACCATGGGTCTACCAACCTCGGGAGCTCGCTTGTCGATGGCTTTGACTCTTTTAACGGAGCAGCCTTGCTAACCACTGAATTGCCACGTGTCTCTGTTGTTGGCTGAAAGCTTGAGCAAATTGTTTTCCATTAATTCCTTTAATTATTTTTTAAAAAATATTAAAAAAAACTTGAACTAATCTATTCGATATGGCTGTTAAATTAACTTCAATATTAAATATGATTCAAAAACAAAATGAGATTTTAATTCAAATCAAACTTAAATCAAAATATAATAAGTTAATTATGAATCCAAATGGACACAAAATAAAATGTTAGAAATAGATTAAAATTTCTTAGTCAATTATATTTAAAATGAATTTCCAAAAGGGTTTTTAAAAATATACTTTCAATAAATTCTTTTAATAAAAACTTTATGTATGGTGACATAGAATTTTTTTTATAATAATTTTTAAAATTATTTTTAAACATTATTTTGAATTTTACAAAATAATTGTAAAAAAATAATAAATCTAACCTTAAATGAATCAAATCAACTTGAATTTCAATCTTAACAATAATAAATATATAATTATATTTATGTACTTTTTAATTTAAATATGTTTAGATATATAAATAAATTTATAAAATATTAGCGATGCACTTTGATAAAATTATGAATTTCATGCAAATTTGTTGATTACAAAATTGTTAAGATAAAAAAATAAAAATCACATTAATTTCAGCTAACATCATTCCAATCATTAAAAACATATTTTAATATATTATAACAAAACTCAAATATATTCTGAAATAAAATAAATTAAATTAATAAAAATAATCAAATATTATTGATCTTTTTAATCATTTGTTATCCTTCTATATTTCCCTTATTATAACATTTTCTTTTTAGCTTCTAATATTAACTTATTTTCCAAGATACTTTGGGAAAATATTATCATTGAATTTGTCCTTTCTCTCGAATAAGTTTCTTTTTTCACTTCTTTCCCTTTTTGTATTCATTTTCTTTGCTTTCATAAAACTATATTTTTTATATATTTATTAGAAATTATAATTAATTATTTAAATATTTAAAAATTCAAACATATCATAATTGATTTTCTCTCATTAAAATTTTTCAATAATATATTTAAATAAATATTTTTAAAACTTTATTTAAAAAATATAATATACCTCTTAAAGTAATTCTAATATAATAATATTTTAATAACTAATTACAATATTTTAAAAAAAAAGTTTTAATGTCTTAAAATATCATAAGTACAAACATAATTGCCCAAGCTCAAGGTATCAAATTGATTGGAGATCAAATTTTACTTATCTTATTCTTATACGGCAAGTCATTAATTTTTTGAAATAATGATAATTTTGATATTAATCTGAGTCAATAACATAATTATTAAATTAATAATTCATATATTACCTTGCATTAGGAAGTGGAAATATCCTTTTTTTTAAATGTATATATTACAAGCAAATAGGACTTCAGCAAATCATGCAGCACGGTTCTTAAGGAAGTAGTTTTACAGTAATCCATCGTAAATCGTGGTTACTATATCTTCGAAATAACCTTATATATATATATATATATATATATATATATATATATATAAATAGAATTTAATTGAAAAGACGACTAACAAATATTGAAAAAACCAAATGAAAATCTTATTTAATTGAAAATAGAATTTTTATGAAAATAATTTGATCGTTCTTTTTTATTTTTATTTATAAAAGAAACTTCAAAAAAAAGTTTGAAAGCTATTGAAAAATTAAGAGTATAATAATTATTATTATTAAAAAATATTAAATTGATTAATAAAAGCAAGTTTAAAATATATTATCAAAATATACATCTTTTATAAATATAATGTTAATATTGATTTCTGCTCTTCTCATATATTTGTTTTGATAAAAAAATGCTTATTAAAATTAGATTAAGAAATACCTAATTACATTTAAAAAAATTATAAAAATTTGAATTTAAAAACAGTGTATCAAAGAACCAAATTCTTGATACAGTTAACGTTTCATTTTAGTTTTTGTATTTTTGGGTATATATAACAATATATATTAATTCTCTATCAAATTTGAACAACCACATTCTTAGATTACATTAGGTATAATCATTATTAAATATTTAGTGCATTAATAAAAATACATAAATTTAAAATTATTATTATAAAATACAATTAAAAATTATATCTTGAATAAACATGATACCAATAAATATTTAATTAAGTGATATATATATATATATGATAAATGAATAAAAAAATATTTATGTTTTTGATAAAAAAAAAACAAAGTGTTTTTTTTAAACATAGTAGGTTCGAGGTACACCAACAAAAGGGTTGAGTTGATGTTCAAAAATAAAATCTAAAATCCAATTGTCAACAAGGCTTGTTTATTAAAAAAAACGGATATAATAATAAGTTCATCCGTGGTCAACAAGGCTTGTTCAGTGTGGAAATTTGAAGTATGATCTGCGTTTGTAAAGCTGTATAGAGGTCTGTTTGTTGAGAATGTTGAAAAGTGCTTTTTAGTTTTTTTTTTCTTTTACTGCATTTAATAGCACCATTATTGAAAATTAAATTAAATAATAAAGAATAAAGTTAAAATATCTTTAAAAAATAAAGATTAATATTATAAACCAACCAAAGTAATGTTTTATTTTTTAACCAAGAGTTAAAACAATTTTTTAACATTATTATTAAAACATGATATTATCTTAGCTTTCCATATCATTTTTAAGATAAAAAAATATATTTAAAAATATGATTACATAAAACCTAATTTACATTTCAAAAATTAAAATTGTAAAATCAAGTTTTGAAAATGATATACAAACAAAACCTCAATAATATTAATAAATAATGAAAAATGGTTTTTTTTTTTCAAAAGATATTTCAAAGCTAAACTATTAACTGAGAGAAGAAAAGAAACAAAAAATTATTCAACAAATTTCTAATATTTTTAAGATTAAAAAAATAATAAATACTTCTGAAAAAATCCCCACTGAAACAACTAATAAAGGTTCAAAAATCACCATCGTCTGCTACATACAGCAAACCATTTATTCCTTCTTATTTCTCGGACTTGCCAAAACCACCAAAAAAATGGATGATCTATGCCTCATGAGTTTCTAACAAGGGATTCCCACATCAGGAACTCGAAGAAGATGACCTCATGTGGATTTGGTCACCTCATGAATCGCATTAGCCAAGTAGCCAACGTTGCCTGTAGTAACTCCAGCCATGCTGCAAACAAGAGGTGAACAATTAAGAAAGCAATCTGAAGAGAAGACACAAGAGGTGAACAATTGACAAAGTAGTGTGAAGAGAAGACAAGAGATGAACAATGGCAAGCAACATGCCTGATTCGACCGTTCCGGGTCATGTATATGTGGAACTCATTCGTCAAACGGTCGACTTGATCGGGCTTTAATCCGCTATAGCAGAACATACCAATCTGAAGGCATGAATCAGGTATCAAAAAAGAGTTTCCATCAAACAATGTATGCTTGGAAGCAAGATGAAGCTTGTTTCTTTCACTAGATATTGATTGATAAAAAATCATTTTCAATAGTATTATTATTAGCTTTAAAATGTTATGTTGAATTATTTTGTAAGGCAAAAAAATGTTTTTTATGTCTAAACACACTGCTAGAATCATATTCTCACAATCTTATGTTTCAAAAAGTGGTGTCAAATAATCCTATTAGTGAAGCAAAATAGACCTTTTGTCCTCTAAAATAGCACAAGGAGAGGTTGCTTCTATGTTTCAACATCATTAGGGTTTGTGTTCCTGACTTAGGTGATGGGTTCCATCTAAAGCCCTCAACTCAGATTTTGTATAAAAATTATAACACTTTTATTTACTTTTATCTCAAAAAATCATAAGTACAACCTCATCTCACCATGTTTCCATTGAAACTGTCAAAAGAAGCATAAGGCCAAATGCTATCTTTTAGGCCACCACTGTTGAGTGTAGTATTGTTCAATTAAATTAATAGAATTCCACATGAAACTACAATTGATTATTAACTGCATACTCACCTGATTAGTTATATGTTCCCAAGAAAGGTTGGAACCCAGCTTTTCGAGGTTTTCGCGTAGAGCAGATCGCATTCCTATGATGCGATCAGCCATTCCCTGTGGAGGAGGGAGACGAGCAATTAGGTAAATTAGTTAAGAAAGCCTTGGCAGAATGTTAGTTGCTCGCTTAGGGAAGAGACCATTTTGGAAACTGCAGAGAAGGAAGAAACAAATGTGATTGATTACCTTAACCTCCTTCAACCACATGGCCTTTAGCTCTGGATCGCTAAGTATTATTGAAACAACCAGTGCACCATGGACAGGAGGATTGCTATACATGGGCCTGGCAATCTGTTGTAGTTGACTTTTCACAGAAACTGCTTGTATTTCATTTTCGCAAAGAAGGCTGTTACATGAGAAAGGTTGTAGTTGAGCATATATTCATGCTTGTTCTAGTAACCAACTACTAACACAATGAAGGTAAACAAGAAACAGCACAGGCTGAGGAAATAAAGGACCGGGAAGGATATATGAAACAAAATAGATTATAGAATGCACAAATTACTTGCATTTGGTTTGGGTGATGGAAGTACACTCTTCTCAAGTAATTGGGACAACCCCACATTTAGTTATGTATTAACTTCTCAAAAAGGTCACATAGATTAGTATTTTACACACCACATATGACTACATTGTTTATCAATGAAATGGAAAAGATGTAATAAACACAAAATAGAGAAAATGGGCAAAGAACAAAACATAAGATTCAAAGAACTAGAAGAAAACTCTAAAGCTTGAGGAAAATTGTAGTAAGACGTTCACTAAATTTTTAAGAAAAGATTATAAAGTTACTCTCAGGGCCTTGTCTTATAGTGATTATGGAAAGAACTCATAATATTCATGAACAAGGTAGAAGATTTTCATATAAGATATATATTTTTATTCTAGTTATTTCACTACCAATTTTTTCTTTGCAATTGTAATTGTTATGTATCTATGTCAAAACATTATTGCTAATAAGTCACAAACACCCATGTTATCTATGTCACATGTCTATGCCATAAATGCTTGCCATAACACTGTTGCAAAAGCCACAATCATATCGCCCCTAAACTTTCTATAATAAAAAAATTCATAAAAGTATTTCTTATTCATTGGAAATACCCCTAACAAAAAGTTTGCGTGCCACATCCACAATTATTGTACCATATCCACAAAATTATTCTTGTGTGAATCATATTTGTATGATTATGTTTGACATATCAATCATACCAAACAATAAGCTATCCATATCTTTATGAATCTACATAGATATATCAAGCTTCACGCCTTGATAATTTTCCTTGTAGAGATTGATTACTTTTGAAAAAAAAAAAAGCTATGCTTCATGAGTTTAACTTTGTCATAGATCTTCACCTTTGATGTAACATGTCTATTCTTTATTATGTATGCAAGTCAAATGAGGTGAAACAAAACTTTAGTTTATTAATAATGACCACAATAGTCAAAATATCTACTAGAATATCTTTACCAAGGATTTTTGTTTAGTGAAAATGCTCCTTCATCAAATGCGATGAAATCAAACTTAAATGTGCTTTGTGCTAAAAATAAAATGTGAGAAACTAAAAAAGATGAAATCTTGTTGCTGAAAAAGACGAAATTAGACAAATGGCATTATGATTGTTACTGAAAAAGATAAAATCTTATTGCTCCTTTTAAACTTCATTCAAGAGATTTTTGACTTGTGCCATCTTCTTCTTAGCAACAAAAATAGCTACCTACTCAACCTCTCGGATTAAGGATGCCATGAATTTTTGAAACAATTACATCCAACTAATTGTCAAACTAATTATAAAAACATATCCATAAACTTCTCAAAAAGGTCGCTTAATGCTTCATTCAAAAGATTTTTAACTTGTGCCATCTTTTCTTTACAAATGTAGTTGTTTAATATCTATGTCAAAACATTATCTGCTAATAAGCCACAAACATCCATGTTGCTTATGTCACATGTGTATGTCAAAAGTGCTTATCATAACACTATTAAAAAAGCCATAATTATATTATCACTTAGTGTTTTTATAACATAAAAATTAATAAAAATATTTGTTATTCATAAGAGAATATCCCTAATAATATAACCACTTTCTGCATCCACAATTAATATGCCATATTTGTCAAATTATTCCTATGTGAATCACGCCTATAAGATTATGTTTAACATATCAATCATACCAACTAATGAATTATCCATATCTCTATGAATCTGCATAGCTATATCAAGCTTCACACCTAGATAACTTTCCTTATAGAGATTGATTACTTTTGAATAAAAACAAAACTATGCTTCATGAGTTTAAATGTGTCATAAATCTTCTTTTTTTTAGTGTAACATGTTTATTCTTTATTAGGTATGCAAGTTAAATAAGGTAGAACAAAACTTTAGTTTCTTAATAATGGCTAGAATAGTCAAAACATCTAGATTATCTTTACCAAGGGATTTTTGTTTAGTGAAAAAGTTCTTTTATCAAATGCAATGAAGTTGAACTTCAATGTGATTTGTGCTAA
Organism: Vanilla planifolia; assembly: GCA_023846275.1. Classification (NCBI taxonomy): domain Eukaryota; kingdom Viridiplantae; phylum Streptophyta; class Magnoliopsida; order Asparagales; family Orchidaceae; genus Vanilla; species Vanilla planifolia. Next base: position 5,456,835 of record CM043877.1, read on the forward strand.
AAACAAATGTGAGATTCTTAATTAGACAAGTAACACTATGATTGTTATTAAACAAGGTGATTTTGTTGCTCCTTTTAAACTTCATTCAAAAGATTTTTTACTTTTTTTTTTTGAAGTGAAAAGATTTTTTACTTGCTCCTTTTTCTTTTTAGCAACTAAAATAGCTATTTGCTCAATCTTCGTGATTAAGGATGTCATGTATTTTTGAAACGATGACATCCAACCTATTGTCAAACTAATTATAAAAACATACACAAGTCTCCCTTGAGATTACGCTAACGTACCTCTATAAATAAACACTTTCTCTTAAAAGCTTTATCTATTGTTCCTCTGAAATGACATACAAGTCACTTGATCACTTCCAAATGCTTTTTACCTAGATTTGTCGTAGATGATCAACAATACCCAATATTTGGTTTGTGTAAACCATGACCTACATAAGATCACCAACTATAGAAGTGTATAACACTTTTGCCATGAATTATCAGGCACATTCAGTGATTGATACCTACTCAATTTGAAATAGCTCCCCAAGGAGTATATCTAGTACTAGAAATTAGAACTCTAATCCTTTATTAAACATTCTAAATATGATTTTACTATGATGATTTTAGAAATTCTTCATATCTGTTCCTTTAGTATGCATTCCAAAAAACCCCATACTCTTTATTTCAAGTCTTGATGACAAATATGGCTTGAATTCATTAATCTTACCCATACTTGAACCAATAATCATGTCATCAACATATAATAATAAAACCATATAACAAACATCAAGCCTTTGGAAATAATAACAATAGCCTACGTTGTTTTGTACATAATTATACTTTGGTATAACATCATATTGTGCAAACCACTATCTTGTAGTTGGCTTCAACCAAGATAAGCACTTTTGAAGTTTGCACACTAGTTTTTCTATGCCTATAACTTGAAAATCCTTCGAGTTATACCACAAAAATTTCTTAATCCAAGATATCATAAAAATAAAAAACCTCAACTTTTAGTTGTTTCAAGGTAGATCATTGTTTGTAACTATATTCAACTATAGTCGCATATTTGTGAGGTTTGCCATGACTGAGAAAATCTCATTATAGCCAACTCCTTTTTATTGAAAGTTTTTAACTATCAACTATGCTTTGTAACTCTTATTCTTATTGGCCACTTCTTTCAATTTGCATGCTCACTTGTTTTGTGAAGCCTTCCTTTTAGTATAATAATCAACTCCCATATATAATTCTTCTAAAGTGATGTAATTTCCTTTATAATTGCATACTTGCACTTCAAAGAATCTTCCATTTGCTTGGTAAAAAAAAAGTAAATTAGTCCTCTAGCATCAATCAAATACAAGTAATGACGAGAAGATGAATACCTTTGAACTGACCTTAGTATATAGCTTAACCTCTATATAAGTGATACGATTGTTATATTAGTGTATAACTTGATCACATCAATATCCGTACGATCGAAGTTCATATCAATATCTAGATTACATTTGGTGTAAGCAAATGATGATGTTGCAATTGTTATGACAGGAGCATTTTCAAGTCTGTATCAACGTCAACTTTATAAATGTACTCCTTGTTAGACTTCATTGTTGAGTAATTTTGCTTTGTATTGGATCCCAAAATGATAACATAAGTTATCCACACCATAACTAGTAAAGAGGCATCATATGACCACAGTATCTAGCTTGTCCTAATGCTTAAAGTTGAAATGTGCATACATACAAGAAGCATCCAATACCTTCAAATGGTTCAAAATTCCTTTCCCAACCACTCTCTTTTTGGTATCTTGTGATCAAGAAGTATGAAGGATCCTTTATTAAGCACACAATTGAATCTACTGCATCTATCTAGAAGGGTTTAGGCAAAATCTACATCATCTAATGTTTCTTGCGTGCTTATTCATAATCATGTACATATGTTCAATAACTCTTATTTGTTGTGATTTGTTGGGAATCATTCTCATTATATAGATCCAATGCGTCTAAAATATTGGACGAATTCATTGAACTCAAACCCACTACTATTGTCTTATCAAAATGCCTTGACTTTTAAGGCCCAACTCTATTTTTATCTTTGACTTCTTAAAAGTGCAAAAGAGTATTGGTTTATTCTTTAATAAACTCATATGTTTTTGGTAAGTCATCAAGTGTTGGCAATCAAGTAGGCGCCTCATATATCAATGTGGAAGAGAACCAACGACACTCTCTATAGTTTTGCAATTCTCATATAAGCAAAATTGTATGAACTTTAGATTTGGTGCACACTTCAATACCATAATCTCTATTCTTGTTTCACTTATGACCAAATCAATTGCACCACAATTGAGAAGTTTCTATGGAGCTTAACAAAGTAGAAGCTATTGATTCCCTATGAAAGTTGACGATTCTTTTGTATAAAGTTGTCTTCTACAATTTTCCAAATTTAATCTCCAAATATGATATGACAACTAGCACAACCAGCGAACCGACCAAGATAAGGTTCCTTCTAAATCCTATGATGTACTACTCGTTGTAAAGCATGCATTTTGTACTATTTGATGCAAGAATATGCACATCTCCCTTTCCCATGATGTTGAGTTTCATCATTGGCTAAATACACCATGTCGTGATGACCGACCACGAAGCCTTACAAAACCTTTTGTATGATGTATAGTGAAATACACACCTGAGTCAGGAATCCATGAGTAATAAATTTTAACACTAAGCACCAGAGTAAAATCTATGCTCTTAACCATTACATTTATGGACATATTTCCTCCCTTAATTTGACCACCTTTTTTCCTTGGAGTTGTACAATCATACTTTAGATATCCCATCTTATCATAGTTCCAATATACTAGTTTCTTTTTTGGTTGTTAGGCATGACCATTGGATTAAGAATTATTTGTACTCATACTAGTTCTCCCTTGTTATTCCATAGGCACTTTGTCTTCCATGTTTAAAACAAAATTTGACAATTCACCAAATTACTTATGTGTGATATCTTCACTCATAATCATATCCCAAACCTCTTATAAATTTAGTTTCTAACTACTAGTAGTGTTGCTAACCATGATATTAATATTAGGGCCTTCCTTTTATCCTCAAATACAATCTTCACTGAAATTAATTGTGTGACTATCATGTTAAACTCATTAATATGATATATGATAAAAATTCTCTTCACCATCTCCAAGTTGAATAACCTCCACAATAAATGAAATTTGTTTGATATTGAGGGTTTCTCACATATATCACAAATGCATTCACAAGAGCCTTAGTTGTTATCCCCATGGCGACATTAAAGGCTAAATTTCTTAACAGTGTAATTCTTACCACTCCTAGCATTTACCAATCAAGCAAGTTCCATTTCACATGCTTCATAGATTTCATTCTAAACAAAGTTCGGTATATATTCTTCTAAAAAAAGAGATTATTTATCCTCATCTTTTGGAAGACATAATATTTTACTTCAAATATACTAATCTTGACCTTTTTGTCTCTCGCCTCTTATTTGTAGAACAAGTTAACACTTACTTCCAACAAAAAATGTTTCTCATTGCAACTTCCTACCACCACTCTACTGCACCAATCACTCTAAACTCTAAACCAAGTTTTGATACCAATTGTTGTGATAATTTGAGTACAATAATCTCAATTACATGTGATATACCATTACTGAGTTATAGATAAATTCTTTTTGATGATTGTAAAGATACACCTTTAACACTTGGTTATCCAAAACTAATTTTTTTTTGGTTGTCACATCATTCGAGGTATGGTAACCACAAAATCCTTCCTAGCAAAGGAAATAGAGAGAAAGCAAGCCAAAGCATAAGAGAAACAGTTGTCTCAAAGTTTTTCATTGTAACCCAAACTCAAGAACAAAACAACCATACATAATAATTCACTTGAGCTGTAAAAAGAGATTAGAAAGCTTCTTTAATAGCTTTCACTCCTAAAATATTTTTGGAAAAAACCCATTATAGCCTTTAGGGAAAGGAAGAATTTGGGTTTTCACATTGAATATAATTCATCATTTCATTTATTTCACCAAAAAATTTTCTTATATATCCCTTCAAAGAATGTGTTGGAGCACAATCCACAAACAAGTTGCAAACGCCATGGTGCATGCATTAAATACTTGTCAAATAACTTCTATAGAAGTCATACCAAAATTGTAGTCTACTACTTCCATATTATAAACATACATAAACGTATTTCCTATGATTTGGAGAATGCCCATAATGATACTCATACTTAATACATTCGTAATATGTGTGCTACTTATGTAAAATTATCCTAATGCATATCACATTCATAAGATTATGTCTAACATATCACCTCACAAATAATGATTTATTAACATATGTATGTATGTGCAATCCTAATATTACACTCCATATTTCATCATATTTGAATGCTCTTTTAGCTAAATAAATAAGTAAAACATAGAACATGTATGTCTCTTAAGGCATGGAGTCTAATTGAGGTCAATGAATGCTCACATGGGCATGATCGAGCATCATGTATCAAGTTGTATGCTAAGTCATACTATTACTTACGAGATGTGCTAAAAAAGAATATGATTATGACTACAAAAAAGCAAAGAGCTCATAAGCACTTTCTCAAATTCAAATTGTGTAGAACATTTTTTGTAAAATTTCTAGACAAGAAAGCAAGCATATAAGATGGTCATGCATACAAGCAATGTAACTAGCAATAAAGTTTGTGTCAATAAGATTTGTGTGTGGTTAAATTGGTTCAAAGATGATGCAAGATAAGCTACATCAAAATGGTGATTGATGTAATTCAATAGATTCTATTTATTGTTTATTTAATTTATTGTATTTTTATTTTGTTATAGGTTATAATTGGTCACATATATAAGAGTTTCATTGTGATTTTATCATTTTCTGCATATTTTATCATTATATATATCTTATATTAGGAATGGTATTTTTTTGCAATTAAGTTTAACATTATAATATATTTAAACCCCTGTTATGGAATAAAAAAATGATTTTGAATGGTCATCTTATTTTTCAAAAAATGTTGGTTTTTTTTTCACATGATGAGTGCACAACCTAAGTTACGATCCAAAGTTTTCGAGTACGATCCGAACATTTTATTTCCATCATCACCATCATCCTCGTTATTGTCGTCTTCTACCTCAAATCCCATTGCAAAATTCACTACTGAACATTTTTTATCATTTTCGACATTAATGTTTTGTTGAGATCTAACTGATGGAATTCCATCTCTTATTATCCATCTTTAGTATAAGAGCTTCCTTCGTAGTGTTCCAACTATCGTGACAATGCCACTAGACCCTTTGGTTTCCTTAATTTCCACGTAGAGCTCTATCATGGCTTGCCATCAATTCCACCGCCATTTTGAAAAAAATGTTTAAAAAACATTTTCAATTTCTATGTTGATGGCCTTTATGTCACCACACTGCAATCAACTGTTGCTTTACATGCGCCTCACCACTACTGCACACAACCATCCACTTAGCTGCATTCATGTCACCTTGTCCAAGTGGGTGCATCTGTGCCAAACTACTCACGAATAATTAATAAAACTCTAATTTTCATGCCTCTTTTATCACCACACATCTGAACAAAGCCTGAGATGAACCATACCAACATTTAGCACATGAACTGACATGTGCCTTGCATGTGCACCACCCAAATCTAACTCGCATATTCCAAGACAGCGTAGCGCCTAAACTGCACACATACAACACATGCACAAACTAGCACTAAGCTACACCTCTAAAACTAGACCAAATGGAACTTAAACCAAATTTGGAACAACTTATTTTAGAGTCAGTTTGATAACAGCTTTCAAAAGTGCTTTTAGTTGTTTTTTATCACATTGTTAGGTACTGATTGAGACTATATAAAATATATTTTTTAAAAGTTTGGATTTAACTTATGCTTCTAAAATTATATTACTAAATCAATTTCTATTTCATTATCATCTCAAAAAAATTTATTATTCATGAAATATGTTAATTAATGTATTTCATATCCCAAACTTTTATTATAACAAATATCACATGACTATTTAAGATTTTGTTACATTAATACTCATAATCAAACTTTAATATCATATATCTCACTTATAGATTACGTTACATCTCTCAGATATCCAGTGAATATGACTTGAAATCTTTTTATATGACCAGCCTTAAAAGTTCTTTAATACATTATACAATTTATATTCATAAAGAATATATCATTAATCTTGTATAATTTAGATTTATTAAACTTACAAATATTTATCATATTCTACATCTTAGACCATATTTAATTATTTTTTTATAACACTAAAATTAAAGTTACTCAAATATATTCTATTCTTATCCATTATAAACACTGTTCAGATAATATTTGGTATGATGTAATTAACAAATCATGCCTAAATTGCATTATAATTAGTCATACTTGGATGTTTTTAGTCAAAGCTTGGCATTTAAACCAAGTTATAACTAGTATTCCAAATAATCAATCTTTTATTTTATATAAACAAAATTTACAAGTCATTTTTGAAGCTGCCCAAAGGGAAATTATTGAATTTTTTTTGTATGCATTTGAACCTTTTAAACATTCTGCAATCTAAGTATACTTAAAATTAAGCCAACTTCTAAACCTAAGCTTTTTAATCTTGATCCACTTGAGCTTATTTTTTTTAGCTTAAATCAAGTGAATCATCAAAAGAAAGTAATTGAGTTTGTATTATCTCATTAAATTTCTTTATCTTAAATTTCAGCTTCATTATTAAATATAGATGTTTCTTTATCTATATGTAGATTTTTTAATAATTTTGATTTTATTATTCATAAAAGTATTTAATCTAACTTTTAATATGAAAAATATATCTATTTATTGAGATAAATTGAGACCATTAGTTTCACTTAATAAGCTTAAAAAACCAAATATTTACTCAACTAAATGTTTAAACCATGATATAACAAGACCACCAGATGAGTTAAACAGAATATATACACAACTGAATCATTTGAACTTTCATAAAGTCAGCAACTTGATGTCTTGATTTTTGAAAACTTAAATATATTGATACTAACTTACTAAAAATTCACTTGGAGTATCACTCTACATAAAAGAGTTTCTTTCGATAAGATGGACTACTACAGAACAAGCTGTATCAAGACGACATTTGAATTGATATAATACATAATATTTATTTTTTATGTAATTGATTATATTTTTATTTTATTATGAATTATAATGAGTCACATATATAAGACTTATAATATTTGATTATTTTTTTTATATATTTTATTATTTTTTAATTAAAAAATATTTTTTATTTTACTTTTGAATTTAGATTGAACATTGTAATTTATTTAAAGCCTTACTATAAAATGAAAAAAAAAAGATTTCTATTTAACATCTCATTTCTCATAAATTATGATTTCTTCTCATATATGCATGTACAACTTGGGTCTATGATCTAAGGTTTTTCGATTTATGATTCGAACATCCAAGTTGCAATTCAAATTTACTTTCATCATTGCCTTCATTTTCATCATCACCATTTTCCAACTTAGGCCCTACTATAGGATTCGCTCCTGATCAGAACTTGGTTAAAATATAATTGTAGGAATTTCTCTTATCTATTCTCAATGTAAGTTGCAAGTAGAAAATATTATTAAGTGGCCTAAAACTTTTATAAGCTATCATGACTACAAGAATGGGGGAGCAAACTTTGGCAAGACAAAGCTTTGAAAGAAGGTTATATGAAAGACATATCTCTTTGTAATCTCTTTGAATCCTAGTGAAGATATTTAATGTGCAGTCATGATTTTCCCCTGAATTTAGGGTTTAACATATATAATCATTAAGCTCTCTTTCCCACATGCATTTGTGTTCATCAATGTCCTTCTTGGTGAAGTTTCCATAGACAATTGATTCAAAGAGATATCTCAATCATTATCTCAAAGGCTATGTCTCATTTTAGTAAAACAAAAAGTAAAGTGTAAAAGAAATAAAGCTCAATAATGGGAATCAAATGAAACTTGATTTGCTAAGATTGATTGAGTACCATAAAAATAGTAAGGAAATTGATTGTCTATTTAATATAAATTTGATCTTACAACTTAACATCAGGATTGCACATTGATATAATTTGTATGTTAAAAGCTTTTTTCAAGCTTTCTCCAAAGATCGGTACAAATTGTTAAAAAATTGTTAGCAAGTCAAATTGCTAGGAAAATTAAATTCATGAATTCATTTCATCCAAACAACAAGAGTGAAATTATGAGAGAAATCATATAATTTTCACTGTTTTCACTCAAATAAAACATAGCCTAAATAGAATCCAAATTTATCATCAACTGGGAGATCAAACAAGTTAAGAATAAAATGAAATTAAGTAATACAAATACCTGAGACATCCTACACGCTGTCCATATAATCCCATATTTTTGGCGTATGACTGGGCACAACCAATCATATGCCCATCATCAAGAAAAATCCGAATTGCCTTGGCATCTCTCTCTGGGTCACCACTAGCAAAGCCTTGGTATGCCATGTCAAAGAATGGGAAATGATTCTTAACCTGTAAGCCAGATATTGCAGCAGTAAAGAAACAGGATAGACAGTATCAAATTAAAGATATTGGCTAATAATTGAAATAACAACAGATTATATTATATGATCATTTACCTTGAATTGATATGATATTTCTCTCCATTGATCTTCAGAAGGATCGACCCCAGTTGGATTATGTGCACAAGCATGAAGCAAAAAGAATGAACCATTGGGTGCATTCTGAACAACAAATACATTTAGGTTAAGGTTATCAAAAATCAATTGCCACAGCTACCACATACTTGAGCTGGATGCAAACAGTAGAGAAAAAAGGACATATAATATGAAAAAATCAGAAATTTGTGCCACCCAGACAAAAAAATCCTATCAATGGTTAGCACACAAATAGCTTTTCAAAAAAAGAAAACAGTTGAAAGGTAAGTAAATATTAGGAGATAAAGAGTGCACTCATTTGCATGGATCTTATGATGAAAGAGAAGATGCTTAAGATAAGAGTAAGAGAAGAAACATCTATGAATAAACTTACCACGTTACACAAGAAAAAAAATGGTTAACAGTGAACAGTCTATCATATGGTTTCGAGCTCCTTAGCTAGAGGTCCCATTAACAAAATAAGGGTAGATTTTGTTAATTAAACAAAGTAATGGGAAGATGCACATTATGATGCAGTTTATATAGTCATTTGTCGATCAATGGTCGCATAATTGATGTATGGCCATCCATCCTTATATGTGTAGGAATGGCTAGCATACCACTTATAGGAAGTACAACAACCTCCGGTAGGATCAACACCATTTTATAACTCTGTTGGGTCTATTTCTCAAGAAACGTCTAGATCAATCCCCCGATAACCGCCTCTAAATTCATTCTTTGACAAGCATGCTTGTTTCTCAATAGGGTCTTTGCTAGGTTGCTTAGAGTTTTAAGCCTATAATTTGATTAACAAGTAGGTCCTTATAATTACCAATTTTTTGTATAGTTTGATAGTTATGCTAGGGGTCAACACCCCATTTATCTTGTATGCCTATAAATAACACACAAGTGGGATAATATGAGGCATCTGAGACAAGCTAACCCAAAGCCTTTGTAGATAGGAGAGAGAGAGTGGGGGGGGGGGGGGTGGGGAGAAAGCACGTTATTATTGTTCCAAGAGCTTGTGACATTGTACTCTCCATTTCCCATAGCAAGGTTCTCTTACCTTCCCAACTTCATTATTTACCCTAATTTTCATGCATATTTTTTCTCTATTTAATACTTCACTACTCATTCCATGATCGCCCCCAATATAATGCAAGAAAATCATACAAGATATGGAATCATTTGATATTGTAGTTGAATATTGTTTTTTGAATAGAACACAATGAACTGATTCATTTACCTTAATATCATCCATCATGGCAGCAAAGTCTAGTCCCCTAGTTTCAGGATGGTAGTAGTGAAATGTCCTTTGAGAAACATGGGCATCCCTCCAAATGTTATGATGACTGTTAAGATTAGATGATCAAGTGAATAATCAGACAATTATCTCCAATACTATATACTTTTAGTACTATTTTGGTTGCTCAATACATAAAAATATGCATGTAAGCCAAGGCAAATCCCATTCTTGACAAGTTATATCAGAACTTATACAAATACAAGTCATTCTTAAGTACAACATTAAAAAAATGAGAACTTTTACTTGGCCCAAGTTGGTACAGGAATATAAATTTGAGAATCTGGTAAGAAGCGTCTTTGAAAATCGGCAAAAACCCGACATGCACCGGTTCCAGACAAAGCCTGAATTGCTGCAATGTGCTTGTCTTTTATAAGCTCAGAATCTTCTCCATATGCTAACTTCAGAGACTCTTCAATCATCTTGATACTACCTCCCATTGGAAGATACTCCCTAATATTTAGAATGCACCACATCATTAGTTTTTGGTCTAATTTAAAAAAGAATTTGCAGTTCCCACATGTATCAAAAGTTGGTATTATAGTTTTACAAATCACAAGATGAATTAGAAAGAGATCAATTTTTCTGCAATGTAGAAAATTAAAACAAAAACATTTGAATGCACACTTAGACCAAAAACTGACTAGTTCAATCAAAAAACATAATTGACAGAAGAACAATAAGCATTTTTAAAAACTTGATTTCTGCATGCTAAACTTCTCTTCCCATCCTCTTTTACATGAACTTTTGCATGGAGGCGCCAATCAGATAGCACATACAACCAAAAAGAGGAAGAAGAAAAATTGAAACTTCGCTTGTTAAAGAGAAAGAAGACATACTAGCAGGAGGATGGCCTTGGGTCTTGAATATAAATAAAGGACTTTATGCATGAATTAAGATTTCACGACACAAAATATATTTGATTTCATTTTTGAAGAGAGAGTGCGATCTTTCACTAAATTTCCAGCTAAATTCATTCTTTTCCTCAAGAAGGTTCCCAATAGATATTAGACAGCCACGACTAAAGCAAGTGTAAGACAACTATCAAAAAACGCGGATTCCACCTCTTCGGAACCAATAGGGGCCACACCCTTACACTCGAAATATAAAGATTTATAAGAAGAAACGAAAACGAAAAAGAACAAGTAACTGAAGTGAAAAAAAAAAAAAAAAAAGATAAAAAAAGCAAAAACAAATAGAGGTTGCAGATTTACATACATGTTTAGGTTTCCAGCAATCCTCCTCTCGGCTTCCCTGACACATTCGAGAACCACCGGCTTCCCATCGTCGTCCCGATATGCCCCCTAGCCATAACAATCAAAATCGAGCTAAATCTCCGAACCCTTGCCAAAAATAGGGGAAAAGGGCACTCCGAAGTCGCTACTCACAACGCCAACATTAACTTTTTCAGGACTGGGATCAGCGAGGAATGCCTCCGTCACTCCAAGGATCGGATCCTTAGCCGCCGGCTCGACGTGATCCCACCACGAGCTCGTGGACATGAACCGCCTCCACGACGCAGCCTCTCGCTGGCCTCTACCCACAATTCCACGACAGATGGCAATCGCCATGTGCAATTTATCAATCTTCCGTCCCCGGGTGACAGCCGTTTACGAGGAGCAAAGAGCCAGGGGAGGTAGAAGGCGGCGAATGCGTTCGTGCCTTTTATCGCGTCAGCGACCGGCCTCGAGCTGCGTGTCGTCTTCATCGTTTACACCCGTGGTTTTACTCTACTGCCCCGCTGCAGCGGATAACGGATAAGAAAGTGCGACAGAGGGACGAGAGATCCGCGCTGGCGGTCCAATTCGCCAATCGGGCCGCGACCGGTTCGCGCCACTTGCGGGTTATCGCGTTTCAGATCGCCTTAGCAACAGATTATCGAATTGCTTCGTTATATCGTTGACCTTAAAAATCTTATCGATTATTAATAAATCTGATCTACTTCACTCCATCTGCCTGTTTTTGAATAAATGCCGATTCAATATAAATAAAAAGAAATAAATAAATAATTCTAAAAATAAAAAATTGACTGAAGAAGCTAACCATATTATAAATATTGATTCAATTATTTTTTTTTGTAATTTTTATACCTTGCATTAATCACATATGTCTAAAACCTAAAATTTGTTTTTTGAGGAAAAATTATAAAATCTCTTTTAATATACTTAAATACTTTATTTTCACACATGCTCACAAAATATTATCAAATTATATTTTCATATATTTGACCTTAAAAAGTTATCAAATAGATTATAAAGTTCTTTTATTTTTCTAGTAAAATCATTGCCAATAATAAGATTTATTTAACCCTCATTGCTTCTAGCTTGAATAAAGTTCTAAACAATATATAAAAGAAAACTTTAAGTAAATGTATTGTAAAACCAAAAATTGATATATCCAAATGTATTATGTCAAATATAAGAGATGATAAAATGAGATGAAACAAAATAAGATAGTATTTTCTATGAGAAAAAAAAACTTTACCAAAAAAAACAAAGGTTGAAAAGTCCTCTTTAAAATATTTTTATTTTTGCCAATGTACTGTTTATAAATGTGAAATTTTTATTTTTTTCTTCTTTTTTTAGTTAAATTGAAAATTATATTTTACTTATTTCTTCTTTGTCTTTCTAAAATGATCGTGTAAAGAAAAAAAATATAGTCTACTAGATTCATAAAAATGCTCTTTGTTATCATTGTTTCTATAATTTTTTTATACACTTGGTTCATTTTTATTCTTATTGCTATCTTTTGTCTCTTATGTTGCTAATACTTGTGAGTATACAAAAGGTGGACATGCATCTCCAATCTTACTTAATTAGTGATATAGCCTAACAATTCTAGGTAATGGGTTATCATTAAAAAATTCTAATATGACAAGATGTACTACGGTGTCCTTATAAATCTTATCTTTCATATTCTCTTCTATAATAATGGCTTCTTTCATCTTGTACAATTTTTTTCTTTCTCATTTATTGTAATTAACATAGCTCAAGTGAGACATTGGGCCACAACATAACTCCTATTATGATACCTAAAGCACTCAATGATGAAACTAGTAGCAGCTTGTATTGCAAGGTCTTCTTTCTTCATATGAGATCAAGGTAAAAATCAAAAAGGATAGCAATAGAAGTGAATGAGTAGATAACTAATGCAGTAGGTGAATTAATAATGAATTTGATATAAGATGAGGTGATGATGATAGAAGAATAAGGCATCTTAATTATAATTGAACAAAATCATTTGACCTCATGAGAAACCCTATTGGCTACTTCAAGTGTAGTAATTTTATGCACCACCCAACTTAAATCTCATAAAACCAAATGCATACATTTAATTATCAATTTATATTGTAAGATAAAGAAAGCAACAAAACATAGATGACACAAACTAAAACAAGCTAGGGTGACAAAGGAATATCTTGGTTTATAATCATCTAAATTAGTACAATAAAATAAAAAGCAATGCACAAAATCTAAGCTAACATATAAGGAAAGTTGTAGCAAAAGTAATGATACAACAATACTTAAAAGATACCTTTATATACAAAATTCTTCTCACAAAAATCACATAATATATCGTCTCTCCCTTAAGATCCTAAGTTACCATCCAAGGGCTTTAGTTTTGTGAATATACCTGTATATAAATAAGAAATAAGTATGATATGTTTAGTAGATAAATTATTATTTTTATATAGCAAAATAACATAAAAGTACAATAATATAGTTTATACATGAAATGAAATAGTAAATAAAGTGATGCATTCTTAGTTTGTAAAGATAAAAAATACGAAATTAATGTGTACTTATATTTATCTAGCTCATGTATGCATATAGCCATCATATAATACTCATATTGTATTATGTTTTTTATATTCTTCCTTTCTATTCGAATTCATTTCATTTCACTTTGTTTATTTTTCATTTCTTTCTTATGTTTTTCTTTTGAGACTAGATTTCCTCATATGATCGTTATCCTTGCTTCTTAAGATCTCCTATTATATCATTATTTATTATGAAGTCATTACCCTTATTATTAACATCTTGTATTTGTAAGGGGCCTCTATTATGCTATGGGATCATCTCTAAATGTCTATAAAATAAGTGATATATCTATCTCATTTATTGCAGAGTCATTATCGTTTATTGTTAATATCTTATGCTGATAAGGATGACACTTCTATTATGTCGTGACCCCATCTCAAAGTGCACTTGATATCATACATGATGTCAATCTCATATCAGGTAGTAAGATAGAGTTAGTGAGAAAATATTCAGTTCATCATTTTTCTTTCTAATGGTCTTTCAAATTACTAAACATAAGTAGTTTTCTTTCTTTCTCTTTATTTCCTTCTTATTTTTCCATTTTTATTCTTATTTATTACACAAAACTATTTAATTTTATAGCAAAAGTATTTGTAAAAGATTTTTCAAACACTTCCTTAAAAGACATTACAAAATAATTAAAATCTAATGTTTGTGCTTCAAATCCTACAATCTGATCCCTTACATCATTCTATATGACCCCTAGTAGTCATAGATGAGAAAAGGGATTGAATGAGTGATAGTTATTATGCTTAATCTTAAACCTACTGTATTTATTCGATTGTCACATTGTATAGTACGATTATCAGTGGTTACTAGTCAAACAATGGATAAGGTAGACGACCACAGTAACACATTTCTTGAACCAAATTATACTTCTTTACTCAATGCATTGTATTGTACTATCTTGAACATCACTAATAAGACAAGGGATCAAACAACCGATTGCTACAACTCATTTCTCAAACTTAATCATATTTTTTCTGATTAGTGCATCATATTGCATGATCCTTAATAATCCCTAAGTAGACAATGGATTAGATGAGCAATCATTGCAATGTGTTTCTTAAATCCAATCACACTTGTTTGATTAACATATCATATTATACAATTCTTGGTTGATTTGACTATCACTTCCAACATACTAGAAGAATGATCCTTTACTAACCATAATTAGATAGATCATATAAGATGACTAGTCTAATTGGCTTGTATGATTATCATAGCCAAAACAAATTAATGAGCCACTCAACCACAACTTCAAATCCATAAAATCCATTCTCTACCACACCTTAAACTAGTAATAACATGACTTCATAAGAGAAATTCACTTGGAAACATACCTTTAATACCCCTTTCCTCAAGTTCCCCATTTTCCTCTTCGATTTCCTTGAATCCTACAAGGGCTTGATTTGAATTCACTTGAATCTCCTCCTTTCAAGTTCTCCTCTTCCTTTGCATGCTACTCGGGACTACGAATTATTCAGGAGGGCAACTACTCACATATATAAAATATTAATAAGTTATTCCATATTATTCTCTTCTCTCCTTTTAGCTTTTAAAATTTTCTTAAAAAATTTAAATAACTTCAAAAAAAATATAAACAATATACATATTAAGTTAAT
Source organism: Vanilla planifolia (assembly GCA_023846275.1). Classification (NCBI taxonomy): domain Eukaryota; kingdom Viridiplantae; phylum Streptophyta; class Magnoliopsida; order Asparagales; family Orchidaceae; genus Vanilla; species Vanilla planifolia. Next base: position 5,472,281 of record CM043877.1, read on the forward strand.
ACCTTCAAGATAGTATGCTCAAAATTTGGATTTGATTACTATAATCTTGGAATGTATTTAAGTCACATATATTAAAAAAAATCTTTAGGTTCAAATTTAAAATACCCAAATCTAATAAGTAAAATTTTAGTAAGAATATAGTTTATGATTAATTAAGTAGACTATTATAATCTCCTTATTTTATAAGGATTTCATATTGAAATTTAAAACAAATCGAGGTAGTGTATCATCATGTCCTGGATCACTTCCATGGTTACATCTTTTTTGTTTTCATTCTTTCAAAGCACTTTTACATAGGGATGACCTTATTTCTTAATCTCTTCTCTTATTCTACAAGAATTCAAACTGGGTGTTCCTGATAAGAAATGTTGTATTAGATTTCAATTTCTTTTAAGTCTCACTAAATTATATGAGATAGATCAAGAACATATCTCTTCAGTTAAGACACATGAAAAATATTATATACACTTAATAACTGAGAATGTATGTTTACTCTATAGGCAACGTTGTATCTTTTGATATGATGATTACAAACCAAGTAAATTATTACTAATTTTCTATTGAGTTTACTGTTATTTTAGTTCAATTTTAAGGTGTTACTATAAGGATTGAGATTGTTGGAGTAAAGATTGTAGCATCTGAATTAGATGAAGATTGAATGCTTAACTCGTTAATTTTAGAGTCAAGGGTTAAGCTCTTTATAGAGTGATTAATCTACAAAGAATTTATATTCTTAAACATCTATATGATTAGTTTGTTAAACTTTGCTTTTCTTTACATCGTGGCACTTAAGATAATAATCATGGTTAATTCATTTTGAGCTGATTTTTTATGATATGTAGTATGCATTAGGTGTGTTATATTTGAGTTTAAAAATAAATCATTTTAAGTTTAAATTTTATAAAAAAACATTTTAATAAAAAAAACAAAAAATTTAGCCTAAGCACCCATTCCTTGAAAAAGCCCAAAGGCTTGCGCCAAGCACCCCGAAGTGTTGAGCATTGGGCCTTGAGGAGCTATGGATTAAGAAATCAGTTGAAGGTAAGTTGGGTTAGGCTTGAGTCTCAATCAGGGTATGATCTTATAGTAGTTTAAGTTAAATTAGGTTAGGATATTACTCTTAAACTTGTCTTAGGCTTATTAAGTCGAGTTTAACTCAAAATAGTTAAGTAGGGGGATTGAGTCAGATTGAACCCATTTATGCATGTAAGTGACATGGGGCATGATCTCCCAAGAGCACTAGGGGGACCTGACTCCTTTTGGAAAGAGGAAACAATTAAGTCAACAAGTCATTTTCAAAAAAGGTAAGTTGCTATTAAACTACTTGCGTTATCTTTTTATCAAAAGGAAAAATATTAAAATCCTACTTTCAACATATAATATGCAAAATTGAGAAGAAAAAGACAAGTTGAAGAAAAAACTTCTTATAATAGGGTGGAGGGACTAACTCTTGTGAAGTATGTTTTGGTCTCAATCTCAATTTAATTTTTGATGGTAATTAATCCACTTCTCCACATATTGCATAAAGCAAAAAAGTTCATTAATGGATTCAATGCACATAAGTTTCACTAGACAAACTGAGGAAAGATTAGTCATCTAAGAAACGAAAATGGTCTAGACTTTAAAAAGTTAGAAGACATCATTATTATATTATCAAAAAAATTACATTAGAAAATGTTGTCATATAATTTATTTTGATGTAGATACATTGAAAAGAAATATACTGATTTAGATAGAAAAGGAAGCAAATCATATTCTTGGAAACACAAGGAAAGTATAAAGGTTTTTTTTTAAAGACATTCAGTTATGCAACACATTAGGAACCTACCATTGAACTCTAGCTATGGTTGAAAATTTTAGCATGTAGTTAGCTTGAAACACAATTAGAACCAAAAATGTTATTTGCAAATAAAGGAAAATGATCTCTAATGCTAAATTTATGGTGAAACTCCTAATCCTTATGTGGAGAATATTGAATAAGCTCCTTCTATTTCTTAAGAAAATAAGGAATTTCAAGTTTCAATTAGCCTCTAAATGCCCCCAATACCCTAATTAGAATTTATTGGAGCATGCATTTGTCAATTACAAAAAAGAAAAAACAAAGTGATTTACCTTGGCTATTGCTATAAAAATTTAGCAAGTAAATGCAAATAATATACTTGATATATTATGCAATTGGTGGAAATAAGGCGACAACCTCTCTACTAAAGGAGAAGATATTACATTCTACCATGCATTATATGTTGGAATATATGAAAAGCAAGGAACTTGAAAATATATGAGGAAGTTAATTTGTCGACAATAACAATTATAAACAAAGCCATGATTAACATCTTCAATATCTTTATATGCTTCCCAATCAAACAATCACCTTAAGGGGACTAGCTCTTAGTTCAGCTCGACTTAGCTCCACCTTATCCCCTGGTGAGGCACAATAGTTATGAAGTGATGAAATGGGTCTCTCCACCAACTCAGAAGAAAAAGTTATTTTACATGATTATGTAATTATAAATATGTATATGTTGGCTATGGTGGCATTATTTGAAACCATAAAAGTGAAATTGTGGAAGCCTTCAATTTTGTAGCTATCAAAAAAATCACAATTAAAAGTAATTGAATTGTGTTTGATTTAGGGCCTGAAAAGGTATAACACCAACAAAGTTTGCATGATTGTGATTGGATTGGACTTCAATATAATGCTAAAAAATATATAAGATTAATGTAAGATACCTTGGAATATGTATAGCATTTTACAACATATCAAGCATCAAATGAATTCTTTTACAATTCAATGAACTTTTATTCATAAAGAGGGCAACAAAGTGTCCAAGCCTCTCATGAAAATGACAATGAAGTTAGCTAAATAAAAAATTTGGGATTTAGCACACATGCCAAAGTCATGTAAGACTCCAATTAAAATGGATGAGACTCAAATTCCATATATTTATTTATTATACAAGGTACAAAGTATTCCCCAAACTAAACAGTAATGATACGATGCAAAAAGTTACTATTTTAATTTGTCGATAAAAATTTCATAGCATATGATCTTTGCAATTATACTGTGCGATCCACCAACAACCACTATAGCCCTAATATAGTTTAAAATCATTTTTATATGATATGGCATCGATCAACCATGAAAGACAATTGCAATGAAGCTTTATCGTCTCAGTCGTTATAACTTCACTATTCAATTGATGGTTTCAATGTACAAACACCAAAACCAAAGCCAAAGCCAAAGCCAAAGTTCAAGACAAGTACAAATAAAAGTTGGGGACATTATTCACACTATTCATATGAATGCTACATCGTATCAAGACATATAATACAAAATTCACTTTAGACTTGTACATCGAAGAAAATCACATTTTTCAGAATAGGTCACATGCATCATAATAATATGCTTCCACTTAATTCTCTTTCAAATAAGACTGTTCTCTATAACATAAGTCAACACTATAATACTTTTGTGATGGCACACCCTTTTTCAACGAACTTATGTGATCCTCAAATCAGTCACTGTTCTTCTTGGCAATTAAATGTACCTTTACAATACACCAATAGTCTAGATCAAACTACTATGATAGACTATTTTGATGAAGGTGCTATAGTACATATGAAACATCTAATGGAATAACATTAGACTAAGACGTCACTTAAATTTCGTGGTGGCACTTTTTATGGTATTTCTTCTAGCACAATAGTGTTCAACACACAAAGCCACAAAACCATTAATGTTGGTCTTTTGGTCATGTACATCCATTTGGTCACTTACGAAATCAACGCACATTAAAGAGTTTGACGAATTGTAATCATTTCTCAATTAATAAAATATTTATATTTGCATAAAAATATTTTTCATAATTCATCCCTTTTTTAAGTAGACATTGTGCTCATCTATTCTCTACATTTTAAATTTTAAAAATTCTAAATACTTTAAAATTACTTACAAAGCTCCATTTTGTTATAATTAGGATGCTACAAATCCTTTTTTAGTATTCTTTGGTCAATCTTAAAATCATAAAAAAATTATTCTAAGTATCTGGTAAATTAAATTTTTTTAATTATTTATTTAAATTATTAAGCAAATTTGTGGGATATTATATCAACTCAAATAAAATTAATATTTTAAGTATTAAACGTTTATTTTTTCAAGTCATTGGTTATTAGCTTTGAATTTGGAGTTTTTGTAACAAATATTTTTTTGTATAAAATGAAATTATTAGAGAACACAAGTATTACTATGTGACATAATTGTATTTTTGGTGCATTTGTTTTTTCATCTTATAAATCATATTTCATGGATTTGTCTAGAATTATACAAGAACAAATATGTATTTAAATTTTTAATTTAGGAATTTTAATATTTTGTAAGTAGATTCCTATTTTTTATTGTTGGAGAAATATATTTCTATTTAGACCTTTTTTTGTTGTGAAACTAATTTATACCTATTTTTAATCTAAGTTTAAAATTAAAAACTATTTTATTTTGTTGGATCATTTTTTCTTTGACTTACATAAAAACTTTTCAAACCAAAGCATGGATCTATCTTATCACTTTTGGCCACAATTTTGACACAAATTACATTAAAAAAATAAGAAAAACAAATTATATCAATAATGTTATGATAAGGACATATGATATACATATTTTGTTGTCTGCATAATTATTATTTATAAAAAACTATTTGTATTTGTTAGTATATATGCATCAATATTAAGGTGATTCTATTCTTCTTATTTTTGACATTTTTTATACTTAAAATTTTAACTTATTTAACTTGTGTGACTTTATCTTATCATTGTCTTCACTTGATTAGCACATTATCTCTTATGATTCAAGAATATGAAGTATATAATAGATTTTTTTTGATAAATAAGATTATTCATTATAACTTTAAGTGAAAAAAAGATATATCCCTTTTATCTACTTTTGTAGAATATTTTATAAAAATAAAATTAAATATGTATACAAAATATTTGAAAGTAGAATTATTTTCCTCTACAAGGGTGAGAAGCTGTTTGAAATATTTAGAATTAGTAAGACTATTTTAAAAAATATTCTCCTAAACAAACCTTTAAAATATATATTTTTTATTGGGAAGAAGGAAAAAATAAAAAATAAATGAAATTTAATTTTTATAATTTATTCGATTGCAATATAATATACAAGAAATTCAGAGAAAAAAAAATTCTCCATTCAAACTTTTTCTGTTACAGAAATATTAAATAAATATTTGTAATAAAGCTAATGTTTTAAATATAAAATTTACCCATGAATTTATTTCAGCCAAACGTTAAATTGCTATTATAAATTGTTATTTTCTTAATATTTGGTCAAATCATAATCTTGCTATGTGTGTTGGACCATTAAAGTCTGCTTCAAGCCGGTAATCATGATCTATGTTTGGGATTTTTATTAGTGGTGTTTGGTAAGTGCTTTTTAAAAGTGATGTAGGAATGAAAAATTACATTTGAAAAATTATTAATATCTGTGTTTTAAATGTCGGGGATTGACTATAACAAATTTTATAAAAAAATATTTATTTATTTATTTGTATCTAAAATTTCTTTCATAAATATATTTTTAAAATTTTATTTTATAAAGAAGTTTAAACTGAATGGTTCACATAAATAATTGGTGCAACAATAAATACTTAAAGATTTTTTTTTTCAAGATTCCATTCCAATATATCACACATCTCACTTTTAATTAAAAAATCAAAATAATTTATAATTCAGTTATTATTTTTAGTTTATTTATTTTTTTAAATAAGAAAATAGTTTTGCTTGTATACAAATTTACTTTAACTCTAATATTGTGTTTTGATCTCACATTACAAATCATCAACACATTTCAATCTCATTTTTCTTTTACATTAACAAATCAATCTTAGATGCATATAAGCATAGACAAATTACAAAAAATTTTAGGAGAATATTTAAAAATATTATTTAGATATTATTAAATATATTAAAGTTATAAATCTATATAGACACGTCATTCTTTATTTGTTTCAATGCCATTAAATAACATTTTATTCTACATTTTTATGAAGATAATCAAAATCTAGATGTCACTACAATTCAAGAAAAACTTAAAAATTGATTTAAGTGATAAATTATATTATTTTTAAATAATTTTATTAAAATATAAACATTAACAAACTATATGTGCAAAATATACAAATAAAATAACATCTAGATATTCATTCAATAAGAGTTTTTCCAAAATTCAAAACAATTGATAGACTAATTCAAATAGATTCAATTAAACATAAGATTGAAAGAAGATTTTTTATAAATAAATTAAACAAATAAAAAAGATTGATAATATTAAATATGATACACAAAACTAAAATCTCAAAAATATAAAAAAAATCACGAATAAGTCAAATGTTTCTAATAATTAATACAAAGTATTTTGTTTGACAAATTATATTTTTATATACTTATGTTTATATTACATTTCTATAATTCATAACGTAAATATCACTTTGATCTTTTTGCTTTATATTTTTCTCGAGGGACAGACCCTAAAATGACCTAATTGATACTATTATCAAATGAAATAGAACTATTAACTTCAATCATCCTCTCAAATCCGCCCACTATTCCATAGTCTAAAAGCCAGTGGTTTTCGTCTTCCATTGTTTTCAAAGTTATTAATGGATGTTTGTATTAAGATTGAGATAAATTCACCCAACTTAGTCTCCTCCCATTAATAAGTTAAAGCCAAACATTTTTTTTTTTTTTTTTTGAAGGTTGAGATGTTAAAATCTCACATCCCAATTTGTTTTATTTTTCACATATTTACAAAAAAAAAAAACAAATTTACATCTCTATTAACATAATTTCTTATAATATAAAAGTTTAAGGGAATCATCCTGACATATCTCAATAACCTTAATAATTTATCATGCAATCATTGATAGGGCCCACCTTCTTCCCAATCAATCATTCAAACTCCACAGTCTAAGAAAGAAATGAATCAAACAACCAACAAGACTTGAAGCAAGAACCACTGCCGCCTGTACTTGAAAGTTAGCTGCTTTAATATTTTAGGAACACAAAATTGGAGCTTGGAAATCTTAGGAATTTCAAAATTGAAATTTGAAAATTAGAGATAAAAGCTTACGATCGCCATTAAACCATAAGCTTTACATTTGAAGTAGGCTATAACCCAAATTAATTCGAAGATAGCGAAGGAGGTAAGCGAAGAGAAGCAGTGGATTGATTTCACGGCGAGGAGGAGGAGGAGGAGGAGAGCCTCGGAGAAGTCTCGGGGAAAAGCGAGAGGAGACGCGGGGGATCTGCATCTGATCTTGGGGAGGGGTGGAGATAGAACCCCTTCTCGGCTATGGCGCGATCCTCCGCCGAGAGGGCGGCGGCGGATCCTGGAGGCGGAGGTGGTGGAGGTGGCCGGGGAGACCGGTTGAAGGGGTCGGGGATGAGGGGCGTCACGGGGCTGAGGATCAGAGAGGGGAAGTCGAGCGTGCTTGGAGACAGCATCTCCGCCTGCTTCCTGGGCGAGAAGGCGGCGGCAAAGCTCGGCATCAGAGGGCTGATCGCCTTCAGGTTCCTGAGACTCCCCCGGCGCTCGTAGAGCTTGAAAGCCTGCTTTTTGGGCCCGGTGGATTTCCCGGTGGGCGGGATCATGTTCTTCGCCGTGGACGCCCCTGGGGGAGGAGGTGAACGTGGAGACACCGGCGGCGCCACTGCAGCAGCCGCCGCCGTCTCTGCCGACCCCGTCAGCATCTGCACGACTTGCTTGAAGGAGGAGGTGTCCGCCTGGACAAACGTGGTCGGATAAGAGCCGGGATCGATCTGCCTCTGGGCCGACCTCGGCGTCAGCGGTGGCACCGCCGCAGCATTGCTCCCTGCGGAAGACGCCGAAGAAGACGCCACGAGCGACGGGTTCTCCCTCTCCTGGTGATTTGGTGGCTTTTCCATTGACTGATCGAACGACGAAGCTCTCAAAGATGTGATTTTTTTAGGCGGAGGCGGAAAAGGGCGGATTTTGGCAGAAGGCGGAGATCGAGGTGGGCTAAAATAAACCCTTGTGTGAGCAGAAAAGTCTACGGCCTACACATCCAAATATATTATATTAAGAAAAAGTAGTGCAACAGCTTGCAGAGAAACTGGAAAGCAAAAGAAAACAGGCACACCAGAATCATTTCTGTGGAGAAGAGAAGGAAATAAATTAATAAATCAAATTTAAATTTAAAATTTATTTATTTAATGTTTTTTTTTCCCAATACCCAAGTCTTGCTCTCTTCCTCCTCGCCATGTGAGCGAGATGAAGCATTGGGATCTGCATCTCTTCGGAGGTCCCGGTTTCAGTGAAGTGCTTCAAATAAAAAAAAATAACTTATTTTTTTTATTATATAGATTTTTAAAATACCAAGCTTCATAAAAATACTTCATTTTTTTATTTAATTAAATAAATTAATGTTTTGTACGTTTGTCATGACTCTTCAATTATAATTATACTTCAGCAATGTAAAGTTGTTTGATGAAATTATATTTTATATTTAAAAATATAATATAAAAGAATAATAGTTAAAAGAAATATAAATACTTTAGAATTATACTATAGCAAAGATGGCATGCTTCTTCTAAACTTATGTCTAATGAATGAGTTTTAATTCATGATTATTAAAAATCTTAATGAAAATGAGATGAAAGATATGAGAAAAGAAAAAGGATAGTGGGATTAGTCTAATGGAACAATTGTTGTGCTAGAAAAATATTGATTAAATGATATTTAGAAAAAGTATTTATTTGAAAATTTTAAATATGATTATATAAAATACTTTTATATGTTCATAAGCAATAAATCAAGAGATTATTGTTAATCAAAATCATAGAATTTAGGAAATTATATAAAAAAAATAAAAGGTAAAAAAGTATTTATCATTAAGATTATTTTAATTTTGTGAAAAATGGGAATGATAATATGTTAAGAAATGCTTCACTATCATCATATATGATTGCATGTACGGGTTAAGTAAGAAGTAGGCTAAGACTCAACAATTTAAAGAAGAAAAATGCTAAGAGTTTATGAGGTGGACTAAAAACGAAAAAGAAAGAAAAAACATAAGATAATGACGATATCTTAATGATTGAGATGGTTTAAAAGTCTTGAGCTATTCTTTTTATAAAAGAAAATAATCTATGAAGTATGATTAATACAATCATGATAATCTTTTCATACAAAACCAAATTAATGAAATATTAATTGTATTATACATACATGATACTATGAGCTATTTGCTTATTATATTATTTCATTTTTAATATGTTTTATAGAAAATAGTAGTCTTCAAAATTACCAATATAATTATTATATAATTTTTTGCTGTATCTTTAGTCATTATGTAACCTGATTGAAAACTTAATTTTACTAATAGACCAATCACTTGGAGAGCTTGATCAAATGTTTCATGGGGTAATCGATACATAAAGACATATCAAGAAGTGTTAGTGGCTTTGCTCAAACTTGACTTAACTTACAAATCTTGAAACCATTGTTTCAACTCTTGGTCTATTTATAGTTTATTAACTTTTGGATTAGAACATATAGACCCATCACTTAATAGAAATATGACATATATAGTTGAATTTATATTTACATATTAAAGACATGTTATCTTAATGCATCTATTCCATACTTGTTTATCCATTTCACATTTTCTTTGATGATCTTTAGAAATAGTGTTTTGCATATACAAGACATGTTTAACTTTTAATAGTTGTCACGTTTTTAAGGCATGCAATTTAATTTGATCGGTTGCATACACATAATATCTTAAAACATTATATCCTTTATTGGTTGTATCTTTCATCATTGTTAAATCATGTTAGAATTGAAGAAGTATTTAAAACAAACTTTGTATACTAACTTTGTATAGTTTACATACAACACACTAATTGTACATGTACGATATACTCATTATACTATATGATTATTTGATCATTAACATTGGATAGTGCATTAGTTGGATGTGAGCCTAAGTGATTTGCTTAAGATTTTAACAATTCATATGAATATGATACATGTATCATTCAAGTACGCTAAGTGTTTTACCCGAGAAGTGTATTGCAAGGTTTAGGTGTTTTTTTACTTTCATACAATATGATGTTGCCTTTGATACTGGTATGATATACTTATTATGAGGAACAAACTAAGCAATAATAAATGTGTAAGTTGAATTTATGGTCTCGTATAACTATACTAAAAAAATTAATATTTGTATAATTAGTAGGTTGTGTACTGCAGTTTAAGAACTTAGGCTATAGTGAGTCCATGTGATATCTATATAATCTTGTAGTTGAACCAATATGATATAGTTAATTATTAAAATATGCATTATCATATTAGTACATTATGTCCTTATAAGCATGATTAGTCTAACAAAATCATGACAAGTGATGCCTACTTTAAGACTTAAATAAAGTTTGGACAGATTTTTATTATATTTGTAAGATATAATTTTTATGCATGTAGGCTTGAGACATAGTTATATACTAAACATATTAGTGTCAGAATAGTATGATGCCATTATCATATAAATGAGCTTGTAATATTTGCATATTTGAGCTAATTGTAGCACTTATCGTAGTGTAGGATATAACATGATATAATATTTTCTTGAGATATTAGATTTTGGACACAAGTGACTTTTTTTATTTTTATAGTTTGATGGATTCATCGTATCTATAAGTTACATGTGCATAAGGTAAAATTAATTAATTAGACAATGTCGATAGCTTAAAAGGTGCACTTATTGTAGTATCGTATTTGTATGATCTATTTAATGGATTAGAAAACATGATAATTTCTCAAGACTTATAATGACTAATTTAAACTTCTTGAAAATGAGGAGTTTACACTTCTCTAAATCTATCTTGAGATGTTAAATAGTATAAATAGAAGAGTTTTCTTATGAGAATTGATTGATGAATAAATTACTAAATAAATTATAAGTGAGCAAGGACCAAAGCTATAGATTGTGCTTTTTTGATTATGATATCTTTCTTCCTACTACTTTTATTGCTGGATCCATTACTTTACTTTCATCATCTACTCTATTATTGCATTAAAATTTCATATATTGACTCAGTAACATCCTTCCATAGCATTAAGTCATTACGTCATATTATTATTTGTGTGAGTGGTATAAGATTTTGTTATATTTTTTTTTTTGTATAAGCATTGTAATAATTATGTAAGCTATTTTGTACTTATTTAAGTAAGGTTGATCCTATCTGATAATGACAAAAAAGGAGTTTACTATTCAATTAATCATTACTTGACTATAGGAAAAAAATGGAGTGACTTTGTGATGTAAACCTCTACCTACTACAACAAAAGATTGATTTTATTAGTGGAAGCCTTGTTGGATTGACTAAGGGGGATGTAAGGAGAGATTTTGTCGAATCACATAAAAAACATGTGCGTTACTCTATTTGTCATTTTCATTATTTACTATATTTGTTTTATTGCCTCAAAACCAATACATTTTTACAAAAGTTTTAAAAAGCAAAAGAACATTTTCTAAAAAAAATATTGTTAGGGAAATTAGGATAAATAAAAGAGGTTATCACCTTAAGATCATTTGAGTTTGATTTATTTTTACCAAGTATTTGGGTGATTGTTATGAGATTGTTTGAATTGTTATAATTTGGACTAACTTTTTAATAAAGCAAATGACTACTTCATTTTAATAAGAATTTAAACCAACTTGTTAAGAATATTTTAAAATTATTGAAGTAAATTATCTTGTGTTTAAAGCTCACAATTCATAGTTTTGTTTGAGTTGTGAATTTGGTTTTTTGCAAAATAGAAGATTTTTATTCTATATTAACTTGTATTTAAAAATTGAGTTAACATTTATATTTATATAATTCATCCCTTACTTTTGTGGACATAATTATTCTATATTTTCAATTTTTTCAACTTATTTTTAATCTTCTAAACGATTTATAATCTAATAAGTAAACAAGACAAAAAGCATAGCATTTGTCACCAATCATAACAAAAACATAACTATTAATTGTATTATAATTATCAACTTGAGTTCAATACACATGCAACATTCATAATTAAGACTATAATTAATACCAATATGTTTTAAAACATGAGCTTAGTCAACCATGAAAAAGGCTTTGCTATTTTGTTGAATATATAAGCTCCATACATGAATTTCAAGATTTGCACAAAGCACTTCATATGGAAGTCATTTATGGTCTACTTAGTTCATATTTAGTCTATTAGAGAACTAGGTGTTTACAATCCCATGCATTATGTGAAAAAAACATATTCTCTTAAAATTTTTTAAGTATATAAAATAAATAATATTTCCCAAATTAAAAATAACATGTGATAATCTCATATTGTAACATCATTCTTGTATAAATAGAATTGACAAACCTTTGCTCATTATAAATAAGAGTAAATAGTCTATTTCTATTTTAGGCAAAACGTTTGGCATTCTTTTTTTTTTAATTAGTTTTTGTTTTAATTTGTCAATACAAAAGAATTGTATTAATCAAAAAAATAAACTATCATATATATTATGATTTTTGTTTGTTTTTCATTTGATATATTTGATTTTTTTATCATTTACTTTGATACATTCTAAATTATGGTTTCTAGATTCTTAAAAAAATCTAGTAACAAAAATCCACCAAAGGTTTAGCTCTTTCAATATGATTATGTTTATAAAGAATTTGGCTCATTTTATATTGTATCTTTACTAACCAAAAGTTGAATTGTTTAATATTATTTTTTCACGTGATTTTAAAATAAATTATAATATAAATAAAACATGTAATTAATACATTCATAAAAAAATCAACAATACACAATGCTGATAGTAGCATGACGATGTATTAATGTCAATTTTAAAAATTAAAATTTATCTCCAAAAGATCTTTTTTCTTACAAAAGATTATGATCTAGAGCCTATCAGTACAAAACTATTTGAATCTTTAACATACAAGTCTTTTCGATCACTTAGTTTGTTAAACACTAAAATGAGTTTCTTTTGTTAAATATTAATTAGAGAAAACAAAGAGTGCAAAAACTATTAAGAAGCCTCAACTACTAAGAAGAGGTTTTTTATATTAATCAAATATATAATTCCTTAATATTTTTCCTAGAAATAGAAGTAAATTATTTAATTATGTAAATATTTAAACTATTTATTTTTCATAAAGATTAAACATAAGTTCATAAATAATTCAAAATTTTATGTAATTAAATTATTTAATTTTAAACGTGTTATTTTAAAAAGAAACATAACCCTTATAAGAGGAACTCATATGCAACGGCTAGCTGTGCTTTCAATTATAATGTAATGAATTTAATATGCTTTAAATTTGATGATATTAAATAATATACTAAAATGGAATGATGATAAAAAAAAAACTATTTTTATATTTTTTTAAAATAAGAAATATAATATTTATATGAACTAATTATATTACAATAACGATAAATGGGTGACAAAAGGACTTGCCACTTATAGTTGGATGTGACAAAGCAAAAAAGAAAGCTCACAATCTTCACAAATAGAGTTTAAGTCATGCAAATTCATAACAAAATGAAGTAAAATTTATAGGAATGGGGGTATCATTTGGGATTAGAATTATGAATCAATTTTTGTGTCAAAAAAATATTTAAATTCCATTTTAAAAGCTTATTTATTAAAAAATAATCTAAATGTGATTAGATAATATATTTTTAGGAGTGCATGTTAATTAGTAAATACTAATACAAAATCAACTAGTTCACATAAAAAGAAGCAACTTCGTCATCATTAATCATAATTAATAAATTTAGAGAATAATACAAAAATAAAATAAAAATCAATGAATATTTATCAAGAGAATCATGCTAAAATAGGAAACAATCACATTGATGATGGATTGCAAAATGTTTCTTGTTATGAGATTATAAATACAAGCTAAGAATAAATAAGATTAATTATAGTTGAAGTGGATTATAACAAAATAAAAAAGAAATAAGTAAGAGAATGAGGTGCCTTTAGCTAATAAAGAGTATGAATTTAAATTCAAGATTAAGTGATATTAAGAAGATTCAATATTCTCTTTTATAGAAAAAATTATTCTTAAAAATACAAAAGTAAATAATAATCACAAGTTATTGTATAGAAGACAAATTAATGAGAAAATAGTCATCTTTTGCTTACATGATATTGTAACTCGTAATTAGAGTTTTGCAAGCTTCTGAATTTTTTACATAGTTTGTTGACTATAGCACTCGTCCATGGTATTTTACATAATCGTTATATAATTATTAGCTTATCTCTAGCCTTTAAGTGAATTTATAATATGAGAGATAGTGAAGAAAATAATCTTAACATTAATTCACTAATCACAATGTCTACATCGCTATTAATCTTATTGTATCTATCTACTTAATGCAACAAATACGAACACATATAACTAAAATAATATCATTTTGTGATATATTCCATAAGAGACCTTATTCAACCTCAAGGAAACATATCATTGTTGTTAGCTCCAAGCACATAATAACTCAAAATTAACTTTCGATGATAACATTACTAATTAAGTTATCTACTAAAAACATTATTTAGTACACATTGATTATTGTAAGTTAGGTAATCTAAGAAGAAATGTTAACATCAATAAGCTCAATAGAAAACTCAAGGTGAAGTTCAAATGATTACTTAATAGTGGAGCTCAAGGACATTAGTGATCGTGACGACATCCTAAGCTTGTAAGGGAAATCAAAGCTAAAGTAAAGGAAGGTAGTGGAAGCTTGTAAAGAAGGAGACACTTCACAAAGAAAAAAAATTAAGATAAATTTTAAGAGAAATTTTTGTGAATAGATATTTATTAAAATTGATCTTATATGGCTCAAATTGCATGTATTTTGTTTTTAAAAATAAGCAAAAAAATCATCACTTGGACATATTCACACTTTACTCAAAAAATTATTCTAAAACTATGTTTTCAAAAATTTGTTGGTAGCTATGCGCATGTAGGGACCTAAAGAAACCAATTGCATGCACATGGCCACGTGGGTCTTGAGGTTAGGTGCACGAGGTCCAAACAAAAATTTAGTGCATACATATGGACCTAAGTTTGTCGTGTGTAGAATAATGGATTGCAAATTATGCTGTTAAGGCTCTACTTTACAAATCGACAGTAACTAGTAAAAGCATATTTGGATTAATATGTGAGGATACATTAATATACTAGATAAAGACCTAACAATGATACAAAAATCTAAAAACCAACCAAGTAATATAAATTAAATAAAATATCAGAATAAGTAAAAGATCATAATTGTTATAGTTATACTTAATAATTAATGCAATAAAAAGTAGCAACTATGCACACACAAAACCAAGTATTGATAAATAACATAACATTCATTCTACATCAAACATATCCCACTCTCACCTCTTAGGAGTATAGTCCTTCTCCATGACAACAAAATCCTCAACTCTTGATATTATAGATGTATGCTATGATTTAAATACTAGTGAGACCTTAAAGAGTTCAATAGATAAATTTAATAAAATAATAAAATAAAAAATTATGACATAATTCTATTACAAAATAAAAGAATAAATCATAAACAAAGTAATAATATAAAATGAAACATAAGAAAAGGTTTACATGGTTGTTATTTTTCTTATTTTCATATAACATATTATATAAGACTTAATTGTTTATTGTATCATTATTTTATGGATTCAATAATTAGTATCATATGATTTTAGTTGTCATCTAATCAAATAAAGTCACTATTTCTTAATCATCGTACATAAGGTTTTAGTAGCTTAATATATATATGCATATAAGAGTATCCTTATCTTATAAAATAAGATCATATCATTTGTAAAGACATCCTCACCTCTTAATAATATAAGGATAATATTTTAAGAAATTAATTATTACATTTTTATGTTATTCTTCATAACTAACTTATCAAATTACGTGATATACCAATGTCACCAATTATATAGTCAACATATATTCATATTCCTTTTTTATTATTGCTTTATGTATTTATCTTTATACTAATGTGAAACAAGTAATATTATTATATAAAACAAACTAAAACAAGTGAATAAAATTAATGTCAAATCAAGTATTAAAATAATCATATGCGAATAAAATATCATGAACCTTACTAGTATAAAAATATCATGAAATCTAAATGAAACTATTTAATACATATAAACATAAACTATTGCATTACTTTAAGAGTTACTAGATTTATTTAATTTAATCTAAGATGAAAACTCTTTGACTATCCTCTTTCTCCTTATGATTTTTTATAATATCATATATGTAAAATAATTATTATTTAATCTCTAATATTATATATTTATTTGTTATTTCTTAATTATTTAATCCTAAAAATTCTCTTATGTTACTATTATATATCATACTTATATGATTTCTTCATCATACGATATGACCAGCCTTGCTTCTCTATTCTTTTTACCATTTTGCAATGATTATATACTATAAAATTTTCAAATTTTCTATTATAATTAACATTCTTCTTATTAGACTTGTCTGATTCTTACCTATGATCCTTTATTTTCTTTTGATAATACAATTCAATCATACAATTACTGTATGATTGTAATTCTTCTTCTAACCAACTAATTTGACCTAATTAAATATCTTAATTATAAAATATAATACATCATTCAATCTAATGAATATTTTCATCTCCTCCTAAGACTATTATAACCATCATAGAATATAATTAATGAAATCATACTATATAATCCATAAGGATTTCCACCAACATAAACTTATCATTCAGCATGATCAAACTCATTGTAATGGCATGATTCCCATATAAATCCCCAATACAATACCATCAATAAGCTCATTTGATTCTTTATTCTAACTAAATTAGCTTCATCATATAAGTATGATATGAACCTTCATACTTGCTCAATTCCATTGCTTGTTCAATCTTGTCAACTCCTACCACATTGTCCAAAATGATAGGGTCATAATCTATATGATCATCCAACTAATGCATGTACGATGCCTCATTATATTGGCCTAATTTCTTATTTTAATCATTTTGAATTATTATATGAATACAATTGAGCCATCATATTTGTATTATTTTATTTAGATATCACCCATCTCAAATCGAATCTCTTAGTTTTCATCTAAATCACTTCCTAACTATAAATCTTCTCTGAATCATTCTAACACCAATTTTAACTTAAACCACAACCTATCCATACTTGATTTGCATAAACACAAATCGCTTTTGTTCTTTGCTTTTCTCTTGTTATAACCTACTCTTCTTCTCTTTTTACTTTCAATATTTCCTTTGAATTATAGCAAGAAAAATTAAACTCTATCTTATTTATTTCTCTTCTTTTTCTACTCTTCTTGTTTATTTTTCTCTTCTAGTTGAACCTCTCACCTCTCTTATCCTTGTTTTCCCTTTCTTCCTTGATGACCTCTCTCTTCCACTTCCTCTCTGCCTCTCTCTCTCTCTCTCTCTCTCTCTCTCTCTCTCTCTCTCTCTCTCTCTCTTTCTCTCTCTCTCTCTCCCTTTTATTTCTAATTAATTACTTATCTGACCCAACCAAGGATGACAATTAATCTCATCCCAATTAAGGAGTAGCAAATAAATGTAAAAATTTATAATTTTTTCTTCACATAATTTAGATAATTATCTTGATGTCCTTTTCTTTCAATAAATCTATAATTAAACAAATTTCTTTATTACACATTATTATTTAAATAATAATCAAATATATATTTAAGAAATAAAATTTTAAATAAATTAAATTCTAACATATATTCAAGTTATTTCAAAAAAGTATAATAAAATAATATGTTCACCTAAATACTTCATTGTCTCAAGTTTTCTAAAATTATAATATCCAAAAATTCATCATCTCAAGCAACTATATATATCTTCAATTCAAAACCTAAAAAATCAACGTCGAGACATATCTTAATAATAAGATCATATATCAAAAATATTATGCATTTCTTTTCACTCATTAAATTTGATTTGTTCAAACATTTGGTCTTCATTTATTTGAACTCCTATAATTCAATATATGAGATTTAAATAAAATAATATTTAATAAATTATAATTAAAATACTATTATAAACAAAAAAACCCTTAATTTCAAAATTATTATTTAATATTTTATGAAAAATAAAAATTATAATATCATAATTGAAAATTTCTAAAGAGATCATTGTCTAGTACGTTCAACCTTAATTTTGTAAGATCTTTTGTAGTTTATTATTTTAAAATTAAATTTAAAAAATAATGCAGCTATCACAGTGGGAACGGAGGCAAGGTGATCACCTCATTGACTGGTGGCCAACACAGCACATCAATCAGTTCAAAAGGCACTTAATTGCTATTTTATATATATATATATATATATATATATATTAATTTCTTATATTTTTTTCTTCTGCGCCTGCTCTTGACATGGACTTGACTCGTGAGATTGGCCACTGCTGCACCCTTCCCTTCCTGCAGGAGCATCCAGTCAGACTCAGATATATATATATATATATATATTTAAAAAAGGTTTAAAAAGATAGTTTATTTGTAAGTAAAATAAGAAAATATTTGAGTGGTTCGGTAGAGTAATGAAGTTTCTGAGATTAAAAAAAGACAAACGATTTGCAAAAGCTTTAAAAGATCAACGCCACGGATTAATATTTTATTTATATTTATTTATCTTTTTTAAAAAAGAATAATTTTATAAAGTCTTTTCTTAAAATGGTTTTCTTTGTTTGACGATAAAACATCTAAACCGATAAATTACGAAAAATAAGGTTTTTTTTAAAACATTTAAAAAAACATACAAATAATGCTTCGGAAATGTTTTGAAATATAAATGGAGATAAGGTCAAAATATAATATTTCACCACAAAAATTGGCATATTTAATCTAAATAATATGCATAACTTTTTATTCCTTTAATGATAACTTTAACAATTTGTAAATATTTATATTGTCCATCGTTGTAAAAAGAAAAAATTGATTGACATTTTGTATGATAAAGCTTAATAAAGTTAAAACTAATTATCATTTTACTAACTACTCACTTTTGAGGGCCAAATCAACCATTATAAATAAAAAGGGCTATAATGGCATAAAAAGTTATCCATTAAAGTTTCTTCTATTCATTTAAGAAACTTCTTTTATTATTTTTTATTTTTTTAAAAAAATTGATATAAATGAAAAAGATATTATAACTATTCTAAATTTATTGTGAAAATCCTCAAATGAGCCATCTCGATGATTATTTTACCAATTAAGACTATTCCTGTAAATCTTTTTTTATTTTACTTAGTTTCAATTTTTTTTTTGTTTTTGCTTTTTGCAAATTGCACGTTTTACACGTACTAGCATTACAAAACATAAGCCTTTAATGTTGAACATATTCATCAAAGTATAGGCCACATTATGTCAAAATTGACTACTTAAGAATAATGTTCTCAATTCCAAACATTGTTGAAAACTTCATCATTGTAGAAGTTGGACTTTCTTGATGGAATTTTTTTAAGATAATATTTTTTATTTTTTATAAGACAATTTTTTATTACAAATTACTCAAGAATTTGATCAATAAAGCCTTTAGTTCTTAAGTCATTAGCCATTTAGAGTTGTACTAGAATTTGTGTAACATTTGTATATATCTCTTTAGATGAAAGCCATTAGCTCTAAGTGAAAGCAATTAACCTTAAAATAAGCTTTGTTTTCACTACCTAATGATCATAAGGTAGAATAGTTAATATTATACTTATATGGTCAATGTTAAGGCTTATAGCAACAACTAAAATTTAAGTTTGTCATGACATTATATACATATTTTTGCCTTCACATAGTATCAATTCATAGACTTGGTCATATAAAGTATTGACATTGTATGTGTTGTTTGTTTTTTGAGAGTTCAATATTCATTAGTATTGTAGAGTATGAAGCATCTTTCATATTGTGAGTAACTTATTTTCTCTTAGGACCTATCATATTTATAAGTTTAATTATGATTGAATATTTATGATTAATATATCATACTAATATGACTTTATCATGACATTAGAACTTAGTTATATGTTTAATAATCCTTATATGATCACCAAGTTCTACTCTCTGAGTTTGTGATAGTTATATAATATGGTTTGAATTAAAGTATCATATCTATATAATTCTCTCCCCATCACAAACAAGTTAAACTACTTAAGAAAGAAATACATTTATTTTATTGTATGAATATGCTATCAATATTATATGTGTACAATCATTCATTTCTTAGCCTTAACGTTATCTAATGACATTAAGATAAGATTTTATTTCTAATATAGAACCATTATGTTACACTCCCATACAAGACTCAAAACAAAGTTTAATATAAAGTTGTCATACTATTACAATAGGTTTATCATACATGTGCATTTATATTTTAAGTTTAATTAAACAAATTACTATATGATCGTATAATGATTTATTCTTATATTGTGCATAATATTTTCTTGAGATCTTGACTCTTAGTGAAAACTATTATCATAAAGTGATTATCCATTTTTGCACTTGTATAATATATTTGAGTTGTAAAGATGAACTATATTGTACTTGTATGATATTTGTAATCATCTAGTACGATGTATACAAAACTTATGCATTACATTAAAAACAAATTTTCTATAGTATGAAGGAACTTCATATTTTTGTATGATAATTCATTTAGTGTCATTTTGGGCTTATCGTAACATTGCAACGTCTGAGTAATCTAAATATTATGATCATTGTACTAATATAATTACTAAACATATTAATATAATCAATTATTGTACTATATAATGGCAAGTGCTAATTATTTTAGCAAACCAAATAATGTTGTTGGAACTACCTTAAATTGTGAAAAATCTATCAAGGGTGCAAATAAGAATGTTTTCAAATTAAAAAAAGCTAATGAATTTAGAGTTACATCTACAAAAGAAAGACTTTTCATGTGTGATTTGCAAATAAGTTCTTAGAAGCTTTATTGAACTTCCTACTACACACTAATCTCATTCTTCACTTCTTTTCATATTTTTTGAGTTTGGTTATCTTAATAAGCATTCTAGATATTGTAATAATCATGACTTGTGTGGTTACTTGAATATTATATGATTATTTGTTATTATAATACTTGTAACCATTGTTGTTGTTTTATTGGTTGTTATTGTGCGGCCATTGTTAACCTTTTGTTGTATGCTATGTGGAGCTATTGTTTGATCGATGTCTGATCAAATTACTATGAAGGTTGTGGTCTATTAGCCTATTTACAAAAGGCATTTGCTAGCGAATCCTAATTGGGTCAACTAGGGATGGATGCAGGTCAAAATTTAGTGGTTGAACCACTTAAAATTATTATGCACTTTTTTCACACTTGCTCCATATTCAACGATAATTGTTTTGTAAGGTGAAGAAAAGTTTTTGAAAATTTAAACAAGTGGATTGAATTTTGTCTTCTTTAGTTTCCTTATTTTACAGGAGTTAATATTTTTCAACCCCTCCACCCCTTGTATTCGACAACTTGCTTTCACAATATATTCTTATCTTTAGATTTCTTATGACCATAAAGAACATTTGGCTCATGTGTCCTATTTTTATCTATTCATTCATTTATTTTGCATTTCTCTTACTTATTTCATTTGTATTTATTATTTCATGTTATGATATTAATAATAACATAATTAAATGTAAATGCATACATAATATATACAATCCATGCTATAATATGTTACATCCAACTTCAAAACAAATGTCAACAGTTAATTAATGGAATGTAGTTGCGCTCACATCACACTGCTATGTTTCAAGATATATAATAAATAATTTACTTATATCATAATTTTTTTAGTTTATCTACATGATGACTATGGGATGTTTCTATTATCATTTTTTTCTTTTCTTATTCCCTTTTATTGCTTACATGATATATATTCATTCATAATTAATATAGCATGCTTGCATTCTAATATATTATTTTTCTCAATCACATTCTACTTAAAACATTCCTACAAAATTACTCAATTATTACATGCATATTTGCTAAAACCATTCTCAAACAATATAGCACAAAACCCCAACACTCCTTTAAAATATGTTACTTTTTTTTAATATAATGCACCATTCGAAAAGTGAGGATAATTATTTAAATAAATATTTTGATAATTTTAAATTAATACATACCTTAACAAAATAATAATAATTTCAAAATTAATCATTGATATTAAGAAAGTAGTTGTAGCATCTAGAATATAAAGAAAAAAAATTGAGTTCTATAATTAAGTTAAATTATTTAGAATGTTAGAAAATTTCTCATAAATTTAGGAAAGCTATTTGTTTTGAAATATTTTATGTTGTTTCATGTAGGTATGATACCTCAAGGAGGAATATGAGTTAAGAAATACAGTATACAAATTATTTTGACTCCATTGATGATGTTTGTGAAAAATTAGAATTGAAGTGTTAAAGAAAAGATCAAAGATTTCTAAGAATTTAATTATGAGCATATAATAGTTTCAAAAATTGGTTGAACTATTAAATGGATTTAGAAAAATGCAAAATTTTACAAAGACATAAATTATGTTAATATAAGCTTGATAAACTTTTTCAGCACAAAAAAGAAGTACAAAAACAATGAAATTAAAAATTAAAAGATTTTGAGAAAAAATCATAAAATGATTTTATAAGTATTTTTAGGTTTCAAGATTTGATCAAAATATTGAATATTGCCAAAAAATATGAAGTTTTTTTTTTGAAGTAGAGTTCATCTAATAGATTCATATAAAATTATTTGATAAATTTTTAAAAATTGAATTAATTAGTGATGAAAGAAACATTGGATTTTGATGAGTTTAATTAAAATAAAATTTTAATTAATTCACATTATTCTTAAATCCATAAACCTAAATGTGGAAATAGGACAAAAAGGGATGCTAGTTGGACACTAAAGCTTAACAACCAACAATCAAAGCATTGGAAAATGAAAGGGTAGCATGAGGGGAGATGTATTTGCAAATCTCTACATTTCCAATGAGATGAAGTGATGAGAAAGGAAAATTGTCATGAGAAGGTCCATTTAAAGGGAATTTTGATGGTTATTATACAAAGTTTATAGAAATTGTGGGGGAACTGGATTGCAATAACCCAACAAAGGAGGAGGAGAAAAAGCGAAGATGCATCTGAGGAAGCTTATGGAATTTGAGGAATTGTTTTTTGCAGCTCAACAAAGAAAAGAGAAGGAATAATGGAAATTAGTTTGGTAAAAAATAACAATGTTAAAAATAGAGCAATCATAAGGTGCGACTATGATGAAGGTAGGCATGCCGTATACATTTCATGCATGTGCTTGATGTATGCATGATTTTTATTAGAAGCCAAAATTAGGGAAAATGATTTAAAGGGAAGGTACATTTTTCTTATCATATTGGAGTTTGGTATTTCTTACTATAATGGTAAAGACATAAGGATTTGGGAATGGTTAAGTTTAACCATTGGAAGAATTCTTAATGAAAGTGAAACAATTTTTTCAAATATGAATAAATAAATTACTCGTTGATTTAAAAAAAGGATAAAAATGATTGTGATAGAATCATTTATAAGAAAAAGGGCAAGGGACATTTGAAATAGTTGAAGTATGCTACATTGGGTAAAAGCCTAGGTAATGTGATCTAAACTCACATGGTGTTCATAATGGGTAGAACCCTTATAAAGCTGTAAAGGATCCACACCTATTGTGATCAATTATTTAAGGAGACCTTGACTTGAGAAAAACTAAACTCATATGGCATTCATAATGGTTAAAGCACCAATAGAGCTTAAAGAGTACATTCTAGTTGAGTTAAATATATATGGATTCCTTTTATATGATGAAATCTAAGAAAATATAAAGTTAAATAAAAAAATTGATAAAACAAGTCATTAAGGGAAATAAATAATTTAAACATCATACTTTATTTGAATATGGTTTGATTATTTATGCTATTTCATTTCCTTATATTGGATCATCATGCTATTATATACTTGTTAAACCCAACATATGGTTGTCCCAAACTTGTAGTAATTTGCATGACTTGCATATAGATTTTGCCAATTGAGTATATGTCTATTTACTCAATCATTTTTTTGGTTTCAATATTATAGGTGACAATAATGCACATCATAAGAGTTTAAGGAGAAACTATGAGAGAGAAAAAGATAGCCTTAGGGTTTTATTTATTAACTACTATTTTTAGTAATATTATTAGATCAACTTGCTACATAAGCTAATTTATTTTGGATATATTTGAGTCATTTACTTTATTCTGCTGTGAGAATTGTTTTAAGCTCTTAATTATTCTTAGTACAATAGATAATTAATTTTTATTGGAAAATAAAAAAGGGTTTCTACATCTTTTCAAAATTAAAAAACCTTTATGGACATGTCTTTAAAAATATGATGGATCCTTATAAAAGATAATCATTTTTGGAACTTCGTGAAATCTTACCATTTCTATATATAAATCTAAGCTAATTTGTTTGCAAAAAAGTAATCTAGATTGTTAGAAAATATACATATTTAGTTAATCTATCAACAACTTTCCAAATTAAATTATAGCTTGTAAGTGTTTGTGATAGTTCAATAATAAATTCCATAGCCACACATTCTCATTTCTATTCAAGAATTGATAAATGTTGCAATAATTCACCAAGCTTTTGCTATATGCCCTTAACATGCTAACATATGTGACCTTTCCTAACATCTTATTTTTGAAACCTATTCACCAATATCTTTGTCGTAACTCTTAATACATTCTATTCCTCAAGAATGGATCATATAGTTTGAATTACGAGTGTTATAGAATAGTACTTGTCATAGTTGTTGGTGTATAAGAATACACACTCAACCATAGAATCTCAACACATTATGTTCATCTAAGATAAAATCAATTCTTATCCATTCTTAACTCCCTAAAACTATGTTTGAAGCTCTTCTTTTTAAGTTGATTTTCTTTAATGGATTCTAGCCAATATTTCCATATAGAGAAAGTTGGTAAATCAATTCAACATTCCTCTGCATTGCTCTTCCCAGTTGCAATTTATCAATTTCAAAAGAGACTTTCATTTTCTATATCTAACCCATAAGTGAATATAAATAGCATTTTTATTTAGAGCATTTATAATAACATTGGCTTTTCTTGAATAATAATTAATAATAAGACCATAATTATTGATGAAATTTAGTTATCTCCTTTGTCTCAAATTCAATTCTCTTTGAATAAAAAGATATTTTATACTCAAATGAACGGTAAATACTTTATATTTTATCCTACATAAGTAATATCACTGTATTTTACCCTACACAAGTAATTCAATTCTCATAAGACATGAATTATTTAGAAGAATAAGAAACGATTCTACCTTTTTGCATTAACACACCCCCAATTCCTTGAAGGGATGCATCACTATAGATTTAATATTTGTCTAATTATTCTAACGACATCAGAATCAAAGCTATTTCCATCTTCTCTTTCAATTTCAAAAAATTAATATCATAATCATCATCACTCTCAAATTTCATAGCCTTTTGCATTATTCTCATTAGTGGTGATGTTACTAGGAGAAACCATTTATAAAATTCTAATAATAGCTTGAAACTTCAAATTTTAGATATGATAGTCAATGTAGGTTAATTGAACATAACTACATAAATAGTATGTAAATGGTTCATACGATTTTTAAGAGATTTTGAATATAAAGAATATTATCAATGCATATTTCATAAATTGATCCAAATGCCTTTTATAAATTCTATTCATTAAACCTATAAAAGCTATCAGTGCATTTGTAAAAAAAAGATTGTACCATGAACTCATAATATCCATAAAAAGTTTTAAAGAAAAGTCTTAGTAATATTATTCTCTTTTATCCACAACTAATGATATCTTAATCTCAAATCTATATTAAGGAACACCATAATATTTTACAACTCATGAATTTGTGATCATGAATCGACATGTTAACTTGGTCTCAGAGAATGAAGATGATGTGCATTCTATGTAGAGTGGGAGTGGAGAAGAGCAACAATTTGAAAAATGGACCAAATATTTTTTAGTAGGAAGGTCTTTCGAACAAGATATAGTAGGGTGATTTAACTCAAGTATAAGTCTCTTCCATGTTGTTTTTGGTTAGGTGTTTATGTCAGCTCTTTTAGCTCTTTGAGTGTTTCGCAAATTGATCATTCATTAAGGTCTTTGGCTAGATTGAAACAATTTCATTGATTAAAATTAAACCAGTTATGACTTACAAAGGAGGACCCAAAATAATTTTTAATGAAGTGGATGTTTGAAAGATAGCCACACCATTCAAGCACATATTGATTAGGAAATTCTCCCATGGGAGGCCACGATTTCAGATCTTTTGAGAAAAATTC
Organism: Vanilla planifolia; assembly: GCA_023846275.1. Lineage (NCBI taxonomy): Eukaryota > Viridiplantae > Streptophyta > Magnoliopsida > Asparagales > Orchidaceae > Vanilla > Vanilla planifolia. Next base: position 5,498,774 of record CM043877.1, read on the forward strand.
CAAAAAATTTGTTTCAAAAGTGCTTTCACATTGGGTTTACTTGATAATAAACATGTACTTGTGATGTTGGATGTGTTGTGTATGGAAAAGTATTGACTTTCAAATGTAAATCTTGATTTTTAAGTTGAACTCATAATCATCTCAAGCTCCGATATGTGCCTTACAAACAAGCTCTCTATTAATTGTTGTAGCAATTGCACTCCACTAAAACTAGATGTTACAACCATATATCTAACAAGACCAAATGTTGCCCATGTTTTCTTGGAAGTAGATTTGGCAAAGGAACTTCCAACCTACATCAAGAGATCCAAAAAATAAGAAATCAAGAATAGTTTCTAGTGAAAAGTAACATATGACAATTTGCGAAGCATGGGATGCAACAAACAAGGTCGCTCTTTACAACAATGCAAAGACTCCAACAAAAGTAAATCCTCAACTAAAAATCTAAAAGAGGCATCAAAGCCTCAAATGCACCCACTAACAAACTTCACATAGCTATTTGCAAATGAGAAGGATGGCAAAATAACTCAAGCTTTTGTTTGAGTTGATGCTTTGACAACTCAAGGCACTAATAAAAGAAAGAAAAGGTTTTGACCAATCAACTCTTTTAATTATAAACAATAGGAAGCCCTTGCATATGATAAAGAAAATAACTTTAGCTCACACTGTTTCACTAACAAGCAATTTTTAGCATTGTAAAATTATCCCACAAATCAAACTTCTGATGATAGCATAGCCAAGATAAGAAACAATGAGGAAGCAAAAAGAAGAATTATCAATCTAATTTTGAAGCAAGGAAAGAATGTTGATTAACCCAGCCAAATTACACCTAGTCACTCAAACATTTAGTGAGTATTTATAGGAAAGAGCCATCGCGTTCAATCTCTTTCAACTTGACCAAAAGAGCCCTAGCATTCAATCTCTTTAAATTGGACCAAGATAGTCTCACAATTATATCTAACAAAAAGACTATGAAAAGGATTTATATCAAAACAACTAGTCTTAGAGATTTTTGAAAAAGATATCAAGCTACTTAAAGCTTTGAAAACTTGGATTACAATGAATAACCTCATGATTTAGAAGATTAGGGGGACCAACTAGCAAAAAGCACTTTGCCTCCTTAAAGCACTTATAAATCTTCACAAGATATCTCACCTTCTTGGAACACATGGCAAGTAAAATGTAGCTTGAAATTTTGTGAATGAAAATTAATTTTGATTTTTATGAATGCAATTCATAAAACAAAGTTGGTTGTTATGGAAAAATGAATTAGCATGTAAAGTAATAAGGAACGAAGAGCAATTTTTATGTTAGTTAAACATACAGATTGTAAACCTCAACTATGCTACTCCATAAACATAAAGTGCCAATTTAATAAATGAATCACTTTTTGGAATAAACTTAGAATAATAGCAAACATTAACAATCTTCTCTTTTTAGTTGTTGGTGATTTCAATGTTATTGTTTCTTTATATGAATATAAGGGATATTCATCACTTGAAATTTGCCTTAACATATAGTTTATAAAATACATAGATTACTATGCTTTTAAAGATCTCTCCTTTTTTGGTAGCAAATTTACTTAGTTAAGGGTGCATGAAAGGAAATTGGGCATGGAAAACACTTGATAAAGCACTAGTGAATGTGGATTGGTTAAATTCACTCCCCTCTGTAGCTATTTAATAGCTCAAGAAAGCCCCATTTAATTGCACCCTTTTGCTATTTAATCTTCCTTCAAGAGCAATCTCATCCCCTAGACAATTTAGATTCCAAAATGTGTAGACTAGTGGTAAAGACTTTCTTCTCATTATGAAACAAAACTGAAGTATACCAGTGGTGGGTTTGAGAATGATGACCTTGGATTATAAACTAAAACACCTCAAATTATGCCTCAAAGAATGGAATAAATTACACTTTGGTAGTATATTTTCGACAATATAGGTAATAGAAATGAAAATCTCAGAGAAAGAAAACAAATTTGAATCAATATAAACTGAAACCTCAAGGCCAGGACTCGTCCAAGCTTAAGTTTAGTTACTCAGAAGTATGAAAATGGAAGACGAATTTTGGCATCACAAAGCATACGAAAAGAGATAGCCAAATTCTTTCACATGATTGTCAAGGATAAGTAAAGAATATATCTTTTCCTATTCTCACTTTAACTTCACAAGACCCCTAGCCTAAGAAAATATCAACTCAACTTTGACTATATATAGAAAAAATTGCACCTTAAAAAGAATGAGAACTTATTTTAAAAATATATTTACAAGCCATAGTTTTTTAAAGTAAAATAGACAAATAGTGATCACTATTAGTAAAATACACTTTGAAGAAACTTAAGATTATATAAAACCTACGTTTTGTACAAATAACATGCTAATCAGACCAAGAGTTTTGTCAAAAGCCTAACCAATTCCTAGTTTTTGTTGAAGGTTGGATCTTTTGAATTTGGAATGATTGTGATTTTTGGCAAGTAGACATACTTTTCCTTCAGTTAATAAAAGATTTTAAGATATGAAGTAGCTCACCCAATTATAATTTGAACAAAAAATAAATAGAGGTCATATCATAGAATTGTGATTTGTTCCATACAAGTTCTAGAAATCATCAAGTTTTTTTAATATAAAAATCATCCACCTCATTAACTTAATGATGATCTACTCACCAACAACATGTGACTTGCAGTTGATTTAAAAAAAAAAGAAAGAAAGGTAGGCTAACAATTATAGAAGAATAAGATTTGATCATTCCAAACATTGACAACTTAAAGGTAGTTTCAAGATCAACAAGTTGAGGCATAGGAACCATATGCATGACCATATAGCGAGGAACTAGATGGCATAAGCGCTCCCTAAATTAATCACTAAATTTACTATAGTCAATTTAACGAGTCACTAGATAATGTTTCAAAATTATTGAGATGTAACATTTATAGCTTGAAGTTTTGATTAAAGACCAATGATTTGTGTAAAAGTCGATCAATAACTAATGGTTTTGGCGACCATACAATCATAAGAATCTAGAAACAACTACCACACAATACAAACAATTTATCACTACAAAATAAAGTTATTTTTCTTCTTCTTCTTCCTTAATTTTCTTTAGATTTTTCTTATTATAAGCATCGTCAATATCTTATTACTTGGAATCCTAATAACTCACATAGCATAAAATGACCCAATCTTTCTTAAAAAGGATTAATTTATGTACTATATTTAAACAATATAAATGAAATATAATGGAAGGTTCATTTTTTTTCTTATTTTTTATGACTTTACCATAGTTTTTAAAGCCTCCTTTTAATTTCATCTCCCCAATTTTGAGATTTACTAACACTTATCTTTTATTTGTTTTTCATTAAAAATGTCTCTTATGTCTCTTCTAAGTATAACTTTATTTTTTTTTTATTTCTTTCTTTTCTCATCCATATTGACAATCTCATACACTCTCTTGACTAACTTGCACGCATAGAGTAATAAATAAGTCATATAAAAGTAATTAATTAGCTCTCCACCACCTTGTTTGCATAGAAAAACATTGTAGAGCTATCAATAGAGATAATAAAATACTAATAACAGCTTCTAATGCTTAGCCTCATCACTAGAAATTTAGATGAACAAATTACATAAATGATATCATTTTGAATCACTTTACCTATATTGATTGGTTGGCTAAAGTTATGTTCTATTTATATGTGACTTATACTTAAAAATAAAAAAATATTTTGTTGGAATAGAAAATAAAATTTTGATAAAAATATTTGATCAAAAATTTTTTTTATTAATTATTTAAAAACTTGGCTTAAAACTTCAACTACAAAGAGATTCCTATATTGAAAAATAAATGAATATGGCATGGAAAGTAGACGCACTTACCTTTACCAAACTTTGAATTAGGAACCCATTCTCTTTGTGCTTGGAATTTGATCTTTCCCTTTTACTTCCTACCCAATTCATATTTCTTTCTCATTCTTTAATTTGTGATTCAAAACCATTTAATTATTAAAATGAAAGTTAAGTTACTTTAGATACCTAAGTGAAATCTAAATAAAAAAAATGATCAAAATTGTAAATGAGCACAACCTTAAAATGTTTGTTTATAAGTCGTGAGAGTTTGTGAACGAATCAAAAAAGATTTGTTTTAATAAACATTTTGAAAATTTAGTATGACAAAAAAAAAGTTATGTTAAAAAATAATTAATAAAAAAATAAAAATAATTTTGAAGAATTAATTGTATGACTTTGTATTATATTTGAAATATACATCCTCTTATGATAATGATTGCAAGAGCTGTCAAATTATTTTTAGATGATTCTTTCAAGATTGTTTTAATTAAGAATTAAAGCATGATAATAAAAACTTTGTGATTAAATTATTATTATTATTGAAATAAAAGTTTGTTCTAGAAATCATTGTTAAATGATTAATAATTGAAACATTTCATTTTGTAATAAACCATAATGCTCTTTTATGATTTTTGAAGTATAAAATTAAAATGTAAAAAAAAAAAAGAAATGTTTTTTACAACAAATCAAATATTATTTTGCATTTTTTGTAAAAGCAATATGTTTATACATATTCAAAGATTAGACTTTATACATCTCACAAAAATCATATAAATTAACATCTCACAATTAACTAAAAAAATCATATTATTCTCAATTTTAAAGATATTGAGAAGAGCGATAATCATACTTTTCAAATCACACAGAAATTACTCTTATCAATTCTTTATGAATTTTTCAAACTCATATCATCTCTCATATCTTAAAATATTAGCTACCAAAGTCTAACATAGATTTTAACCATTCAAATGATAGAAACACAAAGTTACAATCATTGAAACAAACATGATCAAATTCCCATCATAACATACATATCTTTTTCTTTATATTTACCTAAGAAATTGTTTGACCCAACCATTATTATTATTGAAAATGTTGCTCTTAAAAGGAGTTTATGTTCATCTATAAACTTGATCTCTTTTCTTTTCCCCTAACTCCATAAGTAAGGTTGCCCCAAAGCTTCTTTAAGTTAAAGGCTCACCAAGGTCCCTCATCCCACTTACACTGTAAACAATAGAATTATTTATATAGCGGACGTCAACCCATGATCCACTTGTCTTTCTTCATGGCCGACCAAACCCTAAAACCCCAAGTTTAAAAGAACATAGTTCTTGGAATCATTCTCAGCAATGAGATCAGCCACAGAATGACATTACAGTGGAGAATGTGGTTCCCAACATTATAATTCATCATTCACAAGTTGATGCTGACATAAGAGAACAAGATTCTAAATACCTATTGATTATTTCATATGTTGTTGATGTAAAAAATATAATTGTTTCTAAATATTAAGAGGATGATCAATGAAAAATAGTTTGATTTTGATTATTTTTAATTGTTATTGAAAATTTTTATTTCTGAGAATAAATATTTGTTTGAAAATTTAGTTAAATTAATTGGTATTTGGAATGTAATTTTGTGGGTTTTTTCATATTTTGTGTTTGATATAATATGGTTTAAAATTTATCATTTTTACAAAAATTTTGAGTAAATTATCTTGAATTTTTTATGTTATGTTTTGTATAATTCTTGCTAATTGTCAAAAGGATCGATAAAATATGGTTTGAAAATTGTTGCTTTAATTGTTATTAAAACGTTTATATTTATTTTAAACTTTAACTAAATTGTCTTCTAACTTCATTATTAAGCTCTAAAATCATGAATAACAACTTATGTTATGACAACAAAAAAATCTTTTAAACTATCAAAATAATATAAAATGAGAATAATATTGGGTTTTGTTTATTAAGAGCTCAGTAAAATTTGTGAATTTATTTGATATGATTTAAAACATTTTTTAAATAAAAATCTTACTTAAAAGTATATATTTATTCACATGTAATAGTGTTTGCTTAATGAGATTTCAATAGGCATCTTTTCAACTGTTACTCTGTTACCCAACAAACCTTCTACAGGTAGCCTTTGATTTGAAGTTTGCTCAATTCTCAGCTCATGGAATAGGCATTTTGTTAGCTGTTGAATATTTTCTTATTTTGAGTGAAAAAAAAAAAGATTCTTTTGACTTATTATATAAAGTATTGTCCCATGCATTATTTCTTTAGCATGTAGGGATCCATGCTGACGTCAAACAACCTTTGAAAAATGAGATAACAATAAATATCAGTTTCACTGTTTAAGATAATATAATATGCACTTTATTTATTAAAATATTATTTATAAATTAAAACATATTAATTTGTTTAATGTAAATTCTTTCCATAACCTTTTTTTTATGATTCAATGTAGTTTCATATTAGATTATTGGTCATGATGATTTGTTGGGTTTGATTGACATGATTTTTATGAACATATGTTATTGTTTAGAAACTTGAGAAATTATTTTTAAAATACAAATATATATACTAAATAGATTCAATGAAATGAATCTATGATATTCATCTCAATTATCAAAATTATAATAATATTATTTAAAACTAATTTATTATATATTCTATAAAGAAAAAAAAAATAGATTTTAACATTTTGAAAAAATTGATTGAACTAAAACAATTACTAATTTAATTATTTGTTTGGATTAGTAAAAACAGATATTGCATTTAGTACTCCTCTAAATCGAGCTTTTTACCAAAAAATCTTTGTAATAAAATTAGACATTTATTTAGTCATATTTTAATATATTAACATAAAAATAAAAAAAAATAATATAAAATTTAAAAAATTAAACTTTCCAAATAAAAGTTAAAATTTTCATTTTATTTTTGTATCAATACTATATTGTTCATTTCAAAATCTCAATATTTTTATAATCATGTATTAATAAAATATGTATTAAATACATAATTATTTAATGATACTTAAAAATAATACTATTTAAACAAATATTTTGTTACTTTATTTAATAATTAATAATTATTATACCAAATGCATCTCAAAGTTGAGCTGCATTAAATGGCATTTCAAAGGAATCATTCACCAAGGCATATTTTGGCATTATTTTCAAATCATTCAAGAAATGACCAGAGACGTGTTTAGCCACTTTGGATACTATTGATAAATATGTAGATCAAATCAAATGTTATCCTAAATAAAATATTTAAAAGAATTCACTAAGTTGTCAAGTTTTTAAAAAAAGGAATATCATTTTAGTCCTTTTTAGCGTTCATTGAAAGCATTTATATCAACTATTGTATTGCTACCATCAACAACTATTGCATTATGGGAGGGAATATGATTCACTTTCTTTATATTAAAAAAATATCACAAGAAAAATAGCTTTCACAATGTCAAAAGCTAAGATAACAGTCGAACGGATGGTAGAATGACTTGAGTATGATACTGATATTAAAAAGTGATCATAAGGTTGTTAAATGTTGACAAGTGGCCAATAGTACCTGTCGACAGTGGAATTGATAAAGTGTGACGATGACGACAAGAAGTGATCTGGGTGGCGAATGAGCAAGTTTGGGAAATATGGAGTGCTAGTTGAAAACTATAGGGACGATTGATGAGTCAATAACCTGTAATGGTTGTTATGCCTTATTTATTTTTTACACTCAATAATATATATAGTAGCATCAAATCAGGTCAAATAAAACCATATAAACAATTATATTTTTATTTCAAAACAAAACCAAATTCATATAACCATTTCTTATAGAAGGAAATAAAAACCATTACTTTTTCTTGCCCACATAATCCAAATAGCTAAAGCAACAATTTTAGTTGGAGCAATAGTTTCTACTACATAATAGATGAATAACTAAAATATCTATATCATAGAAATAGTTTGAGTTAACAAACTTTCTCTTAGTAAGCATAATAATATCACATAAATGTAAAATAATACAATTATAAAATCATGCCACACGTTGGGTCAAGATCATATCATAATATATGAAATAAAATAAAAAATCATAAAAAATAAATCAATTTTTTTAAATATACATTCATTTTTTTAAAAGAAATCACTTGAATTATCTTTAGCCTTTTTTTTTATTTACTCATTTTTTCTTTCCCCAATTTTTTTTATTCTTGTTTAGTTCAAACACAATTACTTAATGTATTTTAAACTCTTCACGCTCCAACTCTAGGCCATATTTTAGAGTGAGATATGCCATATTACTTTTTCCTTAAGCTCCACTTCTAGATCATGCTTTGGAATAAGATACACAAAATTGGGCAACCACTATTTATATTCCTTTTGAAATCATAACCTTGTTATTAGAACTAACTCTAGCTTTAATGTCCTTTTTATTATTTGTGCCTAATTCATCTTTCCTTACTTTGCCAAATAGAATTTTTTTTCAACATATGAGAAGAAAATGGAGGAAATATTTTATTAAGAAATGATGCATCTTATAAAATAGTTGGTAAAGTATTATTGATATTTGACATATTAAAGAGCTAAAAAGGAATTAGACATCTTGGGTCATAGACTTCAGAGGCTTTACATCTAGCATTAAAGGTGGATCATTATAGATCAAGAAAGATGCTACAATTATCATGAAGGGAGTTAAATAATATAGCTTATATCCTTTAAGATTTCATAATGATAGATTTAATATTAATGACTTTGAATTCTGAAATGGATGGATCTGATCAGTCTAAGTACTGGCATATGCCACATGGGCATATGTGCAAGAAGGGAATATTAGTCTTTAGTAAGCTGGGTATTCTTAGGAGGATACTAAATAAAAGATCTTTAGTTTTGTAAACATTGTATCTTTGAGAAGTAATGTTAGAACAAATTCTTCACGCTCATTAATAAAACAAAGGACATATTGGATTATATCTACTAAGATTGTCAAGTTGCTTCTAATGTTTTGCTTTTTGGCAGTGTTAGATATTTTTTTTATCATTGATGATTATTTAAGGATGACTTAATTGTTCATGTTGAAACAAAAATTTGAGGTATTTACAATTTTGAAGCAATATGAGATTTTATTTGAGAATCAAATAAAAAAGAAAATTAAATGCCTTTGAACCGATAATGATTAAGAATTTTTCTTTGAAGAATTTAGCAACTTTTTGTAAAAGCAATGCTTAGCAGTATATTGTTAGAGATACTCTACAACATAATGCTATACTATAAAGGATGAATAGAATATTATTAAAGAGAGGTCAATGCATGCTCTTAAATACAAGTTTGAATATGAGGTTTTATGTTGAAGCAATCAACATAACTTATATTTTAATTTTTTATTCTCCAATCATTGTTATAGACTATAAAAGTCCCAGTAAGATATGCATTTAGAAAACCTTTTAACTATTTAATTCTTAAAATATTTAATTATCTTATTTATTATCAGGTTAATGAAGACAAACCAAAACCTAGAACAAATAAAGGGATTTTTTATAAGCTATTGGTGAAAGGATATTAAATATGATTTTTGTTTAAAAAGAAAGGTATGTTCAGTAGAAAAGTTATATTTTATGAAGCTTATATATTTCATCCAAGTTTGGAGTTTGATATTTCAAGAAAGTAAGAGGATGTCACCAAACAAGTAGAATTTGAAATAACTTTGAGAACACTTATGATAGTAATTTATTGTTAGCTAATGAGGCTATTAAAGAGCTCAATACAATTTAAGAGATGTATAGGCACAAAGACATAATATTGTTATTGTTTGATCTCATAAACACATTAAACCTCTTGAAAGATATGGATTTGAGGACAAGGAAGTTTATACTTTGTTGGTAGCTAACAAAGTGCAATCTACAAAATCATACACTTATTAGGAAGCTATTACAAAGGCTAAGTCTACTTAGTGGATTATTACTATGGTGATAAGATGGAGTTTTAAACATGATAGGCTACATAAGGATGATAATTGAACTCATTCAATTTAGCTTATGTATCTTTTTTAGTTTAAGATATTTTTATTTTATTTTGAGTTGTTATAGGCCACATATATAAACTCTTAAATTTTTATCATTTTTAATATATTTTATTATTTTTGTATAGTTTTTTTAAGAAGAGAATTTTTGTTTTTTTATTTTAAGTCTAAGTTTGTCATTGTAATCTATTTAAAGTCTTATTCTGAAATGAAAAGAAGATTTTTGGTTTATCATTTAGTTTCTAAAAATTATGATTTTTTTATGATGCATACTTGTATAATCTTAGTTACAATCTAAGTTTTTAGAGTTATGATTTGATATTTGAGTTGTAATTTAGATTTATCTTCACTATCATTATCATTCTCATTATCTTTGTCTTTTACCTCAGATTTAGTTATAAAAGTTTCTTAAGTCTTCTTATCTTCATCATTTGGTATCAAATCCTTAATCACCATTCTTTATCATTTTGATTTCAAAGCTCTATTCATTTAGTATAAGAACTATTATACCCTTGGATGTGATGATCATAAAATTAAATTAAATATTACTAATACCTTATTGAGTTTCGTGTTATTTTAATTCAACCTTAAGGTATACTATTACAATTTAGGTTTTCTCGAGTAAATATTGTAAAATCTAAAGTGAACGGAGATTAAAGTCTCAACTTGTTGATTTTGAAGCCAATGACCAAGCTTATTAAGGAATAGTTAATCTACAAAGAACTATATTTTTAAACATTTATATTATTAGCATATTAAATTTTTTTTCTTTACAATGGTGACACCAAGGATCTAATCATGGTTCATGTATATCTAAGTTGAATTTTAGGTTATGTATTAAGTTACATTAGGTCTTAAAAATTATGTTTTTAAAATTTTTAAACTCATATAAAAAATGTTTTAATATAAATAAAAAGGTAAACAAAATCAACATAAGCATCCAACTCCTTGACCAAGCCTAAAGGCCTGAGCCAAGTGTCCTGAAGTGCTAGGCACTGGGCCTTGGGGAGCTGCGGGTTACGAGACTAGTTGAAACTGAGTTATGCCAGGCTCGAGTCTTAGTCAGGGTACAAATCCTGCAATGGCTTTTGTTAAATCGGGTAAGGGCATCACTCTTGAACCTAATTTAGGTGTAATGAGTCGAGTTAGACACATAATGTCAAGTAATTAAATCAGGTTAGGCTGGTATCCTTTAACATGCATGTAAGTGTCTTAGGTCATGACATCCAAAAAGTACTAAAAGATAACTAACACAATTAGTCTGACTTCTATGAGTAGAGGAATTCTTATAAATGGCAAACTTTATGTACATGCTTGCAATGTGCGATTCAGAATGATGCTTATTTACTTTTGAATTGGAGTGAACCAATGTTGGTCAATCACATTCGCCTTTTTGAACAATGAACTTCATGTAGCCATCCATCTAAAAAGCTCAAAAATTATATATAAATTTAAATTAAATAAATAACATCATTTTAATTTAAAAAAGTTTTTATATTAAATAAAAAACATAATTTATATATTAAATAGTATTAAAATATATCATAATAATAATAAATAAAATAATAATTAAATTTACATAAAATTTAATAATAAATAAAATAATAAAAATATTTTGAATAATTATCTTCTTTGTATTTGTGAATATTATATTTCATCTTGTTTTTTATCTAGAAAGTTTGATCAAACCGTTGAGGACTTCACCTCTATGAAAAGTGACTTTATACATCATCATCATCCATTAAGTATTTGTATCTAACGATCTAGATCAAATCTCATTGTGATTAGATTTTTATCTTTTAATTATTATTATAATAAGATAGTGCATATTTCGTCTGCATAGTTTAGAGGGTAGTTATTTTTTGTGTTCCTTTTTTTGAAAAAGACAATTCTAATTATTAAGAGAGTTATTTTGAAATTATTTTATCTACATTATAAATAAAGATTATTTACCAATATTTGGATTTAATGAATTAACTTAAAAATTTTAAAAATGCTCAAGAGAAGTTCAAAAGTGGAGAGCATAAATTTTAGCATGTTTGTGAGAGCTATGGGTTCTTTCATTTTTTATTTCTATTGCTCTCTTTTATGATCATTTTGCATCATTCATTTAACATCTACCTCAATAGTTTTTTTGTGCTACTTTTGCTTGGGTTTAAAAGTATAGAAATTTTCTATGTACTAATTTGTAAAGCTTTAAATTTTTTCATGTAACCAATTTTCATGGATTTTGGTCTTTCATTGGTGCTTCATTTAGTACTTGGTTTGTCTCTACCAGCTTCAAGTGGTCAGTAGAAGCCCAATCGATGATCAAGGGTAGATATAGGTACGAGTTTTGGTTGAACCATCCAAAAAAATCTTGGTGCCTTACTTTTTATTGTTAAGCAATTTTTTTATATTCATTTTTTTGAATAGAGTTTTTGAAAACAAATTCTTATTACTAAGATATTTTTATGAGTTAGTTATAGGGATTATTGATTGAGACAAAGAAAATCATGTTAACAAGTTGGAAAAGTCACTATATGATTTGAAACAATCTCTTAGAAATTGGTATAAAAACTTTGATAGATTCATACTTGATCATGGTTATATAGTTGAAATCCTTATGATCGTTGTATCATGCCCTGCCAATATTAATCATTAATTCCACCACTTATCAAAAGTACTTGGGTGGAAAAGTGTGATTTTTTTTTCAAATAAGGAGTAACGAATCTATCTCTTTTTTCCTTTGTTTTCATTCACATAAATTATTGCTTAGTGACATGTTTCCAAAAATACTTTTTCAAGTTTAGCTAGTATTGAAAATATATTACTATTCTCTATCCATGCATGCAAACCTATATGCATGAAACTCTTTTTTGTTTTATGGTATATGCCAACTCATCCTTATTGTCACAAAGATCTTCCCTCTCAACATGATGGTGGCATACTTTGTAATGTAAGCAGAGTAGATGCAATGATATTTACAAATAAGTTAGATAAAGCACATCATGACATCTATAGTTCATTCAAAATATAAGTGAAGATAAAAAAATAATCAGTTTTTATGATTCTTTCTTCACTCATTTGTATAAATAGGCATTTATATATAGTTGTTCTATCTTTATTTTTATTAAGGTTATTGGTTCCTTTCTCTTTTGCTTTTCTAATCCTTATATTTACTTTTTTTCTTTCTTTCCTTTTTCTCTTTACCATTTTTTTTTGTCTTTTTATGTTTCAACTTTTCTTTTATTAAGACCCTTCTTCTTCTCATTGCTATTATTCTATAGTTTTTATCATCTTGACATAATATACTACCAATGTTGTATACTTTTTTTTATTCCTGACCTAATTTATTATTAGTGCCAATTTTTTAAATTTCTAGCTTAGTTTGCTGCTAGTGTTAATATTCTTTTCTTTTTTTATTCTCGATCAATTTACTACCAATGATCCTCTATCAGATCAATAGAGAATCATTGGTAAGAATACCAGTCAAGATTTTTAAGTGCTTATGTGCTAGACAAACATGAATTGGCACTTTTATACAATTTAAGTATCTATTTTTCATATCTAGAGTCCAAATAGGCCTAAAATTGCATTATGGCATCAAACTTTACAACAAAAATGTAAAAAAGGAAAAAAACTAATGGCTCTTATTGGGCCTTGTTTCATTGACTCTGCCTCTTTCTTTGCTTGTCGCTACCTTCACCATTTGTCATCGACCCAACCTAAATCATAATTGGTTGAATTTGTTTAGTGAATAGGATTGATCTAGATTGTGGGTTTGCACAATCTGCGGGAAATCCATTATGCTGCACTGACTCGTTGACATAGTTTGTGACAGGCTTACTTGACACTGACTTATGACACTATGCTAACCTATTAACCCACTTCTTGATAGTTGACTATGCTTTGATCCACTGTTATGTCGATGCCTCATTGACATATCAAATCACTCTAAAACATGTTGACTCATGTCACTATCGATGCTACGTAGACCCACTGACCCCCTCTATGACATGTCAACCTATGACTAGCTAGTTTATGCCTATCCATTGATATGACCTATGGCAGGTGACATCAGATCTGACCCATGACATTATTGACAACATGTGGGCCCTCTAATTTGTTCCATGACCTTTTGGCATGCAACGACCCTAGTCAACCCAGGTGATGTAGAACTGAAATCACAACTTTTCAAAAAATTGTTTGACAACATTTTTTATTACAGAGATTTTAGACCAAAATGTTAATTATTTAGAAAACTATTTAGCCCTAATTTTCACAATAGCTTGTTAGTCAACAAATTTTAGAAATCGAACATAAAACTTTTCAAAACATTGTTTAGCAACTACTTTTGACCACAAATATTGAAATTTTATTTTTATTTTTTATTTTATATTTTGTTCTTAGAATCTTTATAACATAAAGAGTCATATCCTTTGGAATTGTGATCTTTAGTTAAAAAATGTCCACTTTTGCTTTGCATCTCATTGAGGTTTAGTGTTCAAGACAAGAATTCTAACATGCTGATTTATTAGAGCTATAGTATTAAGAGGGGTGCAAGGACAAAATAGTGAGATGGAGTGCTTAGTTATTTATGACTCTATGACATGGCCATCCTTCCACCACCACCTAATGGTTCCATCACTTTGGCTATTCTTTCATCTTTTTTCTTCAAGTGTCATTCCCTTTTCACTCTTTTACTTAATTTTTCTTGAGTTATCATGTCTTCTTATAATCACTTTTTTTTACTCTTTGATTTGGTTTTTATAAGTGTTTAGAGTGCCTTTATGAGTAATTTAATTTGTTATTCTAGATTTTTCACAAAGCTTAGCAAAGTCATTCATTGCTTTCAATCTATGCCCTTATGATCTTTACTTTGTTTTTTTTTTCTTTACATGACATTGGTTTATCAAGCCCCTTTTCAAGAGCCTTGTCTTTGTTCCATTAAAGAGATTGTAGGCTTAGCATATAGCATGATCATTATGTGGCTTCTGGTCTCCTCTTGGCTAAGATTGTAATGGATGGTACCTCTTATATGTTGCCTTTTTTGAGTTTCTCATGTTTAACTTGAATTTGTTCAATAAAAGGAGGTGAATTACTAAGAATAAAAATTAAAGTTTCTTATAAAATTATTTAAAAATATATTTTAAAGTATTTTTAATAAGCTTGAGCAATCTTTAAAAGTAATTTTGTATAAATTTTGATTTTTTTAAAACACATTAATTTTCTTTTAATATCTAATTTTTATAAAAATTATAAAATAGGAAATAAATATTAATTAAAAAATAAAAAATAGTTTTTAGGTGATTTGACTTAAAATCAAGGCTACATTTGCTCTTAAGAAAAACCAAACAAAAATACATCATAATCAATATGAGCATTTTTTTAAAAGATAAGTAGGTAAAACCCTCATAATAATAAAATAAAAGAAATAGGTTACTATAATCTTATAAAGAAATAAAAATAGTAATAACAGAAAATAATTTGGTAATACAAAATAAAAATTAATACAAACAAAAGTTCTATACTTGATGTAATATTTAATAAGGCATAAGTTTTTAATTGAATCAATTAGAAATAAAACAGTAATGACTTTGTAGATTCAAGAAGAAAGACAAAATTAGGAGTTTAATGACTAAAGGATGAAACATAAAAAAATGATGATAGGCATGAGTTGCTAACGACATGAATGTTGTGACATAAATTTTTCTTTAGACTACATAAAAAGTTTATCAATTAATTTTGTTCAAGAATTCACTAATTTATAAGTATTTTTTAATGACTAAAAGTACTTATAAATTAGATAAATTAGCCATTTCTATTTTAATTAAAAACGCTCACCATAAATTTTTAATTAAAAATTTATAAAAATCAAAACAATTCGAAATAATGGCTAAAAGAGCCATTACACAGGAGCTACTTGATTGAAAGTCTTGTGAACGTTTCATTTGCAAAAACCACATGATTCAACATCTAGGATAAAACAAGCATTGTTCAAAAATAACGATTTAATCTAGATCGTTAGATTTGAATCGTGTTCTGATATCTGGATTCAGATCTTATGCTCAGATAAAACATAGATCTTACAATCACAAAATTGCATAATTGTACTATAAATAATAGATTTTTTTAAAAGGAGGATGAGATTAAGATCATTCGATTGCTTAAATGTGTGATTAGATAGTGGAAATCACTCTAATAATTCTGAGTATGACCTTGCAAATATAGGAAGGAGTTCAATCCTACATGTTGTATTTGGCTTCTATTTATCTCCATATAACTTATTCTTTATGTTTCATAGGCATTCAAATAGTGGGGTTAGTTGCCCCTTACTTTGTTAAGGATTTAATCACTCACACTACTAATACTAGATTTAAACTTGATTTAATGAATTTAGAAGTAATGCATTGATGTGACATTGATAAACATGAGTTTGGTACTTATGTTCTAGCACGATTTCAACAAATTGAGTTCAAGCATCATGCTTTGACTAGAGATAACTACCATATTAATTTTATTTTTTATTATTAATATTATTATTATTTTGAATTAATTAATATTATTATAATATACTTTTTACAAGTTAATAAAGGAAGATTTTTAAATATATGAACAAGATAAAATGCTTCTTAAGATGATCAAAGTAAGATCAAAGATATTAAAAATCTAAATATTTTTATAAGATGATTTATTTAATAAATTTAATTTGTCTCTTATAAGAAGGATTTTAATCAAACTTAACATTCTAATCAAAATAAAATTGAATTTTCTATAATTAAATTCAAAATATATCTCTTTATGATTTACAATACATACAAAGTTGATTTTTTATGAGATTTCATCATTTTTTTTTCTTTTTTAAGTTCTCTTATGAACATGAGGATTATTTTTCTAAAACTGTAAACTTCACTCAAACAAATTCAATAGTAATACTTAGAGTTTATCATCATTAAACAAAACACAATGGCTAGAAATCTACAACACAACATATCTTTCATAAGTTTTTCTTCCTAACTTATAAAGTTACTCTCAACATTACTCTAAATATTTATGCCACTTGTTTGTCATCAATTATGGATCATACAAATGATAGGTGGATTGTATAGTACAATGTGAAGTAAAATGTTAAAATGAGCAATTAGCTAGAGATGGTTTGGTATAGTCTTTTAAAAGTGCTTTTTTATAAGTTATACATAAAAATTAATTAATTATTAATAAATAAATAATATTAATTGTGTATAAAATGAGAGCATATAAAGAAAATGAAAAGATTATAAAAAAATTTCTTAGAGTCATCAAGTAGAAAAACTAAATAATTTTGATATAAGTGAGTTTCTAAATATCATTGGCTCTTACTATAAAATGCTTGGTAATGTGAGTATTTGTATGACATAATATTAATACAAATCTAATTCTATTATAGTAGAGTGTTACTATTGGTGTGTGTGTGTGTATATATATACATATTTTAACGTATCACTTATACATGTAAATAAGAGAAGCTTTAAATTATAAGATATGATAAGAAATAAAAAAATATAAATGAAAAGAAAAAAAAAGGGGCTAATATAGCTTAATGATTTAATAGATCATAAGAAAATGAGAATGTTGAGAAAGAAAATTTTCTTCTGTGAGCCTATCTTGTGGTAACCTAATGGTGAGATATACATAATCTCTGGTAATTTGGTACTTTGAGATGGGTTCATGACATGTTAGAGATTAATGACTATGTTTTAATGAGATATACTTCACCTTCTATTATCATGGGTACATAGAGGTAGGGCCTTAACATGTTAGAGGCCTTGTCTCCACCAGCATAAGTTGTTAAAAACATAAGATTACAGGTATGTGATGATGCAATATACTTCACACAATATTGTCATGATACTCAAAGTTGGGGTCACATTATGTTAGAGGATAATGACTACATGATGATAAGATATATTATGGAATCTCTTAGTACCAAAGATAGAGGTCAAATAAGGAATCTAGTTCCTAATAAATAATTTGTATTAAAAAGAGAAAAAGAAATAAGGGAAGTACTAAATAAAATTATAAGTTAAAAGACAAGAAAGTATGATATACAATATTTACTATAAAATATTGATAATATACAATGATTTGGGTATGTATGGGCATAAATGTGTTGATATCATGTTTCTATTATAAAATTATCATGTATTATTTTATTATTGTTTCATTTTTATTTCTCAACTATATTACTCTCTTTTTTATGTTGCTTTACAACATGTAGCTAGTACTTTGTATGCCAAGTATATTATGCTTATTCTCTAATCATATTATAGGCCAAGAGCTAACACTTATAAAGTTAGAGGTTCTTAGTTGATAGTTCAGGATTTTGACATGAGTGTATGTTGTATTTATTGGTGTGAGTAAGATGGACTTTATGTAGTGAGGATAGTTTATATATTTCTTATGGAAGTTATATTAGTATGTGGTTTTAGCATTTCTTATTATGATACATAGATGTGTATGTTATTATTTTCTTTCAATTATATTGCACTTGATATTCAAAATGAACATGGTATTTTTTGTATCCTTTGCTTGTCTTGTTAATTAGTGTCCTCAATTTTGCTTTTGTTATATTTAATTTACTTGATATTTGTATTTTTGGATGTACTTTACTAGATGTCAATTATTTATGTTGAGTGGGGCTTTTAAGTTAGGACACTAATAATAGTGCACATACAAGTTTTAAGTTATTATAAAGTTGCCTTACCTTTGAACAATTGAACTTGAATATGAAAAGAGACTAATGTTCTTTTGTTTTAGAGAAAGAGAACTATAAGAGAATTTAAGAGAGCTAAGTCATGAACTACTTGTAGAAAAGGTAGGGTGACTAGCAAGAGATACAGGGAACAAAGTTCATCAACCATTATGTAATCATTATCTCATATCTCCCAAAAAAGGGAATTATTGAATACAATCATCTAAATTTACTAGAAGGATAGTTTTATTCAAGATAAAAATTTAGATTGACTAGATTGAAAGGATATTTGATGGCATTTACTTCCCATGATGTAGGAAGTACTACTTGTAATAATATTGTTAATCAAGGATGCTGTTTTATTATGGGAATGTTATCACAAAGTTTCATTCAAAGGTTAGCTAGCAAAGGACATTTAGAGAATTTATTGAGTTTGAGAAATAGTTTTTTTTTCCCAACATTTAGAGAAAAGATGAGGGTTGACTTGACAATTTTGGAGTAAGGCGGTATGTCAGTTATAAACTATAAGTGGAGACTTTCTTTTCTTATGCTTTAGATCCCTCAAGTAGTGAGCAACAAGGACCATAGATGTTTTGTATTTCAACATGGATTAAACTAATCTATATAAGCAATGAACTTTGTTGAGTTTATGGAAAAGCCAAATCAATGGAATAAGAATTAAAAATCTTTGAAGCTCATAGTGAGACATCAGGAAAAAAAAGAAAGAAACAATTATGCTAGCAAAAAGTATCAATCCTTTTAAAAGGATCTTCCAAAAGTTTAGAGGAAAAAAATGGCTCCAACAATTTTTGTTAAGCTAATAAGACTCTAGTGTCAGTGGTAGTGAGATGTACACTAGATCTAATGAGGTATTATCTTTATCCCCAAAGTATGGTAATCTACATCAAGGAATTTATTGGGATAAGAAAAGCTAGCTTTATTACTTTAGTTGTGGAGAGCTGGGGCATACGATTGCAGATTACCTATGAGGATCATTAGAGATGGCTACTTTCTTATTGAGTATTAGTAAAGATTAGGAAAAGGTGTAATTTGTAGAGACAAAAGGAGTACTTCAATGACTACCTTAAGGAGTATGGATTGGGTTCAATCATAATGCCATGGTAGTTAGCCTAGGTTTTATGCCATCTCCTAATAGGAGGATCCATATTCTACAAAAGTAATATAAGTAGACTTTTATTTCAATAGTTGTCTACAAATATTTGATTTGATAATGGTTCCTTACATTCATTTTTCACATTCATTTTTTAAATAGTAATATAAAATTAGAGTTTCTCTTTCTTTTATTAAAATACTTTACATATAGTTTATCTTAAATTCTCTATTTTATGTGTGAAATTAGATGTGGCAGAACTACTCAGTAGAACTTATGATTAACATTTAATGTGTTGTTATCTACTAAACTTAATAATTTATACTACAATTTAATATAATAATTTTTGAATAATTCTAAAATATCACACATGTCATTTATAATAAAAGTCTAATTTATTCTACATCAATTTTTTAAGTAATTTGTCCAAAGAGAGATGGTTAAAGTCTTTGGTGGCTTTGGTAGCATTTACTAATAGGTTAAGTTGCTTACTTAACACATGTAAAATCTTCCTCACCTATTCCATATTAGCTAAATCTCTACTAAGGTTAGAAAGACATTTCTTAATATTAGTAAATTTTGTAAATATATTTTAAATGGTCTTGTTACTATTCATATGAAATAATTTATAAGCAAATTGACTTTGGATTCCTTAACTTATGTGGCTCCTTCATATGTAACCTCAAGTTTCATCCAATTTTATGCTTGATTTCTAAGTTTATGATTTTAATGAATTCAATGACATGCAAGACACAATGGAGAATATTCATGGCATGAGTATTTAGTTGTACATGATGCTTTTGTTCATCATTTAATATAGAAATCTCATTTGCAATTAAAATATTATTTACTAATTTAGTGAAAAAAATTAAAAGGCATTATGTAATATCCCATAAATCAACATTAATAGAAAGTAAATGACTTTTCATCTAACTCTACCAATAAAGGTAAAAATCACCACAAAATAAAGAAAACCAATAAGAAGAAGATCCTTAACCCAAGTAGCATGATCCAGTATCACATTGTGCAACATCATATGGATCTTATCTAAGTTATTTAGACACTAAAAGTAACCATGATATGATATCACCTATAGAAAATGTAGAACACATGATGTCTCACAAGAGGAGAGGGGGTGAATTATGCAAATGTTAAACTTAATCAAACTTAAACACAAGATAACATACAAAGAGAATTCTTTTTCATTGTCTTCCCAAATTCATAAGCTTTGGTAATCTCATTATGATTACTCAAATACTTTCTAATATAATCCAAACAACTCAAATAATCTCATACAAGTAATTTCTTTGATTTATCTTAATTACTATTATGATCAAGTTTTAAAAAGTCACGTTAAGATTTGGAAAACCTTTTCAATGATAGTAAAGTGATAAGTGAAACCAATAAGACAAGTATATTGCAACTTCTTGGTCTTAAATACAAAACAATAATAAAACATATTATTTATCAACTAATTTTAATCAACTCAAATAATCTAATTATTGATCATAATTTCTCTTAAATAATATTTAGAAAATAGTTATTACTATTCAATAATATTGTAACAAGAAAAGCACATAAGCAAAAGAAGTATAAGATTTTTAGATTTTTTGACTAAAGATTTCCTACATCCATCCTCAGTCATCCTAACCAAGCTTCCATTAAAACCAATAAAATTTTGTCGTAGTCTGTAAGTGCAAACCTTACAAACACTCCCTTTTCACCCATAACCAAGTAGGAGTCATCTCACTCAAAAAGTGCAAACAATAGCTTAGATAAGTTATACATCAGTTATACAAAATAATTCATACAAAATCTTATATCATACATTTGAGAAACTACAATGACACACATCTAAATGAGTTGAAAGGATAATACCAATTAAATTAGTAAGTTTTTATGTGCAATAACTGAAAAGATGATATATTTGAACTTGGAATAATATAGTAGGAATATGAAGTTTCTTACTTTGAAACTCAATTCATGATTATGAACTTTGTTTTACTTGTAGATTAATTTAGCAATTGATTCACTTGCCTATTCATCAATGAAACCACTTTTATTTATATGAATCGAAAGAATATATGCAAATAAAAAAATTTTAATGGGTAAAATCCTATTTCTAAAATATCATAAGTCACACTCTTAAGATATTGATTATATCATACAAAATAATATAAATTACACTTGAATTGCCCCTTACAATGTACCTATCTAATCAATTTATTTTTTATATCTTTTAAAGTATTATACTTATGATATACATACATCATACTATACAATTAAACAAATCTACTAATTCTTAATTCTAAGCTCTAAAAAATGTTTATGATGTAAGATCATATAATACAATATATTATATGAAAAGCTATGTTACTAACCAAAAACGATTATATTTATATGATAAATGAATGCTATTATTATGACATTGATTCGTTCAATAAATGGCTAAGTCTTTAAAAGAGACACTTGGATAAGTATGTATCATACTTGTATAACAGTGGTATCATATTGTTACAACAAAATATATTTGAAATTTATCTAAATCCAAAATTTCTAATGTGATTATGATATAATTAAATAGATGGATCTATTATTATGTTATCACTTATAATCAAGAAGTTTTTATAAGATAAATTCATGCACAATATATTATTTTCATGGAAGTATAGGTTAGCTTTCGTCTTGATCTGGATTGTCATTTACAATTCTCTAAATTTTTTATTGTCGTCTCCATTTCTACCATCCTCCTTTCTTGATATGGTTGGTGATCCTATGTGAATTGTTCACTTTAGTCGTTGTAGATCTTGAGCTATTATGTTATAATTGCCCCAATATATTTCACCAAATTCTCAATTGTTTGCCTTGCATCAATGTAACATCCTTAAGTTTGCATACTCAATTGTGTCATCTCATATTTGCATGATAGCACTAATGTACATGTGCCTATGTAACTATCTCTTGTAATATGTAAAATTACATGTAGCTTTGCTTGTTATACCCTCTATTATACTAATATCCTCACCCATCAACATGAATAGCATTGCATCCTCTATTTCACTAGTCCTTCCACACTACAACAAGATGGATAATACTAATTTCTCCCTTATTCCTCTCCATTATTTTTTTTGATATTAGATTTAGATTTCTTGTTCTACATTTTTATTGTTATGATTAGGTGGTTGCTTTATTATGTTTGAAAAAGTATAACAAATAGTTTATTTATAGATACTTAAGACAAATGGTGTATTGAGACAAGAATAATTGTCAAACTGATAAACATTTTAAAAATTAAATTGCTTAGTAGTGCTCGATTATTTGCAACTTAAGAAATTAAGTAGGTTCTTAATTGAGAAATGATTTTAGAAGACATTTTTAGCAATAACATTTGTTGACGATAAAAAGACTATATGAGAATGTTTCTTGACATTTGATGATTAATGACCAATTATGCTTGACTAATTAAATTGTATAACATAATTGAAAAGTTGCAATATGTTATGGTCAAAACTTAACTCAGTAAATTAATTTGGTATAGATTCTACTTCCTTTAATGTTTTAACTGAACTGAATTTTAAATTCATTAAAGCTACATTGATTAAAAGTAACTCCCCAATTTTTGAAGATTAAAAATAAAAAAAATCCAATATTATGTGCGCTACCTAGCATATCTACAATCAGTGCCCAAAATAAGCACCGTTCATCTTACCAAACAGGACTTGCGCGTTTCCTGTTTTTCATAAATACCAGATCCCGATCATCAAAATTGAATAATAGTTTACCCATGAGCATACGATCAACCTGGAAGACTCAGACGGAAAACTATTGTAATTTCAGAAAATCATAGGCCTAATATAGTCATTTTGTAAGTGGTTTGGGATCCCAATAACTGCTCTATTCAGGATGATTAATTCCTTGGACCCCACTTCTTATCGGACCTTCGCCGAAGCATTTCGCGCCTCACTTCCTACCCAATCTTCATCGATTTAAATTCCTCAACCAACCCGTCGTCACCGCCATAGCTCTTTATAGCTCCCCAACTCAGCTGCTGCAAGCATTGCTCCCGTCCTTCGGAAGGATCGTCGTCTCCAATCTCCTGTAAGTATTCCTCTCTGTGATCATGCCGGCTAAGTCAGGTTCAATTCTTCGGAATTCGTTTCCTTTCTTTTTTACAATTGGGAATGGCTATTTCTTCGTAATGTAGCTTGGGATCAATGCGGCCATGTGAAGTCGACAATCGCAAGGCACATTATTGGTTTCCAATAATAAGACATAGATCCATGCTTCCTAGTTTCTGTTTCTGTAAGACTACAGTTATCTGTGCAAAAGTTTCTAAGATGGAATAGTTGGCAATTAATGTAGATCTCGAGTAATCTATGTGAGTGCTTATTTATATGTTTTTATTGCATTGATGTCAAAAATGGTCGTAAACCAGAGGGTGTATTAGAAAACCATAATTATGCAAACATAGAGTAAATAGAAGGAAAAAAAAAAAATTAAATGAACACAGATTAATGTAAAACACTCGATTCAGGGAATAGCCACAGAGGCAACAATGGGAATGAGTTCCACTATCAGATAAATGAAGTATAACATTGTAATTCCTAGTACATTAGGAGGAGAATAACCTGAAGAGATCTTCTAAAAGAAAGTTCTCTTTTTCTTTTATAATAAGTGTTGGATGACTGAACAAAACCTTATTAGGCTGTCACGTCAAAAATGGTGGTTTGTATTGTCTTCTGGTAACCAAAGTTGATTCAAGCACATGTAAGATACGCAATGCTGAAGTCATCAAAGAGAATAAAGTTGTCGTCAAATGACGAATAATTGTCATATGTCATTTTTGGATTTAATGGAGGCAACAATCACATGAATTATAATTGTTTATTTTGAGCTGCATAACTTATGCATTAAATTTTGTTTCTGATGAGTTTTCATTTTTGAAGATTGTGCATGTGAAGTTGTGCTACTTGCGTTTGTTTCCTATTATTTCTAAAACTCATGTCTATGTTTCTCCAGATTTGATACTGAACAAGTGAAGTAATATGGGCACTTATACACCCAAAAACATTCTCATAACTGGTGCAGCTGGGTTTATTGCTTCCCATGTTTGTAATCGTCTAATACGTAATTACCCTGAGTACAAGATTGTGGTTCTTGATAATCTTGATTACTGCTCCAATTTGAAGAACCTCATCCCGTCTAAGTCCTCTCCAAATTTTAAATTTGTCAAAGGTGACATCACCAGTGCTGACCTTGTCAACTTCCTCTTGATCACTGAGTCCACAGACACCATCATGCACTTTACAGCACGGACTCACGTCGACAATTCTTTTGGCAATTCTTTCGAGTTCACCAAAAACAACATCTATGGAACCCATGTACTCCTTGAAGCCTGCAAGGTGACGGGCAATGTTAGGAGGTTCATACATGTTAGCACAGATGAAGTATATGGGGAAACGGATGCTGAAGCCGTGGTTGGTAACCATGAGGCCTCTCAATTGCTTCCGACCAACCCGTACTCTGCCACCAAAGCAGGGGCCGAGATGCTTGTCATGGCTTATGGAAGCTCATACGGCTTACCTGTCATAATCACAAGGGGAAATAATGTGTATGGCCCTAATCAGTTCCCAGAGAAGCTTATTCCCAAATTCATTCTCTTGGCTATGAGAGGACAGACCCTACCAATTCATGGAGATGGATCTAATGTTAGAAGTTATCTCTATTGTGAGGATGTTGCTGAGGCTTTCGAGGTTATACTTCACAAAGGCGAAGTTGGTCATATTTATAATATAGGAACCAAGAAAGAAAGAAGGGTTATTGATGTAGCAAAGAACATTTGCAAGCCCATCTCTTTGGACCCCGATGCAGTGATTAAATTTGTTGAGAACAGACCCTTCAATGACCAGAGGTACTTTTTAGATGATCAGAAGCTGAAGCAATTGGGATGGTATGAGCGCACCACCTGGGAAGAAGGGCTGAGAAAAACAATTGAGTGGTATACCAGAAATCCAGATTGGTGGGGTGATGTCTCTGGAGCTTTGTTGCCACATCCCAGAACGCTGATGATGCCCGGTACCAAAAAAGCAGTTTGATGGGTTGGTAGCTATAAAGGAAATGGTACCTCAGCTAATGATCCATAACAATCAGACCAAGATCGTTGTTCCAACCATTAGGAACAATACCATTTCTTTGGGAAAGCCATCTTTTAGGTTCTTGATCTACGGTAGAACTGGATGGATTGGTGGTCTTCTTGGGGATATAAGCAAACAACAAGGCATACCGTTTGAGTCTTGAGAACCGTTCTCAGGTTATATTAGACATCCAAACTGTGAAACCAACTCATGTTTTCAATGCTGCTGGTTCGACAGGAAGACCTAATGTTGATTGGTGTGAGTCACACAAACAAAAGGCAATTCGTACAAATGTAGTGGGAACTTTGATTTTGGCTGATATTTGCCATGAAAATGGACTACTACTGACGAATTATGCTACTGGATGCATTTTTGTGGATGATTCAAATCATCAAGAAGGTTCGGGGATTGGCTTTAAGGAGGAGGATAAGCCAAATTTTACTGGATCATTCTACTCCAAAACTAAGGCTATGGTATTCATATTGCTTCTCGTTGTGATGTGCTTAACACCTTGTTTCTATAATTTTATTTAGGCACATTGCTTTTGCTATGCAGGTTGAAGAACTGTTAAAGGAATATGGCAATGTTTGCACTCTAAGAGTTAGGATGCCAATATCTTCTGATCTCAGTAATCCACGCAACTTCATTAAAAAAATATCTCGGTATAACATGGTCGTGAACATTCCAAACAGCATGACAGTTTTGGACAAGCTTTTGCCGATATCGGTTGAGATGGCAAAGAGGAACTGCAGGGCCGAAGTCATAGTTGCACCGCGAAGCAACAATGAGATGGATGCCTCAAAGTTGAAGAAAGAGTTTCCAGAGTAGCTACCCATCAAAGGCGTAATCTGTGGGAATACCGTTAAGCCAGGCCTCAAAGAAGTCATTTCTTGGTACTAAATTCCATATTCTTGACGCATTGATACTTGATCTGTGTATGTTGCTGTTAGGAGAAATGGATTAGGATGTCATTAATTTAGTAAAACGACTTGCTTTTTGAGACACCTGCGGCCTTCTCTTCTAACTAAAATAATCAAAGATTGAGATTATTTTCTTGGTAACATATCTTACAGATTGAGATTATTTTCTTCTTTGGGTTCAAGAATCTTGAACTCTTTCCCAACTTCTAGTAGATTTACTCCTATATGAACTAATATTTTGATTTGGGTTCATTGTTATCATGGAAGCAATCCAATCCAATGCAAATCTGCACAAGCAAGGGACCTGCTGTTTAAATACCGTCTCTGCACGTCTGAAAATTTCTAACACGCAATTCATCGAACAGCTTGTAAGCAAGCTTTCTGTTGTCTGTTATATATAGGTCCGTTTTAGCGTGACGTGTTTCTTTGCGAGCTAGTAGAAATACAATTTTGATAATTGCCATTATTTTTTAATTAAAAAACGAAGTTAAATGTTTGTCGCTTTTTTTTACTTTAAAAAAAAAATAAAAATTGTTGCCAAAAAGTAGCATTTTTAATTTTTTGTTTACTATTTTTATAGTTAAGTCTAAAAATACCAAACAGGGTATGCTGCATGTTAAGGTAACCTCAAGTTGAAAATTCCTTGTCTCACTTGCTCACGCGTTCTCCAATGGACGCACGTTTCTTCTTCTAAAGTGATAAGCAATTCTAATTAGTTAACGTACGAACCATTCTGCCTCTTTTCCTTCCTCTAATTAATAAATAATTAGTAAACTCCTCACACAAGTAATTAAATTAATACCATTGCCCTCAACTCTCAAGAAATCCAGTCATCCTAAGAACAGCATGCCTGAGGTGGCTCATCTCCCTCCACCCCGTTCTACCGCCGCCGGTCATCTCTCCGGCCATCCTTCGAGACACCATTATGTGTGGCGGCACCATCGACTCACAGAACATCTCCTCCTCCTCCTCCTCCCACCGCTCAACCCCCGTCGACCTCCTCGGTATGTCGATTGGCGGGGAGGCGCTGCCCTTCATCTCTACGAGGTGGAGGACTGGAGAGTCGCCGCCGGCGGTGGCGGAGGGATCGTCGTGGTGGTTCTCGAAGGCGTCGGGCCACAGCACGTCGGCTTCTTGGAAGTCTTCCGGCATGTTTACGATCGAGATGGGGAATGGAGGGGTTGCATTTATATATATGTGAGAGACAGCTAAGGTCATTTGAGGATTAATATATGAGAGGGTTTGGAGTGTGGGATCTGCGATTTGTATTTATGTAGACAAGTTGCTTAAGGCATATGGATTTTCTCTTATAGCACATAGTTAATTGTTTCTATTTGGTTTAATTATTTTAATTTCTTTTAAAGTAATAACAAAAAAATAAAATAACCATTACAGAGGTAGTCAAAGCTTTATAAACATGGATAAAAAAGAGAATTCTCAAACAAACACTGAATGATGTAACTTAAGTTGGAATATATATAATATTACATTATAAAGTCAAAATTTTAAACCATTTGAAGTTTATAGAACTATATAATGGTTTCAATTTGGACCTATTTAGCATATAAACAAGTGAAGTTGATATTAGAGAAAATAATCTAATTATAATCTTATTAAATTTTTATTTAAATTTTTTTAAATAATATTTTTGTTTTTATTTTATACTTAAAATAATCTAATTATAATTTATCAAATAGGTGTGTTACAACTGTCTTACTTCCATTTGCAATCACTAAGCAAATTGAATAAGATTGATGATTTATTTTATTTACAATTATTCATAATTATTAAGGCTCGTTTTTCACACTATTTTTAAGGTTAGAAATTTTTATAAACTGTGTTTGTTATTTTTGCACTGCAATGATAAAAATTAAAGCAACAAAAAAAAATAACTTTAAAATAATATTATATATATATATATATATATATATATATATATATATATATATATATATATATATATATATATATATATATATATATATATATATATATATATGTATATATCATTTTATCAATTTTGTCTCAATAGAACTTTTTTTTCTATTCACAAAACGTTGTATTTTCTGCAAATAAGTTTTTAATTAAGGTGCTATTTATGAGATGAAAATAAATAATTGTGTTATAATATCCTTTGGTTAATAATGATAAAAATATAATATTAAAAATAAGTTTTTTTTTTGTAAATTTCAAATTAAAATTTGATATTTAGAGATAAGAAGAAAGTTAATGTATAATAATTTGTTTTGTCTACAAGATATTTCACTATAATCCTTGATAGTAAATATAATTTTAAAGTTGCATAAAAAATGAAACATAAAATGATAAAGGAACTAAATAAAAAAGAAAAAAGAAGAGAATTTTTACCCAAAAATGAATTTTTTTCCCAAAAGACACAAGATGCTTATTCATTATTTATACTTCTTCCATGGTTTTATACAAGTTTTGTATAATATTTTATTAAATACATATTATTTTATTTTGCACAAATTTGATAAAAATTTGATAAAAAAAATTGTTTTTGTAAAAATCAATACCACAGGAGTGTGTCAACATATGCTCTTTTTTTCGCAGTGTGGTTGGTATACTTACCATGTGTGTAGACTAAGTGCGGTGGCAGGTGCATTGATTGCACACGCATGATGCAAGTGTCCTATGGGTGTACCCCCCCCCGCCCCCCACAGTACGTGCTATGTAGTTGTGACAATCTGACATGTGTCTCGCGTGCTACGATCCAATGCATGAGTTGCTGACTTGTGCTTGCCACACTATTTGGCATGTGTGTCACTCCTTTAGCATACAGACCCATGTGCCCCAAGCATGTGTATGTAAGCTTCTGCTCGCAAATGAGTGCATAGGTGGTGTCACATAATATCTCTAGATAACTTTTGTTTCTTTGTTTATTTCATTGATTTATTCTTAATTATAGATTATTTGATGATTAATTAAATTTATAATTAATCCCCACTTGATCATAATTATGTATGAAGAGTAAAAAGTTATCATAAATTAGTGAAGCGTTATGTAAACATCTCTTGAGACAGAAACTTAACATTTTAAATAGAACTACATATGAAAACAATGTTATTAGATCAAAATATGGCCTAACCTCTCAAACAAATAGACATATATTTATGTTGAAAAATATGAGATTGGCAAAGAGTTAGTGTATTATCTTGCACATTGCTTTGATCCTCTTATAGAGGGGAACATTGCACTACATAAATTGCTCAAATTCAAGATAAAAAATGATCTCTCCAATGTACACATGTTAGAAGTGTAAACATTCATAAATTGCTCTGTCTTTTCTTTGTGGAAATGATCCTAGTTTTGGTTTTAATAATATATGTCAATGAAGGATGATCATACTTGTTTAGTTGGTCTCTTTGCACATAGATGCCTTATGTCATATCTCAAACAACATTTGAAATATGATAAAAATCCATAAGTAAAGTTCATAAAGTTTTAAAACCAAATGCATCTTGGTATAAAGGGATTGCACAAAGGGGCATTTCTTACCCGTTTATCAAGGACATCATAATAATAATAATGATCATGAAAAGTTTTATAATAAAAACTTATTGCACCTACATGAGGGAGATAATAATTAATTTGTTATTTGTCATAATTATGAAAACATTGTTTTTCTTTTTTTAATTCATTCATATATCTTTATGTCCAAATAAATTTTTATTTGGTTATTGACCATTTATTTTTTATGTCCTATTTATTTACACATTATCTAATTATCTAACCATCAATTTATGAGTTTACATAATTTTTTTATTTTCAAAATTAGGTGTACCATTAAGAATTATGTAACATTTTGAGACATTATCTCAAGATACCAAATCAATTCCTTTTTAGGGTTTTTATTATTTATTTTTTTTAGGTTTTTCATATAAAGCCCATTATTTCTAATTGGTGGATGCTAAGATTACTTTTGTTATCAATCATATTCCATGAAAACATTTCTTACCTTGTATTACTATCATGTTGTCACTTTTATTCTATACAATCTTACAACATAAATTTATCAAGTTTCATGTAGGCCATATATTTCCTTTTTATTATCTTCTTGTTTTTCCTTGTACAAGGTGCACTTATCAAGTTCAATACAAGTTATTTATTATCCTTGTTATTATCAATATGTTTTCCCTTATTGTTCTATATAACTATACAAAGTGCATATACCATATGTTGTTAGAAGTGCAACATATGATGTGAATGCAATTGTTTTGCAAGATGTTTAATTAAAACCAAATCATCCATGTTTCAAGTATGGCATATGAAAATGACATTTGATTTGCAATACATCAAATTGTAATCAAATACAAAATAAAATACATAATATGCTTACCTTGAATATCACAATGGTAGACACTCATTGTCAGTTCTTTTTTCTTATTTTTTTGCTTTCTCAAATAGGTCCTTACAAATTCTCCATCCTAAAGAGGAGCTTTTTGATTAATTACCTTCTAATGCATGAGGCCTCTATAGGCACATCCCCCATTTCTTTCTTTCATATCACCACACTCTATACTAAATTAAAGGAATCATTTAGTCTTGTCCTCTCCTATTTCTCCAACTGATTAAGAATATTAGGGTATTAGAATAAATAAAATAATATCTTATTTAAAATAATAATAATAAAAGGTTTGTTCTCAGCTTTTATTGATGAGTAGTAATGAACGTTTCATTTAAACTCTTATAATAATTTGTATTTATTTTTTTTTATTTCAAATAGTTTTCAAATTTTATTAAATATTTTAAAAGAAGCTACTCCAAGAGCTCTATATTTCATATAAATTTCACAACTTTTTTTACATTGTTTGATAGTTTTAATAAATTTTCTTTCTTATAAATATATTTTTAAAAATATTATTATTTTTCTTATAAGTTTTAATCTTTTGTTTTAAGGCCAAACCACTTTTGATTCTCACAAAATTATTTTTTGTTGGGTTTCTATTAATTTGACATTCAATGTTTGATCATTTTTCACACATTTGAAGTCATCCCTAATTTTTTTCAACATAGCAAATTTTACAAATAAAATAAATCATAAAAATAAAAAAGTAATTAAATATATTTCTTTATATCTAAAGATGTTATAAATTTTCTCTCTCCTCATAGGATTGAATCAATCATGTGATTATTACAATTTTGTCAAATTATATAAAATATAAATTAAAGGGTCAAATTATTATTAATATTTTGAATCATATCCAATAATACAATCATGGTTATGTTATAGATTAATGTCCTTATCATATAACAATATTATAGCATTTTGTGTATGTATTCCAAGTATAATGCATTGCTTTTGACACATTCTTTTATTATTATGAACTAATGATTACAAGATTTCAAGTAAGAATCATAATAACACTAAAAAGGATGTGTATCTATCATATGCAATAGTTATGATGAAAGCTACACTCAAAATGTCTAGCAACAGCTAAAAAGGAAGAACCATAATATAAACTAATGACTACAAGATTTTAAGTAAGAACCATAATAACACTAAAAAGAATGTGTATTTGTCATATGCAATAGCTATTATGAAAAGCTACACTCAAAATGTCTAACAACAAAACATTCTACAATCACTCAAAAACTCTAATGAGAACCTAAAAGAAAGAGTTAGTGGGTCTAGGTTATCATTTAAGGATACAGAAGGTATTATGTTGGTTTCCTTTAAAAATTATAGAAGATAGAAGAAACAAATGCGACCAAGCAATGTAACACAAGAGACATGAGACAGAGGTCGAAAACCATTCAAATAACTAAATCCTCAGCTCACTACATCTAGTATGTTGATCTGGAATATTAGAGGAGATGTTGGAAAAGAATCAATACACTATCATAAATCTATTACCCAATCTAATAAGTTTTCCATTGTTGCTCTATTAGAGCCAATGGATAATAATAGAAATTTGGAAAGAATCAAAAGAAAGCCTTAGTTTGATCACTACATATTAACTATAACAATAAAATCTAGGTGTTTTGGGATAATGTCAAATGATAACTCACGATGACCAATTCATCCACTTTCTTTAGAAGCATAATATATGGAGCACACAAATGTGCTAAACATTCATCTATGTTAGAAGCTCCATTATTGAGAGGTTCATCTGGATACCTTTTGACCTTCTAACATTTCATTTACAATGGTTTCTTATTGATTTTGCTCACCCCTATATCAGTGTTGCTAATCGTTTGCCATTTTGGGTTATAAGTTTTGTTCAATTATTACTTGTATATATATTCTCACTATATTCACACTATGATTCTTAAACTTGTATAAATTTATCTTAATTTATTCATATCATATTGTTATGATATCACTATTATACTGATAAAATGCTATCATTCATCTTATGTCATATTAATGAATTTTGTTTATAAAATTAGTTTTTAGCTATCATATTGTATGTACTAAATGTATATTATAACACCTTTCAACTAACTATTTATAAGAATTATTATTATGTTGTAATACGATATTGTTTGTGGTATTAGTATAATCAACTCCTTATATCTCGTACTAAGTCAGAACTGATGACGATTTTGTGCTTTATGCTTTTATGTACTAATTGTAGTAATGTGATCATGTTATTAAACTGTAAGGTCATTTAAGGATATCTTCACTTGGATGCTTTCACACTTAGCCAACTTCATTTTCTCATTGTATGAACATAATGTACAATAAACTTTTGGCGTACTGTATGAACCAATATTTTTATAGATTTCCTTCTACAAATGATAAATTAATATGTTTATCTTATAGTACTTGTATGACAATATGTTGGGTTCAATATTTTATTGTACTTTTATGTTCTCTTTTTTCATGTTGTACATGTTATATTTTCTATATCGATCCTTTGTATTTATGCATTAATGGCTTAGTAAGATGACAGATATTTTTTTATAACTTTTATCTTACTTTTATGCATGTTCACACTTGTGTCACATTTATTCTCTCTTTTAGATGATTCTACTATATGATATTCAATTGAGATAATATATGATCAATCTCTTAATCTGTTAGGCTACTTCAAGCCACAATCAACTACACTTTATTATCCTGGTATGCTATCATAATCATATTTATATTACTAAATTTGATTTTATAAATCTATTCATCTGATTGATTTTCTTACTCGATCATACTGTATAATCCTATGTTATTGAACTATACAATATCTTAAAAGTCTTAAAATATCCTTAAAAATAAAAAAAAATTAAAAGCTTTTAAAACTATATTAAAATCAAAATCAATATTTTATAATATATTTCTCTTTAATATTATCAATCATTTTTTATATTATATTTGTCAACATTCAATAGTTTAAATTTATTAAAATTACTTGTCATACTTTTAGGATATTAAAATTCTTACCTTTAATATGATTTTATCTTCAAAATTTATATTAATCATTACTTTACATCTTTCTAATTATATTATATTAATTAAACTCTTATATTTCATTAAATAAAACAAAATATTCTTCCAAAGTTTACATATATATCTTGATCTTTTAATGTTATTTTCTATATGTTAAAATTTAAACTTTTGTTTATTATATATCATTATACATATGTTGCTTGATATTGACCCTTTATGACAAAGGGCCCAAAAATGTTTGTTTACAATCATGTTATATTATTTTTGCCATTAATATAATAATGTTTACTTAATTTGTTTTTTGATCTAACATTTTAGGTTAAGATGAGACACAACATGGTCTCTAAAAGAGCAATGAAAGTGTTGGCTCATAGTATATTTATTTAGTAATTATTATCTTTACTGTCTTATTATACAAAATACTATGAAAACTATTACACCTATCAAATTGGATAGCTTAATAGAACCTTAATCAATTGTGATATGTTTCTTTTTTTTCTTTTGATTGTACTTATTTTTTAGTTGACTATTTAAAATTTAAATATTTAATTATCCATTTAAATTTTATTTTTAAATTTTAAATCTTGAATGCATGATATATCCATAAGTAAAGTTTAAAAATTTAAATTATGTTTATAAAAACTAGATTGTTGAAATATGAGGCATGATTTAATTATGTATATCTTTAGCAATGAGATGTAAGTGATTTTTCTTTGTTGTTATGAGGATAATGTGGATTTTGTTTAGAAATTTTTTGATATATTATTAGGCTTTATTAACCTTAGGTTAGGGATTAAGGTCAATTAAGACTACTAAGAGAACTTACAATTTCAAATTTAAATATCTTAAAGTTTGAAATTCAAATATATTAGGATTTGAAATTTAAATTAGTTAAAGCCATGAGTAGCCTTAGAAAAAAGGTCTATGTAAGAAACATTATGGACAAACCCATGCAAAAGAATGATGATATCTCAGATTGTAGCTTGTGTTGATGTTTTTGACTTGTAATTTGGAAACCTTGGAATAATACTTAAAGCTAGAAGCACTTGGTGAGCCTTACCATAAAGAAGGCCTTAGAATAAGAGACTCTTAAGTTAGACCCAAGATGAAGTTTTGGGGTTAAGAGAGTACTTACGGATGGCCATATGAGAAGTGCATGGCTCAATTAAAAGGCTAGTTCTTTTAAATGTTGGTTAAATCTTAAAAAGCTTGGATTATTGAGGGAGACTATAAGTAATCTTAGACTTTTAAGCCATGGGTTGAACACCTTAATTGATATGTTAAGTGTCATGTATGTGGCTCAAAAGAGACTTTTGTGAAGAGTTCAGTAGTTCAAGTTTATTCACAAGATATGAAAGTTACTGGTAAAACTCATATCAACCTAGGTCTTAAAAGAAAGATAATAACTTAACAATGATGCCTAAGGTTTGAGCCAATGACTTAGACTTTAGTGAAGCTTTAAGTTGTTGCTCATATAAGAAAAAAGATCTTAATGAGGATCCCAAATGAGGATCAAAGAAAAGACTATTTATAGATGAACATTAGGTAAGGGAGGATACTTCAAATAAGTACTTAAGGTTCTAAAAAAATCATAGATAGCCTATTAGGGTTTAAAAAAAACCTTATAATTATCATAGATAATGATTAGCATTAAAGGATTAATCTTAAATAGTTGTTAATAAGCCTTTGGAATAATAACAAAATGATAAGAAAGATAATCTTGATCATAATAAGGATTAGGATGTAATAGACTTTAAGTTTTGGATCTAATAACTATTGATATGCAAGTCAAATATTATGACTCCCACTAGATAAGGCAATATTTATTTTGTGTGATTAGTAGCTTCAAATTGTAAGCACCAGATCATGTAGTAAGAGATTCTAATGTGGTTGTATGCTACTTGCTCAATAACGAGACACCATTTTGAATGATTGGCTAAGCTAGATTACATGATCAGAGATTATTAATGTAGCTTAATGCCACTAAGACATCCTACTGATTCAGGGTGTGAGTAGAATATTATGGTGTTGCTAAGTGCCACTAGCTTACATAAGACATCACCATCGATTATGAATGTGTCTGAGCATAAGATGTTGGAGTGTCATGTGTTATTGAGGACTCTTAGATCCCTAAGGGGCTAGTCCATGTGATTGGTAGTGTTAAGTTATGGAATGTAGGATCATGTTTTAGATTGGAGTGTCAGATATTATGTCATAGTTCATATGGGCATGAATGGAGTGCCAGATGACTCGTGAAACATTGAGCATCTAATTAAATGAATCATATGATTATAATGTTTTTGAGATTTAAAGGTCCCAATATATAAATAAATAATATTCCTTAGAGTTAAGTCATTGGACAATGACCAATGATATAGTTTATGCTTAGGCTCAACTTAGTGGGTTTAGTCATTCTTATATGTTATGTTTATT
This sequence comes from Vanilla planifolia, assembly GCA_023846275.1. Taxonomy (NCBI): domain Eukaryota; kingdom Viridiplantae; phylum Streptophyta; class Magnoliopsida; order Asparagales; family Orchidaceae; genus Vanilla; species Vanilla planifolia. Next base: position 5,535,355 of record CM043877.1, read on the forward strand.
CATTATGATGATTATATTCTACTAATTTGTGCTTATTATATTACTGATAATTATTTTTATAATATGAGTTGAGGATTCCTTATTAAGCTTCTTATTTTACTCCTCTTATATTATATATATGTCCAAAGAGTTAAGAACATACATAAAATTAGAGTTGAGGGCTTCATAATCAGTGCATATAACAACCTTATTATTCAACTTATATTTCATGATAATTTAGTTGTAGTTTTTATATTTCTTATATACCTATGATACTTATATTTTATAAGCATTGGATTGTATCAAGCATTTATTCATGGAAATTAATATCTACATAGTTTATATTGTTATTAATATTATAGATTTGAATTTTTGGATGACATGTGCATTATATGACGTTATTTTGACATTTTTTATATGCATGGATCTTATTACAAGTTTAGAGGGTTTTCTTTGAAATTATGTACATTGTAATATATATTGATGGGTTATCTAGCCTAGGGTGAACTAATTTATGAGTCAATTGGGTGACAAGTTGATACAAGAATTAGTTCATTTTAAGCGACATTCCCCAAGCATGATGCTCAAATTAGGGAATCAAAACTACTAGTTTGAATGTTAAACTCGAGGTGTCAAAGGTGGCTAACCAAGTATAAATACTAATGCATTAGTCTGGTTGTACCCAAGGATACAACAAAATTGCTAAAAAGTTGGGTATAATAAACATTTTATATTTTGGTAGTATAAACATGGTTTAATATATTTTAATTGTAATGTATGAATTTTATGTTTTAAAAGAATGTGAAAGTTTTAACTTGCATTCACTTTGATTTTAGAAATGTAAAAGTTTTTCATTATGTTGTTTTAAAATTGGTTTTTAGAATTATAATGTATTGTTATTAGTTTTGGACTTATTTATAGTTTAACAAAAACAAGATACTTCAAAACCAATAAGAGAAAGAAAAGATGGGTGAGATCATTTTAAAGAGACACTTGAGAAACTAAATAATAGAATTTTAAAGACTAAATCAAAATTTAAAGTATTTAGACATATTTTTTTATTTAATTGGTTGAATAGTTTCAAGATGAGAAAGAGATAAAATAGGAAGAAATAAGTGAGAAGTTACAAAAGAGCAAAAATTTCAACAACTTGAGAGTTTTATTTTAGGGTGAAAATTTTGTAAAGTAATTGCAAGAGAGCAACAAGTTTTTAGGAAATTCTTGTGGAGTTGTGGAACAAAGAGAAAGAACCATAGCTTGTCCAAAAAAAGACATAGGGAAGAAAGAAAAATTGATTTGCAGAAGAATTCTTAAAGGGTTGCACATGCAAGAACCACATTTTTAGTGTGACCACTCCCTTTAAAAACATTAGCTAATTTTTAATAATTTCATAAGTTAATTACATATTGCCCATATGCTATGCTATTTCTTAGATATCTTTTCAAGATTACATATGAATTGTGAATATTGATGATGTATAGTAAAATCGACTAGAACTAGACTTTAAAAATAAAAGTGAACTATGTACTTGATATATATATGTTTGTCAATTGTACAATTTTTAATGTAAATCTTATTTTGAAAAAGTTAAATTCATGTAGAAATTATATTATGATTGATTTACTATATTTAATTATGTAAAATTTCATAGAATTAGCTATTTCTTTTTTTGAAAGTAAGCCATTTAGTTGATGAAAGTGTAATTTTTAATGTAATAATTTATTTTGAAAATTTTAATTTATATAGATTAAATCACATGTTTATTTATGCCTATTATATTAGCTAATTGCTTTATATATATATTGTTCTAAGTAAGAATAATGACATGATTTTTGAGTGATATGATTATTATAGAATTAAATTTATAATTTTTATATTCATCATATTAATGATTTTAAAAAAATTATCTTTGTAAATGAAAAGGATGAAAATTTCTTTCTAAGTTGTTATATTAAATTGGACATGGACATGAGTATGAAAACAATAATTTTTTTTCTTTTGTAAAATAATACTTAAAGGAAACTATATATGAAAATTTTTAGTAGATTAAAAACAAAATAATTTAGTTTTGAAATAACATTGTGTTGAGTTAATTCATTAAAAGGAATGGTTTAATGTCACATATAACATAGAGAAATTTATCAATTTGACTATAACCATAAGGAGACATGCTAATATAGAAGTAAATAATCTTGTCATGTAAACTCACTAGGGTGAACCTAATGGGTGGGTATAACTTATGTATGTCCCATAATTCCTTATGTTATTGAAAATATTGGTTTATAAAATTATATATAGATGATAAAGTCCAAGAATTATGCAAAAGGGTTTTTTATAAATTATAGTGATAATAAAAATAAATTGGAATAATAAAGTATGACACATTTCATTATGGCTATTGCATGATGTTTTATTTTTATGTAATGTCATTTTTTTGTTACTGATATATTATAAAACTCATCATATGTCATAATTTAAATTTGTATTTTTTTTGTATTATATTACAAAATATTGCTTGATATATTCGTAATGATTAACTTAATAATTTCAAGTGATAGAGATATACTATATTAAAATTAAAAGAATAATGAATAAAATTATAATTTAATACAATACGATTTCATCATTAAGAAAATACATATATTTTCTTATATTTTTATTTTGTTTTGAAGTATTAGAGTTATACTAGTTGTTACAACTATTACAACATAATTTACATCATAACTTTAGCATATTTTATTTTTTTAAAATTTGGGATCTTGTTATAAATGATTTGATAAATTTAATATTGAAAACTATGGTTATAAATTTTATGAAATTTTATATAAAAGTTTTCCTTGAGATTTAAGTCAATAGTCAGAGTTGGAAGCTTCACAACATATGCGGATAAGTTTTGAATTTAAAAAACTAATCTCATTATAAAATAATATTTTAAATAAAAATTGATTTTCTCATTAAGAGAAGAGTTATGATTTGTAAAAAAAACTTCTAAGTTTTAAAGCTATCTTATTTTTTGTTCACAATTATATATATATATATATATCACATTTCCGGGCGGTTTAATTGTTTAGTCGACCACAACCGACATATTCGGTCAATTAAGCCACTTGATGTTCTAATCAACCGACTTTTTGACTTTTTGACTTTTATTTGCTCATGGCGGGAATATTCTTACCGACTCGCTGGAGCTTCGGCCTTTCGTGTTTACTTCCGATGAATTTTTAACCAAAATAAAACAAAAAAAAAACTTAACGACATTATTTTTTTTAAATGAATTAATAAGTTAAAAAAATTAAAATGTTGAAAATGTAGGACATATATATTGGTAATATAGAAAACTCTTCAAAAGATAAAAATCATGAAAAAAATAGGAGAAAGATACATTTTACTATTTATTTGAGTTTAAAAAAAATTATTGTTATAACAATATTGTTCACAAAAAATTAAGAAATGATAACTAAACTCAAATGATTTTGTGTCGTTGTTGAGCTTATAATTGAGCAATAAATCATAAAAAATGAAGAATATGGATAGCAGATCAACTAAATCATACAAGTGTGTCAAAAGCATAGGATATTAATCATTAAAATAGAAGTCCTTTTATAGATCACAAATAAGTTTTTATAGACCAAAATGGATGTATGATTTTTCATATGAATTTAATATGTGATGAGTTATGATAAGTTGAACCAATAATATATCGTTTAAATATCTAAAGGTATTAAATAGATATGTAATACCTTCAATCTTAAGAAGATAGAAAGATAAATATTGAATGATTATATGATGTTGAATTATGTATAGTTCTTAGTTGTGAGTAGAATTTTGGATTGCTTGACGATTGGTACGACAAGCCCCGTCGGTGAGCAACTAAAGCTAATCTCTGGTGAAAGCAATATATTCTAGACAAGAAGATCAAAACAAAATGACTACTAAATAATGATGCAAAAATAGACATATAATTATGACTTTTGTCACGCAATAAGAGCAAAATAAATAATAAAATTGATAATTTATTTTAATTTTCTTATCATCTAAACTTTGTCAATCTTTTTCTAAGAGTTATATACCTTTGCATATTTGCATATGGCAACTTTTAAACCTTTTTTACTTCTATATTGGACACAACCATCATTCACAAATTATAAAATTATATCCTTCAAAGAATAAATTAAAATTTTTTTATAATAAAAAGGTATTTTTTTAACCATAGAAACGCAGACCAAAGAAGTAAATTTGAACGAAAAATTACATTTAAAAAAAATATATATATATAATTTAATAATTACTCATACAAAAGTCATACGAACACCCAAAAACAAATCCAGCAAACTCCAAACGCTCAATTTGTCAAGTAAATTACTACATATATTTACTAAAAATGTGGATATCTTAATAAAGGTTGATCACCCCACCATACCTCCGATCAGAAGGCGGCGAGATGCCTTCGCCGCCTCAACTCCGGCGAGGCGTGGACTTTCTTGCTCGGCGCCGACGGCGGAATTCGACCCTTGGCCAGCTCATTCATATGCCAGCCGTCCACAGGCCTTGCAGAGGTGAGCTCGGCCACAAGTATGAAGAGGAGAAGCAGCAGAGCTCTTAGCCGTGAGATCAGCTTCGTGGACACGTGGACGAAGGAGACTGCCATAAGAGGCAATTAGAAAGGCTATATTCAAAACTGGAGATCCATCTGCTAACTCTTCTTAACATATATATATATATATATAATATACACATGGATATGACTTTCCAATTGAGAGAAAAGGTTGTGTGAAAGCAAAGCTGTCTTTAATAATATTCTTTAATATAAACAATAGGTTTTTAAAATTAAAATTATAAAAATTGTTTTTTTTAATTTTTATTATGAATTGTTTGCACGTGTAAGAGAATATATTAAGAAAGCAAGTAGTTGTCTCACGACTTTTAAAGAGAAATCTGAATCCCACGTGTCTAAAAGCAGAATCGGGTCGCAGTTGTTCCTTTGCGGGTCACTTCATCTTGTTAAAAGGCTTATGCACCGCTTGACTTCGAGAGAAGAGAGGGCCCCTCTTAGGTGTGTTGAGCAATTTTGTCAAATAATTGGTATAAAATTATTTATTTTAAAAATAAGTATTTTGAAAATATTGTCTACGTGACAAAAAACAGCTTTTTTGTTGTCACGGAGAATTTTAAAAATAAGATTTAAGTACTTACTAAGTAAAATTAATGCTATATAATACTAAGATAATAATGTGATTTAAATCATAAAATAAACACTTGACAATGACAAAAGGCCCACAAAACCATACCACCATGAAAGAGAGGAATAATGACATGCCTTATTCAAGAAATAATCACATCAAACTAAGAAGCATGTTAAAGAGCATAACCTCCCAAACCTAGAAGGGCAAAGGTTAAGGCATATGAGTTTAACAACACATATGATTGAGAAATAGTCCTTAGGATATGGATGATAAGTGAGCAAAGGTTTTGATCATAGATGTGAATATCAACTTAAACAAAAATGAAGATCATTGAGATATTAAGGATGAAACTTATAATCTTTATTGGCATCTTAAAGAAAAATGACAACTACGTAGAAAAGTTTCATGAAAATAAATTCAACAATTATGAAAGTAGCGAGAGACAGAGCAATGGCACTAACTTAAAAATCATGAAACCAAGAATTTGAATCTTAGATGTAGCATAGCTTGTAGAATGCAAAGATATTTTATTAATGAAAGAGAGAGAGAGAGAGAGAGAGAGAGAGAGAGAGAGAGAATGACATCCATATTTTTCAAAGTATATAAATTATTAGAAAAATGTCACCTAATATTTATTTTTTTTTCATTATAAAATCACTTCTTTTGATATGAGAAAAACATGTGTAAAATTCTTTTTTTTATTAAAACAATATTTTTATGTTTTTTGTAAAACATAAATCAAGTGATTTCAATTTTTTTTCATAATAGAGTAATACTTATACTAACATTACAATCTTTTAGAATAACTATTTTTCATTAAGAATCTAAAATGATTTAATTAATAATATTATTCATAATAAAAAATAAATCAACACAAGTCCAAATAATCAGTGATGTAATAGTCATATTTCACTTATTTCTTTCTTGAAATCTTATATTATGATTCTTCATTTTTGATAATTTTAAGTCAAAATAAATTGAGTTAACTATCATAGATTTAATAAACAAATGATTTACATATCAATTCAAGTCATGCTATATGTTAGATTAATTTTTCAACATATGAAAAAAAAGTATAACAAATAAAATAAATAACATATGCCAACAAAATAATGTACGTGTAAATAAGAATTTTTTTAATAATTTCTTTTATTTCTATTTTTCTTCATTTCTTATATTGTTGGTTCCTTTACCCCTTTTTAGCTTAATTAGTTCTAAGATAATGCAACCAGGGGTCACACCAAGTCAATTCTCTCTAGTTGTGCCCTTCCTAAATCATTTCTTTTTAAGTTACACCTTCTATGAGCCTCGTTGCGTAAACCATAAGGATCTTGTTTCTTTTTCCTAGATGATGGTACTTTTTTTCAAACTTTGCTTTTTTTTTTTAATAAATTTATAACTTTGTCCATTATAACAATTTTAAAGATTGTTATATTTTTTTACCTATCATGCCAATGCTTATAATGAAGTTGCATACAAAGCCATGAACCAAAAAGGTAGCATGTGAGAAGTACATAACATAAAAATTAAAGAACCATGTCGAAGCATTATTCATCACCAAGGTTTCATTTTATAAGTTAATAAATTCCTTGTTGTTAAGGCTACTAACTTGTATACCATCAATATCAAACATATATACCAAAAGATTCATAAATATCTATCTTAAATTTTTTAATTAATGGTCATACCTTAGGAGAATTCTTGTTTATGTATCATCTCTTAAATTTTTTGAAGTCAAATTCTCTTCATTTTGCTATTTTCTATGTTTTCTTAAGTGTGATTTCCTCTTCTAGATCTTCCTATTCTTTAAGTTGCTTAACTTATTAAATAAAAAATGTTTCCAAACATTTTAAATTTTAATTTAGCCTTTCAAATTCTATTTTTTAATTTCTGAAGTGTCGCTTTCTATTTTAACTTTTTCTTTTCTCATAATTTCTCAATTCATTAAATAAAAAACGTTTCTAATCCTTTCAAATTCTAACTTAATCTTTAAAATTTTATTATTCAGTTGTACCTCCTAATATTTTAAGCTAGCCATTAGTCTTATTAAAAAAGTAATTTAGTTTTAGTTTTTCATTGAACTCATAGGCTTGATCAAATTTCTTAATTTTTTTATTCATTCATCTTCCAAAATTTTAAAGACTATAGTTAGAATAATATATTATTCAAACTAAAATGAGAATAAAATTTTCATTACTTTTTTATGCAAATTGTTTTTAATATTTTTTCTAAAAAAACTATAAATATTAACTCAATAGAAAAAGTAATAATGAGACAAACACAAAAGAGTTTGAGGTAATTTTCTATTAATAAACTACTCTCTTTTGTCACAATCAGTAGGGATTTAAGTAGGGATAAATCATACAACACTAATCACTTTTGATAATTCTAATAGAGGTATACCTTATAAGAGAAAATTAAAATAGTTATACAATTTAATACAACAATTGGGACAAATCAAGCTCATAAGAAATTATATCATTCACTTCAAGAAATCATATTACACAAGGTCTAAATGTTGTGAAAGGATACCAATCAATATAGATAACTTGATGTAACATATGTAAGAATAAAAGAAAGCAACCATCAAATATGGCAATAAGGAAAAGAAGTCTTCATGTTTGAGCACAACCTATGGCCTATAAATTAGCTTGTTACTTCCAGAATGATATGTCAATTAGGTCATCATCCTTTTCTTACCCATTTTCCCTTCTATTTATATTATTTAATGAATTATGTTTAATTAAAGAAATTCTAATAACTAGAATTGTATTCATAAAAAAAATGAAATACACATTACTAGTTTTGGTGATGTATAATATAAGTGCAACCATTGGTTCCTACTAAGGTGACAGAAAAGAAGAAATAATCTCCCATGATATGCACCCACGATCTATTGATTTATTTGCTTAAAATATGTTGTATTTGTATGATAAACCTCAATGTACTCTATGAAAACTACTAAGTATTCATTGTTAATAAATGTTAATACATCACACAAGATTCCATATAAATCGTACAAGCCTGATACATTTTTACTACTATATTTATTACTAAGTGAATAAATCATAAAAGTCTGATGAAATTCCACTATTATGTTTTTATGCTTCATAAATTGTAATAGCATTGCCAACATGATTGCTCCAATAACTTATGTTCAAAACCATGATAAAATGGCGTACATGTACTAAACATGGTTCATATGTGTTAGATGAGGAGAATACTTTATTAATCAAAACACAAGACTTTTTTTTACAAGGCTAATCCCTTGTATGATAAGATACTCTCTTTAAGAAACATTTATCATATCTATATAATGAAATCATTGTACCTAAAATATAGAGTTAACAAAATAAGCTTGAGGATTGAATGTATTAGATAGTATTGGTACCACTAAGATAACTTAGGATTAATAAACTATCATCCTAGTATGATGAGAATATCATAATTATATAATATAAAATTTAATTATACATGACTTGTGACATAAAACAAGAATAGCTAAATGTACAAATACAATGGCAAATATCCTGTTGTATGATATATAGGTAGATTGAGAACTTAGCTTGTGTCAATAAGCTTTTAATATTTAGTTTCTTCTTAATTAGAAGATGAACTATAAGTTTATTAAATTATTAAAAAAAATCTATAATTGTGAAAGAAATCAAGAGAGAAAATAAAATGACAAAAATCATTTAACAGCACAAGGTGATGTGACATGCACACATAGATGTGCATGGAAGCTCATTTCATGTGAGTCAAAGCATGTGTGCCAGTGCATAGGTCATGTTTACACTTGGAGGCACTTGAGTGTGTTTTCAAGGCTTGTAACATTAATAGAGTTGTGAATAGTCATATAGCAACATAAAGAATGTAGTAATTATGAGATGCTTTTTTGGTATGTATGATAAAAAAGAAAAGTCTATTAAATAAATAGAGCATCAATGAGGAGACTAGGTAGATAAATTAAATAATTATGATATAAGTAAGCTTAAATATATTATTCCTTAAGCATGTTATGATCTTGAGTATACTATGATGATAAAATATGATAATCTATTATTATGACATATGATTTAGAATGTAATTTATCCAAAAAAAATATTTTGCCTGAGATGTACATGATTTATTATTTTTATTCTTTATGTGAAATGAAAACATTTAGATTTGATAATTAAATATAATAAAGATAATAATGAAAAATTTTATTAAATGATTCTTATTTTAATCATTTAATATTACAACATTAATATATGAGTTATCATGAAGAAAGAATAAGAAATGTCTAAATAAATGAGATGTGAGTTTCTTTATGGCATATCCCTTGGCTTAAGTATAGTACTTGGGATCATACTAATTTGTTGTTACATTTAGATTCTTAAGGAGGATGAATATGATCATAAATAATATTTTCACATAATGTGATGGTAGACGATATGTGATGAGTTGTACTTTTAGAGATCTAAGGCCTCTTAAAAGGTTGTCATTGTCTTGTCACTTGACTCGTTGGATAAATGAATGTGAGTGTGCTAGCCATGTTAGAGCTATTACTAGCTTGCTTATAAGTTTACACAATGTTTGAATGTGGTTTCTTGAACCATGCTATGTGAAATATTATATGATACTAGCTATTTGATATATGCTTATGAGTGGAGGCCCTTTCATTTTAGACCATCCATTTTAGACCTTCTTATGGGACCAATCCCATGGACAAGGAAAAACATAAACTTAATTGACAAACCATTTCTGATGTTTGTGAAAGGAGTAAACATAAACTTAATTGATTCATTAAGTGACATACAAAAAAATTTATAACCATCAATTAACATATATATTTTGTTGTGAGGTACCTTCATAAGTGACCTCCAACTTTGTTCTTACTTCCTGAGTAACTCTAAGATTCAAAATGTTATTGTATTCATAAGCGAATAAAACTACAACATAATATACTAAAACCCTTTAATTTAATTGCACTTTGTTACAACCCTTTTTTTTTTTTTATAAATCTCAAGTGTAACCAAAAATTAAAATGCTCATAATATCCAAAGGACCTAAAAACAAACAACTATAAAAAAATACCAATGTAACAATAATCTAACAAAATTCTCATCCATAGTTTTAATACTTAAAACCAAATATCTAATGATTATCAACCATACAATCCAAATTAAATAAAAATAGCATAATAAATAAATGTCATTGTCCAACAAAATAGAACATAAATAAGAAACATATAGGTTCAAATATAGTAGTAAAATATAATTTTATGTCTATCAATAATATAACTAATAATCATATAAAATAATAACTCTATTATTACTAATGATGAAATACAAGATGCATCATCTAGTTGATGCACACCATGATGCTTCTATGCATCTAATAATTAGATATACATACCAGATACATTATATGTAATATTCCAAATTTTGAAATATTATAGTAATTTTTTTATTTTAAAACATATTTTTAATATTTTAAATATTATTATTCTATTAATTTGATATTGTGGGCACGAGATGTATATTAAATAACTGATCTAAATGAAATTCATGACATATCTCGTAATACATACCACAAAAAATATTTCAAAATTTTATGATAAAAATATATTTTTAATAGATCTTTTCAAGATGAATTTAATGACATTTATTTCATATTAATTAGAGTTTGTTTAGAATTACTATGAATTTTTGAAGTTATTATGTAATGAACTAATATATTATAATTAAATATTTATAAACTAACTTAATAATTAAATAATATTATAATTAAATATAAAACCTAAATCTAAGTAGCATAATTTTGAAAAGAAATCTTGAAATCCTCTCCTTCTGTCACTGGCGACCACAAGCCCAAAATATCTGTCAATTTTGTATGGAAAGCTTAGGAAAACTTAAGAAATCATTAATTTGAGGAATGAGAAACATTCCTTTGCTATCAATTTCTCTATTGCAATCATTAATTCCAACATGGTTGCTTGTTGGGATAGCCAAAATTAAGATATATGTAATGATTTTTGTTAACAATAAATTGATATTTTAGAAAATTATAAAAAGAATCACCTTTAATGAATTTTGAGAATTTGAAATTCATGATTATAAGCACAAAAATGTAAAGGAGTAGTTACGATAAAAAAGACAAATCAATTCATGAGGTAAATCCTCAATGCATAGATTAGGTTGGGAAAATTTATCAATTATAATATAAGTATATTTATTTACATTCCTTGTGCATATTAAAATAAAGTAATATTTCTTGCTTATGATCATGAAATTGAACCTATTTATGCATTTGAATTTAAATAACAAGATTTATATAGCTTATTATTGATAAATAAGTAAGATTTATATATAAATAAAATGAAAAAAAAATTAAAATAAAAGAAAAAATAAACAAGAAATTGAGAAATATATCATTTTTATGTGATATAGTGCATGAGAATACACATTGAATGAAAATAATAAAATGATAAGAAATATACTTTTTCATGTGATGTATCTCTTGGCTCGAGTGTAGCTTTTAGAACCATATTGATAATGATTGATATGATGTTGATAGACTGATGTACCTATGGTAGAGACCTACTCATTAGATATAGTCTGATGGGTATTGATATGGATATAATGATAACTTATTAAATCTAGTTTGATAGATATTGATATATATATATATATATATAATATAATATAATAACTCATTAGATATGTGTTATACCCGGTAAAATATTATACGTTTAATCTTCAATAATTCAATTGTGGCTTGGATGATTTCAGATCGACAGTAGGATGAGCCAGGAGCTCAATTGGAGGCTGTTGGAATTTCTGAAAATTTTCTGGGGATTTTTCGAAGCACCGAGGAAATTTTTAAGTAATTTTCCCTGTTTAATTGGATTTATTGGATTTTTTGGAAATTCGAAAATCTAGTTAAATCGGTCTATTAGATTTTTAAACCGGAATTTGGTTTTTTACCGCGCGTGAACTGGACCGGAGCGGTTCAGTGAAGGCGGGGGGCGGTTCGCCGAGTGCGTTTGCGCTTGCGGTTGGATAAGCCACGGATAAGAGGATCGGATGGACGAGATCAGCGGTGGAGATTAACCGGCTGATCGGGTTTAAGCGGCGTTATTAGAAGGTCAACCGACGCTTAATGGGTTCTTAACGGGTTATTACAGGTTTAAGCTGGGTATTTAACCTGATTTGTTCGGCTGTTAGGGTTTCGAGCGGTGGCCGGAGACGAGGTGTTCGCGGCGAACGGCGATACTTTCCGGCAGCCTTTCAAGGGGCTTTTTGTACCTGGAGGTTCGCGGGACCGAGGAGAGTCGATTGGTACCGGTTCCGTTCGGCGAGGAGCAGCGGTTGGTCGCGTGCGAGCTTTACCGTCGCCGGAGAAGAAAGGTAGGAAATTCAGATTTTAAATTAGTTATTTAGCAAATTAAAAATATGAGTTATTTTGCAAATAGCTACCGGAGCATGCGGATTGTGGTTTTTTGAAATTGATTAATGCAAATTATTGATTTTAGCATTTTAGGGTTTTTCTTCGGAAAATTATAACCGCCGAATTTGGAAATTTTACCAAGCATGTGTTGATTCGATTATGTGCTTTAATCATGTTAAGATAGTATCAAATGCTGAAATTTGTTTAATTTCATAGATTGTTAAAATGGGGATCGGATGAAACGTCGGCGAAAATTTTGATTGAACCTTAGAAATTAGTGGCATTAATGAAACATTATGATAGTATGAATATCGAATTTTGTTTCTCTTTGATCTCGGTCGCCGGAAATCGACGGGGGAAACGGAATTTTCCCGGAGGAATCGTCGGCTAGGGTTTCGCAGGCGCCGGGCGGAGGAAGGAGATGGATTAGATTAATTTCGGTTTAGTTAATTAAGTAATTGTAATTATTCAATATTTATTAATAATTTAAATGTTAAACGTCGGCTGGAAATTGGATTAATTATTCGGCCGGTGGGTTCTCGGTTCAGCGCGAAGGCCGAACCGGCAGCGAAAACCGGTTCAGCGGGATTAGGCGCGGACGAACGGCGCGAAGGCCTGAACCGGTAGCGAAAACCGGTTCAGCAGGATTCGGCGCGGAGGAATTTAATTCGGAAATTAATCCGAATTTTCAAAAAAAAAAATATATGTGGAATTTTAAAAAAAAATTAATTCGGAAATTAATCCGAATTTTCGGAAAAAGGATATATGTGAATTTAAATTTTAATTCGGAAATTTATTCCGAATTTCGGAAAATTGAGAAAGGGCAGAATTTGATTTTTTTTTGAATTTGAAAAAAATGCAGTAATTAGAATTTCGGGATTTTAAATTCTGGAAAAAAAAGATTCAGAAAAAGAGAAATTGGGATTTGAGCGATCTCGAAAATTCTGGAGATCCGTATGTAGAGAAAAATTTCCTGAAGTAGGGAAAAATGTTATCAGTGATGACAGTACAGTTGAAACAGTCAGACAGAGGTATGGTACATGGATGCTACCAAAACAGTCAGTAACTGGTACAGTTGTGTTGCTTGGACGGCAATGGCATGGATTGAGTCAGTTTACTCAAGGTTGGCATATTTCACGGATTGGCATAATGGACCGGACTACTATAGGCCCTATATGATGTTTTAGGGTGGTTGTGGTAGGTAACTGTGCGGTACAGACTTAGCTTCCACAGTATACATGTGGACTGGTATACGCCTTGTTGTATCTGGACACATGTTGCCGAATCTTGGAGTTATAGCTTGGCAATGACTGTAGGGGCGTGGCTTCTATGGAAATTGTTGGGAGAGGACTTCTTGGGACGGTGGCTGAGTCGATCTCTTCTGGTCCATGAGTGTAGGCCTGCGCGCCTGAGAGTGGCAGTGGCAGGGGTGACTCGTCGTGGCTAGCCAAGTGTGTAGGCTTGCATACCTGAGGGTGGCAGGGGTGTCTTACATTGGCTAGAGATCTATGTGACTGGTTCTGTCTATAGTCTCCAGAAGATTGATTGACGAGAGACGCTGCGGTGTCTGGTGCTAGGCGTTGTGATGCGTGCGCAGAGATGGGCGTGTCCCGCTGGCATGCTACCTGGAACCCCAGAGGAGAGCTACTCTGGTGTGACTAGGGGTGACTGTGGTTGGTCGGAGTCTGGGACTGAGAGTGCCTTTCCACCATACATTGTTATGCTGTATTCCTATACTCTTGTTATTATCCTTCTCTTGCATGTGAGTTTTTACTAGCTGTCTTTCCTACTGGGCGTAGCTCATTCCTTTATTATCTATATTTTTCCAGCGGCTCGGCAGACTTGACGCTACCCAGATTAGGTGGGATCGTGGTCAGCAGGCTAGTGGAGGATATCTGATCTGTGATTTTTGAGACATTTTGGTTAGTGTGATTGATGCTATTGGATGTATTCAATGAGACTATTATTCTTATGTCAGGTATTATGGGAGGATGAATCTGACTTATGTATCTGGTTGGATGTTGCACTTGTTGGACTTGGATCTTATTCTTGTGATGTAGTTTCCATTCACTGTCTTACTTATTGTTTTGGTGCTATAGTGTGTGGAGTGCTATATTCTGTGGATGTTATATATTTTTGTTTTGATGGTGAGGTCATTACATGACTATGGAACTTATCGTGGGGGTTCAGACTTCTATTAGATCGGTTCTCCTATCGGTATGGGATAGGAGTATTGGGTCTAGTAGGAGTAACATTGCGCGAGTCCATCTGTTAATTCAGGAGTCATGAATCCTGCGTTGACGGTGTACCCGGGAGATGGGATCCACATTGTTAAGGAAAGTAGGTGTGTAATGATGTGTTATATCCTATGTTTTTTGTAGGCTACTCAGGTTGGTATGGGACGATCTGAGCTGTCTATATGTAAAAAAAAAAAAAAATGTATGCCAAAAATCAGTCTAGGAAAAATGGGGTGTAACAATATGATCTAATAAAGATTGATATGTATATAATATGTGAGTATAGATAACAGTCAAAGAAAAATAGAGCTAAAATTTAAATAAATAAATACAAAAAAGATATAAGTAAAAAAATATAAATCAAATAGATAAGTCATTTCTTTATTATTATTATTTTAAATTTAATACAAAAAAGATATAAGCAAAAGAAAATATAGATAATTTATAAGTGAGATTATTCATTTGTTTTTTAGATCTATGAGAAATTTAATTTATTTTGAATATTATGAAAAATAAAATTAGACTAAAAGTTTGTCTCATTCATTAGTCCCTACTTATGAGATTAAGTTGGGCGTGACATCATAAATCCATTAATAAAAACTTTAGGGCCTTCAATTATAGATTGACATGTCCTATTAAAAGCAACTTATGCATATTTTAAAGTATTATACTTGATATTTAAGAAATCAAAGTCTATTGATGGTTAAGGTCCTTTGGAATGGTCAAGATGACCAAGAAGCTACTCAATAGCGAAAAGCAAGGTTCATTGCTTATGTCCAAGGACATTATTTAGATTCTAAGGATGAAATTCTAATAAAAGTATTGAGATTATTATACTTTTCATTTGGTTAACTAATATATGTTATTATTTGTGTTGAATAAATGCTTACAAATTTTGAGTAATTAAGATTTGTTATCATTAATTCTATTTAGATGAAAATTATACAATACAATGCTTACAAATCATATAGTACAATGAATAAAAAGAAATCGAGTACTCAACTACAAAAAATATATAATATGATATTAGCTAATTGTATGGTATGATTAGATAACTTTGCCAATCAGGATATAGGTAATGATATTGGGGTTTAATCATATAATAAGATATATTTATAACATAAGTATGCCTAAGAGTTAGGTTTGGATGCATTTAATGGGGTTTGATATCATATAGTATAATATAAATATAGCATAAGGCATGATCTAATACAGAAAAATGAGATTGATCATATAAGGATGATTGTAACATTATACAAGAATAATAATGTAAACAACCAGCTAAGGAAGGTAGAGAGTTATGGGTGAATGTCACTATGTCGATCGTACAAGTATAAATAATGGAATATACAAGAGTGATATGTGGAACTGTTAGATGATAATAATGGATCTATATAATATTACAATATGATGAATATATAGTATTCTTGAGACATAAAGATGCTAAATAAATTGTAGTTTCATAATTAGTTGCTATTAATCTTAGTCATTAAAATTATGATACTTAGATCTAAAGGTTGAAAAAGGATTTGTTTGTATAGATAATCACTTTTTAGATATGTTTAATTGACCATATTTAAGGATAATTTATTTTTTGGATGGGTTTAAGAAAAAAAAATAGCCATGGAGGACTATAAAGAGGAAAACAATGAGGTAGCAAAGAAAAAAAAGAAACCATAAGCAAGAAGATCTAAACATTTGGAGAAAGAAAAGCTTACCTTTGGATAAATCTTCTACTTAGATTATAAGGTAGAACGACCTTTGAGATTATATAATAAATTTATCTATAATCTTAAGAAAGACAAAATAGATTATCTTGTTAAATTGCATGTGAAACTATTAGAAAATTAATGTGATCCTTTTTTATGAAATTGTTATATAAAAAGAAAAATTTGCTTTTTCATAACTAAAGGTAATTCTAACTAGCATGTAATAATCATTTGACATTATTTTCTTATGAGAAATTATCAAAAGACTCATGCAAAAACATGCTGTAATATCCAACCCACAAATGCAAATTAAGTTTCATAAACATATGGTGGCATCATTTGTATTTGTCAATATTATACTTAAGGAATTTTTATAAACATATAAGAGATTGTTTTTCACTCTTTCCTTGTGAAATATTATTAAAAAACCAACGAAAAATATGTACTTTCACATTACTTATGAATGTAAGTTAAATATCATAATTATACGCTTACATGATTAGTTTTGTCTATTGATATATATGAAGGATAGACTTAAAATATTTATTATTGATACAAAACATCTCTTAACATAGACATGATCATGTTGAATAAGGTTAAAAGTATGTGTTATGTAATGTATAGAATGATAGAATTAAGATATATATAGAGCTCTTTTCTCTTTAAATAATTAGTAGTATTAATGTTTAGCATATATAGTCACCTTTATTTATGGATGAACAACTTAAGGTTTCATCACATGTTGAAATGTTAATTGTGTAGAATTAAGACCTTATTATAAGAAAAGTAGATCCCATGCTTGTATTTAAATTATTCTAGTTATAATTGATGTATGATAATATAGATTGAGAAAAATATTTAGTTTGTGATTATTGCATGATTAAACTAAGAACTTTATAGAATGATGAACCAAATGATGCATAAAACCAAGACTTAATTCCATGTTCTATGTAAATGTATTTTTTTAAAATGCTTATGTGATCTAGGGCACCAAGGTTAAGCATTATGATAAACATAATTTCAATTAGATGGCATGACATCATAAAAATACATGTTTTATTTCAAAACTATAAATAAAAATATATAAAATGTTATGTGATACAAATTACATCATAGCTTAGGTCATGAGCCATACAATGGCACTTGAACATTTAGCCAAAAAAACTAGAAAAACTTGTGATTAAGTATCTTTTTGTATTAGGTATGCTTGGGATTCATTAAGTCATGGCTTAGTTGAGTCATGGGAGACATAGGTTCAACCCATAAGAAAACCTAAATGGCTTCTAAGGTAACATATGGCCTTGGTTTATAGTTGGAAGGGCATGATCTGGTGCCTTAGACAAGACTAGGTTGGTTAGGGTTATAGTTGGCTAACAAAGATATTAGGTATGGATAGTAGTGCTAAGATTAAGAATAAAATTTAAGATCTCATGGTTAATTTCTAATGTGGTTTAAAAAAAGATAATTGAGATACTTAAATAAGACTATATAAGATAACCCTAGTCTTAAAATCAAACATAAAAGCATAAATAATTTATGAGAAAGGAATCCATAATAGAATATCATAATAATGGATTAAGATAATACAATTTGGTGATGCTTTATGCATATTATAAATAAGATTTTAGATAGTAAAGCTCTTGTTTGAGACCTTGGAGAAGGTTAAAGAGCTACATTAATACTTAGAGATGTACTAAGTTCAACCAATAAACAAATAACTAAAATTATTGGTTAGCCCTTGGGTTGACTATGTACTTTTGGTAAGATCATGAGTGACCATAATTATTTTTTTAGGAACGATAACGCCTTGGATGGTGATCTAAGGGATGTATAATGGCTTAGGAGAAATCTTAGAATGGGTATTATTACTCAAGGTTATCTTGGAGGTATAAAAATCATTAGTGATACTTATGAGAACCTAAACTTAGTTTTAATAGTAATCAAATATACATTAAACCTAATGAGAAAGGCCAGCACTATGTGATCATTAAGGATAGCATGGATAGGAAAGATCCTAGATGAAGTCAAGGTGAGTATAAATATGGAAAATATGTTAACATATTTTAAATCACTAAATTAAGGTTTGATCAAAACCCTAAGAAATTCAAATACTAGTAAACTTAGATAACTGACATAAAACTTAGGGTTGAAATCTTAGATTATCTCATTTAAGATATGGAGAATCATAAATAATAAAATTATGGCTAAGAAAAATCTTGACCTACTAATTTGTTGGCTAAGTTGAGAACTATTTATATGTTAGATTCAAATTGAAAATAATCTAAGTAATATTAGAATATGATAGATTAGTGTTAATGAGATACTATAAGTCACAGAAGTGATTGATTAAATGAAAAAGTAATGGAACATTGATCATGCATGCTCACCCTAGAGATAAAGAGGTAGTTACTTTACTCAATTAGCATAGACATAATAGTTACAAGTGATTAATTGAACCTATAGGAATGTCACATCACATGATAAGAATCTCTATAATTAGAAAGTTATTATATAAATAGTCTTGAAAGAGAATAATTACATATTTAGCCTCATGAAGAATAAATAATATGATATGATTATGATAAGAAGTACATGTAATTATTAAGAGATTTAAAAACCTTATGGGGTTACCCTATAAGTTCATCATTACCTTAAAAAAAGTTGCATACATGATATGCTATGAATAATAGGTCTTATCATGATTCTCTTGAATTAAAGAGTGTATTAAGTCATTAAGAGGACACTAAGCATTTAGTTAGTCACATCATATGGTTATGTATCAACTTAACTGGTAAATAACAATTTATTTGTGGGAACTAGCATTTGACATTATTTGTTTTCATAATTTACTCAATTGTTATATACATATTTCATTACTATTATATGTTAATTTTATATTATAACTTGAGAATTCCCTATTGATCTCCTTGACTAATCACTCTTATATTTTTATAAGATTAAGGAGCTAAGAGTTGTGAGCTAAACTTTGGACTATCAAGCTTAGTATATCAACTAGATTATAAATCTTCTTATCTGTCATCAGTAGTAATAGAGTTATTATTTTATATGATTATCAATTATATTATTAATGGACATGGTCTATTATATTTAGACTTTTTGATTATTTATTTATGTTCTCTTTTGTTGAACTTATGCATTTATTTATTATACTATTTTTATTATATTTGAGTTGTATGATTAATGATCATTTAAAATTTGGATTTATCTATCAAAATTATGAATGATAATTTTATTGGATTATTGTTATATTAGTACTTCATTATAATTATTTATTTGCAAGCACAATGTATATTGTGAGCATTTGAATTTTTTGTTACACATGAAGTTTATAAAAAAATTGAGTAAATATACTTTTTGATTTTCATCCACATTTAGCTTATTAATAGGTTTTCTAACTAATTCAACATTTATTGTTATTGTAAGAACAACAGAAGATATTTTAAGATGTCTCGAATATCTAGTTCTACATATTTAAGGAAGATTCATGTCTAATTTTTTCAATACAAATAATATCCACTTTTAAATAAAGGTGGATGATGAAAAAAATATTCCTTCACCCATTGTGATTGATTCCTCTATCATAGTGTAAGTTATTTCAACCTAAATCTAATGAATTTCTTCCTTCATTACACGTAAGCTTTGATACAACTTGTAAGAATATTTAATCCATAAGGGTGGCAAATTATGATTTTTAGATAAAACTCTAAGTTATTTTTAAAGCCTTTGAGTGAAATAAACAAATAAAGCAAATTCTATGAAAAAACATACTAAGATGTTTTAGTTGTTTGATCCAAACTCTAATCTATGTCTACCATTTGTTTAATGACTAAACTTACTCTATTATAAAATGTTTTATCAGATGAATGGTTAGTGAAAACCATTACAAGGTTGATTTAGAAAGGGACCAATAAGGAGCCAAAAGGAGATACAAATAATTAAGACTCAAATAAGTCAATTGCAAGAATGGCCAAAAATTAAATACAAGCACTTTTATAATAAATAATTTATAACAATCCTAAAACCTTAGCCCAAGTTATCAAGTGGTACAAATTATGTGAAATGATGTTACTAAACAAGTGAAATGTAAGAGAATGAAACAACTGAAATAAGCTTTGAAGTTTCTTTAACATGGTTACAATTTTTAATAATAGAGGTGAATAATGAAGAACTCAACTGAAGCATAGACACCTCTCTTAATCAATATATGAAATAGCATTAGTTCTTTCTTAAGTATTTTTAGGTCTTATTTGTAGAGTAATAATGGTTAAAAAATTTCTTAAGGCAACCCCAATATTACCTAATGGATAATTTTGGATTTCTAAGTTGACTAAGTAGTCATTAAATTTTTGCTTCCATTAATATTGAACAATCATAATAATTCCATTGTATAATATTGTTAAATGACTTGGTCATCTAGTGTATCAATCTATCCAATCCATTCTTCTCTTATAAAAGATCGTACTGCACAATATATATGCAATGTATTATACAATATGTAAAGAACATACTATATGATATTTTCTTCTTAATTCGCTCAATAGTTAATCTCTCTGTTAAGTAAGGTCATACAATGAGTAACATCATATTATACAAACATGCTAAATTCTTTTATTGCCTTTTTTAGATTTCTTAAACTCTTTGTTGGAGTAGGATCGTACTGCACAACAATCAAGCATCGTACTATACAAAGCATCTCAAGTTCACTTGGTTACTTTACTCTTACATAAATAGTACAAGTGTGATACCCTAGCATTGTATTACACAAACATTTCTATGTCTTCTTACTCACCATGAATAGCCTTATACCAAGTCATACTGTATAATAGAAATATCGTACCATACAATTAGATTAACACTAATATTCAGAGCCTCAATTGCTCACTCCAATCATCACTCCAATATGTTAAATAAACTAACCAAGCTACAAAGTAATATTATCATACTACTTAATTATTATACTTTCTACATTTTAACATTTACATTTTTCATTTCGATTTAAACTTGATTAATACTTGAACCATGTGACTTCTAATGTATTTTTAGTTAATTTGTAATTCAAATTCAATTACTAAATTATGCAAACTCATGAGATAAAAAAAACTAAGCAATCATGCATGAGTAATATTCATGAGGTGTGTGAAAGAGTAAGATAATGCTTGAATCTAAGTGTTACATAATTCTTAGTATAGGTTTTAATATGCTACCATAGTAAAGTAAACAAAGAAGTGCACTACACAAATGCTATCTTATTAAGAGTAATAATACTCATATCTCTAAACCCTACCATCATCCTTGATAAACATCAATGCTTGGTAATCTTGTTCTTCACAATATCAACACATTATTAAACACAGGTATATAAATTTTTTATCAAAAAATCAACACACAAAGGTATTGAGTTAACAAATATTAGCAATACAACCACCAATAATATTAAGTAACGTATCTTAAAGACACCCAAATTTTACATATCATACCATATTTTATATATTCAATACTAATTATCATGCCATAATATCATAATATATTACAAAATTTCTTTATATTTCCCGTACCAAATATATTATCAAATATTATCATATTTTTTTCATGTATATATGTAAATTGTATGAAATATTACCTATTATAATGCACATTCAAATAATAATAAGAAATAATTGAATATTACAGAATAATGCATTAAATACCATGATGAGATCTTAAAATATCAAAATTTCCAAAGATAATGTATTAGAAATGTATCTTTATCATAATGAACAGGCTTTTTTGCCTAATCTTGATGACAATATTCCCTTTCCAATTTGTCTCTTCCTCGACTTCCTACACAATACAATTATATAAGTTTTTATTATCATAAAATTATTTTTCCTAATTCATAAAATACTCTAGCTTTTTTATTTCCCAAAACTTCCCAAATTCCACAAATTCTAGAATTTCCTTACTCGAACTTATTGTAAGCTCGAGTCCACTTATCATATGGCACCTATCTCTCAACCCATATAACATTTGTCGAGATTTGCGTTTGATATAGTCCAACTAGGCATACTCTTTTTTGAATTGACATACTCTACATTTAACATGGAATGGATGTTCAAAGCACCAATATTCTTTTCTATTCAATATTCACATCAATTCCAACATTTACAAAATTGAGTATTTAAGAGATAAAAACTAGTATCTATTATCAAAGCATAACAATTAAATTAAAATTGCTGATTCACTTTTAGTTCAAATCTTTTCTTACACTATAATACCTTCTTTTTTTTCTAGCTTTTTCACTATTAATAATAGACAATAACATTGGTATCCTAATTGTAGCAACAATCCCCAACTCTCCTTCTATAGTTGATAGCACTTTTTCTTGCTTTTATTGTTCTTAAACTTTCCTCTTATAACCACTTGCAATACCCTTCTCCTTCCCTTACAACTAAAAAACTTGCTTTTCTTTTCATTTTCTTCTTTCTTCCTCTCAATTCTTCCCGACTTCCTTACCATCTTACCTCCTAGTCTTCTTTGTTTTATCCACTAAAAGCACCAAGAAATTGATATTAATTTTGAAAAAAAAATCATAATACCCCTCATGATAAGTAAAATGACCACTATTTCCTTTTTTTCAAAATTTTAAAATAAAATAATTAGAACTTCAAAAATTATAAACTAAGTATCAATGGATACCTCTCAATGAGTTTTTCTAAAAATAATTTTAATTTGAAACTCTTAAATATTTTGCAAAGCAATATATTTTTTAAGACATGACCAAATACTTTAATTCATCTCATTTAAAATTTAAAATATCAATCCATTATTCAAAGTATTCATAATTATATTCATATTATCATAAATTCAACATATTATATAAAATTAAACTTTGGAATATTACTCTTATCATTTGCCAATCCAATAGATTAAAAGGTCAATAACAACCTTCACGTTGGCATCGACTTCATATCCTTATAATATAATATGCCTTTGTTATTTCTTTTGAACACCTTTAATTTGTCTTTTTCTAAGTTTAAACAATCTATTTATGTTCTTATTCTTTTGATATTATTTTAAGATTACTCTATTACTTATAACAAAAATGACTACTTTTAAATTTTATTTGTTAAATAAAAGCCATGTTTTTTCATCGTTGAAATAGTTTTTGAAATTAACTTATATTAGATTTTTCTCCTTCTTTCCTTCGTTTTTTTAATCTTAATACACCACATTCTCATGTAGACAAATATTTATTATTAATTGTCATTCATTATCTATATGACACATGTCTTCTATGTGTCTCTTTTTAATAATGTGTTCATTAGCCATTATTCCTTTAAAGCTTTTAGTTTGTTAAAGTTCTATTAACTTTTGTCCATCAAGCATTTTACCCATCTCGACAATTTGCCTAATCTACACTCCTTAAACATATTCTAAACACTTACCAAAATCTGCATATCTATATAGTCTACAAGATATCGCTTCCAACACACGCACATATCAAACAAGAATTTTCAACTTTAATAATTATGGTATTACTTAAATAAATACATTTTTTTAAATATATATTTAATATTTTGAAAAAAAAAATGTACGCTTTCCAGATTTAGCTACGTTGAAATGTCGTACCAATCTAGTTGGTGGGTCACTCTATTCTATGTTAGTCAAATTAGACTCACCAACATTTTGAACTAGGTTGCTTGATTATATCATTTACATATTTTTAAATTTATTTATTCAATTGAGTAAAAATATTGAATTATATGGAGTTTTTATGGCGGGTAAATATTAAAAAAATCAGTTAATAAAAGCTAAGAAAATATGAGTTTTTCAATATTCAATTTATCAATAACCATTTTTCCTTTTTGACGTCAACACCAATAAAACTTTTATTAAATTAATTATCAATAAAATATAATAAAAAAATATGATTATTTATATGTTTCAAATTCCTCGAAAAGCTCCACGCGGCTTCTCAAGAAAAAGGACAGCCGAGGTAGGGACCAAACGAGTACATCCGTCCGTTGAAATTTGGATCCCTCATGAAGAGTAATACATCACTACCGTTCGTTCCATTGTCAACCGTCGAGGTAAACCAGATAGACCCTGCACTGGATCACCGTCCTCCCGACCCTAAATCCCGGCTGAACCGTGAACCCAACAGTGGCCCGGCGATAACCTCCGCGATCCACCGTCGACGAAAACGCAACCTCCTCCGTAACGCTTTTCATGCAAACCTCTGAGAACCGGCTGCCTCTCCTCGCTTCAAAGATGGCTCCTTTTTCCTCCGCTGTGAAGGAGAAGAATAAGCGGTGGAGGAGCCATACTCGCTTCGCCATCTCCGCGAATCTATAAAAGAAATTCGTCTCTGGATATCCCTTGCCGGAGCTCACCACCGCCCTCTGCTCAAGGCTGCCGAAGAGCGAAGCTTCCATCTTGGGATGCACCATCTTCAAATACTTCTCCCTGCAGAACATACCAAATTGGGAATTTTTACTGAAGAAACAATCCTTTTCTTTCACGTATTTTAGCTCGGTGAACTCCGCGAACAACTGCCGGCGGTCGAGAAGAGAGCCACCGATCCCAAAGTCTTGGTTTTGGAAATCGGAGAAGATTACGCGCGAGACGTAGGATTCGAAGGCGAAGAATCTGTGGTTGGAGTTCAGGCCGCTGGGGAGGTCGGTATGGATGGCAGTGGCGGCTGAGTCGAGGTCCCAATCCGAGGATTTCATTTCGTGGATTAAGACCTTCACGAAGGAACGGATCGATTTAACGGTGTACCGGAGGAGGGTGAGGAAGTGGGTGGGATTTAGGCCGGACAGGTGAAGGTCGTCGAGACCAGCAAGAGTACGGCCCGGTCGAAGCCGTGCCTCAAGTGCCCGACATCTCTTCTCGGCGACATGGAGATCAGACTTGAGAGAAACAACTTCAGCGTTCTTGGATTTGAGCTGGGAATCGAGCTTCTTGGCGGTTATCTTGTACGTCTTGAGCAGATTGCTCTGCTCCTCGATCTGCGATGCTAGAAGCGGCGGACCGCCAAGGTGGTTCTTGCCGAACCTTTGTTTTATATCGATGAGGCGCCGGAGCTCTGTTATGACGGCCAGGTCGGCGGATTGGATGGCGTCGGGGTCGTACGGTTCTTGTGCGAGCTGGAGCTCGGCGTAAGCGGCCTTAACTGCAGATACGCCAGCGAAGAGGTTCGCTACGAGGATTTCCATTTCCTTCATCCCCTCCCCGAAGCTTAAGCCGGAGACCAAGCCCTTTTTTCCCGAAATCTCTGGATTACAGGCGGCGTCGTCGTCCTCTGCACGGCGGAGGCGGAGGATTTTTGTGAAGGCCTTGGAGATGGAACCGACCATCGCCTGCGGCGGGCGGGTCGAATCCATGATAGACGAAAGGGTAAACGTATCAAAATCGCCGGCGAAAAAAACAATCGACCCGTGGTTTGTGGCTGACCGTCTCGATGGAAGGAAAAGCAGAGGTTTTGGATTTTATCGCAGGTGTGGATGATTCAATAACTCTTTATTTTATTCGGCAACGGACCGTTGGGTTTCGGTTCTTTTTTTGTTTCTATTTTTGTTTTGTTTTTATTTTTCTGAAGATTTTCGATTCTTGTTCATGACTTCGTGCAGATCACTTACCTTACCTAACGTCTTATGCTTGGAAAATTATCCCACCTTGGGCATCAATTGATGGACAAATAACTCATCAAGTAAATCTAAATAAATATATAACCTATTATTAAAATTAATAATTATTATTTTAAAAAATATTTCTAAAGGATAATATTTTTTATAAATAATGTAATTTCATCTCTATCAAGTGGTTTAATACAACTTCAAGTGTCAATTTTAATCATCTTCGAAATGGCCTAACACTTATGATCAAATATGTTAAGAGAATCATGAGATATTTTAGGATAAGTTTTGAGTAAATGATTGTACTTATATCTTTAAAAAGGTTTTTAATTTTGACTATATATATTAACAAATGTTTTTATGATACAAGGAAAGCATAATTGAGCAATTGCACAACACTTATCTAAAGGAAATCTTTTACAAATAAGATCACAAGAACAAGAACACATTGTATAACATGTGTTATGCGATTTCATATCATATAATAATGTCGTACTATTAATTGTCAACCTTATGTATGTTTGCCAAGATGTGACGTGACATCAGAAACGACCCTAGAGTATTGAATTAATCATTTAATAGGAGATAGTGTTGGTTTAGGACACTATTTAATTAATATCATTTAATAAACATCGGTACACTTCAAAGTTTATCTTTTTCATGTGAAACATAAGAAAAATTATCAAGTATTTGAATCATTTTAAAACATTGTAGTGCTTGCTAGATTTTCACTGCCAAACTTGAGTACAACCCTACCCACCCTACCCCCTCGTGATGTTCAATTGCAACCAGTAACACAATCGTGAAGAGGTTGAATTCACCAATAATTGATCACTTTTGTTGCATGCAAATAACCATTTTAAGAATTGTTAAATAATCTTGTGTTCATAACATACTCAATGTAAGCTATTGAGATGCTAAAGATTCAAACATCTTGTCTTTTTTCTTTTATACATGTTACTAATTTTGAGGCTTCCTAATTGAGTTGGTAATCAATTGCTAAAGCATTGTTTATTAAATAAAAATAATTATTTGTATTTATTAATCAAATTTTTGGCTCATGATTAACCTATCATTAAAGCCATAGTGTCGTAAAATATTTTTCTTTATAATATTATTAATTTTTCATATCTAATCATAAAGAAATATCAAGTAGATGAAACAAAAAAATGGCTTTTTTAAAACTAATTATGAAGTATTTTTGTATGTTTCGCTTTGTAAAAAAATTTAAAAGAGACAATTAGCTAGATATTATAATGACTATTTTTATCATAAACACAAGATTTTGAATCTAACATGTGTTAAACCTAAAAACAACTCATTGAATGCTAATTACACGAGCTTGTAGAAGACCACTTATCAAGAAGAGAAATTAAGTTATAGAAAGAAATTAATCAAATTTAATCATAACATGTCTTTGGTTACACTACATTCCATTGACTCCCAGTTCAATGGTATCCTATGTTTCCTTAATCATATGGAACAATAATGAAGGGCATGGTTCCATCTCTTAGAGATAATTATCAAGATTCTAAACTCATAAACTACATAATTGAGTTGAGTACTCAACTTATGTTGATAATTTACTAATTTTTAACTCTATTGTTTTCAAAATATATAACAAAAATGATAAATAACTCCACGTACATATACATAAATATTTTGCATAAAAGTTCATATGTTCATGTAACATTAGTCTAAATTCTAATATATATACAAATATACTACAAAATATCAAAAACACCAAAATGATGAACATATTATGTGGGCATGCTATTATACAAAACTCTCTACACTTACTCATATGAAATCTGATACATAAAAAAAAGTATGAATTAATTATCAACTTAATCAACAAATCAAAAATAATTTAATATATAAACAAAAATAAGGAATAAAACATGCTAAGTAGAGTATGCATAATAGATATATCATGTTTGATGTAATTAAAATATATTTTTAATAGTTTAGTTTATTTGGATCATAATATCAATCAATCATAACAATGCACATCCAAATCTAATTACATGGTGATATAAGATGAAATACTACAACCAATTTTAGTTTATATAATTGAAAAAGATTTATGTTCAAACATTATATCTATACAAGGGCATACCTCAAAGATGATATAGATTTAGAATTAGAAATACTAGGATTGTCGAGCAAGTAAGAACTTTCCAATAAATGAAGGACTTGCATTAACTTTTAACGTAAGCTATCTCAACCTAAGAAAAAATGGTTCAAATAGCATAAACCTAAGTGCTCACATTGATAGTGAAGTGTGGTAAACACACAAGTGGAGTTTGTAGAATGTTAAACAAGCAATCGCACTACCACATGCATTAAAAGAAAGTTGGACGTGACGAATAAAATTTCCAAAATATGACATAATGCAACTAAGGATTTTTCTGTTGATTTGATGCTCTTTGTTGACACTAGATAACAAGTTAAGATCTCTCCTTTTGAGCCACTCTATCATATTCCTAAGGCACCTCCATCACATCGATAGATTGTTTGCACACAACATTTTTGTATCACATAAGCTTGTTAGCAGCATTTTGTTACTTCATTCAAAGGTTCATCACTTAAAACATGATAAATATCTCTATTTATAGATACCTCAATGATATAAAAGTAATTTATTAACCTAGAAATACAAAATGATATTTTGGAATACTAAAAGAGATATTTTTAGAATTCTAAAGTCACTATAAATTTCAAAATAAAGATTTTAAATTCTACAAAAAAAGTGACTTAGAAATTACAAAATGAATTGAATTAAGAAGTTTTGAAGCAGTCATATACATTTCAGTAAAGATAATGACGAGGTGGTGGGCAGT
The DNA here is from genome assembly GCA_023846275.1 of Vanilla planifolia. Taxonomy (NCBI): domain Eukaryota; kingdom Viridiplantae; phylum Streptophyta; class Magnoliopsida; order Asparagales; family Orchidaceae; genus Vanilla; species Vanilla planifolia. The sequence continues at coordinate 5,564,378 of CM043877.1, forward strand.
GGGTGATGCAAATGGCACAAGAAGAGAGACACATGACACATCGGGTATAGTTATTTAGTTGGTGTAGGTTAGAGTGAATCAGCATGGGTAGATAAGTTAGTGACTTGTTTTGAGTCAATCACATAGCGGATCAAGTCTATAGGTATTGATCGGTCGATGCAGATAGATGGGTCCACATGAGTTGAGCTGGTCAAAGAGTTCAAAGGGGTCATGTAGGTCGAGTGGGTTCTACAGGTTGAGCAGACCACGTGGGTCGATGCATAAAGGTGCTAGGTTGCTGACGATGGTAGGAGGTGGTAAGAATAGCCCAAAACTCACATTTTAAACACTTTTGAAATTATTTCAACCAAAGTTTTTGGCTAACAAAATTACGAGATTATTGAAGGGATAATCAATACTGCATTTAAAGTTGGAAATATCTAAAAAACTATCAATTATTCTTCAAAAGACTAAAATAAAACTATAAAAACAACTAACTTAACAAACTATTAAAACTAAACTTAAAATTACAATAAATAAATGTCAACTATAATTGAATATCACAAAAATAGTGATAACAAAAACTAATGAATAATAGAAGGGCTAATCTTAACATGATTTTGAGTGTTAATAAGACTAATATTCCTTCAAGTGAAACTTCTGTCTAATGTATAAGAAGCTATTATGTCATCCTCCTAAGATGAGAAAGAATTTAACTTTATGAAATTAGAGTAAAATCTTTGATATTTTTCTGACATATCTAAGTTTAGACAATAAAGCTTCTCCTCAATAATCCAAGTATTGTCAATGGCAGGACTATCTCACTAGCATACCAACAATCTTTGTTATACGCCATCTTGTGTGAAAATTGATTGAACATTTCAATCATCCTCCACTACTCTCACCACTACACTTCATCCTTTTGATATTTGATGATACGTAACATATTGGTTCCCTTATAGTTGGTTGATGTCTCAATAGTTCTAGATTATATGAAAATTTTGAAACCCACTTCTCCCCTCTACATCTAGGGATCACTTACTCTGCCATGTTGAAAATGACAACCAAAGGTCTTGTTGCAAATTGCACGTGATTAGTTGGCGCACATCATCTTATCTAATTAAATTGTCCACACAAAACCCACTCCAATTTCCTAAACTATAAGTACACAAATGTCTCACCCCTTCCTAAGCTATCAAAACAACATTTGGTGTAGCACCAAACAAATTTTCCAATTTTCTTTGCAAGTTATTCCTCAATAATTTGGAGTGTGCATATCAAAGAGTTTAAAATATTTTTGTCAAAGTTTGAAGAAGAATTCATACCAACTTATCATTATTGACATGGCATCAATGCACCAGCTCTCTTACATTATTTTAAATTTTTACATTAATTATTTTAAAATTTACAAATTTTTTGGTTTAAATGAAATATGATTTATGTTCATTTCTTTGTCAACTTATGATTTTTATCATAGCTTGTCTAATTATCTTGCTTTGTTTTGATGATGACTATGTTTTGTTATATTTTTTTCAACATGATAAAAATAAAATATTTCTTCTAAATTAATTGATTGTTGGACAAGTGACAAACCATTATAATGAGCATTAAGAAAGAATAACTTACATATGTTAGGGCTAAAGAAAAAAATGAAGGATAAACATGTAAACTTTGTAAAGAGAAACAAACAAGAGATACCTATCCAAGGTAATCTTAGCCATTAGAAGACCCTGAGCAACATAGGACATACTCCATAGGCTAAGTCTACAACCTCTTAAAGGTTACTTGAAAATGCTTTGATATTATTGATCTTGAATAAAGTAACAACATAAAGGTCACATGAATGTAGATTAATGACAGAACAATCATATTAAATCATCATTGAAGATATAAAATTAATGAGATAATTGTATAAAAAAAAGACAATACAAATATATCAAGGAAATTAAATCATAGGAAATAGAAACAATGATGAAAATGTGAGGTTTGTAATGAGAACTATTGAGTAAAGATGATAGTGATGAAAAATTCAAGCATAATTGGCTCAGTAGCTCATTACTTAGGCCTCACATCCCTCCTTCAATATTGAGGACTTAACAAATCGACACATTATAGTTCTTCTATAAATAAGCCTAAGATCTTAATAAGATGGATAGGGAAATAGTAGAAGTTTCATTCATGCAAAAACAACTATACGTGAAGGTAGACCTTCCAATTTATAAAGAGCCTAAAGTTTATATGGGTAAGAGCATTAATAACACATTGAAATTCCAAAGACACATAAGTAATACAAAAATAAAAAAATTAGCTAAAAATTAAGAAACAAGTATTATAGGATTAGAGTTACAACAAAATCAAACCTTGGAATCTCAAATTAATCCTTAAGAAGCTTCTCAAGTAGCAGAAAAAATCTTTGAGAAAAAAATAGAGTAAATGACATACTGCACTTTGTCAGACTCTCTGGGAAAACCCCTATATTCGATTAAAGAATGGATAAGAAATTCAATATGATCTTAGTTCCATTTGCCAAGCACAGTTATAAAATCTCCTTTCTATCAACTACAAGAAAGAAGAGATAGAGAGAAAAGAGAAGGAAGGAACCTTGTAGAAAGAAGATGATAAAGATATAAGAAACCCCTTTAATAAGTCAAAATCTTCACAGTCATCACCACAAACCGATCAAACAATGAATTGCTTTCGAACGAGCTTCCTCTTTCTTTATTAATAATCCTGACTTCATTGAAAGCCTTCTCGTCCACTATCAACTCCATGACTTCACTCCTTCCTAAACTTCGGAACACCCTTACGTCTTTTTTTCTCCCTTCATAAGTGAAAATTCCCTAACACCCTTAGTGATTTTTTAGAAACATTTGAACGTATCTTTTTAAAAGCTACACACACCACCTATGCTCACACTCTCTGATCTGTGTTGACCCACACTAACTTACATTGGCCAGCAGTTACTTAAGCTAACATACACTGACCAACACTAAATGGAGCTTACCTAGTTGACTATCATTTCTTATGGTCGATATGTTATTCCTCCCAATTTTGTCGTTGATCTGACTGATTCACTGTAGCTCTCGGTCAATTCGTCACCACTGCTAGCTAATCCATTGTCATTCCAGCTGATTCACCATAGCTTCTAGCTAATTCGTAGTCATTTTAGCTAATTCATTGTTGTTCTAACAGATTCACCACTGTTTTGATCAATTTGCCATTGGTCTAAGCTGATTCATTATTGGTCCAAGCCAATTTGCTATCTATCCAAGCTAATTCATTATCATCCAGGAAGATTCATCATTGTTCTGGTCGAGTCACCATTGATCCCAATTGAGTCGTTCCCATTCTCGGCTAAGTGGCAACCATTCTTTGTCGAGTCATGGCCATTCTCGACCAAGTAACCACCATTCCCTGCTAAGTCACAGTTGATTAATGCCAAGTCATCGTTGTTATTTACTGAGTCATCACCAATTCCATCCAAGTCAGTACTACATCTGACCACACTATTTCAACAACAATCACATCACTTTCTACACTATTAAGATATCTTTTAATAGCACCACATATCTACAACTACTCAAATAAATGCCTCTCATCCAAAATTTTGTAGCAACACATCAACTTGCTTTAAAGGTGTGCTCTAATATTCTCCCAAACAAGTTTAAGAATTACATATATTCAAGCTTTCTAATTGTTGCCCTAAATAAATTTTTATTTAAATTTCTCGAATCTTGTTATTGTATCAATATTTTTTGGTGTTATCTATAGGAATAAACAAAAAAGCTAAAATGTAAAACAAGATAATTGTATTTATTCCTAGAAAAGAAATATCTGACAGTCACAACTAAGAGGAGATGGAGATCACTACACCCCCACCTCAAATTTTAACCTCTTAAGTCTGTTATTTTTATTTTTTTTATTTATTTCAATAACAAATAAAGCACTTCAAAAGATTTATTTTCATCCTTGTTTTTCTTATAGAAAGTAAATTAGATCAAGTTTGGTCATCCTTTTAAGAGAATATTTATCAAATATGCCAATCATCTCTCCTTCTAATAAAGAGCCACTTGAGGACCTCCGCATAATGCCTGAACCTAATTACATTACATATATTTCCAAAACCTTACAATGCATACTTCTTCACAACAATATCCTACCAACTCATCCATATCGTATGATGCAAACCCCCCAACTCACACCAAGCACAAACTCTCTTCTATTCTCGACCTAATCTTGTAATGTCACAAGCTCTAACTTTTGATGAAAAGCACCTATGTCCTCTGAATAATAAGGCTCACCTATTATGGAAGTATAAGTATAACTCAAATTTTATCAAGGAGGATTCCTATTTCACTAAATTTTTTTTAACTCATCTATCTTATAAACTTTAATTACCTAACTTCTTGTTTTATTATAACAATTTAAATTCTTATATTTTTAAGAGAATTAAAATAATTGTATCTTTATATATTATGATTGGGCCAATTTGATACAAAGTTGTTTCTACTTGTCTTAAAGATACAACTTCAAAATGGTTTTAGAAATTACTTCTTAGGTCATTTTTCTTATTTAATTAGCTTAAAGGGTTATTCTTATCCTCCTTTACCAACTGTATTAGACCTAAAAAATCTCTAAATCTCTTCTTGATCTAAAGTAACATCAATTGAAACTACTTTGAGCCTATCTCCAATATTTTAGAAAAGCTCTTAAACTAATTAATCAAGAGGACTATTGACTTACTTGAGTAGCACTCATTAGATCTCTTCAATCGAGAGATTTTCAAAAATAATTGGTTAGGTGCCTATCAAAATTATTATAAAAAATCTTCAATAGAGCTATTTGTTTCATCAATGAGTTTTCTTTAACTTTGTTTGGCATATCAAAAGAGAAACCATTGTGACCTCTAAAACCCCTTGATTAAGGATAGAAAAACTCATGAGATGATAAAGATTATCCTTGGAGAGCTCCCCATGATCAACAAGGATATTATCTCAATGTTTTAGTACTCCCTTAAGTGCACCCTTAGAAGAAATTTTAGAAACCATTAAAAAAGATGAATTATATGAGATGCCAAGAGCACTCTTAAGAAATAATTGCTAGACGACAAAATTTTATAAATACTATGAGTATCATGACCATATAACTTTTAAATATAAGACCCATAAAGCCTTAATCAAGAGATTATTGAAAAAAGGCCACGTCCAAGTGTATCAGGTAAAACTCTTTGAACCAAATTCTATTTTTAATAAACTTATAGAGTCAAGTATGACTAAAAGAATTAAGAAAGAAGATCAAACTCTTTAATTGGTATTAAAAAACAAAGGCATTATCTTTTGTTAGGATCATGTATGTCATAACTAGATGGAGACAATCGCAGTCAAAGAGCTCCATCATGAGAACACTAAGATAAATTATGATTTTCCATATGAGAAGATAATAAGGTGTTCAATTTTATATCATTTAGTCTTAAAGACATGTCTCATCTTGGTAACCCTTATAATAATGTTATAGTAATCTCGAGAATAATTTCCAACGTAAAAGTTTATCGCATACTCATTGACCTTGAAAGTTCAGCTGATATCTTTTTTCTTTATGCTTTTGATAAAATGGGTATTAGTTCAAACCTTATCCACCCTGGTTACAGGATTACTTTTATGTTTCTCTAGAGAATCTTTAAGGCCAAAAAGAACCATCACATTTTTACTTATAATAGGAGCTTTTTTATTTCAATCATGCACATAGTCGATTTCATCATAGTCATTGCTTATTATACCTATAATGTTATCTTCAGGAGGTGAACAATTACCACACCTATGCATGAAATTCAATTCTCCTTCAAGGGATGTTGAGTACAAAGGAACCTTCTATAGTCAAGAAGACACTATATGAATACATGAAAACGACAATTCAGTTATCTATTAAACTCTTCAAAAGAGAAGTTTCTGACCCTACTTATCGACTTCAGACAAAAGATAGTATTAAACTTTCACGTACTTGGAGTGTGGACCACTTGAAAAAGTTTTACCCTTAGAAGGTGAAGGATGTTGAAGATATAGGTTAACATATTGAATCGATGTAAGATCCATTTGTCTGTTCTCTTAATCAGCATGCCAAAATCACTTACAAAATCTATTAAAAATTTTAACATTACTTGAAATTTGACAAGCATAGTCTTGACATCATTCATTACCACCAAAATTCAAAAAATTTTAAGAGAGATAATCTCTACCCTTTATTTTCTTAATAACTCTTGCATGAAAAATATGTGAGATAAGGTTTGGTTTTCATCTCTTCCTTCATCATTGTTCTATCACATGAAGACTTAGGAAAGAGCGCTCTTATTTCCTCTCATCACAACTACATTACATAACAAATTCAAGAATTATAGCCTAAACCTCTCTCTCTCTCTCTCTCTCTCTTCTGACAATTATTGGTAGATGGAAACCTCAAAAAAAGCTAGTTTTGCATCCTATCCTTTCATCATCTTAACAAAAGTTTGATCGTTGCTTTCCTACACTTCAAATTATTTTTAGACTACAATATGATTGATAAACTTTTGGGACATCCAATATAACATCATTGTAGAAAATCAACAATTTGATGACTCTATAGGCACATCCTCGTCCCAAAAAAATTGCAAATAACTATTCATTACAATATGAATATTATGAAGAGCTGAGATCAAATGAAGAAGCACAAAAAATCTCGAAGAAAAAAAATAATGCAAATGATCTGCCACACTTTGCTAGATTCCCTGGAAAAAACCCCCATCCCAGACTAAAGAATTGGGGAAGGAATTTGACGTGGTTTTGGCGCTATTCGCCAAGTGTCACTATAAAATCCCTCTTCTTGACAACTGCAATGGAGAGGAGAAGCAGAGGGAAAAGAAGAGGAAGGAACCTCAAAAAAAGAAGAGAAAAATACGAGAAGCCCTGTCGAAGTGGTTGAAGCATAATTGTTGTCAGAGACGTATCGTAGGACAAATCACTTCTGCTTGAGTTTACTCTTTCTCTGTCAACTATCTTGACTTCACTAAACTGTCAATCCCACAATTTCACCACCTCATAAGCCATCAAACACTTCCGACTTGTATCGACCCGAATCTGCCCGACCCAAACGTCGGCTCGAGCTTGCACGGTCGACTATCGGCGCTCCTGGCCGATTTGTTGCAGGTGCTTGGATTCGCGATTTAGGTCGATGCTGGTTCGAGCGGAAGCATGATGACAGGTCAGCACCGGTTTGAGTCAAAAGCAGGTTGTCGGTCGAACGACGCTGGTTTGCAGGTAGAGAACGGCCGGTCAAGCGGAGGCGAGAGATCCAAGTAATAGCATCCTTTAAATATAACTTAAAACTATGCCAAAAAAAAAAAAATGCGAGTACCCTTTGAATTAAAACTTTAAACTAACAATGAACATCAAAATCATTGTTAAAAAAAAAAAATATATATAGTGCTTGTGATGGAAAATATCATCGCAAAAATTTATTTATTGCAAAAATCTTTTGAAGAGACAAATGTTATCCCAAAATATGTCAAAATATCTCTTTGCAAAATATTACATCATGATTTTTATATGCAATTGTAGCATAATTTATTTAAATGAATAGTATAGTCATATTTTATGAAGGCATCGATGTTGGAATGTGTTATCATAGTTACAATTGGTTGATATTCATATTTCTTAAGATCATTTGTTAATTGAACTTTGACACAAAATTTTTATTGCAAATCTTAAAAGGGGTTATCACAACCTTGGCAAAATTTATTGTAATCTAAAACATTATGGTTGTTTTTGCATCTTATTTCCATTATAGATGCAACAAAAGTTATAATTTTCATTTTTTGAATTTTTTCACTTAAAGTATATGTGTATAATAATAATAATAATTAAAATAAATATATAGAAAATTTTTATTTTCATCAAACACAATCATAATCATAGCAATATTTCTACATAGAGTCAAATAAAGAATTAAAATAATATAACACTATTTGAATTTATTTACAAATATGGATTAAGTCTAGAAGCTCAAAACAAGCAAAACATTTGTAATGTTAGTACCAATCTACTCTCCCAAAATCAATGTATGAAAAACTCATAGCTCAGATTTAGTGTTCATTACCCAAGGTGCATCATACTTGAGCTCTTCATCTCTGTCCTTATATTTATGTGTATCTCATGATATGTTTTGAAGACTCAAGATCAAAATAAGTAAAAAGTGATCGTCAAATGATGCTAAGAGAGATGAATCATTCAAAAAAAAGTAGCTCCTAACACACTTCTAAATGAAGTGTTACGAACATGAATAATTCCACATTAACTATAGATATAAAATTATGACTTTTATATTAATACTATAGTCTTAAAGTATTGAGAAATATATTTGTTAAAAAATCTACTTACATTAGGATTAGGTGACATAAGGGGACAATGTCTTAGCATAATAAAGCTATCTTATCACACACTTTTCTAAGCATCATTACATCACCTCCTTTATTACATGTTATTAACAATAACATGAAAATGCATCTCATATTCTTGATGTATACTTAAGAATTAGCATAAAGCATGATCACAATTTAATAATCTATGCATTATGTATCTTTCATAGATGAAACTTCATAATCCTAAGAGATCACCACATTGTACCTCTTTTTTATAAAGAGAAATGAGTGATAATAAATAATATTGTGCACTTAAAAATAACTTAAATGAACAAAGCTTAAAACCCAATATTTAAACTACACTCAATTCTCATTTAATTGTGTGATGGTTCATGATCAAAGAATACGTAGTTAAGACTTGAAGTTTTAGATGCGAAGGATATTTAACATATTTTGAAAAAGCTAAAATTGTCACTTTACCCTTTTTTTGTAAAATCGATTAACAAAATGAACCTAAAATTTAAATTATTTTATGAAATAATATCAATTCTTTTTGAAAAAAGGGTCGATCATTCATTGTATATAGTAATCAATCCTTAAATTCTATAGCGTAGTTTGCCTTTCTCTTTTGAAATTTACTACTGCATAGATTTGATGACAGGATTTAAGCAAACCTACACTATATGTGAGTAATCTCCCAATTATGACATTCACTAGCAAATTATCCCAAACCTAAGTTATTATTAATAGATGACCAAATCCCATTACATAAGAAGTGAAAGATGGAACAAAGCATAGTTCATCTATGATCAAGAGCAAGACTTAATAGATGAGGATGCTTGTTTAGCAAATATAACGTCCATTGCAAATTTTAGATGTATTTTAGTTTAATAATAACTTTTAGGAATAAGAAGGAGAGGGAGGCCTATTAGGGCTTTTATCACTTATTGAGTTTTTATAAGAAATTCTAGTAATAAAAAAGCTTTCCTTAACTTCTAAGGCACTTCTTCAATGATTTTGAATCATAGGCAATAGATGTTTTCCTTATCTTTTTGGGAGCTTATGTAACTATTTAAATGGTGGTTATTTATAGCAGTTCATTTCCATTGTTCAAACACAATCCATTGTGCTTCAAAACTTGAGAGGGCTTCTATAACAATTCTTGATTATCATATAAGCTTCATTATAAGATTGGTTAGGACCCTTGTAGATAACACTTATCTATCATTGAAACTGAATTCTCTATTAATGCTTCCTACATCAATCTCAAGAAGAGAGGAAGCTTATATATGAGTTACAAGAATTATGGTTTTCTAATTATGAAAAAAAGGTAGACTTAATGAAATTCTTTTTATTATGTTGGAAGGCATTCTTAGTTGTTTGTGAGTGGAGATCTATTTATTTGTAGTATAAGACAAAATACTAACCAACAAATTTCAAATCATCTATTTACTGTATATCAAATACCATATTCAAGAGTGTCTTGAAGTTATCTTTACACTCTTTTGGTTATTGCATAATAGAGATGAGTTGGATTTTCTATATTGCTTTATGATTACTTGCTACAAATATAATATCAAGCCTTATAACAATGAGATAAAGAACACTTCCAACTAGACTTCGGAAGGATGAAGCATCTTTGTTTTTTATTGTTTTCTTTTTTTCCTCAAATTTCATTTGACAATAATAGTATTATTTATAGCTTCGAAAACACACAGATAATATTTTCTCAAAGTTTTTCAACATATTTTCTTTTAGGAGATACGTATTCTTTTTTATGCTTGTTTAATTTCAATGCTAAAAAAATAATATAATAAATCCAATTTACTTATTTACAAGTATTAATCAAAATTTTCTTGTGGCTAATGAGATCAAATCAGCAACATATAAAGATTGTATCATATATAAGAGTTGGTTCAGTTTTGCTTCATATGAATTTTAATTTGATATACATATCAATATCACTATGCCATGCTTAAGGAACTTAAATCTATATAATACTTTCTTTAGCTTATAAACTTCACTTTCTTCTCTCTTTATTTCAAATTTTTTGATCATGCAATATAAAAATCCTATTCTAAAGTTTCATTTATGGATTTATGGATATATATTTTACATCTAATGATATATCCTCCAATTCATTTAAGAAGCCATCGAAATTCTTATAGTCATTAGTCTAATAACTAGAGAAAACTTTTCAAAAAATATTAATATCAAGCTTTTGAGAAAATCTTTGCATCACTAGTGTGGACTTATACTTGTATACATGGATTTTATTTATTCTTAAATAGCCATTATACTTTCATAATCTCTCCTTTCCTATTTGATTAACAAGCTCTCATGTGTGTTTCTTTTCTATTATTCTATTTTTTAATCCATTTCTTTAACTAACTCCTCTTTACTATTGTTTCAAATTTCTCAAACTCCATTGCATTGAAGTTACAATATACATGCATCGCTTTAGAGGTCTTTTTTTTTGAAGTAAAATCTGATGAAAATACTTCTTTGTCTTAAGTTATCTTGGGGTTGTTAAATATACCTGTTAAGGAAGTATTGATGTTGGAGTTAGTAACTATTATATAATGATTATACTTTCATAATTTTGTTCATTTTAATTCCAACCTTTTCATTAAATATCACATCTCTCAAATTTATTTTTTGCAAGTTATAAGGCTTACAATCTTTTGTTTTCTACTAAATCCAACAAAGAGTAGTTTTCAATTTTGTCTTTTTGTTTACTCCTCTTTTTTCTAGAAAATGAGAATAAAAAAATCCATAAACTTTAAAATGGTTGCATGATGCTTTCCAAATAGTCAATGTTTCAATAGGAGTTCTTCCTTTTGTTATTTTAGTCGAACACCCATTAAGGATATAGATTATTGTATCAATATCTTTGATGCAAAATTTGTTCGTTGGATCTTTCTACTTATTCATTGTCCTTGTTATCACTATAACTAATATATTCCTTTTTGCTATATCATTTTGTTGTCAAATATATGTTATAATTTTTCTGTCCATATCTTTACTCTCATAATACTGATGAAATTCTTTTGATATATATTCTTTCTCTCGATGACTTCTCAAAATTTTAAGTTCATGTCTACTTTGTCTTTTTAAAAAAATGTTGTCTCTTTCAAGAGACATAACAAAATTGTCCATATATAACATTAATAAATATTAAAAAAAGATGTATTTCCATTAATAGATGCTTCCTTTCTTTTATAACATATATTTCTATGTGCCAAGTTTGATGGAGCTTTAAATATCTATACTTTTTTTGAAAGATTGTCAATATTTTTTTTCTTTCCTATGCCACAAGCAAATCATATGTACAATTTTTTAGAAATTCTTTGATCATTCTTTTTTCCCTTAGAATGAATAATCTCAAAATTTTATATTACAAAAAATTGTATGCTATATCCATCTCTTATCTAGACTTTTAATTCTTAATTCTTGATGTGGAAGAATCTTTGTCTTTTAACTCAAGAGGAAAATTTTTATTATTTTATCTTAATTTGCACATTTACTAATATGTTTTTTTATCAAAAGTCATGCAAGAACAATTTTCAAAAGTTAGATCATATCTAGCTATAATAAGTTCTATTAGGATAAGTAGATTTTTCTCTAAATTGTACACAAATTGTTAAAAAAAACTAGGGCATGATGTCCATACAAGAGAGAAAACAATTGTGAAAATGTCAAACTTAATAAAAAAAGTCATTATGATCTAACTTCTTATTCCAAAATATTCATCTTCTATATAATGAATAATATTATTTATAAAGACCTCAAATATTCATCAATAATTTTAAAAAAATAAAAAACTACAAATTATTTGACATTAAGCTGTTCCAAAATTAGCCATGCATTTTGGTCAATGGTAATGCTAAAAGCAAAATGATGGGCAATGAAACAGCGAGGCGAGCAACACGTGTGGAGCTACTGGCCCAGTTTTCAAGTAAGCACAAGTCTTCCCAGATCAGAGAAAATTGAGCAGGTCATCATGGGTAACGGGTCGACGTGGGTCCAGTTGATCAGTGAGGTTCCCAAGTCGGTAGGCACACGGGTCATCTTGGGTCCCGACAATGACTACTAATAGTGGGATGACAATAGTAGAGGATAATAAAAGATTATAAAAATAGTAAAAAAACTCAATGTTAAATCTTTTTTAAAGCAATTTTCAACCAAATTTTATATAAATAGACTTATAAAACTTGAACAATGTTAACGAGTATGTGTTTGTAAGCTAATATTAGACACTCTATCAATTTGAAAGCTACAAACACTTCAATATGACCAAGATTATGATTCTCTCTTTATGAAAGTCAGTAGTATTTCAAAGTGGCTAGGAATACAATTCCTTCTATATAAAGACACCAAAACCTGATATTCTATATACAAAAATTACAAACATTTTAGTGTAGTTAGAGCTATAATACCCTCTATGTGAAAAACATCAATATTTTAATATGGATAAGGTTATGATACTCTTTTATTTTATTTGATTTTGTGTTTACTAATTAGCTCAAAACAATTTTAAAATAGTAATTACATAAATTGAGAACAAAAGTAAAACCGATTATTCTTATTACATCTTTCTTATGATATCCACTTGGTTGCGATATAGTTTCTAACTTACTTATGTCTTTTAAAATTATCTCTTTACATAGTTTATTATCATGCTTACATTGGTATGTGGTTACTTATTGGATTTATTTGATGCAATCTATAAATCTTTATATTATAAGTCAAACATCAATTATACTGAGATTTAAAAAATTTTTTGTCACAAGAGATAACCACAATTTTATGATTTGGGGGTGGATAGTTCTTGGTGTGAGTTAGATACTTATAATATATTGACATATTGGTTTGAACTCTACACATATTTTTATATAGCCTTACATATGTCATTCTATGTTGGTATTTTTGTTTATTTTTTATTTTATTTAATTATTATTGAAGATTTTGTCACACTGTTAGGTCTTTATCTAGAATTTAATGTCCTCACTTAAATATTTATCTGTGCATAATCTTTGATTTTTTTGACATATAAAGTAAATGATGAGGTGATGCTCTGACATATTTATTATGTATTATTATGTTATTATTATACTTTAAAATTATCAAGATTTTGGCATAACTTGTGCTCATTTTCAGTCATATATTTTCATGCTACTCATTTTGATTAACCAGATAAACTTATATCATTGATATAATTTATCAGATTGTGTTAATTTATGCTAAGCAATGCATGACACTTTTTTTTGTAAAATATTAAATAAAATCTAGGATGTCACCACGAGAAAAAAAAGGATTAGTGTTAGACGATATGGAATAAAAATGAGTTGAATATGTAATATTGTGTTATACACTTATAATAAATCCAAAGGATAGCTATTATCTTATTTGTAAACTATTAATAAAATTATTTAAAACTAAAACTATTGAACTATTAAAAATCAAGCCTTTCATCAAAACATTACAAAATAATTAACATCTTTTTTGTTACTTACATATTCTTATGAATCCTTTTTGTAATTTACAACATGTGATTCAAATCCCCATTGGTCTCTCCATAATAAAGCATGTATGATTTTTTATTCATATTTCCACCAAAATTTATGCATAACAAACATAGTTCTTCATATATAATTTTTTTTTTTTTTTGTAATAATTTTGTAAAAAAACAATAATTAGTGACAAACCACCTTTATGTTGATCTCTATGCTTAGATTACATTTTTCTAAATTCATTGGAGTACGGCTCATTTGCCTCTTATGTACGATTTATTTATTATGCTAAACCAAATCAATAAAGAGTCTTTTTTTGGATTGGCTGAACGCAAGAAGATAAGCAACTTTTCTCCTTTATTTTAAATTTAGTGCTTCACATGCAAGAAGGGAATGAAGACGGTCTTTTTTTTTAAGCATTTGTAATGATGTGGTTTGGTCAATGATAAGCTTGACTAAAGTTTTTATAGTCAATAAAGAAAAATGCCCAAGAAAGTATGATGGTTCATATGCCTTTTTGTCAATTGTTGGTCCACTTCTAAGTCAAGCAAGGCTCTTATTCTTTTGTGATAAATTTAATTTTTTTAAATATTTGTAGTAATTATGAAACATATTTTTTCAAAATTTAAAAAGTTAAAAAAATAGAAGTAGAATATAAAAAGCTTTATTCATCTAAAATATTTAAAAAATCATTTATCCTATTTACTAATTACATTGTATTTTAATAATATTTTAAAACATTTTTTAAATAAATTCATTCATTAATCATTTTAATATTTAGTAATGACTTTGTCAAACAAAATTTTAAAGACACTAACAAAATGAATGATTTAAGTCTAGGATTTGAAATAAGGAATATATAATTTATCGTACACTGAAAGTTTACGAAGAGCATAGGTTATTACATCAAGTTCTATAAGAAAAAGTCATGGTAGAGAAGCATCTCATTCATAACTACAACATTAGGTTCCTATCATGATCACACTAGAGAGCCAATATTTAAGATGCCGGGATGGCACAAATTCACACCTTAAGAATAGATTGGACGTATCATACGAATAAGAGATGAGTAATTAGTCCTCACTAATGATCCGTGAAGATGATCAACAAAATTAGTTAGCCAATGTGATTTGGAGGCACATCATGATAGCTTCATGCCCACCCACAAGTATCAATATGCTAATAATGAAAGGGACTAACTAGAAGTGTAGGATATGTTGATGAAAGATATTTGGCATTATTAAAAAATGATGACATGCTATACAAAGGATTGCATCGTCTAAACAATGCATAGTAATAAATTATTGATGGACGGATTTAATATTATTGTTGAACAAAGCAATGGAACTGATTTTGATGAGCTTCATTAACCTTATCTACCAATAATGTGCAAGATGGAAGTAAAGTATGACATGATATCAATATGATTGCGGACCTTACCTAGTTGACACGACCATGAATTTTGGCGTACAATGAGGCTAATGATTAAAGGTGAATAGCAAATGAAACTCATGTAATGGTTTATGTCGTACCAATACAATGCGAGTGTGACAGGTGTTTGTCACCAAACATGTCTAATCGATATGCCAAGTAGAAGTATATGTACAACTTTTTTATGATGAAAAAGTAAGATGTACATGTCAAACACAAGAACATGCAAAAACTTATTAGTAAAAATTTTGTAAAGACATAGCTAAGATTGCAAATGTCCAAAAATCTTAGCAAATTCAACATGATCCAATCCAAAGCAAGGCTTCTCTTCTTGCCCATTAGGTCTTTATCAATCAATAGCAAGAGATTATTAACAATCTCATTTGATGAGGATAAGGTCTTATTTGTTTTCATTAATTCAAAACTCACCAAATCCAAAATGATGAAAAAAATCAATAAATGAGACAAAACAACAAAAATCATCATCTTAGAACGAAGCAACAAGAATACATCATAGACAAATCATATTATTTTGTATTAGAGTATTTCAATTAAATATCAATGAAAATTACAAAGAATAAGATAATTGAAATGTAAGCAACAAAAAGATGATCAAGAGATTAAGGAGCCTTCAATTAAAACAATTGCATCAACTATGCCATCATCAAGTCAAGAGACATGAGTAGCTCTATTAATCCAATAAATACAATTGTTAATGGAGATGGTGATAAAATTGTAATCCCTTATTATAGATCTAAAAGAAAATCTATAAAAAAATAAGCTTAATTAAATAAATTATTGATTAAATAATAATCTCAAAATAATTGAAGATAAAGATGAGGATGATATCAATCTCATATTTTTTACGCATAAGAATCGACAATATTCTTTTAAGATGGATGCTACACTTAATTTATCAATTTGTAATGGTATAGTAGATGCAAAGAAATTAGATATTTGATTAGAATAACTCGAGACATATTTCTCTCTATATCACTATTCATCAACTGATAAAGCAGTGTATACTTGATTGAAAATTTTGAGTCATACCTTAACTTAGTGAAATGCTCAACTAAGAAATGGCACAGTTATAGAAACAAGAGCCAATTTAAGAAATTAATTTAATAAAAATTTTATCCCTTACATTATATAAAGGAAAGGTGAAGAAAGTAACATAGTCTACAACACTGATAAAGACAAACAATGCAAGACTATACCACAAAATCTAGACAAGCCATGAGTTTGGAAATACCTATGCATGTGAACAGTGCCTTAGCACAGTAGTACACATGCGGGGGCACTGGCATGCACACGTGATCATGCACAGGATTTGAGAAAATTTGTATATTTGTGGTTAAAATCTTATGTTTTTTTATTTATAATAAAATATTATATCAAAATCTCTATGTAAAAAGGTGAGTATAAAGTATGAAACAATTCACAGCTTTGGAAATTATATTGTCGTGAATTTAGAACCCCTTAAAAAGAAAATTTTAAAGAAATTCAATTTCTTATGGTAAAAATTTTATTCTCTTTCTCCTTCTTCCTTATAACTTCTAGTCATTTCTCGCACTTCCACTTTCACTATTATCACTCTAAAAAAATGATTTGTCGTCAAGGGCTTGGGTCAACAACGCTTAGCAGATAGAGCAATTTGTGTATAGCCAAAGCAAAAAAAAAATTAAAAGCAAGTTAAAAACAAACTTTAAAAGATGAGTTATTTAATTAAAAAACAAATTTTAAAAATTTATTTAATAAGATCTTTGATATTTTAAAATTGCAAAAATACATTTACAAAACTAATTGAAGGTCAATAAACAATCGAGGCCTAAGTTAGCTCACCATCAAGCCATTATTGTTACTATTGATCTCATGAAAAAACTTTGCATTGTTTACCTAAACATTGTCTTAATAGATTGAAATTTATTAGTAATATTTTCAACATAAAAATTAGCCAATCAAGTCCTTTAAAGAAGGTTTACATTATGACTCATCTTTATCATAAAATATTAATTGTGTATACATTTACTACATGTAACATCCATTAAATAACTTTTATTGCCACAAAAACATTTGAAGTACAAAAAAAAATGTTTTTTAAATTAATTAAAATAAAAGGTTTTCTAAATCGTGAAGGGAGCATGATATTATACCACGTGTCGTCATCTAAATCGAATGTACGAACTAATTAAATCCTCTTTTGACTACTGTACAATGTCAGTTTTCCTCAAAAGATCACGTGGCAGCTGATTGGAGTAAGCTCGCTGCACGTGGATTATCTCGGGCTTTTCCGTCATTTCCGTTGCCGTCCGCCAAAAATCAAATTCCTGTCGTTTCGGTCTGACAGCTCGAAATTGGACATTTGTTCTGTTTTATATTTTTAAATGGGAAAAAACTATGAAAGCCTTGGTTTAAAAGCAACTGAAGTTCGGCGACCTTCTTCCGCAACCCGATGGACGCCGTGATCACCTTAGGACCACGCAAGCCGCCTCCGGCGGCAGCGTTCATCGCCCCGAAAGGCATTCCCGATGATTCCTTCTTAGGCATCCTCCTCTCCGTCGCCGGCGATGTGGTCTCCTCGTTCTCCGATCTCGTTGACAGACGGCGCGACGCGCGGTTTCTCGTTCGGCGGATTCGGTTACTCCTGTCGCTCTTCGAGGCTATCTCGGATTCCCGACGTCCGCTCTCGCGCTTGGCGGCGCTCTGCCTCAAGGAATTCTACATCGTGCTCCACCGCGCGAGGGTTCTCCTCAATTACATCGCGCAGGGGAGTCGGCTATGGCTTCTCCTCCGCGAAGCGCGGATCGCTGAGCAATTCCAGGAGCTCGACCGCGAGATCTCCACCTTGCTCGACGTCATTCCTTTCGACGAGTTCCACCTCGTCGCCGACGTGCGGGAGCACGTTGACCTCCTACGGCGACAGGTTGCGGCTTCTTCTCGACGTGGGTTGTTTAATGACAGCCGGAACAGAGACCTAAAAATTCAAATCCTCTCCTTTTTGAACGAATTCGAGAGGGGCGAAACGCCGAATGCGGATGAGCTGAAACATACCTTCGTCGATCTGATGGGGATTTCCGGGGCGAAGGGATTCGAATGGGAAATCGAGTCCTTGGAGAACGAGATCTCCAACCGCGAGGATGACGAGGAAACAGATTGGAGAATTATAAGCGGCGTCAGCGCCTTGATTCGCTACTGCCGATTCTTGCTGTTTGGTTTAAGAGGAAATGAGGGGAAAAAGAAGACTTCTCCGGCGACTAATTCTGTCTCAATACCGAAGGATTTCTGCTGCCCGATCTCGCTTGAACTGATGACGGATCCCGTGTTGGTCTCTACAGGTCAGACCTACGACCGCGATTCGATTTCCCAGTGGTTCAATGCTGGCAATCGAACCTGTCCCAACTCTGGCCAGTTCCTGAGTAACGCCGCCCTCGTTCCCAACCGCGTTCTCCGCAGCTTGATCACTCGATGGTCCGCGGCAAATTGTCTTTTTAATGAAGGTGGAGGTATCCCCGGCAGTGGAGGCAGCATTGCCAAAAAGGCGGTTGTTGAAGTCAACCGCGCCACCGCCCGGATTCTGATATGGCATTTATGGCAAGGCGACAACGAATCTATGGAGAATGCAGCACGTGAGCTTCGGATTATGGCGAAGATTAGGAAGGAGAACAGAAAACTGATAGCAGAGGAGGGGGGCATCCCTCTCCTATGCCGTCTTCTCCACTCGAAGAACGGGAAGGCACAAGAGAATGCGGTCACGGCGCTTCTGAATCTATCCATCTAATATGAGAACAAAAGGAGGATCATGGAGGAAGCGAGATGTTTGAGCTCGATCGTTGAGGTGCTGAGGAGAGGGGTGACGGCGGAAGTGAGGGAGAACGCTGCGGCGGCGCTGTTCAGCCTATCGGCGGTCCTCGATTACAAGAAGAAGATAGTGGAGGAAGCCGGAGGGTTGGAGGGTCTCGCGGAATTGTTAAGGAAGGGGAGACCGAGGGAGAGGAAGGACGCAGCGGTGGCTCTGTTCAATCTGGCAACGCATCCCGAGAGCTGGAGGAGGATGGTGGATTCAGGGGCGATGAGGGCTTTGGTGGGTGCGTTGGAGGACGACGACGTGGCGGAGGAGGTGGCAGGGGCGGTGGAGATGCTGGCGAGGGAGCCTGTGGTCGCAGGGATGGTGGGTTGGGAGTATACAGCGGTGGTTGGGCTTGCCGGCATAATGAGGGCGGGAAGTTCGAGGGGGAGAGAGAACGCGGCGGCGGCGTTGCACGAAATTTGTAGGAGCGGAGGGAAGGCTATGGCAGAGAGAGTGGCGAGGGTGCCCGGAGTGATCGGGGTGGTACAGGCAGTGGCTATGGCAGGGACCCAGAGGGCAAGAAGGAAGGCGGCTGCGCTCGCGATGATGTTGCAGAGGGAGACGGGTGAGGGAGGGTTGGTGTTGAGGCGGGCAGACTGGGCGGTGGAACAGATGACGAGGAGCCGTGAACGAGTAGCTCCTTCTTCTGTGGTCATTTCTGTACCAGTGCTATGAGGACAGATCGTCCGTGTGGCCGGATATACGGCAAATTCAAATTCAAGGATTTGAAATTTGTTGATTTTTTCCATTCAATTTAACTTGTAATACATTATAAGTTATTACACATTTTGTTTAAAAGGGAATTCTATTTATCAATAAAAATCAGGACTTTTTTGTATAATAACTTTTAATAAGCAATTTTAAAAAAAAAAAAATATCAAATGATAGTCATCCTCAATGTATAAATCAATGTTAATTTTTTTGTAACTTCTTTTTGAATTTTTTTAAAGAAAATTAATTTATGTGAAAAGAAAAGAAAAGGTTTTTTTATTGTCCCCATTGGATGGTGAGTAACACTAGTAAACATGAAAAATTAAAAACATGATAGAAATGAAATTTTAATAATTAATAAAAATTGACACATTTTTTTAAGTAATGCTTATATAAAAATGTTAATTATCATTCCATGGAGAGATATAACATAGATATTTGTTTTTTATACAAGTACATAGCTAAAACTTGTGCAATTTTTATTAATTTAGCTAAAAGGATAGAGGAAAACCCACCATTAAAGAAAGAGAAAAAAAAAACCTTGAACTCTGTGTATCTCTAAAGAGGTAATTGCAATACGAATGAAACAGATAATGATAACAAGAGGATATGTTTTTTTTTGGTACACTTTTGTATTATGATTCTTCTAAATCCAAACTATAACATCTACTATAACAAAGACAACGTCACCAAACAAATCTCTATACACCTCATTGTTAGTTGTAAGAATCTTATCTAAACATAAGATTTCTTTTTTCAATCATAATCACATTATAAAAAAGAAAATAGTATAATTAATGGCAAGATAATATGAATGTTGATATAAGTAAACCCTAAGTATAAGACATTTAGCCCACACCAACATTCTTGACAAATGCTAACTCAATAAAATTAGTTTGAATGGCATGCTAAGAAGTGAGGGATCCCTCATCTTTAATGTAGAAAATACCAAAACCAAATTTGAGTTCTAAAAAATAATAGTATCTAGAAAGAATAATCACATGAAAAAAAATGAGATTAAGAAGCCAAAGAGAAATAATGTCATCCTATTTCTTAAAGACAATAAAAAAAGAAAAAAAGTTCAATTTGAACACCACATTATATTAATTTTATAATACGACACCACTTGATCTCTAGTCTTTAGAAGACGCACGAGGCAAGACTAATCATTCCTAATTAGATTTTGGAAGTGGCATCATGAGGTGAAACTGTATGACAATTCCAAAAAATAATAATTGTTATGGGCATATCAACAACTGAAGGAGTTAACTCCCATCAATTTGTAAGATTACATTGATTTCCTTTACCCCTTTATAGGGACCAAGAATCCATCCAATACAAGGACCACCTCCTTATAAGGATATAAAGCAAAGGGTGAGACCTCTATGTGATCACAAATTTTTTGATAAACTTTTGTTACCATGGCAATGTTTTAGAAATAGGTTAAGAACTAAAGATGAACAACATCGATAAAATTGAAACTCACTAATTGCACTATCCCTTTATATTTAACTTTTCTCTTCTACTCAAAAACAATGACAGAGAACTCAACAAAGATCTCTTAAAGGGATAATTAGATTGTAATGACTTAGGTGGCATTCAATCGAATTCTAGGATTTATTCACTCCTCTTGTCCCACTAGAACTATTCTTCTTTTTTCTAATAAAAAGGGTTCATAGATCCACTATTTTCTTGTTTGGAGATATCATTTCCACCTTTCAAATTGGTAAGTCAAAAATATTATTTTACTAATGTTATATAGGACCAACAAGTAAAATAGCAAAACTCCTATACACAACACCTTGAGCCACCTTTGATGTCGAATTTGAGGCAAGTTTAGTAGTACATAACACATACCTTGAAGGAGTGATCATGGGAAGATAAGATCCTATAACCTCCATAGTGGAGATTGGGAGCTCTAACAATAAAAAAAAATAATAACAATCCCTTGTGAAGATTTACTAATGAGATATTTATCAACAAAACACCCAACCATACCACACTTGAGGCAAAAGATCAAGAAGCCCTTAGCCCTTATGCTCAAACTTCTAAAAGAAATAAACATCCTTTCATTGATCAATGACTTGATCAGATCAACATTCACACAAACTCAATGTCCAAGAACAATCAAATGTCTTCCATACTAGATAAGGTCACCATCCTCTTTTTCAGAACAGTATCATGATATAGCCTTTTCCCAAAATCCATAACATAAAATGAATCCTTCAAAAGTTATCATATCAACAACCTAACTCTTTGAAGAGGCAAGAAAAAAAATCCTATGACAAAATAAGTAACCCATTAAATCATGTTAGAAGACATGTTTTTTAGTCTATCAACATCCAGGTCATTTAGACTAACAATATCGAAACACTGGGGTGAGAGATTTATAAATTTAATTGTAAAAAAAAACAAATGATCTTGTGACCAAAGCATGAATCAAATGGCCCAATGAACCCTATGAACACAAAGACCCTAACACACTAGGCTTCCCTATAGAAGGCCTTTGCCCCAACAAAAGATGAAAGCCTACCCCAATAATATATAAGCCAAAATTGGATCTACCCAACATCAAATCATTAACACCACCATCCATACAAGTATACATCCAAGCTTCATTGCAAAAAATTAACACACAAACAATAGAATCCTACACTAAGATTCTGCACCAAGAACTGAGATCATTGAAGAATACTTACTCTATGCTTGATTTAGATCTTCTTGAAGAAAGATAGAATGTTTCCTTGCTTGGAATCTTTCCCCCCAACTCTTCCAGGTTTTTTGGCTGCTGCTTTTGATCCAGTATTGACTGGTGCATAGTTCCCTGTAACATGATCTTTGTTTGCTGTTACAACATGCCTGACATAACGATTTCGAACATCATTTACTATTTGCCCAACATTAAAGAAACAAGAAATTCTTAAAGAGAAATTAAAAAGAAGCACTACACATTCAATCAAAAGAAATCCTTCATTACAAAAAGTTAAAAGGGTAGCAATAAGATTAAATATGATATGGTAACATAGAAGTGTGGAACCCAAAACGATGCCAAACATGGTGTTGATGTAGAAATCTAGAACAAATAATATGTTTGGGAAACACAGTTTTGAGATGACATGCATCATTCAACGAAGTGTTGATGGGGATATATAGCCGAAATCATGACAACAAAAAGAAACTTCATCTTCACATGGAATGTCGAACAAAAGAATGCATCCTTGGTTGAATTTCTTGCGAAAGCAAGGGAAGATTCCAAGGAGAAACTTCAACAAAAGGGTATTCACTCACTACTCTAGTTTTTCCACCATGCCTTGACTCTACAGATTGCTATACATATTTAGATAAATCAACGATCAGATTTTAGAAGAAGGATCTTTGAAATTTTAGAATTAAGACGGAGGTCCAGATGATACTTGTTTGTCTTGAGGTCTTGAAAAGGAATTGTTTTGTCTCAAAGAAGTCTCAAGGTTAGTGAAATGAAACATGAAGCAAGCACAAGATGGTGTCAAGAGCTACGACAATAATTGAACACTAGGCGATGAAAATGCCTCGTAAGAATAGACACATGAAGATCTCAAGGAGATAGCTTAAGAGGTAACATAACTATTATCATGAATAACCTTATATATGCAAAAATATGTCACTAATTATAAGATAAACTACATATAGATTCTTTATATTTGACCTAATTCTTAAGTGTCTCTCTGTTTTCAAAAATGGATAGATGTGTTCTTGAATTCTATAATAGCTTCAAGCGAATCATTACATCTTATTACCATGGCATTTAACATAACTAATGAGAGACAAATCTGTTGGACAGGTTTACATAGAATTAAAGAGATCTCTAAGAGAAAAAGAAGTTTGCAAATTGGAAAGGATTAGAAATGTGGAAGATAACTTAAGTTCAAGATAATAGGCATGAATCCCACCCTTTGAGGTTTCCACCTCTTCTTCCCAATCTTCTAAGAATTTGCTTAATAAGATGTTAAGGATTCCATCATTCAAGGATTCCACATCCAAAAAACATTGTCATTAAGTCTAAATGGAGGTCAAGCTTTGTCAGTGGGGTACAATACTTAGCCTAAATTAATAAAACTGCATCACATGGTAAAATTGAGTACAGCAACATAACAAAATATTGTTGACATACAAAACATGAAAGCTGTATATAGCAAACCCCCAAGGATGAAATGAAGTTCAAAAAACATCTCCAGTTAACATAATCAAAACTATGTACCTTTTTTCTGCAGCAATTGTCGGGCTATCATTAGCATCACCCTTACTGAGGCCAGATTCCTCCCAAACTACCTCCATAACTAAAAAGCAAAAAAAGAAAACAATGAAAAGATCAATAAATTGAGATAGCATAATTCTCCAAACTTTAGCATATAGGGTCCTTTAATACATGGTTATCCAACAATAGGAGACAACATCAAAACAAGATTCTATACAAAACTTTTGGAGTACAACGTTAGGCACAGGAATGTAGGAGTTGTACACCTGTAGCCACTAAAAGCATAAACACCATTAGCTTTAAAATTAAAGAAACTGAGACTGAGTTGAAAATTTTCCAAAACGTTAACTTAGTAAGAAAAATTTAAAGATGTTCAAAAAAATAGCCAAAGCTAGGAATGAAAAGGGTCCCTTGTTGAGGACGTGTTGAGGGGCCATCAATCATCAACAACTTGAGCATATAAATGTTCATGTAAAGTTTAGATATAAAAATTTTACAGAATCGGAAAGCAAAGCCATAAAAACTAATAAAAGCACAACGTGTTTTTCAAGTATCAGTTTCGAAGTCAAATACTCCAAACCATCAAACAAAAGCACCAATTTTCTCAAGCACATGAGCTCATTATTTTCTAATCCGTGAACTTATTTTCTAACAAATTGTAATTTAAAAAACACCCATAAAGAAATTTAAAAGAAAAAAATTTATATCATCAATCTGCTATTGGCTATGCTTAAAAAATATCTCAAACGATCTTATCATGCACACATTGGCAGTAAATGAAAGGTCAATATAATAGAACAAACATGATTGCATGAGATAATTGAATTCATAAGGATAACAAATACTACTTGTCTGTCGTTGATTCATTCTAATTGGGCTATCAAAAAGAAGCAATTCAGTTAGGGATAAGAATGCCATAATATAGAAAATAAAATAAGCCAACAAATAGACTCAAATTGCATCCATGGAATTACGCCTTCATCCTCCTCTGACTTGAACTATGAACAATGCGAAAGGAAAACCTTGAGCTCAATATAGAATACACCCAAATGTTTCACTTCAATGACTCTTTTGTTAGTTCAACAATCAAAAATCAAAAACCTCGCTTACTTGGAATTTATGGAATAGCTACATAAGATAAAATTCAACATTTAAAAAAATAAACTCTAATTAATTAGACAACAAAATGGGAATACCTTCCCTTCCTCGCTCATCAATTCGAGTCTTGACCACTTTTTTTCTTTTGGACGACACAGAAGAACTATCTTTTTCGCTTGTTTTGTTAAGGTCGTTCCGAATGTTATTTTCTTCCTTGGGCATGGAAGCATTGCTGCTCTTCTCAGATATCTCAAAACTTTTCTCCATATCTTTCTTACTCACCAATGAATCTGTTTTTGGTTCTTTCTCCTTATTTACCTTTTTGGTATTTTGCGAAGAGTGGAGACGAGAATTTGCATTTGCAGGTTCTGGAGATGCTAGGGACACCACATTATCCTCATCGTCATCTTCATCAGAAAAGTGCATTATAAACTGCCTCTTCCTTGTGCCTGAAACATTTGAATCCCTCTTGGAGGGTATTCTAGCAAATTCGTCATCATCACTGCTGGCAACTTCAGCAGCCTCTTGTGCAAAAATTTGAGCATCAGCAGTATCCAGATGACCTTTAAGAAACAAATCACATCAAGTCTGAAAAGAACACCACAAATTTTGGCTGAAAACACAAAGGTAAAATGAAGATACTAGCAAGACAAATAGTCATATCAAGCTAAACTTACAGCCATCACATGGAATATTACTGTCGGCATCTTTCACCATGCTCGAATGTTTGTGCTTTAGAGATGCCCGTCCCCATAGCGAGGCTAGTGAACCCCCTGATTCAGAAGAGTCTTTATCCTTTAGAACCCCTTTTTTGTGATCCTGAAGAGGATTAGTTGATTCTTTAACTGGAAGAGGCTTTTTGTTTCCATCACCAACGTTTTGAGCAGTTTTCTCAATGAATCCTGCATTGGAAGACTTTAAGTCCTCCTTTGTACCCAAATTCCCTCCTTTGCTCGGCTGCTGTAAACACACATCTTTCCTAACATCCTCAATCTTAGTTAGCAAGGCAATTCCTGACTCAATTTTAGGTTGATCTATTGAAACAACAGCTGATTTGCCACCAACAACACGATTAACAAAGGGGTTGGAAATGGCCCCAAACCTAAAAAAATAGACCAACACATCAACATGTTACATCTTATCAACACAAAGCAAACACTTTTAAGAACAGAGAAACAAACATAATGTATTAGTCAAGCAGGCTAAAGAGCAGTCAAAAGCAAAACAAAAATTTCACAGAAAATGTAAACCATCAGCACACCTATTGTTCCACAAGCAATTTTCAGTGGTTGGTGGTTGGTCAAAAAGCTCTTCTGCTTGAACAAATTCAGCATTCCAAATTACAGCAAGATCTTGAGGAATACATGCTTGGATACTGTAAACATGAACCGTACAATGACTATCAAATTTCTTTTTTGCTTCTGCAAAGAAAGATTATGTTTGATCAATCAAATGGTAAGAGTGAAGAGCGATATAAGTAGCTGGCCGAAAAAGCTCTCTGCTTGAATGAATTCAGCATTTCAAATTACAGCAACATCTTGTGGAATACATGCTTGGACACTGTAAACATGAACTGTAAATTGACTATCAAATTTCTTTCTTGCTTCTCCAAAGATTCAAGAAAGATTATTTTTTATCAATCAAATGGTAAGAGAAAAAGAAAAAAAATTAGAACCAAGCTATATAAGTAGCAATAATTAGTCGCATAATACAAGAATATTCCAACTTCCTATGAGAAATATTGCTGTCTTCCAACAATATCCGCTGATAGAGTTATCCACATGACAAGGGGAAAAAACACTATATTTTAATGAGGATTTATATATTTGAAATTTTGCATTCAAAGAATGAATATTTGCTTCTAGAGCACCATAAGGTAAGCCATGAAAACTTATAGTCAAGAAATGTGTCATTCTATATAAACAACACAAACCCTCAATCCCATCAAACAGAATTGATGAATTCTCTAGTTCTATTAAAAAATGGATTCTATTATTGACTAAAAAGAGTATTTAGAGATAAGTATTATTTCTCCACTAAATGTTGACATAATTTCACATTTAACTTAGAGTAAATAATTCAAAACCATGACAATAAGTTCCAATTCAAGGAGTTAACAACAAAAATCTTTTGATGATATTATGCTCTATCCACTAATAGCTCTTCCTAGAAATCCCTAAGAACTTTCTAACGTATTTGCTACGGCATTTTAAGCATACCCTTTCTTCTATTTAAAAAAATTCCAATATCTCACATACAGTATCTCGTACATCTCAAAACCCCCACTTCAAAACACTCATTCTATTTATACGCTTGAACTTCACAAGCTAACATTCCACACCCATGCATCACTACCAATCTCACAATGATCAATGATCAGGGTCTCAATATTAAAAAATATTCTCCAAAAAGATTTCTTAAGAATGGTGTTGCTTGATGATTGGTCCCAAGGAATTCAAGATGGAAGTTTCCATAAGGAGGTCTAAGGAAAAAGTTTCTTGAGAGTAACAAAAACTTATTCGCGAGTGGCCTTGAGGACATAAAAACCTTAAGAGGATGAAGACCCAACTCTTGGAAGTTTATCGAAAGGGATGTCTTGGGCAAAAAGAAAGGTATCTAAGCAAGTTGTGGGCCTCCTAAAGTGGTTGTCATGAAAAAAGCCTCAGTCAATAAGAAAAAAGCTCAAGGAGAAACTCATAAGATTCAAGATGTTAAGAGATACTATCAGATTCTCATGAAACCTAATAAATGTTTGCATCTTGAAAATGGATCTTAAATAAGAGTTGATTCACAAGGTTCTTCATGAGAATAATAAGCTATACTAATCCACATCAAGAATTAAAATTTGGATCAAGATACTCAAAAGAGGGTACACAAGGCATTGCCACTTGTACAAACTTGTTGTAATCTCAAGGATTAGTTCCTACTTTTAAAAGAGTCTAAATTTCATAGAGTATCTTAGGCTATAAAAAGGAACAAGGGGAATGAGAGAAAGAAAAGCAATAAAAAAATCTTAAGAATAAAGTATTTTGAATGCTTAGGAGTTCTCAAAAGGTGATTACAAAGATATGAGTTCAAGGGTGATGGTTAAAGTCATGGGAAAAGAAAGGCATAGAGAATGATTAATCCTCGAGAAGATTGGGCCTTGGAATTGTGTTTTTCGAGAGAAAATGTTGAGTCTCGAGTATGATAACAATGATGCATGATGAGTACAAAAAGGGCAAGTTGGTAGTAAGGAATGATGAGCATCAATGCTTATAAAACAACACCAAAGTACAGGTTGTTGCAAATAGAATGCACCTAATTTGGATGAATTCATGCTTAGACATGTTTTCCATTTTCTAAACTATGTCTCCTCATGATTAGATTTAAGCTGAAGCTTAACAGCCTTATCAGGTCACTCTTCCAAGTAATTTTTACATGCAAAAAGGAAGGTTTTTTAAGTAAAAAAATAATCATAGAAATAGATTGGTGGCTTTGTTGTGATTTTGTTACAATATTAAATCACTGCCCTTGGTGAAATCATGCATAGGATGAACATCATCATTGGTTAAAAGCACAAACACACAATATAAGTAAGCCAAAACACACCTTTATATCAAATGGCCTCAATAACAAGTCATGCAGCAGCCTAGTTGGCAGCACAAAAAGATACTGAAGATCATTTCCATCCCTAAGGACCAAAAGATTTATTACTAAACAGAGAAAGAACAGAAAAAAAAAATTGACCTCTAATACATTGCATTCTTAAATCAGACTAGTGCATCGCTTTTCATGCAATTTAAGAAAAATTTAGACAAGATTAGAAATAAAACTTGTCAAGACTAACTAGATTGATAATGTTCTTGATCCAATAGGAATCGACCTTCAAAGAAATGATTCATTCTTTTCTATCTTGAAAGAGGAGACTAATCAATCGGCAATTAAAAAACCTGATCGCCAAATCCTAACAAAATGAGCAGGAAAAAGAAGAAAATACTTAAGAAAATAATAACTGCAGAAAACTATCCATGTTACCCTCAAGTTTCTCACTAGATGCAAGTTTAATGCAAAATATTTGAGAATTGTTACTCGACCATCCAGATAACGAATATATCACTTCCACTTCGTCCCCATGTTTGTCAACATACTCCTGAAGCAATCTGAAAAAGAGATTTTCAGCAAAATATAGCTTACCATCCGGTGAGTAATTATGCTGACATGTGAAAGCTCATACCTCTTGGCGTGATCTGAGGACACTGAGAAATTGCGACTAAGCCATTTATAGGAAACCTGTAAATTAAAAATTTTCCAAGAAAAATCTTTAAAAATACCTCTAAACTTAGACACCAATATTTATTGACCCCAAGAACTTTGGAAAGCTAGCTAATGAAATAAATCGCCGTTAAAAAAACCATGCCATGGAAATAATCTAAGAGAATCAATATAGGTAATGGACACTAACTCATTTATGTTGGCTATGATAATGCAGATTTAGAAATTGATCCTGTAATAAGAAATAAGCCTCATTGATAATCTCGTAAAGGAAATCACTCCAACAACATCATCTTAGTTATTATATCAAAAACATTTAGATTCTGTGACTAATAAATAATTCTACAGCTATGATTGAATGCATACTATTATAAATATGTAAAAACTGATATTATTATAAAATATAAATATATGATTGTTTATAAACATCTAATTTAGGGAGTTTTTCCTGCAGATAAAATGTCAAATTAAAAAAAACATAATTATAATGACAAGTTCTAGAGCTATTCGTCCAATGCTATCAAAAACAACATGCCATTTGCCATCAACAAGTCAATCAGAAAATATTGTATTTAAGGGTCGGCATTCTCTGACAATTAAAAAAGACTAAAGTGGAAATGCAAGCTTTAACCTATCTTTTTAAAATATAAATAATAGCTAATGCACATACAAATTAAGTTGACCTCATAAACTAAAAAGAAGCAATGCTCTTTTAGCAAAACTTTCTTTCATAAACTATGTTTTTTTCTCAGGAAACCTTCATGACCTAGTAAAAATACATTATTACTCTCAAAAATAAATCGATCAAACTACAATACTAATCATTCTAAAACTCTATGCTCCTATCCTCGTCATGGATATTATTGCTATTGATATTTTGAGTCAAGATATGATGCTTAAGATAGCATCAATGACATTGAAATGCTGCTTAAAAAGTATGAATCTACTTCTGAATTAATATTACTGTGCATACAGCATAGTGGTTTCATTGTCAACTTCACATATTTATCTTTGAGTTCAATCTACCAAAGCTGAAAGAAGTTATCGTAAAACAAACCCCATTTTAAACATGCATATAACTTTTCCATTTATTGAGAACATTGCACTTTAAATAGTAAAATAGTAAAATCAAAGGCATCTACATGCATATAGCATGTTTTTGTCACAATCTAATGCCAAAGTATTATCTATTTTGCCTCAAATGATCTCTCAGTTTTATCTTAAGAAAATATCTCATCTTAAAATCATTGTCTAATTTATAGACCTAAAATATTCCATCACTTGCACATATGAACTATTCAACCCTATATCCCTCCAATTAGAAGTCTATTCAAAGTAATTTTTGTCTACTTAATCTTTTGAGCAATTGCACAATAACCACTATAAGCCCTCATCAATCCCAAATATCACAAACCTACCAAAATTTACACGACTTATCCTTGAACCATCATTAGAGATAATGTATGATCTAACACCTTTATTTCAATATCTAACCCAAGTGTTACGTATTATTTATTATAGCATAAAAGGTCTTGTGTCTTTATACTCAAAAAACATTTCAACATCTTAAAATTATAATTTAATATATATATGTATATATTTTTTTTTTCTTGCATATACATGCAAGCAAATACATATTCCATTGAGACTGTGGATGTAAATAATAAATGGCCTTCAAAAAGACAATAAAACCAAAAAAGAGATGAAATATAATTCTGAGAAGAACAAGAGAGAAGATTTAAAATAGAAAACTTTTTGAATAAGAAAATACTAGATTGGTAGCGTGTCTCCAAAGCCTCATTAAGTTCTTTCCCAAGTACAACAAGTGTAATAACCCCTATATGTTTGATCTATACTCCAATAACATGCCCATATAAATCAAAGATGTGTCCTTTTACAGTAAAATATAATACCAATAGCCAATTCACCACGTCATGATTGCATATCTACTCAAGTAGGCATACAACACAATTACCCGATATGAGCATCTCTAAAGCTTCATTAAGTTGTTTCTTAAGCACATGCGGTGACTACAAATCTTCTATATTTGATCACTACTCCAACAATCAATATATACATCAATAATGTCACCTTTTATAGTAAAATCCAATACTAATGGTCAAGTCAGCATATTATAATTACAAATTCGCTGAAATAGGTGTACTACATGGTTGCCTAATTTGTCAACTATTTGGCTCCTCATGACACTATTTCATCACTAGCAATAGACAAATCATGTTCATCAAAAAATTTGTTGTCATAGTTTTGGAATAATTCGCATGCTTACAACTAAGGCAAATGCATTAATGATTCAAATAAAGGTTTCAAGTTTCCTAAACATACATTCTCATCCTCTTATGCATGGAAGTTGATAACGCTTGTGGGATATAATACATCCTCCAATCCAATATAAATGACTAGTATATACGTATCAACCTTTTGTTTCATATCTTTTCTTACAAGGCTAAATATGTGCATGCACCTCTCTAAAATTGACATTGTCTTCACCAAATCACAACACATGGACAATTGAGATGACACAAGTCATTGTTGGGTCAACACTAACCTACTTGTTGAAAGGTGCATCATCAATGTAGGTGCAATGACACAGTAAAGCTAAAAATAAGATTTATTAAGTGAGACTCTATCATTACCTTATGCCCATCTTTTCCAAACCAAGTTTTTCCAAAACCTTTGACTTTGCTGTTCCTTCTTCATTCTTCCTAGCTTTCCTATGGTAGATGTGGCATATTCATGGGATCCCTATATAGGAGCACATTGAACAGGCCTTCGTATATCACAAGCAAAGAAGATTAGGATTGAAGAGGCCTTTCATCTTTTTCAACCCTTCCTATGAAAATGTAGCAAATTTTGATGTCCAAGAAGGCACAATCAATGATGGTTGTCCAATATCAATTCAAAGGAAGATCTCAAACCTTTAACAAATGACTCTTCAATTTGTCTTTTTTTCATGAATCCAATAAGCAACAAGAATTTGTACTTTGCTTTGAAGTCACTAACTGGAGGGACAATGGACAACTCTATAAAGGAAGAGGACGAGCTGAGATCCAAAACTCTCTCTTGTACCATCAAAACTAAAGATGATTTGGACAAAGTCAATATTTTCTTAGCTGGTTTAAAACATCTTGATGGAATAAACATTTTTTTACAAAGGAATTGATTTAAAACTCAACTTGGAAAGTAGCCCTTAAAGGCAAGCATGGTCATGACAAGGCAAAAGAGTGGAGACTTAGCACATTTATTGATTCAAAATACATTGGATGCAACATATGACAAATATATTCCAATTAAATTATCAAGGATTGATGCCATGGGGAAGAGGAAATCATTCAAGAGAATTTGAGTTGAATTTAAAGGGTGAAGTGAAGGTCAAGCTTGAAGGAAAAGCACAATGGGAGAGGATGGATAAATCACTCTCTGATATGAAAAGATGGTCTATGGCCTTATCAAAAAGTAGTTGAAGATTAAACATGCAAAATTAAACTTCAAGATTGTAGAATAGAAGGAGAGATATCAGGAATCTAAGCAACACCTTCTAGAGGTGTATGAGAACCTAGCATGGGCATCAAAATCCGAAATTGCTTTATAGAGGCAAAACATGGAACTGTAGTAAACAAAGCATTCATATAAGATCAAGTCAGCGTTATCAATCATTAAATTGATGCATTTATAGCATTTGACGAATAACATTGGTAATATATTGTCCTTAATACAACGGATACAAAAATTGAGCAAATGAAAGATTCAAGGCAACAAAACATGAAGGCATTAAGCATTTATGAGGAGGAACATATAAAGTAGAAATTGGTTAAAGATTCTTAAGGTCTACCTTCACTTTAGTAGAGAGCATTGGGAGACTCATCCAGTACGATGAACAACTTCACATGGGGCAATTCCAACTAAGAGAGGAAGCCTTAAGAACCAATCAGCCCATTCACCAACAATGAGAGATTGTGCCTCACCAACATCCTTAACACATGTAAAGACATCATCAACTCCTCATAAACTTGGTTCATTACATATTCAAATTAACAAAATATACGAGTACATGATCTGTTTTGTTGTTTTGCACATAATTTATCTCCTTTTACGAATTGCCCAGTTGATATAAACAAAACTTCACCCCCATGGGAAAAGAGCATAGCATGTTATGGAGAAGTCAATTTGATTAAAACAAAAGATGGGTGAAATAATTAATATTGGTCACACTGCATTTATTATTATAGCCAAGTGTGAACCTTTTTCCCATGATCATCCTCCTTGTCTATTATCTCTTCTCGATTTGAAGCAATGGGCTGATACCTCACAATGAAGTGTCATGAGATTTTTTATTAATAAGAAGAATAAAAACAAGTATTTATCTTCTTTCTTTCTATCTCCTACAATTTCAAGATGTGAAAAGTTTAGTCATTCTTCATCTTCCACTTATCTTCAATCTTTAGTCATGGAGAGGAAGAGGAGATCATCACTAGCATATCTAACAAGTGAATTTGCAGTTTGTACTAGGTATGAGCAATCTTCCTTAACCAAGGCCACACTTAAAAGATTATCTTCTCTTTTTTGGCAATTTCACCCTAAGCTTCTTTGTTTCAAGCAAGTGATCGTTCTAATCTCCGTTGGAGAATTTGTTGTGTATTTTTGCATCTTTCATGATTGTTAGGCTTTGTCTTCCACTCCCAAGATCCTTTGAGGAAATCCAAGGATCATTTGGTATGGCTCAACACAACATTCCCCAAAATCAATAGCCATGATCCAACTATTCTATGAGTCGTGAAAGAAACAAAGAGATAAGAAGAGCAAGCTCATCCATATGTTTATTTAGATTTAAAGGGGTGGCTAAGTACCCTAGAATGATGAATGTGAAAGAGGTTAAGAACAAATTTGCTTTTTTAATAAGCTTATATTTTATGAGAATTAGAGAAGCTCTTCAGTTAAAGGGTCATGACATATGAATTTGGTGTATATATCCAAGAAGATAAGGATCAAAGGGGAGCCAACTTAGCACATAACTTTTGAAGCATACCAATTCCTCTTTCTATTTTAAGACAAATTTTCTCAAGTGGTTGTTACTCCAAGTTGGAGAAAATTTTCACCTCAATCAATCTACAACTGATAAGCATCCAACAATGTCCTTAGTTATGTAAAAACCTTCCCAACTTGGTGATAGCTTTCCTATGCATGTCATACATCTTGTTAGTTTTATACTTCCCATCAACAAGTCTCATTTTGCAAATGGCTTCAAACGTATATGCTTGTTATGACATCTCATGCTCCACCTTCTAAACCCTGCCCATCGCATCTCTAAAATATTCACAAGAACATATGCCTTGTCTGTTGTTTTTCAATGGCCCATTCCTCTAAATGACCTTTAGGATAATTCATTGTCATTTTCACTTATGCTAGTGGAAGAAATAACTCTACTAGCATAACAATTGTTGCTCTTTACATAAGTTTGAATAGCCTTTTATCCAAGACCATACAAAGAGTTGTACAATATGCCCATAACACAATTGACATCTTTTCATCTTTCCTTTAGCTTCCCTAAGACATACCTTCATGATATTTAATGATTCATTTATTTGACACCTCTACTTGTCCATTTGTTTGAGGATGAGCAAAACAAGCAAATCACATGGAGATACCTTGCTCGTGACAAAAGCATTGCATAGACATATAGTCAAACTAATAAACATTGACCATTACCATAATCAAGGGAACTACACATTTATAGTGAATAATTAGCTATAAGAATTGCTTCATCTATGTTATTTTCATTATGGCTATTGGTTTGGCTTTTATCCATTTAGTATCCAACATGACAATCTGGTCAGATGACTCATTTGCTCGATTTTCATAGCACAATAAATCCCTTCAAAAACACATCGCCAAACAACCCTCTATGATAAAGTGGAACCAAAAGCATCATCTACATACACTTCCAAATCATGGCCTAATTACAATCTAAATGTTGCATTAGAATAAGTCTCACTCTTAGCTGACCCATCCAAGAAAAATGTGCTAAAAGATTGGCAATGCGCACCTTTGGGCATATTAACATTGAAA
The DNA here is from genome assembly GCA_023846275.1 of Vanilla planifolia. Taxonomy (NCBI): domain Eukaryota; kingdom Viridiplantae; phylum Streptophyta; class Magnoliopsida; order Asparagales; family Orchidaceae; genus Vanilla; species Vanilla planifolia. The sequence continues at coordinate 5,599,915 of CM043877.1, forward strand.
AACTGTGCATGAACCATTTTAACATATCTATCTTAGATAGGCAAGCAAAGAATAAAACATGTGATTTTGTCATCAAAACCATTCAAATAAGTGAAAAACACATCGACGATGTACTTCTAAAGCTTCACTAAGTTATTATCAAGCACAAGTTAAAAGTAACGTATATTTAATCTCTATGTTAACACATCCTCCTACACATCAAAGATGTGGCCAAGTATATTAAAACTTATTATTATTGGTTGACTCATCAAGACAAAATAGTAGACTTGCTCAAGTCAGTGGACAGCATGGTTGCCTGACACATGTTGAGAGGGATCTTTTCGTCTATTGGAATAGACAAATCATAATCACCAAAACTTTAGACATCCCAGCTTCTCAATGGAGTAAAATCAAGAGTCAAGTTCCTTGAGTATACATTCTCTTCGTCTCATGCATGAAGAGGATAAGGCTCATGGTATGCAAAGCATCCTCCAATTCCATTCGGTGACTTGTACATCTATATTGACCTTCCGTTTCTTTTCATTTCACACAGGACTAAGCGTCCGTATGCCTCTTTGCAATTAATATTGCATTTATCAAACTATGAAACGGGGATAGCTCAAATACAGTGTCATTTTAAGTCAAAATAGACTACTTATCATTATGATCCTCAACCCAAAAACCTGTACCGAGCCATTTTTTGCCCATCGTATCATTTGATAACCACTCCTCCCTCATCCACGTCAGTTCTAGGAATCACACTTCTAACACTGGTCAACGATTACATCGCCAACAACTGCACAACCCGTAAACATCGTACAACAAAAAATTAAAAAAAAAAGCGCAATTGGGTTAAGTAATGTGTGAGTTGTGGGCGGAATGACGTAAAAGATTTAATAGAACAGAAAAGGGCAAACTAGTGCTTTTGGGATGAAACAAGTTTGCAAGCCCATATTTGGGGCAAAGACGAATAGCTCCAGTAAAAGAAGAGTTTGTTAGCAAAATCTACTCGGGAGTCGTTAATTAATTCCTTACAACTTGAAGTTTATCGACGACGAGAAGTTGGATCTGCCCTAAGATATCTTGGGCATCGACCACTGCCATGCCTTCTTCGCGGAACACCTGGAGAGCCGCCCAAATAGCTTACCGCGAGAAATGCTGCCCAGCAGATTCGAGGAACTTTTCGGACCCGAAGGTCTTTTCGGACCCGAAGGTTTTCGCTTCCCGCGTCTTCCTTCTCTCTCTCTCTCTCGTGCTAACTCATGACAAGCTTAAGCGGCGGACCAGACCACGGCCCGGGTTAGCTTTTTAACACTACCTACCAGGGGTTGGAGTTTTGATTTGGAAAGCTTAAATAGTTTTTGGCTTAATTTTGATTTTGGTTTAAATTGTTACATATTACAAAAGTGAATTTATAAATCAATTTCTTATGTTTATATTGAATAAACTATTATCTCTAACAAAAATAAAAATATAAACATAAAATAAATAATCTCAATAATTTTTTCATTTCTATAAATGTTATCATAGAAGTAATATGGATCAAAGTTAAGAGCATGGTGCAACACTTTATGTCAATTAAGTCATCCTTTTTATAGAAAAAATTAACCCGATAAAATTAGGAATATAAACCTTCATAGTCTCATATGCAACATCTTATTTTGGTGATATTTTGTTCATCATTTCAACACATGACCCCCACGTGTCTTTTATTGATTACTAATCTCATTGATATATTTGATTAAAAATATTTTTTATGTATTATCTCACTTTTTTTTAAAGACAAATAAATCAAAATGCCTTGATGATTATATATTAATCATTGTGTTAGTATTATTTTAATTGTATAGTAATTACCAAATTTTAACAATATATTTGTGACATAAAACATAAATCATATCATTTATGTTGTTATTCACCAAAGGTCATAGCCATCACATAATATATAAAACTCAGGCTACATATAGTCTTCAATCTAAAATTTTGCTCCTCATCAAAAGTGTGACCTATATGATCATATGCACACCTTGTGACGTTACTTGTTATTTATGCTCTATATTAAGGAATTCTCATCTTTTGTTACAAGTTATAAACACTTCAAATTTATTGTATTACTTGTTGAAAAAATAAATACAAATTTTAGTAACCAACCAATGATTTGATGCTTCCATGTTTTAAATAGTTTAACTATCATTGTGCCCTTATGAATTTGATTTGTAAATTTAATATGGATGACTGTTATATCTTCAACTTAGCCTTAAAACTTATTATGTGGATGGCATTTAATTAACTTGCATGATATATTATTAGGTACCAACTTTGGTAGTAGAGAATAGAGGCTAAGGTTTGCATTAAGCATTGCATTGCCCTTCAAATTTGATTCATCTACATATTTGTTTGCAAGTTTAATGATACGAGTCTTAAATGTCTTGAAGTTTATTTGTCCTCCATCCATTTGGGTGTCGTTTGTCTATAAATAACCACTTTTAAGTGCTTTGCAACTAGGATTCTATCATTAATTTGCTAATTTCATGCGTTAAAAACTTTGAGGCTCAAGCAAGTCTCATAATTGTTTTATTTATGCAATTTTATTATAACATTTTATGTTATTTATTCTTATTTATAACACTCTCTTTACATGCATTTCAATTTTACAAGACTTTTACTTTCTTAAAATTTTAGTTACTACATTTTTCTTTCTTACTTTACTTTCTTGTCCTTAATTTTTTATTTTTTTTATTTTTAATTTTGTTTTTTTATTTATTACATTTATTTTATTATTTCATTTGTTTACACTTTATTTTGATGACAAAGAAAAAGATGAAACTATCATAATTTTACTTCATAAAAGGAAGATAATTAAATCTTATTTTAAAAAAAGAATTAAATTTTTTTTAATAATCTAAAAAATGTCAAAAATAAAATTGAACTTTAAAAAAAGTATATATATGTGTTTTAATTGCATATTAAATCTCTATTTTTAGAGATCACTTTACACACATTAACATGTGGTCATTTAGGCTTTCTTGAGTTTGTTGCTCTTTAGATTTGTACAAAAATTGCTTCTGTGAAAATAGTGAGTAATTGCATAGTAATTCCAAGAACGATCAAGACTCTGCACCACATCATTGTTAACATAAAATCACTAGTAATTTTTCTTTGAGGAATCTTAGAACATTCTTGTATGCCCACATCCTCAGGTGCTTCTTACCAAATTAACACCAACAGCATGATCAAGAATATGCATATTATGATAAACAAGATTTTAAGATGTCTCATCATGAGTTACAAACCTTAATTATTGAAATGGATACTTATATCACTAATTTTGAAGGAGGAAACCATTAAACAATGGTATTAAAAGGGATGAACTTGATTTCACCTCATCTTTTGAAGCTAATACACACCCAAGAGGATGTTATCCTTAAATTAGTGCAGAACCTTATTAACATGTAAATGAACATTATGTTACACCTTTGTGTTTGATGAGTCAAGAATAAATGTGTATATTTTATTTGGGCTTGATTTTAAGTAAAATTGTTACTAATTAATTAAATCAAGTCATGTATTTTAGATGTCTAAAATAATGGTCTCTAAGGGCCTTGAGGTCATGGCATACTTCAAGGAATTTTGAGACATGCGCAAGATTTTTTATAATTAAATTTCTTTTTATTTTTCTTGAATTTGATATGTCCAAACTTTGAGATTATGAGGCACACTAGTAGTATTAACATTTAAAAATATTATAAAATTATTTAATACTGAATTTTGATTTTTGGGCCAAGCATATTTGACAAAATGTATAGACATGGGTATTTGATTTTTTAATATTATTTTGGAATTGTTTTCTACGAATTTCTTTTCATAGCCACTTAATTAACTTATAATACTATAAGAATACAAAATTATTTTTATACACTTATATTCAAATCTTTGGCTAAAAAATTCGTCAAAAATACCCTAAAACAGCCGAAGTCTCGGGAAAATGCACTGTAGCATTGGGCGGGTCGACCCGGCGCGAAAACAGCCCGTCCAGGTTTTTTTAGAAATTAAAAATTTAATTTAAAAATAAAAATTTGGTTGACCCGAAAAGGCTAGGCCAAAGCCCGCCGAGAGGAGCTCGGCTAGCGCTGGTCAACGGTCAAACCAACAGTGCCTGGCTTAAGCCAAGCCCGCCCAAAGAAGCTCGGGCTAGGATAAACTGCAGCGCGGTCAACAGTCAATGAACAGATGCTTGGCTAAGTCAACCCGAACCGGGTGGTGAAATCCCGGGCAAGGAAGGGGTGAGCCGGCCCCAAAGTGGCTCGGAAGTTACTCGGCGCAAATTCCTTATAAAGCGCTGTGCCGAATCCCATTCTGCAGTGTGGGACTAAAAATCCCACCTTATAACTTCCGCGGGATCCAATGGCGCAGATCAAGCCCGCCCAGATCCAACGGGCGAGAGAAAATTCGAACGGCTGCTTCGCGAGGCTAATCAGCGCCGTTCGTTCAGCGCGCAATCCAATGGCGCAGATCAAGCCTGCCCAGATCCAACGGGCGAGAGTAAATTCGAACGGCTGTTTCACGAGGTCAATCAACGCCGTTCGTTCAGCGCGCGGGATCTAATGGCTCAGATCAAGTCCGCCCGGATCCAACGCTCAGGATTAAGCCCGAACGGTAAAATGCGTAAACAATCTGCGCCGTTCGTTTTTGGGCCTGGATCGGACGGTGGCTGCTTTCCGTCCGTTGCCCAAACGGCTAATTAATTTTTGGAGTCGTTGGGGGTGTTTTTAGAGCTCAAATTTGAGCTCTATAAATATGTAAAATTTATGTATTTTTCAGTTTAACCTTTGCTAAATTTTCCAAAGATTTCAGATCTCAAAATTCGAGCACTCAAGCAAAAACGGTGGATCCAAGCTCGAAAAAGCAAAGCGGCAAGAAGGCTATTGGAATTAGAGGTTTTTCAATTATTTCTCAATTTCTATCCCTCTAATTTCTCGATTGTGTGTGCCTCCTCTTTTCTCCTATTTCTCGAGTTATTTGCCAATTTTTGTATTTTTCGTTTTGGGGCAAGGGCGTCCCGGCAGTAGTGCTAAAGCCCCGGGTTTGAGTTGAGCCCGGAAAAAACTCAAGTAGGTTTGGGATTAGCCGTAGTAAAAATCCCAAGTAGGTTCGAGGTGAACCGTAGGAAAAACCTCACTTGTAATCGGTGCATTTAGTGGATTTTTCCCAACACCGGTTGGGGGTGGACGTAGACTCGGTTTTGAGTCGAACCACTTGAAAATTTGTGTGTTCAGTGTTCTTCACTGTTGCCTAAAAATCTTTTAAGTTTTAATTTCTAAAGTTATAAGATTTTTAAATACACAATTCACCCCCCCTCTTGTGGGATTTCTTTAGCACAAATCACTTCACATTATGAGGATGATAACCACTACATCAAAATAATTAAGTTAGAAGCAGCATCATTTGAGTGAAAATAGGTTCTTAAAGAATAACTAGAATGAAAATAAGGATAAAATACTACTTTGATTGTTATCATTTGAGCAAGTATTATAAATACTAATTTGTGAAGACTAAATAAACTTCTTAAGCATAACTGTTTGTACACAATTTATAATAACAATATTGTGTCACCAAAGCACCACCTCTATACACTTAGAAAAAAATTATTAGACTTAAGGATAAGTATTTGCTTACATCATACATGGGATTACTAATGGATCAATGGTAAAACTTGACACAATGGTCTAAAATGGTGGATAAATAAATTTCTCTCTCTCTGAGGAGTACTTGTTCCATTATGGGGTGTTTGAACTTAGTCCTATCTTATTATCATGTTTTAGGTTTAGGATAAGAGATTATATTCAAGTTGAGTCATATTTTAAAAATATCATTTATATTATGCCACTAAATTAATTATGAACTATATTCTTAATAAAGTTTCTTTTAATAAAATTGGGTATTTCAAATATAGAAAATGAACATTTATTTAGTATGATGACCTCAAAATGCATGCTAAAATAGCAATAATTTGATCTAAAATTTAAGCATGCCATCGTGAAAAGTTGAGTTGACAAATCCATAGGTGAATTTTTTTTAGGAATTGTTAAAATCTAAAAGGAGAAAAGGGATAATATTATATGACCTTTTATTATTTATATATGTGAGATTATCATTTTTTCTCAAGTGATTTTTATTCTTAAGAAACATACAAAGAAAAAGAGAGAGAGTAGAGAGATTAAAATGAGGATATTTAAGTAAATCTAGTCAGTGTCCTTAAAGGATTCAAGGAAATTAGAGATCAAATGGAAGAACTTGAGGAAAAGAGGATTTGATCTTATTCTTGTTAGAATAACATATTAAAGGTATATTTCCAATTGAGTTTCTCTTAAGGTGTCATGTATTGCTAGCTAAGGTGTGGTGTAGTTTTGTGGATTTAATGAAGTTGTGGTTAGATGGCTCATTCACTATTTCTGGCCATGGCAATCGTACAAGATGATTGGACCAATCATCCTGTATAATATGTGTAATTAGGGATGTTGATGAGAGCTATATTAGATGAGGATCATATAGCAATGATATGTTGATCGAACAAGTATGATTAGGTTTAAGAAATGTGTTACAATAATGGTCAATTTAATCTCTTGTTAATCGATGAGTGTTAAGAATACAATAAGTTATTCAGACAAGTATGACCAAGTTTAAGAAATGTGGTACGACATCATTCAATTTGATCTCTCGTCTCATCAATGGTTGTTGAGGAACATATAATGCAATACATTGATTTGGACAAGTGTAATTACACGTAAGAAATGTATTATTGTATTGTATGTCTAATCTATTATCAAAATAATGAATAATGATTATCATATTGTATGATGCGACAATCAAATAAATACGATAGGTTCAAAATTAAACATAATAGTGATCGCCCATCTGTCTCCTTATTCAATTTGTGACTATCTTATATTCTATAAATTTGTTATGGAGGATCAAATTACACAATTTAAAGCCTAAATAATAAATTTTAGTTGTTTTTATAATGTCTTGATGATTTGTTTGGAAAATATTTTAGAAATACTTTTTTTATAGTAGAGAAATAGAAAGTGAAAAAGCAAGTGTATGAATTTATTTTAATTTAAAAATAAAATATGAACTATTATTGATAAAATATAATAAAAATTATATAAGAAATGAAAATAAGAGATAAAAGAAAGAGAAATATCATGAAAGAAACCTCTTAGAGTCATTGGGTAAGTGAACTAATCAACTATATTGTAAATAAGTTTCGTTAGATTCCTTGAACTATTTTTATAGAATGTAAGATCATTTAAGTATTTACATGGCATGACATCATTTGCATATGTTTTGATTATGTGATATCACTTTATTGTTTATTATATGTATGTGTATGTATGTGTATATATGTGTGTGTGTGTGTGTGTGTGTGTGTGTGTGTGTGTATAATGTGATAAAGTTAAAAGATATAATAAGAAAGAAAAGAAAGAAATATAAATAAAAGAAAGATAAAGAAAGAAAGCTACTTATGATTAGTGATTTAAAAGATCATAAGAAATAAATAATGATGAACATGAATATTTTTTCTATGATTCTATTTTGTAGCTACTCAATATAAGATATATATCACCATTATTATTGAATGCACTTTAAGATGGGGCCACAACATGACAAAGGCCCCATCCTCATCAACTTTAGATATTAGCAATAAGGGAAAATGCTTGAAGAAGGAGGAGAAGAAGAAGAAGAAGAAGAAGAAGGAGATGAAGAAAAAGAGAAAAAGAAAAAAGGAGAAGAAGAAAGGAAATGAGAAAAAAGAAAAGAAGAAGAAGATTTCCTATATATGATTGCTCACTTAATCAATCAAGAATTTATCGTGTAACATTCAATTAATTATAATCCATCACCTAATGTTAGCTAGATTTTCTCACTTTTTAATCTAGCATGTAAATAGTTCTTATTATAAATAGTAATCATATAAGTCATGGGTTTCTTTTGACCATAAATCTACTTTCTAAGAAACTTTATGCCCTAATTAAGTCAATCTAAGGATTTTATCCTAAGTTGTTTATCAATTATCCAAGGTTATTATCTTTTAAATATCTTAGGGTTTTCAATAAATCCTAATTTAGATACTTAACTTAGTATATTTTTCTTGTATTTAGTCTTATCCCAATTTCATTTAAGACTTTGCCTATCTAGGTTAACCTAGTGTTCATAAGGTCTTGGCTTTTACTTATAGGTTTTATATATAGAGAATTGCCATTACAATTAAAACTAGGTTCACAATAATTCACTAATGACCCTTATGTCTCCAAGACAACCCTAACTCATTATATCCAATCTAATGCCTTTCTTGAGCTACCGCATATCTCCTAAATCTCTATCTAAGGTGTTATCTTGTAGTCTAAGAGTTGAAACAAGATCATTCATGATCTTACCCAAAGAACCTGGTCAGCCCAAGGGTTTAACCAACATCTTTACCTTATTTCTTTCTTTGGCAAACCTAAAACATCCATAAATCTTATTCTAAGTTCTTTTGCATTTGTTTAAGTTCTTGGTTGAATGTTTAGTTATCCAAGTTTATTTCAAAATTTGTATAGAGTTCACTAATGATGTTTCTTTAGCTTATCACTAAGATCTTATGTTATAGGTTTCTTTTTCATGGACTACTCATAAACCTTTAAGTTTAATTCTAAGGCTAAGTTTATCTCATATAATCATATTTAAGAATCTTAATTTTTTAATTTAATTTTACTAAAATTATGAAATATCTATAATATATTTACCTTAAGGTCTAACTCGAACTTAGTACTTCTAGCCATAACCAAACCTTATGCTTGCCAACCATATCCTTACTCAAATATAACCTTCTTCTAAGACTTTAAATTAAGCCTTCCAAGGCTTCCCAAGTAGAAACTAGTGACCACACATACCTTAAAAATCATTAAGGTTCTCATAAGGGTTGAACTTATTCCTTTCATGACTTAGCCAAGCTGTTTCCATGCTACCTAAGCAAACCTAAGCTAAAAAAAGAATGCTTTATCATAATATTAACTAAGGTTTTTTGCTTTAATTCCATGTGCCTTTAAATGTTTTATGGCTTAGCTAAAGTTTAAATTATATCACATGGCTTTCATACATTTTTTATTCATAATTTTGATAATAAAACATGCATTCTTATTTTGTCATGTTATTATGAGTAATGTCAAATAAAATCTTATGGCCTCACATTAAGTATACATTTCAACACAAATAAATTTATGTAAAAGGAATTAACTCTTGATTCTACCCATTTTTTGGTTCATTGTGTCATGAAAAACTCTTTGTTAATTATCAAATAAATAAGAGGTTAACATTACAATCAATTTATATTATCATACATCAATTTTACTTAAAATGAATACAAACTTACAAGGGATCTTAAATTATGATAAGAAAATAAGACTATATTGTATAGGTTATGAAAATCAAATTCAACAAAATTATACATCCCTAGGGTTTGACAAATTTTTTAACATTAACCATGATAACCTTACTTAATACTTACATGATTAGTCAACCACAAGGCATCAAAATTAACATATTTTTCAACTTGTTCATATGATAATGTCTCAATTAAGGGATGTTTTATATCAACAAATTATTATTCTATATTTATTTTCACATATATTTATAATCAAAGCCGAACATGTAACATAAAGTTATAGATTCTAATATGTGTTCATGGGTCAAATGTTAAAACACATTTTTGGCATGTTTTTTTAAAACATTACATAAAAAATAATATTAATTGACCCCTTTTTATTGTCAAATAAAACCCCACCCTTGGTTTAAGGTAGAAGGAATTTCCTTATTGCTAAGCAATATTCATGAAAATGAATAACTAATTATCAATTTTTTTATGACTTTACATGTGTTTAGTAAAATAATTAATTTTGATCTTTTTTATATCTTAACTATATTTATTGTATAAACTCAAGAGTCATCCTATCTGAAAAAATTATTTGGAGTACTTTTTCTTAGTTATTTCCCTGCTTCAAAGTTTAAACCATTCTCCTTCTTCCTTATGACTTATCCTTTTTCTCCATTATATCCCCTTAGTTGACATCTCAAAATTTCTCTTTTATGACTAAGTTTTCTTAAATCCTTGAAATTATATCTTAAAGGCTTATATAGTCTCAACCAAACCTCTTTAAATAAAGGTTTTATTGTAAGATAAATAACTTTTAGTTTGGTGTAGCAACAATTCATGCTTTTCAATCAAACCTCTTTAAATTAATCCCTTTATGGCTAGCCAAATCAAACTCTTAAAATTTAAGAATCTTAGAAATTATTGCTAATAAATATATTTAATATTTGTTATTCTTTCTCTCATATTTATTCTTTTATTAAAAAATTTCTAAATACATCATATATATAGTCCTTTTTTTAATCCTTTTAACTTCAACTACCAACTCCTAATTTTTAAAAATCTTATCAATACCTTATCGTGTACTCATAATTAGATAATAATAAAGATATGAGATAAAATTATATACTTATTTTAAAACATTAAGTCTAATCAAAGCACATGTGATGCAAGTTAAATCTTGCCATTCAACCATATTTTTAATTAAAAAAATATTTTGATTAACTAATTTTTTAATAATATAACAAAGAGTGCTATTATAATAGTTTAAACAAATAACTTGTACATATACTATAAGATTGATTGTTAGAGCTATGTTCAATAGTATGAAATAACCATTTATATAATTTGAAGGTGAGCTTGTGCAAGAATAATTAGCACCAACAATGTACTACTCACACCAATCATTCACCTTTCAATTCTTACTTAAATAGGCAATGATAAATGATGTAATCTATTATGAATGTAATGTCTTAAGGCATAGAATATGTCTGTAAACAATCTAAATGAATGAATGCTTTAAGTTAAAATCTTAATGAGTGAAATAGATGGTTTTTTTTAAAAAAAATATTTTAGTACTCTCACTTGTACCTTACCAAAACCTAAGTGTCTTAAGCAAATTATTTTAGGTTTTATAACTCAATTTCCAAAATAATAAAATGACTTAATAACCGTCTTGTCCAAATGTTTCTTAAGCTTATGTTTTCATGGTTCTAATTATAGTTAATACTCAAACACATCTATTAAGCTTATTAAGTCAATTGATCAAACTCTTCACACAATTAACTTGTGTCCTTAAGATGCATGATAAAAAAATACATAAAAATGTATTAATAATAAAAACATAATGATTTTATTTTCATCAAATAAGTAATGTAATAATCAAGAGTACAATACCCATCTCGTGCAACATGATGGTTGTCAATGCAACTTCATAACGTGTAATTATTTGTAAAGTATGCAAAACGTGCTCAACCATACACCTCTACATGCATGTACTCATCCTTGTAGGTCTCCATACAACTGTTACATTGTTTCTATGTTTTTCAATCAACATTTGAGTGTGCATTACAATTGCACTAAGTTTAAGCCCGGTTCTCTCCTATTTCTTAGGTATCTCTTTTGTTAATTTGGTATTAAAACTAGACTAAGTGTACATTCTTTTTTCATCACATATTATAGTAAAACCTACTATCGATTCTATATAACCTTTTCATCATATTTGATATCAAAGTTTGAAATATGCTATTTAATTTATTCTCTATCAAAGAGGTTCTATTTTTCGTGCATATCTATTCCATAATCCCTTAAGAATTCATAGTTAAAAAGGCATTTTTTACCTAAGCTCATCGGGGATTCATATACAAAAGAGATGAAAAGGATGAGGACAAAAAATAATGAAGCCACATCACTCTGTATTATTCTTTGATTAGATTGTGTTCTCTTATGAATTGCACAATTTGGTCTTGGGAATACAAAGATTGTTCAAAATACTCATTCAAATAGGCAACTAGAGCAAAGTTATGGTCACATCAAATAATGTTGAACCACTTGAGGGCAATCTAAGTTTCATATGCGGCAATTACAATAAGATTCTAGTACTTAAAATGCCTCCAAGCCCTTGCAGGAGTCATGGTTGATACGAAACATATAACAATTATCAAAAACAGATGTTTTAAGTCCATATAATATTATTTTTGGTTCAATATATTACAATCCAAAAACATAATTGTTAATATAACATATAAAATATAGAAAATCCAAATACAAAAATAATAAAATTTTATATAGCCAAATGTCATATATAATGTTTAGAATTGCTTAAAAATGCCTCAATCATTATATCATCCTCATCACATCGATAGTTGCACTTTATAATCATATTCAAATCTTATAATACCATTGCCTTCCTAGCCAATATTATTATGAAAGAACCAATATATAAAAAATAATCCTAAATCTTAAAAACCCTTTTCATTCTCATTCCTTGCATTATCATTTTGAAAAGACATGGAATGACATGTCTTTTATTTCTTCTCAATTTTTTATATTATTTTGGTTTTAAAATTTTTTATTTTCTACTTTAATTTTTATTAAAACTGTTATCACAAATCTTCTAAATAAAATATTACAAGCAGCATACATCATAATATGAAACAAAAATGGTTATAAATAAATTTAAGAATACAAAAAATAATTATATATCAAGCAAAAAAACCCAATCGTCCAAAAGGCTGTCGATTGACAAAAATTAAGTTCAGAAAAAACGGATTACTGTCGTGAGACACTCTGGACACGTGGCATCATCTCACGATCGGATGCTCGGCTTTGTCAATAAAGGCAATCGCGTTTTGATTACGTCACTAGAAGTCACAATCTAAGGTCACTAATTCGGTTAACAGAAGGCTTCTTTGTAGTGGAAACAATAAGAGACACGAGGAAGAGTTCCGAAACGCAGGCCGACCTCGTTTCTCCCGTCGCCGGCCGCGGAGTGCCGTAAAAAGCTTTCTAAGAAGGGTCTGTATCATCTCTGATTATCTCTCCCGTCTTTTTTGATGGAAGCTATCTCACCTCTTTTTTCAATTTCCTGATCATTGGGAGATTGGAGGCGGGAGATCTGAGGTCCATTTCCTCTCCGGTCTGCTTCTTGATCTTGTTTCATCTGATCCTCTTTCTTCAATTTAAGGAAGTCCCATCACTACCTGCACGTGTCGATCTTCTAGATCCGAGGTTATAGAGGCTGCAATTCCTGATTTCTTCCTCTTTTTTCCTACTTTCCCTTGTTTCTCATGCTTTGATTGCGGTCTTTTTGTCCTGGGAATCGGTAGGGTAGTGGCTTGTGCATGTTTGAATTCACACGGTAGTCGTTCGTTGATCGCTGCTAAATCTATGTTGGCTTGTGAATTTGTTGCTCCTCCTATCGTTGTTTGCCTTACGAAGTTCACTGCTATCTTTTGCTTATTTATCCTGTATTTTTACAGTCCTAGGCAGTTTTTTATTGCTGGTATATTTCTTGCTTGCAATATTGCACAGAAGCATTAAGGTGAGTTTATCACAATTAGATTTATGATGCACTGTGGATTCTTCTTTGTATTTAGATGCAAATTCGTGTATCCAAAACTATTTGTTGAGTTGTTTGTGAACTGTTTAATATGTTTGATAAAACTGATTTTAAGAAGAAATGAAATCAATTACAAACCGAAAATGAATGATTTAGATACACATAAAGTTAATATTACACTGTACACACACACACACACACACACACTATTTTAATAAAATAGTTGTGAGCCAAACATGATGAGCTAGCTTCATGCATGTTAGGTTGTTAAGAAAGTGAGCTTACAATTTCTGTTTGAGATCGGCTCCTTTACATTGACGGGAGCCAAGAAAAAAGTTCAGGGGCATGGCTTAGTACTTACTAACAAGTTCATGATGCATTGTCCATTTCATTGCTTCATACTAGCATTGATAGCTAAGTTTTTCGTGATTGGCAACAATCGTTGGCTTGTTTGATGCCCTTGGTTGAAAAATTTGTGGTGTGCATTTTCTACCCAATGCATCAAAAGGAGCCACAAAAGTTTGAGCCTTCACCATTATTTTTGAATACCTTTTCAATGTCTTGTCTTTGTTTCATTTTTGATCTCTCTCTTATGCACATTTGCTCTTAACTACCTTTCATCCTAGTCACCTCTTGTCATTTCTCTTGAGTACGACTACTTCCATTATAGTGGTTGACATGTCTAATTTGGCAAGGATAAGTTGTGAATCATCATATTAGTGTTATAGTATTTTATGCTTAGTTATGTTGTTGATTTCTTGTGGATTTTTAGAAATTTCAATATAATTTTTGCGAATTTTCTGTGATTAGAAGATAAATTTATATTATTTTTGCTAAGCAACATTAATGATGGTGTTGACAAGCAAATTTACATCTATTAAGGGAGCCTATAAGCTTCATTTGGTAGTATTTTTTCTGTGGCATAAATTTAAGCTAATTTTTCTCAGAAATAGATAAAAATTTTGATCTTAGACAGCAATTCTATGGTAATTAAGTCGTGGTTGTGGTGTATGATGCACAAATAGTTTATGGCTCTCACTGGTCATTTCTGACACAATCCATAACTGCATCCTGAAGCAGTATGGAAGAATGACATTACCAAGGAAGATTTATAGTTTCATTACATTGTTAAAAGCTCTTATTTGTTTGGGTTGTTTTTGGCTTGCCTGATTTTTAGCTCCTCTTTAGTAGCTATTTTTTGTGATGAAAAGTTTTTTACAGTTTAAGTTGAAAACATGTACAATTCATAATTTTTGTCACATAACCACCTTGTATGAATCTTTTTTTTTTTTTTATAGGAAAGTCCAGAGTTCTTCTAGGGTTTTAATTTTGATCTTAGACAGCAATTCTATGGTAATTAAGTCGTGTTTGTGGTGTATGATGCACAAATAGTTTATGGCTCTCACTGGTCATTTCTGACACAATCCATAACTGCATGCTGAAGCAGTATGGAAGAATGACATTACCAAGGAAGATTTATAGTTTCATTACATTGTTAAAAGCTCTTATTTGTTTGGGTTGTTTTTGGCTTGCCTGATTTTTAGCTCCTCTTTAGTAGCTATTTTTTGTGATGAAAAGTTTTTTTCTGTTTAAGTTGAAAACATGCACAATTCATAATTTTTGTCACATAACCACCTTGTATGAATCTTTTTTTTTTTTTTTTATAGGGAAGTCCAGAGTTCTTCTTGGGTTTTAATTTTCTCAATGTTGTGGCAAGGATTATATAAGAAAGAATGCAAAAAGGAAAATTCCATTATTATATTTTTTAGTTTCATTAGATAAAATAAGGTGATAGACAGAATGTCGAAACATCCAAGCATGATTTCTATGAATAAGAATTCCACTACTCATTAGCATATTCTCTTTAAATAGGAAGAGTGGTAATGCTGAACCCAATACTGCTGTTTTTTAATAAATTCAGTAATTAAACTAATGCATACCTGAAGGTGAATAATTGATATAAAAAATTTGATGGTTATAGAACAACAAAAATTGTTGTTTAGCATTCATGTGTTCTAGAGTAAAGCCCTTTTTAGGTGGCTTATAATCTTGTATGTGCATGCTATCATTAGCATATGATGAACAATCTATCCATAACTGTGTATATATTGTGAATAGTTTGCTTGTTTATTGTTTGATTATGCTTGGTGGTAGTTGCTATTATTTGAAAATCCAGTGAGAAAGGAGAAAAATAAAAGCTTGTTACCATAAGAATTTTTGAAATGAAAAAGGAATTTGTTGTTTGGTTTGGTGTTGAAAAAATTAATAAAAAGCTGTGATATTTTCTTTTAAGAAAATATTAAATTAAATTCTTCATTTAAACATATTTGTATTAAATTTTAGAATAATAGATCAAGTATCAAAGTAGAAAGCGATGGTTCAATTGTTGGGAGCTTTATCAGCTAGTTTGGAAATTCCACCAAGAAGCAACTTTCACCTTGAAAGATATTGGAGAATGTTTGTCAATGTTTATACTCGTTCAATAATTTTTTTTATTTAATAACGTGACCATGGCTTGTGTTTCATGTTTTGAGAAGAATTGAATTGAATGAGTCTTAACTTTGTTTTTCCTTCATTTTAACAGCAGAAAGAAATGGTTATGGAAGTTGTAGCAGAAGGAATTACTAGTGGACAAATACTAAATGGAATTGATGGGGATGGCAAGGTGGAAAACAAGAAAATATTGAACAATGCTGATGGATCAGAAAAGTCTGGACTTGACCTTTCTATTCAGTTGAATAACGAGATCGAAGAAGCAGATCAAGTGGCAGATTCTACTGTCCCTAAAGATGCTGTTGATGAGTGGCCTGCACCTAAACAGATGCATTCCTTCTATTTTGTCAAGTATAGATCCTTTGAAGACCCAAAGTTGAAGGCCAAGATAGAACAAGCTGACAAGGAAGTTCAAAGGAAATCCCAAGCACGAACCCAGACTATGGAGGCTCTGAGGGAAAAAAAGGTTTGTTATGACTCAGGTTACTGGATTCTCTAAATTGTTGTTATAGAAGTAATATGCAAATCATATGATTGTTTGACTTTATGCATAATATTAAAAACGTCTTGCTACTCAATGTCAAGCTGTATCTTTTCTCCAGTTCATGGGGATATGTGCGATGGTTCCTGTAAATCATGCTCTTAAACTTCTTGCAGTCTGAAAAAGCAGAGCTGATCTCACAATTAAAACCATTACAAGAAGAAGAAAAGCAGTTTAGGGCAGTTTTGTCTTCTAAAAGAAAGGAAATGGAACCTCTTCAAGCTGCTTTGGGCAAGCTTCGTGGTACAAAGAATTCTTCTATGGAGAAGGGGGCAAATTTATGTTATTCAGAGGAAGAACTTAACGAGACAGTAAGGAAATGGCTTAATGAGCTGTTGATTTTTACCCTCAAGGGGGCTTGCAGTTAATAGCACTTTTAAATATTAAACAGATCCAGAGCTTGGAATATCGTATTCAACATGAAAGTAACACCTTGGCAGTTGAAAAGCAGTTGCTTAAGGAGATCAAACAACTTGAGGCATCTAGAGAAAAAGTTATTGCTAGCGATGCCTTGAGGGCTAAGATTCAGGAGTCTTTTGGTGAGAAAGATGCTATTCAAGATCAAGTTAAGGTGAGGTTGGTTTTGATGCACTTGTTTTGTATGAAAAACCATTTATGTGTGATTAATCTACTGGTATGCAATCTTTGCTTCTAATCATTTTGAAAATTCAGCTTATTGGTGCTGATCTTGATGGAGCAAGGAAAGAGCAACAGGCAATCAGGATGAAAATCCAACATCTGGAGGAAAAGCTTAATGTTGTCCGGGCGGAAATTGATTCCTTGCAGGAGGAACTGCTAACTGCCAACGCAAACAGGGATAAGGCTTATCAGACCCTTGCCACTTTGAGGAAAACACGTGATGAAGTGGTAAATTCTATGCTCAATCTTCTGTTAAGATGACCTTTTCAGAGATTACAGTTTTTAATTATCGACTGCTTGCTGATTCTTGAGAAGTATTCTTTTTTAATCATATTAGTAACTACAAGTGCAAACACAAGTGAAATTGATACTTGGCTTGGGAGCTTGTTGAAAAATTTAGTTTTATTAGTCATGTGTATTAATTTGTTGAGTGTAAGTGAGATTGATTTGAGTTATATATTGTGAGTTAAGAATGATATTTGAAATCTTAATATACAATTGATGTGAGATTTATTTATATACTTAAATTTTTGAGTTATTGGATATCTACTTACGTATTTTGGCTCCCCTATATGGTGCAGCTCCATCTTCATGTGTGGTGTTAGAGTTGAAAATGATGCATAATTGATAGGCAACAAAATAGATGATAGAGATAGAGCTGATGGGACAAAAGAGTTGATATAGTATGGCTGAATTGATTGGGGTCATAAAGTCCACAAGGGCAACAAAGGTGATGGTTATGGTTTCAGTTGAGTTGATGGGGTGATAGAGTTGATATGGTATAGTAGAGCAAAAGTTGATTTTGGCAAAAGTTGATATGCATGATAGAGTTGACAAGGGTAACATGATCAATGATAATTGTTCTGACAGAGTTGATGAGGTGGCATAATTGGTACCATGTGTTATAATCAATAGAGATCATAGGGTTGGCATGCGGCTTCATGGACAATTTGAATACGAATCTTTATGAGAATATTTTGTTGTGTACAAGTAAGGTTAGGTTTAGTTTTATATTATAAGTTAAGAATGATGTTGGTGTTTTAATATACAATTAATGTGATCCCATGTTAAACCCTTCGTACAAAACTATTATGTTATTGTTTTCAATATATTTTTTGAGTGTGTTTCAGGTCATGCTTCTCATGATCAAATAGAGATTAATTAATGGAAGAGTTTGATCAAAAGCTTCATGGAACAATCCAATTGGAAATATATATTAAGAAGTGTTGATAGTTTTGCTTAAGTTTGGCTCAACCTTCAAATTCTGAAGCCAATTAAGTTTTTTCTTGTAGGATGGCTAAACTATTTAGAGACCTTCATCTACAAATTATCTATAGTTAGATTGTCAAATGTTTTTTTTTAAAATGTTTATGTGACATAATTAGGATTATATTACATGCATTCATTTGTTAAATATTATTTTAGTATTGTTATGATTGCTAGAACTATATTAGGATTTTATTAAATAACACTTCCTATTGCTTTTTGTCCTAAACATATGAATTTTAAAAAATCTAGTTTAAAATATATACTAGTTCAAGATATGGTCTTTATTGTCTACTGGTTATATAGTACGATAGTATTGTACTTAGACGATCTATTTTTTGCTTATATTTGCACTTGGTAGTGAATTAGTTTTGAGATTGTGTAGGTATGATGTATCCATTCTACATGTGCGACTGTTGGTCGAATTATTTGTGAGTGTGCAAAGTTAATCGTACAATGTATCCTCTTATATAAACATTGTTTTATCTCTGAGAGTTGAATTTATATTTGCATCTTATGCTTATGAAGCTTGTTTCATGCAAACAACAACTTATTTCCTTTAAAGATTTGTGTTGTGTATAGGTCGGACTTGCACGATTTTATGTTTCGTATTATTACATTCAAATTCTGTTAGCATGAGTGTTATATTTGTATCATGTAATATGAAGTTGTTTCATAATTGTACGTTTGTTAATGATTGCCCTTATTGTACTATACAAATATGATATTTGCATCATCAGAGTATGTGAACTAACATATTAAGTCGCTTTATATATAAAGATGATTATTGCATCAGTTTTATGCGATCATTGTTAAATACAAACTTGTCATTGTTTAATACAATAGTAGTGTCGTAAGAATAAAATAGTTGTATCATAGGAGTATGTTCATAACTCAGTGTATGTTGCATGGATTAGGACAATCTGTGCATCTGACTAGTTCAATTTGTATTATCATATAATTTTTTAATTCTTTATTGTCGTACTATAATGATAGTAATATCATATTAGTATGTTTAATTAAGAATTTTTGTTAATGTATGAGAACGATTTAAAATGTAACTAAAACATCCATTCTTACAATTTTGTTATTGTTGTACAAATACGTTAGTATATGTTGTATGAGTATGATCTATTTTTTAGTTGGGTTAATCTAAGTAAAATTTTTATTATGTAAGAATTTGTGGTGTATTATCATAATGTATGGCACTTTCTTGAAAGCACGGCTTATATGAAAATATGTCGTACAGGGGCGATCTACTTTTGGATTAGTATGATTAAAATCAAAACTTAATCACTGCTCTTACTGAATGGGAGTTGTATAGTGCGAGAGCCGTCTTGGATTTGTACGATACATTGTTTTAAACTTATTGATGCTAGTTGATTAGTATTATGAGTTTCTCGTACCATTTATTGTATTATATGATTATGTATTGTATAACATTTTTCTAAGAGTTCAGAATTTAGTTGTGAGATATTTTGTTCTATTTGTTCTGGATGATGTCATCATTATATAATTACAATACGTTTGTGCTAATAGAAATAAACTATTCAGACAAACGCTTTGTCAAAATGATAATTGTATGACCCTTATCGTCATGAGATGATATCTTTTACATATTAGTATAATATGAATCTCGAGAGTGTAATGGTTAGTTGGAATTTCTTGAGAACACAATTTTTGCAGTTGAAATTGCTTGATTTATAGCTATTTTTATTTTCACCTATAAATAGGCATATAATAGAATAAGAAAATGGTTGGATACTTCAACATGTTATACTTAATCGTTCCAATTACATAGTAACATTTTTAACATATGGCTAGAACATTGGATTCATTTGCAACATATTTTAAGCTTTGTTTGCACTTTATTTCTGTTTTAAACATATTTTTAATACCTTATTTTATTCATTTAACATTTGTGTTTTATTTTGTTTCGAAGAATTTAGGTATAAATTGTTGTATAATCTGTTATTTTAGTTGTACGATTTTACTGTGTATTTTATTTTTTTTCCCCAAGTTAGGTTATTGTAAGCTCGATAGAGTTTTGTTGGTCAGGTTGATCAGCTACTATTGTGAGGGTTTTGGCTTATCCGTCAGTTTGGCGAAAGGGCATTGTAATAGTGGAAGTCTGGCTGGGTCAGCTAGGGGTGGATGTAACCAAAGGTTTTGTCGAATCACTTAAAAATCTTGTATACTTTTTTAATTTTATTTAACTTACTTTATATGATTTATTGTTTAATAATAATCACATTGTTGAATTAAGAGTTTTAAAAACTAACCAAGGCTTTCTATAACCAGATTGTAATCGCAATGAAGATAACTAAGAAATCTTTTTTGTAATGCACTTATGTTAATCATTTTGAGCTATAATTAAAGAATTCCTTAAACCTGTGTGAGTTATTAGATTCTAATATTATGTAGAGATATGTATAAAAATAGCAAAAAACATTTCACCAAAAGCATTGTATTTTGTGTTTCTATTCAAAATTGTTTGTTATTAAAATAACCTTGGATTTGAGACAATTAAATGTTATAAATTAAAGAAAATCAATTGCACAATTCAGCCTCACTTGCGGGTTGTTGAGTCCTTTAATTAGTGTCAAAGTTGGTTGAATCAAGTGAAGAAATTTCTGAGATAAGAATTATTTTTATTACACCTAATTCCGTGGATTGTTTTTTTATTGTTTGTTGGAGAACATTATGTTGTTTGGAAAATTACATTTAAAAATTTTATTAAAAATATTAAGTATGATTTATGAGATTATTTTTCTTATCTTTATATTATTGATGATAAAAGTGATAAATTTAGAATGTTGATTCAACAAAATGCAAGAGGACAGACTTATTTATTTTGTGCTTTGTCTCAAGAATTTGGAATTAAAATCTACACCTTATCAACTTGTTTTGAACAATGTAAGAGTTAGACAGATTGTATGAAGAGAAATAATCCCAAGCCTCTGATGATGATATGAAGAAAGTGAAGAATTAAAAGAAGGAACATAAGAAGAAGTTGACACAATTTACTTCTAAGGTAAATCCTATAGATCAAGTTATGTCAAGTAAATTTTGTTCAAATGTTGATTTGTTTTCTCAATTAATGAATTGTTTGATTACTTTGATGAGCTAGTTTATAAACACAAGTTAATTAAGATGTATGCTGATCTCAAAGAGAATGACAAAAACCATGAGAAAACAATGCAAGAATTGTAAGAACATTGTGATGCACTTAAGAATGAGAATATTTCTTTAACTAAAAATGTACAAATGCATTTCTCTATTATCTCATGTTTGCAAGCATCAAATAAAGATTGTGAAATTGAATTGTTCAAGCATGTTGCATCTATGAATTCATTGAACAAAGAAAATGGCTTGTTGAAAGGAGAAAATAGTGAATTGAAGGAGAAGTTGAAATGTTTTGATTTGATTGAAAAAGAGTTGAATGATTTAAAGGTAGGATTTTCTAATACCTTTTCACATGTTTCTTTTCATGCTCATGCTTATTCACATGTGGCTCATCATTCATTAATACATAAACATGTGAAAAAGGACAATGTTTATTTGTATGCACTTATTTACTCTAGTGCTCCATCCTAAGTTGTGTGGAATTACTATTGTTAGTATGGATCTATCTCTATTGATTGTTGATCATAAAGTTCATCAATTTAAAGCAAGATAAATATAAATAGATTCTTAAGGGTACATATTTTAAGAATACTTTTGTAAAATTAATATCCTCACATTATCATTTGTGAATTTAAGATGGTTTGGATTCCTAAATTTAAAGCATAGATTGTTGTATTGGTATATCTTCATAATTAGGACTTATAAAGACAAATCTTGTCTTGTGATTATGCTTGTGACTGACTTGATATAATGTGTTTGATCTTAATCTTAATATTAATTCAAAAAGGAATGAACATCATTTATTTAAGGAAATTTACTAGATCATATTTATCTACATATGTTGAATAGTGAAAGGAAAGAATATGTCAAATGCTATCTTACATGGATGAGTTAAAATATGATGAGAAAATCTAGATTATAGTGCTTTATTTGACACCTTGAAAAACTAAAACATGATGGTCTTGTATATGGAGACTCATTGATCTAGAAATGAGGATGACTCTGATTTTAGAAGAATAATTTAAGGATTGAGTAATTGTCATGGTAAGAAAGACTTATTTGTTGATTTGAATCTAAGATAAAGTGTCTTTGAAATCTTCTCATAAAAAGATTTCAAATAAGATTGAAAGAGATTGTAAATAATTATGAAAAAAAAAGTTGAGATAACTAATAAAGATATAAAATGTGGATTTAAGGTTTCTATGATCGGTCTTACACTATGTTCGAGATATAAAAGCTCAAGTTTTAATTGGACTGAATTAAACAAATTATTTGCAATCTAACAAAGAGTTTACATGTTTAGAAAGTCTAAACTCTCTCATTGGTACCCTTGGAGCTTACAAGAATTTTGAACAAATGGAATGATAGTAGACCATCAAACCTAAGAATTGGTACTAAAGCAAGGAGCTCATATTAGAAGAGTTGTCTTTACTTAAGGTTTAACAACCTATTGTAGATCCAATAGCACCACATTTTTTTTCCTTATATAATTTTTTTTAAGTCACATAGCAACCTTATTTTATAGGCTTCGAAAAATCATTTTTGATAATCATGTAAAATCCTATTTTATTTAAAGTATAATATTTTTTTGCATGAAAAATTGCATTGAAATTTTTTATTTAAAATATTGATTTTGATGTATGGGTCTTGTATAATTAGTAACTTGTATAATATTGATGAAAAAAATTGTGAATTATATAACAAAGTGTTAAAGGAGTGTATGCTTTATTTGGTGTACTTTTACATCCAATTGTTAAATTGAAAAGCTGAAATGATAATTCTCTTAAAGATGATTGAAAACTTTCCTTGAAATTGTGCTGTAATATGTATATTATTCAGATATATTAGTATATTAATCTTTATATTGTGTTTGATAAACAAGTTATTGATGGATTGTTGCAATGCATTTTCAATTACAACAAGTGGTATAAGTTGATTGTTTATTTATCAATGGGAATAGATGTATGACCTTGGATGATTACAAGAGATAATCATTGGTTCAAGAGAAACTGAATAGTATTACTTTATTGAAATGCTGTAGTTTATACTGAGTGGATGTACTGTGATTTGATTGCTTTGTTGAATGCATGTGTGCAGGGGGAGTGTTGTTCTGTAATGCTTAACTTTTCCTTTTACTTCTGCAGTATATGTTCTAATGTGATGATCAGCTGTCACTACGAAGTATGATTGTTTTTAATGATGAAATTAATTATTGGTTTTGCTTTATTATAATATTTAGATGATGGTTCATAATATAAAATTCTTATTTTTGTTATTGGTTATTGGATTTCAACAAGGGCAGTCTGGTTGTAAATGTTTGAACTACATTTGTTAGTATTCTTACATGTAATGTATATTGAGTTTTTGTAGGACTTGTTGAAAACTAAAATCTATGAAAATGTTAGTTATTTACATGCATAAATGGAGGAGCTGATTACCAATGCTGTAGTTGCGTTTTTTTCCCTTAGTGACATGCTGCCGTGTTTGTTGGAACTTCTTACAAAGTTCTTTTTTTTTTGTTCCAGTAAACTGATTTAATCCTTATGCATTGTTTGTACCCCTTATTGTGTTTTCTTTAAATAAGTATTACTTATGCATCTACATGTGTTTTGGTGAGTAAAATGTATTAAACATTCTGTATTAAGAACCCTTGTTTTTTATTGTCAAATCTTTAACAAATGGATATGCTGGACTGATCCCCTTTTTGAGTGTGCATCATGCTGCAATTATTGAATGTATTTGTTATTGTGTCTAATGCTAAAGTTCAAAAATTAGGGGGGAGAATGCTGGAAACTAATAATGTTGTAGTTGAATTTATTCTCCACCTTGCTACAATGCATGCTTAACATGGTTCTTAGCTGAAACTTTCTGTAAAGCTCTTTATTTCAGCTTGATTCTTATTTTAGTTTATTGCTATCAATTGATGTTAGTGGAAAAAGCCCTTGGTTATTCATTACTAAATTCTCTATTGTGAAACTTTTGTTGCTGCTTGTTATGTTATTTGTTTTATGATGTAGATTTATTTCAGATAAACTTTTCAATTGTATGCTAACTTCAGAAAAGAAACTCAGAAGGAAATATTTAGAGTTAATTGCTATTATTGTATATTTCTATGTTAGATTATTATCCCTAGGTTAATTATCATGTTGTGACAAGTTTACGTATGTTTTAGAACTGTGATAATTGTTCTCTTGTGTTGTAAACAATTTGTAATTTGTTGAACTGCACAATAGTATTGTTGTATGGCTAAAGATTTTACTGCACATTTGTGTTATTTATCTTGTTACGTTCTTATGTAAGTATATTCTTTGTACACCTTTTCTTTGTTTGATTTTTATTTTATTTTATCTTTTGATGCTAGCCAAAAAGAGGAAAGAAAAGTAAGTAAAATGAAAAGAATGAACGTAAATTAAAAAGTGATTGAAATGAAAAACAATTTATATATTCTCAATACTTGTTATTAATTTCTTTAATTGTGTATACATTGAGATAACATAAATATAGAGAGAAGTATTTGTGTGTTAGAATTATTTTATATCTTTTTAGTTTCATTATTTGTTCAATGGTTGTTGTTGAGAGATTGTTGAACCCTTGATTATGCATCTTTTTCTTGATGAGCACAAAATCATTATATTGTTTCTAATATTTTTTTAGTATGTCTTATATCATGTTTCTTAAGATCCAATAAGAATTACTCAATTAGAGAGTTTGTTCAAATATTTCATAGAACAATTCACTTGGAAAGAAATGCCAAGGTGTGTTGGTGGCTTTGCTCGAACTTGACTTAACCTTCAGATTTTGGAGTTAGTCAGGTTTCTCTTTGTGGGATAGTTAAATCACTTGGAGACCTTTTACATATTACTTATGGTTAGATTATCAAATCTTTCTTTAAATGCTTATGTGGTACAATTAGGATTGCATTACATACTTTCATTTGTTAAATATTATTTGTGTTTTTATGATTGCCAAAACTATTTTAGGATTGTATTAAATATTATTTTGTGTTGCTTTTAGTCCTACATTTTGAATAATCTAGTTTAAATAATGTAAATTCAAACCATGATCTTCATTATCTATTGGTTGTATAATATAATGTTCGGTATTGTACTTGCACTTGGTAGTGAACTAGTGTCGGGACTATTAGGTACGATGTATCCATCATATAAGCGTGACCGTTAGTTGAATTATTTATGAGTGTACAAAGTTGGTCGTATAATGTATCGTCATGTACGAATGTTGTTTGATCTTTGAGAGTTGAGTTTACATTTACATTTGTAGTCTGTGTCGTACAAATATGCAGCTTATTTCCTCTAAGGATTTACCTAAGTATAGGTTGTACTTATACGATTTTATGTTTCATATTATTACGTTCAAATTTTGTTAACACGAGCGTTATAATACATCATTTGGTATAAAATCTATGTCATAACTATAAGTTTGTTAATAGATGCGCTTATTTTGCTGTATAGTACGAAGAATTTGTGTCGTACGACAATAGACGTGTTTATTGTACCTTACGAATACGTGAACCAATATATAAAATCGCTTTATGCATAAGGGCGATTATTTCATTAGTTTTATACGATCACTGTTAAACACAGACTTGTCATCATATAAATACACTAGTTATATCATAAGAGTATATTTATTACGAAAAATATGTTGCATATAGTATTAGGATGATTTGTGAATTGAACTAGTATTATCTATTTTAAAGCCATAAGTTTATATATTTTGCAAATTTTTCGTTATCATGCAATAATGATGGTAATATTGTATCAGTACGTTCAATTGTTAAGAATTTTTGCTGAAGTTTGAGAATGATTTAGAATCAAACTAATATGCCATGTTCCATACATTTTTTTCATTACTGTACATATGTGATAATATATTTTGTATGAGTGCGATTTATTTTTTAGTTGGGTTAATTTAAGTAAAATTTGTATCGTACAAGAATTTGAGTGTACAATAATAACGTGTCATTTTCTTAAAAACTCAGCTTTTGTGAAAGTATCTTTTGTATTGCGGCAATCTATCTTTAGACTAGTGCGATTAATATCAAAAGTTAGGCGTTGCTTACTAAATTGGATTTGTATAGTACTATAGCTGTCTTGAACTTTTATGATATATTGTTTTCAACTTGTCAATACTAGTTGATCAGTATTGTGAGCTTCTCGTATAATGTATTGTATTGTATGATTATGCATCTTACAACATTTTCTTGTATAATTGTTCAGACAGGCACACTGTTAAGAGGATCACTGTATTGACTTTACTATAATGATGTCCTCTACATACTAGTACAATATGAATTCCAAGAGCATAATGGCTTGTTGGAACTTCTCAAAAATGTGATTTTAACTAATAAAATAACTTAGTTTTTACTCACTTATAAATAAGCATAGAATATAATAAGAAAGATGTATGTTTCAACGTGTTATATTTAATCGTTCCAATTACATAACTCCAATCTTGACATACGACAGAGCACTGGATTCATTTGCAACATGCTTTTAAGTATGGATTCATTTGCATCCCTCGGTTAGGTTGTTGTAAGCTTGTTAGAGCTTTGCTTATCAAGTTGATTAGCTATCGTTGTGAGAGTTTTGGCTTATCTTGTAGTTAATCAAAAATATATTGTGATAATAAAAGTCTTGTTAAGTTAGTTAGGGATGGATGTAGACGTAGGTTTTAACAAATCACCGAAAAATATTCTGTCTTTTTAGTTTGGTTTTATTTGTTTTATTTGATTTATTGTTTAATAATAATCATATTGCCTAATAAAGGCTTTTGAAAGCTATCTAAGACTTTCTAAAATCGATTTATAATTGCAATTAAGGAAATTAATAAATCTTCTTTGTAAATCACTTGTGTTGAGATTAGTTTTAACTTTAATTAATAAACTTGATTTGAGTAAGCAACTAAATTTTAGTTCTATTTAGAGATACTTATAGAAGTAGCAAAAAGAGTTTTATCAAAAACATTATTTTTTGTGTTTCTATTCAATATCATTTGTTGTTAAATTAATATTATATTTGAGCTAAATAAGTGTTATAGATTAAAAAAAAAATCTTAATTACACAATTTACTCCCCTTCTTGTGAGCCGTTTAGTTCTTTTGAACTCTTATTTTTAGGTTTAAGTTTTTGAGTTACTAGGTAATCGGTGGATGCATTAGTGTAGGGAGTTATTATGATATTATAGTGGAGATTCATAGATTGAGGAGATGATTAATTACATAAGAGCTTTTGAAGGGTTATTATTTTCACAAATATAATAGATCTCTAATATTGTAAAACATTCATAATATAATAAAATAAAATCATATTTTTAAAATAAGGTTTTTAGATTACTAAGTGTCCACTTAAGTATATCTTAGGCTCAACTTAGCTTCTGAATGTGGTGCAACTCTATATTAACCTAGCATGTCCAAATATTGACATTGGCTGTCTCCTTTTAAGCACTATTAAAAGGAATGTGCCAATAACTATGTTGTTAATAAACACTTACTAAAATTATTAGTATCCTGAAATAATTAAGATATTCTTTGACTTTCAAAGAACATTAATTCAAAAGTTTAGTTCAAAAAATGTTGTAACAAGCGAAGTCTTGGTGATGTAGCTCTACAAAAGAATTCAAAAGAATCTAGAAAATAAAATGTTGAGTTTGTTGTTGACCTTAAATTGTTAAATTAAATTATATTTAGATTATTTGAGTTATTAAATTATATTTAGTCATTCATGAGATTTAAATTTGTTTTTTATTTTTTTCTAAGCACATTCCTATCTTTGTTTTTTCTTATTATCTTTATTTTTTATATTGTTTTTTAGGTTGTGGGTTATTTTGATTTTTTTAATTGCAACTTAGATTCTGTTTTGTAATCTATTTAAGGTGTTATTGTGTTAAATGAAAAAAAAAACTTTTAGTTGTTAAGAAAATTAAAGACTTTTATAAATTGTTTTGGTGCATGCTTGTATGGGAGAAATCCCCTAAGAAGGCAGAGACTTGCCTTCCCTCGTATCCAAATTGTGATTTGACACTATTTTTCTTCACTTCATTATCGCCTTTGGCATTAACCATCGCTTTGCCGTCGGATTTTACCGAGTTGACCTCTCAACATTGCCATTTCTTCATGTGTTTGTTGTTGCATCACACTGTATTGATCATCATGCCTCTGTAATCTCATTGTCAGTTGATCATCCATACACAGCTATTCAAAAGACCCCAATATTGGTTAGAATGCAAGGGTTTTTAGTAAATTGGGTGCAAATTGTAAATTGGAAATTATAAAGTAATTGTACACACAAGATTGCCTTTTGATTTTTTAGAAACATAAATTAAATGTGTAATAATTATATATATTAATAGATAGGCCATCGCGTGTGTCTGTGTTTAGTGGTCAAAACACATTTTAATGTGTTTTAATCACAATAATTAGAACTTCTAAAGAAGCTATGCATTAATAAATGTTGAATTGTTCATTATATTAGTGTTATTGATAATTTCCGCAAGACGTGCTAATTTTTTTTTTTTTATCTGCCTGATCCGGAACAACTTCCAGAATGCAGGTTTTTTCGAATATCGTTCACTCATGAACACTGTGAAGGGTCTTGTTGCGAGCAAGAACACTGCGGCACTTGAAGAGCTTTCTCTTAACGAGGTTGTATTGCTGTGTCAGTTTCTTCCTTTGTAACTCTATTCAACTGCATACTCTTATAGCTTGTGACCAACTTCAGGTAGAGAAATTCTTAGCGAACTGGAGCTGCTCTAAAGCTTTTAGAGATGATTATGAAACAAGGATATTGCCTTCTCTGGATATGCGGCATTTGAGCAGGGATGGTCGAATGAGAAACGCTGATGAGAAACCAATTCTGTCGACGGCGCCGATGTCATCTGAAGCAGACAAAGTGACATCTAAAGTCATTACTAAAAAAGAAAGGGAGGAGCTCATTCCTCCACAAAAAGAAGCTTTACTTACAAAGGTTGGAGAACAAGCTGCTGTTAAACCAGAAAAAGGGACTAAGGTACTTGATTCTGAAGTTACTCTCACAGCAGAACACTCTGAAAAGGGCCGTTCCAAATCCGATGAAGTGGAGCCAATAAAGTTGAAAGAGATAAAGCGGGATGAGGAGATCGCCAAGGCTAAGTTGGCGATGGAGCGCAAGAAAAGGTTGGCTGAGAAAGCAGCTGCGAAGGCTGCAATGAGAGCTCAAAAAGATGCCGAAAAGAAACAGAAGGCAAAAAAACATTTTTTAACATTGTCTTTGTAATAGTATCCAATGATTGAAACTTCAATCCATATTGATGGGACTTGTCATCATCTCCTGTTGTTGTTGTCTTCAGGAAAAGGAAAAGAAGGCTAAAAAGAAAGCTGGAGTTGGGCTGCAGCCAACCGATGCCGAGGAGACGGAGACCCAGGATGTGGAACAGGAACTGCAAGAAGAAACTCATGTGAATACTGCTTCTGCACCAGAAAAGAGCAAGGAGCAGCTAACTGAGAACTCGGTCAGATCGCGTGGACGGTCAAAGCCCAAAGGCCAGAATCAAATGCCTAAGTTCATACTGAAGAAAAGAAAATCTCATTCTCATTGGTTGTGGGCAGCTCCTGCAGCAATTTCTGCCCTGGTGCTTGTAGTCTTAGGTTACACCTTCCTTCTTGGCAAAAACAAATGAGCTTTTCTGCCGCACAAATCCAGAGTTATTTCATATGAAGTGACTTTTTAAACGAGTTGAGCCTTTGTGGTTGACGGTGCAGTTGTTTCTATGTCTCCATTTTATTTTGGGTAGCTTTGTTTTCATTTTTTTCTTCTTTTCTCGCTGCCTGTCACTCGAGTAAACCTTTGGGCTGTGGTAGTTTGCTTCCTGTTGTGTTTTCTAATACATTGTTTTAAGTTGAGCATTAAACATAGCTGATTGAGCACAAGTAGCTTTGGTTCCTTTTGATGTCAATTTGGTTACCATGGATGAAGAGAATTGTTTGTTTGAGAAGTGATACTTAGCTTGCAGTGGATTGTGTTAAGGCTGGTGGTTTGTATGAGGTTTGTAGGGTGAAGATAAAACTTTTTGTTCAGTGAGTTTTAATCATAGCTATTGAGATTTTACAACAAATAAAGAATTACTTGTTGAATTGTTGATGCAATCACTCTTTAGTGATCGTCTATGCAATAACTCTTGTTCATCATCAATGCAAGCTCTCAAACAAATGAAAAGATATTTGCCAAAATTTCGATTAAATTGTAATACTAGAAAAAAAGTCGTAAAGCTATTTTTTCAGTGAAGATTTAATTACTAGTCTTTCAATGAAAATTTTTTGAAGCAATACTCTGGAAAACATTTATCAGAACAATTTTTTGAAAAATATAATTTTCATTATATTTAACACAAAGATATTGTAAAAAATAATTTTTAGTTAACAAATATATAACATCGCTCTAATTTTAAAAAACAATATTTTGGTACTGAATATTGTCGCATAATAATTATGTCACAACGAAAATTAAAACATTATAATTAATGCGGTGAAGGGACAGCACAACGCCGTGAGTCGGCTTTGGCTGCTTCTGACCGCTGGATCCCATTCCGTATCCATCCATTGACTTTCCAGCAACCACAGGGGCCCGGATATTCGCACACCGTAATTTACATAAAAACACGCCTTCTGTTCTGTAAATCCGTCACATTTGTTTTGTTTAATTACTTTTAAAAGCATATGATTCCTAATTGGACTCGGCATTGGATTTGAAATCAAATTAAACCTTTGGATTGATTGGAGTCCACTTTGTCTCTTGTGGTTAAAATTAAGATCACAAATGGTATGAAAACCATTGATATTACATTAGGATATCACATTAGGCATTGGCTTGTTATTCAATATGATGTATTAAGTGCTATAGAGAAATGTGACAATTATAATAAAACATGTAAAAAAGATAATTAAAAGGAACTAATAGTCTAAGGAAATTAATAGATTGCTTTGAATGATCTCTTTTGATTGTTATAGGGGAAGATAGGAATATTT
This sequence comes from Vanilla planifolia, assembly GCA_023846275.1. Lineage (NCBI taxonomy): Eukaryota > Viridiplantae > Streptophyta > Magnoliopsida > Asparagales > Orchidaceae > Vanilla > Vanilla planifolia. The sequence continues at coordinate 5,631,445 of CM043877.1, forward strand.
TAACCTCATAAGTTAATAACTTAAAAGGAATTAAAAAAGAATTCACTTTTGAATTTTAGAATGTCTGATGAAATAGATCAATGGCAAAAGCATTTTGCAATTAGAATGTCATAGCAAAATGGAAAAACTTTCATAAGTTTAATGCCATAAAAAATTGATAAACCTTTCGGGCAGGCTAGCTTGAATTTTTTACTCAAAAAATTTTATAAATCTTATAAGATAATTTGATACAATAACTTTGAAAGATAACAAAATTTTTAGGAATGTGATCTCTAGTAAAATACATCTCTAAGTATTTAAAAAAATGAAGTAAAGAATATATTGATAATTAAAAATATATTAAATACAATTAGGGATGAGATTCGAAGACCCTAGTCCTATTTTAGATAATAATAATCTTATAATCAAAACTAAAAACTCAGAACTAAAGTTGAAATGAAAACACTTGTAAGAGTTATTGTCAATATTTTAGTGCAGAAGTAAAATCTAAAAGTTAGAAATTAAATGATGGGTCCAACCAAATGGGATTTACGTGAGGACATTTGAATCTTGATCAAATTAATATTGCAAAAGTCTCCAAACAAATTTTAGATGTTCACACCAATTTTTACATTACACAAGGAATAAAACTCTAATCAGTGTGACTTAATAATGCTCTCAATACTTTTCTAATAAATTGAATAGATTTTTAATAGTTGATCTCATTTAAGTCATCTATTTTGTGGCAGGTTGATCATTAAGTTATAAAAAGGACATTTGCTGAATACAACTTGTATTAATAACATTTTTTAAACTTGAATTTGATTATTTTGCCACACATCTCATCAAAATCATGTTGGTGTATTGTAATGGTATAGGAATTTGTTAGAATATATGGTAAAGGATTGTAACTGATATTTGTAAGTTACTAGATTTGAATATTGATATATTGAAAAATAACTCATGAACATTCGATCTTATTTTCTTTAAAATTTTAATGAAATATCACTTATTGAATAAAACATACAAATAATTTTCAGAAGCCTCCTTAGACTTATATTGACTATATAATGTATTTCAAAACATATCATTGGCCTTCCTAATCAACTAAGTTTTTCATATTTAAAGTTGTCAATATTAAGTAATTAAATGATATTTTCAAGAAAATATTTGATATATTATATAAAAAGTCAAAAAAAATCATAGACATGAGCACTTTTAGGTGATAAAATTAAACTAATTAATTGAGTAATTAGGTTGAAAATTATGAATCTATTTATTAAATTATTGCATTCATATTCATCTCGATGGATCAAACAAATCCTCATTTCAAGAACTAATATTCACAAGAATAAAATGAATTAATTTTAAAAATTTATAATAAAAATTTATAAAAAAATAGAATCATAATTATGTATGATTTTAGATAATTCAAGATTAAAATTCTTACCAAACCTAAATTTCATAAAAAAAATGGGGAATGGAAAACAAATTTCACCAAGTGGATTTTGAAATTAATATAAAGTTATACTTAAAATTAAAATATTAAAAAATATAACGAATTTTCTTATTATATTAATTAATAAAGCAGAAAATCCATTGTTCTTGTACTATAACAAAAAGAAATATAAAACAAACAAGCCTAGGAACCTTCTTGTGACCATCAATGGACAGCCTTTGGCTAAATCAACAAAAAGTTTCTAGAAAACAATTGTCCATTTCTGATTAAATCATTGTGATTTTATCCCTTGGCCAAAAAGCTGTTATGTCTTATCATATGCTTGGTTGGATATTTTATTTTTAATGACAATTATTGTAATACTAAAAAAAATAAAATTATTCTTTAAAAAAATACTTAATGTCAGAGATAAATGTATAAAAAATATTTGATAGACTTTCATTGTTTTTGAAAATATAATTTCATAAAAAAATCACTTGAAAAGCTTCTACCAAACAAGATGTAATTACTTGTAAAACTTTTAGGGCTTAATTATTTATTAACAGTAAGTAGCATGCATGGTCATTAAATTATGCTTAAACTTGTACATGCCAAGCTGTAGATTGATGTAGTCATTCTAACAATCTTGTTTAGCTTTTTATTAATGTCAATCATCATGATTTGTACATTGACAGCAAATAAAAAAAGAAATAAATGAGATCCTAATGTTTTCATTTTTTTTTTTTGGGTAAGTCTATATTTACTAGAAGAATTTTTTTAAAGATTTATTTTCATGGGTCATTTGAAAATTTTTTTATTGCAAGGTGTTATTGGTAATTGTTGAGAAAAGATTTAAAGAAATGGATTAAATAGTTGAAAATTGAAGCCAATAATGCATAGTCTTCCAACATAAACTAAGTCAATACCTAACAAATTCCAAAAGCATTTATGTTTTATATTTTCAAAACATGCTAACTAATATTCATACTTTATGAAAATAAAATATTTTTGTTATGAAATTCGAAATGTACTTTTTTTCCCATGAGGATGTTGAGTGGTTTTAAGATTAGGATATTAAAAAATATCAATATTTTTCAATGTTCTTTGTTGGTTGGTAACACAAATTGCCACAAACTTCCAAAAAAAATAATTGCTATATACTTATAAAATGAATTATGGTATGAATTTTGAATATTTTTTGTTTAAATTAAGAGATTAGTTAAATTATATATATATATATATATATATATATATATATATATATATATATATATATATATATATATATATATATATATATATATATATATATATATATATATATATATTAATGTGAAATTATCTTTTAAAGAAATCCATCAATTTACAAGCTATTGAATCCCTCTTATATGGCATTTTGTTTTATTACAATTATAAAATTAAATCATGATATACTTTGTTAAAGACTTAAAAAATTATATTATGTTCATAATTGAACTTATTCCAACATATGATGGTGAGAAGGAATGGAGTTTTGATTTAAGATGATGTGAGAATAGAATAAAAAAAAATCTAAGCTCAGAAGTAGGAAGAAATGATTTTGCTATTATTAAATTTACATATACTTATTGTTAGATGATGTATGTGTATTAGTTGGTGACTTGTGATATGCTCATTAGGTAAGATGGTGCATAGATAAGGCATGTAGTTGTTACAGTATCATCCAAGAAATTGCTATAATACTAAGTTCTACTTGTAAATAAATGTCTTAATGAGAAAATAGAAGAATGAATTATGAATAATTATCATGAATGAAAATTGATTTAAGAAAGATGGGGGGATAACACTTAACAAAGAGTTGTACAAGAGAAGATTATTAAATAAAAGCACAAAGTGAATAACTCAATCTATCAAATTGCATATTTTTATTTTAGATTTTGAGATTATTTATATATGTCTCTCTATTATAATTACTAACACTTATTAACATCAACTAATATATACTTTTACAAAAATAGAAAAGCATTAACACCCAATTTGCAACTAAATTGAAACTCTATAAGATTCATATATTCATACAAAATTTTTCTCTTTTATAGTTTATTCATATGAGTTGGCTCAAAGCTAATTTATGTAAACTTTCATCTAATGCAACATGATGCCAACTAAAAATATTAATTTAATTGGCTCACATTTGAGACTTTGTTATAAATATATCTTGTCATTACGTTACGTGTCATTGCTTAGTGTTGCTTCACCATAAAAAGGTCAAATTTTTTAGAGCCATATTTCATTGTTTTGGACATAAATCTACAAAAAGCTTTTATCTGATCTTTTTTTTAAGAGTTCTCTCAAAATCATGAATATTTAATCTTTAAAGAGTCATAGTTCCATTTTCTTTAAATTAAAATATTCCATAAAGTTATTTAATTTTTTATTTATTTATTTTTTTCTTCCATTTTGTGAGTTTTTTTCAAAATAAATCATAAGCAACCTTGAAACTAATTTGATTTTTTTTATCAATATATAACTAATTTAAATTAAGAATTTTTAGAAGTTTTATATTAATGATTATGTAAGAAATTAAAAAAAAAATTAAAATGTATTTTTTAAATTAGAAAATCATGTCGTATAATATATGAATATCAAGCCATTTGACTACCAAGATATTCTTTATAATGAGTAATATAAAGAAACCATAGTTTATATTATGTATCCCGCAAAAATTTACATATTCTTGTTTCTAATTATCGATATAAAAAATAAATTACATAGTATTCATAGAACTTAATTTATGTAGTATGTAGTCATAAAAAAATTATGTTTTTTTAGATGTTTCTTGATGCAAAAGCTCAAAACAAACCAAATATTTGGTCATGTATAGCTAATATTTAAGGATTTTTATTCAAAAGTTAAGATAAGCAACTTGTGAAAATTATATTTTTTTAGTTCTTTTTACCTAAATGTTTGATAATGAAAATTTTGTAGCTCATGAAAATCTAGATGTATTGCTAAAAAAACTCTTTTGAATGTAATATGAGCTTTTCATGTGTAGGATATTATTGATAAGGAAATTGTTTCTCTAATATTGTGATTTAAAGCTAAAAAAGCTTATTATTTAGAAGGTGTAACATTCTAAATAATGTATTATTTTAATAAAATCAAAATCCCAAAATTTGTTTTAGATCCATCATTATGGAAATCTTATCATTTTGAAGGCAATGTTTGGTTGTATATATGCTTATCATCAAAACAAGAAAGGAGAATTTTGGAAAATAATGTTGTATAGCTCATGAAAATTGGGATAACTTTGTGAGTGAACATTTCATGTTTTAGGGAATTACATAAAGGGAAAATAAAATATGAAAAATTTGTTCTAAAATCTTAATTTATGATCCATGATATTAAAGTTGTTTTAATGATCATATACATTGAAATATAGGACAACTTTGTTATTGTCTAATTTTAAAAAAAGAAAATTACTCTAAAATCATTACAAAGGTTTTATGAAAATTTGAGGATTTTAATTTTCATATAATCAATAATATTTTATAACAAATAAGGTTTCAATTATGTGGTATTATAATCAAGTTTTTAAAAACAATAATGTACAATTCAAAATATTATAAAACCCAAATTGTGATTTGTTTTTCATATTATTTGCTATCTATGAAGATTATATGCTTCAATAAATTAGGGACCATATAAAAAATCAAACAAAGATTAACAATATTAACTTTCTCCAAACAAATTAAGTTTTATTCATAATGAAAGATATTATTTTCATAGAGGATATTATCAATTTTGAAGAAACATAATAAAAAAAATAGATAATATAGCTAACAAAGTTAGATCAATTTTAGTGTCATAAGTTTAAGATCAAGAGATGTCTCCATTATAATCTTATGAAGCCTTATGCAACTAGACGAGATGAAATATGACAAAACCATGAGTAGCATAATATTAGATGTCATAACATATTCTAATTGTAAGTAACATCTCATAAACTAATAGATTCACTCACATGTCCACCATTCTTCAAAAATCTACAACATTTTTTATAATAAAAATCATAAGTTAGATGAATTTTCTATTATACCAAATGATTCAAATACTTATATATATAACAATAGTATGCATTGAATTATTAAGAAAGTACTAATTCACTTTTACAAAATATGATAAAGTTAAACTTAAAACTATACATAAAAACTATTTAAAACCATCACAACAACATATTAATAACCAAAATCAATATGTAACAAATACATCAATGAAATAAAGTTTGCAATAATATTAAATAATATATCTTAAATTTATAAACCATTGATGCAACTAATCATTAAATACTACACAATACTATCACTTTATAAACATAAAAACTTTTTCCATTACAATTTTTAAAAAATGTGTCATTTTTGGCAAATTTTGAGATTCACTTGCAATAAGCATAATGAACCATTAGGATATCAACACCATGCTACTACTATGCCACTCTAAAAGATATACTCATAGCTTTATTAAATTGAGAATTAGGGATAAATATGATGTCAACCTTGACAATACCCTGATACTATAATCATCGACATTGCATTTTCTTTTGCATTGTAAATCAAAACTTATGTGTTCATGCTAACTCTAATATTTTCACACATGCATCCTTCTTCACATATGCATACATGTTTCAAAATAATGAGAAAGATACGAAATAATAAAGTGCTACTAATTTAGAACATTTAGAACTACATTATATTATGTAGCAAAAAATATAATAATTGATTCTCATTTGATAATCTAAAATATTATAATATTTTAAAAATTTGGCAACACATATATGTAGGTTTATTTTGCAAAACTAGCATTTCGTATTTCTTATTTTTCTTAGCACATAGCTAAAAAATCTCTTATATTTCTTGATATCCATCCTATGCTCCTAAAAGTATAGTGTTAAGGATAACTAACAAACCATCATAGGCTTAGTAAGTATAATTACACAATCATAACACGTGAGTCATTACAACAATTAGGTCAAATGACATGCAAGGCCATTATTCAATACAAATATCTATAACATATTATATCATTCACAACCATAAATAAATTATCATATGTTTATTAAACTTTTTATTTATCTTTTATTAAATCAACATTATTTGACAAGCTTTAGTATTGTCACCATCATTCATTGATAGACGACAATCTTATGAGGCAATATTTGTTATTGTCATTATGTAACACCTTATATTATAAAATAATTTTTTTCGTTAAATATAAATTCGATAAAGTTTAAAAATTTTAATGAAAAATTATCTCTATAAATTTTTAAATATCATATAGTACAACCAGCAAATCATACAATACATTTTAATATATTATCAAGAGGAACTTAGTTAAATAGATTGTATAGTACATTGAAGAATATCATACAATATTATAGATGGGTAACTAAGCATTACTAAGGGGTTGATAAGTTTGATATGCTAACATAAAAATTAGGATCATATAGCACGATATTAAATGATTGTATGATATGATCAAAAGTGAGAATGAAGTGAGAGTTATATGAACAAGCACAAAAGTTAGATAAATATTGTATAAGTATGATTAGATCATCATATAATTATATTTTATATGGAATGAATTATCACCATAATGGATCGAATCAAACAATAAGGTAATACTAGAGTTTATAAGTATGAAAGCAAAACCATATAAGTATTATAAAATGAGAAGAAAAAACTTAATTAAGTTTGATAAGTTGAGTAACATATAAAAGAATCATATATTTTGGCAAGCATAACAGTATAAATATGATCAAGAGACGAATAAGATTATATAAAAAATCTTTAGTTATGTCAAATAAGATCATTCACTAAAATAGATTATACAAGTATGATAAAGTATATCATATAGTATAATTTAAGGAGAATGTGTAAGCTAAATAAGTTGAAATCAATAAAGAGAGATTTGACTCATCATATATTATGAAGTTATGTATCGTATAAGTATGATATAGAGAAACAAAAAAAGTCTTAAAACCTAAAATAGTGAAATGACTATGCCAGTCATCATGAGGAGTGTTCAACTAATGGAAAATCATTGGATTTTAGTTGAAAATGGAGTTGAATGGTCATTAAATTGATCAGATGTAGCTGTTGGTGAAAGTTAAATGGTCAATATGTAAAGAGTCATGTGTTGTATAAAAGTAAGTGAGGCTGAGCCTGTGTAGATTATTTTTTCAAAAAAAGTTAGAACAATTAGCATCATCTAAATGTGATATAGTTAAAGAAAGAGAGAATGGAAGTGCTCTCAAGCTTTTGGAAAGAACTCAAGAGGAATTAGATGCACAACAAAGGAAAATCAAAGAAAAAGCTCATAGTACTATAGCACCAAGAGCTTGGAGCAAATGTCAAACCTTTGAAGAAGACCATTACTTTGGATTTGAAAGGTAGGTAAGCTTATACTATGTGGATGTGTTTCATGTAATGGGTATTGTAGGTTAGAGACTTTGATAATTAAAAATCATCGATTTCAAGATGTTTATGTTTATGTTTGATGTTTGATGTATGCTGTAGAAGAATATAAACTTAAGGTGATGATATCACATGATATTTTGAAGATAAATGATTGTTATGTTATTGTAATGTTTAGCCACTTGTTTGATTTCACATGAAACAAAAATATGTTAAATGTGAGTAGCTTATTTTACATATATTTATCACATAAATGTAATATTGATATAAAAAATAAAATGAAATGAGTAAATTATTACTTGCAGGTAGACAAAAGGAAGAAAAGATAATCTTGTGAAAAGAGAAAAGAGAGAAAAAAATTAAAAGAAAAAAAATTAGTGAAATGAGGGCAAAGTTTAAAAGATAAGATAAATGACTTTTATAAGTGGTGATTAGTATTCTAGAATAATGGTTTTATAGATGAGTTAAAGGAACCATTCAATCTAGGTTTTTTACATTAGAATAATAGGTTTTAAATATGCTTAATTTTTATGAAGTAAGCTTCGCCTTAAACCATTCTTAAAGAAGTTGAGAAGAAAAAGGAAATAAGCAAATATATAAAGATGATAAAAAGATAAAAATGAACAAGCCTTTATTTGAAATATGCTTTACAACATTTTGCTCATACGTTTCATATGATATCATTCACATGGTCATATTACATTTTCATGCATATGATTATCCAAATGCTATTATATATATATATATATATTTTTGTGTGTGTATATGTGTATATTTTTGTATATATGTGTGTGTATATTTTTGTCGCTAAAATAGTGTCAATTGACTCATGTTTATTTTGTATTAATACTTACAAGACAAAAGATGAGACTTATATAGGACTATAGGGGAGCAATGATGGCTAGATCATTTATGACAAAGCTTAAAAGATGTTGATTTCCATTCGACGTGTTACTTATAGTTTTAGTTTATGTATTTGAGAGAATGGCATGAATAGATGTTAATTTAATAAATTTTGATGAAACTTTATTATTGCAAGGAAATGTTTAGGAAGTTATTGATTTAAAAGCTTTGTTTTAAAACTTGGTCTTTATGAGGAAATGTTTATATTTTCTTTGCATTGATTTATAAAAGTTTTATTTAAAAAAATATTTCATTATTATTTTCTTGTTTTATAAGTGAGTAGTTATATGTTTTTTAAATTTTTACATAAAAGATGTAAAAAAATATGAAGACATGACACTAAAATCGAAGAAAGGGTCATCACATGATTTGTATCATAGTAGTTGAAGTCTTAAAAAGGAAATAACTTCATTGAGGACACAACCTCATTAGAAAGGGAAATTTCTTCACATAAGCTACCCTGGTTTACTTAAATGGGTGGACAAAGATATTTGGGATATATTAGATCACCCATTTATAATCTTTATAAAATTTATAAATGATAATTATGTAAGAAAATCAATTAATGAACTTACCCTTATGGAAAGACATAAGGTTCAATTGAATTCTAACAATATTAAAAGTCTACATTATGGACTTTCTTCATTTGAACACAATAGGATAATGAACCTTAAAATAGCTTATAAATTTTGGAAAAATTAGAGGTTACTTATGAGCATACCATATAGATAAAAGAGAGCAAAATTTGCTTGTTGATACACGATTATGATTTATTTTGTATAGCCTCTATATGAGTCTATTCAATTTATATTTATAATATTTATTAATATTATTAACAAATTACTAAACTTTGATAGAGATTTTTCTATTACAAAACAAGTACATAAGATATTGAGGGTGCTTCCAAAGAAGTATGATCATTTGGTCATAGCTATTAAAGCATCAAAGATATTTCTACATTTTCCCTAAGATAACTCATGGGAGAGCTCCTCCTAGATTAAATGGATCATGCAAGAAGGAAATCAAAAGAACTATTAATAGAAAATGAGAAGAAAAAGAAGGTGTCACTATTCTTTGTGGTAGATTCAAGTTTTAAATTAGATCCATTGTTCATGAATTTAGTAGCTTTAGAATAGTTGGTGACTCGCACACTTCTATCAAAAATGTCATTTTCATACAATGTTTGAAATACAATCTTCTTTGTATTAATTAATTATGTGACTCTTAGTTTTTTAGATTATTTTAATTATAAATAATATATTATTAATAGGAACAATAAATCAATAATTTTAGTACTTAAGAATAATAATACATTTGTATTGAACTTGAGGAAGGTTGAATCTAGTGGATTAAAATTCCTTACTTCCCAAGTGAATTATTTAGATTTGTGGCATATGAGGCCATGTCATCTTATCTTATCAACACATAAGAAGATCCTTAAGTATTATTTAGTTAGGGGACTAACTATTCTTCATTGGAAAGATGAGTGCGTGTGTGAACCTTGATAACTAGGAAAATGGTCAAAAACGTCATTCAAGTCTAAAAAGGATAAGATGATAACAATTGGAATTTCTACATTTAAAATCTGTTTAGACCCATTCATTCACATAATTTAGGAGGAACAAATTATGATTTTATGATAGTTAATGATTATTAAAGGTTTACTTGGGTGTTGTTTCATTAGGAAGAAAAGTGAGGCATTCGAACAATTTATACAATTAGTTACTAGATTACAAAAGGAGCATGAGTTATCCCTAATGTGCATTACTTGTGACCAAGGTGGTGAATTTAAGAATTGTTTATTCATAGAATATTGTAATCATAGTAGTATCACATATCTTGTCTTCATCTAGAACTTTTTAACAAAATGATGTTATTGAGAGGAGAAATAAGGCATACTTGACATGGACCAATGTATGTTGAAAGAGTATAACATGCCAAAATATTTTTGGGCCGAAGAATTAATACTATTTTTTATGTAATCAAAGAACATTCTTAGAGATCTTTACTTCATGTTTCCCCTTATGAATTAGTATATATAGAAAACCAAAAATTTCTCACTTATATGTGTTTAGATGTAAATGTTTTATTTTAATTGATGTAAACACTAGTTTAGATAAACTTGATGCAAAGTCTAAAGATGAAATTTTCTTAGGATACTTCATGAATAAAAAATCATATAGAGTACTTAGCAAGAGAACACAAGTTGTAGAGGAGTCCATCCATGTGAGGTTTGATCATGCTCCTTGTAGTTCTTCAAATAGTCAAACTCAACTTGGACTTTTTAAGAAGCTTGAAGAATTAATTCTTGATGATGAAGCTTTTGATAACAAGATGAAAGGGAAAGCTTTAGAAAGAAATAATAAAGAAAATAGAAGACAATGAAAATTTTTTAAAGACCATCCAAAAGAATTAATTATAGGTGAGATAAGTAATAAGGTCAAGACAAGAGTAATAATTAATCATGCAACATTTGAATCTTATTTTGAGCCATATTCTATAGATGGAGTATTGAATGTTGAGTTTTGAATAGTTTCAACAAATTAAGATTTGAATATTTTTGTTAGGAATGAAGTATGGAATTAGTTCCTTGACCACAAGATTAATCTATGATTAGTAACAAATGCATATTTAAAAATAAATTAGAAGAAAATAAGATTGTAGTTAGAAAAGATGTTTTCTTACTAGCTAGAGGTTATAGTCAAATAAAAAAAATTAATATAGATGAGACCTTTACATCTATGTATAGATTAGAAGAAGTTAGAATTCTTTTAGTCTATTCATGTTATGGTTTTAAGCTCTATCAAATGGATATCAAGACTATATTTTGAATGGATTCGTCATAAAAGAATTATATGTAGAATAGCCTCTAGGTTTTGAACTCATGACATGCTAGATTATGTATTTAAAATGAAGAAGGTTTTATATAGATTGAAGAAAGCACCTTGGGCTGGTATGAATTGCTTTGTAATTTTCTCACATCAAGTGAATTCTCTAAGAGGGAATTGATAATACCTTATTCGTTATGAATTTCAATGAAAATCAACTAGTGTTCCATGTTTATGTTGATGATGTTGTTTTTGGGTCAATAAGTGAGGATTTGTGTGAGAAATTTGTTTAGTTAATGAATAATGAATTTAAGATAGGTGTGATGGAAGAGCTAGCATTATGTTTAGGTCATTAACTTAAACAAGATATTGAAGGATATTCATCTCCTAAACCAAATATTTATTAGTATTTCTTAAGAAGTTCATATTTGAAAATATGTAGGCAAAGAATACACCCATGCATAAAAGTGCATCATTAGATAAAAATTAGGATGGAAAGGCCATTGATGTGAAGATGTATAAGTGATGCTTGTCTCATTACTTTACCTTATAATCAATATGCTTGATATTGTGTTCAATGTAGGATTATGTGCTAGATTTCATGCCAACCTAAACGAATCCCATCTTCAAGACATTAGGCATAATTTCAAGTATCTTATGGAACTAAATCTTTAGGTTTGTGATATCTTAGATATGAAATAGGTTTTGACTTACTTTCTTACACTGATGGTGACTTTTTAAGAGTAGAACTAATGGGAATAATACATCTAATACATGTTAGTTTCTTGGAAACTCACTTATGTTTTGGGATAGCTATAAGAAAAATTATGTGCTTTGTTTACAACTAAATTTGAATATATAATAACAGATAGTTGTGCAGCTCAAGTATTAAGCATGAGACAACAACTTGAAGGTAATGGCTTACACCTTACCAATGTTCTAATCCATTACTTAACAAAGAATTGAATTCAACATTCCAATACCAAGCATATTGATGTTAGGTATCACTTCATTAGGAAGCATGCAAAAAAGAAGGATATTACTCTTATTTTTGTTCCATAAATTCTTAATTAATAGATATTTTTATAACCCCTACTATTATAAACCTTAACTAGAATTAGAATGACTTTAAGTTTTCTCATCCCCTTTGAATAAGTACAAAAGGTTGACTAACTATAATGTTAGAATTGAGGGGTACTCTCATTTAAAGAGAGTCCTTCCTGATTGCTATGTATGTTGTGCTACTTTGTTGACCTATTGTGATGCATAAGAATTTTTGAATGTTATGTTGTAATTTTGTTCTAAGTTATAGTATTAATTATTGAATTGGTTGTCTTCTTATGTGAGTTTTAGCTAAGTGTGTTTATCGACTTTTTTCTACTATGCTACATTAATAGTCTATCTTGTCAGAAGCTTTACTTGCTATATTATTCCTATACATCATAGTTTCTTATTTTAGTATTGGTTTTATTATCATCAAAAGAAAGAGATTATTGACCTTATATCATGTGAGATTTGATGATAACAAAACAAAACATTTAATCTACTAATTATTTATGAAAGATGTTGAAGCATAGAGATTAGATGTTGAAGAATTGATAACAAGGAGCAAACCACATGTGAGGACAAGTCAAGGATTGATGGTGGCATTGCTCAAGTACATGAGTCAACTTTCAAAACATTGAGCTAATAGATTTAGCTCTAAGTAGAGTGGTTATTCATCAAAAACTCATCAACTACTACTTTAATTGGTTAAAATGTTACCCTCACTTATTATTCTATTGCACTTAAGATTATATTTGTCTAAACTCATACATATTCTTGAGTTATCATTCCTTGTCATGAGTTAAACTAAGAATAATTACTAATTAGCAATATGAATTTATGTCCTAAATAGCTAAAACAATATTAGGATAAACATTGAACTTGTGTAGTTTGAAATACACTTGACACAAAGTTTTATTTAAAATTTATAGAGTGATCATACAAAACAATATCCCGCATCATATTAATGTATTTTATATTCTAGTTACATGTCTTATGTCATATATAATTAATATTATTTTTCATATATCTATGATGGTCTCATCATACTAGTATGACCACCATTTTCAACTAAAGAAATAATTTATTGATTGATCATACTTAGCCATACTAGTTATAAACTATGCATGACTCGATTTCATGTTTTGTGTATTCAATTTTTTATGCAGTGCACAATACAAACAAATTTGTTGCATTAGTATCAATTATTTCTTACAATAGAATTTTTTAAATAACTTAACTAAAAATTGTATTAAAATAGTACAAATATATTTCAGTATCTCATGTGTACTATTATCATATAGCATATAATATAAGTTAACTATCATAGCTTCATGCAAATACAATATCAATATTATACATATACAAAATAAATGAAATTATAGCTCTCCATGTCAATACTCTAAAGGAAACACCTATGTACTTATACGATCTAACTATCATACTTGTATGAAGTATCCAAAAATATAAGAGCATTGCATTATATGAAAATATTCATTATATATTGATGATCCTCTTATCAGACATGTATAATCTTTAAACAATTTGTATGCATTTGAGTCTTAAGAGAAGGGAAGCACGAAGTTGGCTTCCTTTGCATTTTTTGACAAACAAAGCAATGTCTTTTTGCATGGTAGGACAAAAGAATCATTATCTCATAATTTTCATAGTCAGGTTAAGACTAAAGGCATGATTATTACATTCTCCTGAATGTATTTCCTTCATGATGTCTTCTATCTCGGATGGAGGAATACATTTAAGTGATAGCTTGACGTAGGACTTTTGATAGAGTTAATTTTCAATTAAGATATATCATTAGGATTATCTCTTAATTCTTCTTGCATCTAAGTTTTAATGATGAAGGGTTTCCATCTTGAGGTAGTCTTCCAATGGAATTATCAAACAATAGGCCTCTCATGGTTGAGGGTTGTCACTTTCACGTTCTCAATATTTGGTTTATTAAGAGGGAGGAAACCCTTTTTGGGGTCCTTTTATTTGTCCAGTAAGTCTGCTTCTTGATTTTTCTTGCGATGGATTTGGGTGAGGCTAGTTTGATCAAACCTTTGTAAGATTTTGTGCCAATGTCTTGTATGATTTGAGGATTGGATATTTAGTTATTTATATGGTTCTTCTGATTGTCTTGTATACAAAGTTTTGTAGACCCAAGATTATTGTAAAATATACAAGTTTCATTATGGTGTCACTAAGTGATTAGTCTTATTCACTCATTGTCACTGTATGATCCCTTAATTATAATAATACGAACATAACCTGAGCTATTAATGGTTAGTTAATATCTTTGGAAACAAAATTTTTGAGTCGTTAGAGTTTCTTAAAATGGGTTTAATTTGTTTGTGAATATAAATAGAACAACTATCACTTTAAAAATAATTAATGAATACACTTAAATATCTCTAAGAAGAAGAACAAGAATATTAGTTATATTTTGTTATCATAACTCACTTTGATCTTTATTTTTTAATATATGCATTTTATATTGTTTGATAATATCTCTACATCTCATTTAGAAAATATGCCATATCATTTTTGTAAGTGAAAGATATAGAAATTATAATTACTATCTTACATAAGTACTTAAAAGCAATTCTTATAGCTACTATAACAACTCATTTGAGTTTACTATGTGGCTCTTTTGAGCACTTCATAGAGGCTCCCCTCTTAAACCTCTTCTTACAAGTTTTATGCTTATGAGTTCCAACAGAAGGAGTGATTGTTTTAGTATAATCCTAATTATTGGATTAGTGATGAATGTAGGTACTGTTTTGGTCGATTCACCTAAAATTCTTATTTTATTATTCTTCTTTTATCTATTATTACTAGTTTTCTATCACACAAAAGTTTTTAGAAAGATAATAATTATTTGCTAAAATATTCTTCAATTGCATTTAATAACATCAAGATAAATTGCTATTATATTTTTAGTTGTTACATTTAATGTTATTTAAAAGATATTATGATTCACCATCTCTTTCAAGTATCACACCATGATGGACGTAAGCTCAGAAATTGAGTCAATTACCTAAAAATCTTGTGTTTTTTGACTTATTTTATATACTTACGTGCTTGTAATCTTGGAGAAATGAAACTTCTTGAAAAATTTACAAAAGCTATATAACTTAATCATTTATAATTTACAAAAGTTTTACTTAAATATTATTTTGAAATAATACTCCAAAAATAATATTTGTAGATATACTTTACATTTTTTGTATTCTTTTATATTTTTAGTTTTAGCTATTTGTTTTAAAAATAGTAGAAATGGTATATTGTTATATCGTTAGAAATATATAGATTTATTTAAAATTAGGTTTCAATTCAAAGGTGCCCAACAATAGTGTTCAATTTTTGTAATGCTTGGATAAAATTGGGGTAAATAAATAAACAAGATAGGCCAACCATTTCATGTTCATTATTGAGGCATTAGTTGCAAAAGTTTATTTTATTTTTTGTTTTTAGATTACATTATTTGTTCTCTAAATACAATGCTTTATTTTTTTTTGTTTTATGTAATCTCCAAGAAAAGATTGATTAATTCATATATATAAATATTATAAATTACAGTTTACAAAGAAAATAAATATTCATTTTACAAAATTTTTGTTCACAAGAACTTTTATATTTTATTTTATAAAATTAATTTTCTTTTCTTTCTTAATAGAAGAATTAAAAAAATAGACTCGTTGCATCTTTGTAATATATTATGTTAGATTTCATTTTTAGCATTTATACATTACTTTATTTAAATCTATTTTGAGATAAGATTTTACATTAAGATATTTTTCAAATTATTAATTATAGTATTATAATCAATATAAACAATAGATTAATTGAAAAAAATTAATCTAAATAAAAAACAAATAACCTATACTCCAAAAATTTGTAGAATACTCTGTTGTATATCTACAATATGGCCAGCTTTGTCTCCTGAAAAAACATACGCAGGAGATGGGTCCCTGTTTATAGGAATCATGGAAGGCAAAACTTGCATTATTTTGTGACAAATCATCCTGCCGAGTTTTGGATTTGCAGGTTAAAGATTGCTATCGGAGGAAGAGGTCATGAGTTATCTAAGCTCTGTTCAGTCGGCAAGCAATGGGCGAGGCCGGTGCTATCAAATGCAAGATGGCTCCTTGTCATGCATTGACGTGGAAGTGAGGGATATTGGACGATCCTGACTCTTTGGACGCTTAACAAAGGCTTTGATTGTCAAAATAATGGAGGTAGGCCCTGTTGCGCTGTAGCTGTTTGCTTAAATGCCCGAGTAGTTTTTACTTACAAATATCGCATTTCTTACTTCTCACTGCGGAGAGGTCAATTTTTCTTGTGTTTGTCTGTATTTAGGGTTAGGGATAGGGGAGGTGGGTTTATGTGGAGGTGGAAGGAGGATTCCTGCCAATTTGGCGATACTATTGAGAAAATATTAAAAATGGATGCAGTGGTCGGTTAACCGTCACTCTTGTCTCGGCTACTTTGTACTAATAAAGCTCTTCGCCCCTCTTCTCTGCTAACCCGTGCGCGCGCTCTATCTCTCTCTCTACACGAAAAGTTTCAACTATAGATTGAAGCTTCACAACTTTATCTTGCCGGTTCCAATAAGAGGTGAACACATACACAAGCTCAATCCAGCTATTTCTTCTGCGAATTGGTATGCTCACAACCTTTTCTCATCCACTTTCTCTAGCTCTCTCTCTTCCGCAAGCAAAGTAACCGTTTTTCCCCCAAACAAGCTTTGATGTGAATCCATTCCTTTTATCTTCCAGCTCAACAGAAAGGAACCCAATTCCGTTTCATCGTTGGAGTAGGGTGTACACCATCGAGATTCCAACTTTTGCTTCCCCAAATGACAGATCGCCGGAGCTGCTCTGAGCAGGAGAGTAGCAGCAGCAACTTCGTATCGTCCCCATCTTCTTCGTCGCCATTATCTTCTTCTCCTGCCCATGCACCGAAGCAGGATGATGGAAACGCTGCCGTAGGCGGCGGCGGATCGGGGGAGAAAAGACAGCGCGATCGAAACAAGCACCCGGTATACCGCGGCGTGCGGATGCGGAATTGGGGGAAATGGGTGTCGGAAATCAGAGAACCCAGGAAAAAGTCGCGCATTTGGCTCGGGACTTTCCCGACGCCGGAGATGGCAGCACGCGCACACGACGTCGCAGCGCTCAATATCAAAGGAGCCTCCGCCATCCTCAACTTTCCCGAACTCGCGCCGTCTCTTCCTCGGCCCGCATCTCTTTCGCCTCGCGATGTGCAGGCGGCTGCCGCCAAGGCCGCTGAGATGGATCCCGCTGCGCCGGCGAAGGCTTCTCCTTCCTCGCCTCCCACTCCCGACGAGCTCGGTGAGATCGTGGAGCTGCCTCGTCTTGGCGCAAGCTTCGTCGATACCGCCTCCGGCGAATTCTTCTTCCACGAGACGTTCGATTCGTGGCCCTTTTCATGGGCGGATAGAACAGACGATTCTGTTCTCTTCTCCGATTCTCTTTGGCAACACAACTTCGACTACCTCAGTTGGGACTACTGAAGCTGCTATCTTTTCTTCATATCCGTCTTCCCTTAGCGTCGCCCATTGTTTTTATCTCCTGGGGCTGGAAGAACCTCTATCCTTCTTTCTCTACTTCACGCTTCTTTGCTCTCTGTTTTTTTATGCTGTTGTTTTGCTTCCTTTGTGCATGTGCTCGTAGAATGGAACAATTTGTACAAATTGTAGAGTTTGGATCAACCTGTGATCGATAAGGACTGGTTTCTGTATTATCCTTCGATGATTGAATGAATCCTTTTCTTCTTCTGAAATATGAATATGATTTGGCCTTTGATTTGTCTTCTCTCTAGTCTTTGCTCCATTTATTTCAAGCTTTGTAGGCTCTGTTGATCTTCGAAGTGGTTTTTTGAAGTAGATGATATGTCTTCAAGTATTTTTAACATTTAAATTCTAAATTTTAATAATTTCACTTATTTTAAACGTTTCTTATTGTTGATAATTTCTCTATTTTTCGACCTTTTCTACTTTATTGTGTTTTGAACTCACTAAATATTGATTTTAATTCATTTGTAATAGTGAATTCCGACTTTATGGTCTATTACTAAATTACAAAAATATGAAAAAAAAAATTATATTTAAAATTATTATATTTTAATTTATCAAACTATTTAAATTTAAATTATAATTTTTTAATATGTCATTTGAACTCAAAAAATTTATGTTAACTATTTGTTACTTCAATACATTCTCGTCTCACCAACTTCTGTGTCCCAATGCACCACGACATTCTGTCAAGTATCATCGAAAAAAATCTAAACTTTTGTATAGTTTTTTTAAAGGTCGTACGATTATATTATAACATCCTAAAAATGTTTTAGTACGTAATTGAACAATTGTATTCACACGTCACATAACATTCTTATGTAAAGTTTTCTATTCAAATCGTAAACTTTTTGTTATCATTTATTTATATAATTATAAAATTTTAAAAAAATTAGTTTTAAGAATTTAAAAATACTAAATATTATTATATTTTAATTATAATTTTTAATGCTAATACAAACAATGCTCATAATTTTGTTTGCTCAAACTTTTTGATCACTTGTTTAGTTCAAATATCACTATCCAACCCTTTATTTTCTAAGCAATTGCATGTCAAATCCTAGAGAGGTGATTTGAGAAGCTTGATGGAAAAATTATATTGTTGGTGCTTAAGATGACACCTATATGAATATTAATTAGTCCAACTGTCTAATACTTATATTATTTAATTTTAAATAAGATATATACATTTTTGCAATTTATTCAAAGCTCATTGTGTCCACCAAGTTGGGCTTTTATGTATTATTTAGTTTTCAAGGAATGCTTTTTGGAATTTGCTCGTCTATTAAATTTGGTAGAGGTTAGGTAATTTCACCAATGTGGTCTATTTAAGGCACATTTAAAAATATATTTTACAAAAAAAAAAATCTTCTTAATTTTTTTAACCAAACAATTATGAATAAAAATATTTCTATTATTTTTCATTTAATTTAAGTACAAATAAAATTTCTAAATTGGTTTCATGATTATTCTAACTTACATGATTTAATGATTATTATTATTATAAATAAAAAATTATATTTAAATTTTATTTTATTAAATGATCACAACCATAGAAGTAGGTAGCTCTTCTGTCAAATATTTTATGGGCGTCAGCAATATTGTATTATTGCTATTTCGCTGTTTATAAAATAATTATTTTAACACATGCATGGTTGTTATAATTTCAATTTTTTAGAAAAAATCAACTTAATAATTTAATTGGATTGATTTAGAATTTCGAATGTGAAATCCAAATGATTAAGATTATGCTTAGTATTAAATGTTACATCATTAACCCTTGATGCTTGGATTTGATAAGCATCATCATGTTGGTTAATAATTTTGAAAAGGTACCATATTCAAATAAATTTACTAATCTAGTTATAGTTCAATTTTAACATGTTGCAACTACAAAATCAAAACAAATATAGAATAAAAAAATAATATTGACCTTGATAATATTATATTAGATTGATTACAAATAAGGTTGAAATTAATCTTATATTAAAAAAAATTAAAAATAACATTTATATATAATTAATTTGACTTTTATTTGGTAAAAATCTTTTAACATTAATTTATTGCATACATATCTGTTTGAGATTATTTTATAAATAAAGGATTAAGATTATCTTCTTCCATCTAATTATCTTTTTTTATTTTATTTTCTCTTCAACTATTCATAAAAGTAATTTGATTAAAATTTTAAAATAAATATTATTTAACATAACCTTTTTTTTTTTTTTTTTTTTTTACCATTTTACTGTTGCTATTATAGTTTTGATGTCCTACGTTTAATAAGTACAGCACACCTGTAGCCATGATAAGTAAATGCTTCTAAGCTTCCTTTGGTTGTACACATGACTCTCACATTGTTGTTGTTGTTGTTGTTGTTGTTGTTTGCTGCATGTTTCATTGATTTCTGGAGTTAGAAGATTGAAAGACTGCAAGTTTATTCAATTTGTGCAGTTGAAAATAAATTTTGATGTGACATGATTTTAATAAGCTTTTCTATGTAACAAATCATGAGTAGTATTGCATCAAATTGGATCGATCAATACAATTCTCTTGCATGGAGCTTTGCAATGAATAGAAATTCCATATAACAATAGTTAACTGGTGTATATTTTTACTCTTTTTCTTATTCACTTACTGTAATTTTACTTTTACTCATGAAAATACAAACTTCAATTTCTATTTTTCTTTCAAAAATAACTGAAAGAAACAGCTTTAGTCACTGTTGCCCATCAAACATAAGACAGATTGGACCCTGATGTGTGTTTGTGTCCTCACTGTGCACACAAGCTCTGCAAAAAACAACAATGCAGCACAGTTTTAGCTGGCAAAGGAGCTTTTTCTTCTCATGAGAGGCCAATGAGAATGAAGGTAGAGATGATTCTCCACATTTGACTAATTATTGGTAGTCCAATTCCCTTGGAGTCAAAAGGAAGAAGACAGGTGATAGATAGCCACAAGGCATTTGTGTGATGGGTCATGTCTTGCCTCTCCAATAAGTGAACCCTCACTAGAAACTTTCTTGACTTAAAATGCACAAGTTGTTCATCAATAATGTCTAAGCTTTTGTTCTTGAAGCCTATATTATTCTTGTAGGGGTTCAAATACTTAATAAGAGATTATTAATTTGCAGTTAATTGAGATAATAACAATGATTTCATTTGTTGTTTGTTGATGTTATTTGTGAGGATCTGTGTATTAAAGATTTGGTTAACGTCAATTAATTTAAATGATTTTAAAAATATTTTAGCAAGTAAATCAAATTAAACTTGATTTTGTTATGTCAAATTGTTCTTGCTTATTTTACTCCATATTATTTAGTGACTTTCATTTGAGGCTCAATTTATGTTCTATACATCCTAATTGGATATACAAATAAAACTTGTGAATATGGATGATATCAATTTTATATCAAGACTCTTGTAATAATATGCTTAATTTTACTGATGAATGTAACTTATCTCATTTGTAATAAAATATTTTCTTTTCATTTTGGAGTCACATTTGTTTGTTTTTCACTCTCTCTACTAACTATAAAATACTCAAACAAAAAGAGTCAAATGTCTTGTTGAAAGTCAAGGAAACCAACATTATATACAAAAATTTTATACTTCAAATGAATTACTCCAATTACACCAACATGGAGAACAAAACCATAAAAGTAGTATATGAATCACTTTAATGAACTGTAAGTAAGTCAATAAAAGCTTATTAACATCACAAAATACCATGCATGCTAATAGCAATTTAATTATGTGTAAGTATCAAAGGATTCTTATTTGGACTTAACTCCAAGTTGACTCTACAAGTATAATCAAGATAAAAGTGCAAAAACAATGGTACCAATTTGATTCATTATTGACCAATTGCCAAAATGATTATTCTTGATATGACTTCACATATTCAATAACTAATTGGTTGAATTATTCTTTAGTAAAGCTGGGCAAGTCTTATGGGTTAGGTGCTCCTCATAAGCTTGAAGCTATCAATGGTTCAGGAGGATTTGAGAGTGAATATATTTTGGTTATGGTGAGAGCCTTAAAGGAAAATATTAGAGGAAATAGAATCTTTTCAGGTTCCAAAGATACAGTTTTGTGATACCATTTACCTAATTTGATAAAAGTTGGTAGACAGTGGCTTTGTAAATGTTATGAATGAGCAATGATGTTGAAGCCCTCATCGACTTTGTATTTTAATCTCATATCCACAAATCCAAAACTAAGTTGAGACAATAAACAAAATTCTTTTGAAGATCTTAACATTGCATCTCAATGACATGAAAGACAAGTGGGTAGAAGTTCGCAACATGCTATAGGTATATCAAAACACACCTTATATAACTATGGGTGTATCCCCCTTTTTCTTTGGTCTATGTGCTAGGATTCTACCTAACCAAATAAGAATAATTAGTAATAATCAAAGTCAAAAATAAAAAAAACTAGGCATGTAAGAACACAAATCTTAAGTAGAGACATATTAACCAATTTTCTAGGTTTTATATTCCTTATGACCTAATTTCTCATTTTAATCATTATCTTCTAGATGCAATAATCAATATCAATATGAACTCAACTCATAAGGTATGTTTTGGCTATGTTGCACACCTTAGAGGGCAAAGTTAGAGGCAATGGTCTCTTTTTAGGTTTCAAAGATGTGATTTTATAAGAGGATGAACAGAATTTGATAATGACTTTGTAGATATGAATGAGAATTGGTTTTGAAGGCCTTATTGATTTTGTATTTTAATCTCTTATCTTTAAACCAACAACTAAGTTGAGATAATAAACAAAAGACTTTTAAGATCCTATCGTTGCATCCTAATGACATGAAACGCAAGTAGGTAGATGAACTCTTCAGCATGTTATAGATATATCAAGCAAGTCTCCCTTTTTTTAGTCTGTATGTATTAGAGTTCTATTTAACCAAACTAGATTAACAAATAATAATCAAATAATTAAATTAAAAAACTAAAAATATAAAAACACATAAATCTTAAGTAGGGACATGTTAACTTATTTCTTAGGTTTTATGTTCCTTATAACCCAATTTTTTATTTTTATCATTATCTTCTAGATTTAGTTATCAATATCAATATGAACTTAACTCAAATGCATGATAAATCAACATCAATCAAAATAAGAGTATCTTCACCTTAGCTAATTTACATAAGATATTAACGATTATATATATATATATATATATATATATATATATATATATATATATATATATATATATATATATATATATATATATATATATATATATATATATATATATATATATATATATATATATAGAAAGCTCTATTTTCAACTTTGAAGTGGTGATAGACTTGTGAAAGGTTCCAATGATCACTTAGATTTTGGATAAACCATGATCTAGTGTAGTTTGATGGGTGAGATCATGAGTAAAATTAAATTAGACTCTTGGGTTATGAATTAATATACTAGATGATGATTTTGAATCTGGTTTTTATCATTTTATCTTTGAGTTAAAGTTTAATATTACAATCTATTTAAAAACTCACAATAAATAATAATAAGGGAAAAAGAAGAAAGTTGCTCGCTTAGTATTACTTATTGTAAAAAACTATGACTTTTTTTTTATTATGCATGAATCTAGATCCCTAAGTTATATTCTAGATTCCTTTGGGTTACAAGTCAAACATATTTTAATTATGTATCAGATTTGTCTTTATTGTCATCATCATGTTCTTTATATTGCCTTCTACTTTAAATATCATTATAAGATTTCATCCTACCTCTTCTTGCATCATTTTAGTAACAATGTTTTGTCAAGATCTTGCTACAAGATTTCTTGTTTCCTATTTTTTGTCATTTTGAGGTTGGTTTGAAATATAACTGATAAAAGGTTAATAGTTTTAGGAGATTCCATCTTATAGGGTTAGAATTTAGTTTGGGATACAAAATAAAATGATAGACTTGAAAAAATGGTAATATCTTAGATTTATGTGGTCATTAGAGGAATTTAAGATTTGAAGGATTACTATGACAAAACCAAATTTGGTATCATAGGGTGTTTGATTTCTTTTATAGGTAATTTAGAGAATTAAGGACTTGAGATTTTTCATGAGGTACATTTAGAAACTTTTAATTAATTTTGAGGTGATTTTGAAGACTAATTACAATTTTACCAATTTTCATGTCTAAGGTATATTTTGGTAATTTGACAATCTTGATGCATTTTGAGGATTTAGGAGAATTGTAGAGCTAGAAAGTGATGATAATGTAAGCTCAAAACCCTTAAAACATCTTTGAAGAATCTATGATAGATTCAATTAAATTTGGATATAGTTTACTAATATGTGATTATTTTGTGATAGGCTAAGGGCATCTTGAGAACTTTGAATAATTTCAAAGCCTAAAAAATGATCAAAACAAGGTTTTATGATCTTTAATATAATTTGGAAAAAACAAATAGATCATTTCAATGCAATTTGAGATTGGTTCATCTCTTGATAGATGTTTTAATAATTTATGATTCAATATTATTTTTTTATTTATTTCAAGAAAAATTTTGTCTAAAAAAACTTTGAAATCAATAATATAAGCCCCCTGGGTAAGACAATGTTCGATTTTTTTTTTTAAATTTGTTGATATTCTTTTCAAAATTAAACTTATTTTGTTATTTTATCTTTAATAACATTTTATAATTTAGACACTATTTTTGAATAAAAATTTTTAATATTAACTTCATAAGCAATCATATATGATTTTCCAAATTTTGACAATCTTTCAAAAAACGTTTAAGTCAAATATGTTTCCATTATTTTTTAACTTATAATAATATTTTGTCATTTCAATGTAACAAATATATTTTTTTATAATTTCGACTAAATTATATGATTTTTTGCTTTATAGTGTACTTATCAGATTAAGTGGTCCCTATCAAATTCGGGCCTGCTTGGGTTCGGGCTCACGCAGTGCAGATCAGATTCAAATTACCAAGCTTAGCACAAATAGGCTTAGACCACACTAGAGATTGAATTCGATTTGAATCTAATTTGGAACCACTTTGATTTAAAAAGTTCAATTCGAGACGATTAGGCGACGCAGAAGTGGGGTACGACGACTCGCAGCTAATCGAGGTTTAATATTATTTTTTTATTTGTTATTCCATCTTATTATTATTCTTTCTTCTTCCAACACCAACGAGCTCTTCCATGGGCGGCAGATTTCGGAAGAAGGTAACCGGAGGAGATTCTTACGACGCCGGCGGCCGAGGAGGCCGGCGAGGTGTGTGAAGAGAAAGGTGGCTTGGGCTTGAAGATGGTCTTGCTCTGTGTTTTATGTAATTTTTTCTCTCTCCCTCTCTTCCTGGAGTTTTTTTTTTTAAAAAAAATTATCATCGGCAGAGGATAAATCTATTAGATTATGTCAACAAACACTTTTTTATGATAAGGTCACATCCCCACATTTATTTTTTTAATTCAAAGTTAATTTTACTTTTTTTTTCCTTTTTTTTATTTTTGATTCTAATGATTGATACAATAGTATTTCTTTATTTGATTTTCAATAGTCGTTATTCAATATTCTCGATTGAATTTTTCTTTATTTCTTTGATTGGAATATAATTTTAAATTGAGAACTTGAATTATTTTGAGAAAGGAATCTAATTTATGATTATTTAATTATGAAAGATACAATTTTTTTAATAATCTCTTATTGATATGTTTGATTTTTTATGGGTCAAATTGAAAAAATTCTTCTTAATTTATATACTGGATGGACCTATAAAATGTTTTTGTAATGATATTGAGAAATATAATATGAGTGATTTTGGAAAATTATCGAGTCATAATGACCTCATAAGAGCTATACGAGTTGCAAAAATCCAAATGATCACTTCTTCGAGAGCATTATTAATTTATTAAAAAAAAGTCTCACAAGGATTCGCTAAAAGATATATAATAATATCAGAATAAGGTAGTGCATAAAGAGGTTGAATTGGTTCCTTACTAGGTGGATGGATGGATCCTACCATTTTGATGAGGAAGTAACGAGAAACATATAATATGCTATAGAAGGTGGTGTATGAGCTTCGAGAGCAAAAGAGTAGGATGAGAAGATGGTTGATCCTCTAGAGGCTTGGGGGTCTTGCTTAGCTTTGAGTTGCTCAAGAATCCTAGATTGTGAGATGGAGAACGTTTTCTTAAAGCATTCCATCAATTACTAGAACAAACATAGGAGATAATCAAAGGATGATGAGTATAGAATGAAGATTGATAGAGTTGAAAACGAAGATTATAATGTTGTTGCTTCCTCTTGATAATGGAAATTAGTAGATTTTTCCTATGGAATCAATGACATTAGACCTCTAACTCTACTATTTAATTTCAAGTTTATTCACACAAACAGTACCTAAATATATTAATACAAATTATAGATTCATAAAAATATAATAAAAACTTTCTTTTCTTTGAGAGCAAGAGTCAAATTAGAAGATAAAGGAATGAAGTAAAGTTGGAAAATTTTCCTAGAGTAGATGTCTAGAGCAAATAGTTGAGTATCTATTTATAGCCAAAAAAGTCACTAAAGTAGGTTAAAATCATTTTTCACACGGAATTTCATTTAGTAATCACTTATATCAACTTAGTTAACTAGACATAAAATGCACCTTTTATTGGCATAGTTGAGTTGGTTATTATCATTAAAGCAAAGTACTTTATCATTTATGACATGGCTAAGCTAGCTATTAATGCAAAACTTGTTAGAATGACATAATTAAAGCAACTAATTTGAGCTTGATGTGCTTAATAATTTTTTGATGAAGCTAGATCTATACTGCTTGAAGGAAAATGGATGCCTTATGTAAATTCAAAGATTAAAAATAAAATTTAATTAAATTTTATTAGAAAAAATTATTATCTAGTAGCAAAATCAATAATTATGTCTATTAAATAATGGATAAAATCTTGAAGGAGAGGGAGGTATAGTACTAGTATCATTAGTATAAAATTTGATTAAAAATTGATTTTATGAAAGTTTAAAATTTTTAATAAATTATTACAATTTTATGAAAAAACGTAGTTAGAAAAAAAGATGCAAATAATAAAGATGGAGAAAAATATCAAACAAAGAAGTTCAAATGGTTAAAAATTTCTTAGTGTAATTTCATAAAATTTGGAATTAGATGGGTCACAAAAATGAAATGTAGAGATTATAAGAAAAATATTATTATAAATATTTTTTTCAAGATAAGAATTATTAAATTATTAGTTGATGTAAAAAACATTGAATAGTTATAAAAAAATGGTACAATATATTTGGAGTTTATTTAGATAAATTTTGTAAAAATTTGGCATCTTTAGGAGCCTATATTTATAATAAAATAGTATTATTTATATAATTTTTAGAAAAAATATATTACTAAACGTTGTAAAAAAATGTAAAACTTTTAAAGAAGTTAGAGTTTTATGAATATTTATTCTAAACTTTATTAGCAGGTATTTTGATTAAAGGATTTAAGAAATTAAAATTAACCAAATATTTAATTTAAAAATTCTAACATTTATATATTTTTTAAAATTTTTTTAGTTTAATCTAAATTATAACAAAAACTAATAATCAAAATCACACAAAAATAGCCATTATCAACCATGAAAATAGTGGGAGACTTCAAAGAATATTGACCATCATGTAACCTCTACTCGACTAAAATTTAGTGCATTTGAGTAATTTGACAGTTTGGAAGACTTGGGGAAAGCGAATCAAAAGGGATTGCTAAGGAAAGAAAATGCATAAAATTATACCTTATAAAATGTGAAATTTGGTTGTGAGAGAGTTTTAGCATTGCTTTGAAGGTGTTGAGGAGGATGGTGAGCTCTTCTTTGGGATTTTGAGAAAATTGGGTAGCCAAGTTATGGTGAAAACATCTAATTTAGACCTTTTATAGCTCCCCGAACTTGACCTTTCGTAGTTGATACAATGTTGCCTCTTTCTTTTTATTTTTCTTCTCTTTATTTTTATACTTTTACTATGTATCAAACATCAAACATATACATATGAATATAAGATTTCCTACCTTATATGTCTTGAGTAATGTCACACTGTGGATTGAGTTATTGACATTACACACATTCCTTCTTCTCTTCTCGATGTTACTCGCTATAGTATTGACCCCATTTTTACCTTATAGTTGGCCTTTATCTCTTAATTCTTTTTGGATTATTTCCCAACTCTTAAAAGCACCTCTTTTCTTTCTTCTCTTTATTTTAATACCTTTGGCCAAATCTAAACTGCTCTGATTTTTCCAAAACTCCATTCTATGTTTAGCCTCTCTCTTAATACTAAACCAATATTTCTTTGCATTCCTGGGCCCTTTATTTACTTCCAATAGCCATGTATTTATCTTTGAATGTCTTGTCAACTTTTTTCCCTCTTAATTTTGATAGTTTATCATAAATTGAACTCTCTTCCATGTCTATTCCCTCAATCATTTACCATTTTGATTTTATAAACTTTCTAATTATATTGCATCATATTATACAATGTCTTTAATTTGTACTCTATGATAAGAGATATTTCTCTTTATTTGTTTTAGATTGTACTTAATTGACGACCTTAATTATATTTGTATGAATCACTCTAAAGTAATCAACTTAGATATTCCTATTACATTACACCATAAAATGTCTATAGTCATATTTAGATGATCCCTATAATTTTCTTACTTAAAATCTTTGTTCTTATTCGATATTACAATTCATGTTATATGACACATTTCCAATTTAGTTAAGTCATACATTCTCATCATATTATATAATATATTCCTTCTCATATTGTAAGATATGCATACCTTCACTTATATTATCAAACTTATTCACATCTTCTAGGATTTGGATTGTTTCAATAATATTTGATTCATTCTAGCTTAGTCATTTTAGATATTCATATTCTATTGATTATATGATTTGCTCACATTGTGTTGTACAATTCTTCCAAAAATTATAAAATTTGTAAAAAATTTTAAAACAAATTTCTAAAATCTCAAAACAATAAATAACATAAAAATTTTATTTTTACAAAATTTTGAATTTTATAATTCCTCTCTCCTTACAAGAATTTTATCTTTAAAACATGAAGGAATTTATTTGCATCATTTCATTCTCTAGTTCCATTGTGGCCTCTCTAATTATTTGATTAATCCAGTACACCATAAACATTGGAATTTTTTTGTTCCTTGTCTTCATCACTTTTTGCTAGAATCTTTATGAGTCTTTTTTTGTATGTCAAATTGGGCTACAATTTAAACATGTTTGAGTCCAAATTTAGCACCTATGATAGATCCTCAAGATACATTCTTAATGAGGGCAACGAATATATTATGAATCTTAATGGATTCATAAGCAAGATCATTTTATAAGCCACTATTCTCACTCTTTCAAGAATTTGGAAAAGAACAATATATCTTGACTTGAGTTTTCTTCCTGTCGAAATCTAGTAACTCCTTTCATAAACTTTACTTTGATGAATTCTGTCTCCTTCTTGGTGTTCAATATTCTTATACTTGAATCATTATACTTTTTCTAATAATCTTAGGCCATTAATATATTTTCATAGATTAATAATATATAAAAAATATAATAATTTTTATAATTAAATAAGTCAAGATATAAGTAAACTAATAAATTTAGTAGAAAATATTTATATATATGTATGTATGGTCTTTATCTTCCCATTTTTTATTTTTTTATGTGTTGTAATATAAAGATAAATTATTATTTTCTAATTTCTATCTGATTTGTACTTTGTAGATCATATTCTTTTCTTAAAAATCATTATCTCCTAGAACTAGTTTCATAAGACATTATAAGGGTATCCTTAACTTTGAAGGTTTTCTTTTCCCTATATGATGTATATAAAAATTGTGTAAGGATAAATGAGTTATTCTTATCTTAAATCATGTACGTAGGCTACCTTTACCCTAATAATCATGTATATAAATATAGTGTAGTCATAGATGAGAATCCTTATCCTATGAGATCATAACAAAACCCAATAATTTTGAGGATAATGTCTTTAATATATGCTAATTATTCTATTCTTTTTCTTATTTGATAATTTGACATGTTATGTATTCATATTATTTATTCATTATGTTATAGAGTTTCCTATTATGTTGCAAGTTAGTTACCTTATTATACATGCTTAAAGGAATAACACATTTATAAAATATCCCATAAGAAACATGTTATTCAAATATTATGAAAGAATATCATTTGATAAAAAATATAAAATATAGTTTACTAATATATTTATATTATAATTACTAAATATATCTACTATCCTCCAAACATGAAATAATATAAAAAATATTTCAAGTGTTTTAATGCTTGTCAAAAATAACATAAAAAAGTATACTATTTTATAATGAATTAGAATTTATTCTATTAACATATTTATATCACAATTATCAAGTTTATCTATCTAAATCTAAGAGTTGACTTTCTTTTTCAACTATAATATTTTATTAATTTTTTATAATATCATGTATATATATTAGTTAACATATATCATATATGTATATATTTAATTAAACTCTTATTATTCTTTTCTAGATCCTTAAGTTATTATCCCCCATCCAAAATTATATTAGTATATTTGATAATCATATCATATTATCATAAAGATTTAAGAAATATGCATTATATTATATAAATATGATTTTAATATTATATTGTATGTCATAAATTGTATAGTATGATCCCCATATAATAGTATTATATTATCTTCTTTATTTCTCATTACTCAACCTATTTGTCAAGTTTAATCCACTTGTTCTGTAAGATTATCGTACAATATGATACACCATATCTTATTATATGTTTTCATATGATCCCCTTTATTTTATTATATTACTTATGATCATCTAGTACAATACACATAATTATATTGTACGATCACTAAATAATTTTTCTTTCATTTTATATTACTTTATTTCTTTCTCATCGATCTACTAATGTTCAATAGTCATACTGACATGACATTGATGACATATTATATAATCTACTAACTAGTTTAATCTTTCTAAATTAATCAATTTGTTTAAATATAAACTGATCATACAATACAATACACATTTCATATTATATGCTTAACCACTCTATGTTATAATAACTCTTTTCTTCATATTAGTATGTTTATTGGGATCTTCTTGGTACAATTTATTTAACAAACCCTATATGACCCACTATCATAGCCTTATGGTTTATATTCCTATTAAAATTTTAGCTTATCATATCATACGATAAAATTGAATAATATATGTAACAACATATTCTTTCACTTAATCATCTCAATTTCACTTCAAAACACTTCCAACCCATATCATAATTCATATAAACTATATTATATACATTTCTCACTTAATCTAGAGTGCAAACTGCTTAAAACTGAAAAGAATTTATCAAAAAGTTACTTAAATGTTTCTATTCTATTAGGTGATTGTTGTTTCATTCTTTTGTTGTAGCCTTTATTTTTCTCTTTTCTTGCTTCTAATCTCCTTTTTTATCTATAAAAAAGCTTTTCTCAAAAGTTTCACAACTACTTTTATAAGCATTCAAAATCATACACGTGTGATTGGGTTAAGTGTGCAAATTAAAAATTTATTTCTTAAATTCAATTAGTTGTGCTACACTTAATTTGATTAAATAATTGCTACCAAAAAGCACTGTTGTTATCATGCCAAATAGTTTAAAAGGTCGATGGAAACCCTAATTGATCACATTTATATTCTTTCTTTTTATATTTTGTTATTTACAAATATGCCCTTTAACAATCAAATTTTACCTAAAAATAATTTGTTTAAAACTAAAAATCTCCTATAGCACATTCAAAATTCAAATATTTACAAACCTATTGTTTACTAATCAAATTTGAACTAAGTAAAAATTTTTAAAATTTCAAATCTATCATGAGTGACCTTTTAATAAATATATGTATACTTACATCTTTAAAAATTCTTACCAAATTCTTGAAGTTTTTAAAAATTATAAACTTAATTTCATTAAGTTTTTCTTAAATTTTTTTATTGATATACACAAAAATATTTTTTAATGAAGCTTGAGAGTTTAACACACTCTCTAATATTTTATTATTATTTTAATATTTTATGTATAAATAACATATTCTAAAAATTAATTTAATTTATTTCAATCAAATATTTTTATAATCCTATTGGTTTGATTATGAGGTTTATCGTTTTTATCTAAATTAAAAATTAAGGGATGTTAAAATATTTGTTCTATACAAAACTTTTTCTAAAAATTTTACAATAATCTAGTTATAAAATAAAGACTATTTCACTATGAGTTTAGAGGAGTGGCATAGAATCCTAGTCATCTTTGATATTAGTTCTAAAAAGTCTTAATAATGTAGCCCAAATAGCTTTTAGGAGAGTCCAAGAAAAAAATATTTATGCTATCACTCAATAACGGATTCTTAAGTTACAAAAAACTTAAAGTGATATTTATATGAATTTGAAAGAAAAAAAGGAGAATTTACAAGAATAATCATTAAAGAAGAGAGACAATTAGGTTTAGAAAGGCAAACAAAATATGGGATTAAATTTATCTAAACTTAAAATATATTGCTCATAATGTACAATAACTCTAATATATTATGAAACATATAAGGAACACAAAGACTATTTGAGTAAGTGTTTTAATGAGTGCCTTAGGCTAGTGTATAATATGTTACTCTTAATATATAATACTTTTAGTTTAAATTCGTAAAGTACGTGGACAAACGAATTGTGCATAAAGGGATATATTGGAAATGTAAGACTAATGTATAGTATATGATATTATTTCCAACAATCTATCAATTTCATTAGGTAGCCTATGTGTGTCCATGAGCTTGAAAGTCAAAATTTCAAGACTTATGCATGGTACTTTATTTATGAGTATATAATATGTTTAAGTTTAAAGAAAAAAATATATTGGTGGAATAGATGGTTCTTAAAATAACGTGTTTAAATTGCTAAGAATGTACAATATGTAAGCATGATGTGTTAAATGTGTAAAATATAAAATGAATAAAAATGCTTAATTGGGAATTACATTGAACAAACTCAAGACTTTTATATGATATGTTATTTATTAATGTATATATGACATTTTTTATTTCTTATTTATAAATATAGGTAAGAAATCAAGAATTTTTACTTAAATTTTTGTCTTTATTTTTGGAATATGAGTAAAATACCATGATATTTAAATAACCCTTATGTTAAAAAAGATCATTTTCTTTTTTAGAAAGAAGTAAAAATCTTTTTATTTAGTATAGTAGAAATAAACCATGCTTTTACCAAGTTTAGTAAAAAAATTAACAAGTTCTTATAATAGAATAAAGTAAATAGTCATGTATGTTCAAATAGATTAATTGATGTAACAGATTAATCTTATAATAAGAACCCATACTATGATCATTAGAAAATAGAAAACATAGGAATCCTAAGGGCATATCATGCTCTCTGATGTTTTTCTTAAATTTTTGTGATATGCATCATGTTTTATCTATAATTATTAATTCCAAGAAAAGACTAAACTAATCGATACTATCTTAGTAGATAAAAACTATATAACGTATATGCAAAATATTACATTTTTGAGTCATGTTACATGTTAGGTCAAATAACATATCATAACATATTCAACATAATAAACTAATTATGTAAATAAGTATAATAATGAAATGCTTTCAATATATGTTCCTATGGCAAGGATGATATCTTTTTACTCATTTATTATTTACATTCATCAATTTATCATTTTCTTTGTCATCCATAGCCTTGTAAGTTTACAATTTATTTTATTTTGATACCACCCATCATATCATAAAATATATTCTCGAGAGTCCATCTAGCTTAAACAACACTTTGTGATACTTTGATAAATAAAATGAAGCACTCCTAATGACTCATTCAACCAAAATAACATGTGTAATTCAGTTTTTCAAAGATTTAATTTTTTTATTATGTGTTAAAGATATAACATATGATGTACTCTAATGGGCCAATCCAATCTAATGACATCTTTTATTCATTTTTTTTATTTTAAATTTAATGTTTTGTGGAATTTTTGACTAAATCTATTTTTTATTATGATTCCCTTATTTATGCTAGTAAGTATACCAAATATTGGTCAAAATGATTCTCTTGTAATACTATCTATACTTCGATAAATTAGTTTCCTAATGATTAGCATGTGAAGCAAGCAATAATATTTTTAACTAAGATTAACATGTATATACATGTGTATTATATTAAAATAATATCACCATATAACCATTCTTTTCAACTAACATATCACTACTAGCAATATAATAAGTACGTAAAGCATGTGAAACCATGGCAATTAATAAACATATGAAAGATGTCAAACAAGAATAAAATCAATACTTAATCAAAATGTTTATTCTTTTAATTCCTAAGTCTCTAGATTATAATCATCAATACAAAAATGAAATGCATATAAGCTATATAAGAATGCTTACCTTGATTCCTAATTGCAGTGGACTTTTGATCTCAAGTTGCTTGCTTCTCTATGAAGTTTAACTCCACCTTCCCAGTTTTAACATTGAGATCATTTTGCTTGAAGTCCATATAACAATTCTTTGATTCCTTTTACTCAATTATTTCAGTAACAATCCTTAATTTCACTTGCTTGGTTGTAGCACTAACCTCCCTCTTTTTCTCACTTTTTTGTGTGTTTGCTTAGGATTTTTTCCAATTTGCTACAACTCATCTAGTAAAGATAATAGCCCCATTTTTATAACCTCTTGGTAAAATCTTTGCATCTCCTCACACTTTGCTCCCCTAAGGAGGATCTCCTTCCCAACCTCCATATGCATTTTTACTTTTTGATTAATGATGGTTGAGCTCAACTAATAAGTTTGCATCCATTGGAATCCCCTTCCACCATTCATGTTTAGAAATTATGAGGTTTTAGAAATTAAATAAAATTTAAGCAAAAGTTATAAACACGGAATATATTCAACATTTTTCTATTTATTTGATGTATGAAAATTCACAAACCAACATCATAAGATAATCCTAGATGAATTTTATTAATTAGATAAGTTTCATTTTTTTAACATTATTTAATATTTTTAATAAATTTTTAAACCCAAAAATCTTTATAAAAACTATTTTAATATTTCTTTCAAATCAGCTTTGATTTTAATTATCTAGTTATCACTCCTTTTTGCATCAAGTTAATTTCATTAAGAAATCTTTATACACTTTATTTTTTGTCAAATTTCATGATTTGTTTAGTCCATTTAATATTAAAAATAATTTCTAAGACTATTTAAGCATGTAAGTAATTTATTTTTTAAATTTTGATCATTTGCTTTGATACCTAACAAAATCTAATTTCCACTAATTTGTTATCAATAGATTTCAAATGTTTTGTACTCTTTATTTCTCAACTCATCTTTATTGTCTTAGGTGTGTACATTATTTTAATGATGTTTGAAATTTTCAATAATTATAAAATAATAATTAAAATTTTTAAAAAATATATAAAATTTTTATTATTTCATAAATAATGATAAATATATTATTTCATAATTTGGTATGTTATAATACAAATTTGTTAACTAAGGATTAATATTACACAATATCTATTGAGCAAAATTAAGAAAATAGTATGATACATTTTATTATTAATGTAGAGTATATATTGTACAAAATATAAGAATTATGCAATAAACTCCATGTAACATATGGTACATATAAAATTGAAATGTGTGCAATGGTTAGTTTGGTTGAGAGAAAAGGTTGATTTTAGTTGCTAGGTCAATGTTAGATATCACAAGAGGGAGCCTTTTTATATTCTATGGTATTCAAACTTCTAAAATAGATTGATGCAGGTTTTCAAATAATGTATTTTAGAGAACAAGAGAACATTAGTGAGAGATGTGAACTTATCTTACCAAAGCATTTCTTAACAGAGTGTTTTAAAGTAAATTTAGCTCTATCTCAATCAAGGAGACTTCTAATGCATTTGCAAAGGGAGTTTGAAGGCATTACATTCTACACCATTCACTCACTCCATAACATTAAATCCTTGTAGTTTATAGGTAAATGTAATTTTTTTAACTATTAGTGATTATGTTTATACTTATATATTTGTCCATATCAAGTAGACTTAAGCTTTGCATTGGTTCCTTTATGTGTTTTTCTTTTATTGTCATAGCTTTCATTCATATAGTATGGAGTGGTTAGCCTTGGCTCTAAGCTATTTGAGTGTAAAGAATTTGATTATGCCTTATTTAAGAAAAGGTTTGGTTATATTGGGAATCTCCACCCGACTATAACAAAGGAGTATTGATTCAGTGGTGATCAAGGTGTTTGCCTTTTAAGTAGAAATAATAGGATCTTGTGTTTATCCAAAAAATAGAAATAATTGTATTCTTTTATATTTTATTTTGCACTTGGCTTACTACGACTTGGCAAGTTTGGGAAATTGAAATAGCCTTATAAATTTGAAAACTATTTTTCTTAATTTGTAAAAGTTATTTTTCAACATATGTTGTGAAAATAAAATTTTGAAAACTTACACAATCAAGTCACCCTCCCTTCTTGGCGTGCCTTGCAAATACAACAGTTTTAATTAAGCTGTTCTTGGGTACGTACCTAGATTTCATTCCCATTCACTAATTGCTCGTTATGGTTTAGGAGTTTGGATGTTGTTAATGGGATTAGAAGAAAGTCTTAGTAATGTAGTGCCAATAACTTTTGGGAGAGGCCATGACAGCAATGCTTGCATTACCACTCATAGTGCCAATCTCAAGTGCTTGCCATTAAGCAATAAGGGTTCTCAAGTTGCAAGTTCTGATAATATATACTTTATTTTTTAGATATTCTATTTATCATTTTTTGTTTAATTGCAATCCATTGCATTCTTTATTTTTGTTGCTATGTTAGAGAAATTGTTTGAAGCTATATGAATTAGAAGAGCATTTTTTGTTAAGATGCTTTTTAGTGAAAACATTAAGGTAAGAGTTTCCACAAACTAAAATATAGGCATAAAAGGAAATAAATTCTCGACTCAATTAATATTCATTATTGTTATTGAATTTAATATGATTATAGGAATGGGTTGGTTGCAAGTCATTCAACATTGAAGGAGAAGAGGGATATTATTAAAATTTCTAAAGAATTTATGATATTTACTTTGATAAGGTAAGAAAAAGTAGGAAAAAAAATCTCAAACTTCTTTTTTTTGAAAGCTTGGTTGCTATTGAGTAAAGGATATAAGGTTTATCTTGTGTTAATGGTTTTTTTGGAAGATTGGTTTGGGTAACTCCACATTGGTGAAATAAAATTTTTAATTGACTTAGCTCCCAAAATAGAATTTATGTCTTAAAGCTTATAGAGCATGAGTTATTTAGTTTCAAGAAGAGTAGTTGTAAAAGTTATTACTTAATGAATTTATTAGATCTCTTTGAGGAGATCCTGTGTTGTTAGAAACGAAATAATTAAGTTAGCATATGTGTATAGATTATCGAGAACTAAACTAGTTTACTATGAAAAATAGTTATTTGTTGTCAAGTACAAATAATTTATTATGCAATATACACTACATTAAAATAATGATGTTAAGTTGATCTAATAAAGTGGTATTAGGTTTCTTTTGGTTTAATATATTATAATTTAATTTGTATTATAATGGGCTATATGTGAGACTTATTTAGCATTTTTATTATATATATATATATTTTAATTATATATTATTTTATTAGGTAAGGGTATTTTCATCATTATAGTTTTGGATTTATGGTTTGGGATGTTATTTATTTAAATGCTTGTCATGGAATGAAAACATGAATTGTGTTTATTGAATTTATCTTTTATAAAAAATTATGATTTCTTATAGTTCATGCATGCAACACAACTAGGTTACAATGTGGATCTACCTCCGTCGTCATTAACATCCTCATCATTGTCTTCTTCCCTTCATCTAGCTATAAGATTTTGCATCCCACCCATCCTCTTTCAATTTTTGTATTAGAGTCACGTCAAGATTTAAATATAGGATTCTCACTATATCTTTTACCAATTTTTGTATTTCATGGTGTCAAAAACAACGAATTATCCATAACTGATGTGAGACTTCCTCGGAATCATTCATTGCATCATTAGAATAGCCTATTTCCTCTATCAACATCTTCTTTTCTCAAGTTCCATTTTCCAACATTATTAATGACTTGAATTTGGCAGCAACCACCCACGCTTTCCTTCACCTTCCATTGCTATTTTTTCCCTCACATTAGTCGATGATTCTACCCTAAGTCACCACTAATTGGAGTTTCCCTCATGGCTTATGCTAACACAAATGAACATGACTAATGCTTCCTTCATCATGAACATTTGATCTCAGCAGTTGGGCACTCGACAGCTCATTGATCCATCAAATAAATGTTAATTAGCTATTCATTTAGACCTTATCAATGCCACACACTCTAGCAACCCTATTTTCCAAAACTAAAACATGACTCTGTCAGTGTGACATAATGCTAAGTTGACCTAAGTCAACCTTAATTTATTCAATTTTCATCTTATTTCAAGTTAAGTTTGGAAATTGCTTTCAAGGATTCTGGTAGATATATGAAATAGTTTTC
Organism: Vanilla planifolia; assembly: GCA_023846275.1. Taxonomy (NCBI): domain Eukaryota; kingdom Viridiplantae; phylum Streptophyta; class Magnoliopsida; order Asparagales; family Orchidaceae; genus Vanilla; species Vanilla planifolia. The sequence goes on from CM043877.1 coordinate 5,670,339, forward strand.
ACACCTCCAATTGGTCTACTTTATTCCATCTTGTACTCAACTTACTAAATTACATGATATATAATCATGATAGTTTATATATATCTTTATACTTACAAAATTTGATTATTAAGTCTATGTCAATTTTATTATTATCTTACAAAAATATGTCATTATTGAAACATGTTGATCCTTAAATTATATCTCTTAAACTTTTGTTTCAACAACTATATTATAACTATATAGGATTTCATTATAATCATATCTATTTAGAGATCTTAAAAACACATATCTTATTTATGGACTAAGTTATCTCATTTTCTTTCAAATATCATATGAGTTTGGTTTTTGATTTTTTTATATGACTCGTAAATGTTTTATTAGAAGTTATACAATTTTAATTAGTGAGAATTGTATAATTCACTTAGTGTTATCTAAATTTGTTAAATCTATAAATACTAAGCCCACTCCATATTTTATGCTCAATTTAACTACTTATGATGAAGTTACATAAGTTGAAGTGATTCAAACTCATTATATTTTTATCAACTATAAAAATTTCTTTAATAAAGCTTTGTGTCATGTGATTGATAAATAATATCATTATTTTATACTTAGTCAGTTTGGTTATTTTTAATAAGTTTTTAGAGACTTAAACAAATTATTGTTATCATTCTAAATGATCAATATATTATTTTATTCAAACAAAATTTGTAGTATATTAATGATTCCATCTAAAGAGAAATTGATAAATTTCATTTATATGGACATAAACCTCTTGAACATTTTGAAATTAATCTATTTAAATTTACTATACTTGAGATTAAACCAGCTTCTAAACTAAGTTTGATCCACATGAGACTTTTTCTCATAAATTTGAACCATGTGAGCTACCAAAAGAAGAATTAGCTAAATTTCCTTGCCTCTGAAGATGTCCTTATACGTAATTTTAGCTTCATTGTAAGCATAAAAGTTCCTTTGCTTATATATGAATTTTTTTTAGTAATTTTTATTTTATTATGTATAATGTTAGTCTAACTTTCAATGCAAAAAATATATCTTTTTATTAAGGAATGTCAAGTCCACAAGTTTTATTTACAAGCTTAAGAAATAGAAAAGAAACTCATTTAGATGCTTTGAACATTCGTAGGGATAAAGCACTAGATGATATGGTTGAAGATGTATCTTGACATTTTATATAGTCATACCATATAATATCTTAATTACTAAGAATGACTTGAAAAACTGAGTTTAATAAAGATTAATTTTTTGTACAACTTTATGGGAATGAGTTTTTTTGTAGGGATGGATTGGTGTAAAATACATTGCATTGACATAATGATCTTTAATTAATACAATGAACTTGTATTGGATTTTTCTTAGTTTATTATATTTTTATTTTATTTAAGTTATAATGTGTTATATATAAGACCTTTATGATATTTTTATCTTTTTATATTTTTTTAATTTTTACATGACTTTATTATTTTGTGGTATTTTGACATTTTACTTTTAAGTTTAGAGTTTTTTTTTTTGTAACTATTTAGATGCTTTCAATGGAATAAAAAGAAAATGAATAATTTTGTTGGCATTTTTTTTTTATCAAAAATTATGATTCCTTTTCAAGCGTGCTTCCTCAACCCTAGACTATAATCCAAGATCTTTTAGGTTGTGATCCAAAGCTTATCTGAGTTATAATACATATGTTGCTCCATCATCATTATTATCCTCATCATCATTATCTCATTTCCTTCATTTGGCTACAAGTCTTTTCATCCATCCTTTCCTCCTTTAAGTTTGTATCAAAATCATATCATTATCTAGCTATAGAATTTCCATCATATCTAACCTTTAACAATTAGTGATCAACTGTAAAGAGGATATTTTTTCTCAAAGATTGATTTAAGTTTAACTTATCATCAACTAAAATTTAGAAAATAGTCAACTAATTTTAACATTTTCTATGCATAATTTTGTGTTAATTACTATAGTTTCTCAATCATGTAATAAATATTGATGGAATTATCTTGAATCATCAAAATATTTTGCCAATTATAAATTGGCCAAGAGATTTAAATTATCAAAGATTCATAGCTTTTTCGATGTAGCTAATTATTGAAATTTTTTTTTGAAAGGTTTCTCTTATATAACTTTAGCTTGAACAAAGTTAGTTGAGAAAACTATGAAGTTTGAGTGGGATAAAAAGTATAGAGAAAGTCTATAATATTTGACAGATCAATTAATTTAAATTCTTGTTTCTTTGTTAGAAGGAAGCAAAGGGTTAAGTTTATAAGAATGTTTTTTTGAAGGTTTATATTCTGTACTCATATAATTGGGAAAGGTTAAAACTTATACTTTTAAGTAATTAAGGTTTATAAAAAGAAATGTCTCATTCACGATGTAATAATAGTTGAAATTATTTTTTTTTGAAGATTTGTGGATATTTTTCTTATAAACAAAGTATAAAATCTTTATATCTTATAAGATCATTAGAAATATTTTCTTTTGGAAAGAGTTAAATCAATAATGAAAATTCAAGCATATTGAATTTATCAAGACTTTTCTCAAATACAATATAGACCATCTAAGACCTTGCTTTTATCATTTTTTAAAAGAATTTTATCAAATAAAGAAAAAAATTAAGCTCAAAATGTCATCACATAAAAACACAATGACTTAAAAACATATGTTAAGACATGGAGTTACATTAATAATATATTAAGATTTTAATTATATATTAACTTGTAATATAGAATTTAATATAATTTTATTTGTAATAAATAACTATCAACTAATAAATCAAGTGAATAATTTGTATTTGAGTAATAGAAAACAGATTTGAGTGTTTTTTTTAGTGATATTGACATTTAAGTGTTATTTTCATTTATATATCAATGTAATATTTTTATTGTTTAGTTTCTTATATTCTAAATAATATTTTATTTTATTTTTTAAAGATGTGCAGATGTTGTCAAAGTTTGAATGATATTTAAATATTATTTTTTAATAATTAAATAATAATATTTATCAGACAAGATTAACTATTTAAATATTTATACAATTTGACATCAAATTTTCTGGTCTTTGGATCAATCACCTATTAAAAATAAATAAACATTCTTTTTTTCCAAATGAACTACAATATCTTGAACATGGTCACTTGTGCATTTAATTTTTTTAATTAATTAATGCAGAGAAAAATCTAAAATCAACCCAAAAAACTGAAAATATTAAAACTATATAAAGATTAATCACTGAAAAAAATAAAAAAGTAAAAATAGTTATTTATTCGAAATGATAGAAAAACATTTAATCATTTAATTGCAAATTAAACTTCAAAGCACAGTTCAAGGCCACTTTAAACTGTTTTTGGGGCCTCGACCGGCCGAACCGTTTATTTGGCGACTAAATGTTAACCTAACCGGTGAAAGCGACTGTCGGCATGCCGTTGACGTAACACGTGTCATCATCTCAATCGCCCTCATTTTTATGGAGTTTTTGCTTGTTTGACCTTGTGTTCCACAGTAATTATATTTTTATTTTACAAAATATATTTCTTTGAAAATACTAAAAAAAAAAAAAAATAAAACTAGGACCGATTAAAATTTTGAGCATTATTGATTTAACTCGTTTCAATTTGGTCTAATCTCATTGTGATTTTGGATTAGAAAGGATTTGAATTATTTATCATTAAAATATTAATAAATAATAAATGTTATATTAGTCATTGATTTAAATTATTTATCATTAAAATATATTAAAAATTAATAAAAAAAACTTTTTAACAAATGATATTAAAACAAAATATAATTGACTTATTATTGAATAAATGTTTAGTCATGATAAAAGGACAAAACATATATAGCACATTAAGTACAAAAAAAAACGTAAAAGAGACTATGTGTAGTAATCAAAAGAGATTGTTATGGTTCGATGAAATTAAAGATGGTTTGTATAACTAAGTACGATGATTTGAGATAGTCGATAAAAGAGACAAAGTCGACAATAAAGAGTTAAAATCAATAACATACATTATAACTAAGAAAGATAACTATACTAACATATGAATTGATAGATGATATAAATAAGACTTTATCTTGAAAAGAATAATTATTAAGTTAAATTAATATATAATTAATATGAATCATACTCACATTGATTAACCTATTTATTTATTATGTGTCTAATAAAATATATATCAAGTTCGACTTAACTTTTTATGTAATATAATTTTTAAAATATAATCAAATAATTATATTTCAAAAAATATTTTTATGAAAAATTAAATTTAAAAATGATGGAATCTATGTCTAAATTAGTTGTAATTATTAAGATTTTTCAGAATTATTTGTTTAAAAAATAACTAATAAATAAAAATATATAAAAAGAATGTAAAATATAATTTCCACCCTAAGTTGAAACTTACTAAAACCATCAAAATTGATCGAAGTTGACTCTTTGGACAAAAAACAGTACCCATGAGTACTAGGTGAAGGATCCTTTATGCTTAACTGATAGACATTAGTCATTTGATTTGAAGACAGAATGGCCCACGTGATGTGGTTTATTTTGGGCTCCTTGGATAAAAGTGCAAATTTCTAATTGTTTATTAAGAAAAGAACACGCAAGCCACTTTCCTAGAGATGCTTATCATAGTATCTTTTATGACAAGGAAATGCCAACATAAAATAGATTTGCAGATTACACCTTGTTTGAAATTTTGGCTACTTTTAATTAAAAAGTAGATAGATTAATGCAAGCAATAGTGAGATTAGTACAACATTTGTAATTTAAAATAATATAACATTGCTTTTGTATGATAATAGTGATTGCGATTGAAAATATGATTTAAAAATATGATTTTGGATTTATTGGTGAAAAAAAATTATGACAATTGTTTGACTTATTTATGATAATTTTAAGATTAAAAAAATAATTTTAATAAGTATTAATAATGATAGCTAAACTTTTTAATCTTTCTCATCAAAATCATTTTCTTAAGAGGTCCATGTTGTGACATATAGGTCACTTGCCTATATTCTTTAGTCTTTTATAGTCTTTTATTTTATAAGGTATGAGATGACAAGTAGACTTTGAACATCTAGATTTCATGAATTGGACATCATAATTTTGAACGAGGTTCTATAATTTGAGAATTAAAATTTTTAAAAATATTAATGTTTGAAATCATGCAATCTTAATAACCAATCTATGTCATAGCCTGTAGGTATCATAGGTTATGGACAAAATTTTTAGATCAAACACTGAGCTTTAATGAACATCTTTTATGAACAAAGTTATGCCACCATAAAAACATAATTTAGTAAGGTTTGAATTGTAATTTTGGAAAAGAATTCTTAAGTTTGGTAAATAAAACTTCCATTGGAATCTTAAAATATCCAACATTTTTGTTTGCTATGCACTACAAATTTTTGAACAAAATATTTCAAAATTGGTGCTAGATTTTTATTCAAGTCATTCATGATTCAGAATTTCTAACCTTAAAAATGACCCAATTGTTTTTAGCTTTACATTAAAAATTTGAAGTAAAATATTTTTTTTGTTTAAATATGACATTTTTATTGACTTTTCTTATGATTGAAATATTTTGGTTAGTTAAACAAATATTTTTTGTAAATTATACATCACATTCTTAGAGCTAATTTCTTAAATGACAAAAGTGAACTTTTATGAACATCTCTCAGGATCATGATTATGCAACATAATTTTGAAGACAACACTATTAGTTTTTTTTCACCATTTTTGGAGTAAGAAACCCTTCTCTTAAAGGATGATCTAGATGGGGACTCCCCATTATAGGGTAAATTCAATTTTGTTGCTCAAACAATTTTCAAAGTTGACTTCTTAGAACATTGTTTGCATGAGGCCACTTTTTTTAAGGGCATAAGTACCACATTTAATCACCTTCAACTAATAAAAGCTCTTAATTAAGGAAAAAGACTTTGTTGTAGTGGAATTAGCATGATGTCCATAAGAAAGGAGTGAATTATGTAAGTTCAAAAACTTTACGCCAATACAAAAACCCAAAATAACTTTACAATAAAAAATTTAAACATTTTAATCATGTTGGCTCTTGTAACAATTATTTTATAAAATATTGTTAGACATTATAAAGCACCGTCTTAATAAAAACTTATAGCACTGAATTAATAAAAATCTTAAAACATTTGCTTGATAAAAAGACTATAACACTTGTTTTATAAAGCCTAAAGCACCAGCATTATAAAGATCTACAATTTGGTTAGTAACAAGTAATAAAAAAATAAGTGAAAGTCATAATAATGAGACAAACAAACTAAAAACAAAGCTCAAATACAATAAGTCTATAACTAATTGAATAATTAAGAAAAAGACATATTTTAATTATAATAAAAGTAATATAAGAAGATGTGTAATAAAGCTCAAGAAAGTAGCTAAAGAATGGCATATAGTTTAACTTAAAAAAATGATGAAATGGCGGTTGGCATGTGAATGAACAAAGAGAAATCCATAGCTTTTCCTTTATCTAAATCTATCTCTATGTGTAAGATGATTGCAATGAAAAAAATTTTCAAATACTAAACAAGTGAAGTATTAGCCTTTTATCTATTGTTTGGAAAACTTTATATAATCCTAAGTTTTCACTTAATAGTGACAAAAGCTTTTTAAAAGTTTATAGTCAATTTCTTAAAAATCTAGTCAAATTAGTTGTTACTTATATCGTACACTACAAAATTAATAGTATTATCTAAACAATCACTATTATTAAATTAGTTCATCTTTTTCTAACGATCATATAGATACAATGATGATATCATATGGTGTGACAAACAAAATTATGTTACATTCAAATACTAAACTCTCAAAAAAATATTGTATGATGAATTATTATACATTACGATTAGTGTTACAACAAACTCATTTATATTAATAATAAGATATCATATTAGTATGATAAGTGTATCATACACTTATGTTGCAAATTTGCTCACTATATGGCTAAGTTCTATTACTAGTCTCTCGGATGAAATGGTATTGTTTAAGTATAAAAGTTATATCATACCATATGACCAAAAATAGCTTACCGATAGCCTAGCTCTTGAACACTTATTATAAAGATATAATAATTATACTAATACAAAGAAGTTATTATGTAAATACATAAAATATATTATATTAGTATGATAAAACTCAACATGCTGCTAACTCACTACTAAGACTACTATACTTAGATTGAGAGAAAGATTGTCCTAAATGAAGCCTATCAATCTATACCTCTTGATGACTCAATTCACGTTGCTCAGTCTAATCTCTTGATGATCTTCAAATGAATAGATTGTATAAGTATAAACTATAATGTCATACATATGAAGATAAGTAATTCTCAATCTTAACAAACACTTATTGAGTAGACTATTAATATACATGTATAATTAAGGCATCACACTGGGACAAGCAACATAACTTATGCATATACTATATGATTGCCTATGATTGATGCTTTGTTTGATCCTATGAAATGGTTAGTTGTATTGTATGAAGGTGAGATCATACAAACATGATTAGTACTAATAACACAATTCTCACAAAATTTATTTGCACTTCAATTCCTAATTTAAATGTGCAATTATAAATGATATAATCTATTATGAATAAAATATTTTAATGTATAGAATTTATGTAAAACAAGATGAAACATATACCTAATGTAAATCTTAAGTATCTCAATTAAATTATTATAGGTTTTGATATTTTAATTATCAAAATAAAGAGATAATAAATATTTTTTCTCATGAAGATGAAATTTGTCAATTGATCAATCTTTCTATATGAATAACTTATGTGCTCTTAAGATGTATAACTTGAAATCAATAGTTAAAAAAATATTATTAAATATAATATAATGATTTTATTATCATTAAACTAGTGATATAAAAACTAAAAGGTATAACAAACTGGATTATCAAAAAGGACAATATACTTATGCTTGTCAATTATTTTTTCTAAGATATAACTATGTGTGTTCACATACATGTGTACATGTGTGTATGTGTTCATGTGTTTATTGTTTAATAATGATGGAACAAAATTGTTTGAGTGGGTACATATCACTCAATTAGTATCCCTATTATCTTAGGCATGTTAATTGAATCCTATCAAATGTTTAGTGAACTTTTCTCTATATTCACTAAAAATCATAAGTTTTTTCTTATGATTACTACACCAAATATGTGGGCATCAGATTCATGTAGGGTTGTGTTAGTAATAGGGTTTGAAAAGCTTCAATTTCCATTCTTTTTGAGGTTTTCACATGACTTGGAGTTGGTAACAGTGGTATTTGTACTTAAGTTATGGTAAAATAATTTATATAGAGTTGAGGTTGAGCTATTCTCTGATTACAAAAAGCCTTAAATATATCTTTTCTTAGAGAGAGATTAACTTGCAATAATGTTGTTGGTTAAAGCACATCAAGGATTATGACTTGGAAAATAAATATTACAAGGGTGTCACACTTTTTTTTCTTAACAATATTTTTTAAAATCCATAGTTTGCAGCCCAAATCTATATACCAATCAATGTAACTATAAATGTAATCATATATACAAAAATGCTAACAAATCACATAACTCACAAATATGCAAAACCATAATCCAAAACATAAAAATCAAAAATATCGAATGTTCAAATAACAACTTAATTAAAAGTCCAACCTAAAATAAAAATAAACATGAAAATACTAAAGTCCACAAATATAGTCCATTATAGTTCAATGTCTATCAAAAATATAACTAATAATCTTAATTAGAAATAATAACTCAACTACAACTAATAACAAAATGCAAGAAGAATGTTGTCAAGCAAATGTATTAACTCTAATGATCCTAACATTAGCTTCTAAATGACACCTATATCCTTAAACCTAAAAAATATGAATGGAATAAGCTAAGAAGCTCAATAAAAAAATCTTGAGTCATACTATAAAATTATGTAGTAATAAGGAAAAATATATAAATTTATAAAAACAATATAAAATCAGCATCAACTATAAAATCTCATTAGATGTATCCATACTAAGATGATGTATGAGTTTATGATGCTATTAATTGAGAGCACGATGTTCCATTATCTATCTGGTACTCTTGCTAAGGCAAGAAAATGATAACAAGATTTAGCACTCATAAAACATCACATGACCTGACAATCTACAAGGTAATGCTAATTATATAGGCCAACCCCATAGGGCTTAAGAAATCTTAATTAACCATATGTATTTCCTATAATATTTCTTTACATTTCATATGTTCTTCATGAGACCAAATGTGCAACTATTCTCTTTTAGAACTAAATGTACAAATGAAGCTCAACCAAACTTAGAGTCTCTTATTATGTGATATGACACTCCTTTTATAAGCTCAACCAATTGCATGAAATGATTACCTCCTTATCAAGGGCATAAAAATATCTAACTTTCCCATCTTCGATGTGAGGATCCAACATAAAAAGTCCATTAAATCCAAATTCTCTCATTAAGATCATTTTCATGACAAATTGGCATCATGTCAACCATTATTTATCATTATCTAGTCACTATTGTTTCTTTCTCAAACTTGAATCAAGTGTGTAAGGTTTCCTTAAACCCAAATCAAACAACTAAGGATTCTTCTAACCCTAATTAGCCATCCAATGTTACCATCAATAACCTAGATATGTTAAGGTTTCCTTAAAACCCTAAATTTATCGTCAAGGTTACCATCATTTGTGTGGGTACTCTATGGTTTTCTCTAAATCCTAAATTAATCATCTGAGATATTGTATACATCTAAACATCATTCCTACAATTAGACTTTGATTTAACATTATTTAAGCTCCTTCTTAGAATATCATTACCTATTTGAGCTATCCATTAAGGTTTTATTTGAGTCCAAAACTTCATATTTTACCTTTAAGTGTAGTATGCAAGTTATTATTATATCAAAAAAGTCTAGGATCACATGAATTCCACTAATGATGATTCTACGTAGTTGGAAAACCTAACTTACTATACCCTTCTACAAGCATCCCTTGAGCCACATGTAACTTCCATATCACCATCTAGAATGTCATTCTATGGCCTAAGATCCTAATCAGGATCACTTATGGTCTTACCCAATAAAAAAAATCAAGCCAAGGATTTAGCCAATATACAAATAAAATTAACTCCTTGGCCAAGCCTAGCATATCTTTAAAGCTTAATCCAAGTCCTCCAAGCTTCATCAATGGTTTTTCCCAATAGCTTCACTATCCAAAGATTTTATGTATTATAAAAATAAAGGCTCACTAAGTGTTAATAATATTAGTCTAATTCTAGGACATTCCATTTGAAATTTCTTTAACACAAACTAGTTCATAGAGCTAATCTATATTAGGATTACCATACAAATATTTTTTCAAGATTTAAACTATTAACATACCAATCTCTTATGCCAATTGAGCCTTGCACATATACAATATAATTTTTTAGGTTCTCTTAAAATCTCAAGTCTATTTGAATCCTAACTATAGATCAATCATAAGACCATATCTATTAGTCCAAATCTATCCTTAGCTTTAAGTAATCTTAGCCACAATCCAATTCTTTTTGCTAGTTAACCATGACTCTAACCAACCTAACCTTCTTTTAAGGCCCAAAATCTAGCCATTCTAAGCTTCCAATCTAAAAATCATAGGCTATACTTAGCTTTTAATGCCACCTAAGTTCACATAAAAGCTTAAACCAATGCATCACATGGCTTACTATGCCATGTGACAAGCTTCCAAAGCATATCTAAGGTAAGGAAACACTTGGTAAAAGAATTCCTTAGCTTGACTAAGTTTCCAAGTGCTATTCAAAAGTTTATGGCTTATACTAAGTTTCAATTTACAAAAAATTAAATTTTACCAATTTCTTAGCAAGGTCTTACAATTATAAGCATATCTTCACAACATGTTATGACACAAAACTAGGATTTTAAATTTAACATGATTAACCAAAGTCCTCACAATATATATATATATATATATATTTCTTAGGAATACAAAAGAATATTTTGGAATATTAAGGGGCATAATTTTGAAATTCTAAAGAATATTTTAGAATTTCAAAAGTCACAACAAATTACAGAGTAAATATTTTAAATTTAGACCAAAAACTTAAAAATTTTGATATAAAAGTTACAAAATTAATAGAATTAAGTAGTTCCCAAATAGTATATATATTTTGAGGAGGAGATAATGACGAACAGTGAGGCAGTGGGTGGTGTGAACAGCATAGATGTAGAGATGGGTGATGTATTGGGTTTGATTATCGAGTTGAATAAGGTTAAAAAGAATTAGCATAATTAATAGAATGGTACACGTGTTTTGGGTCTGAGGTGCTTATGAATTGGTCTATGAATGTTAATGGTTGGCACGAGTCAAGCAGGTCACACGAATCGACAGAAGCTGATAGGTAGACAAGGTTGACATGGGAGGTGTGTGGGTTGATGCGGGCTACAGCACTATAATCGACAATGTTGGTATGGTGATAGACAGAAATGGAGGTGATGGCAAGAACAATCGAAAGCTCTTTTGAAGTCATATTTAAACAAAAGTGTATACTAAAAGAATTATGAGACTACTAAAAGGATGACCAATATTAAATTTAAAACTAAAACTATCTAAAAGTGATGCAAGATGATATGTTAAAATATATTTTAGTTCATAGATAATTGAAAAAAATCTTATGTTCAAACAATATATCTTTAAAAGTGCCTATCTAAAGAGTCATAGATTTAGAATTGAAAATCCTAGAATCATCAAACAAATAAGAACTTTCTCAAAAGCTCAGTATTTTCACTAATATTTAACATAAGGGATCTTAACATAAAACAAAAATAGTTTTAAATAGCACACACCTAAGTGTTTATGTTACTAGTGAAATGGCACGGTGCAAACACAAGTAGAGTTTTTAAAATATCAAATAAGGAATCACATGATCACATTCATTAATAAGAGAGTTAGACATGATGAATAAAATTTCTAAAATATAAAATAAAGTAGTCCTAAGATGACCAAGAAATTAAGAACTTTTTTAGAAGCAAAGAGCTTGCTCTAATTTTTAATTCAAGGGATCTCAACCTAAAGAAAAAATGATTTTAAAATACACATCTAAGTATTCATGTTGGTAGTGAAGTGGCAAGATACACTCATAAAATGAGTCTATAGAATGTCAAACAAAGAATCACACGACCACATGTACTAACAAGAGAGTTGAATATTATGAATAAAATTTTTGAAATATGAAATAAAGTGGTTAAAAACTTTTCCAATAATTTGATACCTTTGTAAATATTAGATAATGGATCAGAATCTCTCCTTTTGAGCATCACACTCTTTCCAAGGCACCTTCAAAATCACATCATCAAATTTTCACACACAACATGCTTGTATCACACAAGTTTGATGGCAATACTTCATTATTTCATTCAAAAATTTATCACTAACAATAGGGTGAGCTTTCTTATTTATAAAGATCTCAAAAGTATAATATTAAGTGACATAATTTTAGAATTCTAAAGGATATTTTAGAATTTCAAAAGTTCTCACAAATTACAAATAAAATATTTTAAATTTGATCCAAAAACTAAAAAAAATTGACTAAAAAACTACAAAATTCTCATCTAGTGAGTTGAGAGATCATATTGAGTAAATTTTAGATGCTCAATCAGTTTTAACACGACATCAAGCATAATAAAGATTTTTGATACATTTTATAGGCCACCCTAGCTCCAACGATACTTGGAATAATAAGGAGGAGCTTCACTACCTAAACCTAAGATGTTAGAAAAGTATCAGAGATTTCACTTTAACTCTACAAAGAATATGTGAAAACCTATTTTAGCTTATAAACAAATAAAAAAGACTTAGGTTCATGTAATATATTAATATAAGGGCCTACCCAAAAGTTTTGTAGACTTAGAGTAAAAAATCTTATAAACATCAGGCAAAGTAAAAACTTTCCTAAAAGCCAATGACTTGTACTAATTTTTAATATAAGAGATCTAAACATAAAAGAAAATTGGTTTAAAATAATACATACTTGAGTACTCATGTTGGAGGTGATGTGACATGGTATGCATACAAGTATAGTTTGTAAAATATCAAACAAAGAATACCATGATCATAATCACTAACAAGAGAGTTAGATGTGATGAATAAAATTTCTAAAAAATGAAACGTAGTTTCCTTAGTATCATTGGTTAAGAACTTTTCTAAAAACTAAGAACTTGTACTAATTTTTAATATAATGGATGTCAACCTAAAAGAAAAATGATTTTAAACAACACACACCTAAGTAATATGGTACACACATAAGTGGAGTTTATAGAATACTAAACAAGAATTCACACAATCACACGAATTAATAAGAGAGTTGGATGTGATGAATAAAATTTCTAAAATATGAAATAAAGTGGCTAAGGACTTTCTTGATAATTTGATATTTTTATAGATGTTGGATAATAAGTCAAAATCTCCCTTTTTGAGCTTCTCACTTGCCTTCCAAGACAGCTCTAGAATCATACTATTAGATTTTCATGCACAACGTGCTCATATCACACAAGCTTGGTTGCAATACATTATTATTTTATTCAAAAGTTCATCACTTATAACAGAGTAAGCATTATTATTTGTAGAGATCTCAAAGATACAATAGTAATTTTTTTAATCTAAGAAAGTAAAAAAATTTTATTTTGATAATAAAAAAATTTTGAAGTAATTTATTTATGATATAACATGTCATTTAGTGTGTTGTAGATTATTCTAAAGATAGGTAAATAAAGTAGATCAATAATCATGGGTTTGATGGATGATGCTTATGAATTAACAAGTTTAGATACTTAAGGGCACAAAATAAGATGTCATCCACCAATATACTTGAAGAAGAAGATGGAACCACATACCTAGAAGTTATCAAGGTTTTATAATTCTTAGGACATGTGTAAGCATTAAAATTGAGATACTTTCTATACTCAAGAACTTGCACTTCACTTATAAGATCACTTGCGTATCACTTAAGATAAGCCTTAATTATTGAAACCTAAATTACATACACTTTTTTTATGTTAAACTCAACCATTTTGTGGAAGTAAGTCATGATTTTTTTGGAAATGAAAAGTTAAGGATAATGGAACTTGATTTTAAAAAAAATATACTTTGAAGTGGTTAAAGAGTTACTAATCATACGATACAAAACCCACTTTATATAATAAAATTAGCTCATTATGAGCATACAACCAAGGGATTAAACTATTGGTATGATTGCATGATTGATTTATACAATATGTTCAAATGAGCTACCTATTGGTGATCAAGTTGTTCAATGGAGCATGTACATAGAGTGATCTGTTTAGTATAAGAATCCCATAAATTTTGTAGAGTATGGCATTATGTATCACATAGTAGGATTGGATCAAAGGAAATGCATGATGAATAAATCAAAATATTTATTTGAGAAACTAGTATCAAACTATATGAACCAATATATCATATAATATGAACAATGAAATAAACTTAATAGTCAAATCAAATGTTACGTCTACATTATCCTAAAATTTTGTCACAGTACAATATTTTTTATCATATAATAAGATTGTTGAGTATACTGGTCCACAACATATAGAAGAAAATTGGAGAGTATCATATGAAATACTAGTATTCCAACAAACATTATGATTAGTTTAACATATATGAATTTTACAATACAATTCTCTGATTATATAATATGAATGGAAGCAAAAGTTAGGTAACAGCTACTATAGAGATGCCTTAAAAAATATTTAACTATATAGAAGCATTAAATGAAAGAACATCACTAGTTAACTCTTTCCTTCATTATTTTGAGGAAAATCTTCATATCTCTTCTCTTCTTCACTCATATCCTCAAAACAAGTATTTAGGCGACTAACTTCAAAATAAATTTCATCTAAAAAAAGACAAATTCATGAGAATCTCATCCATATCAAGCTAATTGTTTGTAGAAATATTATGCAACTTCTCAAACAAATTTTGCATATCAAAATTCACATTTTGTATGAAAGATTTAAAACACCTTTTCCATAAAAAATCATTTTCAATAAGTGGAGGATATTTCATGATAAGTAGAACAACTATAATAATACTAAAAGTAGAGATGTCAAAAGAAAAACAAATTAATTGAGAGATCACTCGCTCTAGTTCTAACCAAATCAAATAAAAAAGTTTGTTCCATTAAAGGATTAGCTCTAGGATGTTAATCCTAATGATTCTAACTGAGAATCATGCTATGATGCTACTTATTGAACCACAAGGTATAATAAAATGGGAAAGAATTGGTTGTGCTAGCTTTTATAAAGTTTTTTTCAAAGGATTCTTAAGAAAAGTTAATTTACAAATGTTTTGTGTTATTCTATGCTACATATAAGTGTGCAAAGCAAAGTAAATAAGATAAAAGACATAAGAAATTTTAAGTTTTTTAGCATAATAAAAAAAACCTATGTTAACCTCTAAGCCTACAAGCTTGACTACCACTAAAACACTCCTTTGCCATACTAGAATAGAAAAACCAAATCTAATTATACTATTTTTATGGATTAAGTGCAATCACAACTCCATATTAAATAGCTCAAAGTTGTGCTAAATCTCTCCATATTAAATAGCCTAAAGAACGATAATCCATCCATATTAAACAACCTAAAGATAAGCCAACTATAAGTCATATTGGCTTACAAATAATTCACACCAAAATCTAATTATAATTAAATAGATATACAAATATAGCTCACTAACAAATTATGTAAGAATATTATCAAATATAACCAAGTTCTTATGAGATAAAGTTGTGGAGATGCTATATACAAATATAGAAGCACCTTGATGAAGGAATGCAAATGTTGAATTCCTTGTGAACTCCTTTTTGAATGTACTTGGATAATCCCAAGGTGATTTTGACTTGTAGTTTGCTTAATCACCTCTCTAGATATGTAATATTAAGCAACAAAGCCCTCAAAAGGTTTGAAAAATATTTGGTAAATGCAAAAACATATTTTCAATATTTGAGGGCCTATTTATAAGAAAATCATACCAAAAAATCAACTAAAGTACCTACAACGGCTCTCACAACTACTATGTCAAAATTAAATTTTTTTATCAAACAAAGTGTTGCAATAAACATATGCAAAAAAACTTGTATGCACTATAGAGCATTATGGGTTATAACTAAGCACATCATATCTGTAGGTCAATGTAGTGTGTAGGGTTTGCAATTTAATGTGAGGCCTATCCATGGTGTGCAATGCGAGGAGACATGCAAAAAATATTTTTTTCAAGATTAAAATGATGCATTTTAAATGCACATATAACTTTGATAAAATCATGATTTTGATGCTCTCTTATGAGGCAAGACGAAATTATTAAACTCTATAAGTGAAGTCAATTTAAGCCAAAGATTCATTTTAAATTTTGTAAAATTTTACAATAAAAATATTTCCTTTTTATTTCTCATTATCAATTTTATCATAATATCAAGTTATATGATTTGCATGAATATTATTAATTAAAATTTTCTAGTATATTATATTTAATTTATATAAAATCAAATTTTAGATATGATATATATAAATATAAATGTTAAATGTGTGTATGTAAGCTCTTGATAATTAAAGTAAATATCAAGCCAATCTATCTTTTGATACAAATCCATAAAAAATTATCATTCTTTTTCAAAAGTTTGAACTCCTTTACCACATTAGAGTTGCTCATTCTTTGTTCACGTTCTTAAACTTTTATGAATATTAAATAAGTTGAACACTTTTTAAATCACTTTATGAGATGATTCCTAATCAACCTACTTTTGATATAACATATAAAATATATTAAGTAAATACATAAGATCATCTCAACAAATAAATAAAAAATTTATTATAACTAAAATCAAATATTATTTTTAGGCTAATATGATCTGATATAATTAATAATAATATTCAAAATTCACATATTTTTAAAACACAAATCTAACTACAATTACTTTTAAAAGTCAAAGTAACAAATAACAACTAAACTTTATTTTGAGAAAATAAGAGGTATATGGATAAGAATGGTACTCATCTTTGTGGATAAAGAAAAATAGTTTGTGCTTTGTGTTACCTCAATGGCATAAGGGAAAGAAAGGTTAAAAGGTATGTTACAAGTTAGGTTTTAAAAAAAAAATAAAACAAATGTTGTTTAGTGTATAATATTATTTCTTAATAAATTGTTCAAAATGGTGAATGTGGCACATATATAACTTCTATCATTGCTTTCAATCTTGAGCTTATTGATTTGATTTATATTTAAAATTCATTCATTACTAATTTTTTTCATAAAAAGTGTCTAATTTAATTATCATTGTTAAGAAAACAAATTTATCATTAATTTATGAAAAAAAATTATAAAAATCTTTCAAAGCACATATGATTAAGGAAACCATTATAGAAATAACCATTGTATAGAAAAGGTAGTCATAAAGAAGAGAACTCACAAATATGACTTGTTTAAAGTTATAAAGCAATCGGCAATATAAAACTTCAATCATACAACCCCAATGGAAGGTTGCTTTTTCCTTTTAAACGGTTCCATGACAGCCGTCGATCATTGAATGGATGGCTTACAAATAAAATTGTGGCAACACATCCAAATCTTGAAACGTGTAAAGGAAATGCGTTTATTTAAAGAACATACCACCCATTGCAATCATAAAGCCAGCATGCAACTCATGCTATCAAATCCAAAACTTGAGGTTTGGTAAATGCATTTCTTTAATACAATTTTTTAATTAATGAATAGAAATTATTACATTTGTTATTTTATTTTATTTAACACAATTTTTTATTTTATTTTGGTTGAATAAAATAAATGAAAGTTTATCATTACATTTGTTAGTTCAAAATTTAACAAAGAAATTAATGGCTAAGAAAGTCATTTTTTTAAAAATATCATATACAATTTTCAAAAAAACACAATACTAATGATCATCATCAAGAATCATAAAAAAAAAGTGAATGACATGCCCCTTTCCCATCTAAAGTTATAAGTGAAAACTTTATGGAGGTAACTCGATTATAGCATTAAGGGATTTGAAAACATGAGGTATCTTATAATGACTAAACATTTGCAAAATCAAATCCTCTTAAAATGTATAAATAATGTTGAACATAAAAGATGAAAAGTCTTGCTAAAAACAAATACCAACAAATGTATTCACAAAAAAAGGTGGAATACTCTTTTATAGATTAATTACAAAAAATTTGAACCTTAATTGAATCCACAATGGTTGTTTTATAAATTCATAACAATTAAATACACAAATTGATATTAAGATTTATTTGATTGGTCAAACTTTAAAAAAAAATTTAAATTCACAAAATTATAAATAATGAAACTATAATCTTATTTTATTATTTTTTTGTTTAAATTATTTATTATGATACATTAAAATGTACAATTGACATTGGTGTTTAAACAAAAACATGATTATGTTTCACCTCCTTTTATTAAGAAAAACAAAATTTATGTTCTTAAATATTATTATTAATTTGAAACTTTTATTGAAATCGTAAATCTAATTAATAAAATTATAAAAAATCATAGGATGAGAAGATCTAGACTTATATAATATAAGATGGGTGACAAACATATCCATTGATATCACAATATGTAGTGACACTATAGTAGCATAAATTAAATAGTATAAGGCATCCAAATAGATTTCTAAACCCATCGTATAGTGGGTGAGAGCATGATTGTGGATGCATGACATTAAGTCTATGCCCCTACACAAGAGTTAAAAGATAAGAACCATTGATCACCATGCATCAAAAAACTTGAGCCACTACATAGTAGTCAAAGAAATTGATATTATTGTAAGTAATATACTCATTTGAAATAAAAGTAAAAGGCTAGTTGATCTCTAAGAGTAAATTTTCTTCTTTTTAGATAAATGAATTCAAATGATTCTTTATAACAAAAGAATCACTCGAGAAAAGTGTGATAATACTAAGTGGAAAGGTTTCAAAATAATTATAATCAACAAGAGCATAGATAGTAATAATCATAAAGAAGATAATATTTAAACTATATAACAACAAAAAAGTTTGATGATGAATTGAATAAAGATATAATCAACTCAAGTACAACTTACAATAACTTGTTGATATGTAATGGGCACAAAATATAAAACATTCCAAGATAAATTGAAACAATGATGAAATTTCTTCAGTAGCAAGTCAAAATGCTACCACATGCCAACCTCAATATAGCTAATATTGCTTGTCTATATGATAGCAAATAGGTCATCTTTGTGTTCTAATTAAATTGAGGGTTCATCATATTTACTCTTCAGTAGTCAAATAATCTCCAACAAAAGTAAATATCTTCAATGGATGATTATTTGTATTAATGTTTTAAAAAAAAAAAATAAGATTTGTGACTTTAAATACATTTAACATCCTAAATTTCTAATTAGAATTACAAATCTATGTAACAAATTGATAAAATTACTAAATATTACATTCATATATTAAGATTGATAATTACATGAACACTCGTTGATAAAAATATAAATACACAAAATTTAGTTCACACAAAATGATACAAACCGCTAAGACACTTCATGGGAACATGTTCACAACTTTCAATTAACAAATATATCATTTCGACCGTAGGAAAGCTCCGGCGAGCCGGCAACGGAGACCAGATGCGGCTGCCGCCGGAGCTGCTCATAAAATCTCCTTATGAATTTCTCCGCTGCCTCATCAACTCTCCCGCCTCCGTCCTCGTCCTCTCCAACTACAGAAAACGGCGAGTCGGTGATCCTCAGCTGTCGAACCACCGGCGACGACTCTGCGTCGGAGGTCTCCTCATCCAGCATCTTGAGCGCCATGGCGATGGCCTCCACTTCGTAACCCTCGCCGTTGCGGTGGTCCATCGGCCAGTTGGTGGTGACGTGGAAGTGGTTGCGGAGGGAAGAGGGGGTGAAGTCGTACTCTTTTTTGGCGTGGTGGTGGGTGGCGAGGAGGTTGCCGAGAGCTTTTCCGGCAAGCTTGCCGCGGCAGAGAAGGAGGTGGAGATCCATCAATACCTTCCTTTTGGGGAAGCCTTTGCGAAGCATGAAGAAGACCACTCGAACGATGTGCCGCATTCTCTTGGCTACAGTAGAATGTCTGCAACTTGATTCCATTCTAGCTTTCTTCTTCTTTCCTTTGCTGCGACTCTATTGGGAGAGAAAGAAAGAACTCTGTTGCAGCGATAGTTTAAAGAGGTGAGCAGGGCTATTTAAAGAGGGAAACTGGATGGAAGAAGATTTTCATGCAATTATTGAATGAAGGTGGCTTTTGATGTGACACTGCATTAGGGTTTATTATTTTCGGATTTATATTTTAAAGGTAACCTTCTGTGGGTCGACCATTGTTGAAGAGAGGAGTCAAACAAGGTCTTTAAGAAATGGTTAGCATCTTTAGAACGACTTATTAAGCCTCTAACACAGCTACCAAACAGGTAAAAGAGCTTTATTCATCTCATAAACGAGATATTTTTTTAAAAACACATCTCCGCAGCCCAAACATGAGGAAAATGAGGTAGCTTTGACCCCACTTCATTGCCTTAGCGGCTGAGAAAAGAATCCTACTTTGAGTTCCTAAGGTCCCGCAATTATTATATCAAAGGGCTTGGCTTTCTTTGGGTCTCTTGGGATCATTAAGACTTTCCATTTCTATGGGCACAGTACAACTTGGTATACATCACTTTGACAATCATGTTTCTAATAAATATCTTCAGTGCACTCCACTCATGCATAGAGAGGGAGAAATCTAATTATTTAATAAAATTTAATTTGATATTTTAAAATTTATATTTTATATTAATAAAATAGAATGTTAATGAACAAAAATTTAAAATTTTTGAAACAATGTTTGAATGTATGATCATTTTATTCTTTTATGTGTCATTCAATTAGTTCATTATCAAATGAGTATTAAATAGTTTATTTAGTATCTAATGATTGGTCTCATGATGATCAAAATATCTAATGGCCTAATTAGATGTTTATACTATCTGGGTCGTGAAAATTGTTATTAGAGCATTACAATTTCCTCCTTGAACATCATTTCTTTAATTGTTATCAGAGCATGATTACTTCTATGGAGCAAAAGTATTAGAAAGATATTTCATTATGTCATACATAATTATCAAATAGTTGTCAATATGAAGAGATGGTATTTTTTCTCATTTCTTGTCTTACTTTAAGAGTGATTTTTATTTGTATTGAAAAAAAAATGTGCATTGTTATTGAATCCATTAATTTAGAGTTATAAGATGTGGCTAAATATCCATTCAAATATCCCACCAAGCCATTAGGTATGAAAGCAATAAGAAATTTTCTAAGAGAATTGTCATTGGAAGAATGTCATTATGCATAGCGACACTCAACATCCTACATTATGGTTTATTAACCACTCAATATGAATAGATCATGAATATCATATATGCTCAAGATCTCTATTCAAGTTGACATGATATATATAAGTGCAAAAAAGAAAGAGAAAACAACTTACCATTAGCATACAAAATCAAGGCATATATAGCTTGATTTTCTATAGTTATTGATAAAAAAAATAAAACTAAGAAGAAGAATTACTTGTAACATCCCAAAAAGGTTCAAAAGAATTATTTAATTATATAATTATTTTATAAAATTATTTAACTATCACATTGGATAAATTTCAAAATGATTAAGTCCTATGAGAAGGGAAGACAAATGTCATCATCTTATGAAGTATGTAAGTTTATTAAATTGAAATTTCATTAAGTGATAATCATATTTGGATAATTATATATAATAGAAAAATTAGTGAAAATTATCAAAAGAGGACTAAAAGTCTAAAAAAGATAAACAACTTTAAATAATGATACAACAAAATTTCATAAATCTAATAGTACAAATTTTATGAAATTTAGAATTAAATTGGTCATAAAATAAAATGTTTGGATTATAAAAAAATATTAAAATTTAATTTACATGATTTTAAAGAATGGAAAACTTACTAAATTGTCAAGGATTACTAAAAAGTTTTAAAAACATATTACATATAAAATATTTTATCAAAAATCTAATAGTATAGTTTTTATGAAAATTAGATGTATATCAATCATGAAATATGTTTTCAAAATTATGAAAAAATAAGAATCAATTAGTAATTATATGATTTTTGAAATTAAACATTACCAAAAAATAGAAAAATTATGAAACTTTTTATTGATGATAGACGAGTAGATATCTTAAATATGGTAAATAAAGTTTTGAAGATTTATTAGATCAAAAGTTTAAAATATTAAATAAATTTTATTTTATTTTTATTATATTCTATATTTTCCTAAAAACCTCACCCTCAAGGAATCAGCATATGTAAAAACACTAGAAAATGGTAAGGCTACATGAGAGAAAAGTAAGTGATCAATGTACTTAATGCTTTTGATTGGCAACTACATAACTTTCAATACAAGCTTTATTTTGAAAATTTACAATTATGGAAACATTGTATCTTCATTGATGCTTAGTATATTGTGTCTTTAGTTTGTAGGAAATTGTAGAGAAATTGATTTAATTGTGCTAAAAATGTTTATATATAATCATATATTCAATTTATGTGTTACTTTGTTTTCAATATTCTATTAATTATTTTGGATGTGGATATGATGTATGACTTTCTTGAAAATAGTTACATATGTATACATATATATATATATATATATGAAGGAAGGGAATTATAAAATAAAATTTTTTGGGTTAAAATATGGTATAAAAATGGTTGAGTTTAAATCATCCAAAAAAAAGAAAAATAAGTCATGAAAACTTTGACTATATTGTCCTTATAAAATAAAAGATTAAAAATGTTGATAATTTAATAATAATTTAAATATATAATCCAAATAGATCAAGAAATTAAAGTAAATCTTAAAAGATTTTTTAAAAGTTATGAAACTAGACAGTAATATAAAACATCATAGAGAATTCAAGTTTAAAATTATATTGACAAAATAAAATGCGATAGTCTAGAAATAACAAGTTAATTATTAATAGAGATTAACTTTTGAAAGAAAAATTTATTTAAATACAAAATTAATTTTAAAAAATATAAAAAATTAATAACAAGTAGATCTCATAAATTAGAAATTTTAAGTACATAAAAAGTTTTTGGAGCCCAAATTAATTAAAAACTTTCTCAAAATTAGTTAAATAAGTTGAGCTATTAAAAGGTTGCAACCAAGAGAGTAGAGAGATGGTTGTCATTATTGAGAGAGAGAGAGTAAGAGATAGAGTGAGTGAGCATGCAAGAAAAAAAATGAAGTACTAGTAAAAGGGATTAGGAAAGCGAAAAAAGGGAAAAGTGTCACCTAGAAAAAAAAAGAAAAAGGTGGGTTTGGGACAAAAAGAGAAAAAATAGAAGAGAGAGAAGAAATATTTGTATAAAATTTTGAGAAAAGAAAGAAAAGAATATGAGAAATTTTGAAAAAGTAAAACAAAGAGGAAAAAGATAACATTGTAGAAAAGTTTTGAAAAAAGAAAGAAAAAAGTTAAAAATAAAGGAAGATATTATAGAAATTTTTTTTAAAAAAAAGAAAAAAATAATTTATGAAGAAAAAAGAAGGAAATTTGATGAGTAAAGTTGAGGAGGGAGAATTTCTTAAGGTTGCTGTATTAGAGAGAGAGAAAGATGATAAAATATTTTGAAAATTAATGAAAAAAAATGGAAGAAATTGGTGAGCCAATTGAAGAAGAGAAAGGAAAGAAAAATAAACTTTGTGAGATTGACAAACTAAAGAGAGAAAGTGCTTGTTTGAAAAAGAAAACAGAGAGGGTATTTGGAGAAAATAAAAAATCAACCATGTAGGCAAGGAAACAAAAATTGAACTCATAAAAGGGCTTGCAAATAAGAATCAAGCCCATTTTTTGTCATTATCAATAAATTAAAAATGAGATAAATATTGCTATATAATATAGATGCATTTGATTTAATACTTGATGTTTGTTAGCTCTCTGCCCTTACTTTAAATAAAAGCTTATTTATGATACTTTGGGGGCAAAAAAGGGATGACAATTTTTTCAAAGTTGAATAGCATTAGTGAAACATGTGAAGAATTACAAAATTAAGGGTGAATGATTATAAAAATATTTTGGGAATATATAAGAAAGATTCTTAAGGAGTTACAATGAGGAATTTAATATCAAAAAGATTATGATGTATCTCATATTTTTAACATGTACAAATTATTTCAAATAATAGAAGGAAAATACAAATAGGTTCCTGATATAATCATGACCAAGAAATAAGGATGATATAAGGGGAGTTAAAAGCCAATTGGGAATTATCATTTCCAATAATTGGAAGACATAATGGACCATTGTTAATAGATCAGTAGGTGGAGAAATTATTGATGTTGCAATTACCATAACTCATATAAATTATTGGTCCATTCTTGATAAAATATTAGTTAGAAAGGAGTGAAATATTTTTTTGTATACACTGTGAATTGTCAAATAGTTTCCCTAGTAGTTTTATATTGGATAGTACTATTAGACATTGTGGCAAGGACAACAAAGATTCCATTTTGGGGACCAAAGCCAATAATGAAATATCATTGAGAAGATTTCATCAAGTTTTTCTTGAATAATATGTTCCAAGTCTACTAGAAAAAGATAATAAATGACTTATTATAATTTAATCAAAAGGGTTAACAATTAATGATATAAATAAACATTTTTTATATTAGCAAGATACACATTTGAGACACATGACTTGAATATCAAGGATGAAATTTTATTAAGAGAGAAATTTATAATATCTTAAAGGATGAGCTAAGGCTTTAAAAATAGATGAGAAAAATTATAAACATCATTGAGATAAATAAATATGTTATATAATGATTTTATTATTTTTTAAATTTTTAATAAATTTTAAATTTTTTATCTAAAAGCTCATATATAAAAAAACCTATGTCTACTAAAAGGTGGGGGCAACTTTAGAAATTGAGAGTATAATTTATTTAAAACCCAATATTATCAAAATAATGAAAATTAAAGGTTCTTAGAAAATAAAATAAAAGATTAGAGAGTTTGAAAATTTAATAATAATTTAATTATACAATTATAATAAATTAGAAAAGTAAAATAAGTATTAAACAATTTTGAAAAATTGTTAAAATAGACAATAAAGTAAAGATCATAAAAAAGTTTAAATTAAAATTATCTTGACAAAAAAAATGGACAGTGAATTTTTGAAATCAAATTTATTAGAAAATTTTACATTTTAATTAAAATAAATAAATAGATACTATTCCATCACTGCTGAACACCTAATGTAGTCTGCTACGGGGTTAAGAGGTGGTGGAGAGTTAGAAGTTTACTAAAGTAATTAATTTATTTAAATTTTAATAATTATTAAAAGTAATACTTATAAACTAATAATTCTAAACTAACTGTGTTACTGCTTTTGGCGGAGTGCGTCAAAATGCAGTGGCCGTTCGCGCTGGAAAGAGGAAACCGATGGTAACGTCGAAGCCATTCGCCGAAGCGGAACCGTCGGGAAGGTGAGAGCACTGCCGTTCACCGGCTTAAAAGCTGAGTGGATTTGAATGCAGGGGCTGTCGTTGGGGAGGAGAGAAGAAGAGATGCCGGGAGAGGCTGCCGACGGAAAAGAAAGAGAGAAGGAAGGTTTTCAGAGAGAGATAAAGGTGCTAAGAGGAGCGAAGAGGGCAGCTGCTGTTCGTGGAGAAGGAATGGAGGGGAGCTTCTTGGAGGGTTGCCACTGGGAAAGAAGACAGAGGAGGAGAGAGACGTTTCCATTGTCGCGGGAGAGAGAGAAAGTGAGAACGGGCGCGTTGGAAAAAAAAGCGCCGGGAGAGGAGATTAGGAGATGAAAAAAAAAAAAAAAAAAAGGGAGAAGCACTGCACAAAAAAAATAAAGAAAAGGGTGGCGTTCGGGAGAAAAAAGAGAAACAAAAAGAGGAGAGTGTGTGTTTTGTATAGAAACTTTTGTAAAAAAAGGTAAAAGAAAAATTTTGGAAAAGTTAAAAAAATGAGAAAAAGGAAATATTGTAGAATATTTTTGAAAAAAAAAGAGAAAAAAGGGGAAAATATTTTAGGGCTAAAAGGGGGAATATTTTAGGAAGAAACAAAAGAGAAGAAATTAGTGAGCTAAATCAAAGAGGCAAGAAGAAAAGTTTGAGCTTGTTGTAATATAGAGAGAATAAGAAGGAAAAATATTTTTGAAATTATTGAAAAAATAAATAAATTGGTTAGCAAGTTTAGGAGAGAGGAAAAATTGTATGTTATACTAGAAAGAGAAAGAAGGGATGAAAAAAATCTTTGTTTGAAAAAAAGATGAGACTTAGAAAAGCAATGTGCAATGAAAGCAAGAAATTAAACTCATAATGGGTTTTATAACTAAGAATCAAATCTCTTTTTGAAAAACCTCTATATTAAAATCAAAGTAAACATTATTATGTAATATAAGTAAATAAAAAATTTTATTTATAAAAATTAAGTACACTTATTTAACTATTACAAATACTTTAAGAATTTGACAAAGATGTTATATTTTATATTAGGAAATGTTGTGCATATTTTGTTATGGAATAAACATAAAACTTGGAATCATGATATCTTATCTTCAATAATTATTTTATTTTGTATACTAAAGTAAACATACAAATCTAATTGCATAAAACTAAGATAAAAAAAAAGAAATAAAAATAACTATCTGAATATTTATGTAATAGGAATCATTGATAACACTAGAAGACCATTTAACGAACCATAATCTGTAGGTGACAAAATACTAATTAGATAATTAAATACAATAATCATTCTACTTCCACAACTACATAAGAAAATAGATAAAAAAAAATGAAAAATCAACACTTAGAAGAAGATATTGAAAACTTAACAACCATTTTAGGAAAATTCCCTTTAGGACAAAAACCAATCGTTATAAAAACAAAAGAGCAAATATGTAGCATGGCTAGTAGCATAGGAAAAAAAGAGATAATTAGTAAAGAAGATTGAAAAATTAAAAAATATAGTAATCTACATCAATCCTATTGATATGGACCTAGGGAAAAAAAAAGAAAAAAAAATAGAGGTTATTCAAAGGAATAAAAATAAATCTTTCAACATAATATAATTTTATATTATTCAAAAAATTGGTTTATCACATTTTGAGAAATAACTTGATGGTATAGCTTAGTTATTGAGATTAATGATTGGATGTACTTGTACCAAGGAATCGCTTGGTGATGTAACCCAATAATGGAAGCAAAAAATTCCAAGTATATCTTGTTCCAAGGAATGACCTAGAAGTATATCTCTAAAAAGTTTTAAAAAATTGCAAATGGAATACAAAAAATAAAAGCAAAAATGAAGGGATTAAAGAACCATAGGTTCAAAAAATAAAATTTAAAATAAGGTCAAAGTGATGATATAGAAAAAGATAAAGAGAGTAATTATAAATGATGGGATACATTTTTTGGGCATGCATATTTCTTATTTTATTCAACTTCTAATTATATGAAATGTTTACTATTTTGACCACCGTATGTGACATTAACCTAGCATTGTAATATCTTGTATTTATGTTACGTAATATTTGTGTATTAAATTTGTGATAGTTGCTTAGTTTTTTTTGATATTAACAATTATATTTGATAATGAAGCACATCAAAAAAATATAAAGAAAGAGGAAATGGATAAACTATAATTTAGTATTTTGACTCTTGTTTTATTTTAGAATCATGTATTAGAAGATGGTCTTGAAATAACAGGATGTTGTATCAACTAAACTAATATCTTTTATTTGGCTAAATACTTGCATTACTTTCATTACATATTAATGTGAAACTTTGCATTTTGTTATATTTTGATCGATTTTATATTCTATTGTGACGTCAAAATGATTTGTCAAACAAGATGGGTTTTCATACCTAAAAAATGCAAGTTTAAAGAAAAGGTTTTCAAACTAATTAAGAAAAAAGAAGAAAGGAAAAAACTTCCGATAGTGGTCTCAATGATGGTAAGGTAAAATCAATGATGTCACATTATGGTTAAAAAGGAGATATCCAATGGAAGAGAAAATGGCCTAGTCAAAGTAAACTTGTTAATGTAAATTTATAGTAATCTAACTTGTTGAAAAGATGAACCTATGGAATTCTAGAAATATGATAAAAATCCAATAATTATCTAAAATGAAACTTTATAAATGGTTTAGTGATAAAAAAATCAGAATGAGATAATGTGATATTTTAATTACTAAACTACCTTACATAATTATTAAATATTATTTTTATATCACAATGCTTGTTCTTTATTATATTCACATGAGAGTTATATATCCTAGTTTATTGCATGATACAATTGATAGTGCTTTATATTCTATTATATATTATTGTTTATTGATCTTTTGTTAATTGACATAACATTTTTTAGCTTAAAATATTTTAAATCATATTGATACACTTCAACATAATTAAAACAATAACGAATAGAGTAATGATTTAGCATAATATAGTTTTTTTCATATTACTTTGGATTGTACTAGTTATTATTGAGCCAATACATTATTTGTAATGACTCTAGGATGGCTTTACTTTATTAAACATGTGAGATCTTGCTATAGTTAATTTGATAAATTTGATGTTAAGAAACATTGTCTAAATTTCTATTAAAATTTTATTTGAAAATTTTCTTTTAGATTTAAATTAAAAATTAGGTTTGAAAGCCTTACACAATATGTAGATGAGTTTTGGATTTTAAAAGTGTTAAATCCTAAGTCCATGTATCACATGTTTGATGATAATAAAATCATTCTCCTATTTTTTTAATATTTTTTTAAGTGTTTTCTAATATACAACTTAAGAATGAATATGTGAGCTCAACTAGAGATATTTGATCTTAACTCAAAGGTCTCGATAGTAGTGTTTGGCAAGAATGTAATTGGCACAAAATATGAAGTTTGAGTAAATAAAGAGAAGAATAATTTTTTACTCATCTTGATTTGGTATTATCATGTAAAATTCATAACAATATACTTGAGGTACTAAGATAACAATGAGTTTAATTATGAGTGATTAAAGCTTTTAAAACCATCTTTCCAAGAATATAGTTTTAGCTTATGGTGTGCATTCAAACAAAATTTTCTATCTTTAAGAATTTTCTTATTAAAGAATAAAAACTAGGTTGCATTTACAAAACATGTTCAAAATAATAACAATACAAAATTCTAAAGAAATGCAAATTTGATTGAATGATACCATTCTATAACCATATTGAAGTCTTATCAGGTCATTTGGCTAAGTGTTGAAAAATCTAAGAATTTATATGGTACATTAATATTAATATATCATATAATTTTCATAAATTAGGAGATCATACAATACTATCCTTACATTGTACACTACAACTAGTACAAATTGATAATGATCATTCATTACTATTCTTATATTGTACTGTATGATTACTGTTAAATTAACTACATTGTATCATTTTATTAGTTCATTTTTTGAGAGTAATAACTAGTTTGACCAAAGTTTTTGGAAAAGTTGATTTTTTCTATTAGAGAAGCTTTGAGGGTTGTTAAGAGTAGATAAGACCTCCTTAAAACCAAAGCACAATCATTGCTTGGTTTAAACATTCTTAATTGCTTTCTCTTATATATCATAGTCTCAATTTAACTTTCAAAATTATCAACAGATATGATTTAGCTCTTGAACTTGCAAACCAAATCCTTATTTTAACATTCTGATTAACTTTAAAAATTATATGTTTTTTTGAGATATATCAAAATAATAATATTTTTTCTAGTCTTTAAATAAAAATTTTACAATATTGTTAATGTCTAATTATATAGTCATATACCTATCTACAAAGTTACAAGAAAATTAATAAAAAATATAAAAGAGCAAACTTATAGTGGATCTTGCATGTCAAAATATTTGCATGGTTTATATATTGATATTTTCATAATAGAAGACTTATAATACATGACATGGCATATTAATGTTTGATATACATGTGGTACTTTTGATTTTAGTGATCATTTTATATTAAGAGATGAGTGCTAATTGATCGTATGAGTTCTTAAAAGCATGTTAATAAATTATTACTTATATAAATAGACATGTATGTCATGATAAACATGGAATATTGTGCTTAATTAAATGCATTTAATGTACCAATAAAATGCATAAATAACAAATATGAAATAGGTGCATAAATGTGTAATCTTAAGGGTTGAGGAATGCTTATGGAAATTTCCTATGAAAGAATAAGAAGTGGCTAAGAAGACATGTAAAGAAAGGAAAAGCTAGAAGATCTAATGATAATTTTAAAGAAAACCTAAAGAAGGCAATGTAGAAGGACTATCTCATGCCTATCTAAATAGATAAAAGAGGGAGTTTGGATTCTTAACAACAAAAAGTTTGTTAGAAAGGAGGTACACCTAGGGCCTTCTAAGTAAATTAAAGGTGATGGGGTCCAACCATCATGAGTAAATGTGATGTTGTGAAGGAAGTAATCTCTTGATCCCATTTGGGCTAAATGAAAAAAAGAATAATTCAAAATGTATATATGAATGTACATAAAATTATTCATACAGCATAGGGATAATATTTTATGTGATTATGACTTTGCATGTGGCATAACTCTAATATTGTAGTAAATCAAATATGATGATTATGTCTATTATTTTGTGTTTTGAGTTTATCACTTTAGCTTGGCTTATATTTGGCACTAATAAATTTAGATATATGAGATGCAAAATACAAATATATTATGGGAGCTAAAGGGAATTAATAATTGAACAAGTTTATTTTCTTGGGCATGTAATGTAATTTAAATTTCTTAAAATCATACAAATATTATAATATATTAGACATGATTGGTACTTTTAATTTTAACTCAATAGGTATACTACTCTAACTTTATTACGAATATAATATTATTTTATTGCATTCTTTTCTAAATATTTTAAAAATATTGTAAGCAAATAAATGATGTAAAAATAAAAGATGAAATTTAGAAAAATGAAGTCATATTGTTATGATATTCATGCATGATTAAGACTAATATTATTGTGTTATTGACCCTTAGTTATGGTGTTTTGTTTGATGATAATAAACCCTAAGTATTTTTAATAAATTTGTTTAAGTAAATTTTTATATTTTATGTAGCTCATACTCATATTCATAAGTGAACTAAAAGAAGAAGATGTGTAAATGTTAAATCCCATGAAGATCATCTTGGTTGAAGTAGCAAACCACCAAGAGATATATTTCAAATTTAATTTTAGGTATTTCAATTTTACTTTGATTAGAATGTTAAGCATGATTGAAATATTTATGATAAAATACATAAATTAAATTCAAGTTAACCTTAGAATAATATAAGTTTTTAATATTTTTTATCTATTCTCCTTAATTGTCCTGACCATCATTTTATCTTAATAATATTTTTGAAATCCTTTATTAATCTATTATAAAAAAATGTATTAATAATATTAACTAATTAATAGAAAATTTAATAACAAAAAATAATCCTTTCATACAAGCAATTAACTCCTAAACTAATCGGTTTAGTTCATGGGTAAATAATTCGAAACAGGTTTTGTACACTAAACACTTTTTATAATCAATCCCAAACATTGCATTTTAATGGGGTCACCAATCATGCTTCCATAAATCAATAAGGTATTTATAGCTGGTTGCACGGGAGATTAATTCTTGAACATAGCAAGGGGTAATCAACTAGTTATTCGATTTTGCATAAGGGTTATGAAAATCTTTATAAGGAGAAAATAGTAAAGCAAATATGCAATGTGGGACTAAAAATACAAACTTTTTTCTACACGGTGAATCCTAAATGGTGGGAGTAAAGTGAATCATTTGATCACATATTTCACAATCAAATGAGCACCGCTGCATTGAATTTCTCAAAAGCGATAATTCTATTAGCCATCCTATCGAGTAATTTTGCGATTGCACGATTCAAAATTCATCAGCTTGAAATGTTAAATTCTGTCATCAGATCATGATTTAGTATA
Organism: Vanilla planifolia; assembly: GCA_023846275.1. Taxonomy (NCBI): domain Eukaryota; kingdom Viridiplantae; phylum Streptophyta; class Magnoliopsida; order Asparagales; family Orchidaceae; genus Vanilla; species Vanilla planifolia. Next base: position 5,702,474 of record CM043877.1, read on the forward strand.
ACGACCAACATCAATGTCATATTTCTAAATGTGTGGATTTGATTGCATCTGTCTGATCTTTAGTTTTTGAGATCAAATGATCTTAGAGTGTTCTGATCAAAAGGCTCATGCACAACAGCTTTTCAGTCATTGTTTCTAGTCATTGGTTATTCTTTTATTTTTAACCTAATTAAAATATTACAAAAGCTATAAAAATTATAATAACTAAATTTGATGCTTGGTAAGTGATTTTAGTCGTTACAAATTACCTATAAATAGGAGATTTTTGTACAAAATTAAAAGTAGAAAATTTTATATGATCAAAAAATTTCAAGAGTATTCGACTATTGGTATCTCTTTCCCATTTCGTCTCTTTCATACACTGCTATGTCATTCACTTGTTTGTTTCGTTTCAAATTAGCTTAGTAATCAATTTTTTATTCTTAATTGATTAAATTAAAATACTTGTCTCTTTAATCATTTCATTAAACATGGGATTTTGTTAGTATTAATTTCGATTTTATGTCATCAAATGTTTTTCTTTTATTACCATTTATTGTTAAATTATTGTAACGTGTCTTATTGATTTCATTATAAGGTCATAATAGTCTATCTTAGTCCTTTGTTGTTGTAAGGTTTTAATCTACCCATCTTTCGACGAAAGACTTATATTTTATTTTTTTTTGCTTGGTTTTTATATGGGTAAACATAGGCTTGTTTTTTAAGTCTAATCACCTAAAAATCGATTGTGTAAATTTATAATTATTATTGATTTTTTAATTACACAACTTTTATAAAACTTTATATGTTTTAAAATAAAATAAAATTTTATAAAAATTACTTATATATTTTTTAAACCTTATTAAAAAATATTTTAAATATTTTCTTAAAATATTTTATAAAAAATTAAAATTTTATTTCTAACAATTCACCTCTCTCTTATTGAATCTCACTTCAAATGTCATATCAATATAGGAGGTCAACATTATTAATCAAGATATCAATTTTAAGAATATTGAGTAAAAAAAGATAAAAAAATAAGGGAGAAGACAAAATGAAAAAAATCAACGAATAGCACCAAGCAACATGACTATGCACTAGGTTGCATGCAGAGATTCATTGTAGGCGTAGTGTAATGTGTAAATGCACTAACACACCCTTGGGAGATCTAAACCTAAAGGAAGAAATGCCAAAAAAATCCTAAATGCTGCTGATGAACACTGGCTTACATGCCCCTATTTGCTTAACTTTGAGTGTAGCACATGCATGGCATTGACCTCAATCACACGAGATGCACATAATAGGTAGTTGCACCCACCCTCGCATGCACAAGCTCATGTTATAGGTTAATGCCACATGCATCACGTGTATAGTAGGTGCCATCTATCACACACATAAGTAAGGTTTCTACTCTAGGGTATGAGGTTAGATGGCTCAAATTTTATAGAATTTTAAAATTTGGTCAAATGAAAAATACATTTTTTTCTAATTAAAATATTAAATTTTTATAATTAAATATTATAACACAATCTCTATATAAAAGGATGTGAAAGATGTATTTAAAAGAATTTAAAATCCTTTAGAAAGCTCTAGAAATTAGAAGTTCGTAAATTCAAAACCCCTTTAAGAGAATCTTCTTAGATAATTCAATCTTTTTTTATAGAAAAACTCTCTTCTCATTATTCTTTTTCTTTTGCTACTTGTCATTTCTCATGCTTCTACTTCTGTTATTTCTACTCTAATAAGAGGATTTGTCGATGAGAGATCAATATAAGAACAAATCAATTATAGTCAATTGAAGAGGCATCAATGAGGGTTCATCATGAAGATAGTCAACGATGATAAAAGTTTGTAGTAGTAGCTGGTGTCGTTGATTAGTGAAAGAGGGTGGGCAGTAGTAGTAAGGGGTGACTGACAACTTTGTATGATTAGCAATAATGGTAATCAAATCATGAGCAATCGACAACTTTGGGTAGTTAGCGACATTGATGATTGAATATAAAAAAACAATCAATGTTAGGAGTGGTCAATGACAGGGTAGTTGGGGGAAGACAAGTGATTGCAGTGTAACAATCAACTGTAAATGATTATTAATAACATGTTAGAGTAGAGATCAAGTTATTGGTATTGGGTGGTTAATGATAATGATAATCACTCATTGTGATAATTATATTATTAATAATTGCAATAAGAATCATTAACAATGGTCAATAATGAGTGGTAATTAACTAAGTAGTTCTAGTGCTAGTTGGCGGCATTGGTTCTTGATAATATTCGACAAGTGATGATCAACATTGGCTGCAGGTGGTTGGCAACAGTAATATTTAATGATAGTGGTTCAAAATGACAAACAATTTTTGACTAGTGGACGCTTTGGTAATTAACAATGAGAGACAATGTTGGCTAATGATCAACGATAACAAAGATTGGCAATAGTAATGGCTCATAATAACCAATGGCTTTATCTTAATTTTAAAGTTAAGAATTGTGGGACTTGTAGAAGTCACCAAAATTGGTCAAATTTTAACAATCTCTATATAAAAATCAAATTTATTAACATTAGATTTCAATGATTTATACATACTTCTTTTGTCATGTTTTAAATAAAAATATGTATATCAAATGCCAAATAACCTTAAAACAAATGAAGATAGTTAATAAAAGTTTTATTGAATCAAAAAATAAAAAATTGTTATTCTATGTAAATGAAAAATTATGTCTATATATATAAAGTATTTAATTAAATACTTGATGTTGCAAAATTATTTGATTTTTGATTTTTGATGGAATAGTAATTTTTTAATATTATTTTAGAACATTAAACTTTGTTTTCGTTCTTCTCATTTTTTTTAATTTTTAAGTTGAAAATAAACTTCTAAAAATATAATTATACAAATATCTAATTGACTACTCGAACATAGAAAAAATACTAAATTTAATTTAAAAAGCTTTGCAAAAGTAGCCTAAAACCAAAACCAAAAACCCAATCAGCTGCACTAACCCTTCTTTTGAAGCTACCATCTTGCGTGACCATGTTCCATTGCTTTCCTCTTTCTTCTTCTTCGTATTCTTCTTCATCCGGTCTCCTTCTCTTTGCCTTCATCTCAACCTTGAGGAAACACAACCAAAACTGACCCGCTACAGCTTTCCTGCACGCATTCGCAGCCCACTTAGGACCACATCGCCATGGAATCCGTCGGCTGCAACTCCCTCCACCTCGCCGACAACCGCCTTTCACGAGCCCTCCAACACCCCCTTCGCCTCCTCTATCGCGAGGGCCCCATGTTCCACGTACTTGGCTCCACCGGCAACGTCTACGTCGTGATGCTTGTGTCCTCTCCAACCTGCACCTGCCCTGACCGCTCTTCCCGCTGCAAACACATACTCTTTGTCCTCCTCCGCGTGCTACGCGTCCCCATCTCCCACCCCTGCCTCCTCCTCCTTCGCCGTAGACGCCATTTCCTTCGTCCGTCCCTCCTCGCCCACCTCATCGCCTCACCCACCTCCCCGGACTCCCTCGCCGGCCGCCGTGCGAGGGAGAGATTCCACTTTCTCTTCCGTTTATCCGCCGCAACGCCTCTACCAATGGAGAGGACGAACGAGCACGCGAGGAAGTGTCCCGTTTGCTGGGAGGAGATGGATCAAGGGATGCTGGTGTCCACATGCGGCACGTGCGGAAACTCGCTCCATAGAGAATGCCTCAATAGGTGGAAGCGGGCGCAAGGAAGGAGGACAGCGACTTGCGTCATGTGCCGCGCGCGGTGGCGGGAGATGAGGCCGCAGACCGAACAGTACATCAACCTCGCCGCGTATGTTGGCGAAGGGGAGGAAGTCGACGGCGCCGCCGGTAGGAGCCCTTCTTGCCTAGCCAGCGCTTCTCCTGGTTAACTTAAGGTCCTCCCTCGTCGATTTATGTGCAAATAATGGTATTTATGATCTGATAAATTTTATGTAAATAATTATGATTATTTTCATTTTTATCTTTTAAAAAAATGAATTATCGTATTTATATTTTCTAACTCTAATTTCTTTTAATTTGCTTTAATGCTAGTCGTACTAAACAAATATTATTTATTTTTTTGATAATTTTAATTTCTTTGAAATTTCAAATTGTAAAACATTTATGAGAACTGCTTATCAATCATTTTCATGTGAATACTTTAAAGGGAAACTCCAAAGTATAAGTTTAAACATACATACTTCATTCAGAACATTACTTTAAAAAGCATAAAGTACATTCAAATTTAGATAAATTTCTCAATTTTTATATAAATATTTATATTTAGTACAATACAATATAGCATATTTTGTCTCATTTCAAATATTTAAATAGTGCATGACATTGATTTAATCATGCATAAAATAATTTTGCATGTTGATCTTAGGATTTTAATAATTGCAATAATTGTCTTATATTAGATGGATGGATTAGTCAATTACTCAATTTAATTTTCTTTTCATAATTTGGATTCTATTAAATTCTTTTAGGATTCATCTATATGAGATATATTTAATTATATTGAAATACAATTGGGTGAATATAACTATGTTGGACAAACTTGATTAAAATTATCTAAAGCTAGGGTTTTGAATATAATGGAGTAAGAAAAACAAAGAGGATAAATGAGGACATCTGTGATAGTTAATATAGTTAAGTTGTTGTTAATAATTATAAGTAAATAATTAGGAAGGTCTCACTATGAATTGGAGGTAGTTATAACAAAATTTTAAGAAAATAAGAGGAGATTTTGGACTTTTATAGAGATCCACAAGAGGAGCTAAGGACATTTTCTTTGATCTTAAAAGCATTAAAGGTCCATTAATAGAAACTAGATTAGCTTTGACATGCATAGACCTTTCATATGGATGGATCCTTTTGGCTAAGTGGAGCAAACACTATGTCCTATTGGTTGCTGGACTTTACTTTTGGTGCCATTGATAATAAGAGAGAAGAGAATAGTTTAAGGGTATATGAGTTAAATGAGGAATGAGAATGAAGGAAAAAAGAAGGGGGAATGGGAGCAGAAAGATGAAGGGAGGAGAGGGAGGGAGCAAGAGATAGAGAGAGAGAGGAAGGGAGGGAGGGAGAGAGAGAGAGAGAGAAAGAAATGTGTTGATTATTATAAAATATATTAAAATTTTTAATTAATAGTAATTTTATAATTGAAAATAAGTTTTTGGAAAGTTATTTTAAAATGTTCTTTTCAAAAGGGTATTTCATATTAAAGTAAAATTTATTTGGTAAACTTTTTAAGCTTTTAAAATTGAAAAAACATTCTTAAAAATAATTGTTGAACATATCCTAATTTTTCTTTACATCTCTACTTAGCCTACATTTGGCTCAACCAAAGAGTATGAATTCACATTGCTTCAAGGTTTATCACATTAAATACATGGCATTATTATTACTAAGTATTAGTTTATGGTACTTACTAAATCAATCTAGGAAGATATTTAATTAAGAGGTTTATATGGTGAGCTTATACAAATATTATATGTTATTATTTTCTATTCAAATTCTGAAAGTGTTATATTCCTTATTAAAAATCAAATATTCATAAGAAAATTACGTATATTTAGATTTAACTTTGTTTTTCGATAAATAAGTACAGGTAAAACCAAGATGAAAAAACAAATAAAACTCATAATGTAGAAAATATGATGACAACTATTAATTGCATTAAGAACTTGATGAGCATATATAGTAAATGATATCTTAATTTAACAAGAAGACAATCTTTAGTTAGATCATATTATTGGGTCCAAGGAGGCACACAAAAGGGGGGAAGGGATGGTGAATTATTGTTACAAGATTTAAAACAAATTATTTAACAAACTAAAGAATTAATAAAGCTTTAAAAATTTATTTTATAGTATCACATCCATTGCTCATTTCTTTTTAGATTTTACAAAAATCGTAAGTTAAATAACTTCTTAAGGCTACAATAACATAAGTAAAGTAAGAGTAAATAAAAGCAAATGAGATATATGATTTTTAGATTATTCAATTTAACTTTACGTTTATATTCACCCTAAGAAACAGACTTGAGCATTACTATCAAATCACTCATTAGTCATAATTAGGTGCAAAAACAAAATTACAAACAAAAATTTTTCATGAATTAACCAAAACCCAAAGTACATATACACAATGACCTAGATAAGACTAATTACTTGACACATTTACATAATAGAGTTGGGCCAAGTGGCAAAATCACAAGAATAAATATAAATTAAAACATAAACTAATTGCGAACATAATATACAAATATTAGTTCAAAAGGTCTAACATATTGTCAAGCCAATAATGTTAAAACCTTTAGAGCTTTTGATGCATAAGAATGAATAATATTTTTCTTTTATTATTTTTCTTAATTTCTTAGCTTGAGAAGGTATTGTAATGGATATTTTATTTAGGAAGTAGCTCCCTCAAAGTAAATTTTGATTATTATTTCAATATCTTTCTTTCTCAACCAATAATAACCTTTTTACTTTATCATCCTCATCTTTTGTGTTTTCAAGCTATATTTATACTAAACAATCTCTAAAAACCTTAATAGAAGCTTCAATAGCTATCATAATGACTAATTTTATTTTTATAATAATTTTATATTATCTATTAAACACTTTTGTTTTCGTTTATGTATCATACTATCTTAAACTCAATAATTCATTGTTAATAATATCTATTAAAATTTCAATGATCATTAAAAAGTTTTGAATTTTCTTATACATGTTATAGACAAGTATTATTAAACAATATTATTGTTTATTAAAATATTAATGTATAATACAAAACAATTATGATAAATAGTTATTCTAAGTGATGGTCTCTATATGTATTAAACTAATCATAATATCTGGTAACTCATATCAAACAATTTGATAATATTTTATTATTTTACTATTTTGATCTATGTTTGAGGTTTTTTCTTAAAGAAATCATATTGTTCAATAAATAAAACTACATTATACAAAATTTTAAGATTTTAGTATTGAACATTTTGCATTATCTTTATTAAGACTTCAAATAATTCAATTTATTATATATAGCCCTTGTGTGCATGTCATATTATTCAATCCATAATCCTAGCCATCCAATTACCATAATGCACTAGTAAAATTTAAATTGAATAATCTAATTTATTATTCATTTGATTATCACTAGTCTAATCGTATTATTTAAACTAAAGTTTGTATTACATTATTAGTACAAAGTTTAACTACTCTTAAGTTTAAACTTCAATTAAAATTCTTTCTTAACTCGTCAAATCATAAAATTGTATGCAACTATCCACAAGATTAGTTGATTTATTCTTAATGACCTTTTAGCAATATGAACTTAAAGCTATTTAAGCATGATTTCTTACATACTATGTAAGTGTGTGAAGTGAAACGAAAATTCTCATAGATGGTAGTTTGAATTGGAATCCTTACATATATCCTAAAATGATTAAGCAACAAAATTAAAAGCACATGCTTCCATCCTCTTCATGCTTAAAAATATTGGATTTGTTGTAGAGAGCTTATTTTATTCTTATTTGGATCCACACTTTTTATTTATTGTTTTAATTATAATGGGTATTTTCTCTTTTTCCATGGATGTAAACCTAACCTCCTAGATCAAATCATATAAATTATGTCTTATCTTTTCCGTCTATTTAATCAATATTTTTGGTGTATTAATGACTACCATTGGAGAATCAAATGTTGACAATTTTAAAGGTCATGAAATGCAGGAATATGAATGAAAATGATTGATTTTAACATAACAAGTTTCCTATTTGCCTTTGCTCATCTTGTTTATCTTCCAATATGTAATTCTAAAGTTAATGATATTTTGCAAGAAACTATTTGGCAAAACTTTGATATAATATGTATTATATATCATGTTTTAATGAAAAAAAATTAATAAAGGTTAATAGTTTTGGCTAATCTAGGCCTGTGATCAAGAATCGTCTTCATTCTATTAAAAATTGAATAGTTTCTTAAAGCTTTGAAGGTTTTATTTGTAAATTTTTTTATGGAATTCTTGAGATTTAAATTTAGATTTGAAATAATATTTTAGAACTAAAAATTTGTTAATGCATTCTTTTAAGAACTCATGTGCAAAAAACTTTGAATAAGTTGATTAAATAAAGATAAAAAAGAGTAAGTAGAGCTAAGACTAAAATTGGCTAAAATAGTTGCATTTTTTTCACATGAAAGCCATTGTGAAAAATGAGTTTGTGGTGGTTCCTTGAGGAGGATTCATCAAAATAAGCATTGTTTGTTTTAGCTTTTGGCGTAAAAGGCATATGATTGTAGATCACCCAAAAACTTAATGACAAATTCTTGGACTAGTGATGTAGAATTTTATACCATAATGTCGTAGAGGCTTGTTAATGATTTTGGCCTAAGTCGATTCATCTTAATTTAAGATTAAATTGAGGCTTTTGGATTTTGCCTCAATTTGATCCAATATTTATCAAAGAATAATTGGATTTTAACTTGGTTTGGCTTAGGACTGGCACATTGGTTATTACTTTAAGATCATTTGACTTTCGATTAGTGTTTTCAAACCCTTCCTTTAAATAATTAAGTGACACAATTAGGATTGTATTATTAGTTTCATGTATTAATTAGCTAAATATTTTTGTGTTGTCATGATCTCTAGAACTACATCAAAATTTTACTAAATATCATTTTATGTTGTTCTAAGTCTAACTCGAATCTTAGTTTAGAAAATTTCAACTTAAAATATGTTAATTCAAATCATACTTTTCACTACCTATTAATTGTATAGTATAATATTTGGTATCGTATTTAACAATTTTTATTTTGGCTTATTTTTGCATTGAAATGTGAATTTTTGTTGGCATCATACAAGTATGATGTATCCATTGCATAGGTGCAACTACCATTAGATTAAGGTTGAATGTGAAATGTTGGTCTTACAAGGGTTCAATTGTATATAAGCTTTATCCGATCTTTAAGAGTTAAGTTTTCACTTGCATCATATGCATATGAAGACTACATTATATGCATATGGAGCTTGCTTTATACGATTATGTCATTTATTTCCTTTTAGGATTTGGGCCTAATATTGGTCAAATAAGTATGATTTTTATATCAAATTAATACAACCTGACAAACGTTATATATTGTATAACATAAAGCCACTATGTTGTATCTGTAAATTCGAGTAAAAAAAACTTAATATGCACTTATAGTGACTATTAATACTATTATTATATCATACTAATACAAACTTATTTTATTATTATTTTGTATATTATACAAGTACAAAGTATTTGTATTATAATTATATGTTTATTAATAAATATACTTACTATATATATATATAATTTCATTATATACTTAAATGATTAATATGTTAGACTTATAAGATCAATGCTAAATAATAAAAAAATAAACTAAGTTTCGTACTATTATGATAAAAATTTATAGTTGTATGAATATATTATAAATGTTTTCATGGTTGTATGAAAATTATCAAACTACTTGAAATCTTTTGTGCCTCTTATCTTACGTCTTGAAGTGTCTTACTTTTTGTTATTATAGATTTCTACTTACTTGTCTTCACATGTTTTAGTTTGATTTATAATCAATAATAAAGTATTTTGGAAGTTAAGAAAGATTTTCAATAATCAAATCTATTTGGTTAAATAAATTTTAATCCTTATATAAAAATAAGAAGTTTGCTTAATGTTCTAAATATTTAAGTTTAACTCAAATATCATATTCTTAGTTGTAATCTTAAGTTTCAAGAAATTTAAGTGTTATTGAAAGAAAACTTTAAACTCATAATTTATCTCCCTCCTGTGGGCTATCAAGTTTTTAAGTTTTAGTTGTATAACTTTATATATATGACTCTTACTTATATAAGATAAGCATGATATACATATTAAGGATTCTTATTAGGTTTTTGTTATGAATTTAATTCTACTTAAATATTTATTTATACTTAATATTATTTTATGATAATTGCTTAATATGCCTTGATTCATATAAGTACTATTCCTAAGCATACAGACTTGGAAGATTTTGTTATTTTGTTTGTATTTTAATTACTCGATTAGCATTATTTTATGGTATTGTTGTATATTTTTATAGGTGTCCTATAGGTAGCAAGAATAGTTTTATATAAAATTGATTTATGTGTTTTTGTGATTATATTGAGCTAATATTTAGTTTATAATAATCATTTCACTAATTACTTGTTTTTTGACTAGAAGATTATATATATTTCTTAAGAATATTATAAAAAGCATAGTTTTTTGTGTAGTTTTTGTTGCATTATTCTTGTTTCATGTGTTGGCTGGATGTATTCCCCTTGTTATGCATGTAATTCATTGAGATCATGCATGGTTGTATATTAATATGTCAATTTTATTTTGACTTATGTGATATATGCATAATTATTGATCATATTGAATAAAAAAAAATTTAATTTATTATTTACATCATTTATTAATTGTGGTGGCATATCTCGATAAATGTGTGCATCTTGGGACACATTTTCATCTTTAGTAATTCAAATAGTTTTTATTTGATTATTATATATGTTAGCAATTTGACCTCAGTGTAAATTTACATATACATATACATGTGTGCAAGTGTGTGTGGGTGTTTGTGTGTGTGTGTGTGTATGTGTATGTGCATGTGTATGCATGTATGTGGGCATACAACTATATGTAGACATTAATGATAATATATTATTCAGTAAATATTATATTCTTTTGATAATAAGATGAGATTTTGGAGATATCATGTGATTAGCTAGCTTAGTTAACATGTCTAAAGAGTGAATATTATATTGATTTATGTTACCGATGGCTTACTTATAATTAGATGATAATAATAATATATGAACTTAATTATTATATTAATATATGATTAATATCATGATAAATGGAGGCAATGCTGATTGAAATAATTTAGAAATGTAATTGTATGCATATGCAACATATTGTGCTTATTACACATTTTGTTTTCTTTTATTCATGAGCTCCTTCATAAGTTTGTGTTTTTCATGTCTTCTTTTTAGTTATGTGATGTTAGACTTAAAGGAAATGAAATATAAAATGGTTTTGATTTCATGGATATTACATATTACTTATATTGCACATATTCTCATTTTTTTAATTGGTAAAGTTAATAATGTGACCATTACGTCATTTTTGGAATCCCACATGCAAAAATTATATTAATAGTATGAGATCGTAGTTATTTTTATCATTTCATGATGTTCATGTCATTTTATTTTACATGTTTATATTCTAATTCTTGTCTTTTATTCTTTAATAAATAGTTTTACCTATTGGTTTATTGTATAAATTCAAGATCAAATTAAATTGATAACGAGGTCTCCATCACAAGGGCAATACCATTAGTTTCATTTGGGATATCTATTGGCTTACTATTATGTTTAGTTTCATTTGTATTAGCATAGTTTGATTTAAATTTTATTTGAACTAAAATTAATTTCTTTTACATTTTCTTATAATTATATTGTTATGTTTATAGTATTATAAAATCTAAAATTTTTAACCTAAATCACTATATAGCTATGTTAAGATTGAAAAACTTTATAGTTTGGATGAATATTTTATGGACTTGTAATGATACACTCTTCCATGTTTTAATGAAATATGTAAATTTTGTTTTCTTAGAAGTATTAAATCATAACCTGTTCTATTTATACCATTCTAAAAAATTAAAATATCACAAAAAGAAGCATCAAATATATACACATGACTAACATAATGGGATGATAAAAGAGGTTAATAACTAATACATTGTGCATGTCATCTCTATGAAATTTGATGTGCATTTTGATTAATATAATTATTCTCAAGCTTTCTTATATATGATGACAAGCTAATATTTCCTTATGATGGATTATAAATGCTACATAATGAACTTATTGCTCGATTCCTATTTCAAGTTGTTCAAAACTAATTATTGTGCATATTATGATTCAATATCTTGTCACTCATAGTTTTAAAAAAAATATTTTACTCATTGATTTGTTTAGTAAACTCAAATATTGTTTTAACATTTATCATTTTTTTTTAAATCGAACTCAATTTCCTAATGACTTATCATTGAAGAATATTAAATATAAAAAAAATATCAATATTCAACATTTACTTTCATTTGTGTTATATAATATCAATTATGCCTTCTTCTTGTAGCCACATTATCAAGGTGTGAACCACCCATGACCTTGTTCTTCTCCCTTTGTGCAATCCCTTCATTGAGAATGTCTTACACATACAAGCTATCTTCCACAATTCAACAAAACACATGTCATATATCTTAATCCTTTGTTACATCATTTCAAAATCATATTATATACCTTTTACATAACATATTAATACTTTTTCATGGAAAGGTTGAACACTGCCTTAGCTCTATGCCTATATCTACACAACCAATAGAGAAGGGAGCTAAAATTGCATTTCTCCGTGAAGAAAACAAAAAAGTTATCATCCTCCATCAACCCGTCTCCAATGGTCTTATCTGCGTTGAAAGTTTAATGTTCTGACGCAGAAGGCGAATGTGAAGGCAAAGAAGACGCAGAAACCAACAAGCACAACGGCCACAACTCCCATGAAGTCTCTGTGGTAACCATAGTAATCCTTCACATAGGTTTTGATTGCTTGCTTATCTTTCATACCAGGGACATCAATTAGGTCATTAAGATCACCATATTGGGTTGTTATTAACCCGTAAACAGTCCAAGCTAATGGGCAAATCCAATAGTACCAAATCCACCACTTGGGGATTTTCTGAGAGCAAAGCAAAAAAATATTGAATGAGAAGAATGCACTTTTTTGGAGTAAAAATGAAGAAGAAGTGAGTTGAGAAAGAGCTTACAGGTTTGGGAATGAAGAAACCAGAGAAGAGGTTGAAAAGAGAGTAGAAGGTGGCAGCGAAGATGGAAGCTACTTGGTGATTTGGTGAGATCGATACGGTCATCATTCCATAGTAAGTGAAGTAGAGGAAGGAGAAGAAAGAGATGAAATAAAACCATAGGAACTTTGCAGCCGTCCATTTAAAACTCATCATGGAGTACACAATCAGGGTGTAGTAAAGAGCTTGGATGAACACATATGGGATCTCCACAATGACCTACATAGGAAAATTAAAAAATATCTTTCATAAAGCTTATTCATCTTGGTGGTGTGCCAGTTATTAAGTAGAAGCAAGTAAAATGAACAAGGATTAAAGCATGTGTTCTACCTGAGCAAGGGCATAAGGCATGGCGGAGTACATCCCTGCAGCCCTCTCACGATAGAACACTGTCCTCTCAACAGAAACGACTGGTTGCACGGTTGAGCAATTGTTAATGCCCACAAATAGAACAGCTGCATACATGGATCCAATAACAATACGAAGGTCATTTGCGTCCCCCCTGCACCAAAGCAGCGTTTAAGTTGGTGCTTTAGAAAAGAAATGTATGAACAGTTTTGTGGACTACTATTTTAATAATGTTAAAACAAATGCTTCCTTCATAATAAGCAAAGGGTGAATCAAGATCTATGTACCTTCTGTGGCCAACCCTCCAAAAGATGGTGCCAAGAAGCAGAGCAGTGAACATTGTAAACAAAAATCTGACTAAGTTGTAGTCTGGACTCCTCCAGTATGTCCACCATTGTTTCCAAAGGCAGGCTTTGAACTGCCCAGAGAATGACTCCGCGTATACCGAGGGGAAATAGAGGTCACTTGATCCTATAGCTGGCTTACTCAATTCATTAACCATGGTCTTGATTCTCCTGTCATTGTCCAAAGCAAGCAAAACTATTATAAGAACAACTTCAATACCAAAGTATTTAATAGCATTGCTTAGCTGTTGTGAAAAAGATTAGCATATATACAAACAGGTCAGAAATGTAATTGAATTTTTTTTTTTTTTTTTGACTTACTGATTCAGAGCGGATGATTTGTAGCATTCAGCAAAATCCATTCCAAGGCGTAATTCAGCTGCAACGGAGCTTACTTCAAGCATCCATGTTGCAGGATTGTATTTCTCCTTAATTTTTGGGACTCCAGGAATTGCCTGGTTTACAAGTAAATAACATTTATGTTAACATTCTCATGGTATTTTGATGGGTATTTTTAAAGCAAATTGGGCAATAAGAAAATAATTTTGGACCAGTTAGAACAATTCAGAAGTAATAATAGAAGCTAAAATAGTGTGACAAAGAATGACACTAATGAAGAAAAAAGAGAAGAATTCTGTCAGAGTTTTATGCTAGTTTTATATGGTGATCATAAGCCAACATGAATGGAACAGTACACTAAAAAAAATTGGATAGAAGGGTTCATAAACACACCTCAAAATATTCAATCATCTTTTGAGAGTTAACCCCCAAAGGTCCGAAGTATATAACCTGGCCCCCACGTTTCAATAGCAACAACTGTGCAGAGAAAAACGTTAAGATGCCATTACAAAAATAACTTCATACCAAAACAGTTCTTTAGGGACATTGAGATGAATCAGTCTATTAAGTTTGTTACCTCGTCAAATGCTTCAAAAATGTGAATGCTTGGTTGGTGAATTGTGCATACAACTGTTCTTCCAGTATCGACTGTGTTCCTTACGGTTCTCATGACAATAGCTGCAGCTCTTGCATCCAAACCGGATGTTGGTTCATCCATGAAGATTATAGAAGGGTTAGCAACAAGCTCTACGGCTATTGTTAACCTCTTCCGTTGCTCAGTTGACAGCCCTGTAACACCAGGAAGGCCAACAATTGCATCCTTGATAATGTCAAGCTCTACTAACTCCAAGACTTCATCTACAAATTTCTGGAAGAGAATAAACAGTTGAATGCAGGAAAACCAAGAAAACAATGTTTTATTGGGACATGTCAATAAAAATTCAAAAGAGTGTCCCAGGGGGCTTACAATCTTTTCTTCGGCGTTTACTTCCTTAGGTAGACGAAGGAAGGCAGAATATATCAAGGATTCTCTCACTGTAACTTGAGGAGAGTGGATATCATTCTGTTCACAATAACCAGAAACTCTGGCAAAAGTATCTTGGTTTTTAGGATAACCAGATATTCTAATGTCGCCTTCAATATAACCACCAGTTTTTCTTCCTGCCAAAACATCCATAAGCGTAGTCTTTCCTGCTCCACTTACACCCATAAGAGCAGTCAAGATTCCAGGTCGAAAAGCTCCAGTAACACCCCTCAGCAACTGGAGCCTATCATCAGTAACTCCTTGATCTTTCATTTCCTGAAAGAATCATGATGAAGAATATAAGAAATGAGACCTCATCTCCTCATGCTTCATTTGTGGGTTTTTTTTGTTGTTAGAAAAGAGTTTTTGAAAATATGTTTTAAAACAGATATTTCATATAAGAAAATGAGAAGTTTCGAAAATAATTTGTAGGTTTTGGACACTTCTGACGTTAAAACAGGAAAAAAGCTTTTGAAATGTTACCACCAAAGAAAGCTTTACAAGTTGATTTGCATCCAACATTTCAAATTGAGAACCAATAAAGATGATTTCTAAAATGTTGTAAAGAAAGTACAAAACAGTAGCACAAATTAAGAGAAGGAACACACCGGGGGCATGTCGACATAATAATTCACTTCATCAAAAGACATGGCTAGTGGTTGGAATGGAAGAACCATTCCTCTCTTAGGAGCAACTCCATTGTTCCCATCAATAGATGAATCACCACTCGTATGTCGATTCTTCATTTCTCCTGTAACACGGGAAACAGCAATAATTTCAGCGAATTTCATATTGAATTCTAGCATATATTTATATATATATAAATCTCCAAATAACAAGAAATGCCATACTGCTTTTTCTATCATTTGTAGATGATGCTCTCTGTTTATTCCTATCGTCATCCAAAATACCCAACGTTGATGTTTCAGCCCTTTCATCATAGTTGCCTTCAATCTTTTTATCTTTTTCTTCAGAAATGATAGCTTGTGGTTTTCCAAGTGCTGTTAGAAGGCATTAAATACTAAGTTTAATCCATCACAGAAGACATCAAAAATAATGGAAAACCACTCAAATAAAAATTTGAACTTACGACTAAGGTAGGCCAGTGCAAGGGTGAAAAGCACATTGAAAAGGATAGCAAATCCAAAAAGTGCAGAAACCCCAATCCAATACCACTTTTTTTCTGGGAAGACAACTGCATTTTCTAGAATAGCAAGACCCAGGCGTTTACCATCTACCTGCAAAGCATGTGTTCCTTATTAGTGATGTAGTGTTTTAATTTGTTGGTCACTACCAATATGACAAAACACTCCATTCTCAAAAACTTTAGAACGGTTAGGATGTGTAATTTGTAGTGTTAGACCAATGTCCATAACACATCACTTACAAACTTGTTCATCCATCTTGGAGCCAGTAACTCGTTAACAGCTAATGCATTGTACCCATATGTAAGAGGAGATATCCAATAACCCCAGATCCACCAATGTGGTATTATATCTATTACAATAAGAAAAAAAATTCATAAGAAAAGAGTATAAAAGAAGACTCCATTACTTTTAATTTAGATGCTTCACCCAAAATGTTATCAAGGTAAGAAACAACTGTTTCCTGATGTATGTGCCATAGAAATAAAACGATGAAATAATAACCTCTAGGAAGAATGAAACCCCCGAGAACAAACATGAGGAGGACTGATAGAGCTCCACCGGTATTTGAAATTATCATTGATCTGCACAATCCTGCAGTTGCCCTAAAGAGCCCTGCAGCCATCTGCTGGACCAAGAAGACTACTAACAGCTGCTTGAAGAATCTGTCAGGAAAAATTAATGTTAAGAATACCTCTAACCATAAGAAACCAATCGTAGAGAAGTACAATTAATCACCTGCTAGCTTCTGGTGCAAAACCAATGGTGTAGTATGAGATGACAACCCACACCAGTGATTCAACCACAGACATTGGGATGGTTAGCAAGAAGTTTGGAAGTGTGAAGACCCATGCAGGGTAGAAAAGAAGGTCCCGCTGCTTGTAGAAGACGGGAAGCCTTCCAATAGATATGGAAAGCTCAGCAAAGCCATTAAACATGTTGACAATCAGGCCAAAGAGGAGAGCACCAACGTAGATATTACCATCTTCTATGGTGTCTGTCTGCGTTTGAGTCCTCAAGAAAACTGTCGAGCCAATCAAAGCTGTAACAACAATCTTCAAGAACAAAAAAAGGCATCATCATTAGAAATAAATTATGGTTGTGAAGAGATTTTTATATGATGAACTAAAAAAAATCATGTATACATATCATAGATGTGGCAAAATTTTTAAAAAGATTTTTTTTAGAACTTAATTTTAGCAAGAGTACGCAAGTTATAAATTTAGCACAAAGAGCCTATTTCTGGCCATGTTAGTGCACCATTGTCAAGGTGTTAATGTCCGAAAGAGTACTTGAGACAAAAAAAAACAAAGCTGAATTAAGTCAAGCTGACATCATCGAGCCAAGTTAGTCGAATGATAAAAATCTAGCATGTAAAATTCAAATTAGCTTAATTTTAAATTTTAACATAGCCCGAACTGAGCACCATCCCCTAAACTTTTTTCTTGGGTGTTCTGCTTGTCTGGCAAGTTAATTGACGGTTCAATCTAATGTTTATTGTTTAAATATGATGGAATTAAATCATATCATATAAAAACAAACCTGGACAGTCTTGAAGATGTAAACGAAGGAGTTGCGCCTAATGAGAAGCCACTCCTTGGCAAAGGAGGCCCTAAGAAGCTCAGTGTATGGAACAGGGTTCTTATCAAAAACAAGGGCGGCAGAATGAGAGCGGCTCTTGTCAAAGGGAATAGAGAGCTCATTCTCAAGACGCAAACCAACATGGAAACGACGAAAATGCTGCACAAACTCTGAAACAGGCACGAAGCGATATGGCTGAGATTGATCAGCCCAATATTGTCCCTGGTCCTTACGAGAGGTGACCTCTTGGAGGAAATCAGCGGTACCTTTCCGCTCGGGACAGCGAAATCCACATGATTCGAAGAACTCTATGACGTATTCTCGTGGGCCTTGATACACAATCTGACCTTCACTTAGGAGGAGGATGTCATCAAAAAGATCAAATGTTTCAGGAGCAGGTTGGAGGAGAGACATGAGGATGGTGGCCTCTCCAAGGTGCACAACTTGTTGCAAACACTTCACAATTTGATAAGTAGTTGAACTATCTAACCCAGTTGATATTTCATCCATAAATAATGTATTTGTTGGTCCCACAATCATCTCACCTGTAAAAATCAAACGTTGCATTAGCTTTGTAAACATGTTAGCTGCAAATCAAGCTAACACCTCCATAATGATTTCGCATGTGGACGTAACTTTAACACATAGATACTATAAGCTCAGTAGCGAATGAGTTATAGTTCATATTACTTTGAGGTCATCTTCCAAAGAATCAAAATGGAATATAGCAATGAACTTTCTTAAAAAAATTAAAAAATAATAAAAAAACTAGTTATTAGCATTGAATATAATCCTTTGGTTGTACATATTTATGATTGTAACAATTTTACTTGATACCTATTCTGATCAAAATATGATAATGTTATGTCTACTTAACTAAAAGAAATACATATACTTAATTGAACATCTTTTAGGTCATACAAATATTTCTTTTATTTATTGCCAAATAATATATCATATATTATCATCTTATGATCATGCAACTGTTCAATACAACATAAAAAATATATAATATTTGGAGGTAATTAGCTAGCAATGCATCAACTTCATAAAATAAGTTGAAAACCTAATTGGAACATAAAAGATATATCAAAACTATATGATTTCAAAAGAACAGTTAAGATCTTAAAGGATGCATGAGAACAGGCTTTTGACTACTTTTTCAAACATATGGAACTACAACACAAGTGAGACTCTTGATCATATCCTTTGTTCCCATCAACTCTATAAGTATGGCTTTTACAAATTAGTTATAAAAACTTAACCTCTAGGTCTCTTTTTTTTTTTATCATTCTAAAAAATGCAAAAAAGGTAAAAGACATTATTGGATGAGTAAACGAATATGCAAGATACCAGTGGTCACACGCTTTTTTTGACCGCCAGAAATACCCCTTTGCAACTCATCTCCAACAATGGTATCGGCACAGATATCCAATCCCAGTATCTGCATCCATCGAGATATCAACATCAATGCATCATCATGGTTCCAACATGAATTGATAATTTATGATTCATATAGTTGCATAGCATTTACTTTGCTATTTTTAACATCCACACTTATATATTTGATTGGGAAGAAAAAATGAATCATCTTGCTATTCCAATCAAATCAACATATTTGATTGCTATCAATCTTACGTAAACAAAGTATGCCTCTAATGGTTTGGCTCAAAAAACTTAGATGCTCCAATATTTAAACAATCGTATATTCCAAACTGGGTAAAAGAGTGCTCATACACATGCCACTGTTTTAGCTCAGTTCAAACTGAAGAAGAAATGGATCTCCAGAAAACTTAACTGTAGAAAATATAATTTACGTACGATTGGAACCTAAATTGTTTGCTTTCATTGCATGAGCCACGGAATTATTGCTCATTATTTAAACATCATTGGTGATTGCAAACATTCTTTCTTCTCTTAGCCCTTTTCAGCCATTCAAACAGCTAACACGGAGGTACGAATACAAAAGTTGATAACATAAATTAAACACCTAGCAAAGAATCAATCCGTAGATATCAGCTTCCAATACATGAGTTGAATTTACACACAGAATATAAAATCTATTCTACTACTTAAAAACTACAATTTGATAACGAAACTGAAGCTCAAACATGAAGATTTTGGCATTTCAGTTAAAATAATGATCAACCCAAGTAATTTCAACAAAGAAATTAGACCTTATCCATCTCGAATAACAATAATCATTCCAGTGCAACAAATAGGCAAATAAACTGTTGTGCATCCCTATACTTGGTTATAAATTGCATTTTGTAATTGGTATGTTTGGCAACAACATTATTGTCCTTCCGCTTCCTGAAAAGCTGGTAAAATAGTTGTACATCTCCTTCATTTTTTTTAACGAACAGATTTAAGGTACGTTTGCCATGGCTTTTGAAAGTCACATTTTTTAACAATTAGCTGTTTGATTGATTGCATTTGAAAACTAAGCTTTATAAAAATGAATGGGGCCTCCATCATTATCTTGTGTACAAATTTGGAGTTAAAAAATATTTTAACCTCCAAAAATACTATTCTTCCCTATTTTTAATATAAAAAACTAAAAAATAATTTAATGATCATGTAATCTCTAAAATAAATATTTTAAATAGCAAATAATTAAACATAAATTTTATAACAGTACTTAATAACGTTATTTTATAATAATCTGTAATAATAGTTGTGTCAAATCAACTCTTAAAACTACTATGTTGTATAGCTGACAAAACAAGCAATGATTGGCAGGCAAAAGAACAAACACTTTAGGAGCACCCATGACAACTAAACAAAAAAAGACAACTAATTTGAAGTGACGAGAGAGGAGCAGAGTGGTTGGCCAACCACGTTTGCTCCTAAACTCAGCAGTAGGTGAGGAACTGGTCAAGTGGACTCTTGATTCCACTAACCCACCATACGCGGTATACAACAAACACACAATTGATTAATGATAAAAGCGATTAAAGTCGTTTGTAACTCACCCTCAATGTGTAATCCGTTTGAAGGCTGCTCTTCACCCCTTCCATTGCCGTAGCCTTCCATAAATCACACAAAACAAAAATAAGTAATTACAATTTATGAATAGTAGCAACCATCACTAATGTTATTTAATCACATACCTTCATGAAGAGGTCGATCTCCGCTTCCGGATATATGCCGGCGGCCTTTTCCCGCCTCGCCAGCTCCGTTAAAAGGTCTGCTCGCAGTTATGGTCAAGGAAAATATTTATTTTACATAACAGTACAAAAATGTTGAGGAAAATGTAAAAACAGGTTTTGACGTATACCATATCGCACTCCAACGCCCTGGCATCGAGCGGAAAAGTCTAAGGTCTCCTTAACGGTCATCTCGCCGACATGCACATCGTTCTGGCTAATGTACGCCGCCGTCTTCTGCGGGACGAACTCGTCTAGCCGGTAACCATTGTAGGTAATCTCACCGAACACCTTCCGCAGGAAATCATTAATCAGCTTTGGACAAAATTATACTTGGTTTCATTAATCTTTCGGTTTAGGAATGGCTAATCCAACCTTCAGTGAGGGATCAAGCTTTCCAGCCAGGGCAAGCAGAAGAGTGGTCTTCCCTGAACCCGGAGGGCCCAACAATAGCGTCATCCTGTTGAGGAATTATCGAGGGTTAGTATAGAATGAAAAACATAAAAGTGCAGATAAGATGTTTGACTAAATTACCGAGAGGGTTTGATGATCCCGGAGACATCATTGAGGATGTTGAGGGTGGCACGTTTGGTGAGCCTTATGCCGATTGCTTCTAGGGCGGAGTCGATGATGTTCTGCATGGCGTTGGCAAGCGTGGGCAACGCGCGGTTGCCGACGTGGCACTTCGCCGACACGTTCAGGCGCTCGAATCGCACCTCCACCGTCGGCAGCTGTATCCCCACCCTGAGTCATCACAGGTCGGCACGTTAATCCCACCGTAAATAAAATCCGCTGAAATCGTGTATAAATTAATGTGGCCACAATTCAAAAGAGAAGATGGTTTAAATTTTGAGGTAGTAAATAGTTTAATTCTAACTTGTCTATGCGGTTACGGAGTTTGGTGAGGAAGCGTTCGTTGTCTTCTTCAGCGACCTTGAGGACGCGCTCGATGAACTTCTGGCGCTCGCCGACAGTAAGCTTGCGGACGTCGACCTCTTTATGGACGAGGCGCTGTGGCTTTCCAGTGCCTCCGGCTTCGTCCTTGTCTTCGTCGACGAAGGACCTAAGGATGCCAACGCGGACACGGTTGTAGGTGGGAAGTCGCTCGATGGCTGCCCACCTGAGCGCCTCCTCGTCGTCATGGATCCTCCCGCTGCGCCGCGAGGAGTTGCCCCTCCTCGTAAAAGCCTCGTCCATGCCCCAGTTGCTCACGTTCATGCCCTGGCTGATGCTCCTGCTTACCCGCAGGCTCGCGCGCTTCCCGGAACTCATCGCTCTCTCCAAAGACTCCATTTTCTCTCTCTATTCTCTGCTCCGTTCCTCTGTCTCCGTCTCTCCTTCTATGTTTGTTTCATTGTATGCATACTACCTTCATTCTCATGAAGAATGGTTCATGATAGGCAAAGGAGAAGGAAAACGAAGGGGGGCATGGAAGAGAAGGTTTCGAACGCCGCTGCTTTATATTTCTGCTTACAGCGAGCAAGACGAACAATCGCGGCCGGTAGGTGAGCACTCTGCTTCTCGATTACCATACTAAGTTATAAGCTGTTTTTTTATATATAACATATGCTTCGCATCACATTATACAGGAAATTATGCATATATAGAAATTATAATTAGCTATAAAATAACATTTTATGACTAATTTTGACAATTTTGAGAGATTCCAACTTTAGATTCTATTTATGAATAATTAAAAAAGTTTTGAAAATAAATTTTATATGAATTAAAATTATTTTTAATTAAAAAATGATACCAGCGCAGTTCACCTTGCTACTTAGGTTTTAACACAAAAGAGTTAATAATTATTCATACATTTTTCAATATTTTTAATTCATTAAAAACTCAATTTTATTTTTAGTTTATTTTTTTAGTGGCTTCAACCATGGCTATCTGCCCCTATGTAGGAATGATTTGTCTTCTAATTCCGATTTCATAACCCAGTAAGTGGTTCAAAGGTATCCACTTGTTGGCCGTAAAAGCCTTGAAGAAACTTTACAATAAGATTATAAAAAAATCATTAAAAAAATATTATATTATTATTTCTTTATTGTGCCATTTTATAACTTAAACTTTAAAAAAATCATTTTTTTTATACTTATCCTTCACGCGACATTCAAACTTTAGGTGGAAAATCTAAAAATCAAGAGCTTTCATCAAATAATATTATGTCATTATCAGGGGCATCTTGCACCTACCCCATTAAAAAAAGTTTTTTTCAATATTTTTTCCAGAAAATAATAATTATATAAATATCTTTACAAAATAGAGATTCGTGATTTAAATCATATAAGCAATTATTTAAAGTTTACGATGTCAAAAAGAAATTAAGTAAAATTATACCAAATAAAAAAGAAAAATGGATTTTCTCCTGGAAATATTAGGCCATGGTCAAAGGTCGAGCCTTTGTTTGGTGAGATTAGGAGGAACATCCATTTAATGTGCAGTAGTTTTTATGAAAATTTAAATCAATATTAGTTTTATAAATATTTGTCTCTTAGGCTAAGTTTAAATTATTGTTTTTATGAATTTTTTTTTAAAACTTAATTGAGTTTTTCTTTCATCACATTTTGAAAAGCAGTTTTTTTATAATAAAAAAAATTAAGATAGCAAAATACAATTTTTTTTTTTACATATAAATAAAAAACTGTTTTACTCATTTAGAAATATTGATAATGTCATTAAATGTTTACAAAACAACAAATTATCAAATAAATATATTGTAATTTATTTTCATCAATTAATTTCATAATAAAAATTGTTGCATATTGAATTAAAATAACAGGCAAAGTTAAATGATAAACCTTACTCAACCGCATGTTATTTGTGAGCTTAAAATTATAAGAACATTTTTTAAATAAAATTTTAAAAATGATCAAATAAAAATGTAATTTCAAACCAGTACTTTAAAGATTTTTCATTTTAAAAAATCATCAAAATTCTCAATCAAAACCAGCTTTATTTGGGCATCATTCGTGAGTTCAAAAATAAGATTTTAAAAATACTTTTTATATTTATATATTTTTAATTTTTAGATTAAAAAATTATATTTTACAAGATGTTAAGATGAATATCTAATCATATTTTAAAAACTATTTTACAAATTATTGATTTTAAAAATGATGTATCAAATAAATTATAATTTTAACTTGGATTTAAGTTTGGTTGGTGCAAACCAACTCGTGGTCAATGCTGATCTAGTCGTTGGTTCTTACTCGTTTCTGACTCTCCATCATTCCAACGGCCGTGATCATCGTGTGAAAAGAGATGTGAGCCGTTTCTCGTGTTCACACACGGGAATTGGAAAAGTGATTTCGGCGGACAAATGAATCGATGACAAGCGCTTGTTTTTTAGAAAGTAACAAACAGATTATTGTTGATTAGTTAATTTATCTAAAAGGAACATTAAAATAAATGTTTATTTATAAAAAATATCTTTTTTAAAAAATAAATTGCAAAAGTTATTTTAATCCAAAAAGAAAGGTTTTTGGACCATATGATTGCCCTCACCCAAACCACGTCACCTTCATTGACCGGTGGTGAGTCGTGTGTATCCTTTCTTCTATTTTTTTTTTAAGTTTTTTCTTTTATTATTTTTTTTTTAAAGCAAAAAATATGGATCGAATCAAGGCTTGGTTACTAAAAGCACGTTTGGACAGCGTTTTTCAAATTAAAAAATAAAAAATAAAAAATAAAAAATAATGTACGATATGTAGAATAATATTAATTTTTTTATTATTTTATTAAAAGATTAAAACTATTTTATAATATAACTCCTTTTATTAAAACTTAACTATAACATAACAAATTAATTGAACAAATACTTGTCAATAATAAATTATAAAATATAAAATTTTAAATAAGATTTAAAGACAATAATATCTTTCAAAATCAAGTTTTAATATTTAATAACATAAAATGACTATGAACTCTTGTGGTTTAGCTGTCCACCTAACTATAGATCGATAGAAATCAAGTCAGAAAAACCAGGAAACTAAACTTGACCTAAGCAATAAGTTGTATATAATAAACATATATGACAATTAGAGTAAGTACGTATGAGTAAATGGCCAACTTCATAGAAGTTGACCAACTTTGCCTTTGAGCAAAACTTGATCAGATGTAGCTCAACTAAGCTTTGGTAGCTCCTTTAAGAGCCAAACAACGGAAGTAATTCTCAAATGATTCAACTCCAGGCCTCGTTTTTCAAATCTAATTTGACAACGGATCTCATCTTTGCCATAGAAAAAAAAAACTAAGTTGTGAAAGAGACTATAAACCATGTAGAAAAAAGAGCATCCCTTAAGCAGTGACATAGCCAGCTGTTGAACATAGCTCAACCAACGGCATAGCTGATTGCTGTTTTCTTCTCCATATTTCAAAGAAAGACGAAAGCAGACAGGCAAGTGTGAAGACCTCATCTCGCTTATGAAACATAAGGTTCCAATAGAGACAGCTCATAAGGTTAGCTTTTACTTGTTTAATTTTTTTATTGAGAAGGGATCCTTTCCCACATCATTTTTCAATGCTGTGATCTCAGATGGTCACCTTAGTCACAGTTTGGTGGAAGAAGGGAAAGTGAACTCACTAAGCTAACTAAGTTCATTGAGTTTAAATAGAGCCATAGTTTAATATTTTATTTCCCTCAATGAGAGGATTTGTAGTTCTCACTTGTAATGACCAAAAAAAATTATTTCAAATTGTCCTTACTCAGAATTATTCCAAATTTTGTGATATAGAATTTAGCTGAAAATAATAAATACTATTTAAGAAAATTCTAGTACGATAACCAATGAATATTGTTAAGAGGAAGAGTATAGCTTGATATCTTGTGACAAGTATTTTAGGATTCATTACAAAACATTACCTAAAAAACGTAGAGTTGTTTCTACTTAAAAAATTGAACCTAGTTATAATTTGTGTTACCAAAACAAGGCTTAAAGACTTGGTTAATCCAAGGTGTAAAGTGTAAGGCCTAACCATGGGCTTTGAATGCAAGGAGAGATCTAGGAAAGGTCCTAATAGCTCCCAAGGAAAGTAAGCTCTCAAGTTTCTTTGTGAGGAGCCTTGAGAGCCTTGGGTTGGCTTTACAAGAAGGATAAGAGATGTTTAGAATTCAATTAACTATGATAAAAAGGATTATGTTTGGTTGAGTAAGTGTAGAAAATTAGGAAAAAATGTAACTCAACTAATTGTTATAGTATTAACCTTTAGTTATGATACTTTATTTGATAATAATAAATCTTAAATATATTTAATGAACTTGGTTGAGTTAATTTTTCAAATTTTAGATAATTGATGTGTTTTCTCATGCGAGAAATTAAAGAAGAAGATGAGTAAATATTAGATCCTAAGAAGATTACCTTGGTTGGAGTGATAAACTATAAAGAGATATATTTTAAAGTTAATTTTAGATATTTAAATTTTTTTATTAGATTTTAAGCTTGATTAAAATTATTCATAAAAAAGTAAATTTTATTTAAATTAATCATATTTATTGAAAGGAGAGCATCCTTACATCATTTTTCAATGCTATGATTATATTGTCACCTGTCACACTTTGGTGGAAGATGGAAAAGAGAAGCCATAGATCGAACTAAGTTCATTGAGTTTAAATAGAGCCAAGTTTATTGGATTACTACTTTGAGGAAAGCTTGCACTAGCAATTTTCAATTTTGGGTGTGTAATAACATATTAAAAATATTTTTCTTTTCACATTTCACTCAAATGAAGAATAGCCATAGTATTCAATATTTTTTCCTCAATGAGAGGATTCACAATTTTCTAGTTACAATGACAAAACAAATGACATTCCAAAATGTCTTTTCAAATATGGGCATTTAAGAAGAAATTATTATGTCATGAAAATATTAAAAAACTATCGCAAGTAAAATTTTATTAAGAAGAAAAATTATTAGAGTTCAAAGTAGGTTTATTATACAAATGACATAATTAATTCAATGATTTAATTTATTGAGATTACGTCATCCATCTTATATATCAATGTTATTTATAATTAAATATTTAGTATAAGATTATTTTTTATGTATACTTAAACAAATCTTTTACTCACAATTGAGTTCCTCCTTTTTGGATCAACTCCAACTTTAATGTAGGCATAGTTTAATTACCACATGCATGCATCATTAGTTTGGTCAAACCATAACAAATTCACTATATCATCTTGTCAATATTATAAAATAAATCTTAGTTATTTTGCTGCTCAATTGACTTTGTCAAAATATTGCATTTGATTATACCACACTTGTGATGGCAATATCATCACAACCCAATATTAGTATTATAAATCCAACTATTAAGGTATCAAGATTGCAATTTTTTTATAGCAACTAGTAATGACCATATCATTAATAATTTAATTATTGTATAATTATCTAATGGTATTAAGAAAATTTTACTTTTTTATTGTTACCACTCCATGACAAACACTTAAGCATTTTCTTATAAATTATGAAGTTATCATATTTCAAATTTTATTTAAAATGTAAAAATCTTTATAATAAAATTCTAATTTCTATGTAGTGAAAATATAAAATTAACATGAAATCTCTTTATCATCTATTATAATGAAAAAAAAAATAAAACATAAGTCTATTTTATTGTACCAATATCAACTTATTATTGCATCATTATAGATGTCTCAAGTTACAATTATATAAGTTTTTGTGACACTGAATGCATGACCCTCTTCATTTAGCAAATTTTTATTTAGTGCATTATTTAAATTTTTGAATGATTTTTTTTTGAAATTTAAATATGTTCAAAATTTGAATATAAGCTAATTTGAATTTTGAATAGAGCATTGAATTATGTCTTATAGAAAGTTTGTGATAATGTTAAAGGTTAAATGCTAAGGAATGCATGAGATTACGAGATAGAGTAAATAATTAATTGAATGAAAAAAACCATAGTTGAAGATAAGATGGGATAAGATAGAGTTATCATAATTAACTTAGCAAAGTTTAAGGAGGAGTTGGTTAGCTATAAGAATATGACACTCTAGGATTGGACTTTTTCATGACCATGACGAACCTAAGGAGATGTAATTGAAGGGGCCAAGGAAGGCAAGTTCAAAGAAAGGAAGAATAAGGGAAAAATTGCAAGTTTGGTTCATGAAGAAGACTTTCTAGTTGTTGTAGAGCTTTACTTATTTAAGAAGGCAAGAAACTCATATCTTGCATGTAAATTTAGATACATGTTATGAATTTAAAATTAAGTATTTCATTGAAGTGTATATTATAGCTCTCAAGTTGATAAAGAAAATGAGGTGTATGCAATAGTTTATTGAAACTTGCATGCTATAGCTTTTGGTTAAGAAACAAATTAAGATGTATGCAAACCTAGATATATTTTCATAACATGTTGAAGATAAGTATATCTCATAATGTTAGAATTCTAAAATGTAATTCGGTGAAGCATTGGAATTATATTTGATATGCTAGTTGAATTTTTTATTTATAAAATTCTAATAATTTTTTAGTTAATTCATGCTTTGTAATAATTATCTCTTATGATTTGTTATGAATAAAAATAGATAATCTTTATCGCTCTTAAAGTTAGCATGATCCTTAATTGAGACCCTTTGTCACATGCTTGAATGATTATTAATATATAATATTATTGGCTTGTTGAGGTTTGATGCTAAATATGAATTCTTATTATGACATCTTACTAAATTTATAATTATACTTTAATCGTTTTAATCGTGACTTGGACACATAAAGGAAAATATACAAACATGCTTGCATTCATGTATATTGTTGATAAAATCTCTTGCAAGTGGTCTAATGAGCATGCAATTTAGATGGCTGGGAAGAATTTAGAACTATTCCAAATTTTGTGATATAGAATTTAGCTAAGAACAATCAATAACTTCTAAGAAAATTCTAATATGATAACCAATGAATGTTTGTATTTAACTATGCCATAAGACACTAACATGAATCATGAGCAAGAATTCTTTAAAAACCAATCCCATAATTGGATTGTTTGCAACCAAATTGGAATGATTTCCTTTGGTTAAGCCTTAAGGTCGAATAAAAGGGCTCAATTATAGGCTTTAAGATGCATGAAGAGGCCTAGAAAGAAACCTTGGCTTTAAGGTGAGGGAGAGCTCTTAAGTTCTTCTTGAAAAAGGTTTAGAAGTTTTGTTTAAGCCTTAAAAGAAGGCTAGGGTCATTTAAGGGGCTTGGTTGGGTTTGGTAAGAGGAAGAGTATAACTTAAAACCTTGTGACAAGTATTTTAAGATTCATTATAAAACATTACTTATAACTTATAAAGTTTTTTGTACATGAAAAACTAAACCTAGTTATGATTTGTGATACCAAAACAAAGTTGAAAGTCTTGGGTTAATCCAAGGTATTGAGTGTAAGGCCTAACTATAGGCTTTGAATGTAAGGAGAGTTATAAAAAAGGTCATTGGCTCTCAAAGCAAGAAAGCTCTTAAATTTTTTTGTTAGGAGCCTTGAAAGGCTTACGTTAGCTTTGTAAGAAGGATAAGAGGTTTATATCTCAATTAAGTTGTTATATCCGGTAAAATATTATACGTTTAATCTTCAATAATTTAATTGTGGCTTGGATGATTTCAGATCGACAGTAGGATGAGCCAGGAGCTCAATTGGAGGCTATTGGAATTTCTGAAATTTTCTGGGGATTTTTCGAAGCACCGAGGAAATTTTTAAGTAATTTTCCCTGTTTAATTGGATTTATTGGATTTTTGGAAATTCGAAAATCTAGTTAAATCGGTCTATTAGATTTTTAAACCGGAATTTGGTTTTTACCGCGCGTGAACCGGACCGGAGCGGTTCAGCGTAGGCGGGGGGTGGTTCGCCGAGTGCGTTTGCGCGTGCGGTGGGATAAGCCACGGATAAGCGGATCGGACGGACGAGATCAGCGGTGGAGATTAACCGGCTGATCGGGTTTAAGCGGCGTTATTAGAAGGTCAACCGGCGCTTAATGGGTTCTTAACGGGTTATTACCGGTTTAAGCTGGGTATTTAACCTGATTTATTCGGCTGTTAGGGTTTCGAGCGGTGGCCGGAGACGAGGTGTTCGCGGCGAACGGCGATACTTTCCGGCAGCCTTTCAAGGGGCTTTTTGTACCTGGAGGTTCGCGGGACCGAGGAGAATCGATTGGTACCGGTTCCGTTCGGCGAGGAGCAGCGGTTGGTCGCGTGCGAGCTTCACAGTCGTCGGAGAAGAAAGGTAGGAAATTCAGATTTTAAATTAGTTATTTAGCAAATTAAAATATGGATTATTTTGCAAATAGCTACCGGAGCATGCGAATTGTGGTTTTTGGAATTGATTAATGCAAATTATTGATTTTAGCATTTTAGGGTTTTTCTTCGGAAAATTATAACCGCCGAATTTGGAAATTTTACCAAGCATGTGTTGATTCGATTATGTGCTTTAATCATGTTGAGATAGTATCAAATGCTGAATTTGTTTAATTTCATAGATTGTTAAAATGGGGATCGGATGAAATTTCGGCGGAAAATTTTGATTGAACCTTAGAAATTAGTGGCATTAATGAAACATTAGGATAGTATGAACATCGAATTTTGTTTCTCTTTGATCTCGGTCGCCGGAAATCGACGGGGGAAACGGAATTTTCCCGGAGGAATCGTCGGCTAGGGTTTCGCGGGCGCCGGGTGGAGGAAGGAGATGGATTAGATTAATTTCGGTTTAGTTAATTAAGTAATTGTAATTATTCAATATTTATTAATAATTTAAATGTTAAACGTCGGCTGGAAATTTGATTAATTATTCGGCCGGTGGGTTCTCGGTTCAGCGCGAAGGCCGAACCGGCAGCGAAAACCGGTTCAGCGGGATTAGGCGCGGACGAACGGCGCGAAGGCCCGAACCTACAGCGAAAACCGGTTCAACGGAATTCGGCGCGAACGAACGGCGCGAAAGCCGAACCGGCAGCGAAAACCGGTTCAGCGGGATTCGGCGCGGACGAACGGGCGGAGGAAAATTAATTCGGAAATTAATTCGAATTTTCGGAAAATGGATATATGTGAATTTAAATTTTAATTCGGAAATTTATTCCGAATTTCGGAAAATTGAGAAAGGGCAGAATTTGATTTTTTTGGAATTTGGAAAAATGCAGAAATTAGAATTTCGGGATTTTAAATTCTGAAAAAAATTCAGGAAAAGAGAAATTGTGATTTGAGCGATCTCGAAAATTCTGGAGATCCGTATGTAGAGAAAAATTTCCTGAAGTAGGGAAAAATATTATCAGTGATGACAGTATAGTTGAAACAGTCAGACAGAGGTATGGTACATGGATGCTACCAAAACAGTCAGTAACTGTTACAGTTGTGTTGCTTGGACGGCAATGGCATGGATTGAGTCAGGTTACTCAATGTTGGCATATTTCACGGATTGGCATAATGGACCGGACTACTATAGACCCTATATGATGTTTTAGGGTAGTTGTGGTAGGTAACTGTGCGGTTCAGACTTAGCTTCCACAGTATACATGTGACTGGTAGGCGCCATGCGTGTTTCGAGTGGGCGTATCCCACTGGCATGCTACCTGGAACCCCAGGCTAGGTTGTGATGCGTGTTTCGAGATGGGCAATCCCACTGGCATGCTTTGCCTAGGCGTCATGCGTGTTTCGAGATGGGCAATCCCACTGGCATGCTACATAGACGCTGCGGTGTCGGGTGCTAGGCGTTATGATGCATGTTTCGAGATGGGCAATCCCACTGGCATGCTTTGCCTAAGCGCCATGCATGTTTCGAGATGGGCGATCCCACTGGCATGCTACCTGGAAGCCCAGAGGAGAGCTACTCTGGTGTGACTGGGGTGACTGTGGTTGGTCAGAGTCTGGAACTGAGAGTGTCTTTCCACCATACATTGTTATGCTGTATTCCTATACTCTTGCTATTATCCTTCTCTTGCATGTGAGTTTTACTAGTTGTCTTTCCTACTGGGCGTAGCTCATTCCTTTATTATCTATATTTTTCCAGCGGCTCGGCAGACTTGACACCACCCAGATTAGGTGGGATCGTGGTCAGCAGGCTAGTGGAGGATATCTGATCTGTGATTTCTGAGACATTTTGGTTAGTGTGATTTATGCTATTGGATGTATTCAGTGAAACTATTATTCTTATGTCAGGTATTGTGTGAGGATGAATCTGACTTATGTATCTGGTTGGATGAAGTTGCACTTGTTGGACTTGGATCTTATTCTTGTGATGTAGTTTTCATTCACTGTCTTACTTATTGTTTTGGTGCTATGGTGTGTGGAGTGCCATATTTATATATTTATTTTGTGGATGTTATATATCTTTTTTTGATGGTGAGGTCATTACATGACTATGGAACTTACCATGGGGGTTCAGACTTCTATTAGATCGGTTCTCCTATCGGTATGGGATAGGAGTATTGGGTCTAGTAGGAGTAACATTGCGCGAGTCCATCTGTTCATTCAGGAGTCATGAATCCTGATTTGACGGTGTACCCGGGAGATGGGATCCACATTGTTAAGGAAAGTAGGTGTGTAATGATGTGTTATATCCTATGTTTTTCGTAGGCTACTCAGGTTGGTATGGGACGATCTGAGCTGTCTATATGTAAAAAAAAAAAAAAATGTATGCCAAAAATCAGCCTATGAAAAATGGGGTGTAACATAAGTGCAATGAAAAGTATTGAATTTGGTTGAGTAGGTGTAGAAAATTAGAATAAAACATAACCCAACTAATTGTTATGATGTTGACTTTTAGTCATGATACTTTATTTGATGATAATAAATCTTAAAAATTTTTAATAAACTTGATTGAGTGAATTTTTAGATTTTAGATAACTAATGTGTTTATTCATGAGAGAAATTAAAGAAGAAGAATAAATGTTAGATCATATAAAAATCATCTTGGTTGGAATTATAGACCACCATTTAATTATGTAGTTTTCATGATCAAACTATTGAGAGTACTTTTGAATGTGTTGGTCCTATGCAATAACTATTTTAACTATTATTACGAGACATTAGAATTTATATTTAAATAATAAGTTCTAATTAAGGATCGTGTACTAGTAGAAGTAGTAATGACTATTTTGATGTATTTGATAACTAATTTTAGTTGTTAGAAAATTTTTATAAATAAGAAAATATTTTAATAAAATTAATTGATGAAATTTTATAAAAATCTAAAGAAAATTTTTAAGTCATGACGTTCAAATCATTAGCAACCAGTGCTCATCATCACCTCTTTGCACTACATCATTCTTCATTAAAATTTAAATTCTTCCCTCTCCAGATCAGCTAAGCTTTTATTTATTTTTATTTTCTTATTTTTTAATTGATTAAATTAAAATGTTTGTGTCTTATTAAGCATTTAATCAAGTATAAAAATTTATTTATATTAAGTAAAGATTTGTATCACTATTTTTTTCTTTCTACCAATCTTATTTTATTATAAGGTCATTATAACTTATCTTTTTTTATTATATTTTTGTGAGGGTTTAACTTGTTTTTTAGTGACAGGTTTATATTAATTATTTTTCATGTCTAGTTTTTATTGAAAGTGAACATAGGGTTGATTTTTAGTCAAATAATTTAAAACTTATTGGTGTATATTTTTAATTTTTGTCAAATTTTTATTTTAAAACTTTCATAAAAAATTATTATTAAAAGAACATTAATGTATTTTAAAATAAAATTAAAATTTGGACAAAATTACTTTTAGAGACTTACTCAAAATTATTAAAAATATAAAAAAAATATTTTATTTAAATATTTTTTAAGAAATCAAAAAATTATTTTTATCAATTCATTCTCTACTTATTAAACAATACTTCACTAACAGGCTTGACTAGCTTAGGCTAGATTTGTGGAGAACCTAGGGTATGGAATGTAATATTAAGGATTTAAAATTTGAATGATGTAGGTTTAAAATTTGAATTCTTAGATTTAAAATTTAAATATTTAAGGTTTGAAGTTTAAAAAATAGATAAGATTAAGAGTCTAACCATAATTTAGGTTGGTAGTAAACTATGATTAGAATGGACTTTTGATGAGATTAATGATAGCATTGTAATTAAGAATGTATTCAAATTAAATAATTCTTATAGACCATGCATTTATATGAGAAAACTCCAAAGATAAAAATTAAGATTGGTCTAATGACATCAAGTATTTGGTGAGACCTTTAGCACATTTAAATGAGACTATGATTTGGTGAATCTTTTAGTTAGACCTTGGAATAAGGTGAGATTAATTAGAGAGCTCAATTTTATCCTCAAGAATAGTTTAGGCTCAAATAAAAGGCTAAAAACTTTCTTAGATTTTGGTTAAACATTGATGTAGCTTTGTTTGATGGCTAAGATCACGAGTAACCTAAAATTAATCTCTTAAGTCATGAATCAACATCCTAGATAATGGTATGAGAGGTCTATGTGGCTCAAGGGTGGCCTTTGATAAGGGTAAAGTGACTTAAGTTGGCTTGCGATGTAAAAGAAAGTCACAAAAGAAACTTATATGAACCCAAGTTAGAGAATATAAGGTTATGACTAAAAGGGATTGAGCTAAAGATTTATAACTTAAGTGAGTACTCAAGTGGTAGCTTGGATAGGCTAAAGGATTCTAATGAGACTTTGAGATAAAAAAAAAAGTAAGAGTTAGACCCAGACATGAAAAACTTTATAGGAGAGGATTAACATAGATAGTTATGTAATGTTAGATAAATCTTAGGCTAGCTAAAATAGTAAAGTAGAGTTTAAAAAAAATTAAATAACTTAATTAATGGATTAAGATTTTGAAAAAAATTCTAAGATTATTTACATGATAAATAAAGGTAAGGTAACCCTAGATATTTGTAAATAAAACCATGAAGATGATGTATAACCAAGTTTATTTGATGATGACATAAATGAGGATGCACTAGACCTTAGTTGATAGATCTCTCAACTGGTGTTAAGAGAGTTAGATATACTATATAGTAGAACCCCCACTAGGAATGAAGGTTGCATGCCTCATTTTTCAAGACATTGTGGGTAGATCAAGAGGTTGAGACACTTGTTGGCAAGGTGACCAATTTTCTTATAAACAAAGCATCTCATTATCTTTTTTTCTTCAATCCTTTCTCGTCATGATCTACTATCTTACCTTTGCTAATTTCGGTAGCTTCTAATATTAAGTCCACTTCCACAGGTGTATAAGAAGCTTTGGGTTCCTAAATCTTAGGATATCCCTTTGCAATATGTTATAAGTTCTTACAAAAGAAACTCTTTAATTTTGATAAATTTTTATTTATAATCCCCATAATGTCATCTATCACATGTAACACATCTATTGATTCCCTTGGATTCCATACTAGTTTGTTAATAACTAATTGATCATGACTTGTAAGAAAAAGCTTGATATCTTTTGTCATAAGATATATTTTAAAAATGTCATAGTCATTCACATATCCAATATTTTACTATTCTTATTATATACAATCCAAAGTTTTTTCAATGTCACAAATCACATTTATCACACTTGCCAAATCCTTCAGGTTTAAAATTAGTTCTATTTCCTCAAAGTGTTGTCGATCTCTTTTAGTCTTAGATTCTTTATAGATGGTACCAATATTCTTAGATTACTTACTAGTGAAACACATATGCTGAATACCTAGCTATCTCTTTTTTCTTTTCTCACTTTTCCCCTTCATAATAATTTCAAACTAATTCATCTATTATTATGTATTTTCTTTTCCTTTGTTAATCTTAACAATTTCTTTTCTATCCATAGCTTTATCTTAATTCAATCTTTATAATAATGCAAACTTTTTACATGAAGGTACTTATAATTAAGTTAAAATAATATAGATACATAAGCTGTGTTGTTATCCTCACTCACATATCTTACTAATTCTAAATCAAAATTTTAATACCAACTTGTTAGGGCCCCACCTCACCATTTACAACAAATTAGAGATTATATGTAAATAAAATCAAAAGATAAGGACATAAAATCCTAAGTGGAGACTTGATAGCAAAACAAAATCCATCCATAAACCATTTTTATCACATAAATTAAATAAAATCAATATAAGTAAAGGTCTAGCAATATAGCTAACATAAACTATGCAAACCATAATTAAATATTATGCCAATATTATACAGATGCATATAGTTTACAAACTCATAATAAACCAACTTTTGTGCTAGTTAATAAGTAAATTCTTCATCTATAGTATCTATATTATAAAAAATAGTCAATAAGTAAACTCTTAATATAGTAGATATATTGTTTATTATAAAAAATACTAATGAGACACTAAATAACTTAATAGATAAACTAATAAGATAATAATATATAAAATTAATATTATAATAAAAATAATATAATCATATGATAATAGAAAATTAGTATTCATAATTAAATAAGTCATGATATAAGTAAATAGATAAATCTCAAAACTTATAAATCAAAAGATGTATATTTTTTTATTTTTTCATACATCTTTTATTATATTTTCTAAGGTTTAATCATTTATTTCTTATAAAGATAAGTCCAATATTTTTTTATTCATTTCATTCTCAATGTATAGCTTAAATATTTCTCTTTTATATCACTATCATCTAAAACTAGTATCATGAGATCTCATAAGAGTCTCCTCAAATTATGTATATCAGTATCATATAGCTGTATATTAGTATCCTTGCTCTTTGTAAGGTCATGATATAATCTAGTAATATATAAGGATAATGTATGTAGGGTTATAGTAATAATTCGATTCTATTTTCTTATTTTATATTCAACATTTTAGATATTTACATTCCAAGTTATTTTCTTATTTATTATCTTATAAAATTTCTCATCATGTTACATGTCAATGATATTTTTCATATAAAATACTTTATGATTAGTAGAATTATACCATATAATCCTATTATATTTTATTATAGTTCTTATTACTCATAAATCATTCAAAATGATGTATAACATCGTATTATACAATTCTCATTCTTTTTATATCTTATTATCTTATTAATTAATTGTATTACTATGATAATCCCATCATACCATGCGATTAATTCATTTTTTCTCTCTTTGTATAATGCGATATTATTGTTCATACTGTATATTTCCACTATTAATCTAACCCCAGGATATCATACCTTATGATGATCGCAATGTATAATTTTGATCGCAGTCTCTTCTCTCTAGACTTATCCATTTCATCCATAGCTCTGATTGATCATCCAATACAATAAAACTATATCATATTATATGATATTCAATATAAGACTCTATACAATCTCTCAAAATGATTTGTCTGATGCTTTAAGTAAACTCCAATTTTGATTATATAATACTATTTTGTGTATCGTAACAATACAATCTATATTCTTGATCAATTATCTACCATTATTCCTTCATGATTATGGTAGTAAAATCAATCATATCATACTATATGATTATTATTTTCTCTCTCATTAATCTATTGACTTCATATATCAATTATATTAATATGATATATACATATTATACCACATAATTAAATTAATTAGATCACTTTTCTACTCATTATGGATGATCTTACTATAAATTGAGATACCAATCATCATACCTTATAGTCATGTACATTGAAACAATCCAACCTTTTAGACTTGGCCAAAGTTTCTTTTATCGATAGTCAAGTATAATCGATCATAGTCATACTAATACAATCCTGAACCTAATTTAACATATTCTCTATCTTTAGGTCTCTAAAGGATCATCTAGTATGACCTCCTTCATTGTACCAGTAAGACAATATATTTTGCTTCAACATATTAAACTTGGATGGTATCATCACCATTCTATGATGAACCTGATAGCCTAATAAAGTATACAAGTATGACATGCATATTATCATTATGCAATGAATCCAATAGCTTATTAGGGTATAAATAATTTAATTCTAATTATACTAATATGACTAATGATATCATCTTAATATGATCACTTTATAAATTTTATATGACCTATCATCATAGTTTTACAACTCTTATTCATTTTTGGTTTTCAACTGATCATGTCATATGATATAGTTGTAAGATACACATCAACAACTTTTTTCTCAATCTAAGCATCTCAATTTTTCTTCAAAACACGTCTAATTCATCTTATCATACATCTTAACTATTCTAAATATAATTCTTAATCTCAAATGCAACCATGCTATTATATACTAAAAGTTGAAACGAATTAAAAAAATAATTGCTTACGTTTCATTGGTTAGATGTAGCTCCTTTCCTTTGTTATTTCCTAACTATAGCTTTTCTTTACCTCCTTGTCATATTTTAAATCTCATCCTTGAGCTACAACAAAGCTTTCCACAAAGGTTTCATAACCTCTTATTCTTTTTTATGGTTTGCTCCATACTTGTGCTTCTGCTTCTCCTTTCCTAAAAGAAAGCTATAATATAATAATTGACAACATCCTTGGCTCATCTCCCCCTTGTAGTTCTTAACAACACAACTTGGATCTTCGATGGTCTTCGCACACTCAAGCTCCCGACAACCACACGTAAAGATCTAATCTCATATTATTCCCGTTTACTTTTATAATCATCTTATCAAATAATTGGTAATATTAGGGTAAAACATGGATCTAATTGGATTGCATGTGTGTATTAAAAAAATAATTCATTTAATTATTTGTTTGTGGTGTTCCTTTTTTGGCTAAATAATTGTTGGTGAAAGACACATCAACTACAACACTAAATGATCATCAGTGATCAATAAAAACCATAAGAACAAAAATTAACATTCTATCCCTTTGAAATTTTACTATTTACAAATCTATCCTCCGTTAAATCAAATTTACCTTAGTATAGTCAATATTTTTTTATTTGTAGATCTATCTTCTACTAATCAATTTAAACCTAAGCCAAAATTTTTAAAATTATAAATATACCCTAACCAACATTTTGAAAATTATAATTATATCTTTTAAAATGTATAATAATATCTCTAAGTATCTAAAAATTACAAATTTAATATCAATAGACTTGTCTCTTAGGACTTTTTTCATTGATATTCTTAAATAATATTTTTTATCAAGTTTAAGCTTTTGATACAATACCAAGTATTTATTTATTATTTAATATTTTTAAATATAAATAATATATTTTAAAAGACAAAATTTAATTATACATGATCATAATCTTTTTTGCTTGATTCTAAGATTTTTTTCATCTTGATTAGGATTAAAATTAGAATTGTTAAAATCTTTTCTTCTTACAAAAATTGTTTTAAATATTTTAAAAAAACTAGTTATAAAAATTAAGGTTATTATGACCACCCCAACCAAATCTCTTGAATATGCCTTCCTAAATAGCTAAAGCTTGTCTTGAGGGCAACTATAGTGGTGACATTGGTTAATCAATGAAGAAACAATATAATGCATCAATGGAAGGGAGATTGCAATACCTAATTGGGAGACTAAACTACTTGTAAAGATGGCTAATGTTTGAGAGTTTTAATGATCAAAGAAATTGTTGTAGGCGATACTCTTGAATGTCACAATCAAGCTAATCATTACATTTGTGCTCCAATGGTGAACCCCCATTGAGCTCCTCTTACAACTAGTCTCTCTTCCTAAGCTTCCTCTCATTGGTTCATTCTCCTTAGTTTTTGATCTCTTTCTCAAATCTCCCACTTAACTTTATTCACACTTGACACCCAACTCTTAAAAAAAATTACATTTAAGATCTTTATATTGTTTGCATTTTTGTGCCCAATGTTTTAAAAAATTCACCAAAATATTTTTAAAATATTCTATAATTTAAACGCTTCATTCTTATATATGAGTAATAATTTTTAAACATTGTTTGACATTTTTAACAATTTTATGATAAAATTATTTGTTATAAAACTTCATTTTTATTCAAATTATTTTGGCAATTCATCAACCAATCTAATCAGTTTATAATAAGATGTAATTCATCTATTAAACTTTATTAACCTGTCTCTCTAATAAAAATCTAATATTTATGTATTTGGAATACTAACCAAATATAGTAGTCTATAAGACATTTTTACTTAACATAATGACTATATAATTAGTCCTTCTAAGAAAAAATAATCCCTTATTCAGTCTAAAATTATAATTACAATCACAATGTGGTACATCATATTTCAAGATAGCATAGAAAGGTTTATGATGATTGGGATTAAAGAGGATGGTTAGAAAAGCAAAGAACAATTAGAAGTGAACAATGGCCTAAGGCAACAAAAATCATAGTAAAGTGGAAAAAACCCAATTCACAATCCAAGTGGAGGGAAGATTAGCTTCTACCCTTCCTAAGGAATTCTCCTTTGCATGTATGCATTTCACAAAATATTTTCGTGATCAATTAAAGACAAAATCTAAAGCTCCCTTTTTCATTCTATGTCTAGTATTTAAATAGATTAAAGAAAGATATATTCATTATAATCTAATAGCCCAAACAAACTCATGAAGTCTTATTTCTCTTTTTTTTTCAAGGTCTTGTTTAAGCTCTAGCTCATGCCTATAAGAAGTTGGAACTCTTTCATTATGGGCCCTTTTGGATCTCTTTAGTGTGCTACATCATTTATGTCTAATTCAACAAATTAAGCACAACGGGAGAGCATATATTGAACAATTGCTTAAAAGAAAGTAAGAGAACTAAGGAAAATAAACAATGATAACTAATTTGATAGTCACATATGAAGCGTTTAAAAATAAAATTAAGGATTTTTTGCCCGTTAATGATTGTGTTTGTTGGGAAAATAAATGATATTAACTCTAAAATAATGCATAAGAACCAAATCATCTTATTGTTATATTATTGTCGGAAATAAAAGAACAATACTACCCCATTGCTACAATTGCAATATAGAACATGCAAGATTAATAGTGCTAGGATATACTTAACAGAGCTAAATAACATCTTAAAATCTAATTTGAGCTTAAAATAGAAATACATGAATGCTAACCTTATATATCAACATTACAACTTAGTATTAA
The DNA here is from genome assembly GCA_023846275.1 of Vanilla planifolia. Classification (NCBI taxonomy): domain Eukaryota; kingdom Viridiplantae; phylum Streptophyta; class Magnoliopsida; order Asparagales; family Orchidaceae; genus Vanilla; species Vanilla planifolia. The sequence continues at coordinate 5,743,298 of CM043877.1, forward strand.
ATATCTAATGTAAGATAATTCTCTAGGTATATATATCAATCTCTCTCACGCGTAAGAATCTAATAACATTACTTCCATTTCGTACCCCTCTAATGTGTTATTTTTAACCAATGAGTACATATGCATCAAGGGCTCATTTGACCATTTAATGCTCACTTGCACTTGAGCCATTTATCCTAATTAATGGTCATCTCTAATACCACTTATTAAAAGAATAAACTTATAAGAGTCGACACTTAACCTAATATTATATCGATAAACATGAACCCAAATTTTCAAGCTTGTAGCTAATAGGTTCCCCTTGTATATTAGTTTCATAAATTGTTTAATTTCTTCTTATGAATACAATATTAAACTGCTTATTAAAATAACGACATAAGGACTCCAATCATAGTCTGATAAACCAAATGTGCTAATAATGATCTCAATTGAGAAGCTTTAGCTTGATTTTATCCTTCCAAAATGCAAAAGGGAAGAGACTTGTATCATTTGCATGAATTTTTTCTAACAGAAAATTTTAATTTTAAATCTTGTTTGTCAATTGTGTCTATTATTTTTCTTTTATTATTTAAACTTGACTTTGTGAAGTATGGCTTATATATATATAATTCATATTGTTATTACATTATCGGATGATGCATATTCTTTAGTCTTTTTCGAAGGCTCAGTCTGCAACTTCGGCCACTCGTCGTAGCGATCGTATTATGCTTCGTCGAAGTCCTTTTAACGACAAAGATTTGTATCAAGGCGACGACTGTTTTTTCGAAACCTGTAAACAAACTCCGTTTGTATCTTGATGCAAGCATCAGCTGTGGAACGGAAATGGAGAGAAAACACAACCCAAGAGAAACTCATGACCACATTTGAGTTTTATTGATCCAATTTCAAGGCTTCAGCATTACCATTTCCTCGGCAAAATGAAATCCTTCTCTGCCTCCCACCTGGAATCCAAGGATCCATCGATTCTCCCCAACACCGCCTTCTTGAAATCGAAAAGCTCCTCCATCCTCCGCCTCTCCGGGACGCTGAGGCTTGACCTCGACTGCTCGATCGGCACTTCGCAGAGCGGTATCCGCCGCTTCGTCCCCGCCGTCTCCGGTCTCAGCTTGGGAGCGCTCTGCGACCGCAACTTTGCCTCGGCGGACCGCGTCTTTGTCATGTGATTCGGGCAGTGATTGGGGCTCAGTAACCGCCGGGGCTCCCCGTTACCACCGCCGCAGTCCCTCTTCGCCGGCTTTTGAGGAGCAAAGCAACGGGGAGTGCTCTGAGTCGTGTAGGAGAGCCGAATTCTGTTCGCGGGAAAGCTCCCTTCTTGCTCATCGAAGAAGAGGTAGGGGAGCGGGGATGGGACGACATTGGTGAATGGTTCGACGAAGTTATCTGTAAGAGGGGAGTTTACTCTTCTTGAAGCCCTTGATTTCGGTCCGCAGGAGTCGATTCGAATGATCTTTGGACTGGCGAGACTCGCCGAATGTCGCCGTCGATTGAAAGAATGGCTCTCCTGTTCTGTTTCCCTGGAAATTAGAACTCTGGATTTCTGAGCTCGGACGGCTGCCTGAGCTCTGATAAGAGCTTTCATGCTGCGAAACGTGGCAGCCGCTTGTTTCCGAACAAGATAGCCTCTCACCAAAGCCTGCAGTTTAACCAATGCTTTAAGAGCACGAAGTGCCTTCTTTGCCTGCAGATAGAGAAGAAAATCTCAGGAAGACCAGATTCCATTTCCGATAAGAAAAGGCTGCATTGATTGATTACCAGATGCCCTCTGAACACCCGCTGGATTTTAAGGGCAGCAAACCAATGATCGAGGCCTTCGAACATTGTGCTCCGGCCACGGCTTGTTAGCCGCACCACAGCGACGGCTGCCTGAGCCGCTTCAACGGCGGCATCGGCTGCGGCCACTGTTGCCGCCGCAGCGGCCATTGCGTGTTTCCTTTGATCCTTCTCATTCACAGCATAAAACGATCGATGCCATGCTTCACCATCCCCAACCAAAGCTGGTGCAGCAACCTCGCAGGATGCCCTTGCCGACTTGAAGCTCCACCTCTTCTTCTCTCTCCTGCCGCCGTCGGCGAAGCTCGAAATCCTGTCGCCGTTGTCTCTGCTCTCCTTCTTTCCCCGGAACAAGCTCCTCAGCCAAGTTGCAGCTCGACCCATCATTCGTAGGAGATGTTTACGGAATCAGGGGGTGAAAAATGAATCAAAAGGCCGCACAAAATTGCAACTTTCTGGTGGGAGGAGGAATCTCTCATACGGCGGCAAAGATAAAAGATAATTTTTTTTGAAAACCGGAGGAAATTCACCCAAGGAAAGACAGAAAGGTGGTAACTTTTTGAAAACAAACCTGTAAAACCCTCGTGAAGGACTGCATTACGAGACAAAAAGATTGTCCCGGGAAGTAACGCGGATGAGGAGGAGGAACAGGTTCGAAACAAAACTGAACCCACCTGTGACCCGCGAAAGAGATGCTTGCACAGGAGGGGAAACACTTCTCGTTGAAGCAAGCAAAGAGATAAGATGTAGCATTGAGCAGATGGGCCAATCTCGAATTCAAATGGGATCTGTGAAACAGAATATGGAGACTGCGTTGTCCAATCATCCCTGGTTAGCGAACCAGAAAGAGTTCGAAATAGTTGCAACTTGCGATCAGGAAACAGCTCATATTCCAAAATATTCTCCTCTTCCCTAAAATTTTAGCAGAAAATGACACAGACAGCCGAAGAAAAGCTTGCCTTCTTCATCCGTAAGCACCTCTCTCAACGCCGTTGCTACGAAAAGGAATCCGGTGAACACATAGCAAGCGAATGAGGAAAAGGTGTTTTTTCCGCGTTACTTATTTCCCACGATCAACACTCGTGTCAGGTTCTTCTTATTCTTCAAAATATTACATTAATTATAAATTTATAGTTAATTAATTAAGCAACGGTTAGTCCGTTTGTCTGATGATTTTAAAATTGTAAAAACTATTTTAATATTTTTAATTATAGAGAAATGAAGAATAGCAAATATCTTTAGAAGTATATATGTATTTAAATAAGGTCATTTTTATTTTTATTTTTCATGTATTTATTCACATATGATGAATTTTGATTGTATAATACGTGCAACAATTTTAAATTACTAACTACACATAGATTAATGAATACTATTTTTAAAAAGGTCTTAAGTGTTATTTGCTATAATATTCAAGATTTTGTGTATTTTTGTACATAATTTGACTACAATAAATAGATTTTTTTTAAAGGTAATCATATTTAATAATGTTACATAATAGTTATTATTTAAAAATTTTAAAAAGTATTCTTTTTATAATACTTTTTGTGTACTTTTATGTTGGAAATTGTGTATACTTTTACAAAGAAAGTTCCTCTTTGGGTATCCTAAGTATTTGCTCGCATTGGAGTATGCATTTGATGTAATTGCACATGTTAGACCAACCTATGTATGTAAGAATATGGGATGTAGTAAGGACAATCTCATCATCATAAGTTTTTCTTCACAAAAATTATAATTTCTAGTTATTACAATAATAATAATCTAAAAAAATTATAATTCTAATAAATAGAGGAGAAAAAAATGAAATTATGAGAGAAGAATTGGTCAAATATAGTAAATAATAAAAGAAATATAGTGCTAAAAAATCTTTGTTAGAAACTAAGACAAAATATTTGTAATGCACCAATTTAAAAGGGACAAAGAATCATTTATAATTATGACTTTATCTTTATTAGAAAATTATTTTTATTGGCTAAGACATTAGAATGTTTTAGTAGTTTGATAAAATATTCAAGACATTAAATTCTTATTTAATTACTTGAAAAAGGGGATTTCAAGTCAACACTTGATGAGATGTGAATTTTAGACAAACAAGGTATACTAATCAAACTAATGAGAATAAAATATTAGACATCTTTGTTGAAAATGAGTTGTATAATTTTTATTGACTATAAAATTTTAGGTGCTACCTACTATCATAAAAGTAAATGCTAATAAGAAGTTTTTATATCTTAGCCTTGTAGTGCATTCAGACAAGCACAATGCCCACAACATTTGAGCTCATGTAGCTCTTTATGGACATAGTTAAACTCTAATTTGCTAACAATTAGCAACATTATTGGGAGTCAAATTTGTGATATTTAGCTTTGATACCACTTGTATGACATTAATATTTACCAACTCTCTTAAAAGTAAATAATATGAAACACACATCCTTAGCCTTATAGTATATTCAAATGCGCACTAGCACCCAAGATATTCGAACACACATGGGAATTGAAGGATATTGTCATATTTTAATATGCCAATATTGACTAATAAAAATTGTGACTCGTGTTAGGGTTTTCTTATTCTTCAAAATATTACATTAAGTATAAATTTATAGTTAACTAATTAAATAATGGTTGGTTTGTTGATCTTGTAAATACATTCTAAGTTACTTTGTCTTATCTAAAATTGTAAAAACTATTTTAATTTTCTAATATAAAGAAATAAAAAATAGAAATATTTCTTTAGAAGATATGTGTATTTAAATATGATCATTTTTATTTTTCTTTTCATGTCTTTATTCACATAAGATCAAGTTTGAGTGTATAATGTGTGCAATGCAACAATTTTAAATTACTAACTATACATGTAGATTGAATACTAATTTTTGAAAGATCTTGGGTGCTGTTTGTTCTAGTATTCAAGATTTTGTGTATTCTTGTACACAATTTGACTACAATAAATAGAGTTTTTAAAAGGTAATCATTTTAATAATGTTAAACAATAGTTCATTATTTAAGAATTTTATAAAGTACTCTTTTTATAATATTTTGTGTACTTTTATGTTAGAAATTATGAATACTTTTACAAAAAAAAACTTCCTCTTTGGGTATCCTAGGCATTTGCTCATGTTAAAGTATGTGTTTGACATAATTACATACGATAGACCAACCTATGTATATGAGAATAGGGAATGTTTAGGTATCACAAAAGACCATTAATCAAGAGCTTCTTGAAGATGAGACAATTAGGTAAATCACACAACACAAAAGCAAATTGTAATGTGAAAAGCATGGAAAAGGGAAAATAGTAGTCTCGGTAGCAAAAATGCATCAATATTTTTTTAAGAACAATAAGAACAATCTCATCATTATAAATGTCTTTTGACAAAAATCATAATTTCTACTTATTGTAGTAGTAATAATCCAAAGAAAATTATGATTCTAACAAGTAGAGAGAAAAAATAAAAATTATGAAAGATGTGTAAGTAAAATATAGTAAATAAGAAAAGAACTATAATACTAAAAAAACAAGTTAAAAGCTAAGACAAGGCATCTGTAATGCAGCCATTTAAAGGGGGACAAAGAATCATTTATAGTTACGACTTTATCTTTGTTAAAAGATTATTTTAATTGGCTAAAGCATTAGAATGTTTTAGCAGTTTGATAAAATATTCAAAATAGTAAATGCTTATTTAATTACTTGAAAAAAGGGATTTCAAGTCAACACTTAATGAGATGTGAATTTTAAACAAACAAGAGTATATTAGACAAACTAATGATAATAGAATGTTAAATATTTTTTTTGAAAATGAGTTGTATAATCTTCATTGATAATTGATGTAAAAAAATGAATGTTAGCAAATCCTACATGAAAAGAGTGAATTATAATATCTAAAATCTTTTTATCATTTTTTATCATGTTTATTTTTTAAGAAGTTTTTTTAAAAATAATTTTATGTTTATAAAAAATCTTGATTATATATATATGTTATCATAGGTGTGGCATGATATAGTATAGGTTATCATAGGTAAACTAGGAGTTATTGTTCAAAGACTTGTCCTTCCAATGAATTAAAAATTTTCTAAGTGTACAATCTTTAGTTAAAATTACCTCATAATCTAAAATTTTCTCCATACTATCATTACTCTTAAGGTTAATGTAGTGGTAGGAATGGGTTCACTTAGCATAAGAGAATCACAATCAAATGGCTCACTAGGTATTGGATGTGACATCTTTTATGAGACTAAATTCTTAACATTAAAGGTTGTATTAATCTCATACTCTTCTAGTAAATTAAGTATATATGAATTAATTCTTAGTTTTTGAATAATCTTAAAATATCTAGCTTTATGTGCTTATAATTTCTTTTAAGTTTTAGAATGGAACCATTCTGATCTAACTCTAATTATAACATAGTCTCATTCATAAAATTCTCTAACCTTTCTAAGAGCATCTATTAGTTTTGTGTATCTTTTTTTACTTAGATTAATTTTTTCAAATATTATTTTATGTAATAAAAAATATAAGGAGTAAAGAAACAAAGTAGAGATAGGAACATGAAAATCCACTAGTAAGGGAATAAGATTAGTAAGAAACATATGCTTATTACCATGATAAATTATAAAGAGACATAGAACAATACTATGATTCATAGAATTATTGTATGTAATTTTGCTCATTGTAGTAATTGATTTCAAAGCTTAAGTTGTTCTCCTATCAAGCTATAAAAAAGAGTTCTTAAACTATGATTCACTATTATTTTTTTATCCATTTGATAGTGGTAGGTTGAAAAAAAACTTTAGCTTAGTCCTTAATAAATGCCATAATTTTTTTTAAAAAAATAACTAATAAATCTTACATCTTGATCAGATATTATGGTCATTAGGACACTGTATAATTTAACTATTTATTAAAAAATTCTTGGCTACATGGGTAGCATTTGAAGTCTTACAGCAAGGGATAAAATGAGTCATTTTAGAGAAATAATCAATAACCATAAGAACAAAGTCACCTCTTGATTAGCTCTTAGATAATCTAAGTACAAAATTTATACTTATGTGCTCTCATGGCTTGTCAGTATAGGTAGTGAAATGTGAGGTCTTTGGCTTATATTTGGAGATTTTTTTAATATTGCATGTGCAATATTTGACTATAATTGTTACAATATGATGTGTCATTCTAGGTAGATAAAATCTTTTTGAGATATCTCTAAGAGTCTTATCTCTCTCAAAATTACCAGATAATCCTTTATCATATATTTCTCAAATCAAAAAATCTCTAAGTGACAAATTTAGGATACGCAACATGCTATTCTTATATAGGTATTTATCTTTCAAGCTAAAATATTTAGATACAAATTTTAGAGTTGATTTGATTTCTAAATAAATTGTTTCAAAGTCCAAATAGTAAAGATATTAGTTTTTAATTTGGTCAAAATTTGAAACTTTTACAAATAAAATGATCAATAAGTGAATACATCAACTAAGTACATCATTAAACAAACATCATTACATGTAAGTGTATATTCTAACATCATAAACTTCATCATGTTCCCACCATAAATGTCAAACCAATATACCAAAAGTTTGTTATGTTCACTGAACCAACTTTCAAAAAGCAATACCAAACAATTATTCAAAAAAGTATTTTTTAATCAAATAATTTTTCAAAACCAACGTTTGGTTTAAACGATGTGTTTTCACAAAGGTAAATAATTGATCGCACTGAACAAGATAATAATTTATTTTTTATTATTAAAATATATTTTATTATATCAAATAAATTTAAAAATTAGTGATAATTTATCATGATCATTGTTTCAAATAACACTTTGAATACCCCTTTGTTAACTACGACAATTGAAATAAATGCTCCCATTATTCTATGAAGAAATGTAAAATTTTTATTACATTTAAGATTTACTTGTGCATAGTTCATATTTGAAACAATTTCAAGTTTATAAAATATAAATAATGACATTAAACTTTTTATCTGTCAATTTTATTTAATATATTTATTATACTAAATTAAAAATCATCATTTAATTTATTATATTTTATTTTTAATTAACTTTTAGTAATTACATATTAACAAGTGATATAAGATTCTAATATTTAACAGAATAGATTATATGATAATATTGATAATATGATTAAATTATAATTATTTTGAAAAAAAAATAAATTTTATTTTTAAAAATACTATAAAATTAAATATTCTTAATATTTTTTGCTTTCTTTAAATTTACAAATCAAACAACCATATGATGAATTACATAAAAATTAACATTTTTTAAATATTAAATTAAAAAGTACTTAAAAAAAAGATAAGCCCTTCGAAATATTTAAGAAATGAAAAACTTTCAATTATTTTTGCAAAATAATTCCATAAAAGCGTGTAAAATATCTTTTAAAAGCCAAAAAGAGAGAAACCACGGACATTCGATTCCAGTCTGCACCTAACCTATACGAAATGACGACTCTAGGCCTGTATAAATATTTATTTACTTAATTTATTCAATTAACCGAAACCGCTGGTACGGCCAAGCCAGGGGTACGGATGGAAATCCGTATGACGTCATAACGGGATCGTCTTCGTAAACATTTTTTTGAAAAGCCATTCGAAGAGGTGATGGTACGTTTCTTGTAATTTTAACCCTACAAACATCGGGATTCGTTGAAGTCTATTTGCAAATAAACCCTCTTTAAAACACAAAAATACAGTAATAGTCCTATATGCGTCGTTCAATTAATTCATTTGTACGAAAATGCCAAACTAATATTGTCGATAAAAGCCCGCCGAGTTCTTTTAAACACTGGCGACGTGGTTACTTCGATACATGCCCACCAGGTGTTCGACTGTTTTCCTCAGTGAGTTCGACAGCCTAATTTGCTTCTTTGTCTACTTGTTTTCCTTTCTCTATTTGTATTACTCTCTTCCATCCTTAGCAAAACTTTATTCTAAGGTTTTTGCCTTCTGAATTCGTCCCCATGCCTGCCTCAAAATGATCAAGAACTTAGCTGTAAACACTTAAAGCTGTAGTCTTGCATGGCCTTACCATGGTTTAATTCTCCAAACATGGTGTCTATTATTAGGGCTGTTAACACATGCATCAAGATTTTCTCAAGCACTTCTTGTGTGAATACATAAAAGTCACCATACTTTTTTAAAAATAAAAAAATGCAATTAATGAAGCGGCTGAAAATTTTCAAAATTTTAATTCACTTTTCGGAGAAATTTAATTAAAAAATGTGAACAAATTCAGAATAAAACAAAAATCGCATAAAGGCTTGGAATTAGTTAAAATGTTTAAATAAAATTTTTAATTATTTAAAAAGCTCTCTGTTTTTAAAAGTGGTATTATAGTAAAATATCTCAAGTACAAGGGTCAATCTTGATAATTAGTTAAAATGTTAAAAGAAAATTTTTAATTATTTAAAAAGCTCTCTGTTTCTAAGAGTGGTATTATAGTAAAATATCTCAAATACAAGGGTCAATCTTGATCATACGGCTTCAAAACCCCGCTTTCCTGTCGCCGAAGGGGGCGGGAACGTTAACGAGAAAAAAAATAAATAATAAATCAGGATGAAAAACAAAGTCGCAGCTTCTCTAATCTCGTGTGCTCCTCGATGGACACCGAGGGTTTCCACCGCAGCCGGCGCCGAAGCCGCTGCCACCGCCGCTACCGTCGCCAGGTAACGGAAATCGCAGTGAATCATTGATGTATTTGGCGATTCTCTTTCGTGTACGCGGTGTACATAAGAAGGCAAACAGGGCAAAGCCAGGCAGAAACAGTTTCGGTCTTTGTATGCTTTCTGGGATTTTCTGGATCCCTAATTCCCTTTTGCTATTTTTTCTTTTATTGCTACTTGGAAACTGTAACTACTGTTAGTCAGCTTCCGTTTTTCTGATACTGGAAAATGTAGATTGTTTCATAGGTTGAATGTCGGGTCTTCGGAAATTCTTATTCTTCTGGGTAGTAGAGTGATTCAAATGGTTGTTGACATTCTAGCTGCCAGAGTTTTCTCTGATCATAAAGTGATTAGGATTTGCATCAATGATTCGGAGTATTCATGGATTATTTTTTTCTATTGATTTTGATTAACAGTTTTTTGGAGTGCAGAATACATTTTTGTTCGAATTTTGTCTCAAGATTGAAAATTTGGGTATTTTCAATTCTTTTCAGTCAGATTAACTGTTTTGTTGTTTTTTGGTGTTGCTTGTAAATTGCAGTATGGTAAAGCAGGTGTTGGTCAGTTGTAAATGATAGAATACAATGATTTGCGACCAAATTATGAATATTGAATTTTGAGATCCTAAAAAGGTTTCAGAGAAAACCCTCTTGTCCTGAAAATGGTTGCCGGGTTTAAGAACATAACTCAGGTGACAATTGTTATTCTTCTTCAGTTTGCTTTGTTGTTGACTGCATTTTGTTGCTGGTTTACTTTCACTATGAATTTAGTATTTATTTTAACTCCATAAGTCCTAGACTGTGGATAGATTGCAATTTCTTCTAGATGAAGTTCTTAAGAAAAACAGCAAAGATACATGATGGCATCCAAATTGAGTTCAGCTGAACATACATGCTAAAAGATAAATTGCAATTTTAATCTTGTTGTTACAGTTACATCTATTTCAAACTAACCTTTATCTATCGTCATATCTCTTTCAAGTTTATTAGTCTTTTAGGTGAGCCTTTAGCGTTAAACTGTAGTTTGCAAAACTTAAATTGGATTGTTCTTGAGCGCTCATCTGGCACTGGGTTAAGTTAACCTGATTAACATATTCAAAAGTCAATTTAGATCATATTTCATCCCCTGGTTTGCAAATACTGGATTAGGCACTAAACATGCCAACCAAGCCAGTTAGATAACCCCAGTTTTAACCAGTTGGCAACTTTATGAATTGTTGTGTTAGCTTTAACCATCTAGCATGCCATCACCGGCCCCCTACCTCGATCAGTTAAAGTGAAACCTCAAGGTAGCTGTTCACAAACTTATCAAAAGCCAGAGTGTTGAATCTGGTCCTGCCACCAAAATCTCGGAGAAGTAGCAATATAGCTTTGTAAATACGTTTCTACTTACCTTTATCACATTGATTCCTTTAAGTACCACTTCATTTATTTAAGGATTGGTCATCACTTACTGATTGTATGGCAAAAAGCCAAGGATATGTTCAAGTATGTTATACAACTTTTGGTTAACTTATCAGTAATGTTAAATTGTTGTGGATTGCATGGAGATTGAAATATTTGTGGTAGATGATTTTTGGTAGGTTCATTGGTTAGGTTGACTCTTTAGAACATTTTCCTTTTTTTGACATGGTTAGATTCTAATTCACTCCAAGCAAGCATCTAATCATTGAAGCATCTATTCAGCAAGATTACTTGGAAGAAGAAGTCTTCAATGACTCACTTTGATACGCCATTAGCTATTATAATTTCTTATACCTTAGGTCTGTAGGAATCTTTTGTTGTTTCTTGATACACTAATTGAAATATATTCTGAACTCTTTTTGTTGACTTCTTGCACATTACTTTTTGTGGTTTCACTTTTGTTCGCTTTTACATCATCATGTGTAGGTGAAATTAGTCATATTATATTATATATGATTCCCATTTTAGAACATCACAGAACTCATGTATTTATGATGTTTGGTTAAGTGTTGGCCACAAAGGTCAAATTTACACATCATTTTTCTAGATCAAAGGATAAATGCATGTAGTTAGGCAAAGAATCACCAAATAATCTAACTAATGCCAAACGAGGGTAGTCATGATATCATAGTTGATGACAAAAATTTGAAGTGAAATCTGTTTCAAAATTTAGCCGAAGTCTTCTTTAACATAATTTGAAAAACAGTTTTCAAAGGGACATAGAAAGCTAATCTGGTTTCGAACAGGCTAGAAGCATTTGCATCTGCTAAGATTTCTTTTCCTCCTTTCGGTTCAGCAACAAGGAGACAATGGCAGAAGTAGAGGGCGGCATTGTCCTTTACGGACACTTGTGCTAGATGCATAAGGCAAGTGAGTCGCGGTTGTAGGTAGCTGTAGTGGCAAGGGACATGGAAGATTCAACAAGGTCGTTTGAGAAGCCCTACGTAGGTGGGTAGCAGTGTTCCGATGGATGTGAAGTTCTAACAGTGTTTGAGTCTTAGTAGGTGTGTGGATGTAATGGCCGATAATAGGTGATTTTGAGAAAGTCGACTGTGGTAGAGCTTAGGATGGGAATTTTGACGGGGGTGTCATGATCACTATTTATGATTAGTGTATAAAAAGAAGATAGAGTTTGTGACCAAATAGTGGGGTAAGTCTAGGTTATAACTTAGATTATATGGTAACTTTGGGTTGCAACCTGACAAATACATATATAATGAAATAAAAAAATAAAAGAAAAGAGTTTTGTAAGCTTTGCCAATTTCAAAAACTAAAGTTTCTTGTGATACACGTGCACACATTTCTAAATTACAATATAGGTTTATCCTCTGCTGGGTTGCAACCCAAAGTTACCATGTAATCTAAGTTACAACCTAGACTTATCCCATTATTTGGTCACAAACTCTATCTTCTTTCTATACACTAATCATAACCAGTGATCATGACACCACAGCCAAAATTCTCATCCTAGATTCTACCACACTCAACTTTCATTATATATATATATATATACATATATACACACACACACACACACATATATATATATACATACACACACACACACACACATATATATATATGTGTGTGTGTGTGTATATGTATATATATATACATATATACACACATATACATATATATATATATGTGTATATATATATATATATATATACACACATATATATATGTGTGTATATGCATTCATATATACATATATATATATACATACATGCATATATAAACAAAATTATAAAAAATATCTCAATTTAATAAAATGATGTAAAAATAAGAAAATATATAAAAGTAAATAATAATTTTATGAGTCACATATGTGACCCCAACAATTCAATAAAAACTTGAAATGCTAATTAACTAAAAAAGTCCTTATAATGTCCAATGTGCATTAGTATTTGTAATATGGTCCATGATTTGTAATGTAATTAAATCTCTTACATCTTAAACTCTCCTTAAATTTTATGATATAACTTATCCTACATCATTAATACACCTAACTTTATGCTATATGTTTGCAAAAGCTATTTGATGACTTGTAATCACATTCTCTTTTGGCAACAGTTCTATTATTTCGACCCATACTTTCCTTTGGTTAGATGGAGAATATAAAATTATTTCTCTGATAGTTGTACATATTCTGTCTCACTCATCTATTCTTTCCATGCTGCATCTTGGTTTCATCATGCGAAGACTTTTATGCAGAACTGTTTGCTTTTCTTGCTTTCCAAAGGCGTGTGGTTCTTGATTGGGTGACCCAGTCTAATTGAATTTTTCTGGACCGCAGCTTGTGGCCATTATACCATTCACATGCAAGCCTGGCATTCCAAGGGAGCTATCAATTAAAGTGGTGAGACAAATCTTTCGAAAGTATAAATGCCCTAGATTTGATTGATGCTTATTGTTGGTTAATGACACTCAAGCACCTTTGGAGAATTTTGAACACTATGAATTGTCACGTGTTGTTTATCTGAAAATTTTTCTTTGAAAAAGTTGTGTGCCATTATAAGGTAATGCATATCAGCTACCAAAGCCTTCATAAACCACAAAAAATCTGCCATGCAGTTATTGCTTTAATGTCATGCAGAAAAGGGGATATATTGCATCTAAATGTGAAAGTATACCAATTTCTTTAGTATTGAACCTTCATCTTTTTGCTTAAGAGATTTGATCAGGTGACATGAAACAGTCTTCAAATAACTACCCTATGACTGCTGAAAGAGGGCCAGCAGTCATCCTTCGATTTGTTTCTTCCTTCTCACTTGTGTGGAAATTGTTTTATTCTTCTGACTCTAACCATCTTTTTGCATCTGTCATGATAGATATAATATGTAGTGTAAAAGTAACATGTCTAATCCTAATTGTTCATGTGTCTATTGTATGCACTAAACATTAATTATGCAGTTATTATAACAGAAACATACCTTACCTCTTGCCTGTAAAGAAACATTGGTGCATTGATCTATGGGTATAATGGTCCTTCGAAGTGCATGAAAGAATAGACATAGGAGGTTGTTGGTGCACTAATTCATGGGCATATGCAAAAATAACGAAGATATTTACTTAAATCTTTTATTGAAGTGATTATTTTTATGTTGACAAATAAACATGATCAAGAATAACATTGGGAAGTGAATGGAGTCGTCTATGTAAACCTATTCTTTCAATAAATAGATGTTTGTCTACCATATGAGGAAGATTTTCAATAAACAAATATATTTTTATTTGTTAAATAACAAACATCTATTTGTTCTAACAAGATGCTTATTCCACATAATGTGTTGCTTAGTATTACTAGTTTAGCTTATTGTAATTTTTGTATTGTTAGGATAATTTTTGTACATTAAAAAGAGCTAAATATTTGTTGACCCTTGTCATTAGAGATTACTTTGTCTACTTTTGCCTATTATACTCTGTAATATTCATCTAAGTTTTGATTCAGTTAGTTTCTTGTGATAAATTTTTTTTTTCTAACACTTCCAAAAACATTTGCCACATCAACAAGGATAAACTAGAGATCGAACTTCAATCCAAAATGATCTCATAATAAGCATTTGTTTCATTATATCATCATACAAAGGTAGAATTAGGTTCACAATCACAAGCAAGGAGATGTTTTGCATATATTTTATTAGGCAAAGGTCTTCCATATGTTCTATCCTTTGAAAATATTATGTGATAATTTTGAGACTTACTATTTTTATATTATAATATTGTTTTGAAGTATTTGCATTTGAAATAAATGAATTGAAAATTAAACACGATAGAGTTCTAATTGCTTTAACTCCAAAGCCATTTGCCTGATCTGATCAAGTCCAATATTGATGTTGAGTTTGACATGGGTTGGAACTTGAACTGAGCCATTCACAGACCTATTTATGTAGTATTTATAGAACATCTTTTCTTTTTTATGATCATTTTTTTAAATGTTATTTTTTTATAATACATTTTAGCTTATTTTTTATTTTAAGTATAAAATCTGTGATGAATAATGCTTATAAAATGTACTTATTCATCTCCATCAAAAATCTGATTTCATGAACCTTTAAAAGACATTTTTGCAGCTTTTCTTTTTTGGTTGAACTACGTTTGTTAATGATAATTGCTTTTGTTGAATAACAACAGTAATAAATAATGAAATAAATACTTGAAGCAGCTTGAATACTCAATTGCTTGTGCTATGCCCTTTCTCTATGGGATTTCAAGTAATTAGGAATCCATTGAAAGGAATGAGGAACCTTTGTGCATGAAGAAAGGTAAGCAAAAGAGTGTGATTAGGATGGGAAGCTTTGATGGTTTCTAGTTGATAGTCGAAGAACATAGATAAAACTAATATTCTAAGTTCGTCTGTATATTCAAAGCCTTGTAACTTCACACATATGAACAAGTCTAGAAGTTATAAGAATTTGGAGAGGGTTATGATTTTTTTTTAGAGAAAAGTACATTCTCATCTCATCTAATGCTATGAGTAGTTATTAAATCAACAACAGAGATTGATTTAGGGTTGGGTTAGAGATTAGGGTGTATTCTTAATTATATTTCTTAATTTGATGAGTATTTGATAAATTGCAAAGTATAGGAACATAATTATATTACTTTCTTTTAATTTAGGGATGGGTTAATTAAGATATTTAGATAACTCTTTTTATGAGATATTAATAACTTAAAAGAGTCAGCTTATAGGATTGTGAAGGATTGAGTTATTCCAAAGGCTTGTAAGATTTTGCAAGCTTAAAGTTATAACTATTGTTTATCCTGTATCTCTTAGCATTATGACTCATGCTTTTTTTAGTCCTATTCCTTCCTTAATCTTATCCCATGTCTACTGGTAATTCCTATCATTAAAGAGATAATGCACCTTGTAAAAGTTATGTAAAAGGGTCTCAACTTCAATGTTTAAGGGGTAAATGGTCTATGTCGTGGAAGCTTGCTCAATTAAATTGGTGTATATCAAAGGGGGAGAATGGACTCTGACTCAATTGATGGAGTTGCACCTGAGAATTTTAATTATGCGAAGAAATTAGAAGTTGAGTATTATAATAATAGAAGTTTAGATTGTTGTTTATAGCATTATGTAAGAGTTTGATAATAATAAAATATATATTTAAGTTAATTTTAACATTATATTTCACCATAAAAATTTATTGAGGCTAAAAAATTTCACATTGTTAGTGTCATGAATGAATCTTTTTATTGATAATGTGGTGGTTATCTTGAACATATTTTATTTTGCTTGAATGATTTAATTACTAAAGCATATGTTAATTTGTATATGACACTTAGAATCATGTGTTTTCACTAGTTATCTGTGCAACATATTATACTTATCAAATATATAATATGTATGGAAACATAATTCATATAATGGTTAATTAATTTCATTTTAAATAAAAAACTATGTAATCATTAATATTGCCTCAAGTTGCCTTGTAAGTTTTTACAACAAATACCTTAATAAATCTCAAGAATTTAAAGCAAATAGTTCTAAAGTTAGATTACATTTTTATGTTCTATCAAAGCTCACTATGCTTTAGCAATCTAGATTTTTGTGAAATCTCTTTTAAAGTTTCTTTCTTCTCTTAACCTATACTTATTCTCATGTTTGGTCATTGGTAACTTCATCTCAATTACCTCTATATTATGGTGCTTATTATAAGTATTTATTTTAAAAGGATTTTTTATGTTTAAATTAAGAAAGTGTTATTTTTTATTTTGCCATTATTTCGATGAATTTCCTTTGTATCTTGGCACTAGTAATGCATTCACTTGGTTGGCTCTTTCAAGCATTTATTAGATCTTTATAAGTCAACTTGTAAAGATGGATGTTCACCTACCTATCTTTTGATTGAAGACAATTATATTATTAAACCTGATCTTTCGTAGTCAAAGATAGATTTAGGCTTGTGTTTGTAAAAAACCACCTGAATATTAATGTGTATTTACTAAATTATAATTCCTACACAATTAGTTTTAAAGCAAACCAAGATTTTTGAAAATATTATTGTAAACAATATTAAATTTTGATTTCATAATACTTTTTGAAATATATTAAGTTGATTAAAAGAAAAATGATTCACCACTCTTATACGATAATTATTCTTATAATTGTATCAAATTGGTTGGATTTTAAAGAAAAAAATTCTTTAGAAAGGTTTCAATTATGGCCTATAACATAATTGAAGGATCAACTTCATTAGGAGATGGTACTTTCTCCCATTGTTCTCTACTGTGGAGAACATTTTTTATATAGAAAAAATTGAATGAAAAATTATCTTAAATTTGTTGATTTGGAAATTGGGAAATCATAAAACTTCCACCTATTTTTTTAACTAAGAATGTAACCTAAGCAATAGCTTGGAAACCTATTTCTATATAGTTTACCAAAGAGAAACTTAGAGTATAATTAAATGCAAAGGTTTTCTTTTGAACATAGAATGTTGAGGTGATTTTCTCAATATTTTTTTTATTAAAATCCATAGAAGGCTCAATTTAGTGAGATTGTTATTAGCTTATTTTCTTTAACTACTAGTAGATGTTACTTTATTATTTTCATTTGATAGGTGACCTTCATTGAAGGTGGCATCAACAATTGAGATGAAAGGATGTTTGAGTAGAGTGGTGCAATAATACTTTATCAATGTTAAAGTGTGTGGCTTTTATTTGATTGTGTGAGTTACTGCTTCGACTTAGAACGACGTTGATGTATAGGAGCAATACTGCTTGTAGCCAACATTTTAGTTTGATATCAATTTTGATAGGTATCGTATAAATATTTTGCATTATTTTGCTATTAGACATAATATGATTATGAATTTAAAAACTATTCAGGAGATTTGGACTAAGACAAAATAAATTAACTCAAGATTATGAGCTTTTTAAAATGACATATGGTGAAATAATTAAATTTATGTTTACTAACTTTATTGATTAGGAGAGCACATTGGGGGTTGGTGCCCACATGTGCCATCCATGCGACACATACCACTTATTGTGTTGTGTGCATGCAATGCCATGGACACATGGAATCTTCACCGTGCATAGCCATTCGTGCATGGTCTTCGAACTAGTTTGTTCAAAATTTGTGATAATTATGATTTTTGTCAAATTGATCTGCTTTTTGTAAAAATAAAAATATTATGTATTTTATGATAAAATATTATATTCGATTCCTATATAAAAGACAGAATGATAAATAAGAAATTTCAACTTCTTGAATAATTCAATCTTCTTGTAGAAAAAGTTTTTTTCTTCTCTTTCTTCTTTGTTCATTGCTATTTCTCATGCTTCAACTTTCACTATTGTGGCTAAGAAAAACAAGGTCTATTGTCAATGGCTCGAAACAAGAACACATCTCAACAAATTATATTATTTTTGTGCCAAAGCACTTCAATTTGACATCTATGGTAGAAGCTAAGAAGGGAGTTAAGAAGTAAATCGTAAAAGAGAATTAAGAGATTGGGTAGGCTTTAGTCAAGGTGATTGTGTTGACTACTTCGTTATCAAATCTAGAAGCATAATTAGCTCTATTAACCCAGTAAATACAAATATTAATGAAGATGATGTTAAAAAGCTAATCAACTATAACCACAAACTTCAATATGTAAATCATCATAGGAAAAAAATATTTCTAACTCAATGATAACTTACAGGCAAATATGAGGATATCATCATTAATCTTGTTCTTTTAATATTGGAGAATTGATAATGTTCATTCAAGATAAATGTTAAATTTGATTTATCTATCTATGATAGTATGATGGATGTAAAAAAATTAGATGTCTAAATGAAACAATTGGAGATCTACTTCTCTTTGTATGACTATTCTTTTTTTGACAAAGTAACATATGCTTGCTTAAAAATGACAAACTATGCATTGGCTTAATGAGATGCACACTTAAGGACTAATTTAGATACAAAAATAACATTGAGCCAATTTAAGAAATTAATTCAAGAAGAAAGATTGAGGGATTACATAGGAGCCTATGATTAGAACAGTTATTAATCACTTAGTAATTTAATTATTTATTTTTGCTTAATGGTAAGATGTTGATCATTTTAATTTTAAGGTATAATAATTAGACTTTTATATTGTATTAGAGTTTCTTGATAGACTCATGTTGTGTCAAGCTTATCTGATTGACATTATTATTAAATATTTTATTATCATTTAAGTTGTTTCTTTATTGGTTTGGATGACATATACTATAATTTGGTGCATATGAATTATTTAGATGATGTATATTATATTGACTCATTATATGTATCATTATAGTTATCTTAGTCTAAAATGAATAAGTTTCTAAGTCATGTGGATGATCATTTGGTAAATATAGGTGACATAACACAAACTTGGTGTTTAGATTGGGAGAGTATGACTCATAATTTGAATATCAAACTTGAGAAGTGAATCATGATTGGGTAAATGAAATGATGACTATATAGGTTGTTGCTCCCAATGGTGAAAAAAAATAAAATAAAATAAGTGTGTATAATTGATGCAAGATAAGTTGTATTAGGAGGTTAACTTCATACTTTCTAAAGATTTTTTTTTTAAGTTTATTTAGTTTTTTAAAGGTTTTATAAGATTGTAATGGTTTATTTATAAGACTCGTATCTTTTTTTTATTATTTTTTATATGTTTCTTTATTTTCATATTTGTTTTATCAGTTGAGAGTATTTAAGTTATTTTTTTGTTTGGGCTTAACCTCTGTATTCTATAAATTCATTTTGATAGAATAAAAATAAGATGTGTTGTTTTAATTGTGATTGTGGAGTCTTAAAGCGTTTTGTGCTTAGAAAAGTATATCCTTATCAATAAGCTAAAAATTTCTGTTAATACAATAAAAAGTTATTTTATGTCCAATATAACATATTCATACTAATGAAATTGAAAAACTTTGTGCCTAAAAGAGCATATCTCTATCAAAAAAAAATATGAAATCATATGCTTAAAAGATCATCCTTACCAATAAAGTAGAGTGTTTTACTAGCAAAATAGAAAACTATCTTTCTTCATCTCTCTTTTCCTCTCTATTATATTGGTATCAAAGGAAATCCAAATTTAGATATAAGACTCTTCTCTCATGCCTATTTTGTCGATACATGTATCAAAATTGATTGTTTAAGAATTGATAGAAGAAAGTTACATTAATAGAGTACAAAAAAAATATAATTTCATAAAAATAAATAAATAAAATAAAATTCAACAGAAGTGACAAACTTTCATAATAAAAGATCAATTTATCCAAACTTATTAACAAATATTTAGTGAAAAATGATTTTTTTTTCTCTCTTACCCCTAATTCATGCTCATTCTATGTTCAATCACTTTAAATTAATATTCTTTTTTTATAAACATATTTTTAATTTTCTTTTAAAACTAGCAAGATACATCTAACAAACCCATAAATGGTTTAGTTTGATGAATAAAATGCAATAAATTGTCTAAAACGTTTTATAAATCAAATGCTATTAAACAAATGCCATTCTCCATTTGAAATATGTATAAGTGAGAACTTATTAATTTTTTATATATGAAATTGACATATAATTCTAAATTCTTTTTTAATATATTTATCCGATTGAACTATAGCTAAAGTCATTCAAAACTTGATGGTTCATTCATCCAAAGGAGTTATTTGAATCACTTAAAATCCAATAAAAATGCTTTAACTTTGCTTCAACATCTAATCAAATGGCTCAATGTTATCCAATGCTTCTAGATCTAGGTGGGACGTTAAATTGTTCATTTTACTAGGTCAATATTGAACTGGTCTAATCTGTTGAACCAGTGGTTCGATGATGAATAATTTATCAATAATTATAAAAAATAATTTAATTAGTTGAAATAATATATAAAATAGAAAAAAATATTTCAAAATTATATAAATATTTTAAGACACATATTTTATCATTATTTTAAAATATGAATTATCTTTATCATTATTCTTTTCATGTACATAATCGTTATAAGATTTGACAATATTTATTTAGTAAATAATTATTATATATGTTCAAATATAATCATAAAAATTTATAGAATTTATAACCAATATTATTAATTAAAATACATAAATCATGAAAATAATAAAATATTAATATAAATTTCTAAAATACCATGATATATAGGTAAGCAAACAAATTGATTAGACCATGAAATCAATAAACTCTAATAAAGAGAATAAAAGCATCTATCATATAAGAAATAACAATTCTATAGATTTTTGACAACATTGATGACTATAGAATGAGGTGTTAAATGGTCGCTAGTGGATCTTATAGTAGCCTCATAGGTTGTTGGCACACAAATATTTTACACAATTGTAAGTCAACAAAGTCCATTATAAGGGATGAATTAGAAATGAGATTTTTAAAATTACAAAACATGAGAAAAAGAGTGCAATTAAGACATCCAATTAGGGTTTTAGGATTAGCATTTAAATTTAGGATTTATTATATTACTTTCTAAGACTTTTTATTGTTTCTTATACTTTTTGTATTTATTATACAAATTAAATCAATATTCTATTCAATTTGCATTTGAACAAGTTGAATCGATCAATCTGATTTTCTTTTAATAACATTGGCTTCAACTTGACTATTTAAAATTGCAAGCATACAAATACTTTTGACAAAACCACAAGTTAACGAAGGACAAAGAAAGGAAGAAATCAAAAATAAGATTTTTAGGGTTAGTATCTATGTTTAGGAGATATTATATCATATTTTAAAAATTTTAATTTGATTTCATAGTTTTGCATTTATTATGTTGAATATCTTCATAACATTTGTGTTTGTTGATTTGATCAATTTGATTCAATTTTAATAATATTCACTAAACCTTTTAAATTTGTTTAAAAAACAATTAAGAATAGAATAAAAAATAATATATATTTTTATTATGATTAAAATGCCAAAGTTGTGATTTTAATAAATAAATAAATCAAAATGCTTGCAAATTGTTAAAGTGAATTTGAAACATGTTAAATATAGAATAACAAAATAATTTGTAAAGGAGAATCAACATCCTTTTATGACAAAATCCCAAAGTGTTCAACTACCAAGGTAGTATTTAATAATTAATTTTATATAAAAATAGGTCGCAAACTTTTATAATGGCATAAGTTGGATGCCTTTGGGCCGGCCGGTCCAAGGTTGGTTCGGTACCAGGGAAATCTCCGCGTGTACGCAGTGGGCGACTAACTTGCATTATTGAACACGAAAAACCCAATTTCCCCACCACCTTTCTTTCTCTCACCGTCTGCATCTCTCTCTTGGCGCGCTCTCTTCCTCGTAGGAGAGAGAAAGAGGGAGGAGAAATTCTTGGGAGAGAGATAAGAGGGGGAGATCATAAATAGAGGCCACGGTCCCGAAGAAGACTCTCTCCCTCGCCTCTCCCTGTCTCTCTCAGTTCTCTCTCCTATCGCTTGCGGATTGTCTTTTCAATTTACGCAACCACGATGTTGTCGCTCGGCCGAAGCGCCTTTCTGGTAATCCTCCATTTCTACATTCTTTTCTTGAACGTCGCTGATTAAGATCGAATGGAGGAAAAAGGAATGGAAAATTCCTTCCTTCCCCGCTATTTTTAGTCCTTGTGTTTCTTCTACTTGTTCCTGTATAAAAAGGCAATTTGCTCAGCTATTTCATGTTTTCTGTTCTGTGGAAGGGGGGGAAGGGCGAGGACAGGCGCCTTCGATTCTACCGTGGGCAAAGGAGTTCGTCGCCGGCGTCGATCGCGACAGTGGTTCGCTGCATCGCGACGGGAGAGAGGAAGACGAGGAACGCTGAGCTCGTGATGGAGAGTGCAGGGGCGGAAATGGTGGATCCCAAATCGACTGTCGGTGGCGGAGTTCAGGACATTTATGGCGAGGATCGCGCCACCGAGGACCATTTGGTCACTCCGTGGGGCCTCTCTGTTGCCAGGTGAGATTTCTAGCGCCTTGTGTATCTCGTCGCTTTTCCTTTTTTCTATCGATCTCTCGAGATCTTGATCTTTTATTGGTAACTTGGCAAGGAGATCTGAGATGTAACACAGTTCCGTCCCTTGTTTGGCTTCCCATTTTTTTCCCTTTATTTGAAAATTGTTCCTTTTGCGTGTCGTTCTTCATATCGACGTAACTACGTCCTTTTTCGATAAAACCGAGGCTCAATTTTTAAAAATATTTCCTTATTATAAAATTCGAAACGAATTAGTTTATTGTTTGGAAGTCGGTCCCTCGGCAACTTTTACTTGTCAATGTCGGTGAAAAGTTGGAGAAAACGTGCGGCGTGCTACTCGTTTTATTCTGGATCTTCTCCGCACAAAGTTTTTGCTCTCTGTAGTTTAGACATTCTTTCGCTCCACTGTTACTGTTGTATCTCCTTCTCTTCGCTGAAGTAACTTTCTTCGCTTTGACCATTAGTTTACTCTGGGTCAGTTCTCACTGATCTTGGTGGTTTTCAGGGACATTGTATACTAGCAATTGACAACTCATTTTTTTTTAGTGGCTATTCATTGCTGAGAGATCCTCACCACAACAAAGGCCTCGCCTTTACAGAAAAGGAGAGAGATGCTCACTACTTGCGAGGTCTCTTACCTCCAGCATACTTATCTCAAGAGCTTCAGGTTTGGTTCTTTTTTATACGTTATGAGTATGAGCAATTCCTGACATTTGTGTTTTTGGTCCGCAGGAGAAGAAGCTCATGCACATCCTTCGTCAGTATCAGGTTCCCCTTCAACGTTACATGGCAATGATGGACCTTCAGGTTCGCTTTTATTGGATCTCTCATCTTGTTCTTCTTTATGTTAACAAGTGATGAACAATGGTGTTATTCGTGTGTTTTATAGGAGAGAAATGAGAAACTTTTCTACAAGCTTTTGGTGGATAACGTTGAGGAGTTGCTTCCCGTTGTTTATACACCAACTGTTGGTGAAGCTTGCCAGAAATATGGGAGTATTTTTAGGCGTCCTCAGGGCCTCTATATTAGTCTGAAGGATAAGTATGTTTTGTTTCTTTTTTCGTGTATTTTTTTCAACTTTCTAATCGATTAATTTTTTTTTTATTTGTTTTTTCAATTTTGGCTTAATGAATTGTCCAATGTTTTTTCAGGGGAAGGATACATGAGGTTTTGAGGAACTGGCCTTCGAAGACAATTCAGGTTATTGTGGTTACCGATGGTGAACGTATTTTGGGTCTTGGCGATCTGGGTTGCCAGGTAAGTTTTTACATGAATGAATGAGCTTGCATTACTTTTGAATCTTTTTAAATAAGTGCTCATGATGTTTGCATCATAATGTGTAATTTGTGTGTTTTTTTGTGAAATTCTACTGTTTGTTGTGTAAGAACTAGTGAATGGGCTATGCAGGGTATGGGAATTCCAGTTGGGAAGCTATCTCTATACACTGCTCTTGGGGGCCTGAGGCCTTCTGCTGTAAGTTGTTTGACTCTTTTTGCTTTTTGTTTACATTTCCTTGTTTTGCATGTTCGATATAAGGCCATACTTGCCCACTAGAATACAACAATTCACAAGCTTTCTAATTTGCAGTGTTTACCTATCACAATTGATGTGGGAACTAACAATGAAAAGCTGCTGAACGATGAGTTTTATATAGGATTGAGGCAGAGGCGTGCAACTGGTCAGGTAATGTTTATGAACTTGTTTTCTTCCTATGTAGATGTTTTGATAACATTTTGTTGTTTAAAAATGTAACACACGACCACCTTTTTTATATCAGGAGTATGCAGATCTTATGGAAGAATTTATGAGTGCTGTAAAGCAAAACTATGGAGAGAAAGTGCTTATACAGGTAGAATGATTTTTTTTTTCTAAAGCATAAATGTTCTAGAAAGTGTAATATTGTATTTGCTATTTTTTTTACAGTTTGAAGATTTTGCAAACCATAATGCGTTTCATTTGCTTGAAAAGTACAGCAAGACTCATCTTGTCTTCAATGATGATATCCAGGTGATACATTTTTAAAAAATGTTTGAGCTGTTTTCTTTGAAGTTTACATAACAATTGTCCATATCCAACACCCCTTAAACAAATCTATCTGGAAATTTTGTTGATGCTTTGCAGGGAACAGCTTCTGTTGTTCTTGCCGGCGTAGTTGCAGCACTAAAGTTTGTTGGTGGTAACCTAGCTGATCATACTTTCTTGTTCCTCGGTGCGGGTGAGGTATATTCTAAAATACATTGTTTTACAGATTTTGGCAACTTAACCAATCACCTTATCTTCTCTTTGCCCTACTCACCTTATGCATTCTATAAGCAATTTCACGGCAAAATACATCAAGTAAAATGACTAGCATTTTAAAAATTTTTAACCCTAAGTTATGAAAAATGTAGGGCTTGATAGATGTTTAATAGGCATAAATATATTCTGCTTTGTTCATATTTAGATTTTTGTCAGTGTTGCTTTGCTCTGATTGATCCAATTTATGCTCAAGTTTTGTAGGCTTGAATTTTAACTTGTGTTGGTCATAATTTCAATTATAATGCCTGTAATATCCATATACCAATGTATTTTTTTAATTGAAATTACAGTTCATATTTCATTGTTCATGAGTTGTTTATTTGAAGTTTAGCTTCTATTTAGTTATTTATGCTTAATAGAGCATAGCCATTTTAGGTGAGCAGCTGACAAATGCCTTCTACAACGAACTTTAAATAGTTTAACAGTGCATGACGATTATGGCTATTACATTGTTAAATAAATTTATCACACGCATTGATTTCACAAAGAATGAAGTGTTTGGCTTGTTTTATCTGATAAGTTGTATTCCTTTGGCATGCTTGGGCTTCTTGATTGGTTGGGTATTCATAAAACTAAGTTTTAGTTGGATTTAATTGTCTGTTTACATACTCACAGATGCTTGATACAACTGTTCGTTTTGATTGCCACAGGCAGGTACTGGCATTGCAGAACTTATAGCACTTGAGATGTCTAAACAGGTATAGATTTAGTCTAGAGCAAGTTTAATGTTTGTGGAAATACCAAAATTACCTCACTTGTTTTATTTGTTTATAATGATGCAGACAAATATTTCTGTAGAGGATTGTCGTAAGAGGATTTGGCTCGTGGACTCTAAGGTAGTAAAAATGCAGCTGAACTCAGAAGAAACCACAGTTGTTTTTGGATAGTACCTCAAAAAAATACAATCTTCAAACCTAGTCGTTCTCATTTAATTCTTTTCAGCTTAAGTTATCAACCATGATAATTAACCATTGTTTTTTTTCAGGGACTTATAGTCAAATCACGTAATGAATTCCTCCAAACCTTCAAGAAACCATGGGCACATGAACACGAGTTTGTTAGGGATCTATCAGATGCTGTCAAGGTATGAAGGAAAGATGTACTTAAAATGAATACCTACAAAATGTTTTTATGTTTTACTTAAGAAAATGAATTTTTTTTTTTAATGTTTTCCTGTAGTTTCTTTCCCTTTATCTTTTCCTTAGTTTGTATCCTTCCTAAGAGTCCATTTGGTTGCATGCACTTAGGGTGTAATGACACTTCACAATTTAGTAAGTTAATTGGTGGATGGAAAGGTGAAGTTGGGATAGAAAAAACCTTCACCCTCTTCTGCAATGGAAGTGACATCTCACTTAAACAAACAAGCATCAAAAGATGAGATCGATCCCTAATACCTTAACCCACGAAAAGCAAACAGGGTCATGGCAAGAATGAACATCAAAATATACAACCTATGTTGATCTGTGTGTCATTCCTCTACTTTGTGTTCATTACATGTCAATTTCTTTGATAAAAATGTTTAAACCCTATAGTGTATGATATCCCTTTTTCACACTTTCCTGGGGACTTTCTACTGCGTCCCCAAATTTTCCCGTCTTTTATATGTACACGAATGAATGATCCTTTTATTCGATGACTAAGGAGATGAAAACATGAATAATAGCCCATAAAGAAGTCTAACTATAAGGCGAAACATTCTTATCGGAAATCACTAGGTGCCCTTTTTCTAATACCAATCTTGTGTACCATAATGATTTTTTTATTTGAGTGTAAAAGAGGCAAAACCATGATTACCAAGCTAGGAGGAAGATTAAATATAAGCAGAAACATCTTTTGTTTGGATTCGTTACAAAATGTTGCTGAATTGCATCCTTTTTTTGCAGGTCATCAAACCAACTGTACTCATAGGATCTTCAGGAGCGGGGAGAACTTTCACACAGGAAGT
Source organism: Vanilla planifolia (assembly GCA_023846275.1). Taxonomy (NCBI): domain Eukaryota; kingdom Viridiplantae; phylum Streptophyta; class Magnoliopsida; order Asparagales; family Orchidaceae; genus Vanilla; species Vanilla planifolia. The sequence goes on from CM043877.1 coordinate 5,770,408, forward strand.
AATTGAGGCCATGGCTTCCTTTAATGAGGTATTCTTCAACTCCCTGTTTAAAGCTCACATCAATAGAAACAACTGTCAAAATCGCAAGACTCTAAACTACTAAAGCTTAAAACGATAGAAACCAATAATCCTGGCTCTGTCCAATCCAACATCACAATCTGAGTGCACTGCCGAGGAAGCATACACCTGGAGCAAGGTGAGTTGCTTGCTTTTCTGTCTCCAATTGCCATCGCATATGGAATAAACTGTTGCTGCAAACTCATAACAAGCGGCCTGAAACATGGTGAGTCTTCCCTTTCCAGGGTCGCGCAATATTTGCTAGTGGAAGTCCTTTTAATCCAGTTGAATATAATGGCCAAACTTTCATTCCAGGCCAGGTCTGCTCTATGCTCTTCCCTCTATTTAGTACATTTTTATGGAAAGAATTCTTGTCAAAGGTAAAGCTTTCCATTCTTGCAGGCAAACAATGCTTATATCTTTCCAGGATTCGGTCTTGGCTTGGTAATGTCGGGAGCGATCCGTGTGCACGACGACATGCTTCTTGCAGCCTGTAAGTAAATATAAAAATCGCAGCTTTCTTATCATTGCATGATTTTTTTTTATTTGATTTACTTTTTGGTGGAACAGCGGAAGCTCTCGCATCACAGGTGACTAAGGAAAACTTTGAAAAAGGACTAATTTATCCCCCTTTCAAGAACATCAGAAAGATTTCAGCTCACATTGCTGCTAAAGTTGCTGCCAAAGTGTATGATCTCGGTAAGTCGGGATTCATTATGCATGGTTTTTGCAAGTGTTATGTAAATTGGATCAAATCACAATAAACCAAATCTAAATGACACAAAGATTTACATAGAAAATTCAAATGGAAAAAATCACAAGAGTGCACGAATAAAAAAAATCATCATAATTGAGTGTTACAAGAAAGTTTAGGAGAAAAAAGAAACTATACAAATATGTTCTAATGAATTCAACGCAATATCAATCGTAAGCTTATTTCCCTTAACTGCGTGCCATTTTGCTTGTAGGCTTGGCTTCTCGTCTACCTCGTCCTGAAGACCTGGTGAAATATGCAGAGAGCTGCATGTACAGTCCGGCTTACCGTCAATACCGCTAAGTTCTTCACTCAACTTAAAACAAGTTTTGCATAAATAAGTTGGGGGACCTTAGGAATGTTATGTTTATTGACGCAAAACGCTGATTTGCTCACGAAGTGTTAGGATTTATGCGTTGTAGATGTTGTTTTCTCACCTTGCAAGGTAAGAGTTGTCTTCTTTCTGCTGGCCTCTCTAAGTGGTTGGCATCATGTATTCTTTTATTTTTGTCGAAGTTGTGTCAACTGAATACAAATACAATAAAAAGAAAATTGACTTTCGTTTCGTTTCAGGATTGTGTACTATCCATTGATGTTACTCTGTAGAACACTGCTCGTATGGCTCTTTAATGTCTTATTTTATACAAAGCTTTTTAGGACAGGAAGGCAATTTGTTTTGCAGAGTTTCGTGGATTCATCTTCTACAAATTAAATTGTCACAATTCAATTGTTTTCAAATGTGGAACACAGAAGAGGGAACTTCATTACATGTTATTGTATTTTTAATAAGCATTTTACCTATTTAAGATTCATAGAAATATAAATGAAATTTAGTTTTAAAATATGTAAAACATGTAGGTTTTGAAAATACATGGTAGAAATAGAATATAGGTTATTAAAGATGAAATTGATTTTTTTATTTTTAGTGAAGGACAAGAGTGCAAAAAAAAATTCCTTGAAGGAGTGAAAATCATTAAGTTTAAAAATTTTAAGTTTTTTCTTAAAGGAAGCATTGGAATTGGCATCTATGTTCCATTGCTCCTTATCTTGAATTGTCATCTATGTTCATGTTGCACATTTCATTGCTTATTTATACTTATGGGAATGTCCATGATAAGATTTATATTATATATGTTTTAATATATTATAGTTTTACATACAAAATCATAATACATAATAATTTAGTCTTTCAAGAAGATGTGTATTGTGTGGTAGACTCAAATTGGGTTTTGTAATTCTCCTTAACATATGTTATTAGAATTAGATGTGATTTGATCAGCAATAAATGCCCTTGATAAAGTCGATTTGCAATGGTTTAGTAGAGTTTATTTGAGATGGTGTAATAGAGTTAAAAAAGTCAAAAAAAAAAAAGTTTCTCAAGAGTCAAAGAAGTAATAGGGATGATATAATGTGACAGTCAAATGTAATAATTCAATCAGACTTTAAAGGGGTAGAGTTGATGTTAAAGTCTATAAGTCTTAAAGACAATATTTAAGGATAGAAAATCTTTTAAGTATTATTTTTATGATTTAGCATACTCGAAAGATGTGTAACGACTAGTTTAATTATGAATAAAAGTAGATTTTGGTCATTGGAAGATCTTTTGAAATCAAATGACAATCATCCATTGTCAAAAAACTTATACAAACCTTTAAGAACATAATAAAATGATTAATGAGAGATTGCATTAATGATTCATTGATGAATCAATAAGCAAAAAAGCTAAAGGGAAAGCTAAGAGTTGTTAGTGAGCATCTTGTGAGAGTTGAAAGGTTGCCTTCTTTGCAAAATTCATTTCATTGAATGAAAAGAATGGTTATTAAGGCAACATAATATGACATCTACATTACATTTACACAAACGTCTTGATTAAATGGTAATATTGCTTCACAATCCATTACACGTTGAACTTATATTTTTATATTTATTTCATAATTAAGTGAGCTTACGCTTACTTGGTTTCTTATATTCTTTTTTTCTTGGTTGTGCTCCCAACCTAAGAGTATGGAGAGGTTTGGTTGGGCTCTTGGCCATTGTACGTGGAGTGGTTTGGGTTATACTTAATTTGTAAAAGTTTCAATTCATATTTAGATTTCTTCACTTGGTTGTGAAAAAGGAATGATTTGCTTAGTGAGGCTCAGGCAAATTTCTTGGGGTCAACATAGGCTTAAGATTAAGCTGAACAACTTAAAACTCGTCTCCTTTGTCATTCTTGTTTTTATTACTTGCATCTAACTTAATACTTTAGTACAACCTTGAAAATAGTATGTTGTGAGAAAATTGAAAAAGGGATGTGAAACAATCATAGCAAGTTACAAAAGTCTTATTTAAACTTTGGTCGCAAAAGATTTTCGTAAAAAAATATAACACCAATTTATCCTCCTTTTTGTGTGTCTTGCTGGCCAAGGAGTTGTCTCAAATAGAGGTTCTTATTAAAAAGCTTAACATCCTTGGTAGATTTTATGTAGACACAATTGTTTTTTTTTTTTTTTACTATTCTGTGGTTGATTTTGTAAACATCATATTTTATCATGAAAAATCCTCTTAATTTCAATGAACTAATTTTGAAGTGTGGAAAAATATGTTTACATCATTTATAAACACTTCAAAGTCAAAGGTTTGGATATTATTTGAAAATTGTATGTGTTCCCAACTTGTAGTATATAGTTAAATCTTGCATGCATAATTGAATGCACAAGGTTTAAGCATTCTATAAATGTACTCCTACATATGAGATTTGCATAAAACTCTATATTTGTAACACTTTTTATGGTTTTGAATGAGTTAGATTATATGGAGAGAAAAAACCTCAAGCTAATGAAAAGAAATAGGAGAAGTGAAAGTTGAATAAGGTACAAAGAAGAATCCCCATAAGCACCCTAGAACCAAGTAGCTTGGATGAAGGTATACATGTTCATTCTTGCTCATGTAATAATGTTAAGTTCATCCATTGCATTTTTTGATGGTGACTTGTCTAATTAATTTGTTGAGCTTAGAGGCATAGAAATGTTATTGGTAAATATGCAAATTGGAAAAAGTCTTGTACCATGTATGAAAGGCATATTCTTGATCTTGAATTGCATTTTTCTTCCTTACGTGAGTTACATATTAAGATCATTGAATATGAACATATTTCATTTGAGCATTCTTCATTGATTAGTTTTTTTGGAACAAGAGAATTACTTGTTGAAAAGAGAAAATTTTGAATTAAGTAGGAATCTAGATTTCTTTGCCTCAATTGAAAGTGAGTAAATTCTTTTAAGGAAAAAATTTGTTGACTCATCTTAACATGTGTATACTCATGCTTTACCATACATTCATGTGAAAGTTAAATATGATAGAAAAACAAACATGTAAATGATCCATCCATCATGTCCTTGTTACGTACTTGCTACATTTATGCACCATCTAAAGAATGTTGTTATTGTTGTAAATTAGGTCATGTTTTAATTAATTGTCTTATTAGGAAATCTATAAATGCTAAAGCCAACCAATTCATTTAGATTCCTAAAGAAAGCATTTGTAATGCAACAATTTCAAAATCACATGTGATGTAAATCGTGTGAGAACAACGCACAAGAGGGGAGGGGTGAATTGTGCTTTTCACTAAAATTTAGATTTAGAAAATTCTTTCAATTAAAAAACGTTTGTAAATAAATTGTGAAATAAAAACGAAAAATGCAATAATAAGACAAGCAAAAAGGAAGACAAAGATTTTAGGTGGTTCGGCCAAACCCGTGCCTACATCCACCCCCGATCAACCCGATCGGGCTTCCACTAACCACTCCCTTTTGCCAAAGCCGGTAGGGGTAAACCAAGTACAACCGGTGCTCCAACGAGACACCAAAAATCCGAACAAATCCGGCTACAATAACGCATACAAAATGTTACCGAATGATGCAACGAAATGTGGAAGAAAGCTGTTGAAATTTGAGAAGAAGGTTGAGCCCGTAGCTCCCACAAGTATGCCAATTGTTGCTCTCGGTTTTGGCCTTTTCCTTAGTTTTTGAAGCTTTTTGCAAGTGGATTCATCAACCCATAATTTGTAAAATGTCCTATATATATAGTCCACCAAAAAGCAATTCCAAACGGCTAGAAAATCGGTCAAAAAAGAAACCGGAAAATAGCCGTTGCCGGAAGCCCGAAAAGGAAGAAGAAGAGCAGCAGCCGTCCGATCCCACTTCAAGAATGGACGGCTGGATGGACTTCACGGCATGATCATTTCTAGACCGTCTGATCCGGGCGGACTTGATCTGAACCATTTGATCCCACGCGCTGAACGAACGGCGCTGATTAAAAAGCCGTTCGAAATTACTCTCGCCCGTTGGATCTGGGCGGGCTTGATCTGCGCCATTGGATCCCACGCACTGAACGAACGGCACTGATTAAACAGCCGTTCGAAATTACTCTCGCCCGTTGGATCTGGGCGGGCTTGATCTGCGCCTTTGGATCCTACCAAAGTTATAAGGTGGGATTTTTTAGTCCCACACTGCAGAATGAAATTTGGCACACCGCTTTATAATAATGCGTCGTTTAACCTGCGAGCCACTTTGGGGCTGGCTCCCCCCTTCCTTGACCGGGATTTCATCACCCGGTTCAGGTTGACTTAGCCATGCACTGTTCTTTGACCGTAGACCGCGCTGAAGTTAGACTTAGCCGAGCTCCTCTCGACAGGCTTGGCTTAGCCAGGCATTGTTCCGTTGACCGTTGACCAGCGCTAGCCGAGTTGCTCTCGGCGGTCTTTGGGCGGGCTTTGCTCGCCCCTTTCGGGTCAACCAAATTTTTATTTTTCCTTCTTTTTTTTATTTCAAAAAGGCCTGGACTGGCTGTTTTGACGCCGGGTCGACCCGCACATGCTACAGTGCTTTTTCCCGAGACTTTTGCTGTTTTAGGGTTTTTGACGAATTTTTTAGCCACAAATTTGAATATAAGTGTATAAAAATAATTTTATATTCTTATAGTATTATAAGTTAATTAAGTGGCTATGAAAAGAAATTCGTAAAAAACGATTCCAAAATAATATTAAAAAATCAAATACCCATGTCTATACATTTTGTCAAATATGCTTGGCCCAAAAATGAAAATTCATCATTAAATAATTTTATAATATTTGTAAATGTTAATACTACTAGTGTGCCTCATAATCTCAAGGTTTTGACATATCAAATTCAAGAGAAATAAAAAGAAATTTAATTATAAAAAATCTTGCACATGTCTCAAAAATTCCTTGAAGTATGTCATGACCTCAAGGCCCTTAGAGACCATTATTTTAGACATCTAAAATACATGGCTTGATTTAATTAATTATTAACAATTTTACTTAAAAAACAAGCCTTCAATAATAAATAGCTTGGTTTTGTAATTATCACATCAAAGGGTACAACAACATGTTCCACACACTACCAAATACATTTGAATTAAAGGTGATTTTGTTTTCACAATTCAAAGCTTAGATAAATGTGCAGGTAATGCCAAGGACCTATGAAAACAAGCCATGATTTATGAGCCTTGTTTTTTGTAATTGAATTGATCATCACCTTGTCAAAATTTAAGATGATTAAGCTTATCTCAAATTTGGTCCTTAACTTTAAAAAGAAATTTAAAATACTTTGTAAATCATTAAGATTTTATGTTTAAGAGATGTTTTAAGGGATTTAAGAGATGAACATACTAAGAAAATATGCTACAAAATTCACTAGAAATCCTATGATTGTCCCCATTGAAATTGGATAAAAAGGGCGATATTATTTATAAATTATTTGAAAATAAGAATTGAGAGAAAGCACATTATATCTATGATATATCTAAGAATTAGTTAATTATAAAATATTATTTAAAAATAATTAATAAAAATAAAACATAATTTAAAATTAATTAATAAGTATTGATTATCAAGAATTATTGTATGATATGATAATACTCATTGTACAATATGATTAACCACATAATAAGTGAACTGAAAATTAGAGAAAATATGATCGTATAAAAATAATTATCATATGGTCTGATTTTTCTTAAATTATTGAACTATTTAGTACTGAACAATATGATCACAAGGATTTTATAGTTTGATTTTGTTGGGATGTATAAGATGACATAATTTATAGATTCATTGCTTGGTATTTGAATAATTTGATTGATGAAGCTAAAACATTCATAAGGTGATTTTCATGAGATGACCTAATTGATTTGCACAAACTCTAAAAGAAGTTATTCCTTGATCAAAATATATTTTCCTCTTGATTTACTTTTCATTCCATTATTTACCTATTTTTCTTATTCCTTCTTGTCATTTCTATTGGGTGCAATTGAGCTCATTTTTTATTTTTAAGATGAAATGCTAACCTAGTTTATGAAACTTAGGAAGATTAGCTAATTATTGGTTTCTAATTTTATGTGAAAAGCAACACCTAATTAAGGAATTCTCTCATCTTAGTAATTATAACTTAACTTTGAAAAATTATTCATCATATTTAGTTAAGAAAATAAAGATGATAGATTCTCAATCCAAACTTGCTAAAAATACTGTAAGGGCATTGACAAGTCATAACTTTAATTAGTCAAGATTTTGGTCAAAAGCTGATTGTGAAGCCTATGAAAATTTTAAAGGATGCATGGAAATATTGCTAAACCAATACTCTTGTAATTAGAGTATCACACACATGAGCCAATTTCCCAAATGTTTGAAGGAATAAGAGTGAAGGCAATACTTTAAGTTAATTATTTTTTAAACTCGAAGTTAGTAAGGCATTGTTTTAGTAAACTAATAATTAATGAAGATATCAATACTGTCACATCCTATACTTGGTGACTCGAAGATAAAGATCATGAAAGGTGATCTATTTGAATTCTTTTGGATATTAATCCTGGTCCCTTATAGTGGTCATGATGTGAGGACTATGATTTTGATTGGAGTGAAGTGAATGGAGTCATTCACAAACACCATCCAAGATTCAAATTTAAAAAATAAAATAGTTAGTCAATGTTTATTTCATTCAACATTTCCTTAGAAATATAGTTATGCCTAAAGGAAAAGTATAAACATAATATTACCTCCATGGATCTCATTAGATAAGTGTTACTATGAAAGGACAACAATTTGATTTGATTGAGACCATCTTCAAATTGATGAAGAAGATTATAGTTCTAAGAAGCCCATCTTATATAAAGAAGAAGAATTTGACTTTTGGACACTCAATTATCCCAATACTTAGCTTCAAATATAACTTAAGAGAAAAATTACTTTCACGGATCCTAAGACCCTTTATTACCTAGAAAGTGGAGATATTGAGGGTGAAGATAAGTGTGAGGTGTTGATTCTATAAGGTTTGATGATCACAAAATTAAGCTTATATTTATTATAATGGCTATGTTAATTGATGAGAATTTATAGTGGTTGATTGTAAAGGAGCAAGACACACTTCTTGGAGTGGATTGAAGTTTAATATCTTTGCTCAAAGTTATGGCTCTACTTGTTGATTTAAGAGCTATGTGAACAAGTTCCTAATGGCATGGCTAAACAATTTGAAGTTTCTCATTTACCACATTACTTATGTTAGAATGTTAAACCTTTCCCTTTTCATGGTGGTACTTATATTCTTTTGCTTTTGTAAGCATCTTTGTTAAATTATGATTTTTTGAATAAAAATATTCTTGAACTACATAAATTTAAACATCATTGATATAAAATATCTTGAATTAAAAATATCTTAAAAGGTTGAAGAAATTAAATGGATACAGAATAATATTTCTTATTGATACATGATCATACAATATAATACTAACTTCTATACTTGTTTGGTCTACATTCTGGCTTATATCTTGACAATAATTTAGAATATTGTAGAAAACATATATGTATGATGATTTCATTATATAAATGTGATAGTTACTTAGGTTAAATCTACAAATTTTAGACTCTGTCACTCATGGTATTGGCCATGTATGATTTCATATTATGTTATGAGTCCTAAGATTTTTCATGTGTCGTACATATAAGAAGACTTTCTCTTATTTGTACAGTAGGAATTCCCTTTCAGAACATGCTATGATTAAGCTATAATAAAATTGTATAGGTTTGACTCTTGTGTCATACATGTATGATTCACTAGTAATAAACATATATAATATATTTATCATGCTTATACGAAGAATCATTACCAAATTAACATGAAAATTTTTTTCCAATATTTATATCTTTGTATTGTTATAATCCACATATCGTACTTATATAACGTAATTAAAATCTTGATAACAAACTTAAAGATATGTAAAAATAGTGATCATACAGTACGATGTAGACAGTCATACATATGTGATACATTTTAATTAAGTTAAATTAATAGGCTAGACGTGCATTTCATTAGGGTGATTAGTTTTCTTTATTTAGCACTATAATATGATCTCTTTACATACTTATACGAATGCAAATCAAGACTACAATGACTAGTTTAATCTCTATTTAAACTTTCCCTTTAGTCATTAGAAGTATCATAAATGGTTAAGCAATATAATAATATAAATATGAAGTGATTTCAAGAAGAATAAGCTAATGATTAACAATGACTACAAAGATATTCAAATGTCAAAAATAGAATGCTTATCTCTCTCTCAGTTATTGGTAACATAATTCTTGATTCATTTAGTCATTGTGTTATTGATTGTCTAAGGGATTAAGGTGTACGTATGCTATATTACTTATTTTTGAAGACCAATACTTGTTTTCTTTTAATCGTTATTAACTCTTGTGCATTGTTTTATTGGTGGCCTTCTAAGCACCATTTGTAAAGTCTTTTTGCTAGTTGTTGTAGGCTCTTCTTGGTGAAGGCACTAGTTAATATTTTTGACATTTAAGAGCCAAACAGACATGCATCAATACTTTTAGATAATTAAAGTATTTATTTTTCATGTGTGGAGTCTAGAATAAGCCTAAATTTGTACTTTGGGCTCAAAATTAGTGACAAAAACACAAAAAGGGCAAAAAATTTCTAATTATGTCCTATTTTGCCAACTTCATTGCCCATTTCTTTCTTTGCCACAAGTCCAACCCGACCCAATCAATTGATCTAGACCTCATTTAATTAAAATTGACATCTCTTCTAGAAAATCTAAACAATGGACTTTGAGAGAAAAATAAGACAATTGATATCTCTTTCAGACAATCTAAATAATGGACTTTAAGAGAAAAATAAGACAATTAATATCTTGAGAAATAAATTGTTGGGGCTATGTGTTAGATATTAGAGCAATTTGATGTATATTATTTATGTTGAAAATATAGAAGCACGATATCCACAGGAGGGGATAAATTATACAAATCATAAACTTCATACAAACTCGAAAACATAAATATCTTTGGGCTAGCCAAAGCCTAAATTTGTACTTCGGGCTCAAAATTAGTGACAAAAACACAGAAAGGGCAAAAAATTTCTAATTATGTCCTATTTTGCCAACTTCATTGCCCATTTCTTTCTTTGCCACTAGCCCAACCTGACCCAATCAATTGATCTAGACCTCATTTAATTAAAATTGACATCTCTTTTAGAAACTCTAAACAATGGACTTTGAGAGAAAAATAAGACAATTGATATCTCTTTCAGATAATCTAAATAATAGACTTTAAGAGAAAAATAAGACAATTAATATCTTGAGAAATAAATTGTTGGGTTTATGTGTTATATATTAGAGCAATTTGATGTATATTATTTATGTTGAAAATATAGAAGCGTGATATCCACAGGAGGGCATAAATTATACAAATCATAAACTTCATACAAACTCGAAAACATAAATATCTTTGCCATGGATGACTTTTTTTATTTTTAATCTTGTTGGCTCTTATAACACTTATTGTAGATAATGTGTTGATAAGCTTTATAAACATGTTATGTGAGCATGTAAGTAAAAGCATATAGATTTCTAATAGTTTTATCTAAACATGAATCAATATCTATCCCCAATTAAGTGGCTGAGAAAAACACTAAACTCTAGCCTAATAACAACATACAATACTGACTTAATAAAAGCATACAAAACTAGTTTAATAAAAATCTATAATATTGACTTAATAAAAACTTACAAATATTAACTTGATAAAAGTCTACAAAAATAGCTTAATAAAATCTTACAAATAAAAGGTCACAATAATAAGACAAAGTGACCCAAGCAAAGCTCAATAAAAAAAGCCCTAAAATGAAATAAACAATGAAGTAAGAGGCATACCTCTACAATGTTAAGATAATAATGAATAGTATGTCATGAAGCTTAAAGGTAGTAATGTCAAAATAAAAAGCAAACTTAGCTTAATAAAGGAAGGCTATGATGAATGTTCTAAGTAAAATGGCATGGCTATGCACTTCCCTCTTCTTAAAATGATTAATTCAGTGAAGCTCTTACACAAGAATAATCAAATCAAGTATTAATCTTTTCTCTTATGTTTGGTGGCTTCTATATAATTTTTAAGAAGTCTCAAATGGCTCAAAAATATTCTTTAATGGTTATGTAAAAAACTAGTCTAACTAGTTGTTACACATAATCTAATTACTATCTAATCTAAGAGGATCCTAAAAGAAAGATGCAATACTAAGTGCATCATTTAACCTGTCATCTCATGTCTAATTAATTCATTTCTTAGTCATCAAATGATTGTTCTTATATGATGAATCATCATATAAGTACAAATAGTATAATTCAAATATTTTAAGCTCTTGAGAAAATTCTATAGGAGATAAGATCGTAAAATATAATGAATACTATAACAAGCTTATATATAGTGATCATAACATATTGTACTAGCAGTATAAGTGGATCTTATTCTTATAATACAAATCTACTCAATATATGACGAAGTTCTAATATTAAACTCTTGGGTGAAATTTCATTGTGCAAGTATAAAAATAGTATTAAACTAGTATGATGGGAATGCATCAATCATAACCTAAGTCCTCACATTTCAATATATTAATATGCTGATCATATTCGAATGACGTTTATAACATACTTGTACGACAATACACAACTTGTAGTTTATATAATATAGCCCGATTTGATTCTTATCTAGTCTTTCAAAATAATATATCATACAAATATGATAAGTAATATCATAGTTATATAAAGATCAAAAGAACTAACCTTAAAATACATCTCCTTAGTAAGTCATCAGTACACTTGTATGATAAGGATTTCATATATGCAAATAATATAAACAATCATATTACTCAAGAATGCCTTCAATCGATGCACCATCTGATAACTATTAGCCATTTTCATTTTCTCAATCTTTGTGCTTTTGTTGTATTTATTTTTTTTTATTCCAAATAATTCCATTGCCACCATTTTGATAAAGAAAAAAATTAAGAAAGTTTGTCTCTAATTTTGTGCCACTAATCATTATCATTATTAGCACTACAATAGTTGTGCATGCTTGCAACTGCTTTTGACCCCTCTAGCATGCACCATGTGTGGTGTCCATTGAGGCACAATTGAACTCGACAGTATGCAACAACACTACATCCATCCATCTTAACTTAGATGTGGAGCCAATGTGACTCATTAAAGCTAATGAGGCGACAGAGTTGATAAGAATGATTCAATAGAGTTAATGAAGGTCAACATTATGAAATGTGATGCTTTGGGAGTGTTAATAAGGGAAAGAAACCAATAAGGCTAACCAAGTAATGACATATGATATGATAACCAAAATTGATGGTTTAGTAAGAAGAGCCTATAAGAGAGAAAAAATTAGAAATATTTGTAAAAGTAATGATAACAACCTTAGCAAACTCAACATTTAAATTAATGAAAAATATGAATGAGATTCTTATTTTGAGATAATGATTTGTTGAGTGTAAATAAAAGACGATGTAAACCTACATTATAAGTTGAGAATATTAATATAGAATTCATATATAATTAATGCTAAATAACAAGCATAAGTTCTTAGATTATTTATGTGTAAATTAGATGTTTATGTATATAATGAGATCCCATAATAACATAATTCTTGTTAACTCATCCTAAAACTAATTTTTGTTATAGTTGAATTTTGATAACACCATTCATTTACATTGGTTTTTAAAGTGATGAATCATATTAAAATTATATATATATGTATGTATATAATTTTAACAATTGTGTTGCATCATAATTATTTTAATTGAAAACTTTTTAATTGGTTTATTACAAAGAAAGAATTTCTTAGGTCTCAATATGAAGAATTACAAAATATTTTATTACATCAATAATCAATATATACATAAAACATTTTAATTTTCTTACATAATAAAACTTTTATATACACATTAGTGCATCTTACTATTTGAAGTTTTTGAAACTCTAACAAAATAAAATAAAAACTAAACAATAATTATGCTTGTTTTATTAAAAATAGCATATGTATTTCTCAATGTATAATTTTTTACTTTTCTATCCTCTTTTTTTCACTAATGCAAAAGGAATCTACTCATAAGTTTCACTTAAAAAGATCATTATTCAGATAATTAATTACAAAGCATTAAAGTTTGCTAAGAAATGAAAAAACATTCAACATTGAGCATTTACTTTAGCTTCCTTAATATAATTCTATGTGAAGATTCCAAAAATCAACTATAAAAATAAATGATCACATTGTGAAAATTTGAATAAGAATATTTTAAAAGAGATATTGAAAAATGTGTGTGAACTAAATTCTCTTCAGTTGATTTCTAGTTATAAACCTATGAGAAAAAGATGCATCATTCTAATATCTAAGAAATATATATGATATAAATAAATTATAATTTTTTTTTCTTTCCTCTTTATTGTTATATGATTCTTATGAGCATTTTGCTCAAACAAAGGCAAAGAATGAATATGATTTTCTTAATATGAAAATGAATATGATTTTCTTAATATGAAAAATTAAAAAGTTTTTTAAAATGGTTACTAAATAAATGTAAGTGTGAACACCAAAACTGGTCAAGTCCTTCTTGTTACTTTCAGTGCAATTACATTTTTTAAAAGTCTTATTTGACTTCGATGGTAGAGTCTTCTGCTGTCGTCTTCGACGAATGTAATAAAAAACGTAGCCAACTTCCAAAATCCCTACCTTTTTTATTGTCTGCAATCAAACTCATCTATGATGGGTAGAAACCCAGTTTTCTTTTGGCCTGATGCAATCATTCTTCTCTCCTTGTTCTCGTTTCTCATCACCAAGGTTGCACCGTCTTCTCCCTTGGGAAGCAGCACTACAGATCAGCTTGCACTGCTTGACTTCAAATCCGCCCTCTTGGATCCTCTTGGAGCCTTGAGCTCCTGGAGAAACGGCTCTAATGGTCCCTGCAATTGGGTGGGAGTCACTTGTGGTCCGCAGCCTGTAGGTAGAGTGACTGGCTTGGACCTTGAATCACTACAACTCGAAGGCCCCTTGTCTTCCTCCCTCTCAAATATCACCTTTCTCGGAGTCCTCAACCTGCAACACAATAGGTTCAATGGCAACATACCAGTTGAGCTTGGGCGGCTATCAGAGCTTGAAAAGATAGACTTAGGTGGAAATGATCTCATTGGAGAAATACCCCACGAGCTTAGCTTCCTTCCAAAGCTCAGCTTTTTGGTTCTTGGCAATAACAATCTCGATGGCATAATCCCCCCTCTTCTCAGCAACAGCTCTCTCACTTATGTGAATCTCTCGGGCAATCATCTCTCGGGATCCATCCCACAAGTGAACAACACGGGCCTTGTCTTTCTTGATCTCTCAAAGAACAACTTCACAGGTGAAATCCCGGCTTCAATAGGAACCTGCTCCGGCCTGATCTTTCTTGACCTATCATGGAACTCTCTTGTGGGAGGCATCCCTCCTTTGTTAGGAACAGGTGTGAATCTCGTAACAATTGCTTTATCCTCTAATCATCTATCACAACGTATCCCTCCTTCATTAGGCAACAATTCTAATCTTCATTACCTTAGTCTTGAAAAGAATAATTTGGTCGGAGAAATCCCAGCTTTCTTTAGCTTTCCCTCAAACCTTCACTACCTGTATCTGTCTGAGAACAACCTCTCAGGGAGCATACCACCCTCTTTCGGAAATCAATCCTCCCTCATTGTTCTGGATTTGGGTCAGAATAAATTGCAAGGAAGCATTCCAGAAAGCTTGGGCAGTTTAAATAATTTGACAAGCCTTTACCTTTCCATGAACATGTTTTCTGGTCTTTTTCCCTTATCTTTCTATAATTTCTCTTCCATCCAGTACATCGCTTTGGCAAAAAATAAGCTCTCTGGAATGCTTTTGCCAACTATGGGTATAAATCTTCCCACGCTCCAAGAATTAAACTTACAAGAAAACAATTTTGTAGGATCGATTCCTTCTTCATTGTGCAATGTTTCTGGACTTGAAACACTGAATCTTCCTGGAAATAATTTCAGTGGGATTATACCTTCCTGTTTGGGAACCCTTCAAAATTTGACTAACATTGATGTTGGGTGGAACAAGCTGGAATCGCACAACATGAATTTCCTCTCTTCTCTTACAAATTGCACCTTTTTGAAGAGTCTTATACTGCAAAGCAATCGGCTGCAGGGTGAATTACCTGCTTCCATTGGCAACTTGTCCATCCATATTGAAGAACTATGGGTTGGTGCCAACCAAATATCTGGCAAAATTCCTGCAGAGATTGGTAATCTCGTTAACCTGACCGTTCTCTTCATGAACCGTAATGACTTTACGGCTAGCATTCCATCAACCATATGTAATCTCTGGAAATTGAATTCTCTCTATTTGTCTGAAAACAAGCTTACAGGAGCTATTCCAGGTTGCATTGACTATCTGAATCAGCTAAATGTGCTTCACCTGGAAGACAACAAGCTAAGCGGAAGCATACCACCATCTTTAGGTAGGAATTGGAGATATTTGGGAGAGCTAAACCTGTCTCTTAATGGATTCAGTGGAAGCATACCAATGGAAGTTGTTAGCTTATCCTCTCTCACTCAATACCTGGATCTCTCCTACAATTCCTTTAGTGGTTCTTTGCCAACTGAAGTAGCCAGTTTGACAAACCTTGTGTCCTTGAATGTATCAGATAACCAACTTTCTGGAAGAATACCTTCAGCCCTCTCAAATTGCGTGCTACTGCAGCACTTGAACTTGGAGAGGAACTTCTTTGAAGGGGGAATCCCTGATGAATTCAAGACGTTAAATGCCATGATAGAACTTGATCTTTCTCATAACAACTTATCCGGGAAAATCCCAGATTTCCTTGGGAATTTCAATGACCTAAAGTATCTAAATCTGTCTTTCAACAACTTCGATGGTGAAGTTCCATTTTTCAGGAATGCAAGTGCCGTATCCTTAATCGGCAACAGTAAGCTTTGCGGTGGAAATTCTATGTTTCAACTGAAACCTTGTTCAGGAAATGGAAATAAATCACATAAACTTGAAATCATACTTCCAGTTTCTCTTGCATCAGCTGTGCTTGCTTTGCTGTGCTCATTCTGCATCATTTACAGATCTAAGAAAAAGTCAGCAACCAAACATACAGAAAACCCACCTGATTCATCAGTTACATATGCTGAAATCTTCAATGCAACCAATGGACTATCCATCGCCAACTTAGTTGGCAGTGGAAGTTTTGGTTGTGTTTACAAAGGAAAGATGCTTATGGGAATGAATGCTGTCGCCGTGAAGGTCCTCAATCTCGATCGAAGAGGAGCCATGAGGAGCTTCATCACTGAATGCGAAGTCTTGCGAAATGTTCGCCATCGGAACCTCCTAAAGATCCTGACTTTATGCTCGAGTGTGGATTCAGATGGCTATGAATTCAAGGCTTTTGTCTTCCCATACATGCCTAATGGGAGCCTAGATGGATGGCTACATTCTCCTCATTCGAAGAGGCTCACTTTTCTTCAAAGGTTGAACATAGCCATTGATGTTGCTTCTGCACTTGACTATCTTCATCATGGTTGCACTCCCTCTATAGTTCATTGTGATCTGAAGCCCAGCAATGTTCTTGTCGACAATGACATGAAAGCTGTTGTGGGAGACTTCGGATTGGCAAAGATCATGTTGTTTGATGCGGATTCTTCGTCCACCTCAACAAGTTTGATGTCCCTTAGAGGATCCATTGGTTACGTGGCACCAGGTAGGTAAATCTTCACTTACATTGAGCCTAAAAAAGAAGTTTATGTTTCTTGAGCTCACATAAATATTGCTCAAATTTGCAGAATACGGTATGGGAAACCAGATCTCTTGCCAAGGTGATGTGTACAGCTTCGGCATTCTTCTGCTGGAAATGATGACCGGAAAGAAGCCCACCGATGATACTCTTGTGAACGGTTTAAACTTGCGCAAATTTGTGGAGTTGGAATTTCCACAAACACTTTGGAAGATATTGGATCCTCACGTTTTGAAGGAGGTTAAGGATGAAAAAAATGGAGGAAACATTAGAGAGCACATGATGACATGCGCGGCTTCTTTGATCCAAGTTGGTCTTTCTTGCTCAAATGATTCGCCAATGGAGCGAATGGGGATGCATGTTGTTGTCAAAGAGCTCTGCTCAATCAAAGATGTATTTCTCTCTAATGCTTTGGTTTTGGAAGTTTGAAGTTTGTTGTTGTATGCAAACATCATATGCATGCCAATTAAATAAGAAAAATAGAGAGAAAACAATGTATCACTCATGGTGAGCAAGAGTGATGTGCATTTAGTTTTTTTTATGGATCTTTGAGTTTATAATCTAAATGTAATTCAAACTACTTGGGATATTTATGATTTCAATTTGGCAGAGACTTCAAAAGATAGATAAATAATCACATCCTTATTAAAAGAATAAGTTTTTTTAGATATTTATTTTATTTTTAGTGTCATTTCATTAAACTAAAAAAGTTGTGAAGAGAATAAAAGGGAAGCACAATAACGAAGAGCATAATTGCAGCACGAAGTAGTTAGAGCTGCGCATTGTGAAGCACATGGTGGCCACATGTGGAGGTGTATGTGAGCATGCGAGAAGGCGTTGAGCATCAGACGCTCGCTCATGTTGGGTGCGTGTGACCCCGTATATGCATTGCACATGTACGCCTCGCCTCAGGTTGACGTACTGCACCATATTTGTCAATATGCAAGGGTAGGGTTTGTTCGTGATTGTTTGCATGAATAGTACACTAGTGCAAGCAAACGTGAGCCTATGGTGCACACATGCATGGGTTTAGGCTGCTTGAGGGGAGAATTTTGCAAAATCTACAAAATTTTATATTTTGATCGAATTCATATTTTTTTTATTTTATAATAAAATATTGTATTCAAATTTTTATATAAAATAATAATAATAATAGATAAAAAAAATTCAATCTATTTATGACAAAAATCATATGCTCATTCCTTTTATTTTTTAGTTTTTCTTCATTCTCATACTTTCACTTTTGTTGTTGTAATTCGAAAAAGAAGATCTACTGTTAAAGACTTGTGATGAAAATATCTCATAAATAGATTATAAATAAATAATTTTAGTGCATTTTCTTTAATAAAAAATGAAAGAGAAAAACTAAAGGGCATTTGTTGGTTAAAAAAAGAAACTAGGTGACATAGAAACATAAATTTGGATGAAAATTTCTAAGTCGAGAAAAAAAAATATATTTTCTCTAGTCTATGCCTCTAATAGAGTTTACTAACAATAGCAATCATCAGGTTGATGTTGAAATGGTGTCATATAAGGCTTTGTACGGTAAAAACTATTAGTGTTATTATGTTGGTATCATGGAGTTGAAAGTAATATATTGGGACCTGAATTAATTTGTCTAGGATATTTAAAAGATTCAAATGATTAAAGAAAAGCTCCAAAGGCATATTATAGATAAAGAAATTACTTTAATTGAAAACACAAGAAAAATAAAATTTAAAGGAGAACATGTATTCCTTAAGGTAATCCAATGCAAGGTATGACCATATTTAAGAAGAAATGCATGCTAAGATTGAGGTACATTGGGCCTTCTTACATGGAGGATCAATTTGACAAGAGTTCATGATGTATTCCAATTACTTATATTGAGAAAATATGTTATCATTCCCTCATATGTTGTGTAGTATGATCAAATTCATATGAAAATTCAACCTAAATTGAACTGTGTGGAGAGGCAAGAGAGGAGTCTTGCCAAAAGAAGTGAGACAATTGAGGAAGAAATTCATCCCTATGGTCAAGGTGCTATGCACCAACAAGACAAGAAGAGAAGCAACATGAGAATTGGATGAGTTGATGCTAAAAAGATATCTTTAAGTTGTTTTGATGTTTTAGGATGAAAATTTTGCAAGGGAGAATATTTATAATATCCAAAAACTTCTATGGCAATAAAGTGGTATGAATATTTCAAACTTTTTGAGCAAAAACTAATTATCTCATAAAACATGCCAAAAATAATTAAAAAATAATTTCAATATATTAAAATAAAAATATTAATGGATAAAACTCAATAAGATAAATTCTAAGATGCTTGCTTCATTTTAATTGTTTGTTTGACATTACTGTTAGTTATAGAGATTTATCTGTGATGCACCACCTTTATTAATTCTTAAGTCTACAACTTATCAAAATACATATGTTGAAAGATGAGGAAATTTGTTGTTAAATAGGGAGTTCTAATGCTATCTTTATTTTCCTTAGCTTTTCTTCAAATACAAATGATCATTTAGTATATCACATTTTTATAAGCACAATTTTAAGCATAACTAATACTAAAAATAAGTTAATATTCTCTATTCATGTATACAAACCTACACATATACAACATTCTACTATATCTTTAATATATCACAATTCTATAAGCATAATTTAAGGTATAACTAATACTAGAAATAAGTTACAATTCTTTATTTATGCATGCAAACCTATACATAAGAAACTCTCCAACATACTATAGTAGATTTTTTTACTTATCCTTATTATTGGCTTGATCTATTCCTCTCAATGTGGCGAGGACATGTCATATAATGTAAACAAAGTAGATGTAAGCAAATTACTCAATAGATAAATCAAAGCACAAAAGGCATTGAAATGATATTTACTTAAATAATTTTTGAAAATAAGTTAAATAAACCACATCATAACATCTGTATATCATTCGAAATACAAATAGTGTTAGAAAAAGATGATTCTTTCTTAATACAACCATAGCATAAATATGTAAACATATGTAGTTATTATATCTTAATTTCTATCTATATTACTTGTTCCTTTTCTCATTTGTTTTCTACTCTTTCTTCTTCTTTCTTTTCTTTCTTTTCTTCCTATCTATTTTCATCTTGTCTTTTCACATTTCTATTTTTCTTTTATCAAGGTCTTGTTTGCCCTCAATTACCTCATAGTTTTCATGATATTGGCTAGTTTAGTAATAGTGTAATATTCTTTTATTTTTCATTTCATACCTGATTTATAGCTATTGCCAATTTTTTTTCTTTTTTTTTCATTCTTAACCTAGTTTATTGTCACTATTAATTTTCTTTTTTCTATTTTATTCCTAGTTCTTATTGCTATTATTGTTTCTTTTTTTCTTTCTATTTTATTCTTGGTTCAGTTTACTACAACACAAATTTTCTTTTCTTTTTTTTCATTCATGGCTTAAATTACTACCAATGTCAACTTTCTTTTTTTTTCTACTAATGAGTAATACCTTTGGGAAAAATATAATTTCACTTTCTTATTATTTTTTATTATCATATGGCTTTATTAGCTTGCTTTTATAATCATTTTTTTCCTTTTTACCCTTCTTTATCTTATTTTTATTTTTATTTTTTCTTCCTACATAGTAAAGTGTTTCGAAGTACACACAAAAATAATATATATATATAAGTAAATAAATCTTACTGCTCTATATTATGCAATTATGATGTCGTGCCACATGCATATAATAATACCTCTTTTTACTTCAATTATTTGACTTTTTTACATTATCAAAACTAGATTTATCTAAATAAAATTTTGAGATAAGTTTCATTATAAGATTTCTTTTCTTTTGATAATTATATCACAATTTAAACACTAATAATTACTATTAAGTTTTTCTTATATTTCTTTTGCCATTTATGTAGTCTGTCACATTCAACTCATTTTTGTATCCTTAACGTATTGAACAATGAGTGATCATATCATACATTAAGATTTTTCTTTGCAGCTAAAAGGCCATTTGATTCCTTTCTGAAACTATTACTACAAGCAATGTGCATACATTTTTTTATAATGTATGATATGTTCACCTTGCCATAATAGCTACAAAATAATCAATTTGTGTCCTTTTTCCATCACACTTTTTCCTTTTTAACCCTTATTGTATCATTTGAAATAATATTGTTGTGTTGTATGAGTTTTTTGGGAATCTATCATCTATTTTTTTTGAGTTGACAGTATTGTTCATTCTTTATTCTCATATTATACAATTTTCTCAGGAAACTTATTATCTTTTTAATGATTTGATTTAAAAGTCTATTATTTATTCTTATATCATATAATTTTTTTTGAAAGATTGGATTTCTTTACTTTTGAGCTTAACATATGATATGTTGCATGTTAATGTATGGTAAATTAAGTCCATGGATGTAATTTTATATGTCAAAATGCATTGCTTTGTCATTAGATTATGACCCATCATAAAAAATAATAGTACCATCTTTTCATAAAATCTTTGTAAGTGTTAGAAACACCACTTACACGGCAATTATGATGTTAAAATCCATGTTAGCTTACCTTTTCTATGCTTTGTTTATGGTGACCCATTATTCCTCCAACAATTTGTCCTTGCAACTTTTCTTCTTTCCTTATTTTTTTCTTACCTTTACTCTAATCTTCTTCCCTAAGTGCCACTTTCTTCCCTTTTTTTATCTCTCTTTAGATTTCCTTGGGTTTTCTCCTGTTTTCTTAAATCTTGAAGTTTCTCAAAGGCTCTTCCTTAAAAGTAAGAATAATGGAGACTTAGATAATCTCAATTTTTATATAAATATATAATATGTTTATAAATATATTCTTATATTAAAAGTATTAAGTTTTCTTCTTTAATTCATAATAAATCTAGTTGATCTCTAAAAATTTAAGCTGAAGAACTAATAAGTTCCTTTAAATTACCTCATCTAATTGATATACTTTTTTAACATTCATTTTGATTTTGAAAAATTTTATTTTTTTGTGATATTTTCAAATAATATTATTATATTCTAGTCTTAAAACATAAACTTTACTTTGTTGTGTAATGATTACATACTTAATCCCTTAATTATAAGTTTTCATATTAATGATATCTTAGGGACATCCTTTCTCCCTTAGAGAAATTTTATCTCAAAATTTAAAATTGCTCAGGATATTGGATCCTCATATCATGTTTCACCTTCTAAGTGGTTCCTCTTTTAGTCTGACTTGTTAATAACATGATTACTATTGGAGTTTTCATGTTGCTTAATACTTTCTTTGGTGCTCCAAAATTTAAATTGGTTTCTGAACATACAATAGATTTAACCACTAATTAATATCTCTAAAATCATAATTAAATATGTGAGAAGGATTAGGGATATACCTCCTTAAAGATAAGACATGAAAGATATCATGGAATCCAACTATATGTAGGGTTAATGCCAATCAATAGACTACTAAGCTTACGTTTTCTATAATTTGAAAAAGGCATATTTACCTTTGTCTTAAATTCCATATTTTTTCCAAATCTAAAGAGCACTTTTAGAGGATTTTTTTTCAAAAAAACATTATCTTCCTCATTAAATTCCACATTCTTGTTCTTGGCATCAAAGTATTTCTTTTACTTGTCTTGAGTAATTTGAATTCATGATCTGATTAACTTCACCTTTTTAGTAGCTTTTTTAATAAAATCACAATCGAGTAATTACCTTCTTTTCCTTATGTCCATCACAAGTTTGATTGACAATTTCTCCCATATAATGCACTATATAGTGTTATGGAATACTTGATTAGAAGTTGTTATCATAAGAGAATTAAATGAGAGGTAATGACTTTTCCAAAGAAAGTATATTAAAAAAAATTAGACATAACACTTTGTTACTTTATTTAAATTACATTACTTACAATATGATAAGTATCCCTATTTATAGAGACCACAAGGGTACAATGATAATTTGCTAACCTAAAAATATGAAAGAATATTTGAGAATTCTAAGAAACATATTTTAGAAATCTAAAAGTCATTTTAAGAATTTCAAAATTCTTCAAAAATTAAAAAAAAATTAATTTGAATTCTTCCAAAAACTTATCATGAAAAGTTATAAAATAAATTGATATAAGAAGTTCCTAAATAGGCCTATGTGTTTAACATGGCAGTTTGACAAGAAATGAGGTGGTGGCTGTGTGATCAATACAATGCAAATAGAGAAATATGGTGACTCCTTGGGTTTAGTTTGTATATCAACACAGGTCGAAGAGGATCAGTACAAGTCAACAAAGGTTCGCTGATCTTTAGGGGTTGATGGGTCAGTCTTGGTTCACAGATAGTAGGTTATTATGGGTTGAAGCATATAGCATATGTTGATTCTTGTCAGAGTAGACAGCATAGGTCAATGCTGGTTGGAGTGAATAACACAAGTTAACGCAAGTTGGTGAGTCAGTGCAAGTCAAACAAATCAACATGGTTTGATTGGTTGACATGAGTCGAGCAAGTCGTGCGTGTGATGTGGAGCTATGAAAATGACTACCAACAATGATGGTAATGATGAAAAATGGTAACAGATGACAGAAGATGACAAAAGAATCCAAAACTCAATTTTAAGGCTTTTTAAAGTGAATTTCAACTTTGCATTAATGAAATTACAAAACTACTACAAGAATATTTTGAAATACATTCAATGCTAAAAATATCTAAAAAGTTACTAATTGATCTTCAAATGATTTAAACTAAAGTTTAGACACCAAAAACTTTACAAACTAATGAAAAATAAACTAAAATATGTAATAAATAAAAATCAATTATAATTACTTCCATAATGACAAGACAATGGAGACTACTGAAAAGTAGATAAACCAATCATAGCATAACTCTAAATCTGAATAGGACTAGTACGCTTTCAAGAGAAATATCTATGTAACATACAAGATGATGTTATATCGGGCTTCCATCAATTCTCTATAAGTATTTTTGCTTTAAGTCATATAGAGCTTCCATTAATATATAGAACTTTTGTACTCCAATTGCTATCATTTATATCATATCATTGCTAATAAACTCTGCTCATATTCAATCATTGTCATGTTTCTTTGGTATAACTTTCTTAACTCATCTTTAGTTTTATTCTTAGCAAATTTAGGAATGTAACACACATAGAATGCTTTATAGAATCCCTTCTTAGAAATTTCAAAGTTTATTCTATTTTCAAACCTTAAACTGTGTAGACCTTCCGACCAGTTACCTATAATGTGATCTAATTTCAACACTACATCGAAGTATGATCTAACCACATCATGTATCAAGGAGCATTCATATTTTTTAAGTCAATCTTCAACTTGCATTCAATCAATAGTATAAGAAAAATGAGATGAATATGATTTGTAAAACAATACACTAATCTTTTAAATTGGTACAAGTTGATACTCTTTCTTGTGATAGTAAGGGTGGGTTATTCCTTCCCTTGACCAAATGATTACAACCAACCTATGTATAGGTTGTTCTCTTATAACCATGGACTTCTCTTCATGCTTATGCTCATTATTGATTCTGATAGCTTCATTGTAGTGAGGTTTCTAATTCTTAAAGTCCATGATGTTATATAACACTTCAAGTACAAAATAATTTATTAAATTAAACTAGTACATGTCATATATCAAGAAAAAAATAATATCACATAACATAACAATTTTAAATGTGCATGCATTTCCTACTATGAAAGTCTACCCAACTCAAATGTCCAAGATGTCAACCAATACTATACTTTCCTTATAATAGGTATCAAACCTAGTCTAATAGTATCTTATGATGATTGGCCTCTTAGAGCTCGATCGATCAAAATATGGATGTTGCTTGACCCATGGTTGCACCATGAACACAACCATATTTTTGCTTTCTTTTTGTGATAATAATAATAACTGATTAATAATTTCAACTCAAATTAAAACATCATAGCAAAAACTATATACAAATAAAACACAACTTTGTATTAATATAAAGTGGAGTATATGTTTACAATATTGTTGTTGTTAACAACACCAAATGAAATATTATGTCATTTCACTAAGTGTTTAGGTAGACAAAAAAATGCATAATATTTATTCTTGCAAAGTTTTACATATCTTTTTATTTTCATTTCTTATGCAATAAAGTAGCTCACCATTCCACTTGAGCCTAATGGTGTGCATCTCTCACACTTGAGACATCAATGCAAAAAATAAGTTGAGTTATTATCATGGCTCAATAAGCAAACAGAGCACAAGCACAACAATATATGACATTACAAAATGGGCTAATCCTAATATTGCTTACATATTCACATTTTGCTTCAATGTAACTTTACAAAAATAATAATAAGCATATTAAATGCAATGTTTACCATTTGTTTCACCCTTTTAGTGCACATCACCATAAGAGTTTGACTCATTTAGTCTCACATTAGAGTATCCTATATGATTTCATTTATTTTTTCTTTTTTCATGTTCAAGGCACACAACTTTTATTTCTAAGACACATGGTTTCTTCCTTCACATAGCACACAACCTTTTGTTTCCAAGTCACTTAGACTCTTATTCCACTTGGCACATAATCTCTTGTTTCCAAGTCACTTTGCCTCTTATTTCTCGTAGTGTATAACCTTTCATTTCTAAAGGCACTTTTCCTATTATTTCACTTGACACAATTTTTTATTTCAGTATACTTAGCCTTGTATTTCACTTGATAAATAATCTCTTTTTTCCAAGACAGTCTTTTATTTCACTTAGCACACAATAGTTTTTAAGGCATTTAGCCTCTTATTTTACTTGGCATACAACCTTTTCTTTCAAAGCATTTATCATCTTACTCATGCTTTTGCACATTATTTTTCTTCCATTATCTACTTGATTATCACAAGTTGGATGATGACTTGTGAATCAAATGTTTGCATGTACTTCATATAGCACTCAAGTAATCATCAAACAAGTATATAAAATAAATGCCAAGATATAACATCACTATGTGCACGACATTGGAACTTCATCAATCATCACACATCTCATGATTGTGCGTAAGTCATCGTCATGTATCATAAAGACTATATATCATCACAATAGATGTACAACTAGAATGTATCAATCACCTACTTAATTACTAATGCTCATTGCTATTTATAACTCTTCTTCTTTATTTAAGAAATCATACACATGCATGCATTAGATTTCCTTCATGTATCTAATACATGTTATGTTTTTTACGTACCTCATTTGTTTTCACACTCTCATTAGTTTTTATTAACTTTTATTTCATCATTTGAATCACATTGAACAAATCAGATTGATTCGACTTTGTCTTCATTAAACACCTGATCTTATTTAATGGATTATCCATTATACAACTGATGCAAATTAGGCCATCTAATTGTATCATCCAACCCTTTATTTAATTATTCTAATTTCTCCATCAAATGTTGCAATATCCTTATTAGACCATCCAAAATGCACTGTGTTGAATGTTAAACTTAACATGGTCATCCTTAGATCTATTTTATCAAAGTTATCAGACCATGTGATCAATGGTTGGACCAAATGATCCATGCTTAGAGCTTCAAATTTCACAAGCATGTTAAATCTAAGATTCATAACTCCCTAAATCTTCACATGAAACCATGAAAGATTTAAACTCCTACAAAGACACATAAATGTTGCATACAACTCTTCTCACCAAATTTTGACTCATATTTTTTCACTTTAGCTCCATAAAATAGAATAAAATTAAGTAGGAATCTTACATTTATTTCTTTTTAATGTGATGTTTTCAATGATCTACTCTTTTTTCAAGCCCCCCAAAGCTCACACAAATTTCCCTTTCATTCTCTATTTGTCAATTGCCATAGATGGATTTAAGCTAATTCTCTCTCTCTCTCTCTCTCTCTCTCTCTCTCTCTCTCTCTCTCTCTAATCAACCTTAACATAATATGTATATAATATTCATTTTAGTTAAAATCTAAAGTGACATATTCATTATACAATACATTCCAAATCAACTTTAATAAATTACCAAACCTTTAAAATATTCTAATTTTTCAGCACATATTTTCATACTAATTCCTTTATTGTTTTATATTAATTATTTTTATCATTTTTCTTAATAGGTTTATGATTAGATATTGTTAATTCTAAACATATTTTCACTATTTTTTATGACAATCACTTTGAATTCTTATAAGGTTAAGATCTATTTAGTGATTTTTTTTTTGTTATAAAAAATAAGTTTTGTAATTAAAAAAAGATAGATTTTGTAATTAAAAAATGACTTTTTCTAACATAATATATTAAAAACATCGCCTTGAAAAAGATATCTAATGTGTAAAAAAAATTAAAAATTATTTGATAGATTTTTTAAGTATTTAAAATTCAAACAAAAAATTATTTTTAAAAAATTTTCACAAAATAAGCATAGGTTGTAAAGGCAAAAAAAATGTCTAAGATATAAACATATTGATTAACATAAGAGAGTATTGTGAAACACTCACATTTATATGATGAATGTTAAAAGTTTAAGAGATTTATGAAATCGATACTACGATTCAAATATACAATACATCATATTATTAGTTTATATTAAAGTTATGGCTAATCTTAAATTCATAAGACATGGCTTATCTAATCCCTATTCTTTTTTGTTATTTTCTAAATAAAGAAGATGTAGATATACTTTGTGTTTCTTAGAATAACTAAAATTGAGCTTTGAATATTGCCTAAGCATCTAAATATTGAAAGATTTAAGGGTTTACTATGAGTCACCAATTAAACTTTTAAGATATTCACAAAGCTCTGAGTTCATTATTAGCTTTCAAGTATTTGTTTATCTTTTACAATTAGTTGGTGTACATATATCATCTGTGATGCCTAACTCAATTGTGTTAACTTATTATTAGTATACATGTATCTTCTATAATGTCTAACACAATAAATTGGTATCCAATGAAATTAAATAACTATTGTTAAATTATCTAATGGTTCATTTTTGTTTGTGATTTATGAATTTAAAAAAATATATTTTATAAAAAATTTAAAAGAATCATTTAAACACACTTTATAAACAAAATTATTAAAAATAAGCTTCTCAACATTCCACATTGGATCTTCTACTCCATATGCTTGCATTATCTTATTTTCTTTAACAGAAATTAAATATGTAACAAGTTAAAACAAATTTAAATTAAAAAATAATATTTATTCATGGCCAGAGACCAAGATCCTCGGAAAATGAAAAAAAGTTTTTATATCTTTAAATATTTTTGAAATTACGTTAAAACTTCACTTTTTAATGAAGTGTTAAGAATTTAATTTAAATTAACGTATTAAAAGGAGTTAATTAAGGCCTCAAATCTCCTTCCCCGCAAAGGCCGCTCCTCTTTTACCTCTCACTTCCTGCGAGCCCTTCACCTCCAACGCCTCGCACCTCACCACCAAGAACAGATGGATCGGAGGAGGAAGAGAAAGAGGAGACACCAAATAGCTGGAGAACGAGCCATGCCATGCCAGCGAATGTTTGGCTCCGCTTTCTTCTCGGTTCCTCTCTCCACCGCCTCTCTTCCACCTTTCCCCTTCCCTCGGTCCCCCATACTTATAAAGCCCCTTCTCCTCTCCCTCATCCATGGAAGAGCAGAACCGAGCAGGCCATGGTTCTTTCTCGATAAACTCTGGAGGTCCGTTCGGTTGGTCTGTGGTCGGGTTAAGTGGCTGTGCTCTGCTCAACCTCTTCTAAAAAGCATCAACTTAACCAGGCCACTGCCCTTCCCACCACACCCGACCTCCCTTCCCTTTTCCAAAAAAACAAAAACTTGATAAATTTCTCACAAAAACTTAATCCAGTAATGGCTTCTTCCGTTTGTTCACCACTCCTCTTCCTCTCCCTTGTTTTCCTCGCCGCTGCCGTCCACGCCAACATCGGTGACTTCGACGAGTACTGGCAGAAACGTGCGGAGGCCGCCCAAATCAAAGCCTCCGAATCCTACAACCCCGATCCCACCTCTGCCACCAACGACTTCAACCAAGCCGTCCACAGGTAAGCACAAAGAATCCCTTCTTTTCCAAAGATCTCTGCTTTGAGAGGTTGCGGTGATGATGAAGACACGGCTTTTCTTCTTCCTCCGCGTGCAGGGCGGTAGACAAGAGCAGCAATAGCACGACGAGGAGGGAACTCCGGGGGAAGAAGCAGTACAAGGGGCCGTGCTTGGCGACGAACCCCATCGACCGATGCTGGCGGTGCCGTTCGGACTGGGCCCATCACCGCAAGAGGCTGGCTTCCTGCGTGAAGGGCTTCGGCCGGCGTGCCGCCGGCGGCAAGAACGGCCGGTTCTACGTGGTGACGGACCCGTCGGACAAGGATGTGCAGAACCCTAAGCCGGGCACCCTTCGATACGCGGTGATCCAAGACGAGCCTCTCTGGATCGTCTTCGCCCGGAGCATGATCATCCGCCTCTCCCAAGAGCTGATAGTGAACAGCTACAAGACCATCGACGCCCGGGGTGCCAACGTCCACGTGGCGCATGGGGCCCAGATCACAATCCAATTCGCCCACCACGTCATCATCCACAACCTCCACATCCACGATATAAAACCGGCAAGCGGCGGGATGATCCGGGACTCCAGGGGCCATTACGGTCTCCGAACACGAAGCGACGGCGACGCGATCTCGATTTACGGGTCTTCCAACATTTGGGTGGACCACGTCTCCATGTCCAACTGCGCCGACGGTCTGGTCGACGCCATCATGGGTTCGACGGCGATAACGGTGTCGAACTGCCACATGACGAACCACAACGACGTGATGCTGTTCGGGGCTAGCGATTCCTATGCAGGGGACGCGCTGATGCAGGTTACGGTGGCGTTCAACCACTTCGGCCGTGGATTGGTGCAGCGGATGCCGAGGTGTCGCTGGGGATTTGTTCACGTGGTGAACAACGATTACACTCATTGGCTGATGTATGCAGTGGGCGGGAGCACACATCCGACGATCATGAGCCAGGGGAATCGGTACATCGCACCGCCGAACCTGGCGGCGAAGGAGGTGACGAAGAGGGACTACGCTCCGGAGTCCGTGTGGAGGAGCTGGACGTGGAGGTCTGAGGGGGATCTGTTGATGAACGGGGCCTTCTTCGTGGAGTCGGGGCCGGCCTTCGTGCGGAAGTACACGAAGCATGAGATGATTAAGGCGAAGCCGGGAACCTTTGTGAGAAGGCTTACGAGGTTCTCGGGGTCGCTCAACTGCAAGGTGGGGAAGCCTTGTTGATCGCCGGCGGTTCTCTTGATGTGTTGATTGGTGATATAAAGCATAGTCGTCTTTGCCCGTTAATAAATTTCCTTTTTTAATTTAAATTTATTTTGGTTTCTTCTGTTCTGTCATCTATGTTACACATTTCATTTCTGTTAAAAAAATATGAGATATTGAAAGACTATGAAGCAAGAAGATCCAATGTGAAATGTCCAGAGGCTTATTTTAATAATTCTATTTACAAAATATATTTTAAATAATTCTTTTAAATTCTTCATAATATTATTTTTAAATTCATAAATCACATACAAAAAAAGCCATTGGATAATTTAAAAATAATTATTTAATTCGTATGTAGGATGCCTACTCATTTAAGAAACAAAAAGTGTAGCTATATCTTCTTTATATAGAAAGTAACAAAGAAGAATAGAGTTAAGATGAGCCAAGCATTATGAATTTAACATTAGTAATAATTTTAATATAAACTAATAAGATAATATATTGCATATTTGAATGTGGCATCAACTTCATAAATTTTTTAAACTTTTAATATGAGTGTCTCACATTCCTTATGCCAATCAATATGCCCACATCTAAGACATTTTTTTTTTGCCTTTTTAACTTATGTTTGTTTGGTGAAAAATTTTAAAAAATGATTTTTTTGTTTGACTTTTAAAAACTTCAATAGTCTATCAAAATAATTTTCATTTTTTTATATTAGATATCTTTTTTCAAGGCTATGTTTTTAATATATTATGTTAGAAAAATGCATTTTCAAATTGCAAAATCTATCGCAAAAAGGATCTTAAATATCATAAGACTTATGCTAGCTAATCCTATCTTAGTCATTATCAAAATATTATTTTTCAAATCAAAATAATTATCACCAAATAGATCTTTATCTTATTAGAATTCAAAGTTGTTTAATCATAAAACAAATAGTTAAAAGATACTGAAAATTGATAACATCTAATAAAAAAACTATTATGAACAAAATGTTATAAATAAGTAATATTAGAAAATAAAGAAAATAGTATGAAAATATAGAACTTAAAGATTAGATCATTTTAAAAGTTAATCAACTATTTATTAAAGTTGATTTGGAATGTAAAATGCAATAAATATAAGTCACTTTAAGATTTTAACTAAAAAGAATATTACATAATTATTATGTTAAGATTGATATAAGAGAGAGAGAGAGGGAGAGAGAGGATTTGCACAAATCCATCTATGATAGTTGACAAAGGGAGAAGAAAAAGGAAATCTATGTGAGAGCTTTAAGGGGCTTAAGAAAAGAGGAGATCATTAATAACATCTCATCAAGAAGAAATAGATGAAAGCTTCCTACTTAAGTTTATACCATTTTATGTAGCTAAAGTGGAAGATGAGTCAAAATTTGGTGAGAAGCGTTGTACACAATATTTATGTGTTTTTTAAGAGTTTAAATCTTTTGTAGTTTCACATGGAAATTTACAGAGTTATGAAGCTTGGATTTAACATGCATGTGAAATTTGAAGCTCTATGCATGGATCATATGGTTTGATAATTTTGATAAATAGATCTAAGGATAATCATGTTTATCTAACATTTAGTACAATACGTGTTGAATGGTTTAATAAGGATAGTGCAAGGTTTAATGGAGATTTGGGAATAATCAAGTGAAGGATCAGACGATGCAATCAAATGGCCTAATATCCATCAATTTTACATTGAATACTCCAACGAATAAGATCAGATGATTTAATGAAGACAAATTAATATTAATCTGATGAGTCCAATATGATTCAAATGATGAAATAAAAGTTAAAAAAAAATCTAATGAGAGTGAAAACAAATGAAATATATAAAAAAAATGTAACATGTATTAGATAAATAAAGAAAATCTAATGCATACATATATGCATAATTTTATGAAATAAAGAAGAGTTATAAAAGGTAATGAGCATTGATAATTTGGTAGATGATTAATATTAATTTGTCTTCATTAAATCATAGTTGTGCACCTATTTTGATGCTATGATGATTAATAATATATAATCTTTATGATAAATGGCCATGACTTACAACAATCATAAGATATGTAATGATTGATGAATTGTCATTGTTGTGCACATGAGTGATGTTATATTTATGCATCTATTTTATATACATGCATGATAATTACTTGAGTTCTATATGATGTATATGTAAACATTTGGTTCATAAGTTATCATCCAAGTAACTTGTGATAATAAAATAGATAATGCAAGAAAACTAATGTATAAATGCATGAGTAAGATGATAAGTACTTTGAATAAAAGGTTATATGCCAAGTAAAATAAGAGGCTAGTGCCTTAAAAATAAAACATTATGCGTTTTGTGAAATAAAAGATTATCTTAAGAAAAATGATTATGCATCAAGTGAAATAAAAGCCTAAGTGCCTTTAGAAACGAAAGGTTATATGCTAAGATAAATAAAAGGTGTGCCTTAGAAATAACAGATTATGTGCCCAATGGAATAAGAAGCTAAGTGCCATGGAAACAAAAGTTGTGTGCTATGTGAAATAAGAGGCCATAAGCCTTGGAAACAAAAGTTGTGTGCCTTGAACAAGAAAAAGAAGAAATTAATGAAATCCTACAAGATACTCTAAAGTGGGAATAAATGAGTGAAACTCTCATGGAGATGTGCACCAAAAGGGAGAAGCAAATGGTAAACATTGCATTTAGCATGCATATTTGTTTAAAATTACAATTAAGCAAAATGTGAATGTGCATGCAATATTAGGATTGGACATTTTTGTAACATCATACATTGTTTTGCTTGTGCTACTCATGATAGTGGCTCAACTTATTTTTTGCATTGATGTTTCACATATGAAAGATGCACACCATTAGGCTCAAGTGAAATGGTGAGCTTTTTCGTTTCATAAGAAATAAAAATGAAAAGATATGTAAAACATTACACGAACAAATATTATATACTTTGGTCTTCCTAAAATACTTAGTGAAATGATATAATATTTTTTTAGTGTTGTTGAGAACATCAATATTGTAAACCTATATTCCACTCCATAATACAAAGTTGTGTTTATTTGTGTATAATTTTTTAAGATGTTCTAAATTTGAGTTGAAAGTATTAATTGATTTATTTTATTATTTTGTTGTAAAAAGAAGGCAAAATATGGTTGCTTTCATAGCACAACCATGGGTCAACTAACATCCATGGTTTGATCGATCAAGCTATAGAAGGTCAATCATCATAGGATATTATCAGAGTGGGTTGGATACCTATTGTAAAGAAAGTATAGTTTTAGTTAACACCTCAGACATTTGAGTCAGTAGACATTCATAATAGGAAATGCATACACATTTAACATTTTTATGTTATGTGATACTACATTTTACTTAATATATGAATATGTACTAGTTAAATTCAATAAAGTATTTTGTACTTGAAGTGCCATATAACATAATAGACTCTAAGAATTAGAACCCTCGCCACAATGAAGCTACTAGAATCAATAATGAGTAAAAGCATGAAGACCAAACCATGGTTATAAGAGAACAACTTACACATTGGTTGGCTAAAATCATTTAATCAAGGGAAGGATTGACCTTTACTATCATATGAAAGCATATCAGCTTGTATCAAATTGATAGATTAGTATATTATTTTTACAAATTATATCCACCTCATTTTCTTTATACTATTGATCCAATGCAAGTTAAAGATTGGCTTAAAAGAATATGATTGCTTTTTGATAAGATGATGTGCTTAGATCATGGAATAATCTCCCAAGTGGTATTGGAATTGGACCACAGTATGGATAATTATTAGGAGGGTCAACAAACTTTGAGGTTTGAAAATAAAACAAATTTTGAAATTTCTTGGAAGGAATTCTATGAAGCATTCTATGTGTGACACTTCTTGAATTGCCAAAGATAAAACAAGAGATGAGTTATGAAAGTTATATCGAAGAAACATGATAATAATGGAATATAAGCATAGGTTCTTAACATTAACAAGATATAAATGGTAGCAATTAAAGCACAAAAGTGTTATATGTTTATGAAAGCTCTATGAGACTTAAACCAAAATATAATAATGTTCTTACAACTTTTCACTTATAGGGAATTGATAGAAGCTTGACACATTAGTATCTTATACATCATACAAAGGTTTCACTTGAAGACATATTAGTTCTATTCAGATTCAGAGATGTGCTAAGATTAACTCATTTATTTTTTATTAGTCTCTATTATTATTAACATTGTAAAGGTCAATTACAGTTGATCATTATTTATTATATATTTTAGTTTACTTTTTATTAATTAATCAAGTTATTTATATATATACTTTAGCTTAAGTCATTTAATAATCGATTGACAGTTTTTTGGTTATTTCTAACATTAATTCAATACAAAATATCCATATGATAGTATCGTAATTCTGTTAGTACAAAATTTAGTTAAAAAGACTTTCAAAAGGCTTAAAATTAAATTTTGGGCTATTTCTACTATCATTCATCATTCATTGCTGTTAGTAGTCACACACATTGATCCACGCAACTCGATCGACCCACACCGACTCATCGAACCTCACTGATCTATAGACCCAAGCTGAGCTGTGCTATCTGCTTTGGCCCATGTTGACCTATAATCCACAAACTAGCACTAACCTATCTACCCATGTTGACCCACCAACCTTTCCACCAGTGTTGATCCAATTGAACCCACATTAATCAATGAACTTAACCCAAGGCATCACCATGCCTCTTGACCCATGTCATACCAATCTATCATAATATGAGATCAAATAGTTAAAAGAAAAAATGAAGGCCATAACAAAATAAGTGAGCAAAAAATAAAAAAAAGATAAAATAAATTTAAGTATGAAAGTAAAAAAGAACAAAAAATAAATAAAAGATATGATATAAATATTATATGATGCTAGTATTATAAGATGACTATATGTAATATGATCACATAATCATATATGTAGTGATTCAATATTTCACATCTCTGTAAATTATCATGTATTATTTTATTTACTGTTTCATTTTATTTATCAATTATTTAATTACACTTTTATATTATTTTATTACTTATAGTTAAAAATTTGTCTATTGAAAATATCATATTCATTACTTACTTATGTTACAACAAGATGCACGTATACACAAAGTTGGAGGTTCTTAAATAGCTTAAGGCCTTAAGTTGAGAGTATCGTTTAGCTGTGAGCTTTGTTTAAGATATTTTGTATGTGAAGCTTCTGTTATATTATTTTGATAGATGATATACCCATATTTTATTTCAACTTTATTTTATGTAACAATTTTGAGACTATATGTGTATTCTCTTATTTAGGTTTTTTATCAGTGATGATATATGGATTCAAGATGTTTTATCATCCTTCCTACTTTTTTTATTTATATCCTTGAAGTGTTACTGTTTACTCTATTTTTATTTGATAATTTGATATTTTGGATATTTTATTATGTTTTATTTAGATTAAGCCAGCTAGGACATGATAATAAAGGACTAAGGAAGGAACAGAAAAGAGTTTTTGGATATCTTTGTGGAGAGTAAGAGAGAGAGAGAGAAGAGAAATTAATGAGAGATAATTATTGCTTAGAGCTATAAGATTATCATTAATGTTTTAGGTGAAAGATGCACACCATTAAGCTCATGTGAAATGGTGAGCTTATTTGTTTCATAAGAAATAAAAATAAAAGGAAATGTAAAACATTGTGTGAAGAAATATTATATATTTTGATCTTTCTAAAACATTTAATGAAATGATGTAATATTTCTTTTGGTGTTGTTGAGAACATCAATATTGTAAACCTATACTCCACTTCATATTAATACAAAGTTGTGTTGTATTTGTATATATTCTTTCTATGATGTTTTAAATTTAAGTTGAAATCATTAATCAATTTATTATATTATTATCATTATTGTAAATAGAAAGCAAAAATATGGTTGTTTTCATGGCACAACCATGGGTCAAGCAACATTCATAATTTGATCGATCAAGCTCTAAGAGATCAATCATCATAGGATATTATCAGAGTGGGTTGGATACCAATTGTAAGGAAAGTATAGTTTTGGTTAACACCTTGAACATTTGAGTTGGGTAGACTTTCATAATAGAATATGCATACACATTTAACATTGTTATGTTATGTGATACTACTTTTTACTTGATATATGAATATGTACTAACTAAATTCAATAAAATATGTTATACTTGAAGTGCCATATAACATAATAGACTTTAAGAACTAGAACCCTCACTGCAATGAAGCTATTAGAATTAGTAATGAGTAGAAGCACGAAGATGAAATCATGGCTATAAGAGAACAACTTATACGTGGGTTGGCTAAAATCATTTGGTCAAGGAAAGGAATAGCCCTTACTATCATAGGAAAGCATATCAACTTGTATTAAATTGATAAATTAGTGTATTCCTTTTAAAAATTGTATCCATCTCATTTTCTTTATTCTTTTGATCCAATGTAAGATGAAGATTGGCTTAAAAGAATGTGAATGCTCCTTGATCACATGATGTGCTTAGATCATAGAATAATCTCCTATGTAGTGTTCAAATTTTACCACACTATGGATAATTGGTGGGAGGGTCAACAAACTTTGAAATTTCTTGAAAGGAATTCTATGAAGCATTCTATGTGTGCCACTTCTTGAATTTGCCAAAGATAAAACAAAAGATGAGTTAGGAAAGTTATACCAAAGAAACATGACAATGATGGAATTTGAGTAGAGGTTATTAACATTAACAATATATAAATGGTAACAATTAAAGCACGAAAGTGTTATATATTGATGAAAGATCTTTGAGACTTAAATCAAAATACAATTATGTCCTTATAACTTTTTACTTATAGGGAACTAATAGAAGCTTGATGCATTAACATCTCCTATATCATATAAAAGTTTCATTTTGAGATATATTAGTCTTATTCAGATTCAAAGATGTTTTAGGATTGACTACTTTACTTCTTATTAGTCTTTGTTATCATTATCGTTGTAAGATTCAATTACAATCGACAATTGTTTATTACATATTTCATTTTACTTTTTGTTAGTTCATCAAGTTATTTATATATTCACTTTAATTTAAGTTATTTAAAAATTAGTTAATTTTTTAGTTATTTTTAAATTAAATTCAATTTAAAACATTCTTACAATAGTCTTGTAATTCTATTTGTGCAAAATTTAGTTAAAAATGACTTTTAAAAGACTTAAAATTAAAATTTGGGCTATTTCCACTATCATTCATCATCCATTACTGTCACTAGTCATTGTTGCCACTTACACCGACCCACGCAAGCCAGTCGACCCACATCGACTCATTGACCTTCACTAATCTATAGCCTCGAGCTGACTTGTGCTATCTACTTTGACCCATGTTGACCTGCGATCCACAAATCAGTATTGACCTAACTACCCATGCTAACCTAATCCACCCCTCTTGATCCGATCTAACCTACACCAATCAACAAACTGCACCTGAAGCATCACTATGTCTCTCCACTTATGTCATATAGATCTATCATTATATGGGATCAAGTAGTTATAAGAGAAAATCAAGGCCTTAAAGAAATAAAGAAAGATGAAATAAATTTGAGTATGAAAGAAAGAAAAAAGAAAAAGAAAGTAAAATATGTGATATAAGTATTATATGATGTTGATATTATAAGATAACTATATGCATATATGATCATGATGTATATGATCATATATGTAGTGATTCAACAGTTCATATCTCTATAAACTATCATGTATTATTTTATTTATTATTCTATCTTATTTATAAGCTATTTTACTATACTTTCATATTATTTTATTACTTATAGTTAATAATTTACCTATTTAACATATTATGTTTATTATCTACTTGTATTATAGATCAAGATGTATGTATACATGAAGTTGGAGGTTCTTAAATAGCTTAAAGCCTTAAGTTGAGAGCGTGTTTTAGTTATAAGTTCTATTAAAAAAAATGTTTTGTATCTAAAGCCTCTATCATATTATTTTGATAGATAATGTACCCATATTTTATTTCAACTTTTGTGTTATATAACGATTTTGAAACTGTGTATTCTCTTATTTAAGTTTTTTATCAATGATGATGTATGGATTCAATATGTTTTATCATCCTTCATATTTATTTTTTGGTTTATATCCTTGAAGTGTTATTGTTGACTCCATTTTTATTTAATAATTTCATATTTTAGATATTTTATTATAATTTAGATTAAATTAGTTAGGACTTAATAATGAGGGACTAAGGTAGGGAAAAGAGTTTTTAGATATCTTTATGGAGAGTGATTGAGAGAGAGAAAGAAAGGGGGGAAGAGAAATTAATAAGAGACAATTACTGCTTAGAGTTATAAGATTATCATTCAAGGTTGGAAGAGCAAAGCTAATGTAGGAAAAGAAATAAAATAAATACTAACCATAAATCCATGTTTGACATAGATAACATATTTCACACAAATTGTCTCAATTGATCTAAACAATAGTGATTTCAAATCTTAAGAACAAGAAACAAGTATATTAAAAACATAAGCAAAATTATTTAATTAAAACAACTCCATAATTAAAAAAGCAACACAAGCCACATTGCATTAATCAAATGCTAAGCCCATAAAGCTTCATTAGGACATGTTCCTTTACAAACACTTCTATTATTAATTTAATTTTTTTTTTAAGCTTAACCAATGCTTATATTAAATTCAATTAAAGAAGATCATACATGAAATCAACAAACAAAATGGCCTAAAACTCATGAACAAGGGGCATCCTTAAAACCCACAAAAATCAAAATACATAGTTTGATTTGATGAGCAACCCAATTAGAGACAACATTCCCTTCCCAATATATGTGGGATTTGTATATGTTCCCTATAGATGTGGGCTAGTTGTAGCATACAAAAAGTTGAATGTTATTGAGGGGATAGAAGAAGCTTGATCTGTCATTAAAAACTCTATAATCCATGACATAGAACTAATTTCTCAAACCAAGTTCAATTTAACTTGAATACCATGTTAAAATCGAAAGCAAAAGATTCACATTGATAGCCACTATAAGCGCACACTCCTTCATGAGACAACTAAGGCATGAGACCACACAAGAAAACAATGTTCGAGAGCTTCTACATGATCTCC
Source organism: Vanilla planifolia (assembly GCA_023846275.1). Taxonomy (NCBI): domain Eukaryota; kingdom Viridiplantae; phylum Streptophyta; class Magnoliopsida; order Asparagales; family Orchidaceae; genus Vanilla; species Vanilla planifolia. The sequence continues at coordinate 5,809,778 of CM043877.1, forward strand.
AAACCTTCCAACATAGCAATGAGCAACACCAACAACACTAACACCTTTAGCATCATATAAGCAAGAATTGGTCGTCGCAACAACTTAAAAAAGACAAGCTTATGTCAAGCCAAGGGCCAACACCACATCACACAAAGGCACTCAAACACCATAACTAAGGGATAACAATTGATGAATAACATGAGCCTAAAATTTACATAACAAAGGGAGTACAAGATGACCTACCACTAAATATCAGTTACAACAATGCATAATTCAACAGTTGAAATAAGGCAAAATAACAAGAATGCACTTCATTTTTTTTTTATTTTTTTAACATATTGGACTTGATTTGTAGTACTACCTGTTTTATATAATATAATTTCACCAAAAATTATAAATATGTCCCTGATTCTTGTTACAATGAAAATGCCTTGACCAGCCTTCATATACATTTATCTATTTAATGCAAGAAGATCATCAACCAAAAGGGTTGAGAAAATGTTTAAAAATGAAGTCAGCCATTCCTGACCGCAATGGAAAACTTAAGTCAATTAAGAAGGTACATCGAATCTAATGTCGAATTAGATTCCAAAAATAGCAACCTTCATGCCATGCTTGTTGAATCTTTCCACATACCATCTCCTTCATCTTTGGTTTGATGTCCATGGAAGTAAATGATTCATTGCTCTTTCTCATTCCGATAAGTTTTTAGTGTATGGGTCCTCATAGGTGGCTGCTTGTTTTTGAAAGATCCAAGTGAATTCAAAGAGCTGTTATTGGTGCTTGCGTTACCGATTTTGGCCGATCGAATGGTCTGAAAGGAGGAAGATGAGACGGCCAAGTCCTTGAGGTTGATGAGGGGCTTTAGGATCTCAACAACCTCACTCATGAGGGGCCTAACTTTAGGATCCCGATTGAGACACAGATATGCAAGATGAATTGCTTTATGCGAACCTTTGATGGAAAAATGACCCTCGAGACGAGGATCAATGAGTTGGTAGAAACGCCGCCTTCCCCTGAAATAGGGTCGAGCCCATTCCACCAAGCTGTGCTCCCCATGCGGGCGATTCTTGTCCATGGATCTTCGACCCGTCAACATTTCCAAGAGAACAACTCCAAAACTATAGACATCACTCTTTGATGTTAAATGCCCTATAAAGAGAGAGGATTGGATTAATCATGCTATCCATTTACAACAGTTACAGGATAGCTGATTTCACTATCAAATGTTCACAAAAGTTAATATAAATTTAACCCCAACAAAAATTTCCTAGATGTTTATTGGTACAAACTCAATCCAAGCAACATAAGCTTATATATTGAATTATAGTAAATGCACCAATAATGCCATTATAATTACATCAGTTCATTCATTTAAATGTTTAAATACACCCAATTGTTGAAATCATGAATATATTTATATACAATTAATTTGACTCATTCTTCAGCTAGTATAACCTAATCCAAATTTGGCTCATAATCAACTTATAAAATTTTAATTTGACTCAAGTTGGACCCATGATTAGCTCATTACAATTTGATTCGAGTCCATTTCAAGTCCACATCTAATATGATTTTAGTAGTAATCTTAGCAAAAGTAATAGCCTTAACCAAACTGTTAACTAACCTGTCATGACATACTCTGGAGCTGCATATCCATAAGTTCCCATGACCCGAGTTGACACGTGAGTCTTGTCACCCTCAGGACCATCTTTAGCAAGACCGAAATCAGAAAGCTTTGCATTATAGGCCTGTAAGTACATATGCAACAAAAAGTAAAGTGTAGAATACATATTGGCAAAGGACACTTCTCTGAAACATTCAAGTAGCATACCACATCTAATAGGATATTAGAAGTCTTGAAATCACGGTATATTACAGGTCTTTCGGCCTCCTCATGAAGAAAAGAAAGACCTCTTGCTGCACCAAGAGCAATCTTCATTCTGGTCGACCATGGAAGAGGAAGAGACCCTGGACAAATACAGTACTCAGAAAGACCGAAAACTTTAATGACTTATTAAGAAAATCAACAAATACAGCTAAAATCAAATCTAAATAGGTGAACAGCTTCTTTCAGAGGGAGGAAAACTTTCAATGCAATCTTCAGAAATGTAAAACAAAAGGCATTGTCTTCTTTGGAAGCTTGTTTTGTACAAAAACTTGTTACTAGTTTTAAGTTAATCTTACTTCACAACAACGATTGCAAAGAGGCAAGAGTGCTTGACTGTTCTATTAAAGAACATGATACTTCACAGAAACCTCCAATAACAGATCCAGGGGTTAAATGCAATTGTAGCACGGCCAACAAATGCCCTTGAAGGGATCCAGTAGAATAAACTGATAGAAGTTGCACCAAATTTTACCAGGAACCATTTTGATACTAATAAATAATTGGTTCATGAATCAATAAAAAGTTAATGCTTTGGAAAATCTTAATTGGTGATAAAGATCTTATAGGATAATACAATTTCTGAGACACAGATGGTTGGCTAAGGCCTTATTATAACGGATTAAGATATCCACCATCCATACAAAAGGAAAAGTTCAAGATCAGCAGGTTCAAAGCACCTTGAGTTCAACCAGGCTAGACTTTTGCTCAAATAGGCTCGAAGTCCAAACAAAAGAGTGATTAGTGTTGTAAAACCCCATTAGAAATCTTCAAGTAGCCAATAAAATCTCCAAGGTTGGGGACATGTCTATCTCCTATGGCACTTAAAAATATACATATAACCACTACAACCTATGTTATGCCAATTACATTAAGTACAAAAACTTTCTCTTACATACGGATGTGAGTCAAAATAATGTTCAAGCAAGCCATCACTGCTAAAAATTTTATCAACCAATACAGAGTAAAAATTTCTCTTTCACCCCAATTTGACTCAAGCTCAAGCAAGCTACAAGTTACAGACAAAAGAATTCACACCAAGCTACCCATAGAAAACTAAACTTATTAGAACATATTTGAAATTGCTTTGTGATATAAGTATCTCATAAAAGGCAAGTGTTATTTTAGAGTGTAAGTAGGAAAATTCATATAAATGAAATATAAAGTAGAACTCGATAAAAGGATCACTACTAACTTCTAAACAGATGGTTCTCCAAGCTTCCACGAGGCATAAATTCATAAACAAGCAACCTTTGATCATCTTCAATACAATAACCTATCAGTTTCACTAAATTTGGATGAACAAGATCACCAAGGAAGTTGACCTCTGCCTGCAAGATATATAAACGAAAATTACCAAATATGATCAATAATTAAACGAAACTGTTCGCAGAAACTACCGCTGCAGAGAGAAAAGCAAAAAAGCATAAATAAAAAGGAATCTTTAACCTACCAGCCATTCTTTATGTCCTTGAAGTCCATCGTGATTAAGGGTTTTAACAGCAATAGTAAGCCCAGTACCGGGCTTCACAGGAGCTGTTCCATTCTCCTCGATCCAACCTTTGAAAACGCAACCAAAGCCACCCTCACCAAGAAGACTCTCAGGTCTGAAGTTTCTTGTAGCACATCTTAGCTCATTAAAAGTGAATCTTCGTAGATTAGATGAAACTCTTAGCTCCTCACAAGCTCTGGGAGTAGATAAAGTGCTTTCATTATTATTGACAGAATATCTAAAGGCAGATAGATTTGTTGATCGATTCCCAGTGCCACCTGTTTTGGATGTATTATCTGATTCACCAGAAAATAATAAGTTAAAAAGACCATCCAAAATGAAAAAAAAAAATTGCTAGCTCAAGCAAATGAACTAACATACATAGCATATGCAAGAGCCACTTGTGACAACATGCATGGGTAGCAATGATGTATGCAGGCTTATAATGCATCTGGATTCAATCGCTTGATTTTGTTGGTTAAAAATATTGTATCCATTCCATTCCTTAGATTCATTCACAATAGGATTAATGAAATGGAAATATTGCTTTGTTAAATAAAGATTAAGGGTACAGCACAAAGACAACCCATGATGCTGTTCTAAACAAATATGATCTTTATCTTTTGAGCTACAGTGCTCCACGTTATTAAATCTATTTTAGGAAGTATCCTTACCAAGGCTCTCCTTGCCACCTTGATCAAAATAATGTGTAAATTCCTTTCTCTCTATAAGAACAGTGCACCCCAAATTGTGAAGGGAGAGGAAAAGTGTGGTATTGGTGCTCCAAGGACTTGGTACCATGCACATAAAAGTGGAAAACATAATGCTAAAGTAAGAACATGTTGCCCTAAGACATTGAAAATACAACATGAGACTTTCATGACCTTAGGAAAAACAATAACAAAACTAATGCATTCTATAAACAAGAAAACAAATAACCCTATAAATGGAATCAAGGAAACTTAATATACATGACATAGGACAACAAGATCAGCAAAGTTTACCAGCAGAGAAGATGAAATCAGATGGTGGATACTATCTCTTTCAAATCAATGCTCCTTAATCGTAATTTGGGAGACTTCAAGTTTTATCATGAATATCTCATCTTTCAAATCACTTGAGAGAAAGGCATTCTTGACAATGACTTCTTTCAAATCTAAATCCTCCACTATAATAATACGCCACAAAGAGTATATAGTGTAACCTTACAATGAGGAAGAAAATCTTAATTTAGTGAATTTCTTACAATCTAAGTTTTTATTTTACCACAAACAACACATTATAATGCTTTCTTCCATCAAAATCTTCCTCCAATTCTATGCATCCATTTGTTTTGTAAGTTACTTTATCTTTCTAATAATGTAAATAACTCCAACTTTTCATTTTTTTCAAGTGATGCAATTCAACTCACAATGTTAACACCCACTTGAAAGTAGATTGCTAACCCCTACTTGAAAATAGTGTTGTTAATGACTCAATCTAAAATCATACTAACCCTAGCTCAAATTCAAATTGAAGATATTCTATTCGGTCTCGATCCAATCCAAACTTTAGACTTAAAAGATTTAATGTAATACAAATTCAAACTAATTCAAGTTCATTAATTATTAGTTCAATCTAAATTTGAGTCAAAAACAATAAGATGTTTAGTCATCTTCCAATTTTCAATCCTACATTCATTCTTATTAAACGTATCACATATACTATATTTTTCATAAATTCATTCACTTACAAATATGACAATCTCGAAAAAAGCTTGCAATATGGTCTAAGCCAATTTTTTAACTCATGGTTCGGCTCAATAACTTTGAGCTCGATTCAATCTAAAATCCAAACTACAAGTAATATTTGATCTTTAAGCAAACTCACTCGAAAGAATCTTTGACTTGTTTAGTTTCAAAGAAACAACTTAGTTCTTATGTGTCATGAACAAGTAATAAAGAGATAGTGAATCCCTTTGAACTGGTTTTAGTGTATAGCTTGACCTCCATAGAACATGTGCAGATGAGGTTGTCACATTATGCTTGTCCTACACATATACATTGGCTTTATGTTCGCATATATATCCAAATCTCATTCCATATCTATAGATGACATTGCCAAGCGTGGTACGGTTTAAAAGTACTTCTCGTTCATATCAAGCTCCATTTTATGGATGGCATTTTTGTCTAACTCTACAACATATTGATCCTCATACAATCATTCTTCATTAAACTATTATCATTTGTCATAATAATTTTTCTCTACATTTAAGCACAAAAATTGTAGCTCAAATTATCTATGTTATATCCAAGGAAGAAGAACTACATAGCTTCAATGTCAAGCTTGTCCTTGTGCTCAAAAACAAGTGTTACAATATACATAAAAAACTTTAAAAACAGCTCATAGTTTCTTATATGTTGACTCTTCCTCAGTTGCCTAGCAATTCAATGGTATGAAAGTATCCTATTGATTATGTACATGCAACCTCAAGCTTCTTCTATGGCCATTCAAAGCCATGTTCATATGTTCAATGACTTTATTTTGTTGTGTTTAAGAATCATGAATATTGCAAAATTGGATGAATTCATTGCTTCCATATTCACCATCGTTGTATGAAAGTAAATACTTGACTAATTTATGACTTTACTTCTATCTTCCACCTCTTGAAGGTGTCAAAGAAATATGGATTCCTTTTATTATAACAAGACCTTGGCACATTGCAAATGAAAATAATACAATACCTAGATAGTTCAATCAAATGGAGCTAGGGCTATACCATATACAACATCACTTCCAATAATGCTCACTTTGTAGACTCTTATACATATGGAGTTTAGGTTAGGTAAGTAAACCTTTCATGCTATAATCCATAGAACTTTCTCAATCATGCACCCAAGTCTATTATTCCATAAATGAGGATCCTCTATAGAACTCAAAGAACGTAAGACTATTGTTTCTTTATAATTATTAATCATAAACAAAGTTCAATTTTTGATGTCTCGAACCAAAACAATGCACCATTGACAATTTTCAATATTTTGTCTCCAAATTCAATAAGGTGCCCAACACTATTCAACCTATCAACAAAATAAGATGTCTCATAATTGGAATGTATCATAAGTCGTTAAGAAGGAACCTTATGTCATTCAATGTCATAATTTTCATGCTTCTCATCTCCATGATATCTATATGCTCATCATCAGCCACATAAAACTTCTAGTTCCCTACAACAAAGCATTGTAACATAATATTACATTGCATGAAAAGACATAATGCACCTAAATCAGGAATTTATAAGTCTATTTGTTGTAAATATAGAAGCACCTTATATGCTCTCAACTAATAAATTTATGAACATATTATCATCCTAGTTTTGACCACGTCTTTTCTTTGGAGCTTTAAAGTCCCATATCAATGTCCCTTATCACAAGTCCAAAACTTAAGTCCCATTTGAAGCACCAAACCCCTTGGATTATCAATATGCCCCAAAACTTGTATGACTTTCTTGATCCTTTACATCATATATCCTAATTAATTATCAAATCAAGAAGCTCTTGTAGCTTCAATTTTTGGTGCCAAACACATTACTCAATAGAGTAATGGTTACATTCCAATTTTTTATAGAAAAGACAATAGTAACCCTAGATATAGAGCACAAAGCTAAGGTTTTCCATGCACATAAATTTTCACTTAGATATCACATTAGGCATATCAATGGGTTGAGAACAATCCAAGTTTCAATTTAGTTAACCTATAAAACAAGATATTTTTTTGACTTAGAGTATGAACTCATAATAACAACCCATACCATTTATTTTTACGAGTTGGATTTTAGTCAAGGTTAACCTATCCCATACAATCTTAGTCCAACAAACTATTTTTTTTTTCTTTTTTAATTAGAAGTTATGGTCTCTCAATGTGGTAAGAAGGGTTCTAATTATGGCATATATTTTGTAATTAACACTTAGATTCTCTTCAAGTTCTACATGATGCTAAAACTCTTTATATGTACAATTTAGAAGGTTTTTTGGAATGGAAAGCATGTAAGCTATATTGTATTGTTGTCAATAGTGATTCTAATAATAATGTAATAATTAAATTTTTCAAATAAGGCTTCATAAGACAAGTTTAGTGGAATTGAATATTGATTTCTTTCATTTTAAATGTCGTATGCGTATCATAAACTTGATTGTTTAGCTCAATTATGAACTCATTGATAAAATTCAATAAAATACTAAATATTAAACTAAATCTTCCTTTGCTTAATAGAAGGGAAATAACATGATTGATCAACCAAAATCAATTGCAAGCACAAAGTTTGACTCATGCAATGAACCTTTGCAAAACCTTTTATCAGAGACTTTTATGCAATTACTTTTTTATAATTTATTTAGTAATTAATTCTCCAAATTTTTAATTTTGATAACGATATGTGTTTCTAAATTATATAACAATGACTTAATTTACTGTTATGCTCTAAAACAAAGGTAGTAATGTTGGAAGGATAATTTTGGATGCAGTATTTCTATAATTTTACAGTAAATTGGTGTAAATTATACTTAGTTTGACTTATCTAAATTCATTGCTTCATGCAATATCTTAAGAGGAATATTTTATTGTTTCCTCTTTAAATTTGTTTTGTATACTTTGAAAAAGAATTAGTAATCATAGATATATTTCCTCATAAGGATTAATTTATCAAATTTATATTTCTTCTAAGGCCAATAATATCTTCGTAAAAAAAAGATAAAAAACCATATATTGTATTTATAATGAAAATTATCCATCTTTAATGTTGACTTAATTATTTGTACACAAATTTTTATAACACCTAAAAGATTAACCAATAGCTATCCATTTTTTTAAAAGAATCGATTTATAAATGATTTAAAAATAAAAACTAGCAAGAGTTTTGAGTCAACCTAAAAACCCAATGCGCAGCAATTTAAGATTAAATTCAGGTCAACCCTGACCTGATTTGGATATTACCTAGAATAGATCTACGATTAAGTCAACCCAATCCAAAACCCAAAAAATACCTAGCTAGAGCGCAATATGCCAACACGATGCAGTCGTTGATCGTTCACACATCTCAGCCATGAATGCTTGTCAACCCACTTTTTAGAAGTTACATTAGTGTTATTGCCTCATGCTCTTGAAAAATATATGCATCTGCAAAACTTACATCTTTTGGGATATGTTTGTATATTATAGGTACCTATCTATAAATTTGGGGTTTCTTCGACATCTCTGTAAGACAATATACTATTTGGTTTGCATGAACTGCACGCCCGTAGTAAACTCTTTACCTTAACACAAACAACATGTAGTAGGCTAGTTTAACCAGAAAATAAAACAACAATAAGATATTGTTTAGACCAGCTCGAAATACTAACGCTGTAAATACGAGGATAATGCCATTTGGATTGGGCGGATCATATAAATAATCGAAAGATTGGAACTAGAATAAGTGACAATTGGCAATTAACACAAGCAAGGAGCTTTCAGCATTCAAACCTGGCAGAAAGGGAATGATTTTCTGGTATATATTCATCTAGAAAAAATAAAAAATAAAAACCGAAAGGGAAAGCACACTACTTGACGGCCTGCTTTATTACCTTGAATGTTAACAGTTTTCGTGCAGAATCTGCTAAAAGAGCAACAGCCGATCAAACAAAACCTATTTTTCCAGCAGAGCTTCTTGTCGTTGTCCCCCTTATGCTTCCTCCTCTGCTTATTACTCCCTTCAGACGCCATAGAACTCAATGACGCCTCTTCCTGCGACGAGTCTCATTTCAGCTCCATCTCGAAAAAATTTACAATTTGATAATCCTCATGGAGCTTCGAAATCCAAAGATTTCCGACCCCGATCTCCGATGGCCATTAGGAAATGCAAAGAATTAGCCGCTTTTACTTGTCAATTTTTACGGGCAATGGTCGTCGGGAGGCTAGAAGAACGGGATACGTCAGTTACTCGACGGCAACGACTCCCTAGCATAGGGAGGACGACGAACCCAAGAATCCAACGACGAGGAAGACGGCCCACGACTCCTGAAGTGAGAAGACCACAAAGCAAGCACGGAAGAATCGCCAAAGCAGAGGACCGGGGCAGTTCGGGCAGTCCAGCCACGGGCAAACAGCAAGCGGATGGGACATTTGCAGGTGAAGAATTATTACGTATGATTATTTCAATTTTTTGTTTTTACTTTTTAATCAAATAAATAATGTATAACACAAACATAATACTATTAGATATGAATTCTCTAAATTTTATCATAAAAATAAAAATATTATATGACAAAATTAATTATATATATAATTAGCTTTAACATTAGAGATATTATGTATTATAAAATAAATAAAATAAGTCATTATATTTTAGGATTTGTTATTTAAGGAATAATATAAAATAAATTTTGAATCAATTTTAAATAACTATGTAAGGTTTCTAAATTTTTCATCATCTAGTTTTTAAGATTTAATTAAAAACAAAAAGATGTTGGGCAATAAAGAAGGCGAAAATTGTTACTAGTAGCGAAGATCAAATGAAGTATTTCAATTTTTTATTTTTTTTTATTTTTTTATTTATATGGTTGTCTTCCGAGGAGATTTTTGTGGCATTTTACACAATTCTGTTATGATATGTTGCTTCTTTACTAATTATATAGTTTTATATTTGATTTATCATAAAAATATTTTTAGAAAAAATAATTAAATATTTATTTAATCATATTTCAAAATATATTTTTAATTAATTAAAAAACATATAAGTCTGTTTATTGAAATATATTTCGTTCTTTTATTAAAAAATAAAAAAGTGTTTATCCATTTTGTTAAACACTAATCAATAATATATTTATTAAATATACTTTTTTAATAATATTTAAAAATTAATTTATTTAATATTCATAATAACCGTATTAAGCAAAAACAAATCAACCACTGAGTACCAACACCTCTTCAAGAATACTATTAATATCAAAAAAGTTATTATAATTATTTTATTTTTATAATATACTTCTATTAGCAACCGCTCGAATTCATTTCGAATACCTCTACTTATTAAGTGCTTGTAAATCAAACAAAATTCAAATGCAAATACGATACATATACATATACATACATATACATATGTATATATACATATATATGTATATGTATATATGTATATATATGTATATACAACAAAATTCTTGTAAATCAAACAAAATTCAAATGCAAATACGATACATACATATATATATAACTAGTGAATTTATAAAACAAATCTACATATCAAACTGTAGTTAAAACATACATAAATATACTCAATCAAATAACACAAACAATAACCCATATTAAATAACAACATTTATAGTCATAAAATTTAAATTCACATGACAAAATATGATCAAAATTCACATAAACATATCATCCATGCCATTTTGACATGATCACCATGCATTGTTGAACATAAAGGAAAGGTTGCAATTATCATCGACCATCACATTTATTCATCATGCAAATAAAACAACAACCCATAAGAAGATAATGATATTGCTAAGGTGGATCATGTATAAATCAATAAGATCAACTTCTAATTGTATCATAACCAAACAACAAATTCATGAATAATATCAAACACAACATAAATGCTATTTACAACTAATCACTACTTGAATGATTTTAGAGTTGACAAGTATGACTTCGTTACTACGATGCTTTTGTAATTCTTCATAACAAAATAGACATCAAAGGATAGCCAATTTTGTCATAAGCATGGTCGTCACAAATTTCAAAATTACAACAAATCACTACCTGCATGGCGACTACGAACTCCAAACCCTATTTCAACATTATCAAAACATCAAAATACATAAAATAAGTAATATTAGGATTGGGAAAACACTTTATCTTTATTGGATTTCACTAAGAAAACAACATATAAGACAGAAAATACAAAATAAATATACTCATGATTTTTCGAAATCTCCTTTTACAATAATTTATAACCTTGCAAATAGTGTACAATTGCCCAATTCCACACTAAGTAGAAGCTTTTTAGCTTCCCAACTACTAGTCTAAGAACAATTGTAATGACTTGTCACAGTAAGCAATAAAAGGTAAGAGCTTTTATGAATTTTGCAGAATAATTTTCAATAGCTGAAATTAGAATGTAAATATAAAATTAAATAAGACGAATTTAGCGATAAATTTTGGTTTTATCACATATTTTTTTAAGCCCTCAAAAATGTAATTAATTTTTGAAGTTATTAATAAATAATATTAAATAAATTTTGGTTTCCCAAACAGACTCGTGAGTCTCCCGAAAATCATTTCCCGCATGTGGCTTCCCAAATGCATTAGGGTTTTCGAGAGCAATGATTTCAAGGGGCGAATTGGCGAGGTTCGATCACCAGACGGCCGATGCGAAGGAAAGAGCCAACGTTCAAAAGGGTGAATGCGAAGGAAAACTTATTCAGCAGAGTTGTTTGATTAGAACCCTAATCGAGCGGCCTACACGATTTCTCGTTATCGAAAATTAGGAAAAAGGAGTGTTGTAGCCTCAATTTAAAGCATGGAAGACAAAAAAAATAGAAAATATAATTTTTGTTGATTTTTCATATTTTTCCCGTTCCATGTGGATTTTTCAGACTGTATAGGGTTCCCACCGACAATCAAATTTTGGTTTCCCAAACAGACTCGCTAGTCTCTCGAAAACCATTTCCCGCAGGCAGCTTCCCCGACACATTAGGGTTTTCGAGAGCGATGATTTCGAGGGGCGAATTGGCAAGGTTCGATCACCAGACAGCCGACGCAAAGGAAAGAGCCAACGTTCAAAAGGGTGAATGCGAAGGAAAACTTATTCAGCGGAGCTGTTTGATTAGAACCCTAATCGAGCGGCCTACACGGTTTCTCGTTGTCGGAAATTAGGAAAAAGGAGTGTTGTAGCCTCAATTCAAAGCATGGAAGACAAAAAAAATAGAAAATATAATTTTTTTTATTTTTCATATTTTTCTCGTTCCATGCCGATTTTTCAGACTGTATAGGGTTCCCACCGACAAGCACGCGGCGTTGTTTCGCCGTCGGCCAATGAAAAAAAAATATATATACACACATAAACACACACACACACACACACACACACACACACATAACGGATAAATCCAAAAAGGAAAAAAATGCGACAAGAGAAAAATATTTGTAAGTAGGTATAACTAAAAAAATGAGAAAATGATTGGGCATGAGTGTACGACTTATGAGAACTATCTATAAAGAAAATAAAAGAAATGAAAAAAAAATAAGAGAAAATAAATAAAACAAAAGAAACAAAATGAAGCAATATGAAATAAAAAAACAAAGATGTCTATGCATATTTGATAGGTATACAACATGTTATAATTCATGTTTTTATATGTTAAGCATTCATGAAATATAATATGACATCATCTTATTACATTATATTTATCATACACTTATTAGTTATTCATGTCAATTGACCTATTGAACATTTTATGCTCACTCTTGCTTACATTACAGGACATGCCATAGATTTACATAAAATGTGCATAGAATGGAATGTGAGGTGTGTGAACACTCTTATATATATTGATTTTATCTATTATCATGTTATTGAAGATTTTTATAGCACATAACATGTATATATACATCTTATTTGCTGTGATGAATCATTAAAATTGTTATTGAAGTAAAATTTTTGTATCATTATTACGTCACCCCCCGCCCATGATAGTTTATGTCATCACAATTAGTTGCATAAACTCTGATCTGCCATCAATTAGATGACAATACTAATGTTATAAATAGCGGGGCGTGACAAAAATAACTGTATTTCTAGAATTTCTCACTAATCCACTAGAGCTAAAGGTGTAACACACTTTTTCAAGTGCCTCTACACCCTCTCCAAATTACTATTGATTCTACTCTAGTTTTTGCTCTCATTGCCTCTTGTTACAAAGGATGAAGTTCTTTATTTCATTCATTTTGTTTAGTTACCATCAAGTCATGGGTATTCGTCTCATTGCTACTTCTACAAGTGTTAAGATACCATTAATGGTGGCAGTGGTCCAACTATGTTATACAACATTTTGATGGGAATGATGCCAAGAGTTGAAAGAATACAATAATCATGTTTATCCAGAAGTTTTCTAGCATTTCTAATCCATTATAATTAAAAAATAATTATTTATGCAACACTATTTATAACCTTTTATTGAAGATTTTGGGAGGATGGAGATGATGAAGAACTTTCCAACCCTTTAATTAACAAGTGGTAGAACACATTTGTACTTTAAAAAAGTTCCATTGAAAACTATGCAAACCTTTGATGAACAAAATGTAGATCTCTAGCTCCATCTAAGGGTTAATGGCTAATAAAGCCAAATAGAGATATGACAAGATGTAAAAATCCTTTCTTGAGAATACGCTCCAAAACTATGGGTTCCCCAAGGTGCAAAGTATGTCATCATGGCTTGTATTACCTCTATCATATTTGCTATAGTAGTAAATGAGTGACAATCAAAAAGGACCAGAGCATCTTGTGGATTCAAGCAAAGGTGTCTCTTTGCCCCTTTCTCTTTATCATATGCTCCAAGTTATCTCATTTGCTTCACTAAATAATCATGATATGTGCTAACATTCAAATCAAGGTGTTCCCCAAGTGACCTTTCATTTCTCACCTTCTGTTTGTTCATGTCATCCTGTTATTTGGCCAAACTTCAGATAATACTGCCACAGCAGTATTGTGATGGACCAATATTGTTAGTGGTTTGGACAAAAAGATCAACTGGGCCAAATGCTTAGATCTTTTCAATCAAATGATCCCTATAAAGAAGCTGAGAATGCTAATGAATATATCAGACGTCTATAGACGATAGAGATTGCTTGTAAATGGAGAAGTTTCTTACAACATTGAGATTATCAGGGGGAGGATCAACACCTCAATAACTAGAGCCATGTATTTAATCAATCATGCTGTGCTTGTCAACAGCATTCTCACTGCATTGCCTATATATATTAGATGATCAGCAAATTCTTGTTTAGTGGTGAAAACAGCAAGCAAGCTATCCACTATGTTAGCTGGGAAGACATATAAAAGCCCCAGCAGTTGGTCGATAGGGAGTTCACAACACACAGCTATAGAGAAGTGCATTAGTTGCCAAGTTTAAATAAAGGTTCGTTTCACAGGAAAAGGCCCTTTGTTTGCAAAATTTTCATGCAAGATATGATGACAAGAAAACACAATTTGAGGCTATAAGAGATAGTTCCTGGATCTAAAGATTATTTGTCTAGGAAATGGCATGGTGAAGCCCAATTGAAAATGGATCATTAGCAATGGCAATGACTTCTCACACAACCTATGGATCACTCTGAGCCCCTCAGCCGACCGTCAACGAATATGGAAATACAATAGTGACAAGCCATTGCAGGGTCACTCGACATAGATGACTACCCAAAAATGCAGTGATGCGAAGGTACTCTGGAGATGGTTTGGTGCAAATCATCCTGTCGACAAACCACATGATGACTCACCATAGCAATCAGCCAATGTGGTGTATCATGGAATCATCAAGAGCATCTACTGCAAAGTTCTACATGCAGTAACAGAAGGCACTGCAACCACTGCAGGCTTCGGAATACACCTTTGTCAAGTGCTGGCAGTTTCACAAACAATTGTAGTTAACTGTGCTTCATTTGATGATTTACGAGGGTATGGTTCCTATGTGATCTTGCCTTGTTCCACCACGGATTGGAGCCATAACAATATGCCCTGGGGCTCCAATTTGGAGAGCATTGATCACTTATTTTTCTATTGACAATATGCAAGGATGACTTATGACATGTTAGAGATGCTTCACTTTTAACCTTAGGCCTGATTTGACAGGAAGGGTGCTTCAATTTCTTGCAAAAAGAGTTCTCCATAATCTTCATGACTGTAAGATGTTGGCCACCTGCAATTGCCTAAATCTGATAAATCTAGCTTGCTAAGGATGCCAAGGTGCATTCCAAGCCTTTCTCTCCTTTTTTAGACACAACATCTTATGTGATGGACATGGTTGCTAAAGTGGCACTTTGCCTCAAGACAGAGACCTGGCATCCTCTTGCCAAATCAACACAAATAACCCTCGAGTTTCCTCTTGGGTACCCCTACTCCTTTTTCTAAATCAAAGTGAACTTTAATGTCTCAACCAAGGATAGGAATAAATAGGGTCTGAGGTGTGGAGTGATTATCCAAAACCACCATCTATGATTTCTTGAGATGAAAGTAACCAAAAGTACTTGTTGGCCACTGGTTGGTTGTCTCCACAACTCTACAATGAGCTACCAAGGTGAAAAGCATATTCGTGGAAAGTGACTCTACCTCAACCATTACTCTAAATCATCAAGGCTTTTGAAGCACCTAACGAGGAGCAAGTAGAAATCGAGAGACATGCTCTAGCTATTGTTGACTTTTGTATAGCCTAAGGTCTCATATGTTGGTAGAGAATATACTATGAAACAAATCATGTAGTTTGTAACTTGTTTTGATGAGATGCATTAAGAGGAGGGATACGTCATTCCCAGTTTATTTTGACTCTATTTTATGTAATGATAAAAATTTTTACATTCATGGCTATTAATGAAACATATGTTACAATTTATCTTCAAAACAAAATCATTTTGAGAAGCATTTGGTTCATGCTTTTGGGAATGAAACCAAAAGGAAATCAAGACTATTATCAAAGAGCACCAAACAAAACTTTTATAAACAAAATGCCCCTTTTAAATTCTAGCCAATATTCACATTCAATTGAGACCTAGAGGTTAAAGAACATCCATCTATTCTTCTATTTACTTGCCCCACCATAAATAATAACTTTGTTGTAATAATATATCACATATCAAAATCATTTTGAAGCATCATTAACTCTCAAATGTGTGCCAACAAACTTTATCATGTATAACCTCGTCTTCTATTAATGAAAAGATTGAAAAAAGATTGGGTTACTTTATTAAACTCTTCTAATAGATACTCTCATTAATATCACATCTTACAATAACTATATCATTTTAATAAATAAAAAAAAAACTTTGACAATATATATCGATAAAGATGTTAATTTGACTCTAATATCAAAAATATTGATAAAAATACAATGCAACGATTTTAATTCTAATACCAAATAATTGATAAAGGATGTGGACACATCAAACTCTAATATCAAATAAATGATAAAGAAAATATAGCTAATCAAATCTAATTTTGATATCAAGATGATGAAACAAGTATAGAAGAATCTAGTTCTGATAACAAAAAGATTATCCAAATCTAGCTCTAATACCATGTTTATAGATATGTGCAAGAATGAATCTAGTTTTGATAACAAAAATATGATGAAGATGCTACAATGAAATCGTTATTGTTCTTGCTATAGCATACTATTACTTTTGCAAGGTGTACGGAAATGTAGATGTCAGTGCACATGCATACTAATGCAAAGGTTGGTGTGGCAAGGTTATCGTTCCTTTTACAATCTACAAGGATGAACATGTACGAATGGGTGCAAATGCAAAGATTGGTGCGGCTAAATTATTGTTCCTATTTCTAAGTGTAGGGACTAGTGCAATAGGGGGTGCAATACACACATGTGTGCAAGGCTACAGGACTCCGTGGAGGCACAAGCACACTAGAACAATGGGGTAGAGCTGTTACGTGACTGCAAAGCAAATGAGTGACTATGTGGGTGCAACCAATCGAGTTTGTGTACCCTGCTATGTTGCAAGCAGTTAACTAAACACACAAATGCAGGGAGATCTATATAGATGCAAGGCAGGCAACTAAGCATGTAGTTGGATCTGCAATAACTATAATATGTTGCAGCTTCAGAATTGTAATGGCTACAATAACCAATGCACACATGCAGGATCATTGGCAACGACTAGAGAAAAAGAGAATAATGACTATGGAGATGACAGTGAAAGATTAAGATAATTATAGATTGCAACCCAAATGGCGGGAAGGCCAACCAATGGCTTTATGGAAAGAACCTACTATGTATACATGCACCTCACATAAACTTTTCAGTAATGAGAAACCAAAAACTTCTTTTTCATTTTATCATGAATATTTATATAAAATACAATAAATAAGTCCTAATAAAAAATGGAAAGACTAAAATAACTCTGGTTTAAAAAAAAATAATACAACAATAACAAAAACTACAAATGCAAATAAACATATAAAAGCTAATAAGAAAAATCCCTAAATCTCATAAATGATCTATTATAATCCAATATATCAACAAACTCAATATAACCTCTATTTTTTTTTTATTTTTAAGCCCATACTTGTGATCTTTGGCTTATAGAAATTGAATTTTCTACATGTTAGACTTTATTGGATATGTTTGATATACAATAAACTCTTTTTCTAAGAAGAACTCCACTTACAATTATCCTTCTAATGTAACTGGTCTTGTATCATATATATATATATATATATATATATATACAAGGATGCATATGCAACCAAAACAATAAGTACAAATATGCACTAGGCCTACCCATTGCTGCACACAAATCCGGAGTATGCAATCCCTTTGATTTGAAGAAAATCTTCATCCTAAACACAACATCAGTTCCTCAAACGATTGAAGTAACTGGAAAAAGGGTATGAACGACTGATGAGATTTAGTCAATTAATTCAGCGTTCAACCAGTTATTTAAGTTTCTACATCAAACAACCATATGAGTTAAAATTCAGAAAGTGAACTCTACCATTCATTCACAAACCTTCTTCAAATATCCTCTCCACCAGACGAACTAGGTGCTCCATCCAAGCTACTGAATCCTTCCGCCACCATCCGTTCCCGGTTCTGCGCCTGTCTCTCCACAGCAACGAAATACAAGCCTACAGTAGCAAACCAAATAAATTAATTTCTAAACAAGCTAAAAAAACAAGCCCTTCTTGCACAAATAACAAACCGAGGACGAAATATTCACTTATAGCACTGCCAATCGCGCAGATCCAGAGGATCCTCTGCGACCACCTCTCCCCAATCGCCCCTCGCCCTCCCATCACTGCGACAAGCACACGGTAATTGTTCCCATACCAATTTTCATACCAAAACAAAAAAACGAAGAGGATTGCGAGAGTTAGAAGAAGAGATGGCCAAACCATTGACAGCGAGGGCATAGGATGACAATATAATGACCTCTGAAGAAGAGTACGATCGATCGCTGCAGCATAAGTGAAGGGTTTAAGAAATTTTTAAAACACATAACATGAATAAATGACATCATAAGTTATATATTATTAAAAAAAACTATATTAAAAATTTAATATTATTCAAAGAATAGATTAAATTTTAAAAAAATGTATTTATTTGAATTTGGTTAATAGTTCAAACCTAATTAAGAGAAGCTTAAAGAAAAAAATATGATTAGTAACATTATAAAAAAAGAAGAAAATACTTGATACAATAAGATGTTAAGCATAATAAATATTTTTTATAAATTTTATTTAGTTGATAACACCTATTTTGATTATTTAATATATTTAGAAGATATTTAAAATAATTATATACTTCACATGTTATATTTTCATCTCTACCAAATAGTGATAATATATCACTTTATATACTTTTTTCAAATAACAAAGATTATTTATTTAGATATGTTATGTTGATTATTTTATTCATTTATATCATGAAATTGACATTGTGAATATTGGAAAGTGATAAATATATAAAAGAGTAAGATTAAATTAAGAAAATAAAGAAATTGACATTTTTGAGAGATGAGAAAAATTATAATAACAAGATAAAAAATATTTTTTTTCTTTCTCATACTATGATAAAAATATCAAATATTAATCATGGGCTAATTCTCATATTAATAAGTGGGTTTATTTCTATTAATACTGGTGGCTTACAATAAATATTAATCATGAGCTAATTCCTAAAATGATTTTATATGAATAATAAAAAGATAGGAAAAAATAAAAAAAAAAAATAATATGTAATTAAAAAGATATGATATAATTTATTATAAATCATGCCACATAACTAAACTCTTAATAGTATAGTATGATGTAACTAATTAGAAAATTTGCAGAGCTTATAATCCTATGATCAATGAAGGTATTAAGTGATCAATAGATCATTACCTATAAAAAGTGGGAAATGAATCACCAAATAAGATGAGGCTTTTGTATAAAGGATTCAATAAAGTGTTATAAGGATGATTTATTTCACATCAAAAAAAGGGGGAGAATGATTTTGATATTGTTTATTGGCTTTGAAAGTATTAATGTATATCCTAATAAATAATAATAATATTTCTCATCAGTCAATACAACATGACCAAGGAAGGATGGTACCTTAACATCTATGTGCATTGTATAACGTATGTATATGATATATCTGCTTTTTACTACTTAAATGTTTTATACTCTAACTTATAACATGCTTATAATATAACTTCTATGTGCATTGTATTGATTTAAATGATGTGAAAGTATAGATTGATATAACGTGTGCTAAGTGTAAATAAATTAACTTTTAGATAACATGATTTTCTATTTTGCCTTATTATTATTAACATAATCATTTACTAAGTTAGTATTAGACTCGACCCTTATTATTAGCATTTTTTAAATCACACAATGAAGACACCAATGGACATCACAAGTATGAGTGAATGTGTAAAAGAATAAAAGAATAAGTGTTAATGTACTTTTATAAACTATCTTTTTTATTTGTAAAATAAAGTTTATAATTTAGATATTTTTTTATGTTTAATGATAACATACAAAGTAAGTGATGAGCCAAACATATAAAATGGACATATTTTCATTAAACCTACTAAAAAAATAAATGTGCATTCAATTGAATAGTAT